>OY754314.1:10609213-13446713 GCA_963573325.1 Astragalus glycyphyllos | reverse complement strand
TTCCTTTCTGGATCAGTCGTGGTCTTACAAACCCTACCGATGGTATGGATGAACCAATTAGTTCATAGAATTGTGTAAAAAATGGAGTCGCACTTAAAAGCCGAGTACTCTACCATTGAGTTAGCAACCCTAATGAAATTTTTAAAAATGTGTATATCCAATCGCAATAAAAAAAAAATCGTGAAGGCGAATCGATTCTGAACATCCAAATGAACAGATCAAATGAAAATACAAGAAATTTTCTCAAATAATATTAAATATTAATAATATATAAATAAAATTATTAAATCAATTCATTTATTCACGATCGGATTATATTTGTTTGATACACTCTTGTCAATATCAATATTAGTGTTGAAAAAAGAATACAATCGAGAAAACAAACAAATAAAATATATTCTAATTTAATTAGAATTCAATATAAAATATATAGAATATTATATTATTAAATATTAAATTCAATATTTTATTGATTCATTATATTATATTGAATTTTTATGTTCTAATTTTGAATTAGAAATTCTATCTAAATAAAAAAAAAATATGAATTAAATAAACAAAAAATTGATTCATTATATTCATAATTTAGTATTAGTATCTCCCCTGTTGTGTGAAATCCCGATCGACAAACAAAATACTTGTTCTCTCTTATGAATCGGAAGAACTTTTTTCAAAAAATCTCGTCTGCTTAATAAGTTTGCATTCCAACACGAAACGAAACTCTGGGATAGAAAAAAAATAGGATTTCTTATAGATACAAATCAAGAATAGAAACTTTTCATTTTTTTGGCTTAATTTTATTTTTTGATTTAAGACCTGGTGTATGGTGTATATCGAGATAATTATTTATCTATTCTATATTTATTAAATAATTAGTTTAGTTATTAATAAAAAATTCAATATAATAATATATATTATTAAGTATCTTTGTTTTGTATTCGGCTCAATCCTTTTAGTAAAAGATTGGGCCGAGTTTAATTGCAATTAATGGAACGAATGGTAATTACTGGATTACAAAGTATCCATTGCTGGGAATTCAAATTTGATCTCCTTCCATACTTCACAAGCAGCAGCTAATTCAGGACTCCATTTGGCAGCTTCACGGATAATTTCATTACCCTCACGAGCAAGATCACGTCCCTCATTTCGAGCTTGTACACATGCTTCAAGAGCTACTCGATTAGCTACGGCACCTGGTGCATTTCCCCAAGGGTGTCCTAAAGTTCCTCCACCGAATTGGAGTACGGAATCATCTCCAAAGATCTCGGTCAGAGCGGGCATATGCCAAACGTGAATACCCCCGGAAGCAACCGGTAAAACACCTGGTAAAGAAACCCAATCCTGAGTGAAATAAATACCGCGACTGCGATCTTTTTCAATATAATCATCACGTAGTAAATCAACAAAACCTAAAGTAATCTCCCTTTCTCCCTCAAGTTTACCTACTACAGTACCGGCGTGAATATGATCTCCACCAGACATACGTAACGCTTTAGCTAATACACGAAAGTGCATACCATGATTTTTCTGTCTATCGATAACTGCATGCATTGCACGGTGGATATGAAGAAGTAGACCATTATCCCGGCAATAGTGAGCCAAAGTAGTATTTGCAGTGAATCCCCCTGTTAAGTAGTCATGCATGACGATAGGAACACCCAATTCTCTGGCAAATATAGCTCTTTTCATCATTTCTTCACATGTACCCGCGGTAGCATTCAAATAATGTCCTTTGATTTCACCTGTTTCGGCCTGTGATTTATAAATTGCTTCGGCACAAAATAAGAAACGGTCTCTCCAACGCATAAATGGTTGAGAGTTCACATTTTCATCATCTTTGGTAAAATCCAGTCCTCCACGGAGACATTCATAAACTGCTCCCAATTTAGGTTTAATGGTACATCCCAATAGGGGACGTCCATACTTGTTCAATTTATCTCTCTCAACTTGGATTCCGTGAGGCGGACCTTGGAAAGTTTTAACATAAGCAGTAGGGATTCGCAAATCCTCCAAACGTAGAGCGCGCAAAGCCTTGAATCCAAATACATTACCAACAATGGAGGTAAACATGTTAGTAACAGAACCTTCTTCAAAAAGGTCTAAGGGATAAGCTACATAAGCAATAAATTGACTTTCTTCTCCAGGAACGGGCTCGATGTGGTAGCATCGTCCTTTATAACGATCAAGACTGGTAAGACCATCGGTCCACACAGTTGTCCATGTCCCAGTGGAAGATTCTGCAGCTACCGCAGCACCTGCTTCTTCAGGAGGAACTCCAGGTTGAGGAGTTACTCGGAATGCTGCCAAGATATCAGTATCTTTGGTTTCATACTGAGGAGTATAATACGTCAATTTATAATCTTTAACACCAGCTTTGAACCCCGCACTCGCTTTAGTTTCTGTTTGTGGTGACATAACTTCCCCCTACAACTCATGAATTAAGAATTCTAGCAACAACAAGGTCTACTCGACATAACTTAGGAGTTAATAAAACCTTTAACTTCACAGGAATCTTTCACAAATGATCGATCAACTAATAATATTATCAATTAATCCGAATGGTCCATTATTAAACTAAACCATGATATTTGATTTGCCAAATACATCATTATTCTATACTCTTTCATATGTACGGCGCAACCCAATCCTTTTTTCAAATTTCAAGTCTTATATATATATATTTGATATATATTTTGAATTTTTGAATCTAAATAATAAGAAATTTACTCTTGACCTTGACAGTGGTATATGTTGTATATGTAAATCCTAGATTAGATGTCAAAATAAGCAGAATTCGCCCACGAAAAGAAAAATCGGTAAAAAAAAATATGCTAGGTATAATATAGTATGCTGAGAAAATTAAAAAAAAATAAGGACCAATGAGATAGAAAAACGGAATAATAAATAAAGTTCAGGTTCGAATTACATAGATAATATAGAATATAGATAGTATTGTCTAGAGTCATAAAAAAATGAAAGACTTTGGTAAAGATTTAAGCCAATTGAAATGTTGATAATGACTGGGTGTATCTTGAAAATTCAATCATTGAAATAGAATTGAAAAACAATTGAATTGGTTTTAGATGGTACCAAAAAAATAGATTATAGATTTAGATTATTAACTTACATATATATACATTTCTTATTAAATTAACCGATCAACTTGCTTTGTTGTCGAACATTTTTTTCTTGATTTCCAAATTTTTTGAAAAAAAAAAACGGATAGATTTTAATATGATAAGAATTGATCCTACCACTTCTGATACTGAGGTTTCTGCACTTGAAAACAAAATTCTGGGGCGTATCTCCCAAATAATTGGTCCGGTACTAGATGTAGCTTTTCCACCAGGGAAGATGCCTAATATTTACAACGCTCTGGTAGTGAAAGGTCTAGATGCTGTTGGTCAACAAATTAACGTAACTTGTGAAGTACAGCAATTATTAGGAAATAATCGAGTTAGAGCTGTAGCTATGAGTGCTACAGATGGTCTAAAGAGAGGACTGGACGTGATTGACACGGGAGCTCCTCTAAGTGTTCCAGTCGGCGGCGCAACTCTAGGACGAATTTTCAACGTGCTTGGAGAGCCTATTGATAATTTAGGTCCTGTAGATACTCGCACAACATCTCCTATTCATAGATCCGCGCCTGCCTTTATACAGTTAGATACAAAATTATCCATTTTTGAAACAGGAATTAAAGTAGTAGATCTTTTAGCTCCTTATCACCGTGGAGGAAAAATTGGACTTTTCGGTGGAGCTGGGGTAGGTAAAACAGTACTCATTATGGAATTGATCAATAACATTGCCAAAGCTCATGGAGGTGTATCCGTATTTGGTGGAGTAGGTGAGCGTACTCGTGAGGGAAATGATCTTTATATGGAAATGAAAGAATCGGGAGTAATTAATGAAAAAAATATTGCAGAATCAAAAGTAGCTCTAGTCTATGGTCAAATGAATGAACCGCCCGGAGCTCGTATGAGAGTTGGTTTAACTGCTCTAACTATGGCGGAATATTTCCGAGATGTCAATGAACAAGACGTACTTCTATTTATCGACAATATCTTCCGTTTTGTCCAAGCAGGATCCGAAGTATCCGCCTTATTGGGCATTCAACTCTATGGCATTCAACTCTTGTTCCTGATCAGCCTTTGAGTCCTCACTGTGTTCAGAGTCACTCTCCAGCATAATTATTTCCCCAGTCTCATCAATATCTTCGTTTTCGCCCAGAATTATTACCCTCATACTCCCTTCGGGGCAACGGTGCCCAGGACTATAGGGTCCTCCACACGAAAAACATAGGTTCTCCTTCCACCTCCTTGCGTGCTCTGCTTTAGGTAGAAATCGAGTCCCCACACCTCTGTTCTGGGTTTTTCCTCCCGCAGATTTGCCGTTGTTACTCGCATTAGCCGTAGGATTGGTCGCATTCCCATTGGATTTTGTATTTCCTGTCGTATCGTTGGCTGGGCGTCGCGATCCGATCGGGTCATCGCGCGACCCGCTTCGTACCGTAACTCCATTGCCACGATAGCGAGAATCTCTGAATCTTGATGGGGTGCTTACTGGATTTCTGGTATCTCTCTGTGCTTCCTCGATTTGCCTTGCCAGAGATAGAGCTTTGACTAATTTCTTGGGGCCTTGAATCCGAACTTGGTCGCGAATAGATTTGCGCAACCCAGCGAGGAAGTAACCCAATATAATGTGCGCCGGAGTTCCCTTCGCCTGAGACAAGAGCAATTCAAATTCGCGAATATATTCGTTCACGCTACCACGTTGCTTGATTGCAGACAATCTTTCATGAACGGTTCCTTGTGCACAATCCCCAAATCGCTCCAATAGAGCTTCAGATAGGGTTACCCAATTGGGTTCTTGGGCTTCATCTTTCCAGTATTGAAACCAATGAATCGCTTCACCCTCCATGCAAATTAGGGCCAGCCTTAATTTCTCCTCGTCTTCTTTAATTTGTTGCAATTCGAAAAATTTCTCTGCTTTCGTGAGCCACCCCAATGGATCATCGCCTTCAAAAGTAGGTAGCTCCACCTTCTTCGTCCAAGCCCGCGTGATTTCGTTGCGATTGTCACCCCCCTCGTCATTTACGACCCTGTGCTGCACTGGTGATGAGTTGTTCTTGGGGGTTGACTCGTTGTCTCTGTGTTTTTCTGGGTTCTTTTGCAGTTCTTGAATAGATTTCAGAAGTTCTGCAAATTTCGCATCCATCTTGGTGTTAAGGTCTTCGCTCAGGGCTTCTCTCAGAGATTCGCTGAGGTTCTGAAATCGTTCCTCAAGTTTTTTCTCCATTGTTGCGCTCTCTGTATCACTGCGCGTCTTCGTCATCCGGCAGGTCGGACCAATTTATTAGATTCCACTAACAATTTCCTTCAGATATAGAACCAAACAGGGCCTGGGACAGTGGCCAGGTTATCCTGAGTGGGTTATTTTATTGATATAGTTGAAAGGGAAGATACACTGATGCTATCTCAGCACCACCAACTGGTAACCTAACCAGTGGACTAACAGATTGCTTCACAGATGCCTTCTCCATGGTCTGATGTCCTTTATATAATAGGACATAGAGCTCTGGATACTAACAACTCAAAACAACCTCCTAACTAACCTAAACTGACCCAACTAACCCATATAACAGAATAACAGAAATGCAATTACAATAACTAACACTAACAGAATATTCAATCCTTGATTAGTCACAATTTACTTAACTTATCTTTTATTCTTCCTAGTGTATACCTGGAGGGGTCTAACACTTATCTAAATTTATTTCTTTCCTATTTTTAAACCCTAATATAAAATTTCTATAACTAAAGAAATGAAGTTTCTTACCTCAAATCGGTTGTATTAGTGTAAATCATTTTATTCTTCTTTTCAGCTTTTCTACCTCTCTCTATCCATAGAATAGAATCCTATCTTTCTATTATCATCCAAGCACCACATGATAGCACTAGTATTTCATGTGCCTCCTTCCATCTTCGATTTCATTGCGCTTCAATACATGTCCCTCTCAACTTAGCTTTCTTTTTTTTTTATTTTGATTTCTCCTTATGCTATATTGGTTGAACTTCAGAGCAAAACAGACGCTCAACTATTCTAAAAAAGGGTAAAGTTAGATTAATTTATTATTATATACCATCTATTGCCAACTCCTTTATTTACATAGAATATTTAATTATATTTTTGTTGGTGAACTATCCTACAGACAGTCTCTAACATTCCAATACTAATATTATTTTTTTATATTATATATGTTATAATTAAATTATATTGTATGACTTTTAATATCCTTAAATTTTTATATTTTGATCCTCTTTTAGAACATTATAAACAACGTGTACTACATATATGTCCTATGACATGTCATATTTTATTTGTTTGATAAAAAAAAGAAAGAAAAATCACACATAAAAATTTGAGAGCGTTACAAGAGATTTGCTCAATCTTTCATACCAGGCTCTTGGAGCATGCTTCAGACCATAAATAGCCTTTTTGAGTTTGAAAACATGATCTGGTTTTTCATAATTGTTAAAGCCAGGTGGTTGTTCAACAGACACTTCTTCTTGAATAAAGCCATTTAAAAATGCACTTTTGACATCCATTTGATATAATTTAAAATCCATAATTGATGCAAATGCAAGGAGCATGCGAATAGCCTCTAATCTAGCTACGGGTACATATCTTTCATTATAGTCTATTCCTTTTTCTTGATTATAACCCTTAGCTACTAGTCTAGCTTTGTTTCTAACAATTGTGCCCGACTCATCTAGTTTGTTTCTAAACACCCCTTTTGTGCCTATTATTTGATGATTATCATGCCTAGGGACAAGATCCCACACTTCACTTCTTTCAAACTGATTTAACTCTTCTTACATAGCAATAGTCCAATGTTCATCTTCTATAGCCTCATCTAGATTTCTAGGTTCAATTTGAGATACAAAAGCTATATGATTACATGCATTTCTAAGAAAGTTTCGAGTAGTTACCCTTTTGATATATCACCGATGATATTTTCAAGTGAGTGGTGCCTTGGGATTCTCCATTCCTTTGGTAACTCATTACTTGATTCTTCTTTATTTCTTTGTTGAGGAGTAGATTCAGTCTCTTTCTCTTTATTTTCATTTTTCTTCTCTTCATCTAGTTGTAATGCTTCAGCTCATCTGCAACATCATCAATAACCTTTCCCAACCTTTTGGGGTTAGTTTCTTCAAATGTAACATGTAGAGATTCCTCAATTACTTTGTTTCTTTTATTGAAGATTCTAAAGGCTTTACTAGATAAAGAGTAACTGAGAAAAATTCCTTCATCAGCTTTAGCATCGAATTTTCCTAGGTTATCTTTTCCATAGTTCAAGACAAAACATTTGAATCCAAAAGTGTGCAGGTGTGAAATGTTTGGTTTTCTCCCTTTTTAAAGTTCATAAGGGGTTTTCATTAAAATAGGCCTTATCAAAACTCTATTCATAATGTAACCAGCAGCACTTACAGCATCAGCTTAAAAGTATTTTGGGATGTCATGATCATTTAGCATTGTTCTGGAATTCTCTTCCAAGGATCAATTTTTCCTCTCAACGACTACATTTTGTTGAGAAGTTCTAGGTGTTGAGAAGTTGTGATCAATACCAAGTTCTTCACAGAAATTTTGAAACCTTTCATTCTCAAATTCTCCATTGTGATCGGTTCGGATGGAGACAATTTTTAGCTCTTTCTCATTTTGAATGCTACGAGCAAGTTTCTTAAAAGCTCCAAATGCATCGCTTTTGTTTGCAATGAATAGTGTCCAGGTGTACCTTCAATAGTCATCTACTATGACGAGTGCATAGTAATTTCCACCAAAGCTTTTCGTCCGTGAGGGACCAAATAAATCCACGTGTAAAAGCTGCAATGGTTTGTTAGTAGACACAATATTCTTTGATTTAAAAGATGCTTTGACCTGTTTACCTTTTTGGCATGCATCACATAATTTATCATTTTCAAACTTGATTTTAGGAAGACAACTAACTAGTTCCTTAGAGACTAGTTTGTTAAGATGATCCATATGAATATGAGCTGCTCTACGATGCCATAGCCACGAGTTTTCTTCCTTACTAACGAGACAACATGCATGATGAGATGAAACTTCATCAAGATTAATCATGTATATATTTTCTACTCTATTTCCTATCCTTCTAACTTGTTTGCTCTTTTTATCTTAAATGATGCATGATCATTAATCAAATATGACTCTATTTCCTTTATCACATAGATGGCTAAAACTTAGTAAGTTGTGTTTAAGACCTTCAACATAAAGCACATTATCAATAGCAGTAAATAAATCTTTACCAACTTTACCTTCACCGAGGATTCTTCCTCTATTGTTTTCACCGTAAGTCACATGACCGCTTGATCTGGGGGTAAGAGTTAAGAACTTTGTTATATCTCTAGTCATGTGCTTTGAGCATATGCTGTCAAGGTACCAATCCGACCCCCGTACCTAGCTTGAAGCATACCTCAGTTTCGTTTTCACTTTCACTTTCTTGGTCGGCCATGAGAGCAACTTGAGCTTCTTCACTTTCTGAATCATTTGACGAGTCCATGTCATTGTCTTCCCATGCTATGTAGGCTTTTCTTCCTTTGTTTTGTTGAATCCTTTTTTCTCAAATTTTGATGCCTTTCTCTGTATGCTTGGGCACTCCATCTTGATATGACTGGGTTTGCCACATTTGTAGCAAGTTTGCGGACTAGATGAGTTTTGCTTGCTTGAGAACTTTTTAGGGGGAAAACTCTTCTTAGGAACACTTTTCTTTCTCATGAACTTTCTGAATTTTCTAACCATAAGCGCCATGTTCTCCTCATCTTCATCATCTTCATTTTCTGTGTCATCACTATCATCAGGTCGATTTGAAGTAGAAGCCTTTAAAGCCAAGCTTTTCTTTTTCTTATCTTTTTCTTCATGCTTTGTAAGACGAGTAAGCTCTAGTCCGTGCTCTTGTAGTTTTCCAAAAAGAGTGGCGAGTGTCATAGTAGCTAAATTCCTTGATTCAGCTATAGCAGTTACCTTTAGTTGCCATTCTCTATTCAGACACCTTAGCACTTTGTTGATCATGTCTTCGGCAGGAAATGATTTTCCCAATGAACCCAATTGATTCACTATGTGAGTGAACCTCTTTTGCATTTCGGGTATGGTTTCTTATGGATTCATTCTAAATAATTCATATTCTCGGATAAGAGTGTTTGTTCTTTCCCTTTTTACCTCACTAGTACCTTCATGAGTGACTTGAAGATTGTCCCACATTTTTTGGGCAGTTTTGTAGTTTGACACCCTGAAGAACTCATCGGGGCTTAGTGCGAAAGTAATGATGTTTTTGGCCCGGAGATTGTGTTGAACCTTTTTCTTATCATCATTAGTCCATTCAGCTCTTTCTTTGAAAATGAGAGTATCATTTGCCATGTGCGTGGGGACATAAGGTCCATATTCCACTGCATCCCATACATCTATATCAACCCCTTCTATGAATATTCTCATTCTTTATTTCCAATATGCATAATCTTTCCCATTGAATCCCGAAGGACGGGTAAGAGATGCACCCTCTTGCGTAGACCAACCTGAAGCCATTTCTCTTGAAGCTGCTAGGCCCTTTTAACAAGAGTCTAGCTCCGGTACCACTTGTTACCAAGTGGCTTCAATCTGAAGAGGGGGTGAATTGAGATTTTTAAAAATGTTCCCCCTTTTATCGACTTAGATTATTTTTCGCGCAGGTTTATGAAATGAACGAATTAGAATATAAAACAGTAAAGCACACACGAGATTTATACAGGTTTGGTCACCTCCCAGTGACCTACGTCCAGTCCTCACAAACCTTTGTGAGATTTTCACTATCAAATCAAAGCTTTCAACCGGGTGCTTTAAAACCATTACAGACTCAGGCTCTCTTCACCTAGGATACCCCACCTTGTGCAAGAGCCCTCAACAACAATTACAACAAGAGATACCCCACCCTTGTTACAATAAAAAAACCATAGAGAGATGCCCTACTCTCTAGAATAACCCAATAACAATATTAAACAAATTACAATGAAATAAGAAATACCTCTAAGAATGTGAATTCAACAACTTGAAGATTCCCAACCTAACCCTTGAGCGAGATCATCTCAAAGTAATGAAGAACGTGAAGAATGAGAGTGACAGCGAATAGAGTTCGCGTTCTGCTTTTGAGAATTTTAGATTGTTGAATTTTTGTGAAACCCTAAGTCCTATTTATAGGCTGTGTAAAAATATGACCGTTGGGACAATTTCTAACTCTATTGTGATAGGTGGACAATCGATTGTTGTCCTTTAAAACATAGTTTAGAAAATCGATTTTGTGTTTCCAAAACCACGAGTTAAAAATCGATTGTTTGCTTAAAAGTAAGCAAGCCACAAATCGATTGTGTGCTTAAATACAATAAGTGAGGAATCGATTTTGTGCTTAATGAAGCAAGTAGATAATTGATTGTTAGCTTTATACAATGAAGTTCATAAAAACAAGGAAGGCTATCGATTGTTCTCTTTAAAAACCACAAGCCCTAAATCAATTTCTAGCTATAAAAAAACAAGTTTTGCTTCCAAAACATAAGTCATAAATCAATTGTTTTGTTTAAAACTAGAAGCCATGAATCGATTCTTTGCTTTAAAGTAGAGAGCCATGAATCGATTCTTCTCTTTTAAAACCAAGTCAACAATCGATTGTTTTCTTTCCAAAACTAGTTCTTTCAAAACCAATCAAGATATAAATTGATCATTGTTGGTATTAAACCAAGAAGCCATGAATCGATTTCTAGATTTAAAACAAGAATAAAATTGATTTCTAGATTTAATATACCAAGTCAAGAATCGATTCTTTACTTCAAAAACAAGTTTTTTTGAAACCATAAGTGAGTAATTGATTCCTTGCTTCCAAAGGCTAGTCCATAATTGATTTTACTTGTTACAATTTGTGCCTAACATATTAGCATGCTTCTATCAATTGAAGGCATATGTTAGGTTAATTATGTTAGTGCTAGTGTGTTGAGTGATATGAGCCGATACTCAAAAGCGGTTTATATATCATTCCTAAGACACGACCCGACTTCCTAGCAACAACCCTTGACACGGACTTACTTCTTGAGTTGGTTGTGCCTTGGAGTTCTGTTTGTCATTTTGTCTTAGATTACTTCATCATCAAAACCTAACCTGCAACACAAGTCTTTATGGTAGGTTGATCTTAGCCGAGCCAAAAGTGAGCAGTTGTAGGCTCGTAGTAGTGGCAGACAAAGGCTCGGGTGTATATATATATATATATATATATATATATATAGTTGGCTTGTACATTTGTAAAAATCTCATTCATCAATACACAAGTCTTTCCTTATTTTACCTTTCCTTTATTGCTTTTCTCTCTTATTTTTATGCATTCTTATTTTAGTAGTTCTCCTTCTTAACTAGACACTTTCTAAAGTACTCTAGGAACCCGCCGCTGAGAAACAGAGTGCCTTTCCGAACTTTAAAATCGTCAGTTTCAAAAAAAATTAAAAAAAATTTACCGACAAAAAAAGTCATCGGAATTTTATTATTTACTGACGGACTTAAGACCGCATGTTATTCTAGTAGGTAAACAACATTTTTCTTGTAGTGAAAATTATAGTTTTTAGTTATGCATGCTAATATTTAGCTGTTAGGTGATACATAATGATTAATTTTAAATAATTTATAACCTGTACACATTTATATGTGTCTGTGGTTCTAATTTTTTTTCAGGTTTTTTTGTTAAATGTGTGTCATTTTTTTACTTATAATAGTAAAATATTTACTTTGGGGGAATTAATTTATATAGGTTTTATTATAATATTTTCATGTAAAAAATTACATTATTGTCTAGTTTATAATATTATAAATAAAGATATATGAAAATTTAACATAATTGTAACTATGGGTGGGCAAGCTTACAATTTAAACCCAACCCAATCCAGCCCAACTAGTAAAATGCGGATTTGTTTGAATAGCTGGGTTGGGTTGGTCTCAAAAAATACAAACTCATAATGTACGGGTTGGATATGGGGTTTGAAAAATGAGAACCAAACTAACCCGGCCACCCCATAAAATCTGACTTACATATGTCAAGTCCGAGTGTAGGACTATTTTAACAGGTATAATGCAATTGTTTATAGAAGATAAAGTAATATTATAGTCTTTATTGTCCTTAACTCATAAAACGGTTCCACTAGCAACTGATACTTGAAATTCAATTCAAAACATTAATTTTATGTGTTTCATTGATCTTTACATTGATGACAGATGAGAATTGAATTAAAAAAATATTTTGAGATTTTGTTTGACTTATGAGCTCTTTACGTTGATGTTAAGACATTAATTTTGATGTTGGTATGTTTTTCTTATTTCGCTTGTTAATGTTGAAATTTTTTCTTCTTTTCTTCTAAAAGGTAATATTTTGCAAATAAACTTTGTACCTAACCCATTTTAGGTTTAGTTGGATTGGTTCGGGTTTACCTAATATTTGGATTCTAATTTTACGGAACCCAACCCATAAGTGTTTCATTGGACTGGGTTTTTAAATATTCAAAACCCACCCAACCATACCCACCCCTAATTGTAACCCTAGGTCCTATTAGCTTATAAATATATTGTGATTTCAATACAGTAACAAAGACTAGCGTTGCCGCCGCTTCCCTCGAAGAGGATCTTTCTTGCTCTCTCCCCCATCACTCACGTTTTTAAAGAGTTGAAAAAGTAGCCTTTCAGTTTCTTCAATTATTTAATTGATTACGCTTGGGAAGGGATACATCAATTGTGATTTCAATACATATCACTAATCACCGGTAATTCTTTTATTTTCTCTTTTTTAATCTACTGTTGTTTTGTCATCAATAGATCCACAAGCGGTGCACCAAAATTTGGTGAATCGACTATCACTACAAGATTGATCACATACGAATCATGGATGTTTTCTTATGTTTTTATGCCTTGTCAGAAATTCTTTGCTCGAAGGATCTTTTTATAATGCCCAAGATTGATCACCAACGACTGTGATTTCGTTGATTAAACAAGTATGGCAAAAGATGTTGTTGTCAAACCTGCCATATTTGTTAAGAAGGTACGTAATAATAATAATGAAATCACAAATATTCGTTCTCTTTTATATTTATTACTACTATGATTGATTATGAACTAATTGGTTTTATTTTTATGAATATTATCTATAGATTTATTTGATTTTATAGTTCTTAACCTCTTTTTAACAAAAATTGGCCCATATCATTTCATTATTAAAATAATGGGCACTACAAGTACATGTAAAATCCCCTAACACGACTACCTTCACTAATGGGCACTACCTTGAAAAGATGCATTAATGGTGTCGACTACTAATTTAATATGAACCTCGAAAGTGTCCACAAAAGTGTATGTGGACATGGAAAGTGACGGATCCAGGACCTTGGGTTAGGGGTTGCAAAAAACTTCATTATAAAAAAGTTGATTCCTAGAATTGATTAATTTTTTTTTTAAAGATCCTCACTTAATTTTCAAAAATTAAGGAATCAATTTATCTAGCTCCAAATTTATTTAAGAGGTAAATTGCCAAATTAGACTCTAAGTTTGCACGCCCTCTCCTATTTAAGTCATAAAGTATATGAATATATGAAGTAGTCGGTAAAAGTATGTGATATGAGTATAATTACTTCCTAAAGTTTTATAAATAGTACCCTACGGAGACTAATATGACATATTTATTAAACACTGGATGCAAATTGAGTGCAAATTAAGGGATACAAGTGTAAATTTAAAATTTCAGTTAGTTCAAATTATTTAGGTAGGTTGTAAGTAGAATTTTTTTTTCGTTGAGAAATTTCAAGTGAAGGCTTGGACCAACATAGTGAACTGGAGGTTGATACAGTGAATTACACTAACAAGGAAGATTTTTCATCTAACACAGATGAGGACCCTGATGCAACTGAGTATACCAGTTAATTTGCGGTGAACTATTGGAAAATACGTGAACTATTGTACTGGAAAATACAATTTTCTGAATCATTATTTTTATGTTTTGAAATAGTACCAACTGGGTTGTGTTTGCATGTAAATTGGGCATCTTCGGTTCTTAACTTTTACTGACAATTGTTCATCAAAATTTTGTTGTGTTTTCATCTAATCTTGATTTAGATTGTTGAAAAAGTAAAAAAATAGCACTGCAACTTTTGAAACGTTTATTTCTAATTTCCTGAAATGTGTCTTTTGACTGTAATTCCTAAAATGTGTTGGTAAATTGTGAAGCATTAGAATCATTGATGTCGGCTCAACACGGTGAGAACCGTAACGGTCGGGAAATCTCGGAAGCAACCATAAACACCTTCAGAAAAATCCAACGAAAGTACACTCACTCCAGGAAAGCATTATTGTGTACTATCCACGATAATACTTCACCTTTATATGAGTGGCTTCTCCTAGGTTGGGTAGCTAAAGAACGACACATGGCGTCTGGTAAAATCTACAAGGTAATTAATCATTGTTAATTTTATTCAGTAAATGTTGATTCAAATACTCTCCCATTCTTGTTTGTTTTGTGTTGTGATTTTGATCAATTTCGATAGATCAATCAAATATCTTTGACAAATAGTTTAAAAATAAAAAGCTAAAGAAAATGAAATAAAATTTAAGTTAAAGATTCATAAACCAAACAAGTAAGAATAGGAAAGACAAACATGAAAGAAACACTAAAATATATTTTTGTGAAATTTCAAGATAAGTTGATAGAAAAGTTCCATTTATTAATACAGTTTCATGCATGTTAAAATTAATTTTTATAGATTGAGTTAATTCGGGGGATTTATGTGACTTCTTCCTTGCTTTCACTTTAAGCTCAAATATTATTTGGGGCTAATCTTCACAACAGTTACTTTACCTTGAACGTCAAAACTAAACTATGAATGAAATTCATGTTGAATATATATGTCATTAAACACTCTTTGATCATTCAAGTTTGTTGTTGCTCTTTCCCTACTCGGGTTGACATTATGGAAGATAATCAATAAATATTTTAATTAGGTTCAGCGTTCATTTATTGAAAATGGGAAATGTTCACTTATACAATAACTTGAAATTGTCTTGTAGTACTACTACGATCCAGGAGCAAACATCTAACGTAGCAAAGTCGAAGATTTTAGCTACTTGGGATGACAATAATATTATTCTCATTAATTGAAGATCAATAGTAACTATGAAGGTGTTATACAATAACTTTAATTTCTTTCATCTTTTCTATTTGTTTCTGGTTACTACAGGTATACTCTTTTTCCTAGGTTTGCCTCAAAATATAAGAATGCAAGATAAAGGCAACAAAGAGTCTCTTCAATTTCTAATGCTGTTTACTTCTTATATTTATGAATGGATCTTTAGAGTGGAAGCTTTTTCTATGGATGTATTTTTTTTTTGTTGAAGTTCTCTGTTATTATTTAATTTCGAGATATTAAATGTTTTATTTTTATGAACTAAATTTTGCGTTTTAAATTAAAGTTCATTTCTCACCATAAAACATTAATTATAATTAGTCGTTTCTCCAAAAATGCTTCTAAACTATACAAGATTAGTTAGTTAGTAATCTAAAAAAAAAGATTAGTTAGTTAGTCGAGATAAGAAATATAGGAAACGATTTATTATCATATCTTGATGTTATCTAATTTGTTGAGTCAATAGGATGGTATAGGCTTATTATTAGCTTATCATAATCTACACATAATTTCAGAATATATTACAATACGTGTGATGACGTCTGATGCTGAAAATAGGTCAAGATTCAGTGATGCCGAAGTTGAATCAGAATTCGTTGGTGCACGGCGTCGACCTATGGTTGTGTTCCGGATGAGGAATGTGAATGTGACAGAGCACTTGAGATACTCTATACGGCGTTCTGTGAAGGAAATTGAGTCACATCACAAGCCCAAAAAAATCAGGTTCAAGGTGGTTGTCATTGTTAAATGACTAATATAGTTTCATATACATCAAATCACCAAATTTTCTCCAATCTTGAGAATAAGAAGACTCATCTTGATGGCTGTTTCGATGATCATTTTGACAATCCAGTGATTACAGAGCCACATTCTGACTCAACAGACATATTTCTTGGAGATGAACACCTCTCTTTACGTACAATGAATCAGATGCTTCCTTGCAGCAGGTCCTTTGACTTAATCATCGTAAATATTTTCCTTAATAAAATTTATATTGTAAAATATTAATAATTACTGTTTCGATTGCACAAATGCTTTTCTTGGTAAAATTTAATTATAACATATATATATATATATATATCAGTAATGACTATGTTCCAGATCCAATTTTGGCTAGAGATACTGGGCCTAGGAGCCCAATTGTAAGCAAGCCACCACTATATATATAACTCCATACTTTAAAATAGGGTAAACTTTTTCCACTTCTCAGATAA
This sequence comes from Astragalus glycyphyllos, assembly GCA_963573325.1. NCBI lineage: Eukaryota > Viridiplantae > Streptophyta > Magnoliopsida > Fabales > Fabaceae > Astragalus > Astragalus glycyphyllos. The sequence goes on along the minus strand of OY754314.1, from coordinate 13,430,257 downwards.
GCCCCATATTTATTATAGACTGATTTGGGCGTCGGAGTGCCTACACTTCATCTTGGAGCTGATACCTCGGTCATGTCATCTTGGATTTCCATCTCAACATCATCACCGTGAGGTACGATTTTCTCGCGGAAAGGAAGGCGTGTGGATCTTGCAGATGTGGATCTCACGTTCACGTCAATTCCATTTGTACCTCTGTTTAATTTCAAGTGACCCTGAATTCGGTTGGAACGTTAAGCGTGCGCTGTTTCATTTTTCTTGGTAGCTGGGGTTGCGAATCAAAAAGTTCAAGAGACGCCACTTTCGATTTAAGATCTAGATCCACGATTGGGTTTTTGCAGGATTTTCTCCTAAGCTTTCAACCTACGGAAATCAAAGGCCAAATCAGGCTCATGAGTTTGTGTGCGAGAATTTGTGTGTGCTCCGGTTTCCTCTTTGTCGTGGTGATCGACACCGCCCCTGAAACTGTTGCAAACTTGCCACACCATCTCACACAGGGACACATATCACTTAACTACCGTCTCAAGGGAATGGTGACTCTCTGCCAACGTTGACCTCAGCGCTCCGCCCTCAATAGATTCCTCATGCGCAAAAGTCCAACATGCTTCTTCCTTTGACGCAGACCCTCCTTTGATTCAAAACGAACTCGGTGTGGAGCTAGCGATTGCAGAACTAGTTTTACAAATTACCCACCGAACTCATTTTCTGTTTACCTGACCCGTGTTGATAACACCAGCAAGTTCCAAAATTAAGTAATCATGGGTTTCAAAAGCAACCAGAGGTGATCTTGATGCAATACTGACTAGAGGTGATTGGAATTAAAGTTTGGACTTGAAAGGAACGCTGACTTGGATTATTGCCCACTCCATGCTGAATTAAAAATCCCCAAATTGTTTCAAATATAACTTGTGCTACTGCATTTTTAGTGCATCTTGATTAGATTATCAAAGTAATGCTGAACTCCATATACATATGGAGAATTCATATTCCCTTCGGTGAGTTTCAAAGTCGGGGCATCAATGCCGAGGTTCACTCAATTCACCTTGTCAAAAACATCATGGAGGTTGTGAACGTAGAAGCAATGTGTCAACCAATGCGTTGGACCGACATCAATTTCGAAATCAACCTCGGCACGCCATCCAGGTTCAATTTTCCATTTGATAACACTAGGGTAGTAGACATTTAACTAATGATTCGCTAAGGTTTTACTTGACTGAAATGATTGCAAATCCTTATTGCATGACACATCACTACACTAATGTGTAATAAATTGTTGCTTAGTGGGCTCGTAGACGGGCATGATAGAAATTGCCGACAAATGTTATTTATCTTTTGTCACATGATCAATACAAGAATTCCTTAATACAATTTCGTTTTCTCACCACTAAACAATGTTTATGCCGCTCATCCCCATGTGGCGTGTATAAATGGTTGGTAAGCTAGACTTGCACTTTCTTTGATCTTGAGTTAGAGGAACTTTACACATGTCATAAATCACTCTTAGCAAATCATTTGTCAAAGTTAGATGCATACATCATCCTGAGGTCGTTAAATGGATTTTGGTCGAAATGTTGTTTTGATAATCGTGATTATTACATTAGCTTTTACATTGTCTTTGCCCAAGCATAAAGGATTAGCAGGCACATTCACCATATGATACTTCAATCATCAAAATCATGCGAAGGTCCTCATAGTTTTGAACGACCGATATGATGCACCAAGATGTTCTTTATCGCATCTTGTTATCTATATTTGATAAAATGAGTTCAGTACAATTGCGTTATTATTGCTTTCTTGGCTAACTTGACATTGGTCACTCTAACAGCAATATGACAGGAATTAATGAAGAGTGGGGGCTACTAGAGAGCCTGGACATGACACACTTCATCTGTACGAAGTTACCACTCTGAACTGCCATTGTGCCCAACGATCCTAGACACACTAGCCACATTGCCTAAATCAATGTCATTTACACCTATACGGCAAGAAGGTAGGCTCTAGCACAAGAGCGCAATCTAATCATAAGGACCAATTTGACTTAGTGCACCTACATCAGGGTGCTACGCTCCATTGCTTCGGCTCGTTTCACTTATGTCAATACTTTATATAGCAGTCGATCGACACGACGCTGAGTGTTTGGGACATTTGTGATTTTCGTTTATATTTATATCTCACCTCCAAATATATGTATGCTCGCTTCTATTGCTTCATTTCAGGAACCAGACATAGAAATAGATCCTGGTCGAAGGTCCATGAAATCAGACAAACAGGTCGGATCACCATCGACACCTTTGAACCGATGCTCGTGTGCTGGACTAATCCACTGTAACTTTGCGAAGAAAAAGCCGTGGCCTTTCGATGGTCACGCCCTCCAACATCCGAGCTAGATCGGGCCGTGACCCGTAAGCTGGATTAAGCGAGGTCGTCAAAGCCATGGCCTTTCGATGGTCACTCCCTCCGACATCCGGGCTAGATCGGGCCGTGACCCGTAAGCTGGATTAAGCGAGGTCGCCAAAGTCGTGGCCTTCTGATGGTCACGCCCTCCGACATCCGAACTAGATCGGGCCGTGACCCCTAAGCTGGATTAAGCGAGGTCGCCAAAGTTATGACCTTCTGATGGTGACGCCCTCCGACATTTTAGCTAGATCGGGCTGTGACCCGTAAGCTTGATTAAGCGAGGTCTTTTAATAGTCAAACCCTCCGACATTCGAGCTTGATTGGGTTGCGATCCGTAAGCTGGAATAAGCGAGGTCGCCAAAGTTGTGGCCTTCCGATGGTCACGCCCTCCGACATCCGAGCTAGATCAGGCCGTGACCCGTAAGCTGGATTAAGCGAGGTCGCCAAAGTCGTGCCTTCCAATGGTCACGCCCTTTGACATTCGAGCTAGATCGGGCCGTGACCCGTAAGCTGGATTAAGCGAGGTCGCGAAAGTCGTGGCCTTCTGATGGTCACGCCCTCCGACATCCGAGCTAGATTAGGCTGTGAGCCGTAAGCTGGATTAAGCGAGGTCGCCAAAGTCGCGGCCTTCCGATGGTCACGCCCTCCGACATCCGAGCTAGATCTGGCCGTGACCTGTAAGCTAGATTAAGTGAGGTTTCCTCGAAAGTCGTGGCCTTCCGATGGTCACGCCCTCCTACATTTGAGATAGATTTGGCCGTGACCCGTAAGCTTGATTAAGCGACGTCTTTCGATGGTCACGCCCTCCGACAATCGAGCTAGATCGGGCTGTGATCCGTAAGCTGGATTCAGCGAGGTCGCCAAAGTCGTGACCTTCCGATGGTCACGCCCTCCGACATTTGAGCTAGATCGGGCGGTGACCTGTAAGCTGGATTAAGCGAGGTCGCCAAATTCGTGGCCTTCTGATGGTCACGCCCTCTAACATTCGAGCTAGATCGGGCCGTGACCCGTAAGCTGGATTAAGCGAGGTCGCAAAAGTCGTGGCCTTCCGATGGTCACGCCCTCCGACATCCGAACTAGATCGGGCCGTGACCCGTAAGCTGGATTAAGCGAGGTCGCCAAAGTCGTGGCCTTCTGAGGGTCACGTCCTCAGACATCTCAGCTATATCTGGCCGTAACCCGTAAGCAAGATTAAGCGAGGTCTTTCAATGGTCACGCCCTCCGACATTTGAGCTAGATCGGGCCGTGACCCGTAAGCTGGATTAAGCGAGGTTGCCAAAGCCGTGGCCTTCCGATGGTCACGCCCTCCGACATCCGAGCTAGATCGGGTCGTGACCCGTAAGCTGGATTAAGTGAGGTTTCCTCATAATTCGTGGCCTTTTGATGGCCACGCCCTCCACGGTTTGAGCTACGTCAGGTCCCGATCCGTAAGCCGTGTTGCAACTGATGTGAACCACTGTGCGACTTCAAAGGAGGGCTGGTCTCTGTCAGCCTGCATTTTCGACAAGCTCAATTAAATGCAGTCAACGAGGTTTGACTTATTATTTCAAGAGAAAGATGTCAATTTCGACATTGAGAAGAGTTAAGTTATTTGGTTATGTTAAGATGATTTCGACATGAGGCTTGCTGAAATCAAAATGTTGAAGACAGTGATTTCGACAAGAAGAGGTTTTGAAGACTGGTAACGGATTGGAATCAAACAACTGCTGTCGAAGGAATGTAGCAGTTACATTTTCAAATATTCTGTACAGTTATTTTCTATTTGTATAAATAGTAGTTTTTCATAGGAAAAACAGGTCACAATACGCACATACAGAATTCTCATACTCCAACTTCCAAGTGAGAGAGAAAAGCGAGTTACAGAACAATGTATGCACTTGTGCACCAATTTCTATTCATTCAATGCAATTTTAATCTGTTTTCTTAAATTCCTTGCACTTTACTTGGTTTTTACACATTCTGTTCAGAACTGTATCATTTTGAAGTAATTTCGACAGTTTCAACACCTTTGAAATTGGCAGTTATCTTCATCATTTTCATTAAAACCGTAAGAACATTAACGAAACTCGATAATTTCTGGGAAATCAATGCACAATATGTCTTAAGATTTACTAGTTGATCTTGCAAGCAAATAATTTTAAACTAGCGGTTGTTTACCAAAAACCACGGTAAACAGTCTCGTGACCATCTCGACTTTCAAGGGACTTTAAAGGTAGTTGCTCCTCGCTTTGATTCTAGTTAGGCCGAGCTGAGTCATAAAAAACTGGATCAAAGGAAGGCTGATCTCATGACCATCTCGACTTGATAGTAACAACGTTAAAAGAAAACACAAACCCAATAAATTGTGCCAAAGGAGGATGAAGTCACGCGTTAGTCTTTCTGACTTGGTTAATTTTTATGCTCATGTAGTGGTTATAGAACCAACATACGACTGAGAAATTAATTAAATCTAAGTGAAAGAAAGAGCTTCGTTGCACATGTATACCAGGGCTATGTGTTGCCATTTAGAATCGTTATCAGATTGATCCGACCTTCCACAGCTTGGAACGCCTGCCGACCTTGACAGTATTACCGATTTCGTGGTATAACCCTGACACGTTTGGGAAAAAACTGATTTGGGTAGTCTCCTTCCGCAGATCGGCGAGGTGACATACTAATACCCGATTAGTGGGGGCACCTCATCAAACCGACGCGTGCCTCGGCCTAATCAAAGTTTGGGGGTAGCAAAGGCCTAATCTGTCGACCCTCCGAGATCGGATATCAGATAAAAGAAATGAATATAGATACAATTGTCAAAATATACGTGATCGAAAATCCTCTAGTTCGGTGTTGAAATTGAACACATATGTTTAAAATGTTGTGGGTTTCGCGAGCCGGCTTCGAGTTTGCTCCTAAGGTTGCCATGGCGTCACCATTTGGGACCTCGGGACCGACGGCGTCGGGCTTGCGCCTCACCATATATTGTGGATCTCACCCAGACGAGAACAACGCCCACGAGCATCCAACAACCAGAATTTCGTTCCACGGACACGAAGCAACCTCGGTTGTGACACAGTACATCACCTCCTTGCCATGCACGGTGGTTCATGACCTTGACTTATCTTGCCTGGCTTGATGTTGATATTGTCGATGTCGAACTACTAATGTTGACAACCCAGTTTTGCACTACGACTATAGAAAGTTCGATTCTCTTCCATACGAGTTCATCTCACTTAGTTGCTTGGTGAAATGCTTTATGGCTTTCAGAAGGTTCTCACCTCGTTACGCTCTACTCGAGAGAGATACATTGTTGGCGCAAACCACTCACCCCCAACTTGGGGCCAGTAACAAGAGTCTCACTATATTCAATTGTTCGACTTTAGAATTGGGCATACGAGCTTAACAATAGAGATTTCAGAACTTGGTATACTCACCTTTGCCCTCTTTGAGGTACACACTATCACGGTTTATATTCGTTGCAGAACTTAAATGTTGCTAAAAAGAACATCCACAACTTAGGGACTTGTCCAGTGTACAAATCTCGACGATAACGTATGTGTGACTATATTATACGAATTATTATTTCTTTCGTTATTTAGCTAACTTCAGCAGGTTGAATGTCTTACGAGACAGACTTTGCTCACAAGTCGACTACACAACATGTGCAACCAACTTGGGGGGTTACTGTTCCGGATCCAACTTTGGCTAGAGATACTGGGCCTAGGAGCCCAATTGTAAGCAAACCCAGTCGCCCCACTATATATATCACTCCATACTCTAAAATTGGGTAAGCTTTTTCCACTTCTCAGATATGCCCCATATTTATTATAGACTGACTTGGGCGTCGGAGTGCCTGCAAATGGCGGCCTCCCTGCACTTCACCTTGGAGCTGATACCTCGGTCATGTCATCTCGGATTTCGGATTTCCATCTCAACATCATCACCGTGAGATACGATTTTCTCTCAGTGAGTTCCGTTCGGAATAGACTACTTCAAATGTATTTTTGGTTTACACACTATGTAAACCTAAAAAATTACAAATAATCCTGACTTGAATAATTAATGTTTGTTTCTTCAACTTTTTCTTTAGTAGTTAGCACATTACAATTAACACATTTTTTACTTATGGCCTCCATTCGGTTCATGGATTTTACGTTAGTTATTTTACTATTTTCTCACTTTAAGAAAATCACTTTATATTTACAAACCACATTTTCCTTATTCGAAATATCTACTCAATTCATTTAAATAAATATTGTTAGTAGTAATCATGCTGATTAACTCTTTAGTTCGGTTACTATGCACAAATTCAATAACTGCACCAAGTCCAGTTTTGATATCACAACATTTTTCTAACTTTAATTGAAATCTAAAAATATTAATAAGGACCACATTGGATCCACTTGTTGTTTAGTCATCACAAATATTTTCCACCGTAAGAACCATAACTCTCCCTTTCTTTATATCTTTTAAAAAATATTGTTGTTTGTTTCCTATGTTTAATTTGTTTTTTTTTACTTATGGCCCTCACCTGAGTCGTGAGTTTTAGGGCACATCTTTTAATATTTTCGCTACTTTAAAAATATCATTTTATAATTACACTTTTTATTTTTATTTTTTAGACCACATTTTTTTAAACAAAAAAATCTACTCTACTCAGTCCAGTTAAATAAATGTCGGTGCCTTCTAATTTTGTGGAAACTAGGCAAACCAATAAGGTGACCACACCAAATCCACTTGGTTTAGATACTAGGCAAACCAATATCATTTTATCATTACACTTTTTATTTTTATTTTTTAAAACACATTTTTCTTAACGAAAAATATCTACTCTACTCAACCCAGTTAAGTAAATGTCGGTGCCTTCTAAGTTTATTGAACGGGGGTAAAGGTGACCACACCAAATCCACTTTTGTTTAGACAGTAGGCAAACCTAAAAAAACAAATAAGTCATGACTTAAAAAAATACCAATAAATATTTTCCATTCAAGAATAACATATTGGATTTTCCATATTATCTCGTCAAATGTAAGAATTTGTTTGAACTTAGTGCTTGCCTCGGCAAGTATATACCTATTAGCACTTTAGTGTCACATTTTGCACTAACTGATATTAGAAATATACTCAAAATGATGTTTATATTTATATTCAACTAAAATCAAGTCTTCCAGAACATATGAATAAAAAATGTGAGATTGCTTATCATTAATGAGGCATTAAATGTTGTATTTATAAGGTGTGGTTAGGTTTGACTCAAAGGATCTGAGCCGTCCGATGCTGTCAGTTGATCTGAACCCTTGATGCATGGACCAGTTTTTAGATTGGGCCTTGTGAAGTTGGGCCTTCGAGGGGTGTTAGTAGATGCACGCATAGGGGGTGTATATGGCGTCAGTGGCGGAGCCACATACTCTTGAGGGGGTTCAAAATATATTTTTTTTTGCTTACTACCCTATAGAAATATTTTTTTGACACATCTGAATTTTTTAAGTTGCACCAATAGCCTAAATTTTGCACCCACTTGCACCACAGACCCAAATTTAGTTTACCCAAAATACAACACAGTCACTGTTTCACGCACGCACCAATAGCCAATTAGTATTAGCTTAATTCTAATTAGTATTAATAGTGTGTTTAAACAAGGTCATCAAATGGATAAATTTTTAGCAAATTGTGTATTTAAAAAATTTGACACCCCCAACCTCGGGGTCCTAAATCCGCCACTTTATGGCGTAAATCCTCACCATAACAATATTCAACTAAAATCCAGTCTTCCAGAACCTATGAATAAAAAAAACGTGATTTGTCATTCAGTATTTATTTCAAATTTCAATTCACACTAACTAGTGCAATGCACAGGAACTTGGACTAGTTTATTTAAACTTTTCAAATGGTCATTTTCAATGAAAGGTATTAGTGTCGTTTTTACTAAATTATACATTTGGACCTATATCATACATTCTATTTCAATTTAATCATTGGTCCAATTTTTTTTTAACTTAAAAAAAATGCATCTACATTGCAGTTCATAAAGCTAGTGCGAAGAAGTATCAAATTAGGCACATCTCCAAGATTGAAACATTTCTTTTCACCCCAGTGATATCATTCCAAACCCCAATATAGTTATCCTAACTATAAAAATGATTGGCACTCGCTTGTCTATCTTTCTGCTTTCACTATTGTGCTTCAATACATACTTAGATAATCGTAGTTTACGTTTTGACATTTTTTTAATTTCATTTGCATCCACCTATATTTTTACAAAAAGTCTTTCCAAAATGACATTAACTTGTTGTGCTAGCTAAAACGTAAAAGAATGACAAATATTGAATTAACCATATACGTAAGTGATCAGCGATCGTACGCGGGTCAAAATAAATAGAAACTATTAAAATGTAGTATCAAGGTGAGTTAACCTTGGTCGTCTCATAAGTACCCCTAAGATTAAGATTACCAACAACAAGAATGAAATTAACAAGAAATAGGGGGTTTGATTTGGAAAAGTTTATGTTTGATAGGAGCAATTGGCGAAAGACAATCCATTCACGGGTTTCAGAGTGTGCTTTTCGGATTTATCATAGGTTCTAAAAAATAACGTCTCTAATGATTTCCAATTCTATATTGATATAAACTAACTAGAACAAGCGTTAATTACTTTATACGAATTCACACAGTTTCGGGAAAGCGCCAAAACAGTGGATTCAATCGGTCATGAAAGGGGACAAGTGTCGTTCAAAGCATAACCAATATCATAACAGAATTCATATCAATCCCCTATCAATTTCTATTCGAATTAAATAAATTAAGCATTCAAATAAATCGAAACAATCAAAGATTACGAAACGATATTATATACAAGCAAGCGCGTACACAAACGAATCGCGTTTTGCAAAAACAGAATTCGATTGATTCAAGCGAATAAGAAGAACTGAAATTGCAACCATTAAGAATGAAAACGAAATTTATAGAGACGAATTAGAAACTAAAATGAAATATCATAAACAATAAAGAACCGAACCTCGAAATCCGTATAGCGACACCCGTTCACCAATGAATTGACTTTGGAATTTAGGCTTCCATGGAGGTTACGCTACCAAATCCTAAAAATTGTATAATAATGTGTAACACAGCCAAAACGGCTTTGAATAATGTATTTAACTAGGACAAAACGAAAATCCTAATCCACTAACTAGGTTCTTGGATAAATGCCCGATAAAAATAGTAACTCGCCCATAAACCCTTAATTGACTAAACTGCTTCTGTAATTTGCAGTTCTGACATTCAATACTTCAGAATTGGGTTTCGAGTTCAACCAAAGAATTGTAGCTATGTTACTTAGCTTTCCAACGCATGTTCGCACACCTCCATCGGATAATCACAGCCAAAGTTATGGCCTGCAGAGTAGATAGGGGTTAATATGCAATTAAAACAAGAACTAATCAAGAATTTGCTATAACGCTCAATTAAGACCCAAAGTCTAGAAACGTGATAGGGCTTAAATATTAGGAACAAAACACTATTAAAACCACCAAATGCAAAGCTTTAAAGAGTGCATTAAAATGCACTGATCAGTAAGTTGTAGAGTTTAACCATATATGGTAGTTTAGTGCATTTAATTTTACGGATTTCATGTAAAAAGACGCATTTACTAAACCACCCAAAATTATAAGGGTACTTTTGAATTTGTAGCATTAAATGTGTCTAGATTAATTAATATAAGAAGAGAAAAATTAGTCTACAGCCAAGTTGCAATCCCTCGTATCCTTGTCTAACAGGCTTAAGAGGGGAGGAGGTACACTACTATAAAATTTACGCATATTTCAAATAAGAAGGCGCTCCTTAGTTAGTAGGTCCGCTGGCCGATTTCCATCGCTAGATAAATACTTCCAATTTAGAATACAAGGTTTAGAGATGGTATCCTTGATCTCTTGCGCCAAATGAGAGAGGGGTGCAGCTGTGAGTTTGTCTCTTTCAACGGGTTGAGAGCTAGTTGAGTCTGACTCTATCACCACATAACAGTAGCCTTTCCCCCAGGCTATGGATAGTCCATGCTCCATGATTGCACTTCCAAGATAATGAAGGGGTCTAGTTCATGGATTGTAGGGCTCTTCTTTTACTATTTTCACCACTCTAAAAAAAAATTATTTTATATTTACAAATCTCCTCCTTGTTTGTTTTAAAATCACAATTTTATTAATTCAAAATATCTACTAAATTCGGTTAAATAAATGTTAGTAGTAATCACACTGATTCAACTTTAAGTTCGGTTACTACGCACAAAGTCAATAACTACACTAGGTCCACCTTGGATATCGCAAACATTTTTTTAGTAAAATTGAAATCTATAATATTAGTAAGGACCACGTTGTTGGATTAACTTTTGGTTTAGTCATCAGAAATATTGTCTACCTAGTAAGAACCGAAACTCTCCCTTTCTTTACTTCTTTTACAAAAATATTATTGTTTGTTTCTTCATTTTCTTGTTTTTGTAATGAACACATTACTATTAACACATATTTTACTTATGGCCTCCACTTGAGTAATGAGTTATAGCACACTACTTTTACTATTTCACCACTTTATAAATATTATTTTATATTTAAACTTTTTCTCTTTAGTTTATTAAACGGCATTTTATATTTTTCTTATCCAAAAATATGTAGTCTACTCAATCCAATTAAATAAATGTATGTGGCTTCTAATGTTATGGAACGTGGGTAAAGGTGACTACACCAAATCCACTTAAAATTCCTCTCTAGGTTTAGTAACTTCCTGATCTTCTCTATGTTTGTATAGATCTTTCCCAAAGAGCTTAAGCCATTTATCATTGTGGTGAATCTGCAGGCAATTCATCTATTGACTCATCTTCACTCATTGTGAACATTTCAAACTCTCAAACCCCTGTTGTTGTTTCTTTGATTTGATCAATTCCTTCATGAGCAGTTTGTAGTCTATCTCTTACTTCTTTTGGAGTTTCTTTGCCAACAAATTTATCATATTGATTTCTACTTAAAACACACGTAAGATAGTACTTTGCTTTTGAGTTTAACAGGAAAAAGCGCCCATCATCTACGGTCCAAGTGTTCTTTGGCTTGTTAGAAAATGTGTCATCGTCATAAGTTAGTTTTGAAACATATGGACTTGTTTCAATGATATCCCAAATATCAGTATCTAGGGATTCCATGTAAAGCTTCATTTGATTCTTCGAGTAGTAGTATTGTTCTCCATTGAATCCATGATGTCTATTTGATGGTGCTCCTTTTGGTAAGAATGCCACATAATTTGGCATGACTTCATTCAAGATCTTTCCTCTGACATTTTTTGAGAGTGCTCAACCAGAGGCTTTGCTCTGATGCCAATTGAAGTCAATTTAGGTCAAAAGAAAGGGAGTTTGAATTGCGAGACATTTTAAAAACAATTTATATATCCAAATTCCTTTAGAAACTTGATTAAAGATATCGATGGTTTTAAAAGATAAGTATTGAAGAGAAGAGTTTAGTAGTAGTGTGTGTTAGATTTAGAAAAGTTTTCTTTCTAAGTAAAGTGTAGTTAAAGAAAGTTATAAAGAAAAGTAGTAAAGAACACATGAGAAGTATAGTGGTTCAACCGAATCAACAAATGCTACATCCACTAACTGTATCCTTAGGCATCTTCTCTAACAATACAACAAGCAATTCCTTGTTAAGAAGGTACATATACACAAAATATGTTTAGTTTTTGACAAGGACTAGAAAAAACTTTACCAAAATACATATATTTCTCTAAATCATAGAGAGAGTATGGCAGAGAGTGTATAAAAGATATTGTTGCTAACATTTTTCAATACTGTATAGTCAATGCAAATTGAGAAGTCTAATTTATTCACCTCATCCAGCTTTGCGCTCCCCACACTTTTTTTGTGTGGAAGTCAATATCGCTATTTATGCATGACCTGAGAGTAGATTGCTCTCGAGATTGGACAAGAAGCTCTTGAGTATTCTTATGTGGGCAGATGTATTAAAACCTTGAAGCATTATTGGATATGACTTCATTAGCATCACCTTTCAAGAAACATATACATTCCCTCACTCCCACACATTGACACACACTCATTATTTCACAAAACCAGAATTCAAGAAAGAAAGAAAAGAGGAAGAGAGAGTTTGAGAGAGAGGGAGAAGAGAGGGACAGGGAACAAAGCTTGACGCATGTCACATTTCTCTTCATCCTTAGATTCAGTTTCTTATCCTCTACCCATTGACACTAAAACTATTAGCTATTTATTCTTCTATCTCAATCGACCATTTTCAAAGTCTCAAGCTCAAAGTTCATGAAAATGCATTTTTGGGACTTTTTGAAGCTTTGCATGTTGTTTTGGAAGCTAGATTGAGTCATCTCAGCACCTGCATTGCAGATTGGAGTAGCTTAGGAGGGATTCGAAAATTAGAGTTTGGGGTTTTGGAGAGTGGTTGTATTGTTGAGAATTGGTTCAAACTCAAATTTCCAAAATTCTGCTTAATTTCGTTTGGTATAGCCTCCAGTAATTCACGCATAACTCTTCCCATAGAGCTTAGTTGTTGTCCATCTTTATTTATCTGCAAACTAGATAGAAATTTCTTCATTTTTAGCACAAGAATGACCTGATTTGATTAAGTTTTGAGAGAGAAATCAACCCAACAAGTCAGTGATGTGAATCAGTGGAAGATCTTACCTAGTTCCATTGTTTCAACCATATCTAACTAAATACCCATTATCTCAACTCAAAACCAAAACCCACCGAAACTAGACAAAGTTTCCTTCATTTTAGACCCTTGATTTGGTTAATTTGGTGAAGTATTTAGGCTTAAATACTTGTCACCCCCCTGCAAAATTACCTGATATCCATTTACCCCCCGCTTCTAAAAACACCCCGCAAAATATAAAATTATCCAATTACCCCCCTCAAACTGGGGGGTAAATGGATAGTGGCAACATTTGTAGGGGGTAACTGGATAATGTTATATTTTGCGTTTGTTTTGCGAAAAAAAAAATTTTCCAGGGGGTAAATGGATATCAGGTAATTTTGCAGGGGGGTGATAAGTATTTAAGCCAAGTATTTAAGCAGATATGCATGATGGAAAACTGCTCAATGTTGCTGTTAAAAAAAACAGAGTTTTCAAATTATTTGATTAGCACCTTAGATTCCAACTCTCTGGTGTGTTGTGGTAGGAGCTGGAACATTATTCGGTGAATGTATTAGGAACCTACATTATATTTTGGGAGCTTTGGAGTGAAGATCAAAGGGTAAAGATAACGATTGGAGCCATTCGGGTAGATTGAGTTCGAGTTACAAAGCGTTTCGTGTAGTTCGTATTGAATGAAGCCTACACTTGTTGCTCGTTTGTTCTTGTTTGTGATGTTCATCATAATGAGGTGAGTTCTACTCGCTTAGAATTTTTGTTTATGTTGTTGGTTTGGTTGAATTCTGTTTGTGTTGTTGTTGTGTTTGTTGGTGCAATTTGGAGCATTTATGGTTAGCAAAATCTTTGTATAGGCATTCTAGACATAGGTTCGGTATTTTTGAAACTTGGAATGTTCTGTTAGTCCAACAATTATGGGGATTATTGTGCTAGACACTAGACATAATATTGGTCATTTTGGCACTGGTTTGGTAAAATTTGGAGCTGTGTAGATCGAGTTATGAGTATTCCAAGTTAGGTTAAATTTCTAAAGTTAAACTGGGTATAGGTTCAGTGTTTTGGGTTTTCTACTCTCAATTGAAATCCCTAGCTTTCTAATGAGCTCCTATTTGTAATTTTTCATTAACGTTTGATAGGTTAATTAATTCTCCGAATTTTATGTATACTTGCTGAAGTTTTCATGTTGAATGATTGACATTCCAGTGTACTCATTGTTATTTATCCGAGTAGTTTTACCGAGAGAGAGAACATGGCCAAGGCCGGGTAATGGACACAAGTGTCCAAGTAAACATAAGACATTAAGCGGATGACGATCCCCAGTTATGGCACACTTGGCGAGGGGAATTCATGCACCCTAAACCAAGGTCCTGGGATTGCAGTTCCTGGGATTGTGCTAAGAGAAAGATAAGTTAAAAGATCGAGAGTTTAGTGAGGGATCTCGGTAGGACTCACTGAGATTTGTAAGCTCACCCTTTAAATGTTGTTGTTTTATAGAGAAACAGGGGAAAAGGAAGGCAAAGAAGCACGTGTAAGGCAAGGTGTTTGAGAAGCAGATTGAAGACTTTTTCTTTAATTTTGTTATGTTATTTCCTCATGATTCTGTATCTCGATTATAACTTGAATTTGTTTAAGTACTTAATCGTTTCCACTATTTCTCGTATTTTTGATATTGAGCACTAAGGCATGTTAGGTGTGTGATACACCGAGACTTAAAGTATATGGACATACTTATGTTTATAAGTTATGAAATTTCATTAGATATGACTCAGTTATTAAGTTCGTATCTTTCAACTTAGTTGTATTCAATATCTGAAGCAGGAAATTATATTCTGATATGTGCTAGACTGTACACCTTAATATTTCTCTTTGGTAGAGATATTAGGGTGTAACAGCCTACATGTTAATTAAAAGCTAGTTGGAACATGTGCACAACTTGACTTCCCTTTGGGATACCATGGTGAGGGGCAAGTACAGTTGCAGAAGGGATAGTTTATAACTATTGATGATAAGAAATAAGGTTCTAACTTCTGGTGGGGCAGACAGTTATGATATAACTAAGATAAAGTTTGCTCCCTTCTTTATTGGTCTCTTGCTACCGGTGAAACTATCCACATTTTGGGGGATAATTAGCTTCCTAAATACTGACCCCTTAATGAGATGATTCTGTAGCCTGTAAACCCAAACGAGAAGGTTAGTGACTATATCATTAGAGACATCAATGCACTGATTCAAACTTGTTTGGAAGTAGGATGCCATGAGAGGATAATGGTCAATACTAAGAGATTTCATCACCACAGTAGTAAGAACTAAGAACTACACCGCTAGAGATAATTGGCATCTCTTTTTTTGGTGTGACCTTGAACAAGTTGTGGCAGGCTTGCAATGAATAAGATTTTTCTAAGATTAATACCTACCAGAGTCTATATTTTGGTTTGTCGAAGATCATGTTGCAGTTGTTATCAGGGCTAGAGATAGGAACAAGTAGTTCATGCCACTGGTGCAAGAGGAGCAGGTAGACTTTAATGATTATAGGATCTCGCCACCTAAGAGTATGTTTGGGAGGGTTTTGGGAGACGAGGGGATTTGGGAAAGATTAGTTAATATTTTAAAATACATTTGAGATTTTAAAAAATTAAAAGAATAACATAATATATAACAATGTAACCTTTTAAATCACACCTTCATCTATATTTAAGGTGTACACCTCAGTTGCAATGGATCTATGGCCGGCAGAGGCACCTCAGTTGGCTGCGGTGGAGTTTTGAGAAGCAGTAATTGGAACTTTATGGCATTCTCCAATAAATTAGATCCCTACACTATCCTGGAAGCGGAATTATGGAGCATCTACCATGGGCTATCCATTGCTCTCAGCCGATTAAAAGAACCAAACTCACACAGCCGCACCCCTCTCCCATCTGATGTAACAGATGAAGGATATAATCTTTGAAGCTGCTATTCTAAATTGTAGAATTTATGCAGGGAAAGAAATCGGCTAGCGCACCTAACAACTGGGGAGAGTCTTCTTAATCAAAATATGTGTAAAATTTAATAGTGTTTCTCCCTCCATCTTAAGCATGACGTCGCATGAGGATACAAGGGATTGCAACCGCGCTGTAAGCTAATAGTAAAAGCCGAAAGACGGGTACACAAGTGCCAATCTTTTTGCTAGTTAGAATAAGAACTATATCATCGGGTTTGAAACGATATATCCGAGATTGAATAATCACACGTAAATCTTAGAGGAAGTGAAATGTTTCAATCTTGGGCTGCCGCCAAAACACAAAGCTCATCCTCCCACTAGCTTTCTAAAGTGCAATGTAGATGGTTTTTTTTTAGTTAAAAAAAGTTGGTCGAAGGACTATATTTAAATAGAATGTTTGATATACGGTCCAAAAGTATAATTTAGTAAAAATAAATAGTGGTTCCCTGAAAACGACAACCTAATACCTGCCAGTGAAAATGAACCTTTGAAAAGAATAAAGAAACTAATTTGTATTCTCGTGCAATGCACAAGTTAGTGTGAATTAAATTTTCAAAAAAATAATTAATGAGAAATCAGAATTGTTTTAATGTTCACATGTTCTGGTAGTATTGGATTTAAGTTGAATAAAAATATAAATATACCAATTTGAGTACATTTCTTATATCAGTTGGTGCAAAATTTGACCCTAAGGTTCTATTACGTATATACTTGCCAAAGTGGTGGCCGGAGTTCTTATATCAGTTGGTACTAAGTTCACCATTGGTGGCCGGAGTGGTGGTCGGCGGTAGCCATAGTGGTGGTTGGCGGTGGCCGAAATGGTAGTCGGCGGTGGTCAAAGTGGCAGTCGGTGGCTGTTGAAGTGATAGTTGGTGATGGCGTGGTAGTGTTAAAACAAAAACTGAAATTAGAAAACTTCTTTTTTTGGTTTTGTGTTTTGATGGAAAACTGTTTCAAAAATAAGGAAAAAAACCAATTCAGCACCATTTTACCCAAACATGTTTTGGTTTTGAAATCGACTTTCAAAACCAAAAACCAGAAACTCACAACCACCCCAAACGGACCCTAATATATGTGTAATTCTAGTCTATATATTTTATTTAAGTCATTTTAATATTTTTTTTATAAGTTTTGGTAGTGGTAAACTTATTACTAATTAATAGTATGGAACTGCGTTCAAATCTAGAGATAGACGAATTCACAAATATTTTTTTAGGATAATGATTAATGTATGAAAACAAATATGTCAGAAAGTGTTAAAAAGCAAGCAGTTAGGTTTAGTGTTAGCGTGTGCAAGTGACAAATGTACGATTCACAAAATGGGATTCAAACCCCAAACTCAAAACATGTGCAAACAAGCAAATTCCAATTGGGCTACATCCTCATTTTGTGATGTAGGCCTTTTTAAATATATGATGCTTAGTTTGAAGCCCTATTTTACCTATACAAAAAATTATTATTTTTTGGCCTAAAGCAAGGGATTTGGCTGCCTTACGCTTGTGTCAGCTCTGAGCTCTGCTAGGGTATTGGTGGTGACCTAGCGGCACCTCTTGTTGGTTCTCTCAGACTTCCAGCACCACCTATGAGCGGCTCTCTCTAGTATGTTTCGATGGTCACATATCATGCATCCCGTGCCTTTCAAACCCTTTGCAGCAGGCCCTTCACTCACCGCTATTGTGCCTCCAGAGCACGATGACCTCACCCCACTTGCCTTTCCGCTCCGTTGCCATTTCTCTGATCCCCACCCACTAGATCCGTCATGTTTCCCTGCCGCCGCCATGGCTCTGTTTCGCCGCCAACCAGAACCTCCAGACTCCCTTACCCCCCAGATCTAGATCCATCCTCACAAAGTGCTTGTCACTCCCTCCCCGTTATAGTTGTTCTTACCTCATCGCCCTGGGCCTTTAGTTTCAGAACAAGAGATCTTGGGGCCAATTGGCATTTGAATGCAAGAAAAGTACGGACCTTCCATCCAAATAGAAATCATTATACCTCAACTCACTTTTTTCCCAAAAAAAAAACTCATTTTCTTTCAAAATAAATTTATGAAATCAAAATTTAAAATTACTTTAACTAAACACAATATACAAAAAAGTTTCTTGTATTAAATTTCTACATCAATCAATAATTAGGGACGTTTTCCTTTGAGATATTATTTTCACCCTCCAGGCATCCAAGTCATGGGACCTATTTATTTGAAAGCAACAATGAAATAATCTACCAAAAATAACATTGAAAATACAAATTCTCTAAATATTCTGCCACTGGCCACTGCTGCTGAGTCGCTGACTGATCACAACACCATACTGTAAAATTGAAGATATCAATTAAATGAGCACGACCAGTAGCTTTAAGTTTGTCATAAGTAGCGGATGCATCTACAGATTTCTGCTGTTAAAAAGTTACAGAGGGATTTTTTTATGAAAGGAAACAAACCATAAGCGGAATGTAGAGTTATAAATATAACTAGTACATCTGTACTTTTTTTTATATTGAGCACATCTGAGTACGTATTAGACTTCAACTTAATTCATATTAGAGTTAGTTTTTTTTCCAACTTTTGTAGATTTTAATCTGTCAAACTAACACCGCTGGCCCAGTGGCTTAATCTACATTTGAGACACAAGGGGTCGACTCGGCGCTCCCTGTTGGGGAAAAACAAAATAGAGAAATAAAATGAGCACAATTGGAACACAAGAATTTAACGTTTTTCTTTGTTGATCCAAACTAAATTTATTAAAAAAGGGAAAAAGGAACCCTAAGCTAAATACCTCCCAAAACAAACCAGTCAAATGTAGAGTAAAAAGACAGATTAAGCAGCTAAAATACAAAACCAGATAAATAGGAGTCAGAGACAGAATTTGTTTTTGAACGAGTATCGTATCCAACGACCAATTTCTTTTTTCCTCAATTTCTTCTTTTGGGTCTTGGACACAACCGGTTCAAAGTAATCATACCGCGCAGCAGATCCATGGGAGTCAGAAGCCATGGATCACCAACATCGTCTGACAACTCACTCCAAAGCTTTCTTAAAATTTTCATTACAGATTCTACTACTGGATTACATGTAGCAACAGATTCTTGAGTATTAGAAACAACCTCATCACCAGAGACATCCACCCCATTCTTTCCTAAAATTCTCATGTCAGTTGCTTTCACAGTAGCATCAAACATTGAGACATTTAGCGAATCAAGTCGGGGAGGATAAATCTACCTCCTGGGCTTTAAAGTCAAAAAGTTATTTGATGAAGAAGGAAGCACCAACACCCCTAAAGTAGGGGCATTCACATTAGAATTAAAAACAAAAGTAGATTTCTTAGAAGAGATTTCACACTGAGGGCCGGCAAAATCGAAGAACCTTTTTGCATAATCTTACGTTCAATAGGAGTATTTTTTGCAACACCAAGAAGAGGGTTTGGATCATTATCTTCCTCTACTTTAACAACACTAGTATCTTGCATTTTGGATTGGCCAACGTCCAATATATTCACATAATCAACATATTTCTCTATGACAATTGACTTGCCTTTATTGTCCTTCGGCACATACTAAGTAGTAAGTTTAGTAGGGACATGACTCACCTCTCGAGGCTGCACCTGAATACCTTTAGTCTTCTCCTCATCTTGGGAAAACTAAGAGTTTTGGAGTAAATGTCCAATACAATGACAAAAGTTGCAAAACAAAGGCACACGCTCGTATTCCACTCTAATGAGAAACGCGTATCCCTCTCTTTCTACTAACAATTGATCATGCAACTTAACTGATAAATCAACGTCAATAAGGACTCTAGCAAAGAGACCAAAAGCCCTCTTCGTAGTGGCTTCGTCCAAAGTAATCGGAAGGTTACCACTAATCTTAAACAAAAATTTTGGCCTCCAATATTCACGGGAAAAACCATGAAGTCTAACCCAACACTGAGCATAGGTTTGTTTTGCAGAAAGAGGGTTAAAATCAGGCTTCCAAGAAAACAGACACATATCACCTGGATTCAAATTACGAGAACCAAGCGATCAAAGTCGTCTAAGATCATCATTGGAGATAAAATAAAATTCAAAGACTCCCTTCCCTTACCAAGAGAAACCAGGGACCAATCAGAAGAAATATTCCACATATTAGAAATTTTATCCTTCAATTCCTTAATCCAATATGGCTTATCCCCTTTGGAAAAAACAATTCTTCCATATAAAATATTGACGCATTCAACAATACTAGTCTGATATTCATCTTCAGAAATTTTAATAGCAAGAAAATTCCCTTTTATACAAGATTTCAGTAGTCGGCTAATGTGATCAAATAAAGCAGAACTAGATGAATTCTGTAAAATATCTGAAACATATTTTTTATATTTAAATGTAGAGGCTTGAGGGATACCTGTTAGAACTTCAGAAAAAGTTTTCCTTTTAACACCACTTGCAGTAAAGGAAGGCTGAGATTTCTCTGTTTGACCAACCACCTACGATGAGGGAACCAAAACTGCTGACTGTCCACCGGATCTCACCTACGCCGGGGTCTTGCTGCTGTTCGAGATGTTGAAAAGTCAAGACTTGAAGCAGGTCAGATGGGAACAGCTCATCAGCTATATTACGCGAAACGAGGCTTGATCCATGAGGACTGATGAGATCTGTTCTGCGCACAAGAACAAGGGAGCTGTCCGGAGCAAGGGAACAACCTGGTCCCACCGGAAGGAGAGTTGAAGCAGGAGGCGAAGGCGCTGATGCAGGAAAGGGAACAGCCGCTGATTGGTAGCACGGAGACAAGACGTGTAAAAGGTCTGGTGGAATAGAGATCTCAGCGAATGGTAGAGCAACAACACTGATAGGATGACACAGAAAAGACAACATAGCAGAAGAAGGACCCACCGCCTACGCGCAACCTGTAGGCGAACCGCTAGTGAAATAGCTTCAACACCGCATGGGGAAACGAGATTGAGCAGAGCGTCAGTGGACAGTGCTGATTGGTTGACGTGGTTAGAACCATCAGCATCAAATTCGTCATTGGTTGAAGGAAAGACCATTTGCAGGTCTGATGCGGACGGGTCAGGCATGGCGGCTAGTAGAAGAAAACCCTAGCAGAGCCCAAATTTCGAAATTCTATTTTCACAAGAATTTAACGTGGAAAACTCCAAAATTGGAGAAAACTACAAAATGATGTCTAAAGTCAACCAGAGAATAATACTATGTGAAAAGTATTACGAACCGCAAATCATATTGAAATGAGGAACAATAGAGGATAGGAATGCCAACAAGCATAGGTTAGACTTGAATTTCTTCCCACTCTCTCTTTTAATTTTTGGCCTTGGTAATGCAAAAAAGTAAAGAGAAATTTACTGACAAAAAAAGCTGTTGGAAGTTCATTATTTACTGATGGACTTTAGTCCGTAAGTAATTCTAGTAGGTAATCATATGTTTTCTTGTAGTGAAAATTATTGTTTATTGTTATCATGTCTACTAATACTTAATGATTATTCTGGATAATACCGTTAGGTGTTACATAACCATTAAAATTAAATAATTAATAACCTGTACACATTTATGTGTATATGATTATAATTTTTATTTCATGATTTTTTGTTAAATGTGTGTCGTTTTTTTGTTTAGTTATAATAATAAAAATTTTACTTTGGAGGAATTACTTAATATAGGTTGACTATAATATGTTTATCAAAAAAATTAAATTTATTATCTAGTTTATAATATCATAAATAAAGGTATATGAAAATTAAAAATAATTGTAACTAGGGGAGGGCACATTCACAATTTGACCAGCCCTAACCCGCAACCCAATCCAATTCAACCAGCAAAATGCATAGTGTATGAGTTGGGTATTGTCTTTGAAAAATGAGAACCCAACCCATTAAATCTGACCTTTACATATGTCAAGTCAAAGTGTAGGACAATATTAGGAGACATCATCCAACTATTTTTAGAAGATAAAATAATTTTGAAGTCTTTAGTGTCTTTAATTGTCAAATGGCTCCACTAACAATTGATAATTGGAATTCTATCCAAAACCTCAATTATATGTGTTTCACTGCTCGTGACATTGATGATGAATGAGAATTGAATTAAAAAAATATTGAGATTTAGTTTGATCTATGAGCTCATTACTTGATGTTAAGACATTAATTTTGAGGTTGGTTTGTTTTTCTTATTTCTTTTGTCATTGTTCTAGTTTTGTCTTTTTTTTCTTTTTATAAAAAATGATATTTTACTAATAAACTTAGTTCACAACTCAACCCAACCCAATTAAGGTTGGGTTGGGTTGGTTTAGGTTACCTAAAATTTTGGGTCTAATTTTACTGAAATCAACCCATAAGTATTTGATTGGATTGGGTCTTTAAATGCTCCAAAACTCACTCAACTGAGTCCACTCCCACCCCTAATTGTAACCCTAGGTCTTATTAACTTATAAATATGTTGTTTCAATAGTCACTTTGAAAACACTAACGAAGAATAGCGCTACCGCCGCTTCCCCCAAAATACTAGAGTATCTCTCTTGCTCTCTTCTCCCCCATCACCCGCGTTTGCAAAAAGCTGCAACGGTGTCCTTTTAGTATTGAATGGATTCTTGTCAAAAAAAAGTATTAAATGGATTAAATTGAATTGATTAAATTGATATGCTTGGGAGGGGATACATCAATTGCAATCTCATCCACAATGATCAGTACATATCATTAATCATAGGTAACTCATTATATTCTAGTAACTACTTTATCTTCTTTTGGTGTCTTTTTTTCTCTTGTTTAACCTAGTGTTATTTTGTCTTCAATAGATCCACAAGGGTGCACCAAAACTTGGTGAATTGACTACCATTACAAAACTGATCACATGGAAATCATGGACGTTGTATTATGTTTTTACCCCTTCTCAAAAATTCTTTGCTCGAATGCTCTTTTTATAATGTCCAGTAGATCACCAACAACGGCTGTGATTTCATTGATTAAAAAAGTACGACAAAAGCTGTTGTTGTTGATCCTCCAACGACGGCTGCTATTTTTTTAAGGTGGTAAGTAATAATTATGAAATTACAAGTATATTATACGTTCTCTTTTATATTTATTACTACTATGATTGATTATGTACTAATTGATTTTATTTTGATTAACATTAGCTATAAATTTATTTGATTTTATAGTCCATATCTTTTTTTTTGACGAAAAGAGGCTCATATCATTTCGTTAACTTTGAATTATGTTTTGATTACAAAAACTAGAATTCCTTGCATTACTTATGTTCACATATAATGGAAGGGGATGAGGATATGTCGATTGCACAAAATTGGATCGTCTTGTTTGCTTTGTCGTCCACTCTTGTTATTGATTTTTGTAGATAAAGTTGATACAATCCTTGATTTGACCTCACTTAACTTTGATAATATTTTGGTATGAGTTTGGCGACACATATATATTGGTTGGATTCTTAAATAACAATGTTGAACTCTACAGGCATAAAAGGTACACTACAGGCGTTTATGCCTATTATTCGTGACTAGGTACGTATATAATCTCAAAAGTTATTTTTTTATAAGTTGAACTTCAGATGAATTTATCATTGACATATACGGCCTTTGTCGTGGCGTTGCAAATGGACAGAACAAAAATCACGGCAATTGACTCACAAGTACTAAAATATAGTAAAGAGATTGAAGAATATGGCAAGAGAAAGCATACGCCACCTGATCCTTCTACCTTAGAAGAGTCAGGTTCTAGGTGATTGTCATTTTCAAATAACTAATACAGAAGAAAGGCGAAACAGAGAAGAAAAAGAAAGAAAATCAAGGATATGAGATAGAGCATCATATACATCGAATCACCATCTTTTCTCCTATCTTGAGAATAAGAAGGCTGATCTTGAAGGCTCTTTCGATGATGATTTTGACAATCTAGTGATTACGGAGCCACATGCTGATTCAACAAATATATTTCTTGAAGATTAACGTCTCTTTAGGTACAGCGAATCTGATGCTTCATTGGAGCGGATCCTTTGGAAAATTGAATTTGACACCTACATTCTAAGGTTTAGAAGCTGAAAGGTGATGCTTATGTAGTCATGTCCAACAATGCTTCAAGGTTATAATCCATCTTCCCACATGAGAATATTCAAGACGTAAAGAAAGTTGAAGGGGGCGAAAGTGTGAATCCAGTTTCCTATCCCATACGTAGATATTAATGTAGCAACAACTTCTATTCCATCTCCAGAGAAATCTACTCTCAAATCATGCATAAATAGTGATATCAACTTCGAATAAATAATAGAAAGCGTGGGGACCCCAAAGCTGGTTTAGGTGCTTGGACCAAGAAATAATCGGTGAATAAATTAGACTTTTCAATCTGCATTCACTATACAATATTAAAAAATGTTAGCAACTATCTCTTTTATACACTCTCTTCCATACGTTCTCTATGATTAGGAGAAATATATGTAAAGACATCGTAGAATCTTCATATATAAAGTGAAGAACAGCTATCTCTTTTTCCAATCACCATTGTTGCTAATCAATCTTTATATATTTCTTTCTCGTTATTTTTTAAAAGCAACATTTTTCAATTTAAATAAATGTTGGTAGTAATTGTGTCGAATTAACTTTTAGTTCGGTACCTGCGTAAATTACAAAGAGGATAACAACACCAGATCCAAATTTGACTTAGTCATAGAAAAAAAAATTCTTAATAAAACTTAAAACTAAAATATTAATAATGACCGTGCCGGTTGCACAATTGCTTTTGTTAGTAAAATTTAAATATAGCATATCCGTAATGACTGCTTCAGATGCACTTTTGGTTTAAGACTATGTACACCTAAAAGAATAACATATAACAATTACATGAAATTTAAAGGTTTGTTTCTTCAAATTTATTTAATTATTGAATTGATTACGTTGTTATGCTTCGGAGGGGATACATCAATTCCGATTTCATTCCACAACGATCAGTACATATAATTAATCACAAGTAATTCATTTTATTCAAATAATTACTTTGTCTCTTTGGTGTCTTTTTTTTTCAACTGTTTAATCTAGTGTTGTTTTGTCTGCGATAGATGCACAAGCGGTGAACCAAAACATAGTGAGTCGACATGGAAATCATGGAAATTGTCTTATGCTTTTAAGTCTTCTCCGAAATTCTTTGCGTGAATGATCTTTTTATCTTGTCCAACATAGATCACCAATGATTGTGATTTCCAAAATTAAAACACTAGGCAATATTGGACATCTACTTCATAAGCTTCTCAAGAGCTTCTAAGTCATCTACCTTCTCTGAAAAACACTCACTGCATTCAACATCCTCTGGGAACCTTCTAAGTATGTTCATAGATTTGTGTCAACTGATTAATGTATTTTGTTAAACCTATTTTTAGTACCAGTCAAAAACTTAATGTATGTTGTGTATATGTACCTTCTTAACAAGGCATTGGTTGTTGTATTGTAATAGATAGAGCTGTGCTAAGAAAACTATCAAGTGTTTTGACATGTGTTGGCTTGTAAGTGTAAACTATTTGGAAAATAGTGGAAATACTCACTAGGTGTGAGGAGTGGATGTAGCCCTTGTTGATTTGGATGAACCACTATACTTCATTTGGGTTTTTTATTACTTTTCTCTATAGCTTTCTTTAACTGAACTTTGCGTAGAAAGAAAACTCTTCTAAATCTCACACACCCTAATACTTTGGAGTTTCTTTGCGAACAACTTTGTCATATTCATTTCTACTCAAAGCAAAAGTATGATAGTACCTTGATTTTGTCTTTAACAGGACTAGGCGCTTGTCATCTACGGTCGAAGTGTTCTTTGGCTTGTCAGCAACTTTTTCATCATCATCAGTTAGTTTTGGACCATATGGACATGTTTCAATGATATCCCAAATATCAGTATCTTGGGATCCCTTATAAAGCTTCATTTGATTCTTCCAGTAGTAGTATTGTTCTCCATTAAATCCAAGAGTTCTCTTTGATTATGCTCCTTTTGGTAAGCATTCAACAGAATTTGGTCTTGCCATGACTTCTTCCAAGATCTTTCTTCTGACACTTTTTTAGTGTGCTTAACTAGATGCCTTTCACTGATGCCCATTGATGTCAATTTAGGTCACAAAAAAGGGGGTTTGAATTGTGACACTACAATGTGCTCATGAAGGAGTGGATCAAATCAAAGAATAAAAAATTGGAATTCTGGTTCAAGAGTTTGAAGTGTTCACAATGAGTGAAGATGAGTCAATAGATGAAATGTGTGCCAGATTCACCTCAATGATACATGGCTTAAGCTCTTTAGGAAATACCTATACAAAGCTAGAGAAGATCAGGAAGTTACTAAACTATCTACCCAAGGCATGGAGACCTCAAGTGACAGCTATAGAGGAAGCCAAGACCTTATCAACTCTGGATATTGATGTCCTACTTGGCTCATTGAAAGTACATCAGCAAGTAATTAAAGAAGAACTTCACCCAAAGGTAAACAAGTCTATTGCTCTTAAAGCTTCTCAGAAGACTGGGAATTCGACTTCTAAGAAGGCAAAAGGAGCTGCCTTGAAATCTTCTAAAGAAGCCGATGAAGAGGAAGAAAAAAAGTGAAGAAGATGTTGAAGGAGAAAAATGGTCTCTAATATCAAGAAGAGCGAACAAATGATTCTCAAGCAGAAGAAAAGGAAAAGTAAGGAAACATTCAATGGTGATTCACAAAAATCAAAATTCACATGCCATGGGTGCCAGAAGTCTAGCCATGTAAAGCAAAATTGTCCACTTCTTAACAAGAAGGGGTTCCGAAATTTCCCTTTTACGAAAAAGTAATTAACAACAACATGGGATGATTCTCAAGAATCCTCTTCAAAACCAGAAGGAAAATATGCTAATCTCTGTCTCATGGCTGGATCAACTAAAGAAGAGGTATCTAATTCTGGACCCTCTAGATGTGATACATGCAAATAAATAGAATCATCTTTTGATAGTTTGCTTTATGACTCAAACATCTTATCTCAAAAGTGCATGCTTTTCAAACAACTATGTGACTCAAAAAGCGAAAATGAGGAACTAAGAGTTCAAAATGAAAGAATGTACAAATCTATTCATACTCTGCAATAGTCTCATTTTAAACTTTCTGAGCAACATACAACATATTTAACTTCTTTCAACTTTTTGGTACTTTATAACACAGTACCCTACATTGAGAAACTTTCTGGATCTCATCACTATTTACGTACGAGCCTAATGTGGCTTACATTTGTGACATGTTGCATTATGGACATGTTGCATTTGTCATTCTTTAGGATATGACTGTTTGATATTTATTTATGGATTGTTGTAGTCCTTGCTATTTTAGTTCGGTCTTATGTTACTTATATGATTTGGACACTCTTTCTCACCCATGCACCATTTTGTTTAGGTTGAGTTCCAGGTGTCATTAGAGTAGCCTTCTACAATCGTGCAGTAGTGGAGATCTGATCACGACAGATCACCCAGTAACTTGTAGTATGACGCTATGCATTGATATTAATTTCTTTTGATTTAATCAGGTTAATTTCTCTAATCAAGGGACGTAGCTAAGGCTTAGCCTCCCATGGCTTGAGCCCCCCCTATATTTCATAATAACATGCTTATGCTTTTGATATAAATGATTGTCTGATCTATCATGTATTAGTAGTATTAAGAAGAAAAATGAATATATATATATTATTAGTATTCTATACTAAACTATCATTAAGGTTGGTCCGAGTGGTAACTAAGCTCTGGTCCCACTTCAAGATCTCGAGTTCGAATATTGGGTGTGGCGAAAACTCCGTGGAAGGAAAAACCAAATGAACCGGTAAAACATGTTTATGGAACACAACTTAGCATACTACATAATATTTTTCTAGCCCCCCAACCATTCGTTTCTGCCTCCGTCCCTGTCTAATCATGTGACATTGGGATTTGGATTGTATTTTCACCATTATATTTCAAGTTATTCTGTCAGTATATTAAAAGAAATATTTTATCTCTTTAGTCTTTATTATTACAAAACCATGTTTATATGATTTTAAAAAATTCGACAACACCCCTTATTAGCGAAAGTATTCAAAAATGGGTTGAAAATTTTAATTGAAAAACAAATTTAAACGTTTAATGTACTTTCAACCAACGATTGGTTGTACTACCTTCAACCAGGTTCTGTTGAGAGTTGGAACGACCTTAAAAAATTGTTCCTACAAAAATTCTTTCTTGCATCCAGAGTTGCCTCAATCCGAAAAGAGATATGTGGTATCATTCGAAACTCCACTGAGTCTTTACACGAATATTGGGAGAGATTTAACAAACTGTGTGCAAACCGCCCTCATCATCAAATATCTGAGAAAATACTCGTTTAGTGCTTTTATGAGGGTTTGTTGCCTATGGACCGAAATATTATGCCTAGACATCAAAACAACTATCTGCCCAGGTAGTAGTTAATCCAAATGCACCAAACTTGTGGCTATGAAAAATAACAAGGTTGTCGAACCTGTTTGTGATGAATAGTACATACCACCACTCCCTTTCCCTTAAAGGGCAGTGATGAGTAAAAAATGAGGCGGATAAGGATAGTGAGATCTTAGATACTTTCAGGAAGGTGGAAGTCAATATTCCCCTCCTTGTGGCAATCAAGCAGATTCCATACGATGCCAAATTTTTGAAAGAGTTGTGCGCACACAAGAGAATGTGAAGGATGAAAGGAGATGATAAGATCACATGGGGCATAATGTTTCAGCCCTGTTTCTGCGTATGCACCAAAAGTGAAAGAATCGACGAACTTTCTTCAATCCATATACCAAAGGCAATAGTCAATTTGACAATGCCTATATCAATTTTTTCACTCTCTTGCTCTTGGACCTTTGTAGAAAACATGTGTTACCACCCAACTAGCAAACAGAAGCAATGCTTGACCTCCTGGATTGGTTGAGGATATTCTTGTTAAAGTTAATCATTTGTTTTCTTGCAGATTTTAAAACTCTAGACATGGAGGAAGAGACTAAGTACAACATGTTTCCTCTCATTTTTAACTAACCATTATTGAGAACTGCAAAAGCAAAAATTGACATGGATTCAAGGACACTTTCACTGGAATTTGGTCACACCAATGAAAAATTTACATCTTTGATGCTAAGAGACACCCCATGGAAGAGCATCCTTTTGTAATATTGAATTTCTTTATGGTTTTGTCGATTATACATGTTCTGATAATTCTTCTATTTGTGCTAAGATTGAAAATACTTTGCAGGTTGATACACTTTCCATGGGTGGTGTTGTGAATGTTGCGGAAGAGCCCTTTGTTTTGAAGCTTGAACCACCCCTTCAAAATTTTCAATGTGCATATTTAAAGGAGAGTGGGAACTTTCCTATGACTAATATAGCTAATCTTAAATCTGAGCAGGAAGAGAAGTCGGTTATCCTAAGGAAACATAGGAACACCATTGGTCTAGTTTTGAAAATCAAGCACTCCCATGATAAGATCGGTTCTAGAAAGGAGTTCACCACTTGGCATAGAGTTTTATCATTCAGGCCCTGCCTGGAATTTAATGATGGGAAACCTCGATCCAAGTGGATTGGGCCTTTTGGTATTTCTAACATACATATTTCCTCATGGTGTAATGGAAAATTAAAAGTGAGGCGACAAACAAAGTTTTCAAAGTCAATGGAAAACGCTTTAAGTTAATCCATGAGAGTTCCGCATTTGAAGATGCAACTATAGAACTCTGATTGGAACCTCTCACCTACACTGCAGTTTGACCAGGGAGTTCTTCTTCCTTATTATTTTAAACTTGTGGTTTTCATTGAGGACAATTGTGTGATTTAAGTGTGGGCTGGTGTCTTTTAGTAGCTAAGTATTTTTTTCTTTTAATTTTTGGTTTTCTTTTCAGTTTTCCTTGTTCCAAAAAAATAATAAAATAATATTGCATGTTTTTCCATGAGTTTTTGGTTTGCATAAGTTGTGATTGATTTCACTATTCTAGCACCATAGGTGTTGCGACATGATTTGATTGGTTTCTTGTTGCTCTTCATATGATGAGTTGGATGGACTAAATTTTGCATCACCTGTGATAGACATTGTCCTTGGTGAGAATTGAGTTTTTTAATGGATGGACTACATTTTTGACATTCTCTCGTTTGTTGTGTGTCATTAGCTCATGTTTGTTAATTACCCCTGAACTTGACATGATTCTTGTTGAAGTACATGTCATGCAATTTTGATGTGATCTAGGCATTTTGTTCTTTTCAAGATACTAGCCAAATAAGTCTACCTTGAAATTATCCCTTTGTTTTACTCCTTTGAGGCTTTTTATCCCATTCTTTGTTTTATAGCTCATTACAAGCCCAAAAGAGAAAAACAATGATTTTACCCAATCTTTGAGGGAGAATGAGTTTTGAATTGAAAGTTGTTAAATCAAAAAGTGTGGGGTTATCCAAATTGTTTCAATTGTTATTCTCACTTGGGTTTATTCTTGGATTCTCAATGAAAGTTTGCAAAGTACATGTATATAGAAAAATATTCCTCAAAAAAAGAGGCATATGTTTTTTTTGCTTAGTAGTTTTTCTTTTTCTTGTAATTTTTTGTTTGTTTTTCATTTGTCCTTGTTTCAAAAAAATAAATATTAAAAAACAAATATTGCATACTTTTCCAAGAGTTCTTGGTTTGCATAAGATGTGAGTGATTTCACTATTCTAGGACCATTGGTGTTTTGACCTGATTTCTTGTTATTCTTGGTATGATGAGTTGGTCAAGAGCACTGAGTATTGCATCATCTGTGATAGTCATTTTCCTTGGTTAGAATCTGGCTTTATAATGAATGGACTAAATTTTTGACACTATCCCCTTTCTTGTGTGTGATTCACTCATGTTTGTTAGTTACTCTAGAACTTGACTTGATTCTTGTTGAAGCACTTGCTCACATGCATGTTTGAAGTGATCTAGGTAATTTTGTTATTTTTAAGCTATTAGCCAAATAAGCCTACCGTGAAATTATCCCTTTGTTTAACCCCTTTCAGTCTTTTTATCCCGTTATTTGTTTTGTAGCTCATTATATACCCAAAAGCGAAAAACAATAATTTTACTCAATCTTAAAGGGTGAAGGAGATTTGAATTGACAATTGTTAAATCAATAAGTGTAGGGGTGTCCATATGGTTTCAATTGTAGTTCTCACTTGATTTAATTATTGGTTTCTCAACAATAAACGATAATTTTCACTACAAGAAAACTGTTGTTTTCCCGCTTTGCAGTCGGTGTTTATTGATGGTTTAGGCGGTCAGTGTTTTAAAATGGCTGCCGGTAATTACTTTTAACGTGAATTTATTTCCTCTTCCTTCCTCAATCCTCATTATTTACCCTGCTTTACTTCCTCCCTATCCCTCTCTCTCAGTCACAAAACTCACCTCCCTCCATCCCACTCTCGCCGCCGCCTGTCACCTTTTGCAGCTTACCTCCATTGTCGTCACCACTACAACCGTCTCTCTTCCTCACTCACCTTTTCTCATTCAATAGGGTTTAATTGGTAATAGAGTTTTAGGGTTTGTAGATTGTTAGGGTTTAATGGGTTTGTAATTATTTTGATTTATTCAAAGTGTTGTTTGCTTTTGATATATAAGATAAACAGTTGAGGCTCTGCATATCACTTGACATTTCAATATTATTCGAGTTGAGTTAAGAGTACTTTTGTTATGTATAAGTGATGTGATTATTGATTAATCATTTAGGAGTTGTGATATTACGTGGTACATTTCATCTTAAAATAATGAAAACTGTTATTACAATTCCTTTGCTTTTAAAACTAGTCGATGATGATATGATTTGAGTATTATGTTTTTCAGCTTGCAAGTCTTCAAGCTTGCCTATGACATTGTTAGCTTTTGTTTTATTTTTTTTATGTACAAAGCCAATGTATCATACATTTTAGTGATTGATAGTTTATACCTGATCTGTTCTTGCTGCACAATTCGATAGAGCTAAGAACCGAGATGCTTGCCATGCTGAGAAGCTTGCTCACTCCGATTTACTTCTGAGATGATGGTTGATTGAGTGATGAATAATATATATAACACGAGGAATAGGTGATGTGACGTAATAAATGCGTACCTATATATAACATTGATGGGAGAACGCTTTTATAGGGATTAGTGCCCATACGCAGAGCGTTGAGATTGGTACTCTTGTGTGAGAGCCCTGGCCGCTAGATGATGAGGATGCATGTAAGCCATTGAACAGTTGCTCCTCAAGTCAAGGTTCGTAGAAAGAAGAACCTCGGCTTGAGAATAGTAAATCGTCCTGAACCGACCTAATATTCGTCTGCGTGTATTAATTGATCATTACGATGGTGCCGAGAGGACTAGTTCAGGCACTGATCGACATTGAGTGATGTATTCCTTCGAGGAATGAGGCGTGATGCCGTTACTTCGATTTCTAAGTCGATGTGTGACAGGATGCTTTTCCACCGTTGGATTTGCTTAGCTAGTGACATGATTAATTAGGCTTCTGAACTGCCACGTGGAGGATAGTTTTTTGGGTTTTTAAAGCGTCTTATAATTAGGGTTGTGTCGTTCGCAGCGCTCCATTATGGCTGCTCATTAGGGTTGCGTCGTTTGCGGATGTCGTTGCTTTGTTTCCACTTCCTTAGTATAAATAGACACATATTTTCCTCATTTTGTACATTTCGGCTCCACTCTACATCAAGTGTCTGGCGTGAATTTTGACTCCGAGTTCTCCGAGAAGCCCTCTTTCTACAACTCAAGTACTCTCTTCTGAACAGGTACTCCTTTCTACCTTCTCATTCTATTTTTCCTCCCTCCTTAGACTACTCGTGCTAGGATTTTAGCTAGACGTTAGACATTTCTCTGGTAGCGGGATCCTTCCTATCTTGTCGAGGTCCCTCTTAGGAGGAGGGGGTTTACATTACTTCAAAAATTCTCCAAGGTTCCGAGACTTCTTTAGAAGTTGAACCTCGACTCGGTCCTTTAACAGAGATTTATTTGAAGGTGCAGTAATTATTTTACTGAGTGAACTCTATCCCTGTAGGTTTTGACATCATGGTTCTCGTCAAGAACACTCCAAAAAGTGTCTCTTCCCTTAGAGTAGTACAGGAAGATGAGAATTATGCCCAAGATTGGACAGTTGCTCCCCAGGAGGATACGTTGGACCAATCGGAGAGAGGAGGTGCCGATATTGTTGAAGGGTTGGAGGTTGTGCTACTGAAAGGGTAACCGATGGGATTGAGGAGGAGGTCGTCTCTAAATCTTCGAGTGGTAGTTCTTCAGAGGAGAATTCCCTAGTGGGAAAAAGCATGGTGGTGATGTCCCAAGGTTAGAGGTGAAGGTTGGAACGAATTAAGGCAGGATGCTCTGCAGCAAAATTCTGGCTGCACCAAATGTCTTATTTTGCACTAAACTTCCACTGGTGGAACTAGTGGAAGTTGTGCTTAAAATAGCAGCAGTTGCATTTTGCACTCATTTTGCACTAAACTTCCATTGGTGGAAGTTGTACTTAAAATAGAAGCAGTTGCGTTTTGCACAGGTTTTCCACAAGTGGAAGTTGCATTTAAAAGCTGTCTGTTTTTCTGTTAGTAGAGTTGTGTGTAGATGTCAAAAAGTATTCATCTTTCGTATTCTGTAACTGCTGTAACTGTTGTGTGTGAACACCCAATTTTAACCGGTACCTATTGTCCATTTTTTCTTTTACAAAAAAATATAATAATATTAAAGTTAAGATGTGTGAATGGCGTGATGGTGATGTTGTTGTTGTTGTTATTGTTCAGGTTATCACAAGTTCCTTTAGTCACAAAATCAAAGCTGAAAGTAATATAGTACAACTCAAATAATAGAATATACATAGAGTTGTTATTATAATACAATAGCTGATGATAAAAAGGGAATGAGCGTGGTCTTCTTTCTCGTCCCAGAGAGAAAATCTTTTTTTTTAAAGAACAAGTGATAAAGGACAATAAACAAAGCTGTCCTAGCAAGGGGCTCTCTACACCATCAGCAACGAGCTAGTTTGCAGAGACAAACAATACATGACAAAATTGTTGCAGCAATAGGCCTAGGCTTCAAAGCTTCAAATGGAGGGTCTCATATTTCTATGAATATCCTGCTCTGAACAAAGTAACCACAAATAAGGTTTAAGCAGCCAGATAATAGTCAAACAAGTTTATTTTTGTGGTGCAACAGAGACTTGGAGGAAGAAATTTTCGGCAGAGAAACTTTAAGCACTAAAACATGACATTTTGGAGAGATACAAAATCAGTTTTTTTCAAATAAAATTGACCCATCAGTGCATTTTTCTATGGAATCTTGGCTATAAATACAGCTCCAACACAGTGTGAGAAGGGGGAGAAAAACGTTGAGCTTTAATTTACCAAAAAAAAGATTGAAACTCAGCATCTGAGTTTTAATCCACTAGGTTTGAAAACACTAGAAATTCTGGGTGAAACAAAAGAGGTACAGAGGAATCTTTGAGAGTATCAGGTTAGTTCATGCTTCTTCTTTCACGTCTTGTTTGACATGTTTCTGGTTTTGTTTAGAAGAGTTCTTGAATAAAAAAAAAATGTAGGTTTTTAATGTAGAAGAGATGAAGAATGAGTTGTATCAACATGTATTAGAATAGGAAACAAGAAAGAGAGTAAATAGAGTAAGGAATCTACCTCCGGCCACCGTCCGCGGTGGTGGCCACCGCGAACCACCGAAAACACTAAACCACCACCACCGTCGCAAACACCACTGCCACCATAACCACTGTGACCACCCTCACCATCCTCTTCGTAAGCGTGCCACCACCGTAGCCACCTCCACCGCCGTCTTCATCTCTCTCTCTCTCTCTCACACCGTTTAGCCTCTCCCTCTCTCCTCTGTTGTTGAAACGGCTGAGATGTTAAATAAAAAATTAGGGTTTGTTTTTGTGGTTTGCCTTTTATAGCATGTTAACCTTTTCCTGTTTTTTTGTTTTATTTTAAGTTCAGAATATTATTTGCACCCCCAGATTTAGTTATTTCGACCTCCCAGTTTTACTGTCCGCACCCTCCTTTTTTTTTAATCATACAGCCACCCACGTTTTTCTAATGAAATTGCTATTTACATCTCCCTGTTTCGTTAATGTGCCTTCCCCCTTTTTTTTATCAAGTTATTATTTACATCCTTTTAATTATGTCTTGCATCCCCTTTACTAATTTTATTTATGTATTTATTTCTTTACCTTTACTATTATTTGTTATTATTATTAGTACTATTAATATTATTACTATCACCCTTTTCTCAAAAATGAAAATAAATGTTAGTTCACATTAAAAATCATTTTTCTCTCTTTCCTTTTCCTCATAAAAAGACAAAAAAGTATGGGATTGGCCGAGATGTACATCTTGTCGATCCCGGTTTAAGACGCTCGAGTTGTACAACTTGGTGATCTTAATCCCCTTTCAAAAACTAAAGTCAACAAAGCAAACAAACCTTTTCTCAAGAAGAACTACGTAGCCTTTGATTCTCCGCACACGGAGATACGTAGGAGCGGGGCTTCCCCGTCAAGCCAAATTGATCCTTTTTCAATAAATAATCAGTTTTTTTTCTTTAACACCTATTTTCCTAAATACAAAAATAGGGATTGGCCGAGATGTGACATCTTGTCGATCCTGGTTTAAGACGCCCGAGTTGTACAACTTGGTGATCTCAAACCCCTTCAAAAAAAAAATTAAAATCAACCCAACCAACAAACTTTTTTCAGGAAGAACTACGTGACTGTTGAGTTCCTCATTGCACCTGAGAATACGTAGGAGCGGGGCTCCCCCGTCAAGTCAAAATTAAATTTTCCTAAATTGGTCCCTATTTTAGTTCTTCGTAAATAGCTATTTATTATTTAGTATTATTTTATTTTGGGGTAAAACAAATAACTCATAATTTATTTTTGTACAATCAGATTTAGGGTAATTGTCTTAGGACAGATGTACTAGGGGTGCAGTGGGATTAAGTTTCCGCCTTTCCCTATACATAATCGACTCCCGAATTCAAATCTGGTATGCGTAGACCAAATATTTTGAAAAAAGGTTTTTCTCAATTTTTCCTATTAAATAAATTGGGTGGCGACTCCCAAAATTATGATATTTTTGAGACGTCCACGTCGGGATTACGGTCACGACAGATGGCGACTCCACTGGGGAGTTCGTGAGAGTCAAGCCTGTTTAATTTGGTTGTGCAAAATATTTATGAGTTAGGTGGTCATCCACTCTGTAACACCCCCCTTTTACTATTACAACTAAATAGACAATTATCAGAGTCACCTCGAAGGGCGCTACATTTTTCACCATTTTAAAAAAAAAAACACCATTTATTCCAAAAAAAAAAATCTCCAAAATAATTTATATAAAAGAAATCACCAAGCAGCGGAAATATTAACCAGTTTAAACATCTCCAGAATTAACAATTAAAGACATCTCCAAAATTAATTAAAACAATTTCCAATAACTAAAATAATAGTTCAAAACGATAACTAACGACTCCCCGGTGCTACATATCAGAGCTGACACAGACCCAAACGAGAGAGGAAGCAAAACCTAGCAATTCCTCCACGAGCACTAGCGATCACCTGCAGCGTTGCCGCATGAGAGCAACATTCCAAGCAGAAGGGGTGAGTCTAACAGAGGTAATAAGCAGATGATAAAAATATGCTAGCATCAGGTAACTACAGCAACACAATACAATTACACCATATCACAGCACCAGATACCAAAGGAAAAATCCATTTGACAGTGAACCACCAAAATTATAACATTCATAGACAATGGGATGATATGCAACCCCTCCAGTGGGCATATGCATGCGGTACCGATCACCAAAATGAGCCACGACGGGCATATCACCAACAAACACCAGAGGCAGAGCCTATATCACCAAAACATGCATATGACAATGCGACACCATGATTATGCACCAACTCACCATAACAAGTATTTAAAATAAATACTATATCACCAGAATCAAAACAAATGATTTCACCAAAAATAGCACCAAGTTGTAGCATCACAGCTACCACTAAACTCTCCTGAGCATACCAGCACCGCACCTGAAATATTAACACCAGACGGCTCCACAACGCAGACATAACGCACGCACACCACGCACAAGACTGGCGCACAGCGCCTAGGCACATCGCACCTACTTCAGCGAATTAATTAAAATAGCAAACGACATCGGATTTCAACAAATAAATACTTGTTGGAAAGCCCTATGGGTCTGGTTATCATCCCTAAGTTCAGTTTTTGAAGGAGAGTGTCCAATAGGTACAGTTTTCGAAAAGCACACAGGCTAGTTGCAAAAGAGGACAGTTTCTGTCCTTCAAATTCAAGCAATTCCAAAGTGACCAAAACTCAATCAAATTGCATGAAACTTGTGCATAAACTGGGGAAAATTTTGTCTAGTTTTCAAAGAAATTGGATTCGTTCGAGAAGGAGTTCTTCTGAAAACGTGGTAACCAAAACACTGACCCTGTGTCTAGATTGTTTCCAGAATCTTACTCTAACTTGTGGAATTCATATCTCGAGCTACACAACTCTAAACGCACCCAAACCAGTGCCAAATTAACAAGCATTAAGTCTATTTTCCAGAGAAATAAACCACATAATTTTTCGGTCAATAAAACGTTCCCAGTCACCGAAATACCGAATCTATACCCAAATCGTTTCCAGAATTTTAACCTAACTTGTATCGCCTATAACTCGAGCTATACAACTCCGAATTTAACGAAACCAGTGCCAAAACGACCGGCGTTAAGTCTATTTTCAAAAACAATCAACCTCATAATTTTTGGATCAACCAAACAGCACTAGTTTTAGAAAAACTTAACCTGTGTCCAGAATCGCTAAATTGCCAAACATCCAACCCTAACGGCAACGACACCGCAACCACCACAACAAAAACGACAATTCGACAACGCGACAACAACAATCAACCACGCACAGCAACAACAAAAACACGAACAATAACAACACCATCATCGTGATACAACAATCACGCAACAACAAATAACGAAACAAATCACAATAACGTGCAATAATCATCAAAGCACCAATCTCAACGAAAACACGATATGCAACAACACGAACAATTCAACAAAACCCTAGACTACCCACACATAATTATCATCAACCCATTATCAAGGTTAAGCCCACCCTTACCTCGAATAACGTAAGCTTCGGAACACGACGAACGAGACACGAACAAAACCACAGCAACACGAACGATCTCCTTTTGAAATTCTTCGCGAAACCCTCCTCTTCTCTCCCTCTTTGCGCCGCGTGCTCTCTCTCTCACTCTCACTTTCGTTTTTCTTTTGCTTGCTGCGAATGAGGGTTTGGCTTAAACCCCCAGGGTTTAAGTTGAGGGCTCAGTAAACACTGGGCTCTCTACGTCACCACCTCCTTTACTCGTTTCACCTCCTACGCATATAAAATATTAACCTTTTAATTTATCTATATCCCGCCTCCAAATTATTTTAATAATTCAATCAACTATTTTAATTAAATTATTTCCGAGGTGTTACAACCCTCCCCCACTTAGAATCTTTCGTCCTCCAAAACATACCTGATTCAAACAGCTTCGGATAGGACTCTCGCATCTTGCTCTCCAACTCCCATGTCATGCTTTCACCAGCAGCTCCTAACCAGACCACTTTCACCAGGTTTATCTCTTTGCCACGTAAAGTCTTCACTTCACGATCTTCAATTCGCACAGGCATTGTCTCCACAGTGAGATTATCCCGCACATGCACATCATCCATCGGAATCACATGGGACGGATCCGAAATATACTTCCGAAGTTGCGACACATGAAATACATCGTGCAAATTCGAAAAATTAGGCGGCAAGGCCACCCTATAAGCAACATTACCAATTCTCTCAGTGATCTGATACGGTCCAATGAAACGAGGAGTCAACTTCTTTGTCTTCAATGCACGCCCAACACCAGCCATAGGCGTGACTCTCAAAAAC
This sequence comes from Astragalus glycyphyllos, assembly GCA_963573325.1. NCBI lineage: Eukaryota > Viridiplantae > Streptophyta > Magnoliopsida > Fabales > Fabaceae > Astragalus > Astragalus glycyphyllos. The sequence continues at coordinate 13,391,296 of OY754314.1, read as the reverse complement.
ACATGATCACCAGCTTGGAATTCTAAATCCTTCCTTCTCTTATCATGATAGCTCTTCTGTCTACTCTGCGACGCTTTCATTTTCTCACGGATCAATTTCACCTTTTCAGTAGTCTCTCGAACAACCTCGGGTCCAAGAACAATACTCTCCCCAGATTCATGCCAACACAACGGAGTCCTACATCTCCGACCATACAATGCCTCGAACGGTGCCATCCCGATGCTAGAATGGTAACTATTGTTGTAAGTAAACTCGATCAACGGAAGGTGAGTATCCCACGCACCTCCTTGCTCAAGAACACAAGATCTCAACAAGTCTTCCAACGACTGAATGGTCCTCTCTGTCTGCCCATCAGTTTGAGGATGATAAGCTGAACTCATCCTCAATTTAGAACCCAACGCTTCTTGCAAACTCTTCCAGAAATCAGAAGTGAACCTAGGATCTCTGTCAGACACAATGCACAAAGGAACACCATGCAACTTCACAATCACCTGAATATAAATCTCTGCCAATCTCGACACCGGATACGTGATATTGATAGGAATAAAATGAGCAGACTTCGTCAATCTATCCACAATCACCCAAATCGAATCGTGCCCCCTCACAGTATTAGGTAACCCTATCACGAAATCCATAGAAATACTATCCCACTTCCATTCCGGAATCTCCAACGGTTGCATCAACCCAGCAGGCTTCTGATGCTCAACCTTCAATTTCTGACAAGTCAAGCAGGAATACACAAACTGCGCCACATCACGCTTCATACCAGGCCACCAAAACATCTTCTTCAGATCCTGATACATCTTTGTAGCTCCCGGATGGATACTCAACTTACTCCTATGACCTTCTTCTAAAATTGCTCTTTTCATCTCCTCATCATCAGGAATGCAGATTCTTCCACGGTACTTCAATACATTCTGCGCATCCAACTCAAAGTCTTTATTCTCGGATTGATCAATCCCAACCATCAGGTCAACTAATTTAACATCTAACTTCTGAGCTTCTCGAATGCTAGCCATGAATTCATTATCAATCTTCAACATCCCCAATCTGACACTCTGAGGCGTCACTTCACAAACCAAACTCATATCCCTGAACTGCTCAATTAATTCGAGTTCTCTAACCATCATTGCTGACATATGCAACGTCTTTCGACTTAAAGCGTCAGCTACCACATTAGCCTTTCCCGGATGATAGTTCAAGCTAAAGTCATAGTCTTTCAGCAACTCCAACCATCTGCGCTGTCTCATATTCAACTCTTTCTGATCAAACAGATACTGCAAACCCTTATGATCACTGAACACCTCAAACCTCGAACCATACAGATAATGTCTCCAAATTTTCAACGCGAACACAACTGCAGCAAGTTCTAAATCATGGGTAGGGTAGTTCTTCTCATGAGTCCTCAACTGTCTCGACGCATAGGCAACTACCTTACCATTCTGCATAAGCACACCTCCCAACCCCATCTTGGAAGCATCACAATACACCACAAACGACTCTTCCGGATTAGGCAACGTCAGAACAGGAGACGTCGTCAACCTCTTCTTCAATTCTTTGAAGCTCTCTTCACAACAGTCATCCCAGATGAAAGCTTTACCCTTGCAAGTCAACTGAGTCAACGGAAGTGCCAACTTCGAAAATCCTTCTATAAACCTCCTATAGTAACCTGCCAGACCCAGAAAACTTCTAATCTCAGTAACTGACTTCGGAGACTCCCATTGTAACACGGCATCAACCTTAGACGGATCCACGGCAATTCCATTCCCCGAAATAACATGACCCAGAAAGCTAACCTCTTTCAACCAAAACTCACACTTAGACAGCTTCGCATACAATTTCCTGTCCCTCAGAATTTCCAATACCAATCTCAGATGTTCTGCATGCTCCTCTTCTGACTTAGAATAAATTAGGATGTCGTCAATGAATACCACCACAAACCGATCCAGATACTCACGAAAGATACGATTCATGTACTCCATGAACACTCCCGGCGCATTAGTCACACCGAAAGGCATCACGGAATACTCATAATGCCCATAACGGGTTCTGAAAGCTGTCTTCTGAATGTCTTCGTCTTTCACCTTGATCTGATGATAACCCGATCTCAAATCTATTTTACTGAACACCTGAGCACCCACCAACTGATCCATTAAGTCATCAATCCTCGGAAGCGGATACTTGTTCTTAATAGTCACCTTATTCAGCTGCCGATAGTCTACGCACAACCTCATACTACCATCTTTCTTTTTCACCAACAACACTGGAGCTCCCCACGGCGACACACTTGGCCTCACAAATTTCTTTTCAAGCAGATCCTCGAGTTGCTTCTTCAGTTCTGACAATTCAGATGCAGACATTCTATACGGTGCCATAGAGACAGGATTAGCATCAGGTACCAGATCAATAGCAAACTCAACCTCTCTCTTTGGTGGTACATCCGGAATCTCGTCAGGAAAAACCTCAGAAAACTCTCGCACCACCTGCAACTCATCAACCTTCGCTTGGCTCTCAGCAGACAACGACGCCATTAATAAAAACAACTGGACGTCTTCCCTCATTACCCTATGCAACTGACCAGCAGACAACAAACCAGACTCTTCCTCTTCAGGAGAAAAGAAACTCACAGACCTTTCATGACAGTTGATATGAACATGGTTATCAACTAACCAGTCCATACCTAGAATAACATCCATTCCGCTCAGCGGCAAACAAATCAAGTCAACGAGAAAATCATTACCGAATATCGATAAAGGGTATTTAGCACAAACAACCGAGGTAGTCACCGAACCCTTAGCCGGAGTATCGATAACCATCTCCCTCAACATAGAAGATAAAACAAGATCTAATTTCTCAACACATGCAGTAGCAATAAAACAATGGGTAGCACCAGTATCAATAATAGCAATAAGAGGAGAATTATTAATATAGCATGTACCTCTGATCTCATTCACTGCATCTGACCCCGCCAGAGCGAACACCTTCCCAACGGACCTTTCTTTCTTCGGTTTAGGACACTGAGTGCTGATATGACCACCCTCACCACAGTTGTAGCATAACACATCCTTTCGATCACAGCTAGACGCCATATGACCCTCTTTACCACACTTGTAGCACTTCTTCACATCACCTGGACAGTCAGGACGCTTATGACCGGGTTTACCACACTTGTAACATACCACACTAGCAGCAGCATCTCCCCCACTAGGTCTCTTACCCACAGCAGTTCTCTGATTGCCCTTACCAGCTGGAACCTCATACGGCTTCCCACGACTCGAGAAATTCTTCTGCCTATCCCTCATGACTCTAGAATGAGCATTACTGTCTTCCTCGAAGATTCTGCAGCTGTCAATCAACTCCGAGAACACCCGAGTTTTCTGATACCCTATCGCCTTCTTGATATCAGCCCGCAACCCATTTTCAAACTTGATGCATTTGGAGAATTCAACACCAGCCTCACCATAATGTGGATAGAACTTCGCCAATTCAATGAACTTGGCAGCATACTCAGTCACCGACATATTACCCTGCTTCAGCTCCAGAAACTCAATCTCTTTCTTCCCACGAACATCTTCAGGATAATACTTTCTCAGAAATTCTCTGCTGAACACAGCCCAAGTGACCTCTTCATTCACAGTCGCCAACCTCTGCCTCACCTCCAACCACCAGTCATCAGCCTCCTCTGCCAGCATATGAGTGCCATACCTGACTTTCTGCGCCTCAGAGCAATCCATAACACGAAAGATTCTCTCCATCTCTTTCAGCCACGCCAAAGCACCATCAGGGTTATACTTGCCCTTAAAGGTAGGAGGATTCTCCCTCTGAAACGTAGCCAAACTGCGCGACCCAGCATCACCAGCAGCACCTGGGTTATTCTCCACAGCTTGAGCCACAGCCTGCAAAGCAGCAGCGAGTGCAGCATCGTTCCGTCCTGCCATCTCAACCTAACACTGCAACAGAAACTATAATCAGAAACGAGTAACACTTACTCAAGTGTTACTCGACTCGACGACTCGACAACTTGGCCGGACAGACCGAACTGCTCTGATACCACTAATGTAACACCCCCCTTTTACTATTACAACTAAATCGACAATTATCAGAGTCACCTCGAAGGGCGCTACATTTTTCACCATTTTAAAAAAAAAAAAACACCATTTTAAAAAAAAAAATCTCCAAAATAATTTATATAAAAGAAATCACCAAGCAGCAGAAATATTAACCAGTTTAAACATCTCCAGAATTAACAATTAAAGACATCTCCAAAATTAATTAAAACAATTTCCAATAACTAAAATAATAGTTCAAAACGATAACTAACGACTCCCCGGTGCTACATATCAGAGCTGACACAGATCCAAACGAGAGAGGAAGCAAAACCTAGCAATTCCTCCACGAGCACTAGCGATCACCTGCAGCGTTGCCGCATGAGAGCAACATTCCAAGCAGAAGGGGTGAGTCTAACAGAGGTAATAAGCAGATGATAAAAATATGCTAGCATCAGGTAACTACAGCAACACAATACAATTACACCATATCACAGCACCAGATACCAAAGGAAAAATCCATTTGACAGTGAACCACCAAAATTATAACATTCATAGACAATGGGATGATATGCAACCCCTCCAGTGGGCCTATGCATGCGGTACCGATCACCAAAATGAGCCACGACGGGCATATCACCAACAAACACCAGAGGCAGAGCCTATATCACCAAAACATGCATATGACAATGCGACACCATGATTATGCACCAACTCACCATAACAAGTATTTAAAATAAATACTATATCACCAGAATCAAAACAAATGATTTCACCAAAAATAGCACCAAGTTGTAGCATCACAGCTACCACTAAACTCTCCTGAGCATACCAGCACCGCACCTGAAATATTAACACCAGACGGCTCCACAACGCAGACATAACGCACGCACACCACGCACAAGACTGGCGCACAGCGCCTAGGCACATCGCACCTACTTCAGCGAATTAATTAAAATAGCAAACGACATCGGATTTCAACAAATAAATACTTGTTGGAAAGCCCTATGGGTCTGGTTATCATCCCTAAGTTCAGTTTTTGAAGGAGAGTGTCCAATAGGTACAGTTTTCGAAAAGCACACAGGCTAGTTGCAAAAGAGGACAGTTTCTGTCCTTCAAATTCAAGCAATTCCAAAGTGACCAAAACTCAATCAAATTGCATGAAACTTGTGCATAAACTGGGGAAAATTTTGTCTAGTTTTCAAAGAAATTGGATTCGTTCGAGAAGGAGTTCTTCTGAAAACGTGGTAACCAAAACACTGACCCTGTGTCTAGATTGTTTCCAGAATCTTACTCTAACTTGTGGAATTCATATCTCGAGCTACACAACTCTAAACGCACCCAAACCAGTGCCAAATTAACAAGCATTAAGTCTATTTTCCAGAGAAATAAACCACATAATTTTTCGGTCAATACAACGTTCCCAGTCACCGAAATACCGAATCTATACCCAAATCGTTTCCAGAATTTTAACCTAACTTGTATCGCCTATAACTCGAGCTATACAACTCCGAATTTAACGAAACCAGTGCCAAAACGACCGGCGTTAAGTCTATTTTCAAAAACAATCAACCTCATAATTTTTGGATCAACCAAACAGCGCGAGTTTTAGAAAAACTTAACCTGTGTCCAGAATCGCTAAATTGCCAAACATCAAACCCTAACGGCAACGACACCGCAACCACCACAACAAAAACGACAATTCGACAACGCGACAACAACAATCAACCACGCACAGCAACAACAAAAACACGAACAATAACAACACCATCATCGTGATACAACAATCACGCAACAACAAATAACGAAACAAATCACAATAACGTGCAATAATCATCAAAGCACCAATCTCAACGAAAACACGATATGCAACAACACGAACAATTCAACAAAACCCTAGACTACCCACACATAATTATCATCAACCCATTATCAAGGTTAAGCCCACCCTTACCTCGAATAACGTAAGCTCCGGAACACGACGAACGAGACACGAACAAAACCACAGCAACACGAACGATCTCCTTTTGAAATTCTTCGCGAAACCCTCCTCTTCTCTCCCTCTTTGCGCCGCGTGCTCTCTCTCTCACTCTCACTTTCGTTTTTCTTTTGCTTGCTGCGAATGAGGGTTTGGCTTAAACCCCCAGGGTTTAAGTTGAGGGCTCAGTAAACACTGGGCTCTCTACGTCACCACCTCCTTTACTCGTTTCACCTCCTACGCATATAAAATATTAACCTTTTAATTTATCTATATCCCGCCTCCAAATTATTTTAATAATTCAATCAACTATTTTAATTAAATTATTTCCGGGGTGTTACACACTCTACTTTGTTTTATTGTATATGTTTGATTTATGCTTAACATACACCTTAGGTTAGAAGACAAATTATATTACTTTTTGGTTGTTTCTTATCTTTATTTTGCAGGGATTATTTGGGGATTTTTATTTATTTATTAGGATTTGAGGTTTGTATGCTCTCTTCACACACTACACAAACACTGTGAGCACACACAGAGAGTTGAGCTCACACCGGAGCCGCAAAAAACACCTAGGTTAGAACGGGGATAGTGGAACTCATTTTGGATGTACATCCTATGTGACTTCCACGATTTCCTCATCTAGAGTGATTCTTCTGTGCGGATACCCACATTTTGGATGTACATCCTGGTGTGGTCCATCTTCCAGAAGGATACTTCACTCTAGAGACCTTGAATCTCATTAGGTTACAATAACCAACCAGTGTGAGTGTTTACAGTAGAAAGGCATTAGACCCATAGGCCCCAACCCAAATAGTATGGGCAACCCATTATAGGCCACAAAGTGAGCTACTCTACCTTTTATCCTACCAGTATTAAAAAAAAATTTGCTCATAGCAATTCTAGTTTTTTCTTCAAAAAAAATCATTTACACTTTTCCTAAAAAAAAAAGAGTTTTTTTTTTTACATGCATCATTTCCATTTGTTTATGTTAACCTTTGTTTGTTCATTGAGGAAAGTTGGCAAAGGATCTAAACTTGGAATCTGGTACGAGTATCTTGGTCAAAAAAATTTTCAAAAAAAATAAACGAAAGTGAGACATGGAATTAGGGAACAAGAAAACAATGTCATTAACAAGGAGAACTATCCAGTTCATTGTCCAGAAGCCCGAAATGCCCAAGTTGAAAGATTATGCCTCCAACTTACCTGAGGAATCGAGATCCAATTTTAAAAAGACATATGGGAAGCTATTAGAATTATTGGATGTGAAGGTTCAGGTGGGAGCAATCACTGCATTGGCCCAGTACTATGACGCCGATTTGAGATGCTTCACTTTCTCCAACTTTCAGTTGGCTCCTACTCTAGAGGAGTTTGCGCTGATCCTTGGACAACCTTTGACCGGGAAACCATATAATTACCGTGGGAATTATCCCAATGTTGAAAAGGTTGTTCGGGTGCTGGGAATCGACTCATATTGGTTGACCAACAAGAGGACCCATGGGAAGGCTCCTAAGGGTATACTGAGGGGGTGGTTGGAAGAGTTAATAAAGAAACTGATACATGAAAAAAAATGGGAAACTCTCATAGATGTCTTGGCTCTTGCAATCTACGACTTGGTTCTGTTCCCGACTAGTGGAGATTTGGTAAGCCCTGCAGCGACTGATGTATTCATAGCCCGTAAATGTCGAGGGGAAAACTCGACATTTCCAATCTTAGCAGACATGTACCATACATTGAACTCCTGCCATGAACTGAAGGGAAGAAGGATTGTATGTTGTCTTCCAGTATTGTATGTGTGGTTGGCTGCTCACGTGCTCAAAAAGAAAGATAATTCATACTGCCCTCTCTCCGAACTAACAAATATGGGATCACAAACCCACAGTGACAAAGAGTGGAGGCAAATATTCGTGGAGCTCGACGAAGATTCGGTGCGTTGGTTCTCCCTAGCAACGGGAATGGTACAAGTACTTTTCTCATGTGGTGAATTCCCGAATGTACCACTTGTGGGGACTTTGGGATGTATCAATTACAATCCCATCTTGGCATTGCGACAGCTGCGTTACCCTTTGACAGGCCCGCCTGCTGAAGAATTGCTATTTCCCTTTACTGCTGACCTCAAAAATGAAATTATGCTAGACAAAATCCGCAAGGCGTGGAAGAAGGTCACCTATAAGGCAAGAGAGTTGGGGAAAAGAGGTATTGGAGCTGCAGCTACCTATAAAGAATGGGTACGAAGCAGGGCAGAAGAGATTAAGTTGCCATTTCAGACAGTGACACCCAAGCCGCTGCAAGAAACAGATACCGTCATAGAGGAAAGTGATGAGGTGAAGATTTTGAAGGGAAAATTGGCCAGGTCAGAAGGTGAGAAAGAGGCTTTAGAGATTGAATTGAAGGAAGTCCGCTCCACTCTCGAAACTCTAAAGATGGAGTGCGACGGAAAGGCCCGGTCACTCAAGCAAGCAAACAAAAGGGCCAGGATTGAGAAGGACTCTGGGAGTAAAATCAGGAATCACTTAAGTTCTACCAACCAAGACTTAAGGAAACAGATTGCTGAATGCCACAATGCTATGAAGGAAAATGAGCAGTTGAGAAGGGTGCTTAGAGAGAGGGAACGACAAGTGAACACCCTCAAAGCTCAGATGAATGAACAAGCTTCCCAGCACGAAACAGACAGAATTATTGATGAGCAAGCCTGCCTCGAGGTCATAAAAGGGTATCGGGAGCGCCTTGAGGAAAAACACAGAGAGATAGAAGACCTCCTCAAAGGAAGAGAGGATGTGCTTGAGGAAAATTGGAAACTGAAGGGAGAGCTGATGGACCTTGAAACAGCCCAGACAGAAACTCTGAGACGCCTATCCGACCTCGATTTGAAAATGAGGGAAGAAATTGCCCGATATGAAGAAATAATTGAGAAGGACAGGGTAGAAGTGAGGGACGTGATAAGCATGTATCGGTCCACCATTGACAGAAAAAATGAGGAACTAAGGAGTCTAGAGCACTGGGGCACTGAGAGGAACCACTTTTTGGGGATAATTAGAGGATTGGAAGAAAGCTACATACATGCTTGGCATGAGTTTGGACACTGGGCCCGCAAGCTAAGGGATGTTGAAAGAATTCCTGAATTGGTCCGCGATGCCGATGTTATGATCAACCCACTCACTACCCCCGGAGAGATGGTTGAATTAATCAGTGTTTGCAAGGGACTTGTGGAGGACTTTGAGCAATTGGTGGTAGAAACTAGGGGTAAATTGTAAGGGGCTTGTGGATGTCTTTGGGAAGTTAGTGATAGAGGCTAGGGGCAATTGATGTATTTTGAAATGATTGTTGTATTTGGATGATGTTCTGCAATGAAATTTTTGCTTATGTTGTTCGTTCCTAGTTCCATGTCTATAATTCACAAATTCACTAAATTTGAAACCAAAGATACTCGCTCTAGGTTCCGAGGACGATCGCCAATGATTCTTTGACAAACGAAATGTTAGCTTAATTTCTTTTAATAAACAAAATAAATTCTTTTGTCCTTTTTGTTTGAGACAGGAACTTGGTAACCATTGCGCCCGCTAAGAAAACGACCAATCAAACTCGAGTATACTTCATCAGATCCAGAGCAAGAATGGAAGATCCAGAGGAAATGCAAGGAAGGAACTTGAGCCAAGAAGTGGACCAAGTCAAAGAGAAAATGGAAGACGTGGTGGCGACCCAGGCCCGAATGGAAGGTGCATTGCTGGCTATAAAGGACACAATCACTTTTTTGTCAGCAAGAGTAGTTGGTATGGTTGGTAATGGAGGGGATGGGTTTCAACATCCGACCAATGGTGAGGCTGCACCCAATCTAAACAATAGGCCATTTGACATCCCTGTTGGAATGGGATACAAAGCTGTGGGGGAGCACCAATACCATGTGTCGGATGAAGGACTTGCATCGGTGCAAAAGAATAAATCTAGGCAGCAATGGATGGACAAAATGGAAGAGAAGATCAAGGCGATACAAGGATCTAGCACTTTTGGATCCCTGGGTTTAGAAGAGCTCTGTCCTACTACTGAGGTTGTAATTCCTCGAGATTTCAAAGTCCCAGACTTCACAAAATATGATGGGAGCACCAACCCTCTTTTGCACTTAAGGACCTACTGTACGAAGATGTCTATGTGGTCTAAGGACGAAAAATTCCTTGTTAGCTTCTTTCATGAAAGTTTGACTGGACCGGCTTTGGCTTGGTATATCATAATGGATCACTCTAAAGTTGATGGTTGGAAAGATATCGCCGATGCCTTCATGAACCAATATAGGTTTAACATCGACATGGCTCCAACTCGGGAACAGCTAGGAGTGTTGTAGAAGAAAGGTGAAGAGACTTTCAAGCAATACGCCCAAAGGTGGAGAACTCTTGCTGCACAAGTTCAACCACCGCTCACCATATCAGAGATGTGCTCCTATTTCTTGGGTACCTTGGGATCCCCCTATGTGGCCGCAATGGCTGGGGCGGCTTATAGGGACTTTGCTGACTTAATAGCCGCCGGAGAAAGAATTGAGATGCTGACGAGAGCTGGCAAACTCCCGGCGGAGCAATTAGAAAGCGGGCAATTTAAAAAGACCTTCCCTCAAAAAAAGAAGGACCCAGAGGTTAGCTTCGTCCGAGCTTCACCCAACATCACTCCCCAGTAGCCACAATACAACCAACCGCGTCCAAACACTCCATACATGATGAACCAAAACACAAACCCTTCACCCACACAATCTTTTCCCATAAACAACATCCCAGCCACACACCCACAATCACGCCCAAACTACCAACAAAATCGCCCAAACTATCGCCAAACACATACCACCAACTTCCCACCATTTCCAAAACTCTCCATCACCAACACTGAATTATTCCAGCGATTGGCCGATGCCCGCTTGATTGCAGGACTTCCCGTCAAAGATTGGGAGCCTCCGTTTCCAGCATGGTACAACCCAAATTTGACTTGTAAGTACCATATGGGGGCCGCAGGACATTCAATTGAAGATTGTGAGGCTTTCAAAACGGCCGTAAGGAGATTGATCGCTCATGGGAAGCTTGATATCCAGGAAGAGGCGGGACCAAATATCAACAGCAACCCTCTCCACAATCACGAGGGAAACAGAGGTGTGAGTATGGTGGAAAAAGACCAGATCTCTATCAAAAAGGTTTTGAAACTGCGAACCCCTATGATAGAGATCTGGGAAGGGTTGTACAACGTTGGCTATGAAGTATTGGCACCAACGAAAGAAGTTGTAAGATATGCCATGTATGATGAGGGGAGGAGGTGTTTGTACCACCATGGTTGTGCGGGTCATGAAATTGAAGGTTGTTGGGACTTTAAAGCTCGAGTTCAAAGCCTAATGTCGCTAGGAGTAGTGCAAGCTAGGGGGTCAATGCTTCAAGAGGAGATTAACGTTCTAGAACGTTTTGTGCTTAAAGTTCCACCACTCAACTCACCTGCGGCACCAGAAAAAGTAGTAGTCACTGTGAAGAAGCCCACACCCTTTGCTTGTAAAGATACTCATGCAGTTCCCTGGAACTATGAAACCCGAGTTGAAGTTGTGGGGGTCCTGCTGAAAGGGGAATGAGCAAGAACAAAGAAGTTGAGGAGTCCGTTGGCAACATTGTGAGTGTCAGTGGGATAACCCGGAGTGGTCGATACTTCGGTCCGGAAGAGTCTGAAAAGAGAAGAAAGGAGAGAGAGGCTGAGAACCCATATTCAAGTTACTGAGGAAGAACCCATATTCAAGTTACTGAGGAAGAACCAACCCGGGAAATGGGATGAAAAGTGTCAAGAAGCTTTTGATAAGATAAAGGATTACCTATCAAATCCTCCTGTTTTGGCACCACCAACGCCAGGGAGACCATTGATCCTGTACTTGACTGTGTTGCCATCATCCATGGGGGCAATGCTGGGACAACATGATGCATCCGGGAAAGAGCAAGCGATTTACTATTTGAGTAAAAAATTCAATGACTGTGAAACCCGTTACATGGCAATTGAAAAGACATGTTGTGCCCTGGTTTGGACCTCTAGAAGACTTCGCCAATACATGTTATACTACACTACTTGTTTGATTTCACGATTTGATCCACTAAAGTACATTTTCGAAAGCCCCCATGTTTCTCTAAGGGTCTCAAAATGGCAAGTGATCTTATCAGAGTACGACATCAAGTACGTGTCACAAAAGTCTATCAAGGGGAGTACCATCGCCGACTATTTGGCCGAAAACCCTCTCGGGGAAGGGCAATCTTCTAGTTGGGACGATGTAGAAAGAGGAGTAATGGCAACTGATGAAGATGAAGGAACAAAGGATGCATGGAGAATGTACTTTGACGGAGCAGTCAATATGTATGGAAACGGTGTTGGGGCAGTGGTAATTTCACCAGAGGGTAAGCAGTACCCCGTGGCCATCAAGTTAAGTTTTGAATGCACCAACAACATCGCTGAGTATGAGGCATGTGCAAATGGGCTACAGGTCGCATTCGACCTGGGTGTAAAAAGATTAGATGTGTTCGGAGATTCGGCACTCATCATTTACCAGGTAAAAGGAGAATGGCAGACCAAGGATTCGAAGTTAGTACCTTATCAAAAACATCTAACTGAGTTGGTGGGAAATTTTGAAGAGATAACATTCACTCATCTGGCGCGAGATAAAAATCAATTTGCCGATGCTTTAGCTACCTTGGCGGCGATGTTTAAATTGAATGTCAATGCTGAGGTTCAACCCATCTGTATAGAAGTCAAAGATGAACCGGCTTACTGTGCTAATGTAGAGGAAGAAGAGCCAGATAGTGAACCGTGGTTTTGCGATATAAAGCAATATATACAACAAGGAGAATACCCAGCAAAGGCAAGCGAAGTGAACAAGAAAACAATCAGAAGGCTAGCAATGAATTTCTTTTTGAGTGGTGAAATACTCTACAAGCGAAGCCAAGATGGTACTTTGTTGAGATGCGTGGATGCTCAAGAGGCTCGAAAAATCATGATTGAGATACACGAAGGGATTTGTGGAACACATGCAAACGGGCACATGATGACCCGCAAAATCATGAGAAGTGGTTTTTATTGGACAACCATGGAAACAGACTGCATAGTACATGTAAGAAAATGCCTCAAGTGTCAGCTGTACGCCGATAGGATCAATGCACCTCCATTTCCTCTGCATAACCTCACGAGTCCTTGGCCGTTTTCCGTGTGGGGGATTGACGTGATTGGACCGATTAATCCAAAAGCATCAAATGGGCATCGGTTCATATTAGTGGCAATTGACTATTTCACCAAGTGGGTGGAAGCATCCTCGTATGCTAGTATCTCCCAAAAGGTATTTGTCAAATTCCTGAAGAGAGACATCATCTGCCGGTATGGGATCCCTGAAAGGATAATCACGCACAATGCTCCTAACCTCAATGGCACTGAGATACAGAGACTGTGCGAAAACTTCAAGATCAAGCACCACAATTCAACTCCATTTAGACCTCAGATGAACGGTGCAGTGGAAGCAGCAAATAAGAACATCAAGAAAATCATCGCCAAGATGGCAGTTAATTACAAATATTGGCATGAAATGTTACCTTATGCTCTACATGCTTATCGCACTAATGTACGATCCAGCATTGGGGCAACGCCATTTTCTTTGGTGTATGGAATGGAAGCTGTGTCCCCCATCGAAGTTGAAATACCATCCTTGAGGGTTTTGATGGAGGCGGATCTGGAAGAGTCAGAATGGGTAAAAGCTCGATTTGAACAGTTAAATATGATTGAGGAAAAGAGATTGGCAGCCATTTGTCGCGGGCAGTTGTACCAAAGTCGGATGGCCAGAGCATTCAACAAGAAAGTCCGCCCAAGAAAGTTTCAACCTGGAGACCTGGTTCTGAAGAGATTATTGCCGCACCAAGAAGACGCTCGTGGTAAGTGGACACCCAACTATGATGGCCCTTACGTGGTCAAGCACGCATTTTCGGGTGGAGCCCTAGTCCTACTTGACATGGAAGGACATGAACTTCCAAAGCCAATAAACTCAGACGCTGTCAAGAAATTCTATGCATGAAAAAAATGAGAAATGAAAAAAAAATGATAAAGGCCCGCTAGATCGAAAACCCGAAAGGGCGATCTAGGCAAAAGTTAGGGTCAACAAAAGCCCGCTAGATTGAAAACCTGAAAGGGCAGTCTAGGCAAAAGTTAAGGTTATCAAGAGCCTGCTAGATTGAAAACCCGAAACGGCAGTCTAGGCAAAAATTAAGGCAGAGAAAAGAAAGAAAAAAGAAAGGCATAATATGGCAGAAGGACTCATGAGCGTGCTTACACTATGACAATATGGTCCTAATGGCTGCATGGAAAGAAGTTAGAATCAGATTCCACTGTAATAGTTGCATTGGGGATTCTCAAGAGGATTGGCAGATAGGGGATTGACTCAATCACAATGGGTCAAAGTTCATGTGAAGTTTCCTACTTATGGCCTTCTTTCCTTTCTGTATTCTTTCCTACTAGTCAATACCAAATAAATCTGGCTATTATCCATTTTGTTCATGCATTTGTTATTGATCATGCATTCATGACCTATTCATTTAGCTTATCTCCTTTGTTCTTGCATTCATGACTGACTCATTTAACCTATGTCTCAAGTAAAATGGTTTAAGTCTGACAAAACTTCAAGATGAATGTGTCAGTAACACTTTAATAATTGGAACCCAAAAAAAAAAAAAACTCAGTTGACTGGGGAGAATAGACCCACACTTCGCGAAAAGAGCGTGGAGACTTGAAGGTCTCGAGGTTGTCCCTAACAAATCTTGCATAAAACTTAAGGGGAGTACATTCAATCAGGTGAATAGTGGGATCAATGTTATGAAAAACCGAAATAGTCGCAAGGAAGAGGCGAAGGCGAGTAGATGAAAGTTTGATTGGTCAAAGATCTTTAGTTCGCAGCAATGGTTCTAGTTCTAAACAAAGGCATCCACAAGTAAACATGCATTACATTGTCTTTTAAATTTCGTGCTATCGATTAAGCTCTGGCACTGTTTTATTTTTATGCTACCGGTTCAGCCCTGGCATTGTCTTTTAAATTTCGTGCTATCGATTCAGCTCTGGCACTGTTTTATTTTCATGCTGCCGGTTCAGCCCTGGCATTGTCTTTTAAATTTCGTGCTATCGATTCAGCTCTGGCACTGTTTTAAATTTCGTGCTATCGATTCAGCTCTGGCACTGTTTTATTTTCATGCTACTGGTTCAGCCCTGGCATTGTGTTTTAAATTTCATGCTACCGGTTCAGCCTTGGCATTGTCTTTAAATTTCGTGCTATCGATTCAGCTCTGGCACTGTTTTAAATTTCGTGCTATCGATTCAGCTCTGGCACTGTTTTATTTTCATGCTACTGGTTCAGCCCTGGCATTGTGTTTTAAATTTCATGCTATTGATTCAGCTCTGGCATTGTTTTAATTTTCGTGCTATCGATTCAGCTCTGGCACTGTTTTAAATTTCATGCTATCGGTCTCGCCCTGGCATTGTCTTTAATTTTGTACTACCTAATGGTGCATATTTCACCAATTAAAATTGAGGTTCATATCTGTACTTATTCCTTACTTTGATAATACAACAAAACATAGTTTTATGTATTATCTCGTAAGAAAGTAAGCACAGAGGGGCAACTGTGAACACCCAATTTTAACCGGTACCTATTGTCCATTTTTTCTTTTACAAAAAAATATAATAATATTATAGTTAAGATGTGTGAATGGCGTGATGGTGATGTTGTTGTTGTTGTTATTGTTCAGGTTATCACAAGTTCCTTTAGTCACAAAATCAAAGCTGAAAGTAATATAGTACAACTCAAATAATAGAATATACATAGAGTTGTTATTATAATACAATAGCTGATGATAAAAAGGGAATGAGCGTGGTCTTCTTTCTCGTCCCAGAGAGAAAATCTTTTTTTTAAAGCACAAGTGATAAAGGACAATAAACAAAGCTGCCCTAGCAAGGGGCTCTCTACACCATCAGCAACGAGCTAGTTTGCAGAGACAAACAATACATGACAAAATTGTTGCAGCAATAGGCCTAGGCTTCAAAGCTTCAAATGGAGGGTCTCATATTTCTATGAATATCCTGCTCTGAACAAAGTAACCACAAATAAGGTTTAAGCAGCCAGATAATAGTCAAACAAGTTTATTTTTGTGGTGCAACAGAGACTTGGAGGAAGAAATTTTCGGCAGAGAAACTTTAAGTACTAAAACATGACATTTTGGAGAGATACAAAATCAGTTTTTTTCAAATAAAATTGACCCATCAGTGCATTTTTCTATGGAAGCTTGGCTATAAATACAGCTCCAACACAGTGTGAGAAGGGGGAGAAAAACGTTGAGCTTTAATTTACCAAAAAAAAGATTGAAACTCAGCATCTGAGTTTTAATCCACTAGGTTTGAAAACACTAGAAATTCTGGGTGAAACAAAAGAGGTACAGAGGAATCTTTGAGAGTATCAGGTTAGTTCATGCTTCTTCTTTCACGTCTTGTTTGACATGTTTCTGGTTTTGTTTAGAAGAGTTCTTGAATAAAAAAAAAATGTAGGTTTTTAATGTAGAAGAGATGAAGAATGAGTTGTATCAACATGTATTAGAATAGGAAACAAGAAAGAGAGTAAATAGAGTAAGGAATCTACCTCCGGCTACCGTCCGCGGTGGTGGCCACCGCAAACCACCGAAAACACTAAACCACCACCACCGTCGCAAACACCACTGTCACCATAACCACCGTGACCACCCTCACCATCCTCTTCGTAAGCGTGCCACCACCGTAGCCACCTCCACCGCCGTCTTCATCTCTCTCTCTCTCTCTCACACCGTTTAGCCTCTCCCTCTCTCCTCTGTTGTTGAAACGGCTGAGATGTTAAATAAAAAATTAGGGTTTGTTTTTGTGGTTTGCCTTTCATAGCATGTTAACCTTTTCCTGTTTTTTTGTTTTATTTTAAGTTCAGAATATTATTTGCACCCCCAGATTTAGTTATTTCGACCTCCCAGTTTTACTGTCCGCACCCTCCTTTTTTTTTAATCATACAGCCACCCACGTTTTTCTAATGAAATTGCTATTTACATCTCCCTGTTTCGTTAATGTGCCTTCCCCCCTTTTTTTATCAAGTTATTATTTACATCCTTTTAATTATGTCTTGCATCCCCTTTACTAATTTTATTTATGTATTTATTTCTTTACCTTTACTATTATTTGTTATTATTATTATTAGTACTATTAATATTATTACTATCACCCTTTTCTCAAAAATGAAGATAAATGTTAGTTCACATTAAAAATCATTTTTCTCTCTTTCCTTTTTCTCATAAAAAGACAAAAAAGTATGGGATTGGCCGAGATGTACATCTTGTCGATCCCGGTTTAAGACGCTCGAGTTGTACAACTTGGTGATCTTAATCCCCTTTCAAAAACTAAAGTCAACAAAGCAAACAAACCTTTTCTCAAGAAGAACTACGTAGCCTTTGATTCCCCGCACACGGAGATACGTAGGAGCGGGGCTTCCCCGTCAAGCCAAATTGATCCTTTTTCAATAAATAATCGGTTTTTTTTCTTTAACACCTATTTTCCTAAATACAAAAATAGGGATTGGCCGAGATGTGACATCTTGTCGATCCTGGTTTAAGACGCCCGAGTTGTACAACTTGGTGATCTCAAACCCCTTCAAAAAAAAAATTAAAATCAACCCAACCAACAAACTTTTTTCAGGAAGAACTACGTGACTGTTGAGTTCCTCATTGCACCTGAGAATACGTAGGAGCGGGGCTCCCCCGTCAAGTCAAAATTAAATTTTCCTAAATTGGTCCCTATTTTAGTTCTTCGTAAATAGCTATTTATTATTTAGTATTATTTTATTTTGGGGTAAAACAAATAACTCATAATTTATTTTTGCACAATCAGATTTAGGGTAATTGTCTTAGGACAGATGTACTAGGGGTGCAGTGGGATTAAGTTTCCGCCCTTCCCTATACATAATCGACTCCCGAATTCAAATCTGGTATGCGTAGACCAAATATTTTGAAACAAGGTTTTTCTCAATTTTTCCTATTAAATAAATTGGGTGGCGACTCCCAAAATTATGATATTTTTGAGACGTCCACGTCGGGATTACGGTGGCGACTCCCAAAATTCTGGCTGCACCAAATGTCTTATTTTGCACTAAACTTCCACTGGTGGAACTAGTGGAAGTTGTGCTTAAAATAGCAGCAGTTGCATTTTGCACTCATTTTGCACTAAACTTCCATTGGTGGAAGTTGTACTTAAAATAGAAGCAGTTGCGTTTTGCACAGGTTTTCCACAAGTGGAAGTTGCATTTAAAAACTGTCTGTTTTTCTGTTAGTAGAGTTGTGTGTAGATGTCAAAAAGTATTCATCTTTCGTATTCTGTAACTGCTGTAACTGTTGTGTATTTGAATGATTATGACCCTTTGTGATTCTAGGGCTATAAATAGCACCATATTCTGAGTATGAGGCATCATTCCACACTTGTAATTCCTTGCTAAAGGTTATAGAATTCTCTACTTCATCTTTATATCTTGTTCTTTATTTTTCTGCTCTTTTATATTTCTGTCTTTATTTTTCCGCACCTTTATTCTTCAGTCATTTACATTCCAACAATTTATTTTCATGTCATTTAATGTTATTGCAATTTATATTATAAATATGAGTGAGTAGATACAAGTCTTGGATTACTGGGAGTAATCTAATGATAGGTCCCTAGTAATTCCTAAGACTATTCTCCACTCCAAATTGTTTTATATTGCAATCTAATTTTGTTGTCCTTCAAATCTTATTTTAAACATCAAACGAAGGGAATCAAAACATGAGAAGAGTTTTTAAACTCATGAGACATTATACAGGTGTTATGCTTAATGGGTTTTGGTGACAATCAGCCATGAGAATAGGCTTGATTGCTAGTTCAAAACGCTCTTGTACTACGAATGGGGACATTACTCTTATAATTTGGTGAATGGTCTAAAGAATTATTTTGGTTCCTCATTGTTGTGATGAAACTATAACCCGAGATTGTTTTTATCTCTGAATTTTAAATCAAACAATAGCTCCTTCTACTGAAATCATTCCTCTAAATTGGTAATCACAAAAATCTCTGTGGCATCAATACTTTTTATTATGCGATAGAACCGTGCACTTGCGGCCTATCACCCGACCGTTGAGTAGGTCAAGTAGCTGTTGCACCGCATTTGCCAGGATTATGAGATGCTTCTGGAGGACTGTTCCGAGCTTCGGGACCAAGGCAATATCCTCCGTTGTGACGAGAACACTTACGTGGTGCCACGAGTTGCCGGAGTAAAGAATGTTAGGTGGGAAAGCGTCGAGGCTCCCACTGTAATCGCGAACTGAACGGTACCTTCGCGATTTGTGGTAGATCGAGCTGGTATTTGGTCGTCTGATTCTAGTGACGTCGATTGCAGAGCCAGAAGTCTGGTGGTACCTACAAACATACTATGACGCCTAAGTCAAGGATCAGAAGTCAAAGCGAGGGTATATTGTAATGTCAAAAGCGTACCTGACAGTGGGGTTGGTCTGTATTTATAGAGTAGGTTATGCAGGCCTACCGTTGGATCAGGCGAATCAATTTGAGAAGTTGGTAGTTGTCTAGGCATGTTTCAAGCGCAATTTTGGGCTAGCCTAAGCCCATTATCAATAATGGGATGGAGTCCCAATCCAAGACAGGAAGACCACATAATCTTGTTCTTTTTGTTTAACCTTGGTTAATTAAAAATTTGCAGTATTAATAGCTATTCAGAAGTTCTTAAATCTCAAGGTTAAACTTGATTTTGTAAATTGATAGAGTTCAAAATGATGTGATTTATATTTAGATGTTTTTACTCAAAAAATAATATTGATGTGATTTATGTGATGCATTTTCCTCGTTAATTCTTTGCCTTGTTGAGAATCTGGAAAGCTTTACATGTATGAATCTAAAGCCTGTAGGACTCTTTACATGCATATCTTTACATCAAGGAAATGAAAGAACTTACACTTAAGCAAATAAGCAAGTATATAATTTTCTTATATCTATTGGGAGAGACAAAGAGAGATTTGTGATGTTCTTGGTTTCCTCTCTACGGTTGAACTCAGAAAGTATCTAAGGGTTTCGATCTTTCACAAGTGGGTTAATAGAAGTACTTTTAACTTCATTATTGAAGAGGTGAATCAAGGCCTCACACTACAAGAAAAGTGACATGTCCCCACGCACGCTTATACCAACGGATTGTTTACCGTAGGTAAAACCCAAAAATGTTAACTCCTGAGCAACCCCTCGAAAAATAATAGACATTAGGCATATATACTCTTTACATTTTTACTCTTGAGAGAGCTCTGTGAGGTGAATCGACGATCGAGGTTTCTACAGCACCTTCGTTCATCTTCTCCCGTTTTCGTTTATGCTTCCGTTTTCGTTTTCGATACGAACAATATTCTTGATTTTAGTTTTCTACTTAGAGGTCGCAGATGCTACAGATCTGAAACCTTAGATTTGTTCATTTCTATATTTACAGACCCTAGATGCCTCAAATCCAAGCCCTAGAGTGTCGTTTTTGTCTTCATCGTTTCTCTAATGGTTGATGCAATTAATTGGAAATGCCTCAAACCCAAGCCCCAAATTGTCACTGGCAATGCCATTGGAGCATTTGAATGAAGATTATTTTGTACTTGGTGTTGTTGGTTTTCAATATGGGGTGCTCTTTGCAGGTCTTGAAGGCGGCGTCCTATTTCCCGATGACTGTGATACAGGTCAAAATGTAACTGAAGGTGTACCTGTCAATGCATGAAGCTGTTGATACAGGTCAAAATTAGGTCCTTTATCTAGTTTTGGGTCCGTTTTGGTCCTTTATCCTTCATTTTCGTTTCATTTTGGTCTCTGCCGTCAGTTTAAGCTAACAGATGCCACACTGACAGTTAACTGCTAACGTGGCGTCTTAAGTGTCATGTATGACGTGTGATTCATTAAATGAGGTGACAAATAATTGTATTATTTAATTATAAATCAGTTTACACATGACATTTAGGCTTTTATATTTTAAAAACACAAAACATAAATAAACAAATGAGTAAACAATTTAAAATCAAAATCAAAATCTGAAAAACAAAACAAAAGGGAGAAACCCAGATTACCATCTTCAATAAAAAAACCAGAAAAAACACAAAACCTACAAAATTTCCTCAACAGATCATCATCACCATCTTCAATCAACGAAACCCACAAAACCTACAAAATTTCCTCAACAGATGCAAAACCCAACAAATCCAACGATCATACCAATTAAAAAACACAAGATCCACTTAATAAAATTGTACTGAAATATTTGAACTACCCCATTGCTTCTCCAATCCTCTTAGATCTGAATGGAAAACCAGATCCAAGCACGCTCGCTTCAATGTTTTTAGTTGATTAACCAATTTCTACACATAAACCTTTGTTATATCTAGTATAAATAAATACCTATTATAAATTACTAAAAGAAAAGCATGGATCGATTAACAATTGAAACAGAACACAACCAACGACCTTTAGTTGATTAATATTTGGTCACAAAATAAAGCGCTGAAGGGATTCAACGAGTGCTCCTCAAGGAGCGCTGATTGAACCAGAACACAACCTACTCTTTTTCTTCTGCCAAACATTCGTAACTAATAAAGCGTTGTCTTGATTCAAGAAGCATGGAGGAGGATTTTCAATTTGGGATTTAGGGTTTTCTGAAAAAGCTGGGCAAGAAAAAGAAGATGAACTAACTAAGTTTTTGATTTAAAAATAACAAAATGCCATATCATTTAATCATAATCCACCTCAGTCAGACACTTAAGACGCCATGTGAGCAGTTAACTGTCAGTGCGGCGTCCGTTAACAAAAACTAACGGCAGAGACCAAAAATGAAACGAAAATGAAAGATAAAGGAACAAAACAGAACAAAAAAAAATTTAAAAGACCAAAGTGAAACTTCGAGCAAAGATAAAAGACCAAAAGTGGTATTTAGCCTTTGTTTGTTGTACTGTGCATTCTGTAAGCTTACCATATGTGTTATAACAGATGCATCTTTAAGTATTTTTCATTTCTTTCCTCTTTATCCTTTCTAGCATGCACAAAGTGGATTAAGATGCAAAAACAGCTTTCAAAGGATGAGTTTGTTTCAGCTTTGGTGATATTGTCAATAGAAACTGGACCAACACAGGGGACCACTGCATTTGTGTCATTGTATTTGTTAAGTCCCACTTGTAAACATCATTTCCTTATAGCATCTCTATCCTGCCATTTTAAGGATAATAAGCAACATAATTTGGTTGCTTTCTTATTTGTTTGTTTATGCATATTATTTCCATGCTTCCCAGAAATGAGTACCAAAAGGCGCTTAACTAATCTATCAATTCATAGAAACACATTGATAGTATAGATGCTGCCTATATCATAAAGAAACAATTAACGTTAACTATTTAACCAAAGCTATCATAAACAATTTTGCAAACTTACCTGACAAAGCCATTTGATGCCGAAATCTTACATGCTTAAATTTAAGAATATCTGCCAATCTTTATTACCTACCAATCTAATATTATCGAACAATGTCTGCCAATCTCTTTTTTGAATTCAATATCTAACTAATGATTACTACAGATTACATTCTTTACAGCAAATGGAAAGGGATAGGAATAATTTAAACTCGGATAATCGAGTTACATGTCTTCATCTTTATTAATATTATCTTATTACTAATAGGAGCCATTTTCATAATATGATAACCAACATCAGGTTACATTTAATCACATTAAACAACAGCCACTTATAATAGGAGGATGGGATCATTTGAGACATTTTTATCACATGACTGGGAATAATAAATTTTACTTGAGCTACTTACGAAATGACATTTTCAGGTGATTATCTTTTATGACACAGATCACTTCAGATTGATTTTAATCTTGGCACCTTATCCTTACTCAATGACTTCCACTGATGTCATTCAATATCAAATTGATCAAATACACCGGTGATTTTTCCAAATTGGACTACCAAGATCGGTAAAATTTTGCAAAGCCCTACCCTCGCCGCTTGCCACTCTACACCGCTCGCCGCTCATCTTTGTCTGAAGGTAAACCTTGTGTAGTGAAATAGAGACGTAAAACAGCGAACAAAGTACCTGCAAATGAATAAACGTGAGTGTAAAACAACAGGAGGGATCTGACGACACGCCCTTAAGTATTTATCCGCCTCTACAGCGTAAACCCCCGAGGGCACAACGGGTCTCGTCTGAAGTCACTGGTAGAGACTCAGGTATCCCAACTGGCAAGAATTTTAGTGTTTGGAAGTGATTTTGGTAACAGCAGATGAATCTAGGAATTTAGAGAAGAGAAGAAGAGGAGCGTAATTTCTGAAGAGGAGGATATTCTGTTAGATGTTACGAGAGCTGCTCGAAAATCGTTAATATAGGCTCCGTATTGTTACTGACTTATGCTAATCAGTAGGGAGTGGAGCCTAAAACCACCCAGCTTAACCACCAAGTAATTTATCTAGACAGGTTTTATAAAACGAACGTGTAGAAGTCTTGGAGGCCAAGTAAAAACAGTTTTGGCATTACCGAAAATACTGATGAGAAAATAATTTGATTTACTAAAATAGCGGTAAAATGGGTATTTTCGGAAAGGCTCAAATAAGTCCAAAAAAAGTGACTATGGTGTAAAGATCGGAAAAAAATTTTAGTTTTCAATAACTTAAAAACATAAGTATTTAGCCCTGTTTGATATCACGTGCATCGTAGCGCGCATGGAGACGTGATCTTGACCTTTCAACATCGTCGTGCGTCAGTCGTTCGATCAGGAGGGTGTCTAAAGAGGTTTTCTGCGATATGTTTATTGGGCCGTTGTATAATTGAGTTGTTAGTAGTTAGAGTGTGCCTATAAGTAAGCTTGATGTAATAACTTAGCATTTAACCTTCGTCATTTGTACCACTTTTACTTTTATGAATAGAATACTTTTTTGAAGCTTTCTCTCTAATCTTCCATGGATGTCATATCCTTCAATACTAGCGGTCGTGCCCGTCTTCCGCTTTTGATTACTGCGCTACAGTAGATACTTATGTAGTAGTAGTTTATTGTGAATTTCGGATTGGGTTAGCTCAGTCCAAATGGGCTTCACTCCAAAGGGCCAATAAGCATATTGCTGCAAGTCGGTATGCATACCCTCTTGATCTAAAGGCCAAGATCGGCTAGGGAAGAAGAAGAAACGGTAGGAACCAGTGCTTCACCATTTCGCGGGAAAAGATAGCATGTCATACGTCTAATCAATGACGTAATGGCTAGTCATCATAAATGTTGCAGCGTGTCACTTTAGTTTTCGCGTTGTCAGTTGTTGGCCGAGGGGGATTTCCACTCGGCTTGACAACAACGCAAAAAGGGGGGCATTTGTTAACACCCAAAATAAAATAAGTTGTTGGCCGAGGGAAAAAGAGCATAAAGAGGTGCTGAGGCGACCGTGAGAGTAATAGGGAAGTACTTGCCATGGCATATTCCGGCTAAGCAGGCAGAGATATGATATATGAGAACCCGAAGGAATAAAGATAGGATATCGAGGAACTACAGAGCTCGGTTGGAGGGTGCCTCGACTACGGAGTGTCTCGGCGGAGGTACAAAATGTTGAAGGCCGTGAGTAGAGTGTGGCCGAGGAAGGCTGTGATCGAGGCAAGGAATACTTTTTTGGAGCACATGTATGCAATGCATGTAGACATATTACGTTCGAGCGGTTAAGGTCATGGGACAGAGGACTCCGTGGAAAGTGGACAGATAAGACTTTTACCCCACTAACCCTGCTAGTGATGTCGTGGAGGAGTGGACTCTAAGATTCTAGAGGCTAGGCGTAATTAGAACTGTTGGTCATGATTAATCTAACGGTGGAGAGATGTAAGCTCGAGTACTGGCCAACGAAGGCTCATGTGTGTGTATATATATAGTAGTACTTGTACAGTTTAAAGAATTCACATCAATCAATACACAACTCTTTACTTATTCTGTTTTCTTTATCGCTTTTCTTTATGATTTCTTAGTATTCGTAGATAATCCAAGCCGCACTCCCTCTCACACCTAACCTATTAAATCTTTGGAAGAGTTAGGGAACCCACAGTCGAGGATTAAAGCTCCTTCCTCGACACAATCGCTTGAAGAAAGAGGAATCACAGACTGTCCAAACCTCTAGGCGATTCCACGGCTTAGATACAAGCGTTTGACAACAAGTAAAGTTGATTGGTTCGAAATGGACCCTCATCGTGTGTTAGTGGGCGCGTGAGCAGCTTACATGCAAAATACAATTTACCGTTATGGAGAAACTAGCACATAATGCTAGTTGTACTAAGCTGAATTCAGTCATTTGATCTGCGAGGTGTGCGTGGTGTTGCATATATATTACTAATGAACAAAAAAAGAAAAACTTCTACAACTTATTAAATATGTAACTCAATTGAACTTGAGCATGTTTCTGTATAAACTTATCGTTTATCTATACCTATATATAAAGGAAATTCATTTTTTTGGTGTCAAATTTTTTTGACCAAAATACCCTTATAACTACCCACTAATACTATTTCATTATATTATTATTTATCCATCAACTCACCAACACATGAAAGACGGGCTCGAAGGGCGCGTCTTTCCCCCTAGTCATTATTATGTATGCTATTATTTATTCTTTATTCTGTTTATTACTATCAGGTGTAACATTAATGATTGAATTTAAATAATTTATAACCTGTACACATATATGTGTATATGATTTTAATTTTTCTTTCAAGGATTTTAGTTAAATATGTTTCATTTTTGTTTATTTATACTAGAAAAAAATTACATTGGACGAATTACTTAATATATAGGTTTAATATAATATTTTTATCTAAAAAATTACATTTATTGTCTATTTTTGATATTATAAATAAAAATATAAGAAAAATTAACGTAATGATGACAAGTGCTGATGACAAGTGCTGCCGCCGCTTCCCCCAAAATACTAGAGTATCTCTCTTGCTCCTTCCCCCAATATTTGCGTTTGTAAAGAGTTGCAGAAGTGGTCTTTCAATTTATTGAATTGATTACGTTGATATGGTTGGGAGGGGGATACATCAATTGCGACTTCATTTCACAAATATCGGTACCATATATATCACTAATCGTAGCTAATTCAATATATTCAAGTATTTACTTTATCTTTTTTAGGTGGGTTTTTTCCCTTGTTTAATCTAATGTTGTTTTGTTTTCAATAGATCCACAAGCGGCGCACCAAAACATGGTGAATTGACTATAATTACAAGATTGATCGCATGGAAATCGAGGATGTTGTCTTATGTTCTTACACCTTAGAAATTCTTTTACTCTATTGCTCTTTTTATAATGTCCAACATAGATCTCCGGCAACTGTGGGTTCCTTGATTAAAATAGTACGATTTCCTTTGAGATTAGTACTGGTTCACAACAAAGTCATACTCTTGATGTCTTCGTCCCCGTCGTGTCAACAACAGTGAAGAGTTCGTGGCTGTCAAATTAAGCACATTGATTAATGAACTAAGCCTCTTTTGATTCATGTTTGGAAGAGACTTTTTCTTTGCTACATTCAAAAGAAACTAAGCACATTGATTAATGACCTCTTTGATTACCACATGGGAACTGTATCCAATCATTTCAACTATATATAGATCCTATCAAGATCCCAAATTTGACTCAAGCTTTACTTTTTCCGACCTAGTTTTGTACTTACACCGTAGTTTATCGTTGCCCTCAAGAAATGAAGAACCCTAAAATTGGGTTACTGTGAAATTCAAGTGCCAAATGTCATTAGTGGTTTTAGATTTCTAAAGTCAGTGATTTTGTATAAACTAAGGATCTCATAAGATAATCATGAGATGTTGATTACACATTGTAGGTTGCTTGCTGTTTAGGAATTGTTTCATTGCACTGAACTTCGTCAGCTGTATATACTAGCTAGAGATCATAAATATTTCAAGATGTTAAAACTCTCTCTATGTCGTAATTTGTTAGGGCATAGAAATTCTTCACCAACTCGTTGTTCTATTTTCTACGATGGGTGTATTCCTAGAGTTCAGTTTGCTTAGGGGATCAAATTCATTGAGGTCTTGTTTAACATTTTTTTGGCCTAGGCCTTCTTTAAAATTGGATCTAACATAATAAATTATGTCAAAGCTAAGGGTGATGTGAAAATTATTGTCAATTATCTCCAACACGTTAGGGTTCTTACAATTTAAGCTCTATTTCTCGAGATATATATATATATATATATATATACACACACTACATGAATATATTTGCTTCTAGTTATTACATTTCATTCTTTAAAATTTTATTCATTTTCAAAGTCTGGCTGCTATATTTATTGATAGACTGTTTCCTCACACACACACACATATAGGGAGCGTATCAGGTGAGAACTAGTTCTTACCGTGATAAATGAGAACTAATCATTATAGCCGTTAGATCAAAACTAACGATTTAGATTACCTCCTTAATTATAGGATCCCATGTAATTTGTAACTAAAAACCAAACAACCACACAACATCCTATAATTAAGGAGGTAATCTAAATTGTTGATTTTAATCTAACAGTTTTAATGATTAGTTCTCATTTATCACGGTAAGAACTAGTTCTCACCCGATACGCTCCCTATATATATATATGAATTTTGGCTTTGGTGGCTAGGTTCGTGGTAGGGTTCTTCGAGAAGCAGAATACAACCTTGACAATGTGAGGGAAATAAGTTGTTTATGGAATGGCCAACGTTTTGCAATCCAAATGAAATTGTTGTGTTTCTAAGTAACTGAACTGTACCTCAGGGGTCGTGCTGATTAGACGGCTGAGATAACAGATCGATCCGTTGAGCTGTCGGTCGCATCCAGAGCCTAGATTGTACCTGCAATGACACTCCAACGCCCAAGTCAGTGGGGTACAGTTGAGCAGAGTAACAGTAAGGGTGAATAGTGTACCTGACAGGTGGGGTAAATCCCCTATTTATAGTATCAGTGATTCACGGGGAGCCGTTAGATCTGGCATAGGTCGATACTGACTGTCGAGGCCTGATCTGCTCTCTTGCTTTGCTTCTGGGCCGTTTTCGGCCAGCTTTTTGATGGGGTTGGGCCTTCGGCCCACTCCAGAACAATTGCCCCCCAAGCCAAGGTCGATCGTTGTACGGGCTTAGGCTTGATGTGTGGTCCTGATAGTCGTGCCCCCAGTTATTACTTGTGAATTTTTTGGTGATCGGGATCATAACGGATCGGGATCATAATGGATCGGGGTCATAACGGACCGTTCCCAATCTCACCACGTATTCTCAAAGTTCATTACTTCCCAAAAATTTAGATTGGAGCGGCCGCTACCTACTCCCTCTAGGGCGACCATCGCTCGCCTCCTCATGGGGTCAACTCTTCTTGGGCGATCCTCTGCTTGGGCGAGCATATCATCAAGACGGAAGCTCCTCTTCGACGAACATTCTGATGTCGCAAGTGCCCCACTTGGGCGGTCATACCTCGTGCAGCACGTCCTCCTTCCTTAATCGAGCACCTCATCACGACCGCAAGCTCCCCCCTCGGGCGATCATACTTCATGGACGAGCTAAGGTACATGGTGATGTGTCAATTGATTTCTGACCTGATGTGACGTTTTGAATGATTGATGGGACATTTATGACCAATTGATTTTTTCGCAGAGGCGTGATCTGATCTGTTTCGTTTCCCGAGGCCACCATTAAATGCTGGAAGCAAAAGGTTGTGTCGCTTCGTTTGCCTGACCAGATTTCTTCCTATATAAGAGGCTTATTCTCCCTCATTTAGATATTATCACTTAGCCTTTCTCCTCTCAGATCGACCAAAACTCCTCTAAGATCGACCAAAATTCCTCTGAGAGCGACCAATATTCCTCCGAGAGTGACCGCCCCAACAACAGAAGGCGACCTCCTTTTTTGGTGATATTCTGGCGCAGTGTTCCCCAAAGGACTACCTTGCTCTTCGGCATGATTCGACCACTGCACGCGTGGTGCTACTTATAAAGAGGACGCCCCTCCCTGCTTCTCTCCGACCAAACGTAAGTTCTCCATCTCGCTCTCTGTTTTCTTTTTCCATTTGTTCCTTTGTTTCATAATTGGTTAGAGCAAGGAGGGGGTGTCAAGCCCGGGGTCGACCTTGTCACCCCCTTCTACGAATCATCATCTAGGATGGTCCTAACTTCTTTGCACCTTCCTGGCAGAGCGCCTCTACTCTAGCGCGTACGAAAAAGACTGCCCGTCTTTCTGGTCGCCCCTCCGTAAGTCTAGATGAGCAAGCCACCCGTCTTGTAGAACCCACAGCCATGAGCGAATCATCTTCATCTGGTCATTCAGGATCTACTGCTGGGGGTGGATCATTTTCTGCTGATCGCTCCTTTAGCAACACGCACTCGCCCTCTTCTTCTACGGGTCGTCGTTCATCTCCAAGTTCTCCGACTCGATCTTCGTCTGCAAGGGGGTTGGGCCCTTCTCAATCCGTTGGAATGTCGTCCCAAGGCGGGGATGAATCTTACTCATTTGAGGATGCTGAAGACATTCCTGATCAAAATGACCCGGCAGTGGTCGCTCAGGCAATTGACCCAGTCGTCCCTGTGAAAGAAGAGAATTGGGATGGTGAGGTCGAAGCGGATCGTTTTTTGGGTATCAACTAAGATACTCAACACTCCGTCCATCGTGGCACGTGGGGACGACCTAGAAAAATGGCTTGTTAAACTGGTTGGGCAAAACGACCAATGGTGGCGCATTAAAGGTCTTCAAGCGGGCGAGCATGCTGCTACTTTGCCTGCTATACTGAAATTCATAATGTTCACCAATGCCTTGAGGGATATTCGGATTAGACCTCCCTTCACCTATTTTCAAAGGATGATTCTTCGGTATCTATCAGTCGCCCCTTCACAACTTCACCTCAATGCGTGGGCGTTTCTCAAAGTCTTTAAGCGGTTGATGATCGTCCTGGATCAACAGGCCACTCACACCCTTTTCTTCAAGCTCTTGGAACTGAACAGGACTCATGACATGGGCAGTGATCCCAAGCAGTGGGAGCAGGTCAGTGTCAAGAAGCGACACGACGCTCCCAAATTCTTCAAACCATATTGTGAATCAGCAAAACCTTGGAGGACAGCCTATTCTTGGGTCCTCCCTATTTGTGATGATGCTTGCAAGTCTATCGCTTCACTGGACGAACAGGGAGAGGTGACTGGCATGAAGTTCCCTATAGCGTGGGCCTATGCTCATTATCGACGTCAACTGATGACCTATCGGACGGCCAGGGACCTCGATGAGTATGATGAGGAGAGTTTCCGTCTCTTGAAGAACATGGCTTCTTGGCTTCCAAGGAGTCAACTCGAATGTCGTCGCCTTGCTCGGGCAAACACCCTTGGTGACTTTAAAGGCATTCTTGGGGCGGTTTGGTCATCGGGATCTTGGCTGACCGTACCTCAAGGTCACTCTTAATCTTTGAGCTCGCCCTCTTTTTCTGTTTCTTGTGTTCTTTTCATTAGATTACATGTTTCAGAACGTTTCTTTCTTCTTTTTGCAGGTGAAATGTCTAAGGCTGGTTTCAAAGCTTTGTTCCAGAATTCCAAGAAGGGGAGAAAACCTCCCACTCCTCCTCCTACCCCTCTTCACAACAACCAGGATGGGCAGAATAATCAGGACGTCCTGAATGCTCAGGTCGACCTTGGTCGAGTTGGGGGTTCGAACGCCCAAGATAAGAGGAAAAGAGATAGGGAAAAACACAAGGAAAAACAGGTTGATGAGGTCAATGTTGAGGACGTCGAAACCCGTCCCAAGAAGCAAACAAAGAGGTCGACCTCCCCACTCGACCTCGACGACCTCAGTGATTCCGACGTGGAGCACTTCAAATAGAACCCCATCCTTTTCATGGCTGAGGTGGCCAAAGCGGCCGATCGTACACTACAAGAATTTCAGTATTTACCGGCAGGTGAAATCCGCCGAAAAATGGTCATTAACAGCGGATCTAGCCTGCCAGAAATCCGCTGGAAATTCACTCGTCGGTAATGGTTACCAGCGGATTTTTTACATTACCGGCGGATTTTTCCTCCGGATTTTTTAAACCTTTTTTTTTTATTTTTCCAAATTTTAAATTTTAATATGTATTTTAATTTTAATAAAAAGTAAGAAAAAATGAAAATGAATAAGAATGTAGAAGTAGGAAGGAATGAAAGAGAATATGAGAAGAAAGAGAATGATGTGAGAAGAATGAACGAGTGAGAATGAAGAAGAATGAAGAATGAAGAATGAATGAGAGTATGAGAAGTATTAAAATTGGAGAGAATGGGAAAAAAGAAGAAGAAATAAGAATGAATGAGTGAGAATGTAGAAGAAAGGAGAGATATATAGAGAAATTTATGGAGATTGGAGAGTACGAGAAAGAAGAAGAAATATAAGATAGAGAAAATGTAGAGGAGAATGAGAAGGAAATAAAGAGTGAAATAAGAGAATGAGAGGAGTGTAGGAGAAAGTTTTATTTATAGGTGGATTTTTGAAATTACCGGCGGATTTTTTACCCTCCGAATTTTTCCGACGGATTTTTGACATTACCGGCGGATTTTGGAAAAAAAGAATTTTTTTTTTTTGCAAAATTCGCCGGAAATGTTAAAAAATCCACCGGAAAATCCGTCGGAAACATTACCAGTGGTTTTTTAAAAAAAATAATTGAAAAATCCGCTGGTAATTTCAAAAATCCACCGGAAATGCCAAAAATCCGCCGGAAATGTACCGACGGAAGAAATCCGCCGGTAAAAATCCTCCAGAAATTTGTGTTTTTCTTGTAGTGGTAAGCTCGCTCGCTTCTAGGAGGAAGAGAAGGAGCGACGCAAAGGTATTAAACTCGTCCATCAAAACTTGTGGTTGGAAATAGATTTACAAGATAAAACTGATAAATATCACGCATGCATTGAAACCATTTAAGAGTTGAGGGAGGAGCTGGAGTCGACCAAGAAGAGGGCGAAGGAGGCTGAGGACGTCTTGGAACCGACCTCTAATAGGTTGAACGAGTTCGAATAGTCTGTTGCCGCCCTTAAGAAAGAACGGGATGATGCTTTGACAGCTCAACAGGCAGCTGAAACTAAACTGAAATCTGAGACCACTAGGTTGAATGAGTTGACAGACCAGGTCGAGAACTTGAACAAGAAGCTTGATGAGGTCGAGGGGGAACGGGATAAGGTGGTAGAAGATCATGAAGCCTTGAAGGACCAGATCGTGGGTTATTGCGAGGAGCGCTTTGAAGAGGCTCTTAGACAGGTCAAGTGTATGCAGCCTGAGATCGAGTTTGATCGTGAAGTCATCAAGTATTCCCACTTCGTGGATGGTGATCGCATTGTTAGGCCCGAGAAGTTGGACAAGGAGGGAAAAGTTGTTAGCGAGGAGGCGGTTGTTTGGGCTCCTCCGGAATGATCTTGTTTTTACTCGCTTCTTCGTACTTTAGTTCTTTTGTTTTTGCTTTTGCCTATGTAATGCTTGATGGGGCGACCTCTAGGTCGTCCCTTTCTTTTTGTACTTCGAATGCCGATGGGGCGGCCTCCTGGTCGTACTCCTGGTCGTCCCTTCATTCATTGAGTTAAAAATGACATTCTTTCATTGTTTACAAAATGACTTGATTAGATAAAGTATCTTCTAAGGTTGATAGCGTTCCAAGTGTTTGCGATCGCCCCCCCACTCATGGTCTGCAGGGTTTAAGAACCTTTGCCCATTTTCGAAACGACGCGATAAGGGCCTTCCCAGTTTGGGGCGAGCTTGCCTTTACCTGCGTTCTTGTGCCCGATGTCTGCTCTTCTTAACACCAACTGCCCCACACTGAAATCTCTAGGGACGACCTTGGCGTTGTGCCTCGTTGCCATCCCTTGCTTAACCAATGCTTCTCTTAGAGCGACCTTCCATCGAAGCTCTTCCACCAAGTCTAGCTCCTCCCTGATGGCTTGGTCGTTCTCTTGTGGTGGCTTGGGGTTGGCCGTCCTCCAACTTAATTCTCCAATCTAAATAGGGATTAATGCGTCTGTTCCGTAGAACATTTTCAAAGGTGATTCTCTAGTGGTCGAATTGGGGGTCGTCCTATACGCCCACAGCACATAGGGAAGTTCTTCAGCCCATTTTCCCTTTGCTTCATCGAGTCGTCTTCTAACATCGCGTAGAATCACTCGGTTTGCTGCTTCTGCTTGTCCATTTGTCTGGGGGTGTTCTAATGAGGAAAAGCGCTGCTTTACCCCAAGTTCGATCAGTGCCTCTTGGAATTTTTTGTCAGTGAACTGAGTGCCATTATTGGACACTACCATCTCTGGGATTCCAAAGCGGACAAGGATATTCTTTTTGAAGAACCTGAGGCAATTCTTTGAAGTTATAGTTGCTAAAGGCTCAGCCTCGATCCACTTGGAGAAGTAGTCTACTCCTACTACCAGGTATTTCAGCTGTCCCGGAGCGACTCCGAATGGTCCAAGCAGGTCGATCCCCCACCAAGCGAACGACCATGGAGCGGTCATCCTGTTGAGCTCAACTGGGGGAGCGATGTGGATATCTCCGTGTCTCTGACATTTATCACATTTTTTTACCAAAGTCTTTGCATCTTCTTCCATGGTGGGCCAATAGTATCCAGCCCTTAATGACTTCTATGCCAAGGCTCGCCCTCCGAATTGTTTCCACAAATCCCTTCATGAATTTCTCTAAGTACGTAATCAGCTTCTTCCGGAGGTAGGCACTTCAACAGTGGCATCGAGAAACCCCTCTGATAGAGTTGTTCATTGATGATTGAGTAGGAAGACGCTCGCCTTCGCACTAGGTCTACCTTTTTGGGTTCATCTGGCTCTTCCCCGGCCTTGATGTACTTGAAGATGGGGTCGATCCAGCTTACTTCTAGATCGACCATACAAACGTCAGGGTCTAGGACGACATGTTCAAGCCGTACGCTGGGTTGTGAAAGTCTTTTTTGTATCACACTACGATGATTTCCTGGATTCTTCGTACTTGCGAGCTTTGACAGCACATCTGCTCTTATGTTCTCTGTTCTTGGGACGTGCTTGACCTCTACATATTCAAACCGCTCTAGTAGCTCTCTTACCTTGGTCAAATATTTTTGAAGGATCTCGTCCTTCGAACCGAAGACGTCCTTGATCTGAGATATTGCTAAAAGGGAGTGAGTGTAGCTCAACTTGTTTTACATTGAACTCAAGGACGAACAACAGTCCGGCGATGCAACCCTCGTACTCTGCCTGATTGTTGGATGTGGAGAATGAGAATGTGAGCGACACCTCTATCGTTGTTCCTTCATTATTTTCCAAGATCAGGCCCGCACCACTGCCTTTGCTATTGGAAGAACCGTCCACATGGAGGGTCCATTGAGCTTGCACAGAGTTCTCTGGAATAGGGGTCATTTCAGCTACGAAGTCGGCCAAGATTTGAGCTTTGGTAGTCGACCTAGTCTCGTACTTGATCCCGAATTCTGATAATTCAATCGCCCACTTGATCATCCTACCCGCCCAGTCGGGTCGATGCAGGATCTACCTTATGGGTTGATCTGTTCTTGGGATGATCTGATCAACCACAAAATATGGCCTTAGTCTTCGTGCGGCCACAATCAGAGCCAACGCCAACTTTTCTATCTTCTGGTATCTGAGTTCGGGTCTTGGAGTACTTTGCTGACAAAGTAAATGGGGTTCTGCTTGGACCCTTCCTCTCTTACCAATACGGCTGCCAAAGCTTCGTCAGTGATGGACAAGTATAGGTATAGAGTTTCTCCAGGCTTTGGCGTGGCCAGTATTGGAGGTTGAAGCAGGGCGGTCATTAATTGGTCGAGCGCTTGAGCGCATTCAGGAGTCCACTCGAATTCGACCTCTTTTTTCAGTAACTTGAACAAAGGAAGAGACTTGTTTGCTGCTTTAGCTATAAAGCGTGAGAGGGCGGCCACCATGTCGTTTAGTTTTTGAATCTCTTTTTTGGTAGTGGGTTGCCTCATCTCTGTTCCAGCCCTACATTTATCTGGGTTAGCCTCGATCCCTCTTTCTGTGAGGTAGAACCCCAAGAACTTGCCCGCCCTTACTCCAAAGGTGCACTTCTCAGGGTTGAACCTAAGTGAATTTTTCCTTGCTTCAGTGAATATTTCTTCCAGGTCGTTCACGTGTCTTGTATCTTCTTTGCTCTTGACTATCATGTCGTCTAGATAAACTTCAACCACTCAGCCAATCTGTCCACTGAAAACTTTGTTCATCATTCTCTGGTAGGTTGCCCCTGCATTCTTCAAACCAAAAAGCATAACACGGTAACAGTAATTCCCCTTTTCAGTACCCTAAGTAGGCATATAAGTATGATAATAGTTTGAACCGGCTTGCGCTGTCGACCAGTCTGTCCATGCTAGGCACTGGGAATGCGTCCTTTGGGCAGGCTCTATTGAGGTAGGTGTAGTCCACGCACATTCGCAATTTGCCGTTTGATTTTTTCACCAAGACCACATTGGATAGCCAGGTCGTGTACTTTAACTCTTTAATGAAGTCGGCCTCAATAAGATCCTCTACTACTTTGACTGCCGCCTGTGCTTTCTCTTCTTTCTAGGTCAATAGCTAAGTGGTGGCAAGCTACTTTTGGGGGGATTCCAGGCATGTCTGCTGCGCTCCAAGCGAACAGGTCTGCATGTTCCTTCAGGCATTGTTCGAGTTGCTCTCGTACCTCAGTATGGAGACCTTTCCCAATTTTTACACATTTTTTTGGGTCGGCCCCCAACTACACTTGTGTAAATTCTCCATCGGGCTCTAGCCTCTGGATTCTCTTCTTGAGTTCTCTAGTTAGGAGGTTGTCCCCCTCCTCTTCTTCACTATCAGGGTCATACCGAGCATCGAGATCAGCCACATTGACTTGCTCTCCTCCTTTCATCACATCTTCTATTTCCTTCCTGGCTTTCTTGCCTTTGCCTTTCAAGCTTAAGAGGAATGCTCGTTTTGCTGATAACAGGTCAGCTTGAACGGTGGCTATCTCCCCACCTTTCTTGTAGAACTTCATTTTTAGGTCAACTATGGATGGTACAGCCTCTAACCGTGCTAGGGTTGGCCACCCAATGATACATTGGTAGATCCATTTACATGGTAGTACTATAAAATTTGTCCTGACTGTTCGGCACAGGGGTTTTTCCACAGTATCGTCTCCAAAGGTGACCATCAACTCGATTCGTCCGATCGGTGTGGTTGATGCTCCATTAAATCCAGTCAGAACCGTTCCTCTGTAAGGCCTCAAGTCTTCTTTTGATATCTTCAGAACCTCTAGAAGATCTTCAAAAATAATGTCTGCAGAGATCCCTTGGTCGATCAGTATTCGTCTAACCTCCATGTTGGCCATGACAGCGACCACCACAAGTGGCACTTCGTTGTTGGGTGTCCCGTCAATGAGGTCCTCATCCCCGAACGAAATAGGCGGTCTCTTCGAAAGGACTCTTGGGGCGGATGTCAACGCAACGCTCATAATCTGGTCCCATCTTCTTTTCATTGACTTGTTCGTTCCTCTTCCGTCAGTGGGAATTCCTCCTGTGACTACCATGGCTACTGGCCTTCCGTTTGACTTTCTAGTAACTGGGACATCGTCATCCTCATCCTCATCTTCTTCTATAACCTTGGCCACTTCGTCGGCTAGTGCCTTCCCTTTCCTAGGCGATCGACCTGCTTGCTTGTCGTCCCGCCCATCAGTTTGGTTCTTCTTTACTTATTGAGTCAGCTTCCCCCTTCGAATTAATGCCTCAACATCGTCTTTAAGGGACATGCAATTGTTTGTGTCATGCCCATTGCTCTTATGATAACGACAATATTTCTTGGTCGGTCGCTGCCCCACCTTAATGACGGGGGCGTCTGGTCTCTTGATATCCCTGAACTCGGTGTTCGCACATTCGGCAAGGATATTCGCATAGGAGGTGTTTAACTTCGTACGCTCTGTGAACCTTCTAGCTTTGGGATCTCTTGGTGGTCCACCGTGATCTCTCCTCGGTCTCTGTTCGCGCTCTTCGCGAGGTCGTTGGTTCGTCCCAACCTCAGCGGCTTCTATCGCCATCTGTACGGAGGAAAGTTTCTAAATCCTCGGGCTTGTGCAGGCCGACTTCGACCTAGAATCGACTGTTTTTGAGGAGTCCAGTTCTCAAGAAGAATAGTCATTGGTTATCATCCAAATTCCTCACCTGGTAAGCCTCCTGGTTGAACTGTTCCACAAACCTTCGAAGGGACTCATCTGGCTCTTGTCTGATTGCAATCAGGACGTCCCCAGACTTGGGTTACACTCTTGAGGTCGTGAAGCGGGCGGTGAACACCCTGGCCAACTGCTCCCACGAGGAGATGGTCTTAGGTCGTAACTCAGTGAACCACTCTAAGGCTAACCCTTCTAAGGTTAAGGAAGTGATTTTGCATTTGACCGGTCCGGGCGCCCCCCCTATATTTCATCATCAAGTCGAAGTGTCTTAGGTGGGCGTCTGGATCTTTCACACCGTTGTACAGATTGAGGTCGGACAGGGGTTTTTCCAAAAAGCGTGGGATTCGGTATTCATATATCTCCCTGGTAAACGGCCCCAACCTCATATCACCCCTGTCATTACGATGTGGTCGATCTTCAGGATGCCGCCCTGATTTCCATGTCGTTCTACATCAGAATAGTCCTTTGAATAATTGCGCGGGTACCTCTCGTGAGATCGACAATGGGATCGTGCAGGCGAGCCAGACAAATCGTAGGAGGATTCCTAGTGCGAAGACTCCTCTAGCCAGTAGGTGTAGTCAGATGTAGAGGGTGTCGTCCTAGGTGTGGTCTGTCCCCCTCCTCGTCCCCTACGACGGGGTGGAGATTTGTGGACGAGCTGCCTCCGGGGAGGTGAACGATGTCTTCTGGATGGGTTGGCCCGTGGAATGGGCGACCCATTGTTGCGCTGGCGTGGCTCAGGTGTTGTGTTCGCCCTTTTGAATGCCACCTGTTCTTCTAACTAAGGCAGGCGGTCATCTTGGCGTGAGATACGCTCATCTCGATCGCGTAGTAAGTCGCGGAGTTCCTGAACCAGGTTCACGGGAAGGGTGATATCGACCTGCCGGGTCGGGACCGATGGCCACGCCCTCAGCGTTGGTAACTGTTCCTTCTCGCTCCGGAGGTGGCTGGGTTGGTATCTCGGCCACGCTTTGAAGACGGGTTGACCGCGGTCTGCCTCACGGTGCCTTTTGAGGCATTGGGAATGTTGGTGGGATAGTGTTGCTCCCCTTGTGGTCGCCACTGAACTGTACCTCAGGGTCGCGCTGATTAGACGGTTGAGATAACAGATCGATCCGTTGAGCTGCCGGTCGCGTCCAGAGCCCAGGCTGTACCTGCAATGACACTCCATCGCCCAAGTCAGTGGGGTAGAGTTTAGCAGAGTAAAAGTAAGGGTGAATATTGTCAGTGATTCACGGGGAGCCGTTAGATCTGACATAGGTCCTGACCGTCAAGGCCTGATCTGCTCTCTTGCTTTGCTTCTGGGCCGTTTTCGGCCAGCTCTTTGATGGGGTTGGGCCTTCGGCCCACTCCAGAACAGTAACTATCCATCGCTCGAGAGACTACTCATCAATGTCAGTACTCTACCATTTCTTTTTGAATAAGAATCTCCTAAACATTTAATTAACAGTAACTATGAATTTCTGATTCATATGATGATTCTACAATCGAAAAGTACACACATATATGAATAGATTGAAGTTGCATATATCTTTGTATCAAAACTTTGACGACATAAATTATAGTTATTTAATTACTTATTATAAGATAACATAATGAGTAACCACTAACTGGCAATGTTGATTTTATTTATTAAGATTGAAGGAAAACCTTTCATTATATTGATTGATGTTTGAGTATTATTTTCTTTTCTTGAGCCTGACTTAAAGCTATATTACAGCTAGATGATCACCATTTGGACGGCGAAACATATTGGTTGTTGCATTAGCGACCTCTTCTTGACAAGTTGGATGACAAGTTGGATGAGAAGTTTACTCAACTCAGATTTGTTAAGCTAAATGGTTTTATAAAATTTGCTCATCTCAGTAAAATTCCACCTGATGCATCAAAGTATAAAAAAACTTTTTCTTCTTTGAAAGCATCATCAATCGCCAAATTACGTTTATATGAGCTCCGTAATGATAGAAGTTCCATCCATCCATCTCATCCAAGAGAATGGTATTAATGCAAGCAGATCTTTGATGGTTTTGCCAGAATAAATACATACCTGGATTACAATTGTTCCGGACTGGGCCAAACTTATGGCATTTGGGCCCAACCCATTGCTGTCTCTCACCGCGCCCGGATCCGCATCCAATGGACCAAACCCCCTCATCCGATCCAACGGTGCAGGCACGGCGATCTGCTCTATAAATATGGGACTCGCTCACCATTTCCAGGTACACTTTTCCATTCCCGTCTCTATTACCTCTTCACTTCCCTTGCTGACTT
This sequence comes from Astragalus glycyphyllos, assembly GCA_963573325.1. Lineage (NCBI taxonomy): Eukaryota > Viridiplantae > Streptophyta > Magnoliopsida > Fabales > Fabaceae > Astragalus > Astragalus glycyphyllos. The sequence goes on along the minus strand of OY754314.1, from coordinate 13,351,764 downwards.
AGGCACCGGAGTGCTTGCAGGTACCCCACCCAAGGCGCGGGAGAAGCACACCTCGGCCAATCCGAGGTCCAGACTCAGCAACCCGAAATCATCCTTCTGTCCTCTCGGCGCACATCCATCCGAGGTAGCTACTTGTACTCCGGTACCGAACATTGGCGACCACAGTGGGAGACCAATCTCTCCGATCCGACTTCACACTCAACTACCCGTGGCTCCGTGAGGACGACCACCCACTCGGTCTCAATCCCGACTCCAGAACGCGAATTCCGAGGCCCATTCTTAGGATACTCCTGAGGGAGACGTGCAGACTATTCCGGAGGAAGCCCGGTGATTCCCAGTTTGGTTCGGCTTTCGCCGCCCCTCCCAGCTCCACAGATCAACGCCATCCCGACACAGCTCCAAGCCGTGAGCCAACTCCTCGACGTACTAAAACGGCGCAGTCAGGGCTTTATGCAACAAGAAATGGCCGCCATTGCCAGGGCCACCGCAGCTCAACCCGAACCCGGAGATCGACCTCCCCAGTCTCCACCTCGGACCGTGGTGTCTCGAAGGCGCCGCACGTCACCTCCACGGGATGGCACCCCTAACAACACCTCCCCACCAGTCCGGAGGAAGAAACGACGTGGTAAACCTCCAACTCCGCCTTCTCCGCCGGGGTCAGAGTCCCCGGGCGACTCGGACGATCTGTCCTCTGACTCCTCCTCTTCGTCTAGGGACCCTTCTCCCCGCAAGAAAGCCATCGGTAAGGGCAAGTCCAAGAAAGACAAGGGTTCCCGGGCCAGTCCGTTCATCCCCGAGATTGCAGAATGTCGGATCCCGAAGTCTCTTGAGAAACCTCCAAGGCTGAACGTGTACGACGGAAAGGGAGACCCGGACGAGCACGTAGATACCTTCGACCTGATGTTGGATTATCGTGATGCCTCGGATTATGTTCGATGCAAGTTGTTCCCCCTTTCACTAAGCAAATGCCCCCTCAAAATGGTACCTCGACCTGCCACCGAGGTCAATATCGGGCTGGAAGCAGTTCACAAAGCTGTTCTAATCACGCTTCACCGCCTCCAGGGTGAAGCCCAAATCCGAAGATGTCCTACAGGGGATCCGGCAGGGGAAAAAGGAATCTCTAAGGGACTACATTGAACGGTATAACCAAATAGCTGATGAGGTGCACCAACTCTCCAACGATATCAGGGTCCTGTTCATGAGACATGGGCTCCGAAAAGGGAGCCGCTTCCAGATCAGTGTCGGGCTGCGTAAGCCAAAGACCCTGGACGAATTCCTGAGGTGAGCACAGCACTATAACTATTACGAGGAGGCCGACGCCGTGGACACTTCCAATCCAGCCCCGGCGTTGGGCAAAAGGGAAAAATAAGAAGGATTCTGGGGCCAGGACCAAAGAGTGGCGCCGAAGACACGCAGAATATTCTGAGCTCAACGCAACAAGGGAAAAAATCCTAGCTGAATGCGCAAACACTGAATTCCGCAATGTGAAGTGGCCGGCTCCGATCCCCCAGCGAGGAAACACCAACAAAAAAGCTTATTGCAGGTACCACCGGAGCAGTGGCCATGACACGCAAGCCTGCAGGGTGTTGAAAGACGACATAGAGGACTTAATCAAACGAGGAAAGCTGAAGCAGTACCTAAGGACGGACGACAGGAAGAGGGAGAGGTCTCCAAAACACTCACCTCAGAAGTCCAAGGTCGCAGTAAATGAAGTAACGAAGTCCCCTGTTGATAGTAGCGATTCTGCGGAAGAAACACTGAGGTCGCAGAGACCATGCCCCGTGGCCATGGTCATCGTGCGGGGCTACTCCATGGAGGTCCGAAGAATAAAGCGCTCCATCAAGCGGCATTGGGAGGAAGTCCTCAGCATCGGCTCGGCCACGGGTTCGCCCGCAATCAGAAAAGACAGACCCCCTCTGTCCTTTGCCGAATCGGATCTCCTCCGAGGTAAACCTAACGAAGAGATCCCCGTAGTCATTTCTGCCGTGTTGGCCGGGGTCGATGTAAAAAGAATCCTGGTCGACCAAGGGAGTTCGGTGGACATTCTCTTCAAAGAACTGCTCCTCAAGCTTAAAATCTCCGAGAAGGACCTCTCCAACTACGAAGGATCCGATCTGGTGGGATTCAACGGCGCTAGGACCCGACCCCTAGGCTACCTCAAGCTGAGAGTAACCTACGGAGAAAATGAACTCTCCAAAACTATCAAGCCCAGGTTCCTAGTGTTACTTTGCTCATCCCCGTATCACTGTATCGTCGGCCGTCCGACATTGGGGAAGCTCGGAGCTGTAGCCTCCACGGTTCATCTCAAAATGAGGTTCCTTTCGGAAAAAGAAGAAGTGATCACCATCCCCGTAGACCTTGACAGGGAAAAGAGATGCCAATACCTGTGTCTGAAGTCGGACCGCCGAGATGAGAAGAAAACACTCGCTCTGGCCGGCTCCAATGCCACGAAGGAATAGTAAAGGGACCGCACCCCGAAGAGGAAACTAAAAACAGACTAAACATCAAGATTGTATCCAACTTTGATTCTTGTCTTCAATAAAAGAATTGTAGAAACACACTCACTGTATTTTTATTCTAACTCGCAGGTTTTGACCTCGGCGAAGCCCCTCTTATCCGAGTCCGACCCGAGCTGGCCACTCGACGGACAACAGTTTGAGGTGAGGCCCATGTCCCTCCCGTTTCCGAGCTTAAACGATCACTCGGGAGGCACACCAAGGCCCACAGCGGCTCCTGTCCACAGCGACCCTTATCTCGCGCCAAGCGAGCAGCCTTCCCTTTAATCCCCGAGCTCCAAGCTCCATCAGAGGCCGAAGGAAGAAGTCCCCACCGGCTTCAACCAAAGACCTTCCCTCTGATGTCTGAGCCCCGTGCTCCATCAGTTGCTGAAGGGACCTCTGATCTCCGAGCTTCGCGCTCCATCAAAGGCGAAAGACCCCCTGATCTCCGAGCTCTGCGCTCCATCAGGGGATAAAGACCCCCTGATCTCCGAGCTACACACTCCATCAGGGGTAAGAGGTTAAAGACCCCCTGGTCTCCGAGCTTCGTGCTCCATCATGGGACGAAGGCATCCCTGATCTCTGAGCCTCGCGCTCCATCAGGGAACGAAGGCACGCAGGTAATCTTAAACTCGGCCTCGACCACTCTCATCTCACTACGTCAATTAGAACGATAAACAACTGAAATGACAGTGCAGGAAAAAGAAACTTCCATTAATATCTTAAACAGGTTACATAAGGGGGGCCACGGCCTAACATTTACAAAAGTAAAAAGATAAAAACAGGAAAGGCTTCATTCAGAAACTTCCGTCTCGGAGCCAACAAATAGAAGCAGCGCTTGATCCAAAGGAGATTCGGACTCACCACAGCTAGAAGACTCCGGCATCTCTCAAAGCCCAGTGCTGCCGAGCTCTCCATCCTGGCCTCGGCAGAAATACAATCCCCTCGAAGCTTTTCAAGGTCGGCATCAAGGGTGGCGACCTCCTCCAGAGCCCGAGCTTCCCTTGCCTCGACCTCCGCAAGACAAGTTGAGATCCTTTCCTCCTCCTCTGCCTCAGGACGGCCCAACGGCAGTTGGTGCTGGTCCGCCGAACCCAGGGAGTCGATAGAAGCCCGGAGCACCCGATTTTACTCGATGATCTCTGGAATACGAACATCACGGCAATGCTCTAGTTTGTCCGTCCGATCCAAGAGATCCCCGTCGAGCTTGCAGTTGATAGCTTCGCCCCTCTCCAATCTTCGAGAAAGTTTGAGCACTTCAGGGTCCTTCTCCAGCTCCTCCAACTCGCGAAACAGCACCAACGCGGTCTCGGCCACCCGGACACAAGCCTCCAAGTCGGCATCGGACAAAACCTCAGAAGGCAACTCTGCAGTGACATTGGGTGGAAACATCACCTCTTGGTCATCAACGACCTTGTTTCTCTTCGCAGGCCGGACAGGAACATCTGAATTCACAGCCACCCGTCTACTCCTCGAAGCACCCTTGCCTTTTCTTCCTGTGGAGGAACACTTCTTCAGTTGAACCTCGGCAGCGGGATCAAGAGGTGGGCAGGTTGTCTGCACAAAAATTAGAAAATCAGATAGGCGCGGCAAGCGAAACAAAGAAAAGTTCTTTGAGCAGATTCCAAAGGTACCTAGCAGTGATTTCAGTTCACCAGTCAACTTAGCCCCGATGACTTCACCACATCGGAACTTGCGGCCGACCTTCAGGAGCTTATCACCCCACTCTTTGAGGACCTTGAAACTCTCGGCATCCTCGCCCCAAAGAGATTCTGGATTCATAGAGAAGGCCTTGTGTGGATGATCATAGTGGTGACCGTCCCAAGACAGCGGGAAGTGGGATTTGGCCGTCTCCGCCCCCTCGAAATCAACAATTGCCCTCTTGGCTTTCTTGTTTGCGGCTCGGATGAAGATGAAGGACTTCTTAAAGCCGTTGTTGGAATCGTTCACCGGAAAGAAGTATGCCTGATCCCGTCTCCCACGTAGACAAACGTGGCCCTGACGAGTGGCGTCTTCCTTGTCCAGCTGATGGAAAACTTCAAATACGGAGAAAAAGACCCTGGCAGACGGAGTCCTCCCGAGGTAGCCCATGACGTCCTCGAAGGCCCTGATATATCCCCCGGCATTGGGGGCCAGCTGGGAGGGAGCCACCAACAAGTGATCCAGAACGCTCTGCTGGAACTCTGACAGCGGGATCTTGATCCCCATCAACTCGAAACACCTCTTATAGAAGAAGTACCTGATCTCCTTCGGCTGCAACACAGTGCAAGCAGGAAGTTGCCCCGGATGCTCCAACCTCCACTTCTGTTCCACCAGAGCAACAACGTACTTCTCCAGCTCGGCCACTTCGCCACCACTCAATTTGGACCGGGCATCCACCACCTTCAGGGAAACCCAATTGTACTGACTCGGTTCAAACGGATACCCAGTGGCCTCAGGCGTCACGGTATTAGAGCCCAGGACCTCGGTGGATACCTCTCTTGGGGAACTCTCCGACGGAGGAACCCTCTCATCTTCCGTGGCTGAGCTCGACATCCTCGCAACTGGACTTGCAAGCAAAGAACTTGATCTCGAAACACAGAATCCGACCTCAGTACGGTTGCCGGAAAAAGCCTAAATCGACCTCGCGCGATAGAGAACTTGTAAACAATAAATGAGAATGGAGGTTTCGAAGCAAGTTTAAATACCAGGGGGCCTCGGAAGACGAACCGTCACGTCTAATCAATGCGCCTAATCAACTCCTAACATAGGAATCAGCACCATAATGATGACCTCCATCCCCGTAACAGGAGCTGGCAGCCATTCAACACAGGACACGTTGAAGCGCAGGCAGGGCCGTGCAAAAAGATGTTCAAGCCGAGGCCGAATCCCGTCGCTCTTCGACCTCGACTTGGGGGCCACTGTTCCGGACCGGGCCAAACTTATGGCATTTGGGCCCAACCCATTGCTGCCTCTCGCCGCGCCCGGATCTGCATCCAACGGACCAAACCCCCTCATCCGATCCAACGATGCAGGCACGACGATCTGCTCTATAAATATGGGACTCGCTCACCATTTCCAGGTACGCTTTTCCATTCCCGTCTCTATTACCTCTTCACTTCCCTTGCTGACTTAGGCATCGGAGTGCTTGCAGGTACCCCACCCGAGGCGCGAGAGAAGCACACCTCAGCCAATCCGAAGTCCATACTCAGCAACCCGAAATCATCATTTCGTCCTCTCTGCGCACATCCATCCAAGGTAGCTACTTGTACTCCGGTACCGAACAATAATAAATATGATTGAAAACAATAAAATTTGAAGGAAAAATGATGATAAGTTTGCAATAGAATATTCTGCATAAGTTTAATAGATATTCTCTAAAAATCAAGTTAAGGTAGACTGATTTATTTTCCTTAAAGTTTTTACAATTTCCCGAAGTGAATTTTTCTAGGTAAATTCCAGAATATATATTTTTCCTTATATTTTCGTATATAATTGTTTCTGAAAAAAACAATTTTTTCCGGTATTGAACTTATTTTAAACCTTTCCGGAAAAATCATTTTTAGTTAATTTCCTGTAAAATAAATAATATGCCAGAAATTTCATAAACTTAATTTCCAGGAAGTTAGTATTTTGTAATTTCTGGTAATGGGTCTAGGGAGGGGTTCCAAAAGCAATCATCTAAAATGTTATGAACAACTCATGCTTAATACATGAGGACTTCTATTGTTAGTGCGCCTCTAGAATGCCAGAGATTTTTAAAGTCAAAACCCAATGCTTATGTTTTTCTTGTCGTATTTTTGACCAATGCTTGTGATGTTTTCAAATCTTCCACTCACTTAGAGTTTTTTTTAGATAAGCTAATTTATTGAAAGGGGCCACAAGGAGTTCACCAACCCTTATAACGTGGGTGGTGCCTGGTTAAAACCTCCCAGAACCAAAGCCAAAAGAGAAAAAAATTTAGAAGAAAAGAATACTCTAAAAAGTAATGAAAAAAGATTACACCGAAAGAAGACAGCCCATTGAGCAATTTAGACTCCGTGACAGGTCAACGACACACTTAAATAACACTCTATTCCTAGCTAGCCACACATTTCAAGAAGTGTACTTTATAGCATTGACAAAAGCAGTGTAGTTTGTAGCTAGCCACCAAGAAGTGTACTTTATAGCATTTACAATTGTGTTTACATTAGCTACCTCTCCCTTAAATAACACTCTATTCCTAGCTAGCCACACATTTCAAAGAACCGCAATTCAGATAAGGTGTTTTACTCCCCTAGTCCTCTTCCCATTGAAAGATCCTCCAAAATATATGAAATCTGGAACCACATTTAACCGTACAGTTGCCTTCAGCCCCAACCAATTATAAATGCAATGCCAAACCTTTTTTGTTACATTGCAGGCGCCAAACAAGTGTGATGATGATTCGGTCTCCTTGAAGCAAAATACGCAACATAAAACGGCAAAAAAACCCATGTTGGTGCAAAAAAATATTTTATTTACCAAAATAATGCACATTTTGGTTTATTTACTAAAGTAGGGCAAATGTATTTTATAGTTCAGAAGTCAGAACTGTCTTTTGCAATTTTTTTTTAAAATGCAGTTCAGAAGTCGCCCCCCAGGGGGACTTCTGAACTGTGTTTTTTATTTTTTATTTAATTATATATTAAAATGATAAAAATTAATTTAATTTAATTTAAATAAAACAATTGTATTTAGATAATTAATATTTGTAATCCAAATTTCCTAATTAAATTGAAGGGATGCAAAGAAATATTACAACACAATAATTTATTTAAAAGACCAACCGAAAATTACAATAGTTATTTAAAAGAGTAATCCGAAATATTACAACACATTAATTGCGGTTAGGACAGTTGTTTCTATTGTGACCCTCATTTCTACAAATTCCGCATCTTTTGGTGCGTGTACCCCTTTCTCTTTGATCCACATTAATTGCTGCAATTGTTCTAGATTTTGCCGACACTATTTAACGGCCTAGATTTTGCCGACAGTCTTTAATGGCCTAGATTTTGCCAACACTAAACCCTAAAATCAATGGTTAAGATCATCCAAAATCAACGGCTTACATACGATCACCCCTATTATAAATACGTTCTCACATTACACTCAAATTCACACCAACAGTTTACCCTCAACCTATATTTTTGATTCTCTTCTCTGGTTCTTCCCAAACACCGTCGCCCAACCCGCTGAAATGGAATGGCAGTTGTGCCCAACCCAGTACTCAAATGACAAATTCCTAACCGTACTTTATCACAGTGGAACTGTAACCACTGATGAACATGGTGTTGTCTTTCGTTGTCCTAATCATATCTTTTGTAGGATGAATAAGGACATCACATCCGCCCAACTCAAGGAGAAGGCTGAGAGGAAGATACGGCCAGAGGGAGGGTGGCGTAAAGACGTGGAGCGTATCCGTTACAAAAAGTACAATTGTGGAGAAGACGGGACATTCCGTTATTCTGTCATGGAGATCCAAAGCGACGACGACGTTCGCGCAATGATGGAAGCTCATGCTAACTTTCCAATGGGACGTAGTCTCTTGGAGCTGTACGTGGACACAATACGCACTCCGGAAGAAATCATTCATCTTCTGCGACCACCCCCACCACAACAAGTCATACCGGAAAGAGTCATCAACCACTACTGTACACTTCACTGTCAGGCCCATGTTATGTACAAGGAAGAAGATGGTGAGTATTTTAGTGTATTTTAGTGGTCCAAACACCATTTATTCCAAACACCTTATACTCGGTGGTGCGTAATGACTATCAAGACTGACAAACACGTTCGACAAATGTTTCAGCAGCATGAGATGTTTCAACCTCATACTCGGAGTCCTATCGAATTGTGCGTCGAAACAACTATTTCCATCGATGACATCATCCATCGGGTTATCCCTCCAGCTGTCCAATGGCCACTACCAGAAAATGTTTGCTGGAAGTAGTTTCGATCATGTTTTCCTCTCGTTTCGTTTTTTATTTTCTATTCTTGTATTTCTGAAAATTTTGTTGTTTATTTCAGTCTTTTTTCTATATTATATTATGTTCCAATTTTTAATCTCTTAATTTTTTTTTCGTAAATATTAAAGTAATTAAATTATAAATAGGTATAATCATTTTTATAAATTTATTTTTAATTTATTTAGGTATTTATATATTAATATATAATTAAATAAAAAATTTGCAAAACACAGTTCAGAAGTCACCCGGGGGGGCGACTTCTGAACTGCATTTAAAAAAATTTTGCAAAACACAGTTCAGAAGTCACCCTGGGGGGGCCACTTCTGAACTGCATTTTAAAAAAAATTGCAAAACACAGTTTAGAAGTCACCCGGGCGGGGACGACTTCTGAACTACATTTTAAAAAAAAATTGCAAAACACAGTTCAGAAGTCACCCTGGAGGGGGGCGACTTCTGAACTATAAAAAAAATTTGCCCTACTTTGGTAAATAACCCACAATGTGCATTATTTTGGTAAATAAGTTTTTTTTTTTTGCACCAACATGGTTTTTTTGCCACATAAAACATTGGTAGAGGTAGGGATGGCAATGGATACCCTATGGGCAGGGTATTATAGTGTCCGTACTCGAGCCCGCATATGTATGGGCAGGGCACTATAGTGCCCGTCCCCGTACCCTCTGGGCACCAAGTGTCCATGGGCACGCCCGTTATCCGCACTTTAACAGCAAAAAATAATAAATAACAAAAAACATTATAATTCATTTTAAAAAGCCATTATTTTTTCATATCTACTAATTAAATATTACAAATGATAGCATTTAGTGCATTAAAAACAAATGTTAATCAATAGTTAGATTTAGTGTTTTATGAAAAAAAATCATTTCATTTTTTTGTAAAATTGTAAAATTAGTAATCAATAGTTATATACATATATATATATATACATACACACACCAGTGGCGGAGCCACATATGGTTGAGGGGGTTCAGTTGAACCCCCCAAAATTTATTTTTTTTGGCTTACCACCCTATAGAAATATTTTTTTGACACACCTGAATATTTTAAATTGCACCAATAACCTAAATTTTTTACTCACTCAAAGCTTTAGACGGAACTCTATCTCTATATTATTTTACTAATTTTATTCACAATTAGGTTTTTATTTTTTGGTCAAGATGTATTGATTTCCATTGAAATGGGCAACGCCCCAACCAATACAATCCAAGAGGAAAGATGCCAAAAGGCCAAAAGGCCAAAGTTCAAATTGGCACCACACAAACCGAGGGCTCAACAATCGGAGAGCATAATTCAAAAATTACCAGGCCCAAACAAAAAAAGCCCAAAAGAAGAGTCTAGCTCCATAAAAGAGAAGATCCGGTAGTTGGTGAAACGGGTAACAATTAAGAGAAGACCCGGTAGGCCATTGTTGCTGTGATAGACCCAAATTTAATTTACCAGAGCGGTGGCTTCTCTGTTCTCTCTCTCTCTCACGGACCTGGCTTCTCTGTTCTCTCTCACTCAGTCTCACGGCTTCTTTGTTCTTCTCTCACAGCAACAACTTTCTCTTTTCCATTAAACTCTCAAAAACACTAAAACAAGTAAGATTTCTTCTCTTTTCTAGTCTAATCTACTGAAGTAATTGTTTGATTCTTTGATTGAAAACCTTAGTTGTTTAATTTTTGATTTGGGGAAAAATGAAAACCCTAATTGTTTAATTTCTGATTTGGGGAAAATTGGTAACCCTAATTGTTTAATTGCTTAATTTCTTCCTTGTGACTTTTATTTTTAATTTTAAAATATGTTATCTACTAATAGGATAGGATGAAGGATATACAAAGCTTCATGCCGTTGACAATGGCCTTTTTAAATACCAACATTCTGTTGAAAATATTAGTATATATATATATATATATATATATAATTTAAAGCTGAAATTTCAATAATATGATCAATGTTTGAACAACAAGCTGTTTTGCTCTTTGTTTAGTTTTTTAGCTTGTTTTAGAAAACTTTTCGAGAAAAAAATAGTTAAGTTAATAGTGTGTATTAGTCTCCAATTAGTATTAGCGTAATTCTAATTAGTATTAATATTGTGTTTGAACAAGGTCATCAAATGGATAAATTTTTAGCAAATTGTGTATTTAAAAATTTTGACACCCCCGACCCTGGGGTCCTGGATCCGCTACTGACACACACATATATGTGTGTGTGTATAAAATTAGTAATCAATAGTTACACACACACATATATGTGTGTGTATAAATAATATAAACATCCAAAATGTTAATCAATAGTTAGATTTAGTGTTTTATGAAAAAATAGCATTTCAGTTTTTGTAAAATTGTAAAATTAGTAATCAATATATATATATATATATATATATATATATATATATATATATATATATATATGCGGGTGCGGGTCCAACGCGGGCTGGGCACCATATTGCCCATACCCGAGCCCACATCTGATGGGCATATGCGGGTGCGGGCCCGTTGCGGGTAATTTTTGCGGGTACCCAACGGGGATGGACTCAATTGCCATCTCTAGGTAGAGGTCAGATCGCCACGCCTGAGCAAGGCTTCAAAGGTAGCAATGTTGTCCAAGAAGAGTCTCCACGTAAAGATCAAAGCTTTAGACGGAACTCTATCTCTATATTATTTTGCTAATTTTATTCACAATTAGGTTTTTATTTTTTGGTCAAGATGTATTGATTTCCATTGAAATGGGCAACGCCCCAACCAATACAATCCAAGAAGAAAGATGCCAAAAGGCCAAAGTTTAAATTGGCACCACACAAACCGAGGGCTCAACAATCGGAGAGCATAATTCAAAAATTACCAAGCCCAAACAAAAAAAGCCCAAAAGAAGAGTCTAGCTCCATAAAAGAGAAGATCCGGTAGTTGGTCACAATTAGGTTTTTGAGTAGCTTCTTTTCGGTGTCTCTAGAGCTATGCAAGGGTCGGTCCAACCTATTTGGAGGCTTAAAACAAACTTTTTAGTCAGACCTTTTAAAAGAAAAAATAGCATAAAAGTGAGAAATACTAAAAGAAATTAAAAAAAAAAAATTTTAAAGTGAGTGAGTACTATATAAATTACAAGCCTTATAAAAATCTAAAAAGAAATAGAATTTCATATGGGCAATATTTATAGTTTTTTAAATTTATATAATAAGATAGAATATAAATTTAAAAATTAATATATATATATATATATATATATATATATATATAATTATAGTCTATATATTTTACTTATGTAATTTTAATATTTTTTTATAAGTTGGGGTAGTGGTAAACTTATTACTAATTAATAGTATGGAACTGTGTTCAAATCTAGAGAGAGACGAATTCACAAATATTTTTTTTAGGATAATAATTAACGGCATGAAAACAAAATGTCAGAAAGTGTTAAAAAGAAGGCTTAAATATGTATTCTGCCCCTGCAAATATCACCATAATCCAGTTATACCCCTGTAAAAATAAAAACTTTAAAATTACCCTTGCAAATATAAATTGCTTACGGTTATGCCCCTCGGTCAGTTTCTCATCTAAAAAAATAATTTAAATAAGGTTTAAATATATGTTCTGCCCCTGCAAATATCACCATAATCCAGTTATGCCCCTGCAAATATTAGCATAATAGAAAAATTAAAGATTTTGACAGGGGCATAACTGGATTATAGTGATATTTGCAAGGGCATAACTGGATTATGGTGATATTTGCAGGGGTAAAACATATATTTAAACCTTATTTAAATTATTTTTTTAGATGAGAAACTGACCGAGGGGCATAACCGTAAGCAATTTATATTTGCAAGGGTAATTTTAAAGTTTTTATTTTTACAGGGGTATAACTGGATTATGGTGATATTTGCGGGGGCAAAACATATATTTAAGCCTAAAAAGAAAATAGTTAGGTGTAGTGTTAGCGTGCGCAAGTGATATTTGTACGATTCACATAATGGGATTCAAACCCCAAACTCAAAACATGTGCAAAAAAGCTAATTCCAATTGGGCTACATCCTCATTTTGTGATGTAGGCCTTTTTAAATATATGATACCTAGTTTGAAGTCCTATTTTATCTATACAAAAAATTAGTTTTTTGAGGCCTAAAGCAAGGACTCCGGCTGCCTTATGCTTGTGTCGGCTCTGAGCTCTGCTAGGATTTTCGTGGTGACTTTGTAGCGGCACCTCTTATTGGTTCTCTCAGACTTCCAGCGCCGCCTATGAGTGGCTCTCTCTAGTATGTCCCGATGGTCACACATCATGCATTCCGTGCCTTTCAAACCCTCTGTAGCAGGCCCTTCGCTCACCCCTCTTTTGCCTCAACAGCATAACGACCTCACACCACTTGCCTATATTCACTGCATTGCCATTTCTTTGATCCCCAGGCACCAGATCCGTCTTGTTTCCCCGTCGCCGCTATGGCTCTGTTTCTCCCCCAACCAGAACCTCCAAACCCCCTTACCCCCCAGATCAAGATCCATCCTCACAAAATGCTTGTCACTCCCTCCCCCTTGCTTCCTTGTGCGACCACCATCTTCTGACCTCTCTTCTCTGCCTTTTACAATCTCTAGAGACTTTGGTTCCCTATATCCTCACAGTCGTTCTTACCTCATCCCCCTGGGCCTTTAGTTTCAGAACAAGCAATCCTTGGGCCAGTTGGCCTTCGAATGCAAGAACAGTTTGGACCTTCCGTCTTTCCTCCTACACCAGCTTTGTGGATCCTTTGCTTCTTCAATCCCATGCGTCACGCCTTGCTCGGTTGTAGAACTAGTTACAGATCAGATGTGGTGTTCTTGTGTTTATGGATTCTATTCTACAATGAAGACTCTGTGGGGTTCTGTTTGTGTTTGTGTTTGTGTTTGTGTTTGTGTTTGATTGGCTGGATTAGGTTGTATTGAGGTTTAATTATGTTTTAATTAAGTTAGTTCGTTAGGATCTACGTTACTTCAGGTGCTGCTCGTATGCTTAAATGTTAATTTTACGACTTTTAGTTATACCTGACTTGGTTGTTATTAAGGTAGATTGTCACTTGAAGTTAATTTTTTTATAGTCCCTAAAGATTAGTTAGTTAGTCCAAAATTAGTCAATTAACAATAATTAGTGATCACATGTGCATTTTTGATTTTCTTTTGGGAGAACGAAAACTTGTTCCAAACACGTCAAAATGTTGCTTTCGGTATATCTGAGTTTTTTCAAGTTAAATTGATTTTTCCTCTCAAATTAATTTTAACTTAAGATTTGTACATTTTTCTTCCAAAATTAAATTTTACTCTCAAATTTATTTTTTAACTCTTTTTTTATTCTATCCATTTAGAAATCATTTTACCTTTACTCCCTTTTTCCAAAAAAAAAACTCAGTTTCTTTGAAAATCAATTTATAAATTCGAATTTAAAATTACTTTAACTAAATCATTTTACCTTTACTCCCTAAACCCTAAACCCTATTTGAAGAAGGTATGAGTGCTCCGAAACCATCGGAGGTCTTCGAATTCTCAAGCAAAGCGACGGCACCACCAAAGAAACTGCCGGATGGAGGCGGACCTACTGCAAAACCATCGTTCAGAGATCTCTTTACAGAAGGACAAGCACAACAACACAAGGAAAAGGAAAAGGAGGACCTTATCGCGAAAGGTGTAGTGAAAATCACTTATGAAAGGGGTAATAGACTCCTTCCCGAGGTAACTATTGATGAGAGCTACATACAAAATCTATGTGGACCATGGAATGATGCCCTAGTGGTGAAGCTATTGGGAAAGACAATAGGCTATCCAGTGATGAAGGATCGGCTACAGAAACTGTGGAAGACACAAGGTTGTTTTGATATTCTCGATATTGACAATGGATTCTACATGGTAAAGTTCAACAGCCCTACAGATAGAGAGAGGGTTATGTCAGGTGGACCATGGATGCTTTTTGATCATTACCTCTCCGTTCGGCGATGGACTCCGGAATTTGCGTCACCGGAAGCGAAGATCCAACGCACCCTCATTTGGATTCGTTTTCCGGGACTTAATTTGTTATATTATGATGAAAGTCTTTTACTGGCGTTGGCAGCCACCGTGGGGACGCCCGTCAGGGTGGATACCAACACCCTCAAGGTTGAGAGAGGGAGGTTTGCAAGAGTTTGTGTAGAAGTGGACTTAACAAAACCAGCTGTGGGCAAGGTAAAGGTGAATGGTTTTTGGCAAAAAATTCAGTATGAGGGGTTGCACATGATCTGTGCAAAATGTGGCTGCTATGGGCATCTTACCAGGCAGTGTGAAGCTACTGACGTGCCGGAAAATATGACGGCGCCTCCACAAGTTACCGGCGCACAACAACAACCTCCAAGGAGAGATAGTAACCCTAGCAAAAATCAAGGGGCCCCCAGTAATAACGATTCCGAAATCCATGGGGATTGGTTGGTGGTATCTCGAAAAAAGAGGAATAAAAAACTGCCTCCTAAAAAGTTGGAAATTAACTCGGCATTTTCAACTCACCGCAAAGTAGAAAAAGGAAAGAAAATAGTGGAGGGGTCCACAGTTCCAATCAGTGGCAACGTTAGTATGAGGGTAGTCCAAATCAGGAATGGAGGCGCTAATTTAGCTGAATCCAACAAGGTATGGGTAAGCAAAAAAAAAACATAGGCATGAGGATCATTTAATGCTACAAAGTGAGGGTCCAAATGAATTAAATAACAATAACCAAGTGGAGCCTACCAACCTCACCAAGGCAACATACCCAACTAATGGGCTGCAAGGAGTAGGCCGTAGTGAGCCACAATCACACAAAGCCATACATCAGCAAAATGTTATTCACACCCCCCCCACCCCTCATCAGGATCAAACCGTGAACAACATGGCTGGGAATGAAGTTGATCTAGAGAGTGTGCAGGCTATCCTTGACTCAGGCCAAAGTTACCAAGAGATTGTCCTTGAAACCCCCCAACAAGGGGCAGGGGGCGACACTGTTATGCATTAGTTTGGGTACTCATCTTTGGCTCAATCACATTGATAGTATTGTAATGACTGAGTTCAAAGAGGTATCATTGCTCTCCTGGAATATTTGGGGAGCACAAAACAGGAAATCTAGAAGACACTTAATGGACTTGTTACGGAAACATAAGCCAAACTTGTTGGTTATTATGGAAACTCGTGTTCTTTTTGAGAAAACCGGACGGTTTTGGAACCCAACAGGGTATAGCAAAGTGGAGATATATGAAGCTCAAGGGCATTCAGGAGGCTTATGGATTTTGAAGCATGATGGGTGCAATATGGACATTACCGTTCGAGAGGTATATTCCAATACTATCACTTTGAAATTAACTATTGGAAATAACTCTTGGATGTGTACTTGTCTCTATGCTAGTCCGACCCTCGGTATTAGACCTCGGCTTTGGGAATACTTGATCAATCTCTCTCACACCATCCACGGCCCTTGGTTAATGATGGGAGATTTCAATGAAATTATTGCCCTTAATGAGCAAAGAGGGGGTCTGTATTATCCTCAACGCACCAATGCCATGATCAATATGATGGATGCTTGTAACATGCTTGACCTCACTACGTCCGGTGGTAAGTTTACGTGGCATAGAACTTGTCGGGGTGAGAGACGTATTGCGAAAAAGCTTGATAGGTGCATGGCTAACTTAACTTGGAGACTGAATTTTCCTGAGGCTTTTGTTGAGATGCTATGTAGGTCTCGGTCTGACCACAATCCTATCCTCCTTAGATGCTGGGGTCTTCCTCAATCGAATGGTACTCACCTTTTTCGCTTTGAAGCAGCCTGGATCACTCACCCGGAGTACCAGCAGGTGGTTCAACATGCTTGGAATTAACCGAGGTAACCATGACTTACTCCATTCTCTTTCACACACACAGGAGGACTCCATCACTTTTAATAGAGATATTTTTGGAAACATTTTTAAAAGAAAGAAGACTTTGGAAAGACGATTGAGAGGAATCCAAAGAAAATTAGAGACAGTTGATTCTATAAGACTCATTCACTTGGAACAACAGCTTCAGCAAGAATATGACAACATCCTGTTTCAAGAAGAGTTACACTGGTATCAAAAATCAAGGGAGAAGTGGATCACCTTGGGGGACAGAAACACGAAGTTTTTCCATGCTCAGACTATCATAAGAAGGAAGAGAAACAAAATTCACGGACTGAATCTTCCCACAGGTATTTGGTGCACAGACGATCTTATCCTCCAACAAGAAGCTTTGAAATTTTTGAAGTCTCTTTTCTGTGCCACTTCTATGCCAGCTCTACAGCAACAGCAATCTCGTCCCTTACCCACTCTAAATAATAATGCACTATTCCATCCGTTCCTTCAAAACAAATATACAAATTTGGCATGTTTGATATTATATCTCGCTATGCTGTCAAAACCATAGAACAAACAATACAAGTTTCTGATAATACTCAGACCATAAAATTATTAAGTAAAAAGGATTTACTTCCCTTTAAGGACTATAATTTTATCCATATTGGACTTGTTCAGATTGCTTTTAAACCTTTAACTTTATTGGGTTTAAACTCTAGTATTATGGCATATGTTAGAGATGGTAGAAGCAAAGACTTCAAATCGTCCTTAGCTGCTTTAATTGAAACCAGCTTATGCCATGGACCTGTTTATTTGGACGTTTCTCCCAATTTGAGTCTATCTTTATTTGATAGGAATTTACCTGATGCTATACAGCTCACTATACATACTAATGGTTATAATTTCAAACCAGGCAGTGAGGTTATAGCAATATGTTATAGAGTCTATTATAAAGTGTTAAATACACTTAATCCAAAGGTTAAGCAAATATCTTTCCCAGGAACAACTACTCTTGTTCAAACTAATTTACTAACTTCAAATATAGTCACAAATAGACTAATAAAATGGAATGAAATAAATTTTCCAGAGACATGGTCCCTACCCCAGGCTGTAGAACCCGAACCTATCCTAAATAGGGATATAGATCGGATAATTCAGACTAATGAAGGGGACATAGAAATAAAATTTAACCCCAAAAGAACTATTAGAATTCCCAGAAGTCTTTCAGAAAGACATTCAGTTAGTGAGTTTTATACAACTCCCACTGAATTGAATAGAGCCTCTAGTTCTCACCCAATAGAAGAAATAGAGACAGTAGAAAATATAAGAATTAGTGAGAATAGAATTCCCCATGGAATTTACCAGAAGAGTCAATCCCAGAGTAGGGAATCACCTACTCAATCAGAAATGAGTTTTCATTTATGATGACAGAACCCATAGACTTCTCCCCAGGGAGCGAGATGAGAAGGCTCATTAATAATGAGTTCCAACATGATAGAAATGCCCAATTTAGGCAGTGGTATTTTACAAAGTTTTCACCCCCTGAACTTAATAGGTTCAAAGAAGATTATTATGAAGAATTAACCATAACTCAGAATTATACTTCTTTTGTTAAATGGTTTGTGAATTATTTTAATAATAAGATTAAAAATGAAATTTTAGTTCTTCAATCAAAAACATGGGAAACCACTAAAGGAGAAAAAATCAGTTCCCCTTTTCCTCCTAAAAAGACAATTATTTTAGGCCAAAATGCTGAGGCCAATGCTTTTCTCACCTTGCAAAAAATAGAAAGTAACCATGTTACTATTAGGGAGTTGAATTCTATAGTTAGATCCCAAAATTATACAAATGCTTTCCTGATCTGATTTGGAGAACAATTTGTATCTCTTGAAAAGGATTTATTATCTCTAAAGGACATGGTTGAAAAACAAATTTTTCAACAAAAATTAATTTTGGAACAGGTAGGTGAGCCAAAAGCCCCTATAATTACTGAAACTCCCATGATTCAACCTCCTTTATCGGTAGAAGGATTTAAAATGGAGGATAATAATACTGAGTTTACTCGTATTTTAGAGCAAAAATTAAAGGATTTAAAATTAAATGTTTTATCTCAAAAGGATAATTTAGGTACTTCTGAGGATAGTTCAGAAGAAAATGAAAGTATCAATAATATTGATGATTTGACTAGAATGTTTAGTAACCAAAATATTAATGAAAAGGATAATATTAATCCCGTATATACTTCGAAGTCCATAGAGAAGTATTATTATAAAAGGCCTTCTCCTCAAGACCTCCTTTTTGAAGAGAATGAGCCATATCAGAATTCCTATTCTGGCAAGGCCATTTATGAATGGAATATTGATGGCCTAAATGATAAACAAATAATAGATACTATACATAGAATGATTATGTATTCCACTGTTTGCAAACAACATGGGAACTTTGACAGTTCCATAGCATCCTTTATAGCTACTGGTTTCGTTGGCTAGTTAAGAGGCTGGTGGGATCATTATCTCACGGATACCCAAAAGAGAGAAATTCTTTCTCATAAGAAAGAAATTAAAATTGAAGAAAATACTAGCAATATTACTTCCACCACTAGTGAGGAAGATGCTGTATATACCCTATGTCTTTCCATCTTACAACATTTTGTAAGAACCAATATTCCTCCTATAGGAGAAAAATTACAAACCCTCCTTCAGAATTTAAGATGTCCCTCTTTAACCCATTTTAGATGGTATAAAGATACTTTCTTGTCAAGGGTTTTTCAATTAAATAACCCTGATTCTACCCATTGGAAGTCTAAATTTGTAGATGGTCTACCTTATCTTTTTGCTGAAAAAATCAGACAATCTTTGAGAATGAAAAATTATGGCATTAATATTAATTATGCTGACTTAACCTATGGTCAAATTATTAGTACTTGTATCAACGAAGGATTAGCTCTATGCAATGACATAAAGCTGAAAAATCAATTAAAAAAGCAAAAGTTATCTGAGAAACACCAATTAGGTGAGTTCTGTGAGCAATTTGCTTTTGATATTGATAAGCCCCCAGGGTTAAAGGATAAAAAACAAAGAACTATTAATAATAGGTTTTATAAAAGGAATAAAGACAAGACAAATGGATTTTATAGATCTCCTCAAAAGAAGAAATATAAAAGAAATTATTATAAAAATAGGCCCAAGGATAAGCCCTACCAAAGCAAAGGCAAAAGAAAAGCTAAAAAATTGGACATTACTTGCCATAAATGCGGCAAGGTGGGACATTATGCCAATCAATGTTGGACCAAAAAGGCCCTGAATGACATTGAGGACGACCAATTAAGGACCCAATTGGAAAAAGTCTTATTAATTAGTTCTGAATCAGAACTAGAATCTTCAAATGAGGATGTAGAGGTTATCGATGATACCTCTTCAGAGTCTTCTTCTACTGACAATAATGATTGTCAATGCAATGAATTAAATTATTGGAAATCCATTGTTGATATGAATGGATTAAATGTTCTTACAGCAGAACAAGATGAAGCCTTAAAGGCTTTAGAAACTATTTCAGACAATGATCTGAAAAGAAAAATGATCAATTTCCTAATAAAGGAAAATGCGAAGAAAGAATCTCCTCTAATTATAGAGGCACCTTACCAAATAAGTGAGGTATTATCAAGATTTAGACAATCCAATATCAAAGAAACACTAGTTTCTACTATGGATTTGAAAAGAGAAATAAATCTCTTAAAATCTGAGATATCTCAGATTAAAAAGGATAATAATGTCCTATCCCAAAGAGTCTCTTTATTGGAAATTCCAAAACAAATCGAAGGAATCCCTTCCAACGTAGAAGAAATCACTTCCACTAGCAATAACTATTTATCTCTTTTGAATAGAGTAACTTCACAAAAATGGTTTGTCAAAATAACCCTAGTTATTAGCAGAAATTTTATTTTGAAAAATGAAATAGCTCTAATAGATAGCGGAGCTGATCTTAATTGCATACAAGAGGGAATTATCCCTACTAAGTATTTTTCGAAAACCACACAAGCCTTAACTCAGGCTGGTGGAGATAAATTACAAGTTAATTATAAGCTATCAAACGCATATATTTGCAATCAAGATATATGTTTACCGACATCGTTTATTTTGGTCAAAAATTTGACACATAGAATTATCCTAGGAACTCCCTTTTTGCATAATATCATGCCTATGACAAATATTGATCAAAGTGGTATTACCACCGTTATTAATAATAAGAAAATTATTTTTGAATTTATTACCGATCCCCAAACTAGGATGTTAAACGAGGTTAAAGATATTCTCCATAATAAAGAAAAACAATTATGTTTTCTTAAAAGTGAAATGAATATTTTCAACATTAATGATCATCTTAATAACACTACAACAGATTTTGGGGATTGGGAGCGCTTTTTTTAGGCCATCAGTAGCGCTTTCGGGCGCTCCTAAAGCCTGCGCTCCTGTTGCCAAACCCCCTACAGGAGCGCTCAAAAAGCGCTCCTAATAGTTAGGAAAAAGTAGCGCTTTTTACTTCAAGCGCTCCTTATTCCCAGATGCGCTACGACAATAAGGAGCGCTTGCAGCAAAAAGCGCTACTTATTGTCTTAAGTATAGGTAGCGCTTTCTATTATAAGCGCTCCTTATTCCCTATTTTTTTTAATTTTTTTTTTTTGTATATTCTCTATTTTACATTACAGCAATACTGCATTTAAATGCAATATTTACACCATTACTACCAAAATAAATTTTAAAAAAATACATATATTAAAAAAATTAAATAGGACTTTTATTAACGAATTTAAGTAAAGGCTTAAGACAAGCCAAGACCATGAAAATTACAACTTTGTCTATGAGTAAAGTTGAAGTAAATGGGCCACAATGACCTTATAAATAACAAAAAGGACTCGAACCAGATATAACAATACGAGGTACTACAAGATGTGAACTCGGGGAAGCAACAACAGGATGTGAACTCGAACCAGAATGAACGCGAAGCTCCGGCAAAAAGGACTCGAACCAGATATAACAATCAGCGAGAACAATCTGTATCAATTTAAAGATTCATAACATTTTAAAATAAGTTTTCTTAAAAAGATAAAATATGTGAAGCATATTCTAAATATATAAAACAACATGACTCTCTAAGTACACCACAAAGATCTAATCAACAGTAAGCAAGAAAAGACCCACCAATACATAAATAATTAAGGAATATTAGTAAGAAAAGATCCAACAATACATAATTAATCAAGAGACTGGCTAGTTTGTGAGCTTGATCCTTATATTAGTATTAGTCAAATTTCTTTATTCGATTAAAAAATTAAATACTTAGACATATTAGTATACAAGGAATCAAGCTTATGCTAAACAGAGAAATAACCTACTATAATTTTACTAAAACGGACCAGCCTATCTTCACATAACAATATGCTCATAAGATAAAGGACAATTTCAATGCAGCAAGTATTAGTTAAAGCATCATGTTTCAACTGTTAGATAGTATGATATATTAGTATCAAGGATAGTTTGTCTTTTGCGCCTTTAGCATTTATAATTCTTTATTGTCTTGTATTGTTAAAACTTTGCATTCTAAATCTCACTCACATTTAGCACATGCCATTTTAATCTCACACAGCAGGATCTATAAAGAGAGCTCTTAGAATGGACAATGGAGTTATAGTCAGAGTCAGACATGTAGAACTCTAGAAGAACAAAGAAAAACAAATTATTAGAATAGTTTGGGGTACAAGGAGAAACTCTCATACCTTCAGCAAGTGGGGATGTCCTTCACGTATAGAAGCAGCAATTTCTTCTGAGCATAATAAAGATATCTATTTCCATCAAAGAAAATCAGAACTTGTTACTAAATTGCTAGTTCAATTACAAATGGACAATAAAGTAAATATTTCTTCCAATCTGAAATATGTGATTCTGCAGATTAGTAAAGCATAATTGTACCATATGTAATAAACAATAAATGGATACAGAGTTTAAACGGTAGTTTAGAACAATGAGAACCGTAAACTAGTATTATACAATTCCACATTCAACAACATGGCTAGTGGAGAAATTGAATAAAATATTCTCCAATAACAGCAAAGAGTTATCATCATTAACTAATAAAGTATTGTACCCAATATGGTCACTAACACATTCACATTATATCAATCATTCATTTAAACAAAATCTATAAAACAGAAAAACTGGAAACCAAATTTCATAATATGAAAATATGAACAGGCATTTCACTGAGTAATTTCGACAAACACTTTACCTATGCTTCGCAATATCCTACCTTTTACAATAGAAGAAACAACGTATTAGGGATTTAGGTTTGGTGATGTTCGCAGTTGCACTTAGGGTTTGCAGAATCACAAAAGAAGGAGATGAACAGTAGAGAGGGAAGTGAAAAACGAAGGAAGAAAGAAAACAAGGAACGAACCTGTCAATCGATGAGGTAGTTGAGATCGATAACGGCGTGGTTAAGAGCTTCAACGGCGTTCAAAACGAGATGGTGGTCCTTCAGCGGCGTTCACGGACCTTCAGCGGCGTTAAAAAGGATGAGTTGAGATAACGGCGTGGTTGAGATCAGATTCTGGAACATTGAGAGGGTATTGAGAGTGTTTCTGCGTGAGGGTTTCTGCAGTTTGAGTAGTGAGTGTTTCAACGTACGGGAAGAATTAAGAGTACGTGCGAGGAAATTAATTTTAGAAATTTTGATCAAAGGGAGCGCTCGCGTAAAAAAGCGCTCCACATTGGAGAACGCATTTTGATCAAAGGGAGCGCTCACTAATGAAGCGCTACTTTTTCAACCTCCGTGTTTAATCATAGGGAGCGCTCGCATACCAAGCGCTACTTATTGAACCTCCGTGTTTAGCTATAGGGAGCGCTCTTGTACAAAATGCTACTTATTCAACCTCCGTGTTTAGCTATAGGGAGCGCTCGTGTACAAAGCGCTACTTATTGTATGTGCGTGTTGGGAATAAGGAGCGCTCACCTATAAAGCGCTACTAATGTTGCGCTCTTTTTAAACAATTCTGTTGTAGTGTAAAGAAGAGACTAAAAGACAAATTAAAATTATTGAACAACAGTTCAAGACTGATGTGTGTAATGATCTACCTAATGCTTTTTGGAATAGAAAGCAGCACATCGGTTTTCTACCTTACGTAGATGACTTCAAAGAAAGTCAAATTCCTACTAAGGCTAGACCAGCCCAAATGAATCAAGAATATCTTGATCTTTGTAAAAAGGAAATTAATTCCCTTTTAGAAAAAGGTTTAATTAGAAAATCCAAATCACCTTGGAGTTGCACAGCTTTTTATGTTAATAATAATGCTGAACAGGAACGAGGTGTTCCCAGATTAGTTATTAACTATAAACCTCTTAATAAGGTTTTAAAATGGATAAGATATCCGATTCCTAATAAAAAAGATTTATTAGATAGACTTAACGATGCTTTGATCTTTTCAAAATTTGATATGAAATCAGGATATTGGCAAATACAGGTCAATGAATCTGATAAATACAAAACAGCTTTTACAGTCCCTTTTGGACACTTTGAGTGGAACGTCCTTCCTTTTGGACTTAAAAATGCTCCTTCTGAATTCCAAAATATCATGAATGATATTTTTAATCCTTATTCCGATTTCATGGTTGTTTATATTGATGACGTGTTAGTCTTCTCAAAATCCGTAGACCAACACATGAAACATTTGAAAATTTTCAAAAATCTAGTCAGACATAATGGTCTAGTTTTATCCGCCCATAAAATGAAATTGTTCCAAACAAGGACAAGGTTTTTGGGCCATGAAATAGATCAAGGAACAATTGTTCCTATCAGCAGAAGCATGGAGTTTGCTTCAAAATTTTCCAATATTATTACTGATAAGAAGCAGCTTCAAAGATTCCTAGGAAGCTTAAATTATATTTCTGATTATTATGAAAGTCTATCACAGGATACAGCTATCCTTTACAGTAGACTTAGAAAAAACCCAGGGCCTTGGACAGAAGAGCATTCCCTAGCTGTCCAAAGAATTAAGAATAAGGTCAAATGCCTACCTTGTTTAAACTTAGCGAATCCAAAGTTTTTCAAAATTGTTGAAACAGATGCCTCAAATATAGGATATGGAGGTATCTTAAAACAGGTTATCCCAGATAGCGATAAAGAGATTTTAGTAAGATTCTCGTCTGGAAAATGGAATACAACACAGTCGAAATATTCGACTATTAAAAAAGAAATGCTCTCCATTAATAAATGCATTTCTAAATTTCAGGGTAATTTGTTAAATCAAAAATTTTTGCTAAGGATTGATTGTAGTTCAGCTAAATCAATAATAGAAAAAGATGTTAAAAATCTTGTAGCAAAACAAATTTTTGTACATTGGCAAGCCCAATTATCAGTCTTTGAATTTGATATTCAATATATTAAAGGAGAAAATAATTCTCTTGCTGACTATTTGACCCGTGAATTTTTGCAGGGAGAATGACTACCCCCAATAGGGGAAGAGGTCGTGGTCGTGGCCGTGGCCGTGGGAGCAACAATATGTTGCCCTATCAAGAAACAGACATTCCTCTAATAGGGGATTGGACTACAGTCCATAGGACAAGAAATTTGCAGCAATTGCCTGCGCCCCCAAGGAAAGAAGATATTCCTTCTTCCTCATCAGGTAAAATGCCATCTTACAAAGAGGCAGCGGTTAATGAACCCCATGAAGTAACAGAGTATTTTGAAAACCCTGTTACAGAAGACATTATGTATGTCGAAGAAGAAGACATAAGTTTGGCCCCTAATGATGGGTGGTCAATTAAAACGAGATACCTCGAATCAAGAGGATATCCTGGACTTTATGGTAAGTCTAGACCCCATTTGGAAATGTTATTATTAGCCACTGAATCAGTGACAATTACCCACCACCACCAAAACAATAATCCAGAAAGTTTTATAAACTTCAGCAAGTGTCATATCAATAAAATATTGTCACCCAGAGAATGGGGATTAAATCCTAATGGAGAAAAGGCAATAAAAATTGCCGAAGGAAAATACGTATATTTTAACTATTGGGATTATATCCAAGCTTTTTCATTAGCTTTTTATTATCAAAATCCAAAGAACAAGCATTCTTGGTTCTTTAGTATCAATCCAAAAGTGGTTGAGAAACCTATACCAAATTGGTTTTATAATTGGTGGGTAAAATTTGGCCCCTCTCTGGAAATTTTACCAGTGGAATTACTACACTTATATGATGATTGGTGCAATCATAGCCCCTTAATTTTGAAGAATGCTTCTAAAATGATCACACGGCAAGGTCCGTGTTTATATTTTATTAAATTCCAGATCCCATGGATATGGAGATGGACTATTACCATAGCTCAGGATAATCACAGTATCCCTGTTCTTAGAAGAATTTTCTTCTACAAATGGTGGAGTAGGATGGCCACTGAAGACCTTCAATACATGGAGGCCAAGATCGAAACAGCAATAGCTGATGATCAATGTAAAACAAAAGAACAAAGTTCTCAAGAGCTTTCAATAGCCAATCTAAAAAATTATTTCCAAAAAATTCACCCAAATGAGACTGAAGAGCAAATTATGGTCAGAACTCTTGACCATATGAAAAATCAATTCTTTAAAACTTTCCAAGGCACAATAAAAATCCCGTGTAGACAATTAAGTCAAAAGCAAAATTATGCTTTTTACTATTTGCTTTTAATTTTCGTCGTTTGTATTCATTGTTAATGTGTCTATGGGGCCCACAAAGCGTACCCGACATTAATAATGTATTTTGTCGTCTTGTTTACCGGCTACTTAATGTAAAAGTAGCTTTTTACCGACTTAAATAGTAAGCCTTTATTTCTCTATATAAGGCATACCTGCCTCAGTTGTGAATCAAGCTTCTTTAGATAATAAAATTTTCCTTCTTCTAAAAACACTCTCTCTCCATTAAAGCTCCAAGTTTTCCGTTGGTTTTGTGCACTCTCTTCCTCTCTTCCTCCCTCTCCTTCAAGGTAATATTTTAATGTCAATTAATAGCTAAATAGCTAGTTGTGGTAAGTCGTAGAAGTGGTGCTTTCATTGATAATAATATGAGATATATTGACACCAATTAGTGTAAGTCAAAAGACTTACACCAAATCTTAACCATCCAAATTAAAAGATCCTACGGTCAATAAATATTTTATATTATGAAATTAAAAAATATAAACACAGGTCACGTGGAGTGGATCCCTTTCTCGCCTCCTCCATTCATCTGCAATCGCAGTACACAGTTGCCGCCATAGAAGGCCATCAATTGAGAGCAAATCAGTAACTATAGAAATTATATTGCCACATTTGTTGAGATGTTCTTCAATTCCGATTTGCCTTGTATCGTAATCTCATCATTTTTCACCTTTCTGCAACAATTTTTTTCTAACATTGAAGAATAAAGTCGTAATTTTTCCCACATTGGAATTTGCAAATTTCTTCAATGTTTAATTGATTTAATTATTTTTTGATTGTGTCAATTGTTTCCGTTACTAAAACACTGGGGAGAAAGACAAAGTGGACCGATGAAAATGGAGGAAAGTAGGATTGATTAGCAGCATTAAATGGACATCTTGAAAACCTAACGAATAAAAATCATCGGAAGGGTTTACCTGAGAAGAATCAAGACTCGATGGAAAAGGAGTGCATGTCTAATTTATTTCCGGTTTTTGATGAACACGTGAATCGTTGGATTTATTTGTTTTAATGGTTGGGATTTGGTGTAAGTCTATTTGACTTACACCTGGTGTTGATATATCTCAACTATATATATATATATATATATATATATATATATATATATATATATTGTGTTTTATTGAAAGTAACAACGGAAACGTCTACCAAAAAGAAACATTGAAAAGGAATGCAAAATCCAGTGGTCACTGTTGCTGTGTCGCTGACTGACCACAGCGCCATACTGTGGAATTGAAGATATCAATTAAATGAGCATAGCAGCTAAAAGTTTGTCATAAGTAATGGGTCGATGGGTATTTTCTGAATCTACTGCTTTCCGGTTCCGCTGTTTAAAATTTACAGAGGGATTTTTTTTTATGAAAGTAACCAAACCATAAAGGGAATATAGAGTTATGAATACAATTGTATATCTGTACCTTTTTTTTATACTATTGAGCACATCTAAGTACGTATTAAATTTCCACTTAATTCATATCAGACTTAATTTTTTTCCATGTTAACAATTTTGGTATTTGTCAGTTGAGTTAAGCTTTAAATTGTCATCATGTTATTGTTCAAATGTAAAATATTATATTTAAAATTGTATTAAGTTAAATAATTTGATCACCCTGAATCAGGGTTCTAGATACATCACTGTGTACACATATATGTATGTGTATATATATATATTAATATACTTCCTTCTAGATATTGTGTTTCCTCTTACACACACACACACATATATATATGAATCTAGGCTTTGGCGGCTAGGGTTCGTGGTAGGGTTTTTCGAGAAGTAGAATACAACCTGGACAATGTGAGGGAAATAAGTTGTTTATGGAATGGCCAACACTTTGCAATCCAAATGAAATTGTTGTGTTTCTAAGAACTATCCATCGCTCGAGAGACTATTCATCGTTGTCAGTACTCTACCATTTCTTTCTGAATAAGAACCTCCTAAACATTTAATTAATAGTAACTACGAATTTCTGATTGATATGATGATTCTACAATCGAAAAGTACACACATATATGAATAGATTGAAGTTGCATATATCTTTGTATCAAAACTTTGACCACATAAATTATAGTTATTTCGGTATTTCTCAGTTGAATTAAGCCTTACGGATGAACTGAACAAAATTTTATGAAATGTAGAATGAGTGGTTATGAACAGATTTGTAATTTACCCCAAAAAAAAGAGAGAGCTTGGCAAGAACACATTTACGTTTTTCCCTAACGTGCGATGGATTTTTACAACAGCGACTGATCTGTCTTCAGGAGTCATACTACTAGTGCTCATTATTCATCCACGTGCTAGTTTATTTGTTGGGTTTTAGAAGGGACAACAGAGAGGACACTGAAACAATTAAATACAGAAAAACTAAAAAGAGACTGAGATGAGCTTTGAAGGTTTTCCGGAAACATGCTAGAGTTAAAGAATCTGTCCAACAAAAATGTTAACAGTTAAAGAAGAAAAATAGAAAATAGTACTTTCCTAATGAATTGAGTTGACGAGTGGTCCTTCTTCATGCTGTCAAAACCGTGAGCAACCATAATAAATTACCTTTAGAATTTATTAAAATATTTAAATGTATACAGTTCGATTGCAAAATTATTTTTGGGTCTTTTAATGTAGTTTAAAGTTTCAATTTAGTCATTGTACATACATCTCAAGATAAAAACCTACTCGGTTTCTACACTCGGCCCTGTCGAGCTGGACTCCTACTTGGTAACCAAGTTTCTAGTGGCCATTCATAACCAAATCTGTAATACAGGTTGGGTTACAATCAAAAATATGGGAGCTAGCGTAATTCCCTTGATACTCTAGCCAAAGTGTGAGTCACAATGTTTGCTTGCCTCCTAACAAAACTAACCATATTGTTTTTTAGAGTAGAGAGTAAAGTTTGACAAGTTCTTAAAATAGAGTCATATTCAGTTACAAAATTACACACTCCTCAGATGCCATCCACTATCGCTTTGCAATCCAGCTGGATGGTAACTCTTTGAATGTTTGATTTCTGTAACCAAGTGATTGCTTCTAATAGACCCAGTGCTTTTGTTTCCTGTGGTGTTGGCCGACCAGTAAAACAAACGGACTTGGCCCTCACAAATGCTCCCTCCTCATTATGAATACAAAGATCAATACCAAATTTTCCATCTTCGAAAAGTGCTGCATTAACATTGCACTTTACCATATTAGCTTCCGGGCGAGACCAATTAACAGCCTCAGTGATGCGTTGCTGACTAACCAAAGATGAGTGAGGCACTTTCGAGCGCCTCACCTCTTGCCACCAAAATAGAAAATCCAAAGCACACTGGATTGAAACCTGAGTTAGCTTTATCACATTCTCCCAAATATTTTCATGATACAATGTTGTATTTCATTTGACTGTCAAGCTACCCTCCACACTGCTTCAGCTTGTGGACAACCAAAGAAAAGATGTCCTTCACTCTTGACTGTGTTCTCGCACATCGGACATTCGTTGGTGCACAGTAGATGCCGCCGGCGAAGACTGGACCGACAAGGAAGTACTCCTCGTGCCGCACGTCATAGATGAATTTTGATTTTTTTGAGGAACAATCAAGGTCCAAATAAGCTTCCAATCACCTACAATTCGAAATTCAGTGGTGTCTATGAAATCATTCATTGCTGTGTAATAAGCGGACTTCACCAAATACAAGCTGTCGCGACTTCGATTCCAGACCAAAGTATCCTCCATGTCTCTGCAGCGAAGTGTCATGCCCAGAATTCAATCCTAGTCTTCAGCATTAAAAAGATGTTCCACTAGCTGTGTATTCCAATTCCCATCAACCGTGTTGAAGAGATTACTCACGGTCATTGTTTCTGTACTGATAACCAAAGCTAAAGAAATAAAGGAGTTGTTGCCTCCTTTTACCCACGGGTCACTCCAAACATTAATATTAGTGTCATCACCTATTTTCCATTTTGCTCCAAAAGTTAACCCATATATGTGAAGTGTAGATGCTACGCCAAACATAATTGGGATTATGACTCAAGCGAACCCCCAAAAAATTCCTATTAGAAAAATATTTAGCTCTGAAAATACGAGTATCAATAGCACCTTGTTTGTGTTTATAGAGCTACCGATTTAGCTTTTCTATTTTCTATTTTTGTTTTAAGTTTGTCTTCGGTTTATATTAAATTTGTTGAGTATAAAAATATATATTCAAATGATTTGAAGGCATTAGTTTAGATAAATATAACACACAAAAAAAATTAATATAGTAGATGTATACATTATGTAATTTATAAAAAAAATATCATAATAGTACTCATTCAATCTATTCTGCTATAGCAATTTTGGGATCTTCACCACTATTGTTTTTTTAGACCAGAGTATCCACCGCCGAACGCAGTGACTAATCCCCTCGTTGGATTGGAGACACCTCGAAGGGTGGGACAGCTGGCCCAGGGATTTAAAGCTACACCGTACCCAAGGCGAGGATCGAACCCTCGACACTTGGTTAAGGAAGGATGAGCCCCAACCGCTCAACCACACCTCCTGGGTTAGGATCTTCACCACTATTTTCACAATTCAAGATAGATAATATTGTGACGAATATTACTCCTCCCGGTCCTTTTTATAAGAGACAAATTTAATCAATTACATAGGCAAGGGAAACCAATATATTTTCTTTTAACTATTGTAAAATGGATTAAATATGTTTTTTATTCCTATAAAATTTGGACTTTTTGATTTTAGTCTCAAACAATTTTAACAAACTTTGGATTCTTGTAAAATTTGGATTTTTTTTTCTTTTAGTCCCTTATGATTTTGTTAACACCCAAAAATAATTAAGTCGTAGGCCGAGGGCTAATAAAAAGGGGAAAAGAATTAGAGTGCAAAGGCAAGCCACATGACCAGAATCCAAAGGGGTACTTGCTGACAGAGTGAAATCAAAAGATGTCCTCGGGGCACACTAAAGGACAAAAATTCCCCAAGGAAGGGTTATACGCGACGGCCAATGGGCTAAGCCGAGGGAGAGTAAGAGCCTCAGCTTATAGAGTGCCACGACCAAGATGGCTCGGGTGCCTAAGCTATTACCTAAGAGTAATAGTCGAGTGACCAAATGGTCGAGGCAAGGCAGGCATTGCTTGGAAGGCAAGAAAGACACGGCACGAAGATAGGACGTGGGAGCGGTTGAAGATCAAGCGAAGAAGCAAGGCCAGAAAATACGGAGTGATGAGCATTTACCCCACTAACCGTGCTAGTGGGATCGTGAGTAGTTACTCCGCCTCTTTTAAGGCCTAGGAAGCAATGAGAACCGTTGATCTTCGATTGATCCGACGGCAGACAAGTGTTGGCTCGTGTAATGGCCGATGAGGGCCTATGTGTATATATATATATATATATATATATATATATATATAGCAACGGAGTAAATGTAAAAGGACATCATCCAAATTAAATCAATCAAACTCTACGTTTATTTCAATTTATCTTTCTTTACCGCATTTTTAACCTTTATGTTATGCATTAGGTCAATAGTATAATCCAACCCTCGCGTCCCTCTCACTCAACCTAACCCTTTCTAGAGGAGTCATGATATCACCCCCATGACAATCTCTTAATATGATTAACAACTGCGCCCTGATACATTAAACACCAACCCCTAAATAAAACATTATTATGATGTTCCCAAACACACCACATATTAGCAAACCAAAACAAGTATTTAATTGGATTCGGTGATGTGACAGCATTTGTGAATGAATCGTTGAGGGGAGGGAGGCGTGATTCCTTGTGGTGGCATGATCTAGTTTGAATTGGTGATGATGTGCTTAAACTGGGTTGGTCCAATGACTGCTTTAGAAGAGTTTTGGGAAGTGGAGAAGATGTATTGCTATGGAAACACAACTGGATTGGTAGTCAGCCTCTTTGTTGTGATTTCCCTCTTTTATTGCAGGTTGTGTTGATAAATTATTGAAAGTGCCAAATGCTGGTTCCTGGACTGCAAATGTCTGGAGTGGCGAGTTCCAAATTCGCAGGCGCTGTCTCCGAATATGTTGGAAGAGGCGAGGATTTTGAAGGAGATTTTACTATCGGTTGCTCCTACTCAAAGTCTGATGGATACCTGACACTGGTTTTTGGAGTCCAACAACATTCACTCAGTCAAATGAACGTACAACCACATCTTGTAGCTTCAGTTTTCTTCTGCCAAATCGATCACGGTAGCAAGTTTTTCTGCTTCATCAGATATATAATGTGCTGTGTGGCGAATAACAGTACCTAATTCAAAAATTAAGGTATTTGGTTGGAGGATTTTCTCAAA
Organism: Astragalus glycyphyllos; assembly: GCA_963573325.1. Lineage (NCBI taxonomy): Eukaryota > Viridiplantae > Streptophyta > Magnoliopsida > Fabales > Fabaceae > Astragalus > Astragalus glycyphyllos. Next base: position 13,319,479 of record OY754314.1, on the reverse strand, counting down.
TGCATTGCCCACTCGTGATTGTTTATTGCACAAACATGTAATTACCAATGAGTCAGATGCAGTATGCCCGTTTTGCAAGGAGTTCACCAAGACTGTCTTCCATCTTTTTTGTTCTTGTCCAGTGACATTAAGGGTGTGTAATAAGGTGGGCAGTTGGCTCGGTTTGCAGCATTCTCCAACTACTAATATTGAGGAACATTTGCTATCTTTTGGGTCGTTTTTGATGGAAAGAAATCTAACAAATCAAGATACATAATATGGTTTGCCGCTTGTTGGAGTATTTGGATTGCTAGGAATAATTTGGTGTTCAAAAGGGAGGATCCTACCATTGACTCTATTGTTTTACATATTAAGTGTATTTTTTGGCAGTGGTTTATTTGTGGGTTAAGTAGTCGATCGAGCTATTCGGTCACTTCCTAGAGGAATAACACTTCACATTGTATAAACTCCTTGTAACAGTGGTTTTGAGCATCCCTGGTGCTCATTTTTCAAGGCTTAAATATATGTTATCCCCCTGCAAATATACCCATTATCCATTTACTCGCTGTAAAAATAAAACTCTTAAAAAAGACCTTGCAAATAATAATTGTTTCTAGTTACCCCCTGCAGGGGGTAACCGTAAACGATTTATACCCATTATACACTTAACGCTGTCAACATAATCTAACAGCAGGGGGTAACCGTAAACGGTTTATATTTGCAAGGTCTTTTTTAAGAGTTTTATTTTTACAGGGGTGTAAATTGATAAGGAGTATATTTGCAGGGGTAACATATATTTAAGCCTTGAGGCTTATCAATTGCTTATCTATAAAAAAAGTATTCAACTCTATGAACCCAGTTATTAGGGGAACTGTTTGCTGGTGTTTTTAGCCTAACAGGAACGTACTCGAAAATGGTCAATACCTTCCAAACGGTTAGGAGATGATAACACCATCCATCTGAGTACCTCCTGCCAAACTGAAGAAGCCATCTGGCAATGAAAGAAAAGATGACTTTATTTACAAGTATACTCATTAAATATTTAACCCTCAATAAAATATAAATATTTGTGTGAGTACATACTCATGATATTCCTGAAATTCTATGACTAATTGTCCAAATAAAATCTACTTTAGTTTATAAATCTATCCATGGTGGAAAATTTGTATGGAGGGCGACTTTTTCACGTGAATTTGATTGTAATCTCCAATTCCTCCCCTCAGGGGAACACAAACTGTAAGTTGGGAAAAAAACAAAAAATAAAGAAAACAAATAGTAGCATCATAAATGTTTATTATCTCACCACAACCATCTATTGCTAAAGGACAAAATCCAGTTGGCATTATCTGTTTACTTGTCAGGGGAAAGCTGCCCCTATGCTTATAAACATGACTGAAACTTGAATGTGTGAAAAGTTACAAAATGTGCTAAAATGCACTAATCTAGTGTGCATGCTCATTTGTTCTCTACCTTAATAGAGAGAAGGAGTTATGATGTGTTCAGATAGTATTAATAACTAAGCTCACATTCCTAGTACTCCTTTTTTTTAACGTGTTTTTTTATCCTTTTGTTTTGCTTTGAACACTTTTATTAATCACCTATAGCAACTTTTTTAATTTTATGGTTGGAATTTTCCAAATCGAAAGTTGTACAGGGAAGTCCCCAACAGGGGTGTGCATGGTATATATACCATACCACACCATCCCACACCACTCTTAAAATGTGGTTTTAGTTTACTAGTTTGTATATACCATTTTATATTTGTGAACCAGTTGAAAACCGGGACAAAAATGGTGAATAACTGGTTTCAGATTTTGAACCAAAATTTGCAACCGAAACCTTCAATCAACAAACATGGAATAGTTATCGGTTTTCCATTTTTTAGTAAATGGGATTTATTGGTTTTGTTTTTAAAAAATGGTATGGACTTTTTTAAATGGTCCAATATGGTATTCAATATAGTTTAGGTTCACTGTTAATTTTGCACACGCCTAGCCAACAGTATAAGCTATGTATTCGGTAGGAGGGGGAGGAGGAGGAAGGTTAACTATGTATTCGTTGATTGGTTGAATTGCCTGTTGGGTTGCTTATCTTGTGGGTAATACTTTAATTGGGCCACCCCTTGTACTCCCATTAATATTATTGCTTATAAAAAAAAGTATAAGCGTGTGTTTGGAAAGCCATGATATCCACGACAATATTGACATAGTCGTGGAAGCTCCAATTTGGAGCTTCATTATTGTTGTATGTATCCTTCCAACGAACATAAATCTAAACAAGTTGTAAATGTTGAAGTGGGTGTTTGTTTTCATGGAAGGACCATATCATGAGGTAGAGATTTTACCAAGTTTTTACATCGCGGTCCTAATGACCATTGTAGTTGCGTTGCGATTCATATGAATTCAGTTGCAGCTGATGCAACCTACATTGCACTCACGTTGCTATCACAACAACATCCAAAATCATGATACTACAAATCAGATCACGCTTGAAAGGTCTTTATTTAATTAACCTTTGTTTAAACAATATTGAAGCTTTCATTATAGATAAAAGTATAGATAAGTAAATGTTTAAACAACATCCAACTATACTTTTTTTTAGTAAATGTTGAAGTGGGTATTTAATTAACCTTGCATTATAGATAAGTAATGATGGCTTCAATATTGTTGGTATTTAACATCCAACACTTCAATATTGGTGGATGTGTTTAAACAAAGGTTAATTAATCCATCATTACCTTGCATTATAAATAAGTAATGATGGATTACATTTAAACAAAGGTTAATTAAATACCCTAAATATTCCTCGTTTTAGATAGGATGAAATCTTTCTTGTTCTACTTTATTGCATTCTCACAAAAAAATTATTGTCTTGTAGTGAAGGGAGTTAGGGAGTAAAGGAGTAATAGTGATAGAATTGCCAGGTAATTAGAAACGTACACTGTCAATTCAATAATGAGAGTTAAACCTGCACTGTTGAGATAGGCTTTTTGTCCTATCTATTAAACTGAATGTTAGCCTTTCTTTGGAACAAGTGAAAAGAAGTTATAATATATTATAGTGCAATTCCATCTAAAAAAACATAGAAACAAAATCCAATTTCCAAATTTATTGGACTTTCACATTCTATGGAGCCTTCTCAAGATTTAGCATCAGCAAATGAATTCAATGGAACTGAATCTGGTTGGACCACTTATATTGGTTCTCCTGTCTACAATGATGATGAAGAAAGTGTAGAAATGGATGAATATGGAACCAATTTCAAGAATGTTGGTGAAGAAAAAATTGAAGGGGAGAAGAATGTTTTTGATGAGATGAATAATAGGACTAGTGATGATGGAGAGAGTGATGATGATTCTATGGTTTCTGATGCATCTTCTGGTCCAAATCACCTTCAACTTGTATGTCTAAACAGTGAGGGAAGTCATGAGAATGAGAAGATTCTCTCAGCAAAGAGAGTCACCAAACAAGTAAAGAAGACAAAATATGAAGGATTGGTTTCAAAAGAAGAGGAATCACTGCTTCTCGTAGATAGTGCTGCTAGTCATGTTTGAGTTTGTGTAGTTTGAAGAGAAACAAGGTAACGAAACTTTCTTTATTGTATATTATTACCTTTTTTGAGTAGGAATAGAACCCCACATCTGTCTTTCCGAAGGCTTAAACTACTATGAGACACGGGGAGTCGACTAAGTGCTTCTAGGGTTGATTCTCCTGATGGAGATTAATTATTCATTGAAAATATTGAAACACTCGGTAGGTACCTAACACTCACACACACTATGCACCAACAATATAATTTCTTATAATAAAACAAGGTTCACATAATAGAAGGACTCTTGAGTCTTGAGATAACAGCAAAAAAACAAGCTTGAATTCAACAATTTCGCATTTTTTTTTGGTCTTATATGAAATAACTGGTCCTGCATAATTAGTTCAAAGTTTGACACCTAACTTTAGATGAAGCTTATTATTTATTTATTTATTTATTTATTTATTTATTTTTTGCACAGGTGTAGTTCATTTTTTGAGGTTGGAAATATGAAGAAGGGGGAGTTGAATCCGGGTTGTAAGAACAATGTAAGGTTAATGTGAAATAGTAAAATTAGAAATATGGTCTGAGCAGGACACTAGTAATGTGTTTGGTTTTTTTGTTTGGAATTCCCAAATAATATGGTAAAACCTATATCAGACAAATTTTGTCCAAATCATTATTTGGGACTTCCAAAATGAAAACCAAACATATCATAATCTTCGTTAGATCCTTGTCTGTGTCATATTATAGTATTGAACATGTCTTATAACTCGTTACATCCTTGTCTGTATCATATTATAGTTATAGTATTAAACCATAATAAGAAAAGGCAATTGTATGTTTAATTTTAAATGATATTGTAATTGTCTGGCTCATTCAAGATAGGCCATAGACAACAAGACAAATGCGTTTGGGAGCAGTATGGTCCTTAAATGTACACGTCATGTTTTTGCGCTGGCAATCCCTAAAAATTGAAATACCACCAAGAAAGTGTTAGAAATGGTATCGCCAATGGAGTTACTAGAAATTGCGTATAGTGTGTACATGTCACTCTTTTATACTTTTTCAACTCCCTTGTTTAATAAAGTCTCAGTCCCTCTATATGAGAGAGTATTTCTATATGTATTTTTGAGATTGAATACCATGGAGAGAGTATCTCCACAGTGGTACTGCACTGGTTCGGGTGGATACGATCTAAATGGATCTACGATGGACTTGGTCTTCAGATGCGTCGTGTACCTAGAAACAAGGGCGGATTACATGCCTTTCAGGGTGTGCACCTACAACCCTCGAATGTAAAAATTTGCACTAATACCTTTATGAAAAATATATTTGACACCTCTAGTTTAACTTTATCTCACACCCTCGAATGTAATAATTTGCACTAATACCTTTATGAAAAATTTTTACAACGTTAGTCAATTACAAAAAATTACATCATAATATATATATATATATATATATATATATATATATATATATTCTATCAAAAAATATAATTTTTTACGACAATAATGTATATAAATTAAATCATATATATATATATATATATATATATATATATTCTATCAAAAAATAAATAAATCATATATATATATATATTATTTAAAATTGAATTAAACAAAATCATTTGACCAACTTGAGCTAGGATCCTAAATACGCTACCGCCTAGAAAGTTAATCTTACACCGAAGTCACTTTGGGTATAGTGTATATAAGGTTAATTGTGCACTTACTTTGGGTTTGATGTCTTGGTTTTGTGCTAATACTGGATTTGGTGGGCCTCTGCCAGGCGCCAGCCATGTCTTGGGTACCTCTTAGATATTCTTAAAGAATAACAATGATCTTAAACTAATGAATCATTTGTTGATCAAAAAAAGAAAACTAATGAATCATTGATTGAAGTAGTTGAAGTACAAAAGAGATTACACAGAAAAAAAAATCCTACACACGTGTATTATAAGATTTTGTGGTATAGGTTCCCATGTACCTTTTTCAATCAATAATCTCAAGCAACGTACACCCACACTCTCCCATATGAAAGCGAGAGATCTATTAGTGTCAAATCATTTTCGCCATTTTTACAAGGTTAACAATTTTTCCATCATTTTTTGCAACACACACCTTTAATGCTGAACGTCGGGACAACGAATTCCAATCGTGTGACAATGAATCTTGAAGTTGTAACGAAGAACATGGTTGAGCGTGGGCACTTTTTAATTTTGTACTTGAAGACCTACCAACCCAACCCTATGTCCCTTCGATTCAAGACGATTTCACTTTTATTTACATCCAACTAATTCATATCATATTCCCTTTAACATGTCCAAGACTATGTATGGGTTTTTTTTAACAAAAGTAATAGGTTAGAAGGACCGAGACTTTTTTTAAAGCGTTTGAAAATTTTCCTAATGCATGCATAGCTTATAACATGTCTGGTATTTGAAAAGTTTTATAAGGTGTACATATTATATGCAATTTCTTTGATTTTTTCTTTTTAAAATTTTAAGTGTTGGGTTAGAGGGACTCAACACTTTATATATAAGGTGTACACATTATACGCACTTTAAAAACACTTTAATAAGGTATGCATGCATTAGGAAAACAACAAAATCTCTTAAGAGAACCCAATATCATAAAACTTGATTTTGACTCAATTGTTAAAACCTCTCTGATGACTCTTAATTCTTCAAATAAAACATCACCATCAATATCAAAAGAAATACCATGTTTCAAATGAGTTTCAAAATTTATGCAAGATAATTTCACATTCTCATCCGAGAATGACCTAAGTCTTTCAATACTAATCAAAAATCTAAATATCTCCTCATATGTGCTATATTGCTCAAATCTTCTTTTAAGTTGCCAATTGCGTGACTTGTGATGTATAAAAAATAATGAATCATTTCCCTCACCGGAAATAGATTGTAACATTGGGCCTAAGTAAAAATCATCCCACGCCTCACGCATACCCAGATTTTCCATCATCAATGGCAGAAATCCATCGCAAAAATCCCAAAGTCACAAGTCTCGCTGAGAACGCTCCAAGTTCTGCAATCCCAGAACATGGACCAGAAAGGCAATGAGAAATTGGAAAAGCGAATACAGATCCTGAAGATCGGAGAGAAAGAAATCCAAGAGCATCTCAACGATGCAAAAGAAACTTGCACAGATCCTCGAAGCAACACCCTAACTCGGGGGAAAAGCAGACTTGGGAGAAGATGCACCACCAAGCATTGCCCTACAACTCGAAAGCATGTCGCCGCTAGAATAGAAACCACGCCTCGGTGGACGCGTCAAAGGTGGCGACTAATGGCTGACACAAAGGAACAACCGTTGAGGGATTCTCAGGCGGAGGAGCATCGTCAAAGTCAAGGAAAAGGTATGCTCGGTCCGTTATGAATATATTGAAGATACTGAAAATGCTTTTGCTCTGCCGGGATACCCAACTATTATGTTCGACGGTCGTAATGGCAGGGGCGTCCTAGCCCATGAGGGCAACCCTCTGGTCATAATTGTCGAGATCAGAAGTTCCAACATCCAGAAGGTATTGGTTGACGGAGGAAGCTCAGTCAACATCATATACTGGGTGTGTTTCGAAAATTTTAATTTTGGATGAATTGATTTTGAATAAAATTGAGATGCATATAAAAAGTGATTTTTATTGAGTTGAACAATAAAATTAAGAATACAAATCAATGTTGAAAGCAAAACCTACAAATCCTAATAACGAGTTTCTAATAGAATCAAATCTAGAGGCAAGATCAATTTAATTTACCCGAGAACACTCAAACGTGTCAAAAACAATTTTATGTTTCAAAACCACGTATAACTCTCCCAAAAGTGAATCCAACATCCAACATACAGTAACATGCTAGTCCTAGGAATGTAGCTCAGTTGGCAAGCTAAAGGGACATGAAGGAGTTGCAACTTGAAAGAAAGAGGTCTCGGAGTTCAAACTTTGGAAACTAACATTCCCCCACCCCACTATCATTTGCCTATTAAAAAAACAAAAAAATACACTAACATGCTAAACCAAACGGTATAGTCTAGTATTATCAACATTACAAGTACATCCACTGCCCTAGGACCTAAACTATTGAATCAAAATACAATTAAATATGTTTTAAGTTCTTATAAGATATGAGTTTTTGTTTTGAGACCCTATAAACACTACAACTAGCTAGGTCACCCATCACCTCATATTTATTTAATAAATATTTTTTAAATTATTTTTTAGTAGGTTTTTTACTGTTCGTTTGTAATATTTTGAAAAAAGATAGCAATTTATCATATATTAATTTAGTTGATGTAAACATTTAATTCGGGAATAAAAAAATAACATGTAAGAAAGATATTGAAAAATAACTAGAAAAAATATAGAAAATAGTAAACAGAAAATTTTTAAAATTAAAATATGATGTGGCAAATGATTTGACCAATATGCTAGGTTTGCTGAATCGCGACTGTCAATTTGTAGAAGATTCCTTGATCTTTTGCTGCTTGAAAGGCACTTTGTTTTCAAAGTGGTCACGTGCACCCAACTTTAGCATTGACGACCTGTGGTGATTCTTTCATTCCCCGCACCCATACTTCGTTGCTTTGCATGATTTTTTTCACTCATTTGAAATGGAACTCAGAAAAAAACCCTAGGTTTGCAAACAAAATGTTAAGGTGGAAAGTCAACGTCAACGTCAACAGTGACTCATCAGTCAACATTGATTTTACTTTACTTTACCTATGCTTGTCATTCGCATCTTCTTTCTTTGTTTTTGTTGAGCTTGTAACTAGTTCTTTCTTCCTTCATCTAGATAGTTAGTTAGGTTACTTCAAAATATGTTATATGGTTGTTCTCCCCTGTCATACCCAATTTTGTCCGCTTCTTTTACTACTCATTTTCATCTAATTCACCACGAGTTAGGTTTTTCATTTATTTGAGCTTGAGTCAAGTAATTCATGCAATTGGCCCTATTTGGTCTCTCTGTTGGATCAGCCCCAGTTTAGTCCTTTTTTCCCATTTAATTAAAAAAAGCCATAAAAAAAATCAACTCATAAAAAATAGGCTAAATACCTGTTTTGGTCCTTTATGTTTGGCGAAATTTCACTTTCGTCATTTATCTTTTTTTTGTTTCGTTTTAGTCCTTTATGTTTCATTTTTGTTTTGGTTTCGTCCCTACCGTTAACACTATTTGTTTCATTTTCGTCCTCTGCTTTTTTGTTTGATTTAATTTTGGTCCCTCTCAGTTTTTAATTTGTTTCGTTTTGGTCCCTCACTTTCTTGCACAATGAAACATAAAGGACTAAAACGGAACAAAAAAAAGATAAAGGACGAAAGTGAAACTTCGCCCAAACATAAAGGACCAAAACAGGTATTTAGCCTAAAAAATATATATACAAAATCAGAATAAATTAAAATTAATATTAAAAATGTCCAAAAAATACCAAAAAATTAAAAACGAAAATAATAAAAAATAGACGCTCAACAGCAGCTGCTACGGTGGGCTTCTCAGGGTCTATTCTTGCTCACCAAGCAGGTCCGATACCTGAAAAGGGAAACAAAACATTGTTAGTCATAAATTCTTGATGGCGATTTCACCTATAAAAGTAGACCAATTTCATTAGAATAAGGGGGACAAAAAGATTCAGAAAAATAATCAAAATGATTAGTGGCTCAAACTAGAACCCTAATCACCAAAAAAACACTGGTTCAATTTTTTGGAGAGTAATCAGGAGTTCAGCAAAGGGCAGTAGCAGTAAGGGAGCAACAATAGCAAGCATACCGGAGCCATTATCAGAAGCTGGAGTTCAGGCTAGTATTCCCGTTACTAATTTCTTTTCAGTTTTTTAAAACATGTGAATATGTCTTTAGACTTCAGTGATACTGTTTACTTATTTTACCAAAAATCCTATTAATTAAATTCTAAAAAATATTAGCGTTCTTGTACATTTAATCTGTCCATGATACAATGTTTGGTTTAAATCAGAGATCCGAATCATGTCTATAGTTCATACCAAATAGGATCAGAAATACAAAAAAACAGAAATAGAAATAGGGAAGAAGGAGATAGAACCGCAAAAAACAAAAAAAATATGGAAGGACAAACCCTTCAGATTCCGACCACCGTAGACGGTGGTCGTTGGCCGTGAACCACCACTGTAGGCCGTCGTCCCCCACGAGTACCGTCAACGTAACCACCGCCACCACGTTCGGTCTGAGCCTCACCATCCCTGCGCCGTGTCATCACCGGCCAAGGAACGGCCGGTTACCGGAGTCACAGCGCCGCTGTCACCGTAGATGTCGCCTTCTTCCCCCCTCTCACTTTCTCCCTCTCCAGCGTAAAACTCTATCTCTCAAATCACCGAAATCTTCTTCTTTCTCTCCCTTCAAAGTTTCCATTTTTTCTTTCTCTCTTAGACCAGCAGCGGCGCTGGTAGTTTAGCTTAGAATTAGGGCTCCCTTTCACCTAATGTTTCCTTTTTTATATCACATTCATTCCTTATTTTATTTATTGAAAAAAGTAATAATAAATAATCAGATTCATTTTTTTACACCCCCATTTTTGTATTACGCAGCCTGTCCAGGTGTATAAGCTATCAGCCCAAGACCCAATAGCATAAACTGGTTTGTTTTTGCTAAGTACACCCCTGTTGTTAATAATCTAACACCTCTTCAGCTAATTACACCTCCCTCATTTCTATTTTACAACCGACTATGTTTTGCTTATTTTATTCAATCAAAATCATTTTCTCAAAAATAAAAAATATCAAACACACAAATATTTTCTATGATTTGATTCTCTACCAAGAGATACGTAAGAGTAGAGGGCGGCCGACCTTTGTCAATTGCACTAATAAAAATCTTTTTTTAGTCTTTTTTAAATTACTTCTTTCCTATTTCTCAACAAAAATGACAAAAAACAACTAACTGTTTACCAAGTCTTTTATTTAATTTTAATTTGTAAAAAGGGTAAAAATAAACATATTTTAAATTAACATTTGTTTGCACCTTTAGTTAAAAGGTAATCTTCTTTATGAAGGATGTCGTAGGGTCAGTACCTTCCCCGCACATAATCGACTCCCGAGCCTATATTTGGTTCGTAGACCTTTATAGGGGATTTCTCAATGTTTGCCCCTTTTGCTAAACATTGATGGCGGCTTCATTTGACCTCGAAGGATCCCTCCTTTGGATTTTTCGGTCGCTACATCTCCCAACTGCAATCTATATCTGATTGCTTCAACTATTCCCCAATCAGTATATAAGCTAACATGCAAGTGTAAATCAGCTGAGTTGGAATAACGAAATACCCGTCTTTTCATCTTGAGATTCTCACCGAGTTCCCTTTCTTCCTCTTCAATAGAGTACATTCACCATTTTTCACATTGACCATCGCTGCGCGTACCTCTATTTTTATTCCAAGTCAGATCTGTTGATCACTCAACACACCGAACTCCTTCAAGCGATCACCGATTTCTAGGTCGAAACTAACATGTTTGTTTGCAGCAATTGCCTTGATCTGTCGCTGCTTGAAAGGCACTTTGTTTTCAAAGTGGTCACGTGCACCCAGCTTTAACATTGAATACCTGTGGTGATTCTTTCATTCCTCGCATCCATATACTTTATTTCTTTGCACGATTTTTTTCACTCATTTGAAATGGAACTCAAAATCAACCCTAGGTTTGCAAACAAAACTCTACAAAATAGCTTAGTTAGAGAAATGGAATTTTGAACATGGGACCCTAGAATTGCAATTAGTCGATTGGCCCTGATGAGATTTTTCAGTTCCCCTCGATTTCTTCATCGTGTCTTATGATTTCATCATCTCATCACCATTCCTTTCAATTTTACATTGTTCCCTTTGGTTTCATCATGTCTTCATATATCTACAATTGATTAGGGATTTAGGGGTTCTTCTACTGTTAGCTTGTGCTAGGGTGTTGAACAAGAAACTAAAATCATTGCTCATTCCCTTCATCATAACATGTTATGTGTATTGTATAATCGTTGCTCGATTCATCATATTTTCATGTTATGTGTATTGTATAGCGGCTATTCTCTTCATCATAACATGTGCTTACTATTGTTTTATGACAAAACTGTTTTTTTACTGTGTATTTTGAAGCTAACGTTACCTGTGTTTTAGTGCATGTATTCTATCTCCATGTTTTTTTACCATGTTTGAATGGGAGGCTGCAGAGGCTAGATTTACCAAGTATTTTACTCACAAAATTTTGTTCCTCATCAAATTATTCTTATCCAGCTTTTACTTTTCAAGCTTGAGCTTAGACTTTAGATTCATGTTAAAGTTGGCATACTGCTTTGGTTCTGATAGTTTTTTTTTTTTAAGATTAAAACCACTATCTTTCCTTCTTGAAAATCTCCCTATTGTTCGTCTACTTGGCCAAATGCTTTAGTTTGGTTATTTTAGTTTCTTCTTGTTCGATCCAGAATTGTCAAATAAAGGATGGTAATACGTTTTTTTTTTAAAAAAAAGCTATCTCAGACCATCCTTAATGGTGGTCTTTAAATTTTTTCAAAAATGCTATTTTGACAAGAAAACTTGACAAAAATACATACAAATATACGGTTTGTCAAAGGATCCGTATATCTGATTAAAAAAATCGTTTTTATATAATAATAATAATTAGTTTTATATTAAAAAAAATAAAAACAATAAAACCAAAACATTATCACAGGTCCCTTATCTCTCTCGATAACGCAAACCACCATCTCCACCCACAGTGAACGCGCGAACCACCTCCACCTCCAATCATTTCCGTCCAACTCCGCCACGTCGGCCACCGTTCACCGTCGTTTTACCGTGTTCCACCGCCGTTCACCTTCTTTGTCTCTCATTTGTTATGTGTTTCTCTGCTCCGTCGATCTCGTTAAAGACCTCCGCCTTTTTCCGCCGTTTCGCTGCCGTATATCGCCGGTCTTACACCTGCCAGGTTCTAGAACCCAGGTAATTGATATTTTGTTTACTTAGTTTGTCCCTATTTGAGTGATGATTGTAGAAAACCTAAATGTCCCAAATTGTTTTTCAAAAATCTTGCAACTCTTATGTATTTTTTGATTGAATGAACTAGGAATGTTTATGAACCAGAGAAATAAATTAGGCATCAAGTTGATATAGAAGAAATATTATTAGAGAGCAGTAATAAATTAGGCATCAAGTTGACATAGCCCCCCTTGAAGACAAACAAAAGCGAATTTGAGCAAATTCTGATCCACTTAGTGCATATGGTCATGAGTTTTAGTTTCCATTAATTCCTATAGAAAGATGAGTTTGTTGTGATGCCGTGGTTTGATGCTTGAAAATAATTAATTCTTCATGGGGTATTGGGGTTGGGTTATCCTAAGGGTGCAAATCTTTTCCAACTTTTCTAATAATTCCATGCTACCAGGCATTCAAAATAGTCAACTTGAGATAAAGTTTACCATAAATATTTTGATGACATTGTGATTCTGACTGACTGGTTTCTAAAATCTAATATGTTTTTTTAGTAGTAAAAGATCTGTAAACAAATTTGCACAAGTTAAATTTTGAAGGTAGATAGATATGCATAATTAGAGTTGTTTAATGATTACTTTGAGAACCAGTTGCACTAAGGAATGATGATTAGAAGAGAAAGCAAGTTTGAACTAAGTTGTGAAAAAGGAAGTTCCCTATAGACTATAGTCCCCGATTAAACTTTATGTTATAGTATAACATATATATCTGCCAAGATTTCACTTGATGGTTGAATAGAATATTGTATAGTAGAAACATATTATTGGTTGAGGCAAAGAGTTAGAATGATGTCCTATGTTAGGAGTAAAAGCCAATTCCCTCAAAAGAAGAAAAAGACATATATTGTGCTCTAAGAAAATAGTATAACCATCCACTTCTTACGAATGTCTTGGATTTGTGTCTTAAGTTTATCAGAAAAAATGGTGTCATAATATTCTGCCTGGTAAAATAATTTACATTTGTAAACATCAAATTGTTGCTTTTGATCATAGTGCTTCACACATGTTATACAAAATGTGAGGTTTCACTTTATGAGTAGTGAAATTATCGTATACATCTAAAATAATAGTAAATATTTTGTGTAATGATTGAGTTATTAAATAATTTGTGTATTATTGGTTCTAACTGTGGAGTGTTGATGTGACACGTAGGTTTTTGATAAAAAATGGATGATACTGCAGCAACATTTGTGGAGGGTCGTAGTGCTGATGGTGAAGATATAATAGTTGACGATTCAAATGATGATGATGCACGTTGGGAGCCTGCGGTCGGGATGTGTTTTGCTTCCTTAGATGAGGGGAAATCTTATTATGGTGAGTATGCGTCAAGAAAAGGTTTTGGGTGGAGAATTAGAACATCAGCAAAGGGAGGTGATCGGAAAGTCAACTACATACTACTTGCATGCTCGAGAGCGGGGTCTAGCGCAAACATGTCAAAAATTCCATGTTCGTTGAAAACACTTTCGACTAAGGTTAACAATTGTCCTGCCAGGATAGCTTTGAAGTTACAGTCCGATGGGTCATGGGAAGTCCAAAAATTTGAAGGTGTCCATTCTCACGAGATGAGCCCCACAAAGGCAAGGTTGTTTAGGTCTAACAAGAAACTAAATCTGCATGTGAAGAGAACAATCCAAATCAATGATGAAGCGGGAGTGAGGATTAACAAAACATTCCAATCTATTGTTACAGATGCGGGAGGGAATGAAAATGTAGCGTTTTGTGAAAAGGACGTGAGGAATTATGTCAACAAGGAAAGGCGTTCAATTGGAAAAGGAGGTGATGGGAAGGCGTTGATTAGTTACTTTTATGAAATGAGGGAACAAAATTCTAATTTCTTCTATGATCTTGATTTGGATGATGATTTTCATGTCAAGAATGTGTTTTGGGCCGATGCAAGAAGTAGAGCTGCTTATGAATATTTTGGAGACGTGGTAACATTTGATACAACATTTCTAGTCAATAAATATGATATGCCTTTTGCTGCGATTGTAGGTGTCAATCACCATGGCCAACCAACATTACTTGGGTGTGGCCTAGTTTCAAGTGAAGACGAAGACTCATTTGTGTGGTTTTTTCAAGCATGGCTTCGTTGCATGCTAGGAAAGGCCCCCTTGGGTATTGTCACGGACCAATGCAAGGCTATGAAAAAGGCCATTGAGATAGTCTTCCCTACTACTCGCCATAGGTGGTGTTTATGGCATATAATGAAAAAAATACCGGAAAAACTCAATGGATTTGGTGAATATAAGAAGATAAAGGCAGCCATGAAAGAAGCAGTTTATGATACTTACACCGTAGTTGATTTTGAAGATAAGTGGTGTTCGTTCATAGAAAAATTTGAGCTTCAAGACAATGATTGGTTAAGTGGGTTGTATAAGGAGCGACAAAGATGGGTTCCGACGTTGTTAAGGAAAAGGTTCTGGGCGGGCATGTCAACCACACAGCGCAGTGAGAGCATACACGCTTTCTTTGATGGATATATCAATTCAACAACAAGTCTTAGTCAATTTGTTAAACAATATGCCAATGCTCTCAGAAATAAAGCAGAAAAAGAGTTTGAAGCGGATTTTAAATCGATGGATACAATAATACCTTGTGGGTCAACCTCGTCCATTGAAATGCAATTCCAATGTGCTTACACGCATGGTAAATTTAAGGAGGTCCAAGTTGAATTTAGAGGTAAAATGAATTGTGTCCCCTCGTTGGAGTCATTGGAGGGTTGCATTGCTACTTATAATGTCTTGGAGGAATTGTTAGTTGGAGATAGACCAAAAGAACGGTACTTTAAAGTTGTGTTCAATGTGGACAACCATGATCTCGAGTGTCAATGCTCGTTGTTTGAGTTTAGAGGAATTTTGTGTCGCCATGTACTATGTGTGTGCGCTAAGGAGAGGGTTTCAAACGTCTCAGACAAGTATGTTTTGTCCCGATGGAAGAAAAATGTTAAAAGGAAGCATTCTTATGTTAAGATAAATTACGGTGTTAAGGAATTGAAACCACAGATGGAGAGGTTTGAAAAACTCTCGAAGCATTTTTACCAGGTTGCTGAAGTAGCGGCGGAGTCTGAGTATGGCACAGAAGCATTCCATAAAATGTTGAATAAATTTAGTTCTGAATTGCCAAACTTGGATCCTTCAATGGAGAATGTTAAAACAAGTTTGAACGAAGAGTCAATACCAAATACTGCTCCTATATGTCACAGTCCATTGAAGGTAAAACGTAAAGGTCGTCCACCGACGAACAGAAAAATATCAATTGTTGAGAAAGTTGTTAAAAAGTCACGGAAGAAGCGAACCAAGCGAGCTGATGACAAAACATTACGAAGGTCAGTGTTGCTTCCTTACTAAATATGTATTTACCATGAAACACTGTACGAAATACATGTTAATGTTTTTTGTATAATGTGTAGGCCTGCAATGTTGGAGTGGCTGATCATGAAATCCATAGGGACATTTCTGTTGAATCAACTGTTGAAGTTATGACTAGTGGAGATGTGACGGATGCGACTACTTTGGTTCGTGTCCATTATAAGTTTTTATTAAAAATTTAGAGTTTATAAATTTGTATTTGTAGATGGATTAATTTGATCTGTCAGATAACTCCCGGAACATTTATTCACACAATTGTTGAGTTGAAATTGTAACTTTATATGATAATTTCGTACATTTATGAGTAGAGTTAATGGGATTGACCATTTTATAAGTCGTGGAGTTGTTGGATGCAAAGACCGTAAAGAAGTTTGTATCACATGATCGTGTGTATTACCACTAACGTTGTTTTAAGTTGTTCGTTTTTCTTCATTTAATGTATTTAGATATTTGGCAATAGGGTAAAAATTAAGTTAGATATATTTAACTTATTTAATATTTCGTCTATACAGTCAGGGAGTGTATATTTCAGTACAGATGCTGGAGGGTCAGAATTCATGTCCAACCGTTGGGCTTCTCAATGTCCAACTGTTGCAAAACCTTGTAATTTGGGATTAGACAACTCTCATCTTTCTTCTTCACAGGCATGTGATTTGAATGGCTGTCAAGTTGCTTTGCATATTTATATTTTGATGTTGCTAAACAAATGGTTTTTAATAGGTTGGACGTCAAATTTCATTCATGGAACTTTTGTCAAACGTGGAAATAGACTTCCCTGGACTGTCACAATTGTCTACAAATCCGTGACATTTTAGCTTGAAGAATGCGTGGGCATACTTAACTTTTTATATAACTTTTTGTTGTAAGTAAAGATGTATGTATTTTTTGGTTTGCATAGGTGTAAATGCCTTAAACTTAATGTATATCGTGTAAATGTCTCACAATTTGTGTCAACGACACAAAGTTAATTTTTTGCTACACGTTGTTGTAAAAAACCCTTTACCCAATTTTTGTTGTAACTAGGCATCTATGTAATTAGGATTTTTGGTTTGTATTGGTGTAAATGCCATAAACTTTATGTATATGGGGTATATGCCTCACAGTTTATTTAATTTAAAGGGCTTGTCACATTTGCCAAAAACTTACATTACAGGTTGGTCAATCGATATGTTCACATCAAAATAAATGAAAGTAGTATTTAGACTAGTGTCATTTTTTTTACAGTGGAAGCAAGTATCTGTTTTCACTGTTTCGAGAATGTGTGTACGGGATTTTGGTTCAAGTTGAAATCATGGTAATGATGATGGAGAATGAGGGGGGTGATTTCTGGTTCCCACATTTCTCTTTTTCTTTTTTGATTCTGTTCTTGAACAGTGGGAGTTCGAAGATGAGTGAAAGTGTGGTTTGAGTGTTCTATGATCATAATGACGTTTATGTGTTATTCTTTGTTATTATTAATTTAGTGACACAGATGATCAAATCCGAACGAACAATTCATAGGTGAATAAAGAGACACAGGTGATCAAATCCATTCCAATATTTTTATTTTTAGTAATATATTCCAGTCCCATTGGACTAAAGCGGCTTCGTGACTTTATTAGAAAAACTGGGTGTTAGCCTGCATTTTCGACAGGCTCAATTAAATGCAGTCAACGAGGTTTAGTTTGACCTTGTATTTCAAGAGACAAGAAGTAATTTTGACGTTCAAAGTAAGAAAGAAAAGGTTGTTTATGTTAAAGCTAACGACAGTGACCAAGAATACGACATCTCTTATGAAGATGTCGAAGAAGAGGGTAATATTGCAGAATTGAAATCAGGACCTCCTTATACCTGTCGATTGGCTCGTTGTCGAAAAAAGGAGAAATCTGGATAGAACAAGGTATTTTCGACCTGATGACGTCATTAGAGCAGTTAAGAGGAATTTCGAAAATGTCATTTTCTTCTTCATTTAAAAACTCAGTCGAAAAAGACATTTTTGGGGGGCAATTTGTTGGCCTGCATTTTCGACAGGCTCAATTAAATGCAGTCAACGAGGTTTAGTTTGACCTTGTATTTCAAGAGACAAGAAGTAATTTCGACGTTCAAAATGGGTTAAGTTATCAGTTTATATGAAGCTCATTTCGACGCTGGATTTGGTGAAGTCGAAGAAGTTGCAAGCGAAGATTTCGACAAGAAGGAGTTGGAGGCTGATGTCGAAGTAGGATCAAGTAGCCGTTACCAAGAGCACGTAGCAGTCTTAGGATTTACTAGTTGATCCTGCAAGCAGAAGCAATTTCAAACTAGCGGTGTTTACCAAAATCCAAGGTAAACACTGGGTAATTCTATGTGAAGCTTGGTTACCTGTATTGGATAATGAATTGATAGGACAAGAGTGATGGGGTATCTATCCTGTTGCTATATCAGGGTTCACAATATTATGGTGTGGCAGGACACGTGATTGCATAGTAATATATTCCAACCCCATTGGACTAAAGTGAATAAAGAGTTATGGGTCACTCCTATATAAAGAGAAGAACTGAATGAACATATGTCATTCATCAAAATACATACACAATGCCAGAATATAAAGACCTACTACTTGAATTAGAATGGTGTGCAGAGTACCAAGATGGTAAAATTGCACGAAAGAAGGCCATTAAAAAGGAATGGCGTCTTCGTACTCAAGAGTCAATTTCTCTACAAGCAGACCTCAGAGAATTGGAGGCACCTATTCCAGAATTAAAAGCAGTTCAAATGTGGGAAGATGCACAACCTCGATATATTGAAATGCAAAAAGCCTTAAACCGCCTTAGGATTGAGAATAACATTATGGCAATACGGAGAGTACGGTTTGGGATGCTCAAAGTGGCCAAAACATTTCTACACGCAAATGGTCATGGTATGTCTCAAGCCGAAGAAGAAAACATACTATGCGCAGATGAGTATTTGTCAAACTCTGATGAAGAGTGAGTTTACCGTTTCTTGTAATGTCGGTAAAATAAATTAATGTGCTTGTCCTGACTGCCGTTTAAACTTCCTTTGTATTTTCATCTACTGTTTCTTATGTTGGTAACAAAATATGGTTATGCACGTCCTTACATTTCCTTCTTTGTAGTTATATTATTTAAGAAAAAAGGATAATGTTATTAATAAGACTTTAAATATTGATGAGAAATCCATAATGAATACATCAACTTTAACACAGCTACGTTCAAATACATATATGATTAAACAACATTTTATAATAAACACCAATAGAATCTACTCCGTTAATTGGACATCTTGAAACGAAAACCAATCCGGAAAGCGAATTACAATAAGTGCATGACCACCATGATAACATAATAACAATAATGGAGAGTTATTATTCGTCAGATAAGTCCCCATCTGTACCATACTCGGGGTAATTCTGCAAATTCATTTCCTTTGGAATTGTTCGCGCCCATTCATCTCTTCTGCATGCATCGTGTACAAGCTGGTGGCTGTTAATCCGCATTTTCATTTGGTTATTTTCGTGTCGAATCATGTTAATTGCCTTCTCCAGAGCCTCATCATTGTCTAGTACCACTTCAACTGCTTTTTGCTTTGGTGCCTTAATGTTGCATTGCCTTAATTCTTGTCTCATCCTTCTAGACTCATCGAGACGATATTCCCACTCTCTACGATATTCATTCATGTTTTTCCCAGCGTATCGGTCTTGGGGGCACAAACTATATTGAAACTTGTCTCGTTCTAATACCCACACTCTACCCATACTTTCTAGTATTTCGTGTGGCCTATATCTTGTTCCAATTAAATTTGAGTAGAAGGAAAATTCAAAGTAATCCATGTCTGTAGTTGGATTCATTTTTTTTCAATGACACAACAAGTTTCTATGTATTTGAGTAGAAGGAAAATTCAAAGTAATCCAAGTATAGCAAAAGACATTTATTATATATACTAAATCGGGTTGGTGATTGCATAGTGATATTCCCCAAAGAATTTGGACTAAAGTGGGTTGGTTACTTTGTTATAAAAACTGGGTAATTCTTTGTCTGGATAGGTAAACTGTCTTGGCAAATCAAGTGATAGGACAAGAGAGTTGGAGACCTATCTATATGACATATAATGTCCTAATTTGGCACGACACGTGATTGCATAGTCATATTCCCCAAAGAATTTGGACTAAAGTGGGTTGGTTACTTTCTTATAAAAACTGGGTAATTCTTTGTCTGGATTGGTAAACTATCTTGGCAAATCAAGTGATACGACAAGAGAGTTGGAGACCTATCTATATGACATAGTATAATGTCCTAATTTGGCAGGACACGTGATTGCATAGTGTTAGCCTGCATTTTCAACAGGCTCAATTAAATGCAGTCAACGAGGTTTAGTTTGACCTTGTATTTCAAGAGACAAGAAGTAATTTCGACGTTCAAAATGGGTTAAGTTATCAGTTTATATCAAGCTGATTTCGACGCTGGATTTGGTGAAGTCGAAGAATTTGCAAGCAAAGATTTCGACAACAGGAAGTTTGAAGGCTGATGTCGAAGTGGAATCAAGCAACCACGGTCGAAACGACATAGCAGTTACTGTTTTTTAAATTCTCTGTACATTTATGCCTTATTTTGGTTAGTAGCACTTGTGCTCCCTTTAACTATCTTTTTCATATCCTGTTTCTTTTCGTCATACTTTCCAGCATAATATACTGGGTAATAACCAGTACTTTTTCCACCGGAATGTACCCATTTTTCGACAGCAGATCTTGCTGGAGGAACATAAGTTTTAATGTGTCCCTTCTGAAGATTCTTAGTCGAAGTATCGTTGTATTGGATAACTCTGTTATTGTAACTAAACTTTGGTCTTTTGTCAACCCATTTTCCTTTGCGTTTCAGTTGAGGCTTAAATCCTTCAAAACTCTTAGCAGAATCTTTGTCGAAGACAGCACTGCACCTTGGGCAAAGCATAACTTCAGTGTTATTGATCTTGCAGCGATTGAGGAAGTCAATCAATTCCTCTTCAGCCCTTGGATACACTACCTTCATCTTCTCAGCATATTGGTCTTCAGTAACCATTTCGACACCTACCTTATCGACAGCTTCTTCTATTTTGGCATTTTCTGCAATAACCTCTGTGACCTCAACCACATTGAGATCAACTTCAACCAGCAATGCATCAGCTGTTGGCAAGGGATCAGTATCAATCTTCATTGGTGGCTCAGACTTGTCACCAAATTTCAGCCTTCCTTCGTTGATAGCATTTTGAACCAAATCCCTGAAAATGACACAACGGGAAGTGTTATGATGGAATCTTTAGGCCTTTAGGCATTAAGATTTGACCATCAGCCACAAGCAGATCAAATATTTCGTCACATTTAGATACATCATAAGTGTAAGTTTTTGCGACAAATTTATCATTCTTAGGTTCCACAAGATTTTTTCCATTAGAAGGTTTTAACAATTTGCAAGTATAAGGAGGTCCTAGTTTTAGTTCTGCAATGTTGACCTCTTCTTCGACATCTTCATAAGATATATCGTATTCTTGATTTCACTTGCCTTGTTTTGGTTAACACCACTTGTGTTACCTTCGACCAGCTTAGGTGGTCTAACTCGATGGATAGCATTGTCCCTCGTGTGGTATATGGCTTTGCTTCTCCCACCAGAATGTATCCACTTTTCGACAGCAGTACCAGAAAGAGGAACATAAGTACTCAGCTTTCCTCTTCCAGGAGTTTTGGTCGAAGTAACCATGTAGGGAATTCTCCTATGAGCAAAATCAAACTTGGGCCTTTTATCCACCCATTTACCTTTGCGCTTCATTTGAGGCTTGAACTCTTCAAATTCTTTAGCAGCCTCCTTGTCAAAAACAGCACTGCACCTTGGGCACAACATCACTTGAGTTGCTTAGCTTGCAACGATTGAGGAAATCAACCAATTCCTCTTCAGCTTTTGGGTACACTGCTTTCACTTTGTCATCTTCTTGGCCTTCAGTGACCATTTCGACATCCATCTTTGAACTTATGGTAGTTCTCTTCATATTACCCACCGGGCGTGCCAATTTGTTTACCTTGGATTTTGGTAAACACCGCTAGTTTGAAATTGCTTCTGCTTGCAGGATCAACTAGTAAATCCTAAGAACGTTTGTGTTTAAAGTTTTTCCAGAATTGCGCGTTTAAAAGTAAAAAGAAGAAGATAACCGTCGATTTCTCCGCGAAACCGTCGAATTACTCCAAATGAGGGAGGATAAAACAAAGAGAAAATTTGCATGAAACGTAAAGAAAAGGAAAATTAAAATTGCATTAATTTAAAGGGGTGGTGCACAAGATCATACTGTTTACCGTGGATTTTGGTAAAGCCTTGTTGACCATTTTCAATGAAGCCTGTCGAAATTACAGGCTAACACATACATGCGTTCCTTGTACTCGTTTCTCAGTGCGTGTCGGTACTTTGAGCGTGGGAACTTGGTATGAGAGATTGTGACCCGTTTTTCCTATGAGAAACTACTATTTATACAAATAGAAAATAACTGTACAAAGTTTAAAAAATGTAACTGCTACATGCTCTTGGTAACGGTTACTTGATCCTACTTCGACATCAGCCTCCAACTCCTTCTTGTCGAAATCTGTCTTCAGCTTCTTCGACTTAGCCAAATCTGAGGTCGAAATCTACTTGATGTAACTTGATAGCTAAATTCATTTCAGTGTCGAAATTGATACTTGTCTCTTGAAATACAAGGTCAAACTTTAAAAATAAATCAAACCTCGTTGACTGAATTTAATTTAGCCTGTCGAAATTACAGGCTAACAGATGGACATGTTTAAAGTTCGGAGTCCTTTCCAGTTATACGACGAAACAACAAGGATTGTCGCTGAGATCATTCATTGTTTAACTCCACCATTTCATTAGTTTCTGTCATGTTTTACTTTTGTTTGTTGTTGTAATCTGTTATTTTCAATCAATGTACACGAGTTTTTAATTAATTAATTAAATGTTGAAGACTGAATTTAACGTTTCTTATCATGTTAAAATAAATGAATGTGCTTCTTGTCGAAATCTGTCTTCAGCTTCTTCGACTTAGCCAAATCTGAGGTCGAAATCTACTTGATGTAACTTGATAGCTAAATTCATTTCAGTGTCGAAATTGATACTTGTCTCTTGAAATACAAGGTCAAACTTTAAAAATAAATCAAACCTCGTTGACTGAATTTAAATATTCTTGAGAAGCTCATAATGAATACATAAACTTTAACAAAGCTACGTTAAAAGACATATATCATTAAACAAAATACAAATGATGAAATAAATAAATTCAACATAGAAAACTAACGGTATGAGCTTCACTGTCGTTGCGGGAACAATGCCATGATCTCTTCTACTGACCTCCCAATTGGTGGGTCAGCCGAAGGAGCCTGTGTCGTGCGAACACACAACTCGATTGGGAAACGACTATAACTGTGTCTGCAGTGGTGCGAGATCATACAACGAACTTGGTTAGTTGTCAGTACGTCATACATGGACCACAAACACCTTCCTTCTCCATCTATTCGAGGACAACGGTACGTGATGGTCCTAATCCTCCGATCACCGAGGCCCACGAGCCTCAGCTTATGGTGAATCTTTTCCTTCAACTTCTCCAAAGTTATACCATTTGGAAGCCTAAGTGGTTCAGGTGGGTTTGCATCAAAACCAACAAACTTGACTCCATCCCTTCCATTAACTATTCCGCACCTGTAGTATATATAAGACAGGACTGAAGAGCAAAACGGCGTAGGAGATAACTCATTTCGACGCTCAATATCAATACGTCTTTCAAATTTAGCACTCAACTCTATTGGACCTTTAGAGCGAAATGTCCGGAAAACACGCAACATAACTTGTATGCATAAATCAGTTATAATCTGCATGCTTACATACTCAACACTCCCATAAGCTGGCTCTGGACAACGATAGAAGATTTCACGCAATATCCTTGAGTCATCTCCACCCTTTTGTTGAATTATGGTTTTCAGTTCTTCGAAGCTCATGTCATCCTTGATCCTGATGGACTTCATCTTATGACTTTCAAACTTTACTCCATTAATCATTTGTCTATGTTCCCCATCAATATAAACAATTCCCAACGTTGTGCCAATTTGGTATGGTGTTACCTGAGAAAGAGGCATGACTACCACATGAGTGAAGAGTGAAAACGTTCAATATCCTAGTATTTATAGCCTCAGTCGTATCGATAATAACCAAAGTCACAAAAGAATTACCCATTTTTTCTAAGGACTTAGCCAACCCCCGTAAAAGACATTTATTATATATAGCAAAAGACATTTATTATATATACTAAATCGGGTTGGTGATTGCATAGTGATATTCCCCAAAGAATTTGGACTAAAGTGGGTTGGTTACTTTGTTATAAAAACTGGGTAATTCTTTGTCTGGATAGGTAAACTGTCTTGGCAAATCAAGTGATAGGACAAGAGAGTTGGAGACCTATCTATATGACATATAATGTCCTAATTTGGCACGACACGTGATTGCATAGTCATATTCCCCAAAGAATTTGGACTAAAGTGGGTTGGTTACTTTCTTATAAAAACTGGGTAATTCTTTGTCTGGATTGGTAAACTATCTTGGCAAATCAAGTGATACGACAAGAGAGTTGGAGACCTATCTATATGACATAGTATAATGTCCTAATTTGGCAGGACACGTGATTGCATAGTGTTAGCCTGCATTTTCAACAGGCTCAATTAAATGCAGTCAACGAGGTTTAGTTTGACCTTGTATTTCAAGAGACAAGAAGTAATTTCGACGTTCAAAATGGGTTAAGTTATCAGTTTATATCAAGCTGATTTCGACGCTGGATTTGGTGAAGTCGAAGAATTTGCAAGCAAAGATTTCGACAAGAGGAAGTTTGAAGGCTGATGTCGAAGTGGAATCAAGCAACCACGGTCGAAACAACATAGCAGTTACTGTTTTTTAAATTCTCTGTACAGTTATGCCTTATTTTGGTTAGTAGCACTTGTGCTCCCTTTAACTATCTTTTTCATATCCTGTTTCTTTTCGTCATACTTTCCAGCATAATATACTGGGTAATAACAACTCAGATAAAGCTAAAACCCATTTGCCTATTCTACTATGTAGGATGGGTTTCGACAGCATATGTTTAATAATATCAAAGTGGGAATAAACATACACGTCAACAGGCTTAATATATTGCTTTAACTTAGTACAAGAGAAATATAAGCATAAACACAATTTTTCAATAGGGTGATATCTAGTTTCAGAATCATTTAAAACCCTACTGAGGTAATATATGGCCCTTTCTACACCATTTTCATCCTCTTGTGCTAACATGCTACCTATTGACAATTCTGATGTTGCTATATACAATTTCATTGTCTTATTCCTAATAGGAGGCAATAAAATAAGAGGGTTCATCAGATATGTCTTGATCTCGTCGAAAGCTACTTGATGTTCGACATCCCACATGAAAACATCATCCTTCTTCAGTCGAAGTAATGGCGAGAATATTTGAGTCTTGCCACTTAGATTTGATATAAATCTTCTAAGGTATGAAAGATTGTGACCATTGTTTCTTCTCAGAAACTACTATTTATACAAAGGAAAAGAGGGGGAAAAACTAAATTAAGTAACTGCCTAGAAATTTGAAAACTAATAACTGCTACTCCTACTTTCGACAAGAACCGCTTCATCACGCTTCGACCACAAGCGCTTGGATTCTGATCTGCTACTAGTCTTCAACTTCTTGCTCTGTCGAAATATTAGCTTTAGCTCTTCGTTTCTGCCAATTCCAAGGTCTTGTCGAATCCTTCCTTTAAAGAACTTCCTTCCTGTCGAAATCAACAAAATACCTCCTGAAAGGACAAATCAAACCTCGTTGACTGCATTTAATTAAGCCTGTCGAAAAATGCAGGCTAACACCTTGGTTTTGTATTCATCATTGTGATTGTAAAATTATTTCAATGGTTCTAAAATGGGTTTAAGAGTGTTTACTTGACCATTATTGATGTAAAAGTGGTAGATTGAGACTCATGTACTTGACCAATAAATATGAGATGCCTTTTGTTACGTTTGTAGATGTTAATCACCGGGGTTATGTTTTTCTTATAAATGACCAAGTTGCTATTTTCATCTTTTCCTTGTGAAACCGACCATGTAATAATTAAGCAGCTAGACTTGTCGATTCATTCAATTGACAGACAATATATGATTGTAGAAAGATTAATACACGTCAATTTAGAGCTCTGTCTTAGTTCAACTTGAACCCTGATATACCATAAAGATAGATACCCCCATCACTATTGGAAATTGTGGGATCGAATTTGATCATCCGTGTCTCTATATTTAGCTATGATTTGGGAATCTAGTAACGATAACCAACATCACTACTGAATTACCCACTTTTTATGAGGACCCAACCAACCCTTGTAAATAATAGATATAAACCTAATTAAATTTTAAAATTAATTTTGTTATTTAAAAACAGAATTGGAAATTGTGGGATTGAATTTGATCATCTATATCTCTATATTGACCTATGATTTGGGAATCTAGTAACGATAACCAACCTCGCAACTGTATTACACTTTATATAATTATAAAGTAAACTACATTATGTTCACTCTTTCTTTCTCTAGGGATATGTATTAATTGTTGCTTTTGGTACAAGGAAAATTCATGAGGAATGTTGATGACCTCTACCATTGAGAAAACCCTAATCAACAAATTAAGTGAAACCTTCACTCCATATGGCCAACTTGAAACATCAAATTGTGGAATAAAATACAATATTAAGCCAATACCAATCAAAAGATACATAGATGTTTAGTTACAACAAAAAGTACTATAAAGTTGACAATTTGACAATTTAGACCATTCTAATCTCTTGCTTCCTCTTCATTGAGTTCATCTTGGCAATCCTCAACCCATCTCTAAAGCTCTTGATGGATTATACTTCATCATGCAATCCTAAAATACAACCAGGTAAACTCTATTAGAATTCTTAAAACGCTTCTTGACAGTTTTATTGCTCAAGAAATCCAAATCCAAATCAAAATTATATTAACATTTTTACCAGAATCAAAATCTTTAATAGACCTCAGAATGTGGGTTCTCCACCCAAACACTTTGTTTAAGACATCAAAATTCAAAACTACAGCATACCATGTCCTCAGAATGAGAAAAAGTCATATTTGTGAATCCCCAATTCAAGGAAATGCAATCTCAAATTAATGATAAGAAAGAATGCTATGGTTATACCTGATACAGATACAAATTAGGTACAGGAGCCTACTTAACAATGCAGAATCAAATATATACAAATAAGTGGTCCATTGATATAAAGTTACTCTCTCCAACATCAAGAAAATGCAATGTCAAGAAGACAAGCTTATAAAGAGGACCTTCTAAGTTTGCAGATTTTATGCCTATTATTTTAGAAAAATAACAAACTTACTAGCAACACAATAAGACAATAGTTATCAAAACTTATCTACCTAAAACAAAGTTAAGTGCTAGAGTTATCAAAAAACAGCCTGTTGTAGATCCTTCAGCATTGCAGCACTTCTGTGATCGGTTTTTTAATGGTATTGCAGCTGTTCTACTTTATCATTCAAAGCAAATCTGTTCTTCTAAGCTTTCAAAATATTACTAACAACTAACAAGCACAAACCAATCATTTATACTCAATTATTTTGACGTCAATTCTTTTCAAATCATGTTTATCACCCTCTAAAGCAAACAGATATTTAAACAATTGGATGCATATTTCCAACTCATATCTTAATCATTAAACTGAAAGATCAAACTCGATAGGGGACTGTAAAAACAGTAAAACGGATAGATGGAACCCAAAACCGCAAATCGAATAATGGGAAAGTGAAGTAATGAAGCCCTAAAATCAATAAATACCTAAATCAGTAAAATCCCTAAAATCAATAAGTGTATCCCTAAAATCAATAAAATCCCTAAATCATTGTAATCTTAGATTGGTAAACAACAACAATAACCAGTTAAATCCCTAAAATCAATAAAATCTCTAAATCATAGTTTTCTCAGATTGGTAAACAACGGTCAAATCAGTTAAATCCCTAAACGCTTCATACCTGTAATGAACAGTTCGGGTTTTGTTGAATCTGTCCTTAAAGTTGTGTCTTTCACAATAACCAAACCTAATAACAGCAAAAAACAGTTACAATTCAAGGTCGGAGTTCGCGGTTCTCATTTCTTCGGTTTAGGGTTGGAGAATCAAAGAGATTTTCCATGATTCCAAGTGCTAAGAATCGCAGAGAGAAAAAAGGATTAGGGTTCGAAATCAAGAGAGGAATAACTGAAGAGAAGAAGAGTTGAAGAAAGGAAGAGAAGAAGAGTTATGCCATGGTAGCAGAAGAGAAGAACGTAGAAGAAGGTTGAGGGAGAGAGAGAAGTTCTGAAAGTTGGGAAAGAGAGGGTACAGAGAGTTCAAGGGTTTTTATTTTTTTAATCTTTTAACAATTAACAATATTTTTATTGTAAAGTAAATTAACTGGGTCCCACCGCATTTGTATTGTATGTATCCGTATATTTGTATGTATTTTTGTCAAATTTTCTTGTCAAAATAGCATTACCGAATTTTTTTTTACTAGTTAGGCGAGTTTGCTGTATAGATTATCATTGGAGACAAAATGAAAGTAATTATTATAGGTCTCACATCACACAGTCTTATCTCTCTCTCTCTCTCCAAGAGCCGTTGGAAAAAATAGAGATTTTCAAGTTATTAAAAGGTAGAAAAAAAATGGTGCAAATAAATAAAATAACTTTTATAAAAATTTAATTTTATCATTTCATAAATGGGATAATTATGATTTAAAAAACTAATTGTTGCTTCAAAAAAAAACTAATAGTTATTGAAGTGAAATGATATAAAATTATGTGAGACCAATTTAGTAAATTTTTTGATTTACTAAGTTGGATAGATTGAGCGTATATTAGGAACTAACATTAAAAAAATCATAAATGAGTGATGTGTACACGTTGGTTTTACTTAAGGAAAAAAATTAGGAATTGAGGATTTCTTCATTGGAAATGACCGTATATCAGGAATTGAGGGTTTCTTCATTGGAAATGCTCGTTGTAGATTTGTTAAGTTAATTTTTTTAAGGGTTAAATATGTTTTTGGTCCTGTTCCCAACTGTCCGCCTAGATAGGTTCGGTCCCACTACACCTCCAGGCCGACACGACTGACTCACGAAGACAAGGCTTCGGCCTGCCTCTAGAGCCGAGGGGCTCATCGGCTCACAGAGCGAGGGGCTCTCCCTCCGCCTGAGACCCGATCCCATCACTGCCTTCGGCCGAAAGTAGCCTTGGGCTGAATATATATGGAAAGCCCACGGTTCCCGCCTAATTAATGTATCATTAATGTATTGCATTTATTAGCATTAATTATGTCTGTGTAATAAATATATGCCCGAGAGGCCAATGGAAGGGATCCGGAATCCATGATTCTCACATTACACTATACTTGATCTCTAATTCTCATAATCATCACCTCCTAACTACGTCCGGACTAAAGGAATAGTTAGGAACATTGGCGCCCAGGTAAAACATTCCTACCCCACAAAGTTTATCACCAGAATCAGAGATGGTAGTTTCTACCAGAACCAATGGTCCTTCTTCCAGCGACACTGACCCCAGGTTGTTGGAACTCCTGGACACAGTGAAAGAACTACAAGATTAGAATGCGGAGCAGGCGCGCAGGAATGAGGAGCAGACCCTGCGTGCACAAGCATTGGAAACTCGAGAAGCAAGGCTTCAAGAACAACTAGCAGCACTACAGAACAACAGAGAAGCAGGAAACCTCAGGCCGCCCTTGAGAGCATTCCAACCCTTTGCAGATAATATTGCAGCTACCCCCATTCCCCATAGGTTTCGAGAGCCTGTGATAGGGACCGATGACGGTACTGGCGATCCTCAGAGCCATGTGGACGCCTTCCAGACGCAGATGATGATCAGCGGGGGAACTGATCCTGTCAGCTGCAAAATGTTCGCGAGGACGCTCACCGACGTCGCCCTTAAATGGTTCAAGGGGCTTGCTGCACGGTCCATTATCAGCTTTGACGGCCTTGCCAGCCGATTTGTGCAGCAGTTCTCGGTTAATAAAAAGAAGCTCATCTACTCCAAAGACTTGTTCGATCTTCGACAGGGAGCGGCAGAGCCCCCGAAGAAATACTTGGACCGATTCAACAAAATCACCGTCTTGGTGGAGGACCCGGACGAAAAATTATTTGTTAAAGCCTTCATGAAGGGACTGAGGAATGGAACTTTCAGTGAAGCGCTTTCTATTTGCCCCCCTAGAACCATGAATGAAGTCAGAGTTCGAGCGGATAAACACATAGAAGCCGAGGACACGGAAGCTACCAAGGAGGCCAGAGACGGTAGAAGGGCGAGGAGGAACTACTCACCACTGGAGAGACATGTTCGAACCGAACAGCAGCACCATCCGGCCAGGCGAGACAGGAACAGTCGGGTGAGAAACAGGAAACCTCGGCCCAATGTCGAGGTAACTTATACCCCGCTTAGAGCCAGGCCCTCAACCATCCTGGATGACGGACTCCATGACGGAACTATGACACGACCGGCTTCATTTGTTGGCACCATGGGTTAGCATCCAGGGGACTACTGCAGATTCCATAGGACCGAAGATCGAGCAACTCATCCAGAGAGGACATTTGAAAAAGTATGTAACCTAGGAGGAGCCGAGGAAGAGAAGGGCCGAAAGCCCTCAGAGAAGGCAACCGCCCAAGAGGGGGAGGCTCCACCTCATCAGCAAGAAGGAGATATGCTCGGGCTGTCATGTCTGAGATGGACAGCGGCTCGGAGGCACCTGTGCAGGAGTATCCGCCAATATCTTTTGACATCTCAGATTTCCATGGGGTCCAACCTCACTCTGATGATCCCATTGTCATCAGCATCACCACGAGCGGTTACAGAATAGCCCGGGTACTGGTAGATGGCGGCAGTTAGGCCAATGTTATGTATTGGAAATGCTTCCAGAACCTAAAGCTACTTGAGGAGCTGTTAAAGAATTATCCTGGCACATTAGTTGGCTTCACAGGCGAGCAAGTGGAAGTTCGAGGATACCTTGACCTAAGGACGACATTTGGGAAGGCAGAGTCGGCTAAGACGGTGGTGCTCAGGTACGTGGTTGTTAACGCAGATTCGTCTTATAACATCATTGTTGGCAGGCCCACCTCGAACGCTTTAATGGCTGCAATATCTTACCCACTCCTGTGCCTCAAATACCTACTTCCTGATGGGGGCGTCGGCACCGTGAGAGATGCTATGCCGACAGTGCCAGAGTCAAAACAATACAGAAGCCTGAGGCGCCCAAGAGCTCTAATTGCAGCTTCCTAGACTTGGATCCCAGAATGTACGATGCCGCAAAAGAAGAGAAAAGGCCATAGCCGGCTGGTGCTTTGAAGGAAGGGGTTATCGATCCAAACTTTGTCTATCATAGGTTATCACTAAATCCTTCTGTTCAGCCTGTGTCCCAGAGAAAGAGAAAACAGGGGTTGGAGAAGACCCAAGCTATTAAAGAGGAAACAGAGAAGCTACTGGCAGCCAAATTCATCTGGGAGGTGAAGTACCCTACGTGGTTAGCTAACCCGGTGTTGGTAAAAAAATCAAACTGAAAGCGGAGAATGTGCATTAACTACACCAACCTCAACAAGGCGTGTCCAAAAGACGCTCAACCTTTGCCCAGCATAGATGGGCTCGTAGATGGAGCCTCCAGTTACAAGCTACTCAGCTTCATGGACGCATACTCAGGCTACAATCAGATCAGAATGAGCTACGCTGACGCAGAGAAGACCGCTTTCATGACCGGCCACTCCAACTACTGCTATGAAGTGATGCCCTTCGGGTTGAAGAACGCCGGTGCAACCTACCAGCGGCTGATGGACCGAATATTTGAAGGAAAAATTGGAAAGACCATAGAAGTTTATGTGGACGACATGGTGGTGAAGTCCCACACAGACCCTACTCACATTGACTATCTTGCAAAGATATTCAAGCTACTAGAGAAGCATAGTTTGCGTTTCAACCCAGAGAAGTGTTCCTTCGGAGTTCAAGCCGGAGAGTTTTTGGGTTACGTCTTAACCCACAGAGGTATAGAAGCAAATCCGTCACCATTACAAGAAAAACATGAATTTCTGGCGGATTTTGTCAAAAACATTTTTTTAACAAAATCCGCCGGTAATGTTTCCGGCGGATTTTTTAACATTTCCGCCGGATTTTGCAAATTTTTATTTTTTACAAAATCCGCCGGTAATTTCAAAAATCCGCCAGTAATGTTTCCGGCGGATTTTGCAATTTTTTTTTTTACAAAAACCGCCGGAAAAATTCGGAGGGGAAAAAATCCGCCGATAATTTCAAAAATCCGCCGGTAATTTCAAAATTCCACCTATAAATAAAACTTTCTCATTTCACTCTTTATTTCCTTCTCATTCTCCTCTACATTTTCTCTATCTTATATTTCTTCTTCTTTCTCATACTTTCCAATCTCCATAAATTTCTCTATATATCTCTCCTTTCTTCTACATTCGCACTCATTCATTCTTATTTCTTCTTCTTTTTTCCCATTCTCTCCAATTTTAATACTTCTCATACTCTCCTTCATTCTTCATTCTTCTTCATTCTCACTCGTTCATTCTTCTCACTTCATTCTTATTCTCACATATTCTCTTTCATTCCTTCCTACTTCTACATTCTCATTCATTTTCATTTTTTCTTACTTTTTATTAAAATTAAAATACATATTAAAATTTAAAATTTGGAAAAATTGAAAAAAAAAGGTTTAATTTTATTTAAATTTTTTTTTTTTAAAAATCCGCCGGTAATGACCATTTTTCGGCGGAAATTCGATTTTTCCGGTGGATTTTACCCGCCGGTAAATACTGAAATTCTTGTAGTGCATAGTGCCGAGCCATCATTGAGGCTTGGAGCCCTACTAAAGCGGAGGAAGTCCAGGTCCTAACTAGTCAGATTGGAGCGCTCTCCCGCTTTCTTGGCCGATCCGCAGATAAGGTTCGGCCCTTGTTTCAACTGCTCAGGAAAAATGCAAGCTTCAGGTGGTCCGAAGATTGTGAGAAAGCCCTCCAGTCCATTCGCAACTACTTGGCAGCCCCGCCAATCCTCACCTCTCCGAAACAAGGTATTCCTCTACTCCTTTATCTAGCGGTTTCTAAGGATGCTTGCAGTACAGTTTTGGTGCAAGAGCAGAACAGCCATCAACTCCTAGTTTACTACATTAGCCTGATGTGGAGAGGAACGAAGCAAAGATACCAGAAAATTGAGAAGGCAGCTTATGCCGTTGTCTTAGCGGCCAGAAAGCTCAGGCACTACTTTCAGAGTCACTCGGTGATGGTAAAGACAGATCTGCCAATTCGTCAAGTCCTAGCAAAGCCAGATCTTGCAGGAAGAATGGTAGCATGGTCGGTAGAATTATCAGAATTTGACATCAAATACGTCCCTAGAGGGCCAATCAAAGCACAAGCATTGGCCGATTTCATAGCCGAATTAGTGGAGGCAGATCCAGAAATTACCCCACCAGGGGAGTTCGTGTGGACTTTATCTGTGGATGGGTCTTCAAACATGAGGGGGAGTGGTGCTGGGATTACTTTAGAAGGACCGGACGAAATTCTCTTAGAGCAATCTCTCCGCTTCAATTTCAAACATGAAGCGCTCATCACTGGAATGATGCTTTCCACAGATCTAGGAGTGAAACACCTGAAGGTACGCAGTGACTCCCTCCTTATCACCGGACAAGTCAGCAACGCCTTCAGCACTAAAGACGAGCTCCTCAGCAGATACTACGACAAGGTACAAAACCTTAAATCTAAATTCATTTCTTTTGAACTAACTCATGTCCCCAGAGAACAGAATGGCAGAGCAGACATCCTCGCCAAACTCGCCAGCACTAAAAAACTGGCAACAATCACTTAGTGATTCAAGAAACATTGTTTGAACCCAGCATCAATAAAATCCAGGTTCTCTCAAATGAGATTGAGCCGATGAGCTGGATGACCAATATAATTGCTTAGTTGCAGGGAGAGCAGTTGCAAATGCAAGAAGTGGAGTTAAATAAACTGTCAAAGGTAGCAGCTAAAATACGTCCTTATTGAGGCCGAACTATACAAAAGGGGATTCTCTTTGCCTCTTCTCAAGTGTGTATCAGAACCGAAAGCTACAGAGATCCTAAAGGAAATTCATGAGGGAGTTTGCAGCAGCCACGTGGGAGGACAAGCTCTCGCCGCTAAAATCCTTAGAGCCGGCTACTGCTGGCCGACCCTCAAGAAAGACTTGGTTGAATATGTCAAGAAGTGCGATAAGTGTTGCGTTTAAAACACACTTGAGAGCAAGTGTACTCTCTTGCAGAAGTAGTATAAAAAGTATCGTCTCCACAGGGATTAATTAATAAGTACCAAACTACTTAAAATTAATTATTATTTAGACTAACGAATATTGGTGATTGTAGAAACTAAATTTGAAGAAATAAATAGCAAGAATTTAAATGGAAAAGTTCGATCAATGGAGAGAAGCCTAGGGTCTCGGTTTCACTTGCTAGCTTTGATTCCTCTATGTCTAATTCTACCTGAATTCCCTTATTTTATTCAATTACCAATCCCTTTACTAAACCTATAAATCCGTTTGGTCATTCGTGATTAATATTCTTTTCCCTAAATTAATCCTAGTTTGGTCATGCTAGAATTTAAATTTAAGAAAAGCATGAAGTACAAAAAGGTTGAATGATTGGAAGACTAAATTAAAGTTTGGTCATTCATTAATTATAGTCTCAATTATCCTATAGGTCCACCAACTAGTTGTAGTACGGTCGCTAATCAACTAATTGATTATAAACATGCAAAGGGTTGTCAGTCCTAATTATGTAATAAAGCAATAGGATAATATTAATTGAAATAAAAATTGGGAATTCAAAATATAAATTAAAACATAAAAAGGTATCTAATCAAGCAAGATCCACCTAAGACCCTAGAAGAGGATTTAGCTATCCATAGTGTTCAAGAACATTGGATTAAAATAAAAAGTCATGAATTACAGAATACAAAAATAACCCGGAGATTGAGTAAATTCTGATCCTGTATTCAGTCTCTGTATTCTGCTCCAAAGCTCTCTCACGGTGTCAAAAACTGGTACCAAAACTCCCTCTTTTCTCCCTCTCCAGCATCTGTGAGTGAGTGCGCCTCTGTTTCTTTCTTCCTTTCTCCGCCGTCGGGTCTCTCTGTTCTCCCTCTTTTAATTAATTCTCCTGTGACCCTCAATTGAGAAGCTGCCCCTTTTTATATTCCCACCAGCCTAGGTTTGCGCACCAAGCTTCTCTACTTCTCACTCACGTCACTAATCTGATCACGTGCTTCTTTCTTTTTTTTTCTAATATGCGGCTCTTCCTATTTGTTCATGGCATTGGGCCTTTTGACTATTGGGCTTAAAGCAAAGCCAATTGAAGTTGGCTTTTGTTCCTTCTTTCATTTCTTAGCCCATAAATATATTATTTTGAACTTTGATTGGCATTAAACTATTGTTTTCATCTCTTTTTACCAATATGTAAAATATATAGAAAATTAAGTCAATGATTCATATAATTAATAATTACTACTCTAGAAATGATCCAAAAGTATCTCTAAAAAATGCATTAAGTTAGAGTTTATCAATAAGTGTCAACGCCACTCGGCTATCCCCAGAGCTCCGCCCACCAACCTCCAAGCAGTCGTCTCTCCATGGCCATTCGCTGTATGGGGTATTGACATCCTCGGCCCATTCACCCCAGTGGCCGGGCAAGTCAAATACCTACTAGTGGCAATTGATTACTTCACCAAGTGGATCGAGGCGGAGCCCATCACTACAATTTCGGCACAGCAGGTGAAAAAGTTCTATTGGAAAAAATTAATGTGTCGCTTCGGTATCCCAGCAACAATAGTCACCGACAACGGCACCCAATTCGCCTCTGACTTGGTTGCCCAACTATGCAAGAAGTGGAGTATCTATCAGGCCTTGACCTCGGTCGAGCACCCGCAGACCAATGTGTAGGCCGAGGCTGCAAATAAAATCATCCTGAACGGTTTGAGGAGGAAGCTTGATGAACATAGAGGAAATTGGGCAGAGGAGCTGCCCCTAGTACTATGGTCCTACAATACCACCCCGCAGTCTTCCACAAGGGAAACCCCTTTCAGATTAGTTTATGGGAGCGACACCCTGATTCCGGTCGAAGTGCTAGAGCCCAGCCCAAGAAGAGCTTTGACAGAGAATGTTCCTGACGAGAATGCCCTCAGAACCAACCTGGATCTGCTAGAGGAAGTAAGAGAGCTCGCCAAAGTCAGGGAATGCGCCGCGAAATAGAGAGCTGCAAAGAGATATGACTCCAAAGTAGTGCCCAAAAGCTTCAAAGCTGGAGATTTAGTCCTCAGACAGTCTAGCCGAGTGGGAGCCACAGGAAAGTTGTCTGCTAACTGGGAGGGTCCGTTTAGAGTCAAAGATGTCATCGGCCAAGGGGCCTTCAAACTGGAAAAGTTAGACGGCGGCAACATTGCAAGATCCTGGAACGCTGCCAACCTCCGATTCTACTACAGCTGAAAAGCAACTACAATCAGTTCTCACCGTCTTCTCATCATTTATTCTACAATCATTTGTATGCGGCAATATATGCCCCAAATCTACTACATCTTCATTATGAATAAAGAGAACTGATTTTTTAAAAGAATGCACCACAATGACCAAGTCCCGACCAGACAAGGACCGAGCAACGACTCGATGTTGTCCTCGAGCACAACAACCAAGGACCCAACGGATGAGAGCAAGGCTGACGAGCCATGTACCTCCGTTCGGCACACCAGTTCGGTTTAACGTGAAGGTACCATTCACCAAAACCGAAAGGGGGCTTACATCGCATAGACTAAACTGTCGACGATGCCAACGTGCTCGGTGCGGTGTAAGAAGCTTTTGATGTGTAGGCGAAGCTGACGCACTCGCCGACGGTGCCAACGAGCTCGGCACTGATAAAGTAAAAATAAAAAGACCCATAAGGAGTAAACCGGCCCAAAAGCCGACATACGACTCTTGGGCGCCAACAAGGCCATTCGAACATAACGAGAGAAATAAGCCAAAGAAAACATAACCGGCCCAAAAGCCGAAGTAACAATAAGCCAAAGTGCTAATACAAATCAGAAAGGATTCGAGAACTATTCACACGAAAAGACACAAAGTAAACACGCAGGGACGAAGATTGCATTGTTCAAAATCTTCAACAAAATATTACTTGAAAAAGGTTGCAGGAAAATTAAAGGAGCTGCTCTGGATCCACCCTTGCCTCGGTCATTTCTTGATCGGCGCCACCTACACTGTTGGCATGCCTCACCAAGTCTTCATCATCCAACAAGTTATCAAGAGCGGACATGTCTATGTGAGAAGTAGCATCTACAGCAGGAACCTCTTGATCAACGATTTGGCCGTCGACCACCACTTTGTCAATATCAAACCTGCCAACATCTGCATCCGGATAAAGCACCTTTAATTGTGCCAAGGCAGCCTCAAAGCCCTTGTCATACTCTTGGGCAGCAGAAGTCTTCAGGTCATCAACAGCCTCGGCCGAATCCGTGCCGGCAGGTAAATCTGGAAACAAGGCCGAAATCCCTTTGAGCTCGTCGTTCCTGCGCTCCAACTCACTCCGAGCCTTCTCCAAAGCAGCCGCCAGCCTATTCTTCTCCTCAGACAATTCAGAAACTTGACCCTCCAACCTCCTTTTCTCTGCATCCCACTTCTGCAAATCAAGAGTCAGTTGTGCCTTCTCATCCCGGCAAGATTTAAGATCCTCTTCATTTTTATTCACACTATCTTCCAGCCGATCATGATCAGCCATCGTCTTATTAGAAGCATCCTCAGCCAAATGGGCAAGCACCGAAGCCCAGTGATCATAACTTTTCACAACTACCAATGTCCATTGCACTCTCAACGAAGCAACCTTTTTAACGTCAGCTGCTCCGGCAGAAGAGTTCAAAACTCGGTTTAAAGGGTACCGAGAGTCAAAGACAGATCGAATAGGAGCATCAGGAGCGGCATCAACTCTCTTCTGACACTTCAGCACATTCTTCCATTAAAGATCATTGGTAGCAGGCCCCACAGTAGGTAACCCAAGTTCCACACTCGGCCCAATCTTCTGCTTTTTAGCCGAAGGAGCATCTGACATAGGAGGAGGCCGATGAGGACTTTTCTCAGAAACACCAGCTTGAACATTCTTTTCCGCACCAGTAGGATTCATAATTGGAGGGCTCCGTATCTCTTGAGGAGGATCAGCAATAACAACCGGACTTGAAGAGGTGCGTACAACAATTCCTTGTTTCAGCTT
Source organism: Astragalus glycyphyllos (assembly GCA_963573325.1). Taxonomy (NCBI): domain Eukaryota; kingdom Viridiplantae; phylum Streptophyta; class Magnoliopsida; order Fabales; family Fabaceae; genus Astragalus; species Astragalus glycyphyllos. The sequence goes on along the minus strand of OY754314.1, from coordinate 13,281,227 downwards.
CTACCTCTCACAGTACTTCTTGCGGTCGGCGGCGTTGATTGGAGCCATTCCAAAACCACCTGAAAGTAGAGTTATGACGTTAAAAAAAAAAAAGAAAACAAAAGGGGAGGTGGGGCGTTACTTAGATAATCAATCAATGTGTCAACATCATCTACTAAGTTTATTAGATAAGAGGCCTTCGACATTGTTTTAATGGACTCCATGTATTCGTCCAACAAATCTACTTATGATCTCTCACTGGTATTTAGCGCCCTCCGCTCCACCGAATACTTGTTGCGTGGATTACACGTCCAGCACAGAGGAAACCGCTCCTCCCCAGTCTCATCAATCAGCAAATGAGGAAATTTTGGCCCTGCTCGTAGCCGAAACCACCTATTTTTAAAATCCTTGTAGCTACTCTTGTACCGCATCAAAAGATTTTTATTGTTCACCAAGGATACCCAACGCCGCGGCTTCTTCACCGAGGTTTTAAAGAAATACAGAAACTTTGAGGCCGAAACCTACATTCCGAGGCACTCGCAGAGAATTTCGAAGGCTCGCATGTGTGCCCAGCTGTTGAGAAGAAGTTGCGAAGGAGCCACGTTGATCATCCTAAGGACTTGGGAATAAAAAGGAGAAAAGGGCACCCTCACGCCTAAATGCTCAAACCAAGTTTGATACGCATAGACGTATGGTTCTTGTTCCTCCTCGGTGGAATTAGAGACAGCCTCGTCTAGTGAAACCGAACATGCCTCTGCTGAACCCTCATCGGCTGGATGGCACAGCATACGCCGAACCTTTGTCAGGGATTCCTCCGTGCGCATCTCTGAATATGAATCTAAAACCTCTTGGTCTACCCAGGAATCTTCGCCGCTAGTATGACTGCTATCAGAATGCTCCCCCTCGGCCATGTGTACAGATTGAGCCGACCCCGCGAAATGGGAAGAGGTTTCACTGTCAAATTCCTTTCTCAAAGCATCTATCGCTCGTTTCGATGAATGCATTAAACAATACACACAGCGCGAGGGGTTGCAGGCGGAGTGTTTGGGACAACGAAACTCAGAGGTTATCTATTTCTCACTTTCACTACTTATTTCCACTATGGATACCATTTCTATTTCAGGCAGCACGAAGAAACTAAATAGCAGGAAAGGAAACAAAGAAACGCGAAGCGAAGAACGCAGCAAAACCCAATGTGGAAGGAAACATAAACGACAATAAAACGCAATAAAGGGAAATCAGAGAAAGCAACGAAACAATGAAAGAGATTAACACAACATCAGAATGCAAAGGCACGAATAGGGAACTCGTACCTGTGAAATGATTCTGAATAGAAATGCAAAAGCCTTACTGAAGCGCAGGAGTCGAGGGCAAAGGGGAAGACGAAACGAAATATGAGCGAAGCAGCGCAGAAAAGGTAAAGAAAGAAAAAGCCAAAGGAAGAGTTGCCCGAAAATTTAAGCCTCTTGATGCGTAGGATCCAACGGCGAGGAGCAGAGTTAAGCAATCAACGGTGTGCTTCACACCGGTTCAATTTCAGCGCAATGGGGACACGACATGTGGTGCCCTCTCAATGGTGTGTCAGGAAGCGCGACGGTTCCAAATGACGTCATAATGACGTTTCCCACCAAATCTGTCAGAAGTCTCGTCAAATGTCAACAGTCTTATCAAACGCCGACGGTCACATTCGGTTTGAAAAAAAACGGAACGGCGTGAAACCGGCGATAATATAGGGAAGGATCGTTCATCAAATACATAATATCAATTTATTTATTTTAAACATCTCGTATTTACATTGCATTCGATCATCTCACATTTAACTTACATACAACACTTGAACATCTTTACAGTCAAGATAAAATGGAACGCTAAACCTACCAGCACTTGAACATCTTTACAGTCAAGATAAAATAGAACGCTAAACCTACCCTCGGCTCTACGAGCCGAGACCTATCTCCATTGTCTATGCAGGAAAGCACCGGTTTCTCTGAGAACAAGGAGATTTTCTTGACGAGCTTCCCAGCCTGATGAGCGCCGAGCAAGGAGATTTTCTTGACGAGCTGCCCGGCCTGGGCAGCAGCTGTTGTGCTATATCTGATGTTCTGAGCTGCACCGGCAAGGGATACAATATAAGAAGGTGGCACGACCGAGCATAGGGTGATTGAACCTTAAGCTTCTGTCGGCACCTCCCCAACCAGACCGGAAGCGACACAAAGTGACTTGAGGATTGCCTGCTGATTATCAACAGAACTCCCCCCAAGCGACTGAGAAGCCGCCTCCTGCTAGTGGCAACCTTAACCTTCAGGCAAGTTGCGTTTTGAGTCTTCTGCACAACCCTAAAGCTACGAGGAAGAATTCCTGCAAAAGAAAAGAGCCATAATTCTCGAAGATCAATAACCCCCACTTTGAGCCTCCTGGCAACCCCAACACAGTCAAACCTGATGGGGTTGCGCAGAAGACTCAAGGCAGATGAGGTAATCTCAACTTCATAAAGCGACGAAAAAGAAACAAATGCCATAGGAAATGAAGTACAGAAAGCTTGAAATCTCTCCACTTATATAAGAAAGGAAAGCCTAACTCCAAGAAGATAGTAAATACTGCAACAAAGGAATTAACGCCAGTCAAAGTTTGAAACTGACCAGTCAAAGCTGAAACTTCCAAGGCATCAAAGCATTGAATGCAAACAATCTGAAATGCCAACAGACATGCAGTCGAAAGTCTAAACTTCACGACAAGCCAAAGTAACCTGAGAGCGCCTTCACGCAAAGCACTTGCCGCTCGAGGGGCTGTGTTCCCAGCCGTCCGCCCAGATAGGTTCGGTCCTACTACACTTCCAGGCCGACACGACTGACTCACGAAGACAAGACAACCAGACAAGGCCTCGGCCCGCCTCTAGAGTTGAGGCGCTCGTCGGCTACACAGAGCGAGGGGCTCCCCCTCCGCCTGAGACCCGGTCCCATCACCGCCTTCGGCCGAAAGCAGCCTTGGGCTGAATATATATGGAAAGCCCATGGTTCCCACCTAATTAATGTATCATTAATGTATTGCATTTACTAGCATTAATTATGTCTGTGTAATAAATATATGCCTGAGATGCCAATGGAAGGGATTCAGAATCCGTTATTCTTACATTGAACTATACTTGATCTCTAATTCTCGTAATCATCACCTCCTAACTGTGTCCGACCTAAAGGAATAGTTAGGAACAGGTCCCTATAAATATAGCGAATTTTGTTTTTAGTCCCTATAATTTTTTTGGACACTTTGGTCCCTACATTATTTACCGTTTGCAGTTTTAGTTCCTGCTGTTAGTTTTCACTAACGGAGGTGACGTGGCGTTGCTTATGTGTCAATTTTTAAATATGCTGGCACCAATTATTTGTTTCCATGTCATTTTGTTAATTCCACATAAGTTCCATGTTAGAAAATCAAAAAACAAACTAAAAAACTAAAACTAAAAAAACAAAACACAGATTCAGTGGAAACCAAATCCCTAATTTCTCTAAGCTCAAACTTCATCCCAGCAGCCAGCACCATTCCCCTCTCTTGCAGAGAAGTTTTCAGTGACTTATGAGGTTGAAAAACTTAAGGGAAGGAGTTGAAGTGAAAGAAAGGAACGTTGCGATTGAGATGCGGAAAGTTAAACACATGTTTTGCCGAAGCCAGGGTGAAGGGGATAATGATATCATAGAATATAAACCAGCAAATGAAATTGAGTTTTCAAAATTCAATTTTATTTATGCCATCATAGCAATTTTACAGAGACTTGAACACAAATTGATTTTTAACAATACATCTCTGTGTCTCGTAAATTTGGGTTTGTAAAATATTTTCCTCTCCTCTTTTTTAGATTTTCTTTGTCCATGTTTTTAACAATCAACTTCTGTAATCAGTTGTTGGATAGCTTCGACACTGCCTCTTGGCTTAAGTTAATGAAAACTCTGCGAGAGAGAGGGAATGGTGCTAGGCCGGTGGGATGAAAATCTCAGACGAATTAGGGATTTGGTTTCCATTGAATCTGGTTGGTTTTTTGTTTTTTTTTAAATTTTAGTTTTTTAGTTTGTTTCTTAATTTTACAGTGTGGACCTTATGTGGAATTAAGAAAATGACATGGAAACAAACAATTGGTGCCAACACATTTGAAAACTGACACATAAGCAACGCCATGTCACCTCCATTAGTGAAAACTAACGGCAGGGACTAAAAGTGCAAATAGTAAATAATGTAGGGACTAAAAGTGTCCAAAAAATTTTATAGGGACTAAAAACAAAATTCGCTATATTTATAAGGACCAAAAACATATTCAACCCTTTTTTTAATTATGTTTTACCATCATTTTAAGGTCAAGAGTTTGTGATTTGGCAAGTACACGTTCTTGACCATCTCATGCTGAATTGATAAGGTTCTGATTCACGTGAGGATGTACACTCCTCCCCTTTGAATCTTTTAGACTTTGTTTAGGAGTTTCGAGGGGATTGCTCCTAAAAATAAGTTAAAACATAAAGGGACACACTAATGCCTCCTCTGCTAGGGTTTTAAGAAAGAAGACAAAATTGAGCCAATCATGGCTCTCTGTTGGCCTGCTACGCTAGATTTGGTTCAGATGGCTGGACTACCTCTACTTGCGTACCAACATGTGATGTAACGATACCCAACTAGTCGATCAGATACTGATGTGTTCCGGACTAAACCAAACCTCGCAAGACTTGGGCCTGGCCCAATCCCGCACTCAAGGTAGGACGACAACCGCTCCACGACTGATGCCCATATCCAACGGACAGGGATCAACCATCCCGCATCTGACGCCTCAGGTACGGCGCGCTGTCTATAAATAGAGGTCCCACCCTCCAGACAATGGTATGTTTTTCATTCTTTCCCTTTTCTTAATAATGTTATTTATTCCTTACTGACTTGAGCGTCAGAGTGTCTCGCAGGTACCCCCCCCCCCAACGTGGACACACGGGCAACCTCGGGCCATATGAGCTTGATCATCCACCAACCCAAAGTTCGTCTTCAACCTTCGGAAGCACCTCTCTTCATCTTTGTACCACGGGTTCAGTTGTCTGGAATCTAGGTATCGAACATGATGTTTTCTCAAATGTGGGCAGAGCAAGATGAAACTGCACCGCCGACAAAATATGCCACGCCTGGGCTCCTCCAGATTGTGACACTGCCTATTGTCGCGTGCCAGCTAGCGGTTCCATCTACCAATCCAAGCGCGCGTGTTTTGCAACTCGAGGCGCTGAGATTGGCTTCCACTGCGCATGTGGGGCCTGGTGCTACCATTCAAGGAAACAATTCTTTTATTTGTCAAGATTTTCAAGAAAGTGCTCACCCAAGGGTGCCTAATTTGGTTCAACAAAAATAAATCTTTTGCACATGTTTTATCAGGATCATGGCACAAGATCTGTGATATTCCTCCAGGTCAATTTCCGCTTCCATGCATAAAAGGGGACGACTTGGCAATGGCAATTCCAGAGGAAGAATATGTGGCAAGTTTGGAGGGATGCGAGACACACCTTCATGGAAGAAATTTACTTTCAAAGGGAGATGCTCCCATCAAGATAGATGCTTTGAAATCCAAACTTCCAGGACTTTGGCAACCGATAGGTAAGTGGGGCCAGATATCTTTAGGGAAAGCATATTATGAATTTTCTTTCTCTTCTATCGATGGTTTGCGGCAAATTCAATCGTAGCCTCCTTAGCTGTGTAAGCTAGGGTTGCTACGATTATTCGCCTGGCAGCCCAATTTAAATTTTTCATCTATAAAACAAACAAATGTACAATGTTGGATTAGGCTTACTGATAACTCATATTTATATGAGTTATTTATGCCTTTATTACTTAAATTCAAGTAAGTTCTCAAGTGATATATATATATATATATGTGTGTGTGTGTGTGTGTGTGTGTGTGTGTGTGTTAATTAGTAAATAGTATGCTTTTAGAGAGTAGAAGGGTTAAATGCTGATTTGTTAATATTTGGCACATTAGGTGCCACTTGTGAAATTTTGATTTGTTTGTTAGTGTTACAGCGTTAAGCGCTACATGGCGAGCCCAGCTGAGCATCAAAGAGAAAATTTAAATTTTGGCGCCTATTGCTTTATGTCATGTCAGCGTACCCGACCCCCTGCTGTGCGGACTGACGCGGGCGCTCCCTATTGGCTAGCGTGGACACTTGGCATTTATTGAGTGGAAAATAACTTATGGTTGGTGAGACATGTCAAGTCACCTTTTTGATAATGCTACTTTATGGGTTTACACAAGTGATATCTACGTCTTCTCCACACTACACTCCCATTCGAAGTTAGAGAGAGTTTTTGGAAGAAAAACTTGACACACATTTCCTCCATTAATATGAGTTGGAGGCTACAGGTTGTATCTTTTGCATCCGTGAACTCTCTTCTTGTTTATGATAATATGAGTCTTTTGTCTTGTATTTTGTTGATGATGCTCAACATGAGCTAAACACTCTGTAGTTGGATTGCTTTAAGCTTTGTAACGAACCATTAGTATTGTTAATATAACATTTGATGTTTTGCGTTTCAATCCTTGTATATTAATGCTTTCAAACTTATTTTGGGATTGGCCATTTGAAATACGTACATTCGTGGATTCAGACATGGTCCATGATTCTAACTCAAGGTTTGATATGAATGAAGAGTGATTTAAAGACATTTAAATCTCTTTTGCTTATCTCTAGACATAGGGGAGCAATAGTTCGTAGGGCTTAAGCTGTGGGTTCTTCATTATACAGGGGTGGACTTATTTAGAACTTAGACATAGGAGTCTTGTAACAACATCCTGGCGTGAGTGACTGAAAGGCACAACATCATATGCTACAGCGCTTGACACTGTAGCGTCTTATGTTATAGCGCTTTACTTTTGGGAATTTACTTAGTAGCGAGCAGTCCAACTTCTCTCTCTCATATTCAAACCTCTTTACTGTTTTCACACAACTGCTTTACTGTGGGTATGATCTCTACTTTATCATTATATAACTTGTTGCGATTGTGTACATTTGCACAACTACTTTTCGCTCAACAACTTTTTGGCGCCGTTGCTGGGGATTGCATTTAATTTTTATTGTTTACACGTCTTAAACACTCAGTGAAGCTTTTACTTTGGTGTTTGTTCTGTGTGTTATAGCAGGAAGCGCTATAGCGTATGCACAGTTCTTCTCCATCAGAATTGGAGTTTGACCCAGAACCTGAAAGAAGATTCAGAAGGTTGAGACGACTTCAAAGGCTACAGCAACAACAACCAAGGCCAACTATGTCAGAACATGGTGGGCCTGGTAGAGGTACAGGTACTCAAGGTGGTAGAAGTACCCATGGTGGAAGGACAAATTCTAGAGGTGGCAAAAGTACAAGAGGTGGTAGATCTGAACCTGGTGGAGGTGATCTTATTAGGGGAAGAGGACCAATCACCCATTCCATAACAATGCATGATCCTGAGGATTGGTACATGCAACAATTGATTAATCAAGGCCCTAGAGATATGGTGAATGACAGAGATAGACCCATGAGAGACTATGCTGTGTTTGATCCTCAAACAATGCAAATCAGCATAGCTAGACCCATTCTCAACACTGACCACTTTGAATTCAAACAAATGATGTTCCAGATGCTGCAAACTGTGGGACAACTTGGAGGTTCTCCTCAAGAGGACCCATATTCACATCTTAGACAATTTCTGGAAGTGTGTAGTAACTTCCTCATTCCTAGTGTAACTGAGGATGCCTTTAGATTAAAACTTTTTCCATATTCCTTAAAGGATAGAGCTATGTCCTGGTTAAATTCCTTGAAACCTAACCCTATCCATACTTGGATTGAAATGGCAGAAATTTGTTTGGCAAAATACTTTCCACCAAACAAAAATGCCAGGTTGAGGAATGATATTACATCATTGAAACAAAAAGATGGTGAATCACTTTATGAAGCATGGGAACGATGGAAGGAATTGTTGAGAAAGTGTCCACATCATGGGATACCTGTTGTCATTCAAATGAAGACCTTCTACAATGGATTGGAGCCAAAAAACCAGATTGATATTGGATGCCTCATCAGGGGGTGTGATCTTGAACTCCTCCTTTAATGAAGCTTGTGACTTGATAGAGCTCATTGCAACCAACAGCTCCCAATGGCCTACTGATAGGCTAAGTTCTATAAAAAGGGTAGTTGGGGTCCATGAAGTGAGTGAAGTATCTGCTCTTTCAGCGCAAGTTCTCCTAGCGCTACAACACCTAACGCTATAGCGGCTATTGCGTAAACTGCTGCTGCTATTGAACAAGCCCCTCCAGGTGAAACGAGTTTTGCATATTGTGGAGGAGGCCATATTTAGGAAGAGTGTCCAGCCAATGCTGTTTCTGTGAATTTTGTGGGTTATAATAAAAATAATAATCCCTACTCCAACACTTATAACCCTGGTTGGAAGAATCACCCCAATTTCAGATAGGGAGGTAACAATGCAAATGCAGGAGGTTCGAATGCTCCTACTATTCCACCAGGATTCATTGCTCAAAATCAACCAAGATAGAATGCCCCAGCTGCAGAAAACTCTCTGGAAAGTCTAATGAAATCTTTCACGAGTGATTGCGAGACTACTCTTCAAACTCATGAAGCATCTATAAAAAACCTAGAGAACCAGATTGGGCAGATAGCAACAGTTCTCACCCAAAGGCCAAGTGGATCTTTACCTTCCACTACTGAAGCATCAACTTCCAAACCTCATGGGAAGGAAACAACAACTGCAATATCTCTGAGAAGTGGTATTGAGTTGACAGAGCCATCAGCTACTGTGAGTGGAGGAGTGTCAGAAAAAGAAAAAAAATAAAAAAGCTGAAAATGAAAAAGAATCTGCTGACGCTGTAGCGGCTGATGTTACAGCACCTGTTACTGCACCCAAGCTTGTTCCAGAATATCCTGCACCTCCCTATCCTCAAAGATTGAAGAAGGCACAGGAGGACAAGCAGTTCAACAAATTTCTAGAGGTGCATGCACAGAATTGTCTTGGAAAAAAATGCCAAGAAAAGTATTGAAGGGCAGAGAAGGCTTAATCCAACAATGAAGGAGGTAGTGAAGAAAGAAATAATCAAGTGGCTGGATGCTGGTATTGTCCACCCTATCAGTGATAGTGCATGGGTTAGTCTTGTGCAGTGTGTTCCTAAGAAAGGTGGGGTGACAGTGATTATAAATGACAAGAATGAACTGATACCAACATGAATAGTGACAGGGTGGAGGATTTGCATGGACTATAGAAAGTTGAACAAGTCTACAAAGAAAGATCATTTCCCTCTCTCCTTCATTGACCAGATGTTGGATAGGCTTGCAGGAACGGAATTCTATTGCTTTTTGGATGGCTACTCTGGCTATAATCAAATAGCAATCGTCCCTGAAGATCAACAAAAGACTACATTCACATGTCCATATGGCACATTTGCTTTCAAAAGAATGCCATTTGGCCTGTGTAATGCTCCTGCAACCTTCCAAAAATGTATGATGGCTATTTTCTCAGATTTCATTGAAAAGTCCATGGAAGTTTTCATGGATGACTTCTCAGTATTTGGGGAACATTTCAAGCATGCTTAGCCAACTTGGAGGAGATTCTGATTAGATATGAAGAAACAAACCTAGTGCTTAATTGGGAGAAATGTCATTTCATGGTGCAAGAGGGAATTGTTTTAGGGCATAGAATTTCCAAGAAGGGATTGGACGTGGACAGAGCAAAAATTGAAGTCATAGAGAAGATACCTCCTCCTACAAGTGTTAAGGGTGTCAGAAGCTTTCTGGGATACCTTACGATCTGCTCATGAAAGAATTGATCAAATCAAAGAAGCAAAGAAAGGCATGCTAATCCATGAATTTGAAATGTTCAAAATGACTGAAGAAGAAACTATTGATGAGATGTTTAGCAAATTCACTGCTATCATCAATGGTTTGAGTGCTTTGGGAAAAACCTATCCCAATGCTGAGAAGGTTAGCAAACTATTGAAGTGTCTTCCAAAAGCATGGAGACCAAAGAAAACTGCCATAGAAGAAGCAAAAACACTGTCAGAACTGGACATTGATCATTTGCTAGGATAATTGGAAATTCATGAACAAGAGCTCATGGAAGAATTACCTCCAAAAAGAAAGGCAGTTGCTCTCAAAGCTTCTCAGAAAGAAGCAATAACTCTTCTCACAAAGGAAAAGCAGTTGCAGTCAAATCTTCTCAAGATATGGATGATGAAGAGCAAGAAAGTGATGAGAATACAGAAGGAAAAGAACTAGCATTGATCTCTAAAAGGATAAATAGATGGCTAAACAACAAAAGAAGAGGAAAACCTCAGTTCAGAAGAGATACATTCAAAGGTGAAGGAAACAAATCAAAATTCACCTGCTTTGAATGCAAAAAACCTAGTCACATGAAACAAGATTGCCCTCTCCTAAATAAGAAGAGTCGAAGAAGGTTCACACCTTAGAAGAAAGCCTTAATGGCCACTTGGGATGACTCAGAAGAGTCATCAAGTGAGCATGAAGAAGAATCAGCAAATCTCTGTCTCATGGCAGGACATGAACAAGAAGAGGTATAAAACTCTGAACTCCCTAAATGTGAAACATGCAAAGAAATAGAATCCTCCTTTGATAGCTTACTTTATGATTAAAACATTCTTGCTAAAAAATGCATGGTTTTCAAAGATCAGTTAGGTATAATAAAGAAAGAAAATGAGGAGCTAAAACTACAAAATTAACGAATGGGAATAACTGTTCACACTTTACAAACATCTCACTTCAAACTATCTGAACAATTCAAGCTTCTCACCCTGAAATTTTCAGAAAAACCAATTGTTTCTAACTTGGAACTAGAAATGAAAATGCAATGCTTAGAAAACAAGTTATTGATTTGACAAATGAGCTTATGACATGTGCAAAAAGTCTTGTATATTCTCAAGTGAGTTTAACTCTTGAGGAGGATCTGATGAATAAGAAGGGTAACAGGAGACCTAGAATCAAATGCTCAAAGTGTAAACAAACTTGACACCACTTTTCAGTTTGTAACACCAAGCGTAAAGATCCTATAATCATGAATACTAACCCTCAAGGACCCAAAGACAAATGGGTACATAAATCTTTGTCAAAAACAAATGCAGGCATGCCTCATAGCATCAAGAAGAAAGCTGTGGTACCTAAACAGTGGATGCTCAAGGCATATGACAGGGGAGAAGGATAAGTTCCTCTCCATGGAGAGCTTTGATGGAGGACTTGTTATGTTTAGCAACAATGACAAAAGCTTCATCAAAGGAGTAGGTACAGTAGGTAAAATAAATTCTTCTCAGATTCAAAATGTTCAATTTGTGAAATGACTCAAACATAACTTACTTAGTGTAAGTCAGTTATGTGATTCTGGACATGAAGTGACCTTTAAATCTGATATATGTAGAATAAGTAGTTTAGTGTCTGGAAAAAGCATCTGTCTTGATGATCTACCTGATAAAATGTGTTTGATTTCTCAAGAAGATGACAAATGGATGTGGCATAGAAGATTTGGTCACATTAGCATGAAAACCCTTTCAAAATTATCCAAACTTGATTTAGTCAAAGGACTTCCAAAGATCAAGTATGAGAAGGATAAATCATGTGAAGCATGCATTCAAGGGAAGCATGTCAAATCATCTTTCAAACCTCTAAACATGATTTCCACTCATAGACCTTTGGAACTTCTGCACATGGATCTTTTTGGTCCTACAAAGCATGCTAGCCTCAGTGGAAAAAGATATGGTTTTGTCATAGTTGATGACTATTCTAGGTTCACATGGGTAATTTTTCTAAGACACAAAGATGAAGCCTTTGAAAGTTTCAAAACATTTTTTAAGAAAGTTCAAAATGAAAAGAGTTCTAACATTATTGCAATTAGAAGTGACCATGGAGGAGAATTTGAAAATGCTTTGTTTAAAACCTTTCTTGAAGAGAATGGTGTGTCTCACAACTTCTCTTGTCCAAGAACTCCTCAACAAAATGGTGTTGCAAGAGATGGCTAGAACTTTGCTCAATGATTCAAAAATTGAAAGATATTTTTGGGCAGAAGCAGTAAACACTGCTTGTTATGTTTTGAACAGAGCAACCATTAGAAAAACTCTAAACAAAACCCCATATGAACTTTGGAAAGGAAAGAAGCCTATCATCTCTTATTTCCACGTGCTTGGCTGTGATTGCTATGTTTTAAATAACAATGATAATTTAGGAATGTTTGATGCTAAATCTGATCCTGCACTATTCTTAGGATACTCTCTCACATCAAAAGCACATAGAGTGTTTCATCTTAGGACTAAAGATGTTGAAGAAAGCATGCATGTGATGTTTATGGAAACTAACAGTTCAACAAATAGAAATGAAGAAGATGAGAAACATGCAGATAAAACAGGTGAGAAGGGTGTTGATGCAAGTGAGAAAGTTGAAACAGAATCAACACGTAACCCTTGTCTACCCCCAAACGACCAAGATAGACAACCCACTCAAGCTTCTGAACTACCTAGAAGTTGGAGATTAGTTACTCACCATCCTCAAGAGCAAATAATTGGAGAAACTTCTGAACCAGTCATAACCAGAAGCTCCTTTAGAAGAGAAAATTCTCAAAGTGCCCTCATCTCATCAATATAACCTAAGAACATAAATGAAGCAATTATTGATGAATCTTGGGTAGAAGCAATGCAAGAAGAGCTTGCTCAGTTTGAGAAGAATGAGGTATGAAGCTTAGTCCACTCTCCTACACATCAATCTGTTATTGGCACTAAATGGGTATTCAGAAACAAAATGGATGAAAATGGTAAAGTCATCAGAAACAAAGCAAGGTTAGTTGCTCAAGGCTACAATCAACAAGAAGGTATTGATTATGATGAGACTTTTGCTCCTGTTGCTAGATTAGAAGCCATTAGAATACTTCTTGCTTATGCTGCTCATAAAGACTTCAAACTCTTTCAAATGGATGTCAAAAGTGTTTTTCTAAATGGTTTTCTAAATGAGGAAGTGTATGTACACCAACCTCCTGGTTTCATTGATGAGAAACATCCAAACCATCTTTTTAAACTGACTAAGGCACTCTATGGTCTCAAACAAGCTCCTAGAGCTTGGTATGAAAGATTGAGTACCTTTCTTCTCAAAAATGGTTTTTCAAGAGGAAAAATAGATGTTACTCTTTTTAGAAAATCTCTCAAAGATGAACTTCTAATTTTTCAAATCTTTGTCGATGACATCATCTTTGGAGCAACAAATGAAAAGCTATGTAGTGATTTTGGAAAACTAATGATGAGTGAGTTTGAAATGAGTCTAATGGGTGAGCTAAGATACTTTCTTGGCTTACAAATCAAACAACTTAAGAAGGGTATTTTCATTTCTCAAGAGAAATATATCAAAGATCTTCTTAAGAAATATAAAATGAGTGATGGAAAGGCAATGGCAACACCTATGCACCCTTCAGCAAACATTGAAAAAGATGAGAAGGGTAAGTATGTGTCTGAGAAGGAATATAGAGGAATGATTGGGTCTTTATTGTATCTCGCTGCAAGTAGACCAGACATAGTCTTCTCTGTAGGGTTGTGTGCAAGATTTCAAACTGATCCAAAAGAATGTCATCTATGTGCTGTCAAAAGAATTTTTAGATATCTTGTTGGAACACCTAAAATTGGTTTATGGTACCAAAAGAGAATACATTTTGAGCTTATTGGGTATTGTGATGCTGACTATGCTGGAGACAAAATTGAAAGAAAAAGCACAAGTGGTTCATGTCAATTGCTTTGGGAATCACTCATCTCATGGTCATGTAGAAAACGAAACACAATTGCCTTGTCAACCACAGAAGCAGAATATGTCTCAGCTGCTGGTTGTTGCTCTCAAATCTTATGGATTAAGAATCAACTTGAAGATTTCTCTTTAAGCTATTCAGGTATTCCTATATTTTGTGATAATACTAATGCTATAAATCTATCTAAAAATCCAATTCAACATTCCAGATCCAAGCACATTGATATTAAGCACCATTTCATTAGGGATCATATGCAAAAGAAAGATATTGAACTTGTGTTTGTTGATACTAAACATCAATTAGCTGATATATTCACTAAACCTCTTCTGGAAGAAAGTTTTAGTTACATTAAAAACATATTTCATATCATTGAAACCCCCTCAGATGTTAAGGGTCATGACCAGCAACCTTCTCATACATGAGAAAGGTCATAACCCTCAACCTTCTCAACTCTTGAGAAGGGTCGTCAGATTCATATGATCGTAAAAAATTCAAAAAAGATTTTATGTTTGTTTATTATTTGTTGTTTGTTTCAATTATTATGTGCTTTTAAGTGTTTAATTCTGTTTATTTCTTTTTGTCTTACGTTTAGTTTTATTAAAAAAAAACCAAAACTAGGGTCCTAGCCGTTACAATAGCTCTTCTCTCTCATTCTCTCTCTTTTTCACACGATGTAATCAAACTGTTACACACATCAGTCAAAGATGTTGTAACCGTTGGACAATAACCGTTCCTAAGTGATTAAATTCACTTCTCCTCTCTCCTCTTTCTCTTTACGAAATCGTCTTTCCTTAACTCCAAAATCCCTCTTTTCTCTCAAATGGTAAGAACCAAGAACTCTGAACCAGTATCTACATACTCTGATTCTACTCGCGAAACCCACTCAAATCTTCCAAACTTTGTTCTCCTTAGATCCCCTCAAAACTTCGTTGACGTTAAACCACTGAAATCACGCCCTTCCAAGATGAAACACACACCTAGTGGTAATCCAAGAAGATCCATGCGTGTCAAGTTCCATTCCGCTGCTAAGAACACTTCTGGAATCACGCCTGAGGCACCCATTGATCTTGAGAAGGATAAAAGTGCTCCTACACAGGGTACAGAGCAACCCACTGTTGTTGAGAAGAATGTTGCACCCTCTAAAGTTTCTAAAAGTGCCTCAAAGAAGGTTGAAGAGAAGAAGAAATTAGATAAAGGAAAGAAGGTTGAAGTTGCCTTGCCTCCAAGTAGGAAGAAGGGTAAGGGCTTAAAGAAAAGGAAACAACTAGAAATGACTAAATGGAGCTTTAAAGCAATAGTTTCTAGAATTGTATATTCTCTAGATGAAATTGAAAGATGTGGCTGGAACATCACTCCCTTTCTCATTCAACAGAAATGGGAGAGATTCATTTCTCTAGATGACTTAGTCTACAAAGAGAAAGTTAGGGGGTTCTATGCAAATGCCAAATATCAAACTGACCCTCCAGAAATCACCTCATGAACTGGTGAGAGAGAGTTTTCCACCACTCCTCACTCAATAGGAAGATCCCTTGAAATTCCAAATGAGGGAACTCAACTATATGAAGAACAGTGGTATAACTTCTTAGGCATTTCCATACAAGAACTCAAAGCCACCCTTCTTAAAGACACTTCTCTCCCTATCTCAGCACAAAACCTCAAACCTATGGTAAGAATCCTTCACCATATCAGTTCTCACACCCTTCTTCCTAGGGCAGGGTCATTTGAAAAAGTGACTACTGGTGATTGCATGATCCTGTACCATCTCATTGAGAACAAACCCATTAGCCTTCCTTTCCTAATCATTCATCATATGATGAATGCCATCAAGGCAGATAAAACCTCCAACTCCTTGCCATATGGAAAAGCTCTTACCAGAATCTTTAATCACTTTTTGATCAAGATCTCTGTTAATGAAGGCATGATAGAGTCCAAACCATTCACTACAAAGAATTTGAAGCTGATGGGGCTTGAGGTCACAACAAGAGATGAGCAAAATGATGGGAAAAAGAATAAACAAAAGAAATAATCAGTATCTAAGGTGTCTGTAGAGAGAGAGAAAGAAGAAACACTATCTCAAATATTGAGAAGAGAGTCAAGGAGCAAGAGTAGGAATGATCCTATTCCTCAAGAGAAGGAAAAATTTCCTGAGAAGAGTTCTGAGAAGGATGCAGAACTTGAGAATAGTGAAGAAATAGAGAAAAATGATCCTGAGAAGGATCAAGATGAAGAAATTGAGGATAATCAATCTGCGAAGCTTCAGAATAAAGAAGCAACTGCTGACAAGGTTCAATCTCAAGAGGAGGAAGCCTCTAAGGAACCTGAGAAAAGTGCTCAAGGCACTTCTGATGATGAAAGGACCATAACAGATAAGAAGAGTGACTCTGCTCACTCTGCATCAAAGGAAATTATGGCTCTATTATCCAAATTGTACACTAGAGGAAAGATAAGAAGAGTGTGGAAGTTTGATGAGAAAGAAGCTACTAGTGCTCTTGTAGAGAGTTTCAACAAGACAGCTGCTGAATTGGAAATGAACACACCAAAGCAAGTTGCTGGTGATGAAAAATCTGCAGAAGGAACAGAAATACTGTACATTGACTCTTCTGGAGGCAATAGTTCTGTAAAAACAGTGGTGATTGAGGAAACTATTCCATTCAATTTGAATGAGGGAATCACTGTTGAACCACCTTATGAGGAAACAGTTGCAGCAGATGAAGAGGTTGATGTTGCAATATCTGAGAAAGATGCTTCTGCACCAGAAGAGAAGAGTGCAAAAGCTGAGAAGGGTGCAGAAGTGGAAGACAAGGTGGATGTTGAGAAGGTTGATGAAGCAGAAAATGAGCAAGAAGGATCTGCTCATGATGGCACAACCCTAACCAAACCAAACCCTGCATCACCTCAAGGAGATTTTCAAGGAAACATCTCCTCATCCATCATCCACACCCTTCTTCCCACATTTCTAAATTACCAAATGCCTACACTACCTTTCTCACCCTCACTCACTTTGCCAAAAACTCAACCCTTCTCACCTCAACCAATGGCCATTGCATCAGCACCTCCTATTCAACCATCTCCAAATCCAACCATTTCAAGAGTCACTTCCCACAATTTAGAACAGTTGCTTGTTGCCATAAATCAAGAACATGGTATCTCACCTCTTAAAACCACCAATACCATCATTGAAGAAGATGAACAGTGTACGTAATATATATTCATTATTGCCCTAAATTTCAAATTTATTCATGTAGTCTAGTGGTAATTGGAAGTGTATGCCACCCGAAAGTCATGGGTTCAATCACCCATCATGTCAAAATCTTTAATTTTTCTATTATAGTGATATTTGCAGGGGCATAACTAGATTATGGTGATATTTGCAGGGGCAGAACATATATTTATACCTTATTTAAATTATTTTTTTGGATGGAAAGCTGACCGAGGGGCATAACCGTAAGCGATTTATATTTGCAAGGGCAATTTTAAAGTTTTTTTTGTAGGGGCATAACTGGATTATGGTGATATTTGCAGGGGCAGAACATATATTTAAGCCAATAAAATATAATGGTGATCACAAGATTGGAATTTTAGGATTACCTGAACAATTTGTAGCCAAGGAAGCCATGTTGCAGCTCTTTTGTTTCCCGGTGCTTTTCGTTTCACGTGTCAAACAGGGGAGAAAAACTACTTCTATTCCACCAGAGCCGATTTCAATGTGAATTCACAACAGAACAGACAACACAAAACCCTATGGCTAGAAGTAGGGGCTTCTCACTTGTGTAAAATACGGGCCTACTAACCTATTAGAGTAAGCCCACTCAAGGCATTCCACATCATCCAGTTATTCATAATTTCTATATAAATAATCTCCATAATATTAAATTAAAATGACACAATTGGGATTATTAATAATAATAACAATATGGTCATAATATATAGACATCGTTCGCTTTGAGCATTAAAATTTTTTACCTGATCATGCTAGTCGAAAAAATAATCCAACAATCACCCACTTGGACTGCATGAGTCAAAAATAATACTCGAGACTAATTACCCAATATGTGGCCACAATAAGATGTCATAACAACAAAGACTTTCAATAATTGGTCCGAAATGAGATTATAAGTAACTAGGTTGTATAGAGATCATACCCGGTAGGAGTATTGAAATAATATATACTAGACACTTATAATCTCAGTGACCTAATAACAATAAGTCATGTGGAATATGGAAATGCATATTAAATATAAACAACTATGCAATTCCAAATAAACTAGTCCAACCATTCGCCCCAAAATACTCACTAAAAGACAACTCTGTATATAAATTTCATATTGAACAAGGGTCTCTCACCCTTTGAATGGGTGCAGAACAAGGGTTACAAGATTTCATATTGAACCTCGTAAGAACCTTTTCAATATAAATTTTTTGAGATAAACCAAGAACACCACAAGATCTGTCCCGGGGAACTTTCAACATGGAAGAATTTTCAGCAACTCTACCTCTTTTACTTCCTACTGTACAATATTGACAATTGAACTCTCTCCAATGCCAAGAACAGAACTAATATCCAACAAATATAAACCATCGCGCAAAACTTCATAACCCACAATGTAATATAAAGTAACCCTTTTATTATCGAAATGAAAAGAGTAACCACATTCATCCAACATAGAAACAGAAATCAAGTTCCTCTTCATAGAAGGTACATTAATAGTTTTTTTTTTTAAAATTTAAACATATTCCTTAAGAAAAACAATTCCTATATGCTCCACTTCCACAGCAGCTCCGTTCTCAACTACGATCTTCATTTCCCCTTCATTTGGCTTCCTTCTGTGTCTGAGCTCCTTTCTTCTTCTCAAGCCAATTTTTAAACCTCCAACAATCTATCTGCTTATGCCCAGGAATTTCACAAAACGTGCACTTTCCATTGAACTCGTATTTGGGCTCACTAGAACCTTCTTTAGAAGTTTGCCTAGGAGTTTGGCCAAAACTTCCACTACCCTTCCTCTTAAATTGAGGCTTATTGACTTTATTCTCATAGAATTTCTTCTTCTTGTTGTTGTTATTGTCGATAGGATATTAAAACTCTAAGGCCATAATATTCAATATTTTAGTTGCGAATTGTAGTCCCGCCTAAGTGTCACGAACTACAATGCACAATTAAAATTACCAACAATATTAAAACATCTCCTTAAAGTTAATATCGATAGGATATTAAAACTCTAAGGCCATAATATTCAATAAGCGTCACAAACAACAACATAAAACAATCTTTTAATTGCACATTGTAATCTCACCTAAGGGTCCTGAATTACGATGCACGATTAAAATCACAACAATATTAAAACATATCCTTAAAGTTAATATCGATGAAATATTAAAACTCCAAGGCCATAATATTTTATAAGTCTCACAACAATATTAAAACATATCCTTAAAGTTAATATCGAAAATATATTAAAACTCTAAGGCCATAATATTCAATAAGTCTCATAAACATTAGGAATTATATCAATCATGACAAACCAATAGGATATATTAAGTATTAAAATAATTTTCAATGCAAATTTAACAAAATTTGTCACAATTGGTACCGAGCACACACACTTTTTATATTTCAAAATGAATCAATCTCCACAAAAGATGCCACTTTTGTGACATGTTGCTTCAATCAATTCACTCTAAAATATATAACTAAACTGTCCCATGTTCGAAATTCAGAATCCCTCTTGTCCAAAAAACATATCCAAAATAGTAATAAGTGATAAATCAAATTCATGACTATGAACTGAATTGTGAAAATAAAAGTCCAGCTGCAGCCCACATAATAATCAAAATAAAACTGAAGAACAAAATATTTAAATCGCCGCAAAGTCTGAAATTGAAATCTGAACTCGAAACTTAAATGACCCAACTTAAAATTGGTTTGCAGCCATCGAACTCATTTATAAAACATCCAACAATTCATCCTTCAATGGAGATTGTGTAAAACAATAACTTAATTTAACACTTAATACTCAAAAGAAATCAACTATTTCACTAACCAGAACTAATGTATAAAAGTCAAGGTTTAAATGTAATTATTATATTTAATTTATGAAAGTCAAGCTAATTTTCCGTTTTTTATAATGCCAGAATATTCATTTCCGTTTTTATATTAACAGCTAATGACGTGGATGCCTTGCAGTCAGGAAATTGCTGACGTGTTATTACGTCATCAATGACGTAATTTTTTTTGTCTGCTGACGTGTCATGATGATGTGTGTGATTCATGGTTTATATTTATAAAGATAAAGATATCCATCGTTTCGGGTTTTTCTCTTTGGCTAGCGCTTTTTTAATAAACGCTGCTCAAGGTAGCGACTTTTTTTCGCACTTCTGGCGTAGTGCGTCCTGGGTGAAACTGAGATAGTCTACCCCAAATATTTTTCTCTACTTCTTTTTCTTCTTCTCAACGCCCTTCTTCTATTAACACTCTCGAGAGCTACCAATTCAAATAACACTTTAGAGAGATACCAACTACATATAATATTCATTAGTCATTGCCCAATGTGTTCTTAACAGCATCAGCATCAGCATCAGCATCAGCATCAGCATCCCCTTGTGCATTTGCCTCACCTTGTTGGCCAACCCACAACAGTAAAATAGTTCCATTAGTCAATAAGATTGCCCAATTAAGATTCAACATTCACATTTGCTATTGTATTTTTTTTGAGACAATTCTACTTCTCCATTATTTTGAGAAGCAGCTAGCTATTTTTTTTAAAGGAAAACGTAGATATATAAATAAGGGAGTACTTAACCTTTACTTAACCCATATACAATCGAGAAAAGTCAAACGAAAAAAAAGAAAACCACTGAAGACTTAAACTACCTCAAAGAGATGTAGTCAATAGGGTCAACAAACCACTCACAAAATAAATAAGAAGAATTACCATTAGCGTAGAACCACTTCCAAGAAAGAAATAATATATTTCCTTTAAATACATCTCCCAAAATATGGCACACCTCTAAAAAAATACATTTGTTTCTCAGGTCCCAAATAACTCAGAGAACAGAATGCCAGATGAGCATAAAATCACGTCTGCACCTGGATGGACCGCCAAAATGAATGAATTGAAAGAACAATGACGGAAGATCCTGCTGCATGACGAAATCATAGCCCAACAAACTAACGATAACATACCAAATCGCAGAAACAACTATTACTAATGCATGAGCTTTTTTATACGAGAATCAAAAACATCATTTACTTTCGTTTTATTTGTTTTCGTTTTCATTTCCACTCTTTCCACTTCAAAAAAGAAATACCAGTAAAAAAAAATTAATATTTTCCAAACTTTAAAAATACCAAAATCACCATTTTTATTTTTCTAAAATTCCATTCTCTCTAAATAATAGTGTTTCATCTTCTCTGGATCGCTATTGTGCAATATAATAGTCATTCATCTTCTTATTAGCTATACTAAATAATTATTTTAGTTATTTTTCTATTATTTTAAGAAAGTAAAGCAGAAAATATCTTTTCAAAGAAAATGGAAACATACCCTAAGTCATTTAGACAAAATCACAAAATTCTGAAAATAAATGTGAAAGCCTCAATGCTAGATTTCCTGACAAATTGAGCAGCATTACTTCGGTTATCGATCCATGATGATGCACTAGTGCAGAAAAGTTTTGGACATTTAGCATCGATTATCCGACAATGCTAAATCCCCTGATGCTAAAAGTGGGACATTTAGCATCGGTTATTTAACCGATGCTAAAAGTCACCTTTAGCATCGGTTGTATAGAATAACCGATGCTAAATGTCTCTTCCAAGTACATTTAGCATCGGTTGTATAGAATAACCGATGCTAAATGTCTCTTACAAGTATATTTAGCATCGGTTATTCTATACAACCGATGCTAAATGTCTCTTACATATACATTTAGCATCGGTTGTATAGCATAACCGATGCTAAATGTCTAATTTCTTTATATTCTTTTTATTTTTTTATCCATACCAATTAACTAATTTATAAGAACCTGTTATATACAGATCATTCCGGTCATCAACACACATAATAAATATATAAAAATACTTCAACTTCCATTAAACTTAATATCTTACATTTAGAGATCACAAGTTAAACTACTTAGAAAACAAAATAACAATAATGTTTGTTCAAAATGTGGTATCCACCATAACACACTTTAGGATCCTTTCCTACACTACCAATTCAACCAAACAGTTTCCCACTAAATGCAACAAAATATTTTTTGCTCTGTACGAATCTTCATAAAGAATTCCGCCCAAAGCTGACGAACCTCCCAAATCAGTATATGACTTTGGGTGACATGCTGGCATAAACGTGAAATAGAACACATGACTACTACAGGCATCCAAATACAGCTTTAACGTGTTTCCCTTTTTCTAAACAAGAAATAACATTATACCAAAATGATAAGTAGAAAAGTAAAAGAACATGAATGCATTCAATATACATGTTAGAAGAAAAAAGTTCACCTGAGCTTGGCCCATGCCTTGGCTTGCTTGATGACTCATATTTTCAGGTTGATGCATTTTTGGTTTCTCTTTTCTGGTCTTCATAAAAAATATGATAACTTGTTGGATGAGTAAGATACATTTTTTTGTGATTATCAAAATAAAAAAATAAAAGAAGCTTATATAATGTCAAAGTACAGATATCTATATACAGGAGAAAATATAAAACAACCATTGTAAGAAAATTGCTTTAACTAACTGTTATGCATCCATTCCCTAATTTCTACAATATGAGACTGAACTCTTATAAATGAAATAGACAAATAGAGAACTCCTTCATCTTGTTCTTGAAGTCATCAACCGGCACGTTGTTTTCCAATGCTCGAACAATCTGTCTCATTATTTGATGATTCTTGCAAGAATCTTCAACACTATAAGCAGCACAAACAACCGACAATGAGATAGATAGTACAAGCATTCGAAGCCAACGAGTCTGATGAATTATATGAAAGTTATCGGCATTTACCTTTTTTTTGGTGGAGTTTTTTTCTTTAAATCCTACACGATAGCAAATATAATGGTGATGCTTGCATGTATATAAATAGACTCAAATTTATGACTTGAAGAACACGTGTAATGTTTTGCACCATTTACCTACTTTAGTTTAGCCTCAAGATTAGTAACTTGCAGACATTTTAACCATAACAAGTTAGAAAGAGAAAGCTTAGATTGGAGTTGGAATATATCCATCTTACTAAAAATAGACAACAACTTACAGTTAAATCCCTTTCGGTGTTAAAAAAGAAAAGAAAGAAAAAACATAGTATGTTAAAATCTAAATTAAGTATTATAATGTTGCATTCTTAATTAGGTTTAATAATGGTTTTTTTAGATTAAACGGGGTATTAAAATTAATGAAACAAATAAATGCAACAGGAAGCATAATGTGACTTAAGCAATAAGATGTAAAAGCTATCATAAGGCAGCAGAATAAATTGATCAAGAATGAAATATGAAAACAAGGGAATAGTACAACTATTTATAGCAAGTACGATGGTCTACCATACTCTACACTATGATTTATTACATGATAACAAAAAGGAAATAACTGTAAAATGCCAGCTGCTAGGATAAGTGGGAATCCAATGAGTATATTCCATTTGAACCAATCCTCATATTTTCTCTCTCCAAGCATCCAATACTCGTAAACCATGTGCCACTAAAGTCCAAAAATTATACGTTGCTTACCAAGGGAAGATTTGTACAATTAATTGTCAACGTGCTAGTGTTGTGTGCCTAAATGCATTCCCTGCGCCAATGTTGCCTCTGTGCCTGCTATATCAGTATGCCTTGCTGCTATATCAGTAGAGCATGCTGCTATATTAGTAATTTTTGTTCCCACTACTATTCCACCAGCATCAGTCCCATTTGTTTCTTTGTCTTTCTTCAATTCTAAGAGCCCCTCACAAGCTTGACCATGGTAAATGTTTATCATGTCAAGCTTGGAAATAAATGAATTAAACATAGTAGGTGCTAAGACCTTAGTAAAAAAATCTGCAAGTTGTCCTTTGGGAGAGACAGGAAGCAACTTCATCATACCAGCTTGTAATTTTTCCCTCACGAAGTGACAATCAATCTCTAAATGCTTTGTTCTCTCATGGAATACTGGATTAGCTGCAATATGAATAGCACTCTGATTGTCACATTATAGTACTAGTTGCCTATCACAATTGACTTTCAATTCTCCAAGCAAGAAAAGAATCCATTGTAATTCACAAGTTGTTGTTGACAAGGCACGATATTCTGCTTCAGATGAAGATCTAGAGACTGTTTGTTGCTTCTTGGTTCTCCATGATACAAGTGATGAACCTAGGAAAAAACAATACCCTGAAACTGGTTTCCTAGTATCGAAACAATTGGCCCAATCAGCATCAGAGAAACCAAATATTTGTAGAACTAAATCCCTTGGGAAGAATAGGCCACGACCAGGTGTTCCTTTCAAGTTTTTCGGAATCCTACAGATTGCATTATAGTGAGTAACAGTAGGTGCATTCACATGTTTACTCAATTGTTGAACTGAGAATGTGATATCAGGCCTAGTGTTTGTCAAATACAACAATTTTTCTATCAACCTTCTGTATAGAGCAGTGTTTTTGAAACTCTCAGTAGAATCACAATGTATTTTTGTATTTGAATCAAGTCGTATGGAGGCAGGCTTAGTAGCTAATTGACCTGTTTCATGCAGTAAGTCTAGACAATGTTTTCTTTAACTTATAGTGATTCCATTCTTGGATTGAGCAACTTCTAGCCCAAGAAAGTATTTTAAGGATCCAAGATCCTTTATTTTAAAAGCAGCATCCAAAATGGCTTTGATTCTTTTGAATTCTCCCAGAGAACTTCCTGCCAGAATGACATCATCTACATATACCAATAAGGTTGTGAATTCTCCATCTTTCTCATGAGTTAAAATAGAGTAATCAGAGTGAGACTGTTTGTATCCTTCACCGAGAAGCAAAGTGGTCAATTTCTCATACCACTTCCTACTAGCTTGCTTGAGACCCTATAGAGATTTTTGCAATTTGCACACCTTGGTTTCTTTACAGTGAGACACACCTTTTGGTATTTCCATGTAAACATCTTCTATTAGATCATCATGTAAAAAGCATTATTGACATCAAGTTGATGCAAGTGCCAGTTTTTCATAGAAGCAATAGCTAAAAAGGTTCTCACAGAAGTAAGTTTGGCAACAGGACTAAAAGTTTCAAAGAAATCCAAACCTTCAATTTGGTTATACCCTTTTTCCACAAGCCTTGCTTTATATCTCTCCACAGAACCATCTGCTTTATGCTTCACCCTGTATACCCATTTGCTTCAATTAGGCTTTACATTAGGAGGAAGATCAACAATTCTCCAAGTATCATTGTTTTTCAATGCCTCTAACTCTCTTTCCATAGCATCTATCCAAAAAAATTCTTTGCAAGCCTCTTCAAAAGTGTGTGGTTCAGTGATGGAACTCAAAGACAAAGCATAGTTTTGGTATTCATGAGACAGATTGGAAAAAGAATGATCACTTGAGATAGGTTAAGTAGTACCTGAAGATGAGTTGGTTTTGGCATGATCCTTTGAGAGACTATTGCATATGTAGTCTGATAAGTGTGATAGTTGCCTTGTCACTCTGCTGGAATGTCTCAAAATAGGTGTGTTGGTTTCTGGTGGTGAATTTGAGGCTGTGTGAGGTGAGTGTGGCTATGCAGATGAATTTGGTTTTGTTTGTGGTTTGTTTGGCAAGAAATCTGTGATTTGTGGAGTATTTGGGCTAGTAACTGGTTGATTAATTTCAGATGCTGGAGTGTGAGGAATGAAGTTGTTTGGATCAATGGTGTGTAAAGGATCAGTGGCTATTTGAGGGTCAATATCCTTTTGAGGGTTAGTGCCATTGTGTGAGGTGTTTGGAGTAAAATAATTCCATTTGGACAAAGGTTGAGGATTAACATAAGGTAGTATATGTTCATGAAAAACAATATTTCAAGACATGAAAATTTCTTTATTTTGGAGATCTAATAAAGCAGTACCCTTGACACCAGCTTTGTATCCTAGGAACACACATTTTCTAGCCCTAGGGTCAAGCTTTGTCCTATGAACTTTTAAGGTGGATGCATAACAAAGGCGTCCAAAATCTTTGAAAGAATCAATCTGAGGTAACACACCTTTTTGTACAAAATATGGAGACTTGTTTTTCAAAGTGGTGTAGGAACTTGTTTGGTGTATTATCCCTTTTGAGGAGTAAAAATATGGTATTAAAAACTCTAGTCCATTATCAGTTCTCACAGTTTTAACATTGACATCAAACTATTTTTCAATATGGTTTATGAAATTTTTCACATGGTTGCTCACTTCACTCTTGGTTTTAATTAAGTAAGATTATCCAACTGCATCTACTATAATCATCCAAGGCAGTTAAAAAATACTTATGACCATGAACAGAAGAAGTAGAAATAGGAACCCAAATGTCAAAATGTATTAATTCATAACACTTTGAAGCTCTGTTCAAATTTACATTGTATGATAGTTTCTTTTGTTTTGCATAATGACAAATATCACACACAGAATCCTCATCTATTGTTATGGAAGGAAAGTCACTATGCATCAACTGATTCTTTGATTGGAGAGGTGTCCTAGTCTAAAATGCCATAAGGCTTTGTGAGGTAAAATTTCTGTTTCCATCTCAACAGTGTTTATAGGAGCAGCATCACTTATCTCTGGTATCTCCAAGTACACTAGTCCCTCAAAGATCATACCCGAACCAATCATCTCCTTGGTCTGCTTGTCCTGTATGAGACATTTTGGAACATCAAACAGAACACTAACTTGTAAGTCAATCATGAGCCTTGGAACAGAAATGTGATTAAGACAGAAATCTGGCACATACAGTACATCAACTATGTACAACTTAGGAGTGAATTGGACAGTTCCTTTTAGAGTTGCAAAAGTTTTGTGACCATTACGAAGTTTAATACTAATAGGCTTTATAGGGACATAGTTTTTGAAAAATTTAAGAGAGCAACAAATGTGCACACTAGCACCAGAATCAATAATCCATAGGCCTAATTTGCTTAATTTCAAAGAGCATATGTAAGAAATGCTACCTGAGTTGCTATCAAGAGAAGGGAATGAGCTTCCTACCATGTTCACAGACTTAGTTGATGACACAGAACCTTGTGTGGAAGCTGCTTGAATCATGTTGATCAGTTACTCATACTGATCTTCGGAAATTCCAACTGTCTTGCTCTCACTGTCATCATCTTTCTGCACTTCATCCTCTTCATTGGATACATTGTTGGCATTCCTTGTCCAATTTGGTGGGAAACCATGCTTTTTGTAACAATTTTATGTAGTGTGCCCGATCTTACCACAGTAGGTACACTACTAGAAATTCGCTAAATAGTGACCGATTTAGTGACTAAATATAATCGGTCACTTTAGTGACCGATTTAGAGACAGTCTTAGACTTAAAATACTTTGTGTTTAGCGACCGATTTTATGGTCGCTAATGTTTGTGACCGATATTTCAGTGACTGACCTTCGACCAAAAATTCTGTCCCCTGTTTTTTTAAACCAAAAAAAAATCATTTCCCACCATTTTTTCTAACAAAATCCGGTTCCCTATTTTCCCTAAACAAGTTTTACTTCCCGCTACTACCCTCATTTTCCTCAATTTTTTTTTAACTTTCCACTACACTCTTTTTCCTAAAGAAAATGAGAATTGGGATTCATCAATAAAGAGAATTGGAAATTTTTCCCACTAACTTAGGAATTCACGTTCAGAGGGAAACAAATTGCTTCTCAAAAGTGAATTACGATTCATAAGAAAAAACCCTAACTCTCCACCTCAGCGTCAGAACAAAACCACACACTCAAACTGCTCAAGAAATTTCCTATTAATTGCAAGATTCTCGTTAACACCCAGGTTCCTTTTTCTCTTTCTAAAGCCCGTTTCTTTTTCTTTCTTTCGATTATTTTTACGTTTTTCGCTGTAGTTTCGTAATAGTGGTGTTTGTTTGATTAATTTGGATGAAGCTGTTTTTATTTATTATTAGAATATTAGAATATTTGTTAAATGAGAAATTCTTGGTGATTTGAAGCCTCAAGAAACTGTAGTAAATTCTTTTCCTATAGTGATGTTGTGTTAAGTTGTGTGGTGATGTGCTTTACATGTGATAAGCGTTAGGATTCAATTGAAAACAAACTAGTTTGACATCAATGAAGTCTAAATTATGTAGCTTGGTGAGGATGGCCTTGTTTAAGGCATCTGTTATTTGATAGTTTATGCAACTTAATTCTGTTGGGATCTTGATGGAACCTTTGCTTCCCTCTCGCAGAGTCGCAACTTTACGCCTCTGCATCACTCTCGCTCGTCGTTGTCGCTTGCTGCTCCACGTCCTTCGCATCTCTCACTGAAGGTAAAAGCGGGATAAATTTCTGGTGATGACTTTGTTATTGTAAAATTGGATTTTGATGACTTTGTTACTGTAAAAATGATTTTGATGACTCAAGTGGGTTATTGTAAATGTGGGTTTAATTTTTGGTGATGCCTTTTTTATTGTAAAAGTGGATATTGATGACTTTGTTATTGTAAAAGTGATTTTGATTATTTTGATGATTTAAGTGGGTTATTGTAAAAGTGGGTTTAATTTCTGGTGATGACTTTGTTATTGTAAAAATGGATTTTGATGACTTTGTTATTGTAAAAGTGATTTTGATGACTTAAGTAGGTTATTGTAAAAGTGGGTTCAACATTTCATTTGTTTTTTTTCTTCTTCTAATTTTCAGATTCTTTGCTTTTATCTTCTGAAGGCTTGAATCTATTTTATACTGTTTAGGATATGCTTTTGTTGGTTACAATTTTATACTTTTCTTTCTGATATTGAAACGGTAGATGTTAGAATAGATTCTCAATGGATTTTGCTTTTTCTAAATGGTATTCTCTTGCAATTGACTCGAGATCTTCTTAGAACTCTTCTTGGTCATTGAGTCAAAAAGACAGTTGCATGTCATGTTACAAACTTTGTTAATCGTGAGAACTGAAATGATCAATAAGCATACATAAGACAAGTACTGCCCTTTAGAAGTTTATTAAGCCTCCTTTTGTACAACAAAGCAGCCACAAACACTGTATCTTAATCTTATCTAAACCCTTCAATTCTAAGTTCCAGTAAATACAACATGGAGGTTAAAAAGAAAAGCTTTTACAACTGATGAAACATGAACAAGATATGGTTCATGTTTTTTCTAGCTCCTATAGAAGGTCAAAATGGAAAGAACAAATTCCAACAACTTTGTGCAAATAATTTTATCTAAGCAGTAACAGTAGAATAAAAACAAAACACAACCACAGTATGTTTCGATTACCAGTTTTTGTTGTTTTCCCAAATCCCCTTGAAAAATTCACACTAAGCAATTATTGATTTACTCTTTTGTGATACTTAATTGGAAATTTTCTTTTGATACTTATTGATTAACATAATTTTTTGTTTCCTCTCAGATTATTGTATTTGTGTCAAGTGTTGGGAATTTTCACTCTTCATTTTGTTTTATCACTTGGGAGACTGACTACTAGAGGTCGGTAAGATTCTAGCTTTTTTCTACATTCCTTTATCTCAAAGTTACTACAAACAACTTCTTAGCATTTCCATTCTGTTTGATATCGTTTGATTGAAAAATAGTGTCTTTATATTCTTTCCATGGCTTGTTTGTTTGTTATATTCTGTTTGAATTAAAACTATGTTGCTTGTAAATGTGAATAATTTTGGGGTGTACTATTTTGCGATTATAACTGGGTCAAGAGGGAAAAAATGCCTATTGTAAGATCTTCGTTTCGCTGATTAGTGGGGATGTATTTTTTTGCTTTATCATTCGACAAAATATGGACATTCGTGTAACTCATAGTTGGATGTATAATAGACTACTTCCTTGCCGAAAGGGATATACAACTGCATTTGAAGATGTGGTAAAGGAATTTATTTCTTTTGCATGCAAACAAGAAGGTGTGTCAAATAATCAAATTAGATGTCCTTGTCCTCGATGCAAAAATATGGATCATCTTGATGCCGAACTAGTTAAAGTTCATCTTTATAGTAAAGGGTTTAAACCTGATTATTGGTATTGGACATGCCATGGATAAAGTGATCCGAAGTTGAAGGCAAAAGTTAATACTCATCATAGGAATACTACCACTGCACAAAAGGGACGAAATGAACACTATAGTAGATTGGAGAGCATGGTTTATGATGTTGTTGGTCCAGAGTATCAAGTGGATTATGATGAAGAAATGGAAGAGTCTCCAAACATAGATGACCAAGAGTTTTATGATTTGCTACATGCAGCTCAAAAGCCATTGTGGCCGGGATGCAATAATCACACCGAATTATCTATTGCTGTTAAATTTGTTGACAATTAAGTCGGAGGGAAATATTTCCCAACGGTCATTTAATCAGATAGTGGCACTAATGAAAGAGACACATCCTCCAAACAATCTTATTCCTAAAGACTATTATAGGACAAAGAAAATTGTTTCAAAACTTGGTCTAACTGCAAAAACAAAAAAAAGATTGTTGTGCAGAAGGTTGTATGTTATACTACGATGATGAATCTAAACAATTAAGGGAATGCAAATTTTGTGGTGCACCTCGTTATAAGAGAATAAAAATTGGTAAGAAGAGATATAAAGAAATACCTTTGAAGAGAATGCATTACATACCCTTAATTTCGAGGCTTAAGAGATTATATGCATCTATGAGTTATGCTCCACATATGAGGTGGCATTATGAAAATAGACGACAACCGAGAGTGTTGTGTCCGTCAAATGGAGAGGCTTGGAAACACTTTGATCGAACATATCCTGATTTTGCAGCTGAACTGAGGAATGTAAAGTTAGGGTTATGTAGTGATGGTTTTATGCCATTTAATCAGTCAGCCTCTTCTTATTCTTGTTGGCCAGTAATTGTCACTCCTTACAATCTTCCTCCAGAACTATGGATGACTACACCCTATATGTTTCTCACTTTGATTATTCCCAGACCAGATAATCCAAAGGACAAGATAGATGTGTATTTGTAACCACTTATAGATGAGCTAAAAAAGTTGTGGAATGAAGGAGAGCTGACATATGATACGTCGAAAAAACAGAACTTCATTATGAAAGCTGCATTGATGTGGACTATCAATGATTTGCATGAAGTATGGTGGTAAGTGTTCCTGGTTTGATTCCCATCGTCAGTTTTTGCCGAAGGATCATGCATTCCGAAGAAATAAGGATGCATTTTTGAAGAATCGAATTGAAAGGGTGATGGCTTTGGGGAATATCATAATTGGATAAAACAAAGCATCTTTTGGGAGCTACCTTACTGGAAAACCAACTTAATAAGACATAACCTTGATGTGATGCATATTGAGAAAAAAATGTTTGATAATGTCTTTAATACAGTGATGGACATCAAAGATAAGACTAAAGATAATGTTAAGGCAAGAATGGATTTGAAGGAGTATTGTCGACGAAGGGAACTAGAGTTACAAATAAAACCTAATGGAAAAGTTTTGAAGCCTAAAGCGAAATATGTATTGTCTAATGACCAAATAAAGGTTGTGTATAAATGGATTAGTGAGTTGAAAATGCCTGATGGATATGCCTCAAATTTGCTCTGATGGATCAGTTTTGAATGTTAATGGTAATTTGTGCCATTAACATTGAAAACTGATGTGACAGTGACTGAAGATGGTCCATCACTAGGGTGAACGTAGTAAGGACTTGACTGCTCTGAAGCTAGATCCTTGGTTGGATTCATAGATGCAGCACTTGGTCCTGTAGCAGATCCATTACCTCTAGCCATGGCCACAAAAAAAATTGTAAAACGAAGGAGAAGAACAAGCAAGGTAATCAGAGCAAATGCTCTGATACCATATTAAAATTAATGAAACAAATAAATGCAACAGGAAGCATAATGTGACTTAAGCAATAAGATGTAAAAGGCATAATAAGGCAGCAGAATAAATTGATCAAGAATTAAATAGCATATTCATTGCTGATGAAAACAAGGGAATAG
Organism: Astragalus glycyphyllos; assembly: GCA_963573325.1. Taxonomy (NCBI): domain Eukaryota; kingdom Viridiplantae; phylum Streptophyta; class Magnoliopsida; order Fabales; family Fabaceae; genus Astragalus; species Astragalus glycyphyllos. Next base: position 13,249,390 of record OY754314.1, on the reverse strand, counting down.
TACAACTATTTATAGCAAGTACGATGGTCTACCATACTCTACACTGATTTATTACATGATAGCAAAAAGGAAATAACTGTAACTTTCCAGCTGCTAGGATAAGTGGGAATCCAATGAGTATATTCCCTTTGCACCAATCCTCATATCTTCTCTCTCCAAGCATCCAATACTCGTGAACCATGTGCCACTATAGTCCAAAAATTATTCGTTGCTCACCAAGGGAAGATTTGTACAATCAATTGTCAACGTGCTAGTGTTGTGTGCCTAAATGCATTCTGTGTGCCAATGTTGCCTCTTTGCCTGCTATATCACTATGCCTTGCTGCTATATCAGTAGAGCATGCTGCTATATCAGTAATTTTTGTTCCCACTGCTAATACACCAGCATCAGTCCCATTTGTTTCTTTGTCTTTCTTCAATTCTAAGACGGGGCGAAAAGCCCAAACGGATTATAAGAGGATCAATCTAGGAGTAGGAGCTCCAATTACATCTGCATCTAGTAACAATCAAACATTGGGAGGAGGAGTATAAAAAATAACAAGGCCATCATCGAAAGTACAACCCATATTAGCAAGCTCATCAACGACCTTATTTGCTTCATGATAGACATGAGAAATGCACACATTTGAGAAAGTAGCCACTAGGTGTTTAATGTGCCTCACAAGCTGGTGCCCGGCAACACTAGCTACCTGCACGATCCCCTTTTAGACACTGCACAATCACAAGAGAATCCAACTGAAGCTCAATTTGTGCAAAACCTTTTGTCGCCGCTAACGTAAGAATCTTCAAAGCGCCGCAGAGATCGACCAGGTAAGCAGTAGAGACAAATAGATGCTTGGCAAAGCCCCCAAGCCAACGCCCCTAAGAGTCACGAACAATCCCCCCACAACTAGCTACATTAAGGGAAGTCTTTGCTGCTCCATCAGTATTAATTGTAATCCATCCATGCCCGACCGGTTTCCAACTAACATAAATCCGGTGACAACTACAATCCAAGATAGGACCTCACATGACCTTACCTTTCTCATGTTCATGGGCCGCAGCAAGAACAATACGAGATGGGAAACACGGCCTGACATAATCATCATTATGTACCTGTTTGATTCTCCAGAATCAGAGATTATAGCAACATGTTGCCCACACATTACACCACTCCAAGGAAGTATCAATAATTAAGGAATTTGTTATATTAAGATGAATGTACTCCTCTTCGTCACAACCATTGAAACTAAGACGCAGATGATGGGGAATTAAATGATTCCATAGCTGCTTGGCAAAATAGCATTCACGAAGAACATGCAAGATAGATTCGGGAACATTATGAAAATTGGGAACATTATGAAGCAAAGTCTGCTAGCATCGGTTTTGAGACCCCAAGCAAGCTTCATGAGGCAGACTCTGTTCATGGTAGAAAGATCTCTGATGCCTAGACCACCCAAGTGTTTGGGCAAGATTAGAGTATTCGATTTGATAAGATGTAGCTTCCGAGAGTACTCATCAGTATCACCCCCACACAAAACAACGTTGAAGCCGTTGGATATCATTCGAACAATTCTTTGGAATTGGAGTAGTCATCGTTGTATAACTAATTTAGTCAAAGGCACACCCAAGTATTTTCCCATAGTCGTACTAACCCTGAAACCTGAAACATGCACTAGTCTACTTCTCATAGAGTTGGTTCTTGGAAAGAAAATAGAGGTTTCCTCCCAGCTTACCATTTGACCCGACATGTCATAAAAGGTATTCAAGGTATTGGAAACCCACGTCATGTTGCCCTCTGTAGCTTTACCAAAGAGAAGTAAATCATTAGCAAACATTAGATGAGAAATTTTTGTCCCGCTTCTACCTGCTCGAGTAGGCGTCAAAGCTCCATTATCCACTTGCTCAACTATTAAGTGAGATGGGGTCTCCTTGACGGACTCCCCTTTGAGGAGTGAAAAAATCTGATTTTGTGCCATTCCACAACACATTAGTATTGACACTAGAAATAGTCTGCATGATGATGTTGATGATGTTGGAGGGAAAATCAAGTTAGAGAAAATAAAAAGGGAGCCGGTATTTGAGCACAAGCACACATATGATAATGTTTGTGTTTTCCAAAGATCTTCAAGAGGTGAGTAATCACACCCATTAAACTCCTCCATGGTATGTACTTATTTTGTGAATATTGTTACGAAGTAATTTCGAATTTCAAAGATTAATTTATGATAGAGGTTATTATAAATTTGTCCCGTAAAGTTTTCTGGCTGGTAATACTTGAAATCCATGATGTATGTGTTGTGTGTTGCTCAAAGCCTCAACGTATTTAGATGTTGTGATATTCTTTATGTTCGGTACCTGGGCTCCTGAGACGCGTAAGCTCGGGGTACTAATTTGATTAAATGTGCTTCCAAGGGTTGAAGATTGAGCTCGGGATGTCCGAGACAGATCGTGCGTCCACGTCGGGTGGGGGGTACCTACAAAACACTTCGACGCTCAAGTCAGTAAGAGAAAAAGAAGGAGAGATAAGGAAAAATAGAGTAATGTCAATGAGTAAAACTTACCGTGACTGGAGGGCGGAACCTCTATTTATAGGCAAGGTGTCGTACCTGAGCCGTTGGATGCGGGTGCATGGATCTTGACCGTAGGATATGGGTACCAAGAATTTGAGTACATGCTGAATTACCTGGAGTACCAAAATGGGCCAGGCCCAAGTTTCACAAGGTCCAACCCAGTCCGGAACACTTTATATTCTGTTAGATGTTTTATAGTCCTCGTTTTTAGTTAATGCGATCCAATAATAAGAAGATTTGTTTTTTTAATTCTTTATTGCTTATGTCCTGAACTATCTGATTTTTGATTCCCTCAGATTGGTACCTTCCCTATAGATTAACAATTGTGTGCCGTAATCCATGAAGATTTCTTATCATACAAAATATTTTTAGTTATAAATTATATTAATTAGGCAAAATTACACCAGGGGACCTTTAACTTATTTATTTGTAACAAGTTGGCCCTTTAAGTTTCTTTTGTAACAAATAGGCCCTTTAAGTTACCCGACGTTGACACCGTTGACCCTATTAGTAAAATGTAATATCGTTCATTACATCAAAATACACCAAAATATGTTTGTTTGCATCAAAATACATAAGCTAGAGTAGTCACAATATATAAAGTAGCATTACATCAAAATATATAAGCTAGAGAAATCATTAAAAGGGCCTATTTGTTACAAAAAAAACTTAAAGGTCCAACTTGTTACAAATAAATAACTTAAAGGTCCTCTAGTGTAATTTTGCCTATTAATTACTAGCCTAATTTAAACTTAAAAAAGATATATTTTGACTTGTAAGTGTTTGAGATGGGCTTCCAGCCCCACATGGATGGGTCTTTGACCCCACACTAGACGAGTTGGTGCTCCACATGGATGGGTCTGGGACCCATATTAGACGAGCTTCAAGCTTCGCATGAATGGGTCTGGGACCCCACAATAGACGAGCTGGTGCTCCATACAGATGGGTCTTGTAACCCAAATTAGACGAGCTTCAAGCTCCACATAGATGGGTCTGAGACCCCATAGTAGACGAGCTGGTGCTCCATACAGATGGGTCTTGTAACCCAAATTAGACGAGCTTCGAGCTCCACATGGATGGGTCTGGGACGTCACATTAGACGAGCTGGTGTTCTACGTGGATGGGTCTTGTAACCCTTATTTGACGAGCTGGTGCTCCCTTTTACACATTGAGCTGTGATTTATTTATTTAATTTTGCTATTATGAACGTGAAGTATTTTTGATTATTGACCTTTAGCGGATGGTCTCTTGTTGGTTATTTTAAACTATTATTTTATCTTGAGAAAGTGTTTTAACAAATAATTATTTTTAAAGATTGTTTTTGAAGAACGTGGGTACCATGGTTGATTTTTCCGGTTACTACACCGGCTGAGAACAATACTCGTTTTTAGAAGTGTCTGTATTATTCACTGGGATTTCGTACCTCATTAGAGTGTTGTTTTCAGGAATTAAGATTGAGACCGTTGAGGAGATGAAGAATTCGCCGATGCTAGAGGGGTATATTTATTTTGGAGATATTTTTTAGATGCCCAATTTTGTAAACACTTGTAAATTTGTTTTAATTTTTATGAATGGAATTTTCAAACTTTTAATTATCAATTGTGGAATATCTATTTTATTTATCGAAAATTTCTATTTGTTTAAACTATTGTAAAAACATGTTTAAACTATTGTAATTTTTGAGATGGGGTTTGTTATCTTTATCTAACTTTTATGAAGGTTATTTTCAAAATACTTATTACAAGTTGCGAAATATTTATTTTGTTCTAGTTTTATTGGTTTCCTCCCGCAAAATCAGGGTGTACCAGACACAATATCAGGCATATGCGCCTTTAGCCTATTAACAATTACCTTGGTTATAACTTTGTCGAATACACTACAAAGGGAAATTGGTTGGAATTGAGTAACAAACTCATGCTTAGAAACTTTGGGGATAAGACAAATGTCTATAGCGTTGACTCGATTAAGCTTCTCTGGATTATTCCAAACAATCTTGGCAAAACTATAGAAATCATTAGCAACAATGTGTCAGTTTGCTTGATAGAAATCAGCTTGGAACCCATCCGGTCCAGAAGTCTTCCAAGCCTTCATAGAAAAAAGGGCTTTGTCTATCTCTTCATTCTCTACTAGCCTACCTATACTAATAGCCACATCCTCAGGTAGACGCTTGCACTAGTGGAAAAATGACTTTAGAAAGCATCATTTAGCATCGGTTGTTTGAACAGCCGACGCTAAATGTAGACGCGGTGGCAATTTTGCAATTAAGTGAAAGTTTTCATTTTTCTCGCCTACATCTAGCATCGGTTGTTTAAACAACCGATGCTAAAGGATGCTTTCTAAAGTCATTTCCAGACGCATGTACATTTAGCATCGGTTGTTTAAACAACCGATGCTAAAGGTCCCAATTTATTTCTACAATTCATGATTCTTTCTCACTCTCATTCTCAGTTTCCTTTCACACATTTCTCACAGTCTCTCACTCTGAACTCTGAACCCTTGCCGTTGCCGTCGCCGTCGTCCCTCCATCGCCGTCATCGTCGCCCCTCGCCGTCACTGTCCTCCCTCGCCATTCTCAGTCTCTCACTATTTCATTCACTGTTCGTTCACTATTTTCGTTTTCGTTCACTTTTTCAGAATCTTCAACCTCAGTTCGTTCAGAATCTTCAAATGGTAAGCATCTTGGCTCTCTCTTCCTCTCCCTTTGCTTTCGTTTTCTCAACTTGAAACCCTAATTTCGTTTTTGTGTTCAAAGGGGTAATTTTGATTTTGTCAAGTTTGTTTTGTTAGGTTACACACAAAATGTGCAATTGCTTGAAGGATCTTGAGTAAAATCCTTCGTTTGGTTTTTCTTCTCTTCAAGAATATGAAAGAGCTACGCAGTTAGACAACAATCATTCGCGGCGGAGGCACGATCTGCAGGTGTTGCAGCTACACGAACTACATTTTGTTACCGGGCTTCAACGAAAAATCTCATACAAGTAACGATTAAAGAATTTGCGAACTCTTTTTTTGCTTAATCAGTTATAGATTTCTCAATGTTAAGCAATTTTCATTTAGAACTTCATTAGAACTCTTTTTTAGTTTTTTCTTTGAAGTTTTGATGTGGTTAAATTTATAGATGCAAAGTTTTGATCAGAATTAATCAATTACGATTTTTACAGTTTTGCATCTTTCTATTTTCCTCAACTCACAGCTTCTGATGATGGCTTTTTTTAGTGTTTGGTAACACTTTTAAAGAGGAAGATAAATTTAATGTGAAGAACCAACATAAAAACCACTGATCTAGGACCTTAAGGAACCAATTAAGCAATGGTGGCTAATATGAAAACATTAAAGGTTATTCTTTTAAAGTAAAGATTAAACAGATGCAGGTTATAAACTATCTTTTGAGGCATTATTTTTTAGACTTTTCTTCTCAAATTTATTGGCACATTAGAAAATTTGAGATATAAACTCAATCAAACAGATTTATGTGTAATTTAACTTAAAACAATGACACTTTCTTTTCAATTTAGTGCATAGATATTGCATTGCATTATGCAAACTGAATTACAACTGTTGAATGTTCAAAAATAAGAGAAGAAAAGCACAATCATGATTTGAACTTTGATTCCAATTAGTTGTTTAATAGATATTAGCAAAAACATAGCCACGGTAGAAAAGTTGTGGTCATAGTAAGATAAATTCACATCTGTACATTTTGATTTCCCATGATTGGTTAAGCAGATGTTGTTTTGTTCAATAGCCCTTTAGGACTTTAATGCATTATTGATATTGTTGATCTATTTTCACTTTTTATCTCAAGAGCTTCGCCATGATAGCATTAATCATTCTATCTTTCTTTTCCTAATTTTATTCTATGATAACATTAATCATTCTATCTTTCTTTTGATGTGATTGTGTGATTTCGTTTTAACAATTAATACTTGGTCTATTATTTTGGAGCATATAGTCATGGGTCGTAGTTGAATGCAAAGTAATCGTCTGAGTGATGAGTATGCGAAAGGAGTCGAAGAGTTTATAAATTTTGCTCAAGTAAATCTTCGCAAAACTGATGTTACCAAAACTGATGTTCCCGAAACTGAAGTAACTTATTCCTGCCCTTGTTGTAGTTGTGTAAATCGGGCCCCACAACTACCAGGTGTAATACGAGACCATCTCTTTGTTTATGGGATCTTACCCAGTTATACCACATGGATATGGCATGGTGAATCAACCGGCAATCCAAGTGTGTCCAAAAGTGAGAAAGCCGATGAAGATATGGATGATCGAATGGAGGACATGATACGTGACATTGGTCCTGAATCTTTTAAGCGAGCGCATGAATATGATACTTTGTGCAAAGACAAAGATCAACCTCTGTATTTGGGTTGCACAAAATACACACGATTGTCTGCTTCGTTAAAATTGATCAATCTGAAGGCGATACATGGGTGGACTGATAAGGGATTCACTGAATTGCTTGAGTTGTTGGAAGACATGCTTCCCATAGGTAACACACTGCCAAAACGTACGTATGATGCGAAGAAGATTCTGTGTCCGATGGGTGTGGAGTATAAGAAAATACATGCATGTCCCAATGACTGCATATTGTATCGGAAAGACTTTGAGGATTTACATAAGTGCCCTACGTGTAATTGGTCGCGCTACAAAGTGAAGTCGGGTGAATCTAGTTTTGAAGACAACAGCAGAAGGGGTTCCCCTGCGAAGGTTTTGTGGTATCTTCCAATAATACCTAGGTTCAAACGCTTGTTTGCTAATGCAAATGACGCGAAGAGCATTAGATGGCATGCAGATGAGAGGAAATGTGACAGGCAGCTTCGCCATCTGGTCGATTCTTTGCAATGGAAGAAAGTTGATAACTTGTATCCGGATTTTAGCGCTGAATCAAGAAATCTTAGGCTTGAACTTGCTTCAGATGGTACAAATCCATATGGTAACTTAAGTACGAATCATAGCTCGTGACCTGTTCTCCTTGTAATTTACAACCTATCTCCATGGTTGTGCATGAAGCGCAAATATGTGATGTTATCCATGATGAGTTCTGGTCCGAGACAGACAGGTAATGACATAGATGTTTACCTTAGTCCATTGATTGAAGACTTGAGGACAATGTGGGATGAATGCGTGGATGTGTATGACGAGTATTGTAGTGAAACTTTTAAGCTGCGAGCCATGTTATTTTGCACGATTAATGACTTTCCAGCATACGGAAACTTGTCTGGGTATAGTGTCAAGGGGCATAAAGGTTGTCCTATTTGTGCAGAAGGCACGTGCCACCATCAACTCGAACATGGAAGGAAGACTTTTTACCTTGGGCATCGGAAATTTCTCAAACCAAATCATAGATATCGTAAGTTGAAAAAAGCTTTTAATGGGTACCAGGAAAATGACACCGCTCTGAATGCCTTGACTGGAGAAGAAGTTTATCAAGTGGTTAAGGACATCAAAGTTGTATTCGGCAAAAAGCAGAAGCAGTCCAAGGAGAAAAGCAAGTGGAAGAAGAGATCGGTGTTCTTTGATCTTCCGTATTGGTCCAATCTTGATGTAAGGCACTGTCTAGATGTCATGCACGTCGAGAAAAACGTTTGTGATAGCGTCATCGGGACTCTTCTCAACATTCAAGGGACAAAGGATGGTATAAATTCTCGTCTAGATTTGCGTGAGATGGGCATAAGAGAACAATTACATCCAGTGGAAAGAGGTAAAGGCACATATTTGCCTCCAGCATGTTATACCTTGTCAAAAAAAGAGAAAATGAGCTTTTGTGAATGTCTAGGGGGAATCAAAGTGCCACATGGTTACTCTTCAAATGTAAAGCGACTGGTTTCAATGAAACATCTCAAATTAGTTGGCTTGAAGTCGCATGACTGCCACGTCTTGATGCAACAACTACTACCTGTGGCGCTTCGTGGCATCTTGCCGAAAGATGTCCGACATACCATAACTAGATTGTGCCTATTCTTCAATAGTATATGTGCTAAAGTCATCGACCCTCAAAAATTGGACTAGTTGGAAAATGACGCTGTTATTATCTTGTGTCAGTTGGAGATGTTTTTTCCTCCCTCGATCTTTGATATCATGGTTCATTTAATTGTTCATCTAGTTAGGGAGATTAGATTATGCGGACCTGTTTATTTAAGGTGGATGTACCCAGTCGAACGATACATGAAGATCTTGAAAGGGTATGTGAAGAACCAATATCGTCCTGAAGCATCCATTGTCGAAAGGTATGTCACAGAAGAAGCTATTAAGTTTTGTTCAGATTACTTGTCAGAAGCGAAGTCTGTAGGACTACCAAAGTCTCGTTATGCAGGGAGATGCCAAGGTAAAGGTACACATGGGCCGGCCACTAAGAGTATGGGTCGAGCTGAAATGCTTCAAGCACATTTGTATGTTTTGAATAACACAAATGAGGTTATATCTTACTTGTCTCATCATAAAGATATAGTAAAGGCCAAAAACCCTCGAATGAAAAAAATATCGTTATTGAACGAGCATAACAACACATTCATAGATTGGTTTAAATCATAGATTAAGAAAGATGCGACTGCCTCTGAGACTTTGAGATGGTTAGCACATGACCCTTGCTTTAGTGTCGTGTGTTGGAGCGGGTACGACATAAATAACTTTTCCTTTTACACAAAGTCGAAAGATGACATGAGTACCATGCAAAACAGCGGAGTTATGGTCATGGCTTCCTCAATGCACTTCTCTAGTTCAAAGGATGCTAATCCCGTACTTGCATCCATTGCTTACTTTGGTGTCATTGATGAGATTTGGGAGCTTGATTACTGTAAATTTAAAGTGCCTCTTTTTAAATGCAAGTGGGTTAGCAGCAAAAATGGTGTGCGTACCGACGAAATGGGATTTAGACTAGTGGACCTTGACAAGGTAAGTTATAATGAGGAACCTTTCATCATGGCTGACCAAGCAAAACAAGTATTTTATGTGAAAGATCCTTCTAACAAAAAGTGGTCAGTGGTCCTACAAGGAAAAATAGCAAGTGATGAAGATTCAAGTCTTGCAATTTCAGAGATACCTTGTTTGTTAACACAAGTGCCTACTTTAGTTGATGACAATGAAGTTGACGATGAACATGCCACTCGCAATGATCATAACGAAGGGATTTTATATGAAGGAGTTTAGATTTGTTATTTTTTTTTTGGAATCTATGAAATTGTATTGTTGAGCTTTAATGACAATGATTGTTCCCACAATGTTTGTTGGAGTTTAGCTTTGTTCTCTTTTTTTGGAATCAATGACAATGATTGTTCCCACAATGAAAGAATATACATATATATGAAATAAACTCATGTATTATATAAATCATAATGAAAATGGCCTGTTTTATTTTTGTCTTTTTCTTCTTTGATTCTGTGTTGAGATATTGTAACTGATATATATTGTAACTGATATATTTAGGTGTTCCAGTATGTGTTGAGATATTGTAACTGATATATTTTGTTTCCTTTGTTCAAACAGATATCATGGATGATTCCAGTGCCGGCCCTCCAAAAAAGAAAACTAGACGTCTGACATCATTAAATAAGTTCACTAATAGGCTCCCAAGTGGTCAAAAATATAGTGTGGCTGTTGATAGTAAAGGCAACCTTATTGGTCAATATGCTAGCCAATTCAAGAACTATTTAGGGGTGGTTGCACGAACAAAATTAAGCATATTGCCCATGTCCTGGGATGAAGTTGATGCCGAGACAAAAAAATTGCTTGGGATGATGTTCAGCAAACATTTGATGTACCCGACAATGAGCAATTCAAGAAGACTTGGATGTCTCATATCAATCTCTGCTGGAGACAGTTCAAGACAAAACTCAACAGAGAATATGTCTATGGCAATGGCGATAATAGCGGTGCAACAACTCCAGGTGACAAGTATAGCGCCATATCTACCGAGACATGGGCCGCATTTGTAAAATCTCACACTACTTCGGAGTTTGTGGTATTGCTTTAACCACAAATATTTTAGTTTCTTAAACAATATTATGGATTTGTTATATATGTGGTGGTGTTTATTCTTTGTAATAGGCTAAGAGAGAAGTTGGCAAGAATATGCAAAAAAAGAATAAATACAAACACACAATGGGGCCAGGTGGTTATAAAAAGTTGAAGGAGAATTTGAAGGAAGAACATATAAAAAAAGTCAAGGAGGAGTCTGGTGATCCTAATTTGGTGGTGGAGCCTACATCTCCAGAGCGACATGAGCTGTGGAAGGCTGGCCGCAAAAACAAGTCTGGATCTTATATATCTGAGGAGTCAGCATCAGTTGGATCTAAGATTGTAAGTAAAATATAGTGTGATGTTAGAAACACATGTTAGAAACACATCAGACCATATTTATTTGATAAGAGACATGTTAGAGACATATTTATTAGAAACAGCATCAGTTAGTAACAAATTAATTCAATTTTAACACGCAAACATGTTTTTGTTGTAGGACGAACTTACGGTTATGAGCAGCCAAGGATCTTTCGTTCCGCGAGGAAAGAATGATATTTTGACCGCTGCCATTGGAACACCTGAGTATCCCGGTCATTGTCGAGGAGCCGGAAAAGGTGTCGGGCTAAAGAAATACTTTGGAGGTGTGCAACGTTCTTCCTTGAGCAACTCAGAACTCAATAAAGAGGCGTTCATTAAACAAGTCTTGGAGGGCGTCAAAGTGTTGGTGGAAGACAAAGTTACCAAGTTGTTGGCAGAGGTATATGTTTATGAAATATAAAGTATATTTTTCACTGTAAATAGATTGATTGAAATATGTATTTTTTAATTATTCAGCGCTCTCAATCATGTGGAAGATGTCAAAATACGGTTGTTCATGTTCCCACTCCCATGACCACTGTTGGATCTTAGGGGAGCTGCTCACCATCTAATGTGGAGGATGAGGAGGAGGAGGAGGAGGAGGAGGAGAAGCAGGAGGAGAAGGAGGAAAAGGAGGAGAAAATTGATTGGCTGAGAAAGATACATATGATTGCGTATGATGATAGGAGACATGCCAGGATAATGTTGGAGCACCAAAAACATGTGTGCTTTGTCTCCTTCAAAGAGATCATCGACATGGTTTCTGGTGAAGCGTGGCTTGATTTGTGCCACTTGGGCATATGGTGCACGTAAGTAGTAAAGTTTATTTGGTTATATAAATTTCTCGCTTTTCTACATATATTAGTCAATTTGATATTTCCTTCATTAATAGATATCTGTATCGCCAAGTTGTTGAAAGGGGTGTCGATGACTTGTATGGATTTGTGTGTCTGCATAAGATGAACTTGAACAGGTATTCCAAACAGGATGTTTCTATATATATTCTACAAATATTGGCTACTACCAATAAGGAAATATGGTTGGCTCCATTTTGCAATAGGTACATGATTACATATTTGAAATAATTGGTAATACATTTTCCTTTATTTGTTTGTTTGTTTGTTTCTTAGTTTTATGTTTATCAATGTTGCAGCAAGCATTGGCAACTAGTTGTCCTCCTCCCAAAGCAAAATACTGTGGTCTGGATGTGTTCCTTATGTTGCCAACCAACAAAAGCAATCAAAGAAATATTTGGCAAGTAAGTTTTTAATTATTTATCATGGTTTAGATTGTAGTATTTGAACTTCTAGTTGAAATTTTATAACTAATTTATATTATGTTGTTAATAGAGCTGTGAAAGGGGATTCTACATTGGCCACCAACTGGTTGTACCCTATAGTAAGTAGTTTAAAATATTTGGTTGATGTGTACAGTTTTAGTATTATATTATATGGTACAGTTGCAAATGAATGGGAAAACTGAGAACTTTAGAGTTTGATATATATATATATATATTATATTCTTTTTTCATTAACTTTGTTAATTCATTTGTGTAGATGCCAATACAACCGAATGGTTTTAATTGTGGCTATTATGTTATGAAGTTTATGCTGACCATTGTGAGCGCCGGTATTGTTGATAATTGGGAGAAGGTATTAAATTCTGTCAAAGCAAAGTCTTTTTTAGTAGGTATTTGATAATTAGGAGAAGGTATAAAAGTTTGAAATCTAATTTGTTTGAGTAAATTTTAAACTTGTAGGTATTTGATAATGCAAAGTCATACACCGATGAGGAACTTGAGGAGACTCGTCAGCTTTGGGCGGAATTCTTTTTCAAGATACGTACAGAGTAAAAGGATACACTATTTCGTGCGTAGTTTAACTTGTGTAATTAGGAAAGGGTCACCACATTTTGTGCACAATAGTGTTATATATGTTATGATGGATACCACATTTTGTTATGTATTTTGTTTTCTAATTAGTTTAACTTATGTTCTCACTATGCAAGACATTATTAAGTTTAATGGAATTTTAAGTACTTTTATGTGTTGATGACTGGAATATCTCTCTGTATATAACAGGTTATTATGTATTAGATGACTGGTATGGACAAAAACAAAAAAAATATAAAAGAAATGAGACTTTTAACATCGGTTGTACAGTATAACCGATGCTAAAAGTACCAACAGTAAACATTTAGCATCGGTTTTACTGTACAACTGATGCTAAATGTCTCCTACAGGTATCTTTAGCATCGGTTATACTGTACAACCGATGCTAAATGTCTCCTTCTGGTACATTTAGCATCGGTTTTAGTGTACAACAGATGCTAAATGTCTCCTACAGGTACATTTAGTATCGGTTGTACAGTACAACTGATGCTAAATGTTTCCTTCTGGTACATTTAGCATGGATTTTACTGTACAACAGATGCTAAATGTCTCCTACAGGTACATTTAGCATTAGTTGTACAGTACAACCGATGCTAAATGTCTCCTACAGGTATATTTAGCATCTGTTATAGTGTACAACCGATGCTAAATGTCTCTTTCTTCTTCTTCTTCTTCTTCTTCTTCTTCTTCTTCTTCTTCTTCTTCTTCTTCTTCTTCTTCTTCTTCTTCTTCTTCTTCTTCTTCTTCTTCTTCTTCTTCTTCTTCTTCTTCTTCTTCTTCTTCTTCTTCTTCTTCTTCGACTTGATAATATGTTGTATTTCTATCCATTATGTAACCACTTGGTCCTTGAATGCTGATACCACATGAGCTCCTCCTTATAAAGAATATCATTTAACTCATCTTGGAGGGATTTCTCAGGCTGAACTAAGAAACGATTAACACACCCATTGTAAAATTGCTTTTGAATGCCCCCTAAACGGGCAAGAAAGGAACGCTTCTTGGTTCGCATGCAACCAAAAGTGGGGTGCCTTCAAATCTTGACCTCGCCCTCAATATTAATTGGTCAACTTTTGATCAAGCTCTTCACTCCCATGCGACCAACCTTTGATGTCCTCTTTGAACTTGTTATGTGTAAGCGAGCACTTTCAAATCTAAAGGGAGTTTCTTTACAATCTCCACCAAGTTTGTATTCCAACCTACAAAAATACCACCAGCAAAGCCCCTATTCTCAACGAAAGTGAAGCCATCATAACCCAATAAATTTAAAGTGTTCTTCAATCTAATTGGATGGATTCTGATCTCCATAATAACAAAAATCTCAGGTCTATTCACGTCAATATATTTCTTGCAATGTCTAAACAAATCCGGACTGGCAGCGCCATGACAATTCCAAATAAATTTTTTGTTTAAATCCATAAACAAAATGTATTGGAATTAAAATCAAAAACAAGATTCTCATAGAGAGGGGGTCTCAACGACCACCTCCATCTCCGCATCACTAGTTGACGCCACTCCTTGACATGTGCATCCATGAATTTGTCGGAATCCATCAAACCAAAGTTCTCATTTCCCTCATGAAAAGGAGGGGGGTGTAAAAATTATTTGTCTCAATAATGCCTGGTGGTCTTGTATTTTGGAAAACCACCGGCCCACTATCATTAGGCTGGACACTAGAGTCCACATGCATACTCTCACTTGCGGCTTTCTTATTGGTGTTTCTTGAATTTCCAATGATGACAATGTGCGTGGCTGATACTTCGTACAACCTCCTCTCTCCCTCCGTAACTAGTGTTATTCCCAAAATACCCCTGATTTTAAAATAATTTTTTTTCTCTTCTATTCCCTCTCACCCTCACACACCCCCTCACTTTCTCATTCTCTCAAAAGCCCACCCTAGCGCCGAACCCACACCACCTCAACTTAAATCCATCAATTTCGTTCTTTTTCCATCAACAATCAACTACATTTCCTTCAATTTGAGTATAGGTACGTTCATCTTTCTTTTTCTTCGCGAAATCTGTTTTTTTTTTCGGGTTTAAGGGTGGTTCGGCGTCGCAGAGGCCGAACTGGTTCGTTCAGGCGTGCGCCGAACCCCCTAAATTTGTAACTGTTTTTGGTTGGTTCGGGCAAGCGTGCGCGGAACCTGTTCGGTCACGCGTGTGCCGAACCTGTTCGGCCATGGGTGCGCCGAACCATCCTGATTGTTGCTGAATGCTGAGTTTTTACATTTTAACTGAATTGTAATGTTTCGATTTCTTTTTTTCAGTATGGCTAACACCCGAGGCGGTGCTCTTGGCCGGAGGCAGGCTGAGACTGAGCCCGAGGATGATGACGGGAGGGTTTGTCCCACTGCGTCTGCACGCCGTGTCCGGGAATTGCAGCAGGATAGAGACTAATTATGAACCTCCAGTAGATGAGCCATTAGACACTGATGCTACTGCTGACTTTGTGGCTGCTCAGGTGGAAGGCCCATCTCATGGTCGCCCATCCAGTTCTCAGTGGCCTTCCACATCTGCTCCCGATGCTGATGTTCCCCAACCTGACGCTGCCATGCCCGAGGCATCTAATGCTCCTGACAGATCATCTACTTTCCCTTATCCTGGAGGGCCACACGATCGATCTGTCCTATATTCTTATGGGTGCCACATTGCTCGGAACATATGGGACAGTCTCATAAGATTTCAAATTTCTTAAGAATTCAAGTTATTAATAAATCTGATTTACATCTATCTAATTATTGAGTTTTTTTTTATAATGAAAAATGCAGGAGCTTCTTGGTGATGGGCATAAGCAAAAAGTACATAATCATTCTATGAAGGATACTGAGGTTCATCCTATGATTATGGATTACATCGTTCAGTCTGGTCTGTTGCCCCTTCATGACGTGGGGTTCGGTACAGTCAACCATTTCCTTGCTACTGCTTTCGTGGAGCGATGGCAAGGAGAAACCAACATATTCCACCTTCCAGTTGGTGAGATGACTATCACCCTAGATGATGTGGCACAACTGCTCCATATTCCCCTCATCGGGAAATTTTATGACATGGTAGAGCCAACAAAGATGGAGGCGCAGCAGTGGTTTGTTGACTACCTGGAGGTTTCGCAGGAGGAGGCATTTGCTAAGATACCTGCCAAAGGTACAAGTGTCAAGCTGAGTTGGCTGAAGAAAGTGTACATTAATGCCACTGGATCTGAGAGATGGGAGGATGCAGCTCGATGCAACCTTTTGATTTTGCTTGGCCGCACACTATTCTGTGATAAGTTTGGCAACAAGGTGAAGGTTGCATATCTCTACATGATCAGAGAGCTAGAGCATGCTGGTCAGTACTGTTGGGGGACTATGGCACTGGCTCACCTATACCAGTAGCTGACAGAGGCCTCTTCTCCTTCGACTTCACAGATTACTGGATTTGCCACTCTCCTCCAGGTATTTGACTTTTTTTAATTTTATATTTCAGTTGGTATAAGATTATATAAATTATTATATGTTGGATCCCTAACCCGCTTTTTATTTATCACAGGCCTGGATTTTTGAACATTTCCAAGGGCAGGTATTTGGCACTAAATGGTTGGTTGAGGGGTACACTGAAGACTAGCCACGGTCTAAGAGGTGGGACTGCAAGAGTGCTGATGGGTCAGTGGATCATTTCAGGGCAGCCCTAGATCATCTCAGGTCAGAGGAGGTCACCTGGATGCCTTTTGCTCACCCTCACCACAGAGATATTCAGACCCTTGCCTTATTTAAGGGCCATCTGCGTCATGCTGGGAACATGTTGGCCTATAACCCAGATCGAGTGGTGAGGCAGTTTGGCTGGATTCAGGGGATCCCAGAGGACCCTAGGCCTAGTGGAAGGGATGTAGTGACAAAGGAGCAAGCTGATGAAGCCTGGATAGAATTCCACTTGCACCTTATTTCCCGTGGTGTCTCGGTGGTGGATGGGATGCCTGGCACTGTTCAGGAGTACCGTGCATGGTATAGGAGGGTATCCCACCCATAAATTGACCCCGACAACTACCCCATTGACACTTCAGATGTTAGAGAGGTATGATCCTTTATTTCAGTCTTACAGTGTTATTAAATCATTTGTTATTTTATTTTGTCTTGTCAAGGACATGGTTTTTTTTCTTTATTATAGAGTGTGCCAGAGATTATGCGCCTATTTGACGACCTGGAGGGGATTCTTAGGGAGCATGGAATCCCTGTGGCACCCCTGGCTGGACCATTCTTGACAAGCTTAAGCAACTCACTAGGCCTATGGCACGGGGGCTTAGGAAGTTTGGCTGCATCTACCAGCGGAAGGAGAGGGAGTAGTTGTGTTTAGGGATTATATTGTTGTATTTTCCGGATTGTTTACTTATTATTTGCACGGATTGTTTTTTTTGAATTTCTCAGTTTGTATGACTTATTGCACTTATGTATATATGTTTAGTTTTTGTTGTATTTATTATTATTCGATAGTTAAGTACTCAATTTATCATTACATTCGTTAAAGGTTAGTAAATTATCGTTCCGAAATAGCTAATTTATCGTTCGTTGTAACTTGGTTAAAGGAAAATTTAAAAAAACAAAACACAGTGAGGTTCGGCTGATCCAGGTCCGAACTGGTTTGGCCCACGCCTGGCCGAACCTTTTAATAACTGAAAAGGGGTGTATGCCTAAAATTTAACAGCCTCGGTGCTTCCAGATTCGAACCTGTTCGGCCAAGCATGCGCCGAACCGTGTAAAATATTAAAAAAATCAAATCGCAGAATTCATTAAGGGTGTTTTGGTCTTATCACGCCATTATGGGGTGTCCATCGAGAAGAGAGGGGGTTGTGCAAAGTATGGGCCATGTGCGTTCCGTCTGCGCTAGCCAGATTTAAGTCACTTCCGTCATTCACTAGTTGGACCGCATCATAAACTGTTTTGGGTCCTTTTTTTTACCCCCACCATATTCCCATATTCCCTCACGTACCCTGCGAAATGACTAAAAAACCCTTTACAAAATTTAAAAAACCCCCAACATATCCCCAGCTCAAAAAAAAAATAAAAAAAATTTGAAAATCTGATATAGGTAAAAAAATTTTAAAAAATTAAAATCTGATATAGGTAAGAAATTAAAATTCTATATAGGTATATATGATTTTCCCCTAAAAATTTAAAAAAATTAAAATCGTATATATCTAAGGTGGGGTATATACGATTTGTAGGCCAAATAATAAATAAATAAATCATTTAAAAATTAAAATTATTTTTTTTAGAAAAATAAATTAGATATGAATAATATGAATATCAGCCATTTTTTGGTTTTGCTTAGGGTATAGTTCGTTAACACGTGATGATGTTATACGACGAGCGAATAATTTAGGCTAAAAAATCAGTTTTCCGGCAACCTACTCCGATTGTAATGAAACCACAGTCATTAAATCCGAAAAAATCAAGGATCAATACTCCTCAAGAAGTGACTTCTTTCAAGATAGGGGGCTCAAACTCCCAAATTCAATCGTTTACTATGTTTTATTAATTTTTTTAATTTTTCACAGTCGCCTAAAATCTAAAACAATTTGCATAGTCTTATTTTGGTTTTATTAGATTTTTCGTGGTGTTTTTATAATTGTTTGATTAGTTTTGACTCTTTAACGGATTTTTAGTAGCGTTTTTATAACATTTTTTTAAAATTTAAATAAATTACAAATCGTATATACCTATGGGTGGGTATATACGATTTGTTAAATTACAACTCGTATGTACCCCCACACCTAGGTATATATGATTTGTTAAATTACAAATCGTATATACGTCAGCAACACGTATATACTACTTGTTTTTTTGAATAAAATCGTATTTAAATAAAATTACGTATATACGATTTACATTTTTTTAAAGTCGTATATATCTATGGTTAGATATATACGATTTTGGTCAATTTTTGAGGGATATTTTTGTCAAAAAAAGTCTTGTAGGGATATATGAGAAGATGGTGGGGTACAAAAAAAATCCAACCGCTTTCTGTGTTTCCTTAACAGAATCACGTTGGGTCTCGCCAGATTTATTTTCTGTCTCCTTGGTTTTCGTGTAACACGTGGGTGGCCTGTTTTTGCAGCTCACGGAAGAATAAATGAGCCCATGCTTTATTGGGATTGGTTCTTTATTTCCATTTAAAGCCTCTGATTCTCCTTACCTTTGACCCTTCTATTTCCTCGTTTATACCCTATGCACTTTCCATATTACTACCTCCGGTCCACTTTATAAGAAAAAAAATACTTTTTAGGTTCATTTAATAATTGATGTATCTAGTGTATAATATAGACTAGATACACCGTTTATTGAATGAACCTAAATATCAAATCTAAATCCCTTTGGTTGTGCAATGCCATTAATGTTTGCCTCTAAAATACTACCATCGCCAGCCACCAGCGTAATATTTTCTTTGGGTTTCCGAGGCAACCGTTGTTTCTATATGACTGTCCAGGGGCCAACTTTCGGTTATTTGTTTGAAGTATTCCCAATCGGCCCTTCCTGTCTTACCTCTTCTATAGCGTGTTCGTTAGCATCAGCTATAACTCGATGAACACACTGGTCACTATGATGGCCAAATTTGCCACAAGCCATGCATAATAGATTGAGCCCTTCATATTCTACCTTGTATACGTGACCTTTAATTTCAAAGAAAGCCAACAGAGGCTTGTTAAGATCGATCTCTACGCATAGCCTTGCGGAATTTTCCCTCGCCATTTGCTGAGTTGTCTTGTCCACTTTAACCGATCGGCCA
Organism: Astragalus glycyphyllos; assembly: GCA_963573325.1. Taxonomy (NCBI): domain Eukaryota; kingdom Viridiplantae; phylum Streptophyta; class Magnoliopsida; order Fabales; family Fabaceae; genus Astragalus; species Astragalus glycyphyllos. Next base: position 13,229,880 of record OY754314.1, on the reverse strand, counting down.
ATCCTATTTCCCAAGATGAAAATGAAATCAGGATCATAATATTCTAAGGGAAGCTCCGGTAGTCTCACCCAAACAGCAACACGCTCAATTTCTTCTTTCTCCAGCCTGAAGTTTGGTCTCCCATTCCCTGATTATTAGACAATGATCATAAATTAACCATGGTCCATTGGTTAGGGCTCTGTTGTAGTCCTCCTGGCTAGACTTATATAATAGGAAGAAATCACATCCAAGGTCAATGATGGTCATCACACCCTTTTGCCCCCACATCTGATTCAAACGATTTTCCAGGGCCTTGAAATCGATCCTACGACCCCACAAGTTAACTATTAGACCCAGCTTCCAAGGCCTAGGCAAGAGCTCCTCTGCCTATGGTGGAATGACGATCTCAGGACGTCAAATCCACCTTTCTTCTTCTCAATCATTTGCAGCTTCATGTCCCCCAAAGCATCTTTAGCCTTGTCACTTGTAAGTATCACTCCTTCATTGATCTGCACTAAACCCTCTGCATCTTTCTCGCGAAATCCATCAGAGGCTCCAAGCATCGTCTTCTTGTAGGATTTTTTTACCGGTACCTCCTTCTCAGTATCGTCATAAATATAAACATAGTTAATGGGGATCGTCGAGTCGTTAACAAAAGAGTGCCTTAATGGGGATCGTCGAGTCGTTGACTTATTTGGTTGTAGCCTTATTTTTTTGTAAAAAAAACTGATTATAATAATAATAATACATATTTTCAATTCTGATTTTTTTCATAATACTTTCTATAACACTAATAATTAATTAAGCTAATAAATACAATGATAACAATAAAACTAACGCAAAAGCGCTAACGATCGACACGCGTAATCAAATTGACACTCGTTTACAAGCGATAGTTTTTTTTGAAAACGAGAAAAAGCTTTCTTTTCTTCTTTTTTATTAGCCTAACAGACAAAATTAGAGTACAACAGATGGGTTCAAATTTTGGCAACTTTCCAACAAAGCTTGATCATAAGAATTGGGAGAGTTGTTGCCTACAAATGGAAATCTTGATGTGAGCAATTTGGTCAAGAAGGGACTTCCAAAACTTAATGACAAGGCTATTGAGGCAGAGGCAGCAGTGATGAACTCCAACACTCCTTCATTGATCTGCACTGAACCCTCTGCATCTTTCTCGCGAAATCCATCAGAGGCTCCAAGCATCGTCTCCTTGTAGGATTTTTTTACCAGTACCTCCTTCTAAGTATCGTCATAAATATAAACATAGTTAATGGGGATCGTCGAGTCGTTAACAAAAGAGTGCTCTCCTCCTTTAACTTTCTTGGTGCTCCGTTCAAGGAGATCCTCCTCCTCTCTTGACTCCAACCGTTCACCGATCATGACTTCTTCGAAACCCTAGAAGAGCCTTTTTTTCAGAGCCTTCTTTCACTTGCAATTATCACTTCAATGAATTTTCTTTTTGTGTCAAAATAATAATGAATTTTCTTTTAGTACTTTATTTATATATATATATATGTACTTTATTTTAGTACTTTATATATATATATATATATATATATATATATATATATATATAATCTTTTGAATACCCACATTGTCAACATTGGACATTAAGAAGATGAAACGTAAGATTTTGAATAAGGTTTCGATGTCAAACTTCTTTTTATCCTTGAAACAATATCTATAAGTTCACATATACAATTGTCAAATATAAATTTTTAGGCAAAATAGTGTAAATTTTCAGAATAAAAGAGAAGACAATGTAACTTATCAAAATACTCCCTTTGCCACATAATAAGTGTCACTCTTGCCAAAAACTTGTTTGTCAAAATAAATGCTACATTCTATAAGTGGTTAAGTACGTGTTGTGTCACATACAATTAATGTAATAATCGTAATAAATATTATCAATTTACCCTCTCATTAAATGTAGAAAAAAATAAATATTATCAATTTACCCTCTCATTAAATGTAGAAAAAAAAACACCCAAGTTATTATCACCCACTTTGAATTTATGATAGTGGTAAATGTCGCTCCAAATATCAATATGATTAATTTCATTAAATTATTCTTCTTTTTCTTTCAGTCGCATATAGAGGACTAAAAAGTGGAGAGGCAAAGAGTAGAGCTCTAGCTTGTTAATATTTGTTGAGAGAGGTCAACCCCATAAATTGATCTCCAATACGTCAAAGAATTAGTCTCCACAGTTGCCGTGGAGGATACATTGGTTTACAAAATGAGTTTATTTTTTTGGATCCTTAATCCAACATTGAGCTTATATGTGAGTAATTTTGTGTTGTGGACTGTCACTTAAGATTAAGCCCAAATAAAGTGATCTAATAAGGTTAAGCTAATATGGACTTTTGAGTATCTAATAGGATGTAAGCCTGTTGTCGTCAAAGTCTTAGGTGCTAGCCGTGGTGTCGGCCAGAGGTTTCGACAATCTTTGATTCCTCTTATCTTCAAACAATTGCGTCGAGGAGGGAACTTTCCTCCTCAACTATGGGTTTCCCGACTCCTCTAGAAAGGGTCAGACAAGGTGAGATGGGACTTTGCATCCACCATGCCCATCATGGCTTGGTCTCCTCCCTCGTGATCAACAGGTGGCTCGGGGACTGTCACATTTGGTATTTCACATATATTGAAAAACTGAGACTGAAAGAAAAAGAAGAATAATTTAATGAAATTAATCATATTGATATTTGGAGCGACATTTACCACTATCATAAATTCAAAATGGGTGATAATAACTTGGGTGTTTTTTTTTCTACATTTAATGAGAGGGTCAATTGATAATATTTATTTTTTTCTACATTTAATGAGAGGGTAAATTGATAATATTTATTACGATTATTACATTAATTGTATGTGTCACTCTCTTTCTCACTTGACACAACACGTACTTGTCATACCCTAATTTTGTCCACCTAGGTTTAAAACCCTAATTTTCCGCAAAAATAAATAAATTGAGAAGTGTGGTTTTATTTTGAAGAGTGAAGAGCATTGTGCATGCATTTTTGGGTTTTAAAAGTCATTCTAGGGCTTTTAAATTCATTGTTAGAGTGGAAATGCATTTGTTGTTAAAAAACAAGGTTTTTAGGGCAAAAGGGTATTTTGGTCATTGTCAAAAATAAGATAATTTCTCATCAAGAATCATTGTGCAATTTTAGAGAAATTTATTTGAGGCAAAACGTTTTTGGTCATTTATGTATGTATGCGCATGCATGCATACATTGTGCACAAAATTTCAAAAAAGGATCAAAAGGGAATATTCTACAAAAAGTTCCAAGATGTGATTTTTATGACATTTTTGGTCATGGTGATCACATAAAATGGCATATTCCTAAGATTCCTAGTATGTGGCCTAAATTGGGTGTATTTTTGTACAATTATCCTAAGAAGAATAATCAAAAATGAAGGGATAATGGAATGGTCATATAATAGTACAATAGTACAAGATGACAACTAGCAAAACTTGGTGACCAAGGCCACACCCCCAATGTCGCCTACCCCCTCTCTATTCTCTCATTTTGTGTTTTCTCAATGTCCTCAATCCATGTGAGCCTCAATCCTAGCCTTTGATTCAAAATTAAAATCAAATCCTAGAGCACAACTAGTGCACAATGACCTAACTACCCTTAAACCTAATTGCTTTCTATATATACCCTATTAACCTCACCTCACAAGAAAAAAGCTTTTGGCCTCACCATTCACTCATAAACCCTAGCACACAACTCCCTCCTCACCTTCTCTCCATTTTATGCGCCGCCCCCTCTCCCTTCTCTCTAACTCACTTCTTCATTTCTCATCTACCCACACACATTCAATCCATCTTCCAAGCCTAAACACTAATTTTCAACCATCAATCCTTCATAAAATCACACAAAAGTTCAAGATCAAGGGTCATTTTTTGGAGATTGGAGACCAAGCTTGAAGATAAGTTGATTTGGTTGATTATTTCTTCATCTATTGTGTTTATTTGGAGCTCATCTTAAGGTATGTGATTCCTAGACCCCTTCTCTTGTAAATCCTTGCATAAAGTCATCATTTCTTGCATATTTGTGAGATTTCCACTTCCAAAAATGTAGATCCTCTCTTTTAACTTCATTTTTATGCTTGTACATATGTTAATCTCATGAATCTTTGTTTTGATGCTTTGATTTTGGGGTTATATGCATGATTTTGTTGTTTTAAGTGAAATAAAATGTTATTTGCTTTGATAATGATTTCGCATGCTTCAAATAAATATGTGTTTTATGATTTTTGTTGGTTATCATGGTTGAATCTTGTGAATAAATGCATCTATGTTTTGGTTATGTCACTCGCTTGCTTGATTTGGTTGACTTGTTAGAATAAATTGGTGATTGGCCATTAAACTTGCAAATATTCAAACCTATGTTGTTAATTGTGAAATTTGTGATTTGAGAAAAATGAATTTGGGTTTTGGTTCATTTATGATCCACAAATGATCTTGGGTTATGCTAAGTTGGCAAGAGATAGGTTACTTCAACCTTGATGCCTATGCTTGTAAGCATTTAAAAATTCAATTCCCATTTGATGTGCTTGTGAAATGTGAGCAAAAAGGGGTCTATAAACCATTGAATTTGCGCACATGATTGGTCTCCAATGACCTTGATGCATGCTCAAGTTTAATCATGCTTTCTTTGCTCTTTGAGTTTAATGTAAATTGTTGTTTGAAGCTTGTGAAGTTTTGGCAAAGGATAGGCCACTTAGAGCCTTGATGCACCATTGCATTGTCTTAATAAATTACAAAGGAGAGACTACTTGGAGTCTTGATGCACTTTCCATTTCTCAATCGGCAAAGGATAGGTTCATTTAACCTTGATGCACATGCATTTTGCATATTCATGCATTCTTGAATTGAAGCTTGGTACTCAATGCTTGATATACTTGTTTATGTGCTTGTAGTGCATTAAAATGTTGAATTGGTGTTCACAATTTGCTTGTTTTGATTTCCACCAATTGTTACTCGTTAGTAACTCCCCAAAACTTCAAAACCATGTTGCATACAAAGAACAACTTGTTACTCGTTAGTAACGTTCCAACTTCAAAACATTTTTTTTGCATTTACATAATCATTGATAAACAACTTCACTTCTTCTCAAAACAATTTCAAACTATTTTTCACAAATCAAACTTTGTTGAGGATAATGCGAAGCCTTTGCTTGCACGATTGTCAACAATGGGGTGCTAGTGGTGATCACTTGGAGTCTTTGCTCAATTGATTATCATGAACACTCATTTTTCAAAAGAACTCTCATTTCACAAATTAAAAACTTTGTTGAGGGTAATGCGAAGCCTTTGCTTGCACGATCGTCAATAATGGGGTGCTAGTGGTGATCACTTGGAGTCTTTGCTCAATTGATTATCATGAACACTCATTTTTCAAAAGAACTCTCATTTCACAAATTAAAAACTTTGTGGAGGATAATGCGAAGCCTTTGCTTGCACGATCGTCAATAATGGGATGCTAGTGGTGATCACTCGAAACCTTTGTTGTTTGATCACTGCGAACATTCAATTTTCACAATTAAACAACTAAAAAATAAAAACCTTTTCTCGACAACCGAGAACTACGTAAGCTTTGAATTCTCCATCGCACTGGGAGATACGTAGGAGCGGGTCACATTCCCGTCAAGCACGACAAATAAAAACCATTTTCTTTTCAAAAAAACAAACCCTTTTCCAAAACAAGGCAATTTCTAAAAACAAAACAATTTTCGAAAACAAGAACTACGTTGCTTTGATTCCCTCCCCGGGATACGTAGGCACGGTGCCCTCCCGTCAAGCGCAAAAGATTAAATTTTCCTTAAGTTTTTTCCATAAAGTAAGGAGAGATAAAGAGAGATAAAAACAAAGCATTTCTTAAATCAACCTTTTAAATCACACGTCAAATCAAGGTTCCCTTTCAGTAGAAAGGATGTGCTGGGTGCTCGTACCTTCCCCATGCATAACCGACCCCCAAACTCAAATCTCGTGGTTCCAACGACCATTGTCTTTCAAGAAAGGTTTTTTTCAATGTTTTACCTCTAAAAAAATATTGGTGGCGACTCCAATTCATGTTGTGCGAAGAGAAATCCCTCCAAAGGATTTTTCGGGGTGCAACAGCTGGCGACTCCGCTGGGGACCTTTCTTTAGTGGGTCGAGCCAATCGATTCGACATGTGATTTATTTCGTTGATTTGAATGCTTTGTTATATCTCTCCTCCTTTCCCTTTCTTCTTTCTTTCCTTTGCCTTTAAAAACATGCTTGCATTATTCTTAGAATTGTCGTGTGCATTCTTGTGATGTTGTGCTTGCGTGCATTGTGTGTTAGCCTTCTTCCTCTTCTATATTTGCTTCTTGAGTAAAATAAGAGTAGTTTCTTCTTCTTCTCCTCTTACTTTCGTCGTTTATATGCTTTTCTCATACATTTCCCCAATCCTAGCATGTTCCCCTCTTCTTTGCTCCCTTTCTTGAGGTAAGCTCATGCATTTCCCCTAATCCTATTATGTCCCCTCCTCTAGGCTCCCTTTCTTAAGGTAAGCAATGCTTGCGATTGTTGTTGGAACCCTAGGTTAGTATACTTATGTTGAAATGATATTGAACCCTAGGGTAGACGACATGCTGTTGCTTGATATTGTCTGGACTGTTTTGGTTTCCCTTTGCAGGTGGGGTTTGGGTAGATTTTTAGGTGTTGTGCCCTCATCACACACTGCACACCTTATATTTGTGAGCATTGAGTGGGGCCTAAAACCCAAGGTCTGCAAAGAACCCTAGGAGAGTGGAAATGAGTAGTGACTGCCATTCGTAGACCGTTGTCTGTCTGGCTCTCATGAAAGTTTCGCCCAAGAGTGCGCTTTCTTCATGATACCTCACAATCGGTAGCTCTCTACGATTGTGGGTGTATTCATGAGAGAGACTTTAGCTCTTGGTTGCCATTGTGAGGCAGTGACCAGAACCCACATGGGAGGATTACCCTTGTCGTTGACTTTAGAGCCTACGATCTTTACCCATTTGTAGGACACGGGGGCACGCAAATTGTGTGTTGCATTAGCTTAGGCATCCTCTTTCGAAACTCTTTTACCAAAAATGTAGAAAGTAATTTCCTTTTTCCCTCATAAACACCTATATGAGGTGGCATATAGCGGGTATTTTCAAAAATGTTTTGAACCGCCACCAATAAACATCCTTTTCTTCTCTCTTTTCTATGTAAATAAAAGGGCATAATAATCACATCTGCGTCATTTTGCATCATCATCATTGCATTCGCATCTAACAAAAATTTTGAAAAAAACCTCCATTCTTTGCATCCTCCATGCATTAAAGTTGTTTGCCGGAGATCGCAACGTAACACAAAGTCTTGTCATAGGTGTGTAAGAAACGGAATGGAATCAAAAGGCAAAACCGTTTTCAATTCAAGGCTTCCTGTTGTGAAAGAGATTGATATGGCTAGTCTGAAAGAGTATGCATCCCTCCTAGGTCCTATTGAGGTCAGGTCTTTTGACAAAACCTATGGGAACATTCGCAAGCTGCTACAACTAGAAGTGTCAGAGAGTGCCATTGCTGCCCTGTGTCGGTTCTATGGCTCGGAGATTCGCTGTTTCATTTTTAAGAATTTCCAAATGGCGCCTACCCTAGAAGAGTATGATAGGATTTTGGGCTTTGATCGATCCAAGTTTAAGCCTTATCAATACCAAGGGGAGTATTATTCTAATGAAAAGATTGCTGCCTTGTTGCAAATCAGTGCTGAGAAAGTGCGGGCCCATAAGATAGAACGTAATAAGGTATTTGGGTTTCCTCAAGGATACTTTGAGAGTTTGATGACCAGCTATGTAGTGTCTGATGATTGGAATTCTTTCAAGCAAGTGCTAGCTCTGACCATCTTCGGCATTGTGCTCTTCCCTCAAATAGAGAGGCATGTGAGTGAAACTGCAATCGGTGTCTTCCTCGCCTTCAAATGTGCAAAAAATCCTATCAACCCGGTTCCCGCAATCCTCGCAGAGACATACCGTGCCTTCACTTGTCACCATGAATTCCAAAAGAATAAGATGTGTTGCTCCTTCCCTGTGTTATATGCTTGGTTGATCAGTCATGTGTGTACCAACAAAAGTGATGTGAAGGATTTGCTTTCCTATGCCTTGGGTTGTAATCCGAAGACTATGAACTCTCAAGAGTGGGTGCATGCTTTCAAGAACCAAGATGCTCTCCAGATTCGTTGGTACTCACCTAAATGTTGGGCAGACAGGCCTTCAGTGGTATTTCGGTGTGGGAGTTTTCAGAACGTTCCTCTCATGGGAACCCAAGGATGCATAAACTATAACCCCTCTTTGACCTTGCGACAGCTCGGATACCCTATGCGGGATTCACCCTCCGAAGCTATGCTGTTTCGTTTTTACCTCCACGCGGGGATCCCTAAAGACGAGAGTCTACTTCGGCGAGTCCTGCAAGCTTGGGAAACCGTAGTGCGGAAGGACAGAGAAGAGTTAACCAGGAGGACCACTGCTATCTCTTTTTCTCAATGGCTTGAAGGGAGGATTAGTGAAACTCGGTCATCCAACCAAGGAGTACCACTGCCTGAGGAAAAGATACAAGAACCTCACATTCCTACCATTGAGGAATTGGAAGAGTTTAGGTTGGCCATGTCAAAGGTGGGAGAAGAGAAAAGGGCTCTGCAAGATAGATTGAGAAAGATGATGCAAGACAAGAAAAAGCTAGAAAGTGAAAATGCTTTCCAAGCTGCAGCTATTGAGGAAGTCAATAGAAAACTTGAAATAGAGGGGAAAAGCAAGAGGGAAATGCAAAAGCACTTGAAGGGTGCCAAAGAGGAAGTGAAGAGGTGCACTACCAAGATGAATGAGGTTGTAGTGGAAGCAATTAAATGGAAGAGGCTATATGAGGATACATGGAAAGAAGAGCAAGCAGTCAGGCACGCACTAGTTAAGTCAAGAAAAGACTCTCGAATAATGAAGCTTGAATTGGAAGATCAATTAAAGAGTGTCAAGCAAGATCGGGAATCTATTGAAGGGATCCTGAGGGATTATCAGTAAGCACTAAGAAGGAAACAAGGGAAGTCGGAAAGCTTGGCCAATCATGTGCAGTACTTGGAAGGGTCTTACCTCCGGCTAAGGGAGAAGAGTGACTATTGGGAGAGTCAATTTGCGGAATTACTCAGTAAGGTAAAAAGTCAACAAGTCTTTGAGGAATTGAAAAAGGAAGGCTTACATTGGAAAGACAAGTTCTCCAAGTTAGTTTGGTTAGCTAATCAGGCTGTGAGAGACATTCCCAAGAAGCTAAGAAAGGCGGATGCAGAAATGAATCCTTTCAACACCCCTGTCAAGGTGTGTGAGTTTGTTGAGTACTGCAAGATTCTCACAGAAGAACTCCTGGAGAAAGCCCGGGGGGCAGCTGAGAGCAAGAAGAGGAAAAGGAGCGAGGAGTTGAAAGCCATATGCCTTAAAAGTTCCCTTTAGAGTATTGTAGCGATCCTTAGGAAATTGTAATTTTCTTTAAGAAGTTGTAACTTTCTTTGGAAAATAGTACTTTGTTTAAAATCATTGTATTGCACTCTTAAGGAATATTGTACTTTGATTTGCTTTCTATTTATGATACTCCTTCGCATTCCATTTAATTGAAGTACGTTTGTTTTGCCTTGTTGCTTCCAACTTTGTTGCAAATCCTAAAAACACCTGAACCTTAACACCTATGACAAGACGAGTTGCACCGCGATTCCCGGCAATAAACATAATAACATGCATATTGCATTGCATTTGCATCATTTGTCTTTGTGTTCATAAAAAAAATGTTCCATCTTAAGAAGTAAGACAAGCTGGTTAATCATCGGTATTGGACGCGATCACAGGCAAGAAATATGGCCAACAATCAAGACAACGCGAATCTGGGCAATCATCAACCAATCCAGAATGATGCAGTTCCAGAAGGTCCGAATCCAAATGGTAAGGGTCAGCATGATCAGAATCAAGAGAATCGAGCAATCAGGGCTGAGATGGAAGTTATAAGAGCTCAAATGGCAGAGGTCATAAGAGTGTTAAGTGCCTTAAGGGATGCTGGCATAACTGAAGGTGCTGCTGCCGCTGGAGTGGATCCTCCTCCTGAACCTAGAGTCTCTCAGGAACGTGCGATGGCCTCCTTATGGTCTCCCATTAGGGTACACACCCCCTGCTGCCGGTGCAAACCCAGAAAGTGGTCCTTCGGGAACCACAGGACAGGCCCAGCCTGAATCAGCTGTGAATGAAGTTGGAACGGGGACACCTCAGGTTCAAATTCAGATTCCTACTCCTGCTATTACCCCGGGAACTCCGGTTGGCTTCAATTCTCCAGCAACAATCCATCCACAAGTTCAGGGTCCAATTCCTCAGATTATCGCTCACTCACGTGACCCACACGTGACCCCAGCTGTGGTGTCGATGAATAATCTTCACTACGGTGTGAGTGGTTTTCCGCCGAATTACCCTGATGAAGCTAGAAGTCAGTACCAGATGTTAGAAGAAAGATTGAGAGCTGTTGAAGGAACAGGTTCCCAGGCTAGGAACGCCCATAAGTTATGCTTGGTCCCTAATCTAGTCTTGCCACCCAAGTTCAAAGCACCATTTTTCGACAAGTACAAAGGAGCAACCTGCCCGTGTAGCCATGTGACGATGTATTGCCGGAAGATGACTGCCCACGCCCGTGATGATAACCTGATGATACATTGCTTTCAGGAAAGCTTAGCTGAAGCTCCCCTTGAACGGTATATGCAATTGGAGCCAACTAATATCCGTTGTTGGAAGGATCTGGTGGATGCCTTTATCCGTCAATACCAGTACAACAGTGATTTAGCCCCGGATAGGACCCAGCTGCAATGTATGTCTAAGAAGGATAATGAGACATCTGCAATGACCCTTATTGTGTTGGGACCTGTGAGAGCTTCAAACCCATCCTCCAAGAGCTGTTAGACAGACACCTGGTCCAGGTTGGGGTTCAGGAAAAGGAAGAAAGTGTATCTACTCTGCAATCAAACAACAGAGGTTTCAGGAGACCGGTCGAAATCCCTTGCAGTCCGAATTCAAGCTCGGTTGTGGCAAGACCTCTGACTGTTGTTATTCCGGTACCTACTGCTACCCCTAGTAGAGAGACTAGGGTTATTCCCTGGAGCTGCAACGTGCAAATGCAAGCAGAGGTCCCTCAGGGCGTGTTGGATATAACAAACATTGCTGGGAGTAGTGGAATTACAAGGAGTGGAAGGATGTATGTTCCTGAAAATCTTAGAAAGGAACAATCAAAGGAAGCTGAAGAAAGGGCCCGTAAGGGAAAAGATAAGGAAACTGTGGAAGTTAAGGAAGTATCAGACAAAGAAGCTCAGGAATTTATGAAAGTAATAAGACAAAGTGAATACCAGGTGGTGGACCAGTTAAATCAAACCCCAGCCAAAATCTCAATGCTTTCGTTGTTGCTTAGTTCCGAGGCACACCGAGCTGCACTGTTGAAAATCCTGAATGAAGCACACGTACCCCATGACATTACGGTCAACCAGCTTGATGGTATTGTTGGGAACATAGTGGCATCCAACTACTTGACCTTCACAGACGCTGAGTTACCTCCGGCGGGGAAGAATCACAATCAAGCCCTTCACATCTCTGTCAAGTGTGGGGACTACATGCTGGCCAGAGTGCTCATCGACAATGGCTCGTCATTAAATGTGTTGCCCAAGTCCACAATGGATAAGTTGGATGTGGATTGCTCATATCTGAAGCCTAGCTCCACCTTGGTTAGAGCATTTGATGGGTCTGTGAAAGAAGTTTTTGGAGAAGTAGAGGTGCCTTTGCAGGTGGGTCCTGAAGTGTTCTATGTCACATTCCAAGTCATGGATATAGCTTCCTCTTATAGCTGTCTGCTAGGACGACCTTGGATACATGCCGCTGAGGCAGTGCCATCTTCGCTCCATCAGAAACTCAAGTTTGTGGCCGAGGGCAAGTTGATAGTAATCTTCGGGGAGGAGGAAATGATGATAAACCGATCACCACCAGAATATTACGTTGAAGCAGCAGAGGAGTCTTTTGAGACTGCCTTCCAGGGATTGGAGATCTCAAATGCTATCTTTGTTGGGAGTGAGCCTCCCCAATTGAAGCCTAGGTGGTCCAAGGCGGACATGACGGTTGCAAAGCTGATGCTAGGATATGGGTATCAGGTTGGAAAAGGCCTGGGAAAAGCTGCTCAAGGAATTGTAGCACCCGTCCTGCTGAAAGGGAATACTGAAAGGTTCGGTATTGGGTACATCCCAAGCTCTGCAGACCGAGAGAGGCTAGCAGCTGATAGAAGAGAGAAATGGTTGGCAAAGCTCAGAGGAAGGACCCCCAACCAGGGAAGGATGGTCGTCGGTGATCTTAGGAACAACTTTCGAAGTGTAGGCATGCTGGACCCTGACCAGGTCAATGTGATTGAAGAAGATTCAGGCTCGGGTGACGGTGCTGTCGGCTTAGTGCGCCGTTGTGCTGCGAAAGAAAAGCTCCAGAACTGGGAGGCCCTAGATTTCCCTGTGATTTTCAATTTAAAGTAATTTTTCTTCGTAATGCAAAATTCCTCGGCTCTGCCCAAGGCCTTGGGATATTTCATTCGGGCATGCATGTTTTCGTCAAACTTCATCAATGAATAAAATGTATTTTGGAATTTTCAATAAAATTCTCTTTCTTCATCTCTCATTTTCGTGTCTTTTCTTTATTTTTATTCGCCACTCCATTTTAATGCAGATTGAATACAATTCTTGAAAGTAATAATGCCCACAACTCATACTGTGACTTTGATTACCCGGTTAACCAAACTGAGAGAGAGGCTGAAGACAACTGGGATGTTTCTTCGAAATTAATAAGTGAAGAATTGGCTGAGGCTGTAGAAATTCATGATGCCACACCTAGGTTGGGCAATGAAGTCAAAGCACAAGTTCAAGAAAAGTGGAGCAATGCTGAGGAAACCAAACAAATGTTACAAGCGAACCTCTTTCGCGACCAAACACTTTCCCTTCCTCAGATCAACCAACTTTCCCATTTCCCATTACAAGTACCCCATCACAAAAAAAAAATCATAACCAAATGCCTGCCATCGCCACCTTCCTCACTACCAGTGGCCCTTCTACAAAATCAACCCATCTCATTCGCTCCTCCCTCTGAACCTCCTGTCACCCCAGTTAATACCAGAACCCAATCAAGCATCCTCCAACCGCTGCAGGGGTTTCATTGCCATTATCTCTCCAATCACCCCAGACAAGGATCACTTCAAATATCAAAAATAGTGTATCACTTTTATCAGCTCACTCAACTCAAAAGCAAAAAAGGAAAAAATCAGAAAAAATGAAACAAAAAAGAACAGATTCAAAAAATGAAAATCCCAAAAATGAAAAACAAGGGAAAAAGAGACGAAAGAAATATAAGTTGTGAGCTGATACATTTGGCCATAAAGCGTAAGAGATCCTTGTCTCAATGAACCTTCCTACACCTTGTTGTGTATGACCACCCTTTCTTCCATAAACCTTCAAACACTTCATCATTCCTATACATCTCTCCTTTCATAAAACCGCAAACACTACCTCGACCTCGTCATCCCGCCCTCCACAAACCCTCAGTCATTCCTCAGACTCCACCATCAGATTTGCAATCAAGCTGTTGCGCAAGAATAAGAGAACAAAGTGGTCCGTCCTCATGAGGAATCAAGTGACATGATCAATTTGAGCAAAGGAGAGGATTGACGCCATGATAAAGAGCAATGAATCAACAAGTTTGTGTAAATCACCCTTCTGACATAAGGCACTTGCCATTATAACAAAGTCTGTAATTACCAAAGTTCGGTCTGTTGCGCAGCTTTCCAAGCTAAGGTAGTCACAAATGACAGTATGAAGACTCCAAGTCAAGCATCATGATCCCTCCCTACGCCACCCTAAAAATGGGGCAGTTAGAGACAATCAACAAAGGATATCAAGGACGATGATGACCTTCATGGCAATCAGGCTTCGTTTTACACTCTAACAGGGGCAAACCCCATATGATGGAAGTAATACTTTCATTGAGCCTTATCAAACCAAAGTACATTTGTCTTATGTCAGAAGAAGAATAAGAGAAAGCTCAAACCGAAGAAAGCTCATCTTCAACAATTTCAAAGAAGACTCAATGCTCAAAAAGATCATGAACCTCCAAAAGGATTCCCATGGAGATGAACCCAGTATCATGAAGACGAAGAACTTATTCTCCGGAGGGGCCTTTAATTCTCGCAAAATGGGATGCAAGAAAAGAAAACCCCAGTTTCCAGCAAATTCAGATGCAGTCAGAAAGGAGTATGCCTAAAGAAATAAATGAAAAAAGAGAAAGATGAGCCAAGTAAGAATCAGCTCGCTAGGTAGACAACCCGCAAAGGGCGGCCTAGGCAAAACCAGAGCGACCCGGTGGATTGAAAACCCGCAAAGGGCGATCCAGGCAAAAATTAGGGTCAGAAAACTTGGACTTGAAATGAAAAAGGCAACTAGCACTCCCGAAGATTTGGATAAGGGGTTGATCAAGGTCACAAGTATGAACGGTGGGCACCGTTACTTCAAGGATAGAATCACAGGATCTGTTCCTTTTTCTTGTATTTTATCAGTTTAGAATAAAGATTGCAATTGTACTTTCAACTGGCGTGACTTTTTGCACGACCAGTTTCCATATCAGCAAAAGTCCAACTTTTCTTTCATATGTGTGCTTTTCGTGTCTTTACCTTCATTTATTCAGTTTCTTTCAAAATAATGATTTTATGATTGATGAAATTGAATTGCAAAACATGTGCATACATTCAGAGCATTACAGATTATTACGAAATCTTTGAAAATCACAAAAGGAAAAATGGTTTCCTAAAATGGGTAAAGCTGCAAAAAAAAAAAAAACAGTCACATGGGCTGTCACCTTAAAAATAACAAGATCATTGCAAACCAACGCGCAACCCTTGCGTTATCACCATCCTGGAACGGTCTTCGTGTCAAGTGCCACAAGTCCCGCGGATTGATTTAACCAGCAAAAAAAAAAAAAAACACATTTTCATATCATTCATCATATCATCCATGTCATCAAACAGTAGCATTATACTTTCATATTCGCATCCCAGAAGGGCGAAAGGATACAGAAGAAAAAGAAACAGAAGAAAAAGAAACAAAAGAAAAGAAAAAGAAACAGAAGAAAAGAAAAAGAAAAAGGAAAATCAAACAGAAAAAACCTCTCACCAAATCAATCATTGCATCCATGTGCATCCCAGCATCAAAAGCCTGCATTCCATGCATCATTCAAAGCTTCCCAATTTTCAAAAAAGAAACTCAGTTACTTTGGACTCGTTAGTCCCCAAAATTTTCAAAAGGTCAGTTACTTTGGACCAATGGGTCCCCGAAATCTCATTTTCAGAAAATCATCATGGCACCGAGTTAGTGAACTCCATCAGCACAGAGTTAGTAAACTCCCACAGAGTTAGTGAACTCCTTCCATAGATCACAACGTCGCGTACGAGCGCGCGGCAGATCCTACAGACTTCGTTAAGTCCATCGGATTAATTATGTCAACCTAAGGCATAGCGTAGATCCATTGATCATATCAGTTCCGGACCTGATATTGATCGGCCGCTCGAAAAGGCCACCCCCAGAGCTCGGACTCGACGAGAGTCCGTTAAAAGGTTTTAGGCAACCTCCGAATCCCCAATTTACGGCACTTCCCATTTACTGCTTTCATTTATTGCTTTACGCAATTTACTGCTTTCATTTACTGCTTTACGCAATTTACTGCTTTCTCGTCGACGCGACAAGTGTTGACTCTCTCTCTCTCTCTCAAAAGAAGAGAGATCAAAGAAAGGAAACAAAAAAAAAGAGAAAAAAGAAAAGGAAAATTCGGGTTTCTCTAAGTAGACAAAATTAGTATTATTTCTGAATTCTTTATTTCTATTTTGCCTCGGAATATGTTTCGGCCAATTCATATTCCTTGGTAAAATCCAAATAAAGAGGGCAGCTGTCATACCCTAATTTTGTCCACCTAGGTTTAAAACCCTAATTTTCCGCAAAAATAAATAAATTGAGAAGTGTGGTTTTATTTTGAAGAGTGAAGAGCATTGTGCATGCATTTTTGGGTTTTAAAAGTCATTCTAGGGCTTTTAAATTCATTGTTAGAGTGGAAATGCATTTGTTGTTAAAAAACAAGGTTTTTAGGGCAAAAGGGTATTTTGGTCATTGTCAAAAATAAGATAATTTCTCATCAAGAATCATTGTACAATTTTAGAGAATTTTATTTGAGGCAAAACATTTTTGGTCATGTATGTATGTATGCGCATGCATGCATACATTGTGCACAAAATTTCAAAAAAGGATCAAAAGGGAATATTCTACAAAAAGTTCCATGATGTGATTTTTATGACATTTTTGGTCATGGTGATCACATAAAATGGCATATTCCTAAGATTCCTAGTATGTGGCCTAAATTGGGTGTATTTTTGTACAATTATCCTAAGAAGAATAATCAAAAATGAAGGGATAATGGAATGGTCATATAATAGTACAATAGTACAAGATGACAACTAGCAAAACTTGGTCACCAAGGACCCCTCCCATTTATGCGCCTATCCCTCTCTATTCTCTCATTTTGTGTTTTCTCAATGTCCTCAATCCATGTGAGCCTCAATCCCAGCCTTTGATTCAAAATTAAAATCAAATCCTAGAGCACAACTAGTGCACAATGACCTAACTACCCTTAAACCTAATTGCTTTCTATATATACCCTATTAACCTCACCTCACAAAAAAAAAGCTTTTGGCCTCACAATTCATTCACAAAACCCTAGCACACAAACCTCTCCTCTCCTCTCCTCCTTTGGCCGAAACCACCGACAACCACTCCCTCCTCCATTTTTCTTCATTTCACTTCCATTTTCCATCTCATATTAACTCCTACTTCATATATCTTCCTTCTCTCCTAATTTAATTCAAACTTGCATCATCAAAGGGCATTTTTAAGCAAGCATTTCGTGGGTTTCATTGAAGTTTGGTGAAGATTCAAGTTGATTTGTGGTCTTGTTCTTCATATTAGTCATTCCTTAGCTTGGATTTGAGGTAAACTTCTTAAAACCTAGCATCATCTTCAACTTTTTTGCATCAAAATGTAGATATCATGTTTCTAATTTTTCATCCTACCATCTTCATGCATTTTAGTGTTGTTATATTGTTGATTTGTTGATTGGTGTTGGTGAGAGGTGTCTCAAACATTTTGACAAGCACTTAGGGAGGCTTGGGTGTTTGAGATTGCTTCTCACCCTTGAATAAATTGTGATTTGTGTTGTTATCATTTTGCTTGTTGCATTTTGTGAAATAAAATTGTGTTAGGAAGCTATGAATGTTTCGCACCTTTAGTATAAAAATAGGTTTAATCGAGTTTTGATGCATTTCTTTATGCAATCTTGTTATTGGAGCTTGATTTTGAAGTTCCCATGTCCAAACATGTTGTTTGATTTTGCAAATATTCATTTTTCATGCCTTCTTACTTTCACAAAAATCAAAAAATATGAATAGTTGTTGATTTTGGTGTTTGATCGCTTGGATCTTGTGAATAAATGTTCCTAAGTCTTGCTAGTGTCATTTGCTTGCTTGATTTGGTTGACTTGTTGAAATAAATCGATGATTAATTTGTGATTTGAGAAAATGAATTTGGGTTTTGGTTCATTTATGGTCCACAAATGATCTTGGGTTATGCTAAGTTGGCAAGAGATAGGTTACTTCAACCTTGATGCCTATGCTTGTAAGCATTTAAAAATTCAATTCCCACTTGATGTGCTTGTGAAATGTGAGCAAAAAGGGGTCTATAAACAATTGAATTTGCGCACATGATTGGTCTCCAATGACCTTGATGCATCCTCAAGTTTAATCATGCTTTCTTTGCTCTTTGAGTTTAATGTAAATTGTTGTTTGAAGCTTGTGAAGTTTTGGCAAAGGATAGGCCACTTAGAGCCTTGATGCATTAAATTGTTGTGGTGCATTAAAATGTTGAATTGGTGTTCACAATTTGCTTGTTTTGATTTCCACCAATTGTTACTCGTTAGTAACTCTCCAAAACTTCAAAACCATGTTGCATACAAAGAACAACTTGTTACTCGTTAGTAATGTTCCAACTTCAAAACATTTTTTTTGCATTTACATAATCATTGATAAACAACTTCACTTCTTCTCAAAACAATTTCAAACTATTTTTCACAAATCAAACTTTGTTGAGGATAATGCGAAGCCTTTGCTTACACGATTGTCAACAATGGGGTGCTAGTGGTGATCACTTGGAGTCTTTGCTCAATTGATTATCATGAACACTCATTTTTCAAAAGAACTCTCATTTCACAAATTAAAAACTTTGTTGAGGGTAATGCGAAGCCTTTGCTTGCACGATCGTCAATAATGGGGTGCTAGTGGTGATCACTTGGAGTCTTTGCTCAATTGATTATCATGAACACTCATTTTTCAAAAGAACTCTCATTTCACAAATTAAAAACTTTGTTGAGGATAATGCGAAGCCTTTGCTTGCACGATCGTCAATAATGGGATGCTAGTGGTGATCACTCGAAACCTTTGTTGTTTGATCATTGCGAACATTCAATTTTCACAATTAAACAACTAAAAAATAAAAACCTTTTCTCGACAACCGAGAACTACGTAAGCTTTGAATTCTCTATCGCACTGGGAGATACGTAGGAGCGGGTCACATTCCCGTCAAGCACGACAAATAAAAACCATTTTCTTTTCAAAAAAACAAACCCTTTTCCAAAACAAGGCAATTTCTAAAAACAAAACAATTTTCGAAAACAAGAACTACGTTGCTTTGATTCCCTCCCCAGGATACGTAGGCACGGTGCCCTCCCGTCAAGCGCAAAAGATTAAATTTTCCTTAAGTTTTTCCATAAAGTAAGGAGAGATAAAGAGAGATAAAAACAAAGCATTTCTTAAATCAACCTTTTAAATCACACGTCAAATCGAGGTTCCCTTTCAGTAGAAAGGATGTGTGGGGTGCTCGTACCTTCCCCATGCATAACCGACCCCCGAACTCAAATCTCGTGGTTCCAAGGACCATTGTCTTTCAAGAAAGGTTTTTTTTCAATGTTTTACCTCTAAAAAAATATTGGTGGCGACTCCAATTCATGTTGTGCGAAGAGAAATCCCTCCAAAGGATTTTTCGGGGTGCAACACCCGCCAAACCAACACAAACATAAGAAAAAGAATAAACAAAGAGAAAAGAAAAGAAGAATACCTTTGAGTCAAGATCTTCCGACAAAGAAGACCAAGTTACCTACTAGAATGGTCAAGACCACTCACTGAATACAGAAATAAAGGATGGTCAGGTCCGCAGCAAAACAATAATATGAAGAGAGTGTACCAATTATAAAGCCGCATAGACAAAAACCTTCACAAGTTGCTAATAAAGAAATTTAAGGTAGCATACCTGGAAGATCAATCCACTCGAAGGATCAAACCACCAAATCGGGAAGAGGTAAAGTCACGATCGAACCTTCATAAAGCATAAAAGACGAGAAATAAATTTCTAAGTTATCCAAGTATGGGCAACCTCACCACATCAAGGCCACACTCACTACACAGTCAAGAAACAAAGATGTAAGAGCTACAAGAAAAATACCTGAAATCAATTACAGAGGTCGGCTAGGTGAGAGGATGGTCTGATCGACTGAGTGAGAGGATGCGCTGCAGATCATCCACCAACAAAATATCATAAGTTAGAGCATTCCAGACCAGGATCATGACGAATTTCAAACAAACGAAAAGCAAGGTAGCATCCATGCGAGCTAATTCTAAATAAAACCAGACGGCAAAGAGACCAAATTCCTAAGGCACTCAGATCCTACCGCGATGACCACACAATTAACGAAGGTTGAAAGAAAGATACCCGAAACCAAGCAGAGCAGGTCGTCCTGTGGCAAGGCTTGCGCCGAGAAGAGCAGGACACACGGGGAAGATCTAGCCCGTCCTGGATCAGATCGCTCCAAAGACTGGGTCATGCGCGATGGATTGTGCGAAGAGGAGCAGGAAGTGTTAGGAAGAGTACTGGTCGCGCACGTGAGATGGCTGGTCACTCCACACACCCATGAAGGGGGTCTGGTCGTCCTCACGAGTGAAGAGGAGAGCGCTCCAAAGAAAGGATCAGTTCGTCGCGCACGCGAGGTGGCTGGTCGTTCCACGCGCCCACGAAGGGGATCTGGCCGTCCACACGGGAGAAGAGGAGAGCGTTCCAAGATAGGAGCAGGTCGTCCGAGTGTTGTGCGCCGGGGAAAAGAACAGGTCGCCCGTGGCCGAAGGAGGCAGGTCGTGCTCACTTGTGGTCTTCTAAGATCAGGTCGCGCCACCCAGACTGCTCCAAGCCGGGTCGTCCTCTCAGTTTGCGCAAAACAGGTCGTCCCATGCAGGTGAGCAAGAGGGGCGCTCACTGGGTATTCCAAAAGGGATGGTCGTTCAAACAAATGTCAAGCGATCCTCTAAGAGAAATTTTTTTGAGAAAAATGCTTACTTTGGAGCTTATGTGGTGGGATGAAAGGGAAAGAAAGACCCCTCACAACGTCACATATATAGGCCCAAGAAAATAGGCCCAAAGAGATATTAAAAAACGAAATATATATTCGTAGTTCACAGCGAAGACGAGATGACGAGAAAAGTGTCTGTCAGTTATTGAATGATCCGTTACGATCTCGATCGCCGAAAAATTTCACAAATAACGACCGGGGGCAAGACCATCCGAACTGCTGATCTAGCCTACGCCCGCTCGGTGATCGAACTTGGCTTGGGGGGCAACTGTTCTGGACTGGGCCAATTGTCAGGCCCAATCCACAAAGTGGTCATCCAACCCAGCAAGGGGAGGATCAGATCAACTGTTACTTGGGCCCCCAGCGCAATTGCGCTATCCAACATCAACGATCCGAACTAATCACTATAAATAACGTCATTCACCAGGTGTCAGGTACGCAATTCATTCGAATATTCACTAGATAGTACTGTAGCTCGATATAGCTGACTTGGGTGTCGGAGTGTCCTTGCAGGTACACCCCCCCCCCCTCCCCCCCCGCGCGTTCAGGTCATCCTCAGCCTACAGTAGCTGACGACCCGTCCCTTGACCGTCTCTGCAGACCATCCCAAGGTACGGTTCATGATGGTTGCAACATGTTTGTTTTTAACTGTCCAAATTGCTCATAATCTGTCAACTTAATTAAAAGATGCAGGGTACTAGAGTGATGGAATAGAGACAGGTAATTAGAATAAGAGATGTGAAAATATGGAAATTTCCCATAATCTGTCAATCAAATGTTGCTTACTTGTCACAGTGCTTACTGCAAGTCTGCAACTGATGCAATTGCCTCTTGTGACACATCTCTCAGAAGCATGTATAGATTACTTATATAGAATACAACTCATTGATATATTGCTGTGAGGTGGTGCAAATGGTAATTAAAGGTGGTGCAATTATTAAAATAAGCCATTGGGCCTTTTAATTACGTATGGGCTGTTTGCTGTTTTTAGGTTTGGGCTGAAACGTGTCAGGAGCTCCAACCGGGTCAAGCTCTCATTCCTCTTCCGTTTCCAGAAAGCTGCGCGTGAAAATGGTTCTTCAATTGCAGCCACAAGTCGCGTTCGGTTTTCTCTAGGTATATAGGTGTGTGCTGTGAGTGAGATTGAGGGTGGAAATCGGATATATAGTGGGAGAAATCCGAATTGGGTTACCAAATCCTTTGGTGTTTTCTTCTTCCGTAATCCCGTTAATTCTTTTCGTAATTTCGTTTAATTCGTTTTATGTTTTATGTTCTTCGATTTTGCAAATGGGTTTTTCGATTAATCCGATTTCCGCTTTAGAGGTTGAACCCAAATCGGGCGTTCAACACAACAATTGGTATCAGGAGCATTGGGAATTTTGCGATCAAGAAACGATGGTTTCAACAAAGTATGAGGTCGAGAAGTTCAATGGGAAGAACGACTTCGGGTTATGGCGTATCAAGATGAAAGCGATGCTAGGCCAACAAGGTCTTGTGGGTGCGCTAGTTGGATAAGAAGGCTTGCCGGCGAAGATGTCCGTGGAAGAAAAGGCGGAGGCACTAGAGAAAGCTCATGGTGCGCTCATATTGAGTCTTGGTGACAAGCCTCTCCTGGAAGTAGTAAAAGAAACCACTGCAGCCGCTATTTGCAAGAAATTGGAAGAATTGTACATGGTAAAATCAATTGCAAACCGTTTGTATTTGAAGCAAAGATTGTACACCTTCAAGATGCAACCGGGGAAGTCCGTGGAAGAACACATTGACGAGTTCCACAAAGTCATTCTTGACCTCGAAAACATTGATGTCAAGATTGACGATGAAGACAAAGCTCTCCTCCTTGTGAACTCTTTACCAAAAATGTATGAACATCTCTCTGATGCTCTACTTTATGGTAAGGAAACTTTAACCCTTGATGATGTGCAAGCCGCACTAATATCAAAGGAACTTAAGAGGAGATCCGAGGCTAAGGAAGAACATAGTCATGAAGGTCTATTTGTAAAAGGGAAGTTCAAAAAGAACATGCAAGGGGATAAAGATAAGGGCAAGAAGGATAACAAATGTTTCATTTGCAAGAAAGAAGGTCACTGGAAGAAGGATTGTCCAAATAGGAAATCCAAGAAAAAGGGTGACTCCACAGATGATGAAGGATGTGTTTCAGTTGCCTCTGAATACTACTATGAAGGAGATGTTTTAATTGCGGAAGAAGTCATTGGTACAAGTTCTACCAATGAGAAGATGTGGATTTTTGACTCTGGTTTTGGTCATCACATAACATCTAGCAATGAAGTCATAGGGTACTGTGATGGTGAAGTGTTGATGGCCTCTAAATCCATCAACAAGGATCGCTGGGTTTTAGACACAGGTTGTTCATTTCACATGCCTCCAACAAGGAATGGTTGATTGGCTATCGGCAAGTGAATGGAGGACAAGTGGTAATGGGAAATGATATAGTATGCAAGATTGAAGGGATAGGTTCTGTAAGACTTAGAATGGATGATGGAACTATAAAGATACTTCCAGAAGTGAAGTATGTCCCTGGTGTGAAGAGAAATCTCATTTCTCTTGGTTTGCTTGAAGCAGCGGGTTGCTCCTTTGAGGGGGAAGATGGTAATATAAAGGTGGTCAAGGGTTCTCATGTGCTTATGAGAGAATATAGGGATCATGGTATATACATTCTCAAAGGTACAACAATTACAGGCAGTGTAGATATAGCTACCTCAAGCACAGAATCAGAGAGTTCTGAAAGGGCAAAATTATGGCATAAAAGGCTCGGGCATGTGAGTTCTAAGGGTATGCAAATATTGGAAAAGCTTGGTGTGTTTGGGAAAGACAAGCTTGGAGGGTTACCTTTCTGTGAACATTGCATATGTGGGAAAATGCACAAGGTGAAGTTCAACATGGGACAACACAATACAGAAGGCTTGCTGGACTATGTGCATAGCGACATTTGGGGACCAGCGAGGATTCCCACTCTTGGGGGAACAGGTATTTCATTAATTTTCTTGATGATTGTAGTAGGAAGGTATGGATTTATCTTTTAAAAACCAAGGATGAAGCTTTTTAGACATTTAAAGAATGGAAAAGCTTAGTTGAAAATAAAACCAATAGGAAGTTTAAGGTGCTAAGAACAGATAATGGCCTAGAGTATTGTAATGATTTGTTCACAAACTATTGTAAGGAACATGGAATCACTAGGCATAGAACTGTTAGGCACACACCTCAGCAAAATGGTCTTGCTGAGAGAATGAATAGGACCATATTGGAGAGAATGAGGTGCCTTCTCTCTAATTCTGGTATGCCTATTAAGTTTTTGGGTGAGGCCGTCTATACGGCGTGTTATTTGATTAACTTGAGCCCCTCCACTGGAATCAAGCTAAAAACGCCTCAAGAAATTTGGCTAAATGGGATTCCTAGTTATGATCACTTGAAAGTTTTTGGTTGTGTTGCTTATTATCATGTAAATGAAGGAAAGCTAAGCCCTAGGGCAAGAAAAGGGCATTTTGTTGGTTATCCTGCAGGTGTCAATGGCTATAGGATTTGGAGCGAAGAAGACAAGAAGTGCATCATTAGTAGAGATGTGAAGTTCCAAGAATCAGAATTGTTCAAGGGAACTAGAAACAATCAAGAGCAGGTTGAAGACAAACAAGAGCTAGAAAGTTTTGAGCTTGAGGTGGAGCATGAAGCAGCAAAGAATGCCCCACTTGAAACTCAAGAGGTAGATGAAGACCTAACAGGTTATAACTTGGCAAAAGATAGAAGTAGAAGAGTTGTGAGACCTCCTCAAAGGCTAGGTTATGAAGACATGGTAAGTTGTGCATTCTACGCCGCGGAAGAGGTTATTAATGAAGATCCTAAAAACTACAATGAAGCTATTAGTCACAAGTGTAGTGATAATTGGGATCTAGTTCCTAAGCCATAGGGAGTTAGGGTCGTTGGTAGCAAGTGGATATTCAAGAGAAAAGAGGGAAATCCGAGTGTAGAAGAATCAAGGTTCAAGGCAGGGTTGGTGGATTGCAAGTTTAGGCATTGCCTAGACTTGCTTGGTGTTGACATCAAGTAAGTGATGTCATGGTTCTGAATTCGAGCGGTAAATAATTTTTCTACTATGATGGGATTTGCACCAAGGTGGAGATTTTTGAGGTGGTGCAAATGGTAATTAAAGGTGGTGCAATTATTAAAATAAGCCATTGGGCCTTTCAATTACGTATGGGCTGTTTGCTGTTTTTAGGTTTGGGCTGAAACGGGTCAGGAGCTCCAACCGGGTCGAGCTCTCATTCCTCTTCTGTTTCCAGAAAGCTGCGAGTGAAAATGGTTCTTCAATTGCAGCCACAAGTCGCGTTCGGTTTTCTCTGTGAGTGAGATTGAGGGTGGAATCACTTGTAATTGTATCTTCTTCGTTCTTCTTCACGTGTGATTCTGAATACAGTGAGATAAAACAAAAGTTTTCTGTATTTGAGAGAGAAATTCAGCGAGAGAGGGAGAAAAGAAGAAGAGGCTCTTTTGTAATCATCATCATCATAGTGGATTGTTTTTTGCTCGGATTCAGACCCCCAGACGTTGGAGAAATCGGAACTGGGTTACCAAATCCTTTGGTGTTTTCTTCTCCCTTAATCCCGTTAATTCTTTTCGTAATTTCGTTTAATTCGCTTTAAGTTTTATGTTCTTTGATTTTGCAAATTGGTTTTTCGATTAATCCGATTTCCGCTTTAGGATTAGCGTACGTTTCTTTTTCAATTGGGAATTTCAAATAGGCGCTGTGATCGTTGTTTCATCGTTTTAGGTTTTAGAGATTGAACCCAAATCGGGCGTTCAACACAACAATTACTGTTGTGTATATTAATTCCACGAAATTTGAGAGAGAGAGAGATGAGAGAGAGAATTGAATTTTTATTTTATTATTTTTTTACAGATTTTTATATTTAAAGTTGAATTAAAAAATTGAATTTTATTGGTGCTAAGAATCCGGTTATGGATATAACCGGTTATAGATCCATATCCGGTTGTAAAAACCGTTATGGATATAACCAGTATCAACCGGTTACATAACCGGTTTTGTAAATTAATAACCGGTTATGCTACCTTGGTTATGAAACCGGTTATATCAAATGGACATTTGATGGATATGGATTGGTTATGGATATGGTTTAACCATGAGCACCCCTACTCACAAGTTCAATCTGAACCTTCCCCGCAGTACGTTAAGTATTTCCTCTAGCCTAGTGTCTTTATGGCTTCCTCGACCCCATTTTCACCTTGTGCCTCTCTCTGCCCCTCAACTAACAACATAATTTATTTTGGGTGGTAACAAGTATTAAAGCATATTATGTTAAATAAAATAATATTTTTATAAGCATTAAATGAAATAAGTTATTTTTTTGTCTTTTATCGAAATATTTTCAAATTAAAAAATAGTTACATAAGTATACCATTTTTTCACGATTTGTTTATGGCCCATAAAATCCCAGGAACAAGGTTGACTAAACAATTGCAAAATGTAGAAAAAAACAAGCTTCATTATGCCTTTAGTGCAGCTCATATCATAACAAGACTTTGCACAAAAAATGAAAACCAAAAGGGAGAATTTGTAAAAGTAAAAGCTTTACCCAATTAGGTTCAAGGTAGTGAAAAAGGATTTTCTTTCGTGAGCCTTTCAATGGAGAAATTAAATTGGATAAATCTTGTCCATCCATTCCATTTAATGAGAAATCAATGGCTAGGAATAAAAACGCAGCAAAATTCTGTCGTTTGATCTGTATTTTAAAATCTACAGCTTTCCTCATTCTTATTTTGTCCATTCTCTTCTTCGAAACCCATAAATCAGTTTCCTCTTCTTTTTCAACAACAAATCAGTTAAAACACTAAATTTTAAGACACATAAATCGTAAAAGAAATAAATTACAATGACCCCTCCTCATGCACAATATGAAACATAGCTATGAAAAATAAATGGGACAAAAGAAAGTTAGAAACAAAATCGATGAAAACTATCGAATAATTGAATTGTAAATTTGCAACCTTAAATTCATAAACCTTATGGTCATAGCATCACCAAAGGGGCCTGAAGGTCCAAGTGCCATACGAGATAAACTCACTGCACCAACATTAGCACTGATATCGATTTTTTTTAGTAAAAAAAACATTCAATTTCAAGAACAACTTTTGCCAATGTTGTAATTTTGTCCAAGTGCCACAGGAAGGAAGAGGAATGTGAATGCCGTGAATGTGTCGTTGTGGTGGTGCAGTGTTGCACTCTGTGAACTACAAATGCACCGTCGTCGTGGTGTGTCGTTGCTCCTTGTATGTGCCGTTGTGGTGGTGCGGTGCCACGCTCTAGAAGCTGTGAACGTGCCTTCCCTGTCGCCGTCGGAGTTGTTGCTGCTTTAATAGCTTTAGTATGACACTGATTTCTTGTTGAAAAGGAAGAAGAAAGTGACGGTGGTTTGAAGAATGGAATGGACAAAAGAAGAAGAAAGTTGTCGATCTGGGAATACAGATCAAACGACACAGTTTTGTTGTATTTTTATTCTTTGCCATTGATTTCTCATTAAATGAAATGGATGGACAAAATTTGTCCAATTTATTTTCTCCAGTGAAATTCTCATGGGAGACAATCCTTTCACCAAGGTAATGTTAATTCTATGCTCTTAATTATTGCAACCTTTTAGTTGCTATAAACTAAGAAGGCTTATCATCATGACTTACCAGTTGCTATACATTAAGAGAGCTCTCACAAGTGGTTATTTGAAGTTGAGGAATACTTAATTACAGTACCATAGGTATTGGTATTGGTTGTACTGGTCTACGCCACCTAATCCAAGTGGTCTCGGGTGATAAAGGAGTTGAGTTCCGGATTGGGCCAACCCTTCAAAGAACTTGGGCCCGGCCCATTTCCGTACTCTGACACGTCCGCATCCACAATTGACCCGGATCCAATGGTAAGGACCTATTCGCCCGATCCAACGGTTCGGGTACGGCGCCGTCGTTTTTAAATAAGCGAGCAACCCTCCATTTCCAGGTACACACTCATTTCTCTCCCTAAATACCTCTTCTCTTCCCTTGCTGACTTAGGCATCGGAGTGCTTACAGGTACCCCACCCTAGGCGCGAGAGAAGGTCACCTCGGCCCATCCGAGGTCAACTGCCATTCACCCGAAGTTCATTCTCAACCAGCGCAGAGCACATCATCTCGGACCTTAGACCCGTACTCCGGTACCAAACATTGGCGACCACAGTGGGAGTATAATCACTTACTTCCGAATTCACATACACACCTTCGAAAACACTCACTTGACTCGTGCCTTCGAGAGGACGTTCGCCTACCCGATCTCAGTCTCGGGCGCAGAGGGTGCTTGTCGGAGCTCAGCTCCAAGCGACCACAACACCGGAAGGTCACGTTCAGACTCTGCCTCATGAAGAAGTTTTGGCAATTCCCAACTCAGGCCGACTTCCACCACCAGCCCCGGCTCCACTGACCAGTGCCATTCCGACTCAGCTCCAGGCTGTCAGCAACCTCCTCGATGTGCTGGAGCGTCGTAGCCAGGGACTAATGCAACAGGAAATGGCCGCCATTGCCGGCGCAGCCGCAACCTAACCACAGCCAGTGGATCGACTCCCGGAAGGTCCCAGGTTAGCCCTTTCCTCCCGAAAATCGCCAACTGCCGTATTCTAAAGTCTCTTGAGAAACATCCTCGACTGAATGTGTATGACGGGAGAGGCGACCCCGACGAACATGTGGACACCTTTGATTTGATGCTCGACTATTTTGATGCCTCGGACCACGTCCGCTGCAAGCTTTTCACCCTCTTCCTAAGCAAGTGCGCGTTGAAATGGTACCGGGAGCTTCCCCCGGTATCAATCTCGGGTTGGAAACAATCCACGAAGCTGTTCTCGTCACCCTTCACAGCTTCAAGAGTAAAGCCTAAGTCGGAAGACGTGCTGCAGCGAATCTGTCAGGGAGAAAAGGAGTCCCTGAGGGACTATATAGAAAGATACAACTGAATTGCAGACGACGTCAATCAGCTCTACGACGACATCAGGGTACTGTTCATGAGGCACGGCCTCCGGAAGGGCACACTCTTCCAGATCACTGTCGGGTTCGGCAAGCCTTACACCCTTGATGAGTTCCTAAGGCTTGCCCAGCATTACATCGACTACGAGGAAGCCGATGCTGCAGACATGCCCAACCCGGGTCTGGCCTCGGGAAAGGAAAAGGACAAGCACAAGAAGGACTCCGGGTCCAGCTCGACGCGAAAGGCACACCGAGTATTCCGACCTCAACGATCCCAGGGAACGGATTTTGGCTGAGTGCGCCAATACCGAGTTTCGTGATATGAAGTGGTCGGCTCCAATTCCCCAATGCGGCAAGAAAAACAGGAGCAGCGGTCATGACACCGAAGCCTGCAGGGTGTTGGAGGATGACATTGAAGACCTGATTCAGAAAAGGAATATGAAACAGTACCCGAGGTGGGACGACAAAAAGAGGGAGAGGTCTCCCCGACCCTCGCCTTGGAAATTGAAGGCTGCGGTCAACTAAGTAACCAAATCTTTCACGAATAGCAGCGACTCGGCGGAGGATACGCCGAAGTCCCAAAGGCAGCGACCCGTGGCCATGGTAACCATGGGGGACCACTCCGTGGAGGTCAGGCGGACGCAACGATCAATAAAGCGGCACTGGCAGGAAATACTCAGCGTCGGAAGTGACCCGACCCCAGCTCTGTTCAAGTCAAACAGACCGCCGCTGTCATTTACCGACGCCGACCTCCTCAAAGGCAAGTCGAATGAGGAAATCCCACTGGTCATCTCTGCCGTCCTAGCTGGGGTCAATGTAAAAAGGATCCTAGTTGACCAAGGAAGCTCGGTGGACATACTATCCATGGAGCTTCTCCTAAAATTAAAAATCTTTGAGGCTGACCTATCTAAGTACAATGGGTCCGACCTGGTGGGGTTTAATTGCTCCAAAACCAAGCCGCTGGTCTATCTCAAAATCTGGGTAATGTACGGGGAGGACAAGCTTACAAGGACCATTAAGACGAGGTTCCTGGTACTACCGTGCTCCTCTCCATACCACTGCATCATCGGCCGACCGACGTTGGGGAAGCTCGGGGCCGTTGCCTCCACCGTCCATCTCAAGATGAAGTTCTTCTCAGATCAACGGGAGGTGGTCTCGATCCCAATGTATATCGATGGGGAAAGAAGATGCCAATACCTCTGCCTCAAATCAGAGCGACAACCTGATTAGAAAGATTAGAAAGAAGAACGAGCCCGGTAAAGGTTGAAGACCGCAAAAACAAAAAATGCACTTACAAATGTATTAAAACCGTCTTCAATAAGAAAAGACTGCAGAACTGTGCTCTCAATTTCTATTTTTTATTGCTATATGCGCACTAATACGCAGGTTATTCGACGACACCCGTCTTACTAGACCCCGACCCAAGCTGGCCACGCCACGGACGACGATACGAGCCGAGGGCCATGCAAAGACGCCAATGTCCTTCCCGACTCCGAGCTTAAATGCTTAGTCGAGAAGCGCACACAGGCCCATAGCGGCTCTCAATCTCGCCTCGATCAGGCCAAAGGGACCTCTGATCTCCGAGCCCCACGCTCCATCAGAGGCAGAAGACTCCCCTGATCTCCGAGTTCCGCGTTCCATCAGGGGATAAAGACTCCCCTGATCTCCAAGCTCCGCGCTCCATCAGGAGATAAACTCTCCCCTGATCTCCAAGCCCCGCGCTCCATCAGGGGATAAAGACTCCCCTGACCTCCGAGATCCACCCTCCATCAGGGGACGAAGACCCCCTTGACCACCGAGCTTCGCACTCCACCAAGGGATGAAGACTGCAGTGATCTCTAAGCTCAGCACTCCATCAACGTAATTTCGATGTTGTGCAAGCTAAGATACTCTGGTAATCTCAACCTCGGCCTCGGTCACTCTCATTTCACTAATAAAATATTTGCAACCGAAACATGAGTAAATAACAAGATTGTTTTAATCAAAATAAGTTTTCATTCATATTGCAAATGTTTCAAAAGGGGGGCCACAGGCCAATATTTACAAATACAAAATATTAAAGGGAAAAACTAGAGATGATCATTCGGACACCTCCGCATCATAGCCGACGTAGAGCACCTCGGCCTCGTCTAAGGGGACACTAGCTACTGGCATGACCAGCAACCCTTCAAAGGCTTCATTTTAAGGTATCAACAACTCCTGTGGTAAGTCAGGGATGACCACGGCCAAGAGACCCTTGCAACGGTTGAAGCCAAGTACCGTAGAGCTCTCCACTCTGGCCGCAGCAGTTCTACACTAACCCCTGAGTCTCTCCACCTCGGTTTGAAGCGCCTCGGCCTTAGCCTGAACTCGGCCTTGCAATCTGAGAAGCGCCTCGGCCTTAGCCTGAACTCGTCCTGACTCGCCGTTAATTGAGCTTCGAGACTTGCAATCTGCTTTTCAGCTGAAGCCAGGGAACTGATGGTACCGCAAAGGCAGCTATTTTCTTCTATGAGCTCCGAGATTCTCACGTCCCGGCAATACTCCAACTTGTCAGCTCAGTCCAGGAGATCCCCCTCCAGCTCACAATTTATGGCCTCAGCCCTTTCCAGTCTCCTCCAGAGCCGCAAGACTTCCGGACTAGGCCAACCCTTCAAAGAACTTGGGCCCGGCCCATTTCCGTACTCTGACGCGTCCGCATCCACACTTGACCCGGATCCAATGGTAAGGACCTCCATTTCCAGGTACGCACTCATTTCTCTCTCTAAATACCTCTTCTCTTTCCTTGCTGACTTAGGCATCGGAGTGCTTGCAGGTACCCCACCCGAGGTGCGGGAGAAGGTCACCTCGACCCATCCGAGGTCAACTGCCATTCACCCGAAGTCAATTCTCAACCAGTGCGGAGCACATAATCTCGGACCTTAGACCCGTACTCTGGTACCGAACAAGTTGATTTAAAAGAGTGTATCATTTTTATAATTTAAAAAATGACATTTGATTTGATTATTTTCGTTTTTTGGAAACGTGGCTAATAAAGGAATACGATGTTTTGTATTGTAGGTCCAAAAACATGAGCTCAATTGGCTAGTTTATTTATCCTAAACCATTCTGAAAACAGTTTTCAAACACAATTTTGAAAAATAAACTATTCAAACAAGTTAATCTTCTTTTAAATTTTTGAAAACCAATTAAATAATTTTAAAAGACTAATCAAAAAAGTCCTCGGTCTTTTGGAGATGAATAAATTACGAGTGAAAGGTGAGAGGAAATTAAGGAGAAAAATGAAGGTATTTTCATATACATTCTCTTCTTCATCTTGTTCATCTTCATCTTATTCATATTCATTCTCTTCTTCATCTTCTTCATTTTTCAATTAACAACTCTTAAATAATATACTTTTCAATTTCAACAATTTAACACAATTAACAACATACACAATTTTCAATTCTCAAGAATTTTCAATCTAACTCTTTTCAACAATTTCAATTTAACAAATTCAAATTCACTTTTCAATTACTAACAACAATCATCTCTAATATAGTTTCCCAAACAACATTATCTCAATTTTAACTCACATTTCACACTTAATTCTACAACCTTTAAAACAACAACTTTATTTTAACAACAACAACAACAATAAATTCTAACCCACATTTCACACTCAATTTAACTACATTTCACAACAACACTTAAGTCTAACACTCAATTATAACTCACATTTCACAACAACACTCAATTCTAACACACAACAATAACAACAACAACAACAACAACAACAAATTTATTTTAAAAACTAACCGTTATAAAATTGAGGTCCAGTGCGGTTGTTCGGTGACGATGTGCACTCCGGTGCCGAGACTTCATACACAAACAATTTCAATCCTAAATCATTTCAATTTGAAGAAAAAAATATTAAGAAAAACAAATTTGTTAACAAAATTAAAATCAAAACAATATCATAAAATAAAAAATCAAAACCTACAAAAGGGAGAGGTTCGGTGGTCGTGGTGATGATTATAGTCCACTAGGTGGTGGTGTGGTGGAAGGTGCAGAGAAGAAGAGAAAAAGAGGAAAGAAATTGGGGGTAAAGAAGAGAAATCCGTAGCTTAAGAGATAGAGGAGATTGTAGGTGATGGTGGTTGTGTGTGGTAGAGGGTTAGGGTTCGTAGGTGAGAGAGAGAGAGAAAGTAGAGGTGGTTGTGTGGTGGTGGTGGTTGCGGGAAAGAAATTCGTGTAGGAAGAGGAGAGAAGAGTGAGGGAGTAGTGAGTGAGAAAGAAGATAAGTGGCTATGGTATACGGATTTGGGGAAAAAAATTAAAAAAATTGTGAGGGATTTAGCGACGAATTGTCTGTTGCTAAAGGTTGCACAAATTCCCACAATTCCAAACGGTCAGATTGGTTTGCGAGGAACCATATATACCGTCGCTAAATGTCTTGGTTGGCGTGCAGTTTGACTGAATTTTTCCCTCCAAACAATTAGCGACGGCCAATCCATCGCTATTTCCTATAATTCCGTCGCTAATTCTTTAAAAAAAATGATTGGGCCTAATCCCTCGGAAATTTCGTCGCTAAATCCAGTTTTTGTGAGGGACCATTATTCCCTCGCTACTGTTCCTCGCTAACAACCTTTTTTTTGTAGTGCTGGTTGTACTAGTCTAGACACAAACAATTTTTTTAAATTAAAAATAATAAAAATTCATTTGTAACCTTACAATTGTCAAGTGGTTTGTGGTTGTTTTCCTACTTTTCATTTGAAGTACAGGACCACCAGTACCTATGATATTGTAAGTAAGTTTTTTTTATGGAATTTTGTTATTTGTAGGACTAGTGGCTCCAAATTGTCTTCCTCTAGCACATGAAAACCATTACAAATCTCTAAATGAATTTAATGAATGACAATATATTACCCGTAGTAGTTAGGTAAATTAAGGAGATAAATGAGTTAATCTAAAAAATTATTTTCCATTCTTACAAATATTACATTGAATTTCATTTTAATGTGGCAATTTTATTTATCAATGTGACACTATTGATCATTTTTACAATGGTCTCCGAAGGGATTTGAACTTAACTCCTTGAGGATACAAGATTGAACTCTTACAACGGAGCTAGCACCTCAATTATAAAAAAAAATGTGACTAAAAAGTTGGTACTAAAAGAATTCTATTTTATTATTCTTTGTAAAAAACACGATATTTTGTAATCTAAGATCCAAAAACTTTTTTTAGTGTAGGCGATCAGTTTCTCTAATTAAAGGATTCTTCTCTCTTCAGTGGAGCGGTGGACGGCCAATCTGTTTGGGAACACATACATTAAGTAAGGAGATAAAGGAGTTGATTTGTTTTGGTGTGAACCGGGTATGCTCTGAACACAATTGAAGAGACTAATCTCTCGAGCCGGGTAGGACTACAATAGGCGGTAAAGATCTTCCTTAAGAGATTCCCAAAGATGGATTCACCTCCAGGACCTTGGTTAAGCTAGCAGCTAGAGACCCACGCCGTGTCATCCAGCTGTTCTCGGGTGATAAAGGAGTTGATTTAAAAGAGTGTGTATTTTTAAAATTAATATTTTATAATAGAAGAATAATATTTTATAATAATTAACAAAAGAATACGATATTTTGTATTTAAGGTCCAGAAACATGAGCTCAATAGGGTAGTTTATTTATCATAAACTGTTCCAAAGTGGGCCGAAGACCAATCCAGGCCTCACGCACAAAAACGGCCCATTAAGGTTGACAAAGAGCATAGACCGAAATGAATGGCTCTGATCGGTCAGTACAACGATCTAACAGCCATAGGCAACTTCCAAACACTATATAAGCATTCACTGCGTCATTGTCAGGTACACACTAATCACTAGTAATAGTACTCTCCTCGTTCGCTCCTGACTTGGGCGTTGGAGTGTAATCGTAGGTACACCCGCCCACCATCATCAGCTTGGAGCATAAAAGACTTGGACCTTAGTAGCTTTACTGCAAAGCGACCTCCGGTACAGATCAATTGGCGACCACAGTGGGAGCCCGCGCGCTTTCCACCATCATTAACAACACCACACGCGGCGAATCATGGTTATCTCCGAAGGCACGTCCGCTGACGCTACAACCAACCGATCTATCAAAAGAAGATGGGGTGAGATTGCAACTATTGCCTCTAAAGCCGCACCAACACCCTCCCCTCAGCGACCTAATATCTTATTTGGAGACGAAGACCTGATCGACGGAACGCCTAATTACGAAGCACCACTGGTAGTAGCTGCGGTGATAGCTAATATGGAAGTCAGGCGAATTTTGATCGATCAGGGAAGCTCTGCAGATATCGTCTTTGAGGACCTATTAGATGCGTTTAGAATCTCCAAAGACGACCCGAGACCCTTCAGGGGGACAGTGTTGACTGGTTTCAACGGAGCTCCTACGACCCCAATAGGACAAATCGAGTTGATGGTGACCTTTGAAGACCACGTTGCTAAGAGACCACTTTGTAGGACTGTGAGAACGGACTTCATCGTAATACCTTGCAATTCAGTTTACCAATGTATTATTGGCCGACCTACTCTAGCTCGCCTCGAGGCCATATCGTCCACAGTTCACCTTAAAATGAAGTTCTACACTGAAGATCGAGAAATCGCTACTATTCAGACCGACCTAATATCAACAAGGCGAGCTCACCTCCTGGGGCTCGGGAAAAGGGTTCTAAAGGAAGCGGATGAGGCCGAAGAAGCTGTGAACACCTTAATGAAGGGCTGGAAGCAGGTGAATACGACAGACCTGGATGGCCGCTATGATCCAGATAGCCAGGACGACCTCTTAACCAAAGAACTCAAGAAGAGAATCAAACGACCAGAGCCAGATGGAGAGTTTTACCAAGTGCAATTAGGGGATGACCCAGAGAAAATGATCAAAATAGGGAACGACCTTCCACCAGAAGTGCATGACAAGCTTGTTCAATGTTTAAAAGAGCATGCTCACCTATTCGTCTGGCGTGCGACGGATATGCCCGGGATCCCACCCGAGGTCGCTTGTCACCAAGGCTGTTGAAGATCTGCTTGATGCAGGATTTATCAAGGAGATCAAGTACACTACATGGCTCTCGAACGTCGTCCTAGTCAAAAAGGCGAGTGGAAAATGGAGGATGTGTGTGGATTATACAGATCTCAACCGAGCCTGTCCCATAGATGCATTCCCAGTTTCGAGCGTCGACTGCTTGGTCGATAGTGCGAGCGGATTCAGGGTTCTATCCTTTTTGGACGCTTACTCTGGTTACAACCAAATTGCCATGCACCCGCCCGATCAAGAGAAGACGGCCTTCATGACGGACAAAGGTAAATTTTGTTATACAGTCATGCCCTTTGGATTAAAGAACGCTGGGGCGACCTACCAACGCATGATGAACCACGTTTTCCGGAATCAGATAGGAAAGGTGGTAGAGGTCTATTTAGATGACATGATCGTTAAAAGTAAGTACGATCCTGCTCACATTGACGACCTAAGAGAAGTTTTCGAAGAAGCCAGAAAAAACTCCCTTAGCTTCAATCCAGAAAAATGCACCTTCGGTGTAAGAGCGGGTAAGTTCCTGGGTTTTTACCTCACAGAATGGGGAATAGAAGCCAATCCAGATAAATGCGGAGCAGTTACACAAATGAGACCGTCAACGACCAAAAAAGAAATCCAAAAGCTCAACGGTATGGTGGCCGCCCTTTCTCGATTTATCTCGAAGGCTGCAAACAAGTCCTTGCCTTCATTCAGACTATTGAAGAAGGAGACCGCTTTTGAATGGACGCCCGATTGCGACCAATCCCTTGAACAATTAAAAACGACTTTGGCAGAACCGCCCATCCTGACCCCTCCAGAGCCCGGGGAGACTTTATACCTATACTTATCCATCACGGACGAGGCGCTGGCCGCTGTGTTGGTACGAGAAAAAGGAGCTAAGTAGAATCTGGTATATTTCTTTAGCAAAGTACTGCAAGGGCCCGAGCTCAGATACCAAAAGATCGAGAAATGGGCGTTAGCTTTGGTCGTCTCTCCGACTCCACCATCAGATTTGCAATCAAGCTGTTGTGCAAGAATAAGAGAACAAAGTGGTCCGTCCTCATGAGGAATCAAGTGACATGATCAATTTGAGCAAAGGAGAGGATTGACGCCATGATAAAGAGCAATGAATCAACAAGTTTGTGTAAATCACCCTTCTGACATAAGACACTTGCCATTATAACAAAGTCTGTAATTACCAAAGTTCGGTCTGTTGCGCAGCTTTCCAAGCTAAGGTAGTCACAAATGACAGTATGAAGACTCCAGGTCAAGCATCATGATCCCTCCCTACCCCTAAAAGTTTGGATAAAGGGGTGATCAAGGTCATGAGTATGGACGATTGGCATCGTTACTTCAAAAGAAAAAACACAAGATCTGCTTCCCCTTTTTCTTGTATTTTTCCAGTTTAAAAATTTTTCAATGTACTTTCAATTGGCGTGACCTTCTGCACGTCCAGTTTCCATAACAATAAGAATTCAACTTTTTCTTCCATGTGTTTGCTTTTCGTGTCTTTTATCTTCACTTATTCTGTCTCTTTGTTTTAAAATAAATGTTTTTATGATTGATGATACTGAATTGTGAAACCTGTGCATGAGTCAAAAAGCATTACAATCATTGCGAAATTTCTGAAAATCACAGAAAAGAGGGGATCCCTCAAATAAATGAATTGGCAAAAAAAAAAAAACAAACGCGGGCACAATCACTTCAAATGGCAAGCAAACTTATGTGCGGCTCTGGCATTGCTATTACCCTAGATGGTCCTCATGTCTCAGCCCCAAAGATGATTTCCCCTACCCCACATTGATATTCTGGTGGACAGTACAGCCCAACACTCTTTATTCTCCTTCATGGACGGATACTCAGGATACAATCAGGTAAAGATGGCTCCGGAAGATATGGAGAAAACAACCTTCATAACTCTCTGGGGAACCTTTTGCTATAAGGTGATGCCTTTCGGACTCAAAAACACCGGTGCAACGTATCAGAGGGCCATGGTGACATTGTTCCACGACATGATGCACAAGGAAATCGAGGTGTATGTGGATGATATGATTGCTAAATCCAAGACTGATGAAGAGCATATTGTGAATCTGCAAAAACTCTTTGAACGTCTAAGGAAGTTCAAACTCAGATTAAACCCAGCTAAATGCACCTTCGGTGTAAGATCCAGAAAGCTACTGGGATTCATCGTCAGTCAGAAAGGGATAGAAGTTGATCCAGATAAAGTCAAAGCAATCCTTGAAATGCCAGTACCAAAGACTGAAAGGGAGGTCCGTGGTTTTCTTGGGAGACTGAACTATATCTCAAGGTTCATATCCCAACTGACAGCCACTTGCGAGCCTCTCTTTAAGCTGTTGTGCAAGAACCAAGAATCCAAATGGAACGATGATTGTCAGAGAGCCTTCGAGAGAATTAAAGAGTATCTTCAGAATCCACCAATTCTGATGCCACCGGTGTCCGGAAGACCGCTGATCTTGTACCTAACAGTGTTAGACAATTCGATGGGGTGTGTGTTGGGGCAGCATGATGAGTCAGGCAAGAAAGAACATGCTATTTATTACCTGAGCAAGAAATTTACTGACTGCGAGACAAGATACACAATGCTGGAGAAGACTTGTTGTGCTTTGGCTTGGGCTGCTCATCGTTTAAGGCAGTACATGCTGAGCCATACAACTTGGTTGGTGTCTAAAATGGATCCGATCAAGTACATTTTTGAGAAACCAGCTCTCGCAGGACGGATTGCCCGTTGGCAGATGTTATTGTCAGAATATGGTATCCTGTACATCACGCAGAAGGCAGTCAAGGGCAGCGCACTTGCTGAGTACTTAGCTTGTCAGCCTATCCCAGAATACCGGTCGATGCAGTATGATTTTCCCGATGAAGACATCATGGCACTATTCGACGAGGGGAAGTCCCAAGAAGATGAAAGATGGAGGATGATATTTGATGGTGCATCCAACATGTGGGGGCATGGGGCCGGAGCTGTGTTAATCTCTCCAGACAATCGCTTCATTCCGGTCACTGCAAGACCGGTAGAAAGGAGGTGTGGGGTGCTAATACCTTCCCCACACCTAACCGACCCCCGAACCCACATCTCTAGTTCTCAAAGGGCCACCCGCCTTAAAAAGGACCCTTTTTCAATGTTTTGGTCCCTAAATAAAAAATGTTGATGGCGGCTTCACAAATTTTCACGTTGTACGATGAAAGGTCCAAATCCGGATTTTTCGGGGTGCAACAGCTGGCGACTCCACTGGGGACTTTCCTTTTCAAACGAGGGTCAGGCCTAATTAACTTGATGTGCGGTTTAATTGTTTGATTTGAATGTGATTGTTCTATTTCTCTATTTTCTTCTCCTTCTTTTTCTTCTCTCTTTCTGATGTTTGAATGTTCTCTTGCATTCTCGTGTTGTTATGTTGCATTCATGTGCATTTGACTCTTCTTCTTCTACGTTCGCTTCTTGTTCCTTCTTCTCCTTTCATCTTCTTTTGTTTATATGCTTAATATGATCATGCATTTCTCCAATCCCCATGTCCCCTTCTTCTTTGCTCCCTTTCTTCAAGGTAAGCTCATGCATCATTCCCCCAATTCTACTATGATCCCTTCTTCTTTGCTCCCTTTCTTCAAGGTAAGTTCATGCATTCCCCCGATTCTATTATGACCCCTCTTCTTGGCTCCCTTTCTTGAGGTAAGCAGTGCATATGATTGTTGTTGGAACCCTAGGTTAGTTTACTTGTTTGTATTGAAATGATATATGCTTGCAAAACCCTAGGGTAGACGACTCTTTGTCTGGACTGTTTCTGGATTTTCTTTGCAGGTGGGGGGGTATGTTTGTCGTTGTGCTCCTACACACACGTTGCACTCTTTTTACCCTTATATTTCTTGGTGAGACAGCCCTATACCCGGGCTAGAGCATATCTTAGGCTAGAACGAAGTCATTAGTGGCTGCTCACTGGACGTACGTCTTGTTGGGTGGTTGCGAAGACTTCACCTAGAGTTTGGCTTTGTTTGATGATACCATCACTTGGACGTACGGCCCTGTGATCGGTGGTCTCAGATGAGGTCGTTGGCTCTAGGAACCTTATTTAGGGTCCTTCTTTTAGTGCTAACCTTGAAGTGTGTACCCGTAGAAATAGCCATAGATCCTGTCTCTAAGAAACCTTGGTAGGACACAAAGGAGCTTCATACCCCTGCATCCATGCTAAATAAAATATTTTTGCAAATAAACCGAAAAAAAATTATCAAAAAAAAATGTGTGAATTTCCGGCTTTTGAAAGCCTTTGCATTGTAAATAATTTTTTACTCATTTCCTTTTGCATACATCTTCATCCAGTGAAGATCATGATTTTTCATGCATTAAAAATTGCGAGTATCATGCACTTTCTCGCATATAAAAAAAAAAAAACATTTTTAGAAACATCTCTCGTGCATTGTTATTTTCCCTTGCATATAAATATGTGAACCTCTCATTTTGCATATAGTTTCATTTAATAAAAATCACGTCTCTCGTGCATTTTAAAAATAATTGCGAGTATCATGCATTTCATTTCATTGCATAAGAAAAATGAAAACGAAAAAAAACAATTATCATCTGCATAGCATAAGCATTTCAGTCATCCATAATCATGTACAAAAACCTTCATCAAATAATGTGGGCGTCGAGCCAATGTAGCATTTATGCATCATTTCATTAACCTCATAAGCATTATTTCAGAAAAAAAAGACGAAGAAGAACTACGTAGCTTTGATTCCTCATCACAATGGGGATACGTAGGAGCGGGTCATACCCGTCAAGCACCTTTTTCTAAAAACCTTTTTCCCCAAATAAAGCACATTTTTCTAAAAACCTTTTTCCCCAAATAAAGCACCTTTTTCTAAAATTTTTTTTTCGATAAATCACTTGCATCTTCAAATCATTTTTAAAATCATTTTCCAAAAAAAAATGAAATGAAATAAGAGAACTACGTAAGCTTTGAATTCTCCATCGCACCAGGAGATACGTAGGAGCGGGTCACATCCCGTCAAGCACACTTTTAAAAATAATAAAAAGATTCTTCTTTTCCCCCATTTTCAAAAACACTTTTCTCAAATAAAAAAGAAGTAGAACGAATTGTTTCAAATCAACTTTGTCAAAACCGCACATCAAGTTAAAGGTTCCCTTTCGGTAGAAAGGAGGTGTGGGGTGCTAATACCTTCCCCACACCTAACCGACCCCCGAACCCACATCTCTAGTTCTCAAAGGGCCACCCGCCTTAAAAAGGACCCTTTTTCAATGTTTTGGTCCCTAAATAAAAAATGTTGATGGCGGCTTCACAAATTTTCACGTTGTACAATGAAAGGTCCAATCCGGATTTTTCGGGGTGCAACAACCTAGGAGATTGCGCCCGTATTTTGTGGCACATTAGATCGCACTACGAACGGACCAGCCGATCAGGCAGATCCTGCATAGACCAGATTTAGTTGGAAGAATGATCATGTGGGCGGTGGAACTCTCAGAATTTGGAATCAAGTATGAGCCTAGATCATCCGCCAAAGCCCAGGTCTTGGCCGATTTCATTGCGGAAATGACACCAGGGGCTGAACCCCCCAGATGAAGGAAGATGGACCTTACATGTAGATGGATCCTCCAATGGAAAAGGCAGCGGAGTGGGTATAATTTTGGAGAACGGGGATGGAACGACCATAGAGGTCCCATTGGCTTTCTCCTTCCCTACTTCGAACAA
Source organism: Astragalus glycyphyllos (assembly GCA_963573325.1). NCBI lineage: Eukaryota > Viridiplantae > Streptophyta > Magnoliopsida > Fabales > Fabaceae > Astragalus > Astragalus glycyphyllos. The sequence goes on along the minus strand of OY754314.1, from coordinate 13,188,609 downwards.
CCAGGCTGAGTATGAGGCCTGCATAGCCGGATTATTGCTCGCTCTAGAATTCAATGTAAAGAAGGTGGAAATACGATCAGATTCGTTGCTTGCTGTCTCTCAAATCAACGATGTGTTCTCAGCCAAGGATGAGATATTGCAAAGGTACTTGGCAAGAGTAAAAGAGCTAATGCAGAAATTCGAGCACGCCGAAGTTAAGCACGTCCCAAGAACAGAGAACATCGGGGCGGACATACTATCCAAACTTGTGAGCACGAAAAACTCCGGCAATCATAGAAGCGTGATACAAAAGGTCCTGTCTCAACCAAGTGTGAAGTTAGAAACTTCAATGAAAGTAGATGTGGGCGAGGTAGATCAGAGACCCACCTGGATTGAGCCACTTGTCAAGTACATTAAAGAGGGAGAAGAACCTGAAAACTCGAAGGAAGCAGCGCTCGTTCGAAAACGAGCAACCTCTTACACTATTATCAACGACCATCTGTATAGGAGAGGTTTCACCATGCCATTACTCAAATGTCTCTTACCGGACGACGCCAACTACGTACTAAGAGAAATTCACGAAGGCATTTGTGGTAATCACATGGGAGCAAGAGCATTGGCCAAGAAAGCCTTAAGAGCGGGTTATTACTGGCCGACCATGGATGCAGATGCGACAGAAATAGTAAAGAAATGCGACAAGTGCCAAAGGCACGCAGACATCCACATAGCTCCTCTTACCGAGCTCAATAGTTTAACCGCCCCTTGGCCGTTTTCTTGGTGGGGGATAGACCTCCTAGGTCAATTCATGCTCGCTCCCAATTAGCTTAAATTCTTTATCGTCGCAGTGGACTACTTCATCAAGTGGATCGAGGCCGAACCATTGGCAACCATCACTTCAAAGAATTGTCTCAAGTTTGTAAAAAAGAATATACTGGTACGATTTGGAATACCCGAAGTCTTAGTGTCAGATAATGGCACTCAGTTCACCGATAAGAACTTCCAAGCAACTCTGACCGAGCTAGGAGTGAAACAGCATTTCACATCGGTGGAACACACGCAAACAAATGGACAAACAGAAGCGGCCAACAGAGTCATCTTAAGGGGCTGAAAAGGAGATTGGATGAAGCCAACGGAAAATGGGCAGAAGAATTACCCTCGGTACTATGGGCATACAGAACCACGCCCCACTCAACCACTGGAGAGTCACCATTTAGGATGGTGTATGGGACGGATGCACTAATTCCCGTTGAAATAGGGGAATTAACCTGGAGAACGACTAATCCAAAACCGCAAGCTGAGAACGAACAGGCGACCAGGGAAGCACTGGTTAAACAAATCGTGGCGACCAAGCACAATGCTAAGGTCGTTCCCAGTGTATTTGAAGTTGGGCAGCTCGTCCTACGAAAGGCAGACATCGGTCAAAGAAATGCGGGACAAGGGAAGCTCGCACCCAACTGGGAGGGGCCCTACAGAGTCGCAGCTAGAACGGGCAAAGGAGCTTACATTCTGCAAACGATGAATGGTGGAACGATCTCCAACACTTGGAATGCTACGAACCTCAGAAGATATTTCACCTAAAAGCTTTGTAAATATGAAAGAATATCATGTTGCTATCAAAAGAAATTAAACGTTAAGAACGGGCATGGAACTCTTTTTCCCGACGAGGTTTTTTAATGAGGCCTGCTCGTCTATCAATAAAGATACCTTGCATTTCCTAGTTTACGGAATTCTTGCTTATTAAAGTTATCAATCGTCCCAAGAAACGGGCCACACCTTTAGTGAGTTCAATTCAAACCGAGTTTGATAAACTACTAAAAAAGGAAATGAAAACGAGCTTAAGAATAAAGCCAAACGATCAAAAGATTTGGTCATGTATGGGAAACAAGCTAAAACCAAAGTAGAAACTTGGTAAGCTGTTCACATACGCAGAACTCGTCTCAAAGACTTCTACGATATAGAAATTTAGATCGAAGCTATACTTAAAGATATTGGAAATTCATAGAAAAATACGAATTAAACATATCCACCCAGAGAAGGCCGGGCTCCATTAAATTTCATTACAAACAAGGGCGACATAAAAGTCCCCAAAGGAAAGAGAACAAAACCCGTTCAAGATAAGCATAAAAGCAAAAAACACTTGAAGCTGATCACTCCTGACGGCGGTAGATGACTTCCTCCTCTCGAACGATGTTACCATTTCCATCCGTCTCTACAAGACGAATAATCTGCCCATCCCGCAGGAAGTGATCGTTACTCACAATTGCAGGATTGATTTCCAAGTCAGGATAACAATACTGAATTTGAGCAACAGCTTCATCAAAACGCCCTAGGGCAACGACCTTCTTGTCTCGTTCGTCCGTCGCAGTTTTGAGATTGCCTTTCAAACCATCAACCTGCTTCTCCAAGTTAGTAACCTTAGCAGTCATCTCGGTCAAGTTGACAGCTTCGGTGGCCAACTTGGTCTCGACGTCCGCTTTGGCTTTTATGGCCACATCACGTTTCTTAAGTTTTGCCTTGGTAGATTCTAGTTGAGCCCACAGATCTGCAAGATGACCAAGGGCAGAGTTATATTTATCAATTATGTCTTGGAGGTCGCCCTCCAACCATAAATTACGATGAACAAGACAAATACCTGCTTGGCGTTCAGCCTCCTCGCTTTTAAAACAAGCAAGTTTGATGGAAGCGGCCTTGGAAATCTCAACCACGAACAAAAGGGGGTCTTCACGTAAGCGGGCAAAATCTGATTCACCAAGAGCGTCAAGGTTTAAAACGGGCTTCTTTGGGATCTCTTTGGGCTTCTTGAAATTTGGGGAATCAAGGTCAATCTGTACGGGCTCATCTGAAGGGGGCACCTGATCACGCTTCTTTGAGTTTGAGCTCGAATCATTCTCACAAGCAGCGGACTTCTGGTCACCATCGATATGAACGGGCTCAGAAGGAGGGTCGGGGAAGGTAACTTTCTTGGCTTTCCTCGGTTTAATCTTGTGCATGAGGGACCCGAAATCACAACCCGACATCTTAGTTGCATGAAGGGAAAAGATACGGTTAGAACCTGAAAAGAAACTATAAAAAGCAAGCAATCAAAAGAGAAAATCAGGAAAGACAGTCACCGAGCTTATTTTCTACTTGAGTAACGGTTCGAGAACAGGCAAACGGGTTACAGGGAATAACTCGCTTAGGCATTCAACTAACTAATGCTTCTAAAATCTTAACACTCTCAATATCATATGCACTGAGCGACCTCTGATATCAATAGTGTATGGATTCACGGTCATAGTGGAAATTTGACCACCCGATGGGAAATTTCACCGAAATGACATTTCCTTGAGCGTCCGCAGCCCCAACCATATCACAAGCTTTATCATTAATGGGAACGACCCAGAGAAATGCGTGTCTCCAAGGCTTGACAAAATCACAAAAAGGCTTGAGTAATTCGACCGTGCCTTTGTGACGCTTCAACAACACCTGTTCCCATCGACGGGGCTCGCTCTTTAACTCCACAGTGCGGTTAACATCAAACAAAGAAAAGAACAGTCGATAGTTGATATCACGACCAATGGCGCCCATCACGTTCTCAAACGACCTTATGTGGGCCCATGCGTTAAAATGAAGTTGGGAAGGGGCGACCCCGAGAGCCCTTAGAATACGACGTTGAAAGAAAGTAAAGGGAGGGCGCACCCTCAGATCCCGAAGGACATTGGTATACATCGTGAACTTCAAAGAATTTGAAATCATGGCCGCATGTTCTTCAGGAGGAACTCCCTCGGTTCGCCACTCTTGGTCGCCATAGCCGACCAACTCATCAAAATAGCGAGTGATGTCATAACCAGGAGGAAAGGTCGATGATGTTGACAGAATAGAGTTCGAAATCCAGAAGCGATCTTCCCCATATATACCCCTCCAGTCGTACTCTTCGGGCAGGGTTGCGCTTTGAGGAACGGGTGGAGGAGGCGGATTAGAACGTCTCTCAAACGGAGGAACATCAGCACGAGGAGACTGCAAGGTCTCAGAATCAGTAGACGAAGAGGAAAAGCCGGATAGGGACGAGTTTGAAGAGGAAGAGCGGTTTCTAGAAAGATCTTCCAAACGAGCAGCACACTCGGCCATATTTAAAGAAGGACGGCCAGAGATCGTAGCGGTTTTCTTAGTTCGCGCCAGGTAGGAAGGTCAGGATCACCAAGATCGATGATACTCAGAAGGGGGCGACAAGGTCGACCCCGGGCTTGACACCCCCTCCTCGCCCTAAGCGAAAGTTTACGAAGACTTAAAAGCGGTTAAAAGTATGAAGACGTACCTTGATGAAGAATATTGAGGAATTAGATCGATCACAAGGAGAAACTTTGCTCGTCTTCAGAGATGTAAATTGCTCGCCTTGAGAAATGTAAATCGAAAGGAAGAAAAATGGAAATCAGAGGGCAACATATTTATAAGACCCGAAGGTAGGAAGACAAAGCAATACAAGATTCACCTGCACGCGCCTCGAAAACTGAAACGTCATCACAACAAAAGCAGCCACTTTTCGAGATTCGAGGCACCATTGATGAATTTTCCGAGAACCAAGAAACGTCACTTCATGCCAGGCGCCACGTGTTCGAAAGGCACGGTCGATCAGAAAGTATCCACGCGCAATGGGTAAAAACGCGAGAAACCTAACAAGCCTACGCTCGTCCAAGCACGATCTTGGCTTGGGGGACAACTGTTCCAGAGTGGGCCGAAGACCAATCCAGGCCTCACGCACAAAAATGGCCCATTAAGGATGACAAAGAGCATAGACCGAAATGAATGGCTCTGATCGGTCCGTACAACGATCTAACGGCCATAGGCAACTTCCAAACACTATATAAGCATTCACTGCGTCATTGTCAAGTACACACTACTCACTAGTAATATTACTCTGCTCGTTCGCTCCTGACTTGGACGTTGGAGTGTAATCGCAGGTACACCCGCCCACCATCATCAGCTTGGAGAGCGACCAGCGGAGCGAGCATAAAAGACTTGGACCTTAGTAGCTTTACTGCAAAGCGACCTCAGGTACAGATCATAAACCATATCCTGAAAACACTTTTCAAACACAATTTTGAAAAGTAAGTTATTCAGACAAGTTAATTTTTTTTAAAATTTTAGAAAACCAAATAAATAATTCTAAAAGACTAATCAAAAAAGTGCTCGGTCTTTTGTAGATGAATAAATTACGAGTGAAAGGTGAGAGGAAATTAAGGAGACAAATAAAGGTATTTGCATATAAAAGAAGAGACATTTGAACGTGTATATGTGGGGCTTAATGCAAATTGAGTACAATGAGACAAAAGCAGAAGTAATTACATTTAAGCTTCATGCTATGCATAGAGTAGAGCTATGTGATGAGATAATTTGTCAGCAAAATGCAAATTGATGAGTGAAATGAAATAACATTCAATGCATTATCACATTTTATGATTTTTTGATTACTTTGTTTACTTGCTATTTAGTCATTAATGGATAGCAAATTAATTAAAGAGACAAATGTAAGTGGGAATTAAAGAGGCTAGTTAAACTTACAAACAAAGTTCCAGCAATTAGGTTGAATGCCACTTTGTGGTGACTATAAATTCAGAAACTCCCCTTAAGCATTTCATCAACACAATTTATTTCCTATGCATTTCATTCTCTAAAGCACATTATGTCTTCTAATTATATTGTTCAATTCTCACAAATGGCCATTTTATTGATACTACTATTTGTTGGACTACCGGCTCTAAAAGGTTCTCCAACTCCTCCACCAACAATTCCTCTATTTCCTCCACCACCACCTTACCTTCCACCCTACTACCCTAATGAGTCACCAATTCTAAATACACCTCTCACATCTCCTCCTCCACCACCACATGCATCATTTGACTTTTTTATGTTGGTACAAACATGGCCAACTTCATTTTGCAAGATTAAAACTTGTGTCAACAAACCGGCATCACCATCGGTGTACAATATATGAATAAAGTTTTAGTATTTCTAATATTTCAGTAATGTAATATTTATTGCATAATTAATTAATAATTATAAATATAAATTTAGATAATAACTCATTGCATAAATTAAACATCTATTTTATATATGATAACTTTCTTACTAATTAACGTTCTATAAATATCTACAAAATTTATTATATCAAACCATCCCCAGTCATTCATAGTAGATGTTCTACTTTTGTCTTCAAACATGTCAATCTACACAAGAAACATACTTTGCCACTTGCTTCCAAAATCCAGAGATCAGGAAATCTTTTAGAGCTGGACGACTCATGTAACCCTTAATAGACGAGACTTGAGCTCCACACAGATGGGTCTCGTAGCCCATATTAGACGAGTTGGTATTCCTTACAGATGGGTCCTACCCCACATTAGACGAGTTTCGAGTTCCACATGGATGGGTCTCGTAACCCTTATTTGAATAGCTTCAAGCTCCACAAGGATGGGCCTTGTTACCCTTATTAGACAATTATTTTACGAGCGCAGATTTGTCCTTCGTTGACAGCGTTGGGACACTGCGTGGGTAGCCAGCAATGGTCCTAAACCAAAAAAAAAAGACAATTATTTTACGAGCTTTGAGCTCCACACAGATGGGTTGTAACCCTTATTTGACCAGCCGGTGCTCCCTAGTATAATGAGGTGTCATTAATTGATTGATTTATTTTCTACAGATTAAATGTGTGCGATTGAGTTATTTAATAATAATATGATGGTGATAGTTATTGATTTTTGCAGGTGATCTAATGAATGAGATTATAGTATTTTGGCAAAATACCATCCAGAGTCCCTTAACTTATTTTCTGTTTTCGTTTAAGTCCCTTAACTTTTCGAGGTAACGAATAGGTCCCTTAACTTTAAAAAAACGTTGTACCCTAGTCCCATTTAACGTTTTGACACTAACTCCATCAACCAGTGACTGATGTGGCTGTTTGACTGTTGACACTAAATCTGTTGACTTAACTTATTCTTTAATTATTTTTAACTAAAAATATAAAAATCAATTATTGTTCATCTTCTTCAACGTGAGAGAGAAGGAAGAAGAAGACATGGGTTGCAATTCGATTCTTATCGTTCATCTTCTTCGTTGAGCCTAGTTTTGCAGGCAACACAAATACCCAGAACCAATTGTTTTGTTCATCTTGTTCACCAATAACACAAATACCCAGAATTAATTGTTGTTGTTGTTGCACAAAATCAAAATAGAAAATCAGATCTGAAATCTCTCTATTTTTTGTAAAATATCAATCGTTCCATCCGAGTTTATAGTCGAACAAGTGGGTAAACCCCACCCAACACATGTGGTCTAACAGATTTACATCTTAAAAAATCCCGAGTTTTTGAATCAGAAATACAAAACCACATCGCAAGAATCCCATCGCAAAACCACATCGAAGTTATAGGATCTGGAAATATCTTTGCTCTGTTAAAAACTGAACATTTTTGCTAATGGGGTTTTGGGGATCCATGGTAATAGGATCTGGAAATATCCATGGGTCTTGAGATATTTCTTTGTATTATTTGATTTCCAAAATCTATTATTTTTAAATGAATTTGTATGGTTGTGATGTGAGTATAGGAAGAAGATCTGGGCAGGAACGGCTGAGAGGAAGATGAAGAATATGGGAAGAAGTTGAAGAAGAGGGTTAATAAAAGTCAATTAAATAAATGACTCAACTAGTGTTTATAGCCACGTAGGCATACACCTCAGCAGTCAAATAGTCAAACAAAAGACTGTTAAACGGAGTTAATCAGAAAACGTTAAAAAGGATATAGATGCAATAATTTTAAAACATAAGGGACCTATTCGTTACAATGAAAACATAAGAGACCTAATCGAAAACGGAAAATAAGTTAAGGGACCCCAGGTGATATTTTGCCTAGTATTTTATATCTTATAAATGAAAATTATTTGACTTACTCATAATATGTTAAAAGAGTTTTATTTTTTGAAAATGCGGGTACCATGGTCATTTTTTTTCCCGTTACCGTTCTGGCTGAAAAACAGTACTCTTTTTAAATTTATATGTATTATTCCCTGGGATTTCTGTATCATTACATTTTTTTTTTTGGGGACTTTTTGAAGACGTAAAGACATGAAGAGTTTGTTGATACTAGATGGATTTATTATTTTGGGGACTTTTTGAAGACGCCCAATTTTGTAAAATTGGTATATATTGTTGAAACTCTTAAAGTGTTATAATTTCTTTTATCTTTTATTTAAATTTATGAAGGTATTTTTCAAATATCACATTCACTTTTTGAAGACGAGTTATGAAATATCTATTGTATTTGTAATTTCTTTAAAATCAGGGTGTTACAAATGTCACATTCACTTTCTCCTTTTCATGACTTAACGGAGGCGAACTTTCCAGAACGAGTTAGATCCATGTCGAGTCCTTGGTAAATGGCGCAAGTGAAGTTGAATGTCACATTCACTTTCTCCTTTTCGTGACTTAACCAAGATGAACTCTCAAGTCTGAGTTAGATCCAAGACAAGCACTGTTGGAAATATTGGATAAAATAAATATTTGAGTAAATTACACTCCCCTCCATTAAGAGAAGTTTGAATTACACTTCCCTACCCTCTTATATTAAAATATACACTCCCCCCTCTTATGCAAAACATGTTAGAAAAAATTACACTTTCCTCCCTTAATTATTTTCGAAATTTCTAATAATCTAACAATACAAATTTAACAGACTAAGTGCAAAAAAAAGAGTATTGCGAGTCTATTTTAAAACATTTAAAATTCGTATGCAGTTTTTCTCTATTTTTGATTCACAAAATCATTATGATATAATTTTAAATCCTATTATATAATATGAAACACTGCAAAATAACATTAAAATCTTGAAAATTTACTACAGCCGAAAAAATATGGCTATCTAAATGTTGAATTTTATTTTCTAACTCATTATATTAGTCATAAAAAATTAAAATTTAATTATCATTAACATTGAAATTATAAAGAAATAGATTATATTTTTCTTAAATGGTGGCTTAAAGTTAGTAGATCATAAAAATATTTATTTATGTTAAAAAGGGTTAAAGTGTAGTACATATTTAATTATTCAGGGAGATTATTGTAATTCAAGCATCTCCTAGTGAGGAGATTATAATTTACTCAAAGTTTTATTTTTCAAGGGAGTGGAGTGTATATTTTAACATAGAGGGGAGGGAAGTGTAATTCTAGCTTATCTCAGGGGAGGGAAATGTAATTTACTTTAAATATTTTTTAGAAATACAGAAGGAGAAGGATAAGCTGTGACGTGGCAAAAGCCACTGCCTTGAAAGTAAATTTCGGTGGACCTCCAGTGAAACCCAATACCGGTTTGCTCCCCAAGGTTTTCACAGTACCGTGTCTCGACTCGTGCACTCGAGGCAACGGGTTGAAACCGTTCCCAAAAGGTCTGCAGCAACGATTTTTAGGTTAAACTTTAGCCAATGGTTTAAAAGGATTGCCATACGGACAATTACTAAAAAAATAAAAAATTTGGGCGCTAAAAACTACCGCGTTTTATGATTCCCCAAACTTTTTTGGGTGCCAAACAAAAAACTAAAACACCAAAAATTAAACAAAACACCCAAAAACTCAAAAATTATACAAAACATTCTCGAAAACACAGTGAACCCTAATTCCATTTTCTTAACATTCCATTCTCCCTTCGTTCTGACCCCCCATTCTCACCCTTCGGTCTCACCCTCGGTTCTCACGCAAACCTAGAAATTTCAAGAAACAAGCAGCGATTCACCCTTCGTTCTCACCCTCCATTCTCACGCGAACCCAGATATTAAAAAAAGAATTCACAAAAATTAAACAATACACTCAAACTCAAAAATTAAACAAAACATTCTCAAAAACACAGAGATCCCTAATTCCTTTCTCATAACAATCCATTCTCCCTCTGTTCTCACCCTTCATTCTCTCCCTTTGTTCAAACCCAAAAATTTCAAGAATCAAGCAGCGATTCGCCCTTTGTTCTCACCCTCGGTTATCGCGTGAACCTAGAAATTTCAAGAAAGAAGCAGTGATTCACCCTTCGTTTCAAGCTTGCTTCAAACTCTCGAACTAACCCTTTGTTTTAAGCTTCACGTTCGTTTCAAGCTTCACAACTATTTCAAGCAGTGATTTCGTCAGCGGTTTTTAGCAATAGATTCGTCTCTCTCAACGATTTCAAGCTTCAGATTCGTCTCTCCAGCGATTCAATCAGCGATTGTTAGCATTGGGTTCATCTCTCTCAACGATTTCATTAGGTTCGCCTCTCAGCATTGTACACCAGCTTAGTCATGGAAGAAGTATATAAGAAGTTTTGAAGAGTTGCTTTCACAACATATTTAATGGAAGACACTTTTATTTCACCTTGATATGCTAAAATACACACTATAGGAAGATCACAATTGTACCTTCATTTTAAATTTTGAGAATCCAAAGTTAAAAGGAGCATTGAAGAGGATAAACAACAGTTGGAGGCAAGATGATATTTCTATTGAATTGTGGAATGGTCTAGGAAAGTATGCATTTATACCTTATTTGTGAAATCATAAATAAGAAATGAAAGATACTAGTTTATACTTTAATCAATAAGAGAAACTTTGTAAGCATGTTCTTCGCTGCATTTTTCATCCTTTTTATGACTGTCTAGTGGTTAGCAAAACGCAATGCATTTAGATAAGCAGAAGTAAGTAAATGCATATTTTGTGGGGCAAAAATTGACCTTTTTTTGGTTATATTGTATGAGTATGAACACACCAGATTGTGCTTCCTGGTACTAAATGTTCTTCTTTTTTATGCACTGCTATGTTGTTGTTTCTCCAAGCTCCTCTTTCAATTATATGCATACTTGACTAACTCATTGGCTATTATCACTTAATTTCTAATAGGTACTTGCTTTTGTTAGATCTAGTGAAAGTTGATTTTACGTCTGCTAGAATTCCTCTTGTTCTAAATTGGTCTTTTATTAAGTATTTTTATCACTCGATTAACTCTGTTCACATTTCATTGTTTCTTGAAATCTTTCTGAACCTTGGAGACAATGTAATATTCTTATAAGCATCGAGCCTTTATAAAATTCTAATGAGTGAATTGAACTGTGACTTCAGTATCTGTTTCTTTTTCATTGATTTCCATAGGAAGAAATCTGGTGTCCTAATAATGGAAGTTGTTTAAATGTCTTGTGAACAATATATAGTATTATAGATTTGTTGACTTTATGGATAACTGACACCACAACAAAAAAGGCTTTTAACAGCAATAAAAGATGGTTTTAGCAGCAACAAAAATAGTTTTACCAGCAATTAGTAAATGGTCATTGTATCCTGGGTTGCTAAAAGCTTCCCCAACCATTAAACCGAATGCCAGTAAAGGCTCATTTTATTGCCGCTAAAAGTTGTTTCGGTGTCTATACATTTGCCAATTATCTCTAAAGATAATTGAATATCAATAGTTTCATCAGTAAATAAAATTACATTATATCTAAAGAAACCTGTTCCAGCCAGGATTACCTGGCCTATACATCCCTTCGGTTCTTGAAGGGCTTCGCCCCGAGAGGGACCAACCGGCCCCAAAAGACAAGCTCTGCTCCCCCCAGAAAAGGAATGAAGTGCAATCAGAGGGGAAATATCCCTAATTTCCCTTCTTTGTCTGTAACGGTTAACTCGGCCATTAAGATGTAATAATTAGCGTTTATGTACCCTGTAATATAAATAACGCCCTTAGAAGCCAATGAAAGGGATCAGAACCCATTTTCTATCAAACTCACGCTTATTGTTCAAACACACGTTCGGCCCTTTCTCAACAAGAGCAACCGGCTGTAACATTGGCGCCCACCGTGGGGCCTGGTAAAACTCTCCCACGCCTCTCCTGAGAAAAGAGCACCCTCGACGAACAATGGTGGTGACCACCAGAAATGGATCAGTGGATCCTGGCGGCTCTCAGGGGCTGCGACACCCACCTGATCCTCGCCTCGAGTAGTTGATGAATGCAGTGCAATTCCTCCAAGCCCAAAACGAGGACCAGCAGCGCAGAAACGAAGAACAACAGCCACCGGTCGGGCAATAGCCGCTCCCACATCCACCGGGTGACACAAGAGGCCCTGAACTTCCTCCACTTCTTCATCAGTCTCCAGATCGGAGGAGAAGTCCCTCACTTCATCCTTCACCCCAACCATAGGGAGCAGCTGGGTCAAAAACCTCCTCTTGCTCCGAACCAGAATCGTCAGACATCCAAAAAGAGGAAGGGTCACTATCGGAAGCACAAAGTTGGTCCAATTCAGAAATCAAACACTTCCCTGTACCCACAATACAAGCGACACACCTACCATTACAACCCTTCTTCCCACATAATTTATCAACAGAGGTAACCTCTCCCTCACTATCACTACTAATCACTACTATTGACATTTTTAAGACAGGAACGGTTTAAGGGCGAAAACAAGCAAAAACAAAGAGCATGCGAAGAGAACCAACAACAAATAAATACAAGAATCGAATCAAGAAGCGTACCTTGATTCGAAGGAAAGGATGAAGGAAAACTTGAAGCTTGGCACCACACGACAATGGCGCAGCAAAAACCCACGCGAGAAGAGCAACGTTCCACACGATGAAGACAACATGAGGGGACAATGGCGCACAAAGAAAAATTCAAAAGGGGAGAAGACAATGTGAGGAATGCTAAAAGTGGTAACCGTGGGTAAGAAGAAGTATTTATAGGTAGCTGAGAAGGCACAACGAAGGGCTGTGATGATCAAGAGGCGCGTCATCCAACAGTATGACGAGGGGGGACGAAACGGATGGCACAGATCGATGCACCTTTTCCCATCCCGCCGTTAGATGAAGACACATGTCGAATCACGAATGGAGATGTCACGAAATGACCTCCCTTGGGAACAGGCACAACGACTACACGTCATAACTCACATCACGTTAGTCAAATCAAACATCATTCGAACGCAAAACCGAGCAACGCGCTCCTCAAATCGGGCAGTTACGAACGTAAAGACAAAAGCAAGTAGTACGAAAATAACAAAAGGTACGAAGTCATTTTATTTATGAATAAACATAAAGTACAACCTACACCACATACAGCTTACTAAAAATTAAAGTTACATGTACAAAGCTTATTCTAATACTATAAATCGGCCGGCATAACACGGAGCCGTGGCCGGAGTGTTCTTTATGTCTTTTTACAGAAAACCCTTCCAAAGCTCCAGAGCGGACGTTAGAAGAGCATCCTTTTCAGGCCGATCCTTCACCCAAAGATGATCCTCCCAAGTCGAATGCAGTTGTAGATCCTCCACCCGAAGAATACTCTCCCAAGTCAAGTGTGCTTGTAGATCCTCCACCCGAAGAAAACTTCAGCTTGAAGACACCCCAAGGCAAACCCACCGGACGGGACTCCTAGGTGAAGCTGTGTAACTCCATCACCGCTCCACGTGGCGCCCCCGCAATGACCCAGAGTCAGAAGCTTGAAAGGCGCCATATATATATATATAGGCAAGGAAATGGGGAGTTAAGTGCCAAGCATTCAATGAAGAACTCGGGAAACGACAGTCAAAAATGAAGAAACCGAAGACGGTCAAGTCAAAAGTCAAAGAGTCAACACATGAAATCAACATCAAGTCTCATCAATGACTTCAGAAATCAAGAAACGTCAAGTCACCGGCCAAGTAGAACTCAAGCGCACGGAACTACCCAAACCGAAGGGCTAAGCGCCAAGAGACTAAGTCCAAACAAAATGAAGGGCTGTCATCAAAGCCGAGCTCCACTTGTTTGAACGACTTCGCACTACGCGCTCGGCGCTCGAAGGGCTCTGTTCCAGTCAAAATTACCCGGCCTATACATCCGCTCGGCTCTTGAAGGGCTTCGCATGGAGAGGGACCGGCCGGCCCCAAAAGACAAGCTCTGCTCTCCCCCAGAAAAGGAAGGACGCGCAATCAGAGGGGAAATATGTCTGATTTCTCTCATCTGTCTGTAACGGTCAACTCGGCCTTAGAGGCCAATGAAAGGGATCAGAACCCATTTTCTCTCAAACTCACGCTTATTGTTCAAACACACATTCGGCCATTTCTCAACAAGAGAAACCAGCCGTGACAAAACCAATATATTAAGCTAAAATTAGGAAAACAATAATTACAATATCACTGAAACTATATAAACAACAATGACAATATTTCTATCACCTTTAAATGTCACACCATAGGCCAAATAATCTTACATTGAAAAAGAGAGAAAGATAAGCAAAAAAGACAATAACAATAATTGTATGCTTAATATGCTAAATGCCTCATCTGATGCTATTTCTAACACAGTGGAGGTAACTGATATGAGAATTTCAGGGAAGAATTGGGGGGATGTCTCAAGTGATGAAACTGTGCTTGCTGCCTCAGAATCCGTCGCTACATCGAATCCGATAGTTGAATCTGACATGAAAATTTTAAGAAAGCTTTGGGGTGAGTCGTCAGACGATGTTGGTGATCCTGTGACTTCTGATTCCCATAGAGCAGTTGCGCGACATGCTTACTTTGAACCGGTTGTGTTCAAGACTCAAAAGAAGAAATTACGACAAAAGAAGAAGCTGGTCGTTGGATACAATACTCACTCAAAAGCAAATTCAGTTTATGAATCCTTTTGATCTGGTTTTGTTTTCTATTTTATTTAGTTTTTTAATTTCTTCTTTTTTTCTTCTATTTATTTTTTGTTTGGCTAGTTTGCTCTCTTGCCTTGGGTTTTGGTCTAGTCCCCCCTTGGTATCTTTATTGTCTTCGTTTTTCTTTTCTTTAATAGATTCAATTTTCTTTGGTTAAAAAAAAACCGTATGCTTAACAAAATTGAAGCCAGAAGTTCCGGTTAACTACCAATCTTGACATCTTCATTCTCAATAATATTCCTCCTGCATATATGCAAAACAAACCTTCTGTGTCATAATCCATAGCCTAAAATGAAAATACACAAAACCACACTCAAAAATTAAATCGAAACCATAATGATACATGAAGCGTAGAAACAAAGTACCTCTTCAACTTTAATTTCCAATTTCAGCTTGACACGTTCTGCATCTCTTCCGCCATGAGCTGCTTCTTTAAAAACCTTCCTATTACAATAAGAAACAAGTAATGTGATCACAAAAGATACAAAAATGATACCATTGAATGGCAATGGATGACTCTATAAAATCAGTTGTTCGAAGCTCATTCGAGTAGGCCATTTGAATCTAAATCCAATATACTCATTTTTCGGCTATAATTTAGGTGATAGGTTCTCAAATATAGAATTAAATCAAGTTAAATTCATTAAAGAATTAAATCAATTTTAAATTTAAAGAAAATGATAGTGATTTCAACTTGTAAAAGAATTTAGTTGAGTCTTACGGTACTAACATTTGCTATGCCAACAAGACTAACTGTTATCTATCTGATCTCACAAATACCTAAGTTTAAGTTTAATTAAAAATGCCTAAGTCTAAGTTTGGCACCTTCTGTAGAACTCAATTCACCCTTCCATAGTATTCCGATTTTGGTTTCCACTAGTCATTCAATGTGACAAGTTAAAAATTCGATTCACGTTTTAATCATTCAATGTGAAAGATGATATATTCAATTCATTTTGAAGTGCCCATCCAAAATCATTCAAATTTCTGCAAAAAAAAAAAATCCTTTAGATTCGCCTTAAGATCCTTGTGAAAATTTGAATACCAATAATATCCACAATAGTCTTTGAAATCCAAGTATCTGTCTAAAAATTTATGTTGACACCATTCCCAAGTTTCCCAGTCGATTTCTCAATAGTATTAGATAGATGAGATTTGAATGCAAGTCAGATAGAAGAAGAAACGTGATAATTCACCGGCTTATTATTCTTAAAGACTCTAGCTTTCAAAAGAAGAGCCCAATGTAGATTAGAAGAAATAAAGTTCCACCCAAGCTCAAGCTTAAGCATACCCGCATTATTAATAGCTTTGATAGACCACAAACCCAAACTGCCTTCTTGAAAAGGCAAGTGCACATTACTCCAGGCCACAGTAACAAATTTCGTAGTATTAATATCACCAGACCACACAAAATTTCTGATCCAAGTATCAACAGTTTTAAGAAGACTAACAGGCCAAGCATTAATGCGGAAGCTATAAACCATGCATCGTGCTAAGAATAATTGAATTAACAATTTGAAATCTACCCAAGATAGATAAGAGAGAGCCTTTCCAGGAATATAACCTAGCCTTTATTCTATCAGCAATAGGTAATAAGTGTATTTTATGAGGCTTACCTTTAAAAAGAGGGACACCAAGATAAATTAACGGGAAAGAACGTTGAGAAAATCCAAGAGAATTCAAGATGACCGTGATACAAAGAGGGGAGATGTTGGCAATATAGAATTTAGATTTGTCCTTACTAATCACCTAGGCAGAAACTTGCTCATAAGAGGAAAGAAGATCCAACAGACTAGTTAAACTCTTTTTAGTAGCCCGACAAAAAATCATAATGTCATCAGCATATAAGACATGACTTAGCATATGAAAACCTTTGGGACCTACCATAAGCTGAAGCTTACAATCTTTAACAAGCGTAGAAATACCTCTACTAAGAGCATCTTCAGCCAAACAAAAAAGAAAAGGGGCCAAGGATCACCTTGTCTAACTCCCCTCTTACAACCAAAAAAACCAATAGCAGACCCACTAATAGAGAAAGTGAGCTTGGCCGAGTGAAGAATAATATTTATCCAGGAGCAGAATTTATCATTGAAACCAAAAAGCAGCCAAAACTTGAAGTAAAAAGTACCAATCTTTAGTGTCAAAAGCTTTTTTGATGTCAATCTTAAGGGCTAGTTGACCACCAAAAGTCTTTTTCTGAAGCAAGTTACTCCCTCCGGTCCCTATTATAAAAAAAAATAGAATTATTTTTGGCCCCAAATATAAGAAACCATTCCAAGTTTTAGTGTATATTTATTGCTTAAATACCAATTCTACCCTCATTGAATGTTTTGTCTTTTTTGTTTTTGAGTGAAGGGTATTTTGGAAACTTTACTTAAAAAAGATAGGAATTAAAAAGAATTAAAATTAGGAATAGCTATACGTCTATAATGATCCACTCTTTCAGCACCCTCAACTTTAGGAATCAAAGCAACTATATAGGAGTTAAAATTAGGAAGCAGCCAACCATGTTGAAAAAATTGCAGGAAAGTATTATAAACATCATGAGCAACAATATCCCAGTAATGTTGGACGAAGAAGCAACCAAACTCATCAGGACCAGGGACACTATCCCCATTAAGAGAAAAAATAGCATATTTAACCTCATCCATAGAGGGAAGACTAAAGAAGGGATAACTTCCTGAATAAGACCATTTGGGCGACAATCGGCAAAAAAACCATGTGGGGGCAAAAAAAAAAATTATTTACCAAAATAATGCACTTTGTGGGTTATTTACCAAAGTGGGCAAATTTTTTTTATAGTTCAGAAGTCGCCCCCCCCAGGGTGACTTCTGAACTGTTTTTTGCAATTTTTTTTTAAAATGCAGTTCAGAAGTCGCCCCCCCCCCCCCCCCCCCCCCCCCCCCGGGTGACTTCTGAACTGTGTTTCGCAAATTTTTTTTAAAATACAGTTCAGAAGTCGCCGCCCCCCAGGGTGACTTCTGAACTGTGTTTTGCAATTTTTTTTTTAAATACAGTTCAGAAGTCGCCCCCCCCCAGGGTGGCTTCTGAACTGTGTTTTTTTAATTTTTCAATAATTATATATTAATATATAAATATCTAATTAATTTATTTTAAATAAAACAATAGTATTTAGATAATTAATAATTGTAATCCAAATTTCCTAATTTAATTGAAGGGTCAGAAAGAAATATTACAACACAATAATTTATTTAAAAGACCAACCGAAAATTATAATAGTTATTTAAAAGAGTAATCCGAAATATTACAACACATTAATTGCGGTTAGGACAGTTGTTTCTGTTGTGACCCTCATTTCTACAAATTCCGCATCTTCTGGTGCGTGTACCCCTTTCTCTTTGATCCATCTCTGTACGAATACGGGTAGACTGTGGACGACCCTTTTTATCTCTCCGTTTAGTGGGATCATGCTTTAGTTCTAAAGTATTGAAATAAGGCCATGACGTCTCAGTTGGCAAGGGTGGGAACTCGACAATGTAAGTATTGAAAACATTCTCCATTGTGTACAGTGGATCCACGAATTGCATGTGGTCGTAATTGCATTTTGAGCATGCTGCGATGACATGTGAACAAGGGTAGTGAAGTGCCTGGAATTCCCCACACTCACACGTTTTTGCTCTGAAGTTCACCACGAATGTTCGCGCAGGTCTACCACTTTGTGGTCGTACAAGTTCTTCAACTCGGAACAATTGTTGGGCACGATCGTGAACCGCGACGTTATGGGTTTTTGAGACATTTATGTTCCTGGCAATATTTTCCAACAATTTTTCAGAGTACATAGTTCCGGACGTCAACATTGCCTGTGCCTGTGTTCCCCTTTTGACGAAAACCTCGTTCATCCTGAAATATGTTGCATCTATCAATGAACGAATAGGGAGATTCCGCACCCCCTTAAGAACATTGTTGATGCACTCTGCAAGGTTTGTTGTCATGTGCCCCCAACGGGAACCTCCATCGCACCACTGCAACAATTGTTCTGCGGTTATGTCTTCAACCCAAGCCACCCCCTCAGGACCTACTTCCCGACCAATTTTTTGTTTGTAGTGATCGGCCGATTCTTCCGTCATTGAATATGCTGAAGAAAAAAAAAGAAGATGTTGGTAAGTATGGAATGGAAATTTGAAACCAATTAATTAAAAAAATTGTTAAAAATACTCACCCATATTGATGACATGTTTCCTGGCAGGAGTGTTTTTGAAGTGTCTCATGAAGTTTTGTGCTATGTGGCGAACACAGAAGACGTGTTTCCAATTGGTGTTTAGTTGCGTAACAGCACTTTTGATAGACTCGTGTCTATCTGATATCAAACAAATACCCTCCTGTGGTGTCACATAGTGTCTTGAACGAGATAGGAAGAAAAACCAAGCCTCCTTTGTCTCACCCTCGACAACTGCATATGCAATTGGGAAGGTGTTGTTTCTTCCATCTTGTGCGATTGCCAAAAGAAGACACCCTTTGTACCTACCGTACAACCATGTTCCATCAACAGAGACAACTGGTTTGCAAAATTGAAAGCCTTTAATGCACGGGCCGAAACTCCAAAATATGCGGTGGAATACACCTTTGTCGGCAACTAGTTGTCCATTCTCATAGAATGGTTTGTACTGCCAGTCGTGAACTGTGTCTGGAATATAGTAAGAGAAAGCATGTAGCCACCTGGTTACTTCATTGTAAGAGTCCTCCCAATTACCGAAGATAAGCTCGATTGCTTTTTGTTTAGCAATCCAAGCCTTTCTGTAGGAACTCTGGTACGTGAACCGCTCCTTGATGTGTGCAATCAACACAGCCACTGATATTGTCGGGTCCTTCCTTACAAGTGGAAGTATATGAGTACACATGAGGGAGGAGGTCAGCTGGCGGTGATCTTGGGAAATAGTAGATGTTGTACATGTGTGTGGGTGAGTCAACTGTGTAATCCCCCAATATCCAGTTTTTGCTCCTACTCTCACTACACACCTCCACAAACAGGTTTCATGAACACAACAAACGGTCCATGTGTGTGGTTTAGACTCACAGACTTTGTATGCAACTGAATGGTTTAGGTGATATGTTTGGATGAATTGTTGGGCTATTTCTTTTGTGGGAAATTTCATTTTGAGTTTGAGTTCGTTTGGGTCTTCGTTGGATAATAGTTGGTTCCTGTCCATGGAATGGCCAAACTCTACATCATAAGGTTCTGGGTTATCAGCTGTGACGTTTTGAAAGTGTGGTACAGGCTCGCGGAATGCAACACCTATGTTGGGGTTAGTTTCAATTGGTTCCTCATCGACGTCACGCTGAAGAATTTCATCTTCATCTTCGCTATAATCCCCAACGTCTTCATTATGGACACCAACAAACATACTAAATGGTGGGGTATTAGTTTGAGTATGTAAAGGGTGGCTTGTGTTAAGGTCAATGGGTGTGTTTGAGGATGATGGTGCAGAGTGATGGTGAGGTGTTGAAGGACTGTAATGCATGTCAGTTTGGGATGATGAAGGATTGAATTGAGGGTAAACAGGTGGAATGAAGTCAGTGTATGGTATTTTTGTTTGTTGAGATAAACGTAAGTTTTGTTGTGATGAAGATGGAATAGAGTGGCCGTGACTTACCTGGGTGTAGTTAGAAGGAGCCTCAACCAAATCTGCGTATATTTCTGGTGTACATATACCAAGGTGTCTATCTTCTTTGAAATGCTCTATCATAAGTTCAACATCATCGTCGGAATTTATTTCGAATCCCCCATAAAAGGTATGGCCCGTACTGAGAGTTGTGGGGTACCGATATGTAAGACTAGCACCCATTTTTGAATGGTCAGGAGAGATTTTTTTTTCAATGGCTTGTTTAACTTGAGCTAGTTTGGAATTAGAGTTTACTTTGACAAGGGTGTTGTTATGACACCTAAAAAATATACCCTCAGTATTTGTTTTTTCAACATAACCATTGTAAAAGACCGTGATGAAAACATTCGTTGGAGCCATTGACGAAGTTGGGAGTAGGAGGGTGTGTTTGAGTTTCAGTTGGTAGTAGGAGAAACTATGGCAGTTGGGTGTTTAGTGGTGAGAGATTTAGGGCCTATTTATTGAAATTTGAATGGTCTAGATTTCACCGTTGGTTTTGAAGGCCAGGATTGCACCGACACTTTTAAAGGCCAGGATTGTACCGACACTTTTAAAGGCCAGGATTGCACACGTGACTTTTAAAGGCCAGGATTGCACCGACACTTTTAAAGGCCAGGATTGCACCGACACTTTTAAAGGCCAGGATTGCACCGACACTTTTAAAGGCCACGATTGCACACGTGACTTTTAAAGGCGAGGATTGCACTGACACTTTTAAAGGCCAGGATTGCACCGACACTTTTAAAGGCCAGGATTGCACACGTCACTTTTAAAGGCCAGGATTGCACCGACACTTTTAAAGGCCAGGATTGCACCGACACTTTTAAAGGCCAGGATTGCACCGACACTTTTAAAGGCCACGATTGCACACGTGACTTTTAAAGGCGAGGATTGCACTGACACTTTTAAAGGCCAGGATTGCACCGACACTTTTAAAGGCCAGGATTGCACACGTCACTTTTAAAGGCCAGGATTGCACCGACACTTTTAAAGGCCAGGATTGCACCGACACTTTTAAAGGCCAGGATTGCACCGACACTTTTGAATTGTTCAATGTGCATTGTTCACTGCTTAGTGCATAGTGCAGTGTCCAGTGCTTAGGAAAACTCATTTTTTAGACTTAGGAAAAACCGGTTTTAGTCATTGTTTCGAATCTTGTACACGTGGGTTATCAGTCCGTTAGTAGTAATTCAAAAGATGAAACCGTAGTTCTATAACTCTACTATAATGTCATATCATTTATTTTAATTTAGTAATTTAACAAAATTGCTTCAAATTGATCTAAACATGGTAAAAAACTCATTTTTTAGACTTAGGAAACACCGGTTTTAGTCATTTTTTCGAATCTTGTACACGTGGGTTATAAGTCCGTTAGTACTAATTCAAAACATGAAACCGTAGTTCTATAACTCTACTATAATGTCATATCATTTATTTTAATTTAGTAATTTAACAAAATTGCTTCAAATTGATCTAAACATGGTAAAAAACTCATTTTTTAGACTTAGGAAAAACCTTTTTTAGTCATTGTTTCGAAGGCCAGGATTGCACCGACACTTTTAAAGGCCACGATTGCACACGTGACTTTTAAAGGCAAGGATTGCACCGACACTTTAAAAGGCCAGGATTGCACCGACACTTTTAAAGGCCAGGATTGCACACGTGACTTTTAAAGGCCAGGATTGCACCGACACTTTTAAAGGCCAGGATTGCACCGACACTTTTAAAGGCCACGATTGCACACGTGACTTTTAGAGGCGAGGATTGCACTGACACTTTTAAAGGCCAGGATTGCACCGACATTTTTAAAGGCCAGGATTGCACACGTGACTTTTAAAGGTCAGGATTGCACCGACACTTTTAAAGGCCAGGATTGCACCGACACTTTTAAAGGCCAGGATTGCACCGACACTTTTAAAGGCCACGATTGCACACGTGACTTTTAAAGGCCAGGATTGCACTGACACTTTTAAAGGCCACGATTGCACCGACACTTTTGAATTGTTCAATGTGCATTGTGCCTCACTGCTTAAAGGCCAGGACACTAATGCTTAGACTAGAATATATACAACAAAAGGCAGCAACACAACCACATAACTCAAACATTCAAGTCACCATAACTCTTCAACAAGACTTCCTCTAAGAATGTCTTCCTTACTAATCGAAGAACCTCACATTTCCATGCTTCTCAACGATGACCCAATGGAAGTTCACCACGCTTTCAAACTTCCAGAACCAGATGCCTCTATATTACCTTTGATAGAAAGAGCTGGGTTTCGTCACATTGCTTCAATTGGCGCATTCAAAATAAATCCAGCTTTGGTGGCAGCAATGGTCGAACGCTGGAGACCAGAAACACACACTTTTCATCTTCCAGTAGGGGAGTGCACAATAACTCTCGAAGACGTGGCGTTGTAGTTGGGACTTCCCGTTGATGGAAATGCCGTTACTGGAAGTTGTGAAAAAAATTGGGATCGAGTATGTGTTGCACCCCGAAAAATCCGGATTGGACCTTTCATCGTACAACGTGAAAATCTGTGAAGCCGCCATCAACATTTTTTATTTAGGGACCAAAACATTGAAAAAGGGTCCTTTTTTAAGGCGGGTGGTCCTTTGAGAACTAGAGATGTAGGTTCGGGGGTCGGTTAGGTGTGGGGAAGGTATTAGCATCCCACACCTCCTTTCTACCGAAAGGGAACCTTTAACTTGATGTGCGGTTTTGACAGAGTTGATTTGAAACAATTCGTTCTACTTCTTTTTTATTTGAGAAAAGTGTTTTTGAAAACGGGGGAAAAGAAGAATCTTTTTATTATTTTTTAAAAGTGTGCTTGACGGGATGTGACCCGCTCCTACGTATCTCCCGGTGCGATGGAGAATTCAAAGCTTACGTAGTTCTCTTCTTGTTTTGAAAAGGCTCTTTTGTTTTTAGCTTTTTAGTTTTTAGGTGTTTTTTGAAATAAGACTCGAGTGTTCACTAATACCAAGCAAGCAATGGCTTCGAGTGGTTTTCATTACTAACTCGAAAGAAAATAAGTTGAAACCGATAATCAAACAAGCAATGGCTTCGAGTGGTTATAAGTAACAACGTTTTTATTTTATCCTTTTTTGCAAATGAGGCGAGCATCAATGATAATCATCTAGCAAAGGCTTAGGACAATTACCACTAATGACTCGTGTTGTTTTTGGAATTGAATTGGGTTCGCATGTATTTAAGGTTTGGGAGCTTTCATGATAATCAAACAAGCAAAGGCTTCGAGTGACTACCACTAATAACTCCTCATTAGTGATCAAACAAGCAGAGGCTTCGAGTGGCCACTAATGATTTTGTTTATGAAAAACTTAGGGTTTAAGCTTGGAAAAGAAATTGGTCTTAATTTGTTAAAGACATAGTTTAGAAAAGAAGTTTGAAAGCAATTTGATTTTTGGAAAGGAGTTTTGGAAAACTAGTAGAACATTTTCAATCAAGTTCCAAGTCAATAACCAAAATGCAAATTGCTAAACTACAATTCATGCAATGATCTAAACTAGTAACCATTTTCATGTCAAGTTGTTTAGAAAAGAAAACAATGAATGCAAGAAAGTTCATAGATGCAAGCATAGCACATTCATTGAGAGCATGTTATCAAGCAAGCAACAACATAGACAATTTGCAACTTACCCTTTCATGTTGAAAACATCTCATTACAACATTTGAATACACAATGCATGAATAGGCAAAGATGAACCTAGACTACACATATCATGTCACAATACATAGATAGGCAAAGAATGAACCTAGATTGCACATCTTATTGAAGATGCATGGCAAGAAATGAACCTAACTAGGCATTTATGACACAACATGTGAGTAGGCAAGGAAGTTACAAAGCACAAGTGAATTCAAACATTTAATGAATCACTTGCAAAATCTTAGGGAATTCACATCAACATTTGACATAAGCAACAATGTGGTATCATTTTGATGGCATCAACATTTAGCATATTTCTACAATCAACCACATGAAAGGAATAAGTTGGAAAGGGCATTTACCTCAAGTAAGATCATTAGCAAGCCATGAAAAATCAATTTGACATTTTATTTAGCAAGCATATGCAATTAAGGTGTTGAATCCCTTTAGGTAATCTTTAACACTTGGGATATGCACAAGTGCATAAGTGTCAAATCCTCTTACCAAATCATCAACACAAACATGATTTTCAAAGCAAGCAACAAAAACAAGCACAAACCCTAATTATCTCATGAAATGCGACACCAACATAGAGCTAAAACCTCATTTTATTCTTTGAAAGCAACAAAATCATGCAAGCAAATGACATAGATCAAGCTTTTTGGCAAGGATTCACATGATTAAGCAAAGGAATGCACTAAAATCACGCAAACTCTAATTTTTCTACAATATGCGAAATGAAACATAATCCCAAATCACAATTTTATTCATGAAAATGCAAGCACAAAATGAAAATAGCACAAACACACAATTTATTCCAAGAGAGAGGTGCATTTCAAGCATCCAAACCTCCCAAAGTGTTTGTCAAAATGCTTGAAACACATCTCTCATTCAACAACAACAATTATATCAACATTTCAACATAAAATAGAGCACTAAAATGCAAAGAAATGCTTGATATGCAAAAATAGATTGATGATCTACATTTTTTATGCTAAAATTTTGATGATGTTAAGATTGAGAGTATACCTCAACTCCAAGCTAGAATAGCAAAAGAAATAAGGTGAATGAACACTAAACCACTTGAATCAACCCTCTAATCTTCAATCTTGAGCTTTATTCTTGAGATTTGAAGATGGATCTTTGAAGAGAATGCAAGGATGATGAAGGATTTAGGACTAGAATGTTGATTTGAAGTGAAAAAGTGAAGAAATGAGGTGAGGGAATGAGGAGGTGTATTCGGCCAAGAAGGGAGAAGAGGAGAGGCTAGGTTTTTGAGTGTGAATTGTGAGCCAAAACCTTAAATCCAAGCTAAGGAATGACTAATATGAAGAACAAGACCACAAATCAACTTGAATCTTCACCAAACTTCAATGAAACCCACGAAATGCTTGCTTAAAAATGCCCTTTGATGATGCAAGCTTGAATTAAATTAGGAGAGAAGGAAGATATATGAAGTAGGAATGGAAATGAGGTGAGAAAATGGTGATTTGGTGAAGGAGAAGTGAAGAATTGATGGAGGAAGAAGGTGGTATGATTTCGGCCAAGAGAGGGAATTAGGAGAGGGAGTTGTGTGCTAGGGTTGTGTGAGTGAAAATGAGGCCAAAAGTTGTGAGGGGTGAGGTTAATAGGGTATTTATAGAAGGCATCTAGGTTTGAGGGTATTTAGGTCAATATGCACTAGTTGTGCTCTAGGATTTGATTTTAATTTTGAATCAAAGGCTAGGATTGAGGCTCACATGGATTGAGGACATTGAGAAAACACAAAATGAGAGAATAGAGAGGGTGAAATTCGAAATAGCAAGGGAGAGTGGTGCCCAAGTTTTGCAAGTTGTCATCTTGTACTATTGTACTATTATATGACCATTCTATTATCCCTTCATTTTTGATTATTCTTCTTAGGATAATTGTACAAAAATACACCCAATTTAGGCCACATACAAGGTATCTTGAGGAATATGCCATTTTATGAGATCACCATGACCAAAAATATCATAAAAACCTCATCTTGAAATTTTTGTAGAATATTCCTTTTTGATGCCTTTTTTGAATTTGAATTTTCATGCAATTGCGTGCATGTTTGCGCAAAAAATATATGACCAAGGGTGTCTTGCTTCAAATAATTTCCTCTAAAATTGCACAATGATTTTTTGATGAAAAACTATCTTATTTTTGACAATGACCAAAATACCCTTTTGCCCTAAAAACCTTGTTTTTTAACAACAAATGCATTTCCACTCTAACAATGAATTTAAAAGCCCTAGAATGACTTTTAAAACCCAAAAATGCATGCACAATGCACATCACTCTTCAAAATAAAACCACACTTCTCAATTTATTTATTTTTTTGCGGAAAATTAGGGTTTTAAACCTAGGCGGACAAAATTAGGGTATGACAGCTGCCCCTCTTTATTTGGATTTTAACAAGGAATATGAATTGGCCGAAACATATTCCGAGGCAAAATAGAAATAAAGAATTCAGAAATAATACTAATTTTGTCTACTTAGAGAAACCCGAATTTTCCGTTTTTTTTTTTCTCTTTTTTTTTGTTTCCTTTCTTTGATCTCTCTTCTTTTGAGAGAGAGAGAGTCAACACTTGTCGCGTCGACGAGAAAGCAGTAAATTGCGTAAAGCAGTAAATGAAAGCAGTAAAGAAAGCAAAAAAAAAAGGGTGCCGGCCCTCATTAAGCCGGCGAAGGAGGCTGCCTAAAGCCTTTTAACGAATCGCGAACGATCCAAGTTTGCACTTGGGCCTGGGGAGCACGTGGGCTCAAAGGGGTGGTCTTTCGAACGACCGGGGGAGGGTACTATATCAAGTCTAGATCTCGATATTTCCCTAGGACTGCGCCATGTTTTAGGCCAACACAGCTATCCTTTTCGACTGGACCTATTGAGGTCAGGGGGACTTACTCGCAGCTCGAATACGAAGTGAAGTCAATCTTCTGGGGGACACGTGGGTCCAAAGGGGATTTGAAAATCCAATTGGTTTTCTTTAGTTGGTCAATGCTGCCGCACCGATCCAGGGTACCTGCATACGTTAGTTGATGCAAGGAATGGTGCATGAATGCAAGTTTTTTTCTTACCTTAGTGGTGATTGAACGAACACGAGTTTCGTAGGATCGACCATCGGTGACTTGAGCTGTTACTAGCAGATAGCAACTTATTTGGATGCAGAAAAATTTAGCAAAGACATGGATATTCATGAAATGCTCCTTATTCTTTTTTCGATGAATGCACAAGAGGTGGATATGCAAATGTAATGCAAATGTATGTTATGCAAGGGCAGGTTATGCGAATGCACGTGATGCAATGAATGTTTTTAATTTTCTTTTAGCATAGGGACTTTAAGATTCTTGAGTGATCAATTCAAGCGTCCTATCGTGACGACTATGACTAGTTAT
Organism: Astragalus glycyphyllos; assembly: GCA_963573325.1. Classification (NCBI taxonomy): domain Eukaryota; kingdom Viridiplantae; phylum Streptophyta; class Magnoliopsida; order Fabales; family Fabaceae; genus Astragalus; species Astragalus glycyphyllos. The sequence goes on along the minus strand of OY754314.1, from coordinate 13,161,289 downwards.
TAAGAATGCCTCTTTTTGTTTTGAAAACTGATTTGATGTTTGATGTGATGATGATAAATGCTATGGAATGTCTGTGTTCTTTTGCTTTTATTGTGATGAATGTGGATGATGCGAATGTAATGCTTTGAATAACATGAAATGCCTACATGCATGAGGAGGATGAATGATTGGAGTATTTAAACATTTTTGTAAACATTTTTATGATGATGATACGCGAGACTTTGAATGCAAGGAATTGAGATGGCTATGGACCATTCTTTGGAAAAACTAGATTTGATTCAAACTCTGGTGTTCTCAAGGTTTTTATTAACAAGCTCATTTATTTTCCTTTCCATTTCCATGATGACTGAACTTTAAACACCACATGGTCAATTTGTATTCTCTCTCTCTGAAGCATTGACTAGTAAGTATGCATAAGAGTGCAGATGTGGACGAGTGAGTCAGTTAACTTGGGATTGGTTTAGGACAGTGAGTTGAGAGACTGCCCCGACAGGAATTTATGGATGTGAGTGACTCTAGGGAGAACTCTGCTCATTTGAGCGGGAGTGAACAGTTATGGAAATGCCCCACTTTAGAATGACAATTTCAAATGGGTTCTTTGAGTGGGTTTGTGAAAGGGGATAAAGTTATGGTACTGGTTATGAACTGAGGGTGGTATATGAATGGGATGGACAATGAACAAACTTTCCCAAGACCAGGGTGGGTGGGTGGTGAAGAGAATGCCCCAACTTTTGGATCTGAGTGGTGTTCTCAGTGCAAATCTTTGGTTCTCTATGAATGTCTTGACTTTTGGCATGAAAGAAGCCTCACTTGGTGATCACTAAACCTTGTTTTAATCTTTGGTGCAAATCTTTTCCTTTGGGCCTGAGACATGAGGACCATCTAGGGTAATAGCAATGCCAGAGCCGCGCATAAGTTTGCTTGCCATTTGAAGTGATTGTGCCCGCGTTTGTTTTTTGCCAATTCATTTATTTGAGGGATCCCCTCTTTTCTGTGATTTTCAAAAATTTCGCAATGATTGTAATGCTTTTTGACTCATGCACAGGTTTCACAATTCAGTATCATCAATCATAAAAACATTTATTTTAAAACAAAGAGACAGAATAAGTGAAGATAAAAGACACGAAAAGCAAACACATGGAAGAAAAAGTTGAATTCTTATTGTTATGGAAACTGGACGTGCAGAAGGTCACGCCAATTGAAAGTACATTGAAAAAATTTTAAACTGGAAAAATACAAGAAAAAGGGGAAGCAGATCTTGTGTTTTTTTCTTTTGAAGTAACGATGCCAATCGTCCATACTCATGACCTTGATCACCCCTTTATCCAAACTTTTGGGAGTGCTGATTGCCTTTTTCATTTCAAGTCCAAGTTTTCTGACCCTAATTTTTGCCTGGATCGCCCTTTGCGGGTTTTCAATCCACCGGGTCGCTCTGGTTTTGCCTAGGCCGCCCTTTGCGGGTTTTCAACCTAGCAAGCTGATTCTTACTTGGCTCATCTTTCTCTTTTTTCATTTATTTCTTTAGGCATACTCCTTTCTGACTGCATCTGAATTTACTGGAAACTGGGGTTTTCTTTTCTTGCATCCCATTTTGCGAGAATTAAAGGCCCTTCCGGAGAATAAGTTCTTCGTCTTCATGATACTGGGTTCATCTCCATGGGAATCCCTTTGGAGGTTCATGATCTTTTTGAGCATTGAGTCTTCTTTGAAATTGTTGAAGATGAACTTTCTTCGGTTTGAGCTTTCTCTTAATCTTCTTCTGACATAAGACAAATGTACTTTGGTTTGATAAGGCTCAATGAAAGTATTACTTCCATCATATGGGGTTTGCCCCTGTTAGAGTGTAAAACGAAGCCTGATTTCCATGAAGGTCATCATCGTCCTTGATATCCTTTGTTGATTGTCTCTAACTGCCCCATTTTTAGGGTGGCGTAGGGAGGGATCATGATGCTTGACCTGGAGTCTTCATACTGTCATTTGTGACTACCTTAGCTTGGAAAGCTGCGCAACAGACCGAACTTTGGTAATTACAGACTTTGTTATAATGGCAAGTGTCTTATGTCAGAAGGGTGATTTACACAAACTTGTTGATTCATTGCTCTTTATCATGGCGTCAATCCTCTCCTTTGCTCAAATTGATCATGTCACTTGATTCCTCATGAGGACGGACCACTTTGTTTTCTTATTCTTGCACAACAGCTTGATTGCAAATCTGATGGTGGAGTCTGAGGAATGACTGAGGGTTTGTGGAGGGCGGGATGACGAGGTCGAGGTAGTGTTTGCGGTTTTATGAAAGGAGAGATGTATAGGAATGATGAAGTGTTTGAAGGTTTATCGAAGAAAGGGTGGTCATACACAACAAGGTGTAGGAAGGTTCATTGAGACAAGGATCTCTTACGCTTTATGGCCAAATGTATCAGCTCACAACTTATATTTCTTTCGTCTCTTTTTCCCTTGTTTTTTAATTTTTGGGATTTTCATTTTTTGAATCTGTTCTTTTTTGTTTCATTTTTTCCTTTTTTGCTTTTGAGTTGAGTGAGCTGATAAAAGTGATACACTATTTTTGGATATTTGAAGTGATCCTTGTCTGGGGTGATTGGAGAGATAATGGCAATGAAACCCCTGCAGCGGTTGGAGGATGCTTGATTGGGTTCTGGTATTAACTGGGGTGACAGGAGGTTCAGAGGGAGGAGCAAATGAGATGGGTTGATTTCGTAGAAGGGCCACTAGTAGTGAGGAAGATGGCGATGGCAGGCATTTGGTTATGAATTTTTTTTGTGATGGGGTACTTGTAATGGGAAATGGGAAAGTTGGTTGATCTGAGGAAGGGAAAAGGGTTTGGTCGCGAAAGAGGTTCGCTTGTAACATTTGTTTGGTTTCCTCAGCATTGCTCCACTTTGCTGGAACTTGTGCTTTGACTTCATTGCCCAACCTAGTTGTGGCATCATGAATTTCTACAGCCTTAGCCAATTCTTCACTTATTAACTCCGAAGAAACATCCCAGTTGTCTTCAGCCTCTCTCTCAGTTTGGTTAATCGGGTAATCAGAGTCACAATATGAACCATTGGCGTCGTTGTTTTCAAAGATTATTTTCATTTATTATTATTTTTGATCCGCATTGGGAGGAATTGAAAAGCAAATAACAGACACACGACAAAATGAAAGAAAGAAATTTTATTGAGGAATTCAAAATAACATTTTATTGATGATGATACTAAAAGGAAACATGTGTGCCCTTATTGAAATATCCTAAGGCCTTGGTAAGCACAAGAACGAATGACTGAACAAATGCATGCACATTTTTAGACTTGCACCAAAGAAAAGCAATCTTAACAAGGTAATTAAGTGATTACAAAATTGCCCTCTTGTATGGAGGATTTAAACCAAAAGTCAAGTGTGTACTAATGCGGAGAGAGTATGTACTTTATGGGTGGATGGGGCGGGATCAAACTTGGATGGAGAATGATGATAAGGGAAGGAAACTGACAGACTCAAACAAGAGAAACTGCACATGGCATGCACGCCCACTAGAAGAATGCTTCGTAGAGAGTTAACATTGGTTAAAACATGATGGAAAATTTTTTTGATGAACTGTTTCAGTCTTTTATCATGGAATGGATGAGATGCAATGCCTTTTTTGAAGAAGATGCAAATGAACTGTTGATTTGAAAAACTGAGTGCCTTGGAACATCTTGAGTTTGCAAATAAGTAAGGGTAAACTTTTTCAACAAATTATTTTGCAAAAGCGTCTCGTCTCTCATCACAACTTTTTTATTTGGTTTATGCAATGTATGAACGAACAAATCATGATATGCAAATGCATGAAAAATGACCACTTGAAAAGTGTAATTATTCTAAAGGAGATTTTTTTGTTTGTTTTCGATGCAAGATGAAATACGAAACTCCAATGCATTTTTGGATGATGCAAGATGCAAGAATGATATCTTTTCAAAATGATTTTTATTCTTTAGAGGCACGGCAAGATCTGAAATACCAATGCCCCTTTTTGCGAAAATGATGACGTGAGGCAACCAATTGTCGTTACTCTGAGTAACTTGCATGAAACATTGAGTGGATCCTGACTCAATACTTCACGTAATATACTGAAATGCTTTGACATTTGGTTGACTCCACTTATTCACTTTATTTGAAAACAAACTGCGCCTGATTGGGTCAAAGTGCCCCGATATCGTAGAGTATCATCTCAAATTTGTAGTGCACAAACAAATTTGAGATATTACCCTTCATCATTCAAAGATGCACTTCTACCCATGGAACGATTGCATAAGGAGTTTCTCTTATTTCATTTCATTTTTTTTGGAAAATGATTTAGAAAATGATTTTAAAAATGATTTGAAGATGCAAGTGATTTATTGAAAAAAAAAAAAATTTAGAAAAAGGTGCTTTATTTGGGGAAAAAGGTTTTTAGAAAAAGGTGCTTTATTTGGGGAAAAAGGTTTTTAGAAAAAGGTGCTTGACGGGTATGACCCGCTCCTACGTATCCCCATTGTGATGAGGAATCAAAGCTACGTAGTTCTTCTTCGTCTTTTTTCTGACATAATGCTTATGAGGTTAATGAAATGATGCATAAATGCTACATTGGCTCGACGCCCACATTATTTGCTGAAGGTTTTTTGTACATGATTATGGATGACTGAAATGCTTATGCTATGCAGATGATAATTGTTTTTTTTCGTTTTCATTTTTTCTTATGCAATGAAATGAAATGCATGATACTCGCAATTATTTTTAAAATGCACGAGAGACGTGATTTTTATTAAATGAAACTATATGCAAAATGAGAGGTTCACATATTTATATGCAAGGGAAAATAACAATGCACGAGAGATGTTTCTAAAAAATGTTTTTTTTTATATGCGAGAAAGTGCATGATACTCGCAATTTTTAATGCATGAAAAATCATGATCTTCACTGGATGAAGATGTATGCAAAAGGAAATGAGTAAAAAATTATTTACAATGCAAAGGCTTTCAAAAGCCGGAAATTCACACATTTTTTTTGATAATTTTTTTTTCGGTTTATTTGCAAAAAATATTTTATTTAGCATGGATGCAGGGGTATGAAGCTCCTTTGTGTCCTACCAAGGTTTCTTAGAGACAGGATCTATGGCTATTTCTACGGGTACACACTTCAAGGTTAGCACTAAAAGAAGGACCCTAAATAAGGCTCCTAGAGCCAACGACCTCATCTGAGACCACCGATCACAGGGCCGTACGTCCAAGTGATGGTATCATCAAACAAAGCCAAACTCTAGGTGAAGTCTTCGCAACCACCCAACAAGACGTACGTCCAGTGAGCAGCCACTAATGACTTCGTTCTAGCCTAAGATATGCTCTAGCCCGGGTATAGGGCTGTCTCACCAAGAAATATAAGGGTAAAAAGAGTGCAACGTGTGTGTAGGAGCACAACGACAAACATACCCCCCCACCTGCAAAGAAAATCCAGAAACAGTCCATACAAAGAGTCGTCTACCCTAGGGTTTTGCAAGCATATATCATTTCAATACAAACAAGTAAACTAACCTAGGGTTCCAACAACAATCATATGCACTGCTTACCTCAAGAAAGGGAGCCAAGAAGAGGGGTCATAATAGAATCGGGGGAATGCATGAACTTACCTTGAAGAAAGGGAGCAAAGAAGAAGGGATCATAGTAGAATTGGGGGAATGATGCATGAGCTTACCTTGAAGAAAGGGAGCAAAGAAGAAGGGGACATGGGGATTGGAGAAATGCATGATCATATTAAGCATATAAACAAAAGAAGATGAAAGGAGAAGAAGGAACAAGAAGCGAACATAGAAGAAGAAGAAGAGTCAAATGCACATGAATGCAACATAACAACACGAGAATGCAAGAGAACATTCAAACATCAGAAAGAGAGAAGAAAAAGAAGGAGAAGAAAAGAGAGAAATAGAACAATCACATTCAAATCAAACAATTAAACCGCACATCAAGTTAATTAGGCCTGACCCTCGTTTTAAAAGGAAAGTCCCCAGTGAAGTCGCCAGCTGTTGCACCCCGAAAAATCCGGATTGGACCTTTCATCGTACAACGTGAAAATCTGTGAAGCCGCCATCAACATTTTTTATTTAGGGACCAAAACATTGAAAAAGGGTCCTTTTTTAAGGCGGGTGGTCCTTTGAGAACTTGAGATGTAGGTTCGGGGGTCGGTTAGGTGTGGGGAAGGTATTAGCATCCCACACCTCCTTTCTACCGAAAGGGAACCTTTAACTTGATGTGCAGTTTTGACAGAGTTGATTTGAAACAATTCGTTCTACTTCTTTTTTATTTGAGAAAAGTGTTTTTGAAAACGGGGGAAAAGAAGAATCTTTTTATTATTTTTTAAAAGTGTGCTTGACGGGATGTGACCCGCTCCTACGTATCTCCCGGTGCGATGGAGAATTCAAAGCTTACGTAGTTCTCTTCTTGTTTTGAAAAGGCTCTTTTGTTTTTAGCTTTTTAGTTTTTAGGTGTTTTTTGAAATAAGACTCGAGTGTTCACTAATACCAAGCAAGCAATGGCTTCGAGTGGTTTTCATTACTAACTCGAAAGAAAATAAGTTGAAACCGATAATCAAACAAGCAATGGCTTCGAGTGGTTATAAGTAACAACGTTTTTATTTTATCCTTTTTTGCAAATGAGGCGAGCATCGGTGATAATCATCTAGCAAAGGCTTAGGACAATTACCACTAATGACTCGTGTTGTTTTTGGAATTGAATTGGGTTCGCATGTATTTAAGGTTTGGGAGCTTTCATGATAATCAAACAAGCAAAGGCTTCGAGTGACTACCACTAATAACTCCTCATTAGTGATCAAACAAGCAGAGGCTTCGAGTGGCCACTAATGATTTTGTTTATGAAAAACTTAGGGTTTAAGCTTGGAAAAGAAATTGGTCTTAATTTGTTAAAGACATAGTTTAGAAAAGAAGTTTGAAAGCAATTTGATTTTTGGAAAGGAGTTTTGGAAAACTAGTAGAACATTTTCAATCAAGTTCCAAGTCAATAACCAAAATGCAAATTGCTAAACTACAATTCATGCAATGATCTAAACTAGTAACCATTTTCATGTCAAGTTGTTTAGAAAAGAAAACAATGAATGCAAGAAAGTTCATAGATGCAAGCATAGTGTAACACCCCAAAATAATTCAGTTATTTATTTAATTGATTATTAGGGTTTACGACATTTTAATTATAATTAAGTTAATTGATATGTTAACTTATTGGTTTAGGAGTTGGAATGCAAGTTTGAAGAGGTGTGGGTATTAAGCCCAAAGGCCCATAATCATTTTAGGCCCATAAGGTAATCAAAGTTACTTTGAAGACATAGAAGTCAAATTGAATTTGAAGACTTAGTCATCATATTTGACTAAGTGACTTGGTGTTGTTTCCTTTCATTTTTTTTTTATCAAAGTAAGAAACAAAGAAAAGAGAGAAAAGGGAGAGAAGAGGACGTAGCAAGAAGAAGAGAAAGGGAAGGGATTTTGTTGATTTTTCAAGAGGAATTGCTTGGATTAGGGCCTATTTTCTTCAAGGAATTCAAGGTAAGGGGCTCTCCTAACCTATAATAGGGTTTGTGTTTTCAATATGTTAGAATAGGGTTTTAGGGGTTTTTGATGTGGTTGAATGAATTTTGTTGATTGAATATGAGAATTGATTGTTTGGTGATGTCTTTGAACTAATTTGGGTGTGGTTTTGGTGTTGTTTTGTTGAAATAAAAAGTTGTCAAAAATTGCACATTATGTGTTTGTGAAAATGTCTCAATGAGTTGGTGAAATCTTGTGTGAATCGGATATGAAATTTGATGATTGAATATGGTGATATTGATGTTGTTATTGGTGTTGAAATTGTGGTTGTTGAAGGTTAGAATTGGTGGTGAAGTTGAAGTTGGAATGGTTAGGTTTGGTGAAGTGTGGCTTGGTGTGGGTAGTGTGCTAGGCGCCAAAAACGTGATTTTTAGCCAACTTGGGCATGGGCCCAAGTGGCGAGACAGAGGGCCCATGGTGGTGGGGCCCATTGCCGCACCTAGTGTTTGATGAGTACTAGTGGCCGTGCAAGGGTGTTTCCCAAAAATGTGTGTGGTTTGGGCGTGGGCATCGTGCCCAAATTGGTTGCTAAGCGTGTCCGGGTGCAGAGTGTCTAGGCGCCAAAACTGTGCAGTGTGCATGAAAAATGATTTTTTGCCAATTTGGGCATGGGCCCAAGTGGCGAGCCAGGGCCCCAATGATAGTGGACCCTAGTGGCGCACCTAGTAGACGGTTAGAAAAAGGGGCGGTTCAAGAGTTTGTCCAAAATGCACGAGTGGTTTGGGCGCGGGCACCGTGCCCAAGTTGGTTTCCAGAGCTGTTTGGAGCCATGTGTCTAGGCGCCAGAATCCTGTTTTTGTGATTTTTTGTCAATTTGGGCATGGGCCCAAGTGGCGTGTCAGGGCCCAAATTGTGGTGAGCCCTTGTGGCGCATCTAGGAGAGAGGAAGTACTAGGGCCGGGGCCAAGAGTGGCCCCTGGGTTCGCGGTGGTTTGGGCGCGGGCACCGTGCCCAAGTTGGTTGGTGCACGCTGCCTGGAGCCCTTGTGCTGGGCGGCAACTTTGTGTGTGCTGCCCAAATTTTGTGCCAAAGTGCAGGCGCCCTGGCAGCGTTGCTCAGGTGCGCCAGTGCTGTGTGCTGTATTCAAGGGAGCTGTCTGGCAGTTTTGCCAGTGATGTTGACTAGGTGTGGGGCCTAGTGTGTTGCCCGGGGCTGCCGGAGCTGCCGGAGTGCAGTTTTGCCGGATTTGCCGGTTTAGTGTGCCTGTGTGTACTGTTTGAGTTGTAAAACTCAAGTGTGGGTGTTTATCCACGGTTGGACTTATAATTTGTCAAAAATATCGGTGTGAGCCTTAGAGCTGTAAAGTGGAGTGGTGTTGGTGATTTTGGTGATGATAAAATAATTATTGGTGATAAAATAATTATTGGTGATGAAACAATTATTGGTGATGATGAGTGGTGCTGATTTTGGTGATTTTGGTGATGATAAAATAATTATTGGTGATAAAATAATTATTGGTGATGAAACAATTATTGGTGATGATGAGTGGTGCTGATTTTGGTGATTTTGGTGTGTGTTCTACATCGTTCATGGTGTCGCATAAATCATGTGCATTTTTGGTGATGAAGAGGCTGCGGTCTAGGCTTCGGCCACTTTGGTGATCAATGCCCTCAAGGCTTATTTTAGGTGATGAATGGATCCACATGCATATGCCCTTGGTGTTGGGTTGCATTTGCATGCATATACATACGCATTTGGTGATGTTTATTGGTGTAGCTGAGTTATGTATTGTGAATTGTTGTGGTGTGCCGGTTTATGGTAGATTGGTGTTTTAATTGTGTTTTTCTCTATCATATTTGATTATCACATATTCTATTATATGTTAGAGACTCACCCTTCTGCTTTCGTGTTGCTTCTTATGTCGGCAACCTGCAGGTGATAGCGAGTGAAGGTTCTACCTTCCTTATTTCCGGTTTTTGGTGTCATGCTCTGATACGTAGCACCTGGGGGGCGAAACACTTTAGGAGTTGTATTTTGTACTGTTATTAGACAGTGTACTTTGGTGATGTATTATACATATGTATGAGATATGTATTTATTTCCGCTGCGAGTTGTATATCCGACTGTTATGTCATGACAGGTGTATTGTGAGGGTTCGTCCCGATTATGTGCTATGTATCGTACTACTTTATGTTGATGATTTCATTATGTGATGTTTGGTTTTTGAAACGACGAAAATGTGATATCTCCCTTGTGATGGTTGAGTTTTAAAAAGAAATTTTCCAACTCTGATTTTATTAATTAAAATGGTAGAATACGTAAGGGGGGTGTTACACATAGCACATTCATTGAGAGCATGTTATCAAGCAAGCAACAACATAGACAATTTGCAACTTACCCTTTCATGTTGAAAACATCTCATTACAACATTTGAATACACAATGCATGAATAGGCAAAGATGAACCTAGACTACACATATCATGTCACAATACATAGATAGGCAAAGAATGAACCTAGATTGCACATCTTATTGAAGATGCATGGCAAGAAATGAACCTAACTAGGCATTTGTGACACAACATGTGAGTAGGCAAGGAAGTTACAAAGCACAAGTGAATTCAAACATTTAATGAATCACTTGCAAAATCCTAGGGAATTCACATCAACATTTGACATAAGCAACAATGTGGTATCATTTTGATGGCATCAACATTTAGCATATTTCTACAATCAACCACATGAAAGGAATAAGTTGGAAAGGGCATTTACCTCAAGTAAGATCATTAGCAAGCCATGAAAAATCAATTTGACATTTTATTTAGCAAGCATATGCAATTAAGGTGTTGAATCCCTTTAGGTAATCTTTAACACTTGGGATATGCACAAGTGCATAAGTGTCAAATCCTCTTACCAAATCATCAACACAAACATGATTTTCAAAGCAAGCAACAAAAACAAGCACAAACCCTAATTATCTCATGAAATGCGACACCAACATAGAGCTAAAACCTCATTTTATTCTTTGAAAGCAACAAAATCATGCAAGCAAATGACATAGATCAAGCTTTTTGGCAAGGATTCACATGATTAAGCAAAGAAATGCACTAAAATCACGCAAACTCTAATTTTTCTACAATATGCGAAATGAAACATAATCCCAAATCACAATTTTATTCATGAAAATGCAAGCACAAAATGAAAATAGCACAAACACACAATTTATTCCAAGAGAGAGGTGCATTTCAAGCATCCAAACCTCCCAAAGTGTTTGTCAAAATGCTTGAAACACATCTCTCATTCAACAACAACAATTATATCAACATTTCAACATAAAATAGAGCACTAAAATGCAAAGAAATGCTTGATATGCAAAAATAGATTGATGATCTACATTTTTTATGCTAAAATTTTGATGATGTTAAGATTGAGAGTATACCTCAACTCCAAGCTAGAATAGCAAAAGAAATAAGGTGAATGAACACTAAACCACTTGAATCAACCCTCTAATCTTCAATCTTGAGCTTTATTCTTGAGATTTGAAGATGGATCTTTGAAGAGAATGCAAGGATGATGAAGGATTTAGGACTAGAATGTTGATTTGAAGTGAAAAAGTGAAGAAATGAGGTGAGGGAATGAGGAGGTGTATTCGGCCAAGAAGGGAAAAGAGGAGAGGCTAGGTTTTTGAGTGTGAATTGTGAGCCAAAACCTTAAATCCAAGCTAAGGAATGACTAATATGAAGAACAAGACCACAAATCAACTTGAATCTTCACCAAACTTCAATGAAACCCACGAAATGCTTGCTTAAAAATGCCCTTTGATGATGCAAGCTTGAATTAAATTAGGAGAGAAGGAAGATATATGAAGTAGGAATGGAAATGAGGTGAGAAAATGGTGATTTGGTGAAGGAGAAGTGAAGAATTGATGGAGGAAGAAGGTGGTATGATTTCGGCCAAGAGAGGGAATTAGGAGAGGGAGTTGTGTGCTAGGGTTGTGTGAGTGAAAATGAGGCCAAAAGTTGTGAGGGGTGAGGTTAATAGGGTATTTATAGAAGGCATCTAGGTTTGAGGGTATTTAGGTCAATATGCACTAGTTGTGCTCTAGGATTTGATTTTAATTTTGAATCAAAGGCTAGGATTGAGGCTCACATGGATTGAGGACATTGAGAAAACACAAAATGAGAGAATAGAGAGGGTGAAATTCGAAATAGCAAGGGAGAGTGGTGCCCAAGTTTTGCAAGTTGTCATCTTGTACTATTGTACTATTATATGACCATTCTATTATCCCTTCATTTTTGATTATTCTTCTTAGGATAATTGTACAAAAATACACCCAATTTAGGCCACATACAAGGTATCTTGAGGAATATGCCATTTTATGAGATCACCATGACCAAAAATATCATAAAAACCTCATCTTGAAATTTTTGTAGAATATTCCTTTTTGATGCCTTTTTTGAATTTGAATTTTCATGCAATTGCGTGCATGTTTGCGCAAAAAATACATGACCAAGGGTGTCTTGCTTCAAATAATTTCCTCTAAAATTGCACAATGATTTTTTGATGAAAAACTATCTTATTTTTGACAATGACCAAAATACCCTTTTGCCCTAAAAACCTTGTTTTTTAACAACAAATGCATTTCCACTCTAACAATGAATTTAAAAGCCCTAGAATGACTTTTAAAACCCAAAAATGCATGCACAATGCACATCACTCTTCAAAATAAAACCACACTTCTCAATTTATTTATTTTTTTGCGGAAAATTAGGGTTTTAAACCTAGGCGGACAAAATTAGGGTATGACAGTATGCGAACAACTTTTGGGTAAGCCTATCCCAGCAAATGGCATGGTAGGCAACCAAATTAAGTTCACTTGGCTACAACGTGAATTTAATAATGTTCCAGAGGGCACTTCCAACCAAGTGCGAAGACAATATTGTAGGGCGTACCTATTGCAGTTGATCGGGGGATACATACTCCCAGACAAATCATCAAACAGAGTCAACATAAAATACCTACCCCTATTGAAAAACTTCGATGAAATTTCAAGTTACAGCTGGGGGTCAGCATGCCTAACGAACTTATACAGAATGTTGTGTAAGACAGCTACATGCTCCTCACGCACCATGGGTGGATGTACTCTTTTGTTACAGTCTTGGGTCTGGTACCGCATGCCGTTCCTAGCACCAGACTGCAACCGTCCTTATGAATGGCCACTAGCAAAGAGGTAAAAAATTGACACAACTTATGAATACTAACAATTATATTTCTTCTTTACGTTAACAATTTTTTTTTACCAGATGGGTTCGCACGCCACTTAGCAACACTAAGTGTCCAAAAAGCCTTGTTTTGTACAGATCAACAATAGACCGCATGACACACGAAGAGTTTGAGTGGTTGCCATATCGGGAATTCAATTTGCCAGAAATAGCATATCGGCACCAAGGCATATGGACTACAAACACGGCTATGGTCTGTTTCCATATTGTAGAATGGCACCATGCGGATAGAGTGACTTTGCAATTTGGCCTCGTCCAAGACATACCATCAGCACCAATAGATATCAGCCACATGCACAACATCACTATGCAGGGACAGACTGATGTTAATTGGGCTGTATATCACAGCCAGTTAATTGATTTATGGAATGATAGAGAAAATCGATGTGTTGTGGGTCGACCGTGCTTTGCTAAACCAACGCAGTCAGATAAATACATGCGCTGGTTTCTAAAAAAATCAAGGCCATACATTTCAGCCGACCAACATCTAAGGAATCCACGTGGTCTTGCAAATGTTGGTGATGTGGATGAAGATGATGAACAAGACGTGCCAGCTCCCCCAACTACTCAAACCGAACGTCGAGAACGTAACTGTAATCGACAGCGACGTGCACCACCAACTCAACAAAAGACCCAAGAAGATGTGTCTCACCGCCACTCTATCTCCCACACACCAACATTCCAAGAATATGTGCCTCACCGCCACTCTATCTCCCACACACCAACATTCCAATATTACGAACAATACAACCAGTCAGTGGAACATACTCCTTTTCAAGATACATATCGACATTCTACCACCGAAAGGGACCCCGATATGTTCTATGAGTGCTTTGGGGTCCAACCCGGCTCTGCGCAATCTGTGGTGTTGCTTCATCAAATTCAAGAGCAGGCCGGCGGTGCTAGTTCTTCATCAGTTCCCCAAAATTTTCCAGAGCCACCGCCGCCTGCCCCGACTGAGGAAGAACATCAACCACCACATCGGCATCAACGTCCACGGCGTGTCCCCCAACCTCGAAAGTGTGGAACTGGGTCTCATCTTTGTTAATTTTTTTCTGTACTGTCTTTTTAGTTTAATTTATCAAGTATTGTAATTTTATATTAACTAAGTTATTAATTTTAAGGGTTTAATCTTATGTGACATTTATTACATTTGGATCAATAATTTACTATTTTATCTTTAATAGTGCTTTGTGCATAGTGCACTATTAAAGTGTGCATTGTGCAGAGTGCATAGTGCAGAGTGCACTATTACAGTGTGCATTGTGCAGAGTGCACTGTTAAAGTGTGGATTGTGCAGACTGCATAGGTTTAATTTCTTTAATGACCTAGATTTTGCCGACACTATTTAACGGCCTAGATTTTGCCGACACTCTTTAACGGCCTAGATTTTGCCGACACTCTTTAACGGCCAGGATTTTGCCGACACTAAACCCTAAAATCAATGGTTAAGATCATCCAAAATCAACGGCTTACATACGATCACCCCTATTATAAATACGTTCTCACATTACACTCAAATTCACACCAACAGTTTAGCCTCAACCTATATTTCTAATTAATCTTCTCTTCTCTGGTTCTTCCCAAACACTGTCGCCCAACCCGCTGAAATGGAATGGCAGTTGTGCCCAACCCAGTACTCAAATGACAAATTCCTAACCGCACTTTATCACAGTGGAACTTTAACCACCGATGAACATGGTGTTGTCTTTCGTTGTCCTAATCATATCTTTTGTAGGATGAATAAGGACATCACATTCGCCCAACTCAAGGAGAAGGCTGAGAGAAAAATACGGCCAGAGGGAGGGTGGCGTAAAGACGTGGAGCATATCCGTTACAGAAAGTACAATTGTGGAGATGACGGGACATTCCGTTATTCTGTCATGGAGATCCAAAGCGACCACGACGTTCGCGCAATGATGGAAGGTCATGCTAACATTCCAATGGGACGTAGTCTCTTGGAGCTGTACGTAGACACAATACGCACTCCGGAAGAAATCATTCATCTTCTGCGACCACCCCCACCACAACAAGTCATACCGGAAACAGTCATCAACCACTACTGTACACTTCACTGTCAGGCCCATGTTATGTACAGGGAAGAAGATGGTGTGTATTTTAGTGGTCCAAACACCATTTATTCCAGCCTTAAGAACAACATCACCTTCGCCGAACTGAACGAAAAGCTAACGGAAAAGGCGCAGCTGGAGGGTGAGGAGCAAACGATCACTCGTATCGTTTATCGCTGCCCCCGGACCGGCGAAGGTAATCGTATTCGGTGGTGCGTAATGACTATCAAGACTGACAATCACGTTCGACAGATGTTTCAGCAGCATGAGATGTTTCAACCTCATACTCGGAGTCCTATCGAATTGTGCGTCGAAACAACTATTTCCACCGATGAAATCATCCGTCGGGTTATCCCTCCAGCGGTCCAATGGCCACTACCAGAAAATGTTTCGTGGAAGTGGTTTCGATAATGTTTTCCTCTCGTTTCGTTTTTAATTTTCTATTCTTGTATTTCTGAAAATTTTGTTGTTTATTTCAGTTTTTTTATATATTATATTATGTTCAAATTTTTAATCTCTTAATTTTTTGTCCTAAATATTAACGTAATTAAATTATAAATAGGTATAATCATTTTTATAAATTTATTTTTAATTAATTTAGATATTTATATATTAGTATATAATTATTGAAAAATTAAAAAAACACAGTTCAGAAGTCTCCCGGGGGGGGTGACTTCAGAACTGTATTTAAAAAAAAAATTGCAAAACACAGTTCAGAAGTCACCCTGGGGGGGGGGGGGGGGGGGGGGGGGGCGACTTCTGAACTGTATTTTAAAAAAAATTTGCGAAACACAGTTCAGAAGTCACCCTGGGGGGGGGGGGCGACTTCCGAACTGCATTTTAAAAAAAAATTGCAAAAAACAGTTCAGAAGTCCCCCGGGGGGGGGAGGGGGGGGCGACTTCTGAACTATAAAAAAAATTTGCCCACGTTGGTAAATAACCCACAAAGTGCATTATTTTGGTAAATAAATTTTTTTTTTGCCCCCACATGGTTTTTTTGCCGCGACAATCATTGTGAACAGAAAACAAATTTTGGTAATAATTCAAAATATGGTTCTCAATCTCAACAGCGTCTGAAAGAAAATTATCCCCATCATTCACAAAAGAATTATCTTGGTAGTATTTTTAGTTTTGGTCATTCCATGAAAAAAGGCAGTATTTCTATCCCTAAGGTTGTGTCAGTAATTAACTCTAGATTTCTCCTTCCAAAAAGATTCTTCATAATTTAAAGCCATCTGCAAATTAATTTGAGCCTACTTCTCAAGAGAGTGTAAAGAACCAGAACCGTCTTGATTATTAATCTGCTCCTAGATATTATCAAGCTTGGCTAAAGCTTCATTCACATTAGTGAAAACGTTACCGAAAACATTAGTATTCTAGTTTTTAAATTTAGCCTTCAAGTTTTTCAACTTCTGGGATAAAACATGCATGTGACAGACTGCCAACAACTGGAGTATGCCAAGCCTCAGAAACAACTATTTTACAGCCGAAGTGTTGAGCACCATTTTCATAAATCTAAAAGAAGGACAATTCTAAAGAGTCTCTTTTTTTATAAGTAAGAGAAGGGGAAAATAATTAGATGTACTTCTAGTAAGCGTACAATAATCCACACTGTCCCAAAAAATTGAGCCAAGCCTCATTGCAAATGAATCTATCAAGTCCCTTCTTAGTACAATTACTACCAAGCCTACCATTAGACGAAGTATATTGAGATCCTCTTGTAGGAATATGGATCAAGTGATTCACGTCAGAGCAAGATAAGAACTCATCAACGGAAATAGCTGAGGGGAGTCCCTTACCTCTGTACTCATGAGTTCCCAAAACTACTTTAAGATCACGACTATAACCCCAAGTACCAGAATGATCGCGCTGCAGGTTAGTCAAACCACCGTAAAATTGTCTTCTAGGAATATAAGAGGCAACGGCCGCATAAACGGCAGAGGAAAAAAAGTTCATTTTCCACAACTATAGAGAAAGCTAGTAGAGGAAATAACTGTAGGACTATATACATCAGTACAGAAACACCAAAGATTAGAGGACAAAGACCCTCTATTATTTTCAGCAAACAACTTCATATTCAACTTAGAGAAAAATTTAGCGGAATTTGATTGATACCAACCCAAGGCTCGGAAATAAACAAGAAATCAAGCTTCTTAAAGTTACAAAGCTTTTTTAACACAACTCTAGTGTCAGGATTACCAATGCCCCTGACATTCCAATAGAGAATCTTTAACATTGAGAAGATTGTTGGATACTACCCCTTAGATTGGGTCATATAGCCAGCCTTCTTTTGAACTTGTAATTGTTTATTTCTCATCTTTTTCTCTGAGATTTAGAAAAAACCTCTATAAACTCCTTGTTATTATTCTCAACCAAATACTTTGAAGACACCACCTGTGAATCTCCTGATTCTGAAATTTAGTCCTCTTCGGAATCAATAATAGAATCACAGAAAAACCGACTAGCAATTTGCATATGATTAACCACCTTGATATTAGAGTGAATAACAGAGGCTTCAATATTGCAGCCACTGATAGAATTAGATGTAGGACAAATCTGCACATTATCTTTAGTTGCTACCGGAGTGTGTTTACCCTCAAGAGGAACTAGCCTACCCTCCTCAGGAATGATTGAGTCTTGGACAAAAAGGACATAGTCTAAATCTTCATTAGATTGCATAACTGCTTCCTTAATAACACTGGATGATGTTTCTCCGTACTGCTTATGTTGGATCACTTTATTAGGAACAATTTCTTGGGCATAGAAGGTTGAGCATATCTCACTAACGGATTATAATCTAGACCATCCCAAGGAACATTATTCACACCTTTAAAAGCTTTCTTATTCACACGAATACTTACAACTTGAGCATTTCCCCTAGTACTAGGATTACTAGTATCATTCACCTTGGGAACATTTTTAGCAACTATTCTTGTCCGAGCAACATTTTCAGGACCCTCTTGCTCCTTATTGTTCTCCAATCTAGAATGCATCCTCATTTTGTTACAGTTGCTAGTCTGATGACCAATGATTAAGCAGTTCATACAAAATAAAAGTAGATTTTCATATTCAACGCCCACAAAGAAAGCATAACCAAATCGTTCAACAAGAATTTGATTTCTAGGCTTAGATTTCAAATCAATATCAACTAGAATGCGAGCAAAATGACCAAAAGCTCTATCAAAATAATTTTTTCTAGTAGTGTCATCAAGACAGACTGGTGCGCCAACACTACTAGCAATGGCAAATAAAATTTTTGGTCGCAAGTATTCTTGATCAAGACCTGTCAGTTTAATCCAACATTGAGCATTTGTATGTTTTATATTTGAGGGATTAAAGTCAGGCTGCCAGGAAAACAAACGAAGCAAACCTGGCTTGTAGTTCCAAGAAGGTTGTGATTGAACTCTACGTAAATCATCAATAGAGGAATATCAAAATTCATAATAACAGATCCCCAGAGAGATTACACCACACTTACCTACAGGATTCCAACAGATCCTGAAGTTTAGAGCGGAGAGCATAAATTTTGATAGGAGAATCCCCCTTTGATAATAAAAATCTCTCGTGTAGATGTGTTTTGCACCCCTCTTGAATAGAAATAGCAAGTTCATCTCCTTTAATAAACGGGAGAGGAAGTTGACTAAGCAGAATATCAAAAATCTTATCGCATGAACCTGCAAGACCATGATCAAAAGATTTATTGGGTTTATGGATGACTTCCACCGGTTCATGAATTTTCTAAACAACTTTGTTAGAGGGATTTTGTAAAGAATTAAAAGCAATTCGATGACTCTGATCAAATTTTTTCCAGAAAACATAAACAGAAAGGGCATCAGGACCCACAACATGAATCACCAAAATTGGATCAAAAGACAAAATTGCAACTTCCGAGGATGGCTTCGCCGACGGATTTTGCAGAGTAGCGGAAAATTCTTTGGAAACCGCGCCACGAAACCAACATTTTGTGCCTCAAAATTAATTGGATCTTGAGAAAACCTTGTACCCATTTGTAGAACACAAACCGGTCCCATTTGCGCAGACCACAGGGAGACATCATATAAGAGCATGCCAAAGGACACAGGCTCTGATTGGGAACGAGTGGCCCACAGGTGTAGGAAGGCTAACGCACGAAGTTCCAGGCGGACAAGCTGACACGCTTAGCTGCAGGCGGACATCACCATCAGGAAATGACATGATTGTGAGTTAAAGATTTGTGCAGATCATATGGGTCAAGCATGATAAGTGCATCTTTTCTTAAAATCCA
Organism: Astragalus glycyphyllos; assembly: GCA_963573325.1. Classification (NCBI taxonomy): domain Eukaryota; kingdom Viridiplantae; phylum Streptophyta; class Magnoliopsida; order Fabales; family Fabaceae; genus Astragalus; species Astragalus glycyphyllos. The sequence continues at coordinate 13,142,133 of OY754314.1, read as the reverse complement.
AAAATAATAGTAATTTTTGAAATCTGAAAATGAATTAGACAGTGTCTGCCGAAAAGCAGAAACACAGTCTCTTAAAAGGAAAGAGAAGAGGAGCCAAACATTAGCCAGAATGTTGTGGCGCTAGCAACCCAAAGAGTGTGGACGGTGCCAAACCCTAGGAGACTGAAGTCATATTTTTCCGTGCATCGGAAGGGTAAGGAGTCTCATATAAGTTATTTCAACTTGAAACTTGATGTCTTTATATAAAGTTATAAATTATAAGTTCCACGTACATATGTTTATATAGAAAAAGAAGAAAAGCACCTTCTAAATACAAGGTAAAATGTAAATGATCACATTCATAAACTCCTAGGTTAAATGCAAATTAATTATTTTCCTCCGATCTGAAGAAGATTTTCTTTATAAATTAATATGTGACTATAATCCGTTCCTTTAACACCAAGGTCTTCCACCTTTTGGGTACCTAAATCAAACCAAACAATTTCACCATCATTTTTCCTAAAGAATATGTCACCCTTCTTTCCTATTCCGATAGGTTCCTCAACACAAGACAAAGGCCCAACAGTGAAAAGTTTAGTCCATGATTCTTTCACACCAAGCTCACCTAAAATTAATATGTCAAAAATAGTTGACCGATCAAACCATGAGATCAAAGCAACGGACCCATTGAAAACTACCAAGCGTCCGAAGGCATCATACTCATCTAACGGTGAAATATCTAAGGGTATGGGTGTTGTATAGAACACCTCATTGACCAAGTCAAAGGACACCAATTTTTTTTCCTCATAACGTGGAGAGTAATCATAATCAAAATCCCACCAATGCCATAATCCATCAAAATACAACCGCGCGGCAGATGTACAATAACCAAGACGAACAACAGAGTCGTCAATATCAAGTTTTCTCCACGAATTACTACTTAGGCTATACATCTCACATAAGGTATCATTTGATATGTCTTCCCATGGCACATCTTCTGATGACATGCCAAGCTGTTCACAATCCCAAGTACTTGATAACAAATAAGATACTGTCCTAATCAACTTATAATCATCTCTTATATGGTCATAACCAAATCCTTGAAGTGAAACCATAAAATCTTGATAAGGTGGTACAGACTCAAGTGGGCTTGGAGGAATGACCTTGAGTTCATCGGTTGCTGGGTTCCAGAGTACAGCTGTTTTTTGCTGGTTAGCGTTGTAAAGGCATAAAATTCCGTTAATACTTCCAGAATCCAAAATCCAAAACAAAGGGATCTCATATTCAAATGGATTTGGCAAGTCTACTCTTACTATACTCTCATACCTTTCCCCAGAAAGGGAGAAAACATCAATGGCTGATGTCTGTAGGAGGAGAGAAGTATCATCATAGTAAGAATAATGATTAGAGATGAAATTGTTATGATAAATGCTCATGAAATGAGAGTTTTCAAATAAGGAGGCCCATGATTTGCGTACGGATCCAAATCGCTTCAAAGATTTTACTGGCAATTTTGACAAAATGCATAATGCAAGATTATTAGGCATGAAGCTCCTAACACATTCATTTGTAGCACCCATAGATTTCCCCATCTTTGATTGAAATTTTAAATTGGCCAACAAAGATAGGTAGTGAGAGAAAGTAGCAAGAAAGAAAAACAGACCAACTCAAGTAAAGATAACTAAGCAAAGAAAAATAACTCTTAGATTAGATAGATTGTTTACTAACTTAATTGAAAAGTATTCCTATATGAAACTTAATTAAGAAGCAATCTTAACTTAATTAAGAAGTATCCCTAAATTAAATTTAATTAAGAAGCAACACTAAAAGTATTTATTATCATAGTAAGTTTAGAATATAAAAGTTTTAATATTGTTAATTAAAGATTACTTTAACGGAATCAAGTGAAATCTTAATTAAGAAGTAATACTATTTATTTGGGTATTCCATTTTGACATCTATTTTATCTTTTTAAGTAATTTATCAATTTACATTTTTTTTATTTTTTAGTAATTCTTAAATTCCTTTAATTTGTTTTCTTTTCTATTATCTATTATGTTTGGGTCAAAGGAAATATTATTCAAAAACAGAAAAAGAAAGACGTATAATATTTAATACACTATCTAAAATAATTTTTTTTTTGTCGAGACCGCGATCTAAAATAATTTGATATAGTAAATGTTCTTTAAGCTTTATTTTCATACTTATTATTTACTCCAAAAAATAAATCTTTTATTTCTACGTATAATAATATAAATTAATACCTTATAGGATAATATTTTTAACTATATGAAAAATTATTTAAAACAAAATGAAAATGATAATCTTTATATATTAAAGGAAGGTTTTCAAACCACCGTATAAAACTACGATGTCAAATACCTCACATAAGGAAAAAACACTAAGGGTGCGTTTGTTACCCGGTTAGAAATTACGTTTCAAGGAATAACATGCTCGGGAATCCAATGACTTGGAACGTGATTCCCAAGGATTTTCTAAAACATGTTTGGTTAGTTACAAGTTCGGAATCTAATTCTTGGGAACAATTTATAAAGTTGTTTGGTTCATACTATATATTCCTCGGAATAAACTTTGTAATTATCGAAATACCCCTCTTTCTAGAAATGTTATTTTTACTTTCTAAGTTTTCAATTTTGAAATAAAAGTACAAAATTAAAGTAATTATAGCTTACAATCTTTTGTAATAATTTTTTTGTAAAAAAGCTTTTATATATATATATAGGAAGACCACCTCGGTCGGAGTGGTTGTAGGTATCCCACCCGAGTCGCGGGAGAAGACCACCTCGGTCAATCCGAGGTCCAAGCACAATCATCCGAAGTCAACTCTTCATCCTCGCGGCACGCTTCTATCCGAGGTAACAATCCGTACTCCGGTACCGAACAATTTTCATTCAAAATATTATATATTTATAATTTAAATAGAACACTTTAATTGTAGCTTTTAATTAGATATCGTTAAAACACATAATTACGCACTAACTTATAAAATTATGATTTAGTGGAATATAAAGTTTGGATGGAAGCTCCATAATGTCTCTCATGAATTCTATTATTATTATTATTATTATTTTGACAAGATTATTATTATTATTATTATATGTACATATAGTTAAGTGGTTCTGATGAATTTTGTCTATTATAATATTTATTTATAATTTATACAAAAAGAAGACTTTAATTGTGATGAAATTACAAAATTGCTGCTACCTTGTTAAATGGTACTCTTATTAGAATAGTGTCTAACGATAAAAAAATAGTGAACCATAAAAATAACTTTTAGTGTAACTATTATGCATTGAAAGATGAGAATTTCAACTTAATATGAATATTTTTTTAAAAATATGAATCATTTCTTTGTTTGGTAATAAAATCATGAATTATATGAAATGAGTAGATGAGGTAGAGTTGTTTACATTCCATTTTTAAAAGCATAAATCTCAACGTATTTTTTAAAATTATACAATAATTTACAGAAGAAAGTATATTATTATTAGAATTGGTAAAAAAATTAAATTAGTTCAATAAATATATTTACCGATTATAATAGTTTAGATTAATTTAAAAAATTACAACACAGTTTTAATTTTTTAACCAAGTATTTCCCTTTTTAATCAAAACTAATATAAGTTGTTTTGAAATAATAAATAATTAGTTGTCCTTTAAAATTATTTCCTATGTAACATTTATGCATTTAAAAGAAAGGGACTTCAAAATCATATGGAATATGAATTGTTCCTTTATTTGACAATAAACTCGTGAGTTAGTAGAATATGAGTGGAAGAGCTAGAGTTTTAGTCAATTAGAGCAAGAACTGACTATTTAAAGGAGATAACTTTGGATGGTGAGTAGAGAGGTTTTTACAAAAAAAAAAATTTAATGAAAAACAAGAAGTAGAAGAAAGGAAGAAAAGATCAAGAGAAGAGGGAGAATGCACAAAAGGGTAGCAATGGAGACAACAATTTTTTTGTAAAGTTACAGGCATTGAGGAATCATGTATATTTGAATATTGTTCTTTAGATAAGTGTTTAATTTTAATAGCTTTGGTGAAATTGCATGATATTTTAGGTCTAAATTTCTTATGTTCATTGAGTGTTCATCAATTTCTTCACCAAACAAAAATATTCACCAATGAATGTTTAGACTAAATGAAGACATTTTTTTGACTCTTAAAAGATAGTGCATTTGTAAATCTTTAACCCGAATGCACGAATCAAAAATGGTGTATATAGCATCATTTTGCAAAAGCATGTGCAAAACCGCACATGAAACATAAACTTTAGTGTCACTCCTATGAAGGAGACTATCTTAATTAGGTGTCACTTTTAGGAAGCTCTCCCTCTATATCATATGAATGGAACAAACAAGATAAACAACATAAAGAGTTATGATTCACTACGGTGCATTTGCGAAGTAAATCACTCCTTCAAAGCGAATGATTTCATAATATAAAAAAAATTTACTTAATATATTTTTCTTTACGAATTCAGACATACGATCGTTGATTAAAAATAAGAATAGTGTTTTAGGTAAAAAAACAACAAATAAAGCTTCTTTATACGTTGCAATTTTTTCTTTTTGAAATATTGAATGTTTACTCTTCGTTTTAGATTATTTGGATTATAAGTTGTATCAAAAAATCCATTCTATTAAAATAAATCTTTTGGTTCATATTGTGCAATACCATATATTTTTTCCTATCATTATAAATAATAAAAATAACTAAATGATTTTAAAATGTTTTCTCTTTCTATGTTTCATATTAAATCTATATTCTTTACTATCACTTTTATTTTCAATTTTAAATTTTGTTTTTAATAATATTTAAGAATTATTAACTGATGAAGAAATAAAGAGTAGTAAATTTCTAATTTCTATAATTTTAATGCATTTTATGTTAATTTCTATTCGCCTTAAAAAAATATTAATTTCTATTCATTGACTATTCATCGGATCAAGTTTTTCTTTATGTTTTCCTTTTGGTTTTCAAAAATGTCTATGTATTATGATAAATCCCAATAGATTATTTGAAATTTTAATCGTTTAGAATGAATTTATATTATTACCAAAATTTTTAAAAAAATAAATAAATTAGTTGAATCAATATATAGTTTGAAGTAGTCAAAGATGCAGAAATATAACTTTCGCTTAGATGCAATTGAGGCAACAATGTTTTGTAAAGCTATAATTAAGCATCCAAGAATCATGTTCAATTTTAATATATTGTTCCTTCGGCAAATATTTAATTTTATTAGATTGAGTCAGTAAACAGGATTAATTGCTAAACCGTATCTCGGTGATGAGTAGATTGGGTTTAAAGATCATAACTCCGAAATATCAGCTAATCTTAACTGATCTTCGATCAATGACTTAGCTGTAAAACAACAGTTACATTTCTTTCAAGAACATAGTAGTCGCCCACAGTTTCTTCGAACAAATCCGGATGCCCATTTGTAGCCCTTTGCTTCTGCTGCACGCTCTGATGAAACAAGAAAGCCAGGATTCTAAGGTTTAGGTTCAGGACATTTTCGGGGCTGAGGCAACTAATCGTCATCATTCTCAGTAATTCACATGAAACATTGAGTGGATCCTGACCCAATACGTCACATGATTTACTGAAAGGTTCGGACATTTTAATTGTCTAATTTCCTAGCTGACTTGATCTAACCTATCGACCATAAGGTCTCTATGTCCGACAAGGTCGAACCGCTCTGATACCAAAATGCAACACCCTAGTATTTCTAAACAGTAGAAATACCAAAACATACATTTTAGCTTTACATCAGAGTATAAAATTTCTTGCTTAGATACACATCATTGCAAGAATAGCGGAAACGATTACGTAACTTAAATATTAATTCAAGTCATATTATCGATTACAGAGACAACCACAGGAAACATAATTTAAGATAAAAGAACTAATCTTCAATCTTCTCCTCGAGCATGTCACCTAACCATGTCTTCTAGCTTTCGTCGTTCCGTGTTTGTCTGTAAATACAACAATAATGATAGGGTGAAATAACATATCTCAGTGAGTTCTACTGTGACCCCTAACACTCACTCGGCTCAATTATAAAACCATAGGATTCATAGTTTAATTTATAAACCACTAGCTTAATACATTAATCGAAACACCGACCGCACACTCTACTGCTAATCCCGGTGAATCGTGCAGAAAACCTAGCATAACATCAGCCGCCACACAATGCTTACTCCTGATGAACTGCCGCTAGTACTTTCCCTAGCGGATACTGGGCCTATGTTAAGGGCTCGTGACTTCTCCGCCTAGTATGCTATTTAATGGGTCATCACCCAAATTCGATATAATTTATATATCGTACTCGCATTGGGCCGTCAACTTTATATAATACCCGCATTGGGCCGTCAACCTTATTTGGTATAATATATATACCATGAAACATAAACAATCAATGATGATAATATAATCATCCCTTATCCAAACATTCAATGTTAAGTTGAACTTATTGTTCCTTTTAGTTCCAAAAACACATGTCCTCTCACGTGAATTACAAACAATTTGAAAATAGTTCACTAATTTAAGAAATTATATTCCATAATTCAAACAAAGTCATTTTTCATGAAATACGGTTTTTCTATCAATTTATAGGGTTGGGGAATGGATAAAAGTGGGTTTGGAATCAATTAGAATGATTTTGGACAAGTTTTTAAAATTTGGACAGAAGCCTACGCACGGGTCGTGCTCCCTGTAAAAAGGTTCCAGCACACAGCTGTTTTACGGGGCGCACGGTCTGTGCCTAAATGCGCATTGGTCGCTTCCAAACCTCATTCCGATCGATTCCCAACTCATTAACATTTAATACCAGCACCATAACCAGTCCAGAACATAACCACAACTGAACCTTACAATCAACACATATCAAACATTCGTTCATTCCAAAACCCAACGATTCATAATTTTAAAAATACGGTTTTTGACACGATAAAAACTTTCGAAACGAAACAGCATAACATGGCCAGAAATTCGAAACATTCACTATCGAAAATAAAATCCCTAAACGTGAGTAAAACTCACCCGGAATGTCGAATTCCTAAATACTCGAATCTTCGCACAACGAACGGAATGAGAACCACACGAACTATCCCCGTTACGGCTCTGACGTTCCCACGAATTCGAATTCGCTCCGAAGCCAACCAAATCAACTCAAAACAGAACCAAATTCTCCACCACCTCTAATGATTCAAAATGTGGCTGGTTGGTGACTTTAAAACCCTTCTCCAAGTTCAAAATGAACAACAATATGAAGATGAAGCTAAATGTTCCTTCTTTCTCTCTCAAACTTTCAAAGAGGTGGGTGATGGAAGGAGATGACTTGGCTTGATTCTTGCACAAAAATGGTATCAAATGAAAGAAGAATAAAAATGGAGATGATTGGTAGCTCAAACTCCAGCATGCATGAAGGTTTGACAATGATCTTGATCAGCGGTCGTACGCGGGTCAAAATAATTAAAAAAAGTTAAAATATAGTAACAAGGTAAGTTAACCTTGGTCGTCTCACAAGGATCTCTAATACTAAGATTACCATAATCAGGAACTAAATTAACAATAAAACAGGGGTTTTTGATGAAAACGATTTATATTTGAGGGGTAAACAATTTAGAGAGACAATCGATCCATCGGTTTCCAGGTGCGCGTCTTGGATTTATCATCGGTTCCAAATAATCGTGCAAGACTCGTTCAAAGTTTCAGTTCTTGATTGATAATAAACTAATCAAAGCAAGCGTCAATTAGTTTATGCGAATTCTCATCGTTTTAAAGCAAGCGTCAAAGCAATGTGTTCAATCAATCGTGATCGTGAACAAGCGCCACTTAACACAATCAATATCATAACCGAATTCAACCAATCCTCTATCAATTCCTACTCGAATTAAATAAAACAAGCGATTAAATAACTCGAATAGTTAAGAGTTGCGAAAACAGATTCACATATAAACAAGCGTCATACATAAACGATTCGCGTATTGCAAGTAAACCGGGTTTGGGTAATTAAGCATCACACAAGTCGAAAATTGCAAACAAAGAATTCAAATGTGGAATTGATAGAGAAGAAAGAACTAAAAACTAAGAACAAAGTAGACGAAATAACATTAAATACCGAACCTCAAAATCCGTAAAACGACAATCTTTCACCGATGAATCGACTTAGAAGTTTAAGCTTCCATGGAGGCTACAGCACAAAAGTCTTGTAAAGTGTGAATAATGCACAAAAGTCCTTACAGCAACATCCTTCACCAATAGATTGATATAGGGCCTTAAGCTTCCATGGAGGTCAGGGAACAAAACGTAAAGTTAAAAGTAGGAATGCGTAAGAGAGAGAGAGAGAGAGAAATGGCTGCTGGTCAGCCAAGTCTATAAGACAAACGAAAAACCTAATCCACTAACTGGGTTCTTGGATAAAAGCCCGATAAAAATAGTAATTGGCCCGTAAACCCGTTTTAACCCGTTTTACATTAAACTGCTTCAGTATTTCGCAGTTTTGGCCTTCAAGACTTCCGAACTAGGTTTCGAGCTCAACAGGAGATTTGTAGCTTTTTTCCTTAGCTTGCCGACGCATGCTCGCACACCTCAGTCGGATAACCACAGCCAAAGTTATGGCCTGCAGAGTAGGCAGGGGTCAATATGCAATAAAAACAAGAATTAATGAAGAAATTACTATATTGCTCAAATAAGACCTAAAGTCTAGAAACGTGCTAAGACTTAAATATTAGGTACAAAGAACAATTAAAAACACAAAATGCAAAGCTATGAAGAGTGCATTAAAATGCACTGATCAAATTCCCCACACTTAAGCTTTTGCACTCCGGGCAAAACACACAAAACAAGACACAAAAACTATGCATGAGTTTCCACTGAACCCAAAGAATGCAAAGTCATAAGAGAAACACTTTTCCTAGGCTTCAAGGAGAATGACAATCAGAGATAGCACTTAATTACATCAAGGCAAACAAGAGAATAGAGCCCCAAATAATGAATCATAAGTAATGAGTCCTCACAGGATATGTATAAGTATCCGCTCAATCACTCAAGTGTTTAGGCTTGTGTTTACTCTCTTATATATATAATAAGCACATCAATGAAAGTTAGCACTACCATATGCTTGACAAGCTTCTAACATCCACACTGAAGAACACATGCACATAAGATCAAAAGGTCTTTATAAGAGTTGTAATGGGGCCAAGGTCAAGGTGGGATAATCCTAAGGGGAACTAAGCTAAAAAGAATCAAAGAGGATAAAGAAGCAATGAAAATCAATTGTAGAATGAGCATGAGAGGGTCCAACATCAACAAGGTATGATGAATTTCTCTATTTTGATATACTTCTCCACATAACTCTCTCCACACAATTTTCACTCTTCTTGAAACAAAAATAAAAAGATATATACACTTTCCATTTTTTTCTTTTCTTTTTTTTTTCTTTTTCTTTCTTTCTTTCTTTCTTTTTGGGGAATATTTTTCTATACAAATGTACTTGCCCAAATTTCTATTGAGAACCCAAGAACTAACCCAAGTGAAAACCACAATTGCAACAATTTGGACACCCCCACACTTATGGATTTGACAATTTTCAATTCAAAGCTCCTTCACCCTCTAAGATTGGGTAATAACATTGTTTTTCACTTTTGGGCTTGTAATGAGCTATAAAACAAAGAATGGGATAAAAGGCTCAAAGGGGCTTACACAAAGGGATAAATTCAGGGTAGACTTATTTGGCTAGTGGCTAAAAAAACAGAATTGCCTAGATCATTTCAAACATGCATGTGAATAAGTGCTTCAACAAGAATCAAGTCAAGTTCTAGAGTAACTAACAAACATGAGTAAGTCACACACAAGAAAGGAGATAATGACAAAATGTATTTCATCATTAAAAGACTTAATTCTCACCAGGGATAATGACTATCACAAATGATGCAAAATTTAGTGCTCATATCCAACTTATTATACCAAGAGCAACAAGAAATCAATCAAATCATGTCAAAACACCTATGGTCCTAGAATAGTAACATCACTCACAACTTGTACAAACCAAGAACTCATGGAAAAACATGCTAAAATAACATTTTTATTATTATTTTTAAATAAGGAAAACTGAAAAACAAACCAAAAATTAAAAAGAAAAAGACAAACTACTAAGCTACTAAAAGACACCCCCTAACACTTAAATCATACATTGTCCTAAATGAAAACAACAAGCATAAAATAAGAGTAAGGTGGAGGGACTCCCTGGTCAAACTTCAGTTGCGAAACTCTCATGGAATAACTTGAGGCGCTTTCCATCGACTTTGAAAACTTTGTGTGTCGCCTCACTTTTTATTTCCACTACACCATGAGGAAAAATATTAGTAATAACAAAAGGACCAATCCACTTGGATCGATGTTTCCCAGCCATAATTTTCAGGCGGGGTCTGAACCATAAAACTCTATGCCCAATGGAGAACTCCTTTTTGGAAATCATCTTATCATGCTTAACTTTCCAAACTTTTTTGGCAGGAATGCCCGCCATGGTTAAACCAATGTCACTCCTATGTTTCCTTAGGATTGGCAGCTTCTCTTCCTCTAAAACAAGGGGCTGCTCTTTGGCAGCAGCAACCACATGTACAACATCAGCTATAGGAGGTGTGTCAACCTGCAAAGTATCAACCAAACCATCAAACAATTCAATTTTACAGAGGGAATGCTCTTCCATGGGGTTTTTCTTAGCATTAAAGATGTTGAATTTTTCAGTGGTATCACCAAATTCCATGGAAAGAGTCCCTGCATGTACATCAATTTTGGTTTTGGCAGTCCTCAAGAATGGTCTGCCTAAAATGATAGGCAACCTGCTAGACTTAGTTTCTTCCTCCATGTCTAGAATGTAAAAATCTGCAAGAAAGATCAAATTATTAACTTTAACAAGAACATCCTCAACCAGTCCAGCAGGTCAAGCATTGCTTCTATTTGCTAGCTGGATGGTAACACCTGTTTCCTGCAAAGGTCCAAGAGCAAGAGAGTTAAAAATAGATGTGGGCATTACATTGATTGAAGCTCCTAGATCTAGCATGGCATCATCAAACTGACGGTTGCCTATGGTGCATGGAATGGAGAAAGTTCCTGGATCCTTGCACTTATGAGGCATGGGCAACATGAGGGCAGAAACATTATACCCCACGTTGACTTTTTCAATTCCTTTCAGTCTTCTCTTTCTCTTGTATGTGCATAACTCTTTCAGAAATCTGGCATATTTTGGAATCTGCTTAATTGCCTCAAGAAGGGGAATGTTGACTTCCACCTTCCTAAAAGTATCTAAGATCTCACTGTCCCTATCTGTCTCATATTGTTTGTTAGTCGTTGATGCTCTTTGAGGAAATGGGAGTGGTGGTATGTATTCCTCATCATCAACAGCTTCAGGTGCTTTTCTGTTTTTCAAAAAAGCAGTTTCAGACACCTTTGGTGTGTCGACAGCCTTCCCAGATCTCAATGTAATAGTACTAACATTGGGGTTTGGTGCATTTGGATTAATCACTGCTTGAGCAGGTAGTTGGTTTGACCCCCGAGCTTGCATTTGATTAATTGTGGTAGCCATCTGTCCAATTTGTGTCTGCAAATTCTGAATTGAGGCATCTGTCCTCTCTTGGAACTGGAGATTCTGGCCAGCCATCTGCTTAACTAAATCCTCTAATGAAGGTGCAGAACTGGCAGCAGCTTGTTGTTGTGTAGCTGGATTTCCCCATCTTAGGTTTAGATGGTTCCTCCAGCTTGGGTGGTACCTGTTAGAAGACAAATCAACATTGGCTTGAGGGTTAAATATATTAGCTGCATATGTTTGAGGGGTATCAACATTAGAATCCTCTTGCAGCGTAGGACAAGAATCTGTGGGGTGCTCTATAGAGGTGCAAATACCACAAACCCTTGCTTTCTGACCTGTTGCCAATTTTTTTACCAAATGTGTGAGTTCATCCAACCTGTTTTCTAAGTTCTTATGATCAGTAGCTTGTATCTCATTTACTCCCCTTGTTAGAACTGCAGAGTTGCTTCTAGTTGTGAATTGTTGGGAGTTAATGGACATATTTTCTATTAAAGCTATTGCATCTGTTGGGGTCTTATCTACAAGTGCACCTCCACTAGCAGCATCCATGATATTTCTGTCCATGGGCAATAAACCCTCGTAGAAATATTGGATGAGCAGTTGCTCAGATATTTGATAATGAGGACAGCTTGCACACAATTTCTTGAATCTCTCCCAATATTCATGTAAAGACTCAGTGGAGTTTTGCCTGATACCACATATCTCTTTTCTTATTGAAGCAGCTCTGGATGCAGGAAAGAACTTCTCTAGGAACAACTTTTTCAAGTCATTCCAATTTTCAACAGAACCTGGCTGGAGGTAATACAACCAATCCTTGGCTGCATCTTGGAGTGAGAAGGGGAAGGCCCTCAATTTAATGTGTTCCTCAGCAACTCCTTGAGGCTTCATGGTTGAGCACACAATGTGGAACTCTTTGAGATGTTTGTGAGGATCTTCACCTGCAAGACCATGAAACTTGGGCAACAAGTGTATCAAACCAGATTTTAATTCAAAAGGAACTTCAATATTAGGGTAAGTAATACACAAAACATTATAAGTAACATCAGGTGCAGCAAGTTCCCTAAGAGTTCTACCAGCCATGTTATAGTCAATAAAATCAGGATTAGAATAGTAAAAAAAAAAATGGAAAGTATATATATCTTTTTATTTTTGTTTCAAGAAGAGTGAAACTTGTGTGGAGAGAGTTATGTGAAGAAGTATATCAAAATAGAGAAATTCATCATACCTTGTTGAAGTTGGATCCTCTCATGCTCATTTACAATTGATTTTCATTGCTCCTTTATCCTCTTTGATTCTTTTTAGCTCAGTTCCCCTTAGGATTATCCCACCTTGACCTTGGCCCCATTACAACCCTTATAAAGACCTTTTGATCTTATGTGCATGTGTTCTTCAGTGTGGATGTTAGAAGCTTGTCAAGCATATGGTAGTGCTAACTTTCATTGATGTGCTTATTATATATATAAGAGAGTAAACACAAGCCTAAACACTTGAGTGATTGAGCGCATACTTATACATATCCTGTGAAGTCTCATTACTTATGATTCATTATTTGGGGCTCTATTCTCTTGTTTGCCTTGATGTAATTAAGTGCTATCTCTGATTGTCATTCTCCTTGAAGCCTAGGAAAAGTGTTTCTCTTATGACTTTGCATTCGTTGGGTTCAGTGGAAACTCATGCTTACTTTTTGTGTCTTGTTTTGTGTGTTTTGCCCGGAGTGCAAAAGCTTTAGTGTGGGGGAATTTGATCAGTGCATTTTAATGCACTCTTCATAGCTTTGCATTTTGTGTTTTTAATTGTTCTTTGTACCTAATATTTAAGTCTTAGCACGTTTCTAGACTTTGGGTCTTATTTGAGCAATATAGTAATTTCTTCATTAATTCTTGTTTTTATTGCATATTGACCCCTGCCTACTCTGCAGGCGAGAACTTTGGCTGTGGTTATCCGATTGAGGTGTGCGAGCATGCGTTGGAAAGCTATGGAACAATGCTACAAATCTCTTGTTGAGCTCGAAACCTAGTTCGGAAGTCTTGAAGGCCAAAACTGCGAAATACTGAAGCAGTTTAATGTAAAACGGGTTTACGGGCCAATTACTATTTTTATCGGGCTTTTATCCAAGAACCCAGTTAGTGGATTAGGTTTTTCGTTTGTCTTATAGACTTGGCTGACCAGCAGCCATTTCTCTCTCTCTCTCTTACACATTATTCACACTTTACGAGACTTTTGTGCTGTAGCCTCCATGGAAGCTTAAACTCCTAAGTCGATTCATCGGTGAAAGATTGTCGTTTTACGGATTTTGAGGTTCGGTATTTAATGTTTATTTCGTTTTTATGGTTTTAATTCTTTCTCTATCAATTTCATCTTCATAATTCTTGTTGCAAATTCGGTTTGTGTTTTGCTTAATTACTCAAACTCTGTGATTTGCTTACGTGATTCGTTTTATGATTTGGTTTTGCTTAATCACTTAATCATGATTTCGTTTTACAACTTTCATTATACAAACTATATTATCGCTTGTTTAATATAGTTTGGATAGGAATTGATAGAGTCTATGACGCTTGTTTATAGGATTGATAGAATTCAGTTATGATGTTAATTGTGTTACTGGCGCTTGTTCACTATCACGATTGATTGAACACACTGTTTTGACGCTTGCTTTAAAAAGTGTGAATTCATATAAACTGACTGGCGCTTGTTCACTTAGTTTATGATCAATCAAGAATTATCAAACCTTGTGCGAATCTTTATTTTAGATCCGATGATAAATCCAAGAAACGCACCTGAAACCAATGGATTGATTATCTATCTTTAATTGATTTTCTTCACTAAACATCAAACTCTTCTCTTCAAAACCCCCCCTTTTTATTGTATATTTGGTTCTTGATTTTGGTAATTTCAGTATTTAGAGGTCCTCGAGAGACGACCAAGGTTACTTACCTTGTACTATATTTTCTATCTTTATAATTATTTTGACCCGCGTATGACCGTTGATCAAATTGGCGCCGTTGCCGGGGATAATGAAAGTTGTAAAACGAAATCATGATTAAGGATTAAGCAAAACTAAATCATAAAACGAATCACGTAAGCAAATCACAGAGTTTGAGTAATTAAGCAAAACACAAACCGAATTCGCAACAAGAATTATGAAGATGAAATTGATAGAGAAAGAATTAAAACCATAAAAACGAAATAAACATTAAACACCGAACCTCAAAATCCTTACAGCAACATCCTTCACCAATAGATTGATATAGGGCCTTAAGCTTCCATGGAGGTCAGGGAACAAAACGTAAAGTTAAAAGTAGGAATGCGTAAGAGAGAGAGAGAGAGAGAGAGAGAGAGAGAGAGAGAGAGAGAGAGAGAGAGAGAATGGCTGCTGGTCAGCCAAGTCTATAAGACAAACGAAAAACCTAATCCACTAACTGGGTTCCTGGATAAAAGCCCGATAAAAATAGTAATTGGCCCGTAAACCCTGCTTCAGTATTTCGCAGTTTTGGCCTTCAAGACTTCCGAACTAGGTTTCGAGCTCCAGAGGAGATTTGTAGCTTTGTTCCTTAGCTTTCCAACGCATGCTCGCACACCTCAATCGGATAACCACAGCCAAAGTTATGGCCTGCAAATTAGGCAGGGGTCAATATGCAATAAAAACAAGAATTAATGAAGAAATTACTATATTGCTCAAATAAGACCCAAAGTCTAGAAACGTGCTAAGACTTAAATATTAGGTACAAAGAACAATTAAAAACACAAAATGCAAAGCTATGAAGAGTGCATTAAAATGCACTGATCAATCTTTACTATTCTTCTTCCACTCTCTCTCTCTCTCGACTTCTCTCCTTTCTTCTCTCTATCTTCTTTCTCAATTTTAGCAAATGGAGAGTTATGAGATTGTGTGTAGTGCTTGTGGATTATTAATAAGCTGAGGGTAATATAACTAGGAATGTTACAATCACCCCAACTTGAAAGATTTTGTCCTCAAAATCGTTCAAATCTTTAACACATGATTGACGCGAGGATTATTACGATTGGGAGGAAAAGATGTCTATGAGAGGATTATTTTGAAACCAAACCACAATGTATCTGGAAGAAAAGTTTTCTGCTCTTCCCCAGTTACACTTACATAAGAACTTAACTCGTTTTATTCAAAATTTCCTCGGAAGAAAATGGAATTGTTTTACAAAATAAGTTGACTCCTAGCCAAATGATTATGGAAAAATGATTTATTTATTTTTTTGCAACTCGACCCATGAAAAGCTCTAAAAATGGTATTGACATACCCTTTTTATTAAATCATTTTCAGAATGTGGAAGTAAATCTGTTTTATTTGGGTAAAAATTCTTTTCAATGGGGTTTTCAAGAAATGATACTTTTGAAAAATACTATTATCCAAAAACGATAGTTCACTCCAACTTATAAGTGATCTTACTCAAGGCACGACGTTTCAACAAAAGATACTCTCATTTTAAGATTTTTAAGATTTACAATATCGAAAGTGACAATGAAAGTATTACATTGTTGAAATCAACCATTTGTGTAATCAAAATATCACAAATTTTCCCCCATCGTGCTTTAATTTGGCCCATTTAGGGTTAAAATACTTAGGTCAGTTTGAGGAAATAACTTGGAAGGAGATTGTGCCAAAGGGAAAGCGGATATTTGATTTTTAAAATAGGGACATAGTCAGGTACTCAGATCGGGCCTTTGGCACACGATCCGGGCTCCTTAATCTGTACCTTTGTTGAAAATTTTGTTTTTCTTAAACCGCTATTCTATTCGATCCAATTCGTTCCCTTACAATTCTTTTCTCAAATTAGCCTAGTAACAAAACTTCAAGGTTGACCCAAAAATTTTATTCTTCATGATGAAAATAGGCATGGACCTATCTTCTCAAAAATGACACAAAAATGGTTATAGGATTCACTATCAAGGACTCATGTGTCAAACACTCACTGTCCAATCATTTAGTCTAAGACCGACATGTGGTTCATCCTCAGACATTCCTCTAACAAAATGGTGTAGTGGTTAAAATATTTTTACCACACATATCCGATTCATTGGATTTCTCGCAGGAACAGTCTCATGCTTTGTGCTAAATTCCGAGTGCTCTAAGTCTACGACATATTGATTCTAGTGACACTTAACCAATAGAATATCCGAATAGAGAAACTGGTTTTGACTCATCCAATGGAATAAAGTCATGACAACTCACTGTTAACCCTAGCAAAAACAAGGTTAACGCATTGAGGAATTGAAATCTCCAGTTATCTTAGAAATACTTCTAGTATTTTAGGTAGTCATCGGTACATACGATATTTTTGACTGACTCACGAAGGGGTAAGGTTTACAGAAAAAAATTTCTTGAAAACGTTTTGATATAAAACAATTTTATCACATCCCCAAAGGAGTCGGTTCTCTTAACAAACCCAAAAATACTAATAAGAGTGCATCTTTCAAACCTTAACTCAGTGCACGGGACTTAACTCTAAGACCTGATAATCCTACTCAGAATACGGCTTTTCGGAATTGATTAAGTCAACAACTTATCCAAGATTACTTGTCCTTCTGGATCAATCAGGCTGAGACTTTGATACCTATTCCTTCTTAGCTCTTGTCCATTCAGACGCTAAGAAGATAAGAGTTTCGGTATTAGAAATCTTACTAGGACGACATAAGGTTTTCCTTAGAGGGTAGGCTTCATTACCATACAATGAAATTTTTGATTTATTGATTAACCTTGACATAACGATTATTCTTGGACTAATTATGAAATTGATAAAGCATTGGTACCAAGGAGATTTTCAAAATGAAAACTTTAGAAAATCAAACGAGCACACCATAACGCTTAACCAGAGGGTTGTCATAAGGTTATTTCTATCCGTACTCTTTACTAGTCTCATCTTGAAAGGGATTTGGTTCAAGGGTTCGGATCGGGAACTAATCCGATCAACATTTCGTAACTCTGCTTACTGAAACAGAGATTGCTCTATCGCTGGTTAGAGTGGCTTTATAACAATTTGAGGTGTGATTCTGAGAGAACAGAATCTTGATCTAGATTTGGAAATAATTCGAAAGGATTCTCTGATCGTGTTAAAGATGTAGAGTTTTAGTCCGTTATAACGAGAAAATAAAATGTACATAGGAGTAGAAGAAAGGAGATAGTGTAGAACCAAAAAAATAGGAGAGAGTTTCATGAGAAAAATAGAGTGCCTAGGAAAAAATAGAGTGTTTCATGTTCTTTATATATAGTTTTGAAGTAGTCAAAGATGCAGAAATATAACTTTCGCTTAGATGCAATTGAGGCAACAATGTTTTGTAAATCTATAATTAAGCATCCAAGAATCATGTTCAATTTTAATATATTGTTCTTTCGGCAAATATTTAATTTTAGTAGATTGAGTCACTAAACAGGAATAATTGCTAAACCGTAACTCAGTGACGAGTAGATTGGTTTTAAAGATCATAGCTACGAAATATCAGCTAATCTTAACTGATCTTCGATCAATGACTTAGCTGTAACACAACAGTTACATTGCTTTCAAGAACATAGTAGTCGCCCATAGTTTCTTCGAACAAATCCGGATGCCCATCTGTAGCCCTTCGCTTCTGCTGCACGCTCTGATGAAACGAGAAAGCCAGGATTCTAAGGTTTAGGTTCAGGACATTTTCGGGGCTGAGGCAACTAATCGTCATCATTCTCAGTAATTCACATGAAACGGTGAGTGGATCTTGACCCAATACGTCAGATGATTTACTGAAAGGTTCTGACATTTTAATTGTCTATATCCCTAGCTGACTTGATCTAACCTATCGACCATAAGGTCTCTATGTCCGAAAAGGTCGAACCGCTCTGATACCAAAATGTAACACCCTAGTATTTCTAAACAGTAGAAATACCAAAACATACATTTTAGCTTACAGAGTTTAAAATTTCCTGCTTAGATACACATTATTGCAAGAATAGCGGAAACGATTACATAACTTAAAAATTGATTCGGGACATATTATCGACTACAGAGACAACCACAGGAAACATAATTTAAGATAAAAGAACTAGTCTTCAATCTTCTCCTCGAGCATGTCACCTAACCATGCCTTCTAGCTTTCCTCGTTCCGTGTTTGTCTGTAAAAACAACAATAATGATAGGGTGAGATAACATATCTCAGTGAGTTCTACTGTGACCCCTAAAACTCACTCGGCTCAGTTATAAAACCATAGGATTCATAGTTTAATTTATAAACCCTAGCTTAATACATTAATCGAAACACCGACCGCACACTCTACTGCTAATCCGGTGAATCGTGCACAAAACCTAGCATAACATCGGCCGCCACACAATGCTTACTCCCGATGAACCGCCGCTAGTACTTTCCCTAGCGGATACTGGGCCTGGGTTAAGGGCTCGTGACTTCCCCGCCTAGTATGCTATTTAATGGGTCATCACCCAAATTCGATATAATTTATATATCGTACTCGCACTGCGCCGTCAACTTTATATAATACCCGCATTGGGCCGTCAACCTTATTCGGTATAATATATATACCATGAAACATAAACAATCAATGATGATAATATAATCATCCCATATCCAAGCATTCAATGTTAAGTTGAACTTATAGTTCCTTTTAGTTCCAAAAACACATGTCCTCTCACGTGAATTACAAACGATTTGAAAATAGTTCACTAATTTAAGAAATTATATTCCATAATTCAAACAAAGTCATTTTTCATGAAATACGGTTTTTCTATCAATTTATAGGGTTGGGGAATGGATAAAAGTGGGTTTGGAATCAATTAGAATGATTTTGGACAAGTTTTGAAAATTTGGACAGAAGCCTACGCACAGGTCGTGCTCATCCACGCACCGGTCTTGCTCCCTGAAAAAAGGTTCAAGCACACAGCTGTTTTACGGGGCGCACGGTCCGTGCTTAAATGTGCACTGGTCGTGCCACTTTATCAGCAACACCAAAAAATAACATTTTTGTGAGAATTTCGATACTGTTCGCGTGCAAACCTCATTCCGATCGATTCCCAACTCATTAACATTTAATACCAGCACTATAACCAGTCCAGAACATAACCACAACTGAACATAACAATTAACACATATCAAACATTCGTTCATTCCAAAACCCAACGATTCATAATTTTAAAAATACGGTTTTTGACACGATAAAAACTTTCGAAACGAAATAGCATAACATGGCCAGAAATTCGAAACATTCACTATCAAAAATAAAATCCCTAAACGTGAGTAAAACTCACCCAGAATGTCGAATTCCCAAATAGTCGAATCTTCGCACAACGAACGGAATGAGAACCACGCGAACTATCCCCGTTACGGCTCCGACGTTCCCACGAATTCGAATTCGCTCCAAGCCAACCAAATCAACTCAAAACAGAACCAAATTCTCCACCACCTCTAATGATTCAAAATGTGGCTGGTTGGTGACTTTAAAACCCTTCTCCAAGTTCAAAATGAACAACAATATGAAGATGAAGCTAAATGTTCCTTCTTTCTCTCTCAAACTTTCAAATAGGTGGGTGATGGAAGGAGATGACTTGGCTTAGTTCTTGCACAAAAATGGTATCCAATGAAAGAAGAATAAAAATGGAGAAGATTGGTAGCTCAAGCTCCAGCATGCATGAAGGTTTGACAAGGATCTTTACTATTCTTCTTCCACTCTCTGTCTCTCTCTCTCTCTCTCTCTTTCCTTCTCTCCTTCTCTCCTTTCTTCTCTCTATCTTCTTTCTCAATTTTAGCAAATGGAGAGTTATGAGATTGTGTGTAGTGCTTTTGGATTATTAATAAGCTGAGGGTAATATAACTAGGAAATGCCCAAAATACCATTTTCGCTTAAACTCTCATTTAACCCAATCTATCACTCAATAAGTCACACAATTCAAACTATAATTCAAATAAATCACATAGTCTAGCAATTTAATATTTCTCTCACTACAAACTCGTATCCGAGACTTGATTTATTATTTACTCAAATAATAAATTGCTAGGTAATAATCTGTACCTTTGTTGAAAATTTTGTTTTTCTTAAACCGCTATTCTATTCGATCCAATTCGTTCCCTTACAATTCTTTTCTCAAATTAGCCTAGTAAAAGCATGACAGAGATGATATTAATTGCTTGTAAAAGCATGACAGAGATTCAGAAGTTGAAGGAACTGCTTCAATCAGAGTTTGATATGAAGGATCTAGGACCAGCAAAGAAAATACTGGGAATGGAAATTAATAGACACCCTCCAGATGGTAAACTAACTGTAACTCAGAAAGGGTACCTAGAAAAGATAATACACAGGTTTAACATGATGAATGCTAAAATTGTGAATGTCCCAATTGCCTCCCACTTCAAGCTATCCTGTGAAGACAGTCCAAAGACTGATCAAGAGCAGAAGGAAATGAACAATATTCCCTATGCTAGTGGAGTGGGGAGTCTCATGTATGCTATGGTTTGTACACGCCCAGATTTAGCTCACTGTGTAAGTCTTGTGAGCAGGTACTTGAGCAATCCAGGCTCTCAGCACTGGCTTGCAGTCAAGCATATTATCAGATATCTGAAGGGTACTGTGAACACTGGTCTGGTTTACAACAAAAGCTCCAGAACTGAAGAAGCCATACAAGGCTTTGTGGATTCTGATTTTGCTGGTGACAGAGATAAAAGAAGATCTCTGACAGGGTATGTGTTCACTCTATTTGGGAACACCATCACTTGGAAAGCATCACTGCAACATATAGTTGCTCTGTCCACTACAGAAGCAGAGTATATTGGAATCACTGAAGCTGTCAAGGAGGCATTGTGGTTGAAAGGGCTCACTACTGAACTAGGGATTGAACAACAATCTGTCAATGTGTTTTGTGATAATCAAAGCGCAATCCACTTGTGTAAAAATCATACATTTCATGACAGGACAAAACACATAGACATTAGGCTGTATTGGATTAGAGATGTGATTGCTAAAGGGTTGGTTCAGATGAGGAAAGTACACACCTCCGACAATCCTTCAGATTTTATGACTAAGGTTGTGTCTCTGGGAAAGTTCAAACACTGTCTTGAACTACTCAGAATTGGTACAGGTTGATCTGTACATTTTTGGATGGGTTCTGCTATGCTCTGGCTCTATTGAGAATTTCATATATGCCAAGGTGGAGATTATTGTTATCTGTTGTGGCACATATGTAATAATTAAACCTGCAAAGGGTATTATTGGGATTTTCTATTTGTTAGAATTTGTTAATTCAGTTAGGGGTTAGTTTCTTTCTAGTTATTCAGTTAGAATCCAAAACTGATTGTAACACATGTTAGAGATCAAGTATATAAGATCTCTCAATGTGATAGATAGGGTAATTTTCAATTTCAGATTTTCTCGGTATCTTTTGGGGACTGCTTCATGTACACCGATCTAGGGTTCTAGTAGATAAAGATGGAGCATCAAAAGGGGGAAAAATCTGAGGAAGTTCTTCATCTTGTAAATCCCTGTAAATCCGTTTTCTTTCTTAATAAAGTTGGACATAGCACTACTAGTCCCCCAGATGTAAGCCAAATTGGCTGAACTGGGTAAACAATTCTTGGTGTGTTCTTGCTCTTTATCATCTTCCTATTTCGATTCAGTGGGTCTTGGTTTCGACAATCGAAGTTCAACGATTGGTTCTTTTCGACAATTGCTTTTCCGGCAATTGGTTTTCGGCAATTGGTTCTTTTCGACAATTGCTTTTCCGGCAATTGGTTTTTCGACAATTGTTCTTTTCGATAATTGGTTATTTCTCGACAGAAGTTAATTTTATTGTCCTCTTGAAAGGATTTCTACTATAGAGCTATAGAGAATAGAAATATTTTGAAAATCTTGGAAGGGAATTAATTTAGTCCGAGAATTAATAGAAAAACTTTATGTGATTTGACAATTCCAGTTTAGAAATTGAAGGCGCAGTTGCAAATATAACTTTTACAAGTTTCTCGCATGAATTAAATGCATGCATTCTTTTGCGTTATAGTATTGTTCAATATTTAAAACAAAAAATTATTCTCTGATGTATGCTAAACTATATATCTTAGTATTTACAAGTTTCTCGCATGAATTATTCTACTCGTGCTTCGTCGCCTTTCTTTTTTCCTGTTTCTCTGTAAAAACAACAACATATAAAGGGTGAGATTACAAATCTCAGTGAGTCCTATCGTGACCCCTCACTACACTTATGATTCAATTATGAATCCTTTTTTTATCACTACAACAGAATTGTTAAAAAAGGGCGCACCCATTAGTGGTGCTTTTTAAAAAGCTCCCCTTATAACAAAAATATGGAGGGCCTTTAGAGGCGCTTTTGAAAAAGCTCCCCTGTTGCCCAAAATACGGAGGGCCTTTAGAGGTGTTTTTGTTGGTACTTTGTTGATATGTATGTATATTAGATGGATTTATAAGTTTTTTAGTTGGAATTTGATTTGCAATTGGTTAGTTGATTTGAAATTTGGTAAATATAAATATAGGTTGTTGTTGGTTGATGAAAATGACAGTAGGGAAGTGCTTCCAAATATTGGATATACCAGAAACAGGAAAAAAAATTTAAAAAAAAAACATTGAATCAGGGGCGCTTGCAGCAAAAGCGCCCTTGTTGTTCTTAGAGTACTTGACAATCAGAGGCGCTTTCAGCAAAAAGCACTGTAGTTGGTCAGACGCCCTTAGACCAATAGGGGCGCTTCTAACTGCGAGCACCCCTGATTGTCAAGTGCACTAAGACCAACAGGGGGGCTTGTAACTGCTGGCACCCCTGATTGTCAGTTGCGCGCTAAGACCAATTGGGGCGCTTACAGCATGCGCCCATGTTGCCTAATATTTAGAAGCGCTTCTTGCGCGCTCCTGTAGAGGGGTTGGCAACATGAGCGCTAGCTTTAAGAGCTCCCGAGAACGCTCCCAATGGATAAAAAAAAGCGCCCTTGATGGCTTTTCTTGTTGTAGTGTTTCTCATAGTTCAATTTATGAACCACGTGCCTTTTTACTTAGTACAACACCGACCGCAACCTTCTACTCCCGGTGAACCCTCAGCCCACTAGTCCATACCATAGTGCGGTGACTTAGGTCCTAGTTACGGGCTCATGACCTTCCCGCCTAGTATGCTACCTCTTTGGGTCATCACCCATATAAGTGTATAATGACCTATATGTCTTTTCATTTAAACCTCAATCAGTCTTTGATGAACTAATTGTCCATCCCATTCTCATTGTACAATTATTGAACTGAACACATTGTTCCTTGTATTATCATGATACCGAGAACACTCTCGTTAAACTAGTCTTACGGTTTTATTAAACTTGTATAACCCAATTCATTACTAAAAATATCTCAATCATGCTTAAAAACAATAGCATAATTGGTCTAATAGCTTGAGGAATGGTTGGAGAAGACATTAGAAGAGGTTCAGAATCGAAAGGAGCGACGAAACGAGAATTTGGCATCTAGGGAAAGGCTCACACGCACGGTCCGTGTGCCCTAGGCGCACGACCCGTGCGTACTGCACAATTCAGGACAACAATTCAGAATCATGCGCACGGTCCATGCCACAGGGTCGCACGGTCTGTGTGCTTTGTATAGCACACTCCGTTTCATTTCATTTCTCATTTTCGCTTCTCCGTTCGCATCCAACCCATATTCCAATCAAAACAAAACCTCAAAACAGAAAATACAACACACCATTCCAGTCCAAACAACAACCACAACAACATATAACATCAATCGTACATATATACATTCTAAACACACAAAATGCATAATTTCGTGAACACGTTATCTCGACTCAATACTTCAAAACGAATGCAATTAATAACTTAAACTCAGAATCATGTCATAAAATATTTTTAAACATAACCCTAAGCGGTACCGAACTCACCCGGAGTGACGAATGATACGAATAAATGGAAAACACGACCAAGCTCTACCCAGACCGACTTTATTTTGGACAGCATCTGTGAGCAGTTTTGGAATGCGCATAACTGAATCAATTCTTAACCAAAACTATTTTGATATGGTTTACGTCCCACACGGATATGACGAGTACTCCGGGAGTTATGGCTACAATACGGTGACTGGTTCAAAATCGTTATTGTTACAAAAGTGAAACTTGTAACTACTTTTTCTCCCTCAATACTTAGTCAAATAAGGTCGATCCTGTTCCTAACTTGAAGGATTTTGTGTCTAGTTTCTAATCAAACACAAATGGACTACCAATATTCTCTATGTAGTGAGTTACGAAGAAAATACCATAGACTGCTCAAACATGATTTTATGCAGAATATTGTTATGAGTTTGCATCTTCCATCCCACCACAAAGTACCACGAATTTGAGATCCAATATTTTAACCATGACTTCAATCTAACAGCTTACATCTTCCTCTAACTTCCTCTGAGTCACCAAGGGCATGCGAAGCTTCTAAAGTGGTTAAAACTCTTATTTCTTCTCGGATAATTTCCAGCAACATACTCCCTTCTTCCATCCTTCATGACTTCACGAATTTGGACTCCAAAACCACCAATCTAGCTTCAATATAGTAGATTTACGTCTCCTCTAACATTATGCAAGAACATAGACCTTGAATCTGCTCTTAGCATAGACATGCAAAGCTCCAAAGTTGACAACCCAATTGCTCCCTTTTTGGTGTGTATTTCGAAATGGAGCTCAAAGGGAGGGGGATTAAGAGACTAAACTCTCTTGAGTTTCAGAAGATGAAAGAATAAATGATGAGGAATGAGTGTAGTTGATGATGGTGTAGGTTTGGTCTCTTCTTCTCTCCCTTTCTCTCTCTCACAGCTCTCACTCTCTCTTTCCCTTGTTTCTCTCTTTTCTTTTCCCAAATCAAATTTTGTTGAATGAATAATAGGTGTGAGTGTTTGTGTGTGTTTTTATTGAAATGAGTGTGTGAGTTAATATGTGGGTTGTGAGTTTAAGCGAGCTGAAGGGAATTCCAAATAGGGAAAGACCATTATACCCCTAAGTGTTAAA
Organism: Astragalus glycyphyllos; assembly: GCA_963573325.1. Lineage (NCBI taxonomy): Eukaryota > Viridiplantae > Streptophyta > Magnoliopsida > Fabales > Fabaceae > Astragalus > Astragalus glycyphyllos. Next base: position 13,116,536 of record OY754314.1, on the reverse strand, counting down.
CACTCCACCTTATTACTAATATACTACCCCAATGCAACGTAATCCCACAACCAACAATAATTCCTTTTAATCCAATAATCACACAATCAATTTACTTCATTTAGCAATTAAATTCAATATCCTAAATTCAATTTTGCTCAATTAATTAAATTAACAATCAATTAGATAAGAAAAACACTTACTAATTTATTTCTATTATCGAAATTAGCCAAATTGGGTATGTTACATTTTTTCTCTAAGAATAATTTTGCATTATAAGATTTTGGCGTGACTCATTTCCTTTCTTTTATTTGAAAAAAGTGCATGTTGTCCCTTCGTTACAATTTTATTTTGCATGTTCAACTGGAATTGTAATATTATTTCAGTGAATAATACAACTCTTAAGATTATATGTAATTCTTATATCTAAGCACTGGACTGAACAGTACATTGCTGGGCATTACAGTACTAGACAACATGCTGCCCAGTACACTGTTTGGTAAACACTGGACAACACAAACAAAAAATGTAAACGTACTATAATTCTCTTTATATGGTTTATAATGATTTTATATAACTTAATTATAATATAATTAGAAAATTATAGTGAAAATAATATGAGAGAGAGGATAAAGGAAAGAGAAAGGATAAGAGAGAGTGGGAGACGGAGAGGGAGAGTGAAGTAGAGGTCATGATATGAGAAGATATATAGAAGAGAGATGAGAGGTAGAGGGAGGGAGAGAGAAAGGAGAGATGAGAATGAGATAGGAGAGAAGCAGAAGAGGGAGAGAGAGGATAAAGGAGAGAGATGAGGAGAGGGAGAAGAAGAGAGGGGTAATGATATGAGAAGATATATAAAAGAGAGATGGGATGTAGAGAGCGGGAGGGAGGGAGGGAGGGAGAGAGAGAAATGAGATATGAGAGAGGGGGAGGAAGAGAGAGGATAGAGGAGAGAGAGAGAGAGAATAGAGGTGAGAAAGATAGATAACAGAGATAGGAGCGAAAAAATTATTGAGTATAAAATAAAAATAATATTTTCGTAATTTTTGAGGTGGACAGAAAGTTGTATTGTGGTTTTGTGAGGGAGAGAAATTTGGGGTTTTGTCCAGTCCCTTGCCCCCACTACTGTCTAGCACCGTCAACAAACTTTCAAATCAAACAAGATACAACTGGAGCTGTCTAGTCCAGTCTTATACTTTTTAGCAAATCAAACGCACCAAATAGTACAAATTAAATCAAAAGATGGACACGACTTCAGAAAACAAGGAAACAAAGATGCGACAATATAAATCACCATCGAGAAGAAGGGCATAACACAAAAGAAACATCACTCATTGTTGATCAAGAGAAACAACCCAATACAATTGGTAACACTGAAAGGACATTATTATAATTTTGTCCAAAGCGGACAAATTAATTTATTGCAAACTTCAAATGCTTCCCGAGGAAACCTATGACTTTTCCATCGTTAACCATATTTGTTGTAGCTAGGAGCACTTTGTATGTACAATTGTTGGTCCAAACTCATTATGTTCTTGCTTTTAAATCCATGACTGCACTCACAAATACTTGTTTCATTAGCAATCATATACATGAACAAATTTATGTTGATTGACAAAACGTGGTACAATTTGATAAGAGAATGTGTAGCAGCAAAACATGGGAAAGGGAAAGATGTAGCGAGGAGTTTAGGTTTTCAAGAGGACCCAGATGAGGACCTTCAAGAAGTAAGGAATACATTGAGCTAGTGGTTCAATTGGTAGTGGGATGCATTGAGCATGTACTTGAGCCCCGGAGTACATGGTTCGATTCCCACGGAAGGCAAAAACTCTACATGGGGGGTAGAGAAGGTCCTAATGTGCAGTTATGAGGTAGCCTACTAAGAAAGAAAAGGGCCCAGGCTGTTACAAGGTGGAAGGTGGAAGTAATTTAACCTTAAAAGGCTCCGAAGAAGCTCTAGGAAAAAATTGACTCCTAGGCGATATAAATGATTTTCTTATAATTGGCCATCATTTCTTAGGTATTTTCAAATTTGTGGCTTGATTGAGATGAAATTTTAGAGGCTTGTTTCCTTTTCTTATTGCTTTTTAGGGGTGTTTTTTTCTGGTTCTTTTGTTTTCATGAGGTGTAGGAACTATTAGTAGGTGTTCTAGGATTGGCCTTGAATTACATCTTTCTGTATCTTGATTTTAGTCTAAACATTAGGTTAGACCGTTTTAATAAACTTATAATTATAGAAGAAAACAACTTGTGTAGCAGAGCTGTTATACATGTAATATTCTCATTGAAAAACAACACATAATATATCCTTTGGAATTGTACATAAACTTTCTTTTGAAAAAAAAGCCAAGCGTTTTATTAACATGGGGATTTAACGGACTTTTTAAAAGTAAAAGATTGGCGAAGGGCGAAATTTCATCAATCAAAGTGGCACTAATGACGATTTTACCACCTAGCTAGCACACCACCAAATTGAAGATACAAGGCTAAGCTCTTACCACCGAGCTAGCCCACCATTAAAAACAACAAAAATACAATATGAATTCAAATAAAATAATGACTAGTAGAGTTCATGGTGTTTTAGGGGGCCCTAAGATTAGAGCGCGACAAATGCCACATGACTCGGGATAGAGTCCAAATGATTCACACCCCATTCATAGAAAAGGTTTCGTCTCAACTTAAACGTAGCCACAATCCACTTACAATAATGCATTTTAATTACATAAAAGGTCTCAAAATATTCTCCCGTTCATGGTTTTCTAGATATCCCAGAGTACTATAATGGAATACAAAAAATCACACAAGCTCGTCTATCCATTCCCCCGAGCAGAAATGTTCCGATACTTTTGGCAAGTAAAAATGAGTAGCCTTGGGAAAACCATTCATGAGAGAAGATGACAGAAGTCTCGTTACCTATTTCCTTATAACACCGTCAAAACCAATCGCAGTGGGTACCAGGTGACATGCCCAACCCACAGATCTCCTTTAACCCCGACTCACATACTTTGCAACCATAGCATCCTTCCAAAGTTTATTCTCGTCTAACAGTAGTCTCCACCTCCAATTACGTAACAACAAAGGTTGAATGATCTTAAGTCTTTTATCCCTATATCTCCTTTATCCTTAAGCTTACGTACTTGATACCACATACCACCTGACCTACCACATTTTATTCTTGTGCTTAGTACCCCCTCGAATAAATTCCTCTATACATGTAGAAGTTAGGTAGGCTATTAAAGAATTAGTTAATAAGTATGATATGTCCCTCAAAACAAACTTACTGATTCCCCCATTATCTTAAGCGATGACATAGTGTTTCCAGCAACGGCAGCCAAGTATAGAGACAGATTGGATTAGCTACCTCTACTAAACTGAACTATCTCAAAGGTAAAGAGTGTATCCTACGGAGAAGACAAACCGCTACCAAAGGTATGAAAGAAGTTTGGACGTTTAGACACCTTAGACAACTTTTTCCACAAGACGGTCTTTAGTTTACAGACCAATTCAAATGACCATAAAACTGACGTAAGCATCCAAACTTCAAAGGTTTTGCACTAATGTATATCTAATAAGGAGAGTATCATCAGCAAACAAAAAATGGGAGACTACAACTGCTAGGTTACCCATATCGAATCCAATGAAGAGATTTGCTCGGTCCACTACACTTCTTATAAATCCCCCAACGCCTACGACAACCAATAAAAATAAAAATGGAGTGAGGGGGCCCCTTTTCTTCAGACCTCTCGAATGTTAATTCCTCCATTGGAGATATCTTAACCACAACAGAGAGGCTTCCAGTAGTACTGTTGACACACGCTCGAATCCAAGCCCAACCTCTTAACACAAAAGCAAAACCTCACCAAAATATATTCAAGGAACCCCTAATCAATCGAGTGATATGCCTTTTCAAATTTGACTATAATAATCACACACCTTCCTTGTTTTCTTTGCAAAGTCCACTACCTCATTCACCATTGGTAAGTTTCCTTCCTTGAATGAAAGCTAAGAGATTTTGTACAACTAGCCTATCCATGACAGTTCCTAACGTAGAAAAAATAATAAATAAAAGAAGCTTATATAATGTCAAAGTACATATATCCATACAGGGCCGGTCCAACCTATTTGGAGGCCTAAAGCGAACTTTTTAGTGAAGCCCTTTAAAGGAGAAAATAACATAAATGTGAGAAATATTAAAAAAAATCAAAACCTTTTAAAGTGAGGCAATACAATAGAAACTATAGACTTTATAAAAATTCAAAAATGAAATAGAATTTTTTTTTTTGGTACATAAAATGAAATAGAATTTTATATGGACAATATTTGTAATTTTTAAAATTTAAACCATAAAATAAACAAAAATTTCAGAAAAAGGAAGTCAGTAGGATTCAAGCTTGCGACCAATTGACTAGAGAACAATACTTCCACCAACTGCACAATACTGATTTTAGGAAATTGACGGCCCTTTTTAATATATGACACTTAATTTGAAGCCCTTTTTAGGCATACAAAAAGTTATTTTTCTGAGACCCAAAGCCCTTTGCTTTAGTTGCTTGGGCCTTGGGTCGGCCCTGTATCCATAGTAAAATACTAAAACAACGATCATAAAAAATTGCATTAATTAAAACAATGTAAATGTCTTATGTATTCATTCCTTAATTTCAACAATAGGAGATCGAGGTCATTCCAATGAAATAAAGAAACACATGTAATGATTTGCACCACTAACCTGCTTTAATTTTGCCTCAAGAATGGGAACTTTTGTACATGTGAGATTGTATAGATGAGTGTTTAACCACAAAAATGTTAGAAGGAGAAAACTTAGACTAGCGTTGGAATAGCTCCATCCTACTAAAAATAGACAACATCTTACCTAAAGTGACAAAAGAAAATCCATTTTTAAACCTAATTAAGAATGAAAAACGCACTATATGTTAAAATCTAGGATTAAATATGTTTTTCCCTTAGATAGTAAAAAAATGCTTTTCCTCATTGCAATTGTGTTTTCAAAAATGGGAATTATCAAATTTAAATTGCGGCAAAATTTTGAAAATTGCACCAAATAAAATGTTGAAAATTGTGAGATATAAAAATTCTGAGATTTGAAAATTGAGTTGCAATGTCAGCGGTTTTAATTTTTTAAAATGAGATATGAATATTATTGAAAGCATATTATTATGTTTAACTTTTTTTAAAATTGTGTGAGACAGTTTTGTGTATGATTGTGTTTATCATCAATAAATATGTCATCAAGAATATCCAAGTAAGCAATATGATATGCCAAGTAGGATTTGCATTATATAGAATTTGTTAAAATTCACTATGATCGACACCTAGGATAATGAGCCTATAGAGGCATTTTACTTTGTATGTTTATAGAGTACATATCTTCCACATGTCATCACGTAAACCTCCCTACTAGCCACCCAAACAGTGCTGACGTGTAATTCTCGTTAATTATTTGACTCTCTGAATTCGAATTATAGAAATAAAAAACCAATAAATATAAATAAATACATAGGTGTTTAACGTAAGCTAACATCCAGGAGGCATGTTTTTGGTAATTCAAAATTCCCTTACGTGGCATTTACAAGTATAATAATTCACTTTAATCGCATTTATTGGAATAAGAATCTGTATAATAGGAATCAATTATTCAATATTCAAAATTTAAAATAACTACACTGTATAATTATAGTAAGAAATAACAAAAATTAATTGCCTGCATTGCCAGGCATTGAGTTTCGTAGGATAGGGGAGGATGATAACTCTCTTCTCCTAGCTCCGTTCTCTGAGGAAGAGGTGTGGGATGAGGTGAAGGGGTGTGATGGTAATAAGAGTCCTGGCCCCGATGGCTTCAATCGTAACTTTATTAAGAATTGTGGGAGATGGTGAAGGAGGACATCATGGGATTTTCTAATGAATTTTACGCTTTGGCAGTCTTGCCTAAGGCTATTTCAGCATCTTTTATTACCTTAATCCCCAAAAAAGAACATCCGCAAGGGTTGAAAGAATATAGGCCAATATGTCTCATTGGTTGTATTTATAAAATATTGGCTAAAGGGTTAGCAGCTCGTTCGAAGAAGGTTCTCACCGGTGTCATTTCTCAATGCCAATCTACTTTTCTTCCAGGTAGACAGATTCTTGATGGAGTGCTTGGGGTTAACAAAATCGTGGATTTGGGAAAAAGGAGAAAAGACAAATGTTTGATGCTTAAAGTGGATTTCGAAAAGGCCTATGATTCAATTTCTTGGGATTTCTTAGATTACACGATGGAAAGGATGGGTTTCAATCCTAGGTGGGTTAGATGGATTCGGGCATGTTTGCGTAATTCTTCTATGTCAGTGTTAGTCAATGGTAGCCCCACGGCAGATTTTCTCATGCACAGGGGACTGAAACAAGGAGATCCTTTGTTTCCTTTTTTATTTCTAATAGTGGCAGAGCTAGGGACTCTCAAGTATGGTTCCAAAGGCGGTTAGTAATGGTAGTTTCTCAGGCTTTCAGATTGATCACAACTTGAGCTTCTCCTTACTTCAGTTTGCCAATGACACCATTATTGTTGGTAAGGGGTCATGGGATAATCTTTGAGCATTAAATCAATTTTTAGGTGTTTTGAGCTAGTTTCTGGGCTTAAGGTGAATTTTCATAAGAGCAGTATTTATGGCGTCATTTTGAAAGAGGAGTTTATGGAGGTGGCGGCTTCTATTCTTTGTTGTAGTTCTGCTTCGATTCCTTTCAAATTTTTGGGGATCCATGTTGGTGCTAATCCCAGGAGCAAGAGTACGTGGTTGCCGGTGGTGAATTCTATCCGAAAACGACTAACATTGTGGCAAGGTCGCTTTTTGTCGATAGGTGGTACGATAACTCTGATTAACTCTATTCTCAACAGCATTCCTGTTGCGTTAAAAACACACTTGAGAGCAAGTGTACTCTCTTGCAGAAGTAGTATAAAAAATATCGTTTCCACAGGGATTAATTAATAAGTACCAAACTACTTAAGATTAATTATTATTTAGACGAACGAGTGTTTGTTTGTTATAGAAACTAAAACAAGATGAAGTAAATAGCAAGAATTAAAATTGTAAAGTTCGTTCAATGGGGAGAAGCCTAGGGTCTCGGTTTCACTTGCTAGCTTCGATTCCTCTATGTCTAATTCTACCTGAATTCCCTTATTTTATTCAATTACCAATCCCTTTACTAAACCTATTAATCCGTTTGGTCATTCGTGATTAATATTCTTTTCCCTAAATTAATCCTAGTTTGGTCATGCTAGAATTTAAATTTAAGAAAATCATGAAGTACAAAAAGGTTGAATGATTGGAAGACTAAATTAAAGTTTGGTCATTCATTAATTATAGTCTCAATTATCCTATAGGTCCACCAACTAGTTGTAGTACGGTCGCTAATCAACTAATTGATTATAAACACGCAAAGGGTTGTCAATCCTAATTATGTAATAAAGCAATAGGATAATATTAATTGAAATAAAAATTGGGAATTCAAAATATAAATTAAAACATAAAAATGTCTCTAATCAAGTAAGTGAAGTCAGATAATATTATGCCGGCCCTTTTTGTTTGTGGTTTATGCCTCTTTATATTTGAAGCATAGGGTTCCGTGTTTTCTTTCTCAACAAGTCAGTGAAGTCACGTGTATTGCTTGAGTGAATTCCCATGGGCTTAATTCACCTTGTTTATTCATCATGGGCTGGACTTCCTTTTTTTATTTCTCTTTTTTACAAACAGGCCGTGGCCTTCTTTCTTTCTATTCCCTTTGATCCTCAACTCCTTTCATCTTCTTTTCATATTTTCTTTTATTCTGCAAAATAAAGAGCAAGTTAAGTAAATGATTTATACAATAGGTGATAATTGCTCTAAAAATGACTCAAAAAATATCTCTATAAATGTACTAAATTAGAGTTTATCAATTCCTTTATATGTTTTTCTCATTTTATAAAGCCCAAAGGTTGTTATTCAGGAATTGATTAAGATCCAAAGAAAGTTTCTTTGGGGGGGGGGGGGGGGGGGGGGGGGGGGGGGGGGAGCAAACAATGAGGGTACGCATATCTCTTGGGTGGACTGGGACAAGGTTTGTCGTGACAAGAAGGCAGGGGAGTTGGGGGCGAAGAACTTAGAAGCTTTTAATGTGGCTTTAATGTGTAAGTGGAGATGGAGATGTATTAATGATCATTTGAAAGCAAGGTGGTGGCCAATTATCTGATTCTGGTATGGCGATCTGAGACTCACTTTTACTGACTGTTCTAAATTGAAGTCGAGATCTAATGATTCTATTGAAGTCAATAAACGTCACAAGGAAGGGGGGTTGGAATTGTGACCCTTTTAAAATTCACCTGAAACAATGTAAGTATCTTCACAAGTATGATTAGATATTGATTGAGTGAATTCCCATGGGCTTAATTCACCTTGTTTATTCATCATGAGCTGGACTTCCTTTTTTTTATTTCTCTTTTTCACAAACAGGCCGTGGCCTTCTTTCTTTCTATTCCCTTTGATCCTCAACTCCTTTCATCTTCTTTTCATATTTTCTTTTATTCTGCAAAATAAAGAGCAAGTTAAGCAAATGATTTATACAATAGGTGATAATTGCTCTAAAAATGACTCAAAAAATATCTCTATAAATGTACTAAATTGGAGTTTATCAACTCCCCCACACTTAACCTTGCTTGTCCTCAAGCAAATTTCCTGGCTCAATAAAATTTTCAAAAAAGAATAATAGAGATAGCCAAATAAGGAACCCAGAGTTAGAATTACAATGACAGAAAATGTACAATATAGCACTTATGAGGTGTCAAGAGGTTGCCCAATTAGAGGCTCATGTCTCTGAAGAATACGTTTCTGTGAACAAGGGAACTCGCTCACAATCTCTCTAAGTGTTTAGGGTCTAGGGAAATATACACTCAAGTTTCAACAAAATGTACATTACCATACGCTTGTAATTTGACCAAATCTCCACTAAATAGTTCACATGCATGCAAAAGATGGGGTTTCATGGGTTGTAATGGGGCCAGGGGTGAAATCATGCAGGGTAGAAAACAAGAAAGAAGGGATAATCAAAGGGCTAAAAAAAACAAGAAACAAACAGTAACCCTTGAAACAAAATATGGAGCTCCTATCTATTTTACAATTTTTGTCCAAACTCCAAACTAATTTCACTTCCATTGCTTCATTCTTTTTTCTATTGAGTCGACTCTTTTTGATTTGTTTTTCTTTCTCTTGAGTAGACTCTTTTGTTTTCTTTTTTTGGGTTTGCCCTTTGGCTCTTTCTTGAGTAGACAAATTCAAAAAAAATTCATTTTTTTTTCATAGGAGGAAAAGGTAAGTACATGATAACTCCTATTTTGTTTCCTTTGTATGGAAATATTTTTGTAAGCACATGATTCACTTCTTCTTTTTTTCATCATCCTAACAAGATAGACAACTAAAGTATGGGACAAAATTTCAGTCTTGACAACATAGACAGCTAAAGTATAGGACAAAATTGTAATTTTCAATAGTTGCTCCACATTCAACTTCAAATGGTTACCATAAACAAAAAAGAAAAAATTATATCTGGGTACCCAAGAAAAAATATAACAAATAGGCTCAAAGGGGGCAACTAAGGGATAAATTCAACAAATAACTCTGAGGCCAGAAAAATCCCAAAATCCCCAAATCTTTTTACATGATGCAAATCAGTTTTCGCCTTGAAATGGTCGAAAGACAAATTCTAGAATGTAGCAAATTGGGAAACACACTCATAGAAAGAAAAAGGGGTAAGAATTTGTGATTTAGTATCAATCCCCTTATGAAGGCTCAGATCTCACAGTTAGAAGCTAGTTCACAAAAAGTACTCAAGAGGGACAAATGCTAATTATCAGCTTCCTAAGGACATCCTCACAGTTACAATTAAGCACAAGTCTGTCAAGTGAATTAACTATGGGATCCCCTAAAGGCAAAATCTCTATTTTTTTTCAATTTAAGCATAGTTCTTGCAAAACAAGCCAGAAAAAATGCTACCAACACATGTAATGGGTATGTGCATTAATAGAGATCAAGTGACAAAAATAACTATCCTCCCCCACACTAGCATGCAGCATGGTCCTCAATGCAAAATGATCAAGTAGAAACAAAAGGAAATAAATGAGAGAGAGTAAGAGTGACTTCCTTGAGAGAGCTTGCAAACTGAGCTAATTCCTAAAAACAAACAAAACAAAACAAAACAAAAATGAGAGGAAATAAAATACAGGTTGCCTCCTGCGAAGCGCTTGTTTAACGTCCCGAGCCTGACGGTACTAGGGTCAATTCTTGAGGGCAGTGACATAGCTCACTTGGAGTAACCCTTCTTCAAAATGCTTCGCACGCTGACCATTGACTTTAAAAGTGGTACCATCTTCATGAGATACCTCAAGCACTCCATAAGTAAAAACTTGAGTAACAATGTAGGGACCATACCACCTTGAGCACAACTTTCCTGGAAAATGACGCAAACGTGAGTTATAAATTAAAACTTTCTCACCAACATGGAATTCACGCTGTTGGATGCGCTTATCATGCCACTTTTTAGTCCGCTCCTTATATAACTTGGCATTCTCATAAGCTCCTAGACGGAGCTCATCCAATTCATCGAGCTGCAACAACCTATTTTCACCTGTAAGCTGAGCATCAAAGTTTAGAAATTTTAAAGCCCAAAGTGCTTTATGCTCTAGTTCAACAGGCAAATGACATGCTTTTCCAAAAACAAGACGGTAAGGAGACATCCCAATGGGGGTTTTAAAAGCAGTTCTATAGGCCCATAGTGCATCATCAAGTTTCAAAGACCAAACTTTTCTTGATGCACTAACTGTCTTTTCTAAAATCCTTTTCAGCTCTCTATTTGAAATTTCAACTTGCCCACTAGTTTGTGGGTGGTAAGGAGTTGTTACCTTATGAGTGACACCATATTTGCTCAAAAGATTTTCAAATTGTTTATTACAAAACTGAGTGCCACCATCACTAATAATGGCTCGAGGAGTGCCAAATCTAGAAAAAATATTTTTCTTTAAAAATTTCACCACCACCCGAGCATCATTAGTGGGTAAGGCTACAGCTTCCACCCACTTAGACACATAATCTACAGCAACAAGAATATATTGATTTGAAAAAGATTTAGGGAAATGCCCCATAAAATCAATACCCCATACATCAAATATCTCACAAACCAAAATATTATTTAGAGGCATCTCTTGACACCTAGAAATGTTGCCACTCCTTTGACAACTATCACAAGCTTTCACAAATTCATGAGCATCTTTAAATATAGTAAGCCAATAAAAACCACATTGTAAAACTTTATATGCAGTTCTATTTGGACCAAAGTGACCACCTACCTCTTTAGAATGACAATGCTCAAGGATAGATGTTACCTCATCCATAGGCACACAACGCCTAATTACCTTGTCTCCACATACTTTAAACAGGTAAGTGTCATCCCACAAATAGTGTCTTGCATCATAAATCAATTTCTTCCTTTGCTGAAAAGAAAAGTCAGGAGGAACAACCTTACCCACCAAGTAGTTGACAATGTTTGCAAATCAAGGAATAGTAGAAATAGCTAAAAGTCTCTCATCAGGGAAAACCTCCTTGATCTCCCCATCATTTGAGGCCTGCATCACACTATGGTCAAGCCTTGAGAGGTGGTCAACTACAAAGTTCTCTGAGGCTTTCTTGTCTCTAATCTCCAAGACAAACTCTTGTAGCAACAAAATCCACCTGATTAACCTGGGTTTTGCATCCTGTTTTCCAAGCAAATATCTAATAGCAGCATGATCAGTATAAACAATAACTTTAGAAAGAACAAGATAATGACGAAACTTGTCAAATGCAAATACTACAGCTAACAACTCTTTCTCTGTGGTAGTATAATTTCTCTGCGCATCATCAAGAGTGCGACTAGCGTAGTAAATGGTATAGAATACCTTATTCTTCCTTTTCCCCAAAACAGCCCCCACAGCGGTATCGCTGGCATCACACATAATTTCAAAGGGAAGCGACCAATCGGGGGCAGCAACAACAGGGGCACTAATTAATTTTTCCTTTAAACAATTAAAAGTTTTCAAACAAGTGTCAGAAAAATCAAAAGTTGCCTCCTTAACCAAGAGGTCAGTCATAGGCTTTGCAACTTTTGAGAAATCGTTAATAAACCGCCTATAGAAGCCAGCATGGCCTAGAAAACTACGGACCCCCTTAACAGAATTGGGTGGGGGCAACTTTGCAATTACCTCAAGCTTTGCAGGATCAACTTCAATGCCTCTAGTGGACACCTTGTGTCCCAAAATAATGAAATCTTGCACCATAAACTGACATTTCTCCCAATTGAGCACTAAATTAGTATCCCTGCATCTCTGCAACACTGAATTCAAGTTATGCAAACAATCCTCGTAAGAGGATCCAAAAACAGTAAAATCATCCATGAATATCTCGATGCATTTTTCAACCAAGTCAGAGAAAATAGCCATCATGCATCTTTGGAAAGTGGCAGGGGCATTACATAAACCGAATGGCATTCTTTTATATGCAAATGTTCCATATGGGCAAGTAAAAGTAGTTTTTTCTTGATCTTCGGAAGCCACTGGTATTTGCAAATAACCGGAATATCCATCCAAACAACAATAATAATCATGGTCTGCCACTCTCTCAAGCATTTGATCAATAAAGGGAAGGGGGAAGTGATCCTTTCGGGTGGCATCATTTAATTTTCTATAATCAATGCACATACGCCACCCGGTAGTTTTCCTAACTGCAATTAATTCATTTTTATCATTTTCCATTACAGTAGTTCCTCCCTTTTTAGGAACACATTGAACAGGACTTACCCACTTACTATCAGAGATAGGATAGTTGATACCTGCATCAAGAAGCTTAATCACTTCCTTTTTGACCACCTCTTTCATGTTAGGATTGAGGCGGCGTTGAGGTAGTGCCCGAGGTTGATAATCATCCTCCATATAAATCTTGTGAGTGCAAATTGAGGGGCTAATGCCTTTTATATCATGAATTGACCATCCAAAGGCCTCTTTGTTGTCCCTTAATACCCTCAAAAGCTTATCCTCCATGGTGTCTGTTAAATCTGCAGAAATAATCACAGGCAAAGAAGAAGGGGGGTGTAACGCCCTAAAATAATTTAATTATTTATTTAATTGAATTATTTAAGGCTTACAATAATTTATTAAGTTAAATTAATAATCCGGTATTTTAATCTATTCAGGAGGTGTTATGAGTAATTAATGGAGTGGGAATAGGAGGCCCATGATCCATTAGCTAGGCCCAAGAGTCTAATTATCTAGTCTAGGGGTTATGAGATGGTGCTCATTTGAAACAAATCAAAGAAAGAAAGAAAGAAGTGAGATAGAGAAAGAGAGAGAGAGAGAGAGAGAGAGAGAGAAAACGCGAAGAAAGAGGGAGAGGAGGAGAAGAAGAGCTCGCAATTTTCAAGGAGAAGGGAAGAGGAGCTTGCTTGCTTGCTTTTGCTTTGGGGTTTTGTGGAGAGTGCTTGTCTTCACCAAAATTCAAGGTAAGGGTGGGTTTTCTTCATTTATAATGGGATTGTATGATGGTTATTATGTGGGGTTTTAGGATTTAAGTTGTTGCGAATTAATTGATTTGGTGATTGAATGAGTGATGATGTTGTTGATTTCATTTTGATGAAATTTGGTATGCTTGGTGTTTTGTTGGAATAATTGATGAAATTAATGTTGCTTGTAAGGTGTTTGATGAAATGATTCAATGATTTGGAATGTAAATATATGGTGCTTGTATGGTGTTTGATAATATGCTTGAAAGAGTCATGAACAATGATGTTGAAATTTGGTGGTGGAGTGTTGGGTGTCTCGGTGCTGCAAGTGTTGCCTGTGTGCTGGCGCAGTGTGCTGCCAGTGTTGCCTGTGTGCTGGTGCAGTGTGCTGCCAGTGTTGCCTGTGTGCTGGCGCAGTGTGCTGCCAGTGTTGCCTGGGTGCTGGCGCAGTGTGCTGCCAGTGTTGCCTATGCCTATGTGCTGTGTGCAGTGTTGCCCAGTGTTGCCTGTGTGCTGTGTGCAGTGTTGCCCAGTGTTGCCTGTGTGCTGTGTGCAGTGTTGCCCAGTGTTGCCTGTGTGCTGGCGCAGTGTGCTGCCAGTGTTGCCTGTGTGCTGTGTGCAGTGTTGCCCAGTGTTGCCTGTGTGCTGTGTGCAATGTTGCCCAGTGTTGCCTGTGTGCTGTGTGCAGTGTTGCCCAGTGTTGCCTGTGTGCTGCGGGGCGCCAACTCCGGTGACTGTCCCGTGTCTTGGACTTATAAAGTAGTCTATATTTTTGGTGTTGGTGTGTCCGGCGATTTTGGTGTTAGCCATAGAGCTATGATTGGTGATGTACTTGGTGAATTTAAATACGGTGACAGGTGATGGGTCTATGACCACTTATGGTGATGGTGAATTTAATGACGGTGATGAATCTAATGATTATTGGTGATGTTGTATTATACATATAATACTATGATTGTGGATTGTTGTTGGTGCATTGTTCATGGAGTCGCATACTTCATATGCATTTACCGGTGATGTAGGCTTCGGCCTTATGATTAATTATAGGTACCACATGCATATGCCCGTTGGTGTGGGTTGCACCTCATGCATATACTCATGCAATTGGTGATGTTCCTTGATGCTTATGAATTGATGTTGTATAATGATGTTGTATGTTCGTAGTGTTGTGAGGCGGTGTTTATGGTTGCCTTTACTCTAACATATTGCTTATCATACATGCTATTATATTTGTTAGAGACTCACCCCTTCTACTTTATATGTTGCTTCTTATGTCGGCAACGTGCAGGTGATCCCGAGTGAAGATTCTTCTACCTTCCTTAGTCTGGTCGGTGTCGTTTGCTCTGATACGTAGCACCTGGGGGGGGGGGCGATCATTAGTTTTGTTGTTGTTTTATCTGTTGATTTCAAACTATTTATTTGGGATGTATGAATTATATTATGAGACTTGTCTTTATTCCGCTGCGATGGTGATTATAATAACTGTGGTGTAGTCGAACAGGTGTTTTGAGGGTTCGTCTCGATCGATGTGCTATGTATCACATTTCTCTATTTTGATGAATTTTAAATATGGTTATTTGTTGTATGGTGTAAATGTAGCACTCCCTTGTGGGTGTATCGAAAAGGTTTTTGAAAACTCTGATTTTTATATTACTTTGGACGTGTTAGAAAGGGGGTGTTAAATTAGTGGTATCAGAGCAGTTCGGTCTGTCCGACCAAGTGTCCGGTCGTGGTGTCTCTTAGTTCTAATTATATCTTATGGTGTAGTGTTTAGCTGAGATGGCGGGAAAGAATGATGCTGCTCTGGCCGCTGCTTTGGAAGCTATGGCTCAAGCTGTGGAGAATCAGCAAGGTGCTGAGGGTGCTGGGGCTCGTAGTTTGGCTACCTTTCAGAGGGAGAACCCGCCTACCTTCAAAGGCAGGTATGATCCCGATGGAGCTCTAGCTTGGTTGAAGGAGATTGAAAGAATCTTCCGTGTGATGGATTGCACTCCCGTGCAGAAGGTTCGCTATGACACTCATATGTTGGCTGAGGAAGCTGATGATTGGTGGTTGGAGGCTATGCAAAGATTGGAGAATGCCGGTGAGGAAATCACTTGGGATGTTTTCAAGAGGGAGTTCATGAGGAAGTACTATCCGGAGGATGTCCGTGGTAAGAAGGAGATTGAGTTCCTTGAGCTGAAGCAAGGGAACAAGTCGGTGGCTGAGTACGCTGCTAAGTTCACCGAATTGGCTAAGTTCTATCCGCATTATAGTGAGGCTACTGCTGAATTTTCTAAGTGCGTTAAGTTTGAGAATGGGTTGAGGCCTGACATTAAGAAGGCGATTGGATATCAGAAGATCCGTGTGTTCTCTGAGTTGGTGGACAGCTGTAGGATCTTTGAGGAGGATAGTAATGCTCACTACAAGATCATGAAAGATAAGAGGAGTCATTCTCAACACCGTGGTAAGCCATATGAGGTTCCTGCTGGGAAGGGTAAACAGAAGGCTGCTGCTGGCAAGAAGCCTAGTGGGGGAGATGCTTCTACGGGCATTGTGTGTTTCAAATGTGGTAGGTCTGGTCACAAGAGCATTGATTGCAAAGTTGAGACAAAGAGGTGTTACCGCTGTGGCAAAGAGGGTCATGTGGTGGCCGATTGTGATCGTAAGGATGTGGTCTGCTACAACTGTGGAGAGGTGGGACACATTAGCACTAAGTGTACCAAGCCAAAGAAGGAAAAGTCTAGTAGAAAGGTGTTTGCTATTGCGGGGTCTGAGATGACCAATGAGATTAGAGGTACGTGTTTCATTAATGGTACTCCTCTACTTGCTATTGTTGATACCGGTGCTACGCATTCTTTTATTGCTGCTGTGTGTGTTGAAAAGTTGAATCTTGCATTGTCTTCTATGATGAGAGAGATGGTTATCGATACTCCAGCTAAGGGTTCGGTGACTACTTCTCTTGTGTGTTCTAGGTGTCCTTTGTCGATTTTCGGCCGAGATTTTGTTGTTGATTTGATTTGTCTGCCATTGGAAGGAATGGATATTATCTTAGGAATGGACTGGTTAGTGGATAACCACGTTCATATTAATTGTTTTAGCAAGTCTGTGAGTTTCTCTTCTCCCGTAGAGGAGGAAACTGTTTTGTTGCCTACTGGTCAGCTGCGGAAGGTAATGAAGGGAGAAGTTCAGTTGTTTGCGCTGACGGCGTCATTATCTGTTGAGAATCAAGCTAAGGTTGATGAGTTGCCGGTGGTGCGGGAATTTCCTGAGGTTTTCCCTGATGAGATTCCGAATGTACCACCAGAGAGAGAGGTTGAATTTGCTATTGATCTTGTACCTGGTACTAGACCTGTTTCTATGGCACCTTACAGGATGTCAGCATCTGAATTGTCTGAATTGAAGAAGCAACTTGAGGATCTGCTTGAAAAGAAGTTTGTGAGACCAAGTGTGTCGCCGTGGGGAGCTCCGGTGTTGCTAGTGAAGAAGAAGGATGGGAGTATGAGGCTCTGCGTTGATTATAGGCAATTGAATAAAGTGACGATTAAGAACAAGTATCCGCTTCCAAGGATAGATGACTTGATGGATCAATTGGTGGGTGCTCAGGTGTTTAGTAAGATTGACTTGAGGTCGGGTTACCATCAGATTAAGGTGAAGGATGAGGATATTCAGAAGACGGCTTTTAGGACTCGTTATGGGCATTATGAGTATTCGGTGATGCCTTTTGGTGTGACTAATGCGCCGGGAGTATTTATGGAATACATGAACCGTATTTTTCATGATTACCTAGATCGGTTTGTGGTGGTGTTCATTGACGACATTCTAGTTTACTCTAAATTGGAAGAAGAGCATGCCGAGCATTTGAGGTTGGTATTAGAGATCTTGAGGGATAGGAAGTTGTATGCAAAGCTGTCTAAGTGTGAATTCTGGTTGAAAGAAGTGAGTTTTCTTGGTCACGTGATTTCTGGTAAGTGAATTGCGGTGGATCCGTCTAAGGTTGATGCCGTGTTGAAATGGGAGGCTCCGAAGTCGGTTACTGAGATTAGAAGTTTTCTGGGGCTAGCTGGTTATTATAGAAGGTTTATTGAAGGCTTTTCTAAGTTGGCACTTCCGTTGACT
Source organism: Astragalus glycyphyllos (assembly GCA_963573325.1). NCBI lineage: Eukaryota > Viridiplantae > Streptophyta > Magnoliopsida > Fabales > Fabaceae > Astragalus > Astragalus glycyphyllos. The sequence goes on along the minus strand of OY754314.1, from coordinate 13,098,914 downwards.
CAGTTGACTTGTAAAGGGAAGGCGTTTGTTTGGGACGCTCGTTGTGAACACCCAATTTTAATCGGTATTTTTCACTTTTTTAGTAAAAAATCATAAAAAAAATGTTTTTTGCATTTATTTGATTCTTAATCCCTCAAAAAGGTCGTTTTGCGCTAATTTACTAATTTTGCGTTATTATTACTTTTTTTTAGAGGTTAAACATAAAATAAGTAAAATATGCTATTTGATACAAAAAAAGAATGTCCATGTACATGACTTGGCCCTAGAATGCCAAAGTTACAAAAAATACAAAAACAGACCAAATGCCTAAAACTGCAACTACCCGCGAAGGAAATTTCTCTATTCTCAGGCCTCTTTACGACGATCCGAACGGTGAAAGTGAAGATATATGTCTCGTGAATCTTCTGTCAAAAAATGAAGACGATCCAACGGTTAACGCATCCGAAATCGTACTTTTACGGTGACAGGTTTGAGAAAAATACCAAAAACTACAGCTACTTGCGAAGGCAATTTCTCTGTCCTCAGACCTTGTTTCAAGGATCTGAATGGTGAAAGAGAAGACATATGCCTCGTGAACCTTATGTCAAAAAATAAAGACGATCCAACGGTTAACGAATCCGGAATCGCACTATTACGGTGGCTGGTTTGAGCAAAACGGGAATTGCTTTCTCTAAATGAAAATTGTGTTCGCTATCTTGTTTTTGTCCCACATCGCTTGAGAGAAGCAAGAGCCATCTAGCAATGGGCTATATAAGAGGTTGAGAGGCGAAGACTAGAGGAAGATCATTGACGGACTAAGTGATCTTTTGGGCTAGCCTTTGCGGGTCCTTTACACTAAAAGTCTGTCTTTGATTAGTTAATTTATTTTTTTTGAGTCGGCGTTCCGGTTCCCAAAGCGATTTTTGCGCAAGGCGGTTCTGGGCTCAAAATGGACCAGATAGGAGTCCGGATCACAGTTGACCTTGTTAGGCTGCTCGGTCTGGTTCGGCATTCTTCGTGTTCATCAACATAAGGTTAGTTTTGTATTTATTTAATTATTCATTTATGTACATATTTATTTATATGTTATTTATTTTATTGTTTATTTATTTATGTATATATTTATTTATTCCTTTTTTATGTGTGTATTTATTTATTTATTTGTTTATTTATTTATGTATTATTTATTATCATTCCCATTTTTTTACTTAATCTTTTATTTACTAATTTCTAAAACTAAGCTATTTTCCTATCTTCTCATTTTTTTATTGATTCCTAAAAAATAATAAAAGTGGCTTTGGTCGAGGTGTACACCTTATCAAACCCGCAACCTAGTTAGGACGCCTGAGTTGTACAACTTGGTGATCCTAATCCCTTTCTCCAAAAACTTAATCATTCAACAAACAAATATTTTCTCATGAAGAACTACGTAGCCTTTGATTCTCCGCACGCGGAGATACGTAGGAGCGGGGCTTCCCTGTCAAGCACAAAAATTAACCTTTTTTCCTAAATAATCAATTTTCTTTTCTTTAGCACCTATTTTCCTAAAAATAATACAAAAATAGGGATTGGCTGAGATGTTACATCTTATCAAACCCGCAATCCGGTTAAGACGCCTGAGTTGTACAACTTGGTGATCTTAAACCCCTTTCCCAAAAAATTAAAGTCAACAAAACAAACCAACCTTTTCTCAAGAAGAACTACGTAGCCTTTGATTCTCCGCACACGGAGATACGTAGGAGCGGGGCCTCCCCGTCAAGCAAGATTAATCTTTTTCTAAAAACTAATCAACCTTTTTTTTCTTTAACACCTATTTTCTATAAAAATCATAAAAATGGTTTTTGGTTGAGGTGTACACCTTGTCAATTCCGGTTTAAGAGACTTTAGCTGTACAGCTTCGATCTTAAACCCCTTCAAAAAAATAAAATCAACCAACCAACAATACTTTCAGGAAGAACTACGTGACTTTTGAGTTCCTCATTGCACCAGAGGATACGTAGGAGCGGGGCTTTCCCGTCAAGTCAAAAATTAAATTTTCTAAATTAGTCTTTATTATCTTCTACTGTTAAATATTATTTTGGGTAAAACAAATAATTCATAATTTATTTGCATAATCGAATTTAAGGTAACCGTCTTAGAACGGATGTACTAGGGGTGTAGTGGAATTAGGTTTTCGCCCTTCCCTTTGCATAATCGACTCCCGAATCCAACCTAGTTTTCGCAGACCAATAATCCTAAAGTTGGGTTTTTCTCAATTTTTCCTATTTAATAAATTGGGTGGCGACTCCCAAAAATAACAATTTTTGAGCCGTCCACGTCGGGACCCCGGTCACGACAGATGGCGACTCCACTGGGGATAGGTGAGAGTCAAGCCTATTTAATTTGTTTGTGCAATATATTTTTATGCTATTATTTGTTGTATATAAACCCTAGGGTAGAAGACTTTGAATATTGTTGTCTGGTTGTATTTTCTGGTTGTTTTGCAGGTACCTTTCCTCATTATTTTTATTTTTAGGGTTTGAGGTTTGTATGCTTCCTTCACACACTACACATTTCCGACAAAACACACATTGAGAGTTGGGCTTACACCGGAGCCTAGAAAGGAACACATAGGTTAGACCGAGGATGGGTAGTGGAGGTCATCTGGGATGTACATCCTTGGGGCTTCCATGAAATCCTCATCTAGAGTACGATTCTTCTATGCGGGTATCCACGCTTTGGATGTACATCCTCGTGTGTTTGTCCTCTAGAAGAGTACTTGGCTCTAGAGACCTTAAACCTCATAGGTTAGAACAGCCTGCTTGTGAGTACCCATGATAGTAGACCCTAGATCTTAAGGCCCGATAGCATGGGTTGACCAAATTAGGTCACAAAGGAAGCTACTCTACCTCTTACCTTACTCTTCATAAAAAAATCATTTTTCCATCAATGTTTTTTATTTCAAAAATTATTCAAAAAAATCTCTTCACATGCATCTTTTCACTTTTATTTCTGTATAAAAATAACACAAAAAACAACATAAAGATTACATTGCAATGCATAAAAATTATAAATAAATAAAAAATCATATTGCATCTCATGCATAAAGACCATAAAAAAAATCATGTTGCATTTGTAGTAAAAAAAATAGTGCATTATCATTTGCAGTTTTCTTTGCATGAGTTCTTAGAAAAAATACATTTCTCTGCATATATTGGCATTTTCATTGCATTATCATTCATCATAAATTACATATGTTTCATTGTACCATGTATAATTTTTCTTGGCATGAGTACTTAAAAAAAAAAAATTATGCATGTAGTGCGCATTTTCATTGTATTATCATAAATTTCACCGTATTTCATTTTTTTCTCTGTGCATATACGTAAAAAAAAATCATGAGTAAATAAAGCAAACCACATTTTTATTTATCAAATGGGGCAAAAGAGCAAAATAGCACTGGCATTTCTTGCATAAAAACATTACATCTTAGGATAAATGCTTGCATACATACCATACCATGCATTCCATGACATCTTGTTTGCTTTGACCCATTCTCATGTAGCAAATTTTTCTTTAAAGAAAATAAATAAGTAAAAAAGAGAGTTTTGAACTCACTGAGTTATGTTCACAAAACTAGAGAAAATTAAATTTATGTCCTTGCGTGAAAATGGATATCAATCAAGCTTAGACTCATTGGATCATTATCTTGAAAGTTGTTGAGATATCACTAGAGGGTTAGAGAAGTAATGTTGGGAAATGTGTCATGGGGCACACAATACTTGGGCATATTGAGAAAGAGAAAAGGGGAGACATAAGGTTGACAATTAGTTCTTGAAAAAAAAAAAAGGGCTTAAAGCGGGGAAAAGAGGGGGAAAAGATGATTGTCATTAGCACTTGTTTAATCATGTTGTACAAAGTCAAATAAGCTTGAAACTAAGTTGACCTTGTTGAAGCTTTATACTAATGGATTCGCATGGATTTAGAAACCCATTTCTATCCTTCCTCACCCTAAGTTTCCCTTAAAAACTAACCCCTTCAAGTTCTTGCCTCAAGTGATAATTCTCAAAGCCATTTTGGTTGCGTCATTCTAGGATGGACTAGTGAACAAATATCAGATTTTTGAAGGTCCATTTCCCAACCAAAAAAAAAACAAAAAAAAAAAAACAAAAAAAAAACACAAAAAAAGAGATAAAAAAAAAGAGCAAAGAATTTGTCAAAAGAGTGAATGGTTTTTTCGAAATTAAAATTTTGAAAATGGGGAATCATGATTCCAAATGAAGAGTGGCCATTCATTTTTTCTTTTCTTCTCTACCCCAAACAAAAATGAAGTATCGTAATTCCTTTTTTATTAAACCCTGGACAAGGATCGACACTACATTAGAATTTGGTGCATTTAGATTATCAGATGTATTCCAAAGATAGAAAATTGATGACACCCAAATCAGGAGCACTGGAGGAAAAGAAAAAAAGAGAGGTTGAAAAAAAATGATTGTGAAGGGTGAAAAAAAATAAAGAGAGAATCAGCCATATATTATGTAGATGTGAAGGCTGAAATGAGTGGAGAAAAAAAAAAGAAAAACAGAGAAAAAAGTGAAAAAAGAAAAAAAAAGGTAAAAATGAGAAATGAAGGAATCAAATGGTGTTGTCATCAAAATACATAGAAAGCTGAATGCACTAAAGATCCTTGATCCACCTAACCCGTAAAACCTTTCTCTGAACCTTCTAATCACTTTTCTTCCATAAAACATTTCTTTGAAGCCTTCTAGTCATTTTTCTTCCATAACCCATAAACCCTAGCCGTAAAACATTGTTCTTCCATAGCCCATAATTCATACACATAAAACATTCCTTTGAGCCTTATAATCAATAATCAATTTTTCTTCCATAACCCATAACCCATAGCCACATTACAAGCCTCTAAAAGTTCACTCTGATTGATGAATGATGACTTTCATTTTCATATATTAGTTTTGAAATAAATCATTTGCTTCTTTTAAACTTTTCTTTGCTCTAAAAAAAAAAAAAGAGAAAAAAAAATGAGGCCCGCTAGAGTGAAAACCTGTAAAGGCAGTCTAGGCAAAAATTAGGGTTTTAAAAAAAATAATAATAAAAAAAAAAAAAAAGAAAGACAAAGCCCGCTAGACTGAAAACCTGCAAAGGCAGTCTAGGCAAAAATTAGGGTACAAAAGGGAAATGAGACTTACAATGTTCATTTGTGTAGTTCACTAGCCAAACCTGAGTATACATTGGGGCAAATTTTGTGAGTCTCAAGAAATCACACACTGGGGCAAGACTTTGCAAGACCCTTTTATGAGTCAAGAGTTTCTTGCTACACTAGTGTATTATTCTCTCGAGACAATGTCATTCACCAAACTGGGGCAGCAACCTTACAAGACCCTTCATGAGTCATACCTTCTTTCTACATCAGTGTTGTTTTGTTTTGAAGAGCACCTGTTGCCACATAGAGACAAAAATTGTTGCAAGACTCATCATGGGTCAAATTTGTATAGTACACCAGCTCATCTAACTCCTGAGGCAATTCCTATTTACCAATACTGGGGCAGAAATATTTTCGTGACCCTTGAGGAGTCAGATTTTGCTTGCTACACATAGTAGTATTCTCTCCGTGGTAAAACCTTTCATCGATTCCCAACCTGTTTTCAGCAAGTCACCTGCCTCAAGAAATGTCCAATCGGAGGTTATCATATACCTTTTTCCCTATCATCTTGTGTCACATTTGTCATCCCTAATGCTTTCACCTTAAAAAATACCCCCCACTCCCTGACCTTCAAAATCCAAAAACAAGAAAACCAAGAAACACAGAAAAGTCCAGAATACCTATGAGTCCATGCATGCTCATTAAATAATGCTTCAACAATAGTCAACTTGGAATCAATGATATGATTTAGAGAGTTAATGACAATCTATAAAAAAAATTAAAAAATTAAAAAAAAAAAAAAAAGAAGAAGAAGAAGGTCAAGCTTGAAGGTGTTTTGCTTTGAAGGATGAGAAGTGATCATAAAAGAAAGGAGATCTTAGAAAGCTAGCAAGGATGAAGACAACCTTCCATCTGAGGACGAGTTTGATTGATTTCAAATGAAGCATGCACAAAAAACAAATGTTTTTAGTGAACCTAACTTCTATGACTCAAGGCTCATGCATAACTCATATATCTTATGTCATAGCATACATGCATTTCATGTCAAAGTAGGCATTCCACTGCATGATTAGAAGCAGGCGAATTTATTTTTTTTTTTTTTTTTTTAAAAAAAAAAAACAGGAATCATCGAAAAATTCATCCATTGCAATATTTTTAATGCCACAGGTTTCGCCTTGGCATCTTGTCTTTCAAATTTCGTGCTATCGATTCAGCTCTGGCACTGTTTTATTTTCATGCTATCGATTCAGCTCTGGCATTGTTTTTTAAAATTCATGCTATCGATTAAGCTCTGGCACTGTTTTATTTTCTTTTAAATTTCGTGCTATCGATTCAGCTCTGGCACTGTTTTATTTTCATGCTATTGATTCAGCTCTGGCATTGTCTATTTTATTTTCGTGCTATCGATTCAGCTCTGGCACTGTTTTATTTTCATGCTATCGATTCAGCTCTGGCATTGTCTTTAAAATTTTGTGCTATCGATTCAGCTCTGGCACTGTTTTATTTTCATGCTATCGATTCAGCTCTGGCATTGTCTATTTTATTTTCGTGCTATCGATACAGCTCTGGCACTGTTTTATTTTCGTGCTATAGATTCAGCTCTGGCACTGTTTTATTTTCATGCTATCGATTCAGCTCTAGCATTGTCTTTTAAATTTCATGCTATCGATTCAACTCTGGCATTGTCTATTTTATTTTCGTGCTATCGATTCAGCTCTGGCACTGTTTTATTTTCATGCTATCGATTCAGCTCTGGCATTGTCTTTTAGTTTTGTGCTATCGATTCAGCTCTGGCACTGTTTTATTTTCATGCTATCGATTCAGCTCTGGCATTGTCTTTTAAATTTCGTGCTATCGATTCAGCTCTGGCATTGTCTATTTTACTTTCGTGCTATCGATTCAGCTCTGGCACGGTTTTATTTTCATGCTATCGATTCAGCTCTGGCATTGTCTTTTAAATTTCGTGCTATCGATTCAGCTCTGGCACTGTTTTATTTTCATGCTATCGATTCAGCTCTGGCATTGTCTTTAAAATTTCATGCTATCGATTCAGCTCTGGCACTGTTTTATTTTCATGCTATCGATTCAGCTCTGGCATTGTCTTTTAAATTTCGTGCTATCGATTCAGCTCTGGCACTGTTTTTGTCTTTTAATTTTGTACTACCTAATTGTGCATATTTCACCGATTAAAATTGTGGTTCATATCTGTACTTCTTCCTTACTTTGATAATACAACAAAACATAGTTTTATGTATTATCTCGTAAGAAAATAAGTACAGAGGGGCATCTGTGAACACCCAATTTTAATCGGTATTTTTCACTTTTTTAGTAAAAAATCATAAAAAAAATGTTTTTTGCATTTATTTGATTCTTAATCCCTCAAAAAGGTCGTTTTGCGCTAATTTACTAATTTTGCGTTATTATTACTTTTTTTTAGAGGTTAAACATAAAATAAGTAAAATATGCTATTTGATACAAAAAAAGAATGTCCATGTACATGACTTGGCCCTAGAATGCCAAAGTTACAAAAAATACAAAAACAGACCAAATGCCTAAAACTGCAACTACCCGCGAAGGAAATTTCTCTATCCTCAGGCCTCTTTACGACGATCCGAACGGTGAAAGTGAAGATATATGTCTCGTGAATCTTCTGTCAAAAAATGAAGACGATCCAACGGTTAACGCATCCGAAATCGTACTTTTACGGTGACAGGTTTGAGAAAAATACCAAAAACTACAGCTACTTGCGAAGGCAATTTCTCTGTCCTCAGACCTTGTTTCAAGGATCTGAATGGTGAAAGAGAAGACATGTGCCTCGTGAACCTTATGTCAAAAAATAAAGACGATCCAACGGTTAACGAATCCGGAATCGCACTATTACGGTGGCTGGTTTGAGCAAAACGGGAATTGCTTTCTCTAAATGAAAATTGTGTTCGCTATCTTGTTTTTGTCCCACATCGCTTGAGAGAAGCAAGAGCCATCTAGCAATGGGCTATATAAGAGGTTGAGAGGCGAAGACTAGAGGAAGATCATTGACGGACTAAGTGATCTTTTGGGCTAGCCTTTGCGGGTCCTTTACACTAAAAGTCTGTCTTTGATTAGTTAATTTATTTTTTTTGAGTCGGCGTTCCGGTTCCCAAAGCGATTTTTGCGCAAGGCGGTTCTGGGCTCAAAATGGACCAGATAGGAGTCCGGATCACAGTTGACCTTGTTAGGCTGCTCGGTCTGGTTCGGCATTCTTCGTGTTCATCAACATAAGGTTAGTTTTGTATTTATTTAATTATTCATTTATGTACATATTTATTTATTTGTTATTTATTTTATTGTTTATTTATTTATGTATATATTTATTTATTCCTTTTTTATGTGTGTATTTATTTATTTATTTGTTTATTTATTTATGTATTATTTATTATCATTCCCATTTTTTTACTTAATCTTTTATTTACTAATTTCTAAAACTAAGCTATTTTCCTATCTTCTCATTTTTTTATTGATTCCTAAAAAATAATAAAAGTGGCTTTGGTCGAGGTGTACACCTTATCAAACCCGCAACCTAGTTAGGACGCCTGAGTTGTACAACTTGGTGATCCTAATCCCTTTCTCCAAAAACTTAATCATTCAACAAACAAATATTTTCTCATGAAGAACTACGTAGCCTTTGATTCTCCGCACGCGGAGATACGTAGGAGCGGGGCTTCCCTGTCAAGCACAAAAATTAACCTTTTTTCCTAAATAATCAATTTTCTTTTCTTTAGCACCTATTTTCCTAAAAATAATACAAAAATAGGGATTGGCTGAGATGTTACATCTTATCAAACCCGCAATCCGGTTAAGACGCCTGAGTTGTACAACTTGGTGATCTTAAACCCCTTTCCCAAAAAATTAAAGTCAACAAAACAAACCAACCTTTTCTCAAGAAGAACTACGTAGCCTTTGATTCTCCGCACACGGAGATACGTAGGAGCGGGGCCTCCCCGTCAAGCAAGATTAATCTTTTTCTAAAAACTAATCAACCTTTTTTTTCTTTAACACCTATTTTCTATAAAAATCATAAAAATGGTTTTTGGTTGAGGTGTACACCTTGTCAATTCCGGTTTAAGAGACTTTAGCTGTACAGCTTCGATCTTAAACCCCTTCAAAAAAATAAAATCAACCAACCAACAATACTTTCAGGAAGAACTACGTGACTTTTGAGTTCCTCATTGCACCAGAGGATACGTAGGAGCGGGGCTTTCCCGTCAAGTCAAAAATTAAATTTTCTAAATTAGTCTTTATTATCTTCTACTATTAAATATTATTTTGGGTAAAACAAATAATTCATAATTTATTTGCATAATCGAATTTAAGGTAACCGTCTTAGAACGGATGTACTAGGGGTGTAGTGGAATTAGGTTTTCGCCCTTCCCTCTGCATAATCGACTCCCGAATCCAACCTAGTTTTCGCAGACCAATAATCCTAAAGTTGGGTTTTTCTCAATTTTTCCTATTTAATAAATTGGGTGGCGACTCCCAAAAATAACAATTTTTGAGCCGTCCACGTCGGGACCCCGGTCACGACACTCGTTGTGAGGAAAGTTTCAATGAATTGAAGAAGAGATTGACGACGTCTCCTATTCTGACGTTGCCCAATCCGGGAGAGCCTTTTGTGGTGTACTGTGATGCCTCTAAGATGGGTTTAGGAGGTGTGCTTATGCAAAATGGTAAGGTAGTTGCTTATGCGTCGAGGCAGTTGAGGACTCATGAGAAGAACTACCCTACGCATGATTTAGAGCTTGCTGCAGTTGTGTTTGCATTGAAAATGTGGAGGCATTATCTTTATGGTTCTAGATTTGAAGTGTTTAGTGATCATAAAGGCTTGCAATATCTGTTTGATCAAAAGGAGTTGAATATGAGGCAAAGGAGGTGGTTGGAATTGTTAAAAGATTATGATTTCAGTTTGAATTATCATCCGGGGAAGGCTAATGTTGTAGCCAATGCTTTGAGTCGGAAGGCTTTGCATATGTCAGCAATGATGGTTAAAGAACTTGAATTGATTGAGCAGTTCAGAGATATGAGCCTGGTTTGCGAAGTGACACCTCAGAGTGTTAGATTGGGATTGTTGAAGATTAATAATGAATTTTTGGCTAGCATTAGAGAAGCTCAGAAGTTGGATGTTAAGCTGGTGGATTTGGCTAGCATCAGAAGCCGGTCAGGCTGAGGATAATGATTTTAAGCTAGATGCGCAAGGTGTGTTGAGGTACCGTGATAGAATTAGTATTCCTGATGATGTGGAGATAAAGAAAGCGATTCTTGAAGAGAGTCATAGGAGTAAGTTGAGTATTCATCCGGGGGCTACAAAAATGTATCAAGACTTGAAGAGGCTGTTCTGGTGGCCTGGGATGAAGCGTGATGTGGCTCAGTGTGTGTATGCATGCTTGACTTGTCAGAAGTCGAAGGTTGAACATCAGAAGCCTGCAGGGTTGATGCAACCGTTAGAGATTCCGGAATGGAAATGGGATAGTATTTCAATGGATTTTGTGACGGGACTGCCTAGTACTGTGAGAGGGCAAGATGCCATCTGGGTGATTGTTGATAGGTTGACGAAGTCTGCTCACTTTGTACCGATTAGTATTACTTATCCGGTTCCAAAGTTAGCTGGGATTTATATCCAAAAGATTGTGAAGCTGCATGGTGTTCCTCTGTGTATTGTGTCAGATAGAGATCCTAGATTCACTTCTGAGTTTTGGAAAAGTTTGCAAGAAGCATTGGGTGTTCTAAGTTGAGATTGAGCTCAGCGTATCATCCGCAGACTGATGGTCAGACAGAGAGGACTATTCAATCCTTAGAGGATTTGTTGAGGGCTTGTGTTCTTGAGCAAGGAGGTTCGTGGGATACTCATCTTCCATTGATAGAGTTTACCTATAACAATAGCTACCATTCTAGTATTGGGATGGCACATTTTGAAGCATTGTATGGTCGGAGATGTAGGACTCCTTTGTGTTGGCATGAATCTGGGGAGAGTGTGGTACTTGGACCTGAGATTGTTCGCGAGACCACTGAGAAAGTGAAGTTGATTCGTGAGAAGATGAAAGCTTCGCAAAGTAGACAAAAGAGTTATCATGATAAGCGGAGGAAGGATTTGGAATTTCAAGCTGGTGATCATGTGTTCCTGAGGGTCACCCCTATGACCGGTGTTGGGCGTGCTTTGAAGTCTAAGAAGTTGACCCCTCGTTTTATTGGCCCGTATCAGATTTCGGAGAGAGTTGGGAATGTTGCCTATCGGGTGGCCTTGCCACCTAACCTTTCGAACTTGCATGACATGTTTCATGTGTCGCAGCTTCGGAAGTATGTCCCCGATCCATCTCATGTGATTCACATGGACGATGTGCAGGTGAGAGATAATCTCACTATGGAGACGATGCCGGTGCGGATTGAAGACCGTGAAGTGAAGATCTTAAGGGGCAAGGAGATAAATTTGGTGAAAGTAGTTTGGTTGGGAGCTGCTGGTGAAAGCATGACGTGGCAATTGGAGAGTAAGATGCGGGAATCCTACCCAGAGCTGTTTGATTCAGGTAAAATTTCGAGCTCAGGAGCCTCTTCAATTGAAGGCTTGGGATTTGGAGTATCACCCCATTCCAATTCCTCAAATCTATGATTACTCCAATTTTTCTAAGGGTGGTGAGCCTGCAAAAACATTAAGAACTCTTCTTCCTCACCACCCTGCAACATGCCAAGTCCCTGCACAGTAAGTACTTTTTCTAGAGGATCATGAATTCTAAAATCATCAAAACTTTCAGAGGTAACCACATCATTAATATCCTTAGCTTGAATAAAATTACAAGAAGCAAATGATGAGGGATTTTTTAATGAGTTCAAAACTTGAAACACAACTTCCTCATCTCCAAGTCTCAAAGTCAATTTTCCCTATTGTACATCAATTAAACTTTTACCTGTAGCTAAGAAAGGGCACCCCAAAATAATTGGGACTTCCTCATCTTCTTCCATATCCAAAACAACAAAATCAGCAGGGAAAATAAACTTATCAACCTTAACTAAAACATCTTCCACCACTCCACGGGGGTGGGCAATGGATCTATCAGCTAGGTGCAAAGTGATATTAGTAGGATGGGGTTCCTGCAAACCAAGCTTTCTAAAAACAGAAAAAGGCATCAAATTTATACTTGCTCCTAAATCACATAAAGCCTTTTCAAAATGAGAGTTACCAATTGCACAAGGGATAGTAAAACTACCTGGATCTTTAAGCTTAGGCGGTAACTTTTTTAGAACTATAGCAGAACATTCCTCATTAAGTCTAACTGTCTCAAAGCCTTCTAACTTCCTTTTGTTAGAAATAATTTCTTTTAAAAATTTGGCATATTTAGGCATTTGAGCAATAGCTTCAGCAAAAGGAATGTTGATATGCAATTTTCTAAATATTTCAAGAAATTTAGCAAACTGCTTATCATGCTGCTCATTTTTAAGTCTTTGAGGATAAGGAACATTTACCTTTGCTTTCTCATATTTTTCCCTTTCCTTGTTGCTTTCCTCCGAAGTACTCCCCTTAGTAGGAGCTTGTATTTCTTTCTCGGGCACCCGCCTATCTTGATTGTTTTCTTGAACCAGCTCCTTGCCACTCCTAAGAGTGACAGCCTTACAATGCTCATTTCTTGGATTAGGCTCAGTTTGGGTAGGTAGTGAGCCTTGAGGCCTTTGAGACAACACAGTAACGAGATTTGAGATTTGGCCCTCCAAGCTTCCAAATTTCTTCTCCAATGTTTCAAATTTTCCATTTGTCTGCTCCATAAACCTTGCCAACCCATCATTGGTATCCAACTTCTTCTCCTCTTGCCTTTGCACATGTGGAGGCTTATAGGAGTTTGAGTTTTGCTCCTTTTGTTGTCCTCCCCAAGAGAAATTGGGGTGATTTCTCCATCCCGGATTGTAAGTATTTGAATAAGGGTCATTTTGGCTCCGGTTGAAATTCTGAACATAATTGCCCTCTTCTGTTGAAGTTGTCGGTCGGCCCTGTGCTTTTATCAGATCTTCAATAGATTGTAACCTGTCATCAGTCCTGTCCATGTAATTGGCTAAAACACCCATGCACGGATGTCCAGCCTTTTCCATGTATCTAACTAAAGAATCTTGCATACCGGGCCTTAACTCACTTTTCTTCTGACCAAGATAGTTGACTTCTTCAGCTAGGCATCCCCAGATATTATTTGTGGTGTCACTAGTGGAGGTAACTACGGGAGTAGATTGAGCATGTACCTTCATCAAAGATTGAACCTGTTTAGAGAGAGCTTCTAGCTTTATATTAACACTAGTGTCATCGTCAACCTTGTATATCCCAGCTGATTTCTTAATGTGTCTATCACTAGTTTCCCATTGGGCATTATCGGCCGCTATCTCTGCAATTAAATCATATACTGTCGCAGTTTCTCCATTCATTAGAGAGCCCCCGCAAGCCATATTAACAATTCCTCTATTTTGAGAAGATAATCCGTTGCAAAAATATTCAAGCAATTGCCACTTCTCAAATCCATGATGTGGACAACTTCGGAGTAAGTCTTGAAATCTTTCCCAAGCTTCATGTAGAGATTCTTGCTCGAGTTGAGAAAAACTGATTGTTGCACCTCGGATCTTAGTAGTCTTACCTGGAGGAAAGTATTTGGTCAAGAATTTCTGCTTCAGATGGTCCCAAGTGGTAATGGACTCAGCAGGTTGAGAGTCTAGCCAAGCAGATGCCTTGTCAGCCAATGACCATGGAAACAATCTCACTCTAATGGCATCGGGAGGGACACCATTGCAAATTACTAAGTCTGCCACCCTCAAGAAGTTTCTAATATGGGTGTGCGGGTCTTCTGTTGGTGTACCTCTAAACATAGTCGAATTCTGAACCATTTGAATCAAGCTTGGTTTGAGCTCAAAATTAGTAGCTTGCATAGGTGGATTGACTATGCTTGTAGTGATATTTGCTGTTGGAGTAAAGTAGTCCCGAAGAGTTCTTCTTAGATTGGCAGCCATCACTCTTGTCTCTTTTCTTATCCTTCGAGCAGTTCTTTCAATTTCTGAATCAAAAACCAAAATAGGCTCCTGGGAGCGGGTGAGCATGCACGAGTAGTAATAATAAAAATAAAACTAACAACTAAAATTAAACTAAATGTAAATATTTTTTTTTCTTTTTATTAATTTAAAATAAAACAAAGTAGAACAAGAAATAAATTAAAAAAAAGTCTAAAGCAATAAAAAATCTTTTTTGTTTAATATTATTAAATTAATCCCCGGCAACGGCGCCAAAAAAACTTGTTGTGTTAAAAACACACTTGAGAGCAAGTTTACTCTCTTGCAGAAGTAGTATAAAAAATATCGTTTCCACAGGGATTAATTAATAAGTACCAAACTACTTAAGATTAATTATTATTTAGACGAACGAGTGTTTGTTTGTTATAGAAACTAAAACAAGATGAAGTAAATAGCAAGAATTAAAATTGTAAAGTTCGTTCAATGGGGAGAAGCCTAGGGTCTCGGTTTCACTTGCTAGCTTCGATTCCTCTATGTCTAATTCTACCTGAATTCCCTTATTTTATTCAATTACCAATCCCTTTACTAAACCTATTAATCCGTTTGGTCATTCGTGATTAATATTCTTTTCCCTAAATTAATCCTAGTTTGGTCATGCTAGAATTTAAATTTAAGAAAATCATGAAGTACAAAAAGGTTGAATGATTGGAAGACTAAATTAAAGTTTGGTCATTCATTAATTATAGTCTCAATTATCCTATAGGTCCACCAACTAGTTGTAGTACGATCGCTAATCAACTAATTGATTATAAACATGCAAAGGGTTGTCAATCCTAATTATGTAATAAAGCAATAAGATAATATTAATTGAAATAAAAATTGGGAATTCAAAATATAAATTAAAACATAAAAAGGTCTCTAATCAAGCAAGAACCACCTAAGACCCTAGAAGATGATTTAGCTATCCATAGTGTTGAAGAACATTGGATTAAAATAAAAAGTCATGAATTACAGAATATAAAAATAACCCGGAGATTGAGTAAATTCTGATCCTGTATTCAGTCTCTGGATTCTGCTCCAAAGCTCTATCACGGTGTCAAAAACGATACCCAAATCTTCACTCTCTCACTGTTTGCGTCTGTGTGTTGCTTCCTTTTCTCACAATTACGGTGTTTTTCAATTCTTTTATGTCAGATTGTATGTGTATGTATGCCGGCCCTTTTTGTTTGTGGTTTATGCCTTTTTATATTTGAAGCATAGGGTTCCGTGTTTTCTTTCTCAACAAGTCAGTGAAGTCACGTGTATTGCTTGAGTGAATTCCCATGGGCTTAATTCACCTTGTTTATTCATCATGGGCTGGACTTCCTTTTTTTTATTTCTCTTTTTCACAAACAGGCCGTGGCCTTCTTTCTTTCTATTCCCTTTGATCCTCAACTCCTTTCATCTTCTTTTCATATTTTCTTTTATTCTGCAAAATAAAGAGCAAGTTAAGTAAATGATTTATACAATAGGTGATAATTGCTCTAAAAATGACTCAAAAAATATCTCTATAAATGTACTAAATTGGAGTTTATCAATTCCTTTATATGTTTTTCTCATTTTATAAAGCCCAAAGGTTGTTATTCAAGAATTGATTAAGATCCAAAGAAAGTTTCTTGGGGGGGGGGGGGGGGGGGGGGGGGGGGAGCAAACAATGAGGGTACGCATATCTCTTGGGTGGACTGGGACAAGGTTTGTCGTGACAAGAAGGAAGGGGAGTTGGGGGCGAAGAACTTAGAAGCTTTTAATGTGGCTTTAATGTGTAAGTGGAGATGGAGATGTATAATGATCATTTGAAAGCTAGGTGGTGGCCCATTATCTGATTCTGGTATGGCGATCTGAGACTCACTTTTACTGACTGTTCTAAATTGAAGTCGAGCTCTAATGATTCTATTGAAGTCAATAAACGTCACAAGGAAGGGGGGTTGGAAAGTAAACTGTCTTCTTGGAAGGGTTAAAGTAAACTGTCTTCTCAACTATGATATCCAGTAGAAAAGGGTTAAAGTAAACTGTCTTCTCAACTATATAACAGAGTTGAGAACGGTCAGTAAGTTCTGTCTCTAACTCTTACTGTCAAATGTTGAATTTCTTAATAGTTTAAGTGGTATGAGATTATGTGATCTAAATTAAACTGTTATATCCAAAACATAAAGAGACTTCCTAAATAACTACTAATTAAGGAGAGATGAGAGAAGGGTTGAAAACAGTGTTTTAATTAAAACAGTTCTTAGCAGAGAAGGGTCGGCAAGTTGTCTTCTCAGTTTTCATAAATATTCTCCAAAAGGAGTGTTTTGCCTCACAGTGTAAAACAACTTAGAGAAATCAGTAAATAACACAATGATGTATAGTGGTTTACCCAAAATCCTGGGCTACATCTACTCCTCACTCCTTGTGAGTATTTCCACTATTTTCCAAATAGTTTACAACTTTTACAACCTTCCTAGGCTAAAAGTTGTCTTGGTATTTTTCTTCACACAGCTCTACCAACTGTTTACACTCCCTAATAGGATCCTTCTGATCTATTAGATAGCTTCTATCACAGAAGCACTCACTTTTCAAGCCCTACAGCAACACGTGCTACTTGAGAAGGTTCCCTACAGGTTAAGTGTTTGTGTTTGTGGGACTTCTAGAGCTTGGTTGATACAAATGGTGTTTTCAACTGATACAACAACACAATCAATAATACATCCTTAGAGATCCAATGAATCCCTTCAGTTGTGTAGCGGCTGAGTATGGATGAGAGAAAACTTAACACTTGAGAAGGTTGGAAGATTTGAGCACAATGTACTCTCACACGGATCAACGATGGCTAGATGCGTTTATTTATAGCTAACATTATGTGTAATAACCTCTGGTCCATGGAAAAGAGTCGTTGGCAAAAGATTATAGTTGTTTATAGCTGTCGAGAGGTTGTATGTTTCAATACAGCTGTGTTTTTGCTTTTCTGCATAAAAAAGCTGTTTCTAGTTGTCATGACTCTTCTCAACTATCACTCTTCTCAGCTATGACAGTTTCTGGAGATGATGGTTCTCAAGTTGATGCTTCGTATGAAGATATTTATGAAGTGATACTTTTCACTTAACTGTTCACATCATGACCCTTCTGAATTTGACTCTTCTTGTCATGATGCTTCTCATCTTGACTCTTATTGTCATGATGCTTCTTATCTTGACTCTTCTTGTCATGATGCTTCTCAACTTGACTTTTCTCATTTGATGCTTCTCATGTTGCCACAGATTGAAATGATACTTCTCATGATGATCTTTCTCAAGTTTACCCATTTGGTCTTGAACTTTGATCTTGTCAAGAGAAGCCTTCTTCTTTAAGACTTTGTGAGCAACATTGTTTTAAGTCTTCTCAATTGTGATGCTTTTCATAAGCATATACCTTTTTGAAGAAGCATTAGTAGCATATGAAATCAGATAGCTTAAGCTTCTCACATTTAAAGTCTGTTAATCATCAAAACTAATTAGGGACTTTGCCTCAACAATCTCCCCCTTTTTGATGTTTGACAAACTCTATGAGATGAATTAAGTTTTCTGATTTTTTTTTTAATTTTCTAAGGGATAAACATTTTTACTCCCCCTGAGAATGCGGATACGGATTAAGAATTTAATTTCACACATTTCAGATACCACACAAGAACATAACTAAGAACATATATTTCATTAATCTCATCAAAAGAATAATTATCATGCCTAGAAAAATAAAAAATAACTAGTGAGAAGAATACTTCTCAACAAAAAAGTGTCTATCAAACATAGATATTAGCTAATACAAAGCATTCAAAAAAACTCCTAAGACCTAGTAACTTAATCTACTTAGGGAAATTAAGAGGCTACTTTAAGAGGTTATTTTAATGGGGAAGACCCATCAGAAGAGGAAGAAGTAGCAGGTCTTGGAATGTCTGGAAACTGAGGTATAGGACCAAATTCTGGAGGAATGAGATTTGGAGCAAGTGTGGTCATCCCTTGCTGCAGAATCCATGACTGATACTGCTCATCTCAAGCAGCTTGAGCTCTCTGACCTTGTTGGATGATGACTTGAACTTCAGGCACATTCTTCAGCAGAGCTTTCATTCTTCTTATCATCTTTTCCATCTTGGACATGCGAATCACAAAAGCTTCAGGACCAGATGGGCTTTGCTCTTTAGATTGCTCAGCAACTTTCTCTTGAGCCACACAAGAAGTTTGGCCAGCAATGAAGAAAGAGGAATCCAGAGACCCAAACTTAGATGCCATGTCAGAAGGGTGAGTTTGCGTGTTGATGGAAGGATACATTGTTTGAGGGGAGTCATCTTGAGGTGTTTGCTTCAGGTTCAGAATCTGATTAATTAGGAGGAGGTGATTGTGTTGGTGGTTTTGAGTGGTGAAATGTCATGTTCTATTATGATGGTAGCTAAGAGTTGTTCAAGATTGTGGGAGGTTACTCGTGAGATAGTGGGATTTGGTGATGGTTTAGTTGGAGGTGCAGTTGCAAAGGGGAGTGGTTGAGGTGAGAAAGGTGGGACACAGTAGGGTATGGTTGAGACAGGTGAGAAAGGTGGAAGAGTTGGCATTTGCTCATGGAACATTGAAGGGAGAGGGGTTTGAATAATAGGTGGGGAGGTGTTATAGTGAAGCTCTCCCTGTGGTGATGCTAGGATAGTTTGAGTTAATGGTTCAAAAGCATTACAACCTATTTATTCTCGAGCAGAGTCAACCTTCTCTGCTTGAGCAGGTTCATCCTTCTTAGCTTGAGCAGATAAAACTTTCTCAGCTTCTTTATCAGCTTGTCCTTGTCCTTCTTCAATTGCCACCTCACGTGATGGTTCCTGAGTGATCTCAACATTCAAATTGAATGGAGTCAATCCTTCAAGTACCACAGTTCTATCAGAACCATTACAACCAAAGGAGTTAAGGTGCAATTCCTCAATATTTTCTCCTGAATTTTCACCACCAGAATTCCTTTCTGGTGTGTTCAACCCTTCTCTAGGAGCAATTGTATCAAATTGCTGCACCAAATTGCTAGTGACTTCTTGATCAGCAGGCTTCCACACAGTTCTCTCTTTGGTTCTGGTGTACACCTTCATCAATGGTGCCATGACCATTCTTGAGGAGGAGCGATCAGAATCTTCCTTCTAATCTATGATGGTCCTCTCATCATCAGATTCTTCTGGAGGATCCCTCTCCAATTCCTGGGAAGCATGCTCCTCATGAGAATGCTCCTTCTCAGCAGTTTCTTCATAGTTCTGAACCTTCTCATACACTATTTCCTCATTTACTTGTGAGACATCCTTCTCACCAAGTTCTTCTTCATTTTGATCCTTCTGAAGATCTTTCATCTCAGTTCTTTCATCCATATTAGGGTCTGTTTCCATCTTAGAACCCTTTTGTGGTGCATCTTCCTTCTCTTGAGGAAGAGGGTCATTCTTCTTCTTACTTTTGGTTTCCCTTCTTATCACTTCAGTAAGTGATTCTTCAATCTCAATTTCTGTAGACACATTGGACAGTGGTTTTGTCTTCTGTTTCTTCTTTTTCTTCCTATCCTTCTTATCTTCTTCAATAGTGGTGACATCTATCCCCATGAGTTTTAATTTTAGCAAGTGAATGTCTTTCTCTCAATGATACCCTCATCAGCAGAAATGTCAATCAAGTAGTGATTGAACACTCTAGTGAGAGCTTTGCCATAGGGTAAGGAGGTAGAGGATTTATCTGCTCTAATGGCATTGATCATATGATGAAGCATGAGAAAGGGTAGGTTAATTGGTGTGTTATTGATGAGATGATATAGAATTATACAATCACCAGTGGTCACTTTCTCAAATGAGCCAGCCCTAGGTAGAAGAGTATGTGAGCAGATGTGGTGAAGGATTCTTACCATGTCTTTTAGATTTGGAGCAGTTATAGGAAGAGAAGAGTCTTTGAGAAAGGTGGTTTTCACATCTTCTAGAGACACTCCAATCCTCTCATACCAACTTTCATTATAGACTTTGTTCTCTTCTTCTGGTATTCTAAGTGCTCTTCCAAGAGATAGAGAGGCCACCACGATTTCCCTTTCTCTTACAATTTGCTTGTAGACCAAACCATCCAATATGATGAACTCTTCCCATTTTTGTTGAGTGAGTAATGGAGTGATGTTCCACCCACATTTCTCAATATCATCAGGGGAATACACAATTTCTGAGGGGTTTTGATGCCTATTTTTAGTTTTTTGGTTCCTTTCTCTTCTTAAGTGGTTTACCCTTCTTACCACTTGGAGGTTAAGAAGCTTCAACCTTCTGTTTTCCTTTTTCCACATTTTTCTTCTCTTAAGCCTTCTCAACAACTGGTTCTGCAACTGGTTGAGAAGCTTCAACCTTCTATTCTGCAACAACTGGTTTCTCTGTTCTGGCTTCAGAAGGGTTGTCATCATTTTCAACATTGATAGGAGTCTCCTTAGACGTTCCAGTAGTGTTCTTAGCAGCAGCGTGGAACTTATCTCTCATTGATCTCCTTGGATTTCCACTTGGAGCGTGTTTCATCTTTGTAGGTTGTGATATGAGAATGAAGTTTGGAAGTTGGTTTAGGGTTTTTGGGTCTAACCATTTGAAGACTTAGGGATTTGGGGAGAAAGCGAGAGAGAGATGACTGTTTCCGTGAGATTATGAGAGAGAGGGAGAGAGAGAGAGAGAAGATGAAGTGATCTCTTTTAATCACTTCAGAGTGGTTATTGACCAACGATTAAGGGATTCTTGTCTATTGTGTAACCGTTGAACAGTTATTCATTGAAACGTGAGGGGGGGAGAGAGAGAGAGAGAGAGAGAGAGAGAGAGAGAGAGAGAGAGAAGAGCCGTTGTAACTGCTAGGTTCCTATTTTTGGGATTTTTATGGTCATATGCATCTGATGACCCTTCTCAAGAGTTGAGAAGGTTGAGGGCTATGAGTCTTCTCATTACTGAGAAGGTTGTTGGTCATGACCTTTCTCATTTGAAGGGGTTTCAATGATATGAAACATGCTTTTAATGTAACTAAAACTTTCCT
The DNA here is from genome assembly GCA_963573325.1 of Astragalus glycyphyllos. Classification (NCBI taxonomy): domain Eukaryota; kingdom Viridiplantae; phylum Streptophyta; class Magnoliopsida; order Fabales; family Fabaceae; genus Astragalus; species Astragalus glycyphyllos. The sequence continues at coordinate 13,077,752 of OY754314.1, read as the reverse complement.
CCAAGAGGGGTTTAGTGAAAAAATCTGCTAGTTGATGTTTAGTATCCACAAAAACAAGTTCAATGTCTTTCCTTTTGCACATGATCTCTAATGAAATTATGCATAATATCAATGTGCTTTGACCTAGAATGCTGAATTGGATTTGTGGACAGATTTATAACACTAGTATTAATATTGGAATACCTGAATAACTTAAATAGAAATCTTCAAGTTGATTTTTGATCCATAGAATTTGAGAGCAGCAACCACCAACTAAGACATATTCAGCTTCTGTTGTTGAAAGGGCAATTGTACTTTGTTTTCTACAGGACCATGAGATGAGTGATTCCCCAGGTAGTTGGCAAGAACCACTTGTGCTTTTTCTTTCAATTTTGTTTCCATCATAGTCAGCATCACAGTACCCTATAAGCTCAAAATGTGTTTTCTTTTTGTACCAAAGTCCTATATTAGGTGTTCCAACAAGATATCTAAAAATTCTTTTGACAGTAGACTCCGACTCATTCATATGTAAGGATTCGAACTCACCTCTTAGTGTTTAGAGACGCACCTTCTTTACTTTGTCTTCTCCTTTGCAAGACGTTTGAAGCTTCTCCCATGCCTCCTTAGCGGATGTCGCATTTAAAATTTTCTCAAACTCATTTTCATCCAATGCTTGGTAGATGAGGAAGAGAGCTTTCTTGTCTCTCTTTCTTAAATCCTTCAAAATATCCATTTGTGCTTGAGTTAATGAATCCTCATTTTGTGATTCCTTATAACCTTTTTCAACAATCTCCCAAACATCATGTGCTCCAAGAAGAGCCTTCATTTTGATGCACCAACTATCATAGGTGTTCCCTTTTAGAAGTGGAACTTGGAATGATGACACACCATTGCTCGCCATGACTATGGAAGGATTTTGGATCAGAAACTTAGCTCTGATGCCACTTTGTTGGAAAGTAGAATGGTTTAGGAAGACTTTTGAAGGAAGGGAAGAGGAGACTATGATTTCTTAAAATGAGAGAATACTTTGCTCTTTAGAACTTGTAATTTATTTGCTAACTTGCTTACTTGCTTTTGACTTGATTTACAAATGACTATCTCTCCCCTATTTATAGGCTCCAAGGGAGAGTTCTACATCAATCTAAAGAACATTCTACACACTTCAGGTGAGAGAGTTCTACACACTTCTCTCAACTACTTATTTAATATTACAATTTCCACTTCTGACTTTCTCTACTAATCTCTAGAATTTTCTATAAACTAAAACACTAAAATCAAATGGGCCTAACACTTGATTAGTCCAATAGGCCAAATCAAGTTTACTCTCCAACAGTTGATTCACTAGAAAGAATGAGGGATGAAAGCAAAAAAGCAACACTACAACTAGTTTCCATTGTTTATTTCTTTCATTTGATTTTAGAAATTGAATGTTGACTGCCAGCATATTTTATTTGCAGACCAAGCGTTTGTCCTCTTTGCTGAATGAGGATCCTGCAATTATGGAACGTCGTACTGCTATCGCAAAGAGACTGCCAGCATATTTTATATAGATTTAAGTGTCCATTCGATCCCCTTATGAATTATGAATAATTGGGATGGCAATTTGACTTGTATTCCTTAGGCATCTGTAAAAATTATTTGTGGAATTGCTCGTAAACTTTGTGTATTACTTTATTATATATTTTTGTTATTTGTTATTAATTATTATTATTATTTTGACAATAGTTGTTATTAATTATTAATAGGGAAAATTACACTTACCTCCCCTAAGGTTTTGTTAAATGTTACACACCTCCCCTCGAGTTTTCTCTAGACATTAATCTCCCCTCAAATTAACACCGTTAGTGATTCGTTGCATTTTAGAAGGAAAAAATTGACCCCCTCCTATTAGCTTTCCATTGTTCTCTTTTCTTCACGTTTTTTAAGATAGAAAACACTGTCAAATTTCATTCCTAAAATCTGAACAAACCATTGTGCGGGATTGGGTTCACGTTTTCTTATTCTCCCTTTTGAGATAGAAAAAACGTTTTAGAAGAAGAAAATCAAACATCTATATTTCCTTTACGTTTTCTGGTATAATGTTTTTGTTTCAACAGGTCAATTTGTAATTATTCTTCTCACTTCTTGCTACTTTGGATGTGATACTTGGACAACCATTACAGTTCTACAAACATTACTCAAGTATGTTCAAAGAAAGCTCTGTTTCAATTTAGTTGTTGTCTTCTAACTTTTTTTGTGTGTTATATGTAAAATGTAAATGAAAGAGAAATGGAGATAGTGCATAGCAGTATATGAACAGAGCCGGCCCAACCTATTTGGAGGCCTAAAACAAACTTTTTAGTGAGGCCCTTTAAAGGAGAAGATAACATAAATGTGAGAAATATTAAAAAAAATCAAAACCTTCTAAAGTGAGGCAAAACAATAGAAACTATAGGCTTTATAAAAATTCAAAAATGAAATAGAATTTTATATGGACAATATTTGTAATTTTTAAAATTTAAACTATAAATTTGTCAAAAAAAAATTTAAATTATAAAATAAACAAAAATTTCAAAAAAAGGAAGCTAATAGGATTCAAACTTGCGACAAATTGACTAAAGAACAATACTTCCACCAACTGCACCATACTGATTTTAGTAAATTGAGGGCCCTTTTTAATATATGACACTTAATTTGATGCCCTTTTTAGGCATACAAAAAAGTTATTTTTCTGAGGCCCAAAACCCTTGCTTTGGTTGCTTGGGCCTTGGGCCGGTCCTGTATATGAACTCATCCAAAACAGCTTATATTGACAATGCTCATTTGGTGGCATACGAAGGGAATGGGAAGTCTTTTTTTCCTTTTCAATTTACAACTTCTATTTCTTAACGGCAAACCGAAGTCCGACGGTGTTAACTTTGGAGGGGGTATGTGTCAATGAGGAGGAAAAATAAGGGAGCTCATTGTTTAGTTAAAAACTAGAGGGGAAGTGTATAACATTAAAGCAAAACTTAAGGGAGGTGAGAGTAATTTCCCCTTATAAATAAATAAGTTAAGGGATCTATGCATTATAAAAAAAAAGTTAAGGGACCTATTCGTTACAAATAAATAAGTTAAGGGACTCCGGGAGATATTTTGCCAAAACTATATTGAAGTTTTAATTAATTACCGTTTTGGTTTCTTATTATGACCAGCCTCACCTGAGTTGCTTGTTTGAAGAAAATAACAGAATGGCACGATGGAAGGAAATAACCGTAGTATTCCGGAGAGCTTGTTAAATAGACCATTGATTAGTTGTCTGGGGTATGAAGAAAATTGATGAAGTAACTTCTCTCTCCCTTTGGTACTCTCTTGCAGAGTAATGGTTAAATCTTGTACTTGACCTTCTTCTATCCTTCCCTTTAATGTTTCATTTCATGTATTAAGGAACTCTATTTCCAATTGGGTTCCCTTCTTTCAATTTTATCCTTCGTATTGTTCTGTTCCAATTATTGTAGTGCACTCCTTCCCTTTGATTCAATAATTAACTTGCAATTATCCATCTATTACATTCTCATTTGAGGGGAGTGGGTTGAGATGTATTTACATAATACATGGTTGAGATGTATTCGCATAATATGATTGTGCTTGAATAGTTTATTAGAGATCGGAATAAGTTACAAGAGATCGGATAGCTTTTTGTCTATCACGGTAAAAAGTCATACAATGGATATCAGATGCCTTAGTTCTATGCGCAGGCTGGTATTTATAGCCGAGTTTTGTCCTTAACCGCCGGGATGATTGCATGCCGGGCTCTTTGTCATTGCCTTGGCCTTCTTCCACCTGTCCTGGGAGTTACAACTCGTCCTTATCCGATCTTCTACTCCTCAAGCCGGTTACACGTGAGCACCTGCATGACTGCCATCTGGCGTATTCTTAGCGAAGTACTTGTGCCGGGCTGGCATGCCGAGGTCCCATGGGGTCAGGTCGACTTGGACGGTCCACAGTCCCCCAAGCTCGAGTGCTGTAAGGACGAAGAGCTTAAGGAAGTGACTTTGAAAAAATTCTTCCTTTCAAGAACAGAGTAAGGAAGTGACTGTTAATTTGATTGGAGATGGCGACCTTGTGTGGATCAGGGGTCTAGTAGACGAGATGACTGATCTTAGTGGGACGTCGCTTGGAGGTTGAGGTGGCCTCTTGAAATGCGATTTTAATAGTGGAAAATTGATGAGCTGTGGTTGCTTGCGTGTGTTATACGCATTTCGCTTGGGGTTCTGTGCAGAGCCTTTATGTCTCATCAATCCTGCCAACAGTCTCTTCGGTTCACGTCTGCTCTGTTACTATTGCTTCATATTTCAACACGCGTGGGACACGTGTACGATCACCTGAGGCTTCAGATCTCTTTATTTAAACAAGGGGAGCTCTCCATTTGGAAAATCTCGTAGCTACCATAACTGGATATTACACCAGATCTGTATTTTTGTTCCTAGTTTGAGTTTCTTCAGTGTTTCTTCAACATTTGATCGTGAAGCTTCGTCGTTTTGCACAAGGTATCCTCTATTTCTCTTTCCCTTTTTCTTTTGTTTCTTTTCCTCTTCGCTTTTCACGTTTGTAAGATGGTCAAAATCTGGGAGTTGAATGAGAGTGGGGAGGAAGTGTCCGAGGTACCTTATTCTCGTGTCCTTACCACAGCAGAGGCCAACTCTAGGCTAAAGAAAGTTCTTGCCGAGATAGGAAGCTCGGAATCCTCGGATAATGATCCCATTCCCTTCTATTCTCCAGGAACCAGCTTTGTTGTAGGGTCTGTTATTCCTCGTCGTGCTGTAAGGGTTGTAATGGCCTCTAAAGTAGTTGTCGAAGATGTTGTTGATTTTGAAGCCTTGGAGTATTCGTCCGCTTTCCAAACTGAGGAGAGTATTGCCGAGTTTCGGGCTAGCAACAAGATGTCATCCACAGGAAAGGAGGAGGATTTGATTGTAGAGCCCTGCAGGAAAGGGGAGCCTGTCTGTTTAACTAGGCCGAAAGGGGTTAAAGATGAGTGGACTTATATGTATGCTTGTGTTTTTAGTGATCTGAAAGTAAAAATGCCTTTCACACGTTTTGAGAACATGGTTTTGAGAGCTTTAAATGTTGCCCCCAGTCAGCTCCATCCTAACAGTTGGGCTTTCATGCGAGCTTTTGAAATAGTTTGCCGAGCTCTGAACATTACTCCTCGGGTAGGTATTTTCTTTTCCTTTTATAGAACAAAGGGGGTTGATAATGGGAAGTGGATCTCTTTTACCAGTCATGCTGAGAGGTCCTTGTTAATTCCATTCACTCAGTCTTATAAATCTTTCAAAACACGCTTTTCCGAGTGCGAGGGAGTCCATCTTGTCCGGAAATGATCATTGGCGTCGGCGGGGCTTATCATTACCCTTTGTATTGAAGGAGTTATGTTTTTCAAGTTTCTGGGGTGAAACGGAAGTTGCTGTTGCCCGAGTATCAGGAAGCCATCGAATTTCTAAGCTCCTTTGCTCCCATGTGTTGTAAAGAAATCGTTGGTTTGGAAGGGAAGGAGGAAGAGTTGCTTCAATTTCTTGGTAAGCCGAGCCGAAGTGTGTGTTGAATAATTTGTTGAGTTTGTGCTTAACTAACCTTATGTTTTTGTCTTTGGTTTTCAGGAAGAATGTCATCTTTGAAGGAAAAAGACATGAGGGCCTATCTCCAAAAGGCCGCTGAAAAGAGAGCTGCTGATAGGAAGGCTGCGCAGGCTTGCAGTGTTGATACCGAGGTGGGACTGCTGAAGGAACAAAAGAGGATTGTTCACAAAACAATCCTTGAAGGTGATGGGCCCATTCCGGCATAGCCTTTGAATGCTGCTGGTGGTAACCAAAGTGTTGCTGGCGAGACTTCTCAAAAACCAACGAAAACTAGAAAGCAGCGTCAAGCCTTGCTTGAAGCCTCCAACGCAGCTAAGAAGCCAAAGCTTGATGAAGGTATGGTAACTTGGTCTGATACTTTATCCGAATTTCAAGGGGAGGAAGGCGGCGTCAAATCCTTGTGGGATAAGCGCTTTCCAGTTTCGCAGTTCGTCCAAGACGAGTTGGTAACTGAAGATGATGTTGGCCGGGTTGAAGCTGTTGGGCCTGACCAAGCTGCTATTGCTCTTCAATCCTATGGGTTGAAAATTGCTTCCATTAGCCGGATTTTTGCAGAGGAGTTCAGCAAGTTGCAAGTTCAGGAGCGGAGTAATAGAAGAGCTCTTGAGGCTGCAAAGAAATCGTTGACTGAACAACCTGATTTAGCCAAGGAAGTTGCTCGCCTGAAGAAGGTGGCCTCTGATCTTGAAACAAACCAAAAAGAGAAAGAGGCTTTCCTTAAGAAGACTTACGACGATACCTTAGCTGAGTGGGAGGATAAGTTGGCTAAGGTCCACCAAGAGCTGGAAACCAAATCAGATAGCATCAAGCAGAAAGATGCGGAAATTGAGGAGCTTAAAGTGGGTGCTGCCGAGTTCATGCTGACTGGCTTTGACAAGGCGAAGGCTCAAGTGGAGGTTCTTTACCCTGATTTGGATATTTCTGAGCTTTCTGTTTTTAAAAACATCGTTGATGGCAAGCTTGTGGAAATGCCGGCTTCAAGGGAAGAAAATACGGGTAATCCTGCCACCGAGCAGGCTGGTGAAGATGAAGTGATCAAAGATGCTTAATATCTCTGCCTTTACCGTTTTACTTTCTTCCTGTTTTGGCTTTGTTTGTAGCGCCCTTGGGCTTTTTGCTATATGCGTTCACGCAAATTTCCTTGTAACGCCCTTTGGGCTTTTTGAATGAAATGAATGTGGAACTTTTTATTATCATTTTGCTTCTATTGTGTCTTGTTTTTCTTTATTCATCTTATGTTTCAAAGCATTGCTTGCCGAGTTGTTGCTGATTGAGGTCGGCATGTGTTGTTTTTGGACTTGCTAAGTTATCCTTTGGCTGAACACGCGAGTTTTAACTCAGATTTTTGGTGATTTTTAATCCCTCTTGTTGTTTACTGTGGTAGCTTAAGATGGAACTAATCTTCAAAGGAAGGTTGAGGTTCTTGACTTTTGGGTATTTGTTGCAGAGACCTGCTTTTTAGTTTGATTTTACTAACTTCAATTGCAGTAGAAGGTAGTGGGAGTTTTCCTTTAAGGTAGGTAGAACCCTTGTCCTTTGGGGACTTGACATAATTTTATTATCCTCAATTCCAGTAGGGAATAATGGGAGTTTTCCTTTAAGGCAGGTAGAACCCTTGTCCTCTGGGGACTTGATTTGATTTTATTATTCTCAATTGCAGTAGAGAATAATGGGAGTTTGCCTTTAAGGTAGGTAGAATCCTTGTCCCTTGGGGACTTTGTTTACGATATATTAGCCTCACTTGCAGTAGAGGGTAGAGAGATTAATCCTTCTTGTATAAAGATGGATTCTGGTTTTGTGGAGTATTACATGCTGGGAATAGATTTCTTGACACGTGGAAATTTTCAACTGGCAAGCCTCGCTAAAAACTCCCTATGGGAGAAAAGAGTACTTGCCAGGTTTATTCATTAGTATGCCTTGGTTGTACACAAGTCAGATGGAGTACATTAGGAATTGAAATTCAACGTAAAATCTACTGAAACTAAAACAATATACAAATGCTTCCAACGACACCTTAAAGATGAGTTGAGACCTCAACTGTAGTAGAAACGAAGGTTGTCCGAGTTCCAGGCTCTTGGAATAGGTGTCCCTGATAAAGTTTCCAGTTTGTAGGCTCCTGGTGATAGCTCGGCAAGAATTCGGTGAGGACCCTCCCAATTTGGGGAGAGCTTTCCTGCGCCATCTGACTTGGCAGTTCTTCTTAAGACGAGGTCTCCCTGTTTCATTTCTCTAGGGATCACCTTGCTGTTGTATATTCGAGCTGCACGTTGCTTTGCTGCATATTCTCTCAAATGAGCAATGTCTCTGGTTTCATCTAGCAAGTCTAGATTAGCCTTCAGGTTAGCCGAGTTGATCTCTTCATCCGTGTTAGTTCTTCTAAAGCTTGGTTCTCCGAGTTCAACGGGTATCATGGCATCGGCCCCAAATGCGAGTTTGAAAGGAGTCTCCCCAGTTGTTGAATGCGGGGTTGTATGATATGACCAGAGTATATGACATAGTTGTTCTGCCCACTTGGTTTTGACGTCGTCAAGCTTTCTTTTGAGGCCATTGAGTATCATCTTGTTCGCTGCTTCGACCTGGCCATTGGCTTGTGGATGCTCTACTGATGTGAATTTGTTGCAAATGCCGAGTTCTTTGCAGAAGTCAGTCACTAGTGAGCTTGCAAATTGTGTGTCGTTGTCAGGTATGATCTCGGCGGGAAGGCCGAAACGGCAAATGATATTTTTCCAGTAGAATTTTTTGACTCTTGCTGCGGTGATCATTGCAATGGGCTCTGCTTCCACCCACTTGGTGAAGTATTCAATGGCAACAATCAAATACTTAACTTGGCCTGGGCCTGTTGGGAAAGGTCCCAGGATGTCAGCTCCCCACTTATAGAAAGGCAAGGGGGAAGTGATAGATTGGAGTGTTGTTGCTGGTGCATGAACCAGGTCGGCATGCTTTTCGCATTTGTCGCAAGCTCTGCTGAAATTTGTACAATCTTTGTTGAGGCGAGGCCAGTAATATCTAGCTCTGACAACTTTGTTTGCCAAGGCTCTCCCCCCAATATGACTTCCACAAATCCCTTGATGGATTTCTCTCATCACATAGTCTGCTTCCTCTGGTTGCAAGCATCGTAACAATGGGATTGAGAAGCCTCTTTTGTATAGTTTTCCTGCAACTATGGTATATTTGGCAGCCTCTTTGCGGAGTCGCCTTGCTTCAGTTTCATCAGCGGGAAGCTCATCGTTCTCCAAGTATGACAAGATCGGAGCTATCCAGTCTGTTTTCCCTACTGCATAAATGTTTGTCTTGTATGCTGGATGGATGTGGCTCCAGTTTGTTGTTGATAAGGAGTAGCAGGGTTTTGCCTCTGGGTCTATGCTGGGAACTAGTAGCGTTTCTTGGATCACTGTATGATTGTTGCCTGGTTTCTTAGTACTTGCCAATTTGGATAGGACATCAGCTCGGATATTTTGTTCCCTTGGAACGTACAGCAATTCAAATGATATGAAGGAGTTGACTAGTTCCTTTACTTTGTGGCGGTATCGACCGAGTTGAGCATCCCTAGTTTGAAATTCTCCTGAGACTTGGCTTGTGACGAGTTGGGAATCACTTTCGATTTTCAAGTGTTGGACCCCTACTTCTTTGGCTAACTACATTCCTGCTATTAGGGCTTCATATTTGGCCGTGTTGTTGCTTGTTTGAAAATTGAACCTGAGAGATTGTTCTATAAAGAGGCCATCTGGACTTTCCAACGTGATTCCTGCACCACTGCCTTTGAGATTTGAAGCTCCATCAACAGATAGGGTCTATGAAGTTATTGAGGTACTCGGATCTTCTGGGGCGAGTTCTACCATGAAGTCGGCAAGTATTTGTGCCTTTATGTTTCCTCTGGGAAGGAAAGAAATATTGTATTCTGAGAGTTCTATTGACCATGCGACCATTCTTCCTGCGAGGTCCGGCTTCCTCATAACTTGTTTGATGGGATGATCAGTTCTGACCAGGATTTTATGACTTTGGAAGTAAGGTCATAATCTCCGGGCTGTTGTTAAGAGAGCCAGTGCTAGTTTTTCAATTTTCTGGTATCTGAGTTCCGCTCCCTTCAGGACTTTGTTGCAGAAGTAAACCGGGCGTTGCTCTTTGCCTTCTTCTCGGACAAGGACCGAGCTTAAAGCTTTCTCTGAAACTGCCATGTATAGAAGCAATGGTTCGCTTGTCTTTGGCTTGACCAGGATTGGTGGTGATTAGAGGAACTGCTTTATGTTCTCAAACGTTGCCTGACATTCTTCAGTCCATTCGAACTGCCCCTTCTTTTTTAGGGAGGAGAAAAAGTGGAAGGCTTTGTCACCTGCGAATGACAAAAATCTGGAGAGAGCTGCTAGGCGACCTGTCAATTGTTGCACTTCTTTAGGATTCGATGGGCTTTGCATTTCGACAATTGCCTTACATTTGTCCGGGTTGGCTTCAATGCCTCGGCTTGTCAGCATGAACCCAAGAAACTTGCCTGCTTGAACACCAAAGGTGCACTTGGAAGGATTTAGGCGCATCTGGTGCTTCCGAATTGATGAAAAGATTTCTTCTAAGTCGTCAACGTGTGGCCTGTCTTTTTCTGTTTTTACAACCATGTCGTCTACGTAGACTTCCAGATTTTTTCCGATTTGTGATTTGAAGACTCGGTCCATCAGTCACTGGTATGTTGCTCCAGCGTTCTTGAGACCGAACGGCATTACCGTGTAATGATAATTGCAACTATCTATCATGAAGGTTGTTTTGTCAACATCTTCAGGGTCCATCTTGATTTGGTTGTAGCCTGAGTAGGCATCCATGAAACTAAGAACACGATAACCAGAGGCACCATCTATAAGTGCGTCAATGCTTGGTAAGGGATAGGGGTCTTTTGGACATGCTGCGTTCAGGTCTGTGAAATCGACGCACATGCGCCATTTTCCGTTGGGCTTTTTTACAAGGACCACATTTGACAGCCAAGTAGGATATTGAATTTCCTTGATAAAAAAGGCGTCTAGAAGTTTTTTGGTTTCTTCGGCAACTGCTTCTTTTCTTTCAATCCCTAGCTTCCGCTTTCTTTGGGCAACCGGTTTAACTGATGGGCGTATTGATAACTTGTGTGAAATGAATGCTGGGTCAATGCCCGGCATGTCCGTCGGGGTCCATGCAAAGAGATCAATGTTCTTTCTTAGGAGAGCTGTGATTGTTTCAGCTTCTTCTGGACCAAGATTGGCTCCTATGCTGGTGACTTGTTCTGGTGTTGCTCCTATCTGAACTTGCTTCAAGTCGTCAATTGGCTTCAACCTTTGATTACTGAAATCCTCTCTTGGATCTAAATCAGCAAAGTTGATGTTGTAGGAACTGGCCTTTGGGGTAATTTCAGCATTCTTTCTTCTGGTTTTTAGACTGTCTAGGTAGCACTGTCGGGCAGCTTCTTGGTCTGCTTTGAGTATACCAACGTTCCCATTATCAAGAGGGTATTTGAGCGTTAAGTAGCGTGTTGAGAGTGCTACTCCTAGGACATTTAAGGCAGGTCTTCCTAGAATGATGTTGTAAGAGGATTGTGCATCCACCACCAAGTATCGGACTTTTATCGTTCGAGCCTGACTTCCCGTGCCAAAGGTAGTCTTAAGGGTGATGTAGCCCTTGACTTGTACCTGTTCACCTGAGAATCCAACCAGTGTAGCATGGTAAGATTGTAAATGTTCACGGGATAGTTGCATACCTTGAAAAGCTTCCCAATAGATTATATCTGCCGAGCTGCCGGGATCAATCAACACACGACGGACGTTGAAGTTAAGGATCTGGACAATGATCACTAAGGGGTCATCTTCATGAGGTGCTATGCCCTCTAGATCCTTTGAGGAAAAACTCAAGTCAGGCTTGTTTTTTGGGGTTGCTTGCGTAGGATCTGCCTCTGCCACGTGCATCACTTGCCGGGCGTATATTTGCCGGGATGAACTGGTTTCTCCTCCTCCGGCAAATCCCCCTAAGATAGTGTTCAATGTGTGAGCCACTGGGGGGAGTTCTTCCTCCTCTTCTGAGTTGTCGAGCTTGACAATTTGTGATTGTAGTTTGGGCCGCGGCTCTTCTGGAGCCCGGCTTGTCGATGCTCCTCCATTCCTGATCAGCTTCTGAATTTCGTTCTTTAGGGCATAACAGTTTTCTTTTTCATGGCCTCGGGCTCTGTGGTACTCGTACCATAGATGTGAATCTCTCCCAAGGGTTCTTCTGGCGGGAGTTAACTCCGGGATGAGTTTAGTATGTAAAATGTCCTTCAAAATAACCTCTCTTCTCTGGTTGAGTGGCGTTAGTCCTCCCCTTTGGGGGCTGGCTCTTCGCATAGGTTCTCTGCGCTGGGATGTGTTTCTTTGGAACTCTTCTGGTTGTTGCCGGCGATCGTGGATCCTCTCTTTAACATCCCTGCTACGTTTTTCTGCGTTGCTTTCTTCTCCTTTCATGTATGCTTCTGCTCTGGCAACAACTTCTTGCATGTTGGAGGCTGGTATGTATGCTAGTGACTCATTGAATTGTCCTCCTTAAGACCATTGGCGAAAGCATCTGCGAATTGCCTTTGGTCGGGGTGCTCCACATCGACGATTATCTCTCCAAACCGTCCTATGTATTCCCGAAGTGATTCGTTGGGTCCTTGTCTAGTGTTAAACATGGTGGCTGTTGTAGTCTTTTGGTGTTTGCGGTCTGAGAAATGTCTGATGAACTTTTTGACGAAGTCGGCATAATTTGTGATTGATTTTCGTGGGAGGCTCATATACCATCGCAGGGCTGATCCTTTCATGGTTCCTGAGAATAGTTTGCATTTGAGTGTGTCATGTGCCCCTATAATGGCCATTTGAGTGTCAAAGGCTGTAACATGTTCTTGGGGATCTCTTTTCCCATCGTAGTTTTCTAGTGGCGGAGGTTTGAAGTTTTGTGGCACGATGTCGGTCATTATGGCGTCTGTGAGCGGTTGGGGCTTTTCTATCTGGACGAGGTCCATGCTGTTTGGGTCTCTTTCTTGTTGCAGTTGGTCCATTCTTCTTTGTAGGGCTTGGTTTTCTTTTCGCAGGTCGTCGATGACAGCGTTGACACTGGCTATGAGGGTTTGATCCTCGGTTCTTGGATGTATTGGGTTTGGTGATTGCTGGCGGATTGTTTTCGTGGTGGTTGGCGTTGTTGTGGTTGTCTGTGCTGGTGTTGGTGTTTCTGGGTTTGTGTGTTGTGGCTGGTCGTTTGTTTGTTGTGTGCGGGGCCGACCTTGTGATCGGGGTTCGTTTCTGGACGTGGTGGCTCGTGTGGAGGTCGGTGATCTTTGTCGCCGGTTTTGGCGTGTAGTTACCATTGTTGATTGTTGTGTGGCCGGGATATTTTTACCGGGCCCCACGGTGGGCGCCAATGTGCTTGAATAGTTTATTAGAGATCGGAATAAGTTACAAGGGATCGGATAGTTTTTTGTCTATCACGGTAAAAAGTCATACAATGGATATCAGATGCCTTAGTTCTATGCGCAGGCTGGTATTTATAGCCGAGTTTTGTCCTTAACGGCCGGGATGATTGCATGCCGGGCTCTTTGTCATTGCCTTGGCCTTCTTCCACGTGTCCTGGGAGTTACAACTCGTCCTTATCCGGTCTTCTACTCCTCAAGCCGGTTACACGTGAGCACCTGCATGACTGCCATCTGGCGTATTCTTAGCGAAGTACTTGTGCCGTGCTTGCATGCCGAGGTCCCATGGGGTCAGGTCGACTTGGACGGTCCAATGATGTGAGCATAATTGCTTCCTGATATAAACAATATCTACCTGAGGGCTAATAAATGACTGTATACAATATACACGAATTGATTTTAAGAAATTAATAGCAATGATAAAAATCTCAAATGGATCAATTTGGTCGCATATATGTTTAATTCTCAATATACCTTTTCTGTTAGCTACCAGAATCTCCTAACCAATTTTAATTCATAGTTTCTGTTAGAAACCCAGCAACTATATTAAAAAGAAATACGGTTTATTGAGAGTATAGAAAAAGATAGGAAAAAAACAAACTTTGTTAGCTAACGGTATCAAAGAAATACTACTGTCTATTCAGTTCTGCGCGCATATAATTGGGGAATATAGAATTAGCTCTATTGTGAGTGGGTCCCCCAGATTTCAAAACAAAAACAAATTTTGATTTTATTCTTGCGGGTCCACGAAAATTCATTTTGCCTTCGTAAATAAACATTGCAAAACGTTTCTTACTAGTATACCTGCCCGTGCGATGCACGGGAAACATTTCGTGTACATTGGTTATAAAAAAAAAATACAATTTATTAAATTCTTAAATGTCCCACCCACACATATATCTAGCATTGTTGAATTGATTTATGTTTGTCACATAGATTAAAGACATTTTTTTATAATGGATATATTACATATTGAGAACTCATTAAAATCTCATTTAATATTATCCCTCAATTTACATTTTACTCTTTTCTTTGGCAAAAGGTATAAATCTCTTCATGTAGAAATAAATTTATTTGTCATATCTTTGCTATCCAATTAGGTATGGAAATGGGGCTGGGTGGGGCGGAGCGGGGGCAGGAAGTACTCCTCGTCTCCGCCTCCGAAGTTGTCCCCCCTCCACATCCCCGATTCCCGGTTTGGGGAATTTTCCCCCTCCACACCTTATCCCCACAGATCGCCAAGGTCCCTACGGGATCCCAGAAATTTATTATAAGTTAGAAAAACATATAAATTAAAATATAATAAAATTGAAAAAATATATATAAAGTAAGACTAAAAAACAAAATTTTAACATTTTAATATAAATAAATATAAAAATTAGTCATACTTTTATATTTTAATATTTAGAAAGTATAAAAGTTAGAACAATTTAATATTTTAAATTTTAAATTAAAAACACACATAAAAGACTAAACAATTTAATACTTATAATATATATATATATAATTAAAATATTTATGTAATATATTCGAGGTGGGATCCCTTGGGATGCCAAAAAAAAAGGCACTCGTGTGTACCCGTGTTAGCCTGTAATTTCGACAGGCTTCATTAAAGATGGTCAACAAGGCCTGACTTATATTTATTTCACAAAGACCAAATTATTTCGACAGAGAAAATGGTCATGCGCAAGGTAAACTCGACAAGTTTCCAGGGAAGCAAAAGCAAGAGAGAGGAAAATGGACACAGGCTTTCGACAGACAGAAAACAGAGCAGTTATGCGCTGAAGACTAGCAGTTGGTCGAAGCGTGATAGAGCAGTTTTGGTCGAAAATAGGAGCAGTTACTTGGTCGAAAGTAGGAGCAGTTACTTATTTTCAAATTGCTAGGCGGTTACTGAGTTCAGTTTTTCCCCCTCTTTTCCTTTGTATAAATAACTGTTTCTGAGAAGAAACAGAGGTCGCAAATCACAATACACAACCCGATTCCTGAAACTCTAACTTCCAAGCCAGAGCGAAAAACGAGTGGAAGAATCGCTGTACGTGATCGTGTACCACTTTTATGATTCGATGCAATTTATTTGTCTGTTCTTTACAATTCCTGCACCATTTACTGCTTCTTTTCTTTTCAATTCTGTTAATCATTTGCAAATCGTCCCCTTTTCTACATTTTCTGAAACAAAAACTATGAGCAATTCAAAGGCAATTGCTTTGAGATTTTTCTAGTTTGATCTCACAAACCTTCTAATAAAACTAGTGATTGTTTGCTAAAAACACCAGCAAACAAATTGGCACGCCCAGTGGGACTTTGCCTTTGATTTTGTTCATTTTCGTACTCTCTTATTTGTATTCGCTGTTGTATGCACTTAAGAAGTGGTAAAATGGTTCGTTCTAGTACGAATAATGCGTCTAGTTCCAACCCTGTGGTTTCACAAGGGCAAGGGACAACAATGGATTCTGCAAGCATTAGCGCAGGACCATCATCGTCGATAACCGTTCCTTCATTATCAATGACTAATGTTGGTTCAACGCAGTCAGAAATGGCATCTTTGCCAATGTCTTTGCCGTTAAGTGCAGGGCTTCATAGCCCTTACATGGCAATGGGAAACGGTTTAGACCCACGTTTGAATAACGTGCATCTACCCCCATTTCCTTTGGGAATGTATGGCATGCCTACTGGAATGCCACATATTTCGACCTTTTCCCCTACACATGTCTCTTTTGAGAGCGTATTTGGTCGAAATCCCCCAGCATTAACCAATACGTCTTTGTTGGCCTTAAGACAGCAAGTGGACGAGAGTAATCACGATATGGTTAATATGCTTACCCAACAAATTGGTACAGTTTTCAATCCATTGATTCAAAATACCAATAACAGTTACCAAATGTTGGCAAATCAGATGAGTAGGATTGCAGACTTCTTTGGGGCTCCAGCGGTTAATAATAGGCAAGTTCCTATTATTGCGGGTAATGCGTCGTCAGTTAACCCCCAAGAAGCAGTTGCAGTCGAAGCGTCCACAACTGTAGGCGAACTACAAGGGGCAGTAAACCACGTCCCTGAAGTAGTTTTGGTAAATAGACACCAGAACGCTGATGAAGTTGTTCGACAAGTGCAACAACACAATGTTGGCGCAGAAAACAATATAGCTACTTTAGTCGAAACTATTTTGGCGCAAAATGGCCTTAACATAGGTTTACAAAGGCCTAACTTTGTATCACCATTATGTGAATACGTATTACAAACTGAGTTACCAAGGGGATGGAAAGTTCCCAAGTTTACTAAGTTTGGTGGTGATACAAATGAGTCCACAGTCGAACACATTGCTCGTTTCTTGACTGAGGCTGGGGACTTAGCACAAAATGAGAATTTGAAGATGAAATATTTTCCAAATTCTCTAACTAAAAATGCTTTCACTTGGTTCACGACCTTACCCCCTGGTTCTATGTTCACATGGGGGCAATTAGAAAAGGCATTCCATGCACAGTTTTACATGGGCCAGTCGAAAATTAGTCTTAAAGAATTGGCTAGTGTTCGGCGCAAAATGCCTGAAACTATTGATGATTACTTAAACAGATTTAGGCTGTTGAAATCTCGTTGCTTCACACAAGTCCCTGAACATGAGCTTGTCGAAATGGCTGCTGGTGGCCTTGATTACTCAATTAGAAAGAAATTAGACACATCTCATTTGCGAGATATGGCTCATTTGGCTGATAGAGTTCGACAAGTTGAAAGGCTTAGAGAGGAAAAATCTAGGTCGAATAGGTATCATAAAAAAGAAAAAGTGGCATATGTCGAAGAAGAATTTGACGTTACATATAGTAATGTCGAAGAAGAGGAGATAGACGTGGCTGAACTTAAGCCTGGTCCTCCTTATACCTGTAAATTATTAAGGCCTGCGAATGGGAATAACCCTGTAGAGCCTAAGAATGATAGATTTATGCCTAAAACTTATACTTTTGATGTTACTAAATGTGATGAAATTTTTGATCTTTTAGTAACTGATGGTCAAATATTAGTGCCTAAAGGCCTTAAAATACCAACTCTTGACCAAAGAAAGAAAAAGGGTTATTGTAAGTTCCATAATTTTTTGGGACATAACACTGACCGTTGTGTGCTCTTCAGGGATATTGTGCAAAAAGAAGTTGACGAAGGAAGACTCAAATTTGCTGATAAGAAAATGAAAGCTCCTATGCAGATTGATGTTGATCCATTGCCTAAGGCTGAAGCTATGTACTCTGAACCTGTCGAAGCTGATGTAGGCATGGTGGATGCTCAGATGGCAGACCCTCCTAAGTGTGTCAAGACTGCCACCGAAAAATTAAAAGGTTTTATGTATGCTGAAGGTAAGAAACAGGAGGTGACCCTAAAAGAATATGATGGGAAGATACATGCTGTGTATCCAAAGGCTGAGGAAGAATTGATAGATTTCCTCAATCGGTGTAAGTGGAATAACTCTGAAGTTATGCTTTGCCCAAGGTGCAATGCTGTCTTCGATAAAGAAGCAGCTAAAGCTGTCGAAGGTTATCAGGATCAACAACAACGTAAACGAAAATGGCTTGATAACAGGCCGAAATTTGACTTTGCAAAAGGAGATCTTCCTGGCTATAAGGCTAATGTGTCAACAAAGCCTTCAACAAGCAAACGACAATTTGCTAACGAGAAGTCCTCAGCGAAAGGGTATTTGAAGCTGTCAACAAATAAATCCTTTGTCCCAAGTGCTAGTGCTCCTGTTGAAGCGTGGGTGTACAATAATCAACGTGCTAAAGCTGTCAAGCCAGGTACTGATGCTGTTAAGTTTAATTATAAGAATAACTATAAGGGTAAGAACCCCATGACTAGAACACAGTGGCGTCGTTACCAAAGACAACAGAAGAAGAAGGCACACTTTGACATTAACAAGGTCCCAAGTCATTTGGCTAACAATCAAGTTCCACGCAGCATGATAGTGGCAAAGAGTGAGGTTCACAAAACTGAAGTTGCCACAAAGAGGAATGCTGATGTTGCTAGTCATGTGTGTGCAGCAAATAAGGCCAAAGGCAAGGCTGTGGTAACAGAAAAGCCAAGAAGGCCTGCTCTTGAAACAATATTTCCTCCATTGTCAACAGTGAAAGAAAAGAATGTTGATTTCGACATGGATGAAGACATGGAGTCGGATTTTGATGATTCTGAAGATGATTTCGACGTTGTTTGCAATGTGGTGTCAATACTGCCTCTTGAGTACGATGTTATCACAGTACCAAATGACGTTGAAGAGGATTTTACAGAGGATATGGCTCATCATAAGCCAATGTGTTACTATGTGATGAACAATGGTTGTGTCGAAGACCAAATGGCTACCTTCGAGAAGCCAGATATGAGTATGCAAAACCACTTGAAACCCCTGTATGTCCAAGCCAAAGTCAATGGTGTTGGAATTAACAAAGTGTTAGTGGATGGTGGAGCTGCAGTGAATTTAATGCCACATGGTCTTTTGAAGAAGATTGGTAAGTTCGATACTGACCTCAGGCCACATAACATTGTCTTAAGCAACTATGAAGGCAAAACTGGCCATTCTTTGGGGGCCATTGAGGTGGACTTAATCGTTGGTTCCATAAAGAGGACTACATTGTTCTTAGTGATAGCCTCTAAAGCGAATTTTAATTTACTCCTTGGTAGAGAGTGGATCCATGGAGTTGGTGCTGTCCCTTCAACTTTGCATCAACGTTTAGTAATGTGGAAGGAAGATGGTTTGGTAGAGTATGTTGAAGCCGATCAGAGCTACTCCCGTGCTGATGTGAACCAAGTTACCAAGGAAAACTTTGAGAAACAAATGGCGAAGATTGCGCCATGTTCATCTTCTAATGAGGCATATGTTCCTGCGGATAATGTTTTTGCCTCAGTTCATCTTGACCCAAATTATGGTTTTGTTTGGGAAAAAGAAATAATGGGAGATGATAGTGTCTATCCTGATGGTGTTTTTCGACCAACGGGGTGGAACACTGGTTCTTGAAAGTGTTCTTATGTCAGTGCCCAATGCATGGGACAAAATTACGGCTTATATGGCCGAAAACAAGTTTAAAGCGGCTATAGAGGCCGAAATTATTCAACAAACAATGGCTGTCGAAGCCAGTGAGTTACATGAAGAAAATGGCATAGTCATAGATGAAAGACTTGACTGCATTTATGATGATGATCCGTTAGGTTTTGAAAAGGATCCTAGAGATTCGGCAAAGCATATGCAAGCTCAAGACCCGTTAGAAGAAGTTGATTTGGGAAATGGCTCAATAAAACGGCCAACTTATATTAGTGCGAATATTGATGCTTCTCTAAAAACCCAAGTCATCACATTGCTAAGGGAGTTCAAAGACTGCTTTGCTTGGGATTACGACGAGATGCCTGGGTTAAGTCGAGAAGTAGTGGAAATGCAATTACCAATTCGACCAGGGAAGAAACCAGTGAAGCAAGTGCCAAGAAGATTTGCTCCTCAAGTGTTGGCTAAGATCAAAGAGGAAATCGAAAGGCTATTCAGAAACAAACTCATCAGAACTGCCAGGTATGTCGAATGGTTAGCCAATATAGTTCCTGTAATAAAGAAAAATGGTACTCTTAGAGTTTGCATAGACTTTAGGGATTTAAATAATGCAACTCCCAAGGATGAATACGCAATGCCTGTGGCAGAAATGCTAATAGATTCAGCAGCAGGATTTGATTATCTTAGTATGCTCGATGGTTATTCTGGGTATAATCAAATCTTCATTGCCGAAGAGGATGTGTCGAAAACTGCTTTTAGATGTCCAGGGGCATTGGGTGTTTATGAATGGGTAGTAATGCCCTTTGGCTTAAAGAATGCTGGTGCTACATATCAGAGGGCCATGAATTCTATGTTTCATGATTTTATTGATGATTTTATGCAAGTATACATAGATGATGTGGTGGTTAAATCTTCCTCAGAAAGTGGTCATTTAGACCATCTTCGCCGTTCTTTTGAAAGAATGAGGAAATATGGATTGAAATTAAATCCATTAAAATGTGCCTTTTGTGTACGTGCAGGTGATTTCTTGGGTTTTATAGTGCACAAAAAAGGCATTGAAATCAATCAAAATAAGACTAAGGCAATTATGGAAACGAAGGCCCCTTCGACCAAAAAAGAGCTTCAGTCGTTGCTGGGAAAAATCAATTTCTTTCGAAGATTTATATCAAATCTAAGTGGCAAAACACAAGTTTTTTCGCCATTGTTAAGACTGAAGAAGGAAGAAGAGTTCAAATGGGAACCAATGCATCAAGCAGCCTTCGACGAAATCAAGTCTTATTTGATGAAACCACTAATTTTGTTGCCTGTTATTAAACACAAAGTGCTCAAATTGTATATAGCAGCTTCTGATAGAACAATAGGTAGCATGTTAGCACAAGAGGATGATAGTGGTGTCGAAAGAGCCATTTATTACCTCAGTAGGGTCTTAAATGATGCCGAAACGAGGTACACTCCTATAGAAAAGTTGTGCCTTTGTTTGTATTTCTCGTGTACAAAGTTAAGGCAATATATAAAACCAGCTGATGTTTCTGTTTATTCGCATTTTGATGTTATTAAGCATATGTTGTCGAAACCAATAATGCATAGCCGAATTGGTAAATGGGCTTTGCCTTTGTCAGAATACAACTTAACTTATCAACCTCTAAAATCAATTAAAGGACAAGTGGTTGCTGATTTTATAGTAGACCATTCTGTTGTCGAAGAAACATTAAGTTTTGTAGACGTATATCCTTGGAGGTTGTACTTTGATGGCTCAAGCCATAAACATGGAGTTGGGATTGGTATTTTAATAATATCTCCTACTAACATTCCAACGAAGTATAAGTTTAAAATTCGAGATGTTTGTTCCAATAATGACGCTGAGTATGAGGCTTTAATAGTTAGCCTTGAAATTTTACTTGAGCTGGGGGAAAGTCATGTCGAAATAAAAGGTGACTCTGAGTTGGTTGTCAAACAATTGACAAGAGAGTACAAATGCATTAAAGAGCACCTTATCAGATACTTTGTTGTTGCCAATGCTTTGTTAAAAAGATTTGAGTCTGTTCACTTAGAACATTTACCACGAATTGATAATCAAGTGGCAAATGAATTGGCACAAATTGCTTCAGGCTATAAAGTTTCAAAACAAAGCCTGGAAGAGTTAATTGAAATAAAGGATAAGATCATTTCTAATGACTATTCTTCGTCAATATTGTCAACACCAACAACTGGGGGGGCAACAGATGCGAACGCAAACGAAGAACTAGTCGTTGTCGAAAAACGTCAATTTTTTGGTGACTTTGACTTAGCAGAAATTTTTGCTCTTGACAATATGACTAATAATGATTGGCGAAGGCCTATTGCAGAATATTTGCAAAATCCCACAAGAAATACCAATAAAAAGGTAAAATACAGAGCTTTGAGCTATGTGATAATTGGAAACGAATTGTTTAAAAAGACTCCTGAAGGAGTACTATTAAAATGTCTTAGTGAAAATGAGGCATATTTAGCAGTTTCCGATACACATAGTGGAGCATGTGGTTCGCACCAAGTAGGCCACAAAATGAAGTGGTTATTATTTCGACAAGGAATGTATTGGCCAACTATGCTGAAAGATTGCATAGAATTTGCTAAGGGATGCCAAGAGTGTCAAAAGCATGCTGGGATACAACATGTACCTGCAAATGAATTGCATGCCATAGTCAAACCTTGGCCATTTAGACGTTGGGCTCTAGATGTGATTGGAGAGATAAAGCCAACTTCGTCGAAGGGCCATAGATATATCCTTGTGGGAATTGATTACTTCACCAAATGGGTTGAAGCTATACCTTTAGCCAATGTTGATCAAGAAGCAGTGATAAGGTTTATTCAAAATCATATCATTTATAGGTTTGGAATTCCAGAAACCATTACTACAGATCAAGGATCAGTTTTCACTGGTAGAAAAATGGTAGAGTTTGCTTCTGAAATTGGTTTTAAGTTATTAACTTCAACACCATATTATGCGCAAGCCAATGGTCAAGTAGAAGCTGCCAATAAAGTTATTATTAATTTGATTAAAAAGCATGTTGGGCAGAAACCCAAAAATTGGCATAATACCCTTGATCAAGCATTATGGGCTTGTCGAAATTCATCCAAAGAATCTATCAACACTACTCCTTATAGGCTAACATTTGGACACGATGCAGTGTTGCCTGTTGAAATTTGTCTACAATCAACAAGAATTCAGAGACAGTGGGAGATTCCCTCTGATTATTATTGGAATATGATGCTTGATGAATTGGTTGATTTAGACGAAGAAAGGTTATTAGCTTTAGATATGCTTATTCGATAGAAAGAGAGGGTAGCTAAAACTTATAACAAAAAGGTTAAGTTTAAAGCCTTTGATTCAGGTGATCTAGTGTGGAAGGTCCTATTGCCTATGGATAAAAAAGATAGGGTCTTTGGTAAATGGTCCCCAAGTTGGGAAGGACCATTTAAAATTTTACAAGTTTATTCAAACGGCGCATATGAGGTCAAAGAGATTGGCGCTGATGAAAGAATTTTGCGTATAAATGGCAAATACTTGAAAAAGTATAAGCCAACGTTGCAAGAAGTTAAAATAACGCTGGAGTAAATATAAAGAAAGCGTAAAAACATGGCATTTAAGTTGCCAAAACATAGTCAAAGGCCGAAATTACAGGCTGTTCAAGTTCAAGGTTTGAATATGGATTATTGATGGCAACTTATGAGGTAAAAGAAGTGGAAGGATTAGAGAAGCCTTACTGAGAAGTAAAACGTTGAAGGCCACGTAATACACCAATATAGGAGTAACGTCAACAACACTTAACAGTTGTGACATCAGGTATACAGCTATTTTGCTCAAGTGCAAAGTTATTTCGATGGTGAATTCAAAAATGTCTTTCTCTTCTTCCTCCTCAAGTTCAGTCGAAAAAGACATTTTTGGGGGGCAATTTGTTAGCCTGTAATTTCGACAGGCTTCATTAAAGATGGTCAACAAGGCCTGACTTATATTTATTTCACAAAGACCAAATTATTTCGACAGAGAAAATGGTCATGCGCAAGGTAAACTCGACAAGTTTCCAGGGAAGCAAAAGCAAGAGAGAGGAAAATGGACACAGGCTTTCGACAGACAGAAAACAGAGCAGTTATGCGCTGAAGACTAGCAGTTGGTCGAAGCGTGATAGAGCGGTTTTGGTCGAAAATAGGAGCAGTTACTTGGTCGAAAGTAGGAGCAGTTACTTATTTTCAAATTGCTAGGCGGTTACTGAGTTCAGTTTTTCCCCCTCTTTTCCTTTGTATAAATAACTGTTTCTGAGAAGAAACAGAGGTCGCAAATCACAATACACAACCCGATTCCTGAAACTCCAACTTCCAAGCCAGAGCGAAAAACGAGTGGAAGAATCGCTGTACGTGATCGTGTACCACTTTTATGATTCGATGCAATTTATTTGTCTGTTCTTTACAATTCCTGCACCATTTACTGCTTCTTTTCTTTTCAATTCTGTTAATCATTTGCAAATCGTCCCCTTTTCTACATTTTCTGAAACAAAAACTATGAGCAATTCAAAGGCAATTGCTTTGAGATTTTTCTAGTTTGATCTCACAAACCTTCTAATAAAACTAGTGATTGTTTGCTAAAAACACCAGCAAACAACCCGCGGGTATTATCTGCGATGGGTACGGGCGGGTAGCTTAACGGGTACCTGCGGGTATACTAAACAGATAATTAGACTACCCGTCAATAAACTGGGTGGGATACTCGTGCCCGCGGGTACTCATACCCGAAATAAATACACTTATTTGAAAACTTTCCTATGAATATTTATTTTAGTGTTATTTATCTTCTTTCATTAACTACAATAAGCTAAAAAATAAATGATAAAATAAATACATAATGAAATGCCTAATTTTATATATGAATGAAGAGAAAAGATGGTGTGCAAAAGGTTAATTTGTTTGGCATTTCAAATTTTATTTTCAAAAAAAAAATATATCGATTAATATTAAAAGTATCTGTGGGTACCTGCGAGGAGATTGTACCCATGAGAAACCCGCTACGTGAGTACCCGCGCGAGTATGCGGCATGAACAGGTATTATTTATATTAAACGGGGTGCGTAGTGGGTAACTACTACCCGTGCCTGCCCCGCCCCTATGACATCCCTAGGGATCCCTGAGGGCCAGGGTCCCCCGCGGGGTGAGGGGGTATGATCCTCGTCCCCATCTATGCTTTGACTGCATGGCAATTTTCTCCCTGTCCCCCTGGAGGAAAACTCCCCACCCACGGGGCCCTAAATGCTGCAATCCCCGGAGGATCCCCACATGCATGCAGGTAGAAATTGTCACCCTTATATCCAATATAGATGTTAGTCGTGCTTTCAACAAATATATCTCCAAAAAATTATAATATGCTAAATATACAGTAAGAAATTGGCCAAAATAATATGTCAAATTAAATTGGCCTATATAATATACCACTCTATAAAACAATAAAATTGACTCCACTTGTTTATCTTCATGGAAATTTGATGCAAGCTAGACAACCAAACCTAGACCTAAAAAATTAATATAGCAAAATAACATTCAAGATATGATTGATTAAGAGACTCAATCTTCAATTTACATATATGACAAAAGCTACACCCCAATATATCAAACAAAATGTACTTTGACTTACCAATTCAAAAATAACACTGATGATTAAAAGAATAATATATTGAATGATAAAAAAATAACAAAAAAAATTAGTCAAAAAAAAATTCACAAAAAAATAAACTCTAGTAAACAGAACCAATACCTCTAATTCAGTAATTACATAATGCAAAACAATATATTGTTTGAGCCATGATACCAATTGATATCATAATTTCTCATCGATTAATGTTTAGACAGTAAAGAATGAAAAATTAATTTTAATTAATTAGTAACTCAACTCAAGACAGATCATGCTAATACAAAAAAAAATAAAGCCGATACACGATAGATGTAAATTGTAATAAAGAATTGGGATTATGCAAAATATTCTATGTTTTTTGTTAAAAGAACTAATATTGTGCAGTACCATAGCCCAAGACTGTAAAATATTCAATAGTTTCCAGTTAGAAGTACACATTAATTTGCTTTTATGAACTTGGAAGAGATCGAGACAAATGTTGGAACATGGAAGTGTAAGGACTTGTACCCTTCTATTGGAAGCCATGATTGATTGAATATTTAGACCTTGAAATATCACCTAGTGAAACGAATTGCAATGAAGAAAATGTCCTTATTCTCTCTGTTCAACAACTCTCAAGTTAGTTGTTTGGTCGCCTTTTGTGGGTCTTTTGCCCTTCTCGCAAGTGTATCTGTTTAGATTTGTAGTTACAGAAGATATCATAAAGCAAAAAAAATTAGTAGAGGGATAATATTTTATTTTTAATAAACTAATAAATGGTGGAAATAACTGCTTGTGATTGGAAAAAAAAACTGCTTGTGATTGAAACAACTACAATCATGACAAAGTTGAAGGGGAATCGGTGTTTCCTCCTTGGGTCTTTTTCCATGGGGTTTTGGCTCAGAAGTTTTAATGAGGTGCCTTGTATTTGTAAAGGTTTGTGTTCCCGTATGTATATATATATATATATATATATATATATATGATTATAAGAAAAAACAGAGTTTAGTGCAAACTATTGTAATGGTTTGGGTATCATAAACCCAAAAAAATGGGTAACGCATAAACAAATCTTTATAACAATTGTCAAATCATATTAAACCGGCTAACATAGAAAGGAAGAGGAGTTTCGACCAATCATTTTTAAACTGAAATCAAAGAACATTATAGCATGCCTCAAAATGGATCAGATACATATACATCATTCAAAGCAAATATTAAAAGAGACTATCTAATAGTTTAACTTTGCTTTATCCTATAGCAAAAAACTTTATATACAAATTTCTTATTCCTTATATATTTACAATACTCACCATGTACTGCAACAAACATCATATAGTCTTGAAAGAGGCTTTCCACACAAAGAGGACTGGCACAGAAGATATGTCACACAGATATAGAAACCAAAACGTCGCTTATTTATCTTGGACATACTAACATGTATGAAAGTACCCTATCTTTCCACTCTTTGCAATAATGTATTTAAAATAAATATTTACAGCATTCACTATATTGCTCATCTGGTTTTTTAATTTCGTTATAAATTGAGTGCCTCATTTGATGTAACAAATGAATAATAACAATTGGGGAAATCAAAAAGAGGATGCTATAATCATAAGAATGTAAAACCAACTTCTGTAAAGCATGACTATTATGTAAAGTCACTGGTTACACCCTAAGACCATAAAAATTCATACAAAGTCTTTCGTGGATAATTAGGTACAAAATCACTCGAAATACCTTAAAGATGAATACACAACACCAATAACCTAATTAATCAAGTCGTTATGATATTCATCAACATATCAATAGAAAATAAACTCTCTTTTTTTTAACGTGGAATAGAAAATAAACTTATCATATTAAAAAAATACTAAAACCTTGATTATAAAACGTATCTTGTTACGGTTATTGATTATAAAACGTTTTTATAATCAATAACGTATATTGTTACAATTATTATCATTTTTTACCTTTTATAAATATAATAATCAGTAATTATATTTTGTAACATATTAATAAAATATATACAA
This sequence comes from Astragalus glycyphyllos, assembly GCA_963573325.1. Lineage (NCBI taxonomy): Eukaryota > Viridiplantae > Streptophyta > Magnoliopsida > Fabales > Fabaceae > Astragalus > Astragalus glycyphyllos. The sequence continues at coordinate 13,051,073 of OY754314.1, read as the reverse complement.
AAATTATATCAAAAAATGATGAACGTTTTAATAAAATATAATCAATAATTATATTTTATAAAGTTTTAATAAAATATAATCAATAATTATATCAAAAAGATGTTATTTTGTAACGTTTTATTAAAATGTAATCAATAATTATAATTTGTAATGTTTTATTAAAATGATGAAGTTGGACACACACAATTATTAACATTTTGTAACGTTTTATTAAAATAGACTCAGTAATTATATTTTGTAACGTTTTAATAAAATATAATTAATTATTATATTTTGTAACGTTATAATAAAATATAGGGTAAAATATGTTTTTGGTCCCTACAAAATTGGCTCATTCTAAGTTTAGTTCCTACATTAACGAAATAGGTATTTTGGTCCCCATTTTATTTTGACGTTTTCATTATTAGTCTCTGACGTTAAATGATGGTGAATAGACTAACGGAATGCTGATGTGGCATTACCTAAGTGGTATTTTAATTGATATGGCATTATGTGGCTTTTTTCTTTTATTAATTCCTAGTCATCTTCCCCATTAAAACCAAATCTCCATGAAAACCATTAAAATCAGACCTTCCAACATTTAACATCTTCATCATATCTCCATCATCAGCACACCTCGCTTACACCTCCATTTATCACTATAGCTCCCTCTAAAATCTTCCCTCCCTCTACGCAAAGAAGAAACAGGGAGATAAGAAAGGAAAAGGGAGAAGCATGAGAATGCTGAGACGAATTGAAAACAAAAAGGCACGAAAAAGAGAAGAGAATCAAAAGGGAGAAGAACACTGACACAGGGACACAACAGCCACCGCCGCAGACCACGTCGTCACCGACAGAACGCCGCCACTACCTCCGTCTCCGCTGCGTGAGTCTTCTCTCGTGTGTATTTTATTGCATCTTCCCAAATATATTTGTGCCTCTTTTATCTAGTTTGTTACATTTCCCCTAATTTCTCTGTTATCAATTTCCCCCTTTCTCGGTGATGTTCAAGAATTGAAAAGTTCAACACTTCTTTTCCCCAAATTTTGAATGTCCTTTGTGTTCTCTCTGCGTTGATGCTTATGGATTTTTGGGTTTCCTACTTTCCTTGTCGATTTTGTATAGTGTTTCTTAGAAAATCATGCTTGAATTGTTACGGAGTTGTTTGAGTAGTGATTCTTTTCCCCAACTTATTGCTTTAACTTGCTTGACAACTGATTGTACTCTTGCAGATTATTTATGAAGTTAAATTTAGATTGGTATATGTTGATTGCATTGTGGCTTGCGATTACGAAGAGGAAGACAAAGCGCAGAATTGATGAAATTGATCGTGAAGATGGTGATGATTTAGGGAAGAAGACCAATTTTTTTATTAAATTTTTTTTTTTTAATAAAACATGGTAAAAAAACCACCTGGAATACACATCATTTAATTTTTCCACATAGGAGATGCCACTCAGCCGCAGTTAACGGCAAGGACTAATATCAAAAACGGAAAATTTTATTGGGGACTAAAACACCTATTTTCATAATGTAGGGACTAAGTTAAAAGATCCCAATTTTATAGGGACCAAAAACATATTTAACCCTAAAATATAATAAATAATTATATCAGAAAGATGTTATTTTGTAACATTTTATTAAAATTTATATCAATAATTATATTTTGTAACATTTATTAAAATGAAGAAGATAGACACACACAATTACTATCATTTTATAACGTTGTATAAAAATCTAAGAACTAACTATCTTTTCTAACGGTCTAATAAAATATAATCAAAAATTATATTAAAATGATGAACGTTTTAATAAAATATAATCATTAATTATATTGTGTAACGTTTTAGTAAAATATAATAAATAATTATAACAAAAAAATGTTATTTTATAACTATTAATTAAAATATAATCAGTCATTATATTTTGTAACGAATTCTTAAAATGATGAAGTTGGTCACACACAATTATTATCATTTTGTAACAATTTATTAAAATATAATCAATAATTATATATTGTTACAATTATTAAATTACCAATTTTGTAACGCTTTATTAAAATATAATCAAATAGGACACCATAATATATTTTAATGAAAAGCTTATTAATGTGAATCTAATTCTAACTAATACGTTAGGTAATATTAATTATTCGGTTACACAACTTTGGTAACACATTCTTAAAAAAAATTACGTAGCGTATTTTTCATAACTTTTGATTGAATTGATAAAAGTTCATATGGATAATGTTTATAAGTAACATGGACTAAATTATAGCAAGTTTGAAATAAAGTTATTATGTACATGCTTTTAAGTGAATACGTTTTTATTCTATGTATTGTGCATAAAGTATTCTAATAATACATGTGTTTGACGCATTTGAGATTTCTGCCAGAAGATTACTGGTAGCTTCCGCTACGGAGACTTCTTTTCATACAAAATGGATAAAACACCAAGAGTGAGGATAGATTCAAAGTAAATGGACTAAATGAAAGGTAAGATTAATATACACAATGACTGGTTTAAAATATTAGCATGGTTGACATTCTACCAAATATTATTTGCTATACCTAAATCGTTTACGTACTGATTGCTGAAATTTATGAAAATTATTATTTACCTTTAGATGAATTTATATTTGTAAATTTCGTAATTAGATTGATTAAAAATCGTGTAGCAGTCAACAAAAATGAAATAATATTAGGGTAAGTAAATTGCGTAGTATATCATAATTAATTATTTAAAAACAATTCTTAGTTAGGATATGTATTATCCTAAAGAACTTTGATCAAAGGATCTTCAACATTATATCAAGTTTTATATAACTGCAGTAGCTTATATTTTCTAATGCAAGCTTATTTTGAAAAAGAGGACAGCAAAAAGGTGAAACATAAGCAAAGGGAACACATGCAACCAACAATGGGGAAAATGGATATTGATTAACAGCTTTCACTTCCCTCTTCATAATTTGTTTAAAGGTAGTTATGTTCTAGTGGGATTCACACTATGAACATACATGGGTGTAATACAATTTCATTTGATAGGATGATTTACAATACATGGGTGTCAAAAAAATTGCACATCTATATACATATATGATGGAAAACCTAATTGACAACATGTCAAATCATGATCTAATAGCAATAAAATGAATTTCAACAACACTCATCTATTCCCTAAGCTGCCAAACTTGACCCAAATTCACCAAAACTTGATATGAAGCTTCAAAACCTTCTATTCAACTTGTAAATCAACAATGTAGCTCCTAGGTCACTCAACCCAACACCAAAAGTTCACATGCAAACCTATTCTACTCCTTCAACATGAAATTTGAAAATGGTGAAGACGATGCATCCAAGAAGTGTGATGTTTTGTGATGAACAAATGATGTTTAGGAAAGATGAAGTGATGGTGTTGAGAGTGACTCAACCCACCACCTAAATATGGATATGTATTTATTGCTAAAATGCTCATTGTGTGACATGTGGCTAGGAATTAAATTTTAACATATAGGTATTATACGTTTTATAGGTTTAATATAAAGAAACCGTTAAATTTTTTTAAAGGGTATTTATAGTTATTTTAACGTATTATAGGTATTTATAGCTTTTAGGATCAATTTTTTAGCATTATTATATAATTTTTAACGTATTATAGGTACTTATAGTTTTAATATTGATGACACGTTACAAATTTATATGGATAGGTTACATTTGATACACCCATTTTCAATAGTTTTAATATTGATGACACGTTACAAATTTATATGGATAGGTTACAATTGATACACACATTTTCAATTGAACACGAATATTAATATGAGTACGTTACAGATTTTTACATTTAAAGATGGTAACGTATTTTAAAATTTGTAATGTCTTTTATTTATGTAATTAAAATATAATTATACATTAGAATTAGATTATACATTAAATTTTAAAATTTGTAATGTCTTTTATTTATGTTGTTACAATAATGGATTAAATCATTGTATAATTCATTAAAATGATTTAATGCATAAGTTTTGATTTAATAGTAACGTATATATCCAATTTTGATTTAATAGTAACGTATATATACAAATTTGTGTCAATTATTAATACATCGGTTTTGATTTATTAGTAATGTGTATATCTGATTTATGTTTTAGACCAAAAAAAATTATATATTATATATTATAGGTTGAATTAAAATACATGAGTTTATAATTTTGACGTTTATATATTTTTACTCAAAAAATTTATATATTATATATACTAAAAAAATTTATATATTGAGTATTTGTATACTTCTATGAATATACATGTGTGTAATACAATTTCATTTGATTTCCTCATTTTTTAGATAATTTTTCAATTCTATTATCAAATGCATAATCAATACTCCTAGAAATCATAAGTTTATATATGTGAGTATATCATTTCTTTTGAATAATCAAATTAAATATTATGACGTTTATATATAAATGTGATAATACTTATTTTTTACTCATACAATTTATATATCAAAATATCATTTAGGGATAATATAATTGTCAGAAAATCTACACACTTTATTTTATTTGAATGATGATGTGTTGTCTTTCTTCCATCTGGTTTTTCTGCATGCTTGCACTTTTTCATCTACAGTTCATTTTGATGTTTCTTTCAAATTAACATGATATAACATGAAACTTTGACAGTGCAATATATATGTATATTTTGTTATGTAGTTGTATTATATAACTGCAATAGCTTATATTTTCTCATGCAGGCTTATATTGAAAAAGAGGACAACAAAAAGGTGAAACAAAAGCAAAGGGAATGCATGCAACCAAAAATGGGGAAAATGGATATTGATTATCAGGTTTCACTTCCCTCTCCCTAATTTTTTGGTTGAGTATATAAAGGAAAAGAAAAAAAGAGAAAAGAGCGCCCAAGTAGAGCTAGCCAGGGGCCTCACTAAACAGCAGATCCTTCAGATCATCAGGGGGAGCTGACCAGACCGTTAGGCCAAGCCTAGACAAGCGACCATGCTTCGCCAAAAAATCTGCACTACCATTGCCTTCCCTCAAAACATGGAAAAAGTCGCACTTGGGGATGGCGTCCATGAGAGTAGTTATTCTTCCTAGAAGGGGGGCATACTTATGAAACTTGTGCTTGTTGCGTTGCTTCAAGATATTGATGACATCTTCAGAGTCTGACTCGCAAATTACACTAGATACCGAGTTGTTGATGGTCAAAGCCAAACCATGATAAACTCCAAACAGCTCAGCCAAAAGAGCATCCCCATGACCATCATTCGAGGAGAAACCCTCCACCCAATGCCCATGACTATCGCGGAGAAGACCACCCGAACCAATAACGCTATTCGAGCCACAACTCCCATCAACATTCAGCTTTATAGTACCTGGCAATGGGGCTTGCCACACCACTGAGGCCCGATTGGGATAGATATCAATATGCTTGGGCTCCATAGTGAGCATATCATTACTCATTCCCTCAATAAGCCTAGGCACATCTCTAGCTTTCAAACCCGTATCACCAAGAATATGGTTGTTCCTCATGCGCCAAATCCACCAAATTGACAAAGCAAACCAAGAGCCTGACTTGTCTTTCCCCGTTCTCTCCAACCAAACTTTATCAGATGTGTAGTTGAAGAAGTGTGGGTCTTGGAAGTGCAGGAGCTTCCAAACGTCTCTAGAAGGGGCGCAGTCACGCAGACAGTGAAGAATGTCTTCAACATGATTATCACAACGCTGACACATAGGGGAAGCCGCTAACTTACACTTGTGACGAAAAGCATTGGTTGCAATGGCTCCATGTAGACATAACCACATGAAGTGTTGAACTTTGGCAGGAACCTTGAGCTTCCAAATCCAATCCCAGTTTTCCTGAGTGTTCCAAGTCCTGTGCTTTGCTAAGAGCCAAGTGTAGGCCGATGAGCAAGTATAGACACCTGTATCTGAGGGACTCCAAATCCAATTATCCGGAACCATGGGATTAAAGGACCGGGGAGGTGGAAACTGATTCACCACGGAGGAGAGAGCCTGAGGTACCATAGTCATCAAATAGTTCCAGTTCCAAGAACCATCTACCCCTACGTCCTTAAGCTGTAATTGAGTGTCTGAGATGTTGACAAAATCAACCAAGTGACAAAGTGCTCCTAATCCGGTCCAGTCATCATACCAGAACGACGAAGAGCCGTCACCAATACGGTATTGGAATCCTTGAAGAAGAACCTCCAAGGCCTTTCTAATGCTTCTCCAAACCAAAGAGATATTCCCACCCTTGTTAGAGATCCAAACAGAGTGCTTCTTTAGATATTTGTGTGAAAGAACCTGCACCCACAACTTGTGTGTATCATGCAACAGACTCCAAACTAGCTTGCCCAAAAGAGCAATATTAGATAGCCTTGCCTCCCGAATGGCCAGCCCCCCAAACTTCTTAGGCATTGTAACAGTGGCCCATTTAACCCTGTTCCATTTGCGATCACCTCCATTACCACCCCAATTTGTTTAAGAGTAGTTATGTTCTCGTGGGATTCACACTATGAACATACATTTATGGGTGTAAAACAATTTATTTGATAGGATGATTTACAATACATGGGTGTCAAAAAAATTGCACATCTATATACATATGATGGAAAACCTAATTGACAACATGTCAAATCATGATCTAATAGCAATAAAATGAATTTCAACAACACCCATCTATTCCCTAAGCTACCAAACTCGACCCAAATTCACCAAAACTCGATCTGAACCTTCAAAACCTTCAATTCAACTTGTAAATCAACAATGTAGCTCCTAGGTGACTCAACTCAACACCGAAAGTTCACATGCAAACCTATTCTATTCCTTCAACATGAAATTCGAAAATGGTGAAGAAGATGCTTCCAAGAAGTGTGATGTTTTGTGATGAACAGATGATGTTTAGGAAGGATGAAGTGATGGTGTTGAGAGTGACTCAACCCACCACCAAAATAGGGATATTTATACCCATAGTTGTGTAGAGAGTTCCAATATATAAATAACCGTTTTTTTAATTCTAATAAATCATAATGGAACGTTACGTAATAAATTAACCGTTTTATAATTATTTTAATTATTTTCATTTTGAACAAATAAAATATTAATTAAATAATATAAATAAAGGTGACATGGATATGTATTTATTGCTAAAATTCTCATTGTGTGACATGTGGCTAGGAATTAAATGAGATCATTTGTAATTATTTATTATATAGATTCCTCTTGTCAACACACAACTTTTATTTTATTCTTCTGCATCCCCTTTTCTTCTCCTTTGTAATTAGTTTCTTCTTCCACATTTCATTTCAAATGTCTACCATTATAAGAGTTCTGAAAGTTCTTGTACCACTGCTACTTTCTTTACTCAGGGGTTATGCAACTCCTGTAACACCTACTCCTCCAAGCAAGGATCCCGCTACTCCTCCTATTGCTCTTTCCCTCTGGTTTGCTTGTTTAGGTTTAGCTGAAATAGAAAAAATAAGAACAATTCAAAATGCTAGTATCAAGATTCAAGAATCACAAGATAGGGTAAGTTCTTACGATATCTCCTTACATGTGGTTTTGATTCGTACAAACCCAGCTTGTCGTTGGGCGACCAAATAGGATAGGTACTTACCATGCCCATATAGACGAAGTCTAAGGTTATTCACGGGAAACCTCTTCTCTTTAAAGTTTCAGGGTATTAGAGTATTTTGGACATGTTGATAGGGTTTGTATTTCCTAAAAGTAGATTTTCTCCGTTCCACATGACATAGTTTGTCTGGATTCTCAGATTACAAGCTTTTCTATTTTAAATAAGAACAAAAAGAATCAGGAACAATTCTTCATGTAGCTAAGTGCTTGCAAATAAATAAGAACAAAAAGAATAAATAGTTAAGTGCGAATGTTACCCAGAGTCTCAATGTGCATGAAGCCTACGTTCTGTTGGTGGTTCGAATGAGGAAGGCGTGATCTATGCCCATAAATGTGAAGGTCGAGCTCGGAAATCGGAATCCCCTTGAATGCAAAGTCTCAGTTAGTGAACGGTGTATTTTGACCATGTTCAGAGCGTATCGATACTACCTAAACCTAAGTTCTCTCCGTCCCATACTACTAAAACCACATCGTTTTGAATCGAATGGAGATCAGTCAAATCACCGTGAGTCGATTTCTGAAAATCGTGAGTCGAGTGGAAATGCAGAATTGCACTCAGATAGAGCCGAAATATAGTGAACATCAATATTCTCTTTAAAAATTGAGGACCAGTGGAAAGTGACTGACTCGTGGCATAAGGCTTAAAAAAAGAAAATAATTGATATTTATTAATAATATAAAATTATTAACTCTAAAAATATTTATTTTCCTTTTATTATGAAATGTATTGAAAAAGACTTAATAAATTTTTTATTTTTACACTTGACAGAGACGAGTCCTCCGCTCCTACATATATCTCCGGATAGAGAATCTTAGATAAAAAATATTTATTTATAAATGAGTTAATAAAACAGAGGCATTTAGTAATAACAGAAGTAAACAAGGCCTTTTGGTCCAAAAAAAAGAAAGTAAAATAAGGCCCAAAGCCCATTATTTTTTTAAAGAAAACAACTGATTAAAAAAATAAAACAAAATAGAAATACAAATAGAGATATTTGAGGGTAAGTTAGGATTTAGAAACCTACAACCAGACTCAAAACTCTGTGAGGGAGAGTTGAACCAGAGAGAGGGAGAAGGAAGGGATTTCGAGAGGGAGGGAACACGGAGTGAGGGAGCGAGAGAGAAGAGTATGGAACGGTGGGCGATGGTGGTGGTCACGGCGAGGTTTCACCGGAGAGAGGGAGGGAGGCCGTAGGAGAGATGACAGAGGGAGAGAGACACTTGTGGGTGAGAGAGGGCTGAGATGTGGTGGTTCGCCGGAAAAGGGGTTCTGGGCTTATGGCCATGGTGAGTGGAGGGTGGTGCTCTTCTTTCGTTTCTCTCTGCACAATTTTTTATTCAGTTTTCTTCCTCCATTTTTTCTATTCTGAAATTTTGATATTCCCCTTTCTAATCTGTATCTATTTTCTCTCTCTCTCTCTTACTCTCTATTTGATACTGTATTGGTCTCTTTATATAGAGAAGTGATTGTTGTTCTTGTTTGAGTTTGTACAGCCCGTGAAGAAAATGATTAACATACAGTTTTTTGGAGTTGGGACCATTGTCCTGGCGTGATGTGTAAGGAGGAATGGCAGAGAGGTGGTTGTGTAGCAAAGGCGTGAGTAGTGTGGGTGTGAGAGAATAAAGGTGCTTGGGCTTAAATATATTTTTAGTTTCTTTTGATTTTAGTCCCTTCAAAATTATTTTTTTTAAATTGATCCCTCTAAAATCAATCTTTTTTGAATAAGTCCTTCTAATAAAAAAAAAGTTAATTTAACTAACAGAATTCTGATTTGTCATTTAATACTTATTTTTATTTATTTCAAATACCTATTTGGCATACTAAGTTTTTATTTTCCATTATTCCACATCTTCTCTATTCTCCACTCTCATAAATCTGGAACCTCATCTCTCAAATCAATATCCACAAACTCCATCACCAATCTGCTCTCTTTTTTCCACTCCCCCTTTGTACTAGTACCACCACCATCATATTTCTCATCCAGCCACTATTATTGCCTACTCCTATTCCCTTCCCCTTTCTTCATTTCTCGTTCTTGAGCAAATTTGCAGGGACTAAAATCAAAACACGACCAAAAATATATTTAACCCAGGTGCTTGAGAAAAATAGAAAAAGTCAACTAACAAGAATAAAGGTGTATTGGCCTAAGGCCATAAAAAAACAAGTGGAGCACAGAAGCAAACAGCATGCACATGGCTTCTGCTTCTTCTTTTTAATTTTTGAATTATATTTTTGTAATTTAAATATTTTCATTTCTAATTTATTTTTTTCATTTTTAATTATTTTGGATTTGAGGGACTTTGTAAATTTTTTAAAAGGAATGAGTACAATTTTAACTTCTTTATCTTCAACCATGCTTTTGTTTGTATTTACAACAAAATAAAAATGAGTGTAAAATAAAATATAAAAACAAAGTTGATAAGTTCAAAAAAAATTAATTAGCCACATAAAATTAGGGGCCAACACCCATTGTTAGAGAATCTCTAATAGTGAACTCACTATGGAGTTCTTAGCATGGACTCCACAATGCCACATTACTTTTAAGCAATCAACAAGAATTTTGCTCCAACACTAAATTTTCAAGAATTCAAGTTGAGTTCTACAACTTTTCTCGCTTTAAAGATTTTTTATTTATATTTAATTTTCTTTGACAGAAAATCAATTACTTAAAATCAAATTAGCTTTAAGGAGAAAATAGAAAAAATAGTATGAATTTGCAACAGTATGAATTTTAAAAAAAAGACAATGAGCATAAAAAATGATTTAAGGAGAACCACAACAAAAAAAAAATATTTCATTTCATATTTTTGTTTAAGTGAGACTTACGTGTACACATGACTAATTTGTATTTTTTAAATATCAGTTCTTAATAAGCACTCAATCTCTCCAACTCAACTCTTCAAAAAGTTTACTAAATGAGTTCCACTAATAATTCTATATCATTTCACTTCAATAATAATTAATTTATTAAGTCATAATTATCTCATTTATGAAATTTTAAAATTTAATTATAAAAATGATAATATTTATATGCACCAGTTTTTTCAATTTTTTTAATAACTTGAAAATTAATAAAAGAATAAGATTTTGCAATTTTCATGAATTACATTCGACTTTTCTTAAATAAAATTTAAAAGCACGCTCCAACATTATGATCATCAGTGAAAATGAATGCACTTCAATAATTTTTTGAAAATCCTATGCTCATAGTCAAAAACAAATGCAATGGTCAAAGCTTAAAAGTTAAAACATGAGAATGGTACTATTCTTTCCAACGGCTGCAACATGAGAATGCAATGACACTTCATGCTATGTTTGCGATTCTTCACGGTGGGTTGTCAATACCAAAGGAGATTATCAAGTTGAGGAAAACAACAAAGCTCATAAAGTTCCTAATAAATTTTTGAGACACTTTCCCTTGATTCCTCGACTTCAAAGGTTATTTATGTACTCAAAGACAGTCGGCTCATTAAGCTGGCATGAAGAAGAGCATTCTAAAGATGGGAAGTTGATCGCATCCAGTTGATAGAGAGGCATGGAAAGACTTTGATAAGCGCCATTCTGACTTTGTTGTTGATTCACGTAACATAAGACTTGGGTTGGTGGAATGGCCAAATTTATTCTGTTTTGTATGGTCGATTATTTTTCAACACAAGAATGTAATATTATTTGGGGGCCTTAATGCATCTGCCTTTTTTTGTCTCACCCCTGCTCCACCCCAGACCAAGTGGGGTTGTTTACTATAATGTATTAAGTAGATAGATAATTGGGTAAGAGTCACTGGTACCATATAGTCAGTTAGTCTTTTAGTTTTGTAATTGTAAATACTACACTTGTTAACTGCTGTATGCTATTCTGATTCTAGTCCGTCTGGGACTTAGTTAGATTCTGTTTGGGACTTGTTAAGTCCGTTTCTAGTCAGTTTAGACTTAGTTAGATTCTGTATGCACTTGTTAACTGTTGTATGTTATTCTGTATGCAGATACCTGTTGTAGACTCGTGAAGTTATATTTTGGAAAATACTTGCACTAACGGGTTACTTTTTTGTATCTCAGTTAGATTGTAATGAAAGTTGTTTTGGTAAAGAATTAAGACTAGAATTGTTTTACTTTAGGTTCAACATTAATGTTTATTGTGTGATGCTACTGATACCAATGCTGATTTTTTGCGATTGTCACTAATAGCAACGGGTTTTTCGTGTTGCCAATGACTACAACGGTTACTATATCAAGGAAAACAGTTTTTGAGTGTATTCTATAATATATTAAGCAACAGTTTCCTAGTGTTGTCATAGTTTGAAACGGTTTCCCAGTGTTGCCATAGCTGGCAACGGTCCCTTTATGGAAACAGTTTCTAACTGTTGTCCTAAACTGCAACGGTTTCTGGTATGCGTTGCCTTTGGGCATCAAAAACTGTTGCCTGTAGTTTAGGCAATGCCCGCAGAAACAACAGTTTTAAAACTGTTGCCGAAGGTTAAGGCAACGGTTTTTCAGCTTTGCGAAACGATTTTCGAGGGTTTCCGTGGGGTCAAAATGTTGTAGTGTTAGATAGTACATTGCTTTAGCATTTTGTAGTACTTGATGCTTCTCATCAGTAGTCCAATCAGTCTTTGGTTTAGGAATACGACTATTTGGTACTGGACTTGCCACAGTGGGAACATATGGACCATTCTTAGCAATGTCTCATATGTCACTGTCTTGAGATTCAAGGAATAGCTTCTTTTGGCTTTTCCAATAGCAGTAGTGTTCACCATTGAACCCAAGTGGCCTGTTTGATGAAGCACTTTTTGGTAGGAAGGCAACAGAATTCGGTTTGGCCATGACTTCTTCCAAGATCTTTTCCTCTCACACTGTTGAGTGTGCTCAACCCAGAGGCCGAGCTCTGATACCAATTGAAGTCAATAAATGTCACAAGGAAGGGGGTTGGAATTGTGACCCTTCTAAAATTCACCTGAAACAAGATAACTATCTTCACAAGTATGATTAGATATTAGGATAGTGGGTGCTTTTAGTTAATAAGGGTGAGTGAAAACTGTTTTCTTAAATATGATAGCCAGTAGAGAAAGTTTAGAATAAACTGTCTTCTCAACTATATAACAATATTACTTTAGATTACATAATCTCATACCATTTAAACTGTTAAGAAACTCAACATTTGACAGTGTAAAACAACTTGGAGAAAGCAGTAAATAACACAATGATATATAGTGGTTCACCCAAAACCCTGGGCTACATCCAATCCTCACTCCCTGTGAGTATTTCCACTATTTTCCAAATAGTTTACAAGTTTTACAACCTCCCTGTGAGTATTTCCACTATTTTGTATCTTCAGTTTGTCCTCATTTAGGATCGGGGAGTTTTATTTCTTTCTGGTCACAAAATTGGATTGGTTGTGATAGTTTCCGGGTCTTGTTTCCTTCACTTTATCTAGCAGCTCATAATAAGGAGGGAAGCATATTGGATTATGGTGAGTGGTGTAATGATAGATGGGTTTGGAGCTTTGAATGGGACTGGCCACTGTTTTCTGATGAGAAGAATGAAGAGGCTATGTTATTATTAATATTTAATTCAGTTCAGCCGGTGAATAATAGTGCAAATACATGGCACTGGCGTCTTGAGAAGAATCACTTCTTTACAGTGAAATTATGCTATCGAGCTGTGGTAAATTCTTTTGAGCAAGTAAGGTTGGATTCAGAGGTTCAAGATACAATTAATGATATTTGGAAATATGTTATTCCATCTCAAATTGGTGTTTTTGGTTGGAGATTATTTCTTGGCAAATTGGCGACTCGTGATGCGTTGTTCTCAAGGGGAGTCATATTGGATCTTCATGGTACTTGTTGTCCGTTTTGCTTTAATTTTGCGGAAACTATTCCCCATCTTTTTTTAGTTGCAATTGCTCTAAGCTTGTGTGGGAAGGAATCCAAGTCTGGCTGGGTTTATCGACGACAGATAATCTTGAAGGGATCAACCACTTTCGGGCTTTTGAGGTTCAAGTTAGTTCTAATAAATCTCAGAAAATTCGTTACCTTCCTTGGATAGCAACAACATGGTGCATCTGGTTACATAGGAACCATGTCCTCTTTAGAGGGGTTGTTTTTTATGCCCAAGTTGTTATTAATCACATTAAGTCTATCTCTTGGAGTTGGTTTATTAACATAGCTGGTTGTAACTCAGGTTTTGAGATTTCAGATTGGTGGGTCAAACCACTTGACTTTTTATGTAACCTATAATTGGCTTTCGCCATTATTGGGTTGGAGTACCCCTAATGCTCCGGACTCCGGTTCAATACAATATTTTGCTTATAAAAAAAGATTGCCTAATTGAATGGTGGTTTGATCACACCAATTAAACGTACAATTCAATGAATTTCTGTTGTCAATTATAATATTTTAAATTTTAAACTTTTTGTCAATTCATTACCCATATAAAAAAATTATCATTATGGTTAAAGTTTTTTTTGGCAAAATATATCTCGAGGTCTCTTAATTTAACTTTTGGTAACGAATAGGTCCCTAATCTTTTTTCTTGTAACGCATAGGTCCCTTAATTTTTAAAAATGTAACACCGTAGCCACTTTTAAAGGTTTTTCGTTAACTCCGTAACAAAAATATCTATCAGGCTTTTAGAGTGTTTACGTGGTTTTTTTAATGCTTACGTGGCAATTTTATTTGATGATTAATTATTTTTAATTAATTAAAAATTAAAAAAATGTGAACTTGAAAACACATATCTGAACTTTAGAAAAGTGCAGATCTAAAAACGCAGCTACCAACAAATTCATGGGTTCCCAGATCTAAACTTAAGATTTCGTTCATCTCATCTTCATAACATGGTTCATCTCATGATCTTCTTCTTTAATAACAAAAGCAGATCTGAACTTAAGAAAACAGATTCTTGGAGTAAATGTTTTAGAACAAATTCTTGGAGTAAACATAGATCTGAGCCTTAATCTGTCTCATTTATTTCTCCACCGCCCAGCTATGTGATTCCATTCGAATAAACATTTTGGCACTTCTTGTTAGCTTTGGGTATGTCCTAAATTGTTGGGTCAGCTTCTACTCATCTATTTTTAATGGTTCAAACTTCCAATGCAAATAAATGAGTGCTACACCTCTTGATTGAAATCAAAAATGAAAATGAAAGAAACTGGAATCCAATTGAATAATTTATGCTTTTAGGGTTTAAGAGAAGAGGAATTGTGGTGGAAGATAATGAATAGTAACATGGAGTATTTTGGGTTTTTTAGTTTTGAAAAAAAAAAATTAGTTTTTAATTAAAATCCTAGGTGGACTTGCGACATCATCACTGTTTTGCAACATCAACATTCACTTGGTGCATATCTTGCAAGATGCAAGATGAGTCAACTTAATCATTTATACTATTTTTCTCAAGAAAAAAAAAAAGAAATAATACATTTGAAATTTCTCTACCAAAAAAAGGTGAACATATTCATTGTCATACATATTTTTGATCCTATATTTATTTGTGCCAAATATGTTCTGGGATATTAGAGCTTCAGATTATCCAAATGAGATTGTCTTACAGCCCAGCTGCTAAATTCTTCCTATTCTTTGTTCAGTGGGCTGACTGTCACCTTCCTGGATCATTGGGCTTGCTTCGAATTCTTATATACAAGGTGATTTCTCTGTTTCTTTACTCTGTCTTACTACATTCGTTATCAGTTATGGCCTTCTCTGATGCAAGGTTCGACGCTCACGATGCAACCCTCTCTGCAACACCCTATCCTTCCATTCCATGATCTTCATGATTTGGGCTTTCTACTTTGTGTTTTTGTCTCCATCTTCTCTACTCGTTGGTACTTTGATTGCGTTTCCTTAAATTTTTGCTCCATCTTTCTATCTATTGTTTGTCCTTTATAATTAATTTATGTGCAAAAGATTAAAGAAACACAACTTCTTGATTCATAGGAAACGTAAATTGAAATATGTTTTCATGTTTATTCTCACTTTTGCCAAATAATATACACACACACACACACAAATTAATACAACAAAGATGAAGGTGCCAAAACTTCTTCATTTTTCGATCCAAAAGTAAGTTCATGGTAGTTCTATAAATTAAGTTCATTGTCATGGCATGATAAATCATGAGATAAGTTTGTTTCAATTATATTTTCTTATACCTTGACTATCAAATGTATAGCTAATTGCAGTGCTCAAAGTTACCACCAAGAAAAGGTTTTAAGAATTGAATGAGACATTTAAATGTGTGCTACTTTACATATATAGCAAAACTATGAATTTTTACCATTTTATAAGGCACTAAAAGTGGTACTCAATGAGTTGACAAAAATACAAAGCGATTTTAGTTTGTTGGGTGCCTTGGGATACAGTTTGTCAATTAGGCATTAAAAATTTGGAAGCTTTCAATATTTCTTTGCTTGACAAATGGAGGAGGAGATGGTTGGTTGATGTTAATGCAGTTTGAGGGCCTATTCTTTTGCATAGATAAGGTGACGTTTGGGCTAAACACGCCTGTGGGATGAGTAGAGTTTGGGGAAAGTCATATTCTATTTGGTGTAGAGATCTAATCACTTTGGTAACAATAATTAAAATCAAGAACATAATTTTTTATTGCATCTCTGAATTTTGTATTAGGTAATGGTAACCAAGTAAATTTCTGGAACTATAAGTGGGTTGAGAGTCAATAAAAATGCCAATGTAGAGGAGATGGGCTTGTGGGAGGATGATCATTGGTGCTGGCAACTAGTCTAGGAGATAGACGCTCAGTATTGGTTTAAAAGAATTGTGGAAATCACATTAGCCAATCAAAGTTTGCATATTTGTGTGGAGATTGCTAATTGGAAAGCTTCCAACAGGAGATAATTTATTTCTAAGAAGGTGCGCATATCAAATCACCAAAATTTACTCTTAGCTTATTGTGAATGGAACAAATGAAACCTATTACTATAGTTTTTTATGAAAATAAAAACTGAGGGCCATCTAAAACAATGATTTCGTATTGGTTTATGACACATTTAGATTCATTTGTGACAAATTACACTTTAGAGAACTACCAACTACATAGATTCATTTGTGAGCCGCAATTGTGCTCTTGACAACATCAGCAAGAAGACCCTTGTTCCTTTTCCTTTACTTGATAGACAACCTACAACAATAAAATAGTTTCACCAAGCAGGAAGATTGTGAAATAAGATTCACCATTTACATGTCTAGCTATTCTAAGTCTTTTTAGACAAAATTCAATTTCTTCATAATTTTGAGAAGGAGTTATAACTTGTGCATAAATCAATTTTTTTTTTGTCCTCGTTTTCATTTCCACTCATATCACTTAAAAAGAATGAAACACTGGTGAAAATAAAATAAATATTTTCAGAAATTTAAAAGTACCAACATCACCATTTTAATATTTTTAAATATACATTCTCCCTAAATAATAGTATTTTACCTTCTCTTGATCACTACTCTGCACTATAATAGTATTTCATCTCGTTGTCAGCAATGAAAAATAATTATTTAAGAAAAGCAAAGTAGAAAGAGTAAACAAAAACATACCCAAAGTCATTAGTCAATATCACAAAATTGGTAACACTATTTTCCTTCTCCATCATGTTGCTTCTCTTGTCCAAAACAAGTAACATTTACCAAGCTATATCCCTCAAGTCTTCAAGTCTTCTAGAAACACATTGGCTTCAAATACTCTAACTACCTAGCTCATTCTGGAGCGATTCTTGGAAGAATCTTCAACTCTATAAGTAGCTGAAACGACCCAAAATGAGTAAGGTTGTTTGATCATTTGAAGTAGATCCGTTGAACCCTGTGGATGTTCTCGTTGGATTTTCCTTTATTTTACATAGAAGAGTTTTGGTCTTTAAATGCCACATAATAGAGAACATCATTGTTTAGCATATATAGTTTTTGGATGAATGTAAATGGTGATAATACATATAGTGTTTCAATTATATGACTTGAGGCACACATGTGATGATTTGCGTCTTTCATGTGTGATGGTTTAGTTTGGCCTCAAGAACAAGGACTTATGTACATCATAGCTTGTCTAGAAGAGTGTTTAACCACATCTTTTTAGAATACGAAAACTTAGACTAACGATGGAATAGATTCGTCCTACTAAAAATAGACAATACTTTTCAGCCAAATCAGCTTAGGTGTTTAAAAACAAAAAAAAATATTAAGCGCTATATGTTAATATATGACTTGAGGCAGACATGGGATGATTTGCGTCTTTTATGTGAGATATTTAAGTTAGGTCTCAAGATCAATGACTTTTCTACATCGTAGCTTGTTTAGAATAGTGTTTAACCACATTTTTTTAGAGTGCGAAAAACTTAGACTAACATAGGAATAGATCCATCCTACTAAAACTAGACAACAGTTTTCAGTCAAATCAGCTTTCGATTCCCACTAAGGATGAGTCTATTTTTCAATTGTTTTATCTGTGCAGGTGCTCTTGATCAGTTTGGACTTCTATTCATAATTGGATGGGCATCACGGTTATGGATTCTCTGTTGGAGCTGCGCATTTTAGGGCTCGTGGTCTCAGGTTGGATTCCAAGAAGGCTGGGAGATTGAAGTAGTTTTTTTGGATGGCAGTTATACGTAGTTTATTTGGGGCCATCGGAACCATATTCTCTTCAGCGATCAAGTCTTTAACTCTCAAGTAGTTGACAATCATGTTAAAACTATATCCTGGAGCTGGTTCATTAGCATTGAAGGCCGCAATTCAACTTTAAAGATTTATGATTGGTGGGGAAATCCTCTTGTTTGTATGAATTCAGTGTAATTTGGCTAGTTGTCTCGTTTTCTTCTTGGGGGCACTCTTTTTCCTCCTTGGGTCTTTTTTCCATGAGGTTTGATCCAAAGAGATTTTAGTGAGACTCCTTATATTTGTAAGAGTTGGGTACCCCTAAACCCTAATACTCCTCTCTTATTAATATATATTTTGCTTATAAAAAGAACTCCAACCAGTTCTTATAATAGACAATTGTTGTGGGGGAGATAATTTCATCTAGTGTACAAATGCTAGTCCATGGAAAAACACCACATGGAAACTCTAACGTCGCCAATGCTTTTGCATTTGTAACAAAATCTGCCACACAAATAGTGCTTGGTTGGTTTCTTGTTATTACATCATCATATATTTTTCCTGGAAAACTCTTATTGTTCAAATAATAAATAAATAAATAAATAATATAAAAATTGTAGACTCTCTTAATTCAAGCAGCTGGTATTCACCTAGATATAAATAAACGCCTAATAACAAATGAATCATAAAAGCCCAATAACAAATGAATCATAAAAGCCCAATATTTAATGAGTTAAATATGCTGCTGGATCAGATTTGGAAGACAGCTACACCATCTAAAATTGCTGTGTTTGGATGGCGTTTATTTCGCAGCTCCTTGCCTACGCGTGGCACGCTTTATCACCATAATATCATTGTATCGGAGGCTGAAGCTGTTTGTCGAGTGTGTAATCTGCACAAGGAAGATACTGATCACGTTTTCTTGGGTTGTAATTTTGCTAAAGAAGTTTGGCATAAAGTCTATGATTGGGTTGGTGTGGAGAATGTGAACCATGAAAGTCTGTGTGCTCATTTTTGTTGGCTGGGACAGATTTGCAAAGGGAGTAAGGCTGATAAGACCAAGCATCTGATATGGTTAGCAACTAGTTGGTGTTTATGGCTATCTCGTAATGGTGTTGTTTTCAAGAGCGAGGAGGCCAATAGTAATTCTCTTCTCACTCGAATCAAAAGTATTTCATGGAGTTGGATTGTTTATAGAGTGGGATGCAGATCTAATTTATCGATTCTATCTTGTTGGAATAATCTGTTAGATTCAGAGAATGCACAGAGGAAGAAAGAAATTGTAGAATGCATTTTCTGTATATTGCTTCAATTGACTACAGAGTTCTGTTACAAGAGTATATATACGTTGTTGCACTAACTAACTGTAAACTAACTACACTAGTTAAATAATAAACTAGCTATTAACTGTAGTTAAACTAACTGTACAATCAGTCTAGATGCCTAATTACTTACAATCAACATTTACAATTAATATCACTAACATCCCCCCTCAAGTTGGACTATGTATATTACACATGCCCAACTTGGAAATGAAGGAGTGAAAAGATGTAGCATGAAGAGGCTTTGTGAACACATTTGCTAGCTGAGATTCTGAAGGCATTGGCAGCAGATGTATAACCTTGTTTTGAATCTTTTCTCTTATCACATGACAATCTATTTCAATGTGTTTCGTTCTTTCATGAAATGTTGGATTATGTGCTAGATATATGGCAGATTTATTATCACAATACACAGCTGAGGGACTGGTTTGAGGCAGTTGGAGATCTTTAAGGAGGTAGTGCAGCCACTGCACTTCACAAACAAGGCTTGCAAGAGCTCTATATTCAGCCTCTGATGAAGACCTAGATACTGTATTTTGTTTCTTTGACTTCCAAGACACAAGGGCATTTCCAATGTAGACACAGTAACCTGTTACTGACTTCCTAGTATCAACACAACAAGCCCGATCTAAGTCAGCAAATCCTGAGACAGTGAGTTGTTTTGAAGCAGGAAACCAGAGCCCTTGTGCTGGTGCAGCTTTCAAATATTTGAGAACACGAGCTGCTGCTTGAAAGTGAGATTCCATTGGCTTGGAAATATACTGACTAAGTTGCTGCACAGAGAATGAAATGTCAGGTCTAGTATTTGTGAGATAAAGTAGGCGTCCAACTAGACGTCTATAGGCAAATTGGTCATGATATTCTGTCCCCCCTTCGCTGCTGAGCCTAACAGAGGCATCTGCTGGAGTGGAAATAGGCTTGGCAGCGAGAGTGCCACTGTCTTGGAGAAGCTCCTGTTGGACTATATGATAACCTTAGAGGGGGGGTGAATAAGGTTATATGCTAAATATGACTTCTTTTGGATTTTCGAAAAATTAACAATGCTAGTTCAAATCGAATGCGGAAAAAATGAGATTTAAACTATATGCAACAACTTATGCAAACAATAACAATAACAGAAACAATTATAATTATAATTATAACGATAATCAAATCTGCGCGTGATAATAACAAGTACGATGACAGTTAACAATTATAAACGAAAACGCAAAGTAAAGATAAGGGATAGGAGTACACCGTGATTTTTACGAGGTTCGGGATAAAAGCCCTACGTCCTCGGCCTCTGGCTTTGAAACCTTCGGACTTGATAATAACCACTATATGAGAAGATACTTCTTCAACGTCTTACAAGCAAGCAACTTCGCTATAGCTACCACGCCAATCTCAATTTTCCCCAAATTGAGAACCCAAGCTCCCCGCTAAGGATTTCGTTACAATTCAATCTCCCCGATTGAATTACCCAAGAAAACTTCCCAGGATTTCACAACAACCAATTATAGATGATTACAACTGAAAGCTAGGATCCAATCACTCAAACAATATAACACGATGTAGTTGAGAGAGATGAGAGATTTTGAAACCCTAGATGAAGAACGTGAAGAAAGAATGTGACGGTGAGTGTTTGCGTTCTTTTCTTTTTGATTTGTGTGTTGTGTCTCTAACAATCGTGAAAACCCAATCCTATTTATAGGGATTGTAAAAATATGACCGTTGAAGCACTTTTTAACACAGTTGTGATAAGTGAGAAATCGATTGATTGCTTAAAAGAAAGAGAAGAGAAATCGATTTAGTGCTTCCAAAAACACAAGATAGAAATCGATTTTGTGCTTAAATAAAGGAAGCAAAAAATCGATTGTTCTCCTTAAAAGAATGAGTGAGAAATCGATTTTGCACTTAATGAAGGAAGTAGACAATCGATTGTTAGCTTTATAAAAATAAGGAAGGCAAGCTACAAGAGACAAGCCACAAATCGATTTCTTGCTTGAATGGCATAGGCTAGAAATCGATTTCTAGCTTGAATGAAATAGGTTGGAAATCGATTTTCCTCTTTAAAAACACAAAGTCATCAATCGATTGTTTTCTTTCCAAAACAAGTTCTTTTAAAACAATCAAGAAGTGGGAATCGATTGTTGGCTTTTAAAAGGAAGAGAGAAATCGATTATTGGCATAAAAACTAAGTGGGAATCGATTTCTAGCTTTATGTACCATATCAAGAATCGATTCTTTACTTCAAAAACAAATTCTTTTTAAAACACTAACTCATGAATCTATTTTCTTTAAAAAAACAGCAATTCAAGACTCAAACTATTTCTTTAAAAACACTTTGTGCCTAACCTAATTAAACATGGTTTTATATAAAATATTTTTCCAAGACAGTTCAATTTTAAAAGATCATCTCTCAACTACAAAAGTTATAAAGCAGAAGTGACGGGATCTTACACGCGTCCTATGCAAAGCAATATAACACATAAGTCTTGGACGCTTGAGTAGCTTCTCCTTCGAGCTTCTACACTTTAAGATATCATGTCAAGCGCTTTGGTTCATGCTCTGTGCTTTGGTTCATGCCCTGCGCTTTTGGTTCTTGCCCTGTGCTTTGGTTCAACTATAACCATTAGTAAACAGAGTGTAATTTGTTATCATACAAAACAAAGAGTGTTTGACCTTGGATCAACAAACTCCCCCTTTTTGATGATAACAAATTACCTTATGCATAGGGAGGCGATAAACAATAAACAACATCATAAGCTCCCCCTAAGCATAAGCATCAAGAAAACAAACAGCTAATACGCAAGAGAACCAAACATAGTGAGTTAAATAAACAAGCATCAATACTTTATTTAAATAAACAAGCAGCAAGACTTTCTCCCCCTTTGTTTTCATCAAAAAGGAGGGAATACACACAAGACACATAGCATATAATATAACAAGCACATAGCACCTCAAAAATAGATCACATAATCAAGCATACCTAGCTCTCTCCGGATCTTACAAAATTGAGCTTCGGCTAGTGGTTTCGTGAAGATGTCCGCCAACTTGTCCTTTGTGTTGAGAATGTAGCACTTACTTCCAAAAACCTTGAAGTATGAAATATTTGGAGCTCTACCATTCCACAACTCGTATGGCGTCTTGTTAAGAGATGGCCTCAGGTATACACGGTTGAGCACATGGCATGCTGTATCAACTGCATGTCCCCATAAATACGTGGGAAGGTTGTGCTCGTTCAGCATTGTTCTGCTCATCTCTTGTATGGTTCTGTTCTTTCTTTCCACCACACCGTTTTGTTGAGGAGTCCTTGGAGCTGAAAAGTTGTGATGAACACCATACTTTTCACACCGAGTCTTGAATGATGAATTTTCGTACTCTCCTCCATGATCACTTCTAATTTCCTTGATGGCTAAGCTTTTCTCATTCTGTAACTTTCTGCACAGCTTAGCAAACTCATTAAAAGCATCACTTTTATTTGCAAGTAGAATGACCCAAGTATACCTAGAATAATCATCTACAATCACGAAGACATACTTGGCCCTAGATTTACAACATCAATCTCACCAAATAAATCAAGATGGAGCAATGCAAGCACATTGTTAGTGGAAATAACAGGTTTTGAATTGAAGGAAGTTTTATGCAACTTACCTAGCTGACATGCATCACATAATTGACCCTTTTCATACTTTAGCTTGGGTAGACCTCTAACATGCTCATTCTTACACAACTTAGATAAAAGTTCAATACTAGCATGTCCTAAACGTCTATGCCACAAATTCACATCATCAACCAAGGAAGGCATGCATACAATATCATCACTCACATTGTCAAAATCAACATAATACACATTATTTTCTCGAAAGCCAGTAATATAAAGTTTAGAAGTCCTATGAGCAATAACACATTTATCAACAGAAAAATACACATCAAAATCACTATCACATAATTGACTGACACTTAGCAAGTTAAATTTCACACCATCAACTAGTAAAGCATTTTTAATTTTGATTGTGTTTTCCTTACCCACACAACCTTTACCTATTACTTGAGCAGATTCATTGTTGGCAAACTTCACAGATCCACTTGCTTTGTTGCTCAGCTTCAAGAATAGTGAGGCATCACCAGTCATATGCCTCGAGCACCCACTGTCAACCATCCACACATTTTTCTTCTTGGATGACTGACCAACCTGCAAAAGGAACACTAACAACTAGTACGAGGTACCCAAATTTGATTGGGTCCTTGGGGGTTAGTCTTCAGGGGGTTTGTTTTCACAATCCACCTTGGTTTCTTACAAGCAGGTATAAGGGTACCAAGCTCACACAATCTACGAATAGGGCATCTATGAGAGCTATGATTCCCTTTCTGACAATAAGTGCAAGAGAAAATAGTAGGCGTCTTACTTGAAGTGGCAGCTACAAAAATCACTTTCTTTTTCAAATCAGAGGAGGTGGAATTACCTTCATACCCAATACCTCTCCTATCAACATATTCATGTTGCGAGTGAAGTAACTTGGTTAAGATCTTTTCACCAACCTCAAACTTTTTTAAGGATTCTTTCAAATTTTCATTTTCAACCGTGACTTTTTCAAAATTTTGTTTAAGCTCAAGAAGCTCAAGGTTGAAAGGTTTAGTTTTATGTAGCTCATTCTTCAACTTAGCTACTTCCTTCTCAAGAGTCTCAATTTGAGTGAGCATGCTTTTGTTGCTCTTTCTCAAATCCTTAGATTTTATCAAAAGAGTTTCATGTTCATTATAAAGAGCGTCAAAAGCCTCACTCAAGTCTTGACTACTACACGCATCATCAAATAAGTCATCATGTTCAAGTGAATCAGAAAAACTATGGTTAGCAATGATTACCTTAGGGGTGTCATTTGCCATAAGACAAACAACATTTGCAACCTCCTCTTCTTCATCTGTTTCACCCTCAGTGTCAATATCGTCCCATGTAGCCTTCATGACTTTCTTTTGTGGGTACTTGGACTTTAGCTTTGGACAATTCACCTTGAGATGACCCGGTTTGTTGCATTCAAAACATTTTGGTTGATCATCTCTTTTCTCATAACTATCTCCTTTGTTGTACCCATATTTCTTTGAATAGTCATCCTTCCCAAACTTGTTGAATCTCATGAACTTTTTGAATTTCTTGGCCAACATAGGCATGTCTTCATCATCGGATTCTTCATCAGAGTCAACCTCTTTCCTTGCCATCTTAGGAGTCTTGGCAGCCGCAAGAGCAAGAGACTTCCTTTCTTTGACCGCTTCTTTTTCTTGAGTCTTCTTAGCGGCCAACACCACCTCAAATGCAAGAAGTGACCCAATCAAGTCTTCTTGAGGTAAAGTGCCAATATCTTTGGCTTCAGTGATAGCACAAGTCTTGGGAAAGAACTCACTAGTCAAGGATGCAAGAATCTTCCCATTCAAATCCTTCATTGAATACTTCTTCCCAAGTGCTCTCAAGTTATTCACTATCAAGTTCAATCTCTGGTGCATAGCTGCAACAGATTCACCTTCCTTCATCTTGAAAGCTTCATACTCCGAAGTGAGAATTCTAATCTTAGTATCCTTCACTTGACTCGTACCAACATGTGTAGCTTCTAGACAGTCCCAAATTTCCTTTGCTGTCTGACATCCTTTCACCCTTCCATATTCTTCTTCACATAAAGATAGGTGAAGAATATTCATTGCTTTGGCATTGAGAGATATTTTTTCTAGCTCAGACTTTCTCAGCTCACTCAAGTCAATGGCATAAATATCTTCAATAGGTACTTCCTCTGCTGTACCAGTGGCTTGATATTTGGTAGTATCTCCGTCAGCAGCAACACCAGGTTTAGTAATCTTGATTCTCATAGGAATGAGTGGTCCATCAACAATGATCCTCCATAAAGTGAAATCTATAGCCTGCACATGACATTTCATTCGACTACTCCAATAGTCATAGTTAGTCCCATCGAACAGGGGTGGCCTATTGAAGGACATCCCCTCTTTCATAAATGAACCCATAATCAAAAATTGCGAGATGTTAAGCTCAATATGCAATTTCTAGCTACTGATACCAATTGTTGGACTATATGATAACCTTAGAGGGGGGGTGAATAAGGTTATATGCTAAATATGACTTCTTTTGGATTTTCGAAAAATTAACAATGCTAGTTCAAATCGAATGCGGAAAAAATGAGATTTAAACTATATGCAACAACTTATGCAAACAATAACAATAACAGAAACAATTATAATTATAATTATAACGATAATCAAATCTGCGCGTGATAATAACAAGTACGATGACAGTTAACAATTATAAACGAAAACGCAAAGTAAAGATAAGGGATAGGAGTACACCGTGATTTTTACGAGGTTCGGGATAAAAGCCCTACGTCCTCGGCCTCTGGCTTTGAAACCTTCGGACTTGATAATAACCACTATATGAGAAGATACTTCTTCAACGTCTTACAAGCAAGCAACTTCGCTATAGCTACCACGCCAATCTCAATTTTCCCCAAATTGAGAACCCAAGCTCCCCGCTAAGGATTTCGTTACAATTCAATCTCCCCGATTGAATTACCCAAGAAAACTTCCCAGGATTTCACAACAACCAATTATAGATGATTACAACTGAAAGCTAGGATCCAATCACTCAAACAATATAACACGATGTAGTTGAGAGAGATGAGAGATTTTGAAACCCTAGATGAAGAACGTGAAGAAAGAATGTGACGGTGAGTGTTTGCGTTCTTTTCTTTTTGATTTGTGTGTTGTGTCTCTAACAATCGTGAAAACCCAATCCTATTTATAGGGATTGTAAAAATATGACCGTTGAAGCACTTTTTAACACAGTTGTGATAAGTGAGAAATCGATTGATTGCTTAAAAGAAAGAGAAGAGAAATCGATTTAGTGCTTCCAAAAACACAAGATAGAAATCGATTTTGTGCTTAAATAAAGGAAGCAAAAAATCGATTGTTCTCCTTAAAAGAATGAGTGAGAAATCGATTTTGCACTTAATGAAGGAAGTAGACAATCGATTGTTAGCTTTATAAAAATAAGGAAGGCAAGCTACAAGAGACAAGCCACAAATCGATTTCTTGCTTGAATGGCATAGGCTAGAAATCGATTTCTAGCTTGAATGAAATAGGTTGGAAATCGATTTTCCTCTTTAAAAACACAAAGTCATCAATCGATTGTTTTCTTTCCAAAACAAGTTCTTTTAAAACAATCAAGAAGTGGGAATCGATTGTTGGCTTTTAAAAGGAAGAGAGAAATCGATTATTGGCTTAAAAACTAAGTGGGAATCGATTTCTAGCTTTATGTACCATATCAAGAATCGATTCTTTACTTCAAAAACAAATTCTTTTTAAAACACTAACTCATGAATCTATTTTCTTTAAAAAAACAGCAATTCAAGACTCAAACTATTTCTTTAAAAACACTTTGTGCCTAACCTAATTAAACATGGTTTTATATAAAATATTTTTCCAAGACAGTTCAATTTTAAAAGATCATCTCTCAACTACAAAAGTTATAAAGCAGAAGTGACGGGATCTTACACGCGTCCTATGCAAAGCAATATAACACATAAGTCTTGGACGCTTGAGTAGCTTCTCCTTCGAGCTTCTACACTTTAAGATATCATGTCAAGCGCTTTGGTTCATGCTCTGTGCTTTGGTTCATGCCCTGCACTTTTGGTTCTTGCCCTGTGCTTTGGTTCAACTATAACCATTAGTAAACAGAGTGTAATTTGTTATCATACAAAACAAAGAGTGTTTGACCTTGGATCAACAGCTCCAAGGTGTATTTTCTTTGATTGAGAACAATACCTTTCTTGGTGCGTGCCACTTCAAGCCCAAGAAAAAATCTCAAAGCACCAAGATCCTTGATGCGAAACTGTGAGTCTAAAATCTGTTTGACAGTAGATATTTCATGCATATTGTTACCAGCCAAAACAACATCATCAACGTAAACAAGCAAGACAGTGATAGAAGGAGAAGCAGCTTTCACAAATAGAGAATGATCAGCAGAAGATTGTGTGTAACCCAGAGAAATAAGTGTTGAGGTTAATTTTTGATTCCATTGACGGCTGGGTTGTTTCAAGCCATAAAGAGATTTGTGTAGTTTACACACTTTAGTAGATCTATCAGCTTCAGAAACTGGGCAACCAGGGGGAATATTCATATAAACTTCTTCACTCAACTCACCATGAAGAAAGGCATTGTTGACATCCAGTTGTTCAAGGAACCAATTCCTGGATGTTGCAATCGCCAACAGAACTCTGACTGTAGTCATCTTGACCACAGGGCTGAAAGTTTCAAAGTAGTCCACCCCTTCCAATTGGTTATATCCTTTGGCTACAAGCCTAGCTTTGTGTCGCTCAAGAGAGCCATCAGCTCTATATTTAGTTTTATATACCCATTTACAGCCGATAGGTGTTTTACCTGCAGGAAGATCCACTAAAGACCAAGTGTTGTTCAATGCAAGAGCAGCAAGTTCATCATTCATTGCTTTCTGCCAACACTGATGTGGGGAAGCTTGTGCATAGGTGATGGGATCAATGGTGGAAGACACATTATAACAGAAAGTTTTATATGGCAAGGTGCAGTTATCATAAGTAAGCACAGAAGACAAAGGATAGGGTGAGGAATTACCTTGTGAATGACTGGTACAGCTAGAAAGGTTACAATGAAAATCCTGCAAGTAACTGGGTTGGTGAGTAACTCTAGTTGAACGTCTAAGGGGTGCAAGTGGTGAGTTAGAAAGAAAAGAAGAAGAATCAGATGTAGAGGGAGAGGGATCAGGGCTGCTGTGGCTGATTGAGGAAGGTAAATTTGGAGTGGCATAGCCTGTGTAAGTTGCTGTTTCTGCAGAAAGTTGATCAGAGGTGGTAATGTCTTGAGAAATGGGAGTGTTTGGTGTACTAAAATCTGTTGAATCAAAAGAAAAGGAGGGTTCTGGTGTAGGTTCAGTGGTTGTTTTTGGAAGTTGAATAGATGTAGTATTATGAAAAGGGAAGTGATCTTCATAGAAAATCACATTTCTTGATTGGATTAGTTGATGGGAGGATAGGTCATAAAGAATGTAGCCTTTTATGCCTTCCTTGAACCCCAAAAAAGCTGTTTTTCTGGCTATTGAATCAAATTTTGTAGGATTGGCAGATATAGTGGAAGAGTAAGCAAGGCATCCAAAATTTTTTAAATGTGTAAGGGAAGGTGGTTGGTTGTGAAGTAGTTCAAATGGTGATTTGTCATGAAGGATAGGGGTGGGAATTCTATTGATCAGATGAACAGAATGTTGAACAGCAAAAGTCCACAGTTTGTGAGGTAATTTGGCTTGGAAGAAAAGGGCACAGGCAAAATTTAGTATGTGTTGATGTTTTCTTTCAACTAGACCATTTTTTTGAGGGGTTTCAATGCATGATCTTTGGTGAATAATGCCTTTGCTAGAATAAAAATCATGCATGAGAAATTCCACACCATTGTCACTTCTAAGGCATTTTAATTTTGTGGTGAATTGGGTTTCAATGTAAGCTATGAAGTTTGTAATGTGAGTGCGAGTTTCTGATTTATTTTTCATAAGAATGAGCCATGTGTATCTAGTGAAGTCATCTACTAGTGTAAGAAAATATTTATGGCCAAGCATTGAAGTGTGGGAATAAGGTCCCCAAATGTCAGCATGTAGTAGTTCAAACCTGTGTGTAGTGAATGAAGTGCTTAAAGGGAATGAAAGTTTTCTTTGTTTTGCAAAATGACAAATATCACAAGGAAATTTATTATCATCAAATTGGACAAATGGAAACTGTTTGGAAATACAATGGTGCCTATCATGAGATAAATGTCCTAATCTCATGGGCCAAAGTCTAAAGTTGTCTATAATAGGTGTATTGGACTTACAGTTTGTACTAGGTGAGAAAACAACATTACAAGCAGAATTTGTTTCACTAACAGGCACAGTTACTTGTGTGGAGAACTTGTAAAGCTTCATTTCCAGTCTAGCTGATCCAATCATCCGCTTGGTAAGGGCCTGAAACAAATAGCAACCTTCATCATCAAAGAAGACATTGATCTTGCTACTAAGAGCAAGTTCTGGAACTGACATTAAATTGGATCCAAAATCTTCTATGTACAAGACATTGTACAGAACTATTTCATCAGTGATATTTACAGTCCCTATATGTGTTGCAATTGCTGTTGTGTGATTAGGACAATTAATAACAGTGTGTTTAATAGGTTTGTAACTGGAAAAGAGACTAAAATCAGAAATTATATGGTCAGTTGCACCTGTATCCACTATCCAAAGTATAAATTTCTCACCAGAAATTTGATTGAAGTTCAATCCAGAACTAGAGGCAGAGTTGGATGCAGGAATATGTGTCATTACAGTATTGGCTGAGTGATTGGATTTCTGAGCTTGTTGTATGGATTGTTGACGCATATCAAGTAGACCTTTATACTGATCTTGAGTGAAGCACATGGTGTTCCCATTGACAGATTCTGAACCTTTTTGTTGTACTTCTTGTTTTTGAGTTTCAATGTCGTTGGTAACAGAATTAGTAGAATTCTTCTGATTTCTGGACTAATATCCAAGAGGAAAACCATGAAGGAAATAGCATGTATCAATTGTGTGATTAGTTTTGTTGCAATTAGTACATAGTCTTGATTGTCCTCTGCCTTGTCCACGACCAAACCTACCTCTACCACGATTATTATTGCCTCCTCTATTAAAACTCTGTACATGATTTGCCATTAATGCAGGTTTAACATCACTATCTGCTTCTGTGGCTGTAGGTGGTGGAACTGTGAGATTCATGTTTCTTTCTTGTTGAATGACAAGAGAAACTGCCTTGGAGATTTGAGGAAGAGGATCCATCATCATGATCTGTCCTCTAACATGAGAATATTCCTCATTAAGGCCTTTGAGGAAACAGATTGTTTGATCCTGATCTCTAAATTGCTTTACAATTTGTGAAACACCACATGTACATGGAGTAGCACAAATGCAAGATGAAAGCGGACGAATTGAAGCTTTCTAATTCATCCCAAAGACACTTTAATTCAGTATAATATTCAGAAACGTCACGCGTACCTTGAGATAACTTGTAGATATCTTCTTGAATGTCTCCAATTCGGAACATGTCTCCTTGATCGAAGCGGTCACGAAGATCTTTCCAAGCGTCACATGCCTTATCGAAGAAGACGATGGACTTCGCAACATTAGTTGAAACAGATTTCTGAAGCCAAGCAAGAAGAAGATTGTTGCACCTAAACCACTGGTTGTAGATCGAGTGTGTCTTCGAAGGTGCAGTGATGGATCCATCGACGAACATCAATTTATTTTTCGAAATCAGAGATACGCGCATTGAACGGAGCCATGGCTGAAAATTTTTGCTGCCTTCTAATGCTGGTTGGACTACGACCACCGCAGGCGATTCGTTTGGATGAATGTAGAAAGGATTCGATGAATTGGTTGCAAAGTCAGCGTAGCTCTCAAGATTTTGGCTCGCCATTGCAAGAAATGATGAAATTGAAGTCGCTAAAGATGAAAAAATCGCGAAATCGTAATGAATCAAAGGAAATTTGTGAATTTAGAAAACCCTAACTGAAGCAGAATTAGGGATTGAAGAATGAACTGAACTCGAGATGTGTAGAGCTCGATTTGAACAAAGAAATTTCAAGAATTGAAGCAACCGATTGAGCAAATGGAACAATCAATCATCAATGGCGAGGCCATAGCTCAAAAATTGAGCTCTGATACCATGTTAGATTCAAAGAATGCACAGAGGAAGAAAGAAATTGTAGAATGCATTTTCTGTATATTGCTTCAATTGACTACAGAGTTCTGTTACAAGAGTATATATACGTTGTTGCACTAACTAACTGTAAACTAACTACACTAGTTAAATAATAAACTAGCTATTAACTGTAGTTAAACTAACTGTACAATCAGTCTAGATGCCTAATTACTTACAATCAACATTTACAATTAATATCACTAACATAATCCACTTCATTGTCTCAACAATTTGTAACATTCTTGTTTGGGATTGAGCACCCCTAGTGCTCCTTTAATGAAGTATTGCTTATCTAAAAATAAAATAAAAGCCCAATAACCAAAAATCAAAAGTGAGAAATTACACTTTAGAGAGCTACCAAGTACATACATTTATTTATGAGCCCCAACAGCACCACACCCTTTTGCCTTTTCCTTCGCTTGCTGGACAAACGTACAACAATAAAAGCAGTTATAATTTTCAGAAATTATAACTTTGAGAAGCATACTCAAAGTTATCGGTCAATATCACAAAATTGTTAAAATAACATGCCAGGTTTCCTTGGCAGATTGAGCAACATTGTTTTCCTTGTCCATAATGTTGCTTCTCTTTTCCAAAACAAGTAACATTTACCAAGCTATCTCACTCAAGGCTTCAAGTCTTCTAGAGGCATGTTGGCTTCAAACATTCTAACTACCTATCTCATCTTTGAACGATTCTTGGAAGAATCTTCAACTCTATAAGTAGCTGAAACGCCCAACGATGAAAGAGGTAGTTAGATCATTTGAAGTAGATCCGATGAATCATGTGCATGTTCTCATTGAATTTGCCATAATTTGACATGGTGGAGTTATTGTCTTTAAATGCCACATTATAGCAAACATGATGGTTAAGCATATATAGTTTTTGGGTGAATGTAAACGGTGATGAATATATATATATATATATATATATATATATATATATATATATAGTGTTTCGAATATATGACTTGAGGTACACATGCGGTGATTTGCGCCTTTTATGCGAGACGTTTTAGTCTGGCTTCATGAACAAGGACTTTTGTACATCATAGCTTATCTAGATGAGTGTTTAACCACATCTTGTTAGAATACGAAAACTTAGAACGATGGAATAGATCCATCCTACTAAAAATAGAGAACACTTTTCAGTCAAACCATCATACGTGTTAAAAAAGAAAAGAAAGAAAATAAAATGTATGTTAAGATCTATAATTAGTTACTATAAAGCTTCATTTTTTATTAGGTTTAATAATGGATTTTCTTTTGTTACTTTATATCATTTTTGAATACCTACATTGTCAATATTGGACAATTAGAAGATAAAATGTAAGATTTTGAATAACGTTTCGAAGTCAAACATCTTTTTATCTTTGAAATATCTAAAAGTTCATAACAAGTAAAATCATTGTTGCAGGACTTATTTATAAGTTATTTTCATTTGAAACCAAGAGAAATATTTACATTGAAGTTGATGAATATCAACATTCCAAACATTTGTAAATTGTAATTTTTAATGAAGAATAGTGTAATTTTGAGAATAAAAGAGACAACAATGTAACTTATCAATAAACTCCAACTGCCAACATTGTTTACCTTTTATAATCGTTTAGATCCTCTCAAGTACTTGTTTTTTCAAATAGAAGAGGGACTAATACATACATTCGAAAGTAGTAAATGTAATAACTAATTGCATAGCACAAGTGGCAGATACTTGGGCTCCTTAACCATTTTGGTCTAGGGTTCGATCTCTGACCGATGCATTACCTGGTGGGAGAGGTCAGCTCCTTATATAATCTCAGTACCTCAGCTCCTTTTTTGTATGCGTCATTCTTTGTCTCTTACTTGGCACAAGTACTTCAAAAGAGTTTATCTTCTTTTATCAATTTTTCCCCATAGATTTGGCTACTCTAAAGTCACTTTTTATTCAATTCACCTAATTCACATAAATTTAGGCTAAATTAAAGAGTATTTAGGTATTCCTTTAAGTCACTAACTCCAAAATATTCTCTCGTCACATTTTGCCTAGATGAAGGTGAATGTAAGTGAATTAAGGGAAAAGTGACTTTAAAGAATCCAAATCCCTGATTAATAATGTGTGCATCACTCCCAAATCATTATCATCTACTTTGAATTTATGATAGTGATGAAGACACCAACGATCAAAATGTCTAATTTCGAAAAATCATTCTTCTTGATAGTGATGAAGACACCAACGTCATATATGTGAAATACCAAGCATTACACTTTTTGTGAGACGGATTGCATACTAAGGCTCTATTTGGCAAGTCAAATCCACTAGCTTATAGCGGACTTGACTAGCAGATAGCGATAGAAAAACTTAGATGTGTTTGGCAAGCAGTAGTGGTTAGCTTTGTTGGAATGAAAATCTCTTTCCATGTTTTCATGATACAAACTTAGTAAGACATTAAGTTTTCTAGTTAATGTTTATCTAACATGTTTATTTCAAGTGTTAAAAACAAGCCTCAAAGATAGCAAAATGTGAAACTACCTTGAACTAAAAAGAGCATAAAAATAAAAAGGTAGAAATGAGATGTGAAGGTTGAAATATGTGAAGGTTAAAGATATGCGAAGGTTGACCAAAAAGTCAACGCAAAAAGTCAACTCAACATTGACCAGAATTCAAAAGAAGTGTAGCCCCACATTTATAAGTAAGATCCAGAAATGTGAAGGTTGAAGAACAAAATGAAGAACATAATATGAAGATCATGATCATCAAGCTTCTCAACATGACAAACATGTTTGTTCGCATTTATTGAAAATCAGAGAGTTTTAAATGCTGAAATCTTGCAATAAATGAAGGAGGAACTCCTTGATTATTCCTAGGCCAAACAAAAGGTGTTTAAGGTATAAAGGATGTGAAGCTTCGTGTATAGCTGTTATATATGCTTTTGAAGTACAAGCCAGCTAAGGGAAAGTCAGAACACTGAAGGAAAAGGACTGTGTCAGCATGTGAAGCTTGAAAAGTTAACTTAAGGTACAACTGTCAGCTTGTGAAGCTTCAAAAGCTGTCAGCATTGGACCCTTACATCTAGTCATTCCTATGGACCAATGGACATCTGCAAACGGCTATATTCAAGTTTCCAACGGGCTATATTCAGTTCCTATGACTATTTAAAGGCTAAAATTCAAAGTCGCAAATCATGAGAGTGAATTGGAACCTACAAAATTAAAGCTTCACAAAGTTCATCCAACCTACTCATCCCACACTCAAGCTACACAAATTTGGGATTTTATTATAGAGTGTGTGTTAGCTTGTTATACATTGTTGTAAACACTTAGTGTGTTATATTCTCAAGCTATTGTATATCCCAAACCCAAACGTTTGATTGTAAAAGAACTATCTACTGAGCATTCCATCAAGCTACCTAGAGAGATGTGAGTGTTGGTGAGAATCTACTTAATAGAGGAATCCTTTAGGAAACTAGGGAGAGTTTTCTAGTAGGAAGAACAGCTTGGTGTAGCTGTGTAAGAGAGCACGTTGCTTTTGTGTGTTGATCAAAAGCAAATGTTGTTTGAAGTCTTTTGTCGTTGAGCAAAAGCAAGTGTAAGTGCTTTTTGGAAGACAGTGGAAATACTCACTTGGGAAGTGGGGAGAGGACGTAGCCATTGTTGGGTGAACCTCTATAACTCTATTGTGTTCTTTACTTGCTTTTCATACTATCTACCTACTTGCTTAATACTTGTGATTGTTTTCAAAACCTTGTGAAGGTTAACTCAATCAACCTTCTCAAGACAGTTTTTCAAACTTATACTTAATCTTTTCATTATCTGATTAGTTTGTTTCAAACCATTATCTTACTAGCTAAAGTTTGTTTAATCCATCTTTATTATTTATCATATATACATTGACTGTTTGTTAGTGAAACTAACTCTAACCTTCTCAACCCCAATTAGTTTATCTTGTGTAACTTAGTCACTTCAAGCTTTGTTGAGGTAGCTTATAGCATTTTTGAAACTTTACTTCAAGTAGAGATTGAGTTTATAGCATATATTGTCTCATCTTTTTTTTGTCACTTTTACCTTTATTATTTTTAGGATATTACTGCAAATGGCATCTGTGACTGCTGTGACTGTATCGAACTAATAAGCAGTTGATCTGAGTTTTTTTTTCCAATTATGTAGCAATGGAATTATAAGGCTACCATATTTTTTTTGGTAAATAATTTAAGGCTGCTGTTAAATTAAAATAAAAAAATATAAAATAACTTCTGCATCAAGTACGTGCACAAATTTCATGATAAAAAGTCAAAAAAGTATCACAAGGCTATTGTTAACACAAAGTTATTAAAATATAAATTTAAACAACTTATTATTTTTTTTAATTTTTTTTTTGAATTGATAGAGAGCAAATGCCCGGAAAAGAGCTTACAAGGAGATTACACGCGGAGTAGGAACTCCACTAATATAATCCATTACAAACTGAGAGACTTCCTTAGGGATCCTATCATACAATATCATGGTTTCTATTTGCTGGCTTCCAATACATGCCAATGTATCAGCACATTTATTGGCTTCACGGTAGGCATGAACAAACTCCACTTGCCACTGAGATCTTTTTCCTAATTCAGTAATTATGCGTATCAAGTTCCAACCATCACTCCTACCTGCAGCGCCTTGCAGGAGATGTTGGATGATAGTCTTGGAATCGACTTCAACAATAAGCTGTGTGAATCCCAGCCTAAGAGCCACCTGCAACCGTTCGTAAATTTCCCAAAGTTCAACAACATACTCATTACAGTAGCCTAGAGACTTGGAGAAACCTGCCCTCCACCTACCATCTTGACCTCGCAAAGTACCTCCACAACCTGCAAGACCACAGGACTTACACCAGCATTGTTGCTTTAACCTTATTAGGCTTGCACCAGCTGTGTTTAATTTGATCCACCCTGTCGCAGGTGGTTGCCATTACACCAACATTGTTGCTTTAACCTTATTAGGCTTCATAACCTGGTGTAAGTTAGCTTGTCTATAAGCACAAGTTGCCTTAACAATCTCAGTCCACGGGCGCCACGACATAACAAAGTCATCATCATGTATACATATTTTGCCACTACCAAAGCGAATGACAAGCATTGGCCCAAAGGGCAGGCCAATGAATATCTGAATCCTTGCCCAGGTTACCAGTAAGGTTCATTTTGATCCACTCCTCCAAGTTTGAGTTGAAAAAGGACGTTCTAGTGTCAATCTCACAAGATTGATCCAAATTGAGAAAGCTATTGGACAATCTCGCATAACATGTAAAGTTGACTCCATCTCATCCTTGCACTGGTAGCAGGTAGCAGTTCCCAAGTTCATACGAGCTTTCCTACTATTGGTCAACAATCTATCATGTCTTAACAGCCAAATGAACTGCCTCACACGCTCCTTCACCTATAATTTCCAAATAACATTCCACACTGGTTGAGCATTATCTGCAATGTTGAAATTACACAGCATATGGTAAGTGGCAGATACTGTGAAACGACCATCTGCAGTCCCTGGTCATAAGCAAATGTCATCAGTATTCAATGCATTGGGAGGAGGAATAGCAGGCAAACGATCTATAATTTCATCAGGCAACCAACATCTCAAAACATCCATATTTTAGGCCCCCCAGTGGTAGTTAACTCGGCAACACTGCAATCTTGCAGCTCAACTAGAATATTAAGACCTAGATCCGAAATTCTTATATCCCAGGCTAACCAATTATCCTTCCAAGCATGTATCCTTCTTCCATTTCCTAGAACCAAAATTCATCGGTGGAAAAGCTGGTACTCCTCTTGGGACCTCCATGTACACATCTTCATCAAGATCACCCTACAAAAATGCATTATTAACATCAAGCTGGTGCAGTGACCATTTTTTCATAGAAGCCACAGCCAGCAAAACCCTCACAGTAGTCAATTTTGCTACTGGACTGAAGGTGTCAAAGAAGTCAAGTCCTTCTATCTGATTGTAGCCTTTAGCAACTAGTGTTGCTTTAAACCTCTCCACAGAACCATCTGCCTTATGCTTCACTTTGTAAACCCACTTACTTCCAAGGGGCTTGACATTATGTGGTAAGTCAACCAACTTCCAAGTACCATTCCTTTCTAGTGCTTCTAACTCAGTATTCATGGCTTGAACCCAAGAATCATTTTTACAGGCATCATCATAACACTGCAGCTCTATGACAGTATTTAAAGCACTAGAGAATTTTTGTTGAGCATGAGACAAATTAGAAAAGGAATGGAAATTTTGAATGGGATAAGAAGTACCTGATGATGATGCCTTGTATGATGACTTTGAGAGACTATATACATAATCAGATAGATATGTAGGAGCTTGTCTTTCTCTGTTTGATGTTCTTCTCTCCGTGACTATTTCTGCAGGTTCAGTGGCAGTTTCACAAATATCAGTTTGTTCCCCTGTTCCCTCATTCACTTCAATTGGGTCACTGGCAGTGAAGTTATGAGGGAAGTAATGCCATTGAGAAATAGGTTGAGTTCCCTGTAAGGCAGCACACTGTCATGGTAGTTAGTATTCCTAGATGCAAAGATTTCTCTATTGTTCAAATCAAGCAATATTGCCCCCTTTACACCTGCCATGTACCCTAGAAAGACACAACTAGTTTGATGTATTATCCCCTTGGATGCATAAAAGTCTGAGACAAGGAATCTGGGCCATTATCAGTACTAATGGTTTTCACTTTAGTGTCATATTGGGTTCCAGTCATGTTAATGAAGGTTTTTAGGGAGTTGCTTACTTCAGCTTTGGATTTTAGTAAAGTTACCCAGGTGTATCTACTAAAATCATCAACTATAGTCAAAAAATACTTATGACCTTGTATAGAAATTGTAGAGACAGGTCCACATATATCTAAATGTATTATTTCATAGGGTTTTGTAGCCCTGCTAGCACTTAAGTTATAAGGCAACCTCTTGTGTCTAGCATAGTGGCATACATCACATATTGCACCTTCATCAGGTTTTACAAAAGAGAAATCATTACACATTAATTTCATTCTACTAGGGGACAAGTGGCCTAGCCTAAAATGCCATAAGGCAGACTCTGGAAGTCTCTCAGCACTTCCTTCTTCAGCTGCAACCCTATTCACTCTCTTGGTCTCTATCTCCAAGTATATAAGTCCCTCAAACATCACACCTGAACCAATCATCCCCTTGGTCTTCAAATCCTGTATGTCACATTTTGGGCCACAAAAGTCAACTCTAATATTTGCTATGAGTAATTTTGGAACTGACAGAAAGTTAAGTGTAAAACTAGGCACACATAACACATTATGAATTTGAAAAGAGGGACTAAAAACAATAGTTCAAGCAAATTTGGCTATAACAGTATTCCCATATGGCAATGTGATTCTTACTGGTTTTATGGCAACATAATTTTTGAAATATTTGAGGGAACAACATATGTGATCTTTGGCTCCAGAATCAATTAACCCAGGAGCCAAGGTGATTAGATTTCAGAGAACAAGCAAGGGGAAATATACCTGAGTCTGCAAAAGGGGAATAGTCAATCTTTATTACCATGTTTGCCTTGCGGGTGGCAGCAGGCTGAGTGATCTTACTCTATTGAATGAGGTTCAGCAGCTTCTCATATTGTTCCTGGGAAATTCCAATTCTGCTTTCTTCCTTTGTCTCAGTGTTTGTAGCATTTGCAGAGTGTGCAGAGCTTGAAGCATTCTTCCCCCAATGTGGAGGAAAGCCATGTTTCTTGTAACACACATCTATAGTGTGGCCAGTCTTCCCACAGTGAGTGGAAACCTTGCCCTTGTTGGTGTAATTTCCAGAGTAATTCCCAGAATATCCACTCTTGCCTCTACCTTGACCCTTCTTTGTAGAGCTGGAAAAATGGGCCGAGCCCGCCGGGCCAGCCCGAAAAAGCCCTAAAAAACATAGGGCTTGGGCCGATAAAATCAAGCCCATTTTTATAATGTTACCAAAAGATTGGGTTTAAAATGCTACCAAAAGATTACCAAATCTAATATGTTCGGTGTCACTACGTTAACTCACTGCCTCACTTTGAGGTTCCCACATCACTACTCAGAGTTTCACACTTCACCTACATTCAATACAAGTTGTATCTCCTTTTGTAAGCCCCTGCCCGACGAGGAATCACAATTACATCTTTTCGGTTCATCTTTTTCAATAGTGAATAATGAATATAATGCTTCACTTTGACATTGAAATATCTACTCATACCTTATAAGCAATATTTTTAAGCTTTCATTTTGTGATATTTCCTGATAGTGCTCACTGTGTTATTCTTGTAATGCTTCACGTTTAATATACAACTACACAAGAGTGTTTACGGTGGGTGACAGTAAGCATTTTTTTTTAAAAAATTTTTTATAATTGTGAGCATTTAAAAAAAATTATCTTTTTAATTAGCATTGCGTATAATGCGGGCTAGCCCGAAAAGCCCGTAGCCCGCATAGGGCCGGGCTTGGGCCATAAAGTTTGAGCCCGCTTTTTCATCCGGGCTTTTTGGCCCGGTCCATGAAAGCCCAAGCCCGACATGGGCCGGCCCGATGTGGGCCGGGTAGCCCGTTTTCCAGTTCTACTTCTTTGTATCAGCATTGGCATTACCCACCAACAACTTACTCTCTTCAGTCTCTGAAACCTGTCTTTCTTGCTATATTACCATGGAGAAAATCTTATTTAAGTTTGGTAGGGGATCCATCAATAGAATATAGAATTTTATCATAGCATAGTTTTCATTAAGCCCTGTGAGAAATCTAATTGTCTTGCTAAGACTGTGTGCTTGTGAGCCATTTCCATCTCAGTCATACATACACATTTCCTAGGGCATCCACAAGATTGCTCAGGCATATACGCCTCTAACTCTTCCCACAGAACTTTCAATTCAGAAAAAAATTCTATTACACTAAGAGATCCTCGTTTCAAAGCATAAATCTCACACTGTAACTCAAATCCTAATCAGATCTCCTTGAGAGAATCGTTCCTTGAGCTCTTTCCAAACATCTACAGCATTTTCAAGGAATACTATGCTATGTCCTATGGATTCAGCTACATAATTGGTAATCCATGAATGAGCCAACAAGTTACATCTACTCCAAGCTTTAAAACTAGGGTGAAAGGATTCAGGTACCTCAATTGTGCCATCAACAAAGTCAAAATTGTTCTTTCCACCAAGAGCCCTTCTCATCGATCTTGCCCAGCTGTGATAGTTGGCTCCAATCGTGCTCAACACTGAAGTCACTGAAACAGAGCTTGGTCCGTCACTTGGATGAACATAGTGGACGCTCGGGGCATCTGCTGCTGGCAAAGTATTAGATATATAGTTAGTTAGAAGTTAGAGAGATAGTTAGTTGGTAGTTACAAATGAGTTTGTTAGATAGTTGTTACTAATTAGTGAGTTAGTTAGTAGTTAGTTTTATGCCTATATAAAGAGGCTTCATGTAATCATTTCACACCACTCTTATCATTTTTCTATCAATTCATTTGATGAATATTTGATCTCTTAATCTTTTCTCTTTTATCTTCAATGGATGCCATATTATTCAATATGGTATCAGAGCACACATGGTATCCACCTTGAATCTGAATTCCGCTGCAGGTTCTTTTTCGTTTTATTAGTTTTCTTTTCATTCATTTCCTTTTCCGATTTATTCCTTCTTCCATTTGCATCCTTTTTTGCTTCCGTTTCTTGATTTGTTCATCCATGAGAAACAGTTTCTTTACATTCTTTCCCTCTTTGTTCATGGCGTTTGAAACCAATATTTCGCAATTCACCATTCAGTTTGCATTTTTTGTTCTGTGATTCAAATTTTGATTTTTCATTTCATGATTTGCCTTTGATTCCTCATTTGCGACTTTCGTTTTTTGATATCGCAATTTTCCTTGATCGCTCTTTTGCGTTTTGCAATTTTAGAGTTTGTGATTCTCCATTGCATTTGTATTTTCGATTTCGCATTTTGTGCTCTTAGTTGCATTTCACTTTTCTGATCTTGTTGATCGTTCTTGATTCCGATTTCATCATTCTTAGTTATTCTTGGGTTTTCCCCAATTTGATTTCGGAAATTCGTTTTTGTTAGGGTTTTCACTTTCTTTTCCCCAATTCTTGATATTTCGTTTTCGGAAATTTTGGAATTTGTGATCTCTAACTTTCGATGTGCGTTGCGTTCTTTCTTCTTCACGTTTGCGTGTTCTGCAATTCCGCACATCACTTTTTTGGTGTTCTTTCAATTACATCATTCCTCTGTTTTTTGCGTTTCCCATAATTTCAAATTCGCAAATTCTTTGAATCGATTTTGATTCAATCATTCGCTTTTCAATCAGAATCGCGTTTTTCTCCTTACTCTCGCTTCTATGAGAGTGTTAGTTTCTGCAACTTGCTTTCGTT
The DNA here is from genome assembly GCA_963573325.1 of Astragalus glycyphyllos. NCBI lineage: Eukaryota > Viridiplantae > Streptophyta > Magnoliopsida > Fabales > Fabaceae > Astragalus > Astragalus glycyphyllos. The sequence goes on along the minus strand of OY754314.1, from coordinate 13,009,406 downwards.
TGTTCCATTTCTGATTCGTTTGACACAAATTGTTTGTTAGTATCAGTAATCGTCGTCTCCGTTTGCAATTCTTGCATATCAGTTTTGCGATTTCGCTTCATTGTCCTCCTTTCATGCCGATTCCCGATGATTGTGATCTGAAGCGGAGTTCCGTATTTCCGCACATCCTATTTTGGCGTTCTTTCACATCGCCGTATTGCATTTCGCTTCACTGTCCTCCTTTCATTTTGATTCCCGATGATTGTGATCTGAAGCGGAGTTCCGATTTCATTTTGGATCGTGATATTCCTTTTCTCTTTGCCATTATGGCATCTTCTTTTCTTGTGCTATTATTCTTCTTCATATCATCTTGGTTTATGTGGGTGCTGATTACCCTTTTCTGCATTGTTGGTGTTGTTGTGATTTCTGGTGGCATGTTACTAGTGTACCGCTTTCAAGAATCCAAGAAAAATGTTCTTGCTATTCCTATTTGCACCTGATGTTTTTTGCTCATCAGAATTATCAAGATGAATCTGATGGTACAATTAGTGAGCAGATCAATGTGGAGTGTAGTTTCATGTATATCACTCCTTCCTTGCATACTTCAACAGAGACAACATATCTTGAGTTTAAAAGTTCAAGGCTCACAGTAGTTGATTAACTATGAATCATTGTAATTTTCCTTTGTTTTGATGTATCTCTCTATTGTTCATGTCAAGCTAGAAGTGTTGTGAACAACTTCTAGCTTGCGGGGGACTATTAGATATATAGTTAGTTAGAAGTTAGAGAGATAGTTAGTTGGTAGTTACAAATGAGTTTGTTAGATAGTTGTTACTAATTAGTGAGTTAGTTAGTAGTTAATTTTATGCCTATATAAAGAGGCTTCATGTAATCATTTCACACAACTCTTATCATTTTTCTATCAATTCATTTGATGAATATTTGATCTCTTAATCTTTTCTCTTTTATCTTCAATGGATGCCATATTATTCAATACGAAGTTGGTTGAGTAGTCTGAGGTGGTGGTTGGCGTCCACCGCCGAAAGTAGAGGCATTATTGTTGCAAGCCATTTAAGCGAGAAGAAAGCAGAAAGGAAAAATTAGGGCTAGGTATTCAGAGTAATTGCTCTGATACCATCATAAAATTGAAATACTCCATTGCTACTGAATTTAGCTCACAGAGCAAGAAGAGAATGATTTCATTCAACGATTAGGAATTACAATAGTACCACTAAATATAGGGAAACTAAGGTGCATGATGCACTACATTGCAAACCATAACAGAGAATCAAAATGAGCAAAAAATCTAGCTAAAAGAATCCAAAACAGAAAGGAAAGAGAAGAAGATGGTGTTGTTGTGTTGCCTTCCCACGATAGAATTGAGCTGTGAATTGTTTTCTCACTTTTGCCCTTGGCATCTTTTGCATAGATATTTATTGCAGCTTGATATAGAAGCTGTTGATGCATCAACTTTGATACAAAATCTACATGATATTTATTTATGCAAAGATGCCAAGGATGGGTTGAAATGGATAGGAAATATAGGGGGCTCTTTTTCAGTTAAATAGTGTTATGCTATTTTGATGTATGGCTTGTAGGGAAATACCATAGGAGAGGCGCTCAGTATTGGTTTGAGAGAATTGTGGAAATCACATTAGCCATCCAAAGTTTGCATATTTGTGTGGAGATTGCTAATTATGGAAAGCTTCCAACAAGATAGAATTTATTTCTAAGAGGGGTGCGCATATCAAATGAATGACGTCCTATTTGTAATGATCAGAGAATGGAGCTTCTAGTACTGAGCACGTTGAAGTGGAGAATGCAAGCAGTTACTCCTTTCTCTTTCATTGATTATTTCCTTTCTAAGATCAATGATAACCAGAGTTCATTAAGATCTTTGATCTCGCGATCTACCCAACTTATACTGAGCACTGTGAAAAAAAACTAACTCTTTGGAGTTCAAATCTTTCGAGATTGCAACAGCTGTGGCAATGTATGTTGTGGGACATTCCGAAACCGAAACAATTTAATTTTTTTTGACGGAGAAACCTAAACAATTGACACTGGCAAAACAATTTCTATTCTCACTCAACACGTAGAAAAGGAGAATTATTAAAGTGTGTTCAAATGATCCAAGATTTCACATTGTTTCGTGTCTCTGCCAAGGATCCAATTACAAAAGTGATGATACAAATTGTGGATCATGTTCTTCTTCACACAAATTGTGGAGCTGAGATATTGTAGCATATATAAAGGAGGAAGCTAAACACATTGTGGAGATGAGATATTGTAGCATAAGTTGTACTTGCTAGCATTATCTTAATTACATTAGTTATTTAATCTGCGTCAGTTCTTAAAAAAAATTACCAAAAAATGATAATATTGAAACCTATTCTTTAGGAGGTTACTGAACCTATTATTTACGATTAGCTTATTGTGAAGGGAACAAATGACACCTATTACTATAGTTTCTTTATGAAAATAAAAAAACTGAGGGCCATTAAAATAATGATTTGGTATTGGTTTATGACAAATTTAGATTCATTTGTGACAAATTACACTTTAGAGAGCTATCAACTACATAGATTCATTTGTGAGCCCCAATTGTGCTCTTGACAAGATCAACACACCCTTGTGTGTTTTCCTTCACTTGTTCGACAACCTAAAACAAAAAAATAGTTCCATCAATCAGCAAAGTTGCCAAATAAGGTTCACCACTTACTTGTCTAACTATTCTAAATCTTTTAAGACAAAATTCAATTTCTTCATAATTTTGAGAAGCAGTTATAACTTACGCATGAGTCAAAGTCTCCATTTACTATCTTTTTTTTGTTCGCGTTTTCATTTCCACTCATATCACTTAAAAAGAATGAGACACCGGTGAAAAAAACTATATATTTTCTGAAATTTTGAAGTACCAAAATCACCATTTTAATATTTTTAAAAGTACATTCTGCCCAATTAATAGTCTTTAATTTTACCATCTCTTGATCACAACTCTGCACTATAATAGTACTTTATCTCGTTATCAGCAGGAAAAAATAATTATTTAAGAAAACTAAAGTAGAAAGAGTAAACAAAAACATACTAAAAATCATTAGTCAATATCACAAAATTGTTAAAATAACATGTCTGGATTCCTTTGCAGATTGAGCAGCATTGTTTTCCTTGTCCTCACATTGCTTCTCTTTTCCAAACCAGGTAACATTTGCCAAGCTATCTCCCTCAAGTCTTCAAGTCTTCTAGGAACACGTTGGCTTCAAACATTCTAACTACCTGGCTCATTCTTGAGCGATTCTTGGAAGAATTTTCAACTCTATAAGTAACTGAAACGCCCACTAATGAGTCAAGTAGTTAGATCATATGAAGTAGATCCGGTGAATCGTGTGGATGTTCTCGGTTGGATATTCCATTATTTGGGAGTTTTGGTCTTTAAATCCCACATAATAGAAAACATCATGGTTAAGCAAATATATCTTTTAGCTGAACGTAAATGGTGATGAATACATATAGTGTTTCAAATGTATGACTTGAGGCACACATGTGATGATTTGCGTCTTTTATGTGAGATGTTTTAGTTTGGCCTCAAGAACAAGGACAATTGTACATCATAGCTTGTCTAGAAGAGTGTTTAACCACATCTTTTTAGAATACGAAACCTTAGACTAACAATGGAATAGGTTCATCCTACTAAAAATAGACAACACTCAAATCATCTTAGATGTTTAAGAAAATTAAAAAATCTCTGTATGTTAAGATGTATAACTAGCTATTATAAAGCTTCATTCTTGATTAGGTTTAATAATGGATGTTCTTTTGTTACTATATGTATATTGTTCTGGACTGGGCCACGAGGCCCATTCAGCAATTAGACATGGATTGGCCCAATTACTTTGATCCATATCCACAACATACAAGCCCAATTATGACTCTCATAACTTGGATGGCTCATATCGACTCAGTCAATCCAACAGCTCAAAACTGGCACGCTTCCCTATAAATACTGGCTACATTGCCATAATTGGGTACACTTTCATTCCTAACTGAATCACTCACCTATTCTCAGTACTAACTAGCGCGTCGGAGTGGCTTCGTAAGTACCCCTCCCGGGCTCATACTGACCTCCGGCCAGACAGCGAGAGACTACTAACTGCAGTTCCCCCTACACTACAAGGTACAGAACATTGGCGACCACAGTGGGAGGTCTCTACCTTTCACATCATCCCTACTCTTAGAACTTTTTTCTCTTACACTCCCATGGCTCCCAGAGGCAGACCCCAAGTTAAGAGCGTTGATGTGCCTGCACCCCAGCCTGAAGGCACTCCTGAGGGCAATGTCGCCACTCACAAAGATACCCCCATCCAGGCTCCGCAGGAAGACCCCCCACAGGGAGGGGTTCAACCCTCAGATGGGAACCAACTATTGGATCTTCTGGCCAACCGCACTCAGACTATGTTGCAGCAAGAAGCACGCCTTAGGCAAATTGCGAGGCGTGTGGCCTCCATGCCCGAACAGCCTCCTCCTTACTGGGTAACTCCCCCTCAAACAACTGTGGTCTCAAGACACCATCGATCTCCCCCTCGAAGGCATCACGCCCATCGTTCCCCACCAAGGCGGAGGCACGCGCATCGTTCTCCCCCTTGGCATCAGAAACATCGTGGGTCAGACTCACCACCAAGGGCTCCTCCATCCTCTCCGGATGGGACTTATTGGCCTGATGACTCCCACTTCAGGGCCTCTTCACGTGACTCCTCTGATTCGTGTGAAAGGTCAAGGAGCAGGGCTAAGACTTACAAGAGACGTCACCGAGGATCGCCATCGAGGAGCTCCCCCGACAAGCACGGGTATCAAGACCTTGACTTCCAGGATATCTCTCCTCGTAACTCAAGGAGGTTTTTCGACGAAGGACCCTTCACTCGGAAGGTGGATGAATGCCCAATACCAAGGACCTTGGAGAAACTGCCAACCCTCAAGATGTACGATGGGACCGGAGATCCAGATCGACACTTAGGACATTTCTGCCTGATGATGCGTATAGAGGCGCTCGGGAACCCGTTCATTGCAAGATCTTCCTTCTTACCCTCGAAGACACCGCATTAGAGTGGTTTCAAGAGCTGAAGCCAAACTCCATCTCTTCATGGGGACAACTGGCAAGAATGTTCACAGCTCGTTTCACCGCCTTCCGGCTGAAACCCAAATCTGATGAAGTGTTGAAGGCTGTCAGGCAGCGGGACGGTGAGACACTGAGGGAATACATTGAGCGTTTCAATAAGGAAGCTTCATGTGTTCTGAATTTGGAGGATAAACAAAGATTGTTTTGGATGAAAGATGGCCTCAAGCAAGGAAGTCTTTTTGAAATTTATATGGGGATCAACAATCCCAAGGATTTGGCTGAGTTTCTTCAAAAGTCTCAAAAGTACATGGACTATGAAGAGAACAAGATGGCATAGCATGAGGCAGCCAAAGATGGGGATAACAAGGGTGATACCTGAGAAATCCGGCAGCCAAAGCCTTTGGTGTTGAAGGAAGGCCAAAATCCCTCAAGGAAATGGTGTCGCTATCATCGCAGAAATGACTTAGAAGGGAAAACTCTTGCAATATGCGAGAAAGGATGGAGAGCCTGCTGACTCGCGTAAGAGGCCCCGATCACCCACGAGAAGGTCTAGATTCGCTCGAAAGGCAAGACTGTAGCCAGCAAAGTGGTCAAAGTTGTTAGAGATGATGACAGTGAATCTACCGAAAAGGAGGACACCCAAAAGTCTAAGGGAAGGCCAGTGGCCATGGTGATTCATGGAACCAACGCCCTTGATGATTGGGGATCAAATAAATCAATGAAGAGAAGGTGGAAAGATATTATGAATGTGGCATCTACCTCAACCATCAGGGAAGGACCAGCTAGGCCACGTCTATCCTTTGATGATAAGGATTTGCTAGACGGAAGACCAAGTAAGCATATCCCGCTGCTGATCTCGGCTATCATGGCCAATATTGAAGTAAAAAGAATCCTTGTCGACCAGGGTAGCTTAGTGGACATTATTTTCGAAGATTTGCTGCAAGTCCTGAACATCTCCCCTAATGATGTGACTCCCTACCGGGGGAAGGATTTGACAGGATTCAATGGGTCAAAAACCAAACTACTTGGCCATTTGGAGCTGATGGTCACCTATGGAGACCCTGATGGCAAACAACCTTTATTCAGAACTGTCAAGACAGCCTTCCCAGTCCTCCCATGCAAGTCTGTATACCAATGCATTATCAGAAGGCCGACATTAGGCAGACTGGAGGCAGTAACCTCAACGATTCACCTAAAGATGAAATTTTACAGTTTAGAAAAAAGATTGTGACCCTTCAAGCTGACTTGGGTGCGGCACGCAGGTGCTTCTTCATGAGTTATAAGGATGAAACAGAAACTATTGAAGTAAGAGACCCAAATAAGGGGTCAGGAAAGGAAGCTAATGTGAATTTGGCAGACTTAGATGCCAGGTATGATCCAGATAGCGAGGATGAGGATGAGGATTCCATCCTCGCAAAGGAGCTCAAGAAGCGCGTGAAGAGACCCAAACCAGACGGCGAGTTCATATCTATTCAGTTGGGGGAAGATACCACTAAGACTGTCAAGATAGGCTCTGACCTCCTTGAGGAGGTCAAAGAAAAACTCACCATCTTCCTGAAGGAAAATTCTGATCTGTTTGCTTGGTCCGCAGCTGACATGCCAGGAATACCACCCGAGGTAGCATGCCACCATCTTGTTGTTAATCCTAGTCGATAGCGCCTCAGGCTTTCGTTTATTATCTTTTATGGACGCATACTAGGGAAATCATTGCTACCGCGTAATGACATAACAAGGAAATCATTGCACCCGAGGACGCATATTGTTTCCACCCGATCAAGAGAAAACGGTGTTCATGACATAACAAGGAAATCATTGCTACCGCGTAATGCCTTTTGGGCTCAAGAATGCCGGGGCAACGTATCAAGGAATGATAAACAAAGCTTTTAAGAATCAAATCGATCGAGTGATCGTAGTAAATCTTGATGATATGATAGTGAAAAGCAAGAATGACCGAGATCATCTTAAAGATATAAACGAAGTATTCTCAGAAATTCGGAAGAACAATATGCGATTGAACCCAGAAAAGTGTACCTTTGGGGTTCGAGCAGAGAAATTCCTTGGTTTCTATCTCACTGAGAGAGGTATTGAGGCCAACCCTAACAAGTGCAGGGTTGTGACTGAAATGACTTCGCCAACTACAAAGACAGAAATTCAAAAAGTCGCAAGCATGGTTGCAGATTGTCCTGCTTCATTTCGAAAAGTCGGACGGTAAAAAGGGGCGGCATGAGATCGACGCTACGATCGGTTACGCTTCCCTATAAACTGAGGCACGAGTCAACCTACTCGCTTCGCGAAGCGACTTTAAACGTGTCGCAACCTCTGACGGATGAGTTAGAATCAGACCGGGTTCTAATAAACGGTCCCCGGAGTATACATAACCACGAAATGACATGGTATTGAACCCTCGGATGAGCAAGGCATAATATGTGCCTGATGCCATCCAAGACAACCAGTCAAACTCAAAGTTCGGTCTGCACAAATAAAGACAAGGGACGAGCTGAAATCGAAGCAAGTCAAGAAATGTCAAACTGATCGAACATAAGATGAGTGAGCACAATTCAAAATAAGATAGATAAACATCCCAGAGACGACCGGGCCAATAAAAAACATACATAATCGAATCCAACAGGCAAAAAATAAACTACATAGTCAAAAGCAAGAAGGCATAAAACGATCATGGGTAAATGACATCGAAGTCAGCCCGGCCGGAATGATATTTGACAATCTTCCCATCCAAAACCTCATGGTCAAATTGAAGGCACTGAGGGTCCAGCTCGGCATCCGGGTACAGACATTGAACATGATCCAAAGCCTTAGGGTAGGCTTGATGATAAAAATCCACCACCTGACCAGCTATCATCTTCACCCTCTCTTCAGCTTCACCCCTCGATTTCTTGACATTCTCCAACTCATTGTGAATGCCCTCTAGTGAGGGTTGGAGTTCCCCCAGCATCCTCGTATACGCATCCCTATCACTAAAGGCTCCATCCCGTTCCCTTTGGTAACGTCCCACAAGATCCTTGTCATACCCTAATTTTGTCCGCCTAGGTTTAAAACCCTAATTTTCCGCAAAAAATAAATAAATTGAGAAGTGTGGTTTTATTTTGAAGAGTGAAGAGCATTGTGCATGCATTTTTGGGTTTTAAAAGTCATTCTAGGGCTTTTAAATTCATTGTTAGAGTGGAAATGCATTTGTTGTTAAAAAACAAGGTTTTTAGGTCAAAAGGGTATTTTGGTCATTGTCAAAAATAAGATAATTTCTCATCAAGAATCATTGTGCAATTTTAGAGAAATTTATTTGAGGCAAAACATTTTTGGTCATGTATGTATGTATGCGCATGCATGCATACATTGTGCACAAAATTCAAATTCAAAAAAGGCATCAAAAAGGAATATTCTACAAAAATTTCAAGATGAGGTTTTTATGATATTTTTGGTCATGGTGATCTCATAAAATGGCATATTCCTCAAGATACCTTGTATATGGCCTAAATTGGGTGTATTTTTGTACAATTATCCTAAGAAGAATAATAAAAAATGAAGGGATAATGGAATGGTCATATAATAGTACAATAGTACAAGATGACAACTTGCAAAACTTGGTCACCAAGGACCCCTCCCATTTATGCGCCTATCCCTCTCTATTCTCTCATTTTGTGTTTTCTCAATGTCCTCAATCCATGTGAGCCTCAATCCTAGCCTTTGATTCAAAATTAAAATCAAATCCTAGAGCACAACTAGTGCACAATGACCTAACTACCCTTAAACCTAATTGCTTTCTATATATACCCTATTAACCTCACCTCACAAAAAAAAAAGAAGCTTTTGGCCTCACCATTCACTCATAAACCCTAGCACACAACTCCCTCCTCACCTTCTCTCCATTTATGCGCCACCCCCTCTCCCTTCTCTCTAACTCACTTCTTCATTTCTCATCTACCCACACACATTCAATCCATCTTCCAAGCCTAAACACTAATTTTCAACCATCAATCCTTCATAAAATCACACAAAAGTTCAAGATCAAGGGTCATTTTTTGGAGATTGGAGACCAAGCTTGAAGATAAGTTGATTTGGTTGATTGTTTCTTCATCTATTGTGTTTATTTGGAGCTCATCTTAAGGTATGTGATTCCTAGACCCCTTCTCTTGTAAATCCTTGCATAAAGTCATCATTTCTTGCATATTTGTGAGATTTCCACTTCCAAAAATGTAGATCCTCTCTTTTAACTTCATTTTTATGCTTGTACATATGTTAATCTCATGAATCTTTGTTTTGATGCTTTGATTTTGGGGTTATGTGCATGATTTTGTTGTTTTAAGTGAAATAAAATGTTATTTGCTTTGATAATAATTTCGCATGCTTCAAATAAATATGTGTTTTATGATTTTTGTTGGTTCTCATGGTTGAATCTTGTGAATAAATGCATCTATGTTTGGTTATGTCACTCGCTTGCTTGATTTGGTTGACTTGTTGAAATAAATTGATGATTGGCCATTAAACTTGCAAATATTCAAACCTATGTTGTTAATTGTGAAATTTGTGATTTGAGAAAAAATGAATTTGGGTTTTGGTTCATTAATGATCCACAAATGATCTTGGGTTATGCTAAGTTGGCAAGAGATAGGTTACTTCAACCTTGATGCCTATGCTTGTAAGCATTTAAAAATTCAATTCCCATTTGATGTGCTTGTGAAATGTGAGCAAAAAGGGGTCTATAAACAATTGAATTTGCGCACATGATTGGTCTCCAATGACCTTGATGCATCCTCAAGTTTAATCATGCTTTCTTTGCTCTTTGAGTTTATTGTAAATTGTTGTTTGAAGCTTGTGAAGTTTCGGCAAAGGATAGGTTCATTTAACCTTGATGCACATGCATTTTGCATATTCATGCATTCTTACCTATTCTTGCATCCTTGCCTACTCATGCATTCTTGAATTGAAGCTTAGTACTCCATGCTTGATATACTTGTTTATGTGCTTGTGGTGCATTAAAATGTTGAATTGGTGTTCACAATTTGCTTGTTTTGATTTCCACCAATTGTTACTCGTTAGTAACTCTCCAAAACTTCAAAACTATGTTGCATACAAAGAACAACTTGTTACTCGTTAGTAACGTTCCAACTTCAAAACATTTTTTTGCATTTACATAATCATTGATAAACAACTTCACTTCTTCTCAAAACAATTTCAAACTATTTTTCACAAATCAAACTTTGTTGAGGATAATGCGAAGCCTTTGCTTGCACGATTGTCAACAATGGGGTGCTAGTGGTGATCACTTGGAGTCTTTGCTCAATTGATTATCATGAACACTCATTTTTCAAAAGAATTCTCATTTCACAAATTAAAAACTTTGTTGAGGATAATGCGAAGCCTTTGCTTGCACGATTGTCAACAATGGGGTGCTAGTGGTGATCACTTGGAGTCTTTGCTCAATTGATCATCATGAACACTCATTTTTCAAAAGAACTCTCATTTCACAAATTAAAAACTTTGTTGAGGATAATGCGAAGCCTTTGCTTGAACGATCGTCAATAATGGGATGCTAGTGGTGATCACTCGAAACCTTTGTTGTTTGATCACTGTGAACATTCAATTTTCACAATTAAACAACTAAAAAATAAAAACCTTTTCTGAACAACCGAGAACTACGTAAGCTTTGAATTCTCCATCGCACTGGGAGATACGTAGGAGCGGGTCACATTCCCGTCAAGCACGACAAATGAAAACCATTTTCTTTTCAAAAAAACAAACCCTTTTCCAAAACAAGGCAATTTCTAAAAACAAAACAATTTTCGAAAACAAGAACTACGTTGCTTTGATTCCCTCCCCAGGATACGTAGGCACGGTGCCCTCCCGTCAAGCGCAAAAGATTAAATTTTCCTTAGGTTTTTCCATAAAGTAAGGAGAGATAAAGAGAGATAAAAACAAAGCATCCCTTAAATCAACCTTTTAAATCACACGTCAAATCGAGGTTCCCTTTCAGTAGAAAGGATGTGTGGGGTGCTCGTACCTTCCCCATGCATAACCGACCCCCGAACTCAAATCTCGTGGTTCCAAGGACCTTTGTCTTTCAAGAAAGGTTTTTTTTCAATGTTTTACCTCTAAAAAAATATTGGTGGCGACTCCAATCCATGTTGTGCGAAGAGAAATCCCTCCAAAGGATTTTTCGGGGTGCAACAATCCTGAGCTCGACGGCTGGACTCCATAACATCTTGCAACTCCGTCGTAAGCCTATGGTTCTCCGCAAGGAGCCGAACCCTTTCCTCGCCTCTCCCTATACAAGGAAACAATATAGCAAAGGTGAGAGAACGTTTCAACAAAACATATCAAGTACTTCAAATAAATAAACAAGTCAAGAAGACTACCTGAACTGGAGCCACCTCCCCTCTCATCTTTCCACTTTGCATGTATACCTTGCCCAAGCTTGATCATGCGGACGGCAAAATCCCAAGGATTGTCATAAAAATGTTCACACTTAGCAATGGAGAGGCTGATCACGTCAGGATCATGCCCGAGAGGGGAATCAGCAGGAGGGACTCGCCCGTCACCAGAAGGGCGCTCAACAGGAGAGTGACGATTGGCAGTACTCTTCCTATACTTGGACGATTTGTTGTGTACCCACGGCGTGGTAGAAGGTCCTTCCTCACAAATTCCCATATCACGAACCTCGACGGGAATCCTGGGTGTTCCAGAGAGATCTCTCCCAGCCCGACCAGGAGCACCCAAGCTCAAGCGAAACCCCGTTGAGGGGCGACTAGCAGCAGGTGTAGTGGGGATCGGGAGACCTTCCTCAGTTGCACTTTGAGGATTCCTGTAACCAGCTAAAGCAACCACTTAATCAAAGGAAAGGGGGGCAGCCATCTTATTTGCAAGACAACAATGAAATAAGTTAGTAATATAAAAGAGAAATAAAGCAAAGAAGAAGTTGGAGAGCACAAAACAAACAAGCAACCTAAATACCAAACAGCGTCACGAATATCTAGAGCCTTAGTAAGCTCGCTACATAAAATCCTCTTGGGCGTAATAGACGAATGGCAAACGACATCCCGAATCAGATTCAAAGTCTGCAAGTCGTCTCTGGATAACTCGGACGGGAGGACCCGATAATCCCGAGAGGTAAACTCAATATCGGTGTTACACCATCCGAGGTGAAACTTATCACCAACAACGGACCCCTGCTCGTCGAAGAGACACATACTGTCCGCTGCTTTCTGGCTCGTCGGGACAATATAGAGATATCTGTGCTTCCAATCATGCTGGCTTTCCGCGTGTACTGAAAAGTAAGGCAAAGATCGCCGACCCCTCTGTTTGCTGGTGTTTTTAGCAAACAATCACTAGTTTTATTAGAAGGTTTGTGAGATCAAACTAGAAAAATCTCAAAGCAATTGCCTTTGAATTGCGCGTAGTTTTTGTTTCAGAAAATGTAGAAAAGGGGACGATTTGCAATGATTAACAGAATTGAAAAGAAAAGAAGCAGTAAATGGTGCATGAATTGTAAAGAAAAGACAAATAAATTGCATTGAATTGTAAAAGTGGTACACGATCACGTACAGCGATTCTTCCACTCGTTTTTCGCTCTGGCTTGGAAGTTAGAGTTTCAGGAATCGGGTTGTGTATTGTGATTTGCGACCTCTGCTTCTTCTCAGAAACTACTATTTATACAAAGGAAAAGAGGGGGGAAAACTGAACTAAGTAACTGCCTAGAAATTTGAAAATTAATAACTGCTACTCCTACTTTCGACCAGAACCGCTCTATCACGCTTCGACCAACTGCTAGTCTTCAGCGCATAACTGCTCTATTTTCTGTCTGTCAAAAGCTTGTGTCCATTTTCCTCTCTCTTGCTTTTGCTTCCCCGGAAGCTTGTCGAGTTTACCTTGCGCATGACCATTTTCTCTGTCGAAATAATTTGGTCTTTGTCGAAATATAAGTCAGGCCTTGTTGACCATTTTCAATGAAGCCTGTCGAAATTACAGGCTAACAAATTGCCCCCCAAAAATGTCTTTTTCGACTGAACTTGAGGAGGAAGAAGAGAAAGACATTTTTGAATTCACCATCGAAATAACTTTGCACTTGAGTAAAATAGCTGTATACCTGATGTCACCACTGTTAAGTGTTGTTGACGTTACTCCTATATTGGTGTATTACGTGGCCTTCAACGTTTTACTTCTTAGTAAATGCCTTATCTCACCATTTCCTATAAGGCTTCTCCAATTCTTCCACTTCTTTTACCTCATAAGTTGCCATCAATAATCCATATTCAAACCTTGAACTTGAACAGCCTGTAATTTCGGCCTTTGACTATGTTTACTGATTCTCTGTTTTAACTTTGAATGGTTCCACCATTTTCCGTTACGTTACTAACGCCGTAATTAAAGTGATGCCTCACTTCTCGGAACGCCAAACTCGTAACCAACTGACGCTCTTTCATACTTCTCCTTATAAATAGAAGAGTTTTGTTTCTCATCTTCACCACTCCATGATTTTTCCTCTTTTCCTTTCCCGTTCCAGGATCATTCCCTTTGCTTTGAGTCTTCCGCGTAACCTCATCTCTCATAATTGCAGTGAGGTTGCCGGGAGGTTCAAAGTGATGGTTTTTGATCTCTGCGAATTATGGCTTTGCTCCTTTTTTCTTCATGTCTCTTGATCTTGCAACTTTCTGAGTTTATGCGGGAGACTCAAAGTGGGAGCAGGAAGATTCATCAGGTGTTTTGCCTTGATGATGACTGTCTTCCTTGGGGAAGCTTAGAGGGTTTCTCCCCATTCTCTTCACATCAATATCTCCTCTCTAAAGGGCTTCCTGAGGTTTACCAAGCAAGGAAACGCCCAGTTGAAAGGCTTACAAGCCGAAAGAATGACCCCCCGAACGACGGGAAGCGTCAACGTGGTCGAAGAAGACCACCCAAAAGAGAAGTTACTTGGTCGTAAAAGACCAACTGCAATTCAGCGTTTTATTTATGCCTAGTTTATTTACCCTTTCGGCACTATGTAATTCACAAATGCCTCCTTTGGCACATGTAACTTGGCAACATTATAATGAAATTTCTTCCATTTTATTCTTGAGCAATTTTTATTCTGTGCTTTCGACAACGTTTTGGCAACTTAAATGCCATGTTTTTACGCTTTCTTTATATTTATTCCAGCGTTATTTTAACTTCTTGCAACGTTGGCTTATACTTTTTCAAGTATTTGCCATTTATACGCAAAATTCTTTCATCAGCGCCAATCTCTTTGACCTCATATGCGCCGTTTGAATAAACTTGTAAAATTTTAAATGGTCCTTCCCAACTTGGGGACCATTTACCAAAGACTCTATCTTTTTTATCCATAGGCAATAGGACCTTCCACACTAGATCACCTGAATCAAAGGCTTTAAACTTAACCTTTTTGTTATAAGTTTTAGCTACCCTCTCTTTCTGTCGAATAAGCATATCTAAAGCTAATAACCTTTCTTCGTCTAAATCAACCAATTCATCAAGCATCATATTCCAATAATAATCAGAGGGAATCTCCCACTGTCTTTGAATTCTTGTTGATTGTAGACAAATTTCAACAGGCAACACTGCATCGTGTCCAAATGTTAGCCTATAAGGAGTAGTGTTGATAGATTCTTTGGGTGAATTTCGACAAGCCCATAATGCTTGATCAAGGGTATTATGCCAATTTTTGGGTTTCTGCCCAACATGCTTTTTAATCAAATTAATAATAACTTTATTGGCAGCTTCTACTTGTCCATTGGCTTGCGCATAATATGGTGTCGAAGTTAATAACTTAAAACCATTTTCAGAAGCAAACTCTACCATTTTTCTACCAGTGAAAACTGATCCCTGATCTGTAGTAATGGTTTCTGGAATTCCAAACCTATAAATGATATGATTTTGAATAAACCTTATCACTGCTTCTTGATCAACATTGGCTAAAGGTATAGCTTCAACCCATTTGGTGAAGTAATCAATTCCCACAAGGATATATCTATGGCCCTTTGACGAAGTTGGCTTTATCTCTCCAATCACATCTAGAGCCCAACCTCTAAATGGCCAAGGTTTGACTATGGCATGCAATTCATTTGCAGGTACATGTTGTATCCCAGCATGCTTTTGACACTCTTAGCATCCCTTAGCAAATTCTATGCAATCTTTCAGCATAGTTGGCCAATACATTCCTTGTCGATATAATAACCACTTCATTTTGTGGCCTACTTGGTGTGAACCACATGCTCCACTATGTGTATCAGAAACTGCTAAATATGCCTCATTTTCACTAAGACATTTTAATAGTACTCCTTCAGGAGTCTTTTTAAACAATTCGTTTCCAATTATCACATAGCTCAAAGCTCTGTATTTTACCTTTTTATTGGTATTTCTTGTGGGATTTTGCAAATATTCCACAATAGGCCTTCGCCAATCATTATTGGTCATATTGTCAAGAGCAAAAATTTCTGCTAAGTCAAAGTCACCAAAAAATTGACGTTTTTCGACAACGACTAGTTCCTCGTTTGCGTTTGTTGCCCCCCCAGTTTTTGGTGTTGACAATAGTGACGAAGAATAGTCATTAGAAATGATTTTATCCTTTATTTCAATTAACTCTTCCAGGCTTTGTTTTGAAACTTTATAGCCTGAAGCAATTTGTGCCAATTCATTTGCCACTTGATTATCAATTCGTGGTAAATGTTCTAAGTGAACAGACTCAAATCTTTTTAACAAAGCATTGGCAACAACAAAGTATCTGATAAGGTGCTCTTTAATGCATTTGTACTCCCTTGTCAATTGTTTGACAACCAACTCAGAGTCACCTTTTATTTCGACATGACTTGCCCCCAGCTCAAGTAAAATTTCAAGGCCTACTATTAAAGCCTCATACTCAGCTTCATTATTGGAGCAAACATCTCGAATTTTAAACTTATACTTCGTTGGAATGTTAGTAGGAGATATTATTAAAATACCAATCCCAACTCCATGTTTATGGCTTGAACCATCAAAGTACAACCTCCAAGGATATATGTCTACAAAACTTAATGTTTCTTCGACAACAGAATGGTCTACTATAAAATCAGCAACCACTTGTCCTTTAATTGATTTTAGAGGTTGATAAGTTAAGTTGTATTCTGACAAAGCCAAAGCCCATTTACCAATTCGGCTATGCATTATTGGTTTCGACAGCATATGCTTAATAACATCAAAATGCGAATAAACAGAAACATCAGCTGGTTTTATATATTGCTTTAACTTTGTACACGAGAAATACAAACAAAGGCACAACTTTTCTATAGGAGTGTACCTCGTTTCGGCATCATTTAAGACCCTACTGAGGTAATAAATGGCTCTTTCGACACCACTATCATCCTCTTGTGCTAACATGCTACCTATTGTTCTATCAGAAGCTGCTATATACAATTTGAGCACTTTGTGCTTAATAACAGGCAACAAAATTGGTGGTTTCATCAAATAAGACTTGATTTCGTCGAAGGCTGCTTGATGCATTGGTTCCCATTTGAACTCTTCTTCCTTCTTCAGTCTTAACAATGGCGAAAAAACTTGTGTTTTGCCACTTAGATTTGATATAAATCTTCGAAGGAAATTGATTTTTCCCAGCAACGACTGAAGCTCCTTTTTGGTCGAAGGGGCCTTCGTTTCCATAATTGCCTTAGTCTTATTTTGATTGATTTCAATGCCTTTTTTGTGCACTATAAAACCCAAGAAATCACCTGCACGTACACAAAAGGCACATTTTAATGGATTTATTTTCAATCCATATTTCCTCATTCTTTCAAAAGAACGGCGAAGATGGTCTAAATGACCACTTTCTGAGGAAGATTTAACCACCACATCATCTATGTATACTTGCATAAAATCATCAATAAAATCATGAAACATAGAATTCATGGCCCTCTGATATGTAGCACCAGCATTCTTTAAGCCAAAGGGCATTACTACCCATTCATAAACACCCAATGCCCCTGGACATCTAAAAGCAGTTTTCGACACATCCTCTTCAGCAATGAAGATTTGATTATACCCAGAATAACCATCGAGCATACTAAGATAATCAAATCCTGCTGCTGAATCTATTAGCATTTCTGCCACAGGCATTGCGTTTTCATCCTTGGGAGTTGCATTATTTAAATCCCTAAAGTCTATGCAAACTCTAAGAGTCCCATTTTTCTTTATTACAGGAACTATATTGGCTAACCATTCGACATACCTGGCAGTTCTGATGAATTTGTTTCTGAATAGCCTTTCGATTTCCTCTTTGATCTTAGCCAACACTTGAGGAGCAAATCTTCTTGGCACTTGCTTCACTGGTTTCTTCCCTGGTCGAATTGGTAATTGCATTTCCACTACTTCTCGACTTAACCCAGGCATTTCGTCGTAATCCCAAGCAAAGCAGTCTTTGAACTCCCTTAGCAATGTGATGACTTGGGTTTTTAGAGAAACATCAATATTCGTACTAATATAAGTTGGCCGTTTTATTGAGCCATTTCCCAAATCAACTTCTTCTAACGGGTCTTGAGCTTGCATATGCTTTGCCGAATCTCTAGGATCCTTTTCAAAACCTAATGGATCATCATCATAAATGCAGTCAAGTCTTTCATCTATGACTATGCCATTTCCTTCATGTAACTCACTAGCTTCGACAGCCATTGTTTGTTGAATAATTTCGGCCTCTATAGCCGCTTTAAACTTGTTTTCGGCCATATAAGCCGTAATTTTGTCCCATGCATTGGGCACCGACATAAGAACATTTTCAAGAACCAGTGTTCCACCCCGTTGGTCGAAGAACACCATCAGGATAAACACTATCATCTCCCATTATTTCTCTTTCCCAAACAAAACCATAATTTGGGTCAAGATGAACTGAGGCAAGAACATTATCCGCAGGAACATATGCCTCATTAGAAGATGAACATGGCGCAATCTTCGCCATTTGTTTCTCAAAATTTTCCTTGGTAATTTGGTTCACATCAGCACGAAAGTAGCTCTGATCGGCTTCAACATACTCTACCAAACCATCTTCCTTCCACATTACTAAACGTTGATGCAAAGTTGAAGGGACAACACCAACTCCATGGATCCACTCTCTTCCAAGGAGTAAATTAAAATTCGCTTTAGAGGCTATCACTAAGAACAATGTAGTCCTCTTTATGGAACCAACGATTAAGTCCACCTCGATGGCCCCCAAAGAATGGCCAGTTTTGCCTTCATAGTTGCTTAAGACAATGTTACGTGGCCTGAGGTCAGTGTCGAACTTACCAATCTTCTTCAAAAGACCATGTGGCATTAAATTCACTGCAGCTCCACCATCCACTAACACTTTGTTAATTCCAACACCATTGACTTTGGCTTGGACATACAGGGGTTTCAAGTGGTTTTGCATACTCATATCTGGCTTCTCAAAGGTAGCCATTTGGTCTTCGACACAACCATTGTTCATCACATAGTAACACATTGGCTTATGATGAGCCATATCCTCTGTAAAATCCTCTTCAACATCATTTGGTACTGTGATAACATCGTACTCAAGAGGCAGTATTGATACCACATTGCAAACAACATCGAAATCATCTTCAGAATCATCAAAATCAGACTCCATGTCTTCATCCATGTCGAAATCAGCATTCTTTTCTTTCACTGTTGACAATGGAGGAAATATTCTTTCAAGAGCAGGCCTTCTTGGCTTTTCTGTTACTACAGCCTTGCCTTTGGCCTTATTCGCTGCACACACATGACTAGCAACATCAGCATTCCTCTTTGTGGCAACTTCAGCTTTGTGAACCTCACTCTTCGCCACTATTATGCTGCGTGGAACTTGATTAATGTCAATCGTACTGCGTGGAACATGGTTATTAGCCAAATGACTTGGAACCTTGTTAATGTCAAAGTGTGCCTTCTTCTTCTGTTGTCTTTGGTAACGACGCCACTGTGTTCTAGTCATGGGGTTCTTACCCTTATAGTTATTCTTATAATTAAACTTAACAGCATCCGTATCTGGCTTGACAGCTTTAGCACGTTGATTATTGGGCACCCACGCTTCAACAGGAGCACTAGCACTTGGGACAAAGGATTTATTTGTTGACAGCTTCAAATACCCTTTCGCTGAGGACTTCTCCTTAGCAAATTGTCGTTTGCTTGTTGAAGGCTTTGTTGACACATTAGCCTTATAGCCAGGAAGATCTCCTTTGCAAAGTCAAATTTCGGCCTGTTATCAAGCCATTTTCTTTTACGTTGTTGTTGATCCTGATAACCTTCGACAGCTTTAGCTGCTTCTTTGTCGAAGACAGCGCTGCACCTTGGGCAAAGCATAACTTCAGAGTTATTCCACTTACACCGATTGAGGAAATCTATCAATTCTTCCTCAGCCTTTGGATACACAGCATGTATCTTCCCATCATATTCTTTTAGGGTCACTTCCTGCTTCTTACCTTCAGCATACATAAAACCTTTTGATTTTTCGGTGGCAGTCTTGACACACTTAGGAGGGTCTGCCATTTGAGCATCCACCATGCCTACATCAGCTTCGACAGGTTCAGAATACATAGCTTCAGCCTTAGGCAATGGATCAACATCAATCTGCATAGGAGCTTTCATTTTCTTATCAGCAAATTTGAGTCTTCCTTCGTCAACTGCTTTTTGCACAATATCCCTGAAGAGCACACAACGGTCAGTGTTATGTCCCAAAAAATTATGGAACTTACAATAACCCTTTTTCTTTCTTTGGTCAAGAGTTGGTATTTTAAGGCCTTTAGGCACTAATATTTGACCATCAGTTACTAAAAGATCAAAAATTTCATCACATTTAGTAACATCAAAAGTATAAGTCTTAGGCATAAATCTATCATTCTTAGGCTCTACAGGGTTATTCCCATTCGCAGGCCTTAATAATTTACAGGTATAAGGAGGACCAGGCTTAAGTTCAGCCACGTCTATCTCCTCTTCTTCGACATTACTATATGTAACGTCGAATTCTTCTTCGACATATGCCACTTTTTCTTTTTTATGATACCTATTCGACCTAGATTTTTCCTCTCTAAGCCTTTCAACTTGTCGAACTCTATCAGCCAAATGAGCCATATCTCGCAAATGAGATGTGTCTAATTTCTTTCTAATTGAGTAATCAAGGCCACCAGCAGGCATTTCGACAAGCTCATGTTCAGGGACTTGTGTGAAGCAACGAGATTTCAACAGCCTAAATCTGTTTAAGTAATCATCAATAGTTTCAGGCATTTTGCGCCGAACACTAGCCAATTCTTTAAGACTAATTTTCGACTGGCCCATGTAAAACTGTGCATGGAATGCCTTTTCTAATTGCCCCCATGTGAACATAGAACCAGGGGGTAAGGTCGTGAACCAAGTGAAAGCATTTTTAGTTAGAGAATTTGGAAAGTATTTCATCTTCAAATTCTCATTTTGTGCTAAGTCCCCAACCTCAGTCAAGAAACGAGCAATGTGTTCGACTGTGGACTCATTTGTATCACCACCAAACTTAGTAAACTTGGGAACTTTCCATCCCCTTGGTAACTCAGTTTGTAATGCGTATTCACATAATGGTGATACGAAGTTAGGCCTTTGTAAACCTATGTTAAGGCCATTTTGCGCCAAAATAGTTTCGACTAAAGTAGCTATATTGTTTTCTGCGCCAACATTGTGTTGTTGCACTTGTCGAACAACTTCATCAGCGTTCTGGTGTCTATTTACCAAAACTACTTCAGGGACGTGGTTTACTGCCCCTTGTAGTTCGCCTACAATTGTGGACGCTTCGACTGCAACTGCTTCTTGGGAGTTAACTAGCGACGCATTACCCGCAATAATAGGAACTTGCCTATTATTAACCGCTGGAGCCCCAAAGAAATCTGCAATCCTACTCATCTGATTTGCCAACATTTGGTAACTGTTATTGGTATTTTGAATCAATGGATTGAAAACTGTACCAATTTGTTGGGTAAGCATATTAACCATATCGTGATTACTCTCGTCTACTTGCTGTCTTAAGGCCAACAAAGACGTATTGGTTAATGCTGGGGGATTCCGACCAAATACACTCTCAGAAGAGACATGTGTAGGGGAAAAGGTCGAAATATGTGGCATTCCAGTAGGCATGCCATACATTCCCAAAGGAAATGGGGGTAGATGCACGTTATTCAAACGTGGGTCTAAACCGTTTCCCATTGCCATGTAAGGGCTATGAAGCCCTGCACTTAACGGCAAAGACATAGGCAAAGATGCCATTTCTGACTGCGTTGAACCAACATTAGTCATTGATAATGAAGGAACGGTTGTTGACGATGATGGTCCTGCGCTAATGCTCGCAGAATCCATTGTTGTTCCTTGCCCTTGTGAAACCACAGGGTTGGAACTAGACGCATTATTCGTACTAGAACGAACCATTTTACCACTTCTTAAGTGCATACAACAGCGAATACAAATAAGAGAGTACGAAAATGAACAAAATCAAAGGCAAAGTCCCACTGGGCGTGCCAATTTGTTTGCTGGTGTTTTTAGCAAACAATCACTAGTTTTATTAGAAGGTTTGTGAGATCAAACTAGAAAAATCTCAAAGCAATTGCCTTTGAATTGCGCGTAGTTTTTGTTTCAGAAAATGTAGAAAAGGGGACGATTTGCAATGATTAACAGAATTGAAAAGAAAAGAAGCAGTAAATGGTGCATGAATTGTAAAGAAAAGACAAATAAATTGCATTGAATTGTAAAAGTGGTACACGATCACGTACAACGATTCTTCCACTCGTTTTTCGCTCTGGCTTGGAAGTTAGAGTTTCAGGAATCGGGTTGTGTATTGTGATTTGCGACCTCTGCTTCTTCTCAGAAACTACTATTTATACAAAGGAAAAGAGGGGGAAAACTGAACTAAGTAACTGCCTAGAAATTTGAAAATTAATAACTGCTACTCCTACTTTCGACCAGAACCGCTCTATCACGCTTCGACCAACTGCTAGTCTTCAGCGCATAACTGCTCTGTTTTCTGTCTGTCAAAAGCTTGTGTCCATTTTCCTCTCTCTTGCTTTTGCTTCCCCGGAAGCTTGTCGAGTTTACCTTGCGCATGACCATTTTCTCTGTCGAAATAATTTGGTCTTTGTCGAAATATAAGTCAGGCCTTGTTGACCATTTTCAATGAAGCCTGTCGAAATTACAGGCTAACACCCTCAAACATACGAATTCCGAACGGGTAATATCATTCAAAAGCTCTTGTCGGCGCTGTACCTCGAAAAGAGCAAAGAAGAGCTTCCTGCTACGCTTCCGTCCTAACACTAGCAGTACCAATTCAAAGAATTTCACAAAACACCACGAGTTCGGGTGTAGTTGAGAAGGACTTATCCCGAGACGCTTCAAATCTTTAAGCTGAAATGATGTGAAGAGAGGAGAAATCTTCATCTTATGAAGCACATCCTCTAGAAGGCGGGGCAAGTTCTTCCCCTAGAGATAAAAACTCCTGGTGGATCGAACACTACGCGCAACTCAATCATAATTCATTCCGTCAATCTCTACCACTTCAAGCTCAAACTGGCGCTCATCATCAACATCATCATCATCATCGGAGGTTACAGGATAGCCAGGCACCACCCCTTACACGCAAGGCGTTACTTCCGCGCGTGCCACTTGAATGGTAGGACCAGGATATGACGTATGCACTCGAGCGGTCAATTTTGTCCTTCCCATCACTCAAACCTGCAGGAAAGGGGTCAGAACAAGCGGTCGCAGGTCAGACAAAAACTTGTTGGCAAACCCCTCCCCTGAGGTCATTCGACAAAAATAAAAAGTGTTTAAAAGTTGAGTAAAGTTACCTTGACGAGATATGAGGAGCAAATTATGCCAAGATCAATGAGAGGACAGCTTTCGGTGACACCAAGCGAACTCTGAAAAATTAAAGAGCAGAAGGGCAGAATATGAGAAATAGAATTAAAGTTTAAAAACGCCACGAGGAGCCAAGACAAAAATATCAGACACCAATATCATCAAAGCTCGGCAGGTAAACGCACGGGCGCACGAGCAAAGGCTCAAAACCGACACCCTGCCGGCTTAGGAGTTGAACACCGGCACATAAAGGTGACTCGGCCAAAACGAAGCGGACGCTGGCACCCTGCCAACTTAGGGAATCCGAACCCCGGCGCCCGATGATGCATACCATGAGGACGCGGACACTGGCACCCTGCCGGCTTAGGAGTTGAACGCCGGCGCATAGAGGTGACTCGGCCAAAACGAAGTGGACACCGGCTCCCTGCCGACTTAGGGAATCCGAACCCCGACGCCGATGACGCGTACCATGAGGACGTGGACACGAAGGGATGAACCCCGGCACCCTGCCGGCTTGCGCCGAATCCCAGCACCTTGCCGTTTTACGAGAGTTCCGCGCCGAACCCCGACACCTTGCTGGCTTCCGCCACCTGCGAGCCGAACACCGGTACCTTGCCGACTTCCGCGGCCTACGAGCCGGACGCCAGCACCTTGCCGGCTTCCACAATCAACGAGCCGAACCCCGGCACCTTGCTGGTTTATGCGAATTCTGAGCCGAACCCCGGCACCCAATGGTGCGTACCACGAGGACGCGAATGCCTGCACCCTGCCAGGTTGCGGGTTCGAACCCTGGCACCGTGAGGTGCCATCCCATCGGCGGTATGTGAAGTGTAGGTGTTGAGGAAGATAATGGAAAGAGAGAAGGAGAAAGAAACACCTACCAAGAAAGAGATAAGGGAAGAAGCTCCAACTAGGTGAAGGAAATGTGTGGTCCAACAATGCCTTATCTTCAAAAAACCTTATCTCCACAAAATCTCCTCTCCAACCACTCCTCTCAAAAGTCTTCAAGTGTGGACCAAGTAAAGAAGAGTTCACCTATTTATAGAGGGTAAAAAGTGAGGAGTTAAATATTCATTTTTTTTACTCTCCAAGATAAATATCTAGACACATTGTCGCCGTAAGGAAAATCTCTCACGCAACCTGACAGGCCAAACATAGCACCGTGTCGAGCGGATCGATTAAAGAAACTTCAAGCCAAGACCATCCTTCGAAATAATCTCGGCTTGGGAGGCAACTGTTCTGGACTGGGCCACGAGGCCCATTCAACAATTAGACATGGATTGGCCCAATTACTTTGATCTATATCAACAACATACACGCCCAATTATGACTCTCATAACTTGGATGGCTCAAATCAACTCATTCAATCCAACGGCTCACAACGGGCATGCTTCCCTATAAATAGTGGCTCACATTGCCATAATTGGGTACACTCTCATTCCTAGCTAAATCACTCACCTATTCTCAATACTAACTTGAGCGTCGGAGTGGCTTCGCAAGTACCCCTCCCGGGCTCTTACTGACCTCCGGCCAGACAGCGAGAGACTACCAACTGCTGTCCCACCTACACTGCAAGGTACAGAACATATGTCAATTTTGAATGCCCATATTGTCAATATTGGACAACTAGAAGATGAAATATAACATTATGAATAACCATTCAAAGTCAAACATCTTTGTATATTTGAAATAATATCTAAAAGTTCATAAGTAAAATAATCGTTGGGGGACTTATTTATAAGTTATTTTCACTGAAACCAAGAGATTTGTTTACATTGAACTTGATCAATATCAACATTCCAAACATTTGTATATTATAAATTTAACGAAGATTTGTGTTAATTTTAGAATAAAAGAGACGACAATGAAACTCATCAAAATACTCAATCTACCACCTAATAAGTGTAACACTTGCCAAAAACGTTAGTCACAAAATAAGTACTACATTCTAATTTTAGACAAGAGACTGACACAAACAATCTAAAGTAATAAATGTAATAAATATTACAATTTTTATATGTGTCATTCTATGTTTCTTACTTGAGAAGAGTTAATTTTCTTTTATTAATTTTCCCTATAGATTTGGATACTCTAAAGTCATTTTTTCCTCAGTTCACCTTTATTCACGTATGTTTAGGCTAAATTAAAGGGTATTTGCGTATTTCTCTAACTCACCACTCATAAATATTTTCTGATCACATTTTGCCTAGATGAAATTGAATGTAGGTGAATAGAGGGAAAAGGACTTTAGAGAACGAAAATCCTCAATTAATAGTATGTGCATCACTCCCAAGTCATTATCATCTACTTTGCATTTTTGATAGTGGTGAATACATGAATTATCATAATGGTTAATTTTGAAAAGTTATTCTTTTCCTTCTTTTATTTACACATTTTTCTTAAGATACTCCATCTGCCACATAAGAAGTGTAACACTTGCAGAAAACGTTAGTCACAAAATAAGTACTACATTGTAATTTTAATTTACCTGTTATAATAGTTTGGATCCTTTTGTCAAAAAAAAAAAAATAGTTTGGATCCTCTCAAATATTTGTTTTGTCAAATAGAATATGGATTGACACATATAGTAATAAATGTAATAAATTAGTATTAGTATTTAGAAGCCGCGAAAAGCACGAGAAGATAATTGCATCTTCAAGATATTTAGAATATCAAATTTGTGGAGTAAACATTAATTATCACTTTGTATAGCAAAAGTTATTATATAAAGGTAAAAAAGAAAAAGACGGGTTAATGCCTTAAAGCATGGTTTAGAGAACCGGACCATACCGTCCGGTTGAACCGATTCAGCCCGAAACCGGTCATGAGCATAGAAACCGCTCAACTTAAAAACCGGACAGATAACCGGTACAAAACCTCTTTAACTGGACAAAATCGGGTTTAATCCGATTCGCACAGGTTAAAAACATTTTTAAAACTTTAACTTTTTCAAAAACTTATGGCAGCTGTCAGCCAGTAGACTTGGTATGACCAAGTTGACCAACACGGTGCCTTAACTTCCAAATGGAAACTGGCATCACAAACTCTTTTATAAGTTACTAGAATAATTGACCCGTGCACGTACGGGTCAATGTATGCTATTGGAAATTGTTGTTAAATAATTTATATTTTGAAAGTTAATAGAAAAACTCGTGTATAAATAAATGACACTAGATGCAAGAGTGGTGATTTCTTTTTAAATAAATGATGCTATTGTTTCTTTTTTTTTAAGAACAATATCATTTTCAAAAAGCAAAAGAACAATATGGACATAAAAAAAAAGCAAAAGAACAATATCATATTGTGGTGATTTGTTCCTCACTGTTGGTTGTTGTCTTGGCAAATCCAATGGTATGGGGACGTCGGCTGCTGAGTTCAAACTCAGGTGTGAGCAGTAGTAGTGTGTGTGTAGTGTTTATTTTTCATTTCATATAAGTAGACCAAAAAATATTGTGGTTATTAGAGTTCTTCATCGCATACTCTAGCTCTGAATATGATGATATTTCATAACATGGTCATGTCAGGTCATATATTTGGTCAAGGCAATCTACTACCGAGTCACTTACCTCCCACTCAAGATTGAGTAAAAAAAAATACTCGAAGCTTGGAGAGTAATGCTTGTAACAAAGAAATCTCAATATCAACCCTACATGTTTTTGGGTTCTTCCTCTTTTGCATTTCTGATATCTATCGTTTTCCATCAATTCTACAACTTTTATATCAGATATTGCAGTGACCGGCATAGAGAATTATCAAATTCGAAAACTCCATCCCGAATGTAACTTGAATTTCAGCAAGATATCTTTTTGACTCCTTGTCTTCAAAGCAGTATTAGCAACACTCATGCAAATCAATCATTCAATGCAACAACCTTCAATTTCATAAATTTGTCAGTAATTCATTCCCCAAGTTGCAAAACAGTATATGTAAATATCATTCTGCTGATAAGTGAAAACGAACTAAACTCATGAGAAAATTATCTTGTTCATCAGAAATGATTTTGCTTATTTTTACAGCAACAAAGTTTAACAGCTAATCATATAATATGATAAGTTTTACAACTACAAAGTTTAACAGCTAGTCATATAGTATGTTAGCAATGTATAGACATTCTATTTGGACAAAAAACCACAGTTTAGAAAATCTGACATCAAAATGAAATCAAATCAGTCACTTAACTTATATTCATAATGAAATTTTTTTAATAATATAATTTTTTAATTAATTATTTTTTGTTTTTATTTTTTTAAAAATTGAGAAAATATACTTAAATAAATCTCAATCAAAAAGTCTTTGAGTGTTGATAAATTAAATAATTTTTTGGAATGCAATTTGGATACATTAGAAAAACATTTTATTTAGTCTTTACTATGTATAATATCTACAGAACATTAAATCATTTTTTGGAATGCAATTTGGATACAGTAGAAAAACATTTTATTTACTCTTTACTATGTATAGTATCTACCAAATTGCTGTAGGAGTGCCACGTGGAATAGCAATAAATGAGATTCATTTTCAAATGTTATATACTAGTTTTGTGACCCGTGCAACGCACAGGAAGAAATCTGTTGAAAATTTATTTTGTTTTGTTGAAAATTCAAGTGTGAGTGGTTAGTCCCACATCGGCTAGGAATGAGCTAGATGAAGGACATATAAGAGAGGGGACCCATACACCTAATACCTTAAGGTTTTGGGTGGAGATGTGGTGTCCAAGTCTCTTGGAGGTCCAAGTTCATTGGATAGCTCGGTGTTTCTCCCCGTGCTCCCCCGGACTCCCCAAAAAGTGGTATCAAAGCCAGGTTCGGCTCTGTGGGGGAGCGGCTAGCGATGTGGGTGACTCACACTTGAGGGGGAGATTGTTGAAAATTCAAGTGTGAGTGGTTAGTCCCACATCGGCTAGGAATGAGCTAGATGAAGGACATATAAGAGAGGGGACCCATACACCTAATACCTTAAGGTTTTGGGTGGAGATGTGGTGTCCAAGTCTCTTGGAGGTCCAAGTTCATTGGATAGCTCGGTGTTTCTCCCCGTGCTCCCCCGGACTCCCCAACATGTTTGATATCAAATGACTTTGATAATGCATTGCAATATAGCATTGATAAGATAAACGTTACATAACAATTCAAAATCTCGTCTACATTTATTTTGAGTCAAAATGGAGAATGCAAAAAGAAATACCCTAAAGTTTCAATCTAATATACCTAATTATCTTTTTTTAGGTCGTCATGGACAATTTTTTTGGGTCGAAATGGAGAATATTACTTTTGTCTGCTTGGACTTGATATCTTTTTTTTGGTCGATGGACTTATTATCTTTTGACACAATTTTATTTTATCCAAATCTTTACACATAAACATGTCTGTTGTTTTATATTATATGGGTTAAATTCCACATAAAATTCATGTATTTTGCATTCAATTAGTGGCGCATAAAATAACAGTTTCTAAGATAGAAACTTGTATGTCGTTGAAAGGTTATGATATTTTTCCTTAAATTGCAAACTTTCAATCGTGTTCCATTACATAGACCACTTGCTTGACCAATATTCCTTAACAACATAATAGGGACTCCAACTTTGAGTGTCAAACGATGGTGTGGTATACCAGAACATTCGATGTCATTTAAAAATTATGAAGTAAACCACTCAACTTGAACATGATCATCCTCATCAGATCTGCATGGTATCCCTTAAAAACCAAGGATATTTTAAATAGGCCTATTATTATGGTTTGTATATTTTTTGTGCATAAAAAACTTGGTAAGTCAATGAAAAAAGTCTAGTTCAACATTTTTTGTGTGCATATTAATAAGTGGTTTGTGCAAGTTAATGTAAAGTTTGTTTTTAACTTTCTTGGTAAGTTTTTTTTGTGGTAGAAACCAGGGTATCCACCGCCGAATGCAGTGACTATTTCCATCGCTTGGTAAGTTAATTAAGAAGACCTATTTCAAAATGGGATCTATTTTGGTCCAAAAGAAGTTTCTGACCCCATTAAATTAAAAATGCTAAGTATGAAATGACTATAGTATATATAAATAATATAAGTTAAAGTATATAAGTTTACTAAAACATGATATACTGAAATATATATAATGCAAATTGTATTGCTGAAAATAAAAGCCCCTGATGATTAATATCTTAGTATAATCTTGATACAAAAGAAGGGTACATAAGAGCGGCGAACATAGACTAATAATAGAAACTGAAATATTATACTAATAGAAACCGAAATTTTGCAACAAATTGTTTCCAACATTTAAAATGAGGAAAGGAAATGTTGTTTCGCTAGAAACATCACAAAAGCTAGGAGCAAGATAAGTTAAACATAACATTAAGAGTACAAAGCAGACTACAAATATAGCAAAATCCATCTGAATCTATACTAAGAACACAACCCTTTGTTGAAATGTGGTAGGTACTAAATCTTCTCTATCTTAATTTCCCTCTTCAGCGGCTTGAGGGGAAGGTTAGGATCTTCATTTGCATCTATTCTTGGGGAACATCTTTTGACTGAAGTAGTGATCTTATCAATGGGTGGTGCAAGTATCTCAACTTCATTGTTAAGCTCAGTTAGTGAAAATTTAGGCATTAAATCCTAGAAACATGAAGTCATATGATTATAATCATTTAAGTATGAATCAGATGTGTGTTTCTCAATACACTTAAATTGTATCCTAAACCATTAAATAAATACTAATATAAATATTTTGTTTAAGGTTAGTATTTATACCTGCGATATACAACTGGCAGTACCTTCATCCAACTTTTCTGTTTCTTTTCCTTCATAAATCTTCTCCATTCCTTTTCCTTCATTTCCAGATACAGATTCCAAACTCTAACAAAAAGATCCTTGATTATGTAACAGAAAATCGATTTTCATTTAATGCATTTCATGGATTTAGGGTTTTGAATGTGAAGCACAGAAGATACATGGGGTGCAGCTTCTACAAATGAAATGAGAGAGAGAGAGAGAGAGAGAGAGGTGTGTTGTTGTCTGCGAATGAGTTCTGGGAAGTTTAAGAGGCTGGGGAGTTGGGGAAGAAAAATGGATACATAGGAGGGGAAATAAGGTTGGGAAGAGGTCAAAGATGAGAGAGACATATGAGTGAAGAGAAAGAGGGTCGAAAAAGAGATGATAGGGACAGATCGTACATTTGGCAGCAAAAAAATAGAGAGAGATAGGTTTTAAAAAAATTGGGACAGGTTTTGCGTTTGTTTTCTTTCAATGGGAGTGGTTTTTTTTTTTCTTTGGTCAAAATGGGACTGATTTTTCTGCCTTTTTTGCCAGCCCATTTTGACAATGAGCAACTTAAAAGGCCTTGAAAATTACTTATTTAGTTATTTTGTATGTAGAATTCATAAAAAAAAGGTTATTTTAATTTGGAAAAATGTATATCTAAATGAAGTGTTGTCCTAATTAAGGTACGTTTTTAATAATATAAAATTGTGATGTGGCAAAACATATGTTAGAACTTGACATGTGTCAAAAAGACCTTAAAAAATGAGCTTTGAATGTATATTATAAAGATAAAGATAAAGATAAAGATATAGATATAGATAACATATACTTCCCCCTCTTCTTACCCCAGCTCCTCGATGTGGGACTAATTTTACAACCCACAATAACATTCAGCACCTTACCTTTTAGTAGGGATGGCAACAAAACCCATACTTGTGGAGACTCGCCCAAACCCGCCCCAATTTGACTGGGTTTTCCCTGGTTCGACTGGGTTTGGGTTCGAGTTTGGGTTTTCCCCAAAATCAAAATATGGGGACAGAGTGGGGAATGAGGATATAGGTACCCGCCCCCAAATGTATGAAATTATATTATTACCTATCTTAGTTTGTCATTGAAATCTGTTCTCGCCCCGTCCCATTCCCATGCCTACCTTTTAGTTTGGCATTGAAATCGTTGAAAACTTGAAATCTTCCACAGTCCACATCCTCTTATTTAAGTAAATTTAATTCCACAGTCCACATCCTCTTATTTGATTCAATTATTTAATTATTTAATTCAATTTATCTCTTTATCCTTTTACTATACTTTTGATTATATAAATCTCTCAAAAGCAAGCATACACAACATATTGCAATAGTGAGAGTCACTGCGTTCGGCGGTGGATACCCTGGTTATCGTTATCTCTTTTTTGATGTAGTTGTTGTCTCTGTTTTGAGTTCTGTCGCCGTCGTCTACTCGTTAATTCCACTGCCGCTGCCACTGCTGTGAACTCCCTTGACCTGTCTCTATTGTTCAATTTCTCTTTAATTTGTTGGGGGAATAGTGTGACCTGTTAGAATTTGCAGCAGAAACTTCACCGTTATCGCAATGTAATAGTACACCAGAAATTGCAAGATTGCAATAAGATTGATTACAGATCATGTTTGATGATGTAGAACGATTCGCCACACACCGAAGATGATATAAGACAATCAATCGGAGATCAATTCAACACTAATTGTTGAATTGCTTGATTATCCCCAATTTCTCCTTGGAAGAACCCTAGAAACGAATTAAGTACAATTGAGCACAACAAAACGAAATTGAAAGTGAATACGAACACACAACAAGTTGTTTATCCAGTTCAGCATCAAAGATGCTTACGTCTGGGGGACTGAGCAATTGCTTGGTCCATTTGCATTGAATTGAAGTTTTGTGAAGAATACACTATGAGCAAGAATTCCCAAGTCTGTTTCCCCCTCACTTCCCAATTCCCTGGATTCCCAATTCACTCATCACACACCCAAATCTGTTTTCTTGTTGTTTTTAGTTACGATGAGAATCAAGCTATATATAGCTACAATTAGTTTTGGTCGCCAACTAACTAATCATAACTAACTTTTAAAACCACTTGCAACTAACTTGCTACAAATTTCTTGCCACGTGTGATGCTGACTAGGATGATGAGTTAATACGTGAGTGCCACATAATCATCAATCTCCACCTTGGCACTCCAGATTCCACAATGCAAATGACATAGCCTCCAAGCAAAGAGCCCAATCCAAACCTTCACTTATCCACAATCTACATTCAACAAGTTCAAGCAATGCTTGAACTTGGCCAAGGGGACAACCTTGGTGATGAAGTCAGCAGGGTTGTGAGCAGTGTGTATCTTCCTTATTTGAACCTTCCCTTCAGCAATAATGTCTTTTATCCAATACAACCTTGTATCTATATGTTTTGTTCTTTCATGGAAGCTTTGGTTTTTGCATAAGTGAATGGCACTTTGGTTGTCACAGTGCACAATTACACTGTCTTGGATGATCCCTAGTTCATTCACCAGCCCTCTTAACCACAAGGCTTCCTTCACAGCTTCTGCAATCCCGATGTATTCTGCCTCAGTAGTGGAAAGTGCTACTACATGCAGTAGTGAGGCTTTCCAACTCACTGTCTTACCATACAATGTGAATACATACCCAGTTAAGGACCTTCTCTTGTCCCTATCTCCTGCATAGTCAGAATCTACATAGCCAGTTACTCCACCTTGAACCAAATCCTCTTTACTGTACTTGAGTCCAAGTCTGAAACTTCCTTTAAGGTATCTCAAGATATTCTTAACTGCTAGCCAATGTTGTTGACCAGGGTTGGCCAAGTATCTGCTGACTAGGCTTAGTGAATAAGCAAGGTCAGGTCTAGTGCACACCATGGCATACATCAAGCTTCCCACAGCACTAGCATAGGGAATTTCTTTCATTTCCTTCTCTTCCTGCTCAGAGTTAGGACAGTCACTTCTTGACAGTTTGAATTGAGATCCTATAGGGACTTTTGCTGGTTTGGCAGCCAGCATATTGAACCTGTTCAATACCTTCTGACAATAGCCTCCTTGAGTTATTATCAAGCTTTGCTCATTGATTTTTCTGTCAATTTCCATTCCCAAGATCTTCTTCGCTTTCCCTAAGTCCTTCATCTCAAATTCTTCCATTAGTAGACCTTTAAGGATACTAATTTCCTTCTTGCTTTTACTAGCAATTAGCATATCATCGACATATAGGAGTAGATAGATGTAATTGGCCTCATCTATCTTCTTATAGTAGACACAACTATCATAGTTGCTCCTTTTGTACTTGATATTTAACATGTAAGTGTCAAATCTTTTGTACCACTGCCTGGGAGATTGCTTCAAGCCATAGAGAGATTTATTCAACAGACATACCATGTTTTCTTTGCCTTCTTTTTCAAACCCTTTTGGTTGAGTCATGTATATCCTTTCCTCCAACACACCATGTAAGAAAGCAGTTTTTACATCCATTTGCTCAAGATGTAACTCAAATTGAGCAACTAGTGCTAGCAGCACTCTAATTGAGGTGTGCTTTACAACTGGAGAGAAAATCTCATTGAAATCAATACCCTCTCTTTGAGTATAGCCTTTTGCTACCAACCTTGCCTTGTATCTAGGTGGATCAGTTTCTGAGATACCCTCCTTTTTCTTATATATCCACTTACATCCTACTGGTTTGACACCGGTAGGTTTTCTCACAAGTGTCCAAGTTTGGTTTTTCTCCAATGACTCCATTTCATCAGCCATAGCAGCCTGCCACTTATGCTTTTCTTTGCAACTCATAGCTTCTGAGTAATGCCTTGGTTCATCATCACTCAAGCATTCAGAGGTATTGAGTGCATAAGCAGTCATAGACTCATATCCAAGTCTCACAGGAGGTTTGATTTGCCTCCTTTCCCTGTCTCTACACAAGACATAGTCATGTTCAATTTCCTCATGTTCTGAGTTATCTTGCTCAGAGTCAGAACTTGAGCTCTCAACTTGACCATCTACCATTTGAGGTTGTACAACATCAGTATTTGCTCCACCTTGAGTCTTGTTTCTCTCAATTTCTACTTCAACTTGTGTGTCATGATTAGTTGATCTTTCTTCAAGAGTTTCACTCTTTGTTGATTCTTCAATCAGTTTTGCTTCATTGAAGATCCCATCCCTGCTGATGATGCATTTCTTTTCATCAATAGACCAGATCCTATACCCTTTTACACCTTGAGGATATCCCATGAAAAGACCCTTCTTTGATCTAGCCTCCAATTTCCCTTCATTCACATGGAAGAAGGTAGGACAACCAAATGTTCTAAGATGTTGATACTCAGGTGGGTTGCCATTCCACATTTCTTGTGGAGTTTTGAAGTCTAATGCAGTTGAGGGACTTCTATTGACTATGTAGCATGCTGTGCTAATTGCCTCTCCCCAGAAAGTTTTAGGGAGCTTTGCACACAATAGCATACATCTCACCTTTTCTAACAAGGTTCTATTTAACCTTTCTGCTAGACCATTCTGTTGTGGAGTGTTTCTTACTGTCATGTTCCTGTAGATTCCCTCCTTCTTGCAATACTCATTAAACTCCTCATTACAGAACTCAAGACCATTGTCAGTTCTCAATGCTTTAACTTTGCAACCACTTTGAGTTTCAACTCTTGTCTTCCATTCTACAAATGTTTTGAATGCCTCATCCTTTGCTTTGAGTAGATATATCCACACCTTCCTTGTGAGATCATCTGTGAATGATATGAAGTACTTCTTGCCACCATGAGTAGGTGTCCTTGCTGGTCCCCACAAGTCAGAATGTATGTAGCCCAATTTCTCCTTAGTTTTGTGAGTTCCTGTTGCAAACTTAACTCTTGTTTGCTTGCCAAGTATGCAATGTTCACAGAATCCTAGTTCATTGATTCTGTCATCACCAAACAAGCCTTGCTTCTCCAGGTGTTTCAATCCTTTTTCACTCATGTGACCAAGTCTGTGATGCCACATGAGTGTTTTGTCATTGGCAGTGGCTGCTACATTTACCTCTTCAACAAAAGTGTTCCCTTGAAGAGCATATAGACAATTTTTCTTCCTCTCTCCCTTCATGACTACTCTTGAACCTTTTAGGATTCTGAGTGAACCATTTTCACCTCTGAAACTGAACCCTGCCTTCTCAAGTGTGCCAAGAGAGATTAGAGATCGTTTAAGATCAGGCACGTGTCTCACATTTGTCAATTTTTTCACTGTGCCATCAGAGAGTTTCAACTTCACAGTACCTATACCAATTACCTTGCAAGTTTTGTTATTTCCCATCACCACTTGACCACCATTGAACTTCTTATATTCTACAAACCATTCTCTGTTGGGACACATGTGATAGGAGCAACCTGAGTCAAGTATCCAATCCTCATTTCCTGAGGTTGATGCAGTGGAATTTGACTCAGTTCTCTCATCATCATCAGCAGCTACTAACACCTCACACCATTCATCATTTGGTTCATCATACTCAGTATTTCCAAGTATTTCACAGTTGTCCTCATCAACACTCAATAGCTCACAATTGTCATATCCATCAGATGCTACAGAGGCATCTGCAATTTCTCCTTTGGGGTTGTTTTTCTTCTTGTTCCCTTTTTCAGGACAATTCTTCTTATAGTGCCCCTCCTTGTTGCAGATATAACATCTATTGTGCTTGCTTCTAGATTTTGATCTTCCCTTTCCTTTTCCTTTTCCATTTCGGTTTTCACTTCTACCTCTAGCAACTAGGCTTTCTCCTTGATCATTATTCTTAGTCTCAGATTTCTTTGATAGTTCTTTTGACATCAATGCACTCTGGACCTCATCTAGACTCAATGATTCCCTCCCATATACAAGAGTATCAGCTAATGCATCATAGGAGCTATTCAATGATCTAATGAGTAATAAGGCTTGATCTTCATCTTCAATTGTCACATCTATATTTTCTAAGTCTAAAATCAACTTATGAAATTCATCTATGTGATCACTAATTGAAGTACCTGGGTGCATCTTGAGAGTGTAGAGTCTTTGCTTGAGGTACAATCTTGTGGCAAGAGATTTGGTCATATACAAGGATTCTAATTTCATCCATACAGCAGCTGCAGTCTTTTCTTTTGAAATTTCCCTCAAGACCTTGTCTCCTAGGCTCAATATAATTGCACTATGAGCCTTGTTCATCAAATCTTTCTTTTCTTTTTCTGACAAAGATTCTGGCAACTTTGCCTCACCTCCAAGTGCATCTTCCAAACCTTGTTGAACCAGCAGAGCGTGCATCTTCATCTTCCATAGCCCAAAATCGTTCTTTCCTGGAAATTTCTCTATATTGTATTTTGCCATTTCCATTTGCGAGACCTCCCAACGTGATGGCTCTTAATACCATTTGTTAGAATTTGCAGCAGAAACTTCACTGTTATCGCAATGTAACAGTACACCAGAAATTGAAAGATTGCAATAAGATTGATTACAGATCGTGTTTGATGATGTAGAACGATTCGCCACACACCGAAGATGATATAAGACAATCAATCGGAGATCAATTCAACACTAATTGTTGAATTGCTTGATTATCCCCAATTTCTCCTTGGAAGAACCCTAGAAACGAATTAAGTACAATTGAGCACAACAAAACGAAATTGAAAGTGAATACGAACACACAACAAGTTGTTTATCCAGTTCAGCATCAAAGATGCTTACATCTGGGGGACTGAGCAATTGCTTGGTCCATTTGCATTGAATTGAAGTTTTGTGAAGAATACACTATGAGCAAGAATTCCTATGTCTGTTTCCCCCTCACTTCCCAATTCCCTGGATTCCCAATTCACTCATCACACACCCAAATCTGTTTTCTTGTTGTTTTTAGTTACGATGTGAATCAAGCTATATATAGCTACAATTAGTTTTGGTCGCCAACTAACTAATCATAACTAACTTTTGAAACCACTTGCAACTAACTTGCTACAAATTTCTTGCCACGTGTGATGCTGACTAGGATGATGAGTTAATAGGTGAGTGCCACATAATCATCATGACCATCTAACCAACAGCAATTCTAACAAACAATGCACCATTACTTCTATGATTTAAAGTAGTTTTGTAACTAATTGGCTACCATTAGAAGGGATGAAGGCTTACGTACCAAACAACCATTGCAATCATTGGTGAATCATAAAGTAGTTACTAATGTTTGTAAAAGTCTAGCCAGCGAAATTGCACTCACACCCTATTACATCCTATTACACATGATTCCTTGTTATTGTGGTATGCACGCCCTTGTCAAAACTTGTTTCATTCCAATTTCAATGCATTGTTATTTTCTCTTGTCTTCTCGGTTTGGTTCCAGTGTTTTGCTTGTTATTTATTTACCAATTAATCTATGTTCATTATAACTTGTCTTTTCTTGACCACAACTATAGTTCAAATGATATTTGTGATAGATTCTCGTTTACTTTAACACAACTTTCCACTTAGACTTAAAATTAAATTGGTCTTGCACTTTAAACATATAACTTCAGGCCCAAAGGATCTAATTCTAATTCTCTAAAAAAAGCTTTTCAAATGCATTTGCTTATAGCAAAAATACATGGCAAATACCAATGTAATGAAAAACGAAAAATACTCTTGAGCAAATACCAATAACGTTATTACGAGTGGTGCCACTAGTTAACTCTTTCTAAAAATATAAATTTTCTTTGTCCAATATTGCCCCTATTAAAGCATTTTTTTTTTCAAAAATATATGAACAAAGGTATAAAGTATAGAGGAGAGAGTAAATTGGTTCTAATTTTTTTAAGTACACATTTACCCTCAATAAATACATGATGACACAAATACATCAGATTTTTGAGTTTTGATTTTTTTGTCAAGATATTGTGTAACTCCTAAAAAAAGTTTAAAAAAATTGTTAAATCAAAATTGTAACATCCTAGTATTTCTACCTTGAAAGAAATACCGGGACTTTCATAAATAGCATACATCAGAGTACTAATTCTACCTTAAGAAATTGAACAAACTTAAACTCGAGGAATTACTCATCATAAAATCCTTTAAAATAAAAGTTTCTCAAAAGGATAGCAAATGACAGTAAAGAACTAGTCATAGGTCATTCATACACTTCTATTGTTCAATATCCGAAGTGGAGTTCTCAGAAGCGATACATAAACCTCGATTACAAATCATAAATTAAAGTACCAAAATAAACTCGGTTATAAAAAATAACCATAGGTTAGGCTAGCTAACATAATAACTCGATCACAAGGATCCTTCTAAAACTCGTAACCCAGTGCAGTAGTCACTCCTTCTCTGTTTGCTTGGACTAACAGCCAGATAAAATCTCAGTGAGTTCTTTCGAGACCTCTCACCACTAAACTCTCGATGTATTACTATCTTATATCTTATCTTAGCATAACTTCAGACAATCACTACGCGATTCCCCCAGTGAGTCCACCCACATAGTATGCTCTTGGCTTGGGATCGTCGTCCACTTGGTGTTTTATGCTTTTGCTTGACTCTTAGCTAGGTCGAATTCTCTCTCTCTCTCTCTCTCTCTCGATACAACTCTACTCGGTTTGATTAAAAAATCATAATAAAAGATTCATGTTGCATCTCAAAAATACATTATATTTAACTCAACTCTATTTGAAGGATTTAAAATAGGGTAACAGAAGGGTCAGCACGGACCAGGCTCTAGGGCGCACGAACCGGGCCTGTTTGCAAGAAAAATGGAGAAGGAGCGCAGAAACTTGTGCCCGATCCGGGCCTAGGGACGCACGGACAGGGTTCCTCTGTCAGCTTTGCAAATTACATTGTTTTCACGAATTTGACCATTCCCTCAACTCCAATGCCTAACCCGCTTAATTCCTAACTTAACAATAGTCTCTAATAACACTATGGTATGCCCAAACAACCAATTTTATATAATCAAACATTCAAGTAGAACCGCATTGTAAGATTCGACATGCAACTCATTCTCAATCACAATTTCAGCAATATAACATCCCAATTGAACATTTCAATAGTTCTTAAACACCCAAATATACACATGTATTACTGAACTTCTAGAATAACCACATGCAAAGACTAATTCATCAGGAAAACACTAAAACGGGTAAAGAACTCACCTCCAAAAACTGAATTTAAATACTAGCAAGCAAGATGGTTGTCTCAATCACCAATACAAGCTCCCAAAAATACCCAAACTCGAATTCCAGCTCCAAACCCTCTTTCTAAGATCTCAAATCACAATGTAGCTGAAGAATCACATGCAAGTTGAAATTTTCCTCCTAAAGCTCCATCCATTACCATGCAAAGTCGAAAAAGGAGGAGAAGGAGAGAGTTCCAAACTCAGTTTTGGTAACTTAAGAGGAGATGATTTTTGAACTGAGGATTGTAATGAAAAAGGTTATGAAGAAGTTTTTTTTTCCAGTGTGGGAAGGAAATGTGAGTGAAGGGTTCCATTTTCCCTTCAATCTTTGCTCTTCTCCCTCTCTCTTTCTCTCCGCTCTTTTTCTTTTCTTTATTTTCCTCAAGTGAATGAAATTGTGGGGGAAAAGAGTTCAAATGAAACATTTCAATTAAGAGGGAGTGTTTGAAAATGAAATCCCTAAATTACCCTTATACTAGGTACACCGCACCACCCTTCTCATACACTACCCCATATTATTTCACATAACTAGCACTACCCCATATTATTTCACATAACTAGCACGCAAATGCATTCAAATTTTTCATTTAGCTATTTTATTCAAGTAAATTAAATCACTCACTATATAGACTCAAACAAGATTAACCAACTCAATTAAATAAAATCATCTACTAATTAGAAGAATTAGAATTAACCACTTGGGGGATGTTACAATAATACTATAGATTACTTTTTAGCCCCACAAACTAAAATTTTACAAAGTAGCGGATGAGGTAGCAGATTGAATTTAAGGCTCTGTTTGGCAAACCAAATCCGCTAGCTTATAGCGGATTTGACTAGGGGATTTGACCATCGGATAGCATATGACAAAAATTAGAGGTGTTTGGCAAGCAGTAGCGGATAGCGTTTCAGGGGTAGCTTATAGCAAGTTTTGAAACGCTACTTCAAGTAGCGTTTGAACTTATAGCTTATAGCGTCTCATCTTTTTGGTCATTTTTACCCTCATTAGTTTTCTAATATTCCTTCTTTATCCTGAGTAAAATAAAATATAATTTTAATATCTCTAATTTTGAATTATACTAATTCCTCTTCTCTTTGTTACGCCTCCTCTTCACGTCTTTTTGGAGCCCAAGTATTCGGTTATTTATTTATTTATTATTGTTTTATTCAGGTATTTGGTTTTCATTATTATTTTATTCTATTCTTAACTTTAACCATTACGTCACTGTGTAGCATTTCCTTCCCGAAGCGTATGAAGCACTTGAATGGGCCAATCTCTGTGTAGCAAATCTTTAATGTTCTGAATAATAGCAGCATACTTACTCCACTTGTTAAGAGGCATTGAAACCAGTTGAATAGCATTCTGAGAATCAGAGTAACACACAAGCGAGCGATATCCACGATTCCAAGCAAACGAGAGGCCGTGATACAGGGCTAAAAGTTCAGCATGAAGGTTATTTGAAATCCCAATGGAGCCTGCAAAACCTCCAAGCCAACTACCATTGCCATTGCGAATAAGACCACCGAAACCTGATCTCCCAGGATTACCAAGGTTGCTACCATTAACATTTAGAATTATTCTGTCATCCTTAGCAGGGTGCCAAGTGACAAACCGAGGAGAAGATTCCTGAGATGTAGTACCTGTATAACACTTCAAGTTAAGGGCAGCCAAATTATGAATTGATAACTTGAGAGCATAGCTATTAATTATATCACCAGCAACAACCGAACCATTTCTAGCTCGCCAAAGGCTCCAAACAGCAGCAAGGAATAAATGAGGATTAATGCCACGAATACCAGCTTTGAACCACTCCATGGGATCATTATAATTAAAGAAAGAGACTGAATCAAAACCCAACGCCAACCACGATTTCTTTGGGAGAATGCAGTCTCGTAAGCAGTAAAGAACTGTTTCGTCGGTAAGGCCACACCTCTGCCAGATAGCGCTTTGCAACATTCCTCTATGGTGAAGCATTGTTGCAGTTGGGATTGCGCCATGGCAAGCTGTCCACACCATAAACTTTATCTTCTCCCGACAAGGAAGACACCAAATCCACCTCCACGCAGCTGAGTTGTTCGAAGTGAAGCTGCTATTATTTCTTTCCCGAATCCAAGCATAACCAGACTTAGCCGTATAGACACCCTCTATGTTACCATACCAAATCAAAGCATCGTCAACACCTGGATTTAAATTGAATAATAGCCCTGTTATATGTTGAAGGACATGTTGAGGAAGCTGAGTGTATAGACTTTGCAACTTCCAAGCACCACGATCATACAGATCAGATATAGTAAGATCAATATCGTGAATATCCACATAAGGAACAAGTTTGGCAAGAGGGCCGAACTCAGTCCAGTGAGAATTCCAGAAAGAGGAACCTCCATTGCCCATGCGAAATTGATATCCATCCCTTAAGATATCTCTTGCCTTCATGATAGAATTCCAAGCATAAGAACGATTGAGTTTTTGTACCTGCAAAATAGAGCTATGTTTAACATATTTGTTAGTAAGCAATTTGATCCAAAGTTTATCTTTCCCAGCATGCATATCCCAAATTAACTTGCCCAACATTGCTGAATTCATGTCCCTGGCCACTCTAATTCCCAAGCCACCACAATATTGCCTACTCTTAGTAATGGTGTGCCACCCCACAAGATGGATCCCGCGGTCCTGGGAGCCCTTCCAAACAAAATCACGAGTAATCCTGTCAATATGATCACAAACGCTCTGAGGCAGCCAAGACACTTGCATATAGTAAATAGGGATAGAATTAAGAACAGACTTGGCCAAGGTAAGTCTTCCCGCTTTATTCAACAATTTGTTCTTCCAAGAAGAAAGTCTAGATTGAATTTTATCAATAATAAATTGAAAATCAGCCTTAGTAACTCTCCCTTCAAACATAGGAAAACCTAAATACTTATCAAAAGAAGTAGTTTCCTTGATACCTGTGATGGAGGAAATCTTATTCCTCTTTGTATGAGGCACGCCTTTGGAGTAAAGAGATCTAGATTTAGTCACACTTACTTTGAGCCCAGACTGTTGAGCAAAAGTAGTGAAGAGGTCAGCCACAATTTTCGCCTGAGCAGTAGTTACTTTAGAAAAAACAGAACAGCATCAGCAAAAAACAAATGGGATAGGGATGCTCCATTTTTAGAAAGGTACATAGGTTTCCATTTCCCTTCATTCACAGCAGGCATGATAGCATGAGACAACTTCTCCATGCAAATAACAAATAAATAGGGAGAGAGGGGATCCCCCTGGCGTAGGCCTCTAGTTGGAGTAAAAGAAGGTAGACGTTTTCCGTTCCAAATGAGGGATAGTTGGGAAGTGGTAACACAAGTCATAATCAACTTAACAGTGATAGCTGGAAATCCAAAGCCTATGAGGCAAGATCTAAGAAACTCCCAACTAACATGGTCATAAGCTTTTTCCAAATCAATTTTATAAGCTACATCTCCTTTTTTCTTTTTAGACTTATGCATACAATGAATGGCTTCTTGAAGAACAATAGCATTATCACTAGTTCCTCTACCTGGCAGAAAACTACTTTGAAAAGGGCCAATAATATGCTCTAGATAGGGTCTCAATCTAGTAACTAGGACCTTTGTAATAATTTTATAGAGCGTGTTACACAAACTAATGGGTCTAAAGTCCTTAAAAGTTCTAGGATCATCCACCTTGGGAATCAGGGAAATTAGAGTGGATGCTATATTTGGATCAAAGGATCCCGTAGCAAAAGCATTAGCCACAAGAGTCAAGACATCCTCACCTATAATATTCCAATATTGTAGAAAGAAAATACCTTGGAAACCATTAGGGCCATGGGACTTAAAAGGATGCATATGGTGAACTGCTTCATAAATCTCCTCCTTAGTAACTGGTTTGGACAGTTCGCAAGTTGCTTCAGCACTCAACACAGGGATATTGATAGCATTGCTCTCAGGCCTAACAGTGGTGTTGGAGTTGGTACTACAGAAAAGATTCTTGAAGTATAGTTGAACCTCCTCTTGTAAAATTCTATCATCTGTACACAAATTTCCATCCGGTAAAGTTATACCATGAACCTCCTCGAACGTTTGCAGCCATTCCATTATCACCTGCTCTATCAGAAGAAACAACAACAACAACAACTGACAAGAAAG
The DNA here is from genome assembly GCA_963573325.1 of Astragalus glycyphyllos. Lineage (NCBI taxonomy): Eukaryota > Viridiplantae > Streptophyta > Magnoliopsida > Fabales > Fabaceae > Astragalus > Astragalus glycyphyllos. Next base: position 12,966,465 of record OY754314.1, on the reverse strand, counting down.
TGTCAAAGAAGCATATAAGCACTTTGTCGAAAGACAAACCACTCCAATCAAAGAAAACAGAGGTAAACATTTCATTATTCCTCTTTTAAATTGAATTACTGAACTCAATACTTATCAAATCTCTCATTTTATAGAGTAAGAAAAGATCAAATAGTTCAGCTACTGCTACTCCTCCAAAGAAGAAGAAAAGGACTAGACAGATGATTGTGAGCGACGAATCAGAGGTCGAAACGTTTGAAAACTCTCATAACCTCTTTTCAATGCTTGTACATTTCTTTGCTTTCTACTAACCTCTTTTCAACGCTTGTACATTTCTTTGCTTTCTACTAACATGTGTGTTGAATTCTTTCAGTCTGACGAGAGTCCAGAAAGGATTCTAAAGACTGCCTCCAAACCCACTCAATCAAAACCTGTCGAAAAGCAAACAAGAAAGAACGACAAGCCACAAGAGAAAGCTCCAGAAAAGGCTAAGAAGAAAAAGAACCTTCCAAAGCCTGCGAGCACACATTCTCGCGTCGACGAAGACAGCTCAAAGGTAACTAGTACACCTTCTACTTATTTCCTTTGATGATTTGAATCAGGATAACATATAACTTTGTCTATAAATTTTGAATAGGACCTTGAAAACCAACCTGTCAAAACATCCATTAAACAAACAACACCGACTTCAACTCCCACTGTTTCTGCACCAATCAATGATCCAATGGTCGAAGAAAGACTTAATGAAGATGTCCTCAACATTGCAGCAGATGAAAATACCCCAATGGCCCTTGATGATCTCCCTCTTCACCAGGAAACAACTGAGGTCGAAGACCAAGAGCATGGAGGAATTGATGTTACATTGACCGAGACTCATGCCCAAAATCAACCACAAAAGAAAAATGAAGAATTGGTTTAAAATGTCAGTCAAGATCAAACTCAAAGGGGTGATGTTCACATGGCCGAAGGCAATGACCAAATTCAAACAGCTGGAGATGACATCACAATGACTGAGCCAATTGTCAATGATCCAACTTCACCTCTGAGACAAATCGAAAAGAAAGAGGAAGAGAAAGAAACTGATGAAGAAAGTAAGGAAACTAGTGAAGATGAACATAATGATGACAACATAGAGCATGTTGACGAATCTCCTACTAGAGAGGATGACTCGACTGGTGTCAAACTCTCGACTGGCACTGCAATGAGTGAAGATGAATGGAAGGAACTGAAGAGTAAGAAACCCCTTGAAGCTCTGCAATTACTGTTGAAGACTAAAACTTCAAGTGAGCGAAAATCAGTTTCCTCGACCATTTCTGCGGGTGAACACTCTGAAAGTTCCAAGGTAAACCTGCTACAAGAACTTCGCACTAGAGTCCTTGAGATAGACTTATGTCAAGCAATCAAAGAAGACCATATGGTTGCTTTCAAGATCAAAGATCTGCTGCACAAACTCAACAATCCAACAGCCAGTAATTCTCTCATCGAATTTCTTGTTTCATTCGAACCTCTCTTGGAGCAAATCACAAGGGACCTTGAGAAGAAGAAGAACCATGCTTCACTTAAAGAGCGTGAAAGCACCCTAAAATTGGAAACATGGACTGCTGTCGAGGCTTCAAGAAACAAGATCTCTTCTCTGCAAACCAAGGCAAAAGCTGACATGAAGGCTGTAGATGAATACGATGCTGAGATTGCTGGGTATCAAAAGGAGATTGAGAGATTGAGTCAAAGATTAGGGCAGGAAAAAAGAAGAAATCTTTAGTCTTAAGGGGAATGAAGACTTCAGAAATTCTGGAAGCTGAAGTAAATAAGGAAGCAACCCATTGCGTTGACCTCTTAGAAAAATTTGACGAACATGAAACCAAGGTCAACAAATTGGTCGAAGAAGAGAGTTTCATCAATACAAGATTAGAGCGAACTAAGGCTCTGTTTGAGAATTTGAAAAACAATCTCGTCTTGTAATTTGCTGTTTCATCTTCCCTTGCTTTGGAACTTTTGTAATTTTATCTTTCACTTCCACATCTTGTACTTCGACAATAGCTTTTGTTGGCATTTGATCTTTTTAGCATGCCAAATTCGAGGTTTGCTCATCTTTAATCTTGCGTTATTTTAACTTCCTGCAAAATTGGCCATACTTCTTTAAATACTTGCCATTTATTTGCAAATTTCGACCATCAGCACCTAATTCTTCAACTTCGTAGGCACCGTTAGTATATACTTGTAAAATGCGAAATGGTCCTTCCCAATTTGGTGACCATTTACCCAAAACTCTATCTTTTTTATCCATGGGTAATATGACTTTCCACACTAAATCTCCCAAGGCAAATGTCTTTTTTACCCAAAACTCTAGCCACTCTTTCTTTTTGCCTTATAAGAACATCTAACGAATTTACTCTTTCTTCGTCTAAATCAACCAACTCATCTAACATCATATCCCAATAAGAATCTGATCGAATTTCAAATTGCCTTTGAATTCTGGCTGATTGTAAACAAAATTTGACTGGCAAGACTGCGTCGTGTCCAATGTGAGTCTATAAGGAGTAGTGTTAATTGATTCTCTAGGAGAATTTCGACATGCCCACAACACTTTATCAAGTGTTTTATGCCAATTTTTAGGCTTCTGCCCAATGTGTTTCTTAATCAAATTGATAATAATTTTGTTGGCCGCTTCTACTTGACCATTAGCTTGGGCATAGTATGGTGTCAAAGTTAATAACTTGAAACCAATTTCAGAAGCAAAATCAACCATTTTTCGACCAATAAAAACTGTGCCTTGGTCTGTAGTAATGGTTTCAGGAGTACCAAACCTATATAAGATGTGGTTTTGAATAAAATTTATTACTACTTCCTGATCTACATTAGCTAAGGGAACAGCCTCCACCCATTTGGTAAAATAATCTATTCCCACTAAGATAAAACGATGCCCTTTCGACGAAGTTGGTTTGATTTCACCAATCAAATCTACAGCCCAACCTCTAAAAGGCCATGGTTTTACTATTGAATGCAATTCACTTGCAGGCACATGTTGTATTCCTGCGTGTTTTTGGCATTCTTGACAACCCTTGACGAAATCTATGCAATCTTTCAGCATAGTTGGCCAATATACTCCTTGTCGAAATAAAAGCCACTTCATTTTGTGACCTGCTTGATGAGATCCACAAGCTCCACTATGAGTATTGGAAATTGCTAAATATGCCTCACTTTCATTAAGACATTTCAATAACACTCCTTCAGGAGTCTTTTTAAATAACTCATTCCCAATAATAACATAACTTAAAGCTCTATACTTGGTTTTCCTATCAGTCACTCTTGTTGGATTTTCCAAATATTCGACAATTTGCCTTCGCCAATCATCATTCCACATATTGTCAATGGCAAAAATTTCAACTTCAAAATTTTCCACCAGATTTAACATCTCTGCCCCCTCAAGTTTTGTCGTTGACAATTGGGCATTGGATGAATCTGTCGAAATCTGTTTGTGTTTGATGTCTATTAGCTCTAATAGCTTTTCTTTTGAAACTTTGTATCCTGATGCTATTTGTGCCAAATCGCTTGCCTCTTGATTTTCCATACGAGGCACGTGTTTTATGTGAACAATGTCAAACTTCTTTAGCAACGTATTAGCAATGGCAAAATACATTATTAAGTTCTCTTTGATGCATTTGTATTCTTTTGTTAACTGTTTCACAATTAGTTCTGAATCTCCTTTGATTTTGACATGTTTTGCCCCCAATTCTAACAAGATCTGAAGTCCTGCTATTAAGGCTTCGTATTCTGCCTCGTTGTTGGAGCATGTCCCTTCAATTTTAAACTTATATTTTGTTGGTACCTTTGTTGGTGAAATTATTAATACACCAATTCCAACACCATTTTTGTGGCTTGATCCGTCGAAGTATAACTTCCAAGGTTGGGTTTCCACTAAGTTTATTGTATTTTCGACCACTGAATGGTCAACTATGAAGTCAGCCACTATTTGACCTTTTATTGCTTTTAATGGCTGATAAGTCAAAGAGAATTCATAAAGAGCCAAAGCCCATTTACCTATTCTACTATGTAAAATTGGTTTCGACAGCATATGTTTAATAATATCATAATGCGAATAAACATACACATCAACAGGCTTTAAGTATTGCTTCAATTTTGTACAAGAGAAATACAAGCTAAACACAATTTTTCTATCGGATGATACCTAGTTTCGGCATCATTTAGAATTCTACTGAGGTAATAAATGGCTCTTTCGACACCATTTTCATCTTCTTGAGCTAACATGCTTCCTATAGAAAATTCTGAAGCTGCTATATACAATTTCAATACTTTATTCCTAATAGGTGGTAACAAAATTGGTGGCTTCATCAGGTATGCTTTAATCTCGTCGAAAGCTTGTTGGTGTTCTGCATCCCACCTAAACACATCTTCCTTCTTCAGTCGAAGTAATGGCGAAAACGCTTGAGTCTTGCCACTTAGATTGGATTTCTTCTAAGGAAATTGATTTTTCCTAATAATGACTGCAATTCTTTTTTGGTCGAAGGAGCTTTCGTTTCCAAGATTGCTTTCATTTTGTTTTGATTGATTTCAATGCCTTTTTTGTGTACAACGAAGCCCAAAAAGTCACCTGCACAAACACAGAAGGCACATTTGAGTGGATTCATTTTCAATCCATATTTTCTCATTCTTTCAAATGATTGTCGAAGATGGTCTATATGACCAATTCCTGAGGAAGACTTAATTACGATATCGTTTATGTACACTTGCATAAATTTTTCAATAAAATCATGGAACACCAGTATTTTTTAGGCCAAATGGCATTACAACCCATTCATAGACACCTAATGCCCCTGGGCATCGGAATGCTGTTTTCGACGTATCTTCTTCAGCAATATATATTTGGTTATATCCAGAATAACCATCAAGCATACTTAGGTATTCATAACCTGCTGCTGAATCCACTAGCATTTCTGCCACTGGCATGGCATATTCATCCTTAGGTGTAGCATTATTTAAATCTCTAAAATCTATACACACTCTAAGCGTGCCATTTTTCTTAATTACAGGAACTATATTAGCAAGCCATTCGACATACCTGGCAGTTCTGATGAACTTGCTCTTTAGTAACCTTTCTATTTCTGCTTTGATCTTCAACAGGATTTCTGCTGCAAATCTTTTTGGTGTCTGCTTCACTGGCTTCTTTCCTGGTCGAATTGGTAGTCTTATCTCAACAACGTCACGACTCAACCCCGGCATTTCATTGTAATCCCATGCAAAGCAGTTTTTGTACTCCTTTAATAATTCGACAATCTGCACCTTCAATGCTTGATCAATCGTAGCACTTATATATGTTGGCCTTTTCAAAGAGCCATCTCCCAAATCGATTTCTTCTAAGGGATCTTGTGCTTGGATCCTTTTGGTCGAACTCATTGGATCATTTTCAAAACCTAAAGGCTCGTCATCATAGACACAATCAAGCCCTGGTTTTCGACAACGTTGTCTCTTTTTTTGTCCTCAACGGCTTCAGCAACTAATTGTTGTTGTAATTCAGCTTCTAAAACCGCTTTTTGCTTATTCTCGGCCACGTAGGCCGTAATTCTATCCCATGCAATGGGCTTATCCATAAATAACTATTTATAGGCCTTCCCACCCTGTAGGCTTAACAGAGCCTTGTGGGTAGTTGTCTTCATCTATAACCTCTCTATCCCAAATGAATCCCTAATTGGGATTAAGTATCACTGAAGATCTAACATTATTTTGGTTTTCATAACCAAGTTCAGAAGAAATACATGGCGCAATGTTCGCCAATTGTTTATCAAAGGTTTTCATGGTAATAGTGTTTACCTCAGCCTTGAAGTAACTCTGATCACCTTCAATATTTTTGACTAGACCATCTTCTCTCCAAATGACGAGCCTCTGGTGAACTGTCGAAGGTATTGCTCCCACACCATGGATCCATTCTCTTCTCGGCAGCATATTGTAATTTGCCTTTGTTGAAATTACCATGAACATCGTTGGTCTCCTGATGCTTCCAACAACAAAATCAACTTCAGTGGCTCCAAGTGAGTGGCCACTTTTGCCTTCATAGTTGGTAAGAATTACATTGTGTGTTTTCAAGTCAGTCTCACACTTTCCAATTCTTTTCAGCATATGTTGTGGCATTAGGTTCACAGCAGCACCACCGTCAACCAGGATTTTAGTGACACCAATATTGTTCACCTTTGCTTGAATATACAAAGGTTTGAGATGACTCATCATTCCACAGTCTGGTTTTTCAAACACAGTGTTGCTCTTCAACGCAACCATTTTTCAGCACATAGTAACAAATTGGTTTGTAAGTGGTTTCTTCGTCAAAATCTTCTTCGACATCATTCACTTCAGAAACCACATCATACTCAATTGGCAGAATTGAGACTACACCACACGAGACGTCGAATTCTGACCCAGAATCAGCAAAATCTGAGCCCATTTCTTCGTCTAAATTGAGACCCTCTTTGATCACTGAAAGTGGTGGAAATATTCTTTCAAGAGAGTTTGAAGGTATTTGTTTACCTTTCTCTTTGTTGGAATTTTCCACCTTGCCTGCAGCAGCAACCTTTTTTTGGCGTTGATATCTACACCACTGAGTTCTTGTCATAGGGTTCTTCCCTTTGTAGTTATTATTATAGGCATATTTATTAGACTCAAATGCCTTGTTTTGGCTAGTAGCACTAGTGCTACCCTTAACTAAATTTGCTGATTTCTGTTGATTTCCAACATTCTTTCCAGCATAATATACTGGATAATAACCAGTACTTTTTCCACCAGAGTGCACCCATTTCTCGACAGGAGACTTTGCTGGAGGAACATAAGTTTTGATCTGTTCCTTTTGAGGATTTTTTGTCGAAGTTAATTTGTATTGAATACCTCTGCTGTTGTAGCTGAACTATGGTCTTTTGTCAACCCACTTTCCTTTACGTTTCAGTTGAGGATTAAATCCCTCCAGATTTTTGGCAGCCTCTTTGTCGAAGACAGAACTACACCTTGGACAAAGCATAACTTCAGTATTGTTGATTTTGCAGCGATTGCGAAAATCAATCAATTCTTCTTCAGCCCTTGGATACACTATCTTCATTTTTTCAGCATACTGGTCTTCAGTAACCATTTCGACATCAACCTTGTCGACAGCCTTCTCTACCTTAGCATTTTTAGCAACAACCTCTGTGACCTCAACCACATTGAGATCGACTTCAACAAGCAATGCATCAACTGTTGGCAAAGGATCCGCATCAATCTTCATTGGTGGCTTAGATTTGTCACCAAATTTCAGCCTTCCCTCATTGAGGGCGTTCTGCACCAAATCCCTGAAAATAACACAAAGAGAAGTGTTATGGCCCAAGAAACCATGAAATTTACAAAAACCTCTTTTCTGTCGTTGTTCCAATGGTGGAATTTTCAGGCCTTTAGGCACTAAAACTTGACCATCAGCCACTAACAGATCAAATATTTCATCACATTTAGAAACATCATAAGTATAAGTTTTTGCAACAAATTTATCATTCTTAGGCTCAACAGGATTTTTCCCATTAGAAGGTTTCAACAATTTGCAAGTATAAGGAGGTCCTGGTTTTAGTTCTGCAATGCTAACCTCTTCTCCGACATCTTCATAAGATATGTCGTATTCTTGGTCGCTGTCATTAGCTTCGACATAAGCAACCTTTTCTTTCTTACTTTGGAATCTACCTGTTCTGGCTTTTTCGGCTTTGAGTCTTTCGACTTGTCGAACTCTATCAGCCAATTGTGCTATATCTCTTAAATGTAGTGTATCTAGTTTCTTTCTTATAGTGTAATCTAGACGACCAGCAACCATTTCGACTAATTCGTGTTCAGGCACTTGAGTAAAGCACCTTGCTTTGAGAAGTCTAAACCTATTGAGATAATCATCAATAGATTCTGCCCCCTTGCGTCGAACGCTAGTCAATTCCTTAAGACTAATTTTACATTGGCCCATATAGAATTGTTCGTGAAAGGCCTTCTCTAACTGACTCCAATTAAATATGGAATTTGGAGGCAGGGTGGTGAACCATGTAAACGCATTCTTAGTTAAAGAATTTGGAAAGTATTTCATTCTTAAATTCTCGTTATGCGCAATATCACCAGCCTCAGTCAAATAACGAGCCACGTGTTCGACAGTAGATTCACTGGTTTCTCTAGCAAATTTTGTGAACTTAGGGATTTTCCATCCGCTAGGCAGCTCTGTTTGTAAGGTGTATTCCGACAACGACGACACAAAATTAGGCCTATGTAAACCTAAGTTAAGGCCATTTTAGGCTAGAATAGTTTCGACCATATTAGCCAGATTATTTTGTGCTCCAAAATTGTTTTGTTGCACTTGTCTGACCACTTCATCTACATTTTGGTTTCTATTTACTAACACAACTTCAGGGATTGCCTCTACCCTCATAGGCTCTTCGACAACCTATTGTTGTCCTTGGTTTCCCTGATTTATAGGTATTGGATTGTTAGGCCTTTCAACAGGTACTTCGACAGGCCTGACATTCTGAATTTGGGGAATTTGCTGGTTATGGACTGGTGGAGTACCAAAAAAATCAACAATTCTGCCCATTTGCGCTGCTAACATTTGGTAACTGCTATTAGTGTTTTGTATCAAAGGATTAAATATTGTACCAATTTGTTGTGTTAACATATTGACCATATCATGATTGCTATCATCCATTTGTTGCCTCAATGCCAACAAAGATGATGTAGTCAAATTGGGTTGGGCATTTCGACTAAAAACGCCTTCTGATGAACTATGAGTAGGGGAATAGCCTGCGATTGCATTCTCTACAAAAGTAGACGAATTTGTCTGAAGGCCCGCCATCAAAGCCGTTGGCATGCCATATGGGTAAGGTCTACCACTCATAGTAAATGGCAAGTTTCCAACCATTGGATTTGCCATCAAAGGACTCGTTGGTCCTACTATTGGTGGCACAGAAGCCATTGTATTAACATTCGTTAATGCTGCAGTGGTCATCATTGACACAGGGGTAATTATGGGAGAAGTTATAGCAGTTACTCCCATTGTTGTCGAAGAAGGCATAGCAACGGTTATGCCTGCGACATTTGCAGCGTTAACATCACTAACTGTAGTTTGTTCTTGTGTACTTTGTGCATTAGATGCAGAAGCATTACTTGTACTAAAGCGTGCCATCTCTGAAAGGTGTTTACCACTCCTTAATTGCATGCACAGATAAACACAAAATTTAAGAATTCAACGAAAAAAAACTTTCAAATTAGCACAAACGTCCCACTGGGCGTGCCAATTTATTTACCGTGGTTTTTGGTAAACACCGCTAGTTTGAAATTTCTTCTGCTTGCAGGATCAACTAGTAAATCCTAAGACCATTTGTGTTAAAGTTTTTTCCAGAATTATGCGTGTTCTTGCAGTTTCAAAGAAAAGAATGAAGATATTTGCCAGTTTCACGCGAAACCGTCGAATTTCTTCAGATAGGGACGAAGTGAAAACAAACAAAGAAAAAATTGCAGAAAAGCAATAAAGAAAGCAAATTGAAATGCATTAATTGAAGATGAGAGACCAAAACGGGACAAAAACAAGATTAAAGACCAAAAATGAAACCTAGAGCAAAGATTAATGACCAAAAGTGCTATTTAGCCATTAATTAAAATATAATTAAATAACTATTTTAAGTGCATTATATATACTTATTTTTATAGTGCACTTAAAATATAAATAAATGTAGTATTAGGGCTATAATTTAAGAAGGGCTCATCCTGGGTTGGGCCGTTATTTTACTTAACCCGTTGATAAGTCCTTGCCTTGTCTAACTATTAAAATGTCGACTCCTCATTCAATCCGTCGAACCCTAATTCATACCGTAGCCATCATCGTCATAGAGTGTATTCTTCTCTCACACACTTACTCCTTACCTTCAACGTTTTACCAGGCTATGGATCACGATAAACACCAATTTAGTGTATTTTTAGAGATATTTTTGGGTCAATTTTAGAGCAATTATATATTAATTATATAAATCATTAACTTAATTTGCTCTTTATTTTGCAGAAAGAAAGAAAATATAAAAGAGATATAAAAGTCCTTTTTTGAAGCTATTAGGAATTTATATATATATAAAGAAGAAGATCCTCTTGGTGATTTCAATTGAAAATGATGCACATGTGACTTGGAGAGAAAGAAAGAAGCATGGAGTGGATAGCAAGCAACACATATTTAGGAAGGATATAAATCCTAATATTTAGGGATTGAGATATCTTGCAATTTAAAGAGGAAACAATCTTGACTTGATCCCTAGCTTGGAGAGAGAGAAAAGTAACTAATATAAAAGAAGGACTTCACTTGTGAATAGGAAAAGCCACACACCACATACAAAAAGGAGAGCTACACGGACGCGGCGGAGGGAGAGAAGAATTTTGGTACTCGTTCTTGACACCGTGAGAGAGCTCTGGAGCAGAATAAGGAGATTGAAGACAAAGATTAAGACTTTCTCTACATCCGGGTGTTTACCGTGGTTTTTGGTAAACACCGCTAGTTTGAAATTTCTTCTGCTTGCACGATCAACTAGTAAATCCTAAGACCATTTGTGTTAAAGTTTTTCCAGAAATTATGAATGTCTTACAGTTTTTAAAGGGAAGAATGAAGATAACTGTCACTTCGGACAGAGATGAAGAGAGCAAAAAAAAATGAAGAAAATTGCTTAAAGAAACAAAGTAAAATGCATTAATTGAAAAGAAAGTTGGAAGTTAGAGCGTGAGAATCTGTAATGAGTTTGTGACCCTTTTTTCCTATGAGAAACTACTATTTATACAAGGAGGGAAAACACTAAACTAACTAACTGTAGAGAGCCTTTTAAAAAAAAGAAAACTGCTTCAGCCTTCGACTAGGGTAACTGCCAGAACTTCGACGGCGAGCACTTGATTTTAACCTGCTATTGAATCCCAGCCTTCTTCTCGTCGAAATATCACCCTTCAATTCTTGTTAAGTCTAAGGCTTTGTCGAATTTGCCTTCTGATACAACTCTACTGTGTCGAAACCAACACCTTCTGAGAAAACCGAAGTCAAACCCCGTTGACTGCATTTAATTTAGTCTGTCGAAATTACAGGCTAACAGTCTCCAAGTAAAATTCCCACCAGTAGTTGGCATGTCTGTCATACTACACTGATGAACAACATTTAACAGAGCATTGGCCCGGTTGTAGTTATAGTTCCCACCCCACTGCTCATTAGGATAGATGATTTTGTTAAAGTCCCCAATCATGAGCCAAGGGCCTAAGAGATGACGACGAAGCGAGATTAAATGATTCCATAGATCCAAACGAGTTGAATAAGTCGGACTTGCATAGATACATGTAAGAAACCAAAACTCCTCTCCCTTAGATAGTTTTAGAGTAATGGTATCAGCGAAAGTGTCCACGATGGTACAATTAATGCTACTACCATTCTACCATTCTCTTGTAGAATCCAAATCCCACCAGCTTGACCTCTCGCCTCAACAATTGTGACTTGGGAGTATCCAACTTTGTTCCAAAAAGACCTAGTCTTCTCAAAAACTACATGAGTTTCCATGATAATCAAGAAGGTTGGAGAATACTTCCTGATTAAGTCCCTCACATGTCTGCGAGCTTTCCCATTGTGAGCCCCCCAAATATTACAGGAGAGCAATGATACGTTGTTAAAACTAATCATTAAAAACCTAGAAAAAAGAGCCGGCTCCCAAAGGAAGAACCTATTGGTCCATTGCTTCATGGTGTTGCTCCCAAATGTTGGGAGTGTCCTGGACCTTCGCTTGCGACTCATCTTGTGATGCACTAACAGCACTTGAGTTAATTCCATGTTGGTTGCTAGCCAAAAAATCATTTTCTTCTTCCATTAATTTTGTATTAGTTAATTCCAAGTGGTGTTGATCAATATGTGTAGAGAGATCACGGCTTGATGAGTTTGGGGTTTTATTATTGATTACGTCACTGTTGTTTGTGACTACTTTGTTACGTCTTTTTTTTTTATAGATTATTTTAAACAAAAAATTTTGCATAAATTTTAAACAAAAAATTTTGCATAAGGCTAGTAGGGTACTGTATCCAATTGTAACCAAAAAAATGTGTGTTCTGTCTTATTTACTTAATGCAGCCATTATTTATTTTTATCATTCATAAATTTTTTATTTTTAATTGTATTTTAAATTAGGCTTTCCAATCAATATATAAATTAGATGATTAAAATATATATTTTAAAAAATTATTTCCTAAATATCTCAATATCATAAATTTTTAAGAAAATAATTTATTTAACATATTTTATATTGATTAAATAAATCTAACAATTAATTAAACATGTCTATTTATGTCATTTAACATTTTTTAATTAGTTCAACCGCTAATTTTACCAAACAATTCATTCATCATCAGCTAGCTTATCTGCTATAAGTCATCTGCTATCAACTAGCTTATCCGCTATCCGCTATAAGCCCATCTGCTATCTGCTATTTTTTGCCAAACAGAGCCTAAAGTGATTATTAAAATTAGCGGTTGAAATAATTTATAAATATAAAATTACATAAATAGACATATGTAATTAATGCTTAAAAAGGAGAGAAAAATTCATTTAATGGAGGATAAATGAGTAATTTAATTAAAGTAGTGAGGGTAAAATTAAGAGAAAAAATGAAACGTTATATGTTATAAGCTCAAACGCTACTTCAAGTAATGTTTCAAAAACCGTTATAAGCTACTGAAAAAACGTTAATAGCTGGTCATGACAAATACTCACAACTACTTGATTCGCTATAAGCTAACAGATTAGCTTTGCAAAACAGAGCCTAATTCAATAGATTTTCATTTGCTCTTCAACAACTTGGAAATCTAATGTCCAAATCTACTAGTTACATCACATAGGATTTAACTTAACTCTTGTACGTATCGAGAACAGTAACATTATCTTATGTCCACATAGCATCTTATGTCCACATAGCTAAGCTAAGCATGCACATTTTTACTTCATTGTGGACCCCAAAAAAATCACATTATCCTCAAAGACACTCCCTCGCAACCACAAACCACACCAACAAAAACAACTTCACTTCATCCCTTCCGCAATAGTCACACACACACACACACACAAACAAACTACAAACACAGAAACATAAACAGAGAAAATTCGAAGCAAAGAATAAAGAAAACACAAACTTCTTATACCTATAAATAATGCTCTTACGTGGCAGTATCTCAACTCCTCTTCCATCCTCACTTCGACTTAACCTCACAACACGAACCACTCACCAACGAAACGTCACCGTTTCATCTCAAGCAAGATTAGATTACCCACTATCAATCTCCGACGAGGCACTTAACTCTCGCGGCTTCACACTACGACGGAGCGCGGAGGGACTAAAGCTAGAACAACTAAACACCGTTTTCGTGGCGGTAGGGTTTCCAAGACGTGACCCTGATAAGATACGCTTAGCGTTGGAACATACGGATTCTATGGTATGGGTGGAGCAACTTAAATCGAAACGTGCGGTTGCGTTTGCGAGAGCTACTGGTGATGGAGTTTTCAACGCGATTATTTGGGATGTTGTTGTTGATCCTTCGTTTCAAGGGATTGGGTTAGGGAAAGTTGTTGTGGAGAGGATTATTCAGGATTTGTTAAGTAGGGGAATTTCTAATATTGCTCTTTATTCTGAACCTCGTGTTCTTGGATTTTATCGACCTTTGGGTTTTGTTGCTGATCCTGATGGTATTCGTGGAATGGTTTACTCTAGGAAACAAAACAGAAAATAATAATAATAGCATTTTTGAGATTTAATTAACTGCTCATACTCGTGTTCTTTTTGTAAACTTTGTGATGAGTTTTGTAATTTATTATTTTAATTGATCATATTTCGATTTATAGTCACCGAGTTTGTGTTTTTATTTTGAGGTACTATCATATTTTAGAGAGTTGCTGAGAGGTTTTAGAGAATTTAATGTGGTTGAAATTGAACCCTCATGAGTTTATTTAGGTACCTGGTGTTCAAGCTTTTTGTGAGAAGTGTTGTTTGAGGCGTAACTGCATAACGTAGCCATTGACATGAATTCTGGGCAACAAATGATGGTTTTGGAAGTGGACACCAATTATATGCACCATTTATTTTGAAGAGATGGGTTTCTTCAAGAAGTTATGTTTTCATGGGAAATGGGTCAAAGATTTAATTGCTAGAAGGGGTTTAAAGAAAAGAGATGTGTTTGGCCCTCACCGAGATTCTTTCAATAATCACTCTGATTTCGCTGTTCTTTAACACTACTGATTGTGTGCTTTATTTATTTCCTAGTTGTTATTTTTTGTAAACCATCAAAGATTGGTTAGAGGCATTACTAAAGGAAATGGGAGTTACTTTGACTGAAACTCCTACGCTATTGATTGATAACAAATCTGCTCTATGTTTGGCTAAAAATCCTATTGGCCATTGTTAGATTGACACTCCATTGATGGAGGAAAACAGAGAGATGAAAAACTCAGAGAAAAGACTCTGATGAATCTGTATATTCATCTACTAAATGATATTTACAATGTATATGGCTTATATACAAGTCAAAGGAGAAAAACTAGATTAACCAACTAATCCTAACTACTCAGCAGCAGCTTAACTAAATATGAATAACCAACTAAACTAACTAATATCGATATAACTACCATAACTAATTAAAACAATTAATCAACTCTAATACTCCCCCTCAAGTTAGGGGCATATATATCTAATGAACCTAACTTGGACAAGAAAGCAGAAAATTTACAGTGGGGAAGGGGTTTTGTAAATATATCAGCAGCTGCTGATTGCTAGGAATGTGAATGAGCTTCAGTAAACCAGAGTTTACATGCTGTCTGATGAAGTGGCAGTCAATATCTATATGTTTGGATCGTTCATTTGATGTAGGATTTTCTGCCAATTGAATGGCAGACTTATTGTCACACATGACCAGTATGGAAGCCACAGAAATCTGGAAGTGTTGCAGCAATTGTTTGAGCCAAAGTAGTTCACTAGTAAGAGATGCCAAGGCTCTGTATTCTGCTTCTGCAGATGACCTTGCAACAGTAGGTTGCTTCTTAGACTTCCAACTAACCAATGAAGATCCCAAATAAACACAGAAACCAGTGGTGGATTTTCGTGTAACTTTGCAGTTTCCCCAGTCAGAGTCAACATAAGCAGTAAGCACAGTATTGACAGTGGCAGGAAATATAATACCTTGACCAGGATTGGATTTTAGGTATCTGAGAATTTGATGTAAAGCTTGAAGGTGACTGGTCCTAGTTGCACTCATAAATTGACTAAGTTTGTTGATTGCAAAGATGATGTCAGGCCTGGAGATGCTGAGATACATTAGTCTTCCAATTAGTCTCCGGAATTGGGAAGGATCACTGAGAAGGTCACCTTGAGTGTCATCTAAGCAGATTCCTGGGTCCATGGGAATGGTGGCAGGTTTGGAATCAATGAAACCAGTGTCTTCTAAGAGTTCTAGACAGTATTTCCTCTGATTAAGGTGAACACCTGCACTGGATTGTGCTATTTCCAGGCCCAGAAAGTATTTTAGGGGACCTAATACTTTCAATTTGAATTTGTTTTGCAGCAGAGTTGTTGTTTGATGAATAAGAAGTTGAGAAGGACTAGCAACAACTATGTCATCAACATACACAAGGACAATGACAATGGAGCTGCCACTGCCCTTGTAAAATAGAGAGTAGTCAGCAGTAGATTGTTGGAATCCGAGGGTAACAACGGCAATAGAGAAGGTAGTGAACCATTGCCTGGATGCTTGTCTCAACCCATACAAGGACTAGTGGAGTTTACGTACTTGATTCTCCCCCTGTGTTGGATACCCCAATGGTAGGTCCATGTATACTTCTTCAAAAAGAGAGTCATTAAGAAATGCATTGTTTATATCTAACTGAGTCAGATGCCATTTGTTTTGGGCAGCAACAGCACGAAGGACCCTCACAGTGGTCAACTTGGCCACTGGTGAGAATGTGTCAATGAAGTCAATGCCCAATTGTTGATTGTATCCTTTTGCCACCAAACGGGCTTTGTATCTCTCAACACTGCCATCAGAGTTAAATTTTATTTTGTAGATCCATCTACAACCAATGGTTTGTTTACCTGTGGGAAGAGGGACAATAGACCAAGTTTTGTTGGCTTCAAGAGCTTGTATTTCAGTTGACATTGCAGCTCTCCATTCAGGAAATTTAACTGCCTGATGAAAGAATTTGGGCTCATAGTGATTGTTGATGTTGAGAATGTATGAGTGGTAGTGTTTAGATAGGTTAGTGTAAGTGAGTTGGTTTTGGATGGGATAGCTGATGTGATGTAAGTAGTCATTAAGGTAAGAGGGTGTGATGTGAGGTCTAGTGGATCTTCTGGGAAGGGGAGGGTCAATGTTCTGATCTGTTGTGTCTATGGCAGGTTGGTCATTGGTAGGAATGTCATTTTTGTGGAACAGGGAGATCAGGTGGGATAATTGGAGTGGGTAAATGTGATAAATCATGTGTAGAGGTCTCTGTAATGGGATTGGGCAGAACAATGTCAGGGAAGGGGTCAGGATGTACTGTAAGCTCAGTGGGGTGGAAGGGACATTTGTTTTCAATGAAATGTATATCTCTGGATATAATAAACCTGTTTGTGGCAAGGTCATAGACTTTGTAACCTTTATAACCCAAAGGGTAGCCCATGAACACAGCTGGCGTAGTTCTAGGTGTGAATTTGTTTCTGTGGGGAATGGGAACAGCAGCATAGCATAGACAACCAAAAATTCTGAAGTTGTCATAAGGAGGCAGTTTATTGTACAGAATTTCATAAGGAGACTTGCCTTTGAGAGCTGGTGTGGGAACTCTGTTGATTAAAAAGGTTGCTGTAGACAAACATTCTCCGCTCTCCCCAAAATTTGATAGGAGCTTTAGACTGAAAGAGAAGGGCTCTTGCAACATTAAAAAGGTGCTGGTGCTTTCTTTCAACCACTGAATTTTGCTCAAGACGATAAGGACAGCTGAATTGGTGTTGAGTACCATTTTCTTGAAGAAACTCAGTTAATTTAAGTTCTGGAGCATTGTCAGACCTGATCTGCTTGATTGTTTTTCCAAATCCAGTTTTGACATATTTGAAGAATGTTTTGATAATAGTAGGAGCCTCAGATTTGTGTGTCATCAAAGAAGTCCATGTGAAACGAGAACAATCATCAACAATAGTTAAAAATAAACGTTTATTGTCATGTGTAGGTTGAGGGTATGGCCCCCAAGTGTCAATGTGTACAAGGTCAAAAACATGTTCAGAGTAATTATTATGAGATACAAATGACAATCTTCTAAATTTGGATAAAGGGCAAATTAAACATGCATTAGAATCATGAAATTTCATTGTCAATGAGAGTTTATTACACAATAGTTTGAGAACTTTGTCAGATACATGTCCTAGTCTAGCATGCCATATGGCATGATCAATTGTAGTCTTGTGAGACACATTACAAGTAATGGCAGTAGATTGATTACAAACAGAAGGATGATCATGAACAGTGAAAAGTGTGTGTTTTGTATACAAGATGAACAGATTATGGTGCAAGTCACCTTTGCCAGTCGTCCTGAGGGACTGAGTGTCCTGGAAAGTCACAACAGTGGTAGCAAAATAAACACCAATATGCATTTTTTGGGGTAAGTTGAGGTACTGAAATCAAGTTTACATGAAAGGATGGAATGTACAAAACATTGTGAAGTGTAATGTGCTTATTAATCTTAACAGAACCAGTGCCTAATACTTGAATACGAGTGTGATTAGGCAGTAAAACAAACTTGTTGTGCAGAGGCTTAAAATTATAAAGAAATTCAAGGAAGCATGTGATGTGTGCAGTTGCACCAGACTCTACAATCCATGCATTAGGAACTTGAAAAGGGGCAATTAAGGTGGAGAAAGACATACCTAGGGTCTCAAGACCCGAAAAATTACCTTGATCAGCCTTTGGGGTAGCAGCAAGTTGTGCCATCTGGTTCTGCAGAAGAGTGAGGACTTGTTGGCATTGTTGTGATGACCATTGTTGAGTTGATTCAGAGTTTGTTGATTCCAAAATGTTGTTGATGGGAGCAGTAGTTGAAGTAGCATTAGTTGCAGCATTTGAGTTGTTGTTCTTCCTGAAACTTGCCGGATAACCGTGAATTTTGAAACATTTATCTTTAGTGTGGCCATGAATGTTGCAGTGAGTACAAAAAGGACGATCGTTGCGCAGATTCTTTCCCTTGTAATTTCTGTTGGTGTTCACTGCACAGGCCATCTCCGGTGTGGATACCGATTGAGCACCAGCAACACGCTGGGTTTCATCTTGGAGTAAGAGAGAGAAGGCTTCATCAATGTCTGGGATGGGCTTCATTAACAGAATTTGGCCACGGGCCTGGGTGAAAGATTCGTTGAGACCCATGAGGAAATCCATGACGTATTCTTCTTTGACGGAGGTGAGAAGGGGTTCGACCCCTCCGCAAGTACACTTGTGAACAACTTTCAATTGACCTAATTCTACCCAAATTGATTTGAAGCGAGTGAAGTAGACGCTAATCGAATCAGTACCCTGAACACAATGTAGAAGGTTCTTGCGTAATTGAAAAATTCTTGGACCATTCTTGAGGTTGAAACGCTTATCCAGATCATTCCAAATCAGAGATGCAGAATTGGAGTAAATGACGCTTGCGCTAATTTCTTTTGTTAGAGAATTGACGATCCAGGAAGCCACAATGCTATCATTGCGCTTCCAGGCTTTGAGTTTCGCAGCATCAGCGTCGTCGGGATGAACGATGGTTCCGTCAACAAATCCAAATTTGTTGCGGCCATCAAGGGCGAGGATCATCGAATGGCGCCAAGTGAGGTAATTTGTGCCGTCTAGGGGTTTGGATACGAGGACTAATCCTGGATTGTCGGTGTGGTGAGTGTAGAAGGGATCCGTGGTGTCGACGGTGGTTGTCATCGCGAGGAGAGAAGCGAGAGGTGGGAGATGTAGACGACACGGAAAGAAATTAGGAAGGGGTTTCTCTTCTGATACCATGTTAGATTGACACTCCATTGATGGAGGAAAACAGAGATGTGAAAAACTCAGAGAAAAGACTCTGATGAATCTGTATATTCATCTACTAAATGATATTTACAATGTATATGGCTTATATACAAGTCAAAGGAGAAAAACGAGATTAACCAACTAATCCTAACTACTCAGCAACAGCTTAACTGAATATGAATAACCAACTAAACTAACTAATATCAGTATAACTACCATAACTAATTAAAACAATTAATCAACTCTAATAGCCATGGAAGAACTAAGCATATAGAAACAATGTTTCACTACCTAAGAGACCAGGTCACTAATGGCAAGCTTATGGTAGACTACTGCCCTACACAAGAACAACAGGCTGACATCTTCACTAAGGCCTTAAAGGGTGAGTTATTCTGTAAACTTAGGAGAGATCTAGGTCTGGTTGCATTTAAATCCTACAATGCAACTGTAAAAGCTATTACTCAAGGGCTTGTCCTGAGTCATTAAGTGTTCTAAGACTATTCACAGGGGAGCTTATCCTGTATTTAGGTTAAAAATCTCTCCTATAAGCTAAGTTTTAGTCTTTGGCATTAAGGAAGGGTGTTGGAATTATAATGCAATTCCTAAAACAACCTTAGGATAAACATAACGGCTAGTTTATATCACAGGCCGTTATAGGACAGTTTTAAAACTGTTATTACAGTTACAAGCAGTTACTAGTTTGTTACTCTAACAAACTTGCTTTGAAACTAACTCAAACCAAATGCTAACAACTAAGTGATCCAGAGAAAAGCTTATAAATACTTGTAAATAAATATATTCTATGTACAGTTTACAAAGCAATAAAATTTACAATTTGTTTTTACAAAAGTCCTCGTATTATCTCCCTCTCATTCTGTGTTCTTATTTCTTTCAAAGTCTCTGTGAATTCATCTGAGAGTGCGCAAAGTAGTGAGTACCTTGCAAGTCAGAAAGAAACATATACTAGTGAGTATTTGTTTCTGAAGAATAAGCAGATAGAAGAAATACAAGAAAGGAGAAATAGAGAGAGAGAGAGTTATACCTTGTGTGTGTTTTCTCAGGAATCTTCAAAGGTGTTGAGGATTTAAGTGTTTCTCTGAAAACGTCCACAAGTACATACAGAAAGATCATAAAACCTAAGGTTAGGGTTTGTGATCTAAAACAGTAAACTGAAAAAGAAGTTAAGAGTAAGAGTAAAAAGGAAAACCTTACGTGTTACTGCTTCTATTTTGGCTTAAAATTGAGAGAATCAAGCATCAATCGAAGAAGATCTCCAGAAGGTTAGAGTTTGTAAGTGTCAAACCTCAGATTCTGTAGATTCAGTGCAAAAACCAAAGGGTTTTTTGCATCATCATCATCAATAATCATCATAGGTGAGAGGGTGAAGAGTTCCAAAGCTTCAATCACTGGAAATTAGTGAGAGCACAGTAAACCCTAGCAGAGCACCGTGAGAGAGAAAGAAGAAGAAGAAGAAAGAATTTCAAGAAGAAGAGAGAGAAACAGCAGTGAGAAATGAACTGCTGAAACCCTAATTTGGGTTATATACTTAGTTACAAAACCGGGTTGCGTGTATCCATTCCAACCGGGTCTGGGTGCCGCATTTTTATTTTTGCACCCGCAAGTTACAAGTAAGTGGACTGGGTCATATTTGGGCCTTGAGTGAATTGATATTCACACCCTTTATTGTGTTGTTGGCAACCTGCAAAGAAAAATAGCAAAATTGTCAAAATTACAATAATTTAACATTTAATTTATCTTTGTCATGTCTGTTTACATTTGTTCACATTTATCATTGGATGTATGTTCTTGTTCATGTAACAACATTTGTACTCATTATTCACTAGGTGTATGTTCTTGAACGACAACAGATGAGACACAAGCCGCAAAAAAGAGGAAACTTGTACAACAGGGCAACCGGTTGTGGAAGAAAAAAGAAGCGATGCGATGACAAAAAAAAAAGTGGGCTACCCAACTAATTTTATAAGATTAACAATGAGCTAAAAGAGAGTGGTGATCTAAGGAAACATCCCCTTTCTCTTCCTTAGTAGAGAATTGGTTAAGGATTTGGTATTTCCTTCGTTGGGTATTGTTAATTATGAAAGAGGGATTCAAGCGAGGGTTTTGGATGTGGACACTAATTATATGCACTGTCTTATTTTCAAAGATGAGCTTCGTCAAGAAGTGTTTTCATGGGGAAATGGGTTTAAGATTTTGTTGCTAAAAGGGTTTTTTTTTTATTTCCTAGATAATATTAGTTAAGTGATTATAGGGGTTTTCGTTGTTCTTCGATTTTATTGTATGTCATCAAATATATTTTTTATTGTTGTTCACAATTCTTCTTAGGTTCTTGAATTTTATTTGTGGTTTATGTAAAGCTTCTGATTATTATCTTAGTTTTCGTCTTTCTCGAAAAATCTTAAACAATCTATCCTTTGGAAATGCTTAAACAATCAACCGACAAAACAAAGGCTGTCCTAGCAGACTTAGGTGACAAATCTGAACTTAATACAATGATTTTTAGTCCTGAATGGTTAGAATTCAAAGCTGTCCATGAAGAAGTACAGCAAGATCCAACATTACAGGCAATCATTACATCTTTACAGAGAGGGGAATCGGGAAGACCTGGGTTTAATATTCGGAATGGAGTTCTCTTTTATAAGGGCAGATTGGCCATGGCAACAACATCTACATTCATCCCTACCATTCTTAAAGAATTTCACAGCACTCCACAAGGTGGGCATTCAGGTTTTTACCGAACTTACCGCCGATTAGCTGCTAATCTATATTGGATAGGAATGAAGAAGGATATCCAGGAATTTGTGCAAAAGTGAACCGTGTGTCAATGCAACAAATACACCGCCTCAACTCCGGGTGGTCTCCTCCAACCACTCCCGGTGCCAAATCAAATATGGGTTGACATTTCAATGGATTTCATTACCGGACTTCCCAAATCAAAAGGGTTTGAAGCGATTTTTGTGGTGGTTGATAGGCTCTCTAAATACAGCCATTTCATTCTACTCAAGTGTCTCTGCAAGATCTTTGGCTGAAACTTTCACCAAAGAAGTGGTTCGACTTCATGGAATTCCAGAATCTATTGTTAGTGACAGAGACCCCATCTTTGTAAGTAATTTCTGGCAGGAACTATTCAAACAGCAAGGCACATACTTGAAACTCAGCACTACATACCATCCTCAGACAGATGGTCAGACAGAAGTAGTTAATCACTGTTTGGACACTTTTCTTCGTTGTTTTATCGCTGACCAACAAAAGACATGGGCCATGTGGCTTCCATGGGCAGAATACTGGTACAACACTACCTTTCATACATCTACAGGAACAACCCCATTTGAAGTGGTATATGGACGACCCCCTCCGACAATCACAAATTATCTACCTGGAGAAGTAAAAGTGGAAGCTGTCCAAAGGGACTTGATTGATCGTGATGAGTGCTTACGACAACTCAAGTGCCATCTAACCCGAGCAAGTGATCGAATGAAGACACAGGCAGATAAACATCGTAAAGAACGCTCTTTTGAAGTTGGTGACTTGGTTTTCTTGAAGTTGAGACCTCATGTGCAACAAACAGTCGCTGCTAGAATTTCCCCCAAGCTATCACCAAGATATTTTGGGCCATTTAAAGTACTGGAACAGGTTGGGGCTGTTGCTTACAGGCTGGAATTACCACCTACGTCTCGAATTCAGCCTGTTTTCCATGTTTCATTGCTTAAGAAAGTTGTGGGTGATGCTGCAATTAATTCAACACTACCTGAAAGTTTGGAGGTTAACGAGGAGTCCACGTGGGAACCAGAGGCAGCGTTAGATCACAGGGTGGTGGACCGTCATGGCAAGACTGTTTCTCAAGTTCTTATCCATTGGAAGCACAAACCTACTGAGGAAGCTACTTGGGAAGATAAAGATTTCATTACAGCTCAATTTCCTACATTCAGCCTTGAGGACAAGGCTGGTTCTCATGGGGGAGGCAATGATAGCGAACAAGGCAAGAGTAAGGGCAAACCCGTCATTTGGAGGGTTTATGAAAGAAGAAATAAGAAAAATAAATAATATAATATTAGGAAGTAGTTATTGGTGTGTTAGTTAGAATTTAAATTGTTAGTTATTGGGTTTGGGTGTGGTTGGCATATATATTTGTTGTTGTTTAGAATGTTATGTTGGATAGTTTATGGAAGTTACTGGCCAGAAGTTACTACTTCTGAGAGGAGAGCAATGCTCTTGAATGTTGATGTATTTCCATTCTCATTCTCAATAAAAATCGCAAGTTTCTATTCAATTCCCTCTTCTCCATAATTCTGTTTACTGTAACTGTTAGAAGAAATTCTGGTTGTATCACAAACCTTTTTTTATTACAATTGGTGAATATGTGTATGGATGAATTCATCTTTCTACCAACAGCTACGACAACTAATTGTCAGAAGTGTTTGTATAAAATAACTAAGTCTTTGTCTTCGTGTCTTCATCTACTCAAAACACCATATCATGTTATTCTATTCTAAAAGGAAGATATCCAAATTCCATGTAACAACATACAAAATTAAACCGTAGCAACCAGAAGTACAGACAATTGAGATTTGGATTTGCGAAAGAACAAAAACATGAAATCCATGATTATATAATTTGACATGGCTTCCCTGTCCATCCATCGATTTTAATATATGAGATCTAGAAAGTTTGAAGGCAAAACAAGAGACAAATGAAGAGAAGAATGAACTTAACTTCCATTGAAACAAAGTAATGCTTATATACATGATGATGAATTCATCTTGGACTTTTGATGAATTAAATGGCTTTAATATCTCAGTTATTTTTTCTTTTGTGGAAACATAGGATTCTGAGCAATTTTGACAGCAGACTGATCATCACAATATAGTGAGACTAGATGTTGCCGATCAATCAACAGATAAAAGAGGCAGCCATTGTATTTCACAAGCCGTGGATGCTAACACCCTGCATTCAGCTTCGGATGAAGACCTCGACATGGTGCTTTGTTTCTTAGACTTCCATCAGATCATTGAAGGACCAATAGGGACAAGAGGCCCAATCGAGTCACTAAAGGCCCTAAACAGAAGATCAGATTCAAATGTAAAGAAAAGTCCCTTGCCAAGTTGCCTCAGTTGCTTGGTCAGTCTTTAATGTATGGAATGACTTGTATGGCTGCCTCATAATGTGTGTCTGCATAATAAGTTGATAAATAAATTGGCTGAGTTTATGTACAGCAAAACATAAATCAAGCCAGGGTTTGTCAAGTAAATTAGCCTTCCTATAAGCCTGTGGTATGCAGTTGGGTCAGAAGAATCAAAGCAAACTTTGCAAGCTTCACAAGTCCATATAAAAATTGAAACAAGCTAACTTTGTAAAACTTACACTTCTCATATTACTATCCTAGTAGTTAATAGTTTATGTCAATGAGCTTTCAAGACTATACCAGTCTCTGATAAGTGATAACCATGTTACAGGAGAAAGTCATCCTTATATACATGATGCTGTCACCTTTACTAAGCATAGCAGAAAACAGAAAGTAACTAACTGCATAACAGAAATAAAGTAACAGAAAATAAACTACTAGTTAACAAACTCAGAATGAATAAGACTAATCTAACACGAATAGAAAAATCAGTGTGAGAGAGACAACTAGATATCTATATTGAATAAACCCTCAACTTAACCAATTAACACCCTCTCAAGTCTCACCTATTTTGTCCTCAACTATATCAAAATAATAAGTAGTCCTAAAGTTTGAGAAATTTGTCTCATTAGTCTCTAAAATTTTGTGAAATTAGTCTGATTAGTCCCTAATTTTAACAGATTTCAGAAACTTTAAGACTACATAATTTTTCATAGACTAAAATGAGGGTTTAGTATACTTACATTCATGTCCTCCTAATCCTAATCACAATCCCAATTCCCAATCCAAAATAAGACAAACATTTCTGTCCAACACATAAGTAGGGAATAATAAATCCATCAAATTTTAATTAAACAAAAGAACTAACTGAATATAAATGGCAACTAACCAATAAAAACTGAACCATTGAATTGAGAGTCAGGAAACGGTCTTAGCGTTGTTGAAGAAAGCGGCAACACATAGAACGGAAGCAATGAAAGCGAAAAGGAACAAACCAATGATGAGAGAAACTCCAGCAACGAAGAAATCCAATAACCCCAATCCTAACATCATCGTCCTCTTCTAATTGTTCGGATCAGATTGTCGGAAGTTATGAGAGAGACGATGATGGTGCCTCTTCTCCGAACGGTGTTGACTGTCTGAATCGAAACAGAGCAAACGTCAAAACCGAGGATAGCGCATCATCTGAGAACTTAATTATTGTGATTTCTCTGTTGGAGAAAATGTAAAATCACGTGCAAAATTTTACAGGCCATAGTAGATGCATAAAAATAGTAAAGGTTTAATTGATATAAAATATTTTAGGCAAAACTACTTCCGAGGTCCCTTAACTTATTTTTTAGTATCAAATCAGTCTCTTAACTTTTTTTTGTAACGACTTAGCCCCTTAACTTTTAAAAAGACAACAACGTAGTCCCATTTAATGTTTTTTGGTTAACTCCGTTTAACAGTCACTGATGTGGGTATTTCACTGTTTAGGTGGCATGCCAGGTAGGAAAATTTAATTAATCCAACGTGTCCCTTCTCTCTCCCTCTTAGAAAACCCTAGATCTTTAAAACCTCCATTGTTGTTCTCCATTGTTGATCTGAACATCTCATGTTTCATCTCTAATACTCTCTTATCATCATCATCGTTTCTCTGTGAGCTTGAAAATCAACGACTCTACTTAATCCCATGGCCTCACGCAGTAGCAGCTCCAACTTAAGAAGCCTCAGATCTGTTTCAAGTGGATCTCGCCCAGTTGTTGAAGGACCTAAATGTTGTTGTGGATCTACTACAATAGTTCGTGTTGTGAAGAAAGAAGGCCCTAACCATGGCAGATTGTTCTGGGGTTGCAGGCATTTTGTGGTGAGGAAGATGAAGTTTATGTGTTTTACTGTATTAACATTTAGGTCCCTTAACTTTTTAATAGGTATCAAATCAGTCACTTATGTTTTTAATTAGTATCAAAGTAATCCCTATGTGTTTCTGATTTAGGCCCAAGGCAATCAAATTGGATGCAACTATCACAAGTGGTATGAAGATTGGTGTCCAGATGATGTCACTAACGGAGAATGTTTACGTTGTCATGAATACGATATTGAGCTTCGGGAAAAGAATATGGAACTTCGTGAAAAAGATATGGAGCTAAGTTCATTGAGGAAGGCTTTGGTTGAAATGAATGAACACCACAAAGCAACAAAATACCAAATGAAAGTGGTAGTTCTCACATGCTTAGTATTAGGAGTGATATGTGCAATGGTGATTTTCATATTGTTGACTACTAGGAATTACGGAAATAGAATGATGATGTTATGTATGATTGTCTATGTAACTTTGGTTTTCATGATGAATGCAATGACTTTTTTTTTTCAATTGCTTTCAAATCTTAGCTTACCAAAATGGTAATAACATAACCTTATAGCTTACCAAAAAGAATAGAACCTGTTCATAACAGATACAAATAATTGAGCTTGTTCAAAAAGAAATTAAAACATAATGCCACATTTCCATTTCAGATAATTGAACAGCCTGTTCACAAAAACTGGACACCTAAACCATAGGCAAAACAAGTGGCAATTTGAGATGTTCCAAAATATCCAAAGCATTGTCATCAAAGTTTCCAAAATATTGGCAAAATATAGCCATCAAAGTATCAAAAAACAAAGCAACTTAAGATATGAAATTACATAACAAATATTCCTAATTTTTCCAAGGCTTTCTAATTGGCAACTTGGGCCTTAATGTTGCTTGAGAGGTGGAACGTGTGAGGTAGGTTCTGGATGCTCTCTTTGTTGTAGGAGTTGCAGTTGCACTAGGACGAGGCTGCCTTGGATTTGCAGCAGTAGCAGGGGGCTGCCTTGGATTTGCAGCAGTAGCAGGATGCTGCCTTGTGCCTTGGATTTGCAGCAATAGCAGTGGGTTGAATTGGTGTTTGGGTAGGTGTTTGTGGAGGTGTTTGACTTGTGGAAGCATTTTGGGACTGTGATTGACTTGTGGGAGGTGGTTGTGCTTTGCATGAAGCCCTGTTATGGCCAAATTGCTTGCACTTACTACACTTATTTTGTAAGCCCTTCCTGCCAAGTTTTTGGGAATCAGTTCTCTTCTCATCTGCATCCTTTCTTCTTGATCTTTTTGGTCTACCTGGAGGTCTTCTCAATGGTGGAGGTAGTATCTCAGGATATGGAGTGTATTCCCACAGATTCTCTCCATTTGTTGGATAAATTATTGGCTTGTAGCAATCAATATATGCATCCCTTCTATAGTAGATAGGAATCAGTTCTTCAGAATCAATCCTCTTGTTATTGCAACATTGGACGACATGGCAGCAAGGAACACCTGTGATCAACCACTTCCCGCATGAACATGTTCCATTGTTGAGATCAACAACGTACTTGCCTCCAGTTAAGGTGATATGTCTCACCCCATATATGTTGTCACCAGCCAAACTTGAAGAAAAAAAAACAGACCAGAATTTAACATATTCAGTCTACAATTAAATTCAGACCAGAATTAAATTCAGAATTAAACAAACCAGAATTTATCATATTTAATTCATAATTAAATACCTGCACAACCAATGCCTAGACAACTCTCTCTCTTTCTCAAGCCTATTCTTTATCCTTGGGAGAATATCACCATTGTAACTCTCAATCTTCTTTTTGTTTGTAGCCCACCTCTCCATCAAGTACTCTCTGATTTCCTCTAGCATAGTCACAATAGGCTTCTGTCTTGGTCCAAGAATCACACTATTAAAAGTTTCTGACATGTTGTTGACTAACACATCACACTTTGAATTTCCACTGAATCTTGATTTGCTCCAAAATCTTCGTGGAATCTTCATAAATTCCTTGTATGCAGGTTCATTGATCCTCCTCATCTCTCTCATCTCCCTCTCCCATGCTTGCGGATAGGTTGATTTGGCAGCTCTCCACAGAATGTCTTTCAATTGGTTTCCAGGATGTTTTTTTCTGAAGTTGTTATACAAATGTCTCACGCAGAACCGTTGCTCAACACCAGGTAAAAGTTCATCCATTGCAGGTAAAAGTCCCTGTTAATGATAAACAGATTTAAATGGCAGCATATCTATTAAAAAATTAAACAGATTTAAATGGCAACAGCATCAAAATTGATATCATCAATTGGTTCAGGTTGTGATACAGCATGTACAAGATACAAATCTACCTTTTCATTGAACTTAGCCCATTTTACCATTTCCATGGCCCCATCGTCATCTTTGAGTAGTTTCATTACCCCATTAACTTGGTACCACATACTTACTACTTCTAGAAAACCCATATCCTTAACTATGTCTTTAATCTCAAAATAACTCCATCTATCCGCATCACACTCCCAATTTGCACCTAACCCTTCATAAGTGCTACCCACAAACTGACCACAATGGTGTATATCATCCTTAAAAGCATCCATATTAATCTGTAAATTTACCAAAATACCCACACTTATGTATTTGTAACTTTATCAAATTAAAAACTGCATTGAATTCAACAATTCCACTCACAGATTTAACAAACAGATTCAACAGTTAGAGTCTCAGTCAAAGAATAATAGAATACATGTTGGGACCACAAAAATCTAACCCCACATGGAAATCGTACCCCACATAAACCCATAACCCCAAATAAAGCCAGAACCCCACATAAAACCATACAAATCAGACAAACAAACATCAAGACCCCACCAATACTCCACCTTTCAACACATCCAACAGACAAACCCTAATAAAAAAGGGAACTCAACAAAAATTTCACCAAAACTCGAATTAATAAGAGATGAAGGCTTACCTTTTGATGTTATCCAAACCTGAAGCTTCGATTTGACCAAATCAACCAACGAACGAAAACGTAGTCACTGTAGTAAACGAACGAACCAGAGATTGAGAGAAATAAACCGTAGTCGTAGACACTGTAGTCACCGTCGTTCTGAACTGCTGCTGCTTCGTCTTTGTCGTCCTCAAACGAACCAGAGATTGAGAGAAAGAAACCCTAGGTTTCTCGCTTCTGGTTTCGCTGCTTCTGCTTCTCACTTTCGCATTTCATTTCTTTTTTTGGGAGAAAATGAAGTTTCTTGAGTGAGAGAGAAATGAAGAAGGAAAACAATGACCCCTAATCTCATTAACCTACGTGGCATTCCTAGTCACTAGTCTAATAGACACACCAGTCACTGTTAAACAGAGTTAACCAAAAAACGTTAAATGGGACTACGTTGCTGTCTTTTTAAAAGTTAAGGGACTGATTTGATACCAAAAAATAAGTTAAGGGACCTCGGGAGTAGTTTTGCCAATATTTTACTAATTTGTACCAAGAAATATATATATATACATATATATATATATCTTTATTATACTAAACCATGAAAATGTCTATGGCTTAGTCCACGTCAGTAAATATAAAGAATGACATCAGTTTTACATGAATTCCACGTCAGCTGTATCCCACCCATCATCTTACACGTGAACCTTCAAACACGATCAAACGGATGAGATAACTCAACTATAACACAAGCGCAAGATCAACGGTTTAGGGTCCGCAAAATTGCGGCTGCCCAATGGACGGATACGATTCAGTGTTAAATGTAATTTAAGAAAAAAAAACGGCTACAACTTATTACATTTGACCCAAATCAGCAACGACATAATCAATTTTCAGATCAGCAATCATTAGAATCCCATAAAAGGTGGACCAGATATTAGCATTCAATGCTATACACCCTACAGAGATCCAGGTATTTCGCTGTATCAGGTGGGAGACAAAAACCATCCATATAAAATTATTTGTTCTGGGTATGGTCCTCCAGCTATGCACACCTGAAAAATGCAGCCAAATCAAATCCAATTGTGAGCTACTTGGTGATAGTGTCTCCTACGACAAAGCACATATAGCCACCACTTTCTACCCAAACAATATAAAGCAGCTGCCTGTAATGGAGCTTCCTAGGTCGTTCTTTTGCAATTTTCTAGAGCGATACGATTATATCAGCATTGGTGACTTGAAATTAGGTGATGATGCCAAGATATTAACTCCTGCCCTGCTCTTAGATGTTATGGGATTACGAAAAATGGTCTCCAAGCTAGGATGTTATGCCATACTAACCTTTATCTTCTTATAGGAAGTCCTGTATGTTGTTTTGGCGCATATCATTGGCATCGTGTCAACAACAGCGTAAATCTGCTTCCTGCTATTATGATCTTAGCTTATTTTGCAGCGAGATACTTTATGTCAATCCATTTTGAATGTTGTCTGTTTCATCTACGTTTTTATTTTCCACTGCCCTATTAACAGGTATGGCATTGATCTACTTGCACAAGATCACACTGGGACAACCATATTGGGCCTGCGAGGAGAGTCAGCCCTTCACTTCTACGGAGAACACCTTCGTACCTATCACGCAAATGAACTAGTAAGTTACTGAACCAAATATCACAATCAGATTTACAAATATGCATTAGAGGAATTTTAAAATTGTTTTGGGTAGAATCTGATTACCAATGATGATAGCTGTTGTGGTGGTATAGTGTGGAGAAACTTTTACAAATATATTGTGGCACTATGTTGCAAAACGATATTAAAGAAGTTCATACAAGTTCAGTTCAAGCAACATAAAACACTATTCAAACCTCTTTATGTTAATTGAATAACATGATGCTTAGTGTTACTACAATACTATGGACTATAATGTTTTGAGGGTTTGATTTCTTTGTCTAGATTGTCCACCCATACGCTCTTGGAGACAGCTGGTTTAAAACTTGCCTCTTCAAGCTTGATTGGACTGCGAAGATCGTAGTCAACGGTCGCAATGGGTACGTTGTTACACAGATATGCATGGTTAAGGAGATTGTTGACGAGTTCGTGCTATACAAAGTAGGCGGCGAGGTAATCGTGGCATAACATTCACAACCAACCATAAACAATTTCTATTGGGGTATAGAAATATATCAACAATTTGTTGGCTGGCACTTTGTCAATTTAATTTACTTTTTGCTCATGTTTCGGGAGTATCAGCACTACTGTGACACAATATCAGCTGTTGTACCGTTGTCCACCGGGGTACCCCGATAACAGCACTCATATAGGGGCTCATATGCCAGGTGGCACTGGCCTATCTGGGGCGTTTCGGAGGTGCATATACGCACCTTTTAATATGTAGGGGACGTTGTTCTAGGGTTATTGTCTTTAAATTTCGATACTTGCGTGCATCTCAGCACTAAAAGGCAACAAACTGTGCAAGATATATGTTTTCATTGATAGTGGTGTCCCATATCAAAAATCTCAGCTTCACCAACTTTCATGTACTTTGTTCTATAACTAATGCAATGCAAGTGGATGATTTATTAAACCATGATTCAATGAAATAGAACAACAATAGGTAATATGGTAAGTGTAACTGTGCATTGCAGCTGATACGTGCGTGAACTAAACCAACAATGCCAGGAAAAAAACGTACTCCTCCCATCATGCATATATGTTTGTCAATTTAGAAAAATCGTAAAAGTATTTTTAAAATATCTATGATTCCGTAATCAATTTGTTGCAACCTACAACAGACTACTAACTGATAAATATCTATCTGACCGAACACAACACGGACCGAGGTTTGATGTACTAACACCGAAATGAAGTGTCGTACTAAATTTTGGTGCAAGTAATATTGCATGCGCAATAGACATGCTGTATTCGGCAATCCAACAGGGGAAAAACATCAACAATTAGCCTCACAAGTGCACCAGCTGACCAACATGAGACTACCTAAGGAAATTTAATTATAAATAATTTCCGTACAGAATTTTGTAAATAAAAAGATATTACCTTAAATGTGGCACTCGAATACACGGTATTGTAAATTCATTTTTTATAACTCATTCGTGTTTTGTCAAAAATTTTCCTAATTTTAAGCAATTCGTTATTCCTTAATCACAGGAGTTGTCAAACCAGGGTCATATTGCTTACTGATTAAGCAGTTTGTTATCCTTTTAACTAGCATTGATGATGGAATCACGAAATTAAAGGAAACCTAATTAATACAGCCAAAATAAATAGGGAACGCAACAGCATATATAACCAGAACTATTATTCTGAAGTTGCGCAACAAGTAAAACCTAAAACAAAACAGCATACTTACACTGAGCTGCCTACTGTTGCAATAGCCATGTCTTCCTCTTCTAGAGCACTTGCAGCCATTCCCAAAAATGCTCAACCCCTGGCCATACTCGAACCAGGCACGGAGTCCTCTCCCGTTATAGTCAAACTGCTCCAGAAATGGTACGTGTGGCCGTCATACGGAGGCAACAAACCAAATGCTCTCGAGGTTGTATTTGCAGACTCAGAGATATATACGAATCTATGTCACATTTGTCAATAGAATTACAATTGTGAGAATGACATTACTTAAACTTTATACACTGGATTTGTTACTATACATGAAAGCAGCTTGATATTTATAAGCATTTGATCTGAAAATTTGCTACAAAGGAGATATTGTTCAGAAACTTACCGGTTAAAAACATCAAGAATATTATGAATCTGGCGCAACTAAATCAGATTAGTATTTAAATCAGATTCTAATAGCGAGAGATTGGTATTACTTTTTTATTATCCATGTGGTGTTAGTATATTGATCACTGAATTTGGTTTGTTGTGTACAACTATACGTTACAGTTCCCTTTCAGAATACTCACCAGTGGTAACCCCCGGTCCAATGATGCTACAGACAGTTTTGTCGTCCATAACTCCCTTACTCTAACGTCGGTGTCCAATGCATCTTCACTTCCAATCCTTGCAAATGAGTTGATCACTCCACTACCATCCCGTACAATTGAGACCATAATTTCCTCCATATCACGAACCTAAGAAACAAAATTTATCCAAACAATGATACGTTATGACCTATTTATAATCTATAGCCCTTTCATTAATAAATAATATGATGATCCATGATATAGCGATTATACAATATTACTACTACTATACTTCACCAAATGAACTTGAAGCATATATAGGCAATGCACAATTTAGCTCGCCTAATCATTTTTTCAACAAAGTGAAGATTTCACGAACCTTGAAAAATAGATAGTCCCTTGCCTGAAGGTCATAGTTGATGGCGAAATTATCCTAACCGCCGGTAAACCATATCGAACCATTCATCCTTTCCCATTCAAAGATCCAATTCAGCTCGTCCAGACCAACCAATGTTAGGTGGTTGTGTAGCTTTCTACCAAATTTCATGGTAAACTCATCAAGAACCACCTATTTATTGCAGTTACTTATAATTAGCATATAAAATACAATGCGAGTACCACTTTACGAAGAACTAATATATTTGATAGTAGTTTCAAATGTTACATAAATACAATACTTACTATTCTGGTACGAAAGTCCCTTGATACAAGGTGTTTAAAGAAACGTATCGGTAGACCTCTTGGGTAATTCCGATCCCAGCCGTATTGGAGCCTAGTAGCAGTGTCTATAACTACACTAATATGATTTTTAGAAAGGTACTTCAACTGAATCGTATCCAAGAACTGTATTTTGTAGCTTTGTCTAAAGCACTCCCACCCATCACCCAACCAGATGTTTCCATTACGCCACTCGACTTTATCGACCACCATTGTCCATCTTTTGTGTCCAGAAACACAGTTTGGTCAATTTCAGACCCCCACCTTTCAGTGAACCTACGAGGAAACTTCTGTAACCAGCGCATTATTATAATTTACATTAGTGAACCAGCAATGTCAGTAAGCAATAAACCACTGATCATGGATATGAGGATAGTGTGGCTCACAATTCGATCCCCACTTTTTGGTGGATATGTAATAACAAACGTCCGCAAGTCATTGTCCTGTATAGCAATTCATCATACAATTTCATTGATTGATTAACATTTGACTTATATAGCTTCAGGTTCGAATCCCAAAATAACAATATGTTGCTTTTTGCGTTTTTCAGTAGTCCATTTAGGAGAAGTAGACATGCATTTTCTGTCTCTAAAAAAACAGCATACAGAGAAGCAATTGAAACCAAATCGAAGCAACCATTTTATCAGATGCTTGATATCTTCACATGAATCATAAATTATACATTCTACTGACCAATACAATACCCATTTTTATAGGAACTATCAATCTCTAGCAACATGCAAATTGATGCTTGAGGATGCGATTGGTTATTAAAAAAATAACAAATCTGAAATTACTTGCTAGAGGGACACACTAAATCTTTTTCACATCAAATGCTTGCTATAGGTATTGTCAAAAAAATTTCAGATCAAACCCTAAATTACTTGCTATAGGTATTATCAAAAATTTTACTTCAGAACTTAAAACAACATTGAAAATCCTTTTCACGATGTCGCGCAACGAACTGCACTAACAAAATTCTTGAAAATAGGGAAGGAGATCTAGAAGGAAATCACCTGATTCTCTTGTGTCGTTGGGTTTCCCCTAAAAGCATTCGCAAAGCCTTTCTCTATGACCCGGCCTGATGAAGATGATCCACCTTCCGTAGCCATTCTTCGTGGAGGTTGCGCCATGGACGGTGGAAGAGGAAGAGGAAACTGTGTACGGAAGTCTGAAGAGTGAGGGTTCAAGAAAAGGAAAGTGGAGTCTAATTTATGAGAGATTTACGCATTTACCCCTACCCTTTTACGGAAATCCAAAAATAACCCTCCCAATGTGTTGGCTGCTTTTGGTTATACTATATATAGTTAGTATATCCCAAAAACCCCTTTTATTATGCCCCAACAAATCAATTTTGACCTCTCCATTTTTACTAATATTTTGTATTTTATCAAACGTAAATCAAGTAAAACACTACACTAATTTTTAACAGGTGCTTAACAAAATTCCCTTTTTTAGTATGTCCCCACAATCATCTTTCGAACTCTTCAACAGTAATTTTTCAGTGTCACGCCAGCCTCGCAGTCAAAAAAGAATTTAAACAATTCGAACAAACTACTACATATATACATAGATATATATGTATATGAAAACATACTTAAATACTTATCAACAAATATAATTGGTTATAGTCACTTGGATGACATTGGGAAAAGTATAAAATAGGATCCAAATCTACTTACGACACATCATTGGTCACTGAATTTGAATATAAAATGGTGAATAGATTAGGTTTTCGGAAAACAGCTTAAGTTACAGGGAAAAAAAACCTTTTTACGAGACATTATTGGTCAATGAATTTCGTCAACACATGTCAACTATTAGTCCATTCATAAACTTCGACCCGTGCATCACACGGGTGAGGCATACTAGTATATATATATATATATATATATATATATATATATATAATTCAACGAATAATATAAAATTATGGTATAAGCGACTTTTGTCACAGTGGTAGCTCAGTTGGTTGGAGCTAGGCACATCTAACGCTGCTTGCTCTCGATGATTTCTTAATTTTCATTTCATCTATATGTGCTTTCGCTGCTTGCTTTAAAGTCACTCATACCATGAACAAAGCATCCACGTCAGCTTTAAGTTAACAACGTTAATCAAAACTAACGGAAGGGGGCTAACTGGATATTATTACATTTTGCAAGGTGTTTTTTAAAAAAAAAATTTGCAGGGGGTAAATGGATATCAGCTATATTTGCAGGGAGTAACAAATATTTAAGCCTTTATATACACAGCTACTTAGACTAATTTTGCAATTTTTTGTTTTAATTAAAAATAATCTGACATGGTTAAATGATGAAACGTGATTGGAAGTTGGTGTAAAATATCAATTAAACTCTAAATTATATACACAGTTAGTGTATATAAGTTAATCTCTTGAATTTATATAAACCATTTCTATATGGATTGTTTTACGACGTCTGTCAATCACGAAACATGTCGTAAAAATGGTTTGATTTTATGTTAATAATAACTTTTAAAGTCACCCATACCATGAACTTTTATTTGTTGAAAGTGTAAAAATATTTACAGCAAATTTGTACACCAATTAAATCCTTAGTTAAAATAGAGTCTACCATATTTTCTAACTTGTCATTTCATGATAGGTTGATTGTGTAAAAAATCTATGGATTTATTTATATACATCGTCGGTGTAAGAGATGTTTTACAACGTCGATCAATCACAAAATGACACACTATAAAAACGGTTTGACTTTATCTTAACTATCTTAAAAGTCTCTCATAACATAATTTTTGATTGATTGATCGTGTTAAAGCTTTTTTAGGGAATGCTATTTTACAGTCTAGGATTGCCTCAGGTTCTTTGACAAAAACAACATCAGGATGAAGAGGAAGAAGAATTACATGGGGAGCAACAAGGTTAGGACACAATTTCAACAAAAAAAAATGAAAAACATTGTGTATTCCTGTAGAATATGGTAGCTCCAACTGATATACAGTTATACCAATACTGTCAAGGACTTTGAAAGGCCCAAAAAACTTAGGAGTGAGCTTCTGAAAGGCTTGCTGCCTGAAAGTGTATTTCATATAGGGTTGCATGTTAAGATGTAGATAATCCTCAATGGAAAAAACTATCACTCTTTAGTTTATCAACTTGCTGAGACATTCTATTTTGGACATGCAACAAGTGAAATTTTTAAAGTCGTATAACATCTTCTCTGGAAAAAAGGGTTCTATCCACAACAAGTACAAGGGACTCACCAGGTAGGTATGACAGGCGGAGTTGTGGAGGTTGGCCATATATAACTTCCTAGTGAGAAGATTGAATGTGTGAAAGTGGGTATTGTACCACCACTCAACAAGGGAGAGCCATTTAGACCAAGATGAAGGATTTTCAAAACACATGTAACGAAGGTACATTTCAAAGAACTTGTTCACCACCTTAGTTTGACCATCACTTTGAGGATGTTAAATCGTAGATTTGTTCAGGGAGATTCCCTGAATCTAAAACCAATCACTCCACTCCGAGCTCAAAAAATTACGGTCCCTATCACTTGTAAATTTGCTAGGCATGCCATGTAATTTGAACACCCGGTCTCAGAAAACTTAAGCAACATCCAAAGTTGTATAAGGGTGGGAAAGAGGGATGAAATGAGTATATATGCTCAACCTAATAAAATCCATGTTAATTTCATCCCAAACTCATTGGGTAATAGGTAGAGGCTGCAGGAGACTAGAAGAGGGTGTCGGTTCAGGTTTGCTCCTTTGACAGGTATTAGAATTACAGACATAAGCTTGGATATCCTTATTCATGTTTTTCCAAAAGAATAAATGATTTATTCTGGCTGTTCTAAAATCCTTACTAGAAATGAATTCGGGTCAATTGGAACCCGGTGACCCAAAACAGAAGGATAAATCAGCTAGCGCTAGTAACAACAGCGACGGTGAACAGACGCTACGCAAGGTTGATCTTCCGATGTTCAAAGGCGACGACGCACCATGGTGGCTGACCAAAATTGAACGTTTCTTCAAAGTTCGCAAGATTAACGAAGGTCAAAAGCTGGATGTTGCGTTAATGGCAATTGAGGGAGAAGCGCTATCGTGGATGCAGTGGTGGGCGGAGAATGGAGAAGTGCTATCTTGGAAGGGTCTTAAGGACGTGGTGCTCCGTTGTTTCCAACCAACGGTGGTGACCAACGCCTTTAAAATGCTGATGAGTATGAAGTAGGAAGGTACGGTGAGGGAATATCACAAGAAATTTCAGACAGTTGCGAGCCACATCATGATTCAAGACCATTCTTGAGGATGTTCTCCAATGGTCTTAGGGAAGATATTCGCGCAGAGGTTCGTTTGCAGCGTCCCAAGAATCTGGCAGAAATGATGGATATTGCACTTCTTGTATAAGAAAAGGTAGGTGCTGTTGGAAGAGAAGATGGTCACAATAAGCCTGATACAGATACAAATGTAACTACCAGGAACACTGATGCAGAGAAGACTGGATTGCCAATGAACATTAAATCAGTGGGCAGTAAGAAGATTGAGGAGAGGCGCAAAAAGGGGATATGTTTCACATGTGAAGAAAAGTATGTACCTGGCCATGTATGCAAGAACAAGGTGTTGAAATTGTTGTATGTGGAGGAGATTGTAGAGGTGGAGGAAGAGAAGAAAGAAGAAGAGGAATAGGAGATTGTCTAGGAAGCCACAATGAAGAGCCTCCATCTCTACAGCATGGTAGGGTTATCTTAAAAGTGTTTCTTCATGTTGAAGGGATTGATAGGCTTGCTTGAGGTCCTGATATTGGTTTGTTGTGGTGCCACCCACAATTTTGCATCCAGCAAATTAGCAGCAAACTAGGGATTGATAGTAGTAGAGGACACATGTCCTTGTTGGGTGAAGATTGGCAATGGTCAAAGAATCATGATTAGAGGAGTGTGTAGAGGAGTAGAGCTTCTCCTACAAGGACTATTGGTCAACGTGGATTGCTATGTCTTTCCACTAGATGGAGAAGATTTTGTGCATGGTATTGACAGGCTAGAGAAATTGGGGGACATTAAAGCCAATTTCAAGGATATGACACTGAAATTGAAGGTTGATGAAAAAACCCTATGCTTAAGGGGTGATCCACTGCTATCTAGGAGAGAGGTTAGTGCCAAGCAGATCATGATGAAGCTGCAAGATCCTGAGGAGATGTACATCATTGATTGTAGAAGCTTGGAGGTGACAAGAGCAGGGCAAGCTACTCTGCCTAATGTAATTCAACCTGTGATTGATGAAAGAAGGTGCCAACATACCTAATAGACTTATTGACCATGCTACAGTACTCAAAGAAGGTGCCAACATACCTAATTTGAGGCCTTATAGATACCCACTCTTTCCAAAAAATGAGATTGAAAAACTAGTAGCTGATATGCTCAAGGCTGGGATCATTAGACCTAGCACAAGTCCTTACTCTAGCCCAATAATACTTGTGAAGCAAAAGGATGGTAGCTGGAAGTTTTGTGTAGATTATAGGGCATTGAACAAGCTCACTATACCTAACAAGTTCCCTATTCCGCTTATTGATAAATTATTGGATGAACTCACTAGAGCCATTGTCTTCACAGAGCTAGAACTCAAATTTGGTTATCACCAGATCAGAATGAGGGAGGAAGACATACCTAAGACTACATTTAAAACACATGAGGGTCATTATGAGTACATGGTAATGCCTTTTGGGCTAACCAATGCTCCCTCAACATTCCAGACACTCATGAATGAAGTTGTGACTAGTGTGGAGTATTTTGGGCATGTGGTGACCGCTGAAGGGGTGTCTGCTAACCCAAAGAAGATCAATGTTGTGACTGATTGGCCTACTCCTAAGGGCCTCAAATGGACTTCAAAGTTGTTGGGATTTGACTTTGACATACTATACAAGCGTGGAAGTTCCAACAAGGTGGTTGATGCCTTGTCTAGGCAAATGTTTTTTGCTGCTATTTCACGAATTACATTACCAAAATGGAGTGAGTGGGAACAAGAAATTAGGAGTTTCCGTGTTCTACAAGCTCTAATGCAGCAGGTGGTGCTCAAGCGGACAGGCTCAAATAAGTTCTCAATCAAACAAGGATTTCTTTATAAGGGAGATAGCTTGGTGCTCCCAAGGAAATTCTCCAAAATTCCCATTATTTTAGCTGAGTTCCATGCCTCCTTACAAGGAGAGAATTCAGGGTTCTTTAGAACCTATAAGAGAGTGGCAGGGGTCTTCTATTGCCAAGAAATGAAGCAAAGACATCAAGCAATTTATAATACAGTGCCAGCAATGCCAGCAAAGCAAGTCTTAGACTCTAGCTCCTATTGGGTTATTGCAACCACTACCTATCCTTACTAAGGTGTGGTCAAAGATTTCCATGGACTTCATTGAAGGGCTCCCTAGGGTTGGCAAGCAAGACACAAGATTGGTGGTCATTGATAAGCTCACTAAATACGCCCATTTCCTCTTACTAGGGCACCCTTACACTACTATAGTGATGTTGCTCACAGTTTCATCTTAGGTGTCATTGAGCTCCATGGCTTTCTAGAGGCCATTGTCACTGATAGAGACAAGATATTCCTTAGCCAATTCTTGAAAGAACTCTTCAAGCAAGCAGGTACTAAGTTGAAATATAGCACTGCATTCCATCCACAAACTAATGGACAAAACAGAGCTTGGAAGTCTACTTAAGATGCTTTGTGGATGACTATCCTAAGTGGATCTATTGCGCAGAGCTGTGGTTCCATACAAACTATAATGCCTCTATTGGCTTGACCCTTTACAAGGCATTGTATGGTGGGGACCCTAATCCTATTGTTAAGGGACCTGCCATTCCTTCTAACATAGTATTGTCGTCAAACTCTTAGGTCCTGGCCATGGTGTCGGCCAGAGGTTTGGACAGTCTTTGATTCCTCTTTTCTTCAAGCAATTGCGTCGAGGAGGGAACTCTACTCCTCAACTATGGGTTTCCTGACTCCTCTAGAAAGGGTCAGGCAAGGTGAGATGGGTGATAACTCTATTTTATATAGAGTTATTTATGCATCTAAACCTAAATAATTGCCTAAAATCAAGTAAAATAATTGTTAAATATAGTTTTATTAATAAAATAACAACATTCAAAGTTTCAAGAAGGGTTACACTTGAGACTTAGCATTTTGCATATATATTGGTATGTTTGATGTGTTTGTTCAGTGCGCTTGCAGTTGATGCTCCTGCACCGGAAAAACAACAGTGCACCTGCATCAAGGAACATGCAGAACACAACAAGTGCAATTGCACCAGAATATAACAGTGCACCTACACTGGATGCTCCTGCACTGAAAACAGACAACAATGCATGAAGAACCTTAGGACCATACCAATGCACCAGCACTTGATTGATGACATCATGCTTAGTCATGGAGCACATGGCGCACATGCCAACTTGCCAATTTTGGCGCCCACTATAGAAGACTAGCTTGGAAGAGTCACTCTCTTAGGGACATTTGGCCATTCATTATTGGATCTCCAAATGTGTTTGAGTGTGGGATTCAAATTACTTTTTTGAAGATCAGAAAAGTAACCCTAGTTAACTCCTCAAGTTAACTTAATCTCCAAGGAAGGCTCACTTTTGAAGGCTATATAAAGACCCTCACTTCTCATTTGGAAAGGCATCTCATATATCATATTTTCCATTCTAGTTTAAGATAATTCTTAGTTGTATGAAGGTAAGAAAGGAATTGACAACTTCTTCCTTCACTTCTTCATAGAGATAGTATAGTGCAGGAAGTCAGTGTACCTGCATTGCTTGGAATTCTCATGCAAAAAAACTTCAATTTGTGTAACTTCTATCTTATTGTTTTCTTTTGTAATTTCAATTATATCAACATGTTCTATTCAGTTTATCTTTGCCTTGCAATGCCTAATATGAGCTAAACGTATTAAGTTGAGATGTTCTAACCTTATAATGATTTTTTAAGTTAGTTATTGTGTTCTTATGTGGTGTATGCATTTTAGTTCTTGTGTAATACTTCTTTCAACACTTGTTTTAGGGTTGATCGCTTAAAATAAGTAGATTTGTAAAAGCAGACATGGTTTACAATTAAGAACTCAAGAACTAATAAGGGTGAGTGTTTTAATAAAGTCTTTGTTAACTTGTTTTAATAAAGAAACTTTTGTTAAATCCATGCTAAGTCCTAGACATAGGATAGAATAGTCCTTAGGGTGATACAGTGGGTACTTAAAATACAGGAGTGAACCTATTTAGCATGCCTAGACATAGGAAGCTTGTAATGAAACTCTGAAGATAGTGACTGAAAAGCACATTTCCGATGCAACTGCATCCAGTGCATCTGCACCACATAAAAACACAAAGCTGTTGAAAGTGACTTATTTGGTGAAGACATCTCAACTATCATCCTCTACTGATTTCCTCCGTCTTTTATTGTTTGTTTACATTCTGTTTACTCATCACCATCATCCAATTTGTGAGTAAGATCATTCACACTAATTTCTATACATTCAAGCTACAAGAGTTAATCCAATCCCTGTGGGTTCGATCTTATTATACTACTTGTTTGTGACTGTGTATACATGCACATCTTTTTGCACACCAATGGGACGCGAGTATTGGATTATACTACGACTGGGCCAATCACTTTCCCTCGGCTTGGTTCATTGTCACCCAGCGTGCCCCGAGGGCCTCCTTTTGGCTTCACTCTTTCTGGCAAATACCTTTTCTGCCCTCGCTGTGTGGTTTACCTTCAAATCATGACTCCCTTTATTCCTCTCTTGATCCTCGGCCTACAACCTATTTATTTTTGGGTGTTAACAATTTCCCACAATTTCCCCCGTTTTTGTGCTGTCGTGCGGCCTTGAGGACGTGATTGACGGTACGAAAACCCTTGAGATAATTTGAGGTGACGGTTAGAGGGGATGTACCTGCTACTTCGTGACACTTGGCGCTTCGCACAAATCGAAACGACTGTGCGACGGTTCCCAAGGAGACGCCGATTGGGATCTTTCGCGAGGCCATAAATAGCCCTCATTATCACCCTTGCACGATTACTCGTTCCTTCCGAAATCGTTGGCCTTCACCTCAAACGCCTCTTTCCCTTAGATCAAAAACTTTCCTTCAACCTCTCATCGTCCTCTTTCTGATGAACCAAACTCTTTCCCTTTCTGCTGCCACTTCCCCCTCTATCTGACATGCCTCCATCCTCCGGCTTACAGGCTTCAGGTCATGACTACAGTGGTTACGACACTTCTTTGAGTTTTCCGTTATTCCGTGGAAGCTTCCCCCTTGGTATTATCCCACAGGATGTTCTGGTAGCTGCTGCAGGGAGAAGAGTCGTTCCAACCGCTGCTTCCCGAGCTTGCGAGGGTCTCTATGCATTGATAGTTACCTCCGGCGTCTCCGGTGGCCCGCTCATCCCCCCAAGTTGGTTTACCGCGGCTATCACGGTGGCAGAGAGCAGGGGTTGGGCCAATGCTACCAGCGAATCTCTCCTATGGTAAAAGCGCCCTCGCATCCCCCCGGCGGGCGCAGAGGAATGGCGGTGCATCCGACTCTTTCAAGAGAGAATCCTTTACCGGCTCTAACTTTTGCGTGGTATCTCAAGGCTTCTCCATGGGCAGCAGTTTCACGTTGCCTCTTGGCGGTCCTAGGGAGGATCTCAGCAATTCTTCATCCGGCTAGTTCACCAATGAGCACCAGCATTTCACTTGGTAGTTTAGTATCTATTAGGAGAGGGTGGTTTTGTAACAGGGAACTAATTGTGTGTGTGTGTGTGTGTGTGTGTTTTGTTTCACTAGGGCGTCGGTGTGTGGCGAGCCGTTACGACAATATTTCTCTTTGTTTCTATAAATCCATCTTTCAATCCCTCGTATACTTTCCCATAGAGTAGGATAATACGCTTTGAGGTACTTGCCGTTAATCTTTGTCTCAAATTCTTCCCCGTCTAGAGTGATTAGACGATACGCCCCACCGTGGTATTGATAAACTCTAATTTAGTGCATTTCTAAAGATATTTTTGGATCACTTTTAGAGCAATTATATACTAATTATATGAATTACTGCCTTAATTTGCTCTATACATTGCAGATGAGAAGAAAATAGAAAAAAGGAATAAAAGTGTGATTTGGAATCACTTGAATGGCCAAAGAATAAAAAGTGGTGCAAATATTAAAAAGACATGGGCCAAGATTCAGCCCAATTAAAGGCAAAGGAGAAAAGTCCAATTGTTGGCAATTAGGAGGAAGTGACGTGAAGAGAGAGAAAGAAAAGGCTTGCACGGAAATCAAGGCAAGGAATAATAAAAAAATAAAAATAATAAAAAGGAAATAGAGAATCACGTGACTTGTTGAAGAGGGTGCACATAATGACATAACCCTAAGTTGGAAATATAAAAGGTGGGCATCATCAATTGAGAGGGGGGCCGTCAATCAATTACACACACAATAGCAACACACACCGAGGGCAACGCTCAACGCTTCAGGAGGAGGAAAAAAAGAGAAGAATTTTGGTATTCGTTCTTGACACTGTGTGAGAGCTCTGGAGCAGAATAAGGAGATTGAAGACAAAGATTAAGACTTTCTCTACATCCGGGTTATTCTTATTTTTGTAATTCATAAACTTTATTTTTATTTTATTGTTCTTGACTATTATGGATACCTAAATCCTCTTCTAGGGTCTTAGGTGAATCTTGCATGATTAGACACCTCTTTATGTTCTAATTTCTGGTTTGAATTCCTATTTTTATTTTAATTAACATTGCCCTATTGCTTCAGGAGGAGGAAAAAAAGAGAAGAATTTTGGTATTCGTTCTTGACACTGTGTGAGAGCTCTGGAGCAGAATAAGGAGATTGAAGACAAAGATTAAGACTTTCTCTACATCCGGGTTATTCTTATTTTTGTAATTCATAAACTTTATTTTTATTTTATTGTTCTTGACTATTATGGATACCTAAATCCTCTTCTAGGGTCTTAGGTGAATCTTGCATGATTAGAGACCTCTTTATGTTCTAATTTCTGGTTTGAATTCCTATTTTTATTTTAATTAACATTGCCCTATTGTTTTTATCACATAATTAGGATTAGCTACCATTTTCATGTTCATAATCAATTAGTTGATAGCGACAGTTCTGCAATTAGTTGGTGGACCTATAGGATAATTGGGGCTATAATTAATGAATGACCAAACTTTAATTTAATCTTCTAATCATTCAACCTTTTTGTACTTTATGCTTTTCCTGAATTTAAATTTTAGCATGACCAAACTAGAGTTAATTTAGGAAAAAGAATATTAATCGCGAATGACCAAACGGATTAGTAGCTTTAGTAAAGGGATTGGTAATTGAATAAAATAAGGGAATTCAGGTAGAATTAGACATAGGAGAATCGAAGCTTGCAAGTGAAACCGCGACCCTAGACCTCTCTCCATGGATTAAATT
Source organism: Astragalus glycyphyllos (assembly GCA_963573325.1). Taxonomy (NCBI): domain Eukaryota; kingdom Viridiplantae; phylum Streptophyta; class Magnoliopsida; order Fabales; family Fabaceae; genus Astragalus; species Astragalus glycyphyllos. Next base: position 12,921,485 of record OY754314.1, on the reverse strand, counting down.
TAGTATTTTAACTCTTGCTATTTATTTATTTTTGTTTTGTTTCTATAACCTTCACATATTTGTTCGTTTAAACATTAAAAAATATTGATTAGTTTAGTACTTGTTAATTAATCCCTGTGGAGACGATATCTTTTATACTACTTCTGCGAGAGAGTACACTTGCTCTAAGTGTGTTTTTAACGCAACAAGTTTTTGGCGCCGTTGCCGGGGATTAATTTAGCAATATTAAACGAAAAAGATTTTTATTGCTTTAGACATTTTTTTATGCTTTTATTTAAATTTTGTTTTTTTATGTATCTTATTGAAAAAAAAAAGTTGCTAATACTTTTCCAAGAGCTTGTTGCAGTTCACTTTGTTTTTCAGAGAAAAATCTAAATCATGATTAAAACTCTTGGAGATTATATTAGAGAGGCAGAGGCGAAAAGGAATTTAGAGAAGTTATCTTGGTATATGCCTCAATGTCAACGTCCATTTTCTCCTCCTCCTTATGAGCCTTATTCAAACTATTGGGATGACTATGAGCCACCTCCTTATTCCTCCAACTGGGATAATTATGAGCAACTACAAGTGCAGAGGAAAGAGGAAGAATATGATATCAATGAGGTCTTAGTCAAATTTATGGAGCAGACAAATGAAAAATTTGAAACGTTGGAGAAGAAAATTGGAGCCATGAACAACAATTTTGATAGTTTGAAGAATCAATTGTCAAAGTTTATTGATATGGTAACAACTCAGTTGGCTGAAGAAACTCTTTATTTACAAACTAAGTCTACCCCAAACGAAGAATCTGAGCAATACAAAGATAATATTCTTAGTAATGATGAAGAATTCTCCGTAGAAGCTAATTTAGAGGAAGAAGCTCTCAAGAAAGATGAAAAGACTCCTACTGAGGGGAGTCAAATTGAGACAACAGATTCCACTGATGAGAGCGGTTATGAGGAGAATGAGAAAGATCCATTGGTTCATGATATGGAGAAAGAGGAGAAAACCCAAATTTTTGGGCAAATTGTTTTAACCATTGGTGATGCTACAATTGAGGTTCACAGGGGAAAGGTAACTTTAAGGAGTGGTAAAGAAGAGGATGTGGTTAAAACTTTAAACTCCAACGAAAATTTTTCTCTTTTCACCTCTCCTTATTTTGATGATGTGGTTGAAACTAATATTTTTAGTGATTTAAAGATGCAGGACCTTTTAGAAAAAATTCTTATTTTGCAGGATCCTAGCATAGTGGTGGATGAAGATAAAATAAAAATTTCACAATCCTTTGAAGTTTAACCACCACGTGGAAAAAGAAAGAATAGTGTGAACCACATAGTTAGAAAACTAAGAAGGTGCACTACGTTAGATGTAAAATTTGCTCTTGGAGAGCCACCTGATTGAGCACCAACTACCGTCAGGCTCATGACGTTAAACAAGCGCTTCGCAGGAGGCAACCTGTGATTTATTTTCAGTTATTTTTATTTTGCTTTTGTTTTGTTTTGTTTTTAGGAATAAGGTCCAACTACAAGCTCTCTCAGGGAAGTCTCTCTTACTCTCTCTCATTTGTTTCCTTTTGTTTCTATTTGATCATTTTGCATTGAGGACCATGCTTCATGCTAGTGTGGGGGAGGAGCGTTATTTTGTCACTGGTTCTCTATTAATGCACATACCCACTACATATGTTGATAGCATTTTTTCTGGCTTGTTTTGCATGAACTATGCTTAAATTGAAAAAAATAGAGATTTTGCTTTTAGAGGATCCCATAATTAATTTACTTGACAGACTTGTGCTTAATCGTAACTGTGAGGATGTCCTTAGGAAGCTGATAATTAGCATTTGTCCCTCTTGAGTACTTTTTGTGAACTAGCTTCTAAATGTGAGATCTGAGCCTTCATAAGGGGATTGATATTCAATCATAAATTTTTACCCCTTTTCTTTCTATGAGTGTGTTTCCCAATTTGCTACATTCTAGAATTTGTCTTTTGACCATTTCAAGGCAAAAATTGATTTGCATCATATAAAAAGATTTGGGGGATTTAGGTATTTTTCTGGTCTCAGAGTTATTTCTTGAAATTATCCATTAGTTGCCCCTTTTGAGCCTATTTGTTATATTTTTTCTTTAGTACCCAGATATAATTTTTTCTTTTTTTTTGGTAACCATTTGAAATTGAATGTGGAGCAACTATTGAAAATTACAATTTTGCCCTATATTTTAGTTGTCTATATTATCAGGACTGAAATTTCGTCCTATACTTTAGTTATCTATCTTGTCAGGATGAAGAGAAAAAATGGAGTTATTCATGTGCTTACAAAAATATTGTCATACAAAGGAAACAAAATAGGAGTTTTCATGTACTTACCTTTTCCTCCTACGAAAAAAATGCAAGAAGGAAGAAAAGGCACATCCAAAGAATGAAAGAGCCAAAGGGCAAATCAAAAGAATGAAAGAGCCAAATGGCAAATCCAAAAAAAAAAAAACAAAAGAGTCTACTCAAAAGAGTTGACTCAATATAAAAAAAAAGAATGAAGAAATGGAAGTGAAGTTAGTTTGGAATTTGGACAAAAATTGTAAAATAGATAGGAGTTCCATATTTGGTTTCAAAAGTTACTATTTGTTTCTTGTTTTTAGCCTTTTGATTATCCCTTTCTTCTTCTTTACTACCCTGCATGAATTCACCCCGAGGCCCTTAGCTCTTGGAGTTTGGCATTGTAGCACTTGTATTCCCCAGTAATTTGTTTGATCACCAGTTGTGAGTCATCCCTTATCTCCACGTAGAGAGCCTTCATGCCGGCCAAGATGTCAAGTCCCATGATCAAGGCTTCGTATTCGGCCTGATTATTGGAGGCTTGGTCCCCTATCTGACACATGAACTTCCACGTCTGGCCGTAGGGCTGGTGATTAATATCCCTACCCCTGCCCTCGTTTGGGTGCTAGACCCGTCGAACATGAGGACCCAAGGCTTAAGGCCCAAGAAATTGACAGCTTCGGCCGGAGCGTCGTGCACTTCTACACACGGGTGCTGAGCCAAGAAGTCTGCCAAGGCTTGGCCTTTAACGACTCTCAAAGGTACATAAGTTAGAGCAAACACATTCAGCTTAATGACCCACTTAAAGAGTCTTCCTTGTAAGACGGGCCTATTAAAGAGATATCTAATGATGTCAACCTTACAATCAACCAAAACTTCCTTAGGTAACAGATAATACTCAAGTTTTGTACAAGCATTGAACAGGGATAAACAAAGTTTCTCAATAGGAGAGTATCTAGTCTCAGCATCGTTGAGGATCCTGTTGAGATAATATATAGCATGTTCAGCACCATTATCATCATCCTGAGCCAACAAGCAGCCGATGGCTTGGTCCTCGGCCGCAATGTATAACTTCAGAGGTCTCCCAGGCTGCGGAGGCACCAAGACAGGGGGGTTGGTTAAGGCATCCTTGACCTGGTCGAAGGCCTCCTGTTGTTTAGCTCCCCAAATCATTTCCTCTTCATTCCTCATTTGAAGCAACGACGAGAAGGCTTTAAGCTTTCCTGCCGAGTTGGCGATGAATCTTCTTAGGAAGTTGATCTTGCCTAGCAAACTCTGCAGCTCTTTCCTCGTTCTTGGGGGCCTTGCCTCTAGGATGGTTCAAGCTTTGTTTTTGTCCACTTCAATGCCCTGGCTATGCACCAGGAATCCCAGGAAGTTACCTGCAGACACGCTGATCAGTGCATTTTAATGCACTCTTTATAGCTTTGAATTTGGTGTTTTTAATTGTTGTTTATACCTAATATTTAAGTCTTAGCACGTTTCTAGACTTTGGGTCTTATTTGAGCAATATAGTAATTTCTTCATTAATTCTTGTTTTTATTGCATATTGAACCCTGTCTACTCTGCAGGCCATAACTTTGGCTGTGGTTATCCGATTGAGGCGTGCAAGAATGCGTTGGAAAGCGATGGGACAAAGCTAAAAATCTTCTGTTGAGCTCGAAACCCAGTTCGGAAGTCTTGAAGGCCAAAACTGCGAAATACTGAAGCAGTTTAATGTAAAACGGGTTTACGGACCAATTGCTATTGTTATCGGGCTTTTATCCAAGAACCCAGTTAGTGGATTAGGTTTTTCGTTTGTCTTATAGACTTGCTTGACCAGCACCCGTCTCTCTCTCTCTCTCTCTCTCTCTCTCTCTCTCTCTCTCTCTCTTACGCATTATTCACACTTTACAAGACTTTTGTGCTCTAGCCTCCGTGGAAGCTTAAACTCCTAAGTCGAGTCATCGGTGAAAGGCTGTCGTTTTACGGATTTTGAGGTTCGGTGTTTAATGTTATTTCGTCTACTTTGTTTTTAGTTTTCAGTTCTTTCTTCTCTATCAATTCCACATTTGAATTCTTTGTTTGCAATTTTCGTCTTGTGTGATGCTTAATTACCCAAATTCGGTTTACTTGCAATACGCGAATTGATTATGTATGACGCTTGTTTATATGTGAATCTGTTTTCGTAACTCTTAACTATTCGAGTTATTTAATCGCTTGTTTTATTTTGCCTCGGAATATGTTTCGGCCAATTCATATTCCTTGGTAAAATCCAAATAAAGAGGGGCAGCTGTCATACCCTAATTTTGTCCACCTAGGTTTAAAACCCTAATTTTCCGCAAAAATAAATAAATTGAGAAGTGTGGTTTTATTTTGAAGAGTGAAGAGCATTGTGCATGCATTTTTGGGTTTTAAAAGTCATTCTAGGGCTTTTAAATTCATTGTTAGAGTGGAAATGCATTTGTTGTTAAAAAACAAGGTTTTTAGGGCAAAAGGGTATTTTGGTCATTGTCAAAAATAAGATAATTTCTCATCAAGAATCATTGTGCAATTTTAGAGAAATTTATTTGAGGCAAAACATTTTTGGTCATGTATGTATGTATGCGCATGCATGCATACATTGTGCACAAAATTTCAAAAAAAGGATCAAAAGGGAATATTCTACAAAAATTTCAAGATGTGATTTTTATGACATTTTTGGTCATGGTGATCACATAAAATGGCATATTCCTAAGATTCCTAGTATGTGGCCTAAATTGGGTGTATTTTTGTACAATTATCCTAAGAAGAATAATCAAAAATGAAGGGATAATGGAATGGTCATATAATAGTACAATAGTACAAGATGACAACTAGCAAAACTTGGTCACCAAGGACCCCTCCCTTGCTATTTCGAATTTCTCCTCTCTATTCTCTCATTTTGTGTTTTCTCAATGTCCTCAATCCATGTGAGCCTCAATCCTAGCCTTTGATTCAAAATTAAAATCAAATCCTAGAGCACAACTAGTGCACAATGACCTAACCACCCTTAAACCTAATTGCTTTCTATATATACCCTATTCACCTCACAAGGAAAAAAGCTCTTGGCCTCATTTTCACTCACACAACCCTAGCACACAACTCCCTCTCCTAATTCCCTCTCTTGGCCGAAATCATATCATCCTCTTCCTCCATCAATTTTTCACTTCTCCTTCACCAAATCACCATTTTTTCACCTCATTTCCATTCCTACTTCATATATCTTCCTTCTCTCCTAATTTAATTCAAGCTTGCATCATCAAAGGGCATTTTTAAGCAAGCATTTCGTGGGTTTCATTGAAGTTTGGTGAAGATTCAAGTTGATTTGTGGTCTTGTTCTTCATATTAGTCATTCCTTAGCTTGGATTTGAGGTAAACTTCTTAAAACCTAGCATCATCTTCAACTTTTTTGCATCAAAATGTAGATATCATGTTTCTAATTTTTCATCCTACCATATTCATGCATTTTAGTGTTGTTATATTGTTGATTTGTTGATTGTTGTTGGTGAGAGGTGTCTCAAACATTTTGACAAGCACTTAGGGAGGCTTGGGTGTTTGAGATTGCTTCTCACCCTTGAATAAATTGTGATTTGTGTTGTTATCATTTTGCTTGTTGCATTTTGTGAAATAAAATTGTGTTAGGAAGCTATGAATGTTTCGCACCTTTAGTATAAAATAGGTTTAATCGAGTTTTGATGCATTTCTTTATGCAATCTTGTTATTGGGGCTTGATTTTGAAGTTCCCATGTCCAAACATGTTGTTTGATTTTGCAAATATTCATTTTTCATGCCTTCTTACTTTCACAAAAATCAAAAAAATATGAATAGTTGTTGATTTTGGTGTTTGATCGCTTGGATCTTGTGAATAAATGTTCCTAAGTCTTGCTAGTGTCATTTGCTTGCTTGATTTGGTTGACTTGTTGAAATAAATTGATGATTAATTTGTGATTTGAGAAAATGAATTTGGGTTTTGGTTCATTTATGGTCCACAAATGATCTTGGGTTATGCTAAGTTGGCAAGAGATAGGTTACTTCAACCTTGATGCCTATGCTTGTAAGCATTTAAAAATTCAATTCCCACTTGATGTGCTTGTGAAATGTGAGCAAAAAGGGGTCTATAAACAATTGAATTTGCGCACATGATTGGTCTCCAATGACCTTGATGCATCCTCAAGTTTAATCATGCTTTCTTTGCTCTTTGAGTTTAATGTAAATTGTTGTTTGAAGCTTGTGAAGTTTTGGCAAAGGATAGGCCACTTAGAGCCTTGATGCATTAAATTGTTGTGGTGCATTAAAATGTTGAATTGGTGTTCACAATTTGCTTGTTTTGATTTCCACCAATTGTTACTCGTTAGTAACTCTCCAAAACTTCAAAACCATGTTGCATACAAAGAATAACTTGTTACTCGTTAGTAACGTTCCAACTTCAAAACATTTTTTTTGCATTTACATAATCATTGATAAACAACTTCACTTCTTCTCAAAACAATTTCAAACTATTTTTCACAAATCAAACTTTGTTGAGGATAATGCGAAGACTTTGCTTGCACGATTGTCAACAATGGGGTGCTAGTGGTGATCACTTGGAGTCTTTGCTCAATTGATTATCATGAACACTCATTTTTCAAAAGAACTCTCATTTCACAAATTAAAAACTTTGTTGAGGGTAATGCGAAGCCTTTGCTTGCACGATCGTCAATAATGGGGTGCTAGTGGTGATCACTTGGAGTCTTTGCTCAATTGATTATCATGAACACTCATTTTTCAAAAGAACTCTCATTTCATAAATTAAAAACTTTGTTGAGGATAATGCGAAGCCTTTGCTTGCACGATCGTCAATAATGGGATGCTAGTGGTGATCACTCGAAACCTTTGTTGTTTGATCACCGCGAACATTCAATTTTCACAATTAAACAACTAAAAAATAAAAACCTTTTCTCGACAACCGAGAACTACGTAAGCTTTGAATTCTCCATCGCACTAGGAGATACGTAGGAGCGGGTCACATTCCCGTCAAGCACGACAAATGAAAAACATTTTCTTTTCAAAAAAACAAACCCTTTTCCAAAACAAGGCAATTTCTAAAAACGAAACAATTTTCGAAAACAAGAACTACGTCGCTTTGATTCCTTCCCCAGGATACGTAGGCACGGTGCCCTCCCGTCAAGCGCAAAAGATTAAATTTTTCTTAAGTTTTTTCCATAAAGTAAGGAGAGATAAAGAGAGATAAAAACAAAGCATTTCTTAAATCAACCTTTTAAATCACACGTCAAATCGAGGTTCCCTTTCAGTAGAAAGGATGTGTGGGGTGCTCGTACCTTCCCCATGCATAACCGACCCCCGAACTCAAATCTCGTGGTTCCAAGGACCATTGTCTTTCAAGAAAGGTTTTTTTCAATGTTTTACCTCTAAAAAAATATTGGTGGCGACTCCAATTCACGTTGTGCGAAGAGAAATCCCTCCAAAGGATTTTTCGGGGTGCAACAGCTGGCGACTCCACTGGGGACCTTTCTTTAGTGGGTCGAGCCAATCGATTCGACATGTGATTTATTTCGTTGATTTGAATGCTTTGTTATATCTCTCCTCCTTTCCCTTTCTTCTTTCTTTCCTTTGCCTTTAAAAACATGCTTGCATTATTCTTAGAATTGTCGTGTGCATTCTTGTGATGTTGTGCTTGCGTGCATTGTGTGTTAGCCTTCTTCCTCTTTTATATTTGCTTCTTGAGTAAAATAAGAGTAGTTTCTTCTTCTTCTCCTCTTACTTTCGTCGTTTATATGCTTTTCTCATGCATTTCCCCAATCCTAGCATGTTCCCCTCTTCTTTGCTCCCTTTCTTGAGGTAAGCTCATGCATTTCCCCTAATCCTATTATGTCCCCTCCTCTAGGCTCCCTTTCTTAAGGTAAGCAATGCTTGCGATTGTTGTTGGAACCCTAGGTTAGTATACTTATGTTGAAATGATATTGAACCCTAGGGTAGACGACATGCTGTTGCTTGATATTGTCTGGACTGTTTTGGTTTCCCTTTGCAGGTGGGGTTTGGGTAGATTTTTAGGTGTTGTGCCCTCATCACACACTGCACACCTTATATTTGTGAGCATTGAGTGGGGCCTAAAACCCAAGGTCTGAAAAGAACCCTAGGAGAGTGGAAATGAGTAGTGACTGCCATTCGTAGACCGTTGTCTGTCTGGCTCTCATGAAAGTTTCGCCCAAGAGTGCGCTTTCTTCATGATACCTCACAATCGGTAGCTCTCTACGATTGTGGGTGTATTCATGAGAGAGACTTTAGCTCTTGGTTGCCATTGTGAGGCAGTGACCAGAACCCACATGGGAGGATTACCCTTGTCGTTGACTTTAGAGCCTACGATCTTTACCCATTTGTAGGACACGGGGGCACGCAAATTGTGTGTTGCATTAGTTTAGGCATCCTCTTTCGAAACTCTTTTACCAAAAATGTAGAAAGTAATTTCCTTTTTCCCTCATAAACACCTATATGAGGTGGCATATAGCGGGTATTTTCAAAAAATGTTTTGAACCGCCACCAATAAACATCATTTTCTTCTCTCTTTTCTATGTAAATAAAAGGTCATAATCATCACATCTGCATCATTTTGCATCATCATCATTGCATTCGCATCTAACAAAAATTTTGAAAAAAAAAACCTCCATTCTTTGCATCCTCCATGCATTAAAGTTGTTTGCCGGAGATCGCAACGTAACACAAAGTCTTGTCATAGGTGTGTAAGAAACGGAATGGAATCAAAAGGCAAAACCGTTTTCAATTCAAGGCTTCCTGTTGTGAAAGAGATTGATATGGCTAGTCTGAAAGAGTATACATCCCTCCTAGGTCCTATTGAGGTCAGGTCTTTTGACAAAACCTATGGGAACATTCGCAAGCTGCTACAACTAGAAGTGCAAGAGAGTGCCATTGCTGCCCTGTGTCGGTTCTATGACTCGGAGATTCGCTGTTTCATTTTTAAGAATTTCCAAATGGCGCCTACCCTAGAAGAGTATGATAGGATTTTGGGCTTTGATCTATCCAAGTTTAAGCCTTATCAATACCAAGGGGAGTATTATTCTGATGAAAAGCTTGCTGCCTTGTTGCAAATCAGTGCTGAGAAAGTGCGGGCCCATAAGATAGAACGTAATAAGGTATTTGGGTTTCCTCAAGAATACTTTGAGAGTTTGATGACCAGCTATGTAGTGTCTGATGATTGGAATTCTTTCAAGCAAGTGCTAGCTCTGACCATCTTCGGCATTGTGCTCTTCCCTCAAATAGAGAGGCATGTGAGTGAAACTGCAATCGGTGTCTTCCTCGCCTTCAAATGTGCAAAAAATCCTATCAACCCGGTTCCCGCAATCCTCGCAGAGACATACCGTGCCTTCACTCGTCACCATGAATTCCAAAAGAATAAGATGTGTTGCTCCTTCCCTGTGTTATATGCTTGGTTGATCAGTCATGTGTGTACCAACAAAAGTGATGTGAAGGATTTGCTTTCCTATGCCTTGGGTTGTAATCCGAAGACTATGAACTCTCAAGAGTGGGTGCATGCTTTCAAGAACCAAGATGCTCTCCAAATTCGTTGGTACTCACCTAAATGTTGGGTAGACAGGCCTTCAGTGGTATTTCGGTGTGGGAGTTTTCAGAACGTTCCTCTCATGGGAACCCAAGGATGCATAAACTATAACCCCTCTTTGACCTTGCGACAGCTCGGATACCCTATGCGGGATTCACCCTCCGAAGCTATGCTGTTTCGTTTTTACCTCCACGCGGGGATCCCTAAAGACGAGAGTCTATTTCGGCGAGTCCTGCAAGCTTGGGAAACCGTAGTGCGGAAGGACAGAGAAGAGTTAACCAGGAGGACCACTGCTATCTCTTTTTCTCAATGGATTGAAGGGAGGATTAGTGAAACTCGGTCATCCAACCAAGGAGTACCACTGCCTGAGGAAAAGATACAAGAACCTCACATTCCTACCATTGAAGAATTGGAAGAGGTTAGGTTGGCCATGTCAAAGGTGGGAGAAGAGAAAAGGGCTCTGCAAGATAGATTGAGAAAGATGATGCAAGACAAGAAAAAGCTAGAAAATGAAAATGCTTTCCAAGCTGCAGCTATTGAGGAAGTCAATAGAAAACTTGAAATAGAGGGTAAAAGCAAGAGGGAAATGCAAAAGCACTTGAAGGGTGCCAAAGAGGAAGTGAAGAGGTGCACTACCAAGATGAATGAGGCTGTAGCGGAAGCAATTAAATGGAAGAGGCTATATGAGGACACATGGAAAGAAGAGCAAGCAGTCAGGCACGCACTAGTTAAGTCAAGAAAAGACTCTCGAATGATGAAGCTTGAATTGGAAGATCAATTAAAGAGTGTCAAGCAAGATCGGGAATCTATTGAAGGGATCCTGAGGGATTATCAGCAAGCACTAAGAAGGGAACAAGGGAAGTCGGAAAGCTTGGCCAATCATGTGCAGTACTTGGAAGGGTCTTACCTCCGGCTAAGGGAGAAGAGTGACTATTGGGAGAGTCAATTTGCGGAATTGCTCAGTAAGGTAAAAAGTCAACAAGTCTTTGAGGAATTGAAAAAGGAAGGCTTACATTGGAAAGACAAGTTCTCCAAGTTAGTTTGGTTAGCTAATCAGGCTGTGAGAGACATTCCCAAGAAGCTAAGAAAGGCGGATGCAGAAATGAATCCTTTCAACACCCCTGTCAAGGTGTGTGAGTTTGTTGAGTACTGCAAGATTCTCACAGAAGAACTCCTGGAGAAAGCCCGGGGGGCAGCTGAGAGCAAGAAGAGGAAAAGGAGCGAGGAGTTGAAAGCCATATGCCTTTAAAGTTTCCCTTTAGAGTATTGTAGCGATCCTTAGGAAATTGTAATTTTCTTTAAGAAGTTGTAACTTTCTTTGGAAAATAGTACTTTGTTTAAAATCATTGTATTGCACTCTTAATATTGTACTTTGATTTGCTTTCTATTTGTGATACTCCTTCGCATTCCATTTAATTGAAGTACGTTTGTTTTGCCTTGTTGCTTCCAACTTTGTTGCAATCCTAAAAACACCTGAACCTTAACACCTATGACAAGACGAGTTGCACCGCGATTTTCGGCAATAAACATAATAACATGCATATTGCATTGCATTTGCATCATTTGTCTTTGTGTTCATAAAAAAAAATGTTTCGTCCAGAGAAGTAAGACAAGCTGGTTAATCATCGGTATTGGACGCGATCACAGGCAAGAAATATGGCCAACAATCAAGACGACGCGAATCTGGGCAATCATCAACCAATCCAGAATGATGTAGTTCCAGAAGGTCCGAATCCAAATGGTCAGGGTCAGCATGATCAGAATCAAGAGAATCGAGCAATCAGGGCTGAGATGGAAGTTATAAGAGCTAAAATGGCAGAGGTCATAAGAGTGTTAAGTGCCTTAAGGGATGCTGGCATAACTGAAGGTGCTGCTGCCGCAGGAGTGGATCCTCCTAGAGTCTCTCGGGCTCTCCAAAACGTGCAATGGCCTCCTTATGGTCTCCCATTAGGGTACACACCCCCTGCTGCCGGTGCAAACCCAGAAAGTGGTCCTTCGGGAACCACAGGACAGGCCCAGCCTGAATCAGCTGTGAATGAAGTTGGAACGGGGACACCTCAGGTTCAAATTCAGATTCCTACTCCTGCTATTACCCCGGGAACTCCGGTTGGCTTCAATTCTCCAGCAACAATCCATCCACAAGTTCAGGGTCCAATTCCTCAGATTATCGCTCACTCACGTGACCCACACGTGACTCCAGCTGTGGTGTCGATGAATAATCTTCACTACGGTGTGAGTGGTTTTCCGCCAAATTACCCTGATGAAGCTAGAAGTCAGTACCAGATGTTAGAAGAAAGATTGAGAGCTGTTGAAGGAATAGGTTCCCGGGCTAGGAACGCCCATGAATTATGCTCGGTCCCTAATCTAGTCCTGCCACCCAAGTTCAAAGCACCATTTTTCGACAAGTACAAAGGAGCAACCTGCCCGCGCAGCCATGTGACGATGTATTGCCGGAAGATGACTGCCCACGCCCGTGATGATAACCTGATGATACATTGCTTTCAGGAAAGCTTAGCTGAAGCTCCCCTTGAATGGTATATGCAATTGGAGCCAACTAATATCCGTTGTTGGAAGGATCTGGCAGATGCCTTTATCCGTCAATACCAGTACAACAGTGATTTAGCCCCGGATAGGACCCAGCTGCAATGTATGTCTAAGAAGGATAATGAGACATTCAAGGAATACGCCCAGAGGTGGAGGAACCACGCTGCACAAGTAAAACCCTCCCTGCTTGATAAAGAGATGGTCCATATGTTCATGGAAACTCTTCCCCCAGTGTTCTATGATCGTTTGGTCGGCAGCGTGGCTTCGAATTTCTCGGAGATGGTTGTCATTGGAGAAAGAGTGGAGAACGGAATGCGCAGCGGAAGAATAGCCCATGGCCCAACGCCTCCTTCCCATCAGAAAAAGCCTTTTTCTGGTTCCCACAAGAAGAAGGAGGGAGAAACTAATGCAATCATCGGAGCTAGCGGTCCATCACACAATAATCCCCCACAAGCCATTCCAGTTCCTGCTCAGACGCCACCTGCTCATCCATTCCAGTCCAACAATCAGTACAGAAACTACAATGAAAAAAAGCCTGTTGTCTTTGAACCTATCCCCATGTCGTACACAGATTTGTTCAATTATCTCATTGCCAACAAGTTAATCAACACTCGTCAGATGAAACCATATCAGCCTCCCTATCCCAGAGGGTATAATGCAAATGCTACCTGTGTCTTTCATTCTGGGGCAGTAGGTCATGTGGTGGAGGATTGTAAGGCGTTCAAGTACGTTGTGCAAGACCTGCTTGATGCAAAGAGTATATCATTTCAGCAACCTAATGTAACCACCAACCCGTTGCCGGGGCATGGTGGGCCCACTGCAAATGCCATTAATGATCAGGGTGGTCAGTACTTAATTAGGAAGGTGGAGTGCATTCGTACACCCCTGAGTATCATTCATGCTGCACTATGCCGTTGTGGTATCATCGAAGAAGGGTGTGCCAGAAGAGACATCTGCAATGACCCTTATTGTGTTGGGGCCTGTGAGAGCTTCAAACCCATCCTCCAAGAGCTGTTAGACAAACACCTGGTCCAGGTTGGGGTTCAGGAAAAGGAAGAAAGTGTATCTACTCTGCAATCAAACAACAGAGGTTTTAGGAGACCGGTTGAAATCCCTTGCAGTCCGAATTCAAGCTCGGTTGTGGCAAGACCTCTGACTGTTGTTATTCCGGTACCTGCTGCTACCCTTAGTAGAGAGACTAGGGTTATTCCCTGGAACTGCAACGTGCAAATGCAAGCAGAGGTCCCTCAGGGCGTGTTGGATATAACAAACATTACTGGGAGTAGTGGAATTACAAGGAGTGGAAGGATGTATGTTCCTGAAAATCTTAGAAAGGAACAATCAAAGGAAGCTGGAGAAAGGGCCCGTAAGGGAAAAGATAAGGAAACTGTGGAAGTTAGAGAAGTATCAGACAAAGAAGCTCAGGAATTTCTGAAAGTAATGAGACAAAGTGAATACCAGGTGGTGGACAAGTTAAATCAAACCCCGGCCAAAATCTCAATGCTTTCGTTGTTGCTTAGTTCCGTGGCACACCGAGCTGCACTGTTGAAAATCCTGAATGAAGCACACGTACCCCATGACATTACGGTCAACCAGCTTGATGGTATTGTTGGGAACATAGTGGCATCCAACTACTTGACCTTCACAGACGCTGAGTTACCTCCGGCGGGGAAGAATCACAATCAAGCCCTTCACATCTCTGTCAAGTGTGGGGACTACATGCTGGCCAGAGTGCTCATCGACAATGGCTCGTCATTAAATGTGTTGCCCAAGTCCACAATGGATAAGTTGGATGTGGATTGCTCATATCTGAAGCCTAGCTCCACCTTGGTTAGAGCATTTGATGGGTCTGTGAAAGAAGTTTTTGGAGAAGTAGAGGTGCCTTTGCAGGTGGGTCCTGAAGTGTTCTATGTCACATTCCAAGTCATGGATATAGCTTCCTCTTATAGCTGTCTGCTAGGACGACCTTGGATACATGCCGCTGGGGCAGTGCCATCTTCGCTCCATCAGAAACTCAAGTTTGTGGCCGAGGGCAAGTTGATAGTAATCTTCGGGGAGGAGGAAATGATGATAAACCGATCACCACCAGAATATTACGTTGAAGCAGCAGAGGAGTCTTTTGAGACTGCCTTCCAGGGATTGGAGATCTCAAATGCTATCTTTGTTGGGAGTGAGCCTCCCCAATTGAAGCCTAGGTGGTCCAAGGCGGACATGATGGTTGCAAAGGTGATGCTAGGATATGGGTATCAGGTTGGAAAAGGCCTGGGAAAAGCTGCTCAAGGAATTGTAGCACCCGTCTTGCTGAAAGGGAATACTAAAAGGTTCGGTATTGGGTACATCCCAAGCCCTGCAGACCGAGAGAGGCTAGCTGCTGATAGAAGAGAGAAATGGTTGGCAAAGCTCAGAGGAAGGACCCCCAACCAGGGAGGGATGGTCGTCGGTGATCTTAGGAACAACTTCCGAAGTGTAGGCATGCTGGACCCTGACCAGGTCAATGTGATTGAAGAAGATTCAGGCTCGGGTGACGGTGCTGTCGGCTTAGTGCGCCGTTGTGCTGCGAAAGAAAAGCTCCAGAACTGGGAGGCCCTAGATTTCCCTGTGATTTTCAATTTAAAGTAATTTTTCTTCGTAATGCAAAATTCCTCGGCTCTGCCCAAGGCCTTGGGATATTTCATTCGGGCATGCATGTTTTCGTCAAACTTCATCAATGAATAAAATGTTATTTTGGAATTTTCAATAAAATTCTCTTTCTTCATCTCTCATTTGCGTGTCTTTTCTTTATTTTTATTCGCCACTCCATTTTAATGCAGATCGAATACAATTCTTGAAAGTAATAATGCCCATAACTCATACTGTGACTTTGATTACCCGGTTAACCAAACTGAGAGAGAGGCTGAAGACAACTGGGATGTTTCTTCGGAATTAATAAGTGAAGAATTGGCTAGGGCTGTAGAAATTCATGATGCCACAACTAGGTTGGGCAATGAAGTCAAAGCACAAGTTCAAGCAAAGTGGAGCAATGCTGAGGAAACCAAACAAATGTTACAAGCGAACCTCTTTCGCGACCAAACCCTTTCCCTTCCTCAGATCAACAAACTTTCCCATTTCCCATTACAAGTACCCCATCACAAAAAAAAAAATTTCATAACCAAATGCCTGCCATCGCCACCTTCCTCACTACCAGTGGCCCTTCTACAAAATCAACCCATCTCATTTGCTCCTCCCTCTGAACCTCCTGTCACCCCAGTTAATACCAGAACCCAATCAAGCATCCTCCAATCGCTGCAGGGGTTTCATTGCCATTATCTTTCCAATCACCCCAGACAAGGATCACTTCAAATATCCAAAAATAGTGTATCACTTTTATCAGCTCACTCAACTCAAAAGCAAAAAAAAGAAAAAATCAGAAAAAATAAAACAAAAAAAGAACAGATTCAAAAAATGAAAATCCCAAAAATGAAAAACAAGGGAAAAAGAGACGAAAGAAATATAAGTTGTGAGCTGATACATTTGGCCATAAAGCGTAAGAGATCCTTGTCTCAATGAACCTTCCTACACCTTGTTGTGTATGACCACCCTTTCTTCCATAAACCTTCAAACACTTCATCATTCCTATACATTTCTCCTTTCATAAAACCGCAAACACTACCTCGACCTCGTCATCCCGCCCTCCACAAACCCTCAGTCATTCCTCAGACTCCACCATCAGATTTGCAATCAAGCTGTTGCGCAAGAATAAGAGAACAAAGTGGTTCGTCCTCATGAGGAATCAAGTGACATGATCAATTTGAGCAAAGGAGAGGATTGACGCCATGATAAAGAGCAATGAATCAACAAGTTTGTGTAAATCACCCTTCTGACATAAGGCACTTGCCATTATAACAAAGTCTGTAATTACCAAAGTTCGGTCTGTTGCGCAGCTTTCCAAGCTAAGGTAGTCACAAATGACAGTATGAAGACTCCAGGTCAAGCATCATGATCCCTCCCTACGCCACCCTAAAAATGGGGCAGTTAGAGACAATCAACAAAGGATATCAAGGACGATGATGACCTTCATGGAAATCAGGCTTCGTTTTACACTCTAACAGGGGCAAACCCCATATGATGGAAGTAATACTTTCATTGAGCCTTATCAAACCAAAGTACATTTGTCTTATGTCAGAAGAAGAATAAGAGAAAGCTCAAACCGAAGAAAGCTCATCTTCAACAATTTCAAAGAAGACTCAATGCTCAAAAAGATCATGAACCTCCAAAAGGATTCCCATGGAGATGAACCCAGTATCATGAAGACGAAGAACTTATTCTCCGGAGGGGCCTTTAATTCTCGCAAAATGGGATGCAAGAAAAGAAAACCCCAGTTTCCAGCAAATTCAGATGCAGTCAGAAAGGAGTATGCCTAAAGAAATAAATGAAAAAAGAGAAAGATGAGCCAAGTAAGAATCAGCTCGCTAGGTTGAAAACCCGCAAAGGGCGGCCTAGGCAAAACCAGAGCGACCCAGTGGATTGAAAACCCGCAAAGGGCGATCCAGGCAAAAATTAGGGTCAGAAAACTTGGACTTGAAATGAAAATAAACAAGGGCATACAGCACTCTCGAAGATTTGGATAAGGGGTTGATCAAGGTCACAAGTATGAACGGTGGGCACCGTTACTTCAAGGATAGAATCACAGGATCTGTTCCTTTTTCTTCTATTTTATCAGTTTAGAATAAAGATTACGATTGTACTTTCAACTGGCGTGACTTTCTGCATGACCAGTTTCCATATCAGCAAAAGTCCAGCTTTTCTTTCATATGTGTGCTTTTCGTGTCTTCACTTTCATTTATTCAGTTTCTTTCAAAATAATGATTTTATGATTGATGAAATTGAATTGCAAAACATGTGCATACATTCAGAGCATTACAGATTATTACGAAATCTTTGAAAATCACAAAAGGAAACATGGTTTCCCAAAATGGGTAAAGTTGCAAAAAAAACAGTCACATGCACTGCCACCTTAAAAATAACAAGATCATTGCAAACCAGCGCGCAACCCTTGCGTTATCACCATCCTGGAACGGTCTTCGTATCAAGTTCCACAAGTCCCGCGGATTGATTTAACCAGCAAAAAAAAAAAAAACATTTTCATATCATTCATCATTCCTATATCATCCATGTCGTCAAACAGTAGAGCATTATACTTTCATATTCGCATCCCAGAAGGGCGAAAAGAAACAGAAGAAAAGAAACAGAAGAAAAGAAAAAGAAAAAGGAAAATCAAACAGAAAAAACATCTCACCAAATCAATCATTGCATCCATGTGCATCCCAGCATCAAAAGCCTGCATTCCATGCATCATTCAAAACTTCCCAATTTTCAAAAAGAAACTCAGTTACTTTGGACTCGTTAGTCCCCAAAATCTTCAAAAGGTCAGTTACTTTGGACCAATGGGTCCCCGAAATATCGTTTTCAGAAAATCATCGTGGCACCGAGTTAGTGAACTCCATCAGCACAGAGTTAGTAAACTCCCACAAAGTTAGTGAACTCCTTCCACAGATCACAACGTCGCGTACGAGCGCGCGGCAGATCCTACAGACTTCGTTAAGTCCATCGGATTAATTATGTCAACCTAAGGCATAGCGTAGATCCATTGATCATATCAGTTCCAGACCTGATATTGATCGGCCGCTCGAAAAGGCCACCCCCAGAGCTCGGACTCGACGAGAGTCCGTTAAAAGGTTTTAGGCAACCTCGAATCCCCAATTTACGGCACTTCCCATTTACTGCTTTCATTTACTGCTTTACGCAATTTACTGCTTTCATTTACTGCTTTACGCAATTTACTGCTTTCTCGTCGACGCGACAAGTGTAACACCTCCCTTTTACTATTACAATTAAATAGACAATTATCAGAGTCACCTCGAAGGGCGCTACATTTTTCACCATTTTAAAAAAAGAAAATCTCCAAAATAATTTATATAAAAGAAATCACCAAGCAGCGGAAATATTAACCAGTTTAAACATCTCCAGAATTAACAATTAAAGACATCTCCAAAATAAATTAAAACAATTTCCAATAACTAAAATAATAGTTCAAAAAGATAACTAACGACTCCCCGGTGCTACATATCAGAGCTGACACAGACCCAAACGAGAGAGGAAGCCAAAACCTAGCAATTCCTCCTCGAGCACTAGCGATCACCTGCAGCGTTGCCGCATGAGAGCAACATTCCAAGCAGAAGGGGTGAGTCTAACAGAGATAATAAGCAGATGATAAAAATATGCTAGCATTAGGTAACTACAGCAACACAATACAATTACACCATATCACAGCACCAGATACCAAAGGAAAAGTCCATTTGACAGTGAACCACCAAAGTTATAACATTCATAGACAATGGGATGATATGCAACCCCTCCAGTGGGCATATGCATGCGGTACCGATCACCAAAATGAGCCACGACGGGCATATCACCAATAAACACCAGAGGCAGAGCCTATATCACCAAAACATGCATATGACAATGCGACACCATGATTATGTACCAACTCACCATAACAAGTATTTAAAATAAATACTATATCACCAGAATCAAAACAAATGATTTCACCAAAAATAGCACCAAGTTGTAGCATCACAGCTACCACTAAACTCTCCTGAGCATACCAGCACCGCACCTGAAATATTAACACCAGATGGCTCCACAACGCGGACATAACGCACGCACACCACGCACAAGACTGGCGCACAGCGCCTAGGCACATCGCACCTACTTCAGCGAATTAATTAAAATAGCAAACGACATCGGATTTCAACAAATAAATACTTGTTGGAAAGCCCTATGGGTCTGGTTATCATCCCTAAGTTCAGTTTTTGAAGGAGAGTGTCCAATAGGTACAGTTTTCGAAAAGCACACAGGCTAGTTGCAAAAGAGGACAGTTTCTGTCCTTCAAATTCAAGCAATTCCAAAGTGACCAAAACTCAATCAAATTGCATGAAACTTGTGCATAAACTGGGGCAAATTTTGTCTAGTTTTCAAAGAAATTGGATTCGTTCGAAAAGGAGTTCTTTTGAAAACGTGGTAACCAAAACACTGACCCTGTGTCCAGATTGTTTCCAGAATCTTACTCTAACTTGTGGAATTCATATCTCGAGCTACACAACTCTAAACGCAACCAAACCAGTGCCAAATTAACAAGCATTAAGTCTATTTTCCAGAAAAATAAACCACATAATTTTTCGGTCAATACAACGTTCCCAGTCACCGAAATACCGAATCTATACCCAAATCGTTTCCAGAATTTTATCCTAACTTGTATCCCTATAACTCGAGCTATACAACTCCGAATTTAATGAAACCAGTGCCAAAACGACCGGCGTTAAGTCTATTTTCAAAAACAATTAACCTCATAATTTTTGGATCAACCAAACAGCGCCAGTTTTAGAAAAGCCGAACCTGTGTCCAGAATCGCTAAATTGCCAAACACCAAACCCTAACGGCAACGACACCGCAACCACCACAACAAAAACGACAATTCGACAACGCGACAACAACAATCAACCACGCACAGAAACAACAAAAACACGAACAATAACAACACCATCATCGTGATACAACAATCACGCAACAACAAATAACGAAACAAATCACAATAACGTGCAATAATCATCAAAGCACCAATCTCAACGAAAACACGATATGCAACAACACGAACAATTCAACAAAGCCCTAGACTACCCACACATAATTATCATAAACCCATTATCAAGGTTAAGCCCACCCTTACCTCAACTATGGTGGCGCAAACTCCCTCCTAGCCTCGTTCCTCGATCTCCGAATACGGCGACTCCCCCAAACTGCAGCTTCAGTGCGAAGCCAATATCTCTCTCCTCAGAAATCGTTTCGAAGATCCGAACGGTGAAAGTGTAGAAATATATCTTATGAACCTGCTGCCCAAAAACGAAAACGATCCAACGGTCAACGAAACCGGAATCGCAATTTTACGGTGACAGGTTTGAGAAAAACGGGAATTGTTTTCTCTCTTCTTTTCTCTCTCTTTGGTGGCTGCTCTAATCCGAAATTCCTCTCTCTCTCAACCCTAAATTAATCCTCTCCACTTATAATAAGTGAGAAACATAATGGGCTAAATTATTTGGGACTTTATCCACATAGGAAGGGAGCCCAATGCTATTTTTAACTAGCCCACAACACATGATTATCATCTAACTCGTTTTCAACATAGCTACTACGCCCATAATTTCAATTCTTACAATCATCCTACGGCAATCCAACTTCGAAATAATTTGATTAAATTTTAGGGCGTTACAACAAGTGTTGACTCTCTCTCTCTCTCTCTCTCTCAAAAGAAGAGAGATCAAAGAAAGGAAACAAAAAAGAGAAAAAAGAAAAGGAAAATTCGGGTTTCTCTAAGTAGACAAAATTAGTATTATTTCTGAATTCTTTATTTCTATTTTGCCTCGGAATATGTTTCGGCCAATTCATATTCCTTGGTAAAATCCAAATAAAGAGGGGCAGCTGTCATACCCTAATTTTGTCCACCTAGGTTTAAAACCCTAATTTTCCGCAAAAATAAATAAATTGAGAAGTGTGGTTTTATTTTGAAGAGTGAAGAGCATTGTGCATGCATTTTTGGGTTTTAAAAGTCATTCTAGGGCTTTTAAATTCATTGTTAGAGTGGAAATGCATTTGTTGTTAAAAAACAAGGTTTTTAGGGCAAAAGGGTATTTTGGTCATTGTCAAAAATAAGATAATTTCTCATCAAGAATCATTGTGCAATTTTAGAGAAATTTATTTGAGGCAAAACATTTTTGGTCATGTATGTATGTATGCGCATGCATGCATACATTGTGCACAAAATTTCAAAAAAAGGATCAAAAGGGAATATTCTACAAAAATTTCAAGATGTGATTTTTATGACATTTTTGGTCATGGTGATCACATAAAATGGCATATTCCTAAGATTCCTAGTATGTGGCCTAAATTGGGTGTATTTTTGTACAATTATCCTAAGAAGAATAATCAAAAATGAAGGGATAATGGAATGGTCATATAATAGTACAATAGTACAAGATGACAACTAGCAAAACTTGGTCACCAAGGACCCCTCCCTTGCTATTTCGAATTTCTCCTCTCTATTCTCTCATTTTGTGTTTTCTCAATGTCCTCAATCCATGTGAGCCTCAATCCTAGCCTTTGATTCAAAATTAAAATCAAATCCTAGAGCACAACTAGTGCACAATGACCTAACCACCCTTAAACCTAATTGCTTTCTATATATACCCTATTCACCTCACAAGGAAAAAAGCTCTTGGCCTCATTTTCACTCACACAACCCTAGCACACAACTCCCTCTCCTAATTCCCTCTCTTGGCCGAAATCATATCATCCTCTTCCTCCATCAATTTTTCACTTCTCCTTCACCAAATCACCATTTTTTCACCTCATTTCCATTCCTACTTCATATATCTTCCTTCTCTCCTAATTTAATTCAAGCTTGCATCATCAAAGGGCATTTTTAAGCAAGCATTTCGTGGGTTTCATTGAAGTTTGGTGAAGATTCAAGTTGATTTGTGGTCTTGTTCTTCATATTAGTCATTCCTTAGCTTGGATTTGAGGTAAACTTCTTAAAACCTAGCATCATCTTCAACTTTTTTGCATCAAAATGTAGATATCATGTTTCTAATTTTTCATCCTACCATATTCATGCATTTTAGTGTTGTTATATTGTTGATTTGTTGATTGTTGTTGGTGAGAGGTGTCTCAAACATTTTGACAAGCACTTAGGGAGGCTTGGGTGTTTGAGATTGCTTCTCACCCTTGAATAAATTGTGATTTGTGTTGTTATCATTTTGCTTGTTGCATTTTGTGAAATAAAATTGTGTTAGGAAGCTATGAATGTTTCGCACCTTTAGTATAAAATAGGTTTAATCGAGTTTTGATGCATTTCTTTATGCAATCTTGTTATTGGGGCTTGATTTTGAAGTTCCCATGTCCAAACATGTTGTTTGATTTTGCAAATATTCATTTTTCATGCCTTCTTACTTTCACAAAAATCAAAAAAATATGAATAGTTGTTGATTTTGGTGTTTGATCGCTTGGATCTTGTGAATAAATGTTCCTAAGTCTTGCTAGTGTCATTTGCTTGCTTGATTTGGTTGACTTGTTGAAATAAATTGATGATTAATTTGTGATTTGAGAAAATGAATTTGGGTTTTGGTTCATTTATGGTCCACAAATGATCTTGGGTTATGCTAAGTTGGCAAGAGATAGGTTACTTCAACCTTGATGCCTATGCTTGTAAGCATTTAAAAATTCAATTCCCACTTGATGTGCTTGTGAAATGTGAGCAAAAAGGGGTCTATAAACAATTGAATTTGCGCACATGATTGGTCTCCAATGACCTTGATGCATCCTCAAGTTTAATCATGCTTTCTTTGCTCTTTGAGTTTAATGTAAATTGTTGTTTGAAGCTTGTGAAGTTTTGGCAAAGGATAGGCCACTTAGAGCCTTGATGCATTAAATTGTTGTGGTGCATTAAAATGTTGAATTGGTGTTCACAATTTGCTTGTTTTGATTTCCACCAATTGTTACTCGTTAGTAACTCTCCAAAACTTCAAAACCATGTTGCATACAAAGAATAACTTGTTACTCGTTAGTAACGTTCCAACTTCAAAACATTTTTTTTGCATTTACATAATCATTGATAAACAACTTCACTTCTTCTCAAAACAATTTCAAACTATTTTTCACAAATCAAACTTTGTTGAGGATAATGCGAAGCCTTTGCTTGCACGATTGTCAACAATGGGGTGCTAGTGGTGATCACTTGGAGTCTTTGCTCAATTGATTATCATGAACACTCATTTTTCAAAAGAACTCTCATTTCACAAATTAAAAACTTTGTTGAGGGTAATGCGAAGCCTTTGCTTGCACGATCGTCAATAATGGGGTGCTAGTGGTGATCACTTGGAGTCTTTGCTCAATTGATTATCATGAACACTCATTTTTCAAAAGAACTCTCATTTCATAAATTAAAAACTTTGTTGAGGATAATGCGAAGCCTTTGCTTGCACGATCGTCAATAATGGGATGCTAGTGGTGATCACTCGAAACCTTTGTTGTTTGATCACCGCGAACATTCAATTTTCACAATTAAACAACTAAAAAATAAAAACCTTTTCTCGACAACCGAGAACTACGTAAGCTTTGAATTCTCCATCGCACTGGGAGATACGTAGGAGCGGGTCACATTCCCATCAAGCACGACAAATGAAAAACATTTTCTTTTCAAAAAAACAAACCCTTTTCCAAAACAAGGCAATTTCTAAAAACGAAACAATTTTCGAAAACAAGAACTACGTCGCTTTGATTCCTTCCCCAGGATACGTAGGCACGGTGCCCTCCCGTCAAGCGCAAAAGATTAAATTTTTCTTAAGTTTTTTCCATAAAGTAAGGAGAGATAAAGAGAGATAAAAACAAAGCATTTCTTAAATCAACCTTTTAAATCACACGTCAAATCGAGGTTCCCTTTCAGTAGAAAGGATGTGTGGGGTGCTCGTACCTTCCCCATGCATAACCGACCCCCGAACTCAAATCTCGTGGTTCCAAGGACCATTGTCTTTCAAGAAAGGTTTTTTTCAATGTTTTACCTCTAAAAAAATATTGGTGGCGACTCCAATTCACGTTGTGCGAAGAGAAATCCCTCCAAAGGATTTTTCGGGGTGCAACAGTTGGCAGGGTGGCTTGACCGACAGAGTCATCGGCAGGCCTACCATGCCCCCCATGTGGGATAGGTTGGAGTCTTCTCCTTAGATCCCTAGTCGCGGGCACATGTCTCTCAGGATTGAGTTTGGACAAATGCAACTCCCAGAGCTCGTGGACAAGCCTGCCTGGCTTCGAAAGTTTCTTCTGAGGTCTCTGAGGCTGACTCGGTGCCCTATCTCCAATTTTTTCTTGTAGCAGGGCCATCTGTTCTGCCGCGGTGAATCCCCAGGGTGGCGAGCCTAACCGGTCGAACACAGAGGTCTCTTTTCCTGGGGAAATTTCTCCCTTCGGTCGTTCCTTGAGAAGGATACCATATTGACATTCATGTTGGGGAAAGGATCAGTGTCGACAATCATCTCTATTGCCCTTTTGTCAGCCATCTTGAATCTCCCCTTTTTGGTGGCCTCCTGAATGGCTCGGCGGAAGGTAATACAAATGAAAGTATCGTGATTGAAGGAATTATGCCACTTACAGTACTTCCTCCCCTTTATTTCCCCAGGAGGGGGAATCTTGTGGCCGTCAAGAAGCTTGATCTGCTTGTCTTTGAGGAGGTAGTCGAAGATTTGGTCCGCCTTAGAGATGTCAAAGGAATATTCAACTCTTTCCTCATCCTTCTCCTTACCCTTGGCAGGCTTAAGAGCTGGACAGATGTATGCCTTCCCCTTGACTATCTCGGCCACTAAGATGTCTGCCGCGTAATCGACTAACTCATCATAGTCCGAATCCTCAACTGCATCCACCACTGATACCAACTGTGGCCCTCAGCCCTTAGTGGCTCTCTTCCTCTCTCTTTCCTGGACGTACTGTTCCACTTGAACAGCCCTGGAAGCCAGGCCACTAGGGTCGCTGCAAGCTTCTCCCACAAGCTTTTCCTTCAATTGAGGGTGCATTCCAGAGATGGCCATGGAAGTAAGTTGGGATTCTAGGAAAGGTACTGAGCATTTCCAGCCATCTTTCTGAATCTCTCAATGAAATCAGTCACTGCCTCGTCCACCTTCTGCCGTATGTTCATGAGATCGGTTGGGGTAACTTCAGGCTGTGGCCAGTAGAATTTGTCATGGAAGCACCTTTCCATGTCTGCCTAGGTCAGTATAGAATCAGGTGGGAGAGAGGAATACCACGAGAAGGCAGCCCCTGTCAAGGACAAAGGGAACAGCTGCAACTTGTGATACCTGCTCTGGTTTCCTTCCCCACATTGGGCCGTGAATCGGCCGATGTGCTCCATACTAGACTTGCCATCGTCCCCGGAAAACGTGGCAAAATCAGGGGTTTTGAAACCTCTGGGCATAGGCACCAAACGGTCCACCCACTCAGGGTAAGGCATCCTGTACACTGGACGGTCAAGCGTTTTCAACTGAACACCAAAGAACTTCTTGATGGTGTCAGCAATGAGATTAAGGTCCAGTAGTTGGGGGGCCCGATGGTCCAGGAGGAGGCGTTGGTTGCCATAGTGTATCTGGGGGAACCCTGCGCCTCTGGCTGCGGTGGTACCTGAGGTGGAGCGTTTGTCCATGGCTGCCCAGGCACAACTTGGGCCAGGTTAGCAAGGCCAGTTCCTGGTACAAATGCCTGCGCGCTTCGGAGAGGTGGAACTTGATTCCACGGCTGCTCCACCGATGGGACACTCATTGGTGTCTGTATATAGGAACCCGCCGGGTAGGTCCTGAGTGCACCGGGGTACGGCTGACTAGGAGGTAGGCTTGTCGAGCCAGGTGGGTTCTGGACCCATGGCTGCTGATTTGGACAATACCCATCCTTCCTGCCATTCACTGATTCCGTGGCGAAGGCTTGCCCCCTGCGTAAGCTTGGTAGTTAGCTGCGGTGGAACACCCATAAGATGGTCCTTGCGGCAGACCCACCAAGCCTGCTGCCTCGGGCGGCCTCCTGGCCAGTTGCACTTGTCTCTGCTGAGGAGAAGCCGTATTAGTGACATTCGTCAAAAACTGTCCCCTAGTGTTGGTAGTGGCAAAAGTACCAGGCTGAGAAATTACAGATTAGGATTTACCTGATAAGAGTACGCCTGCTGAGTCCCAATCACACTCCCATTCAGTGGACACTGATGCATGCCTCTCATAGGATTATAAGAGGATGCCTGCTGAGGTCCAATAGGGTTGGTGTATGGTGGGGCCTGATGCGGTCCTCCCAGAGGAGAAGGTTGTCCTCCGTGTGATTGGCCGGAGACAACACAGTTCATGGTGCTGATGGCTTGCGCAGCACGTCTTTGCTCCAGTTCCTTGGCGTGTTGGTGGGACAATTGATACATGATGTCGTGAATCCCCATATCTATCTTCTGCCGGATAAATGACGTGGTCATCACCACAGGTTCCTCTTCGTGCTGAGGGGAGCCGTCGTTAGACTCAGCATTAACCGCCAGGGGGGTTGTCTCCGAAACACTCATTGGCTCAGTGTTTCTCGTTTTTGGAACAGTTACCTTTTTTGATGATGATGTTGGCTCCATACTTAGGTTTCTGCCGGAGCATAAGTGCATACGCCAACTATAATCCAGTCCAGGCGAATCAATCGGAGGCATTTCCTCACCTTTTCTTGTCCCACCGAGCATGCCAATTTTTTGTTGTCGTCAAACTCTTAGGTCCTGGCCGTGGTGTCGGCCAGAGGTTTGGACAGTCTTTGATTCCTCTTTTCTTCAAGCAATTGCGTCGAGGAGGGAACTCTGCTCCTCAAGTATGGGTTTCCTAACTCCTCTAGAAAGGGTCAAGCAAGGTGAGATGGGACGCGTGTGTTGGATTATACTACGGCTAATGCATAAAGTAAAAAATAAAGTAAATGCGATAAAGGAAGATAAATTGAAATAAACATAGAGTTTGATTGATTGATGTGTGTCTTTACATTTCACTCTAATGCTATATATATACACAGGCTCTCGTCAGCCACTATGTTAGCCAACATTTGCCTGCCGTTGGATTGATCTAATATCAACGGTTCTCATTGCTTCATAGGCCCTCAATGAAGCGAAGTAACTGCCCACGATCCCACTGGCACGGTTAGTGGGGTGGTGAGTGCTCGTCGCTCTGCATTTTCCTGCCTCGCTCTCCCGCTTGAACTTCAACCGTTCCCACGTTTTATCTTCGTGCCGTGTCTTGCCTTCCAAGTAATGCCTCCCCTACCTCGGCCGTATGGTGGGTCGGGTGTCCTGGCTTACTTTAGGCAATGAGCAAGGTGTCCGAGCCACCTAGGCCTTGGCACTCTATAGGCTGGGGAAATCACTTTCCCTCGGCTTGGCTCATTGGCCCTCGGGCGTAGCCCTCCCTTGGGGGGGGGGGGGGGGGGTGGGTTGTCAGTCAGCGTGCCCCGAGGACCTCCTTTTGGCTTCACTCTTTCTGGCAAATACCGTTTGTGCCCTCGCCGTGTGGCTTACCTTCACATCATGACTCCCTTTTTTCCTCTCTTGGTCCTCGGCCTACGACCTATTTATTTTTGGGTGTTAACACATAGAGGAGGTGAACCAACTATATGAAGATAGAGGCACTCTACTAGGACAAATCCATCATAACCTCACAGCGGCACAATAGAGAATGAAGAAGCAAGCTGACAAACATAGGCGAGATGTGACCTTAGAGATTGGTGATTGGGTCTATTTGAAGGCTTGGCCTTACAGATGGAAGACATTAGCTTCTAGGATAAATGAAAAGCTAAGTCCTAGATTTTATGGACTATACCAAGTAATTGAGAAGGTTGGGTCAGTGGCATACAAATTGGAGCAACCAGAACAGTGCAGAATCCACACTGTGTTTCACATCAGCAAGTTGAAGAAGACAGTTCCAGGCCAATATCAACCACAGCCAATTCCTACTGCTTTGACAGAATACAACCAGAGATTGATGAGCTACTGAGTTTGAGGTACAGCTCCAGTGGAGAGACAGAGATTCTGGTGCAGTGGAAGGACTTACCAGCTTGTGAGAATTCTTGGGAACTTGTAGAAAAACTTCAACAAGCCTTTCCTAGTTTTCCCCTTGAGGACAAGGTGAAAGCCCTAGGGGGGTATTGATAGCAGACCTTTGGTTAAAAAGGTGTACTATAGGAAGAAGAAGGATGCTAATCCTAACTAAAAGGGGTATTGTTGTAAATAAAGGGGAGGGAACAATTGTATAAATAGGAAGTTAGATGAATTTTGTTATTTAGTTAGTGATTGAAATAGAATTAACAGTTTGACTGAAACTCAAAACCAGAAACTACTTATTGCAAACACTCTATGATTCATTGATTTCAATACAATTCCCCCCTTGAATCAGTTGATTGTATCAAACTTGAATCTTAGAAAGGTCACAAGAGACAAGCCCCTCTGAGATAAAGTGGCCCAAAATATTTAACCCTTAGGGTAGCAAATTGACACTTTTTTTTCTTGAGGAAAATCTAATGGGCAAAAACCTGACAAAAAACTTGTTCCAAATGTTCCAAATGAACCTCTAAAGTAGGGTTATACACCAAAATATCATCAAAAAGGATTATAACAAATTTTCTCATGAAAGGATGGAAAATAAGGTTCTCAAGGATTGGAAAGAGGCAGGAGCATTTGTGAGGCCAAAACATCATTACTAGGTATTCAAAATGGCTCCCATGTGTTTTATAAGCAGTTTTGAATTTCTCACCTTACGACAATCCTAAGTTGATTAAAACATGACCTGAAATCTAATTTAGAGAATAAGGGAGTTGCTCCTAATTCATCTGCATGTTCTCCAATTAGGGGAATTGGGAATCTATCCTTGATGGTATGTTGGTTTAACCTCCTGTAATCAACACAAAGTCTTTGCGACCCATTTTTTCCTCTTACAATTACAACAGGAGAGGAAAAAGGGCTACTGTTATGCCTAATAATATCGTGAGACAGCATATCTCTTACCAATTTATCCACAACATTTTTCTGAATTATAGAATATCTATAAGGTTCAAGCATTTCTTTTTGAATGACTATAAGGTCTCAAGCTAAAAGGAGTAATACCTTCTTTGAGAGGAATTATGTGGTCAAAACCTAGTCTAGCATAAGGTAATTGGCTGTATGCATCTAGGAGAGAAACAATTTCTCTTGGCATGTGAATCGAAATTTCCTCTTGATATAATTGAGATTCCATTGGAGGGTACTCAAGCCTTCCAAGTGAATTGAAGCCAAACGAACTCTGGACTCTGGTGGTGTTTCATCAAGATGGAAGAACTGGTCGCATTTGTAGAGCCACTCTTTCACACGTTTGCCATCGAAATTTTGGAATTCGACCTTGGAGAATCAGGCCGAGTAAGGTGAAGCACCGTAGGGGCCGGAAGTACAAGAATGACGAGTATGTGAACCAGATTCGCCATCAAAATCATTTTGTTAGTGTAATAGGGAGTGTAATTCCTCCATATTGGAGCTTAGCTGTGCAAAGCGAGCACTAAGCTCAGTGTAGCGTTCTTCATTCTTCTTCTCTACTTCAACAAGAGTGACATTGGAACGAGTTTCTGGATCCATCGAAGTGTGCCAGGAAAGTGGATTTGATACCAATTGTGAAAGAATTTGGATACCCAAGCAATCCTCAACTTAACCAGAAACTCCAATGAAGGAATGGAGTTCGAAGGAATAAAGTGAAAGTTAGAGCAGAGAGAAAATTGAGAGGAGAAAGTTTGTTATGAAAATTAGTCACTTGGCAACAATTTCTTAGCCACTTGGCAAGATATGCTGAAAATTAGTTACAAAATGGAGAATATTCCTATCATCTCATCATAAGGGTGACCGTGTGTGTGATTATTCTGTTACCTACAGAATTACAGAAGCTGTGGAAACAAATACAACAAATGTAAAAAAGGACATAAAAGTAAATAGCAAATTACAGTATTGAAATACTGTAACAGTGTCCAAGGTGGAATGCCACAATTTGAACACAGCATATACGATTTTCCAATCAACTCATGATTTCTTGATGTTCTTTGATTGGTCTTCCCCTGAAGACTTGGATGGTAAATGATAGTTGGATTCTAAAGCTGGACTAAATTGTAACAACTTCCCTTTTAAAAGCCCTTTGGTCCTCCTAAACCTGAATTATCAAACAATAACATCAACATTGTCATCCATAAAAGTGCAAAATATTATAGGAAGTAAATCATCCATTTTATCGAAGTTCTACAACAGTGTTAATTTAGTCTCTGAAATCTATTAGGATAAACAACTTAATTAAGTGGTTATGCTTTAAGTGCGCTTATTATAATAAGTGTTTACGTATTAGCTATTTCTACCGTAAAAGATAAAATAAAGTGGAACCGTTTTCATATAAACTATAAGCTTTCATAAGCTAACTTGAAGTGTTTATAGAAACAAGCTGAAAACAACTTATAAACATATCATGTCATAACCTGTTTTCATAAGATCTTCGAAATAATCTGCTTCAAAAAAAAAGATCTTCGAAATAATCTTTCAAATGCTTATGTCAGTAGATAAATAAACTAGTACAAACAAGCTCACATAGTGAAATAATATGAGGGACTGATGGATACCAACAAACAGAGAATGAACTGAGAAGAATTCTTTGTATTATTTACTCAATCCTGAGGATCTCTCAGAATTGGTATAGGAGAAATTACAAAGAAATAATGAAATAACAGAGATACAATGAACTTCTCAACAGAGAGTTGAGCCTAGTCCCATTCCCAGTCCAAAAACCAGCCTAAGAAATGTGAATGAGAAACTACCCAGATATATTCCCCCACTCTCTCTCCAAATCATTCTGAATATTTCTCTCCAATACACTTCTGCCACGTGGCAGAAGTTAGTTACCAGCAAAAGGGCGTGTGCTGCTACCCTCAGCAGCAGAATCTCTTTTTTGTATTTTCCTCCACTTACCGCTTTCATAAACCTAAGTGACTTTACCAGATTGCCCCTCATTTGTAATATTCTCATCAACACCATCCCCTTCAAAATTCACCTTGTCCTCAAGGTGAAGCTCAGGGAAATGTTCCTTCATCTTGATCAATAACTCCCAAGAATTCTCACATTCAGGCAAAAGCTGCCACTTAACTAAAACCTCTGCTTCTTCAATGTTGTTTCCTCTCACTGCCAGAATCTCTTCAGGAATACTCTACAGCTCCAATTCTTCAGTTACATAAGGAGGTAAAGGCTGGACAGCAACATCAGCAGTAACTGTGGGCTTCAACAATGACACATGGAACACCGGATGCACTCTACTATCATCAGGCAGCTTCAATTTGTAAGCTACTTCCCCAATCTTTTCTAGTATCTCATAGGGACCATAGTAACGAGGACTGAGTTTTTGATTAACCCTCTTGGCTAATTTCTTGAGCTTGTATGGTTGAATCTTCAAATAAACATGATCTCCAACATTGTAATTCACTGCTCTCCTATGCTGATTAGCCTGCTGTTTCATGCGATTCTGCGCTTGAATTAAATGATCCTTCAGCAAATTGATCATCTCATTCCTATCCCGAGTCATCACAGAGACTTCTTCCATATTAGTAAGCTGAACATCACCTCTAATCACAAGTGGTGGGTCCCTTCCATAAAGAGCTTTGAAAGGGGTCATCTTAGTAGCTGAATGATAGTTGGTATTATACCAAAATTCTGCCCAAGTCAGCCACTTGTGCCGCTGCTTTGGTTTGGAACCTGTCATACATCTCAAATAGGTTTCTAGGCACCTATTCACCACCTCAGTCTGACCATCAGTCTCCGGATGGTAAGCAGAGCTAAATTTCAGTTTAGTTCCAGCCATTTTAAACAAATCAGTCCAAAAAGAACTGATGAACACTCGATCTCTGTCAGATACAATTTACTCCGGGAACCCATGAAGTCTCACCACCTCTTTCAAGAACACTTCAGCCACATCCTTTGCAATATAAGGGTGTGCAAGAGCAATAAAATGAGCGTACTTCGTCAACCCATCCACCACTACAAGAATAGTATCCATTCCTCCAGCTTTTGGTAACCCCCCAATGAAGTCCATGGTCACATCAGTCCAAATCTGTTTCGGGATTGGCAATGGTTGTAACAGGCCAGCAGGACTTAAAGCTTGGTACTTATTTCTTTGACACACTTCACACTTGCTCACATATTCTTGTATAGTCTTTCTCATACCTTCACAAAAGAACAAGTTAGCAATTCTTTTGAAGGTTCTAAAGTACCCCGAGTGTCCTCCAATGCATGAATCATGAAATTCTTTCAAAATTAACTCAATTTTGATTGAATTTCTGGGCAACACCAATCTGCCTCTATAGTACAGATTCCCATTCCTCAACTGGTACCCTTTATGCTCAACATTCTTTGCTACTAAATCTTGAACAATTCCCTTCAATTTCTCATCTTGATTCACCTCATTCTCAATATCTTCCCATTCAAAAAACTGCACAGTAGACAAGGCAGAATATTGTAGCTTCCTTGATAAGGCAGCTGCCTTGTTCTCAATTCCCGGTTTGTATTTGATCTCAAAATCAAACCCAAACAGTTTGGAAATCCATTTGTTTTGTTCTTCACCCATTAACCTTTGATTAGTTAAGAATTTGAGACTATTCTGGTCCGTATGTATCACAAAACGCCTACCCAACAAATAATGTCTCCATTTTTGCACCGCAAGCACTACAGCCATCAATTCTTTCTCATAGACAGATTTGTTTAATGATCTGTCCGAGAGTGTCTGGCTCATGAAAGCCACTGGTTGGCCATCCTGCATCAATACAGCTCTTATCCCTTTGCCTGAAGCGTCAATCTCTACCACAAAAGTCTTCCCAAAGTCAGGGACAGCAAGTACAGGGACAGTTGTCATGGCTGTTTTCAATCTGTCAAAGGCTGCCTGGGCATTCACATCCCATTGGAATTTGTCTTTCCTCAACTGTTGAGTTAATGGCCATGCAATCTTGCCATAACCCTCCACAAACTTCCTATAATAACTAGTGAGACCCAAGAAACCCCTTAAGCCCTTCACATCCTTGGGAATAGGCCAATCAACCATTGCTTTAATCTTGGCAGGGTCTGCTGCCACTCCTTGTCCCGAGATAATATGACCAAGATACTCCAAACTCTCCTTTCCAAAAGAACACTTCTTCTTATTCACAACTAATTCATTTTCCAGTAAAGCTTGTAAAACAATTCTGAGGTGTTTTTGATGACTCATCATGCATTTGCTATAAATCAAAATGTCATCAAAGAAGACTAATGCAAACTTTCTCAAATAAGGTTTCAAAACTTGATTCATTAGAGCTTGAAATGTTGATGGAGCATTAGTGAGGCCAAATGGCATCACAAGGAACTCATAATGGCCCTCATGAGTCCTAAAAGCTGTCTTAGGGACATCCTCCTCCTTCATACGAATTTGGTGATACCCGAACTTCAAATCAAGCTTTGAAAATACCTTGGCTCCACCCAATCCATCTAATAACTCATCTATCACTGGAATAGGGAACTTGTCAGGCACAGTGAGCTTGTTCAAATACCTTCAATTCTGACTTGTCAATGGATTGATAAGCTAGCATGAACCCTTCACCTTCATTGTGGAGAGCTTTCAACATTGTCTTCCAAGATGCTTCAGCTTTGCATAATGATGGATCTCCTCTTATCATCTTCTTCTCTTTACCTTTTCCCCAAGTTAGGATCATATCTTTGAAATTGGCCCTCACATCCC
Source organism: Astragalus glycyphyllos (assembly GCA_963573325.1). Taxonomy (NCBI): domain Eukaryota; kingdom Viridiplantae; phylum Streptophyta; class Magnoliopsida; order Fabales; family Fabaceae; genus Astragalus; species Astragalus glycyphyllos. Next base: position 12,887,711 of record OY754314.1, on the reverse strand, counting down.
CTAAACCTTCCAACCAATCCATTCCCAACACTAGATCAGTCCCCCTAACTCCATGATGAAGAAGTGTTGCTCAATTACCACCCCCTGTATCACCACTTTCACATTCTTACATATTCCCCTGTTTTTCACTCTTTCACCATTACGCACCTCCACCACAAACTCAGGTGTATCACTCACCTTGAGTTTCAAATGCTTCACCAACCTTCTAGAAATAAAATTACTAGAAGCACCACAATCCATTAGCACTAAAATCTGTTTCACCAATGATTCCCAAGATCTTAAAAGATCTATTAGAAGTTAGACCTTCCTTGCTCTTCAATGAAAATTGCAAGGTTTTGGCAGTTAATACTTCTGCCACTTCTGGTTCTTCACTACTTTCTTCACCTTCCCCATCTCCAGAACTCTCCACCAAGACAAATTTATAGTGTTTCATCTTACAAACATTTGAAGCAAAGTCCCTTCCTACTCCTCTCCCTCAATTCATTCTGTGACAATTTCCCTCCTCCACCAGATTTCTTCTCACTATTCTCCCCCTCTCCTACTTTACTACTAGAGATACCACCCTTTTCCCACCTTGTGAAGCCCTTAGGATGCTTCACAGAAGGTCTGTCCCCTTTCTTCTCTAAAGCCATCAATCCTCCCTTCCTGAGAGCATTGTTTTTCTCCACAAGTAACAAAGCCCTATCCATCAATTCGTCCAACGTACCCCCAGCGTGTAACTTCAGCTCAGCTTGAATTTCTTCTTCCAAGCCATTAATGAATATTCCCTTCAACATCACCCTTTCTTCTTTCTTCAAGGGTGCTGATTCTCGCTCAAATTTCTCTCTGTAGCGCATCACAGAGCTGGTTTGTTTGATGCTCAACAACGGGTCAAACGGGTTCTGGACCAACCCGGGTTGGAAACGACGAATCACCGCCGCTTTGAACACCTCCCATGTGAGCTCATCATTCTGTTCTTCCCACCATTGATACCAGTTGAGAGCCTTATCTTCCAATGCGATCACCACAGCGTCCAATTTCTCCTCTTCTTCTACTTCGTTCAGCTTGAAGTAGCGTTCTGCTCTCACAATCCACCCGTAAGCATCATCTCCCCGAAAGATAGGTATCTTCAATTTTCTTCCACCAAAATCACGAGAAGAGTCACGACTACTGCTTCGTGTCGTGGTACGGGAGTTATCGTCGTCAGTGTTAACAATTCCTTTTTCCTCTTCCGTCGGGTCGGGTCGCGCATTACGACGCCTGTGAGAATGGCGTTTGCGAGGACGTCCATGGCGCGATTTGCTGCGTGAGATGAGTAGCCTCGTGAGTTCTTCCAGCTTCTGCTCAATGCCTTCCACACGCTTCTCCATTGTCGATCGCGTAAAGACCATGCACTGAGATTCAAGTGCTTTGATACCACTTGATGGATACCAACAAATAGAGAATGAACTGAGAAGAATTCTTTGTATTATTTACTCAATCTTGAGGATCTCTCAGAATTGGTATAGGAGAAATTACAAAGAAAATAATGAAATAACAGAGATACAATGAACTTCTCAACAAAGAGTTGAGCCTAGTCCCATTCCCAGTCCAAAAACCAGCCTAAGAAATGTGAATGAGAAACTACCCAGATATATTCCCCCATTCTCTCTCCAAATCATTCTGAATATTTCTCTCCAATACACTTCTGCCACGTGGCAGAAGTTAGTTACCAGCAAAAAGGGCGTGTGCTGCTACCCTCAGCAGCAGAATCTCTTTTTTGTATTTTCCTCCACTTACCGCTTTCATAAACCTTTGTGACTTTACCAGATTGCCCCTCATTTGTAATATTCTCATCAGGACTAAAATTGTCAGCACCTAAAATTTCAATGACTATAGGTCGTAAGCTAGTTGTATGAAACATTTACAAAGAGCTTATCAGCTATAAGCTATCCGCTAAGTTAGCAGATTGGTCTTGCCAAATAAAACCTAGTGAAATGAATGACATTTTAGTACCTGAGGGAGCCACTGGCTTTGTAGGTGGTAGTCTGGGTTGTAATTCCATGCGGTCAATCACAACAGCATTAGATGTTAGAAATGACTTAGCCACAGAAGCTGCATGCTCTATACAACACCTAACTACCTGCACCAATTTTCAAGACAAAAATACCTTACAATTTACTTATTGTTTATCCTTATATATATTCAGTGAAAGGCATTCAAATGGTTATCTATACCTTTGTTGGATCCATGATCCTAGCTTTCATGAGATCCTCATAACAATTTGTAGCAGCATTGTAACCAAAATTTATGTTATCATCTGATAAAACCTGCATTATATAAAAAGCCTCAAACATTCAATTTAATTCATCTATGTAACTGAGTTGAATTCAGTAAACACTACAGAAAATCCAAGAATCTCATTTATAATAATCAATCTCTTACAGAAAACAGTTTCTCAACATCCTTTTAAGACCTTATCTATGACAACATTGCCATTTACACCAGCATTTTTTGCTATCATTCTAGTAGGATAGCTCAATGCCCTTTTGAAGATTTCAGCTCCAATCTACAGATAATGTCACAAATTAGATTTCCACATTTTAAAAAATCAACAAATAAGGGATAAATTAAAACAAATAATTACCTTTTGTTCTTCATTTTCTAAGAGATTTTTTATGCCATCCACCTTTTGGGATAGCCTTAAAAGACTACAGCCACCACCAACTACTACACCTTCCTCAATTGCTGCCTGAATTGTTATTAATTAGAACTTAGAAGCGTAACTATAAATGATTATAAATAACATTATTAAAATTGAAAAAAAGAAAAAGAGTTACCTTGGTAGCATTTAAGGCATCTTCTATTCTTAATTGTTTATCCTTCAACTCAACTTGTGTTAGTGCTCCTACCTATGATTTTATATTATTTGGGGTACTGAAAATGTCAGTGAACTATCTTAAATTGAAACAGAATTTTTAAATCATATTTTATCATGAGACAAAATAAAATGAGTGAAATTCATTTTACTTGAAGAATCGCAATTCCCCCTGATAATCTTGCTATCCTTTCATTCAATATATTCTTTTGGAAATTTTCTTCAGTATTCTGCAAAATATGTAATATCATGCATAATGTTACATCTAATTTACTATATCAAGTGTGAGATGTAATAATTTTTAAATGGCAATGTTCTTTGTTCACCTCAACAAGCCTCCTAAGTTGATGAACTCTTTTCTCAACAGCTGGTTGAGTACTCCCATCAGTGACTATTAAGGTTGAATTCTTTGTTATGACAACCTTGGTAGCAGAACCCAGCAAATCCGTGTTAGCTTTTTCTAAGGTGAGACCCATATCTTCTCTGATTACAGTACCTAACAAGCATATCAAGAACAAAGAATGTTAAGAATACCACATCCGATGTAGGGTTGACCTAGTTCAAACCCAAATTCAAAATGGTATAGCCAATCTAAGATTCATTGGGCCACCCGCTATCGGGCCACTCGGGTCACGCTCCAGTTGTCTAGCCCTAGGCATGAACGTGTGTACGTTAAGAGTCCCACATCAGATGATATGATCTAAGAATGAGTTTAAAAGTGGATGACATCTCTCACTCAAGCCGGTTTTGTATGGTTGAATTAGACCTAATCCAAATTATATATAAAAGAATGCAAGAGAGAAAAGATAAAAGTAGAGAATGAAATGAAACTCGAAAACATGCTTAGAGGCTAGTGTCTAGTGGTGCTTTCTACCTCTAAGTATTTTATCATATTTATGAAAGTGAGAATTAGTGCATCAATTATTTGTCTTTCCTTTTGAAGTTGTTGACAACTAAGGGCATGTTTGAATTGACTTATGAATGAACACGTTATTTGAGTTAATGTACTCACATGAGCACTTGTGCGAGTGTTTGGGGAGGTTATAGAACTGGTTTATAACAAGTCTATAAACTCTTTTCGGCTTATTTCAGTAAGTTCTGAAGGACAAACTTATATTAAAACAGTTAACCGTATATTTTCTTTGATTGTAGAAATAGCTGATACATGAGTGCTTATTCAATAAGCGTTTAATTAAATTGTTTATCCAAACACATCATCATTTTAGTGCTATATGTCATGAAACGCAAAATTATGCGTCAACTAACTAGACTCTAATGGACTTCACATTGAGCCATGTTGTAAAGTTACAAGTACATAATCTTAAGCAACTACAACCATCTACTCCTAACACAAGTTTTTTTTAGTTATTGTCTAAATATATCAGCAAGCAGAATATATTTAAGCTTCTAAATTAATTTAAGTACTTTGATTTTATACCTCCAGTCAAGATGGCAATATCTTCTAAGTAATGGGTCTTACGTTCACCAAAAGCAGGAGCTTTAATAGCAGCTACTTTAAGCATACCCTTGAGTTTATTTTTAATAACTGGAGCTAGAGCTTCTTGTTCAATGCCTTCTGCAACTATGACAAGTGGATACTTCTCTTTCACTGAACATTTCAATATGTTAAGTAGCTCCTTTGCATCTGTGATTTTTTTGTCAATCAAAATCAACTGCAACCAAAGATTCATACACCATCTAATTATTTCATAGAACCTATGAGGTAAAGACTCTGACAACAGACACTTGAGACGACACGTCTGACACCAGGAAACGCCTAATCTCAGAGGTGTCCATGCTTCAGAGCATAGAACTCATTTGAGGCTTTTATGTACTAATTGTTATACCTTGCAATTTTGAAGTTCAACTGTCATCTTTTTTCGATTCGTAACAAAGTATGATGATAGATATCCACGGTCGAATTGCATTCCTTCTACTATCTCTAGAGTATTTTCAGTGAAATTTCCTTTTTCAATTGTTACTACTCCTCTTTTGCCTACCTTATGCAAAGCCTCGGAAATCATGTTTCCAACTATGTAATCATTCCCTGCACTAACTGCTGCAACATCTATAAGTTCATGATCCTCAACCTACAAATGCAACCAACATTGCTGAAATCAGCAAGATTTTTCAAGTAAAAGAAAAACTTGGCATATAGAAGAATCTATAATTAATTTAGAACTACATAGTAGAGCTTTAAGGTTACTTCTCTAGACATCAAACTAAGTTCAGAAACAAGTGCTTTTGCTGTCTTCTCAATCCCTCGAGCAATTTGAATAGGATTCATCCCAGCTGCAGTAACCTACAAAGGGAAAAGAAGAGCAGGTTAAGAGAACAAGATTTAACAAGTCCTTGGCATGGTAACCGTTCCCAACCGGATTGATCGGTACTCTCAGAGGCTCGGCCGGATCACTTCCACTTAGAAGCCGAAAGACTCAACCCGATTCACCCGTCAACCGACCCATGATATATTCTCGGTCCCTATCCTATATTGATTGGACTTCCACACCGCATAACGACTAGCATAGCAGTAACTACATGATACAAGGAATCCAGCCCCTGTCCCTTGTAACAGCCGCAACGACTATCATTGTAATAATTACCATTGAATAGGGTCTGTAGTACTATATGATTCACCTTCGAGGCTAATGAGCAGCAGATATGCTATTCGGACTATAAGCTTCTACTCAGATTCATGTCACTTGTGCTTGGTCTGAGCCAAATAGACTAGAACAGTAATACAAGCATTAATTTAAAGCTAATATTTTTCAAAGTTCATCTGTAAGCTTGAAATATATATTTGGAACTTTTTAATATAGTTATATATGTCAATTTTTCATTTAAACTTTCTAATATGTTAAAATTTAGTCATTTTGTTTGGTTTGAAGTTAAAGGGGATACTCAAGTATGGTTTGTTATTTAAATGTACCTTTGTCCCCTCTTTGATTAACCCATGAGCAAGAACAATAGATGTAGTTGAGCCATCACCAGCTAAGTCATTGGTTTTTGCACCAGCCTGTCTCACCAATTTAACTCCAACATTCTCCAATGGATCTTCCAATTCAATCTGATATAACATCAGAAAAACAAAGCATAAAACCATGTCATTATTAGACCTGATTCAAAAAATATTATTGAACTTCACAAACAACATCGCAAGTGTTTAAATATTGAAAATTCTCCTTTAAATTTGGAAAACAATAAAATCGGTTAACTTTTTATTTACAGATGCCTCCACTAGAAAACTCTTGGAACTAAGGTTTTAAATAAAGCTGGCGTGGAGGGTGTTGCGCAACAGGCTCGCTACCAGAGAAGCTTTGTTTCGCAGAGGGGTTTTACGTTCCAATGACGACCAGCTTTGTGCATTTTGTTCGAGTGAAGTGGAGACAGCAGTGCACCTCTTCCTTCACTGTAGCGTCGCAAAATTGGTTTGGCAGAAGATCTTCTCTTGGATGGATGTAAAAGCAATTGGTGACGACGATTTGCCCTCGCATTTTATGGCTTTTGGGAAATTAATTAAAGGAAAGAAGTAGAAGCGGGTTAAACATTTAATTTGGTTGGCGGTTATATGGAATATTTGGTTGACACGGAATAAAGTTATATTCAAAGGCGAGAGTGTTCCAATTTCTGTCTTGATCTCGGGCATCAAGGATTGCGCATGGGGGTGGTTCAAGGCTAGGCAAGGAAGGGCTTGTGGGGTTGCTTGGTCGGATTGGTACAATTGTTCGGTTGGATGTTTTTCCTCATTGTAATGTCATTTTTGAGAATCCTATTTTCATTATAATGTAGTCAGGGTACTCTTTTTCCCTCCTTGGGTCTTTTTCCCATTGGGTTTCGTCCCTTAGAGGTTTTAACGAGGCCCTTAGGTGTAAGGGGTTGGTGCACCCCATGTGCGCCCCTTAATAGAAATTGCTTATCTAAAAAAAAGGTTTTAAATAAAGCTATGTGACTCAAATCTAGGCGAACAGCATTATGGTTTTTAATGTTTGTGCAAACACAATAGTAGTAATTTAGGCAACATCAATCCCAATTTACCGTGACTCTCCGCAAAAATAGCGACAAGACCGCGACCGTGACGGAGATCACGATTTAAAGTCTTGCTAATTATATATCGTAAAACAAGAGATCTCCAATAGAGGGAAAAAGTGAATGGCTGGGTCAATTAGTAAAAAGAAAAAAAAAAGTTGTTCTCTGCAACCCTTCATATTCATAGAAAGTGGGTAGAGTGTCACGGCAAGAATAACATAATGGCATATCATTTCTAATTAACTTGATGATTCAGTTACAATAGTGGCTTATATAGGATTGCCACACAGCTGAGTCACTAACTGATTCCTAAGAGCCAGATTATTAGGCATTCTAACAAACAGTTAGACTGCTAACTACATTGCAATAGCTTTTCCACACCAGCAAAGCTTTGCAGCTTACTGATATACTCTATTAGTACTATTACTCACACACAATGATATTATATAGCTAAACTTTGTCAATGAATTTTAATTAAATAAAAAAAGAACACCTCTTTGAGAACAGTTTCTCCATCATTTACAATCTTGGGTGGCCCATACTTGTTCTGCAGTACAACATTTCTGCCCTTAGGACCCAATGTAACACCAAGCAGCTCTGCAACCAAATCCACACCTGCCTACACAAAAATCACCACTTTAAACAAGCTCACTCAGCTTTTGTTAAAAGCAAAATCATATTGAAGATATTAAATTACTAAAATCAACGATACCATAAGTTTCTTTGTAGTTGAACCATCATGGTTAAAGTAAAGGTCTTTTGTCATAGCTCTTGGGTTTAGAACAGAAGGAAGTGAAGTTCTGTGTCTTGGAAATGTTGATGGATTTGCTAATGAAAATGACATTACTTTGAATTCCTTTTAATGGCGGTTTTGGTTGGATTTGCAAAGGAAAATGCTGAGCTGAGCAAAGGTTTTGGAGTTTGGGCAATTTCGGTGGATAAGAGGAATGAAAAGGGAAAATATCTCAACTGTTTTTGGCGCTATGCAAAACAAACCTCATTTTTTCTCCAACATCTCCGTATATAAAGTAAATAATTTTCTTTTTTTGGCAAAACAGTAAACAATTGTTACAAATAAGTGTGCACGTAGAAAACTCTTCACGGATCCGAAAGGCCTAGCTCAACCGACAATTGTCGATATTGTTAACGCATTTGTTAATTATCTTTCGATTTTTCTTCTTTTTTAGCAACTTAAGGCCCCGTTTGGTTGTCAGGACAAGGAGACAGGATATGATAATCTTGTGTCAGTCCAGTGTTTGTTGAGCCAGGATATGATAACTTAATCCTCTGACTTATCCTATTTTGTTACTCTAGTTGAAATTTTATTCTGACTTAAAGTTTGGTTAGAAACCGGAAGGATAGAATAAGAAAATAATTTATTCATTTACCCTTCTAAAATATATTTTAAAATATATAAAAAAAAAAAGAAATCTAATAAAAAATAAATATAAACTAAAACCACAAATATTGGGTTAGAAACTGGCAAGATAGAATAAGGAAATAATTTATTCATTTACCCTTCTAATATATATTTTAAAATATATAAAAAAAAGAAATCTAATAAAAAATAAATATAAACTAAAACCACAAATATTAATAAATTTTATTACAAATTAAAAATATTAGCTCCTAATTTAAAAAATAATGTATAATTTTATGGTAAGGCTAATTTTTCATTTTATATAATCTAAAAATTATAAATCTTCTGATATTTAAAAAATTAAAATGTGTGATGAAAAAAAAAATTATTATTAAAAAAATATAAAAATAGAAAATTAATTCAGCTTTTCAACAAATGAAATATAACTCTCACATGAGTAGTTTGTTATTAACCTAAAATATATTTCATATAATTATTTATTAATTTATTTAAAATATATAATAAAATTATTTAGTTACTTGTACAATTTTTTATGATTTGAAATTGCTTATTTGATACTACTAATTTATAAATATTACTAGGCTTTTATTTAAATAAATATTTTAAGTGAATTTTTAGAAAAAGTTAATATGTATTTGTTAAGAAAAGGTTATAATTATATGCAATTTATTCACAAGGACAATTTTACCCTTTCGAAATTTTATATATATATATATTTTGTTTTTATAATTATATATATTTAATATCATATATAATTTCCTTATCTAATTTTTCTATTCTTTTAGAAAGGGGTAGTGTTTTTTAGTAAAAGCGCTACTTAATCCCAAAAGGCGCTAAAGGCATAGGTAGCGCTTTCACTAGAAAACACTACCCATTCTAAAATGTGCTAAAAGCATTCCCAAAAGGCGCTAAGGAAATGGGTAGTGCTTTTACTAAAAGCGCCATTGATGCTCTTAAATTTTAATTGAAATGAGTAGCACATTTACTATAAAACGCTACCTTTTGCTGTTTTTTTTCAAGATTTCTATTGTCATGTTCACCAAAATCCCGTACACACACAGATATATATATATCCAAAACAAAATCAGCTTTCAAATGCACTCTTTTTAATGATAATATTTAAAATAACTTATTGTAAATAAAAATGGTGATCTTTTAAATACAATTAAAAAACATTAATATTAACAAAAAATGTTTTCTCAAATCAACTTATACATGAAAACTTGTAGCATAATTCATCAAAGCACATCTCTCAATATATATAGCACATGATTAGAAAATTCTGGTACAAAAGAAATTGAAGCTCCCTTGCAGATCCCTTCAGGGACTTCATCAATGAATCCTAATGGTCTTCGCCTTTGAGTTATCCAAAGAATAGAACCCTCGTTGAGTGGTTCATGGTTTGCCATCCCTTCCACAATAACTTTCGATCCAAGAATCTGTAAAATGGTCAAAATTTGAGTTTAGAACCCTCTAGAATCATTCATCTCAAAAAAATATAACAAGTGTGCATTGACATATTTTATCATACTCTTCTAATCAAGGAAATCACAGCCGTTGGATCTTTGTTGGACGCCATAAAAAGAGCAATAGAGCAACGAATTTCTCAGAAGGCGTAAAAACATAAGACAACATCCACAATTTCCAAGTGATAAATCTTGTATTCATAGTCGATTCACCAGGTTTTGGTCCGCCGCTTGTGGATCTATTGAAGACCAAACAAAACTAGAATAAACAAGAGGAAAAAAGTCATCAAAAGAAGATACAGTAATTACTTGATCATAATGAATTACCTGTGATTAGTGATATATATGGCACTGATCTTTGTGGAATGAAGTCTCAATTGATGTATCCCCTTCCACGCATATCAACGTAATCTCTTCAAGAGAGATGCTTTAGTTTTTGAGGTAAGCGGCCGCAACGATAATCTTTACTAGGGTTTTCAAAGTGATTGTTTCAACAACATATTTATAACAAATTAATCATACCTAGGGCTCGATTTCTCAGTGGACCATAACACTGGTGCCAAAAGACAAGTATGGCCCATGCAAGTATGGAAATATTTGTGAGTTGTGACATAATTTTTCTTATGGGCCAGAAAGCCCAAAATTTTGGATTTAAAGTGCGGCTATCTCACTATATTTCTACTCTTACTTTCATAAAGCCAAATTCTACCGACATCCACTTTTTACTTTCCATAGCCCCATCGTGTGTTTAAATTAGTTTTACCCAAAACAAATTTTAAGAGCATCAATGGCGCTTTTAGTAAAAGCACTACCCATTTCCTTAGCGCCTTTTGGGAATCCTTTTAGCACATTTTAGAATGGATAGTGTTCTCTAATGAAAGCGCTACCTATGCCTTTAGGCTTTAGCGCCTTTTGGGATTAAGTACTGCTTTTACTAAAAAAACACTACCCATTTCTTAAAGGTTATAATTATATATATATATATATATATATATATATATATAATATCATATATTTACCAAATACAAGATATGTTAGTGTCTATCCTGCCTCTATCTTATATTATTTATTCTATCTTGTGCATCAAACAGTTATAGTCCTTACAAAATGTTATGTTGATATCTATTAATTATTTGTAATTTACTTTCTGTTTTGTTTTCTTGTTGCTAAGGCAGTTAGCACACTCTATTATTAGTTGCTAATATGCTATTATCGGAAAATAGGGGGTGTCAAGTGAATGAACTGGCTGGATATTGGATTGGATTATAATGGATGAAAAAAAGTATTCATTAATTCATTAACTATTTATTAGAAAGGAAAAATAAATCAAATCCATCACCATGTATCCAATAAAAACCAATCCAAGTCAACCATTTATAATTCTTAATAAATGGATACCCATCTATTAAATTATTATTGAAAAAATTATTATACAACATTGCATCCCCTATATGACACTAAGTCATGTTTTCATTGAAGAATTGAGTTAGTGTCAGAGTGACACTAAGTCATATACCTAGGATTGCTAACTCCACTAGGAGCATATAAACATTACAATACAAATTCTACATCAGAAAATGGTTTGCTTTACAATAAATTAGGGGTAAATGGTTCTATTATATTATTTGTTCTACTATATTAGAAAATTCTATGTACTCTCAACTAGATACATTAGGGGAAGATGAGGATCCGAGGGAGGGGACTGGATCTCTAATAACACTAGGATCAAAGTGGGTGACGGAAATACTGCTTTTTTTGGCATCACATTTGGTTGGGTGATTCGTCTCTTAGGTCCAGGTTTCCTAGACTCTTGTCAGTGACTAATGACCCCAGTGGCGGAGCCACATAGTGTTGAGGGGGTTCAGTTGAACCCCCCAATATTTATTTATTTTGGCTTACCACCGTATAGAAATATTTTTTTTGACACACCTGAATATTTTAAATTGTACCAATAGCTTAAATTTTGCACTCATTTGCACCAAAGACCCAAATTTAATTTACCCAAAACACAACACAGTCACTGTTTCACGCACACACAACTCTCTCTTAGACTCTCACGTTCTCTACGAGCTCTCTCAGACACTCATGTTCTCTACGAGCTCTCTCACTCAACTCTCTTCTCACGGTGGGCGGTGGCTTCTCTGTTCTCTCTCTCTTTCTCTCTCTCTCTCTCACGGACCTGGCTTCTCTGTTCTCTCTCTCAGTCAGTCTCACGGCTTCTCTGTTCTTCTCTCACAGCAGTAACTTTCTCTTTTCCATTGAACTCTCAAAAACACTAAAACAGGATAGATTTCTTCTCTTTTCTAGTCTAATCTACTGAAGTGATAGTTTGGTTCTTTGATTGAAAATCCTAATTGTTTAATTTTTGATTTGGGGAAAATTCAAAACTCTAATTGTTTAATTTCTAATTTGGGAAAATTGGTAACCCTAATTGTTTTATTGCTTAATTTCTTCCTTGTGACTTTTATTTTTAATTTTAAAATATGTTTTCTACCAGTAGGATAGGATGAAGGATATACGAAGCTTCTTGCCGTTGACAATAGCCTTTTTAAATACCAACATTCTGTTGAAAATATTAGTATATAATTTAAAGCTGGAATTTCATTAATATGATCAATGTTTGAACAACTAGTTGTTTTGCTCTTTGTTTAGTTTTTTAGCTTGTTTTAGAAAACTTTTCAAGATAAAAATAGTTAAGTTAATAGTGTATATTAGTCTCCAATTAGTATTAGCTTAATTCTAATTAGTTTTAATAATGTGTTTGAACAAGGTCATCAAATGGTTAAATTTTTAGTAAATTGTGTATTTAAAAAATTTGACAACCCTAACCCCGGGGTCCTGGATCCGCCACTGAATGACCCTAACGCCTCAGTTAGTTCTTGTGGTAGTTGGTCGTGTGGGTTTTGGGTTTGGGCTTTCCCTTGGAGGCGACAGTTGTTCGCTTAGGAGGAGGTTATCCTTGGGGAGTTACTTCTTCTAGGATCTGCTTCTTTAGCAGCGGCTCCGGATACTTAGGTTTGAGCTCCTCATGACTCAACAATGTTCTCTGTGGCTTCTACTTTGGTATGCTATACTTAGTTGGCGGGGCTTCGATTTTTTCATGCAGTAGGATATTGCATCGTTGTTTTTTCAGTTCATCCATATTGGTGGTCCTTTGAGGCGTCGTCGTAGTTTGACGCTCATCTGGCATTCTGTTCTATGGGTTATCTGGGACCTGCGGAACAAATGTATTTTTTTGGGAGGTATACCTGATTTTGGGAGTTGTTTTGATAGGATTTTATCCATTTCCTGGTGGTGGTTCCAGGTTAGGGGTAATTCTGCCTTTGTTTTATTTTATGAGTGGTATGTAGATCCTATTGATTGTATTTCTTAGAGGTAGGTGATTCTTTCAGTTTTTGTCCTTTGGAGGGGTTAGACTTACCTCGCTTGTACTTGGATTAAGTACTCCTTGAATTCGACATTTGTTATATGATCTGTACCTTTGATGTCCTTGACCGCTGTTTTCCAGGTCTTAGATCTCTGTATGCCTTGGTCGTTCTGCTAGCTCTGCTCCAGAGAGCGGGTGTACCTGCGATAACACTCCGACGCCCAAGTCAGGAACGGACGAGCAAAATATACGTATTGATGAACAGTGTGTACCTGACAACTGACGCAATGAATGCTTATATAGTGAGCGTGAGTCGCGCTCGGCCGTCGGATGATCGTACGGACAGATCAGAGCCGTTGATGCTGTTCCTTGTTTTTGTGCCCCTCATTGTTGGGCCGATCTAGCGCTAGAGCATTGGATTTGGGCTTCGGCCCACTCCAGAACAGTTGCCCCCCAAGCCAAGGTCGCTCATGTGGCGGGCGCAGGCTTGTTTTACGATCATTTCTATGCTCGCGTCCCCGAGCATGAGACCGGTCGGCTGATCGTTTCTGATTCTTGGTGGGCTTCGCTTATGTTCACATGACACGTGGTTCCTGTCAGGAAGTGACGTTTCGTTTTTCCCCAGGGGTCATTAATGGTGCCTCGAAATTTGAAAAGGTGCCGTTTGGTCATGACGACGGTTTGGTTTTCAAGGCGTGTGCAAGTGAAGGGTCGTGTCGTTTCGCTTGATTGCTTTCCAAACCTTATAAATATGTTTCCCCCTCTCCTTCTCAGTTTCTACTTTCATTTTCGGAGCTCGAATAGCGGTCATAATTTCCTCTCGTTGTGATCAACAACTTGCTTCTTTATTCTGGCCAGGTGTCTACCCGTGCACGAGTTTCAACTCCGGCGGTCTCATTCTTCTGGTCGTTTGATTTTATTCATCGAGGAGTATACTACCCTTAGACCGAACTTCTCTCCCACTCCAGGTATCCCCTTTTTCTTGCCTCGTTTATTTTAGCTCTAATTCTGTTCGCATGGGGCGAGGAGGGGGTGTCAGGCTCGGGGTCGACCTTGTCGCCCCCTTCAGCAAATCATCGTTTAGGGTGAGCCTGACATTCCTTCTCCTCACAGGGCAACGCAGTGGCGCGAACAAAGAAAACTGCGAGAATTTCTGGTCGTCAACCTGCGAGTATGGCTGAGCATGCTCGCTCTGGAGATGTCGGCACGAGCGGGTTCCCATCTGAGACTTTCTCTTCTACCGATCTTTCTTCTTCATCGTCCTCTGGACGCTCGTCAAACATGGTTGATACCGTCCAGTCTCCCCGAATGAATCCTACGCCCCCTCTAGTTCCAGCCAACGAGGTACTGCCGGAAGAGCACGATTGGAGGGGTAGGCTTGATGTTGACCGCTCTTGGATATCCTCCGCTATAATTAACGAGCGCTCTGTCTTCCCACCCGGTGATGAGGTGTTGCCTCTTTTCACCAAGTTAATAGGTTACGGTGATCAGGAATGGCGAGCGGAGGGCGTACCACCTGACGAGCATGCTGCCATAATCCCGAATTCTTTAAAATTTATCATGTACTCCAACGTCCTCCGTGATTTGAGGGTGCGACCTCTCTTCACATTTTTCCAGAGACGTGTTTTAAGGACTCTTGGTGTTGCCCCTTCTCAACTTCACTTTAATGCTTGGGCGCTGGTTAAGTCGTTCCAGATAATAATGGCCGCTCTTGATCGGGAGGTAAATTGTCGTCTTTTCTTCTCATTGTTCGATGTTAGTCGCACAGTGGAGATGAGGAGCGAACCCAGGCGATGGGAACAAGTTTCCTTGAAGGGACGGAAAAACACGATCAGGCTCTTCAAGCCATTCTGTGAATCGGTAAAAATTTGGAGGCACGCTTTCCTCTGGGTCGTTCCTCTGGGTCGTTCCTGTAAAAACGTGGTGTGCCTTTATTTTCGCTTTTTATTTTGATCGTGATTTACTTTGTTGTGTCTCCTAATTCATCTTTCTACTTTTTCAGCTGAAATGACGGGCATCGGTTTCGCAGCTCTTTTGGCGAAGACAAAGTCAAGGAAACAGAAGAAGGTGTCTTTTGCCTCTCCATCTCAACCATCTCGTGCTGAAGACGATCATGAACCCGCTGGGGGCGGGCAAGGAACGAGCTCAGCTTCTAAAAAGAGAGATCAGACTCAGAGTCCTCTAGACGCTATTCCGATCGACCTCGGTCCTCCCCAAAAGAGAAGAGAGGCTTCAAGAAGGTCGTCCTTCGACTTGGACGATCTCAAGGACATGGATTTTGAACGCCTTAAGGCTGATCCTCTCCTCTTCGTAGCTGAAATTGCCCAAGCAGCTTCTCAAAAGCTTGCTCGTTACAAATCTGAGGAGGCTGGCCGCCAAGCAGGTATGCGCTTACTTCACAGAAACTTGTGGTTGGAGGGTGATCTTTTGGATAAAACTGACAAGTATAAGTCCGCTCTTGGACACATAACAGATTTGCGGGCAGAGCTGGAGAGTACCAAAAAGAAGCTCGAGGATGCGGAGGTCGCCCTCCAACCCACAAAGGACGCACTTGGCTCAGTTACTACCGAGCGTGATGCGGCCATGACAGCCAGAGTAGATGCTGAAGCCAAACTTGCCACCGCTACTGCGAGTTTGGCTGAGCGGTCTACCTAGGTTATACAGCTGGAGAAGCGGGTGGTTGGTCTTGAGGAGAACCTGAAGGTTGTTGAGGGCGAGCGTGATCAGGCGAGGGGCGAGTTGGAGGCCCTGGAAGACGTGACCATCTCTATTGCTAGCAAGCGTTTTGACGAGGCTGTAGCTCAGATTCGGTATTGCTATCCATCGCTGGAGATTAATCCAGAGATTGTGAACAACGATCATTTCCTGAGAAACGGGCAAATCATTCGTCTCGCGGAGAAAGATGAAGATGGGAATGTCATCCAAGAGGAGACGGTTGTCTACAGTCGCCCTGAATGAGTTATTCCCTTCGTATTTTGTCTGCTTGTACTTTGTTGAATGTATTGCTTTTTCTTGTAATCAACAAGGAGCCCAGCCTTCTCCGGGCTAATGTTTAATGTTTAAAATGCCTTTTGTCATAATCGTTCTTTAGACTTTATCTAGGCTTGTTCTATTTGATTTCCTCATGTCGCGAGGCTGCCTGCAAACAGCTTACCAAGTTTCTACTTTAGATTTAGCTCGTTTGCAAGCATTTTTAGACTTAAGGTCGCTTAAGTTTGACCCTTGGCAGTTTATCAAACTCGGTTTGAACTTAACTCGCCTTCGGGGTTGTTCGTTATTGGATCGATTAATAACTAGAATCAAGAATTTAAGAAATTCCTCGTCGTTCTGTTGACGGACGAGCGGGCCTCAATAAAAACCCCGTAGGGAAAAAGAGCGTCCCGCCCGTTTGATTTTCATTCATTATTTAACTGGAAACATGACATTCTTTCATATTTTACATGGCATCAAGTAAAGTATCTTCTGAGGTTTGCTGCATTCCAAGTGTTAGCAATCATTCCTCCACTCATGGTCTTCAAGATATATGCTCCTTTGCCCGTCTTGGCAGCTACTTGGTAGGGGCCTTCCTAAGTTGGGGCTAGCTTGCCCTGGCCGGCATTTCTCTGGCCGATATCTGCCCTTCGTAGGACAAGCTGCCCTACATCGAATGACCTAGGAACGACCTTCGCGTTGTGTCTTGTGGCCATATTCTGTTTGACCAATGTCTCTTTGAGGGCTGCCTTGCTCCGCAATTCTTCTACCAGGTCGAGCTCTTCCCTTGTTGCCTGCTCGTTCTCGGACGGCTGCAGAGGATTAGCCGTTCTCCAAGTCAACTCTCTCATTTCCACAGGGATTAGTGCGTCCGTTCCATAGACCATCCTGAAGGGGGGCTTTCCCGTAGTTGAGTGTGGTGTGGTCCTATACGCCCATAGTACAGAGGGAAGTTCTTCTGCCCACCTTCCCTTGGCTTCATCCAGTCTTCTCTTTAGCCCCCTTCGGATGACTCTGTTGGCCGCCTCCGCCTGCCCGTTTGTTTGCGGGTGTTCGACCGACGTAAAACGCTGTTTTACGCCTAGTTCGACTAGAGATTCTTGGAAATGTCGGTCCGTGAACTGTGTGCCGTTGTCTGACACGATGACTTCGGGAATCCCAAACCGTACCAAAATGTTTCTTTTGACGAACTTCAGGCAATTCTTCGAAGTGATTTTGGCTAAGGGCTCGGCCTCAATCCATTTGATGAAGTAGTCCACTGCGACGATCAGAAATTTAAACTGACCAGGGGCGAGGGAAAAAGGTCCTAACAGGTCGATACCCCACCATGAAAACGGCCATGGAGAAGTCAAACAGTTGAGCTCGGTTGGAGGTGCAACGTGGGTATCTGCGTGCCTCTGGCACTTGTCAGATTTCTTGACTAGGTCTTTCGCATCTGCCTCCATAGTGGGCCAGAAGTAGCCCGCTCTTAAAGCCTTTTTTGCAAAAGCTCGTGAACCCAAGTGGTTCCCGCAGATTCCTTCATGAATCTCCTTCAACATATAGGCCGCTTCTGCTGGGAGGAGGCACTTGAGTAAGGGCATGGGGAATCCTCTTCTGTAGAGTTGCTCGTTAATTATCGAGTACGACGTTGCTCGCCTGCGAACGAGTGCAGCTTCTTTTGGATCCTTGGATTCCTCCCCGTCCTTTATGTAGTTAAAGATGGGGTCGATCCAGGAAGGTGTTGAGTCGATCGTACATACGTCTGCTCCTAAGGCCGTATCTAACCTCACACTTGGTTGAGATAGAACTTTTTGTATTACGCTTCTATGGTTACCATTTTTCTTGGTGCTTGCCAGTTTGGACAAGAGGTCCGCCCTAGCGTTTTCGGTCCTTGGGACGTGCTTGACTTCAGCATGCTCGAATTTCTTCATCAACTCTTTGACCTTTGCTAAATATCTCTGGAGTATCTCGTCTTTGGCTAAAAAGACGTCTTTGATCTGGGAGACCGCTAGAAGTGAGTCTGATCGAAGCTCCACCTTTTTTACTTGCATCTCTAAAGCGAGCAACAGCCCAGCGATGCAGGCCTCGTATTCGGCCTGATTGTTAGAAGTGGGGAACGAGAAAGTCAAGGAGACTTCGATGGTCGTCCCTTCTTCATTCTCAAGGATTAAGCCCGCTCCGCTGCCTTTACCATTGGACGATCCGTCAACGTGCAAAATCCATGAATCCTGAACTGGGTTCTCTGACCCTGGGGTCAATTCTGCGATAAAATTGGCTAAGACTTGTGCTTTAGCAGACGATCTAGGCTCATACTTTATTCCGAATTTTGAAAACTCTACAGCCCATTTGATCATTCTGCCCGCTAGATCTGGGCTATGCAGGATCTGCCTAATGGGTTGGTCGGTGCGTAAGGTGATCTGGTGGGCCACGAAGTATGGTCTCAACCTTCGGGCTGAGACAATCAATGCCAAAGCCAACTTCTCAATCCTCTGATATCTTAGCTCGGGTCCTTGCATAACTTTGCTGACAAAGTAGACTGGATTTTGCTTCGTTCCTTCTTCTCGTACCAAGACGGCGGCCAAAGCCTCGTCCGTGATGGACAAGTACAAATAAAGAGTTTCTCCAGGCTCGGGGGTCGTTAAAATTGGAGGCTCTATCAGAGACGTTTTCAATTGTTCGAGGGCCTGGTCGCACTCGGGCGTCCACTCAAATATGGTCTCCTTTTTCAACAATTTAAACAAGGGCAAAGATTTGTTCGCTGCTTTTGAGATGAAACGAGAGAGAGTGGCCACCATACCATTAAGTTTCTGTATTTCTTTTTTGGTCGTTGGTGGCCTCATCTCAGTTACTGCTCTACACTTGTCTGGGTTGGCTTCAATTCCCCTTTCTGTGAGGTGGAACCCAAGGAATTTGCCCGCTCTGACCCCAAAAGTGCATTTTTCTGGATTGAACCTTAATGAATTCTTTCTGGCTTCTTTGAATACTTCTTTCAAGTCGTTTACATGAGCTTGGTCCTGTTTGGTTTTGACAATCATATCGTCCAAATATACTTCCACCGTTTTCCCTATTTGATCCTGAAAGACATGGTTCATCATGCGCTGGTAGGTTGCTCCAGCGTTCTTCAGCCCAAACGGCATGACAGTGTAACAGAAATTCCCCTTGTCTGTCATGAATGCGGTCTTCTCCTGATCTGGTGGGTGCATGGGAATCTGATTGTACCCGGAATAGGCGTCTAAGAAGGACAGGATTTTGTACCCACTTGCATTATCGACCAGGCGATCGACACTTGGGACGGGGAAAGCATCCTTTGGGCATGCTCGGTTGAGGTCGGTATAGTCCACGCACATCCTCCACTTTCCATTCGCCTTTTTGACCAAAACGACATTGGATAACCACGTGGTGTATTTTATTTCTTTAATGAACCCTACTTCGAGCAGGTCTTAACGGCCTTGCACGCTGCTCGTGCTTGTTCTTCCTTCTGAACTCTTCTTTTTTGAGCCACCCATTTTGCTCCTGGATCCACAGCTAAGTGGTGGCAGGCTATTTGGGGTGAGATACTGGGCATGTCGGCCGCACTCCAGGCGAACAGGTCTGCATGCTCCTTCAAACATTGAACGAGCTCGTCCTGAACCTCAGGGGGGAGGTTTTTCCCTATTTTGATCGTTCTCTCCGGGTCGTCCCCTAGCTTGATGTGATAGAATTCCCCGTCTGGTTCAGGTCGCTTAATTCGTTTCTTTAGCTCTTTAGTCAGAAGGTCGTCCCCTTCTTCCTCTTCGCTATCAGGGTCATAGCGGGCATCTAGGTCGGCCAGGTTAACCTGCCCGCCGCTTTTCATTTCTTTCTCTATTTCTCTCGCTACGCTTTTCCCTTTTTCTTTAAGCCCCAAAAGGAAAACTCGCTTGGCGGACAATAAGTCTGCCTGGATGGTGGAAACTTCCCCAGCTTTAGTGTAGAATTTCATTTTCAAGTGGACAGTGGAGGGCACTGCTTCCAAGCGGGCAAGGGTTGGTCGACCAATGATACACTGATACACGGACTTACAGGGTAACACAATGAAATCTGTTCTGACAGTTCTACAGAGGGGATTCTCTACCGTATCGTCCCCAAAAGTTACCATCAGCTCTATCCGTCCTATAGGAGTTGTCGAGGCTCCATTAAACCCGGTCAAGACCGTTCCTCTATATGGCCTCAAATCATCCTTTGAAATTTTTAGGACGTCCAAAAGGTCTTCAAATATTATGTCTGCTGAACTCCCTTGGTCCACCAATATTCTCCTAACCTCCATGTTTGCCATTACTGCTATTATGACTAAGGGAACCTCGTAGTTGGGGGTTCCATCAATGAGATCCTCGTCTCCAAAGGAGATGGATGGTCGCCCACTAAGTGGTCTTGGAGCCGAGGTCGAAGCAACGCTCATGATTTCGTCCCATCTCCTTTTGATCGATCTGTTGGTTGAGGCGTTGGTGGGGACTCCTCCCGAGATTACCATGGCGACTAGCCTCCCTCTTGACTTTCTTGTGTCTACTGGGTCCTCATCATCGTCGTCCTCCTCTACGACTTTGATCGTTTCATTTGCCTCTGCTTTCCCTTTTCTAGGTGAACGGGCCACTTGCCTTTCTCCTCGTGTTTCACCGTTATCTCTTTTCACATATTGAGTCAACTTTCCTCTTCTGATCAGGGCCTCCACATCATCTTTAAGAGCCATGCAATTGTTGGTGTCATGCCCATTGCTCTTGTGGTATCTACAGTATTTTTTCGATGGGCGCTGCCCGTCTTTAAGCACGAGAGGTTCTGGTGGTTTAATATCCCTGAATTCAGTGTTTGCACATTCCGCCAATATGTTCGCGTACGAAGTGTTTAACTTGGTGCGCTCAGCAAACCTCTTAGCCTTATTTTCCTTGCTCAGGCGATTGCCGGTATACTCTTCCCTAATCCTTTGATCTTTTTCTGGTCGCGGGCGTTGACTCATGCCCGCCTCAGCGGCTTCTATGGCGGTCGTTCTTTCCTCGTAATTCATGAACCTTTGAGATCGCCTGAGAAACGTCTCTAGGTCTCTGGGAACATGGAGTCCCACTTCTACTTCAAAACGAGTTCCTCTTAAGAGTCCTGTCCTTAGGAAGAACAACCTCTGGTTGTCGTCTAAGTTCCTGACTTGGTCGGCTTCTCGGTTGAATCTTTCCACATAACTCCTCAAAGACTCCTCCGGACCCTGTCTGATGGCGATCAGAACATCTTGGGATTTTGGTTTGACTCTAGAAGTCGTGAACCGAGCGGTGAACACCCTTGCAATCTGTTCCCATGATGAAATGGTATTGGGTTTTAGTTCCGTGAACCAATCCAACACTGACCCTTCTAAAGTGAGGGGAAAGATCCTGCATTTGACCGGCCCAGGCGCTCCACGGTACTTCATCATAATATCAAAGTGCTTTAAATGGGCGTCGGGATCTTTCATGCCGTTGTACATCTTAAGATCGGTTGGCGGCTTCTGCAAAGAGCGCGGGATGCGGAATTCGTCTATTTCTCTGGTATATGGTCCAAGTTCGGTATCCCTTCTATCTTAACCGTAGTGATTGGCGTAAGCTTTTGATCGATACGAGTATCGGTCGATAGATCGGCTTCGAGAACGGGCGGAAGAACCTGTCGAACCGTGGGAGGAACCTTCGTGCGATGACTCTTCGGGCCAGTAAGTATAATCAGTCGTGGACGGGGGTCTTTCTTGGTGGGGTGGTCGCTCCTCCTCATCCCCTCCTCGGGGGTGGAGATCGATGGACCAGCTGCCTTCGCGGAGGCGATCGATGGGCCCTTGAAGGGCGTGCCCGCACGGTTGAAGTGCCCTTATGGTGAGGTCGCTGCTCCGGTGCAGTGTGCGCTCTCCTCGAGGCGATCTGATCTTCTAGGTATGTGAGGCGGTCATCATTGCGATTCAGAGCCTGATTACGGTCGCGCAGTAGTTCTCGGAGCTCTTAGACCAGGTCGGCAGGGAGTTCCACCGTAACCTGTTGTGCGGGGGTGGGGCTGATGCCTTCAACACCTGCTGGAGGTGGTCGAGCGGGGATTTCAGCCACCCTTTGTAGACGAGCGGTGCCCCTTGGTCGGCCTCGAGCTGCCTTTGGTGGCATCTATACGAATGGTGGAAAGCGCGCGGGCTCCCACTGTGGTCGCCAATTGATCTGTACCTTTGATGTCCTCTACCGCTGTTTTCCAGGTCTTAGATCTCTGTATGCCTTGGTCGTTCAGCTAGCTCTGCTCCAGAGGGCGGGTGTACCTGCGATAACACTCCGACGCCAAGTCAGGAACGGACGAGCAAAATATACGTATTGATGAACAGTGTGTACCTGACAACTGACGCAATGAATGCTTATATAGTGAGCGTGAGTCGCGCTCGGCCGTCGGATGATCGTACGGACAGATCAGAGCCGTTGATACTGTTCCTTGTTTTTGTGCCCCTCATTGTTGGGCCGATCTAGCGCTAGAGCATTGGATTTGGGCTTCGGCCCACTCCAGAACATTATATATATATATATATATATATATACACACACGTTTGCTTTTCAGAAAAAAAGATACATTAGGGGAAAATTGTTCTACTATATTATTTGTCATCTTCAAAATTACTTGTGGGTTAGTACTTCTGAATCTATCTAGTTCCAACAGAACAAATATATTTGGTTTAGGCATTATGAAACACTTTTCCCTGGCGTCACAGTCTCTAAATTTGTTTTTAAAAAAAAATGCGGTTAGTTAAAACTTTTTTTGAAAGTATTTACTCTGTAGAGTACTTGCAAAAGTCCGATACATACCATTTAAATTTTTTAACAAATATACAACAAAAAGGACCACCAATTATAATTTATTCTACCTACAGTCCACAATTAAACTACTAGAAGTCCTTTAAGTTATTTAATTATAACAAGTTGGTCCTTTAAGTTTTTTTCATACTACTTATGTGCTTTAAGTTACATAAGGTATACACCGTTAGTCATTTTTTCATTTTTCGTTACAAAAAACCCAGGTTGGCACTAATAGAGCTGACGTGGCCATCGCGAAGTCTACGTATCATCTATCTGGTTACAATTTGGTCATTTAAGACTACTGTTATGTAACAATTTGGTACTTTCAACTTAATTTTTTTTAAAAGAAGATGGTGCATCTTTTTTTTTCATTTAAGTTAAAAGGACCAAATTATTATATGACAGTAGTATTAAATGACCAAGTTGTTACGAGACAGATGATACGTAGGCTTCGTCACGACCATGTCGGCTCCATTAGTGCCAACTTGGGTTTTTTGTAAAGAAAAATGAAAAAAGGACTAACAAGTTACACATTATGTAACTTAAAGGACCTAAGTATTACGGAAAAAGCTTAAAGGACCAATTTGTTACAGTTAAATAACTTAAAAGACCTCTAGTGTAATTTTGTCAAAATAAAATGTGTTGTAAGAGTTTGTTTCTTGTATTATGAACGGGAAGTAGTAGTATATTTACTAAATTAGAATTTAGGTCCTCTCCTTCCACTGTCCTTACAACTCCCTCCTTCCTCTCTATTTCTCTAACTTTCACTCTCTCTCATCATTTATTTATAATTTTTTAATGATGAGAGAGAGCGAAAGTAAGAGTGAGATTGAGAAGAAGGAGAGAGAGTTAGGAAGAGTAGAAGGAGATGATCTAAAGTAAAAATTAATTAGAGGATACTATTAGAAAAAAAAAGTAATGAATATTGTATTAAAAGTTGAAAATAACATTCAGAAAGCTTTTTTTAAGTGACACTCATTGTGGAGAAGGGGAGTAGTTATTTTTAATTTGTGGGGAAAAATCCTAACACGACATAATCAATGTAGTATTTTTTTAAAGACAACGTGGTTAGTAATTAGTGTGTTAGTTGTTAGAGGACAGAGATAGTGGGATTCGAATCCCGTACGCTTACGTTTTTCTACTAACGATGTCCCTTTCACTTAACAAAACCATGTTAACTACCCTTCTCAGACACATAATCAATAGAGTATTGATGTTTCCTAGAAAGACAGAATGCATTAACTACTATAAATTAATGAGGTGCTGAATTTGCTTTGACTTTTTTATGCATGTTTTCAATGCTTAGTCATTGAACTTCACAAATTGTCATCAAATTAACTATAAATTAATGAGGTGCTGAATTTTCTCTGACTATTGGTTACATGTTTTCAATGCTTAGTCATTATTGAACTTCACAATTTGTCATCAAAGAAAGAATCAGCCTCCACAATTCTCAACTTCTCAAGATACTCTTGCTTTACCTTACTTAACAACTTGTCATCTGCTATGTAGGAGCAGACATGGCTCAATGTTGGTGATAGTGATTGCAAAGGACTAGACAGGAATGAATGTGTGGTTAAAACAACGGTGGTTGCTCATACTGATTATGTCTACACACAAGACATCAATGGGCCTTGATTTTTTTTCCTGGTTTTGTTTTCACACTTGTTTATTAGGGATCATAGTGTCACTAAGAGAGATGCAATCTCTTTAGAATACATTGTTACAAATGTTAAAATAGATGTATCTGTTTTCCACCTGTTTGCTTCAGCTTATTAGAGTTTGATCTTCTTGTAAATACTACTTAATGTCTAGGTTGAAAATGGTTGAAGACAAATTTGACTATTCGAGAATGTTTTTGGTCTTCAAGAAGGTCATTATCATGGTTTTAGTTAGTCAATAAACTTGAGAGTGAAGCATTAAAGTAGTGTCTTTCGAACGGTGCCTTTTAGGCTGAGGGATCAACCAAGACCATCACCGGTATATTAGTCAAATTACCATTCAGATATTTTCGAATTTATATTTTATTTGTTTTTGCTTCAATTTACATATTAACTTTGAAGTTATATTATATTTTTATTTATATTTAGGTATCCTGTAAAATTTATGCTGGTTCTGCCACTTAATATGAAAATTTGGATTAGAATTCTTGAGAACTTGAGAACTAAGATGTAAAACCTTGTTCAAATAGTCGAATCATATATTAGTTAATAGGTTCCGATGGTCCAAAACGGTGGGAATATCGTGGACCTACCTACTCAGCTAAATAACTAATCAGAGTGGATTCCAAAAAAAAAAAAAGCTAGGCCTTATATTTATGGATAATGCTCGTTTATATGAAAATATTGTTTTTTAACCCCACCATTTTATCTTATATCCCTACAAATTATGATAATCCAAAAATATCCCTGATTATTTGACTTGAATAACAGGTAAATCCATTCTGGGGAAAAAGGCAAAAACAGATTTATGTATTATTAGATAAATCCATTTTGGGGAAAAAATGCATAACGGATTTAACTCTCACCATAGATGAATCCGTTTTTATAATTTTTTTAATAACGGATTTATGTATTATTAGATAACTCCGTTTTGGATTTTTTCAAAACAGATTTATTTATTTAAAAAATCCGTTTTGTAAAATAATTAATAAATGAAAGTGATAAATCTGTTAAAAAATTAAAATAATTCTTTTTAAAAAAATGAAATAGATATGAATATCGATTGTCTTTTGGTTTCGATTAGTATGTAGTTATTCGTTAACATGTGACGATCTTGTACCAATTGTGAATAATTTAGGCTAAAAAATCGGTTTTCAGAAAACCTACTCTGATTGTAATGAAACCACAGCCATTAAATCCGAAAAAAATCAGGGATCATGACACCCCGAGAAGGGACTTCTATCGGAACTGCGGAGCTCATAATCTCAAATTCCATTGTTTACTGTTTTTATTAATTTTTCATATTCTCCAAAAAAAATTGAAAAATTTGGATAACCTTATTTTGCTTTGTTAGATTTTTAGTGGTGCTTTTATAATTTTTAGATTAGTTTTGACTCTGTAACGGATTTTTAGTAGTGTTTTTATAACATTTTTTAAATAAAAACAACTATTTTTAATACATAACGAATTTACCTATTTATTCAAAACGGATTCATCTAATAAAAAGGTAAATCCGTTATTATAAATTTACAAAAACAGAATTATGTGTTGCTAAGGTACATCCGTTTTGCAAAAATATAAAAAAAACAGAATTAGATCATTTTTATTCTTAAAAATGGATTTATCTAATTTAAACATAAATCCGTTTTGGAAAAAACCATAAACGGATTTATCTTTAAATTAGATAAATCCGTGTGAAGGAATTTGTAGGGGTATTTTCGGATTATCAAAATTTGTGGGGGTATAACTTCAAATGGTGGGGTAAAAAAAAACCCAAAAATATTTCACAATTTTTGCATAAACCTTTAGTTGCAACTGTGGTGGATCCATAATGTTGTACCCGTGAGGGCAAAAAATTAGTCTCTAAAAAAATATTGTAATTTTTACAAAATAGATAACTCACTTAAAAATGCTCTTTTTATTTATTTCTTGTAAATTTTTTACTTTAATTTTAAAAAGTGATCTTATTTGGTCAACCCTTAATTTTTTATGGGGGCAAAATAAAATTGTTATATATATATATATATATATAACCAAAATAATTTTTAAGCGGGGGAAAATGCTCCTAGTTTAATGTGGATAGATCTGTCCCTGGTTGCAAGGGATGATTTATATTTTTGTCCTTCTCCTTGATTGTTTAGAGAGGTGGAAGATGGGCGAGGAATGTGATTCCTCAAATTATCACTCACACTATTTAGGCTTTGTTTAATAAAAAATAGCGGATAAGTTAGCAGATAGTGGATAAACTAGCAAATAGCAGATAAACTAGTTGATAGAGGATATACTTATAGGGGATAACTGATAGCGGATTAGCTAGTGGATTGATTTTAAAGTCGTTGATAAAATTAGCGGTTGAAGTAACTTATAAATATAAAATAACATAAATTGACATTTGTAATTAATGTTTAAAAATGAGAGAGAATATTCAATTAGTAGAGGATAAATGAAGAATTTAATTAAAGTAACAAGGAGAAAAATGAGGAGTAAAATGAAACACTGTAAACTATAAGCTCAAACGCTACTTCAAGTATAGCTTTTCAAAAATGTTATAAGCTAGTGAAAGAACGCTATTAGCTAATTGTGCCAAACACTCTCGAATAGGTTATCTACTACAAGCTACCCACTATAAACTAGCAGATTTGCCTTGCCAAATAGAGCCTTCGCAAACTCGTTCATTGTTGTAGGGTGACACACATAATGGTTGGCTCTTGTTCAAACGGGTCACTGGTAGGGGTGAGCGTAGGACGGGTTGGGACGAGTTATAACCAACTCTATTCTAATCGTAATTTTTGATCAATCCAATTTTGAAACCCTTACCCATCCCTTAACTTGACAAAACCAAATGATATGCGATAAAGATAGGGTTCATTTAAGACGAGACTTAATTGACCACAAATACGAGCAATTCTAAAATTTAACTACCAAAATTCTACAATTAAAAAGTTTTGCTATAAAAACTCTTCAATTAAAAAAATTATTCTATTAAATTCTGCAATTATAATATTTTTGTTTTTAAAATTTATGCTAATATAGAATTTTGATACAATAAACTTGGATTTTGTACCATAAGGTTTTAATGAGTACTCTTCCCTTCTTTTTGCCTAAAAACAGGGAAGATTTTTCACCTTTCAATTTTATTCTTTCCTAAAACTCTATTATTCTCATTCTTCTCACAAATTCATGCAACTCATCTTGTAGCACAGCTTTACATTTACTGATGTTTATATAATCTTCAAGTATGATAGAATAATTAATTGAATCATTGATCCAGTGTGACAAATGAGATGAAAGGAACAAGGAAGAACAAGAATTAGGAAAAGAGAACAGTTGAGAAAGGCATGAAATTAGTTGCACAAAAAAAGCCACACAAGAAGTGCATCCAAGTCACTATCAAATATGACTCATACCTGAGTCCTCTGTCTCTAAAATAAAATGTGATCCCTGTAGTTTGATTTTATATGATGTTGATGTAATTCTTTTCCGCAAATATAACATTTGAACTACCTGTGTTTACCTGTGTGTTTTTTTTTGTATTTTTTTTATAAGATGTTAGTTTCTACATGTGTCATCCGTTGGAGAAAATCCAGTAAGAGACAGGTATGACAGTAAGAAACAAATGCTAATCACCTCAGGTATGACATGCCAATTATGTTCTAAACTATACTACTCTATATGGTCCATAATATAAGAGAAAAAACACATTATACAAACTAAAGAATGACATTGAAATCAATTATTATCATTTAATAAGGCTTAAAGTTTATATATTTTCTAATATTGCCATTTTCATTAAATGATGATTTACACTCTTAATTAATAACAACATTTTTAACTACACCACTTGAATAAGGGTAAAATTGAGATTGATCATTTAATACACCTTAAAAATTGTGTTAGTTTCTTATATTGTGGACCACCAAAACTCACTATTTTTCTTATATTTTGCTTCTAGCAGGTTCCATCTTTTATACCACTTTCTGATTTGCGTGTAAGGGTATTGGGTAGAATCAAGTAATCTTGGAGTAGGTTGAAGATGGTAGCTCCATTGGTCTTCATCCTGGTGGTGTCATTAGTGTGGTATATCTACAAAGTCACTCTGGTGCAAAAGTTAGGTCGCCCAAAATTGTAATGTTAGGGTTTAGAGAAGTTACATTGAGCTTTGGGGAGGTCCTCCTTATGTGGCCATTGTATGGGGCAATAGTGGGTCTTACCTTTAGGCATAATTGTGAGTAGCCCTTTTGTACGTCAGTCGATCACTTCGTGAGCTCCTCACGATAGATTATGTAAACAGCTTATTGCTTTTTGAAAAATAGTTTACATTATTTTATCGTTTATAGAAACAATTTATGCATCAACTCTTATATGATAAGTTCTTATGTCATAAGTGCTTTATTAAGATGGTTATCCTAATTGATTGATCATATTTGTGTACCAACAAGTTTGACTTGATAGAAATACGGTCTAGCAATAAGTATCATAACTTTCTTGAAGCTTTTGGATTTTGACTTTTTTTTTCTTGATGCATTCCAACAACAATGCGACATGGTTTGACAATTTGTCAAAAAATTTGCAAAATTTGCATTTAATGCTATCAAGATTCGTTTGTCAAACAATACAATCATATTAATACCACACGTCTCTCTCCCTCTAAGTTAATTCATCACTATCTCTTGTCTTGTCTATTTTTTTTTTCTTATAATACCAAACTTTATATATAATTAAATCTCAAACTTCATGCTGAAAAACTCTCTTCATGTGTTAGTGGATATTTAGATCATAATGAAAACAAAAAATTGACATTTTAGAAAGGGTTTATTGCTGATGCAGTTCCTTGTCACTTTAATCAAATATTATTACTATTTCAAGCAACACCTGAAGCATTGAGGCACCACTTGATGATATAATCCAAATTAGTGTAACATGAATATGAAAGATAAGGTAAACAGAAGAAGACCTTGATGCCCTCATGATAAACAGTAATTTGTGTTTTTTAGTGGATACCCTTTTGATTATATGTTATGCTTCTTATGGTATTAATCTGTATGATGATTCCACTACCACCAGAACCTCCACCATCATTTGTCCTATTGACTCTGTTACTCTGTTCTGTGGTAGCTACAATGGACACCCTTTTTTGTGTTCTTTCTGAATTTATGATACATTATTTTACTTTTGCACGTTTATAGCTTCATTCACTCATCTCTTCTTACCAACTTGGTCCTATAAAAGACAAAAGTGTATGTATATGGCTACTACTCCTTAAAGTAGAGATGAGATGAATTGTAATGTCTCGTGTCTTTTGTTTGCAGATGGAGTGATAAGTACTATCCCTAAACCCAACACAAAAAATATTCAACCTAACACTCAATTGTGCCAGGCTAGCTTCTGGGAATACAGCAGTGTTAAAACTTTTGAGAGAAAGTTTTGTTGCCTTTTGTGGTTCTACCCGACTCGATAAGTTAGTCCAGAGTCACATAATTCTGCTAGTTCATGGGAAACTGCGAATTGGTTCACGAGAACCGATTGGCGGTACATTGATATATTGGTTCTTCTAAAATTCATGAGAATTCGCCTTAATTAGAGAACCAAGAAGTTTCTAAGGGAATGTAGCCTAATGGAATAGTCTATGCAGTTGTGCGTAGATAATACCGATTTACAAACAAAAAAAAGTTGTGCTAGGCTTTAGAGATTTTCGTTTTCCATCAGGTATATATTTCTTATGTTACAATTTCATTATGAGGTATATATTCAGTGTGAAAATAAAAAAACACACACATGACACTTATATTGTTAATATTTTCATAATAGCTATTGATATTATTATCATATTCAAGGTTAGGTACAATGCTTTATCATCATTCACTAACAAGATAAGTACGCGGCGATACGTGACACAAACAACTGTTCAATTGTTCTGTACAATATACGTAAGCTTATATTTTTTCATATTACAAAGAAAAACAAAACATTTCAAGGTTTTATATCAAATTTTTGATATTGCAGATAAAAGAAGTTAAATGCAGTTGATATGACCTCAATCACAATTGCAGTGACATAAAAAATCATGATAACAATATCAACATCTAAATCTGTTATTTGATATATATAATATGATTCTAAACTCATACAACTCCAATGAAGGGAGAACCATTGGATAGATAATAAAAATCTAAAGTAAGAAAAAAGATCATATAGTAATATAATATTTATGTTTATAGTGGGGGAAATAGGAAAATGGATTCATTCATTCATGAATTGAGTCTGCAGGAAGGTTTGATTGGTTTGAGGAATCAGCTTTGATAACTGTTGATGTGTTACAAGGAACATCCTCAAAATCTGCTAAGTTGCAAGAAAAACTGTTTCCAATTTGCATATCAGCTACCATTTGTCGAAGATCAAAGGTTTCTTCTTTAAGCTTTGCATTCTCTTGAACAACTCTGTCATGAGACTCAGAAACATGGTTGAGTTTATCAATAAGGTTATGGTTCTCAGTTCTAAGTCTTACAACCTGTGACCAAAGTTCATCCATGTGTTTTTGCTTCCTCATCCTTGACCTGCGAGCGGATTCTCGGTTCGATATCATTCTTCGGTGCTTCCTTTCGTCGATGATGTTGAATTGAAGTTGATCATCTGTTTCATCTGAAGTTGTTGAGTTGCTGCTTAGGCTTGAAGGTGGAGCAAATTCATGGCCTAATAATGATGGGAAATGGTAGTTTGGTAAGGTGTTTAAAAGGCTATTTAGATGTAAGTTTGGAATGATTTCATTTTGTGGTAAGCCAAAATTTGATGGAACTAAGAATGGATTCTCTTGAGTTTGATAGTTGACTCCTCTCATCTCACTTGGAACCATGGTTAGAATTTTCAAGATTGTACTTTAAAGGGTTGTTTTGGAAAATATGTTTAGAGTTTTAGATGATAGGAGAACTGAGGAAGGTTGTGTGAGATATGGGTGGAATTTATAGGAGGGTGACTTCAACAAAGTGGGTCACTTTTTATCACATATAAAATATATATAAAAAAACTACGTGTGTGTCTATATATATATATATATATATATATATATATATATATATATATATATATATATTAAGAGTTTCACATTAGGTGTAATATAGTCTGAAGAAGAGTATATAAATAGTGGCAGATCTAGGACCCGGATCATGAAATTCTAAATTGGGTCAAATTTAGAATTCTAGGGGGTTCAATAAAAATTTATTTAGAGGGAAAACAGAATACAATTTTTTAGGGGGTTCAAGTGAACCCCCGTCAACACCATATAGGTTCGCCACTATTTATAAGTGGAGGCTTCCCACACCTTACAAGCTAGTTTTCTAGATTGAGTTCGACTAACACAAGTTCTAAGATAATATTTGAGTCAATCCATGATCTGTTTAGCCAGTTACTATCGGGCCACTCAGGTCATGCTCCAGCTGTCTAGACATTGAAATGAGGGGTGTAGACATCTCTCATCTTATAAGCTGGTCTTGTAGAATTTAGTTAGGCCCAACTCATCGAGACTACTCATTAAACTATAAGAGATATGTATCATCTTATCTAAGTGCTCTTGGATTAAAGTGGGCCAATTTGTGCAAAGAGTCGCATTACTAGGGCTTACATGAGCACAAGTTCAACAATTATTGGGAAATGCTTCTAGTGTGTATGAGATATACATGAATGGAAAAACCACTTTTTATTATATAAGTGGCTGTCCTTTTTCCATATCATAAAGTTTTCGATTATATCTTATATGTATGTGGCTATGGATATTATTACTATTACTGTATGGTTTTTATTATCTATTATCTATAACTGTTCAAATTAGTCATTGCCAACATGCTGTTAACTTTTTTTTTTGACAGCACCAATATGCAGTAATTAAAATTCATGAAGGGTATTAGATATTATTTAAATAAATTATAATAGTTTAATCAAAAAGTGACAAAGGTAAGTAAAAGTGAAATGCTTTAATTTTGTGGTCATGGTTAATGTGTGATTTTAATGAGTTAATGCGGGTCTGTTGTGACCAATTGAGATCTATAATGAAGCCTTGATAGGAAGCAAAAGTCACCTCAATTATGATTTAAAACTTTTTATTAGCACCAAAAAAAGGGTAGTTAAGTCAATTCCAAGAGAGTTTGTCTCTTGAGGTCCCTACCCAATTTCAGAAGCAATTTTGAAAATTGAGAACTCTTGTAACCAATAACTCCTTATGATAGATGACGCAATGAAAACCAGTTTAAAAGGGTCATGAATTGATATTAGATAGTCATTATTGTTAATATAATTTTGATGACTCATGAGTCACTGACAAATGGATTGAAGGGACTATGTTGGAGTAATTTGTTTTTGTAAGCAAGTAACCTCTTATACCTAAATTCTAGTTCTTTCACCATGTAAATCCTTCTATTTTCAAGTGTTTTTTTTAATAGAATTTTAGGGTGAGATGATGGTGTTGTCTAGGGCAGGGATACCTTTGGCTCTTTAAGCACTTACAAAGGGAATTATATTTACGTCACCCCAAATGAACTAGTGGGAATTTGAACTTGTGATCTCCCTGATACAAATCCACTAGACCAACCCCTTGGGATTTTTCTATTTACTAGAGTAAGTGTGAATTTGGTTCTATCGTAGCTAAAGTCGATTTTAAATTGGTTGATTTTAGTTAAATGTAAGTTGAATATAAATTAGTTCATATTTTGAATGATACGTTCATGTAAAAGTGAGCAGAACAATAAATATGAGGATACAAATTATTTTTAGGGACAAAAACTCGAAATTTCGTTCTAAAATCAAAATTAATTCAACTCAAAAACACTCAATGCACATTTGGTTCAATGGTGGAAACCTCCAAACCTCATTTTGAAATGGTAAAATTTGACCAGATTTTTGTAATGTTTAGTTACCATTATACAAGTGATTTTAATTTCAACATCACAAGCAGTGACTAATTTATGTTAAGGAATTTGGCTGACCACGCGAACTTGGTTTTGTCGGTCTGTGTGGTTCTCCCCTACCGATAGAATATTTGCTACACCCAAGATACAAATTTGAGATCTTGGGATGAGATCCAAACCCCATTACCACTCGGACCAAACTTTATTAGTAGAATATCATTTCCCTATTCATGTATACGGACACAAATCACTTCATGTTAACTAAAAAATACGGAATCAATTCACTCATAATGAATTTCACATACCGTAGATCCAAGCACACATATAGGTTATTTCAATAATTTTCTAATTATTGAAAAAAATTAAAATTAGTTTTATGCCTAAAATATCAATTTTCCCCCACAAATGTGAATCCAAACATGTCCTAATACAAAACACTAAGCATATTTAACTTTGATTAAACACTCTGGCCCTCTATTTACCTGTTTGTTTATTCTTCTTCTACATAGAGAAAGTACTCTGTCATGATTGTGGGAAAACTAATGACTTCTAAAAATCATGAACCTCTAGCGTTACCTTATAGAAATTCTATTTAAAATGACAACTATAAACAATTATGTTGATGGCTATTTGAACCCATTATCCCATATAATAAAATGACTTTACATTCATGTATATGCTTTTCCTTTCTATCTCACTTTTGAATTTCTACCCTTTACGTTAAGCTTTCTCCAAGTTGATTGGATTAGAACTGAATGTCACTATGTGCATGAGGCCATTAATTAGCACTTATGAGAACAAGTTTATGGTATTACACATGTCTCAAAAACACTGTTATAACCATCACATTTCATTAGGGTCTTCATCTTCGGGTTTAATCGAAAAACTTTGTTGGTGCTCACAACATATAAGAAGCTGCCATATCAATTTAACTTCTTTATGCTTCCCTTTATTGATGCCTAAAATACCTTATTAATCCTATCTCATTCAAGCCAACAAAAAGTTGTAAGCATAATTAGAATAGTACAAAAGATTAGTTATATTGCTATTTTGATAATATGGTTAGTTTTGTTATTTTGCTAACCTGTCTCTTCTTCTGACCCACTTGCATGAAATGATATGATATGATAATGGAAAATTATATATAGCACAAAAGATTAGATCAAAAAAGTTTAGGAAAATGTAAGAGGATATAAGAAGCAACTTGCAAGTTGTTTTATGCTTTAATTAATTGTCTTGTCCCTTCAGGATCTTCTTAATTTTGTTGGATTTGGAGTAGTTATATTACTGCATTTTAACAATATAAACTTATCAGGTGAGTCTCCACTATTGAATGTTACTATCTTTTTAAACTAATATGATAAGGGTGAAGTACAAGATAGTTGGTAAATGAAAAGGGAAAAAAAGGTTAGATAATGGTGAAGAACTATTAAAGAACATTCCACATTAACCATTTCTGAAGAGTATGTGTTGGAACATGTATGGAATCTTACATGTATGTGTCCATTGTACTCATAAAATCTTGAGACTGGAGTTATAGTAAAGAATTTGGATTCTTTGTAGTTAAGGCATCGCAGAATCATCGATTTGAACCATTTGTTTAAGATTGTATGACTTATGTTCTAACTTTATAATTTCGACCTAATTTACCAAAATCGGAGTATGGACTTTCCGATTTCGATTCAGTTGGATCGATGTGGATTACCTGTCGCTGCATTTTTTCGCATTCACAACGTCATTACAATGAATTATGGTTGGCTAAATAAGAGGGTAGGTCTAAAACAATATTAGGTCTTATATAATTGTTTTCAACTATTATATGAAATGTGAGACCTAACTAAGAAAGAGTTGAGACATTTATATAAAAAGTGAGACGTAACATGCAATAATGTTTTAGTTCACCGAAAGACGAGGTCTAAAGCTATGATTTGAAACGTCTTCCCTAGGGAGGACCCAACAAAGAAATTAATTTCGTGACAAAATATCTAAAGTGTGATGCTGAGCAATGTCTTTTTGGGTACTTTAGAGTTCAGACAAATTTTAAATGTTCAAATAGGAAAATTTCTTCCTCAATAACCGGTTTGGTAAAAAAATAATTTAATATGTAAAGTGTAATGTTGAACAATGTGTTTTGGGGGTGCTTTAGTGTTTAGAAAAAATTGAAAGGGTTCAAATACTCAAAGATTCTTTCTCAATAACCGATTTGGTGAAGAAATTTGTAACAAAATACGTAAAATACGCTGTTAAGCAGTGTGTTTCTAGGTACTTTAGTGTTTGGAAAAAAATTTAGAAATAATTCATGAAAAAAAATTAGCAAATGATAAAAGTATAATTAAAGACCCAATTTTTAAGATTTGAACTGGGCATCCAAATTGTTCGGGACTTCCTTACCCATTACGTAAAAATTAAGGGTCTATCTTCTACCACTGTAAAATCACCTTTTAAGAATGGAAAACCAAAGAAACAAAATTGATCAAACATTATGTTTAGTTAGTTATGGCTAGTTTTCTTGGTTTAGGTAACTCTTGTCCCTTCCAATCAAATTGTAAGAAAACAACACTTTTCCACGGATCTATGGATTAATGTCCACCGCAAAAACAGAGTATGTTGTATGCAAATTCTACTTGTACGGACAAATTACTTCTCCTAAACTAATTAAATGGCACAATCGTAAACTACATGAAAGTGACCATATGATTACAGAAAACATTAATTTAGTAGTTTCAAACTCTTTGTCCGTAAAGACAAAGAGGATAAGAATTAAAGTAAATAGAACAAAATTGAATAATACAAAGTGTTAGGTAAGAATTTCCATGATACCTTATTTTTAGTATTGCTAAAGCTTTCCAAGAGTGTTAATCGAATTACAACTAGCTAGCATTTGCATTTAGATTTTGAAAGGTGGCAATCTTGCGCATTTCAATGTGAATATATAAATAAATCTTATCTAAAAGGCGAAGGCATCATAAGCAATATATAAATAAATACGTCCTTTGATTGAGTTGTTTATAATTTACAACTATGTAGAAAATCCGCAAGCAATATAAGATGAGTTCATGTCATCTTCTCTTGCATACCATAATAACTACTTTAGTAGAAGAAAATAGGTTTAATTATAGGTTTTTCTATTCACTTCTCAATTATAGAAATGTTCTACGAGTGCATCAAATATTATTGACCTTGAAGATTAGAATTTAGATATTTCACTCTTGTTTTGTTAGACAATGCTTCACTCTTGTTTTGTTAGACAATGCTATCTTTAGTTGAATATTTAATTATAAGTTTGCAAAGTCATTTAAAATCTTATAAATTCTTATGATGCAAATTTATTAAGATTCAAACTAGAAGTCTTAAAATTTCAACAAAGTCTTCTTAAAAGTCTTGAAATTCTTGCAAAAGCTTTTAAATTCTGTAGGATTTATTTTTATGCAAAAGTAGTCATTCATAATATCAATCCAATACAACAGTGTCTATGGCATGTCCTGTCTATGGCAAGTCCTTCTATTTATATGAAATTTACCATTTTGTACCATCAAAGTTAACTTTCAAATACTAAACGTACGGATTGTAATTATCTAGAAACAAACGTTTTCTTTTAAAGTAAAATAAAACTGAATTTTTTTTGTCGAGACCAGGATATCTACTGCCGAACGTAGTAACTAATCCTCTCGCTGGATTGGAGGCACCTCGAAGGGTGGGATAACTGGCCTAGGGATTTAAAGCCGCTTCATACCCAAAGCGATGATCAAACCTTCAACAATTGGGTAATGGATGATGAACCCCAATCGTTTAACCAGAGCTCTAGGTTAAAATAAAACTGAAGTAACATACAATTCCTTCTTTAAAATGTGTAATTAGTTGGAGTGAAACCTATAATTGAAGCAGATAATTTGAAGTAGATTATTTAGCAGAACCTCTCTAGTCTTTTTCACTTCTTTTGAGGGATGGTGTTTGTTAAGGTTTAGATGCAAACAGTTCACACCATTTTCTGTGGAATTGATGACCTACACAGATAGATGATGCTTATCTCTACATGGCCAGAATTTGAGAAAAGCAAAGTTAAAGTTCAAAAGTTGGAATAAACAGGACGGAACTGTTCACCTGTCTTCACGTACGTTAATTTGCCCCATTTTCTGTGGTTGCGTCGTTTTTCTGCAACCTGTACGGAGATGCGTTCCCCTCCTTCAAACACCAAACTTTATAATACTATACATTTAGATAAAATTCAAAAAGATAAATTAAAATAAAAGTGTATAAAATGGTGGTGCCGTCTATTCTGCACTATTCTTTTGGGAATAGATATCTAGAGTTCTTATAATATTGAAGAATAGAGATTACAATGCGAGTTTACTCATTATGATAAATAAGTTTTAACACTAGTGTGAAATTTGGATGAAAAAGCATCATCTAAATATGTTGTTATCAGCAACCCTAAACCTTATAATTTTCCCAAAGAAATAAAGGATTTTATTGGAGAGTTTGTGGGAGCGCTCAGAGGCTGACCAAGCTAATGATTAGACCACCAAGAAACTTGGACGCCACATCTCCACCCAAAATCTTAAGGCAATGAGTATATGGGTCTCATCTCTTATATCTCCATTATTTAGCTCATCCCTAGCCGATATGAGACTAACGACTCTCACTATAATTGTCAACATATTTGTTCAACCTAACTCCAAAAAAAGGTGGTCATTACAAATTAGTCTATTGACAATGGCTTATAATTCAGTTTAAACACAAAAAATTGGGCAAAAGGCTCAATATGGCTAACAAAGGATTAAAAATGTCAAGATGGTCAGCAAGGCTCAACGCTGCCAAAGAAAATTGCCTCGATGTGTACATACTATAAAAGCAACATCAAAGCAACACAAGTTCAAGTTCTTAAGAAATACACATACACAAACAGTCACAAATCAAGAATTTAAGTATTTAGGCTCAAAAGCTCATGACTTTTGACAGAGTGAAAGTAATGAAAGGAATGCTCAATGTTTTCTTGTTATAGGGTGCTTAGTTTGTAGGGAATCAAATTTTCTAGGACACCTAAATGTTCATTATGCACATGTAACTCAACTTATTGAATAGTGATCTATGAAGAATTTAAATGCAAACAAGTGTTCAAACTCAATCACCCAACAACCCACAAAGTCACTAATCAGCAAATTTAACTAGAGTTATGGGGTGTTATTGCTCACACCTCACACACAAGCTCAATAACTGTTCAACAATCACTACAAGAAAAATGGGACTTTTCAGCGGGTAAAATCCGCCAGAAATGATCGAAAACCGCCGAAAAATTAGACTTTCCGGCTGATTTTTGGCACTGGTAGACAGCTCGTAGCAAACGGTTTTGGCAAATTTTCCGCTGGTAAATTCCGACGGATTTTGGCGCCGAAATATCCGCCCGAATTTACTGGCGAAAAATTCGCTGGAAAAGACACAGAGTCCGCCGGAAACATACCGGCCGAAACTCCGTCGAAAAAGGCGCCGGAAAAATCCGTCGGTAATATAGTTTTTTTTATTTTAAAAATAATAATCCGTCGGTAATGATGTATTTGACGAGTACTTATGTGAAAGTTTCATGTTGCAGGCTATGATATTTTCCACTATCAACAACTTTCCTACAAAGATAAACTGAAACATGCTACCATCAACTAAAACATCGAAGGAAGAATGTGTACCTTGAGCATTAAAGATCTCTCAAATGTAATCACTTGTATCATAGGTTGAAAAAACTTTTGATGGATGCCTAGAGAATGAAATTGCTCCGAAAGCCTTGACCAGAGAAGAAGTGTATCAATGGACTAAGGACATCAAAGTTGTATTTGGAAAGAAGCTAAAGTAGTCTAATGAGGAAAACAAATGGAAGAAAAGGTCAATATTCTCTCGTCTTCTGTATTGGTCCAGCCTTGATCTAATATATTGTATTGGTCCAACCTTGATCTAATATGCCTTGATGTCATAGGGTTACTCTTAAGGTCAAGAAGCTTGTGCTGATGAAATATCTCAAATTAGTTATCTTAAAGTGCAATGACTGCCACATATTGATACAACAACTACTACCAGTAGTTGCTCGTGGTATTTCTCGCCAAAAGATGTTTGACATGCCACAATTAGGTTGTGCTTAGTCTATAATGCTATAACTGTCAAGGTCATTGACCCTCAGATATTGAACGAGTTAGACAATAAAGTTTCTATTATACCGTGTATGTTGGAGGTGTTTTTTCCTCTCTTATT
Source organism: Astragalus glycyphyllos (assembly GCA_963573325.1). Classification (NCBI taxonomy): domain Eukaryota; kingdom Viridiplantae; phylum Streptophyta; class Magnoliopsida; order Fabales; family Fabaceae; genus Astragalus; species Astragalus glycyphyllos. The sequence continues at coordinate 12,848,103 of OY754314.1, read as the reverse complement.
TTTTGACATCAAGGTTTATTTAATGATCATCAAGTGAGGGAGATCAAATTTTATGGCCCTGTTTATTGAAGGTGGACGTACACAGTCGAGCGACGCATGAAGATCTTGAAAGGGTGTGTGCATAATAAATACTGTCTTGAAACACCCATTGTCGAAAGGTATCCCACAAAAGAAGTTATTGAGTTTTGTGCTTATAAAAAAAAGTTAGAGTTTTGTTTAGCCTACATATGAGGAGTGAAACTTGTAGATCCTCTTAAGACTCATCAAGAGGGAAGATATGATGTTTTCAGACAATGGGAAGATTTAGTATGTTGAAAGGTACGAGAAACACTAAGCGTAGGTGGCTGATTCCTATAGTAAGTAGTCTGAAACCTTAGATTGATTTACCAGTCATAGTAGTTATATTAATTTATTCAATCATATTTGACTTTGATAACTCATTTGTAGGAGCCAAAACAAGATAATTCATATGTTTGTGTAATGAAAAATACGTTGACCATTGTGACCACTTGTATATAATTGATCAATGCAAGGAGGTAATAGTTTCTTAAACTTTTGTTTTTGTTAAGTTATGCTAATTATTATCTTATTTAACTTTTGATTTTTTAAATTTGTTAACTATTTAATAACCCAAACCATTCACGATGATTGAGTTAGGTCATGTTTGACAACTTCAAGCGGAGTTCTTTTTGGTGTTTTAGACAGAGCAAACCAAAGCAATCCAAACTCGAACAGAAAAAATGGTAATACGAGTGTTGTATACCATTTTATTGTTGAAACCAGATGGGTACAGCAGAAATAATCCATAGAGAGCTTTGAAGATAACAAATAATATAATAGCAAAATTATTTTACCCTAATGTGTCTGATTGAGTGTACATGATATATTTAAGAAACATATCAAAAAAGATATGTATGCATACTCAAGATCAATACAAAAGAAGACTTGCATTTAGCTGAAGCATCTAAAAGTCAATGGAGCTAGAAGTTGAGTGATCAATCAAGACCTAATCAAGAGAATCAACAAGCTTCTAGTTAATCGGAAGAAATGCAAGTGTCAACGCTAAAGGAAATGACATTTGAGTACAAAAGCGCCTATTTAAAGGAGAGCGTTGTTTGACAAAGCCTACAGTCAAACCTTGTTGACTCTGATGAACTAGCATCGACTAAAAAATATTAATGGAATTCTTAAATGCATCCACTAAAAAACCGAAAGATAAAGGATACGATATTTCTCCAATCATCAGAAGTAAACACACAAGAAGAATACGAAAAAAGACAGTCTACATCAAGGAAAGATTTCAAAAAGAAGAATTTTTCTGTACCTATTAGAGATGATACGCGAAGAAGTGTCGTCCCATTTACACGAAGCACACAAAGCTTAAATATAATTATTACTCACACTATAAAAAGAAGAGCTTAACATCTCTTTAGTGCAGAAGAAAAATATATGTGAGAAGTCACCGAAGTGTGCAAGAAAAGAAGCCTCAGAGAGAAAGGAAACGAAAAACTTTTGAATCAGAACAAGAGTATAAAGGGAAGAAGAAGTCATCATAATATCAAGAAACTACACCTCCCAACACTCTTTCTTTTTAGTAGACTATTTAGAAATGTCAAAACTAAATCAAAAGATACATATTAAAAAAGTATCCTTTGAGCAAGTTCTTATTTTATTGAATATCCTCTCTAGTAAGAGTTAAATAGAAGTTTTATGTAAACTAGATAAAGTCTTTTTGAACTCCAAGGTATGACAATGGACCAAGGTTTGATCTGATATATGATTTATAATGTTTTGATATATATATATATATATATATATATATATATATATATATGTTTCTTTAGCAGTTAAGCAATCCTAAAGAAAAGATTCAAGGTCACTCAGACCTTGACTCTTGTTAGATACAAACTAATCTCTTTATAATCCTAGTCGATAGTGTTATCCTTTATGGAAAGTAGTTTGGAAAGACAGGTAAACACTCGATTCTTTAACGGTAGTTGCCAGTATGTTTAGAAGACTAGAGAGTCTTTAGTGGTTTGTTTGGAGTGGCTGGTAAATAATACCCTTGTAGCCTAAAGAGACAAATAAAGAATACTCATGGTTCCTTGAGAGGTTATAATACTCTAGATATTGGTGTGACTTGAAGAAATAATACATGTGTAAAATCTTGCGAGGCTTGAAAAAATAGTACATGCGTAGAGATTGGTGAAGATTGAATAAAGAATAAATTTGGAGCCTGGAGAGGCGGTGACTAATACTCTTTTGTAAAGCTTGGAGAGACATGTAAATAATACTCTTCTTAGTGGATTAAGTCCTTTTAGTGGAGAAGGTGAAATCACCTTGTAACGGTAGACTAAATGTAGCAACAATTATTGTGAACTAGGATAAACATAAATGAGTATTCTTCTCTTAACTCTCTCCTTGCTTTATCTTATTTATTTAACACTCTATCTTTATATAAGCAATGATAGCAAAGTCACTCAGTCAATGACCATAAGCTTAGCGATGCACACAACTTCTATTATGACTAAACAGAAGCATATTGTATGATGGACATAACTTTTGTTGTGCTATAGCATCTGTCTGTGCGAGTGGTTTTAATTCACAGTCTATACAACTCAACCCCCTTTCTTGTGTTTTCAGTACCATCATTTACTTTGCAATTTTGTAATATTTTTGTAACTTTGTTTTTTAAATATAATTGACATTTTTGTAACTTTATGAAATATTAATGAAGTTTGTAAAAGTTGTGTAATCTACTTTGTTGTTGTTGTTGTTTATTTGTTCTGAAAATCGGCACGATTGAAATAATTGTACAAATGGGAATTGAATAAAGCTAAAAATAATTTTCTTAAAGAAAAGACATTTTGAGTCGATTATAGCTAACAACTTTTAAATTGGGTGTTTCTTACGAACAATTCAGAATGTGCTTTAATTTTTATCAAAATAAGATTTTGATGTATATTTTAAATCGATTGCATGTGTAACCGATTCAAAAAGGTCCATTTGGAATCTGCTAACTAATCGATTCAAAATGTCCTTATATACAATGTCAGTAAAATATGAATCAATCACACAACTGATTCTAAAGAGTTAATTTAATTTATTCGAAAACATTTTTATATCATCTAAAACGAAATCACAAATAACACCACACACAAAAAAACATTTGATATATTGTCAAAAAAAAAGCATGTTGTATATCTAATAGATTTCAACATCAATTCCCTTTAACTCCAAATTTCAATTAGCAAAAATGTATTTAATTGCCAATGTAAAAGTTAACTGAAACTTTATATACAATAAATAATCAAATTTTTTGTCAGTTTATACGAAATGACAAATAAACACTACAAACACACTATAACACGACCACACTTGAGTCTGAACTCGGAAACCGACATCCCGATGTCGTTCAAATTCTAGAAAAATTATCTTTCACTAGAGGTGTGAATTTGGGCTCAGTCCAACGAGTCTACCCGATGTCCCGTTGTTCTGGGTTGAGTTTGCTAAATAGAGACCGAGAAAAAATGGGTTATTTTGGCCCAACCCGGTTGGCCTATGGACCAGGTTGGACCCACTTTTTAGGCTATTTAGTACACTTTTTGTCATTTCTTTTGTTAAAAGTTGATCAGGACCGACCTACTAGCCACAGTTGTTAAACTCTCAAGTCAACTCTTACGAGTTTACGAGTCTACGAGTCTAAGTCACAAAAACGAGTCAACTAGCAGGTAAACTCTCTTTTGTGTAAACTTGTACGAGTTCAAGTAAACTCTGATAGAATCGGTAAACTCTCAATTTTACTGCTAGTTTACGAGTCTACAGTTTTACATTTGATTAGGCCTTAAAATGTAAATTGTTGGTCAATATTGGTAGTTACATAGGTTGAATAACCTTTTTTTTTTGAAGTATATGTTGGATTTATAAAGTTATTTTTACATTTTCAATACTATTTATATTTTGTTTTATTCAACAACCCAATAAAGTATTTAACTAAAAATTACGAGTATTGGGTCAAATTAGCTATATTTTTTTTGAATTTTTTCATTTTAAGAACTCGTGTTTTTATGAACTAATGTATGATTTAGTCATTAATGTAGCATGATCTTATGTAGTAATGACACTAACACACTTTAATATCATGGTTTGCTACTTTGCTTTATTGTAGAGTTGAAATGTTGAATTATTGTTCTGCTAACCTATATCATATCATGTATGCATGTCATTTATAGGTTTCTTTGATAGTAGGTAGACTACGAGTTTATGAGTCGAGTCTACAAGTCGAGTATACGAGTCGATTCTACAAGTCGAGTATATGAGTCGATTCTACTTATGCTCCACGAGTTTACGTAGACTCTCGAGTTTGACAACCTTGCTACCAGCCCAACATTTTGGATTGGACTACAAAACAATAGAGCCTAATAGACAATTGGGCTAGTCTATTCAACTCGCTTTTGTGTTTTAGCCCAATGGGCTAGACCGGGCTGGACTGAGTGAGCCTGTTTGACAGCACAATGTTTCACATGTATTTTAAAATAAAATCCTTAATAGTTAAATGTCATAGAATCTGGATTGTAACTAATCAACCCCACAAAACCGGCTAGTAAGGTGAGGGATGCCTTTTCATTATATACTCTTTTGAGACTATATCTCTAGTCAATGTGGGACTCAGGTTTCTCCCAATGCACCCCCTCACGCTCAACACTATTGGGCTTGGTGCGTGAATAATAATGGTGGGTGCCCGATGGATATATGATACGCTTTGATACCATCTTAGAATGTGGATTAGGTTTAACACTATCGTATAAAAATGGCTTGTAAGGTGATGGGTGCTCTTTCATTATATACGCTTTGGAGACCATATCTCTTGTCAACGTGGGACTTGTGTTTCTCCCAATAAATGCAAACACACATACAACAACTTCTTTTAAAAGAAATTAAATTTGACTAACGTGGCTACCAAATATATAATCAAATCAAATAAAAAAGAACATTATTTTTACCAAAAATAAACATTTTATGTGCTGGTGCTTTAGTCCACGACATCACAAAAGAGACGGATAGTGTTGGGTACGGAGGGGGACTCGATTTAACGGGTGCACATTTCTGCGCCAACCATTTATCACTTGCAATGGCCCAATTGAAGACATCTAATTTCAACGGATAGCAACAATATGAGTGGAACATGATATAATGTTTTTACGACGTGGGTCCTAATTTTCATAAACAAAACAAAGCAAACAGACGTGGGTGCTGGTTGGTTGGCTTGTGTGTGTTGTGTGCCTAGTGCACCATCCAATTGCTTAGCTCGTCAACTCACTCCACCATTTCATCATTCTCTAAATTTTTGTCCTCCTTTGCACTCACCTTCATATGTGTGTCAAATATACAAACACATTTTTTTGTAAGCAACAATAAAAAGTACACCATAATCATTTTTTCAGAGGTGAATTGTAGGTTTGGAGTCCTGATGTCGTAGTATTACTTTAGTGATACTAAAGAAAAATAGTAAAAAACAGGAGTTAAAAGTATTTTCTTTTATTTGTAAATAAATACTAAAGAAATTTAACCGAAAATAATGAGCTAATGACTAAGACAACAAGAGATTAGGATACCAAATCTCCATCCAAACGCTTAAGGCATTTGCTATATACTAGTATGTATCACCCGTGCCAGCACGGATATACATTTCCTTTTAACTTAAATTTTGAAATTGTTGTTTGCGGATTAAAAAAGAGCTAGTTGAATGTTTACGTATATTATGTCAAAAAAATTGACTACTTTGGATACCTTAGAAAATAAACCCACCATGACAAATTTTAGTAGTACACGTTTATTAGATTAGATTGTATACTAAAAAATATTATAGTTAAACTAAAAAATCATAGTTTAATATTTTAATATAAATTTTAGTCCTCCTTTTATTTATTGATATTCAAAAAATAAAATTAAGAATAAAAGATAGCAGTTAGCACATTTTTATTTTTTATTAATATTTTTATTTAAAAAACACATAATGTACTCGGACAGCGGAATGGTCCCCGTCCCCATCCTCATCCCAGAGTTGACAGTGGGGGAATTATCTCTCTCGTCCCCGTCTTCACATGGAAAAATTCCCCATTCACACTCTACTGTGGGCAGTCCCCGTCGAGATTCCCACGTACAGGTAGAAAGCACTCGTTTAGTCGAGTGTGAGACTGAGGGAAGGATGAAACAATACATTCATCCATAAATATACATAACAAAGATCCTTCGGTCACTCTAAGATCTTCCTCATGATCTTCATCAAACTTCCACCTTGAGTAACACCAAGCTTTGCTATCTCCGAACCTTCATCGCAGAGAAAGTGAGTCAGTAAGTTGGAAAAAAATAGATTAAAAAAATACTTTATTACCAGATATTGGGATGTTTAATATTACTTATTTAAAAAACAAATTGTTATATTAAAATATTATGTTTCAATTAAAATTTTCTTGTGGCTCTCAAACATGGGATGCCACGTCGTTTAACTTAGTACCACTTCAACCATTAGTTTGACAAATTTCGACTGGGGGACCAAAATCGTGAATTAACTATTATAGGGGGACCAAAAATGTAATTAAACCTAAAATATTTGATGTTATAAGTTTGAAAGCAAGATACAAAAAGAAATTAGAATATCAATATTAGTATTGCTTATTCCCCATATCTTCTTTTTTAAAAGGGACTTATTCCCCATATCTTATTTGCCTATAAAGCTCCATAATTAATGAGGTATAAAAAATTTCTAGAATTGACAATAATTTATGATATTTTATTTTAATATGAACATTATATATTTTTTTTATTAAACCTTATATATTCATTCTATTGTAACATCTATGACTGAATAATTAACAGTTTTTTTGACAAAAATAATTAATAGTTGAAGAATGGTAAATATTTTACTTAATAATTAATAAAAACATAATGATGCATTAGATTAAAAATTTTTATCATACGTGTGATATACAATATTAGTTGGAGAATGGTAAATATTTTACTTAATAATCAATAAAAGCATAATGATGCATAGATTAGGTTTTTTTATCGTATTGTTAGTATCCAACGACTTTGCCAGCGACTAATCTAATTTTGTAAAAAAACTAAATATGGAACGATCTATTGCAATCTAATTAGTATTACTCACTATTAGGAATAAGATTGAGAGTGATGATAAAAAAAAGGATTGAGAGCAAACAAAAGGAATACAGAGCAACACATCTTTTCACATCACGCGATAGGGTTTGAGAGAAGTCCCAAATTTAGTGGGATATAGTGACTATGCGAAGAAAGAACCATTAGTTCAAATTTTATTTTATCTTAGGGTTTCTCTCTTGGTGAAAGCTGTGAAATTGTATCCACGAAACCCTCTTGCATTGACGATCGAGACATTGTCTCTAACAGTGTAAGTAATGTTATGGATTATGGTTTGTTGGAAAGTCTTAGCTTAAAACTATGAGCGCTATTGAAAATTAAGATTTACGCTTGTGAACACCCAATTTTAACGGGTACCTATTGTCCATTTTTCTTTTACAAAAAAATGCAATAAAATAAACCTCTTTTCGAGCATGTTTGACTTTTTACGCGTGTTCATTGTGTCACACTTCTGGCGATACCTCGTTTCTTTAGTTTGGTGCGCTTTATTTGGTTACGAGTATTTAATCGCTATGAAAGGGTGGTTGATTACGCGTGTCATGCGTATTATTTTTATTGGCGTTATCGTTATCGTTATTATTTAATTTAACTTTTTAACCAAAAAAACTCAATAAAATAAAAAAAAGGATATAATAATATGATAAGTTTAAATGAGGGAATGGCGTGATGTTGCAATTGTTGTTGTTGTTATTCAGGTTGTAATGACAATGATACAACTCAAAAATAATAGGATCTAAATAGAGTTGTTATTATAATACAATAACTGATAGCAAAATGGGGGATGAGCGTGGTCTTCTTTCTCTTCACAGAGGGCAAAATCTTTTTTAAGCATAACAAGTGATAAAGGACAACAAACCAAGCTGTCCTAGCAAGGGGCTCTACACCATCAGCAGCTAGCTAGTTTGCAGAGGCAAACAATACATGACAAATTGTTGCAGCGATAGGCCTAGGCTTCAAAACTTTAAATGGAGGGTCTCATCTTTCTATGCACATCCTGCTCTGAGCAAGTAACCACAAATAAGGTTTAGGAAATCAGATAATAGTCAAACAAGTCTATTTTTGTGATGAAATAGAGACTTGGAGGAAGAAATTTGTTGCAGGAAAACCTAAGACATCAAAACATGAAAGTCTTGAGAAAATACAAGATCAGAGTCTCAAAAAATTGACCATTCAGTGCTCTTATCTATTCAATTTTGGCTATAAATACAGCTTCAAAACGTAGTAACTGGGGGGGTGACAGATACACATTACAGAAACCAGATTTTCGTTTGTGTAAAATAGAGAGAAAATACTGTGAGAAGTTTTTGTTGAAAAAAGAAAGAAGAAGCAGTTAGAGGCAGCAAAGCACAAATATTTTTCAGAAACTGGAAAAACAGGTTGGCTTTTGAGAACAACTTGAGTTTTAAGATGTAGAAAATATGTGTTTCCTTCGTTTTATTTTATAGTTCTGTGGAAAAAAATGCACCTTGAACACCACCACCACCACAACCGTCACTGATACTGTCGCCACCGTGAGCTCCGCCGCGGTCAACAGTACTCACCTCTCCCTCTTCTTTCCCTTCCCCTACGGTTGTGCCTTGTTATCTTATGTACTGGTTGCTTTGTCTCTCTCTCTCTCTCTTTCTTATGTTCTCCATTTATTCTTTTGGTTTTTTTTTCTCTCCCCTTTGAAATGATATGTGCGTAGAGTGGGGATGATGGGGTGTCAAGTCCCTGACCCAAATCTCTTCACACTTCCTTTTTTGTTTATTATATTTATTTTTATTTAACTTAATAAGATGAATACTTTCGATGAAACACACTGCTCACCCACCTTTTCCTCCTTATTTTATTTTATTTAATTATTTACTTATTTATTTAGTTATTTATTTTAGATGTTCGTTTTAAATCCAAAAAAAAAAAGGGGAATCTGAGCACCTTTGGTGCTGGCATACATCTTGTCAATTCCGGTTTAAGAGACTTTAGCTGTACAGCTTTGATCTTAAACTCCTTCAAAAATAAAATCAACCAACAAACAAACTTTTTTCAGGAAGAACTACGTGACTTTTGAGTTCCTCATTGCACCAGAGGATACGTAGGAGCGGGGCTTCCCCGTCAAGTCAAAATTGAATTTTTCTAAATTAGTCTTTATTATCTTCTACTATTAAATACTACTTTTGGGTAAACAAATGATTAAATAATTTATAATTGCACAATCAAATTTAGGGTAACCGTCTTAAGACGGATGTACTAGGGGTATCGTGGAATTTAGTTTTCGCCCTTCCCTTTACATAATCGACTCCCGAATCCAACCTAGTTTTCACAGACCAAATAATCTTAAAGGTAGGTTTTTCTCAATTTTTCCTATTTAATAAATTGGGTGGCGACTCCCAAAAATTACTATTTTTGAGCCGTCTACGTCAGGGCTTCGGTCACGACAGATGGCGACTCCGCTGGGGACTGTGAGAGTCAAGCCTTTTATAATTTGAATGTGCAAATTATTTTTGAGTAATAATGTTATTTACCCTTTACTTAATTATCGTATATAGTTGTTTTACATTTTGTTTAAATATAAACCCTAGGCTAGAGGACATGTATTATTTGCTGTCTGGTTGTATTTTCTGGTTATTTCGCAGGAGGAGTTTGTGGTTTTTTTTTTTTTTTTTTTCTGGTTTGAGGTTTGTATGCTCCCTTCACACACTACACCTACACTGTGAGCACACACTATGAGTTGGGCTTACACCGGAGCCTAAAAAAACACTTAAGTTAGAACGAGGCTGTGTAGTGGTAGTCATTTTGGATGTACATCCTGGTGGCTGCCATGAATTCCTCATCTAGAGTACGATTCTTCTCTGCAGGTATCCACATTTCGGATGTACATCCTGGTGTGTTTAACCTTCTAGAAGAATACTTGACTCTAGAGACCTGAACTCTCCATAGGTTATAGTTGCCAACCCAGTGAGTATCCACAATAGAAAGACAGTAGATCCATAGGGTTCAAAGACCAATAACGTAGGCCAACCAAATTAGGACACAAAGGGAGCTACTCTACCTCTTAGCATAAACAAACTTTTGTGCACAGAAAATTACTCACTCTTTTTCTCAAAAAATGAAAATATTTCACATGCATTTTTCGACCTTTCTTTTAGTATGCTAATATTTGTTATTTATACATCCAGGAAAGTTTGTCGAGGGATCTAAGTTCTGAATTGAAAAAGTGAGTATCTTGGTCAAAAGAAACAGTAAGACATGGAATTGATGAATGAGAAGACAATGTTGCAAACAAGGAAGACCACTCAGTTCATGATCCAGAAACCAGACATGACCAAACTGAAGTCCTATGCCACCGAGCTGCCTGATGGGTCACGAGATGTTCTTAAGGGAAGATATGGGAATCTGTTGGATTTATTAGATGTAAATGTTCAGACTGATGCTATTTCTGCAATGGCCCAATACTATGACTCACCATTTAGATGCTTCACCTTCTCCAACTTCCAACTAGCCCCCACTCTCGAGGAGTTTTCGGTGATTCTTGGACAACCTCTAACTGATGGGAAACCATATCACTTTTATGGGAGCTATCCTCGAGTCAACACTGTTGCTAAGGCTCTTGGAGTTGACCCAAACGATATCAATAATAAGAAACCCGATGAGAAAACCGTTGAAGGGATACCAAGGGTGCGCGTGGAAGAGCTAATGCACAAATTGATGAGGCGTGGAGACTGGGGGATCCTCATAGACGTGTTGGCCCTTGCAATTTATGACTTGATCTTATTCCCAAGTAGTGGAGACTTTGTGGGCCCCGGTGCAATTGATGTGTTTATGGCACGTAAGTGTCGAAGGGAGAACTCAACGTTCCCAATTTTGGCCGATGTGTACTATACTCTGAGTCTCTGCCACGAAGAGAGAAAAAAGAAGATTATTTGTTGCTTGCCAATACTATATATATGGTTGACAGCCCACGTACTCAGGAGAAATTTCAATAACTGGTGCCCTATCTCGGATTGGAAAATGTTGGGCTCACAGATCTATAGTGCAAGGGAATGGAGGCAGAAATTCATTGAGCTCACAGAGGATTCAGTAAGGTGGTTTCCACTAGCGGGGGGTGTAAAACGCGTTGTTTTCAGTTGTGGGGATTTTCCAAATGTGCCACTTGTGGGAACATCAGAATGCATCAATTACAACCCCATCTTGGCATTGCGACAAGTGCGTTATCCGATTACGAGCCCGTCCACTGAAGAGTCACTATTTCGCTTTAGGACTGTTCTGACAGACAGGCCTATGTTGGACAGAATCAGTAAGGCATGGAACAAGGTCACCTATATAGGGAGCAAAGAGCTGGGGAACAAAAGTTGTGGAGCAAGTGATACATATAAAGAATGGGTACGAGATAGGGTGGAGGTGATCAAACTACCATTTCAGAGTTCGACACCTAGGCCACAACAAGAAACCGATACAGTCTTGGAAGAAAGTGATGAGATGAGAATAATGAAAGACGAGTTGGCCAGGTCAAAAGGTGAGAAAAGTGCCTTGGAAGCCGAACTGAAAGAAGTCCGCGTCACCCTAGAATCCCTGAGGTTGGAGTGCAAGGAGAAATCCCGGTCACTTGAGCAGGCCAACAAAAGAGCCCGAACTGAGAAGAACTCCAAAGATAAAACCAGAACTTACTTAAGTTCTGCGAATCAAGATTTGAAAATGCAGATTGCTGAGCATGACAAAACTATGAAGGAAAATGAGCGGCTAAGATTGGTCCTTAGAGAGAAGGAGTATCAAATGGACACCCTCAAGGCCCAAACGGATGAGTTAGTGGCCCAGCATGATGTAGACAAAAGGTTCAAGGAGCGTACTCACACTGAAATCATAAGGGAGTATCAAGATCACCTTGAGGAGAAACATAGAGAAATGAAAGAACTCCTCAAACTAAAGGAGGATGTGCTGGAGGAAAATTGGCGACTGAAGGGAGAGATGGTGAACTTGGAAGCAGTCCATGATTTGAAGTTGAAAGAAACAATTGCTCAATATGAAGAAAAAATCAGGAATGACAATCTGGAGGTCAGGAGTGTGATCCACATGTATCGGGCCACTATCGACAGGAAGAATGAAGAGCTGAGGGCTTTGGGTAACTGGCCCATAGAAAGGAACAACCTCTTGGGACTAATTAGAGAGGCTGAGCTGAACCACATGCATGCTTGGTATGAGGTTGGACGTTGGGCTCGCAAATTGAGGGAGGTTGAAAGGATCCCCGAGCTGGTTCGTGATGCAGAGGCTACAGCTAACCCACTCACAACCCCTCGTGAGGCGGTTGAGCTGATCAACGTTTGCAAGGGACTTGTGGAAGACTTTGAGGAACTAGTCATGCAGGCTATGAATAATTGATGTATTTGGATGTTTTCCTTTTGTTTCTGGATTTTGGTTATGTAATTGAAAGACTCATCTGGATGTTATTAGTAATGAGAAGACTCGTTCGTTTTGTTTCTTCATAATTCCATGTCTACGATTTATTTGAAAATATCGAACCAACGAAACTCACTTCTTTTTCAAAGAACGCTCTATAACGACAATCCCTCGACAACTAACTGGTAATTTATTTCTGCATAAACAATAACATAAAAATTCTCTTTGTTAAACAGGAACTTAGTAACCATTGCGCGTGCTAGTAAAAAGACCAATCAAACTCGAATATACTCCACCAGATCCAGAGCAAGAATGGAAGGACAAGAAATGCAAGGAAGGAACTTGAGCCAAGAAGTGGACCAAGTCAAAGAGAGAATGGGGGAAATGACTGTAACCCAAACTCGAATGGAAGAAACCTTGCAGACCATAAAAGATGCCATCACTTTGTTGTCCGCAAGGGCAATGGGAACAATAGGAAGTGAAGGAGAAAGGATTCCAAACCAAGCTAATGACGAGGGTCCACACATTGGGGTAGCCGAAATTCCAATTGGTATGGGGTACGAAGCTGTGGGTCACACTGAGCTTGAAAACCAATACCATGCTAGTAGAGGTGGAGGGGCATTCCACACTAGAAATGGAATGGACGAAGGGAATGCATCGACGCAGAAAGACAAAGCTAGACAGATGTGGATGGATAAGATGGAGGAGAAAATTAAGGCAATACAAGGGTCCGGTACTTTCGGCTCCCTAAGGGTAGAGGAACTTTGCCCAACTGCCGACCTGGTGATCCCCCGAGACTTCAAAGTACCCGACTTCACCAAATATGATGGGAGCACTAACCCTCTTCTGCATTTAAGGACCTATTGCACCAAAATGTCAATATGGTCCAAGGATGAGAAATTCCTCATTAGCTTTTTCCATGAAAGCTTGACGGGGCCAGCTTTAGAATGGTATATTCAGATGGACCACTCTAAAATTGACAGTTGGAAGGACCTCGCTGATGTCTTTATGAATCAGTACAGGTATAACATGGACATGGCTCCAACACGCGAGCAGTTGGGAATACTACAAAAGAAGAGTGATGAGACATTTAAACAATATGCACAGAGGTGGAGAACTCTTGCTGCCCAGGTCCAACCACCACTCACTATATCAGAGATGTGCTCTTACTTCTTGGGAACGTTAGGATCCCCCTATGTGGCAGCAATGGCTGGAGCTGCATATCGGGACTTTGCAGACTTAATAGCTGCTGGTGAGAGAATTGAGATGTTGGCCAGAGCCGGAAAACTCCCTGTAGAACAGACAGGAAGTGGGCAATCAAAAAAGGGCTTCCCTCAGAAGAAGAAGGGCCACGAGGTCAGTTTCATTCGAGTATCACCGAATTACACTCCCCAACAGCCACAATATAACCAACCCCGTCCGAATACGCCTTACGCAATGAATCCAAACACAAACCCTTCACCTATACAATCCTTTCCTGTAAACAATATCCCAGGGGCATACCCTCAACCACGTCCAAACTACCCTCAACCACGTCCAAACTACCAACAGCCACGTCCAAACTATCAACAGCCTCGTCCAAACTACCGCCAAACACAATCCAACTTTCCCCCATTCCCTAAACTCTCCATTACTAATGCAGAACTATTTCAACGACTAGCAGATGCTCGTTTGGTTGCAGGAGTTCCCGTGAAAGATTGGGAGCCTCCGTTTCCAGCATGGTACAATCCAAATTTAACTTGCATGTTCCACATGGGGGCTGCAGGACATTCAATTGAAGATTGTGAAGCTTTCAAGATTGCTGTGAGGAGGTTGATTGCTCATGGGAGGCTTGACATCCAAGAAGAGGCAGGGCCAAATATCACCAGCAACCCTCTCCATAATCATGATGGAAGCAAGACAGTGAGCATGATAGAAGAATACCAGATGCCTATCAAGAAGGTTTTGAAACTCAAAACCCCTATGATAGTAATATGGGAGGGATTGCACAAAGCTGGTTATGGGGTGTTGGCACCAACGAAGGGAGTCGTGAGATATGCCATGTTCGATAAAGAGAAGAAGTGTGTGTACCACCATGGTTGTGCAGGCCATAACATTGAAGATTGTTGGGACTTTAAAGCTCGAGTCCAAAGTCTAATGTCATTAGGGGTGGTACAAGTAAGGTGGTCTATGCTTCAAGAAGAGGTTAGCGTTCTTGAACGTTTTGTGCTTAAAGTTCCACCACTCAACATACCTGCAGCACCAGAAAAGGTTATTGTGACCGTGAAAAAGCCCACACCTTTTGTCTGCAAAGACACCCATGCCATCCCTTGGAACTATGAGACTAGAGTCGAAGTTCTGGGAGGTCCTTCAAAGTGCAAAGTGAGCAAGGAACAAGAAGTCGAGGAATCTGTTGACAATATTGTAAGTGTGGGGGGGATAATCCGGAGTGGGCGATACTTCGGCCCTGAAGAGACCAAAAAGAAAAAGAAAGAGAAAGAGGGCGAAGGAGGAGAACAGCCAGAAGAAGAGTTTTTGAAAATCATGAAGCAAAGTGAGTATGACGTGACTGAGCAGCTCAATAAGACTCCAGCTCGTATTTCACTGTTATCCCTCATCCTCTCTTCAGAGGTACATAGGAAAGCTTTATTGAAAACCCTGGAGGAAGCTATTGTCAAGCCTGATGTGACACCCCAAAATGTGGTGAATATGGTAGACCCGATGCAGCGACATAACCTAATCACTTTCGCTGAGAATGAGATAGCCGTTCAAGCAAGAGGGGAACATCGAGCCTTGCACATAACATTGAAATGTCGGGAATTCGTGATAGCTAAGGTCTTAATCGATGGTGGATCAGCTCTTAACGTCATGCCTATGGCGACGTTAGATGCATTAGGCTTGGGGGAGAGAGACCTGACGCCTCAGACTTTAATGGTTCGAGCTTTTGATGGGTCCAAAAGGAGTGTGTTGGGTGAAATAACTCTTCCATTGGAAATCGGTCCAAGTGTTTTCCGTGTGTTGTTCCAAGTCATGGCGATCGATTCAGCATACACCATGCTATTAGGTCGACCATGGATTCATGATGCCGGGGCAGTACCTTCTACTCTTCATCAATGGGTTAAGTTTATTGAGAACAGAAATATTATCACGATCCGTGGAGAAGAAGAAATGCTAGTCTCAAAACCCATGTCTCTTCCATACGTGGATAACACTGAAGAGGAAGTAACAAATATGTGTCATAGCTTTGAGGTGGAAAAAAAGGAGACTGTTGAAGGAGGCTCATTGAAGTGCAGTGTGAACCAGGTGGTGGCTCGGATAATGACAAAAAGTGGCTACGAAGAAGGAAAAGGGTTGGGTCGTCACCTACAAGGAGCATGCATCCCCATACCTGTGAAACAAAAGTCAGATACTATGGGAATTGGCTATGAGGGGAACCTCGAGATGAAGTCCAAGAAGCTGCCAGCAGGTAAAGAGAAAATTCAGTTGATTCCACATCTGAGCGAGACTTTCCCAGTGCCAGCGGAAGTACTCGAACCCGAAGATACAGTCGGCACTATGCGCCGCCTTGTGATCAACATGATGGAAAAAGATGGTTTGGGAACCAGTGGCGTGATTTTCCCTTGCGTCAATCAAGAGTCACTGAGCAATTGGGAAGCTGAGCCAGTTGTTGATGTTGTTACTTTCATGTAATCGGCTTCTATTTTGTTGTTTTAGCCTATTAAGGCTATAAGACTTATGTTATTTTACTTGAGACAAGAATTAAATGAATTCGCATGCATTTCCATTCATTTGTGTTATTATATATCTTATCCTCTCGCCCTATTTCGCCTTCGTTTTTTGTATTTTTTTTTTCGTTTCTCGTTTTTTCCATCGTCATTTATTATTGTGATTCCCCCTCCAACTACTCTCCAGGAATTCCAAATTCGATAGAACTTTGCCTCATTGTGAGAATGTCGAGAACTTATCGTCTGATCCTCTTGTGACTTTTGGTGAAGACTATGTTGAGTCGGAAGAAGACGATGAAGCAATTGATAGACTCTCCAAACTTCTAGGGCACACTGAAAAGGAGTTTGGTTTGAACGACGAGACAGTGGAAATCATCAATATGGGGACTGAAGAAGAGAAGAAAGAGTTGAGGTTAGTAGACAACCCGGAACGGGAGGAGATGGTTACCTTGTTTAAAGAGTATCTTGATGTTTTCGCATGGTCCTACAAAGATATGCCCGGGATTGATCCAAAAATAGCAGCCCACAGCATTCCTCTCTTTCCGGACGTAAAGCCAAAGAAACAAAAGTTGAGGAAGATGCACCCGGAGATGTCTTTGAAAATCAAGGAGGAAGTAACTAAACATTGGGAGGCAAGATTCTTAGAAGTCTCAGTGCATCCGGAATGGGTGGCCAATATTGTCCCAGTGCCCAAGAAGGATGGCAGAGTTAGGATGTGTGTGGATTATCGAGATCTAAACCAAGCCAGTCCAAAGGATGACTTTCCGCTTCCACATATTGACTTGCTTGTTGACAATACCGCCAAGAACCATAGATTCTCCTTCATGGATGGTTACTCTGGGTATAACCAAATTCCCATGAATGCTGATGATAGGGAAAAGACAACATTCATTACCCCATGGGGAACCTTCTGCTATAGGGTGATGCCCTTTGGTTTAAGAAATGCTGGGGCGACCTACCAACGTGCCATGGTCGCACTTTTTCATGATATGATGCATAAAGAGATTGAGGTATATGTGGATGACATGGTGGCGAAATCTCAAGAGAAAGAAAGTCATGTGGCAGTACTGCAAAAACTGTTTGAAAGGCTTAGGAAATATAAGGTGCGATTGAACCCCAATAAGTGTGTCTTTGGAGCATCTTCAGGGAAGTTACTCGGATTCATCGTGAGTAGGGATGGTATAAGGGTGGACCCTGACAAGATAAAGTCTATTCAGGAAATGCCTGCCCCCAAAAGTGAACGTGAAGTAAGAAGCTTTTTGGGAAGGCTCAATTACATTGCTAGGTTCATCGCTAATTTGACTAGTACATGTGAACCCTTATTCAAGTTACTGAGAAAGAACCAACCAGGGAAATGGGATGAAAAGTGTCAAGAAGCTTTTGATAAGATAAAGGATTACCTGTCAAATCCTCCTGTTTTGGCACCACCAACGCCAGGGAGACCATTGATCATGTACTTGACTGTGTTGCCATCATCCATGGGGGCAATGCTGGGACAACATGATACATCGGGGAAAGAGCAAGCGATTTACTATTTGAGTAAAAAATTCAATGACTGCGAAACCCGTTACATGGCAATTGAAAAGACATGTTGTGCCTTGGTTTGGACCTCTAGAAGACTTCGCCAATACATGTTATACTACACTACTTGTTTGATTTCACGATTTGATCCACTAAAGTACATTTTCGAAAGCCCCCATGTTTCTCTAAGGGTCTCAAAATGGCAAGTGATTTTATCAGAGTACGACATCAAGTACGTGTCACAAAAGTCTATCAAGGGGAGTACCATCGCCGACTATCTAGCTGAAAACCCTCTCCGGGAAGGGCAATCTTCTAGTCGGGACGATGTAGAAAGAGGAGTAATGGCAACTGATGAAGATGAAGGAACAAAAGATGCATGGAGAATGTACTTTGACGGAGCAGTCAATATGTATGGAAACGGTGTTGGGGCAGTGGTAATTTCACCAGAGGGTAAGCAGTACCCCGTGGCCATCAAGTTAAGTTTTGAATGCACCAACAACATCGCCGAGTATGAGGCATGTACGAACGGGCTACAGGTCGCAATCGACCTGGGTGTAAAAAGATTAGATGTATTCGGAGATTCGGCACTCATCATTTACCAGGTAAAAGGAGAATGGCAGACCAAGGATTCGAAGTTAATACCTTATCAAAAACACCTAACTGAGTTGGTGGGAAATTTTGAAGAGGTAACATTCACTCATCTGGCGCGAGATAAAAACCAATTTGCCGATGCTTTAGCTACCTTGGCGGCGATGTTTAAATTGAATGTCAATGCTGAGGTTCAACCCATCTGTATAGAAGTCAAAAGTGAACCGGCTTATTGTGCTAATGTGGAAGAAGAAGAGCCAGATAGTGAACCGTGGTTTTGTGATATAAAGCGATATATCCAACAAGGAAAATACCCAACAGGGGCAAGCGAAGTGAACAAGAAAACAATCAGAAGGCTAGCAATGAATTTCTTTTTGAGTGGTGAAATACTCTACAAGCGAAGCCAAGATGGTACTTTGTTGAGATGCGTGGATGCTCAAGAGGCTCGAAAAATCATGATTGAGATACACGAAGGGATCTGTGGAACACATGCAAACGGGCACATGATGGCCCGCAAAATCATGCGAAGTGGTTTTTATTGGACCACCATGGAAACAGACTGCATAGTACATGTAAGAAAATGCCTCAAGTGTCAGCTGTACACCGATAGGATCAACGCACCTCCATTTCCTCTGCATAACCTCACGAGTCCTTGGCCGTTTTCCATGTGGGGGATTGACGTGATTGGACCGATTAATCCAAAAGCATCAAATGGGCATCGGTTCATATTAGTGGCAATTGACTATTTCACCAAGTGGGTAGAAGCATCCTCGTATGCTAGTATCTCCCAAAAGGTATTTGCCAAATTCCTGAAGAGAGACATCATCTGCCGGTATGGGATCCCTGAAAGGATAATCACGGACAATGCTCCTAACCTCAACGGCACTGAGATACAGAGACTATGCGAAAACTTCAAGATCAAGCACCATAATTCAACTCCATATAGACCTCAGATGAACGGTGCAGTGGAAGCAGCAAATAAGAACATCAAGAAAATCATCGCCAAGATGGTAGTTAAGTACAAAGATTAGCATGAAATGTTACCTTATGCTCTACATGCTTATCGCACTAATGTACGATCCAGCATTGGGGCAACGCCATTTTCTTTGGTGTATGGAATGGAAGCTGTGTCCCCCATCGAAGTGGAAATACCATCCTTGAGGGTTTTGATGGAGGCAGACCTGGAAGAGTCAGAATGGGTAAAGGCTCGATTTGAACAGTTAAATATGATTGAGGAAAAGAGATTAGCAGCTATTTGTCACGGGCAGTTGTACCAAAGTCGGATGGCCAGAGCCTTCAACAAGAAAGTTCGCCCAAGAGAGTTTCAACCTGGAGACCTGGTTCTGAAGAGATTACTACCGCACCAAGAAGACGCTCGTGGTAAGTGGGCACCCAACTATGATGGCCCTTACGTGGTCAAGTGGTGTGTGAAAATAAGAGCGTGTGCAAGTATACACAGTCACAAGTTATAGTATAAAAGATCGAACCCACAGAGATTGGATTAACTCTTATGCGTTGTTGTAAAGAAAGGTAAACTAGTGTGACTACACTATTCAAAATGTTTTGGTTTTGGTTGAAGTTGAAATGAAAATAAATAAACAGAAAGCAAGTAAATTGTGTAAGAAATTAGTTGAGAATGAGAGTTGGGATGTTTTCACAAACTAAATCACTCTTGAGAATATTGTGTTTTCTTGTGGTGCAATTGCACTTAGTGCAGTTGCATCAGTGTGTGCTGGTCAGCTACTTTCGTCAGAGTTTCGTTACAAGCTCTATATGATCCTGTTTTTTTGCGGTAAAGAGTAGGGTTGTCAGTGCCTCTCTCGCCCCCTTACAGATAATCTAAGTTGCTTAAGTAAGTACACTCTTGTATCTTAAGATCTCTACACTTTTGTTGTAAGGACTATGTTAATCTTAAGTTAAGAATTAACATGGAATTAACAAGCTAACTTTATTAAAACAAGTTTAATAAGAAGCTTTATTAAACACTTATCCTTACTTAGTTCTTGATTTCTAGTTATAAGCCAATTAAGTGAATATAACTCTACTTGTTCTAAGTGATCAACCTTAAAACAAGATTAAGAATTTAAACACAAGAACTAAAGTGCACACCACTTGAAAACACAATAACTTTCCTCAAAAGATCATTGGAAAGCTAGAACATCCAAACTCAAAAGAGTTTAGCTCATGATGAGCATGATAAAGCAAATATAAGTGGATGAAAGCATATTGCAATAAAGAGAAGTACAAGAGAATTCAAAAGAGTAACAAATGGAAAACTCTTGCATATATTTGCTTACAACTAATTTCTTGCACCTATTAGCTCTTTGAAGAAGTGAAGAAAGAAGTTGTCAATTTCCTCTTACCTTCCTCTCAAACTAACACTATGAAACTAAAAGAAAAATAAAACTTTGAAACTAAAAAAAACTAAAATAAAAAGAGTATATGATATATGATATGATTCTCTACAATTTGGAATATTTTCAAGTGAGGAATTTGAGTCCTATTTATAGCCTTGGAGATTTCCTTCATGTTGAGGTTTCCTTGCTAAGTTAAGTTAACCAAACCATGGTTACTTTTTAAAAGTTGAAGATCAGCTTGGCTTTCAACACTTATCCTTAATTTGTGGTCCAACAAATGGTTGCCACATGTCTTGTAGGATAGATTTTTGTGAAGCCTTTTTGATTGTAGGCGCCTCCTTTGCAAGTGGCCATGTGTTCCCATGTGACTTCTGAGCAAGCAGCAATCCAACTAAGCATTATGGCAATGGTAAGAATTGAGGTGCTTCCAATGTGGGGTTGTGAGCTGCTTCGGTGCAGAGTGGTGCAGTTGCACCAAGTGCAATTGCACTGCCTGGTGCAGTTGCATCAACTGGTGCAATTGCACTAAACTGCGGCTGCACTGAACAAACACATCAAACATACCAATATACAATAAAATGCTAAGTTATGGACTTCTCTTATCTGTAAACCATAAATGTTGTTATTTTATTCATACTAACATATTTAACATATAATAGACTTGATATTGGGCATTTATCTAAGTGAAAAAGCACAAATAACTCTATATAAAATAGAGTTATCACACCCCCAAACTTAAATCGTTGCTTGTCCTCAAGCAATGACAAAAAGAAAACACAAATAAGATTTCCAGAATTAAGAAGAACAGATCAGCTCATATCTCTTTCACAGAATGTTTTTTTTCAATAAATGCAACTCATGAACTTCATTTTTCAGAAACTTTCGTCTTTTGTGCCTTTGAATTCCAAAACATCCAAAGCTATTAAAACTCATTTGTGTGAGTGTGTGCCCCACTGAGATTCAATCAGTTCCAAAACTAAGTAACAAGTTTCTCCTAGCCTTTGAAAAATTTAGATCACGTTCGGTCAAAACAAAGATGTTTCAAAATATAGAGTAGACTAACAAAGTCCTCAAGAGTGGGGGCCTTAAGCACAACAAAGGGCTTGGATAGAGTATTTCAAAATGTTGAGTCAATGCACTTTTTGTATTTCTGGTGGTTCTTTTTCTTGATGCAAATGCAGTGAGTGCAAGTGCATTGTTTTTCTAGGTGCAATTGCACTAGGTATTTTTGAACTAGTGCAGATGCACTGAACTTTTTGATGGTGCAGTTGCACTTAGTGCAACTGCACTTGATTTTTCTTTTCAAGACTTCTAGCTAATATTGCCCTCCTCACTGTCCTCCTTATGCATACTTTTTTCCTTTGGTCAGTTCTTTCTTCTTTTCTTCTTTTTCTTTTTCTTTGAATTTTTCTTTTTCTGACCAAATGCACTTATTGGAACAGGTACAGTTTATGACTCAGGCAATAAAGCTTTCTTTCATTTTGAGCTCTTTTGGTAACCTATATGCATTGACTACTCTAAGTTTTTCATACTTAAGCCTTTGTATTCATAAAAATTCCCCCAAACTTAATTCTTTAAGCTCTTCTATATTTTTAATAAAAATTTATTTTTGACCTTAGTTTTCTCAAAATCCCTCTTGCATCGGATAGCTTATCACATAGTAAGGTTCTTTTCAAAATTCAGCTTTGATGTGTTGAAGTGATAATAACAATGGTTATCTTTGGAAAAAACAAGGCTTTTTCTTTTTCTCTTGTTTCATCATTAAAAATCAGTTCACAAATTGCATTTTTCTTTAAGTTTTTTTTTTTTTTTTTTTTTTTTTTTTTTTTTTGAAAAAAAAAGGGTATAAGCTGATCATGCTTCAAGACTCATCAAATCTTTTTAAAACGTTTATTTATTTTTGTAAAAAATTAGTAAAAATATGATACTTAACATGACACTTATTAACACAATATAAATAAATAAAACACATATAAATACTAAAACAAACATACATATTATAGACTAACACATGCATTTAAAAGTTTGAGTGCTCTCCCCCCAACTTAAAAGTGAGCAGTGTCCTCACTGCTCTTAAGTTGAGTTTTCAAAAGAAATTTGTTCAAAATGGGGGAGGGGGGTTAATACATGTGGGTTTAAAACAGATAACACAGTTTATATAAGTTCATAAAGTACTGAAAATATTTAAAAACAACATTTAAAATTACTCGGGTTTTGCTCCAGATCTGAGTCTGTTGCTAGCCCTTGTTGCTGCTCTTTTGACTTGTAATTTCTTTGGCCTCTTTGCTGCTGCTGCCTTGGATGCAGTTGCTCCAGGCTCAGTTGGTTTTGTTGTTGTCTTCTCTGCTTCAGGTGGTGCATCAGCACCAATTGTTTCTGCTGGTGCAGTTGCACCAAGTGCAACTGCACTGCACTGATCAGCAACATCTTGTGGTTGCTTCTCCTTTGCAGCAGTCTCTTCAGTGATTGATTTTTGACCTCTTTCTTTCTCCTTGGCTTGTTGTTTTTGTCCTTCCTCCACTTCCCTTGCTTGCACATCAGTTGGTTCTTTAGCCTTTCCTTCTTTACCAGATTTGTCCACCTCCTCCTCAGCTTCACCTGTTGTTGGGGTCTCTTGAGCAATCCCAGCTGCCTCAGTAATTCCCTTAAGCAGTGTTACAGAATCTTCTCTTCTTTTATCTGCTAGCTCTTTGAGCACTACTGCAATTGTGTTTTGCACTTGATCTGATGTGAAGAGAGATGCTGTTGGAATATGTTGGGGTGCAACAGCACTTGATGCAGTAGCATAAGATGCAGTTGCACCAGCTGCTGATACTTCAGGACCTCCTGTTCCAGTTTTCTCCCATGGTTCTTCATTAGTAACCTGCACATTTGCTTTCAAAATATTGGAGTTAGTTGGAACAATGGTGTCAGCTTGAGTGGTTTCTGGTTGTGTTGGTGGTGTTGGTTCTTTTGGAGTTGGTGATTTGTGTTGTGGTGATTGAATTGGTGAAATGGATGGGGATTTTTCTTGTTCAGGGGTGATTTGGGTTTGTTGCTTGGATGGGTTTATTGGAGTGAGAATTGGTTCTGCTTGTTTTTTAGCAGCCTTCTTCTTCCTTAACATTTCCTCCATGGTCAAATCTAAATCAGATATAGTTTCATCACTTTCCTCATCTTCATTTCTCTCCATTTCTTTCACTATTTTAACAGTTTCTGGGTCTTCATCAGTATCCTCCGAGTCTTCATCCAGAACTTCCTCCACTTTTTTCTTCTTTCCTTTTCTTTTTCCTTTGGTCTCCCTCTTTCTTTTCAATACCTTCTTCTTCTTTTCTTCTTTTTCACTCTCCTCTTTTTCTTTATCTTCTTCTTCTTCAAATACCCAGGATGGAAATTCTGGGGTGTCTAACACTGTGGGTAATTGAGAAATTTCCAAAAGCCTTTGTTGTAGCCATTCATGCTGTTCTTGTTGGAACTTCCAAACAGCTTGGTGCTTCTGCACTAGGTGCTCGTGCACCAAGTTTGGTTGTTATCTTGCTATTTTTCTTTCTTTCAACTCTGCAGATAAGGCTCCAGGTGGAAATTTTCTGTACTGATGTTCTTCAACAGTGATATGAACCCCTTGCTTCATACACAGTTCAGTAATCAAACATGGAAAATAAAGGAATCCTTCTGTTTTGTCTGAGCAATCTAAGATTTCCTTGTTGATAATTTTTCCAATGTTCACATTCTCATCAGTCAAGATTGAATCAAGAATGATCAATCTATCCTTAGAGACTGTGTAAGTGTGTGAAGTGGGCAGAATGGAGCAGTTTATGAAAATGTGCCAGTTTCCTAATTCTGGGATAAGATATTTGGTTTTCACCTTAAACTCAGTATGAGTGAACTTTTCCCATGGTGCATTAGGTACTGCTACCCTAGATTTAATGATCTCCATTTGTTTCTTCCCGTAGGTTTCCATTTTTTCATCAAAATTAGGACCATTATAGAACAGATTATAATGATCATTCAGTTTCTTTTCATCAAAAAAGATTTTTCTACCCCTAACAACAGAGAAGTTTTGAGATTTACCTCCCTTGCTATTCAGAATTCCAGCATAAAATTCTCTCACCAGTTGCTCCAAGTAGTAAGCCCTATGTTGAATGAATAAATCCCAATGTTGAGCATCAACGGTTGCTAAGAAATTTGGGTGTGCCCTCATCAGATTGTATCCTCGTTCTGGCCAGAATTTCATCTCCCAGAAGTGTGGGTTTGCCACATCAAGTGTAACAGTGACTGATGCAGTTGCACCAGAAGATTTCTTTGATGGTTCTGCACCTGCGTTCTTGCCAGAGGACTTTGTTGCTACCTGTTTGCGTGCCATTGTGAGAGATTGGGTTTTGAATTTGTTGAGAGGTTGAAGATGAATCAGTGTATGAATTTGGGAATTTTCTGAGAAAGAAGAGATTGTGAGACGTGGTTACTGTTTGCGTATTGAAAGAAGTGGTGAACGGTTACTTTTGGGTTAGTGGGATGGTTTAATGAGGTAAAGGTATGAGTGGAGGTTGATTTGATGGATGTTTCTAGCCGTTAGGCTATGTGGGCTAACATGCAAGGCTACACGTGTCTGTTTAGGTGAATCCACACCATTTAAACTGAAGTACATTGTGTTGCGCTGGCACTTCATCGAAATCATCCTCCCTTTTTGAAATTGTTGGTGCAGTAGCACTGGAAAGTGGTTCGGTGCAATTGCTCCTGATGAGTAATAGGTGCATTTGCACCTGGTGCAGTTGCACCGATTCCTGTTTATCTACAAAACACTTGAAAAACATCAAATTGCACAAAATATTAAATATTTATCAAAAATTTATGGGTTGCCTCCCATCAAGCGCTTGTTTTAAGAGTCTTTCAGCCTGACTTTTCCTTGTTTCAGGAATTTTCAAAATGAGTGGTGCTTTCACCTTGCACCACATGTTCACCATAATACATTTTCACTCTTTGCCCATTTACCTTGAAAGTGGTATTTGAGGCTGCATCATAAAGATCAACTGCGCCATGAGGATAGACTTTAACTAATTTGAATGGTCCTGACCACCTTGATTTTAATTTCCCAGGGAACAATTTCAACCTAGAATTGTATAACAGAACCAATCCTCCTTCTCTAAGTTCTCTCCTTTGGATCTTCTTATCATGCCATGCTTTGGTTTTAGCTTTGTACATTTCTGCATTCTCATAAGAGAAATGCCTAAATTCTTCTAATTCATTAAGCTCTAAAAACCTTTGTTTTCCTGCCCTAGTGAGATCAAAATTCAGCTTTTTAATAGCCCAATATGACTTGTTTTCTAACTCAATAGGCAGATGGCATGCTTTGCCATAAACTATCCTATAGGGGGACATACCTAATGGAGTTTTAAATGCAGTTCTGTATGCCCATAATGCTTCATCTAAGTGTAAGGACCAATCTTTTCTTGTTGGTCCAACCATTTTTTCAAGCATTCTCTTAATTTCCCTATTAGATAATTCAGCTTGTCCACTTGTTTGTGGATGATAGGCTGTAGCAATCTTGTGTTTGATCCCATATTTTGCAAGAAGTTTTTCAATAAGTTTATTGCAAAAATGTGAGCCTTCATCATTGATGATTGCTCTTGGGGTGCCAAATCTTGTAAAAATGTTTCTTTGAAGAAATTTGCTAACTGATTTGGCATCATTATTTGGTAATGCTACTGCCTCTACCCATTTGGACACATAATCAACAGCTACTAATATGTAATTGTTGCCAAAAGAAGGTGGAAAAGGACCCATGAAATCCATGCCCCAAACATCAAAAAGCTCAATTTCCAAAATATTAGTTCTAGGCATTTCATGTTTTTCAGAAATGTTTCCACTTCTTTGGCATTTGTCACAGGTTTTGACCCAATTATAAGCATCTTTAAATAAAGTGGGCCAGAAATAACCTGACTGCAATACTTTAGCTGCTGTTCTGTTGCTTCCAAAGTGACCTCCATATGGTGCTGAATGACAGTGCAGAAGCACTGCTTGCTGCTCTGATTCTGGAATGCACTTCCTCATTATTTGATCTGGACATATCTTATACAGATAGGGTTCATCCCAATAGTATTGCTTGATTATGTGGAAGAATCTCCTTCTTTGTTGATAGCTCATGTCCTTTGGTACAATTCTACTCACAAGGAAATTGACTATGTCAGCATACCATGGTGCAGTTGCACTTGGTATAATTGCACTGGCTGGTGCAATTGCACTTATTGCATAAGCACTTATTGTATTATTGGTAATTGCCAACAACTTTTCATCTGGGAAATTCTCCTTGATTTCTTGTGTACCTGCATTTTCACTTTCTAATCTAGATAAATGGTCAGCCACTTGGTTCTCCACCCCCTTTTTGTCTCTAATCTCAAGATCAAATTCTTGAAGGAGGAGAATCCATCTAATTAGCCTTGGTTTTGCATCCTTCTTTGCAAGCAAATACTTGATGGCAGAATGGTCAGTATAAACAATAACTTTAGTGCCAATCAAGTAGGATCTAAACTTATCAAATGCAAATACAACAGCTAATAACTCTTTCTCTGTCACAGTATAATTCATTTGAGCTTCAATAAGTGTTCTGCTAGCATAATAAATTGAGTGAAAGATTTTGTCATACCTTTGCCCTAGGACAGCTCCTACTACAAAGTCACTAGCATCACACATGAGTTCAAAGGTCCTGCTCCAATCTGGTGTTACTATCACTGGTGCAGTTACCAGTGCCTTTTTAAGCTTTTGAAATGCTTCCATACAGAGTTCATCAAAGTGAAATTGTGTATCTAATTGTAAAAGAGTACACAATGGTTTAGAAATTTTTGAAAAATCTTTGATGAATCTTCTATAGAAGCCAGCATGGCCTAAGAAGCTTCTGATTCCTTTGACAGTTGATGGAGGTGGTAATTTCTCAATGACCTCAATCTTGGCCTTATCCACTTCAAGACCTTTTTTTGAAATTTTATGTCCAAGCACAATGCCTTCTTGTACCATGAAATGGCACTTCTCCCAATTGAGTACTAGGTTGGTGTTTTCACATCTTTGGAGAATTTTTTCTAAATTTGATAAACATAATGGAAATGTTTCTCCAAAAACTGAAAAATCATCCATAAAAACTTCCATTGATTGCTCAATGAAGTCAGAAAATATAGACATCATGCATCTTTGAAATGTAGCAGGTGCATTACAAAGTCCAAAAGGCATCCTTCTAAATGCAAAGGTACCATAGGGACATGTAAAAGTGGTTTTTTGTTGATCCTTAGGTTCTATTGCAATCTGATTGTAACCTGAATAACCATCTAAGAAACAATAAAACTCTTTTCCTGCTAACCTATCTAACATTTGATCAATGAAAGGCAAAGGAAAGTGATCCTTTTTTGTGGCCTTATTGAGTTTTCTGTAATCCATACAGATCCTCCAACCTGTGACAGTCTTAGTTGGAATCAACTCATTCTTTTCATTGGCTATTACTGTCACACCCCCTTTTTTAGGAACACATTGTACAGGGCTAACCCATGCACTATCAGATATGGGGTATATGATTCCAGCATCTAGCCACTTAATTATTTCTTTCTTTACAACCTCTTTCATTATTGGATTTAGCCTTCTTTGTCCTTCTATGTAATTTTTAGAATTCTCTTCTAAAATTATCCTATGCATGCAAATTGAAGGGCTAATTCCTTTTATGTCTGCCATTTGCCAACCTATAGCTTTCTTATGCTTTTTTAAAGTACTAATGAGATCATTTTCCTGTTCTAATGATAGCTCAGATGATATGATAACCGGAAGTGTATCACCTTCTCCTAAGAAAGCATATTTTAAATGTTGAGGCAGTTCTTTCAATTCTAATTTGGGAGATTGTTCAATTGAGGGTAAATTTTGTTTAAGGTTAGGGTCTTCTAAATTAAGAGATTCATAAGTTCTAGCCCATACCTTAGGTGTTGGTTCTTCCTTTGGCAGTATGTCTTTTTCCAGCATTTCTTCTTCAGGAAGTGCATTTGCATCAGGTGCAAGTGCACTGGTAAGATGATCATACTGCTTGTTGAACTGCTTTTGCACCAAATGATCAAGAGAGATAATTGCTGAACATTCTTCACTTTCCTCTGCAGGATAATTCAAGGCATTCATTACATTGAATTTCACCTCTTGATCATTTACTCTCATGGTTAGTTCTCCTTTTTGCACATCAATCAATGTTTTCCCAGTTGCTAAGAATGGCCTTCCAAGAATAACTGGTACTTCTTCATCTGCAACAAAGTCTAGAATAACAAAATCTACAGGAAATACAAATTTGTCAACCTTTACCAAGATATCTTCAATGATTCCTTCTGGGTAAGCTATTGACCTGTCTGCAAGTGACAATGTTAAAGATGTAGGTTTAGCATGTCCAATTCCTAACTGTGCAAAGACAGATTTAGGCATCAAGTTGATGCTTGCTCCTAAATCACACAATGCACGACCTGTATAATAATTACCTATTGAAAATGGAATTGTAAAGCTACCTGGATCTTTTAATTTTCTTGGAATTTTGTTTTGCAAAATCAAACTACATTCTTTGGACAAAGCAACTGTTTCAAATTCACCTAATCTTCTTCTTTTTGAAAGAACATCTTTCATGAATTTAGCATAATTAGGCATTAGTTGCAATGCTTCAATCAAGGGAACATTAATATGCAATTGCTTTAGAACATTTAAAAACTTACTGAATTGCTTCTCCTCATGTGCCTTTTTTAATCTTTGAGGAAAAGGAGGAGGAGGATATTCAGGAACTAACCTTGGAGTTGGAACTTCATGAGATGCAGATGCATCAGGTGCTTCTGCATTTTGAGAACTTTTTTCATTTTTATTTTCTTCTCCCTTACCTGTACCTTCATTCTCATAAGGTTCTGCAAGATCTTTCCCATTTCTGAGAGAGATAGCTTTTACTTGTTCCTTACCTGGCCTCTGAGATGGACTTGCTTCTGTATTGGAGGGTAATGTACCTGTTGGTCTCTGATACAGAGCAGTTGCTAACTGACCTACTTGATTCTCCAAATTTTTGATTGATGCATCTTGGGCTTGCCTAGCTGTTCTAGTTTCACTAATGAAAGATTTGAGCAAACCTTCTAAGGAGTTATCAGTAGCAGGTTGTTGTTGTGGTGGCCTTTGGTAGTTTTGAGATTGAAATCTTGGTGGAATGGTTGGTGCAGTTGCACTTGGTGCAGTTGCACTTGGTGCAGGTGCACTAGTATTGTTCCATCTGAAGTTTGGATGGTCCTTCCAACCAGAATTATAGGTATTGGAGTAAGGGTTGTTATTCCTATTATAACTTACATAATTTACAGAGACAGGGTTGCTAGGACATTCCTCATAAAGGTGACCTCCTCCACAATAAACACAACTTACAGCTCCTGGAGGGGCTTGTTCTATTGCTGCTGCAGTGTTCTCAATTGGTGCAGCTGCACTAGATGCAGTTGCACTGGTTGTGGTGAAGTTTTTGAACATGTTTGCTAGTGAGGCTACTTGAGCAGATAGGGCTGATATTTCACTAATTTCATGTACCCCTGATGATTTCTTTTGGGTACTTACCCTCTCAGTAGGCCAACTAGAACTATTAGTAGCAATTCTATCAATCAATTCACATGCTTCATTATAAGACAGATTTAACAAAACACCACCAGATGATGCATCAAGCATTATTCTAGTTTGTGGTTCCAAACCATTATAAAATGTTTCCATCTGAATAATGACTGGAAGACCATGGTGTGGACATTTTCTTAAAAGTTCTTTCCATCTTTCCCATGCTTCAAACAATGATTCAGATTCTTTTTGTCTAAAAGATGTAATATCATTTCTCATTCTGGCATTTTTGATGGGTGGAAAATATTTTGACAAAAACTTTTCAGCCATTTCATTCCATGTATGAATAGAATTAGGCTCCAATGAATTTAACCATGATTTAGCCTTATCTTTCAAAGAATATGGAAATAGCTTAAGTCTAAATGCATCTTCACTAACACCAGGTATGATAAAGTTACTACATATTTCTAAAAACTGTTTTAAATGCTCATGGGGATCCTCATGAAGAAATCCACCAAATTGACCAATTGTTTGCAGCATTTGAAACATCATGGGTTTAAATTCAAAATGGACAGCCTCTATGCGAGGTCTTGCTATGCTTGTTTGCATGTTTTGATGATCAAACATAGCATAATCTCTCATAGGTCTATCTCTATCATTAATCATACCTATTGGTCCCATGCGAATGAATTGATTCCTGTGATCTGCATCAGCATCTCCTTGTGATCCAGGACCACCTCTGACTGAGGCTGGTCTTGAGCCTTCTCCTTCATTTTGTTGAGACATGGTATTGCTGCAACTGTGAAGTCTTTGTTTCTGGAGTCTACGCAACCTTCTAAACTGTCTTTCTATCTCTGGATTTAACTCAAATTCTGGTGATCTGTCTCTGGGCATAAGCTAGTGCAGTTGCACTAGGTGTAAATGCACCTGTTTCTGCACAGACAAACAAAATACCAGAATAACAAAACAAATAATAAAAAAAATAATAAACACTAATCTACTATCTTTAAAACAACAAAAATTAATGACAATCCCCGGCAATGGCGCCAAAAACTTGGTGTGTGAAAATAAGAGCGTGTGCAAGTATACACAGTCACAAGTTATAGTATAAAAGATCGAACCCACAGAGATTGGATTAACTCTTATGCGTTGTTGTAAAGAAAGGTAAACTAGTGTGACTACACTATTCAAAATGTTTTGGTTTTGGTTGAAGTTGAAATGAAAATAAATAAACAGAAAGCAAGTAAATTGTGTAAGAAATTAGTTGAGAATGAGAGTTGGGATGTTTTCACAAACTAAATCACTCTTGAGAATATTGTGTTTTCTTGTGGTGCAATTGCACTTAGTGCAGTTGCATCAGTGTGTGCTGGTCAGCTACTTTCGTCAGAGTTTCGTTACAAGCTCTATATGATCCTGTTTTTTTGCGGTAAAGAGTAGGGTTGTCAGTGCCTCTCTCGCCCCCTTACAGATAATCTAAGTTGCTTAAGTAAGTACACTCTTGTATCTTAAGATCTCTACACTTTTGTTGTAAGGACTATGTTAATCTTAAGTTAAGAATTAACATGGAATTAACAAGCTAACTTTATTAAAACAAGTTTAATAAGAAGCTTTATTAAACACTTATCCTTACTTAGTTCTTGATTTCTAGTTATAAGCCAATTAAGTGAATATAACTCTACTTGTTCTAAGTGATCAACCTTAAAACAAGATTAAGAATTTAAACACAAGAACTAAAGTGCACACCACTTGAAAACACAATAACTTTCCTCAAAAGATCATTGGAAAGCTAGAACATCCAAACTCAAAAGAGTTTAGCTCATGATGAGCATGATAAAGCAAATATAAGTGGATGAAAGCATATTGCAATAAAGAGAAGTACAAGAGAATTCAAAAGAGTAACAAATGGAAAACTCTTGCATATATTTGCTTACAACTAATTTCTTGCACCTATTAGCTCTTTGAAGAAGTGAAGAAAGAAGTTGTCAATTTCCTCTTACCTTCCTCTCAAACTAACACTATGAAACTAAAAGAAAAATAAAACTTTGAAACTAAAAAAAACTAAAATAAAAAGAGTATATGATATATGATATGATTCTCTACAATTTGGAATATTTTCAAGTGAGGAATTTGAGTCCTATTTATAGCCTTGGAGATTTCCTTCATGTTGAGGTTTCCTTGCTAAGTTAAGTTAACCAAACCATGGTTACT
This sequence comes from Astragalus glycyphyllos, assembly GCA_963573325.1. Taxonomy (NCBI): domain Eukaryota; kingdom Viridiplantae; phylum Streptophyta; class Magnoliopsida; order Fabales; family Fabaceae; genus Astragalus; species Astragalus glycyphyllos. The sequence goes on along the minus strand of OY754314.1, from coordinate 12,815,624 downwards.
TTTTAAAAGTTGAAGATCAGCTTGGCTTTCAACACTTATCCTTAATTTGTGGTCCAACAAATGGTTGCCACATGTCTTGTAGGATAGATTTTTGTGAAGCCTTTTTGATTGTAGGCGCCTCCTTTGCAAGTGGCCATGTGTTCCCATGTGACTTCTGAGCAAGCAGCAATCCAACTAAGCATTATGGCAATGGTAAGAATTGAGGTGCTTCCAATGTGGGGTTGTGAGCTGCTTCGGTGCAGAGTGGTGCAGTTGCACCAAGTGCAATTGCACTGCCTGGTGCAGTTGCATCAACTGGTGCAATTGCACTAAACTGCGGCTGCACTGAACAAACACATCAAACATACCAATATACAATAAAATGCTAAGTTATGGACTTCTCTTATCTGTAAACCATAAATGTTGTTATTTTATTCATACTAACATATTTAACATATAATAGACTTGATATTGGGCATTTATCTAAGTGAAAAAGCACAAATAACTCTATATAAAATAGAGTTATCATCAAGCACGCATTCCCGGGTGGAGCCCTAGTCCTACTTGACATGGAAGGACATGAACTTCCAAAGCCAATAAACTCAGATGCTGTTAAGAAGTTTTATGCCTAGAAAAAAAGAAAGAAAGAAAAGAAAAATAGAAAGATCCCGCTAGATCGAAAACCCAAAAGGGCGGTCTCGGCAAAAATTAGGGATAATAAAAGAAAGTCCCCCTAGATTGAAAACCTGAAAGGGCGGTCTAGATAAAAATTAGGGATAAAAAGAGCCTGCTAGATTGAAAACCCAAAAGGGCGGTCTAGGCAAAAAATAAGGCAGAGAAAAGAAAGAAAAAAAGAAAGGCATAATATGGCAGAAGGACTCACGAGCATGCTTACACTGTGACAATATGGTTCTAATGGCTGCGTGGAAAGAAGTTAGAATCAGATTCCACTCTAATAGTTGCATTAAGGTTTCTCAAGAGGATTGGCAGGTAGGGGATTGACTCAGTCACAATGGGGCAAAGTTCGTGTGAAGTTTCCTACTTATGGCCTTCTTTCCTTTCTGTATTCTTTCTTACTAGTCAATACCGAATAAATCTGGCTATTATCCATTTTGTTCACGCATTTGTTATTGATCATGCATTCACAACCTATTCATTTAGCTTTTTTCCTTTGTTCTTGCATTCATGACTGACGCGTTTAACCTATGTCTCAAGTAAAATGGTTTAAGTTTGACAAAACTTCAAGACGAATGTGTCAGTAACACTTTAATAATTGGAATCATAAAAAAAAAACGGGGGGGGGGGGGGGAACTCAGTTGGCTGGGGAGAATAGACCCACACGTCGCACAAAGAGCGTCGAAACTTGAAGGTCTCGAGGTTGTCCCTAGCAAATCTTGCATAAAACTTAAGGGGAGTGCATTCAATCAGGTGAATAGAGGGATCAATGTTATGAAAAATCGACAATAGTCGCAAGGAAGAGGCGAAGGCGAGTAGATGAAAGTTTGATTGGTCAAAGATCTTTAGTTCGCAGCAATGGTTCTAGTTCTAAGACAAAGGCATCCACAAGTAAACATGCATTACATTGTCTTTTAAATTTCGTGCTATCGATTCAGCTCTGGCACTGCTTTATTTTCATGCTACCGGTTCAGCCCTGGCATTGTCTTTAAATTTCGTGCTATCGATTCAGCTCTGGCATTTGTCTTATTTTCATGCTACCGGTTCAGCCCTGACATTGTCTTTAAATTTCGTGCTATCGATTCAGCTCTGGCATTTGTCTTATTTTCATGCTACCGGTTCGGCCCTGGCATTGTCTTTTAAATTTCGTGCTATCGATTCAGCTCTGGCACTGCTTTATTTTCATGCTACCGGTTCAGCCCTGGCATTGTCTTTAAATTTCGTGCTATCGATTCAGCTCTGGTACTGTTTTAAATTTCATGCTATCGGTCTCGCCCTGGCATTGTCTTTAATTTTGTACTACCTAATTGTGCATATTTCACCAATTAAAATTGAGGTTCATATCTGTACTTATTCCTTACTTTGATAATACAACAAAACATAGTTTTATGTATTATCTCGTAAGAAAGTAAGTACAGAGGGGGTAACTGTGAACACCCAATTTTAACCGGTACCTATTGTCCATTTTTCTTTTACAAAAAAATGCAATAAAATAAACCTCTTTTCGAGCATGTTTGACTTTTTACGCGTGTTCATTGTGTCACACTTCTGGCGATACCTCGTTTCTTTAGTTTGGTGCGCTTTATTTGGTTACGAGTATTTAATCACTATGAAAGGGTGGTTGATTACGCGTGTCATGCGTATTATTTTTATTGGCGTTATCGTTATCGTTATTATTTAATTTAACTTTTTAACCAAAAAAACTCAATAAAATAAAAAAAAGGATATAATAATATGATAAGTTTAAATGAGGGAATGGCGTGATGTTGCAATTGTTGTTGTTGTTATTCAGGTTGTAATGACAATGATACAACTCAAAAATAATAGGATCTAAATAGAGCTGTTATTATAATACAATAACTGATAGCAAAATGGGGGATGAGCGTGGTCTTCATTCTCTTCACAGAGGGCAAAATCTTTTTTAAGCATAACAAGTGATAAAGGACAACAAACCAAGCTGTCCTAGCAAGGGGCTCTACACCATCAGCAGCTAGCTAGTTTGCAGAGGCATACATGACAAATTGTTGCAGCGATAGGCCTAGGCTTCAAAACTTTAAATGGAGGGTCTCATCTTTCTATGCACATCCTGCTCTGAGCAAGTAACCACAAATAAGGTTTAGGAAATCAGATAATAGTCAAACAAGTCTATTTTTGTGATGAAATAGAGACTTGGAGGAAGAAATTTGTTGCAGGAAAACCTAAGACATCAAAACATGAAAGTCTTGAGAAAATACAAGATCAGAGTCTCAAAAAATTGACCATTCAGTGCTCTTATCTATTCAATTGTGGCTATAAATACAGCTTCAAAACGTAGTAACTGGGGGGGTGACAGATACACATTACAGAAACCAGATTTTCGTTTGTGTAAAATAGAGAGAAAATACTGTGAGAAGTTTTTGTTGAAAAAAGAAAGAAGAAGCAGTTAGAGGCAGCAAAGCACAAATATTTTTCAGAAACTGGAAAAACAGGTTGGCTTTTGAGAACAACTTGAGTTTTAAGATGTAGAAAATATGTGTTTCCTTCGTTTTATTTTATAGTTCTGTGGAAAAAAATGCACCTTGAACACCACCACCACCACAACCGTCACTGATACTGTCGCCACCGTGAGCTCCGCCGCGGTCAACAGTACTCACCTCTCCCTCTTCTTTCCCTTCCCCTACGGTTGTGCCTTGTTATCTTATGTACTGGTTGCTTTGTCTCTCTCTCTCTCTCTTTCTTATGTTCTCCATTTATTCTTTTGGTTTTTTTCTCTCCCCTTTGAAATGATATGTGCGTAGAGTGGGGATGATGGGGTGTCAAGTCCCTGACCCAAATCTCTTCACACTTCCTTTTTTGTTTATTATATTTATTTTTATTTAACTTAATAAGATGAATACTTTCGATGAAACACACTGCTCACCCACCTTTTCCTCCTTATTTTATTTTATTTAATTATTTACTTATTTATTTAGTTATTTATTTATTTTAGATGTTCGTTTTAAATCCAAAAAAAAAAAGGGGAATCTGAGCACCTTTGGTGCTGGCATACATACCCCCCTCAAGTCCCTTCACCTTTTGTTTCTTGTCCTTTTATTTTATCATTCTATTGTTTTAAGAAAAAAATTAAATTAACAATTGTTTGTTTTTTTAGTCAAAAAAAGTGGAATCTGACCCTATTTTGTGAGAACCAACGCCCTCCTCACCATTTTCTTCCCACGTGATCTGACCCTATTTTATTATTATTAATATTACTTTTAAAAAATTTGATTTTACTTTATTTTGTCTCTTGCTTTTGTTTTTCTTATTTATTCTAATAAAATTAGGGATACTCTTTTGTCCGGTATAAATAAAAATTGGGTTTGATTGAGATGTACATCTTGTCAATACTCGGTTTAAGAGACTTTAGCTGTACGGCTTTGATCTTAAACCTCTTTCAAAATTAAAATAAATTAACAAACAAATATTTTCTCGAAGAACTACGTAGCATTTGATTCTCCGCACATGGAGATACGTAGGAGCGGGGCTTCCCCGTCAAGCCAAATTAATATTTTCCAAATAAATAATCATTTTTTTCTTTAACACCTATTTTCCTAAAAACTAAAAAATGGGATTGATTGAGATGTACATCTTGTCAATTCCGGTTTAAGAGACTTTAGCTGTACAGCTTTGATCTTAAACTCCTTCAAAAATAAAATCAACCAACAAACAAACTTTTTTCAGGAAGAACTACGTGACTTTTGAGTTCCTCATTGCACCAGAGGATACGTAGGAGCGGGGCTTCCCCGTCAAGTCAAAATTGAATTTTTCTAAATTAGTCTTTATTATCTTCTACTATTAAATACTACTTTTGGGTAAACAAATGATTAAATAATTTATAATTGCACAATCAAATTTAGGGTAACCGTCTTAAGACGGATGTACTAGGGGTGTCGTGGAATTTAGTTTTCGCCCTTCCCTTTACATAATCGACTCCCGAATCCAACCTAGTTTTCACAGACCAAATAATCTTAAAGGTAGGTTTTTCTCAATTTTTCCTATTTAATAAATTGGGTGGCGACTCCCAAAAATTACTATTTTTGAGCCGTCTACGTCAGGGCTTCGGTCACGACAACGCTTCACCTTAACAACATTTGATTTATCTTTGAACTTTTTAAGCAAGTCCTAATCAATCATAATCCCTCAAACATGAAATGTTTTCTCAAATATATTCTCGATGAGTCCCTCACATGAACTTTGAGAGAACCTACCAATGAGGTCAGATATGTCCTACGAAAACCCATAGGATTTATATTCAACATTATTCAATAAATAAGTATTAGATATTGTTGGATATTCAATAGTATCCCTATTTAAAACACTAAAAGCTCCTCCGAGAGTTCAAGAAGCTCTGAGCAAGACTTTTCAATCAGGCTCACTGCATCGTGATTAAACAAAACAAAAGTTGCAAATTCAATATCATATATATGACACACAACTTCACAATAACCTGAGATAAATTTATATATGACACACAGCTTCACAATATCCTAATTGCACTACTATTTATGATAATTTTAATATTTGGATTTGAATAATTGTATTCACTCTATCCATATCATATTCATCATTGCTTAGTAGTTACTTACACGAACCCAAAATTACTACTTAAAGTAAGTTGAATGCCATGTGAGCACAAATGAAACATAAAATTGAATTCTAGTTTTATATTTTACAACCCCAACATGTACTAAAATGAAAGTGCAATGCAAAAGACAGAATATTGGTAAACGGAATAAAAAATTTAAAGTTGAAAAGAATGGGGAAAACCAATATGCAGTTATAAGAATACTTACGGAATGAACCCAAAACAAGTTCAACACCTATGTTGTAACAACACGGCTACTTTGTTGCTCTTGTGCTTCTGATAGTCTCCATCTTCTCTCGATAGTGGTTCTGGTCGAAAGGATTTTCAAAACTACAACATTGATCAAAACAGGAAAAAAAACCACATTGTTATAAGGGTGACAATAACACTTCCGTAACCGGACACCCATAGGTGTACCTTCATCGCTGCATCAACACATTTTTGTTACTATTATAGCAATATCTCACTATTTTCTACATCTGCTATTCTGGGTCTGGTTATATATATTGGGGAGTATACCTGTATACAATACAAATGTAAGAACAACTATATCCTTAATTTTTCACTATAGAGGTTGACTATATTGTAGGCACAGTCTTCAATCTATTTATTGAAATGAGATGATTGCAAAATTGATAAACTTAGGAAGTACTCCAAAACAATGTTATGATTTCAAAAGCTGAATTTTTTTAGCCATAAAGATACTGCACTGCCAAAATTCCTCTAAAGCTTTTACATCACAGAAGCCAAAGGGGAAAAAAACCATTTGAACATGATTGAAGAAAATTTAAAAAACTTCAAAGAATAAAATATTACCAAGCAAAAGCAAAGAAAACCCATTTAGTTTGACATGATAAAAAGACAAACTTTACAATAGAAGAAACTGAATCAAAAACAAATCATGGTAAGGTGCTGAAGAAGTTGTGGTGGTTTAGAACATCGACGTCTTGTGGCGGTGGAAGTGGCGAATATCGATCTTCATCCTTCACACAGTATTGTGGCCAACTTTGTTATGATGCTAACGAAGGAAATTCTTCAGAAATTTAGGGAAAAACGAAACCCTAACGAAGGAAGATAGAAGGAGTGATGGTCCATGGAGAGAGAAATGCAGCGCTTTGTTTCTTCTTATTTTCTTCTTTCGTTGCTTTGCGTTTTGAGTTGATCAAGATGAAAGAAGATATGAAGGACAAACTTTTGTAGTTCATCAAAAAAAGATTGAAATTTTGTGAAAGAAAATGAGAGAAAAAGAAGGAAGAGGAATGTGCAAATGAGAGACGAAGAGAGATTGTCGAGAGAGAGATTGGATCCACAAAATTAGCATTGTATTCATTACTGGATCCACAAAATTAGCATTGTACTCATTATTTGTTTTTGTTTTTTTGAAACTGTCAGCTCCAATCAATGTTATTAAAACGACCCGGTGATCAACCCGAGCAGGTCACTGGGTCATTGGGTCAATGGTTGAACCGAGGGGTCACTAATTGACCCGCATGACCCGATATCAATAAATTTGGTATTAAATTAATATGAGAATTAGAAAAATGTAAGATATTATATGTCAATAATTTTAAATTTAATATAATTTTGAATTAAAAACAAATTTGAAAATCAATAAAATTACTCATATTTAATAACATTCTAGTTAATAAATATATAGAATCTAAAATCTATGGAAAGTGATACAAAATATTAGATGTCAAATAAATATGATATATAAATGTAATATATAAGTATTAAAATACATATAAATAAATATATAAGTATACATATAAGCATATAAATAAATAAATATGCTTCAAAAAAAAATATAATTAGTAGGTAATAGGTTTTGCTAGAAATAAAAGAAAAAAAAGGTATATATTCTATAATACGCCTTAGTTACAACAAAACGTGGTTGCTCAAATGGTTAGTGTTGGAAGGTGCAGGTGTGAGGTTTTGTTCGATCCCCTGATTCTTCATTTCTGAGATATATTTCGAAATTAATTTTCAATAAAAGCTGAGGTGGATGCCACGTATTTAGTTGGAGATGTGTGTGGCTTTTTCTGATTGGTCCTAGTTGTAAGCCTACATGAACAAACTCAAAACTCATGATTTATATTACTTATGATGATTATGATAATTTATTTCTACACAAGTTAATACAGTCAAGAAGAGGAAGAAGAATAAAGAAAAATATTAATTAACAATCATAAAAATATCAACTACTCTACTTTTTAAAGATACACGTTAGTGGATCCATACAACACTCACAAAAAAAGCAAGAGGCAATACTTATTGCCATAAATCACTACAAGAAACAAGCTTATTACCAACGAACCGCAATACTTATTGCCATAAATCACTACAAGAAACAAGCTTATTACCAACGAACCATGACCATATCGCTAAAAGTCTAGTTACCAACAAATGTGTCTTTCGCTAATGGCGAATAGGGAACAAAAAATTACTGACGGATATGGACGTTAGTATTTTGAGGTTACTGACGGGCATGGTCATCGGTAATTAAGTGTGTCAAAAACCTACTTTATTATCGACAACCATGCCCATCAGTAACATTCAATAAACCTAGAACTATGCAGGCAAAACCTCATTTTTCTTTTCCCTCTTTCTCTTCTCTTCTCTTCTCTCCCTCTATATCTCAGTCGTAAATAGGAGCCACCACAACCACCACCGCCGTTTCCACAACCGTACCCATTTCGATCGTCACCACCAAAGCGCCACTCTTGTCTCCCTTACAAGCCTCCTATTCTTTGTTACAAGTTGGCTCTCTCTTCTCTCTTTTGATTTTTGCTTTTTTCGTTTTTCAGTTTAGGTTTATGAATGCTTTTAGTTAAGGTTGATGAATTTTTTCAGTTGGAGTTGATGTTTAGATTGATGAATATTTTCGATTTAGGTTGATGTTTAGAAGAAGAACAAGGACTACGAATCACTATTTTGAAATTGCAATATTGTTTGTTGAAACTGAGATAGGATTATGGAATTGCTATGTCGAAATTGCTAATTTGGAAATGTTGAAACAGAGATAGAAGAACAAATAGGAATTTGTAAATGTTGCTTAAATTGCTATTGAGATAAATGAATAAGGAATTGGAATTGAAATTGCTCAAATTGATATTGATGTTCTAGAAAGTTTGTTATTTTGTTGTTGGTTATAGAAAGGTGAGGAATTGACACTCACCCTTAATTGTTATTAAATTGTTGTTAAATTTACTTTTCTTGATGGAAAAGGGTGAGGAGTTGACCCTTGTTGTGCAAAAAGATGTGCAAGTATACACAGTCTAAAAACAAGTAATACAACGATAAGTAGAGATCGTACCACAGGGATTAGATTAATTTTTGAGAGTTAAATAAAAGATGATTGGTGTGTGTATAAACAGAATCTATAATAAGCAAGTGAAGGATGGATTGTAATTCAATTGAGAGAGATAGTTGAAATGCACTTTTCTAAGTAACTCACTTGATAGCATTATGTTATACATGATGCTCCTACTATGGATGCTGTAGCAAAAGATGTGTGCCTTTCAACACTAACGTCAGAGTTTCATTACAAGTCTTATGTCTATGCTCCTAAATAAGTTCACCCTTGTATATTAAGCTCCCACAATATCATCCTATGGATTATACTACCCTATGTCTAGGTTTTAGTATGGTTTTAACAAAGTTTCCTTTTATTAAAACATTTATCCATATTAGTTCTTGATTTCAAATCATAACCATGTTTGTTTTTATAACCCTACTTATTCTAAGTGATCAACCTCAAAATAAGTTTGAAAGAATTATATCACAAGAACTTAAATTGTGAATATCAATATAACATAATAACTATTCAAGGTTCGTTACAAAGCTAAGGCATCTCAACTAAAGATGTTAGTTCATAATTGACATGACTAAGCTCATATCAACAAAAAGATTCATGTTCATATGATTGAAAATACAAAGAAATGAAAGTAAGATATAAATTATACAAGTGGAGTTCCTTTGCATAATCTTCCTAGCAATGCTGGGGCAATCACCTCACAACAATGATACAGCAACAAGAAATGGTATAAAAGTAGAGAGAGAACACTACAAGAATAATCTGTATTACCGGCGGATTTAATCCGCCAGTAAATTACCGGCGGATTTCAGTTACCGACAGATTTTGGTTCCCAATAAATTACCGGCGGATTTGGCCTATATTTCCGGCGGATTTAAATCCAACGGTACATTACCGGCGGATTTTATTTGTTTTACCGGCGGAACAGGTTTTTGAAAAAAAAAGAGGGAAAAAAGTAAATCCGCCGGTAACAACTATTACCGGCGGATTTAATATGATTTTTTTTTTAAATAAATCCGCCGGTAATACCCCAATATCCACCGGTAATGAGCAGTCGTCCGCGGGCAACGTAGCGCCTTAAAAATCTGCTGGTAAAAGTGATTTCCGCCGCATTTTTTGATCTTTTTTTAAAAAAAGTAATTACAATCCGCCGATAGTTAACAGTTATCCGCTGATAATTGACCGGCTAAAATAGCTGCCGGTAATTGCGTTTTTCGGTGGATTTTTGAATTTTTTTTAAAAAAGATTAATTAAATCCACCGGTAATAGATAGATACCTGCCGGTAATGGACCCATTGAATTATCCGTCGGTAATTGCAATTTCCGGCGGATTTTTTGAATTTTTTTTAAAAATAATTAATTTGAATCCGTCGGTAAGTGATGTGAATCCGCCGGTAACGTGGCAAAATCCGCCGATAATGTTGACACATCCGCCTGTAGCAGAATTTCCGCTGGTAACGGCTATTTCCGGCGGATTGTTTTCGGAAATTGCACCCCAACTGGCCGTTGGAGTGGGCTTATATATAGTGAATCAATTCGAATTCACTCCTCATTCTCTCCATTCTCTTCACTTACCCAAAAATTCACACTCCATTCTCTCCATTCTCTTCTTCTCTTTCCATTCTCTCCATTCTTTTCTCCATTTTTCTGTTGCTGTTCATCTCTTTTCAAAGTATATTTTTTCACTCTCCTCTCTCCATTCTCTTCCTTTTCTGATTGTTTTAGTTTATATATTTTGTTTTAAATAAATAGTTAGTTAATATTTGTTGTGTTACTTATTTAGCAATTGGTTGGAGTTCGGTTGAAGTTCCTGTTCGTGAAATTGGAAACTAGCTTCAAGTCAGAGACTTCTCAACACTACAGGTTAGTTATCAAGTTATTTGTATCTAAATGTTTTTTTGTTGAATGTTGATAAAATCTGTTAATTTAAAAACTATAGTATGTTAAAAATTAGTTAAATATTAGTTAAAATAACATAATATAAAATGTTACTATTTTTTTTAATTTTTTAATGTATTTTTTAATGTATTACGAATTATTAATTTTTATTCTAATATGTTACAATTTTATTTATTATTTTTTAATATATTAAGAATTCTAATATAATTTATTTTAATATGTTACTATTTTATTCTAATATGTTAATATTTTATTTATTTGTAATGTATTTCTATTTATTCTAATATTTTATTGTTTTATTTATTTTTAAAATGTATTACTATTTATTGTAATATGTTACTATTTTATTTATTTTTTAATATATGTTACTATTCTAACATTCTTTAATCTAATAAAAATAAATAATGTATAAAGTGTTATTATGATGATATAAAATGTTGTTATTAAAAAACGTCATTATCTAAAATACGAATTAAATTAAAATAATGTGTTATTAAATTAAAATTAATATATTGTAATTATATTTGAATCATAGTTAATTATTTAGTGTAATATATTGTGGTATTTATTAAATTAAAATTTGTGTTATATTTTTTAAAATAAAATATGTGTTACATTTACTATTACTAATTATAATGTAATTATTTTTTTTATTTTAATAGTTAGAATCACTATATATTAATAAATATTAGTTAGTAGTTTATTTATTTTGTTGGGTATAATTAAAATTTGTATACCAATGTGTATTAGTCTAATAGGCATATTTGATAATTAAAATTTGTATAACAATAGTGTATTGTTCTAATACACATGTTTGATATATATATATATATATATTAAGAACATCGATCCACAAAAAAATGGATCGTAGTTGGATGTATGATCGAATGTATTATGGAAGAGCTGGGTTGAAGCGGCGTTTTGTGCAAGGAGTCGAAGAGTTTGTTCTTTTTGCCATGCGTCAAAAAGAATTTGAGCAACTAGGAGGAATTAGATGTCCTTGCTCCAAACGTAGGTTTCGATCTATAAAAAATGGAGATGAGGTTCGACTTGATTTGTACAATAACAGGTTTTTCGCAAATTATTGAATATGGACTCGTCATGGCGATGTAGCAGCTGGAGTTCGTGCAGTTGATAATGTTCCTGTTCAAGCAGAAGGTGGTCCCACCTCAAGTCCAGTCGTAGAAGCTGCCACATCAAGTGGTAATCCAACGACTACGGGATATCAGTTGCTTGATGTTTTGAGGAACCACAATATGATGCTGAAGAAGTTCCAAATGAGGAAGCTGAGAGGTTTTATTTGTTCTTGAGTGAGACAAATAAACCAATATTTGAAGGATCTAAGGACTCTAAATTATCAATGTGTGTTCGGTTGTTGGGGCTTAAGTCTCAGTTTAATGTTGCTGAATTGTGCATGGAATATATGACTAAAATGATGTTGGATGCAACCCCAATCAGAGGACTTTTGCCTCAGAGTTATTATGATGCTAAAAGATTGGTATCGAGCTTGGTTTAAAATCCATAAGAATTGATTGTTGTGTGTTTGGTTGCATGATCTATTATAACAACGAGTTTGGCTTAGTATCTCGCGTTTACCGGCAGATTTTCCACCGGCGGTTCTTCCGAGGGAAAAATCGGCTGGTAACCGTTACCTGGTGGTGTTTTTCCGGCGGACTTCCTGCGGATAAAATCCGCCGGTAATGGCCAATTTCCGGCGGACTTATGCTTTTTCTGGCGGATTTTTCCCGCCGGTAATTACCGAAATTCTTGTAGTGGAAGTTGCCAATTTCTTTCTATCCTTCGAACCAAAGTAGTTTATCTAAGACTAATTCCTAAACTTGAGATGATTTCCAATGAAGAGATAAGGATGTATTTATAGGCCTCTTGAAGTGGAGTTGTCTTGGGCAACAAGGTTACCTAAAGATGAAATTAGGGTTTCCTTTTTCCAACTCATCTCAAAAGCTTTGATGTGATCTTCCATCATGCAAAAGAAGAGGTCCAATGAGGAGAGGACAAGTGTCTCTTAGGAGGGTGATTTTTGTGAGCTATGGTAGGCGCCGCAATCTCCCACTTGGTCATTTGCTTTGCTTTTGACGCATCATGACATCATCACTTGGATGCTGGAGCATTTTGTGTTGTGAAGATTGTTGAGGCAATTGATGTTGTCACTGATGCTGGGGCAATGCCTCTTCCTGTATTGCTAGGGCATCTATTGCTGTAGCAATTGAATAAACCCATAAAATACCATAAAACATATGAAATAGTCATGATGTATCTCAAACTCCTCTTTATCTCTAAATGCTGATTGTCTTTTGTTTTCCTTTATTTACTAAACATTCATACTGAGATTCTCCCAATTATTTAGTTTTGAACAAGTAATGACACCCCCAAACTTAAATAATTGCTTGTCCTCAAGTAATAACACTTGAACAAAACTTAATGGTGGACAGGGTTTGGAGTGGAGAGATGAGAGGTTTGGGGTGTTTGAGGGGAGTGTGTAGGAGATGGAGGAGAAGAAGAGGGATGAAGGATATGGGGGAAATTTTTTAGAATGGTAGCGTTAAGTTGGTAATTTCATAGGTTAAAGAAGTGTGTGGTGAGTATGAGGGTACGTGGGAAAAGCTAAACCAAAAAAAATCAAAACAAAAGTTCATTATGTTGCCAAACTAGAAACCAGCACCAGTCTCCGTGACGCAAAGGAATCATTCTCTTTCCCTTTAAATATATTTCACAAAAAATGGACATCCACAAGTTTAAAGTAATTTTGTTTTCATTCTAGAAAAGTTAATCCAATTGTAAAGATGCATGATTTTTATGGATAAGTTGTTGTTGGATTGCGGCCTCAATGCCAGGTATCATTAGAATAGAAAAAATATTAAAATATATATGGTGTTAAATTTTGTCAAAAATGATTAAGCAGATTCTCCACGTATGTGGAACCTAAAGATCTAATAATATACACATCAAGAATAAACCAGTTCATTAGTGACATTATTTTAAATTAAAAATACAGGGCACGCCATTATTATGTGTAAATGCACCAAATTTTGTTGTTCTTATCATCATTGTCTTTCAACCTAACAGAGATGAGTGGCGTAAGCACGTCAAAATTAGAAGCATTTTGCATTTGGAATTTACTTGAGCAACTTAATTGCTCCATCCTATACTGCCACGTACACACTTGCGTGCCAGCAAGAAGTGCTAAGATAATTCAAGGCAAATGTACCGGATTATACCAACAATACTAGCGGTATGCCTATGCATACGCACGATGCTGTCGTGTTCTTTTTATGAATGGACTCGGAAAGAATTTTGTTAGCCCGAACATTATCCTGTGAAAATCAAAACAAATTTAAAATAGATAAAAAAAGAGTTTCAAATACAAATTTGTATAAATATTAATAGAAATGAGTGCTACAACATCTTTTCAGTTGTTGCTTTAGAATAACGAATTCCAAATAGTAATATAAAGCATACAATATATCATTGCTAGGCTCTAAACTTGACCTTTTTCAGTTGAGAAAAAAATTAATTCACGTTTTAAGACGATAATAATATGTCAACAACATGTAATATTTCCCGTAGAGACTAAAAAACAAAATTGTATTTCCAAAGAAGGAAAAAACTTATTGATAAAGAAAGAACTGAATATTAAAATTCTGTCAAAATTTGAAAAATTTTAAAATAGTAAAGAGGAAAAATATGGAGACATGTAGATGAAATTAAAGTATTTGTGGTGAAAATTAGAGAAATGAGAAAGTTAGAGGAAGAAATAGGAGGATAAAAAACATAAAGAATATTAAGAAGAAAGATGGGTGAGAGAGAGAAGGTGAAAAGTGAGAAATGTTTGAAAAAGTGTGTGAGAGTGAGTGAACAAGTGAAATTACCAAAATATCCTCCAATTACATAGTTAGAAAAAGGGTAGATTGATGTTTTGGTAGTGAGTTATTTGTTGTGTAGATAGATAGATAGATAGATAGATAGATAGTAGATTCCCACGATATTTATACCCCGTAAAATAGTGTGAAGAAAAGTTTGCAACCTCCCAGGAATTATTATCGTGAGAATAGTTTGGGCTAGTCTGGGGTAGCCTTTAGATGGCATGAGACTTGCCTACTTTAAAAATATTAAGCTTGAGTCTAGCCTTTAGTTTGTCATAGGCCTGTTTTTAAGGCTCGAATTTGACCTAACTGTTTTGAAAGTTTCATAAGGCCTGTATACTTGTTTAAAAGTTACTTCACTATCCTTTTCACGGAAGCCCTAACGTAGTGTGGACTTTCTTAATTAGACTAAGCAGCGAACACACCAATGAGATTAAGCTCTATATTGAAATATAACACGACGTTTGAGGGAATTAATTAACTTTAGGATACTGCCTATTTAAATTTTAAATTATAATAATATAGGTGGTCAAGACGATGGTAAAGGAAATGTATACTTCGCATAAGCCAGAACTTATTTTTCTTGCAGAGGTGTTTTATTTTTACTTTTTGCATGTTTTGACTCTTCCAATGGTCATGTTGGACGAGTCAAAGCTCCAACAGTCATATTGACCAAGTTAGAGACGTTATGGTTTTTGGTCCAACGGTCAAAAGAGTCATTGGCTTTTCGTTTATTCCCAACGGCTATATCCTACTCGCCTATCAAAGAATGGTCTATCCCCACTTCTCACTCACACCAAAAACTTGAAGTATTTCCAAGTTTTCTCTCGTCTCTCTAAACTTCTTTCTTCTTATCTAGAAAACTTGAAGCATTTCCTAGTTATTTTCTAAAGAGTGGTTTTCATAACCATATTGAGGGGTTATATCTAAGAGCGGATTTTCACAGTGCACTGATTTTTTTGTAGCAGTTTCGACTGGGATATTTTATCCTAGGGACGTCGTGGTTGATATCCCTTTTGCACAATTTTCAGCAGTGCCACGAAACGTCTTCAAAAGACTGACCTAGTCCACTCATCCTAGAAATCTCTTCGGCTTGATTTTGAAAAAAAAAAACTATTTCGAAATAACAGTTGGTAATTTCATTACATCTAATAACAATAATGACAACACCTCAAACGTTTAGAGACCAAAATGACTGTTTACCCTTGTGTTATATGGCCTAACTCGTTGGGCTTGGTGCAATATTCCTACGCGCGGACTTAACTTTTGGCCTTGAATATCAGGCCCATGCTTTTCCCACATCCCTCCCTACTCACCACACACCCCCTAAACCCAAATATTCCAACACTACCCTGAGTGAGAGAACGCGTTTGCGTGCTATTCGGTTGAGGTCAACCGAATATATTCGGCTACACCCAACCGAATATATTCGGTTGATCTCAACCGGACGTTATAGAAAAGAATAAGGGATGTGTTGTTAAATTTTGTTACTTCGGGGGAGGGTAACCGAAATAATTCGGTTGAGCATAACCGAATGGACCTGTTACAGGACAAAATGAATGAAAACCATAACAGTTTCTGGTTAAGTTACAAATTACCAATTGCAGATAAATATTACTAACTCAAATTGGTTTTGATTTATAATAATACATAACATATGGAAGTCATCAAAATCATACGTGGGAAATTAGTTGTCTTAATACAAATTCGAAAACAAAAATTAATCGCTATCACTATCTTTACTTATATCTAGATAAGCCGGTGGTTGGTCCTCAAAGACCATGGCCTTCCACTTTTGCGTACGACCCATAAACGTTGTTTCCCAACCCTTTGCTATGGGTTTACTGTTAAGATTCCAAAGCGCATCGGGCGGGGGTAGTGGACTTCCAGTCTTCAAAAAAACCTTTCACAGACAAAAAGAACCTAATGTTAACTAATTTTTTACCACAATATAAATTTGAATCGTAAATAAAATTCGATATATACCTGTACAAAGTGTCTAGCTGTGAAGCATATGTTGAATTGACGGACATTTCTGAATGGGGCAATATGAAATGGGTAAATGGTGAAAGACCCATTAACAGACCAACAAGTCAATACATGCAACTTGGTATCTGTTAACGATGAGATACCCTATATCTGGTACAGTCATCCAATTGTCTTCACCGGTGTTTGACAGCATCAACAATTTCATCAGAAATGTGACTTTGCCCATACCACCATACACGCAAATGTAGAAGTCAATGTATTGCCTGATCTTCTCCAAAAGATCATTTCTGACCAAAAGCCGAGCATCCTCACCCCGTCCAAGTAACGCTGCAATACACCGGAATCCACAGTGCCCATCACCCTAAATATTAACAATATTCTCAACATAAGGATTAATGATTGATGGCAAGCCGTTTATGAATTCATCATAAGCTTCTGTATGAGTAATAGTAGGAGTTGGAGCTGGTGTAACAGTAGGTGTAGGAGCTGGTGTAACAGTACGTGTAGGAGCTTGTGTAACAGTAGGTGTAGGAGCTGGTGTGGGTGTTTGCCTCTTAGGTAGAGGAGGAGTAGGTGTAGTAGTTGAACTGTCTGCTTGAGTTCTCTTTTTGCTTAGTGATGAAGTACGTCGCGGACACTTTGACTTTGGTATAGGTGGAGTGCCAGTGGAAATCTTACTATGGGTAGGAGTAGGACATTTTCGAGACTAAGCAAAAGATGATGTATCTTCTTGGGAGTCAAAATTTTCATCCACATGTTCCCAATGTGACTTTTCTCGCTTTGTAGAGAATGAATAACTCACTTTCTTGCCTTTTTAGGTGCTCCCTTTCTGATGATTGGTTCCGGAGGGGGGCACATGGATGTAGTGTCTAGGAAGGCCAACTCACGTGCTTTTGCCTTTATCATAATTTTACCCGTACGATCGGATGCATCAAATCTTCGCTGTATAGCTTCAATTTCCATAATTAGATTCAACTCATCCTCATCCAAATTATCTTCATAGCTTACTTTGAAATTTAATCTTAGCCAATGCTTATGAATCAGACCCAACGGTATTGCACCGAGTAGTCCATCATACATCTACAATATAAGTATATTATTTTAGTGACAATTAAGTTTACAAATTGAATAAAATATATGAGAAAAATTTGAATACATACCTATTTAGTTCACACGCACATGGTAGTCTGTGTGTGGTTCTAATCACACATCCACATAATGATGGATCAATACTAATGGCTCCGGTCTGCTGCAACTCATCTGCAATATGAATCACAAGACTTACACAGGCTATGCTCAAGACTCATCTTCAGTTCATTAAACTGAACTCTAAGCATGGTACAAATTGAATCCCAAGACTTACAGAGATCTCCCCTGCTGTCACCCAATATCTTCTTTAACCGAGAGTGTGCAGACTCAACTCTGTTTGTGGTAGTGTTGCCAAGGTGCATATACTGATTAATCCATGCATCAATAAACATCTCTTTGTATGGGACCAACTATTGTTTGTTGACATAATCTATGAAGCTTTGATATGGTGAACACATAACATATAAAAGTCCCAATTCAAAATCATGCGCATCAATAGTTTTCGCATGGACAACTCTAAGAAATGCCTTCATCACATCCTCAACTATTTCAATATCTTTGATGATCAACCGAGCTTTGGCCCTCACATTCTTTTTAATGTGAAATTGACACAACAAATTGTTAGAGGATGGAAATACAGTTGAAATAGCATTCATCAGGCCTTCCTCATTATCAGTAAGTATAACCTTTGGTAATTCATTCTGTCTCCTAAATAAACCCTTTAGTTTTCACAATCCCATGCATAGTTATCCAACCTATCAAAATTCACATAAGCAAATGCTACCGAAAAAGTTGTCTCGGTTGAGGTTACACCAACAATCTCAACCAATAGATACCTATACCGGTTGGTCTTATACGTAGAATCAATTAACAATACAATTAGGAATGGGTTGACAAGCTCCATGGAATCTGGATGTGCCCAAAAGATGTCTTTGACAACATTAGTGTCCTCTGCAACTCGAGACTAGTAAACATATTTATCACGCTCCAGCAACTTCATCAATTGTTGGAGCTTAGTCCTACCCTCACGCATAGTCGATCGTTTCCTTGAACGATAGTTGTATATTTGCTTTAGAGTGGTTGTACTATCTTCAGACTTCATTGTCTTGATTTCATTAGTATGAGATTAGGCGGAATATGATTCATAGTCATTCTATCCACCACTGCCTTCTCTTCCTCAATTAATCTACCACGGTACGCGCGAATGACCTCGACCATAACTCACCACCGCATCAATACGCCAGATCTTGAGAAAAAGGGCGCCCTATTGGGCAGCGCTCTTGATGTAAGCACTGCTTTTGGTCTAAAATATCAGGGAATGGGCAGCGCTTCTGCTGGAAGCGCTGCTTTTGGCTAAAACACGGAGAGCAATGGGCAGCGCTTCTGTTGGAAGCGCTACCTTTGGCTAAAACACAGAGAGCAACGAGCAGCGCTCCCTTGCCAAACGCTGCCTATTGGAGGACGCATTTACGCAATGGGCAGCGCTCCCTTGCCAAACGCTGCCTATTACTAAGAAGATAGGCAGCGCTCTTTCCAAATAAACGCTGCCTATTGCTTTTTTTTCTTTTTCCTTCCCTCGCGTACCTATAGTGGTTTAACGTTATTATTTCGGGTCTTCTCCATTAACATAGTCACTTAGCTCTCTCACTTTCAACTCTCTCACTCCCGTACTCTCTCTCTCACTTTGTTGCTCTCTCACCATTTTGTTTCTCTCTCTCTCTCTCAACCATTTCGTTTCTCTCTCTCTCTCTCAACCATTTCACGCGTTTTGGTTTTGGTTTACACACCCATTTCGTTTTGGTTAGTGTTCAAGTATCTTCAAGCCAAGAATCTTTGAAGGTAACTCATAAACCCATTTCTTGGTTTGCATTTAAAGTGTTTGTGTTTTTGACTCAAAGAATCCCATTACAAAGAAACCCATTTCATTGTCATTTTACTGCTTAATATCATGCTAATTATTTTGGATAATGTGCTATTAGATGGATCTTATTTAAAACTGAATGTGTTCCTTTACTTTTAGCTATTCTTGAAATGAAATAAATATTGGTACCTTGCCTGTGCTGAAATTTAGGCTTGGCTAGAACAATTATTCTTGAAATGTATTGCTAAAAACTGTTTAGATTGAACCATGTTGATTTATGTCTTCATAGATATTGCATTGTTTTGTTTGGTTTGGTTTCTATCTACACAAGGCTTTGTTAATCATAAGTAGAATTTGCAAGGAAAAAATCGGTTGTCTTACTGCATTTTTATCATGCTTTATATTATGGAAAATGTGCTACTAGAGTGGCTATTTAAAACTAAAATTGCCTCTCCTATTTTTTTTATGTGTTCCTTTTCTTTTAGTTGTGCTTGAAATGAAAGATTGATACCTAACTTGTGATGAAGTCTTGGCAACAACAATGATTCTAAAAATCTATTGCTAAGAACTGTTTTGATTGAACCATGATGATTTATTTGTTCATAGATATTGCATTGATATGTAGGCTTTGTATTCTTGCTACCTAAGATTGATACCTAAGAACTGTGAAACTTTTTCTTTTAGGTAGGCTTTGTATTCTTGATTTGAATATAAGTTATGCATGTCTAGAACTTTTCTATTACTACTTTGATAGCATAAATTCTTTCATTTTTTGTAGTTTTACCTTATCAAATGTAAGTTATGCAAACTCTTCTATTACTATTTTTTAGAAATAGATCACCTTTTTCTTATATTATATATTTTATACTTGAACAAGAATAACCCAGTGATTGTGGTCTTATATGTTATTATACCATTTAACGTAACCAGACTTCACAGATAAGAGACAATCTCTGAAAGCATGGGTACTTCAATAACTTGTATATGTGTGGTGAATGAAACTAGCAAAGTAAAATCGAATATGCCTAAATCGAATATGCGATTTGTTTGTTAGGTTTTGCGGAGTTTGTTTTGCCGAAGCTTCGCGTTCATTTTTCGAGTTCGTCCTTGTTCGAGTGTTCGTTCTAGAGCGTGGTTCGCATGTGTTGGAGTACATTGTTGCTTCCACTTGTTTAGGTACTTTTGTTGTTTTCTTGTATTTATTATAGGAAGAATGACAATATGGAAGACATCAAAGTCTTTGATTTCTTTTTAGAACTCTTTTTTATTTTGATTTAACCATATATTTCAATTCTAATTTTATTTAATTATATAATTTCAGTATTTTCCCGATTGTCGGTGGAAGACATACTTTGATTTCTCGCAATTTTTTTGATTTTGGATAGATTGTAATGTTGTAAATTGTTAAGAGTTTGATTTGCATACATGCATATTGTAAGTTGCTAGCTTGTTTTAATTTGGATACATATTGTTAGAGAGTTTGTTTTGGTTTGTCATATTGGTGCATTTGGATATATAACTAGTTTATATATATATATATATATATATATATATATATGTTGTTAGTATATAATGGATTGGATTGGTATTGGCTGTATATGACCAGGAAATTATAAAATATAAAAAGGAAAATACATAAAAACAGAAAAAAAATTAAAAAAAAAAATACAATGGGCAGCGCTTGCTGGGAGAAGCGCTGCTCATTCACCTAGCGATTTAACAATAGGCAGCGTTTTGTAATATGA
Organism: Astragalus glycyphyllos; assembly: GCA_963573325.1. Lineage (NCBI taxonomy): Eukaryota > Viridiplantae > Streptophyta > Magnoliopsida > Fabales > Fabaceae > Astragalus > Astragalus glycyphyllos. Next base: position 12,794,587 of record OY754314.1, on the reverse strand, counting down.
AGCGCTGCCCATTGCTAAACGTGCTAGGTGAATGAGCAGCACTTCTCCCTGCAAGCGCTGCCCATTCACCTTGCGCGTTTAACAATGGGCAGCACTTCCTTTTACAAAACGCTGCTGATAAGTCCAAAAATAAAGTGTTTTTAATGTTTAATTTGAATAAATATTGTGGGAATTTAGTTCCATTATTGAACTATTTTACTACAAGTTATTAATTTTATTTTCAGGGATTACAAATTGAAGAAAGAATGAACATTGCATGAAGAATAGGCCAAGAATCAGAAGAGAATAAAAGAGGGTGCAAAGCAAGGAAGAATAGTGCAAAGCAAGGAGAAAAATAGTGCCAAGATACAAGGAATATAGCATGGACCATGCCACAACTCGTGCTCAACCGAAAAGCCAAGGAATTTTAGCCATAAATGTTGCACGCCCCGTGCAGAAGCAGCACGATCCGTGCTGGTCAAGTTGGTTGCTGAAAAGTCACTTTTAAAGTGCACCTGAAACATTGCACGACCCGTGCTAATGTTGCACGTACGACCCGTGCCGACCTTAAGATCTCCAGTTTCGCTTGTATTCTCACTTAGCACGACCCGTGCCAATGTTGCACGGACCGTGCAACTCTTCAGGACCCAGAAAACAGTTTCAAAACTGTTTTCTTTCTCTCTTTATGGTCTTTATTGTATTTGATGCGAATTGATCAGCTTGTCTACTGATCCTAGCCTATAAATAGGATCTTATTTCAGTTGTAATCTCACCTTTGCATACTTGAAATTTACACTCAAAGTTTATCTAAGTTTTTGCTCTCATTTTAGTTCTTGTTTACTTGTTTTCTTTTACTTTCTTGTTCTTTATTTTTCTGCCATTTATCTTCTAGCACTTTTACATTTCAGTTCTCTATTGCTTTCTTTACATTCTTGTCATTTACATTCTGTTATTTATTTTTATGTCATTTTCTTTTATGTCATTCTCTTCTACTCCCTTGTCTACTATGATCATGTGTGAGTAGACTTCTTTAGTCTTGGGATTGTGGGACACAATCCAATGATGGGTCCCTAAACAAATCCAAGACTAAACTCTATCTTATTTAGAACTTGAATTTTAATCTAATTCCATAGAACTGAATTTTATAAAACAAATATCAAACGAAGTACCGAGAGGAGAAATTTGATATTGGAACAAATGGAATTAGACAAGGCAAAGCAAAGCATGAGAATAGCATTGCTATCCTTGGGACAATAAGGTTGTTCTTAATGGGTCTCTGCGATGATCAACCATGAGAATAGGTTTGATCATTGTTTCGAGACACATTCTTGCATTCCGAAAGGAAGCTTGAATTACACCAAAAGAATACCTTGTCCTTAAAACAATATCAAAATAAGATAGAGAATAGTTAAAGGGTTATTTATTTCCATCATTGTGATCTAACCATGATCCCAAGGCGTCTTTTATTCTGAATTTTACAAAACAAAAATACTCTCTTTATTTAAACGATTCCTTTCAGCTAATCACCATCAAAGAAATTAGATTGGTAATCACAAAAACTCCCTGTGGATCGATACTTTTTATTACGCGATAGAACCGTGCAGTTGCGGCCTATCAGCTGCCTATTGCTAAACGCGTGGGCTGAATGAGCAGCGCTTCTCCCTGCAAACGCTGCCTATGACTACCAATGAGCAGCGCTTCTTAAACGCTGCCCATTTTGGGGGTGGAATCAGCAGCGCCAAATTTAGCAGCGTTCAGAAACGCTGCCCATGGCCAAAACAAAAACGCTGCCCATCCTCAAATCTGTTGTAGTGCATGGTTATGTGACATAACCCTCAATATCCAACCTCCACGCTTCTTGATTAACTTTCCTTTCAATCTAAACTGACAGCAACATTTCCTAGTGTTTGTTTCCTCTTCCATACTAGTCCTATAACGTCCACCTTTATCACAAATCAACGTGCAAAGTTCTTATCCTGATCGCTTTTCGGTGTCGGATCTAGATATCACAATGACCATGCCAAGAGACCTGCCGACGCTTCGTACCCATGTCAACAACTCTTCACAGTTTGCAAACAACTGAAAATGGAGAAATAAATAAATGTCATTGTCTTTTTAGGCAAATCAAACATAATGAAAATAATGAATGTTCTGTACCTTATCCATTGTGAACGAACTCGTAAAGTCTTGTACCATCAACGCATCATTCGCTGCCATTTATATGATCCTGTAATGAAAACAAATTTCAAACAGAGAAGTTACTGGAGTTTCTGTATTACGGCAATTCGGTTATCCTTAACCGAATACATTCGGTTACCCTAAACCGAATGTATTCGGTTTCCCTAAACGGAATGTATTCGGTTTCCCATGACCGAGTGACCAATTGAAAAACACCACCAAAACGATTTTTGCCCATTCAGTTGACCATACCCAAATCCATTCGGTTTAGGTCAACCGAAACCACCAATTGGAAACACCCCCCAATGTAATTTTTGCGCGTTCGGTTGAGCCTAGCCGAAACTTCGGTTGAGGTCAACCGAACCGAGCGCGATTACATAAAAAAAACGCAAAAATAGTAACTAAATGATATTAAAATGAAAAATGTGAGGTAGGGATAATACCTTATGATGTTTGTCAATGTTGATAAGGTGCTTAGAATGGTAGTGTTGTAGAAATAGTGGATAGGGAGAGGAGTGGAAGAGATGAGAGGTTTGGGGTTTAGGGTGGGGTGTGTAGGAGATAGAGGAGAAGAAGAGGGGTGAAGGAGATGGTTGAAATGTTTTTGAGTCGTAAGGTTATTTTGGTATTTTTATAGGGTAAAGGGGTGTGTGGTGAATAGAGAGGGATGTGGGATAAGCCAAACTCGAATATCAAGGTACCGGAGTCTTACGATTGAACATTTTTTGAAAATCATGTTCTAGGTCAATGCATTTCAAGACAACTGATGATTAAAACCACGAAAAAAGTAAGCCAGTTCAATAAATAAAGTAACCTTTGATTTGGATTTTTAATATTTGAACATTCAACTAATTATTGACTAACTGACGCATCGAATGTTCATTATTGAGGAGTTTTGGAAGAACAGTACTAAAACAGTATTTTTGAAAAATAATTTTCCAAGTGCTTCATGTGTGGTCCAAAAATGGAACTATTTCATAGTACTGTCATTTCAAGAAAACTTCAGCCAATAAAAATGTGTTAAATCATAGACAAAAGTAAACCGACCCCTTATAAGAGCAACAAAATATGAAAGGTCCGAAAAGGCAATGAATGTATTCTTGATTGCATTTGGAGACACTCAAACCCTACCTCCAGCTTTCAAACCCATCAACAAATGTCTAGTTATGCATGTGCTCACCGACCTTAACCTGCATACTCACACTAACAATTAAAAATAAGTTAAATTTATATTTTATATTTATTCTAGGTTTTACTTTGATACTTTCTTTTGTCACTGCAGTAGCTATCAGCTTTGCCTAATATACGCCGAGGAACTTTGTTGAGTCCGTGCGGTTCTCTCCTCCAAACAAAGTTTACATCACATCAAAGATTCGAACTCGAGACCTTTTAGTAGGATCCAAGGCCGGTTACCTCTCAAACCAACCGTTGTTTGTTTTTAGTTTGATACTTTATGTAATCAAAATTTCAATTTAATCATGGCTTAAATATGTTTTACGTCCTTACAAATATAGTTATTTTCCAAATAAGTCCCTGCAATTTTTTTTAAGAATGTCCTTATAAAAGTAATATTTTTTTAAATGTACTCTTTTGTTAACTCTCTTTTAGCCATCTACTGATGTGGCTAACAGAGTTTCATGTTGGCATTGACGTGTCATACATTATTATTATTTTATTATTTTTATATTTGCTTATGTCTATCATAAGTGAACTCTAAATCCCAAATCACATGAACCATTATCTTCTTTCTTCATCTATTTCATCTTCTTCAATTCTCCCTTCCTCATTAAATCGGATTAACAACCTAATACAAAAAAGGGTTTTCTTCTTCCTCATCCCTCTCCTCTTCATCTCCATCACCACCTAACACAAAACCCCTTTCTTTATCTTCACCAAAACCCGAAACCCGCTAACAGAGTTGTGATATGCTTGTGGAGTGAGAGTAGGGGTGAGATGCGAGCGATAATGGGTGGATCTTTGAAATAAAACGAGAGGAGAGAAGATTAAGAACATCATCTGTATCCCTCATCTTTTTCCCGATACTTCTCAGCCATCACACCATCTTCATCATCTTGCGGTCGCAGCTCTCACTCTCTCACAACACCACCTTTCTCGCACCCTTTGTATCATCATCTCCCAGCTCACTCTCCATCTCGTTTCCTCTGAAATGGGTTGTTAGAGTTCTAAAATTTGTAAAGTTTTAAGCAAATGCAATCAATAAAAAAAGACCTGAAAGAGAAATAGGCATGATTTAAAGATGTACTAGCCCATCGACCCGTGCGTTGCACGAAGTAAACGCTCTAGTAAATACAGAATTGTGGAAGTAGGAAAATTTATTGGCTAAATTGCAATACGAAAAAGCATTGTTTAAATATAAAAAAAGACAATTGCGAGCTCAAGAGCTAAATTAAAGTGTACAGACATAACCCAAACATAACCCATAGCAAAACATAATTTTAACATCCTCCTTCACCTAATTATCTAAGTTAAAGAAAATAGGATGATTAATTAGGGTTTCCTTGATGTGCATGTTGGTGAGGAAATTCCACTTGAAGGGGTAGTGGTTGGTTACGCATCACACGACGGCAACGACAATCATACGGAGCCCTGAGAGAGATTAAAAGACATTGAAATTGAACATTTATTATAAATAGTAAGAAGAAAAAGTCCAAAGAACTTTGAGTATTTCAACAGTTAAATTTTTTTAGAACGCTATAGCGTCGTTCTTTACGTATTTTGTGCAGTTGTAAAATCTAAATTCTTTAAGACACCTAAAAACACACTACTTAGCGTAACACTTTACATGTTTTGGCGCATAATTAATTATTTGTTTGACCAAGCCAATTAATGAAAAACGAATTTTAGTTATAATTTTCGATTTTATTAATGACCAAGCAAAAATTATTTTCGTTTTTATTAATCTGATTTTGAAGGAATAGACTTCGGCTATTTGAATAGCTAAAATTTGTACTGACCCATAAAATACTCTTAAAACATAAAAATATGGACTATAGAGAAACAAATTTCACATATTTGAACAATTACTTTTTTTGTTGTATCATAAATTACTCTATATTAAAAAAAAATATGAAGGAAAAAAAAGAGGGATAAAAAGAGAAAAAAGGAGAGAAGGAGGGAGTTTTGGGGAAATAAATAAAACAAAAAATAAGGGAAGGGGTTTTGCGGGGAAAAAACAAAACAAAAAAAAAGGGAGGGAGAGGGAGAAATAGGAACCAAAAAGGAAGGGGAGGGGAGAATTGGCGCCAACATTGGTGGGAGGACCCACATCAATGCTGACGTCATACTATCTCTAGATTTAAATTAACAAAAAATAAGGGAAGGGGTTTTGGGGGAAAAAACAAAACAAAAAAAGGGAGGGAGAGGGAGAAATGGGCACCGAAAAGGAAGGGGAGGGGAGAATTGGCGCCAACATTGGTGGGAGGACCCACATCAATGCTGACGTCATACTATCTCTAGATTTCAATTTTAAGATAAGGTGATTGGGATTTCAACTTTGTGGATTGAGGGGCTTGAGATTTGACCCTTCTTTTTTTGTTTCCACTTTGTGGATTGAGGGGCTTCAGCTTTAACCCTGCTTGTGTCTTCTAAAAATAGGATGAGTAAGATGATGAAGAAATTCTAATGAAAATTTGGGGGTTGATCAGTTTCCATCACTAGTGCAAATTTGACATTAAAAGGCACCATTTAGCATCGGTTGTTTGAAAACCCGATGCTAAATGTAGACGCGATGGCAATTTTGTAATTAAATGGAAGTATTTAGTTTTTGAGCACACATTTGGCATCGGTTGTTTAAACAACCGATGTTAAAAGTACCTGCACCAGACTTTAGCATCGGTTGTCTAAATGACCGATGTTAAAATTATAATTTTAACATCGGTTGTTTAAAACACTCGATGCTAAAAGTCCTGTCTTATTTTCTACCGCATACACTCTCTCTCGCGTTCTCACGCTCACGCTCTGAACTCTCACTCTCTGAACGCTCTGGCTCTCCTCTTTTGAAAAAACAAATATAAGGCTTCGTTTTCAAAATTTTATTTATCTTTCTAAATTAATAACTATATTAAGAAGTGGTGATTAGTGTATTAAAATAGTTTTACTCATTAAAATAACTAATATAATGATATTTTTAGTTAAAACTATTATAACCAATACTTAATAAAATTAAAATTAAAATATTATAACAACCCGTGCAACGCACAGGCATTTCCCTAGTATTAATTGAAATAAAAACTGGAATTCAAATATTAAATAAGAACATATAAAGGTCTCTAAACATCCAAGCTTCCTTGACCCCCATACTCGGCTCGGAATCATCTCCACCGAGATCATATCGATGCCACTAACTTGATAGGTTATTGGGAATGTTATAGGAATCTAACACATTTTCTTAAATATGTGTAGATGAATTGGTATGAATTTAATCGTGATTGGGTGTATGATCGGTTATTTCCTAAAAGAGCGGGTTTGAAGCAATCTTTTGTAATTGGGGTTGAACGATTTCTTTTGGTAGCGTGGCGACATGAATTGGCTAAACGGGAAAAGGGGGTTAGATGTCCATGCTTAAAATGCGACGGTATACCTATTAAGACCGATGATGAAATTAGGGAGCACTTGTATCATTGGGGTTTTAAGCCTAATTATTGGATTTGGGTGGAACATGAAGAAAAAGGACTCCCAAATTTTGACGTAGGGGCTTCAAGCAGTTCTGGTGTTGGTGTTGCACATAATGAAATTTTTGAGTCGATGGAAAACATGATTTGTGATGGTCTTAGGGTGAATGTGCCATTTGATGAGCCTCAATATGACGATTATGATGAACTTCCAAATGAAGAAGCACAAAGATTTTATAACTTGTTAAGAGATTCGAACTAACCGTTGTTTGAAGGCTCCCCACAATCAAGATTATCTATGTGTGTGAAGCTTTTATCTCTCAAGTCCATGAGTAATATTTCTGAGGTGGGTTTAGACTATGTGACTGAAATGATGTTGGAAGCGACGCCTAATAAGGATAATTTGCCCAAAAGTTATTATGAAGCAATGATGTTAGTTTCGAAGCTCGGATTGAATTTTAAGAAGATTGATTGTTGTTCAAAAGGGCACATGTTGTTTTACAACAATGAATTTGGTAAATACGATGGTGAGCTACTTGAATGAAAATTCTGTGGAAGACAGAGGTATCACGATCGTAAAGTGGCAAAACGTAATTATAAACCAATCTGGATAAAGTCGATGTTCTATTTGCCTATAGTTCCAAGGTTGCAAAGAATGTTTGCATCGGCCGAAATTGCGCAGAAAATGACTTGGCATTATGACAATAAGTGTACCTCAGACATTTTACGCCACCCATCTGACGGTGAAGCGTGGAAGCACTTTGATCAAGTGCATTATGATTTTGCCTCAGACCCACGGAATGTTCGACTTGGCTTGTGCTCTGATGGATTTACTCCATATATCCAAGCATCGGCGTCACCCTACTCTTGTTGGCCAGTCATTGTTACCCCTTACAATCTTCCTCCTGAGATGTGCATGACTAAGCCGTATATGTTTTTCTCTTGTCTTATACCTGGTCCACACAATCCAAGGGCTAATATTGATATCTTTTTGGAACCTCTGATAGATGATCTTAAGAGATTGTGGGGGGTGATTTGACATATGATGCAGCACAAAAGAAAATTTTTATGATGAGAGCGGCATTAATGTGGACAATTAACGACTTTCCTGCGGGTGGCTCAACCAGGCTCAGCATGCTCTTAGATTGGTATATTATTTTAAAAATCTTTGTGTTATTTTTACATTGGTTAATTAGTTTGCAATATTTGAAAATGTATTTCATTTTACAGAGTTTGAAGGCAGGACGCCCTATCACTGCATAGAGTCACCCATTTGAGGAAAGGGACTAACGAGTATGTTGATGACCGCGCCAAGATTACTCAGGTAAATATACAACTTGATTTGTATTATATAAAGTTGCTTTGTTAAAATGGAGCGCTAATTATGCTATGTTTTGTGGTTATGCAAAACAGGAGCAAATTAATGAGATCATGTCTCAGCTGACTCAGGGGAGCTGGGACCCTGCCTCACTTGGTGAACTTCCTCCTGAGATGAGAGATCTGGCAAACATCAATTGGGAGAAATTAGTTGGTTGGTACAAGGGTCGTCTGTATGGTACTGGGCCAATGGCTCCTATTATGGATTCTAAGGGCTCGTCTGGGGCTGGGAACAGCAGAGGACGCAGTCGACCAGCTTCTACTAAGTCAGATGCGGAGACAGAGCAGCTTAGGCAGGAGCTGCAGTCTACTAAACAGCAGCTGAAAGATACTCAAAAGGAGGTTAGGGGCTGGAGGGCAGACCATGTGAAGGTGCTAAGGAGACAGGAGCTGATGTATAACTATTTTAAGAGCAAGAATATATTTCCAGATGAGGAAGAAGATCAGGAGCAAGCTCAGCAGTCAGAGGAGTCTGACGGCAGCTTTTAGGATAGTTTGACATTTCAGTACTTTTTATTCGGATATTATGTTATTTTTGATTCGGATATTATGTTGTTTTAGTTTGGATTTATATTATGTTGATTTGGATTTATATTATGTTGATTTGGATGGAATTAAAACTATTTTAGCTATTTCAATCAGGTATAAAAGCAGGTCTATCAATAAAAAAATAGGTTTAACAGGAAAAAAAATTGGGATTAGCGAGAGAATTAGTGAGGGATTTAGCGAGGGAATAGTGGACGCGTGGCTGTCAGAACTTGGCCATGTGTTTCTGAATATTAGCGAGGGATTCAAATCCCTCGCTAATTAACGAGGGAATTAGCGAGGGAATTTTCCCTCGCTAATTAGCGAGGGATTTAAATTCCCTCGCTAATTGGATTAGCGAGGAGGGATTCAGTGAGGGAACCAGTCCCTCGCTAATTCCCTCGCAAATGACCATTAGCGAGGGATTTTGGTCAGTTTGCGAGGGAATTTTCCCTCGCTAATCCCTGTTTTTTTTGTAGTGATGTAAGTTATGTACTTTATTGTTAGCCCAATTGGTTTAAATCAAGCAGTTTATGCATCAGGTCCAGGGTTCAATCCCTTTGGGTTCCATTTTTTGTCTTTCCTTTTAAAAAAAAGGTATTATTACTCTGATTAAAAATGTATTACTACTTTTATTATAAAAATCCCACACTATTATACTTGTGATTCTCTAATTTCTCTTGGACTCATCATTTGTTATTGTAAATCCCCTGTTTATTTTCCTCTCTCTCAATAAATGATTGATTTCTTCTTCATTTAATTCTAGACTTCTTTAATTTTAATTTTTCAATCAATGGTCTCTATTCCCAATTTCATTATTTCGGTTGGTTATTAATTTTAACCTGTTGGTTTTTCAATTTAAGTTTTAGCTTTTCAATTATTAATTCTCCATCGATGTGATTTGGAATTGAAAACTTTAAGAAAAATAATACGAGTTGAAAATGATACCCCGGTTGATATATTTAATTATATAATAAGACTTGATTCTTTTCTAAATGCTATTGTTAGTTATATAATAATAACAATAATAATAATAATAATAATAATAACGATTTCGGTAACCATTTCTTCAACGGAAAGAAGTTTTTCACAACTAAAATTAATAAAATCTTACCTAAGATCAACAAAGACTAATGGATTAGCTTTATTATTAATCGAAAAAGAAATGTTAAGTGACATTGGTTACAATTGTTTGGTGAATGATTTTCACATCACAAAATGCTTGAAAAATTAATTTTAAATAGAAATAAAATAATTTAACAAAATATTATCGTTGAAGTATAAAGGGCCTCATTTCGAAGCTCGCTTTAGGCCTCGCTGAGTATTGGGCCGGCCCTGGTGGGGAGGGAAGCACAACTCAGCAAAGCCGAGGTATACACATGGCCAACCAAATTTCCCAACGTAGATTATTCACTAGCAAAGTTTATGGATATTGTGCACCAATAATATGGTAAAAAAAAGGATCGATTATAATATATTGACATAACTAGAATAATAATTTTAGCCAACTCGTGTTTTGCAACATACCACTAGTATTTGACAATAGTTTATTATTTAATTTGACAATAATTTAGGCACGTCCTGTTTTGTGAACCAATAGTTATTATTTAGTTTCACAATAATTTCAGCAATATCATGTTTTGTGAACCCATAGTTATTATTTTAAATGATCTAACCTACACTATGGACTTTTTTTAATGATCAATTAAGCTTTGAAAAACTTATTCATGGAATGTGAACCATGCATTATGTTAAATATAGACTACTTTAATACTCAATGAAGGTTAAAAAAATTGAGAATTATTTAATTTTATTTTGTGAATTGCATTAAGTTGATAAACTTAGACCCCCACATATTCCATCCCCATTTTCTTTGACGATACATATTTCATCTACTTCAACACTTGATATTATATACTAAAAGTCTAAAACTATAGAAGGTCTAGGATATTGAAACCATCACTGCCAGTAAATTATTGAAAGAATAGAGATATTTTGTAAACTACTATAAATTTGACTTAGGCTCTTCTCATAAGAGCATTTCATATAAACATTCCTTTAGAAGTGATATCCCTCTTTTGTCTGAGTTCTGAGTTTTGGACAATCATATACGTTCAACAGTCATGGCTCTTGTCAAGAATACTGCTTAGTATCTAATTTTGACGTATTTTGTCTTTAAATTAATTTTTTTTGCCTAACCGATTGTTAAGGAATAAACTTCATGTGTTTAGACATCTAAAAATTTTCCATAACGTAAAATATTGGTTAAAATGTAGAAAAGAAAAAAAGCTGAAGTTTGGCGCCAAACCTGATGCATTTCCCACGGAAATCAGCCAACTCGCATATAATATAAAGATATAGTATTTGCTCCCTCCGTTATAGAAAATAAGCAAAAGTGGGTCAACAAAAGTTGATGTATCTAGTCACAAATTTGTACTAGAAACATCTACTTTCGTTGACTCATTTTTGCTTATATCGTGTAACGAAAGGAGTATATATTAATACTCCATCCGTTTCACAATACATGTCGTTTTTAAAAGAATTATTTTGTTTCATTTTACTTGTTATTTTCAAAGTCCAATGAAGCATTAACTATTGCTTTGTCAATAATACCCTTAACTATTTACCGCGGAGAGAGAAATATATGTAGAGTGAAATAATAAATAGTTAAGGGTATTATATGAAAAATATAAATACTTTCATAAAAAACAACAAAATTTATTAATCTTCTGGGTATGTGTAAACTACCTTAAAACGACATGTATTATGGAACAGAGGGAGTAATCACTATCTATAAAATTTGAAAATATTTAACTTTATTTTGTGGAATTTTATGATGATAAGCTTTGAACAAGGCATATTCCACGCACTTAATCTCTATCAAATGTAATAATTTAAATATATTGATATAATTAGAATAATAATTTTAGCCACCTCGTGTTTTGCAACATACCATTAATTGTTAGTAGTTGACACTAGATATTATATACTAAAAGTCTAAAACTATAGAAGGTCTAGGATATTGAAACCATCACTGCCAGTAAATTATTGAAAGAATAGAGATATTTTGTAAACTACTATAAATTTGACTTAGGCTCTTCTCATAAGAGCATTTCATATAAACATTCCTTTAGAAGTGATATCCCTCTTTTGTCTGAGTTCTGAGTTTTGGACAATCATATACGTTCAACAGTCATGGCTCTTGTCAAGAATACTGCTTAGTATCTAATTTTGACGTATTTTGTCTTTAAATTAATTTTTTTTGCCTAACCGATTGTTAAGGAATAAACTTCATGTGTTTAGACATCTAAAAATTTTCCATAACGTAAAATATTGGTTAAAATGTAGAAAAGAAAAAAAGCTGAAGTTTGGCGCCAAACCTGATGCATTTCCCACGGAAATCAGCCAACTCGCATATAATATAAAGATATAGTATTTGCTCCCTCCGTTATAGAAAATAAGCAAAAGTGGGTCAACAAAAGTTGATGTATCTAGTCACAAATTTGTACTAGAAACATCTACTTTCGTTGACTCATTTTTGCTTATATCGTGTAACGAAAGGAGTATATATTAATACTCCATCCGTTTCACAATACATGTCGTTTTTAAAAGAATTATTTTGTTTCATTTTACTTGTTATTTTCAAAGTCCAATGAAGCATTAACTATTGCTTTGTCAATAATACCCTTAACTATTTACCGCGGAGAGAGAAATATATGTAGAGTGAAATAATAAATAGTTAAGGGTATTATATGAAAAATATAAATACTTTCATAAAAAACAACAAAATTTATTAATCTTCTGGGTATGTGTAAACTACCTTAAAACGACATGTATTATGGAACAGAGGGAGTAATCACTATCTATAAAATTTGAAAATATTTAACTTTATTTTGTGGAATTTTATGATGATAAGCTTTGAACAAGGCATATTCCACGCACTTAATCTCTTTCAAATGTAATAATTTAAATATATTGACATAATTAGAATAATAATTTTAGCCACCTCGTGTTTTGCAACATACCATTAATTGTTAGTAGTTGACACTAGTTATTACTAATTTGAAAATAATTAGCCACCTCATGTTTTGTTAACCAATAGATGTTATTTAATTTGACAATAATTTAAACAATCTCATGTTTTGTGAACCAATAGTTATTATTTTAAATGGTGTAACCTACACCATGGACTATCTTAATACTCACTTAAGACTTCAAAAACTTTGTCATGGAGTGTAAACCATGCATTATGTTAAATATAGACTACATTTTTTGGGTTCGGACCATTGTTGGCTACCCACGGAGTGTCCCAACTCATCTAACGAAAAACTAATCTCCGCTCGTGCTTATAATCAAATTTCACACTGGCCAACACCGAGTTCGTCCATTGCGGGAATCGAACCCGACAGCACCGGGAGCACCAGATCAAATATAGACTACTTTAATACTCACCATAAATTAGAGAACTATTTAATATTATTTTGTGGATGGCATTCTTGTAACACCCTATAGTATTTCTAAATAATAGAAATTCTAAGACATACATTTTAGATTACATCAGAGTATAAAAATTTCCTGCTTAGATATACATTATTGCAAGAATAGCGGAAACGATTACATAACTTAAATTAAGTTCAAGTCATCTAATCGATTACAGAGACAACACAGGAACTATAAACAAAGATAAAAGAATTAGTCTTCAATCTTCTCTGTGAACATGTCACATAAGCATGCGTTTTAGCTTTCCTCCTTCCCTGTTTTTCTGTAAAAACAACAACAATGATAGGGTGAGATAACATATCTCAGTGAGTTCTATCACGACCCCTAACATACTCTCGGTTCAATTATAAAAACCTAAGCATTAGTAATTTAATTTATAAACTACTAGCTTATTTTATTATCTGAAACACCGACTGCGATCATTTGCTAATCCCGATGATTCGTGTAACTACATTAGCACAACATCGACTGCCGTCGATTGCTACTCCCGATGAACCCCCGCTAGTACTTTCCCTAACGGATACTGGGCCTAGGTTAACGGCTCATGATACCTTCCCCGCCTAGTATGCTAGTCAATGGATCGTCACCCAAATTCGATATAATCTATATATCGTACCCGCATTGGGCCGCCTTATAATTTCGATATTATATATATATATATATATATATATATATATATATATATGTATATTATCCACATCAAACATAGATGCAATCAATAGAACATTTTGTTCGGTTTTGTTTTCAAAAACAATGGCTCACACGTGCACTAAGTTTGGTTATTCAAAACATTTATAAGTTTGGAAACAATTCATTAAAACCATATTGAATATGTTTAAAACCATGTTTTTATTAATCAAAAATCATTACCATTGGTTAGAAAGAAGATTGGAGAAGGTTTGGAATCGAAAGGAGCAACAAAATGAATTTTTGGCATTCGGGGACTGAAAGGTTGGCATGACCCATGTCAAACTTAGCACGACTCGTGCTGCCTGGAAATTCATTTCCAGCCAACCTGAGAAGTTGGCACGACCCGTGCTAAAGTTGGCTCGACCCGTGTTGTCTGTGCAGGAACAGAATTTCACTCATTTTGTTTGTTTCGTTTCTCCGTTTGCGTCCAATCCGAAATGCAAACACATCCAACTGAAAAACAGAGAATACCATAACAATATTCCAACCAATCAATCAAAATCATTGTATTATAGCAATGTTTTCAAAACCTCAAAAATACGATATTTTACGAAATACAGTTTTTGACTCGAAAGTCATTTCAAAACCGAAATGCCGAATACACTCAGTATATCAAGGCAATCATATACGAAATGTAAAATCCCTAACGTGAGTAAAACTCCCCCGGAATATCGAGTCCTCAAATATTCGAATCTTCACACAACGAACGAAACAAAAACCACTCGAACAATCCCTGAATGTCTCCTTTTGCTCTAATGGCCATGAGACTAGATTCAACTTCGAATTAGCACCTCCAAACTCCATGAAACCAGAATGTGGTTCAGTTATGCACTCTGATATGGTTGTAAACTTTAAGAAAGATTAGGGAGCTGTTTCAAAACACACTCTTTACCATCGCACTTTACGTATTTTGTCACAATTTTTTCGCCAAACTAGTTATTGATGAGGAACAAATCTTGTGTATTTTAACAGTTAAATTTTTTTCTAAACCATAACATAAACTAAAACACAATGCTTAACATTTCAGTTTACGTATTTTGTCTTGAAGTTAATTATCTTTTTTTTTTTGCCTAACTGATTTTTGAGCAACAAATGTAACACCCCGGAAATAATTTAATTAAAATAGTTGATTGAATTATTAAAATAATTTGGAGGCGGGATATAGATAAATTAAAAGGTTAATATTTTATATGCGTAGGAGGTGAAACGAGTAAAGGAGGTGGTGACGTAGAGAGCCCAGTGTTTACTGAGCCCTCAACTTAAACCCTGGGGGTTTAAGCCAAACCCTCATTCGCAGCAAGCAAAAGAAAAACGAAAGTGAGAGTGAGAGAGAGAGCGCGCGGCGCAAAGAGGGAGAGAAGAGGAGGGTTTCGCGAAGAATTTCAAAAGGAGATCGTTCGTGTTGCTGTGGTTTTGTTCGTGTCTCGTTCGTCGTGTTCCGGAGCTTACGTTATTCGAGGTAAGGGTGGGCTTAACCTTGATAATGGGTTGATGATAATTATGTGTGGGTAGTCTAGGGTTTTGTTGAATTGTTCGTGTTGTTGCATATCGTGTTTTCGTTGAGATTGGTGCTTTGATGATTATTGCACGTTATTGTGATTTGTTTCGTTATTTGTTGTTGCGTGATTGTTGTATCACGATGATGGTGTTGTTATTGTTCGTGTTTTTGTTGTTGCTGTGCGTGGTTGATTGTTTTTGTTGCGTTGTCGAATTGTCGTTTTTGTTGTGGTGGTTGCGGTGTCGTTGCCGTTAGGGTTTGGTGTTTGGCAATTTAGCGATTCTGGACACAGGTTCGGTTTTTCTATAACTGGCGCTGCTTGGTTGATCCAAAAATTATGAGGTTGATTGTTTTTGAAAATAGACTTAACGCCGGTCGTTTTGGCACTGGTTTCGTCAAATTCGGAGTTGTATGGCTCGAGTTATAGGCGATACAAGTTAGGTTAAAATTCTGGAAACGATTTGGGTATAGATTCGGTATTTCGGTGACTGGGAACGTTGTATTGACCGAAAAATTATGTGGTTTATTTTTCTGGAAAATAAACTTAATGCTTGTTAATTTGGCACTGGTTTGGTTGCGTTTAGAGTTGTGTAGCTCGAGATATGAATTCCACAAGTTAGAGTAAGATTCTGGAAACAATCTGGACACAGGGTCAGTGTTTTGGTTACCACGTTTTCAAAAGAACTCCTTTTCGAACGAATCCAATTTCTTTGAAAACTAGACAAAATTTTCCCCAGTTTATGCACAAGTTTCATGCAATTTGATTGAGTTTTGGTCACTTTGGAATTGCTTGAATTTGAAGGACAGAAACTGTCCTCTTTTGCAACTAGCCTGTGTGCTTTTCGAAAACTGTACCTATTGGACACTCTCCTTCAAAAACTGAACTTAGGGATGATAACCAGACCCATAGGGCTTTCCAACAAGTATTTATTTGTTGAAATCCGATGTCGTTTGCTATTTTAATTAATTCGCTGAAGTAGGTGCGATGTGCGTGGTGTGCGTGTGTTATGTCCGCGTTGTGGAGCCGTCTGGTGTTAATATTTCAGGTGCGGTGCTGGTATGCTCAGGAGAGTTTAGTGGTAGCTGTGATGCTACAACTTGGTGCTATTTTTGGTGAAATCATTTGTTTTGATTCTGGTGATATAGTATTTATTTTAAATACTTGTTATGGTGAGTTGGTGCATAATCATGGTGTCGCATTGTCATATGCATGTTTTGGTGATATAGGCTCTGCCTCTGGTGTTTATTGGTGATGTGCCCGTCGTGGCTCAATTTGGTGATCGGTACCGCATACATATGCCCACTGGAGGGGTTGCATATCATCCCATTGTCTATGAATGTTATAATTTTGGTGGTTCACTGTCAAATGGATTTTTCCTTTGGTATCTGGTGCTGTGATATGGTGTAATTGTATTGTGTTGCTGTAGTTACCTGATGCTAGCATATTTTTATCATCTGCTTATTATCTCTGTTAGACTCACCCCTTCTGCTTGGAATGTTGCTCTCATGCGGCAACGCTGCAGGTGATCGCTAGTGCTCGTGGAGGAATTGCTAGGTTTTGCTTCCTCTCTCGTTTGGGTCTGTGTCAGCTCTGATGTGTAGCACCGGGGAGTCGTTAGTTATCGTTTTGAACTATTATTTTAGTTATTGGAAATTGTTTTAATTTATTTTGGAGATGTCTTTAATTGTTAATTCTGGAGATGTTTAAACTGGTTAATATTTCCGCTGCTTGGTGATTTCTTTTATATAAATTATTTTGGAGATTTTCTTTTTTTTTTAAAATGGTGAAAAATGTAGCGCCCTTCGAGGTGACTCTGATAATTGTCTATTTAATTGTAATAGTAAAAGGGGGTGTTACATTAGTGGTATCAGAGCAGTTCGGTCTGTCCGGCCAAGTTGTCGAGTCGTCGAGTCGAGTAACACTTGAGTAATTGTTACTCGTTTCTGATTATAGTTTCTGTCGCTAGTGTTAGGTTGAGATGGCAGGACGGAACGATGCTGCACTCGCTGCTGCTTTGCAGGCTGTGGCTCAAGCTGTGGAGAATAACCCAGGTGCTGCTGGTGATGCTGGGTCGCGCAGTTTGGCTACGTTTCAGAGGGAGAATCCTCCTACCTTTAAGGGCAAGTATAACCCTGATGGTGCTTTGGCGTGGCTGAAAGAGATGGAGAGAATCTTCCGTGTTATGGATTGCTCTGAGGCGCAGAAAGTCAGGTATGGTACTCATATGCTGGCAGAGGAGGCTGATGACTGGTGGTTGGAGGTGAGGCAGAGGTTGGCGACTGTGAATGAAGAGGTCACTTGGGCTGTGTTCAGCAGAGAATTTCTGAGAAAGTATTATCCTGAAGATGTCCGTGGGAAGAGAGAGATTGAGTTTCTGGAGCTGAAGCAGGGTAATATGTCGGTGACTGAGTATGCTGCCAAGTTCATTGAATTGGCGAAGTTCTATCCACATTATGGTGAGGCTGGTGCTGAATTCTCCAAATGCATCAAGTTTGAAAATGGGTTGCGGGCTGATATCAAGAAGGCGATAGGGTATCAGAAAATTCGGGTGTTCTCGGAGTTGATTGACAGCTGCAGAATCTTCGAGGAAGACAGTAATGCTCATTCTAGAGTCATGAGGGATAGGCAGAAGAATTTCTCGAGTCGTGGGAAGCCGTATGAGGTTCCAGCTGGTAAGGGCAATCAGAGAACTGCTGTGGGTAAGAGACCTAGTGGGGGAGATGCTGCTGCTAGTGTGGTATGTTACAAGTGTGGTAAACCCGGTCATAAGCGTCCTGACTGTCCAGGTGATGTGAGGAAGTGCTACAAGTGTGGTAAAGAGGGTCATATGGCGTCTAGCTGTGATCGAAAGGATGTGTTATGCTACAATTGTGGTGAGGGTGGTCATATCAGCACTCAGTGTCCTAAACCGAAGAAAGAAAGGTCCGTTGGGAAGGTGTTCGCTCTGGCGGGGTCAGATGCAGTGAATGAGATCAGAGGTACATGCTATATTAATAATTCTCCTCTTATTGCTATTATTGATACTGGTGCTACCCATTGTTTTATTGCTACTGCATGTGTTGAGAAATTAGATCTTGTTTTATCTTCTATGTTGAGGGAGATGGTTATCGATACTCCGGCTAAGGGTTCGGTGACTACCTCGGTTGTTTGTGCTAAATACCCTTTATCGATATTCGGTAATGATTTTCTCGTTGACTTGATTTGTTTGCCGCTGAGCGGAATGGATGTTATTCTAGGTATGGACTGGTTAGTTGATAACCATGTTCATATCAACTGTCATGAAAGGTCTGTGAGTTTCTTTTCTCCTGAAGAGGAAGAGTCTGGTTTGTTGTCTGCTGGTCAGTTGCATAGGGTAATGAGGGAAGACGTCCAGTTGTTTTCATTAATGGCGTCATTGTCTGCTGAGAGCCAAGCGAAGGTTGATGAGTTGCAGGTGGTGCGAGAGTTTTCTGAGGTTTTTCCCGACGAGATTCCGGATGTACCACCAGAGAGAGAGGTTGAGTTTGCTATTGATCTGGTACCTGATACTAAACCTGTGTCTATGGCACCGTATAGAATGTCTGCATCTGAATTGTCAGAACTGAAGAGGCAACTCGAGGATCTGCTTGAAAAGAAATTTGTGAGGCCAAGTGTGTCGCCGTGGGGAGCTCCAGTGTTGTTGGTGAAAAAGAAAGATGGTAGTATGAGGTTGTGCGTAGACTATCGGCAGCTGAATAAGGTGACTATTAAGAACAAGTATCCGCTTCCGAGGATTGATGACTTAATGGATCAGTTGGTGGGTGCTCAGGTGTTCAGTAAAATAGATTTGAGATCGGGTTATCATCAGATCAAGGTGAAAGACGAAGACATTCAGAAGACAGCTTTCAGAACCCGTTATGGGCATTATGAGTATTCCGTGATGCCTTTCGGTGTGACTAATGCGCCGGGAGTGTTCATGGAGTACATGAATCGTATCTTTCGTGAGTATCTGGATCGGTTTGTGGTGGTATTCATTGACGACATCCTAATTTATTCTAAGTCAGAAGAGGAGCATGCAGAACATCTGAGATTGGTATTGGAAATTCTGAGGGACAGGAAATTATATGCGAAGCTGTCTAAGTGTGAGTTTTGGTTGAAGGAGGTTAGCTTTCTGGGTCATGTTATTTCGGGGAATGGAATTGCCGTGGATCCGTCTAAGGTTGATGCCGTGTTACAATGGGAGTCTCCGAAGTCAGTTACTGAGATTAGAAGTTTTCTGGGTCTGGCAGGTTACTATAGGAGGTTTATAGAAGGATTTTCGAAGTTGGCACTTCCGTTGACTCAGTTGACTTGCAAGGGTAAAGCTTTCATCTGGGATGACTGTTGTGAAGAGAGCTTCAAAGAATTGAAGAAGAGGTTGACGACGTCTCCTGTTCTGACGTTGCCTAATCCGGAAGAGTCGTTTGTGGTGTATTGTGATGCTTCCAAGATGGGGTTGGGAGGTGTGCTTATGCAGAATGGTAAGGTAGTTGCCTATGCGTCGAGACAGTTGAGGACTCATGAGAAGAACTACCCTACCCATGATTTAGAACTTGCTGCAGTTGTGTTCGCGTTGAAAATTTGGAGACATTATCTGTATGGTTCGAGGTTTGAGGTGTTCAGTGATCATAAGGGTTTGCAGTATCTGTTTGATCAGAAAGAGTTGAATATGAGACAGCGCAGATGGTTGGAGTTGCTGAAAGACTATGACTTTAGCTTGAACTATCATCCGGGAAAGGCTAATGTGGTAGCTGACGCTTTAAGTCGAAAGACGTTGCATATGTCAGCAATGATGGTTAGAGAACTCGAATTAATTGAGCAGTTCAGGGATATGAGTTTGGTTTGTGAAGTGACGCCTCAGAGTGTCAGATTGGGGATGTTGAAGATTGATAATGAATTCATGGCTAGCATTCGAGAAGCTCAGAAGTTAGATGTTAAATTAGTTGACCTGATGGTTGGGATTGATCAATCCGAGAATAAAGACTTTGAGTTGGATGCGCAGAATGTATTGAAGTACCGTGGAAGAATCTGCATTCCTGATGATGAGGAGATGAAAAGAGCAATTTTAGAAGAAGGTCATAGGAGTAAGTTGAGTATCCATCCGGGAGCTACAAAGATGTATCAGGATCTGAAGAAGATGTTTTGGTGGCCTGGTATGAAGCGTGATGTGGCGCAGTTTGTGTATTCCTGCTTGACTTGTCAGAAATCGAAGGTTGAGCATCAGAAGCCTGCTGGGTTGATGCAACCGTTGGAGATTCCGGAATGGAAGTGGGATAGTATTTCTATGGATTTCGTGATAGGGTTACCTAATACTGTGAGGGGGCACGATTCGATTTGGGTGATTGTGGATAGATTGACGAAGTCTGCTCATTTTATTCCTATCAATATCACGTATCCGGTGTCGAGATTGGCAGAGATTTATATTCAGGTGATTGTGAAGTTGCATGGTGTTCCTTTGTGCATTGTGTCTGACAGAGATCCTAGGTTCACTTCTGATTTCTGGAAGAGTTTGCAAGAAGCGTTGGGTTCTAAATTGAGGTTGAGTTCAGCTTATCATCCTCAAACTGATGGGCAGACAGAGAGGACCATTCAGTCGTTGGAAGACTTGTTGAGATCTTGTGTTCTTGAGCAGGAAGGTGCGTGGGATACTCACCTTCCGTTGATCGAGTTTACTTACAACAATAGTTACCATTCTAGCATCGGGATGGCACCGTTCGAGGCATTGTATGGTCGGAGATGTAGGACTCCGTTGTGTTGGCATGAATCTGGGGAGAGTATTGTTCTTGGACCCGAGGTTGTTCGAGAGACTACTGAAAAGGTGAAATTGATCCGTGAGAAAATGAAAGCGTCGCAGAGTAGACAGAAGAGCTATCATGATAAGAGAAGGAAGGATTTAGAATTCCAAGCTGGTGATCATGTGTTTTTGAGAGTCACGCCTATGGCTGGTGTTGGGCGTGCATTGAAGACAAAGAAGTTGACTCCTCGTTTCATTGGACCGTATCAGATCACTGAGAGAATTGGTAATGTTGCTTATAGGGTGGCCTTGCCGCCTAATCTTTCGAATTTGCACGATGTATTTCATGTGTCGCAACTTCGGAAGTATATTTCGGATCCGTCCCATGTGATTCCGATGGATGATGTGCATGTGCGGGATAATCTCACTGTGGAGACAATGCCTGTGCGAATTGAAGATCGTGAAGTGAAGACTTTACGTGGCAAAGAGATAAACCTGGTGAAAGTGGTCTGGTTAGGAGCTGCTGGTGAAAGCATGACATGGGAGTTGGAGAGCAAGATGCGAGAGTCCTATCCGGAGCTGTTTGAGTCAGGTATGTTTTCGAGGACGAAAGATTCTAAGTGCGGGAGGGTTGTAACACCCCGGAAATAATTTAATTAAAATAGTTGATTGAATTATTAAAATAATTTGGAGGCGGGATATAGATAAATTAAAAGGTTAATATTTTATATGCGTAGGAGGTGAAACGAGTAAAGGAGGTGGTGACGTAGAGAGCCCAGTATTTACTGAGCCCTCAACTTAAACCCTGGGGGTTTAAGCCAAACCCTCATTCGCAGCAAGCAAAAGAAAAACGAAAGTGAGAGTGAGAGAGAGAGCACGCGGCGCAAAGAGGGAGAGAAGAGGAGGGTTTCGCGAAGAATTTCAAAAGGAGATCGTTCGTGTTGCTGTGGTTTTGTTCGTGTCTCGTTCGTCGTGTTCCGGAGCTTACGTTATTCGAGGTAAGGGTGGGCTTAACCTTGATAATGGGTTGATGATAATTATGTGTGGGTAGTCTAGGGTTTTGTTGAATTGTTCGTGTTGTTGCATATCGTGTTTTCGTTGAGATTGGTGCTTTGATGATTATTGCACGTTATTGTGATTTGTTTCGTTATTTGTTGTTGCGTGATTGTTGTATCACGATGATGGTGTTGTTATTGTTCGTGTTTTTGTTGTTGCTGTGCGTGGTTGATTGTTGTTGTCGCGTTGTCGAATTGTCGTTTTTGTTGTGGTGGTTGCGGTGTCGTTGCCGTTAGGGTTTGGTGTTTGGCAATTTAGCGATTCTGGACACAGGTTCGGTTTTTCTATAACTGGCGCTGCTTGGTTGATCCAAAAATTATGAGGTTGATTGTTTTTGAAAATAGACTTAACGCCGGTCGTTTTGGCACTGGTTTCGTCAAATTCGGAGTTGTATGGCTCGAGTTATAGGCGATACAAGTTAGGTTAAAATTCTGGAAACGATTTGGGTATAGATTCGGTATTTCGGTGACTGGGAACGTTGTATTGACCGAAAAATTATGTGGTTTATTTTTCTGGAAAATAAACTTAATGCTTGTTAATTTGGCACTGGTTTGGTTGCGTTTAGAGTTGTGTAGCTCGAGATATGAATTCCACAAGTTAGAGTAAGATTCTGGAAACAATCTGGACACAGGGTCAGTGTTTTGGTTACCACGTTTTCAAAAGAACTCCTTTTCGAACGAATCCAATTTCTTTGAAAACTAGACAAAATTTGCCCCAGTTTATGCACAAGTTTCATGCAATTTGATTGAGTTTTGGTCTATTTGGAATTGCTTGAATTTGAAGGACAGAAACTGTCCTCTTTTGCAACTAGCCTGTGTGCTTTTCGAAAACTGTACCTATTGGACACTCTCCTTCAAAAACTGAACTTAGGGATGATAACCAGACCCATAGGGCTTTCCAACAAGTATTTATTTGTTGAAATCCGATGTCGTTTGCTATTTTAATTAATTCGCTGAAGTAGGTGCGATGTGCCTAGGCGCTGTGCGCCAGTCTTGTGCGTGGTGTGCGTGCGTTATGTCCGCGTTGTGGAGCCGTCTGGTGTTAATATTTCAGGTGCGGTGCTGGTATGCTCAGGAGAGTTTAGTGGTAGCTGTGATGCTACAACTTGGTGCTATTTTTGGTGAAATTATTTGTTTTGATTCTGGTGATATAGTATTTATTTTAAATACTTGTTATGGTGAGTTGGTGCATAATCATGGTGTCGCATTGTCATATGCATGTTTTGGTGATATAGGCTCTGCCTCTGGTGTTTATTGGTGATGTGCCCGTCGTGGCTCATTTTGGTGATCGGTACCGCATGCATATGCCCACTGGAGGGGTTGCATATCATCCCATTGTCTATGAATGTTATAATTTTGGTGGTTCACTGTCAAATGGATTTTTCCTTTGGTATCTAGTGCTGTGATATGGTGTAATTGTATTGTGTTGCTGTAGTTACCTGATGCTAGCATATTTTTATCATCTGCTTATTATCTCTGTTAGACTCACCCCTTCTGCTTGGAATGTTGCTCTCATGCGGCAACGCTGCAGGTGATCGCTAGTGCTCGTGGAGGAATTGCTAGGTTTTGCTTCCTCTCTCGTTTGGGTCTGTGTCAGCTCTGATATGTAGCACCGGGGAGTCGTTAGTTATCGTTTTGAACTATTATTTTAGTTATTGGAAATTGTTTTAATTTATTTTGGAGATGTCTTTAATTGTTAATTCTGGAGATGTTTAAACTGGTTAATATTTCCGCTGCTTGGTGATTTCTTTTATATAAATTATTTTGGAGATTTTCTTTTTTTTTAAAATGGTGAAAAATGTAGCGCCCTTCGAGGTGACTCTGATAATTGTCTATTTAATTGTAATAGTAAAAGGGGGTGTTACAACAAACATCTAAAAAATTTTCCGAGACCATAAAATATAGAAAAGAAAAAGATGCTGAAGTTTGTCGCCAAACTTGATGCATTTCATGCGACAATCAGCCAACTCGCATATAATATAAAGATAAAGGTATAGACTATTTAATACTCATGTAAGGCTAAATTTTTGAGAATTTTTTTATTTTAGTTTGTGGAAAGCATTAAGTTGATAAGCGTCGATCCCCACGTATTACATCCCTATTTTCTTTGACAATACATATTTCATCCTCTTAATCTCTATCAAAAGGACTAATTATATATTAATAAGGGTTGGTTCGAGTGGTAATTGGGCTCATATCCTTCTCTTGGTCTTGGGTTCGAATTTTAGGTGTAGCTAAAATTCTGTTGGAAGAGAAGCACAGACCAGCAAAGCCGAGGTATACACGTAGCCAGTCAGATTTCCCAACGTAGATTATTCACCTGCAAAGTTTATGAATATTGTGCACTAATAACACGTTACCAAAAAAAAAGCACTTATTATCTATATATTAAACATTTGAGAATGCATCTCAATAAATGCTATTCCACATGTCATTTTCTCATGAGTTTTCTTTTTAATTCTATTTATTAAACATTTGTGAATTCATCTCAATAAATGAAATCCGATTTAGGTCTCCAAAATATAATAATAATAATAATAATAATAATAATAATAATAATAAAAATAATAATTTTTTACAAATTATCTTTGCAAAGAATGTTTACAAATTCATTTATCTCTTAACTTTATTCAATAATTTTTTACGGATCTAATTTCGTTGTTATTGCACGAATTGGTAAAATCATTGCTCATCAATGGTGGTACACGCACTGCATGCATTCGAACATTTTGCTCATCTTTCATGCTCATTAGTCAAAATTCTATAAAGATATTTTTTTTACTTTATATAGGGATCACATTCAGCTGAATGAGTATAAAGTGTAATTTATTTACTTACTATATACATTCACTTCGTGTTTATAGGTTCTCATCATCATATCATCGTAATACTTTAGAGTTTTATTATATTTTAATTCAATTTACTTTTAATTTAACTTATTAAGCATAAGTTACAAAATAAACGTACTTAGTGATTTACCTTCTAATACGCTAATTTAGTTGTAATTAAGCATAAGTTACAAAATAAACGTACTTGGGGATTTACCCTCTAATACCATAATTTCTATAATTCCAGTTATGTTGTTATTATGACATTTACACCACAAATTAGAATCATAGAAACCTAATTGAAATTTAAAAAATTTGGATGACAGTTATGATACAATTATTCTAAAATTAGATATTAAAAATATCATATTACAAGATGAAACACACAAAACTCTATACTCCCTTACGAAACAACTTAGAATTAATGTTTATCTCTCTCATTACTATCAATATTCTTTTACTTAAAGGGCCAAGGTTAACAATATATAGTCAATAAGTTGAAACAGGTACTTATTTTCGGATATGAAGTTAAAAGAACATACTTAAGTCAGTGAGAAAGAAACAATCATACAAGTTAAATATGATAATGTTTCAACTTTTGGCTAAAATTCTAGGAGTAATAAGACACCACACGGGAATGAACATTTTTTGTTACCATGTTATTGATGCGCATACGTCGAGAAATCTAATTGGCCACATGTTTTTGGCTTTGTCGACGGGGAATGAACATTTTGTATAAACATATTTGTAAGAATATCTATTAAAATCTAAATTATTTGGTAAAAATATATTATAACGAGACTAACATTTGGCATAAAGAAACATTTGTTTCTAAATTACTATTACTATGCGTGGATATCATTTTGAAATAAATACCGCCACATTATTGATAGTTCAATATTTATATAGCCTAATATTATTTTTGAACAGATTAGTTTAACATTATTGAGTGTCGTGAATTTTATTATTTAATTGACATTCAATTACCTTTTTAATTATTTATCAAAAAAAATTACCTTTTTAATTAAGGGAATTTTTTGTCTTATTCGATTCTCCAGTTATTTTTAGTATCTTTATATCTATGGGAATGTCAACTAAATTAATATTAAAATTGTTACTACTTTTAGACAAATCATTGTTATTTTCCTATAGTTTAATATATTCTCACCTAAGTAATTTATTAAACAATTATTTGTTAATATTTCAGTGGCATTCAATATATTAATGTCTACATGTAGCTTGACTAATCTTAAAAAAAACTGAATTTTCATAACCCATTGTAAAAAAAATTATATTATTTTTTTCTTAAATATATATGTTATTCACGAGTTGCATCAACAAAGGATAGAACACATGAAAAATTACAACAAATTAATCATAATTTTGTATGAACACATATTTGTTCATAGGTTGCATGAAAGTATGTTATATCTAAATAAACCTATTTGTATTTAAATTTTGAGTAAACATATGTTATAAGGAGAATGACTTTTTCACAAGAAAAAAACACAAATAAAT
The DNA here is from genome assembly GCA_963573325.1 of Astragalus glycyphyllos. Taxonomy (NCBI): domain Eukaryota; kingdom Viridiplantae; phylum Streptophyta; class Magnoliopsida; order Fabales; family Fabaceae; genus Astragalus; species Astragalus glycyphyllos. Next base: position 12,768,076 of record OY754314.1, on the reverse strand, counting down.
AAATTTCTACAAATGCATATTTTAATTAATAAAATATTTTAACATAAAATATAAATCTTTAAACTCACATTGTCCCTTTTCTAGATCAAATGTATAACTTCTATATGACATGAAACAATTGTGGTATACTCATTATGTCGTCACCGTTCAGTAGAAAAATTTCAGTGGAGAATCTTAACAACCAGAAGATGATGTAGCTTATGCATAAAGATAATAAATCAATACAAAGTTTCAATAGTTTAAAATTTAATATTAAAATTATACAAATTACTAATCATTAGTTACTTATTTTATAAACATTTACTTGGGCAATCAAAAAAAAGTTACTTAATATTCAATATAATATTAACTTGCAAAATGTAATTTACTATAATAATTTTTCAATCGCAAAACTATACCCGTGCAATGCACGGGTCAACTATTCTAGTAATATATTAAAATAATTAGAATAATAAATTTTGCCAACTCGTGTTTTGCAGCATACCATTATTAATAGTTAGTATTTGACAATAATTATTTAATTTGACATTATTTTAGGTACGTCATGTTCTGTGAACCAATAGTAATTATTTAATTTCACAATATATTCAGCAATATCATTTTTTCCAGACTGGGCCAAACCTTCACCCGCTGAGGCCGGGTCCATTTCCGCCTCATAGGATATCAACTGTCGAACTGCTCATCTGACCAACGATCAGAATCAACCCTCCAGATCCAACGGTCCAGGTACGGTGCCCCGGCTATAAATAGAGGTTCCGCCCTCCAAACCTAGGTATGATGACGACGATTTCGCATACACTATTCACAAGGCTAAGATCCCACGTGTATCTTACCTTCGCCGAGTCTAGGCACGAGGAGCTCGGACACTCAGTCACGCACCTCGGCACAGCCCCGAGATCATATCATTTATCTCATCTTATTCCTCTATTACCTCATCTTTCACATACTGACTTGAGCGTCGGAATGTCTTTGCAGGTACCCCCACCCGACGTGGGCAAAACTCTACTTCGGACGTCCGAGCTCAGCATCCTAGCTGCACATACCTTATTGGAAGCAATCAAACATGTAACCCCAGGTTAAGAATCTCATCTAGCCTCGGGAGCTTCACTCTTGTACTCCGGTACCGAACATCATTTTTTGTGAACCCATAGTTGTTACTAGGGCGGGAAATGAGTCAAGCTGAGTTGAACTTGGTTCAGCTCGGCTCGACTCGATAAGGAGGATTTAATTTTTGAAAGAGAAAAGAGCTGCACTCTTACGGCTCAATAGAAAAACCATTCACTATTGAGTTGGAACTCCAAATAAAATAGTGTGGGGACGATTAATTTTTATTTTGGGTTTTTAGAAGATTAAATAAATAGAAAAGGCAAATTTAGCAAAGTTTGGTATATTGTAAATTGGTTTGTTAAAAGTACAAAAAGGTCTAAAAAACCAAAAATCAGGAACGGAGGGAGTAATTAAATGATCTAACCTACACTATGGACTTTTTTTAATGATCAATTAAGGGTTGAAAAACTTATTCATGGAATGTGAACCATGCATTATGTTAAATATAGACTTGTTTAATACTCAATGAAGGCTGAAAAATTTGAGAATTATTTAATTTTATTTTGTAAATTGCATTATGTTGATAGCTTCGACCCCCACATATTCCATCCCCATTTTCTTTGACAATACATATTTCATCTACTTCAACACTTGATATTTTATACTAAAGTTATACTCCCTCGTTCCTAATCTTTGGTACTTTTTGCTTGTTACGCGCAAATTAATGTACCATTAATTTGTGATAGCTAAGTACTAAAATACCTCCTTTATAGTTGTTTTGAGATAATTGAAGTTTAAATAAAATAGTGTTGAGACAATTAATACATACTTTGGAACTCTAAAAGACTCAATAAATATAAATGATACATTTTGAAAATTTTGGTGAATTGTATATTGGATTTCTAAAAGTACAAATGTTTTGGAACAAAAATAAAAGACCAAAAGTACTAAAGATTAGAAACGGAGGGAGTAGAAGGCCTAGAATATTGAAACCATCCCTGCCATTAAATTATTGAAGGAATAGAGATATTTTGGAAACTACTATAAATTTGACTTAGGCTTTTCTCATAAGAGCATTTCATATAAACATTCCTTTTGAAGTGGTATTCCTCTTTTCTGTGAGTTCTGATTTTTGGACAATCATATACTTTCAAAAGTCATGGCTCTTGTAAAGAATACTGCTTGTTTTTTTCTTGTATTTCTCTATGTCGCGTGGCCATCCACTGCTCGGTTGATTCCTACAGGTATTTCTTTCATCTTCCTTTTTCATATATTATATGTTGGTGCTTATAGGCAAGGTTTTAAGATTACGGGGGAGTGGCCACGTTGCAATCTGTGATATTGAAATGTAATTAAAAGTGACTGATGCGATATCAATCACAATAGCGTTGGGGTTGTAGAGACTGTGAGAACAAACTGTTGGGAAGATGCTGCAACACTTGATCAATGATAAAAATGATGACGACCGCAATTGATTTTAAAGTGTTTGTAAAGACAGTAACGTTTACGTTCGATTCGTCCCCACCAATTCTAACCAATTGGATGTAATAGGGTAACTTGCGAATCCCCTTCAGAATACTTTAGAAACCATGAAGTGACTTGGACAATCACAAACATATATTATCTGCGACTTTAACCACTTGACCAAGTGTACAACTTCGTAAAATTTAATTTACATTATGTACATAACCATTCCAAATATATATTTTGGAAATATATTTCGCAAAAACTAGAGACATCAAAAGCTTTGATATCGCCGCGCAGATCATGGTCACATATATATTTTGAGAACCTAATTTATTATATGCAAATAATGACCTCAAAGGTATGAAAATTGCAGGTGCTAAAGTTTATGAAATTTGGGATACAAAGGTGAGTTCGAATTCATGTTAGCTTCACATGCATACAAACAAGGGATTGATTTTAATTTCTGTACATGTGTATAACTATAATACTAACCATACACTACATTGGGAACCTCTTGAACAGGAAAGTATTGCAATTAATATTACAAACGGAAATGGTGTGAAAATTATGGCTGGATTTGAAGGTAACTCGAGAGAATCAAGTGCAAAGCAAGTTGTGAGAAAATCTGGCAACAGAAGTTTAAGAAGAAGCCGTTTATCTGATGAGCAATTTTTGGATGCTTTTACAGCTGATTACGGTCCAACAAAAGACCCACCCATAACAAGTGAAGTCTTGAAGTCTATATTGTTGGGAGATGATTGAATGTTTTTTTGGTTGTTTATCTTAGTTATATCCTTTAGTACTGCTACTATATCTTTCGTATCTTTGGAGCTCTTCTCCTTTGTCATGTCTAAACCTGGTACAAATAATCTCCTTGTAAATCGCTTCATTCGGGTACTCTTTTTCCTCATCGGGTCTTTTTCCCACTGGGTTTTGGCTCTTTGAAATTTTAATGAGACCTCTTGTATATATATACATGTTTCAGTACCACTTGTACTCCCCTTAATAAAATGTTTCCTTATAAAAAAAGTGAAGACTTGGAGTCTATATCTATATCCTCGACCACTGAAATGAATGTCTTGTATGGGAATAAGTTCATTGCTTATATTTCTTCCTTTTGTCAATCCATTGTAAAATTGACGTGTCAATAAGTTCCAGATAGAACAATGTTGACATGTCAATCAATAAACTAATATAAAAGTTTAAGTGAATTAGATCTTGGGACTAACAAGAGTGTGGGACAAAGTCTCAAGACTAAAATAGTGCTTACTCATGTATTAGCCATCAACAAAGTACTCACAAGGGCAGTAATGATTAGCTTTAATTGGTGCTTAATCTTAATTATGGTGAATAAGGCAGATGTTTGAGATCTGTTCATAACTACAAGCTGGTTTCTATAGTATGGATGTAATTCCCTCAATTTCACTATCACTTGTGTGTTTGTGTATATTATTTCACGTGTTGGCGTGAAATTTTGTTTAGATACGAACATTGGAATTTAACAAAACCAAAGTCATATTTGGAACCAACTATATTAAATTATGTTGGGGTTTAAATTTAAATCTAAAATTCCACCTGAATTTGGGAGTGTTCTCAACCTGCCAGGCGAATCTTACCCGCTTAAAAACCCAAATCGTGACCCGGAAATTGGCTTTACGATCGTTTACGAAAGAATTGTACAACCGAAGCTATAAGTCAGACAACTTGATAAACATGAATGAACTCTCTGGTCCGATCGAGTTAAATTCGAGCAGAGCAGGGTCGTCTCAATCTATCTAGAGACCCTGTACAAATCTTAAAAATTGGGCCCCTAGACATAGTAGAAAAAAATCTGATAATTTTGTTTTCTTACGGAATTAGGAACGAGGATAAAAAACCGGATAATTTTGTTTTGTATACTATTTTTATTTTGACAAAATTACACCAGAGGACCTTTACGTTATTTATTTATAACAAGTTGGACCTTTAACTTTTTTTGTAATAAATAGGCCCCTTAAGTTACCTAACGTTGACACCGTTGGCCCTTTATCTTTGGGGTTGGTGTCACTTTGGCCCTTTATCTTCTTTTTTTTAGTTTTCGTCCCTCATATTTTTTGTATGTGCCATTTTGGTCCCTGCCGTTAATTTTTTCTAACGGACGCCACGCTGACGGTTAACTGCTGATGTGGCGTCTTAAATGTCAGTGCTGACTTGAAACCGATTTAGTGATGTGGCACATAATGAACCAAGTTGAAACTTAAAAAGAATATGGGGACCAAATTGAAACTGAAAAATAAAATTAACAAAAACAAAAAAAAACGCATTCATCTTCTTCCTCCAAACACCACCTCTATCTTCGTCTTCTTCGGAACCACCTCCTCCGGCGAGCCACCACCATCACCATCACAAATCAATAACTCTTCAACTCTTAATCCCTAATCTCTTTTCCTCAAACCCAAAACCCCCCAATTTCTCAAACCTAATCTCTAACCTCTCATCCACCACCACCACCACCCCTAACCTCTCATCTAGTCTCAAATTTGGACTAGATACATCAACTTTTGTTGACTCACTTTTGCTTAGATCGTGTAACAGAGAGAGTATACTTTAATACTCCCTCTGTTTCACAATACATGTCGTTTTTAAAGAATTATTTTGTTTCATTTTACTTGTCATTTTCAAAGTCCAATGAAGCATTAATTATTGCTTTGTCAATAATACCCTTAATTATTTATCGCGGAGAGAGAAATATGTAGAGTGAAATAATAAATAGTTAAGAGTATTATAAGAAAAAGATAAACACTTTCATAAAAACAACAAAATTTATTAATCTTCTGGGCATGTGTAAACTACCTTAAAACGACATGTATTATAACAGACGGAGTAATCACTAAGCTATAAAATTTGAAAATATTTAACTTTATATTGTGGAATTTTATTTTGATAAGCTTTGAACAATGCGCACTTAATCTCTATCAAAATAATAATTTTAATATATTGACATAATTAGAATAATAATTTTAGCGACCTCGTGTTTTGCAACATACCATTAATAGTTAGTAGTTGACACTAGTTATTACTAATTTGACAATAATTAGCCACCTCATGTTTTGTTAACCAATAGTTTTTATTTAATTTGACAATAATTTAAACAATCTCATGTTTTGTGAACCAACAGTTATTATTTTAAATGGTCTAACCTACCCCATCCATGGACTATCTTAATACTTACTTGGGGCTTCAAAAACTTAGTCATGAAATGTGAACCACGCATTATGTTAAATATAGACTACTTTTTTTTGGCTCGGACCATTGCTGGGAAATTTTCACTCGTGTTTAGGATCAAATTTTACACTTGCCAATACTGAATTTGTCCACTGTGGAAATGAAACCCGGGAGCATAGAGAGCACCAGATCAAATACAGACTACTAAGGCTAAAAATTAGAGAATTATTTAATATTATCTTTTGGATGGCATTCTAATCAAAAAAAATTGTGGATGGCATTATGTTGATATGCTTTGACCTTCAGCTACATGAAAGTAACAAAGCAAGATACATGATACATGAAAGTAAATGTGGCTGAAGTTTCCGCGAAAGTAAATTTTGCAACACGATACATGAAAGTAAAAGAAAGATAAAAAATGTGAACACCAATTTAAATATACTTCTAATAGCTGTTTGTGTGAAATGATCAAAATAAAGAAGACAACACAAATAGAATGTGAAACATGTGGTGTAATGTAGGGTTTGATGTAACCCATTGATAAAAAAAGCATCCATAGAAAGTCGAAAGAAGATACCCATACAAAGTTGAAAGAATACGATGCGGGAATAAGTGTTTTTGACATATCATATATTGCAAGTCAAAGATGCAATTATCAGTAATGATGAATACAACCAAACACGAAGAGAAAAGTTACTAAACGATAATCCTAAAAAAATTAAAAATATTTTTCTGATTTGGTAGTAGCCGAACAAAATGGATAGATATTTCAGGTTCAGAAATATAAGGAGAAGAAGTATAAAAATAAATATTTTTTTAAAGGTTCAGTAAAATATGGTTCAAAAATATAGAGAGAGAAGAACAATAAAAAGAAAATGATAATTTAAAGTGATGAAATTATTAAAAAGGTGAGTTGCACGAGTTAGTGTCACGAAATTATTATTATTTGACAAAACAGGTTATTTGGGGAACGAATTTTGAGTATTTAGACAGTTAATATTTTTTTCGAACGCTAAAGTACCCCAGGAAAAAACTACTTAGCATCAAACTTTATGTATTATTGAGGAACAAACTTTATGTATTATTGAGGAACACACTACTTAGTATGCACTTTACGTATTTGTCAGAATTGTTTTTCACCAAACCAGTTATTGAGAAAGAATCTCTGTGTATTTGAACAGTTAAATATTTTTCGGAACCATAAAGTATACCAAAACACATCGATCAACATCTCACTTTATGTATTTTGTCATGAAATTAATTTTTTACTGCCCAATCGGTTATTGAGAAATGAACTTTATGTATTTTGTCCCAACATTATTATTTTTATCACCAAACTGGTTATTGAGAGGAACAAACTTTGCATATTTGAATAGATTAAAATTTTGAAGAACGTTATAGTATCCCAAAACACACTGTTTACCATCGCACCTTACGTATTTTGTCACAATTTTTTTCACCAAACCAGTTATTGAGGAACAAACCTTGCGTATTTTAACAATTAAATAGTTTTCTAAACCATAACATAAACTAAAACACAATGCTTAGCATTTCAATTTATGTATTTTCTCTTGAAGTTAATCATCTTTTTTTTTTTGCCTAACCGATTTTTGAGCAACAAAAATCTAAAAAAAATTCCAGACCATAAAATATTGCTTAAAATATAAAAAAGAAAAACATGCTGAAGAGTGCATTATCAAAAATAATATAAAGATAAAGATAAAGATAAAGTGAAGAGGAAAGTGATTGACATCTATTCGTGGGGTGTTCTCAGGCAGAATCCGTTTGGAAACAAGCTGGTCTTTGGAGCACAATTCAACGTTTCTGGCATGTGGGAGCTGCTGATTTTAAATCTGTTATTTTTAATGTTTTGCAGGCAGTTTCTGAAACTTTTAGGAACACCTTTGCCATGATCATTTGGTGTCTACGAAAGAGAAGGAACGAGAAAGTGTGGGAGAACACAGTGCGCCCAGGAAGGATTGCCATCACCAGCGCGATGGACTATTTATACGGCTGGCAGCATGCGCGCCGCCCAGGCCGAGAGAGTGGCACGCAGCAGCCACAACCGAACACTGCTGTAGATGTTGCTGTTCCTGTAGTATGGTCTCGGCCAGCAGGTGCTTTAGTGAAGTGCAACGTCGACGCGGCTTTGTTTGATGATAATAGGTACGGTATTGGTCTTTGCATTCGGGATAGTGAAGGGTCGTTTATTAAGGCGAAGTCGGCATGGTTTTATGGAGCACCACCACCACAGGAAGCAGAGGCGTTGGGATTGTTATTAGCACTCACTTGGCTACAAGAATTAAATATCCAAAGAGTTTCCATCGAGCTGGATTGTAAAGCAGTGGTAGATGGTATCAGAGGTGTATGTATTTCCGTAACCGAGTTTGGCTCTATTTTACGCACTTGTAAGGCTTCTTTATGTTTATTACAAAACTATTCGGTTAGTTTCATCCGGAGGCAAGCCAACCTTGTTGCTCATACTTTAGCTAGAGCATCAAGGGAATTCGCTAGCTCTCAAGTTCATGATTGTAGTCCGATTTGTATTACCACTTTGATTTTGAATGAAATGAATTAAGTTTTCATTTGTCAAAAAAAAAAGATAAATATAAAGATAAAGATATAGACTATTTAATACTCATTTAAAGCTATTATCAAAAATATATACTCATTTAAGGCTAAATTTTTGAGAATTTTTTAATTTTAGTTTGTAGAGTGCATTATGTTGATAAGCGTCGATCCCCACGTATTACATCCCCATTTTCTTTGACAATACATATTCCATCCCCTTAATTTCTTTCAAAAGCACTAGTTATATACCAATAAGGGTTGGTTCGAGTGGTAACTGAGTTCATATCCTTCTCTTGGTCTTGAGTTCAAATTTTAGGTGTAGCTAAAATTCTGTGGGGATAGCACCATCCACAATCTAGCGGGCTGATATAGTTTTTTTGTGATACGACATTTTGGTCAGAGGAGTAGCACTCTGCATTTTTATTTTACCCTGAGTCGCTACAATGCTTCTTCTTAGATAGATTACTCTTAGTAACAAGAATCTTAGATATTAATTTCGTTTTACACTAACTATATGTTGGTGATGTCAATGGTGTGAGTCGTTTCTTTCTATTGGTTCTGGCAGTGATATTTTTTTTTACACATGCAGTGACATTTTTATTTGTTTCCAGAGTTAATTCTTTGGTTCAATGTTTGGTCTTTGGATGCCTAAATTTCGGAAGCATTTTAACTTGAATTCGTGGAATGTTAGCATATGCCATCTAGTTTTACTGCTTGCCATAAGTTAATTCCTTGGTTAAATATTTTTAATTCTTTGATTCAAAAGTGATAGCAAAGTCAGCATATGCCATCTAGTTTTACTGCTTGCCATAAGTTGTTGTAGCTTCTTTTAAAACATGTTGTTGTACCTTAATTTTGTCTGATTAATTCAAAATTTATTAAAAAAAATCAAAAATATTGTTTGTCGTGGTTTTTGAGATTTTTGTCATTTACGCGTGTCATGTAATGCTTGTTATCGGTTTGATGTCATTTCTATTGTTATTAGTAGAACTTTTTTTCTCTTTATTGCAAGAAATAGTTAATTAAAAAAATAATCTTTGATTAGTTTTTAGTTTTAACTATTATTACTTCACAATATAAAATATAAAATATAAAAATAGAAACGGATCTGCACGAATTTTGATTTTAATAACTGTGTTTACAATAAGGTTAGAAAATGATAAAAATACAAACAAAAGAGGACCAATCAAGACAACTACAAATTCTCCTATATTTGAGTATAAAGGCAATGGAATCTCCCAAGTCTTGCCTAAGCCTCCGCCCATCAGGGCACGTTTCCATGAAAAGTTACTTACTGCAACCTACACTTGCAAAGATAGCAATAAGAAGGCCAAGTTAATGTATACAAAAGAGGAAGATAACTCGAACAAACACATACACTAGAGGTAGCAGCATCACCTAATCAGCCCCTCTCTCCCCCTCACTATCGAAGCCTTGTCCTCTCTCTCTCTCTCTCTCCACCAACATCACTTTCACAACACACCTCGCTCTCCTGTTCTTCTCTCTGCCGAAGTGACTTTCGTTTCTCTCGTTTTCATGGCAGTTGAGGCGGTGTGTAGAAGATTGGGGTTTTAGGGTATGTTTGGATTGGTGGTATGGGATGGAATGAAGTTGGAATGGAATGATTTAATGTTCCATTGTTTGCGATGGTGGAACTAGACAAATATTTGTGAGGTGGTCGAACTAATTAAATGATATACTCAAAATTAAAGTTACATATAATTGCTATTTTTTTAGCAGCAAATATATGTATTATATTTATAAGTAGTGTTTTTAAGGAACACCAAAACCTATGTACATATGATCAACAGACTAGAAAGTCACAACTTAGAAAGGCAAAAAACATGACAAAAACCTCCGACCAAGGAGATTAGTCGGTACACCCCAACAAAAAGGTACTAGAATCAAAATAATTTCTCCTAAACCCCCGAAAATACATTCCAATGGTCCACACACCACTCATAGAAGAGCCAATGACTTGAGTTGACTTAGTCAAAAACCATAGAAGAGTTCCAAGAGCCAATGATTGGCATCAGCATTCAGCAGCTAAACCTCTAGCTCCCTAACCAAAGCGCTCGGATCATCACCATCAATCTGAGGCTCTTGAGGACTGACTGCCAGATCAAAGGAAGGATACTCCAAGGCCTATTTCATTTCCTTTCGCAATTCCTCCTCCTCCGTCGGTGTACTGACCAGCTGACCGTCCACCACGATTTTGTCCAAATCCATTCCAGAGATATCAAGACCCGGGTGCAAAACTTGAATTTGAGCAACAATAGTGTTAAAATCGCTTTCAAAATAAGTAACAGACTCCCCCTTGCAATCCTCCAAAATAGCCCACAACATCTCGATCCTCTCTGACTCTAGAACTATAGCAGCTTTGGCCTCCTTCAACTTCTCCTCAACAGCTTCCAACTTTTCCTGAGTCAACCGCAAATCACCTTCCATGGTTTTAAGCTTAGCCGAAGACTCTTTGGCTTCCATGGCCATCTTTGACAAGTTTCCCTCTAGCATGCTCTTGTAACCGTTTAGTTTCTGCACATCAGCTTGAAGATCAGCTATCTTCTTCATCACTCGGTTCAGCTCCTCCTCCAACCGGCCATGCTCCTCCACTGACATCTTGAAATCGGTTTCAACATATCCATAAACGAGCTACCAATGACATACGTCTTAATGGTCGCCACTGTAGGTCCAAACCCCGTGGTAGTGGCCTTCTCAGCATCACCGGGATGAAGCACCCTGTTCAGAGGATATCAAGAGTCTCATGCTGTTTTGAGAGGACCCTCAACAGTAGCAGTCGTCACAACCTTCAGATGTTTGTGTCATGAAGGGTCAGCAAGAGGATCACATGAACCATCTTGAACTAGAGCAGCAAGACCAAGAGTTTCTGACTTCCTCTTTTTTGCAGGTTTCTTGGAAGAAGAGGCTTCTTCTGACAAAGCACCGTCCGGAACCTCAACAACAGCAGCAGGAAAAGCATTAGTAGGGGAAGCAACCTCATTATACCCTTACCTTTTCCTCTGCTTGGCGAGAAGGCGCTTGCATTCCTCCACACTCATAGAAGACATGGCTAAGGTTCTTGCAAAACGAAGGAACAACGGTCAGCACAAAGAAATTGGAAAATCAGAAAACAATGGTGAAGAGAAAGAAAATTTCTCAAGTATGAAATTAAAGGTGTTTCCAAATTTTCGGTACTCAGCAAAAGAGTGGACTTGATCGGCGCAGCCTCCCAAAGACGCTTAATATCCGCCCGGACGAAAGAAGAAAGATCTCGCTCTTCTATCAACTGCCCCTTTCAGGGCTTACGAGTCCAAGACAAGGGAAACCGCTCATCACCTTGTTCATTAAGAAACAACATGGAACAGGACAATCCCGCCTCCAATTTGAAAAACACTCTTTAAAATGTTTATAACTACTCTTATAAAAAGTCATAAACGGGTGACGGTGAATACTGTATAGAGAAACCCACGTACGTGGCCTCGGTAATTGCACCCTAAAGAAACTGAAAACCTTCTCAGTTGTCAGTTCTATACTCAAACACTAACACAAAATCTCAGACGCCCGCATAGAGGCCCAGTCGTTCAGATGAAGCTAGGAAGGGGCAACATTCAAAGTTTGGAGCACGCCGCAGTAATAAAAAGAAAAAGGATCCCTAACCCCCAGGTCTTTAAACAAAGTCTTGTACATGCAAGTACAAGGAGGAGACCCAGCAACCGGGGCAACATCACAAACACACTCGTCAAAGCCAACAGGTCGAGCGGTGGCAGCGCCAACATCAACCGAATGGCACAAAAGCTCATGAACCTCTCTTACCTCATCATCAATATTGAGGTCCGAGCTGGCATCCCTTACTTCAGCCTTCAGCCAACTATAGGGCACTGCTGGGTCAAAAATCTCCTCTTAATCCGAGCCCGAATCGTCAGACATCTCTAAAGAGGAAAATGTAGACCCACTATCAAAATCTACAAGTTGCTTAAGTTTAGATATCAAGTGTTTCCCCTTACCCACCAAGCAATCAACACACCTACCAGAACAACTATCCTTCTTACAAAATCTAATGGTAGAGGTAACCTCTGTGTCACTATCACTACTTATCAATATTACTGACATTGTTTTAACAAGAACATAGTTTTGGCGACAAGGCAAGCAGAGGAAAATGAAAAAGCAAACACATGCAACTTCCAAACGATAAACAAGCGAAGGAGAAATCTGAATCAAGTACGTACCTTGATTCGACTAAATGGGAGGAGATAGAACTACGAATTGACTCCGTAAAACGCCGAACGAAAAGAACAATTAACTCTAACAATAGCGAAGAAAAATCAGAAGAATGAAAAGTGACAAAGTGTTATGCAAAGTGATGAGGCGAGAGGGCGAAGAAACGAAAGTGATAAGGGACACACGAAGGCATATATAGCTTTTTTTGGAAAAAAAGCCAAATGAAAGATTCTGATCTGCTAAGCCACACTCCATCCAACTGTGAATGAGGGGCATGGAACAGGCGGCACAGATCGACACACCTTTTCACATTCCACCGTTAGATGAAGAGACACGTCAATTCGCGAGAGGGAAAGTTATGACGCGACCCGCCTTGGAAACAGGTGAGATAATCACACTTCAAACGTCTCGCCGCATCAGTCAATTCAAAGAGTCAGATCAGAAACCATTTAAAGACTGAGCGGTTCAAGCAAGATCAAATAAATCGAGTGGCAAAGGAAGGAAACAACAAACAAGGTATAACTCCATCCAAAACGCTATTTTATTTACCAAATTAACGTACTTACAAAAGTTCATATTACATACGGAATGTGTTGGAATAAGAAATCTCTTTCTATGTTTTGAAGATACAAACTAAGATTTAAGTTTTCTAATGTAGTGTGATCTAACATGTTTGCTAAGTGTTTAGAACACGTTTCCTACATAGAAAAATATGGCTCTACCTTGGACTAAAATGAATGTAAAAATACATAGGTAGAAAAGCCTTGAGAAGCATAAAAACAAGTCAACAGAATATTTGACCAAATTAACAGAAGGTTGACCAAAAGTCAACAGAAGGTTTGATCAGAAGCCAAACGAAGGATCACCTCGCCAATATCAAAAAAGAGTAAGTTCATCCTTGAGAAGGTTAAAGAGTAAGAAGAATGAAGCTTGAGAAGGTTAATACGACTAGCAACCAACTCAAGACAAACATATGAACTCCTCATGAGTGATGTTCAGTTGCATTATTGGAAACACTATCTTGTAAGCATCTCATCAAAGTACCTAGAGAGAGATGAGTGTTGGTGGTGATACTACTTGATTAAGGAGACTCTTAGGAAAGTAGAAGAGAGTTTCTAAGAGGTGGAAACAACTACGTGTAGATGTGTAAGAGTACACTAGGCTTTTGTGTGTGATCAGAAGCTAGTGTTGTGAAAGTCTTTTGTATTTCATCAAAAGCAAGTGTAGTAACTATTTGGAAAATAGTGGAATTACTCACAATGAAGTGGGGAGAGGACGTAGCCAAGTTTGGGTGAACCTCTATAACTCTACTGTGCCATTTACTTGCTTTCCTTACTATTTCCTTACTTGCTATATACTACTTGTTGTTTATCAAACCAAGAGAAGGTTAGTTTAATCAACCTTCTCAACATAGTTTTAACTAAGCATAAATTGTTTTTGACCTAAAACCAAGTTAAAACTATCATATCTCTTACTAGTGCTTATTCCTATTTGTCTTTCATCATTAGTGAAGTTAGGATTATGTGTGAGTTATTATTATCACTAACCTTCTTATATCCAAGTTCATCTTGAGAAACATTCTGTTAAGAAGGTTTCAGGTACAAAATTTTAAAAGGGAACACAATTCAACCCCCCTTCTTGTGTAACTTAGTCACTTCAAAATGTAAATCATAAAAATAAAATTACATCAACATATATGTATATGCAATCTAACTTTGAGGCCGAACGGTTCCTCCCTGAGTCGTTGCCGAGCATTCTTCCGTTTTCTTGTTTTGCAGAAGACTATCCCAAGACAAGTGCTTGGTTGAAGAGCATCCTCCCTCGAAAAAATCTCGGTTGAACGAATCTCTCCCAAATCAATTAAATTAAGAAGGAGGCCGCCTGCAGAAAGTCCTCGGAATGCCACGTATAGCTCCACCCCCACTCTCCACGACGCCTTCAGGAGCAACCCGAGGCTGAGAGACTAGAAGACACCACCACTGCCCTTATTGCAGCAGAAGGCTCCTCCTCTAAAACCTTCAGTAGAAGAAAGCAATGGACTGGGGGAGGACGACGACACGGTGCTCTGCCCAAATGGAAGCAAACATGTCAAGTTCCCTGAGTATTCCTACAAGAAGAAAAAAAAAAGCAACCAGCGAAAATCCATAACTCCCGCAGATCAAAAACTCCCACCTCGAGTCCTTTGGTACTCCCATCGCGCACCAAAAATCCTGCGAGATTACTCAGAGAACTCGAAGAAGGAGATTTGGTCCTAAACATAGAGACAATAATGTGCAACGAAAAATGACAAAGAAAGCAAGAAAGAAAGAAGTCCAAGGCACCAATAGAAGAAGCCTCATCCCAATATATACAACACAAAAGTAAGGTCAGTTACAGGACCAGCATTTATGAAGACACAAAAAATGATAGTCAAACTGAAAAAACCGACACGGTGAAGTCAGAAGTCAAGGGTTAGACGACCAAGACCATAAAATCAGTCACATGTCCAATCAATGAGTCAACTACTGCAAAAGCCAAGAAACGTCGTCCACCGACCAAGAGACTAAGTGTCTGAAACCATTCACCTGAGCTGAAGTGATGAAAAGCCGAAGACTCTACTTCAACAGCTGAAGGGCTACGATACGGCCGAGTTCGACTTGTTTTGAATGACTTCGCGCTCCACACTCGCCGCTCGAAGGGCTCTGTTCCCCATCCAGACCGCCCGACATATACATCGCTTGGCTCCCAAAGGACTTCCCATGATGATTGACCGCTCAGCCCAAAATATGTCGTCTCGACCTCTCCCAGAAAGAAATGAAACACAATCCGAGGGAGATATCCCTGATTTCCCTCCAATCTGTCTGTAACGGTTAACACGATCATTAATTGTAATTATGTGCATTTAATCTTCATTGTACTATAAAATACAGCCCTCAGAGGCAAATAAACGGATCCCCACATTGATTTCTCTCATTCACTCATTCTTTTACATTCCACGCAGAGAATATAATGTGTTCGGTCCTTTTCTCACACGAGAAATCGATCGTAACAGTACTTAGGGTCAAATTTAATTTGCAATGACAAACACTAAAGTATTGTTTGTTTGACATTAAACTTACGTAAATTGCATATAGGTTCATTGTTTTTTATGCATCGTTGGCATCTATTTTGTCCTTTTGAGGGGAAGACTAAATATTATGTTGAAAGTTTTTCATCGTTTAATAAATACGTACTTAACATTGTTGGCCTTTTAGTTAAGAGGAATAAATAATTTCGATTTTGTTAGTTTCATAATGATGGAACTATTTGCGATTCGACCTACAACTTTAACACTTTAGATGAAATGATAATCATAATAGACTTTTTATCGAAGTCCTGCATTCGTAATAACTAATAAATGGAGTCTTAAAATCGAAATACGAAGCGGATCCAGGACCCCAGGGTCAGGGGTATCAAATTTTTTTAATACACAATTTGCTAAAAATATAATTAAAACAACTATAATATATTTAAATAAATAAATTATACATTTCATAATTGTCCTCTACGTGATTTCATATTCTTAAATCGTTGAATAATAAGCTCAGATTCAATTTTATTGAATACATCACTCTCAATCTACGTCACCAAACAGTCGTTCATCCATGTATCCCCCATCCAATTACGCAACCTATTCTTCACAATATTCATAGCAGAGAAAGCTCTTTCTACAGTTGCTGTTGCAACAGGCAAAACTAGTGTCAGCTTCAAAAGATGATAAACCTCTGGATACACATTATGTCTTCCATTTTCAACCAACGTCTCTGAAAGTTGTTGGAGTCCTTTCAAAGAAGCAAATTGAACACTCCTACGCATATCGGCGATGCAGCATCTTTTTCAATGCTGTACTCTATCCAATTTCCAAATTCAGTGAACCATGCCGGAGAAAATCTTCTCTTTGCGCCTCCAATATTTCTTTGTTGAAAGTTGTGATTTTTAGGTTGACATGGCCCTTTTTGTAAATACGCTCTCCGTATCTTATCTTGATTGTTAGGATGATATGTCGCAATTTTATATATGTGTTGGTTGCATGTGGTGGCCCGCGGCGGAGCTCTGTCAACCGACAGCGGTTGATGGTGGCGGCCATGGTGGTACCATTAACCATAAATATGAAGTCTGTGGTTAGTGGCCACTAACCTCAGACTTCATATTTGTGGTTAATGGCATCCAACTAGTGTTTTGGATTCCACTAACCACAAATATGAAGTCTGTGGTTAGTGGTCACTAACCACAAATATGACCACAGACTTCATATTTGTGGTTACCGAATTTTTTTAATTATTGTGGAAATGATTCATATACCCCTTTAGTATTTGTTACTAAACTTTTGACTTAGTATCCTAAATCTGACTCACTGGTCGAATAGAGTTGTATGTTGTGTTGAAAAACACAACTAATGAGATACTCACTTAGTTAAAGGAGCCTATAGCTAGAATTGTTGATGAGATAATGACCATGTTGCATCAACACGAGACTTGAAACATTGATGGAGAGATAGTAGTAATAGCTAGTAAGTTAGTATTTATATTTCATGAAGGGAGTGCAGATCAAACTCTCAACCTCACCCTCACGTCCTAAGCGGGGGTTGAACTTGAACTCACGCCATTGCAAAGAATGAGCCTACAACCTCTGTATTTTTTTTAGTGATTGACTTCTTAAATATCCCGAATCTACATCTCTACTACCCCAACCATAAATGAAGCTGCATAACCCAGCTATATGTATATGGCTCGTAGAACTTTCATAACAAATTGACAATAATAGTAATAAGGCTTAAATATGTATTCTGCCCTTGCAAATATAAATCGCTTACGGTTATGCCCCTCGGTCAGTTTCCCATCCAAAAAAATAATTTAAATAAAGTTTAAATATATGTTCTGCCCCTGCAAATATCACCATAATCCAGTTATGCCCCTGCAAATATCAGCATAATAGAAAAATTAAAGATTTTGACAGGGGCATAACTGAATTATAGTGATATTTGCAGGGGGATAATTGGATTATGGTGATATTTGCAGGGATAAAACATATATTTAAACCTTATTTAAATAATTTTTTTCGATGAGAAACTGACCGAGGGGCATAACCATAAGCGATTTATATTTGCAAGGGTAATTTTAAAGTTTTTATTTTTACAGGGGTATAACTGGATTATGGTGATATTTGCAGGGGCAAAACATATATTTAAGCCTAATAATAATAATAATAATAATAATAATAATAATAATAATAATAAGGTTTAAATATGTTTTTCGTCCCTGCAAATATACCTGTTTTTCAAATATGCCCTTGCAAAATTTATTTTTTTAAATACGTCCCTACAAAATCAACACGTTTTTAAAAATGTCCTTCTGTTAACCATCTGTTAAAAAATGCTGAGATGGCAAACGGAAAGCTGAGGTGTCACTTTTTTTTCTTTTCTAATTTTTTTGTTCTTATTTTCTAGGTTGCAACAACTAAGCAACATGCAAAATTAGTTAAAGAAGTGTAGACTCACAACATCGAACTGATTTGAGAGAGAAATGTGGGGTTGAGAGAGGAATGAAGAATCAAAGGTGAATGATGAAGAAGAAGATGATGTTGCATGAGAAAATAAGAATAAAAAAGATTAGAAAAGAAAAAAAATGACACCTCAGCGTTTTTTAACAGTTGATTAACAGGACATTTTTTAAAACGAGTTGATTTTGTAGGGACGTATTTAAAAAAAAAAAATTTGCAAGGGCATATTTGAAAAGAAGTATATTAGCAGGGACCAAAAACATATTTAAACCAAAATAATATTATGTAAATTGCAGCATCATAATGGTAAAAAAATACCTAATTTATCAGCTATATACAGGTTAACCATTTCCATCAAATAGAGTAAAAATAAAACGTAATGCTAATATTCAACAAAAGACCTGCAACTACTAATTAACTATCAAAAAATTAATTCTACGCTAATAAAATCATGAAATTCAACAAAAAAACGTTTATGCCCATATTGCCATAACTGACATGCCACCTGCAGCTAGCAAAACTGCCACGTAAGACCAAATCTGAAGCTTCATTCTACCTTGCAGCTTTGGCCCCATAAAATCAGTAGCTAAAAAATCAACAAGTGCCATGTAATTCAAAAGCCCTGCTGATACAGCATTTAGAATCCCTTCCACAATGAGTGCAGTTGGGCTTGTGTCACTGTACACATTTGATAAACCAATCCCCAAAGCTATCCCAAACGGCGTCGTTGCAGAGAAGAAGAATATCATTATTGCTTTCACCTTCATTCCATATTCAGCCTATAAAACAGATCACACCACATCAGACTGACTCATATAAATTGCATTAATTATAAAAATAATTAGAATAATTTAATGGATATTCACCATTGTTGTAAAAATGTTGACATGATCAACTAGTCAAAAATCAGGAGAGGTGACTTTTAAAGTAATTGGGATGTAGTAAAAAATTTTAGACTGTGAGTGTATATAAATTAAATTTTGATAATCATTGGTCCTATATTTTTTAGCCAATTTAGCAAAAATAATCCCTTAACTATATTTTTTAGTCCTCCAATATTAAAATGTTTCATATTTGGTCCTATATATTTTTCAATTGCACTTTTGTTCCTCAAAACTAGAGTTTTTACACTTTTATACTCAAAAATCATGATTTTTAGGAAAATGAGGAACTAAATATAGAAAAAAATTGCTTAATTTATGGGACCAAAGTGCAATATAAAAACTATGAAGACAAAATTTAAAACAATTGTATTTTGGGAGAACTGAATTCACCAAATAAAAAGTGAGAGACTAGGTTTGTTATTATGATCAAATTTAACGAAAAGTGGAGTTTAGTCTTAAATAAATACTATGAAGTGAGTTATCACCTGAAGTATGCAACCACCCAAACCCATTCCTTCAAAGAGTTGATGAAAGCAAAGCGCAGCAATAAGAGGCTTTATCGTACATGGATTCTCTGATGCTCCCATTGATAAACCAATCACCACTGAATGCACAACAATCCCTAGCTCCAACAACTGCACCAAATTTTTAACATTAACTAATAACAATAAACATTTTAATAAAAAAAATAATGAACCAGAAATATTTTGTTTTAAAAAATAATTAAAATAAATGAAGTAATTACTTAACCTGAGCCACAACACGGTAACGTAACAACTGTTCAGCATTCACACCCTTCGCATTTCCATTAACAAGTGCATCACCATGATCAGGACCATGAAAATGACCAAATTGTCCCAATTCCTTATTCTCATTTACTCCCGGAGCTTCCAAGTTACTAACCGTAGAAGAAGAAAAAGAGAGTTTCTTCTTAAAGAAACCAACAGAAAACGAATCAATCATAAGAGTAAAAATCGCAGAAATCATAGCAATAAACGTAGTAAACGGAAACTTATGCCAAGGACGTTCTGGCAAACATTTCGAAGTAAGATCTTCAAATGAATCCGGCATAACGTGCATGTAACCGGTTGCGAGAATAACACCGGACGCGAACGCCTTAACGATAACGAAAAGGTTTCCGTCCGGTTTAAGAGCAGGAACCGAACCGGAGAAGATAGGAAGACAAATGCCAATCATGCTTGTTATTAATATAGAGAAGATTGCAATGAGTTTTAATTTCAGCGCCTCTTTTTTGTTGTGGCACCCCCCTTCATATTTCGATGAGCATTCTTCACTTATAACTGGTGGTAATGCTAGTAATAGAATCACGAAAGTTATCACGAATTTGTTTGAGTTATTTCTCGCCATGGCTGTGAGAGAAGTAAGTGAGGGTGAGGGTGAGGGTGAGGGTGTGAGTGAGTAAGAAGGAGTTCTTACGATGCGAAATTTTATAGCGAAGAATGCGAATATGAAGAGTTTAAATTGGGTATATTGACGGTATTGTACTTTGAGAGAAGGGTATGTAAGTGTGGAAGGGTGGGTAATTATTTTTAACGAATAGGGGTAGTTTTGGAATAGTAGGGGTGTGAGGTGGCATGTGTTGGGTGAGTGCTTGGTGTGGTCCTCCACGGAATTTTACTGTTATTGTTCCGACGTGGCATTACTACACGAGTACCGCACACGCTGTGACTTATTCTGTATGGTGATTCATGTGGTAAAAACAGAACACCGCAGGATAGTAACAATATATTAATTAATTATAAGAAAAAACAATTTTTAGATTCATTTTATAATAACTGATATTTTGATCTTTATTTTAAACTAGATACATTATTTATTTATGCTTAAGAAGTGTTTTTTTTCTTATAAGTAAGCACACAGGGAATATATATATTATAAAGAGGAATGATTGGAATGAACCTAAAATTAATGGGTTGAGAGATTTTAATTAACTAAAATCGTAAATTAATTAATACTCTACCACTAAGAAGTGTATAAAAATTAAATTTTAATTGCCTTAATTTTATTAAGGGTTATAGTTTCACTTTTTTGTCTTCGACTATCTCAATTTAGCCGACTTTGGTACGATTCTATTTTGGTAGTCAATTTGACAATATTGTTTTTCATACTTTTCTGGGTTAAAAATGTTTCGGTCTTTATAAATTTTCACAAATTTCTTTTTAATCCCTAGAAAATATTTCATCAACATAACTTTCAGTCCCCTAATATGGACGGACCTTTTTAAAAAAATCCATCGCACCTTCTCAATGTTTAGTACGTTTTAATAAAATTTTGTTTTTATTTTCCATTTTTTACGATCGTAAAATTCGTTTTTTTCTAAGAATGGTAAAGGTCCACCGGTGAACTATTATAAAAAGGTCATTAACTTTAGTCCTAACAAGATATTTATTTAGCAATTTTAGTCCCTATCAACTCAAAATAAAGGAGAATTCTATCATACTCATTGAGTTTTGTTGATTAGACCTTGTAAACTAGTACAATATTTAAACTTATTTCAAAATACTTAGATTTTAAAAAAATGACATGTCATTTTGTAATTGGAGATTGAGTATTATACAATTATTACATCTGAATTTCGAATTCAAAATTAGCTGTAAGACACACCAACATGACATTTAAAGGAAACGCGAGAAATAGCAAAAGGGGTGAAACTCGAAAAGGAAGTGGATTGAAAGTCCACATTCGCGTTCAAAAGGACTTCGAAAGCCAATCCCAAATGTTGAAAGAAAGTACCGTTTGAAGGCCACTTCTCCAGAAGGCATATGGAAATACTTAAAGGCTAGACTCAAAGTTTCAAGCAATAATACACGAATGTACAAGACAATTAAGGTGATTCGCTCGACCAGGCTCGAAGCATGAAGACAGGTGTAAAGAATCCAAAATGCCAGAAGACAAGTAGCGCCAATCATCTCCCATTGTTAGTTGGTTTAACATTTTATCTGCTTTCAATAAGGACAAGTGTCCTAGACATGAAACGTTGTAGTTGGCCTTTGTAGCTCTATAAACAGTAGTTCAAACAATGTACTCAGGGCGATTTTATATCATTTTGTAACCCATTACGCCTAACACATCCGATCACACAGGATCTCTGGCTCCAGCGGTAAACAATGTGTGTCTAAGCCAAACTCTTCTCAATTCAACGTGATTACTTTTTCGACAAATTGAGTGCAATGATTGTCTTTTTTATCTTGTTTTGATGATATCTAAACCCTTTTAAATCTCTGAAATCGGAGAACTCGTGATGTTCTATCCCTCCTAGGATTGATTTTCGTGGGTTCTTTGAGTATCTCTTTAATTTTAGTTTGCTTTATTTTCCGAAAACGCTCGGTGTGGATTGATTGATGGATTCACGATGTTCTATCAAAAACTTCCATATTATCAAATAAGCCTGTTCATCAAAAACTTCCATATTATCAATGGCAAAGGACTTATGTTACACCTTATAAGGCTCCCCAGAATAAGTGGGTTAGAGACATGAAGTCGTCCTTCACCTAAACAGTGGGATACCTAAAAACTACAAGCCCAACAATATCTATGTAAGAGGTGAAAGTTCAAATGTTGGATATATATTCTCGGAATCAAAACTTTGGTTATGAAAACCAGAGAATGAGCTGTCCTCAAATAAGAAAGGGCGTCCAAAGGGTACGAACTCGCGGAATGATAACAAAAAGTCATTCGAATATGATAATGAGGACGACCTCATGATAGTGTGTTTGACTTCTGCTTATCCAAAGGCGGAACCTCGGACTCGAAATGCTGCATCTTCGAGCAACCAACAGATTGCATGAAAACCCACCTCAAACATCTATTTATCTAGTTAAGGATTGATTATTGTATTGTGGTTAATAAAGTGCTTATTGATGGTGGAGCAACAGTTAATTTAATGCCTGATGGAGTAATGGAGAGGCTTAGAAAGACAGATGAAGATCTGGTTCTTCACAATCTAGTGATCACGGATTTTAACGGAAAGAGTTCAAAGTCTTAGGGCATCATTGCTTTGAACATCTAGGTTGGATCTATTTCTCGATGCACAATGTTTGTGCTGGTTCCTTCGACTTCCAATTTCAATCTGTTATTGGGAAGGGAATGGATCCATGTTGTGGGAGTAGTACCTTCTACTTTGCATTAGAAGATGTTCATTTGGAACGACCTTGACGAATGCCAAATTATTGAAGTTGATCCAACATCCTTTTGGTCTCCTGATGCAAAAGTATTTAATGCTGACAGGATCTGGGTTGATGTGGGCCCATTTAAGATCGAGGAAGGAACTGATCTCAAGAAACAAGTCATTGAGAAAGGTGAACCTTTGACTATGGTTCTCAAGCCACATGTTGGTTTCGAATTGAGCTGTCAAGATGTAGATCAAGGTCGTGACTCGGCCAAATGAGAGTTAGTATAATGGACTCGAGCTTCATTGCTTGAATTTCGGCCTACATAGCCAAAAATAATATAAGAGCGGCCCTCGAGGCCGAGTGTGGCGCCTCAAATTTTAGAAAGGAAACATTCGAGGATGCTAGTTAAGTTACTCAAATGATGGGTGACATGAATGAAACTGTTGAGAGAAGATCCGTTGGAGAACCTCAGGTATGCACTGAAACCTCTAGTTCAAAAAGTGATAATTTCTTTTTGGAAATTATGACGAATGCAGAGAAAGGATAAATTCCGGAAGATGAAACATTCGAGGAATGCTCCGAAGAGGGAGAGGTCATTTTTGATTCCCCCCTAGACTTCATCTATCATGATGAACCACTTGGGTTCGAAAATAGTTGGTAAGATGAGGTAGGTAAGTTAGAGGCACAAGATCCTAAGGAAGAAGTCAACTTGGCTGAAGACGGAGATGAAACAAGACCAACCTTCCTAAGTTCTCTTTTGGAACCAATGAAAGAAGTGATCATTAAGATTCTTAAGGAGTATAAATATTGTTTTGCTTGGGAAAAGAGATGACAGGAATGGGTAAAACTTTGGTCGAACATAGGTTACCTTTGAAGCCAGGGAAGAAACCTGTCAAGCAAACTCCTCGAAGATTTGCACCTGATATCATGGAGACCCTCCCTCCAAGATACAAAAAGGAACAACCGTCCCTCTTAAGCAAAGTTAACTTCCTTCAAAGATTCATTTCAAATTTGTCTGGGAAAATAAAAGCGTTTTCTAATTTCTTGGGATTAAAGAAAGAAGATGTATTCAAGGGGGAACCTGAACATCAAGAGGTGTTTGAGGAAATTAAGAGATACTTAATAAATCCACTTATTATGATGCAACCAATTCGAGGAAAACCCTTGAAACTATACATGTTAGCCTCAGATGAGACGATTGGAAGTTTACTCGCTCAGGAAGGTGAATATGGCCACGAAAAGGCCATTTACTACTTAAGTAGAACTTTAATTGATGTTGAAACTAGGTATAGTGCTATTAAGAAGCTTTGTTTGGCTTTGTATTTCTCTTGTACTAAGTTGAAATATTATCTAAAACCTCACGGGGTCTTTGTAACTTCTCACTTTGATGTAATAAAGCATATGTTAACCAAGCCGATTTTTGCACTCTCGAATG
This sequence comes from Astragalus glycyphyllos, assembly GCA_963573325.1. Classification (NCBI taxonomy): domain Eukaryota; kingdom Viridiplantae; phylum Streptophyta; class Magnoliopsida; order Fabales; family Fabaceae; genus Astragalus; species Astragalus glycyphyllos. The sequence continues at coordinate 12,743,600 of OY754314.1, read as the reverse complement.
GGTGAATGGGAGTTAGCAAGAATAGAGTTCTCTTTAACGTATGCTACACTGAAAGCCATGAAAGGGAAAGTAATTGCTGAATTCGTAGCCAATTACGCTTTCGAAAGAAAGAAGCCCGTTGATCAAAATTATGTTGACATGGACACGTGGAAATTATGTTTTGATGGATCTTATCATGCCAAAGGTAGTGTTATCGATTTAATGATTGTCTCTCCTGATGGTTGTCCTACAAAAATTTTATATCAATTGACGATCAAATGTTCAAATAATGAGGCCAAATACGAAGCCATTATAGCAGGCCTCCAATTGCTCTTAGAATTTAAAGCTCAAAAGGTGTTAATTCGGGGGGATTCTTTGTTAGTATTTAATTAACTCACAGAAGAGTACAGATGTGAGAGCCCTAGTTTATTAAATTTTTTTAATTTAATCAAAGCCTTAACTGAAGAAATCGCAGAGGTTGTGTTAGAAAATATTTCTAGGGTTCAAAATTTCCAAGCCAACAAGTTGGCCCAAAACCGCTTCAGGATAGAAGGTCTTGAGTAAAAGTTTGCAAAAACATATCAAGATTAGAAGACCTATTGCAAAATATGACTTCGAAGATTGCCACATTGACGAAATTGAACAAGAGGACTGGCGAAATTGATTGTGGATTATCTCCAAAATCCAACTTCGAGTCATGATAGAAAATTGTAGTATAGAGCCATGTTTTATACCATTTAGGAGGCGGGTTGTATAAACAACTTGCTGGTGGTGCGCCAGCAAGGGGCCTAGGTGATCATGAAGCCTATATGGCCAAAGTAGAAGTGCATGAATGGATATGTAGAGCCCTTCAAGCCGCAGAAAAGATGAAGTGTGTTTTGCAATGGAAAAATCTATTCTGGCCAACAATTATGAAATATTTACTCTCCTTTGCGAAAGGTTGTGAACAATGCTAGAAACATCCCCTATCCAACATGTCCCGGCAGATGAACTACATTCCATCGTTAAGCCATGGCCATTTCGAGGTTGGGCTCCAGAAATAATAGGTCAAATTAGTCCTTCCCCGTCACTTGGACACCAATATATCTTAGTGGCTATTGAGTATTTCTCGAAGTGGGTAAAGGTTGTACCTTTCAAAAAATAAGATCAAGTAGATTTTAACGACTTCATCAAAGAAAATATTCTTCCCAGATTCAGGATTCCCCAGACCTTATGAACCGATAACGGAATGTTATTTGTTGGATATGCAAAGATATGTCGAATCTCGAAATATAGAATTGGTAACATCTACACCATATTATGCCCAAGCAAATGTCCAAGTTGAGGTGGCCAAGACGTTGTCTTAAAAGTAGAGGTTAACATTGAATCGTTAAGGCTTCAAAGGCAAAATGATTTGCCTACAGAAGATTTCTGGGACCTCGTGTTTGATCAACTTAATGATCTAGATGAAGAAAGGCTTACGGTATTGGACAACATTGTTAGACAGAAAGAAAGAGCTAGCCGTTTTTATAATAAAAGGGTCAAAAAGTGAAGCTTTCAAGTGGGAGATTTGGTTTGGAAAACAACTTTTCCTATGGATACTAAATCCCAAGTTTTAGGTAAGTGGTCACCGAATTGGGAAGGACCATTTGTTGTTGAAAAGATATTTTCGAATATTGCCTATTTGATCCGAGGAATCGAAGGCATTGGCAAAACATTATCCATTAACGAGAGATATTTAAAGAAATATAAACCAAGCCTACTCGAATTGGAAATAAAGTGGGAATAATCCTTCAAGAGTCATTACATAGATGGGAAAACATGCCAAAACAAAACCTTAGTGGAAAATGCTGAGAGATCAGAATAAAGAATTGTTCTTAAATATCTTATATTTCCTTTCTTATTCATTAAAGGTGGTCTGTGTTTTAAAAACCTCGCCCTTCACCTGGAGGAGCTCATTCTTGTCCTTCATCATTTGCCTAACCATTTTGGAAAAAATCTTTTTGCTAGTACCAAGTTTAGACTCCAATTTTGCGAGACTGATCGGTAGATGGTCATGTTGCATAATAACATTTCGAAGTTCACCTTCCAATTCTTGGATACAATATTCGGTTCTGGTCAAATACAACTCTTCTTGATGCTTAAATTCCTTTTCTTAAGTGACTTCTGACGAAATGTGACAGAGTTTGTTGTATCATTGACAACTCTTTTCTGTAATTGTATCACAGAACCTTGTTGTGATTTCATATGTTTAAAACATGAGAGTATGTTTGCAATTGGGGTTTTGAAAGACAAGTGAGGATTTCCAACAGTCAAGAGATGAGTGGAAAGTTTCTTCTTATAGTAAGAAGCGGAAGTGATAGGCCCCAAAAGATGAAAATGTTTCCACGAAGCTTTGAAAAGGATTGATACCAGGGAACTCCAAAGAGCCATTTCTTTAACGGTACCTTTGGGATTTCTAAAGAGAGGCCTACCATCTTGTCCAACAATTGCTGCGGGGTTAGTTTGAGGAGGCAGCAGAGAAGAGAAACCCCAAGCACGCGAAGAAGACATACTTAAAGCATAATCTTTGAGGGGAAAGAAATAAGTTGTAAGAAGATCATTTAAAAAATCTCAAGGATAGCAGAATACAAGTAAACAGGAGAGACATGAACGCCTTGCTTCACTTTATAAGGAAACCGAAACGAAGGTTAGATTGTCTTGAAATGACTAAAAGCATTTAAATTATGCGAGAATCTCGGGGAACATGCAAGACATCGAAGCCTGCACGAGTCATTAATAGGATGTTGAACCGAACAACGGATATATATCATTTATGGTTACTTGAGAAGTATAATGGCTAATTAATTCGGAGAATTAAAGACGCTTCGAAAAGCGAATATCCAAACACTAAACTAGAATTTTTAAGAAAGTTATCTTCTATTAATCGAAGAAGAAGATAAGTATCATTTTTGACTTCCGGAAATACGTCTTGTTGAGGTATTTCCGGAAATCTCAAGAAACTGTGTTTCGTAATTATCCAAATTGGAGGTGTTTCAGGAAAACTCATCAAAACACGCATCGGAATTACGTGCAAGTGAGATGTTTCCGAAAAGTTTTAAAAAAATTTGCTCTAATTTCGAAAATATGTTGGAATGAGATAATGGTTTTGGTTTTTTATTGTGATTAAGGGTATTTTTGTTAGTTTGGGTAAAATAGGAGGTATAGGGGAGAAGAGGGGGTAAAAAAAAAGGCCCTACTTTCTTTCCTTTAACTTTATCGTCACATCAAAAAATGTTAACAACATTTAAAACACACTTTGGAGGGTGACTGAGACCAGACTGAGCAGTCAGTATTTAGCAGCCTCTAAAATGTTACAAAAGGTTAATATCAACGAGCAAAGAAAGATATTCTCAGAACCTTCATCAGTTCGTCTAGAACTTGCAATAAGCGCTCCTCCCATAAAGCCTTTTCTTCTTCCAACTCGAACTTTCGAGCGGACACTCCCTCCTTATGGCATTTGAGGTCATCAAAGTAGCGTGAAGCATGGTATATTTTTTCCAAAGCTCGTGCCCCATGGTCGATAGTGCTGGTGATCAGTGCGAGGATTTCATCCCGCTGTGAAATAATCATTTCACGCTTATGCGGGAGGTTAATGATCAACTGATCATAAGCCTCTACTTGAGAGTCAGATATACAACGTTGGTTATCATGAAGAGTCTCGTCCGCAAAATCTATTTCCCTTTTGGTCTTGAGAATTGATTCGTCTAGACGGAGGTCCTCAAAAGTAAATTCCTCAGATTTAATATTGAGATTCCCAAACTCAGTGTAGATAGCAAGTAGCCAAGAAAGAAGCGGAGCAAGCCTTCGTAAATTGTACTGCCATGCTCGGGGAAGACTATTTTGATACTTATGGACCTTGTTGATTAGATTTCGAAGTTTCTACTTGAAACCCATCATCTCTGTAAAAACGCTGAAGAGAGCAGGACCAAACAGATCAAGGTACCCCCTCAAAGCGTTAAAGAGTGTAAGGGCACTATCCATTGGGTTTGACGAAATATAAACTCAATTTGCCCTTCGTGCCATTGATTTTGTAAAATATTTTCTGGAAATAATAGTAGAGGGCGAACGAAGGAAGATGGAACAACGGAGTAGAAGATCCAAAGGCTCCCCTATTTATATAGTTAGGTGTTGGACTAATCGTTGGCGTGTTGAAGACAATTACGACGCTTCAGTAATTAAGTTAATTAATTTCCCCTTGGGAAGTGAGGCTAGAGATATGGGAAGTCATGCTTGCCATAAAAAGACTGAAAATAGTCACTTCACAAGCAGTTGAAGAGACGCCTCGAGTAAACGGCAAACTACTAGAGACGACGTTCCGGCTAAGTAACAAATAGAATTGTCAAAATGTTTCTCCTCTCACTTAACGAGACTAAATATTTGGGGGGCATCTGTTACAGTTGAATTTTGGATTCGAAATTAGTTGTAAGACACATCAACATGACATTTAAAGGAAGCTCGAGAAATAGCAAAAGGGGCAAAACTCAAAAAGGAAGTGGCTCAAAAGTCCAAAATCACGTTAAAAAGGACTTCGAAGCCAATCCCAAATGTTGAAAGAAAGTACTCGTTCAAAGGCCACTTCTCTGAAAGGCATATGGAAGTACATAAAGGCAAGAATATCAAAGTTTCAAGCAATAACACGTGAATGTACAAGGCAGTTAAGGCAGATCTCTCAACCAGGATCGAAGCATGAAGACATGTTTAAAGAATCCAAGACGCCAAAAGATAAGTGGCACCAATCGTGTCCAGTCGTTAGTTAGTTTGACATTTTATTCGCTTTCAATAAGGACAAGAGTCCAAGACATGCATGCAACGTAGCAGTTGACATTAGTAGCTCTAGAAATAGTAATTCAAACAATGTACTCAGGGTAATTTCATGTCATTTAGTAACGCATTACACCTAAAACATCTGATCACACAGGATCTCTGGCTACAACGGTGAACAATGTATGTTTGAGCCAAACTTTTTTCAATTCAACAAATTGAGTGCAATGCTCTTGTCTTTTTTTCTCTCTTTTTAATGATTTTTAAACCCTTTTTAATCTCTGCACTCGGGGAACTCGTGATGTTCTATCCCTCCTGGGTGTGATTTATGTGGGTTCTTTGAGTTTGTCTTTTATTTTTACTTTGCTTCTCGAAAACGCTTGGTGCAGATTGAATGAGGGATTCACGATGTTCTCGCCTCTCTGGGTGTGATTTCCGTGTTTTGTTCAATCGTTTTGTGCCTCGAATTTGATCTAATAATCTCCTAGAATCTCAAATTTGTTTGGTTGTGCGTTCGAATTCCCCTACTTCTGCATTACCTGTCTCCAAAAGAGCTTGCAGATTGGGGCCTGCAGTGTAAACCTATCAACTGGTGGACCCAATATCTAAATTCGAGTCCTTTACTCTCATATACCCAACAAAACACAATGGGTATTACAGTGTTCACCCAAAATAAATTAAAGTATTGTCGAAATGGTACCAAACTTTGCATATACACTTTCACTACAAGAATTGCCCTGATTTCTCACGAGCGTCTCTGATGCAAAATATTTTGTTGTGACCGATATTCATTGCAACTCTTCAGGAAAAATGCACTCAATATCCATGGCTAATTTTCGATGGACAATTTCGTCAGAAATTCCATCGCGAACTATCAGACTTTAATTTAAGAAAATCTCTCACCCTCATTTCACCCCAAACTCTCACCCCAAACCCTCACCCCAAACCCTCATTTCACCCCAAACTCTCACCCCAACCTCCACTCCACAGTTGTACCGAAAACTCCATATCCCTCCACCACTACGTCGTTTTCCTTCACCTTCTCACTCTTTCAGCGCCTCAAGCCTCTAACCTCAAACCCCAAAATCCTTCCTTTTCTCAGCAACGAAAACTAGCGCCTCTTCTCTTCCATTCTCCTTCTCTAAGCGCCTCTTTTATATTCTTCTTCTTAAAGGTAAGTGTTTTTCTTCTACTTATATTTGATAGAAAACTCCCAATTTTTGGTTTAATCAAAAACTCTAACTTCCTCTTCATATTTTTTATGTAGCCACAATACTACCATTCTTCTTTCTCTGCTCCTTTGGCATTCAGTGGCTAACCCAGTAGTTTGAAGCTCCCAACTAACTATTGACTATGCCATAAGCTGAGAATAGTATCTGTTTTATCTGTGTTATTTGTTTCGAATGATACTGATAAAGCCCACTTTGGCTTTTGTTTGTGATTATTTCGTTTTGCTTGGGGGGATGTTGGTTTCTATTTCTCAACTAAGCTCGTTAAGGTTAAAGCATCATTGTATGAGTAACTTTGTGGAGAGTTTGATATTGAGACTTGAGTATGGTGAATAATTCCATTCTTTAAAAACTAGATCTTTACTTTGAACACTTCCATCTTCCGTGTTCTGAATCTTCTGATGATTGAGTGTTGCTTAATGGCATATGACTTGATTTGAACTGTGTTAAGAGTATATTACTTCCACAAAATGTTTTCAATTTTCATTTTTGGTTTCCTAGGGTATAGCAGTTACCACATTTGGCTGCTGAATTTGGAAATTGTTGAATCTGGAATTTGGTGTTTCATTTTGTTTTCTATTACTATTAATATTCCTTTAAATTGATGAATTTGGAATTTTTACCTGAATATAGCCAGTCAGCCAAGGCAACCACAAGGAACAACGAAGAATAAACACCTACATAATCCAAGAGGATTGCTAGACATGGACACATTATGTTTCTGCCAATCAACCAAAAACTCAAGTTATACTTAAGTACTACGCTTGTCATAGTGTATTACACCAGTTTGTGGGCCATATTGATTAGCAAAACTGACTCTAGAAAATCTCCATCGAAGCAACCTTGCAACAGTACTAGTGCACACTAGTACAGCACACCAATCTGATTCCACAGGGTTACCGTTGCTGAGTCTGCATTGTGAGTATCCATTGCTTTGGGTATAGAACACTTATAAAGAAAACAAGGCAAAACCACGAACCGGATCGGACAATCTGACCAGTTCAACCGCAAACTGGACTCCAATCTGGTCCATTTTGACCCCAAAACTGCCTTGTGCAAAAACCTCTTTGAGAACAAGAAAATCGACTCAAAAATGTACAAAATAATCAAAGACAGGCTTTTAGTTTAATGGACCGCAGAAGCTAGCCCAAAAGATCACGTAACCCGCCAATGACCCCCCAAAGTCTTCGCCTCTCAACCTCTTTTATAGCAAATTGTTAGATAGTTATTGTTTCTCCCAAGCGATGTGGGACAAAAACAAGATTGAGAAAGCAATTCCCTTTTTCTCAAACCCGTCACCGTAAAAGTGTGATTCCGGATTCGTTAACCGTTGGATCGTCTTCGTTTTTTGTCAGCAGGTTCTTCAGACATATATCTTTACTTTCACCAATTGGATCGTCATAACGATGTCTGAGGAGAGAGAAATTTCCTTCGCACAGTAGCTTCAGTTTTTGGTATTTTTATCTTCTTGTTCTCAATTTTTAAGCTTTTGTGCTTTTGCCTCACTTGCATTTAGGATGGCCTGTGGATAAGGAAATTCCCGATGAGGAGGAGCATTTTGGCCATGATGCGGTCTTGATGACTTCGTAAACGAAGTGCTTATGTAGTTGCTTGCAAATATCAAAACCATAGTATCGTATTCGAACCCACAAAAATTAGTTCCTCTTCATAACCCATGAGTGCTTGTAAATTTGCCTCTATATCCAAGTATGGACTGCTACTATAAATGTATTCTCATGTTGGGAAATTGTAATCAATTGCATGAGGTGGTCCAGCTTATTGGTACCTTTATTTTTGCTTTTTTTGGTCCCAACCTCTTTAGTCAATACAATAGGAATTGAGTAAATCTAGTTTCAATGAGTTGTATTATGATTTAGAAACCATAAAATGGATGAGTATGTTCTTTGAGTCAATAAGAAAACTTGGTCTTGAACCTTGAAGTAATTGGACCTAAGACTTACGACACACAAAACTAGTAAAAAAATAAAAATAAATAATAAAAATAAAAAAGACCGTTGTAAAACAGAGAGTGGACAAAATTGGGGTATAATAGTTGCCCCTATTTATTTATATTTTGCTAGAAAAGGTGAAGAGTCCTCAGATTTTCGTAGCAGAAATAGAGATAAAGATAGAATGGACACTAATTTTGTCCTCTCAGATTTGAGAATTTACGGGGAGCGGTTAACACTTGGCATAACTGAGATTAATAAAGAAGGATCATAGGTGATCTAAAGGAGCACTAGGGCTCTGAAGAACCACACGGGGTCTGAAGGATCGATGCCTTTAAGTGTTGGAAAAATGATCTGAAGGTCTAGTTTAGAATCAATCTTTGGCGGCGCATTGACTAGAGTTAAACTGAAGGATCGATGGGGTCTAAGGGGCTGCCGAGGCCTTGATGGACCAAAATGGTCTGATGGAGTGCAACTAGCTATGGTACTACTAAAATGGTCTGAGGATGGCCTTTGCTCAAGCGGCCGTGAGGGTCAAGATCAGATCCGGAACTGATATGTTGACGACGAAGGAAGTCTACTATGACTTAGGCGAACACAACTAGTCTAAAGGACCACTCGGGGTCTAGAAGATCCGTCGGGCTCGATGGCGACGTGTGATCTCGGTTTATGGACCAATGTAGGTCTGAAGGACCAGCTTGGTGATCTGAAATGTGATATGGGATCAACCCTTGGTGTGTTCATCTAAACAAAACACGAGGGTCAACACTTCAAGTCAATCGAAAAGCAGTAGAAAAGGATCACTGGGGATCTGAAGGACCATTGTGGGTATGAAGGATCGATGATAGACTCAGTGCTAACATTACGATCTAAAGAGTGATATGGGATCAATGCTCGACGTGCTGATCAACGAAAAGGAAAGCGACCGACATTTGGTACGTCTGTCGAAGCAATACATGTCATGTGTATGCATGCATGCATGTAATGTATGCATGTGCAATGATTGATGAATGTGACGGATAATGGATGCCGAAGCTGATGGAATATGAAAATTGATAAATGCTGTGATAAATGCAAAAAAATATATGAATCTAATTGTAATGCTTCGATGTAAGTGTTGTGATAGATGCATGCTTTGATGTTGAAATTAAAAGCACGGTGCAATGATTTATGATATGATTTATAGGGATGCAAAGATGTGTTTTTCATTTTTTTTGACTCAGATGAGATACGAGACTTTCGATGCGCGAAGCAAAGAGGTGAACATTAATCATTCATTTGAAAAAAATTAGATTTGACATGAACTCAAACTTAGGCAACATTAAAGGTTGTTATTTTCAGTCACCGATATGCAAAACGTATTTGACTGTATTTGCAAACTTGTTTATATTGTTCTTCCATTTGATTGTGATGCCTCATGATGGCTGAATTTTATATCTACAAAGCTAACTAAGTGAGTTTTCAGTATCACATTATTAACTTGTGTTATCTCACTTTGAACCACTGTTTAGTAAACATGTATAATAATGCAAATATAGATGAATGAGTCCGTTAACTTGAGGTTCTAGAGATCCAAGGTATGAACAGATATGGCAATGATGGGATGAATGATAGGTTTTTTTTTCCATAGCTCATGAAAGGTAGGTTTTCTCAAAGCTAAGAAATGTCGGACTCCCCAATTCACACTTGTGATGACGGTGAGTGAATAGTTTGCCTCTGGCTAGTGATGACAACAACCAGGGGTGCAGAGGAAATGATGAATTGGGAATGCGTTCACTTTGTAGTGAAAGGTGGAAAGCAAGAGATCTTGTTTCAACCCATGAAGTATGGTGTTACTCGATCATGACAAGGACAGGCTTACCCCGATTGGAGTGTCACTGTGAAAGGGTGTATTCAGGATAATGGGTTGAGAAATTGCCCCGGTGTGGTTTTATAAATAAACTTATTTTTCCTAAAACTAAAACTTTGAGAAAACAAAAGCAATCAATCATTGATCAGAATGGACTTTTTAGGGTTATAATGTTTCCAATGGTTAGGGGTTTATGTAAGAAAGAGGTTGTAATGTGGCGAATGGTTTGTGGTTTATGAATGAAAGAGGCTGTAATTTGGCGAATGGTTAGCTTATTAAAGAAAGAGGTTGTAATGAGGCGAATGGTTAGAGGTTTATGAAAGAAAGAAAAATTAGGCTCAAAGAGGCTTTTGAGGCTTCATTTCAGACAAGGATCTCTTATGTGTTTAATGGTATGAAGTATCAGCTCACAATTTCTACTATTTTTGCTTTTTTCTTTTTTCAAGATTTTTTCAATCCTCTTTTTTTTTTAATTTCGCTTTCTTTTTTTTGTGATTTTTATTTCTCTTTTTTTAAGCTGAGTAAGCTGATAAAAGTGATACACCATTTTTAGATGTGGAATTGATTCTTGTCTAGGGTGATTGAAAAAGTTTGTTGGTTTTTTTCAGCTCAATGTGGGTAGCAAAGGATTTTCTTGAAGGGTATAGAAAGATGACCAATCTTCATTTCAAATCGTAATTGCTTATTTTCTCAAAAATTAACTTAAGGACAAAAATTTATTCATTTCCATATATTTGCTTTTTTCTTTATTTCTTTTTAGGGTTAAATATGTTTTTAGTCCCTACAAAATTTCACTATTTTGTTTTTAGTCCCTATAAAATTTTTCATCGACTTTTAGTCCCTATAAAATTTTCAAACTTTCGTTTTTAGTCCCTATAAATGCCAACTAGTGTATATCCATTGAATTTTTGAGTGATGTTTTGCATACATGTTGAGGACATTATAAACATCTCTTCCAGAAAAACTTTGAATTTTTTAACAACGCATAAATTAAATCTAAATTTTTTAAGTGCAAAAGATTCGATAAACAAATTAAAGGAAATACTAACCTAGAAATCAAATTTTGAGTTTATTTTTTGTGAGAGAGATATTTTTAATATCTTTAACGTGTATGTAAAATATCATTCAAAAATTCTAAAGGTATACACGAGTTTACATTTTATAGGGACTTAAAACAAAATTGTGAAATTTTATAGGGACTAAAAGTTGACGAAAATTTTTATAGGGACTAAAAACAAAATAGCAAAATTTTGTAGGGACTAAAAACATATTTAACCCTTCTTTTTATATGCCTTAACAGGCTTTTCAACCTAACAAGCTTTTTGAATTCTTTTCTATTTTCGTTATTTTTATTTTATTTTATTTTATTTTTTGCAAAAGACTCGCACTTGCACCAAGTGTAGTGCTGATAAAGTATCTTAGTGATCACAAACCTAACAGTCAGCCAGGTACTGGTGTGAGGAATATGCACTTTATGGGTGGTTGGGGTGGGATAGGAAAAGAACCGAGAACTATGATAGGTGCAAGAATAAGGAGCTACTAACTCAGACAGGAGTAAATGCACATATCATGCAAGTTCACTATACGAATACTTCTAGAGAGTTAACATTAGTTAAAACAAGATAGAAGAAGTCTTTTTGAAAGCGAAAGAAGAAGTTTTTAATAACACGTTAGTTAACAAAATGGACCGTTTTAATCATTTATCATGGGACGAATGAGGTGCATCACTTTACTAACAAAAATTATGGATGAGCTGCTAACAGTGATAATTTCTCATTTCAAAAAACTGACTGCCTTGAAAACAACTAAACTTCGCATTTCTCATCTTTCATCAAATAATTTTCAAATGAAAATAATCCATTAGAATGTACTTCGCATGAACAACTCATCTTTCATCAAATAATTTTTCTAAAATATGCTCATGGTTTTTCGTACAATGTAATGCATTAATGAACACATGATGACAGACGTGTGTGATGAAAATGTAAATACATGAAATGCATGAAGGAATAATCACTTAAAAAGACCAACTATTCTAAATGATTTTATGTTTTTTTAGAGCCAATGCCACATGTCGATGATGCAATGTATCAATTTATGTTTTAAGTAAAAAAAATGGAATGCTAGTTAAAATCTATATCTTTGGATGATAAATGATGCAAGAATAATGACACTCTTTTTTTATTTAGAAATGATGCATGTAAACTAGGATGACAATATGAGCGCAATCATGTGTCAATGTTATTTTTTGAAATGTAATTCACAGTAATGACATTGCAAATGATGTGGTGCCTACACTATTTGGTGATGATTTTTGTGAATGATTATGAATGAATGATGGTGCATGATACTCGCGGTAATTTTTAATGCATGGAAAGAAAAATGCATGATGCTTGACATGATTTTTGAATAAATGAAACGGTAATATTTTTGTTTTTTTTCCTTTGAAAAAAAAGGGGACTAGAAGCATGAGTGTTTGTCTGAATACAAGGGAACAAAGCTCCTTTGTGACCTAGAATGGTTTCCTTAGGATCAAAAGGTCTAAGATTTTTTCTATTAAATGAACCTTTGAAGGGTGGCTCTACAAAGTCCTAAATAAGGTTCCAAGAGCCACAGACTCTAGTTAAGAACACTGATCCCAACAATAGGTAAATTATTAGAAGTGATAGCATCCTCAAAAGGAATCAAACACTAGGTGAGATCTTCGTTCCCACCCAACAGGAAAGTACATCTAGCTGACCATCACTACGCAACCTCGATCTGACTTAGGTTATGCTAAGCCCGGGTATAGGACTATACTCACGCGTGTGATGAAGTGTAAGAGTGAAGTGTGTGTAGGAGGAAGGTTTACAGTACAAGCTGCAAAACAAACCAACACATGCAAAAGTATCATTTTCTATCCTAGGGTTTACACATATCACATGTAATAAGAATAAAAGACAAAAGCAAAGTATAAAACAAAACAAACAAGTTATAAAACAAATTAGATTAAGATTGACTCTCTAAGATTGTCCCAAGTGAAGTCGCCAGCTGTAGCGACCAAAAATTCTGGGAGAGGATTCTTCGAAGTTCAAAAATGAAACCGCCACAAATATTTAATTATAAGAGCAAACATTAGTAAATCCCTTGGGTTTGGATAAAGGTCCTTGAGATCAGATTTAGATTCGGGAGTTGGTTATGCGTGGGGAAGGTATTAGCACCCCACGACATCCTTCCTAAAAAAGGTTACCTTCTAACTAGTTGTATTTGACGATTATTTTACAATTTAAAAAAAAGAAAAAAAAGACATAATAAAAATTTTAGTTTTTCGTGCTTGACAAGAGTGGCCCCCTACTCCTACGTATCTCCGGGTGCGATGGAGAAATCAAAGCTACATAGTTCTTGGGTAGAAAAAGGTTTGTTGGTTTGTGTTTTTTAAGTTAAGGGTTTTAGGGCTTTGGAGCTGTACAGCTCATTCGTCCTAGAATGATGACTAACCCGACCATACAGTCGACTTAATCCCCTATTTTGAAAATAAGATTTTGATTTTTTGAGGAAAAAAGTTTTTGTATGAGGTAGTTTGATTTTATTGAAATAGGGATTTTAGGACTCTCGAGCCGTACGGTTCATTCGTCCTAAAACGAAGGCTAACCCGACCATACGGTCGATTTAACCCCCTATTTGTTTTTTATGCAAGTAAGGTTTTGGCCTTTGTTGTGGAAAATGGTTTAGGCATTGGGTTGTTTGAATTTATTTTAATAGAGATTTTAGGACTCTCGAGCTGTAAGGTTCATTCATCCTAAAACGATTTAGTCCCCTATTTAGGTTTTTTTAAAAGAAAGATTTTTTTAGGGGAGTTTTAAAAAGGTTTACTTATTTTCATAGAGGTTTTAGGACTTTTGAGCCGTACGACTCATTTATCCTAAAACAATAACTAACCCGACCGTACAGTCGACTTAATCCCCTATTTTGGTTTTTGAAGAAAGAAAATAATTTGGGTATTTAAAATTAATGACAAAACTAACAATTAATAAGGAGTAAAGTAAAAATAAATAAAAAAATAACTATACACATAAATAAATAAATAAATAAATAAAAAATAAATAATACATATATGCATAAAACATATATGCATAAATAAATAAATAAACAATAAATAGATAATAAATAATAAATATGTACAATAATAAATAAATAAAATACAAAACAAACCTTAAGTTGATAAACACGATGAATGCCAAACTGGACGAGCTGTCTGATCGAGTCAACTGCGAAACGGAATCCTATCTGGTCCATTTTGACCCCAAAACTGCCTTGTGCAAAAACCACCTTAAGAACCGGAAAACTGACTCAAAAACGTACCAAATAATTAGAGACAGACTTTTAGTATAATGGACCGCAAATGCTAGCCGAAAATATCACTTAACCCGCCAATGACCCCCCCATAGTCTTCGCCTCTCAACCTGTTATAAAGCAAATTTTTAGATAGTTCTTGTTTCTCCCAAGCGTTGTGGGACAAAAACAAGATAGAGAAAACAATTCCCGTTTTTCTCAAACCCGTCACTGTAAAAGTGTGATTTCGGATTTGTTAACCGTTAGATCGTCTTCCTTTTTTGACAGCAAGTTCGTGAGACATATATATTCACTTTCACCGTAGCTGTAGTTTTTGGTATTTTCATCTTCTTATTCTCAATTTGTAAGATTTTGTGCTTTTGTCTCACTTGCATTTAGGATTGGCTGTGGAAAAGGAAATTGTCGATGAGGAAGAGCATTTTGTTGTCATTTGTTTTGGCCATGATGCAGTCTTGATGACTTTTAAACAAAGTGCTTATGTAGTTGCTTGCAAATAGCAAAATGAGAGAATTGTATTCGAACCCACAAAAATCGGTTCCTCTTAATAATCTGTGAGTGCTTGTAAATTTCTCTCTATATCCAGGTATGGACTGCTACTATAAATGTATTCTCATGTTGGGAAATTGTAATCAATTGCATGAGGTGGTCTAAATTATTGGTACCTTTACTTTTGCTTTTTTTGGTCCCAACCTCTTTAGTCAATACAATAGGAATTGAGTAAATTTTGTTTCAGTGAGTTGAATTATGATTTATAAATCATCAAATGGATGAGTAAGTTCTTTGAGTCAATAAGAAAACTTGGTCCCTAACCTTGTATTAATTGGGCTTGAGACTTACGAGACATAAAACTAGTAAAAAATAAAAAATAAAAATGACCGTAGTAAAACAGAGAGCGGACAAATTTAGGGTATAACAAGTTAGAACGAGGATGTTTAGTGGAACTCATTTTGGATGTACATCCCGTGTGTTTAACCTTCTAGAAGAGTATTTGACTCTAGAGACCTTAAATTTCCGTAGGTTAGAACAACCCACCTTGTGAATATTCACAATAGAAAAAAATTAGAACTATAGGGTCCAAAATCCAATAGCATGGGCCAACCAAATTAGGTCACAAAGGGAGCTACTCTACCTCTTACCATACTCTTCATAAAAATAAAAATAAATTATATTGCATTTCATCCATAAAAAGCATAAAAAAAATCATGTTGCATTTGTTGTATAAAAGTGATTTTTTTATGCAACAAATGCAACATGATATTTACAAGGGCTAAACACAAAGTTTTTTATGCTGAATTTATACTTCATACTGGATTATACCATGTGTCATTGAAAAGTATAAATTCATTTGCATTTTCCTTTGCAAGGGCTAAACACAGTTTTATTTTTACAAGGACTAAACTGGATAAAACGTATATTTGCAAGGACTAAACATATATTTAAACCAAAAATATATTCTCTGCATGTAGTGCACATTTTCATTGCATTGTCATTCATCATAAATTTCACCATATTTCATTTTTTTTTCTCTCTTTGCATATACATAATAAAAATACTGCATGTTATACTTACTTTCCTTAGTGAATAAAGTAAACCACATTTTTAATCATCAATCCTCATGGCATATTCCCTTCAAATGGGACATAAAAAAGGAAAATTGCATTGCATTTCTTGCATAAAAATAATAGAAAATACTACAGAATATATGCCAATTGCATCTTAGGATAAATGTCTGCACAGATACCTTCATGCATTCTCGTTGCATAATGCTTTCTTTAACCCCATTCTCATGTAGGATAAATTTTTCATGTCATGTCCACAAGAAAAAAGGATAGTTGATTTTTTGTGCCTGCGTGAAATGGATACCAATCAAGCTTAGATTCGTGGAATGGGATACTTCTCTTGGAAGTTGTAGGGAGGATTAATCATTAGAGGTTTAGAGAAGTAAAGTTAGAGGAAAGTTATCACGGGGCACAATACTCGGGCTTATTGAAAAAAATGAGAGAAAAAAAGGAGACATAAGGTTGACAATGGTTATCGAAAAAAACTCAGCAGAGAAAAGTGGGGGAAAAGATGACTGTCGTTAGCACTTCTTTAGTCGTGTAAGCTTTAAACCAAGTTGACTTAGCTGAAGCTTTATACTAATGAGTTTGCATGGATTGAAAAATCCATTTCCATCCTTTCTCACCTTATTTTCCCTCAAAACACCGACCCTTTCTAAGTTCTTGCCTCAAGCCATATTTCCTAAAGCTGTTTTGGTTGTGTCATTCAAGAAAGAACCAATGAACAAATAACAGATTTTGAAGGTCCATTTCCCAAAAAGGGAAAACAAAAAAAAAAGAAATAAAAAAAGAGAGTAAAAGAAAGAGAGAGCAAAGAACTTGTCAAACGAGTGAATGTTTTTTTCCGAAATTAAAATTTTGAAAACAAGGAATCGGGATTCGAAATGAAGAGCAGCCATCCCAAATTATATCTCTTGATGTCCCCCTCTTGATGAGACACAAGTCAGGGGCAATGGAGGAGACGGGAAAAAAAGGAGGTTGAAAAAAAACAAATATCATGAGAAAAAGCAAAATCGGAGGAGAAGAAAAAAAGAAAAAGATGAGGGAAAAAGACGGAAAAAAAGTGAAGAAAAAAAGAGAAATGAAGGAAGAAAGAAAAATCAAATGGACGAGTTTTATAAAGAAAAGGGTGTTGTCATCGAAACACAATAGAAAGCTTAATGTAGTAAAGAATATTGACCCATTTAACCCATAAAACATTTCTTTGAGCCTTCTAATCATTTTTCTTCCATAACCCATAACTCAAACCCGTAAAACATTTTTTTGAGCCTTCTATTCATTTTTCTTCCATAACCCATAACCCATACCCGCACAACATGTCTTTTTGCCTTCTAAGCATTTTTCTTTCAAAACCCATAACCCATAGCCACGTTACAAGCCTCTAAAAGTCCACTCTGATTGATGGATGACTGTTTTCATTTTCATAATATTAATTTTGAAAAAAAAATCATTTGCTTCTTTTAAACTTTTCTTTCCGTTAAGAAAAAATGAAAAAAGAATGAGGCCTAATAGACTGAAGACCCGTAAAGGCAGCCTAGGAAATAATTCCGGTTTAAAAAAAAAAAGACAAAGCCTGCTAGACTAAAAACCTGCAAAGGCAGTCTTGGCAAAAATTAGGGTACAAAAGGGGAATGAGACTTACAATGTTCATTTGTGTAGTTCACTAGATCTCTCCTACTTATGCCGATTGCCGAACATGAGTGCACATTGGGGCAATTTTGTGGAAAACAAGCTTAAGTCTCAACAAATCTCTCACTGGGCCAAAACTTTGCAAGACCCTTTTATGAGTCAAAATTTTCTTGCTACACAAGTGTATTATTCTCTCGAGGTAATGTCTTTCACCATGCTGAGGGAGAAATCTCAAAAGACCCTTCATGAGTCAAAACATTTTCTACACCAGTGCTGTATTATCTTGAAGAGTGTCTATTGCCACACAGAGACAAATTTTTTTTTGTAAGACCCATCATGAGTCAAACTTGTATAGTACAGGAGTGCATCCAACTCTTGGGGCAATTCCTTTTACCAGTACTGGGGCAAAAATATTTCCATGAACCTTGGTCGTGCTCTGACATTGCATTGTTTTTTCATGCTATCGGTCTCACCCTAGCATGTCACCAACTTAATAGTTCGGTAAATGAAACCTAACTAAATTAAGCCTAAGTCAATCTCACCAATTGAATAGTTAGGTAAATGAAACCTAACTGATTATAACCTAAGTCAATCTCACCAACCGAATAGTTCGGTAAAGGAAACCTAACTGAATGAAATCTAACTCAATGTCACCAACTGAATAGTTCACTAAATGAAACCTAACTGATTCAATCCTAAATCAATGTCACCAACTGAATAGTTCACTAAATGATACCTAACTGATTGAAAGCTTACTGAAAGTCACCAACTAAATAGTTCGGTAAATGAAACCTAACTGATTGAAACCTAACTCCATGTCACCAACTTAATAGTTCAGTAAATGAAATCTAACTAAATTAAACCTAAGTCAATCTCACCAAATGAATAGTTCGGTAAATGAAACCTAACTGATTAAAAGCTAAGTCAACCTCTCCAACGGGATAGTTCAGTAAATGATTCCTAAGAATAATACGCTCACTAAAACGTATTTCAAACAAACCTAACTCATTGTCAACACCTAAGTCAATTTCACCAACTATATAGTCCCACTCTGGATAGTTCAATCACACATCATTCAATGTCAATCACAGCTAATTCAATTTCACCAAGTCATTTGTCAACAAATCTTTAATTTTATACAACATTCTATTTTATACGATAACAAATCCTCTTTCTACTATTTTATAATTAGCTTCTTTTATAATTAACAAATCCTATTTTATAAAACTAAACATAATTAGCTTCTTTTACCCAACTCTCATTCAATAATAACATGGTTAACAATACCATGGACCATGTAAACATTAGACAAAACATACATAAGTCTATGAGTCAAATACCATTACAGACCATTAGACAAAAGCTAACAAAGTGTTAGGTTTCATTTAGCTTTTGACAGCAAAAGTTAAACAGCAGCCTTAGCATTTACAGACCATCTACTAAGTTAGACACCACAACCTAAACATCACCCTTCTTCCCAGCCTTACTAAGTTACACACCAAAGCCTAAACGTCGGCCTTCTTCCCATCCTTCTTCACAGCCTTCTTCCCATCCTTCTTCACACCATTCTTCCTAAGAATTTGAGCAGTAATTTCTATTGGCCAACTTTGAATCTGCCAATCAATAACATCTCCCACTTGTACATTGTTTTCACAAATGAATGCACGTCAATTCTCCCCTACAAGGTATTTCTCATTCTTCGATCGTTTTGCAACATGCAAGTCCATTTCATAGCAAGAATCAAATGTTTTCATGTAAACCAGAATGGTATCCAACTCTTCCGGAATAAGTTTCCCAATTCATGTGGGAAAATGCTGCATTAAACAATTAAAACCACTCTATTGAATTTCATAAATTAGACAAATAACTTCAAATTAACACAATACTAAATAAATGTACTCACCATAACCCCCGACCTATTTACAATATGGTCCGTTACCATAGTGTCCCAGAATTCTATCTCAAGACGACTCCTGAGGGATGAGGGTAAACACTCTTCCGAGTCCCAATCATAAGACCTATCCGAATGGTACTCAGACGAGCTGTCCGAATAGTACTTAGACGAGTTGTCCGAGTCGGATAGTGGTCTTGCTCTGAAGAGTCAGAGCTAATTTCAATTGGTTGTTTGCTGCCATTAAAATAACAAAATCAGATTACCATATTATGCAACAAATGATAAATAGGTGAATGCATTATAAGTAGTCCATAGTCCATTAACAGAAACAATCAAATACCTAGAAAAAATCAAACAAATACGAAAACAAACAAAACCAATATGCAACTACAAACTGAAACATCTAATGTCATGGGTAATATATTAAGTATTCCTCTGTTTTCAATACTTCATTCAAAAATCTCCCCCAAGCCATTACTTAATTCTACAATCTCCTACTATAATACTTCATTCAAAAATCTCCAGAATCTTTGGTTGCAATGCATGATATAAAATTATTCTATTTTTATATTCATTCATTGAACTTCTGTATACATAACCATACATACTTTAATTAAATTTTTAATGCTATATAATGCTGTATATTACTATACCTTCAACACATTACTCACATTACACAAATTGTGCTAATCTTATTTAATGGAATATGTTCATCTTCATGTTGAAATTAAGGGTCTTTGGTATCCACAAACCCAACGGTAGAGTAATACCCAGAAGAAACGTATTGAAATACTTTCAATGTTTGGGAAAGTAGAAGCTCAATGGATTTGCATAAATGTTTCGTTTTTATATTTCGTTTAAATAATGATTTCGTTTTATTTAAATATCAATTCCTTTTTATTTTAAAAAATAATTCGTTTTACTAATAATTTCGTTCGAATATATTATAATCCCTTTATTAAATCAGAATATTATTCTGCAACAACCTGCAACACTAACTCATAATTAAGAAAAAAAATTAAAACAATCAAATAACTAAAACCGTAAATTCCAAATGTTTATTGTACAATTTTACAATTACTACTATCACATACCAACAACTTATTGAACCGGTAACCAACTATAATGTCCACCATCCACGTGTTGGTCATCGAAATCAACGGTTATCACCTTACTTGGGCCAGTACCAAAAAACTTGCATTTGTGCAACTTAAAATTCACCCTAAAATACATGCTACAGTAGATCTTTTTGGCATAAAATATGTACGGCACATGGTAAATGGAGCACAAAATAACACACTAAGACAAAAATAAAATAAGAAGAAACTCTTGCTTACAAAATAAGAAGAAATATAGTTTTTACAACCAATGTACATAGGTATTAACATATCTCCGTGCCATACTTAAATGGAAAAAATAATTATAGGGAGAAAATTGCTTTTACAACCAAGTTTGACGTTAAATTTCCCTCCTCTTTCTCTCTTAATTATTTCCCTTAATCTCCCTTGGCTATTTCTTGTATATATAGCAATCAGACCCTAAATGCATATACAACCCCTTCTCTATATATCCGCCTTCCATATCGTGAACCCCATTAGTATTATACTAGGTCTGATGGAACATTGGTTTGTCCCATATATGATATTTCTTTTGCTACTTATCATTACACCCCTTATCAAACACTTTAAGAGATATGTTAATACCAAACTCTTTTTGGTACACCTCAACCACCAACAAACTCCAGACAAATTCAGAAAATCGAGACTCCCACCAGGTCCCACACCATGGCCATTAGTTGGCAACATTCCTCAGATGCTTGCAAATAGGCCAACGTCCAGATGGATACAAAAGATGATGAATGATTTAAAGACAGATATTGCATGTATTCGTATTGGTAATGTTCATGTCATCCCAGTTACCAGTCCAGAAATAGCACGTGAATTGTTGATAAAACAAGGCGCAATTTTCGTGTCAAGACCTACTAGTTGGTATAGTGAATATGTTTCTGGTGGTTATCTTACCACAACACTCAGTGGCGGAGGCAGGGGGTGGCCCAGCAGGGCCACGGCCCACCCAGTAAAAAAAACAATTTTTTTTTCATATAGGGAAAATTACTTAAATACCCTTATTTTTTTAAAAGAGCCACACAAATTCTCTTCTTCTCACAACTTGACAGCGCATCATCAGTTAATTAGATACTTCTTTTTCTCGTTTCAACTCTCACGCGCAGAGAAGAGAAAAAGAAGAAGAAATAGAAAACCAAATCAGCTTTCATCCTCTTCTCAAAACCAGCAATTACTGAACCGATTTCTCTCTTTTTTGCACAATCCTCTCACGTTTTCTCTTCTTCAGTCATCGTTCCTCACTATTCATCGTCTTTCATCGCCGTTGCTCGTCGTCATTCATCGTCGTTGCTCGCCGTCATTCATCGTTGTTGCGTGTCGTCGTTCCTCGCCGTCAATCTCGTCATTCCTCAACACAAGTTTATTTTAGTGGCCCACCCGACTTTTTCATTCTAGCTCCGCCACTGACAACACTCGTTCCTTATGGAGAGAAGTGGAAGAAAATGAGGAAAGTAATCACCCTTGACTTGCTTTCACCCTTTAGGCATCAGTGGCTTCACGACAAGAGGTTGGAAGAAGTAGACAACCTCGTACGTTATGTTTACAACCAATGTAAAAGTGGCGAAGGCCTTGTGGATGTGAGGGTTGTTGCACAACATTATGCTGGGAATGTTATTAGGAGGTTGATTTTCAATAAGAGATACTTTGGAAAGGGTAATGAAGTTGGTGGACCTAGTTTAGAGGAAGTTGAGTATATGAAAGCAGTTTTCACTATGTTAGAGTGTTTGTTTGCTTTCTCTGTTTCTGATTTCATTCCATGCTTGAGGGGTTTTGACTTGGATAGCCATGAAAGGATAATGAAGGAGGCTTTTAAGATTGTGAGGAAATACCATGACCCTATTATTGAGGACAGAATTCAACAATGGAAGAATGGAGAAAAGACAGAAGAAGAAGACTTGCTTGATGTTCTCATCTCACTCAAGGATTCTCACAACAATGCTCTATTGACTGAGGAGGAAATTAAGTCTCAAGTTTTGGTAATTCCTCTTTTACCCACTTAGCACAAAGTAAACGGTTTTCATCAAAGTTCAAACTCATAGTGCGTGCATGCGATTGCCTCTATTTATATTGTCTTAATGTTTAATTATCTCTTTTTAAGAAAACTTGTTTAAAATACCTTCCAAATATCTTCTCTATAGTTTGCAATATTATTAAGGTTTTAAATTACAATTTGTTAAAATCGTAAATATAATCAATGGGATTGCAATTGTGGTTTCGATTGGATTGTGGAATGAACAAAAACCAATTTACTGTTGGCGCAATTGTTGTTGCGAAAGCAGCTTATAACCATGATCTATCTGAAAGTGTTTTGTCTCCCTTTTCTATCATATATTTTCTCCTCATTTAGTCTATATTTTAGGAATTAAAATCATGATAACTTTTAATTTTAGGGAGAAGATTTAAATATAGTACATGATCTTAAGCAAGACAACAAAAAATTAAAATT
The DNA here is from genome assembly GCA_963573325.1 of Astragalus glycyphyllos. Classification (NCBI taxonomy): domain Eukaryota; kingdom Viridiplantae; phylum Streptophyta; class Magnoliopsida; order Fabales; family Fabaceae; genus Astragalus; species Astragalus glycyphyllos. Next base: position 12,720,828 of record OY754314.1, on the reverse strand, counting down.
TAAAATTTGATATTGTAGGAACAAAAAAAAACAATTTTTTTTGTATGGGGGAAAAACAAAAAACTCTATATTTATAGGGATGGAAAACATATTTAGTCCTAGAAATAAATACCATTTTATTGTAATGATTTTCCTATCAATGAACACCCAATATAAAAGGCTTTTAAATCGTCAATATATAGAGGACATTGTATTAATTGAACTGCTTAGATAAAGCCATGTACTACAGTTTGTATTAAATTACTACAACATGAAAGTATATATTTTTTGTGAATTTGTTTATATAAAATACAATATAAATATAATGGTACTATGTCGAAAATGTCTTTCTATAAACTTAGTTATAAATGGCCAAGGTGTAAGAGTTTGATTAGAAAATAATTTTTGAAATAAATTTTATAGGAAATGACACTTGCATCAGTTGATAATCCACCGAATGCAGTTGAATGGGGATTAGCTGAAATGATAAATCAACCCGAGTTACTTAAAAAAGCCATAGAAGAAATTGACAATGTGGTTGGAAATGGAAGGCTAGTGCAAGAATATGATTTTCCCAAACTCAACTATGTGAAGGGTTGTGCAAAAGAAGCATTTCGTCTTCACCCCATTGTTGATTTCATCCTTCCTCGTGTGTCAGTGGCGGACACGATTGTTGATAATTACTTTATCCCAAAGGGTAGTCACATACTACTAAGGAGACAAGGAATTGGTCAAAATAGTAAAGTATGGAAAGAACTCCTCCATCTAAGACCTGAACGACATCTTAAGAGTGATGGGCTAGTTTAAGTTTCACAGATTCAAGGTTGGAATTGATAACATTGAGCATTGGATCTACCACGACTATCATGTTATTTGCAAGGTTGTTGCACGGCTTCACTTGGAGTGTACCACCCAATCAGTCTTCTATTGACCTCTCTGAATCTCATGAAGCAGCCACGAAAGCCAAGCCACTTGTGGCATTGGCTAAGCCAAGGTTACCACTTGAGGCGTATTGTGAGGCCATGTTAAAAGAAATATACTAGTTTCTCACCTACTATAAAGCAAAAAAGTAAGCTTGTTGGTGTAAAAATATTCTATATAAATCATAGTTGTTTATCTTTGTAATCTCTATTTATCATTCAATGAGAAATTTGTTTCCTTATTTCTTCGTTTTTCAATTCTTCTAACATGGTATCAAGAGCTAAATGATTTTGTTGCAATTTCCTATCTGATTCTTATCTTTAATCTTCTTTGATCTGCATCTCTAAGTCATTTCAAAACCATTTTATTCAATTTCACCACATCTACAATTTGATCTTTTCAAGATTCAATTCAGTGGATCTTGTTGAGGACGATCAAGCAAAAAAAGAAAACGCATTTCTTTTGTGTATCTATATCGGTTTCAAAGAAAAAGAAATCACAAACAATAAGGTGATATTTTTCTTTTAATTCACAATTCCTGAAGTGGGTTCTCCCTATATCAAAGTCAAGCAAGTTTTGCTGGTGACTATGGAGTCCAAATGAAGAGCAACACGCGCAAAAGAGTGTGGAAAAAAAAGAATAAATATGTCAACAACTTGATCATCTGCACACACAAAAAAAACCAATGTTGAAGGTATCTCAAAGTCCTATTTCCACATTTTGCGAACATAAAACAAAACATGGTAATATAATTATTTATCATTTTGTTGATTTTCAGCCTATTTTTGACATTGTTAAAATAAGTCTATATTTAACATTTCTCATTAGCCGATAAAATTTTGGCATTAAAGCCTCACTGGCATTTTAACTTCTATCACGAATGACTAATGATAATTAAGCAATCAATTGTTATTTTTCTTAGCCTAATTGGCGTTTTAGTTTCTATCCATAAATATCATGTATAGGTAAGCAAACAAACATCTTTCTTCTTAACCTAATTGACATCTTAGCTTATAAACATGAATATCATGGATAGTTAAGAAATCAAACATCATTTTTATTAGCCTAATTGGCGTTTAAGCTTCTATCCATAAAGATAATGGATAATTAACTATTCAAAATTTAATAGTTTTTTGCATCATGACATTTTGGCCAATGCTTTCCTGTAGTTCATGTATCTTTTTCAAGCTATAAGTGTAATAAACACATTCCAACTTGTGGAGGATATTAAAGATAAAAGGTTTGTTGGTTGATAAATTAGATAGTTAGCTTGTTATCAATATGATAGCTGGTTTATTAGTTAAGTAGTTAGTGCTTTATCTAATTTTCTCTACGAACCATATTTTGTTTATATTTGTAATTATACTCTTAATCATTGTAATCTCTCATTACCATTCAATTAGAATTCTATTTCGTTCTATCTTCCTTTTTCAGTTCTTCAAACATTTACAATGAAGATAAAGTATTTAGTTAAGTAATTTTCCTTAAATAATAAAATAATAGACTATGATAAAATAAAAATACTTTGTTAAGTAGAATTGGGTTACATTCTTATTTTATTTAGTTGAAGACTATGTTTGTTTTTAAATTGTCCATTTAACTGTGTAAAGAAAATAACTACAACCACTACCACTAATTACTAAAAAAAATTACTTTGAGTGTAATTTTTGGTCTAAATTGTTATGTTTACTACTGCAAAAACGGGTTGTTACAACCAAATTTCAGATTCAAAATTGGATACAAGGAAACATCACCAAGGAATTAGAATAAAGTCCAAAAGCTACTCAAAGGAAAAACATTCGAAAGGCAAGATGGCTCAACAGCTTACATATACTTTCTTAGAGGCTTCAGAAGTGAATTTCAGAGACTAAAGAACTTGAGGAGCAGTTAAGGCAAATTCTTCAGAGAGAACTCAAAGTGTAAGGACAAGAGTACAACGCCTAGATGCTAGAAGACACGTGCCATCAATGCAATCAAGTGCAATTGCACTTTGACAATCAAGTGTTTCACTCTTGGCATTTTCTTGTATCTATAGCAACCAGACCCTAAATGCATATACCTTCCCTCCCATATCCCCCTTGCATATCTTGAACCCCATTAGTATTATACTAAGCCTCATGGAACATTGGTTTCTCCCATTTACAATAGTTCTTTTGCTACCTATTGTTATACCCCTCATCAAACTCTTTAAGAGATATGTTTATAGAAAACTCTCTTTGGTACACCTCATACACCAACAAACTACTAGCAAATCCAGAAAATTGAGACTCCCTCCAGGTCCCACACCATGGCCAATAGTTGGCAACATTCTTGAGATGCTTGCAAATTGACCAACATTCAGATGGATAAAAGAAAGATGAATGATTTCAAGACAGATATTGCATGTATTTGTATTGGCAATGTTGATGTCATCCCAGTTAGCAGCCCCGAAATAGCACGTTAGTTGTTGATAAAACAAGACTCAGTTTTCGAGCCAAGACCTACTAGTTGGTACATTGAATATGTTTCTGGTGGTTATCTTCCCACAACACTCGTTCCCTTTGAAGAATAGTTGAAGAAAATGAGAAAAGTAATCACCATGTTAAACGGACATACTAATTTCACACTACTATTAAAGCTAAAAATTTAGTTTGTTAGTGTAGTAGTATTCTATATAAACCATATTTGGTTTATCTTTGTAATCACAGTTTTACTATTGTAATCTCTATTTACCATTCAACGAGAATTGCATTGCTTTCTTCCTTTCTTCTAACACAATGATATAATTCTTAATCATTTTGTTTTTTTAAGCCAATTTTTGACATTGTTCAAATAAGTCTATATTTGACATTTCTCTTTGATCGATAAAATTTTGGCATAAAAGCCTCATTGGAAGTTTAACTTCTATCCAGAATGACTATGGATAACTAAGCAACCAATTTTTTTTTTTCTTAGACAAATTGGCGCTTTAGTTTCTACCTATAAATATCTTGTATAGCTAAGGAAACAAACATCAGTCTTCTTAGGGCCTGTTTGGATAGAGTTTATTTTGAGCTTATGAAAAACAGCTTATGCAAATAAATAAGTTTTTTTGTATTATTCATAAGCTTGTCAATGTAGTTTATGGAAAAACAGCTTACGGAGATATAACTTTTGTTAATGAGAACTTATGGGTTAACATAAAAATTTATTTATCTCCATAAGTTGTTTTCCATAAGCTCAAAAATAAGCTTATCCAAACGGGCCCTTAGCCTTATTGACATTTTAGCTCATATACATGAATATGATGGATAGTTAAGAAATCAAAAATCATTCTTATTATCCTAGTTGGCGCTTTAGATTCTATCCATAAAAATAATGGATAGTTAACCATTCAAAATTCAATAATTTTTAGCATCATTACATTTTGGCCAATTATTTCTTGTAGTTCATATTCCTTTTTCAAGCTAGAAGTGTAATAAAAACATTCCAGCTTGCAGGGGATATTAAAGAGAAAAGGTTTGTTGCTCGATTAATTAGATAGTTAGTTCGTGATCAATATGATAGTTGGTTTATTAGTTAAATAGTTAGTGCTTTATCTAATTTTCTCTACGAACCATATTTTGTTTATATTGGTAATTATATTCTTAACCAATGTAATCTCACATTTCCATTCAATTAGAATTGTATTTCTTTCTATCTTCCTTTTTTAGTTCTTCTAACATTTACATCCAAGATAAAGTATTTAGTTAAGTATTTCTCTTTAAATAATAAAATAATAGACTAGGGTAAAATAAAAATACTTTGCTAAGCAGACTTGGGTTACTCTCCTATTTTATTTTGTTGAAGATTTTGTTTGTTTTTAAATTGTCCATTTGACGGTGTTAAGTAAGTAACTACCACCTCTACCTCTAATTATTAAAAAAACAGAACTTTCTAAATTGTTATGTTTACTACTGGAGAAACGGACTATTACAACCAAATTTCACATTCTAAATTTGTTACAAAGAAACATCAAGGAATTAAAATAAAGTCCAAAAGTTACTCGACGGAAAAACATTCAAAAGGCAGGATGACTGATAGTATACATAAACTTTCGAAGAGGCTTCAGAAGTGGATTTCAAAGACTAAAGAATTTGAGAAGCAGTTAACGCACTTTCTTCAGACAGGACTCAAAGTGCAAGGGCAAGTGTACAACGTCTACATGCTAGAAGACACGTGGCATCAATCATGATCGATTATGAGTTTTTTTTAATTACTATTCGCTTTCGGAATGGACATTGGTTTCTCCAATGTAGAGTAGTTCTTTTGCTACCTATTGTTATACCCCTCATCAAACTCTTTAATAGATATGCTTATAGAAAACTCTCTTTGGCACACCTCGTACACTAACAAACTATTTGCAAATCCAGAAAATTGAGACTCCCTCCAAGCCCCACGCCATGGCCAATAGTTGCCAACATTCCTAAAATCCTTGCAAATAGGCCAAAGTTCCGATGGATAGAAAAGACGATAAATGATTTCAACAAAGATATTTCATGTATTCGTATTTGCAATGTTGATGTCATCCCAGTTAGCAGTCCTTGAAATAGCACGTTAATTTGATAAAACAGGACTAGGTTTTCGTGTCATGAAGTACTAGTTAGTATAGTAAATATTTTTTTGGTGGTTATCTTCCAACCACACTCGTTCCCTTCGGCAAATTGTGGAAGAAAATGAGAAAAGTAATCACCATGTTAAAAGGATATACTAATTTCACACTGTCATTACCCAAATTGGACCATGACCAGCGCACAGATTACCACCTTAATCTGGCAAGCCTCGAAATGATCAAGTTGACCTAAAGAACGGACATCCTATATAAACCTATAATAATCTATATTTCGAAGATATTTCTAACGAAAATTCGACAAAACCTCCCCTAAAATTTGGACATCCCACAATATAATATACACCTGTATATTCAAGACATAGAATACCCACGTACATAGACCCTCACAGAGGCCATCATAAAGACATATAACTACTATTAGATAACCACATAATGCAACAGAGCCTCTAAAGATTTTTACAAGTCAGATACATATGGAGACAATAGAAAATATAGGTAACATGAATAGCGGCCCTCCAAAATAAGAAATGATCATCACTTAGAAATAAGAGACTAAACTCTAGCAGAGGTACTCGGTTCGACATGACCTGGAAATCTTGTAACATATAAGACACGATGCGAGTCACTACTCATTGAGTAAATAATGAAGAACATAACAATCGGGACACGATAATACCAATCATAAAGTGATTTCAACAAAAATCATAAATAAGTAAATCGTATAAAGTCGTAAAAGGGGTAATACTAATGCATCACTGAAACAGGCTCCCCGCCTCGAAGTATCAATAACAGGCTCCCCGCCTCGAAGTATCAACAATAGGCTCCCCGCCTCGAAGTATCAATAACAGGCTCCCCGCCTCGAATTGTCAACAATAGGCTCCCCGCCTAAAAATAAATCATGGTGCACCAAGACTAACACATACTGCTGTTAGCATGCAGTGTTCTGACAAAGTTTTACCCCAAATCGTTTTAAAATCACAATATTATAAACTCATACTGATCAAAAAGAAACCAAATGTCCATGAATCCATAACCAATAAACAATTCTCAAAATACTTCAATAAAATCCATGTATTTAAATTTGGCAAACTATATGATCATAATACCATGTCTCTCTAAGAAAATAAAGTACTTTAAATAAACATAAGTGATAGATGTCGTCAAATAAGTATAAAATGAGTCAAAACAAATATATAGGACTTGTTATAGTCCCCATTATTTACTCACCAACTTCCTAAGCCACTGAGAGACAAGTCGAGAACCAATACTGATGGGATATATTCTCCGGATCTATATTAGGATAAGACTAAATTAGCATTTTTGTTAATATGGATAAAACGGAGCCAATTGTGAATCCCTATCTATAGTATAATTTGATAGTGTGTCTAGCTTATGTTTTTCTTATAATCTTAGTATTTTAAAGGTTATTTTACTTTTTGCTTACTCAAGTTTTAATGACTAACCATCTTCAACAATAGGCTTATCTCACAGTTAGAAATATGATTTGCATGTTCGCTAGGCATTTTCACAGTTAGAAATAGCCTTATCTCACAGTTAGAAGTATAATTTCATAGTGTTATTTTAAAGGTTCTTTTACTTTTTGCTTACTCAAGTTTTAATGACTAACCATTTTCTATTTTAAAAGTTCTAAATCCAAATCATATTTCTAAATAAGCCTTTTGCCTATTATGTGCATCTAATAATATCTCACAGATAACCTTAACCTTTTGAAAATCTCTTGTATCGAAACTGACCCCAACTTGCTATCTTCACCCTACTCAAACCATCCAATAGACTATAACAATCCATACATCCTCCATAATATCATTTTACATTTAGACCTCCAAAATATTACCCATTTATATTGACTGCTAACAAAAATTACCAGCTAGTGTAACACCGATCTTAATGTCTATTACTACCTAAGCGATCCTCAAAATTTCCTATCAAATAATATCAAAGTCAATCCACCATATCAAAGAGTCTCCAATATCTTACAACTCAATCTCTAATAATCAAAACTCTATTCCTAAGTCTAAGTAAATGATGTAGTCTTGACTTAAAAGATCAATGAGATTGCCTAGAAATATATTACTACAACTTCCAGCAAAAATCCTTACATTTATGCATCCACTGTATGACATAATACTTATAATTCTAAACAATATTTGACTTACTCAACTCATTCCATCAAACTTGACTAAATTATAAGCTGTAACTCAAGGCTTTTAATTATTGTTTTGATACTCAAGTTGAAACCTGGAAATTACTTTTTTTTTCACTATCCCCTTCTCATCCATTCATCTTATATTTTTTCTATAGTGGATCACAATTAATATATTACATATCCTACAAAAAAATACTATCTTAGGTAATTGTCACTTACCACTCGTTTCCACTTCTTGATTCAACAAAAATGTCTCACATCATTTCTACAACCTATACATCTCTTACAAGCACTTCTTTTTCTTAGTCCACTCTTACCGTGCCATGTACTAATTTTGATTTACTATGTAAACCATTCTTTAAAATCCATGAATTCTTGACTCCCATAACTAACCTCATCTTAATTGTACTTCGTTTGAATTCCGTAATAAAAGAGTATCATTTTTGTGTCAGAGTCCAAACTTCAATACCATATACCAGGAAGATATCACTTAAATCATAAACTATTACAGAATTTCAAACAGATAAAACTTCACTAACTGCTACTTGTAACAACTGTCAACGTCATGCCATGTGAATTTTAGAAGGTTCGACTTCCTTTTAATCTTTACTTACTTACCCTCCTGTTCTAACCTAAACCATAAATCAAGAGTACTTGCTCTTCATAATTTACAACACCTATTAGTCGTAAGCCTTTTTACCTACATAACCTATAATTAATCAAATAATCTCTATATCTTAAACAAAATCAAGATTAATAAATTTCCAAATCTAATTCCATAACATCATCTTTGTAGCCTCTCAATTATGTATGCCAAAATTGGAATTTCTTATTTTCACTTCTAGCCTTCATGCACTAAATGAGTCTCACTATGACGCTTGCCATTAACTAGACATATCCAAAACTATTAACTCCCAATTTTATAGAAAAAATATTCCTTCTCCCATTAACGGAAAGATTATTGACTAAGAAACTAATTACGAGACCCACTTGTTTCGTAATTCAAAGTTGTATATGAGTAAATAAATAACCTCAATAATTAATTTCTCTAGGTTCCTTAAACCAGCTTATCTTATATTCTATACATATAATCCCCCTTAATGATCTCCTAATCTATTTAAACATTGAAAATATAATTTTACTTCTAATATTTTCCTCTTATTAATTCTAGTGTCCTATCTTGTCACTTAATTACAAGAAATATCTTCACATATATCTACACCACAGGAGTTTAGGTCCATCTAAGAAAAATCTTTTCCTATGGTCCAGTGTAACATTTCAAATCTCCCTTGAAAAAAAATCTCTATCCACGTCGCTCTTATGGTAAAAACAACACTGATAAAAGTACTAAGTCTTCTTTTCCTCCTTCAAAGGTTCTCTACTAGTTCTCTAACCACAACCAGATTGGTTACTATAAGTCCTTAAAATCTATTATCTCTATTCATCACGACATCCAGTCAGAATAAAAATATATTTTTCACTTCCAATTCTCTGCTCCCCACGATTAATTATAGCCAACTTGGGAACTTCCAGTAATCATCCATGAATAATTTGGATCAAGTCCTAAGATCAAATAATTAAATTTATGATCCAAATCCACTACTAATGAACAAGATGTGCTCTAGATACTTTTAGGATTTATTATAGTTTTTCAATAATTCTTAACTAAGGTATCTAACGTCAACTCAGCTTGTTCCCAATATATTCAAAAAGATCAAATATCAATCACCAAAACTTATCATGGAGTTGGCCTAGCAGTAGTGTATTGCCACTATTCAGAAAATTTTGATTGGCCTTGGCACAATTGGATAACTCTAACGCTACACAAATTTGTGGAATCATACTAAATCCTTAAACTCCAAAAATTAAAATTGTCTCTTCTTTCAAGAAAGAGAACACAATTAATAATCACCCTAGCTAACTAATGTTCACAACCTACATGATAACTATCACTAATATCTGGCAAAATAATAATTCCATTGAATAACCTTGACATCATTCCATTTGCCAACCAAACGAGTAAGAGCTATTTATTCACAAAATGCTTTAGTTCCAATGATCATTAAGAAGCTTTCTAAAGTGGTGTCCCTCACTGATAAGTATTACAACCCCCTGCAACTTGATGGTTTCAATTTCAACTTTATCAAATCGTGTTGGGAAACAATTAAAGAAGAGATCATGGGGGTATTAAATCAATTTCATACGAATGCAAGACTACCGAAGGCCTTCACTTCATCATTTGTGGCTCTCATTGGTAAAAAGAAGAATCCTCAAGAACTTGGAGATTTCCGACCTATTTCTCTTATAGGTTGCATGTACAAAATTATTTCAAAGGTGCTAGCTAGAAGGATTAAAGAGGTGCTTCCCGGAATTATTTCTACAACTCAAACGGCTTTCCTAAAAGGTAGACAAATCTTGGATGGAGTTCTTGTAGCTAATGAAACGATAAATTTGGTTAAGAAAAAAAAAGGAAACCACTTGTGCTCTTCAAAGTGGATTTTGAGAAAGCATATGACTCGGTGGCATGGAGTTTCTTGGACTACATGATGGTTCGTTTGGGTTTTTGTAACAAATGGAGGGAGTGGATGAAAGCGTGCGCCTTTACGGGCAATGTGGCGGTTTTGGTAAATGGAAGTCCAACCGGTGAATTCAGGATGGAGGGAGGTCTCAAGCAAGGAGATCCCCTTGCACCTTTTCTTTTCATAATGGTAGCCGAAGGTCTCTCCTGTCTTGTGAGAAGTAGCGTGGATCAAGGTTTACTAGAGGCTTTCTCAATTAAAGAAGGTATGTCATTCCCGGTTCTTCAATTTGCGGATGATACACTATTCATTGTTTCCAAGGCAAAGGAGAATCTATGGTGTCTTAAAGCAATAATGAGAATATTTGAACTTGTGTCGGGGCTACGTGTGAACTTTCATAAGAGTTGCCTCTTGGGTGTTAGTATGGTAGAGGAGGAATTGGAGACGGGAGCGAAATTTTTGTATTGCAACACCGGTAGTATTCCCTTCAAATTCTTAGGAATACCGGTTGGAGCCAACCCTAGAGTGGCTATTACTTGGAAGCCGATTATCAAAAAGATGAAAGATAGATTATCAACATGGAGGAGTAGACAATTATCCTTGGGGGGAAGAATAACCTTAATAAATTCGGTTCTTGCAAGCCTTCCCCTCTATATCTTTTCTTTCTTCAAAGCTCCAAAAAAAGTTCTAAAGGAAATGGTGCAAATACAAAGAAATTTCTTGTGGGGTGGAAGTGCGGAGGTGAGGAAGATAGCTTGGGTGAGTTGGAGTAGAACATGTCTACCAAAAAATAAAGGGGGCCTTGGCATTAGAAATATGGAGATGGAGATTTTCAATGTATCTCTCTTGGGGAAGTGGAGATGGAGAATGTTAGTGGAAAAGGAAAACTTATGGAGTGGGCTCTTGGAAGGATTATATGGAGATGGAGGAATTTTGAGACAATCACAAAGCTCGGTATGGTGGAAGGATGTGCACTTAATAGACAAAAATATGGCGCAACACAATAACTGGATTGAAGACTCGGTGAAGCTCAAATTGGGAAGTGGCAATGATATAAAATTTTGGTTTGATAAATGGTGTTGTCCTTGGTCCTTTTCTGAATTATTTGGACAGCTGCTACCGTTATCGGAGAACCCGAATGGCATCGTTTCGGAGTTTGGTTTTTGGATTGAAGATCGATGGGTGTGGTCCTTGCAATGGACTCATGATCTATCGGAGGAAGAGGCTGAATTTGCGGAAGAATTGGAGGAATTGTTGAAGCCACTTTGTCCGGTCCGAGAGCAAGAAGATAAATGGTGTTGGATTGAATCTCTATCGAAGCAATTTACAGTAAAATCAGCATATAAAAACTGATTACTCACAGCCTGTCTTCGCTGTTAAATGATCAAGAAACGAAGACGTTGCAAGGATTTTGGAGGACTGCAGCACCAACGAAATTCCTGGTGCACGGATGGAGGGTGTTGATTGATAGGTTGCCAACGAAAACAGCTCTTCAACAGCGCAATGCGCTGCCAATCAGCAGCTCTGTCAGCTGCGTTCTCTGCTCCTCTGCAGATGAAGACGCTACCCATCTGTTTCGTCGCTGCAATGTTGCGCTTCAGCTGTGGAATTCGGCAAAGAATTGGATGAGTATTACTGTTATGGAAGAGGAAGACAGCAGTGCAATTGGTAACCAATGGCAGCACCTGCACAATTGTAGAATTAAAATTGAAGGTAAAAAGAAGAGAAGAGTAAGATATATTTTGTGGGTTGCTATTGTTTGGGTAATTTGGATTAATAGGAATAGGATCATATTTAAAGGGGGTTCACTCAATGTATCTCAAATGTTATATCATATTAAGAGTTTAACTTGGGGATGGATTGCTCATAGAGTGGGTAGCCACACTACAATAGATTTTGAAGAGTGGAGCAACAATCCCATACCTTGTATGAATCGTTTGTAATCTTGTAAACGGGTTGGGGCACCCCTAGTGCCTCGCTCTATAATACACTTTGACTTATCAAAAAAAAAAACTTCTCATTTCCTTTCTGATTTGATTTCACCTTCCACTCACCTATCTCTTTATATTTTGGACGTCTCCTACCCTCTTTCATACTTTAGCACTTTAACCATAATGAACACTTCTCTTATTATAGAACCATAACCAAAATGAAAATTAAGCTTATTTCATCCTTTTGTTTCACCTCAACTTTCTACTTTGGTTTTACTACTATCCCAAGATTTCAAAAATCCTACGAACTCAAATTCTATCTTAATTTCTTATATGATTTATCTCATTTAAGGCTACTACTTAACTTCATGTACTAATTTAAATCACGAGTTATGATAATGCCTTATAATTAATATTTTTTTTTCCTCAGAAGGTACCAATTGTTCATATCACAAACTCTATTCCTCCATAGTCTAAAATAACTTTTTTACATATGATCTTGATGTGAGATATAAATAAACAAGTCTTAACTATACCTTCATCAAAATAGAAAAAATCAACCTTTAATTCCCAAGGATTTCTCCCTCTAATCCTATTTACTGATTATAATCAACTTATTTTGATATTTTAATTTTACTGTCAAGAACCTTCAAAATTCTAAGCAAAACCGACCTCCTCATGGACAATATTCCACTTATTAATATTTTAACATCTTAGTAGTTATTTTGAACTTTCTTTCTCTTCTCTTTTTAAGAAGAACTTATATCACATTCTAAGAGCTTCAAACAAACTAATGACAAGGCACGAGAACTATCGGTGACTCACAGGACATGGAAGAATTTTAGAAACTTTGAAAGAAACATGGACAATCCTAAAAAGGTCTTTAATAGGGACCCGAGTGTGATAATGCCCGGGTACATTATCACAATCACGACTCTACTAATGGTCCCCCGGCTCTGTTACATACTGACTCTAAACCTGGCTTTGATACCAACTTTGTCACGACCCAAATTGGACCATGACCGGCGCACAGATTACCACCTTAATCTGGCAAGCCTCGAAATGATCAAGGTGACCTAAAGAACGGACATCCTATATTATGGTACGTAGCGTGGCAACATGAATTGGCTCAAAAGGAAGGGGGGATTAGAACCGATGATGAAATCAAGCAGCACTTGTTTCCTTTTCGGGTTTAAGCCTACTTATTACATTTAGGTGGACCATGGGGAATGACTATCAGGAGCACACTATCAGGAATCAGATCAGACTATCAGGAGTATGAGGGAAGACTTTATGAGGGTGACCCATCTGGATGAAAAGTTGTTAAGGTTTTATAGGAGCACGCGGCAGTTGAGTCTAGGTCGTCTAAGTCTGAGACAAACCCTGATGATGTTGATGCCCCCTATTAGGACTTTTTGTATTAGTTTGACATTTCTATATTATGTTATAACATTTCAAACTAGTTTACGTTAATTCAGATTTTATTCAAATATTCTCAGAATATTTATTTTAAATTGTTTTATTTATTTTAAATTTTATTATATATTAATAATATAATAATATATATAAAAAAGCAAAACTATCCCGGTTGTGTTATTTACGTTAATTGTTTTATTTATTTTAAATTTTATTATATATTAATAATATAATAATATTTATTTTAAACAGTTCCCGATTGGCGACTAAATTACAGACGGAATTGGCCATCTCTAATAAGGAGACTTGTCCCTCAAATTCAGCGACAAAACTATCCCTCCCTAAATAGCGACAAAATTAGCGATGAATTTGGCAGTCGCTATTTAGCATCGGATTCAAAATTTTGTCCCTATGTGTTAATGATGAGCATTTTAGCAACAGAATAAGGTCGTCGCTAATTCCGCCGCAAACAGACAAATAGCGATGCAAAATACGCTGTTAGCGACGAAATTTTCTGTCGCTAGTTTGCGTGTTTTTTTGCATTGAATGTTTCCTATTGATCAGTCAAATATTGACCTGCACTTTTGGTCATGTTATCCAGCGCCCTTTGTTGCGTTATGCAGCGCCACATAATTCCTGGGTGTTTTTAGCAAAAATGTTTCAATGTAAATAACAGCGCTCAGGAAAAAAAGCATGCATATGTGATTAAAATAGTGGTAGTGATCCAAGATCAGAGATAAAGTGAAGAAGTAGTCTCGTGACCTGGGATCGAGTATAAAAAACATTGGTGCATCATGTTCCATAAAAAAAATGGTGCATCATTCTTTGAATAGGAAGTTAAAAATAGGTTAGAATTTGGTAGTTTTAAATAAATCAAGGCATATGGTACATCATAATTATTCTTATTTTTAGTCAAAAAGAATTAATTATGGTGTACCATAAGTCATGATTTTATGGGTTGTGCTTAAAAGGAATGAGTTAAATAAATCATGGCGTATGGTACATCATAATTTTTCTGATTTTTAGTAAAAAACAAAAAGAATTATGGCGTAACGTAAGTCATGATTTTACAGGTTATGATTAAAAGGAATGAATGAATGCAAAGAAGAGTAGAAATGAACATGGTGGGTAAAGTAAATAAAAAGGTGTCAGTAAAATCTATAGTGATTGAGATTCTGTTGTGGGTACAATGTTGTTAATCTCCATACCAAAGAAAATCTAATCATGGGTATAGCACCAAAGTTTTGTCCTACAGTCAACGAAATCATCGTTATAGGTTATAGCTTTGTCGTTTCTCTGCGAGTATAGTTAGATAAAGTTACAGGAAAAAAACCTTTTGTTGGTATAGAGTGTAGGGGTTATTCCTGCGGTTTTCAACCCTTTACTCATGAATTTTTCCCATCACTATATGCCAAAATTCCTTGTAGTGAATTATTATTGCACTATCAATAAGAAATGCTCTACATATATTTTGAATTTAACCTTGGCATGCACTTTATTATTTAAGGAGATAGATGAAACCAAACATTTAATAAGTGTAGTCTAAGCCTCTTTTCACACGTATAAAATAAAAATACAAATCCAATAAACAGTATCAGAGCCCAATAGTATATGGTCATATAATTCTATCGAAATCTGTCTTGTTCCTTTTCCTCAATGGTTATTTATCTATCTATCTTTCAGATATGTATGCCATGTCTAGTTGTCCACTGCCAATGTTGTTTTTCCTTACAATATTGACACATGTTCTTTAATCTTTAGGGATAAGCTAATTGATTTTTCTACAAAACTGGGAAAAGAGTAAAATCAGATCCAACAAAAATAGTCTGGCATATTGTTCCTTGGTGCACCTATGAAACGAACCAGAAAATTTATATCGTCAAGTTCGGTAAAAGGAAACGCCATGGACAAGAAATAGAAAGAAACCCACGCACCTAGAATAGAAACAACCCCATGGACATACACATCCAAAATACACAGAATGACAATTGCAAGAGAGGGAACATGAGAGGGATGAAGAAGAAGAAAGGGAAGAAGTAGATAATTTTAACATAAGAGTATCCATTTAGCCGCCCTTGAGAACATCGAGGAAGGGAGCGATAGAGAAGTCAGAGAACGAATTGGTGTTACTCTCGAAAGTAAACATAAACCAAAATCATAAAATCTACTTTTATGGTTTTGGGAATTAGCTAAAAACTGTTGTGAAATTAAGTAAAAAACCACTTCAACCCCATTTTACACAAATAGGTTTTGTTTTAAAATTTGACTTTCAAAGCCAAGAACCAAAAACTTGCAATCAAAAACCAGCAAATAAGGGGAATTAATATAACTGATCATAAGCCTCTGGTAGTAACCTTGGCTCAGCCAATGCCACAAGTGGCTTAGCTTTTGTAGTTCCTTCATAAGATTCAGAGAGGTCAATAGAAGTCTGATTAGGTGGCACACTCCAAATGAAGCCATGCAACAACCTTGCAAATAGCATAATAGTCATTGTAGTTCCAAGCATGAGTCCTGGACACCCACGCCTTCCAGTGCTAAATGTTATCAACTCCAACCTTAGGAAGCCACATGCTCTACCTCATTCAATCAGAGGAATTATATATCAAACATATGCTACAATCAGAGATAGAATGTGACATACCTCATGGGCCATCCAATATGGGGAGCCTTTGCTTGATTTCACATGTTTAATTAGGTTGCACTGTCATGGGAAAAAAAAATCAGCAGTATAATGTCATGGAATTAGGCTTCAGAGTCATGGAGAATGGAATATGATTTGGTTGATTACCTTCAACTTAGTCTCGCACGATTGATTGTGTGGTATACGACTGGAGACTTAATTCAAAACTCATCTAACTTCTCCCTACAATTATAACAAATTTAAAAATATGAAAGAGAAATTTTACAAACACCTAAATAAAAGACTGGAATATAAGTTAAAAGTGCAGGAATAAGAGTGAAAACATACCTAAAACCACAGTGAAATGCGTGATGAGAGAGAGGCTCTCACTTCTCTCTAGGATCGCCAAATCTCCTCCCAACCCTAGGCTTAGTGGAGGCTTTCCCCTCCACCATCGGAGGCTTACACCCCCTCCGCAATGAAGGCTCTCCTTCCCCCCACCGGTTGGGGTTTGCCGCTGTTTTCCTCCGTCGGTTTTCCCTCACCACCACAGTAACCCAAACTTCCCCAACCACAAAACCCCTCTCTCTCCATCTCCCTATCACCCTCACCGAAATCCCCCCACTACAAGAAATAGTTGATTTACTGTCCAAAACTTTCCGGCGGATATAAATCCGTCGGAAACTTTCCGGCGGATTTGATCCCACGGTAGTTTCCGGCGGATTTTTATCCCACAGAAATTTTTCGGCGGATTTTTTGGACTTTCTGGCAGAATTTTAATTTTTTTTTTTTTTTTAGAAAATCCGCCGGAAATTTTAATAAATCCACCGGAAATGTTACCGGAAATTTCCGGCGGATTTTCCAAAAAAAAAAAAAAAATTAGAAAATCCGCCGGAAATTTCAAAAATCCGCCGGAAAAATTTAGAGGGAAAAAAATTCGTCTATAAATACAACTTTCTCCTACACTCATCTCATTCTCTCATTTATCTCTTTCTTTCCTTCTCATTCTCTTCTACATTTTCTCTATCTTATCTTTCTTCTTCTTTCTCATACTCTCTAATCTTCAAAAATTTCTCTACATATCCCTCTTCTATAATTCTCCTTTCTTCTTCATTCTCACTTCTTTATTCTTATTCATTCTTCATCTCACTATTTTATTCTTATTTCTTCATAATTCCTCATTCTTGTTCTCTCATATATTATTTCTTCTCATATTCTCTTTTATTCTTTCCTATTTCAACAATACCATTCAACATTTGATTTTACTTTTGTTTTTTGACTTTTATTTAAAACACATATTAAGTTATAAAATTCACAATTTTTTTTAAAAATATTCGGATTTTTTTTTTTGTCAAAAAAGTTTTTTTTTTTTTGAAAATCCGCCGGAAATTTTTAAAAAAAAATAAAATTTCCGGCGGATTTTTGGTAATTTCCGGCGGATTTTCCAAAAAAAAAAATTGACAAAAAAAAAAAGACTAAAATCCCCCGGAAACTGTTTGCGACGAGGGTTTTTCCGGCGCCAAAAATCCGCCGGAAAGTCCACATTTTCGGTGGATTTTGGTCATTTCCGGCGGATTTTGGTCGCCGGAAAATCCAGTTTTTCTTGTAGTGCCCCATACCTGCGACCCAGCCCCCATCGATCTCTATCTATTGCATCTCCTTTACCGTTCACCCCACCTCTCTTCTCGCCCACCTTCATGAGCAACCACCAATACCATATCCCTACACCCTTTCACCAAATCAACATTGTGACCGCGAGATCTGCTTCATCCACTACGATCCCTCCATCGCTTTTCCCGGTGACTCTTTCGCGAGGTCTTATTCTTCCGCCACGATCCTCCACCGCGCCCTTGACCGCGCCGCCACGGCCTCTTCTAGAGCCTCCCCCACCAGAATACGTCACTGTTATGAAAGAACCTTGTGCGTCTGTGCGCTCATGGGAATCTGTTCTCTCACTTTTCAAGCTTGGTTTGACGTTTCCTTTGCCCGTTGGTGTGTTCCTCCTTCGGCCACCACCAAAGCCACCATGGGCTTGCAACAGGTTTTTCTCTCTAACGAGGCTCAGTCTTGTGTATGGTGCTTCTATGGTTGCTCTACTTTCTCTTTTGCTCCTGAATCAAGCTCAACATAGAGCTGCACTCATACTGTTTGTCAAAAGTCCTCATAGAGATTCTGGTGTGTTTTGCATTTTGCTGTGTGCATTTTGGCACCTCATCATAGGGACTGAAGAAGACTATGTGGCAAGCACCAGTTGCCTCGGTCTCTCCAAGTATCTTTCAGCTATCGAATACCAAGGAAATTGGTTGAATCCTGAGAACAAAATTAGTCGAAATGTGCCTTTCAGAAGTCAAAAATCATCCGGATTGGATTTGGAGAAAAAGACGAGAGTTTCTCTTTTCGTGATTGCCAAGGACTGGGAGAGGAAGCTACTGATAGTTTGGTTGTTAGATTGGCGTGATTGGTTTGTCTATGTTCCCATAGTTTCTAAACAATCTATGAGTTGTGGCTATAATGTTTATGTTGCTTTAGTTGAGATGATGATCTTAGGTTGTGGATGGGAAATGTCCCAACACATTTGTTTTCATTCTAGCTGTAATGTTGACTTTGATTTCTATTGAATGAAGATGTCTTACCTTTCAAAAAAAAAAGTGAAAACATACCTTAAATGTATTTGGATTTGTCTTAATATTTTCACTTGTCCCAGTTGACCACAGGTACTGAATTACTAAAGAGGAAACAACTTCTAAAGAGGAAATTACTAAAGAGGAAACAACTTCTAAAGGTACTGAATTTTATCAAAAGAAAAGAACCATAGACTCAGTCAGTTCTTTCAATTATCAAAAGAGTAAGCAAGAAATGACTAATTATGAGGCTTACTTCCAATGGTGTACTTCTGTTTTAAAACGAATTTAAAAAAACAAAAACCTTCCGAATTTACGCGTAAATCCGAAAATTTCAACATTGAAATTTCCGGATTTACACGTAAATTCGGAAGGTTATTTTAAAAAAATTTCCGGAAATACATGTAAATTCGGAATGTAATTTCCAGATTTACATTTCGAATTTAGATGTATTTCCGGAAAAAAAATTAAAATTTTGAATTTTCCTTCCGAATTTATGCCTATTTCCGAAAAAATTATAATTTTTTTCCGGAAATACGTATAAATCCGAAAAATTTATGGACAGAAACTCACTTTTTCCGGAAATATGTGTAAATGAAGGAGAATTGTACTTTTTTATGGTTTTTAGAGGGGTATTTTGGTCAGTTCAGTGATTATGGGGTATGGGAGAGAAGGTGGGGGGTACCAAAAAAAAAGCCGGACTTTTATTTAGGATGAAAGCGCGAGAGTTATAGCGCCTATTTTTTGGCGAAAATTTTCACCAAGTAGCGCCTATTTTTTGGCGAAAATTTTCACCAAGTAGCGCCTAATTTTTAGGCCATTAAGTTAGTCAAAGAGCTAATTTTATTTTTGGGCCAAAATATATTTGATTTTATTTTCAAAAAGATAATCTTGAGTTAAGAAATTTTCAAAAATCAAAATAAGTTTCAAACATAAGCATAAAAATAAATGTTCATCATAAATTTATCTTAATCTAAATAATATATAACATTAAGTTTGAAAGAGAATTAAAATATTATAGATATGTAACACTTATTTAGACAATTAATGGATAAGGGCGGAGCTTGGAATGCTTCTTCAGGGGGCCAAGTTAGCATATATATATATATTTTCCGACTCGATGAAGGGTCGGACCGAAGGGTTTGTAGTTGAACCACGTGACCATCGATTCAGTGTCGTTTAAAAAATTCCCAAAAAAAATAATACATTGAATTTCTCTTTATAAGAAAAGATTTTTATATAAAAAAAGAATATAATAACTGACAAAAATGGATAGAATGCTTGCCTAAAATAACAAAAAAATAATTATACGATGAAATGAAAAAGAGAAGTAATATACAAAAACATGTGGAATTAACTAATAAATGCATCTGTGGCTTAATGGTACTAAATGTTGCAAGGTGAAGATGATGTTACAGGTTCAAATTCCATTTATTAATTTTAGCGGAAAATATATTCAATTTTTTTACGGACATATATTCAATTTTTAAAACACTAATTTTAGATATTAAAACCGTCTCCAAGAAGGTACAAACACACATTTGGTGAGCTACTAGACGAAACTAGTGCCACTGAACTAGCTACGATATACTGGTTGAATTTCGAATATTTTAAATATATAAGATATACAACTAATTTTTTGGGGGCTCTAAAAAACTGACATTGGCTTGGGCCCTGACAGGCCGCATAGGCCCAAGGTCGACCCTATTGACGATGGTCGGAGTGGTGGTCCTAATGGTAGTTGATAGAGGTTAGACACTAGCCAACCTCAACTTTCAACAAGTTCAAGCAATGCTTGAACTTGGCTAGTGACACAACCTTAGTGATAAAATCAGCCGGGTTGTGTGCCGTGTGAATTTGGACCCTTCCTTCGGCAATGATGTCCTTGATCCAATGGAGTCTTGTATCAATGTGTTTAGTCCTTTCATGGAAGGACTGGTTCTTGCAAAGATGAATTGCGCTTTGATTGTCACAAAACACTTTCACACTCTCTTGATTGATGCCTAGTTCATTCACCAAGTTCTTCAACCATAGAGCTTCTTTCACTGCCTCTGTTACACCTATATATTCAGCATCTATAGTTGAAAGAGCAACTACATGTTGTAATGACGCTTTCCAACTCACAGTACTACCGAACAATGTGAACACATACCCGGTTAGAGACATTCTCTTGTCCCTATCCCCGGCAAAGTCCGAATCCACATACCCAACTACTCCACCTGAGTCTTGATCATCCTTGGAGTAACTTAGACCAAGTTTCATACTACCTTTCAAGTACCTCAAAATGTACTTCACCGCTAACCAATGTTGCTCGCCAAGATTTCCCATATACCTGCTTACTAGACTTAGAGCATAAGCTAGGTCAGGTCTTGTGCAAACCATGGCATACATGAGACTACCAACACTGCTAGCATAAGAAACTTTAGCCATTTGTTTCTTATCTTCCTCAGAATGAGGACAATCATCTTGAGACAACTTGAATTGAGACCCAATAGGAATGTTTGCACTTCTAGCTTCAGTCATGTTGAATCTAGTAATTACATTTCGGGAGTAACCTTCTTGAGTGACAGTTAACCCTTTCCCATTGCCTTTTCTCTTGATCTCCATACCTAGGATCTTCATAGCTTCCCCCATATCCTTCATTTCAAACTCCTTCTTAAGAAGATTCTTGAGCTTGATGATTTCATGGTTGCTCTTGCTTGCAATGAGCATGTCATCTACGTATAGAAGCAAATAGATGTAATTTGTGTCATCTAGTTGCTTATAGTAGACACAACCGTCACATGTGCTTCTCTTGAACTTGATATCCAACATGTAAGTGTAGAACCTCTTGTACCACTGTCTTGGAGATTGTTTCAACCCGTAGAGACCTTTGAAGTAGACACACATGATCCTCTTTGCCCTTCACCTCAAATCCCCTTGGTTGAGTCATATAGATCCTCTCCTCAAGTATCCCATGTAAAAACGCTGTTTTCACATCCATTTGTTCTAGATATAGATCAAATTGAGCCACAATGGCCAATACCACTCTTATGGAACTGTGCTTCACAACCGGAGAGAATATTTCATTATAGTTTATTCCCTCCCTTTGAGTGTATACTTTTGCAACAAGCCTAGCTTTGTATCTAGGTGGATCACCATCAGAGTTACCTTCTTTCTTTTTATAGATCCACTTGCAACCTACTAGCTTCACTCCACTTGGTTTCTTCACAAGCTTCCATGTTTGATTCTTGTAGAGAGAGTCCATTTCTTCTTTCATAGCAAGACCCCACTCATGACTTTGCTTACTGTTTATGGCTTCATTGTATGTCACAGGTTCATCATTCAGTATATTTTCAGCTGTGTTTAGAGCATAGGCAGTATTTGATTCATACCCAAACCTTTCTGGAGGCTTGATTTCTCTTCTAACTCTGTCTCTGCAAAGTAAGTAATCTTCCTCTGATTCGTCACTTTCGGATTCAGAATTAGCTTCACTATTGTGATCCACAATTTCATTTTGTTGATCAACATTAGTGATAGTATCACTAGGTTTATCAACATGCTCCACCTCAACTTGAAACTCACTATTCATCTCACTTTTATCAAGGGTCTCTTTTGTTTCTTTAGCCTTAGTCAATTTAGTTTCCTTGAATACCACACCCCTGCTTATGATACATTTTTTCTCATCTTTAGACCATATTTTATAGCCTTTCACACCATCAGGATATCCCATGAACAAACCTTTCTTTGCTCTTGGTTCTAACTTTCCTTCACTCACATGGAAGTAGGCCGGGCAACCAAAGATTTTCAAATTGTTTAAGTTTGGTGGTTTCCCCGTCCAAACTTCCTGTGGTGTCTTAAAGTTTAAAGTAGTGGAGGGACTCCTATTAACAAGATAGCAAGCTGTATGCACGGCTTCACCCCAAAAAGATTTTGGAAGGTTAGCACAAGATAACATACATCTTACTTTCTCTAATAGTGTCCTGTTTAGCCTTTCCGCTAAACCATTTTGTTGAGGAGTTCCTCTAACAGTGAGATTCCTATAAATCCCATGTTCTTTGCAAAAATTATTGAACTCCTCGTTACAAAATTTCAAACCATTATCGGTCCTTAGTGCTTTAACCTTTAAGCCACTTTGGTTCTCAACCTTTTTCTTCCAATCAACAAAAATTTTAAATGCCTCATCTTTTGTTTTTAATAAGTAAATCCAAACTTTCCTACTAAAATCATTAGTAAGGGTTAAGAAATACCTCTTTCCTTCATGTGTTGGTGTTTGAGATGGCCCCCAAAGATCCGAGTGGATGTAGCCAAGCTTCTTTATAGTCTTGTGAATTCCGTTAGCAAATTTTACTCTTCTCTGCTTGCCAAACATACAATGTTCACAAAATTCAAGGTTTGAGATCTTATCTCCACACAATAGCCCTTGTTTATCAAGTTCCTTCATACCTTTTTCACTCATATGCCCAAGTCTTTGGTGCCATATGAGTGTCTTGTTGTTGCTTGAACTAACCACCTGTGCTTCACCAATTAAGGTGCTACCCATGAGCGCATACAAGTTATTTCCTTTCCTTGTTCCTTTCAATACAACCCTTGAGCCCTTCGTGACTTTTAACACACCATCCTCACCTTTGAAACTAAAGCCAGTAGCTTCCAAAGTTCCAAGTGAGATTAGAGACCTCTTTAGATCTGGTACATGCCTAACATTAGTTAGCATCTTTATCGAACCATCTGCTAAGACCAATTTCACGGTCCCAATACCAATTACTCTGCATGTTTTATTGTTCCCCATCACCACTTGTCCTCCTTTGTATGACTTGTACTCAACGAACCACTCCTTTTTAGGACACATATGATACGAACACCCCGAGTCAAGAATAATCCAGAACCTCAATTTTATCGTCCTCATCAGTACTTGGAGCCTCACTTTCTATGTCACTGGTGTTGTCCAAAACTTCACAACAGTCATCCCCTGCGGCAAACAGAAGTTCACAACTATCATAGCTATCTAAGGCTATGGAAGCACTTCCTTCTTCTTCCTTGTATTGAGTCTTCTTCTTCTTTTAATTCTTCTCAGGACAATTTTTCTTAAAATGTCCTTCCTTGTCGCATATGTAACACCTATTGTGTTTAGGTCTTGATTTTGATCTTGACTTGTTCTTTCCTTTATTTTCCTTCTTCTCAGACCTTCCTCTAACCATTAGATTCTCGGATTGCTCACTTTCCCTATGGCTTGATTTCTTGGAGAGTTCTTTGGACATTAAAGCACTTTGAACCTCTTCAAGACTTATTGCTTCCCTTCCATAGATTAAAGTATCCGATAGAGTGTCATAAGAACTCGGTAACGATCTAATCAACAACAAAGCTTGATCTTCATCCTCGATCTTTATTTCTATATTCTCAAGATCCAAAATCAACCTATTGAATTCATCCAAATGATCTCCTATAGAGGTTCCTTGATTCATCTTGAACGTATATAATCTTTGTTTAAGATAAAGCCTATTTGCTAAGGTTTTAGTCATATAGAGACTTTCTAACTTAGCCCAAATAGCCGCGGCCGATTTATCTTTTGAGATTTCGCGGAGCACCTTATCACCCAAACACAAGATTATAGCGCTATGATGAGCCTTGTTCATAATATATTTCTTCTCCTTTTCCGATAGCGTTGCCGGCAATTTGCTTTCACCTTCTAGAGCCTCTTCGAGTCCTTGTTGAACGAGAATCGCGCGCATTTTCATTCTCCAAAGACCAAAGTCATTCTTTCCATTAAACCTTTCGATGTTGAACTTTCCCATCTCCATGAACGCGGCTTCAACCCAACGGATGCTCTTGATAACACGCAACACCGAAAGGAAACCTACAAAACAGAAAGACCCAGAATAGACCAAACCAGAAACAAATACAACAGCTATAACACAGCAAAATAGCAGCCTCTCTGTGTCTAATATCCTGTAGAAAACAGAACACAGAAGCAACACAGAGATGCTGCACAGCACCAACACAACACCTGCAGAAAACCAGATACAACAACAACACAAAGATGCTGCACAGCACCTGCAATACGAACCAGAACAGATGCAACAGCACACAGATTCGTAGTGATGCTTCCTATCGAAACGTAAATTTCGGAACAACCAGGCAGCAACAAGATGCACAGAATCGTGAAGGAAATCAGATGGTAATCGCGACACGAGTATGATTTCTTCATGCAAGACAGCAGCGGAATTAAAAAAACAAGAAACGAAAATAGAAGAAGAATCACACAAGGTTTGTTGACCCAGTTCAACAATAATTAAGTTGTTTACATCTTGGGGATTGAGGAATTCCTTCAATCCAATTCATAGAATCTGATTTGAATGAATTACAAAATCTGTTACAAAGAATCAGAAATTACTTTTATATACAAGATGAAATCCTAACAAATTGTAAGTGAATCAAAACAGCCCTAACGGCTTTTGCTTCTTTTGCGTGAGAGAAGAGAGAGTCTTTTCCATGAGAGAAAGAGTAAAGCTGCTGAAGTTAATTTCCTTGGTCAACTTGCCACGTCAGCCAATTGACTACCCAATGAAATCCATCCACTTAATTAATGAGTGTGCCACATCAACAATATATATATTGAATAGAGATTTCCTCGTAGATTCACCGATAACATTCAATAATTGATAATTGACAATTCAGTACACCTTAACGCAAAGGAAAGCAACGTGTGGGTACGTGGATTGGTATTTAGTAGTAACTTGTGCATTTCTAAATAAAATTGTTATCTTGAATCTTCAAAAAATCACGAAACTTTTAATATATGTGATTTAAAGAAATCAAAATTTATTGTCAAAAAAAAAAGAAATCAAAATTTAATTTGAGAATGGTGCGATGTATGCTACCTTTAAAATTTTAATAAAAAACCAATATAATATCCACTAACAGTTAATATTTATTCCGTCTAAAGCTAAATACAAAATAAAAATAATATTTGAGATTAATATAATTATGAAAAATATAAATAGCCATGATGTATCTCTAGTAGTTAAAATATTCTCTACTTCACCCAAAAGCGTTTGGATGAGAAGGTAGGGGTCTCTTCCTGCTCAACCATTGTCATGGGTTCGAACATTGACCATGCAACAGTATTAACTCTCTTGAAGGAGAGCTTTGCTGTGCATTGTGGTCCTATTCCTATGCGCTCAAAGGATACACAATTTATACCCAACAAAAGTAATCTCAACTTCATTCTTCCCCGACCCAAAATTGTGATCAGCATTACACAAGCTAGCCAATGATGTATTTGCAATCACAATTAGGAACGTTACTTTGAAACTACTAAATACCATTATAAAGAATCATAACAATGTTGCAAATTTAAACACTTCCATTGCCCAATGCATGCCATTATTATTAGAAAAATCCAGAGCATACGGTGGTGTTAGGGACTCAACATTGATAGCATAATATGGTCCTAAAACAATAACAACAGTGAAGACCTTCATCTGCAATCCATATAACAAAGTTAGTAAAGTAACACTTCCATTGAACACTATCTCTAATGTAGATCAAAATTAATAGTTCGAATTAAATTGAAATTTCTGCACAAATATTAGAAATTTTTAATTGAAAATGTAAGCTATTTGATTACCATAGCGTCTCAAGTTCCTGGGTAAGCTATTTCAATTAGCTTAAATTTTTAATTGAAAATGTAAGCTATTTGATTACCATTGGGCATACAACCTTCCAGGTTGATTTTTTGCTTTCAGGTTTACATATAAAAGGCATAATAAAAACATGGACAGGGAATACCAATCTTTGAAAAGTGATTATTATCTCTAAAAAAGCAGTAAAGCAATACCATCAACTGATATATCACTACGCCAGAATGGTTAAAAAAGGCCACATCTTTTAGTAGCGCTTTAAAAAAAACACTACTGATGTTATATCTTTAGAAGTCAAAATTCTTCAACACATATGATCAAGGTTCTAAATAACAGACCGTTTTACCGAAAACGGCCGCGACAAAACGATATCGAGTGGCCACCGTTACCGTTATTGATCGCTGTTATACCCTAATTTTGTCCGGTTAATTTAAAAATTAATAAGAAAAAGAAAAAGAAACACATTTTTGTGAACGCTCAATTATTATTATTTTTTAACTGTGCACACGTGTTTAATTTGCGTTCATTAACAATCTCGCACATTTTATTCTCGTCATGAGCACGTGTCGTTTCCAGTTGTGTACATATTTTTATTCTCATTGTGTGTACGTATTATTTCAAATCGGATACACATCTTTTTCGCTACGCACACGTATTCGCGCCTAGTTGTATACGAGTTTTTGTTTTGTGGTCGTTATTGTTTTATTGTTGTAGTTATGAGTCTAATTTATTCTTATTATTATGGAAAAAATGTTTTACAGAAAGTCAAATTTCAAAATTGCTTTTATTATTATTATAATCAGTTTTTTTTTTCTACAACAAATAAGGTTACAAGAATAAGTCTGCTTTGTTATAGAAATAAATAAAATTAAAAGCAAATAGTACAAAATTTTTAAAACAAAAAACAAAAAAAAAGAGAACAGCATGCGCTGCTTGTTGCTGGGCTGTGTAGTGGAAAGTATTTTGAGAGTGAAGCTCAAATTCATTTCCCTTGGTTCCTTTGTTTTTCCCATTTTGAGCAAAAAGACTTGCAGCACCACCTCCACCCTTGCTGAATATTTCAGAGGCGGTTTTGCTTTTGTCTCCCATGAGTTTTGATTCCCTGCTCCCACACCACACCTACACCACACATATACCCACTATAAATACAGATTAATAGTAAAACTCGAGGGGGGGAACCAATATACACAGACAGCAACACCAAAAATTCACACGAAAATACAAAGAATCCTATTCAGAAGCAGAAGCAGTTCAAAAGGGCAGAAGCAGCGGGTTACAGTAACAGAAAAAAGGGAAGAACAGAAGCTGGAGAAAGAGTTAGGTCTGAGTTTTCATTATTGTTATTCTGTCTTAAGCATAGTTTTCTTTAGATTAGATGATTTCTTTTGAAATATAGCTTATTGTTACTGTAGTAATTTTAACCTGTTTGTAAATACTAGTATATTAGCTGATAAGTTTTAAAAAAATCGATTGAAACAGTTTTAAAAAACAAAAAAGAACAAGTTAGGCTTTGATTTGGATTAGTTAAAAATTAGTGTTAGTATTCTGTTCTAAAAAAAAAATAGTATTAGTGTTAGTAACAAAAATTGTTAGTAGTTTTTTTAGAAAAGCAAGAAGAAAGAGGGAATAAAAAACGAACCTGGATTCGTTCGGAGAAAAAACACCATCACCGGCGGTGACTGTCGCCGGAAACTGCGTCGTCGTCGTCACCCACTGTAGCCAGCAGCCACCGCCGTAAACACCCCAGTTTTCGTGAGCCATGCTGTCGTATTACGCTCGTCTTCTCTGATTTCTCGCCGCCGTCAGCCTTCCATGGCCGGTCGCCACCATCGTTGCTGTGCCGGCGAATCTTCCTCTGTTCCTCTCACTCTCGCAAGCCTCTCTCTCTCTCTGTGCTCTCATGGTGGAAATCTCATTTTCTCTCTCCAAGAGCTTGAAAACGGCGCACATAGAAGAAGGAAGCAAATTAGGGTTCCCATTCTTAAAACATGCCTTATATGTCATTCGGTGTTATTCTTATTTTGTTTTTTTTTATTTTTAATTCAGAATATACTGTTTACACCTCCTAGATTTAGTTCTGCACCCCCACGCAAGCCTTTTTTGTAAACGCAGGCTGGTTCACAAAAACGAACTGGGCTGCTACTTTTTACACCCTTTTTATTTAAATACAACCCCCCTCAGCTAATGACACCCCTCTTTTACTGATATACCCCTTTCGTCCTTTTTCTATTTTTCTTAAAAAAACAATTTCTTTCATTATCTACCTTTTTCTTGATAAAAAGGCTTATAAAAATAAGTAAATAAATAGGGGACTAAGTCGACTGTACAGTCGGGTTAGTTGGCTTTTTAGGACCATTAATGAACCGTTACGGATCAGGTCCTGAAATCCCTATTTAAAATAAACAATTTCTAAATTAAAAAACACAAACACACAAACATCTCTTTTCTTTCAAACAAAAACAAATTTTCAAAATAGGGGATTAAGTCGATTGTACAATCGGATTAGTCATCTTTTTAGGACAAATGAACTGATCACTCAAGAGTCTTAAAATCCCTAAATAAAAAAACACTAACAAACAAATATTTTCTACCAAGAACTACGTAGCCTTTGATTCTCTACCGAGAGATACGTAGGAGCGGGGGCACACTCCCGTCAAGCGCAAAAATAAACAACTTTCATTAAGTCTTTTTTTAATCCATTTCATGCAAACTCAACAAAACTCGAATAGGGGATTAAGTCGAATGTACATTCGTGTTAGTCAGCGTTCTAGGATGAATGAGTCGTACGGCTCAGTAGTCCCAGAACCCCTTATAAAAATAAATAAATAAATAAACCCTTTTTTCAAAAAAGGAATAGAGGATTAAGTCGAATGTACATTCGGGTTAGTCAGCGTTCTAGGACGAATGAGTCGAACGGCTCAATAATCCTAAAATACCTATTCTAATAAAATCAAACAACCACACATCAAACCTTTTCTTTTCAAACTATAAAGAAAAAACAATTTTCAGAAAATAGGAGACTAAGTTGAACGTACGTTCTGGTTAGTCGGCGTTCTAGGATGAATGAGTTGTACAGCTCAATAGTCCTAAAATCCCTATGTTAAAAAAAACCAACCAACAAACTTTTTCTACCCAAGAACTACGTAGCTTTGATTTCTCCATCGCACCTGGAGATACGTAGGAGCAGGGGCTCCTCCTGTCAAGCGCAAAAATAAAAAAATCTTTTTTAGTCTTCTTTTTAATAAAAGGGTAAAATAAACAAAATACAACCAATTAGAAGGCAACCTTCTTTAGGAAGGATGCCGTGGGGTGCTAATACCTTCCCTATGCATAACCGACTCCCGAACCCAAACCTGGTCTCAAGGACCCTTATCCAATCGAAGGGATTTCCCAATATTTGCCTTTAAACTAAACTTTGGTGGCGGCTTCATTTTTGAACCTTCGAGGAATCCTCACCCGGATTTTTCGGTCGCTACAGCTGGCGACTCCACTGGGGACAATTTAGAGAGTCAGGCCTAACCTAATTAGTTGTAGGATTTGTTTAGTTTTTACCCTTCCTTTTTGTCTTTTATTTCTTATTACATGCGATATTTTTGTATGTTATGTATACCTTAGGGTAGAAGACAATATATTTTGCATATGTGTTTGCTTGTTTTGCAGCTTGGGGGTTACTTCAAAAAAAAATTTGCTCCTACACACACTCCACTATTACACTTCTTCACACACGTGAGTACAGTCCTATACCCAGACTTGAGCATAACCTAAGTTAGAACGAGGTCGCGTAGTGATGGCCCCCTGGACGTACGTCTTGTTGGGTGGTCACGAAAACCTCACCTAGAGTTTGGTTCCTTTTAAGGATGCTATCACTTCTAATAGCTTGCCTATTGTTGCGATTAGCATTCCTAACTGGGGTCGTTGGCTCTAGGAACTTTATTTAGGACTTATAGAGCTACCCTTGAAAGGTTCACGCAATAGAAAAACCGTAGACCTACTCCTAAAGGAACCCTTCTAGGACACAAAGGAGCTTAATACTCTTGCATCCAAACAAACACTGATACATTTCCTTCCCATTTTCTTGTAAAAAAAAATCCAAAAATCATATTTTATTTTTTGCAAACATATCTCATGCATTCTTATTTTTCTTTTTCTTTGCATATCATAAAAACAAAAAAAAACTCATCTTGCATGCATTTCAAGGACCGCCGAGGAATTATAAAAGTTTTTTTTAAGAGAGGTGGATACCAGTATAAGAAAAAAACATGCATTTGAAAGTCAACCACCAGAATCATACTTTACTCTTCAAATAAAAGTTTACAATTCCCCGACGCGTGAATAAAACCATAATTCGCATTTCATGCACATTCATTCATTAATTCATGTACTCATGCATCTGATTTTCCCTCTTCCAAAAATTCAGAATCATGTCAAACATCATGCATTCTTTTCTTTCCTTGCATTAAAAAAATAACTACGAGCATCATGCATTTCCTTTCATCGTTCTTCAGAAAAAAAGAGAAAGAAGCAATTCTGTGCCTTGCATGACGCCTCCAACCCTTGCTCTAAGCTCTGGTTCGTTGAACCTCCTTCAATCTCTTCCTCTAAGAAGCACCGTAGCTTGTAATTGTATCTGTAATCAACGCATGCATCCTTAGACCTACTCTTATCCCTCCCTCAAAGTCCAGATCTGGTAGTGTGTGTGTTAGTCGCTGTGTGATTTTATTGTAGTCAATAGCACTGTAACACTGTTGTTGAGTTGCTCAGTGGTACTCTTTCATTCTGAGGTTGGGGTGAGTTTCACTGTTCTTTAGAGTGAGGATGAGTTTCAATTTCTTTCAAGAGTGGAAATGTGTGGTTTTTAGTGTGATTTTTTATTTTTTATATTCAACGTTCTTTCTAAATGACTTTGCAGATAATTTTTGGAAAAACTATTGGGTGATGAGGTTGAATATATATATATATATATATATATATATATATATATGGGTCTGAATAAATCATTAATAGATTATTAGATTACTAGTGAGTTTTTGTTATTCTTTCCATTTTAATTAATCAAATTAGACTCCTTATTTTTTTATACAATTAGAGCAATAATCAATTCAAGTAATTTATTAAATTTTCTTTGTGTAAGTTTAACTCTTTCATTTAATTAATAGTAGCTACTGAATTATTCATATTTTTTATCACTTTTTTTCTTTAGACATCTTATAGTAATGGAAAAAACATTAATCTAAGTTATTATACAATATGATAGTACAAATAATTTTAATATAATTTGTGTAGTGTTGTGGTTAATTCACACACCGAAATATATAACGCAACAACCGAAACAGCCGAAATCGCTAAAGCCTTAACGCAACCATATCACACCTCAATAGCTTTTCTTGATATAGCAGCTGCAGAATGTAAGTCAATGCTTCTAATAGATATATGAACAAATAGCAGCCCACAAGAAAATTGCCAAAGCAGAAGCCATAGCAGCCATGGAAAAATACGAACAAGTCCTTGCAAAGCCTGACTTTGCGCGCAATGGTACAAGTGCATTTGTTGCACCTAAGAAAGAGATGATTATGCAAACTAAGAAGGCATGAAATGTTGTTGGTTGACCCTTGAAGATTATGGTGGGAACTGGGTTTTTGTCTATGTTCTCATAAGGTAGCAGCATAATCATGTTGAATGCTGTGAAACAGAGTCCTAATATACACTGTAGAATGGTTTGGTTTGGAACTGAGGCTAATTGGGTTTCATAATTGCTCATATCTTCGAAATTCATTATGGTTAGGTAGAATCTTGCAATTGGTTTGAAGGATGTTGTGAAATTTTGTTTTGTGGGGGTGTGAATATATATATCTTCAGTTAAGACTTTCAATAATTAATTCGTGGAATTTTTAAGTGATGCTTCTTGGAAATTACATGGTAGAGGAGGGTAGAGTTAGTATCTATTTCCAGGTAATGAGGCCGAAAGAGAAATAACAAAGAAAGTAAGTAGTCAACATCCAAAGGAGAGAGAGGAAGGACTATTTGATTGAGAAAGTAAGAGGAAGCTTCCTTTATTACTACAAATATTAATATTGGTGTCATTGTTTGTGTCTCCACAAGTTTCCCCTGCTTTTGGTTCTTTCTATGTTTTTTTATGGCTAAACTATACTTTTGTTCTTTGATTTTTATTTTAGTTTTTAATTTGATTAATCATTTACTTTTAGTTTCAAAATAGTACCTTATTAAAAAGTTTCCTCATGACTTTTAATATCACTTAGATGTGTTATTAAAAATGTCCAAAAATGGTATTAAAAGTCATGAGAGACTAAAAGCATTGACACAGATTATAAGTTTTTAAATTTTAAAGAGATCAAAAACATATTTAACCCATAAGTATATGATACTCCCTCCATCCGTCCCATTTTGTTTGTTGTTTTAGCAAAATCAATTTGTCCCAAATTGATTGTTGTTTTAGATTCTCAAGGTAACTTTTAATATTTTTTTCCATTTATACCCCTATTAATGATGACAACTTTTTACATTTAATAAATGATTCACATTTTTCTATAAAAAAAGATAACAAGTTAAATGGTAAATTGGACAATACTTTTTAAAAAATCTAGACTCCTAATAATTTTTCTTAAAGGGTGTGTCAAAACCTTAAACAGCAAACAATTTGGGGCAGAGGGAGTAACATTTTTTTATTATTCCCCCTATATGTTTACATAAAGTCACATAGCTACAAAACTTCAACGGCAATAATATCTTTTGTATTTAAGGGGTTTCCTTTGAAGGTTGCCAGTCTGTTGGCAAAACGACCAATGTACGCCTGATTGGAAAATGGCCAAAGTAAGGTTGAGAGACGGAGAGTTAGATCCTTGAATGACTTTGTATCACACTAATACAAACTTAGTTTGTTGTAACTAGCCCAGTAGTAGCTTTCTTTATTAAAAAGTAGGGGGAGACAAGTAAGGATTCGATTCCTCAGCGGCAGTTGCCAGAATATTGAGAAGGCTAGACAGGTCTCTAGTGGTTCTCTAGAGAGGCAGATAACGAATACCCTTGTCACCTATAGAGGCAAGTAAAGAATACTCATAGTTCTTGGAGAGGCAAAGTAAATAATGCTCTTGGTTTTTGTGGATTATGACATTCAAGTGAAGAAAGTGAATCACATTGTAACAGGTGGACTAGATGTAGCAACAATGTTGTGAACTAGGATAAAATACATGTTTATATTTTTCTTCTCTCTTCTCTTGTTTATATTGTCATGTTTAGTACGGTTTAAATTCACCTTCAAATAAGTTGCTTTAAAATGAAGTTAAAAGTTTTTGTAGTAAACATCTTTCAAACTTAAATAAAAACGTCTCCGAAAACAGTAAACACAATTCAAACACCCTTTTCTCGTGTTTCTAGTACCTTCATGTTGGATATCAACTTGTATATAGTTTTCAACAATTAAGCAAGTTTGATCAACAATCTCAGCTTCTCTTCTAATGTAGAAAATTTTCCTTTTGTAACGGTTTTGTAAAAATGTCATCTAGTCGTTTCGACGATTCAATTGCTCAAGCCCACAACCACCTTGTTGAACACGATCCCTAAGAATGTGATACCTAATCTCTGTATTCTTAGTTCAAAAGTGTTGAATCTGATTCTTTGTAAATTTACTTGGGTTTGTATTTTTGTACTTAATCGAAATGTGATCAATTTTAGTGCCATAATCACGAGTTGTTTGTTTCATCGAAAGGGTTTGTGCACAATAGCTTCCTACTACAAAATACTCTACTTCAGAGTTTGATAATGTGACACTAACATATTTCTTACTATGACATGATACTAGTGCACTACCTTAAAGTTTGCATGTTCAGCAAGTGCTTTTTCAATCGAACTTATAATTTGCGAAGTCAAAGTTGGAGTATTTGACAATACTACAAGTGGGTCCCTTGGGATACCATATTCCAATGTTTTGTTTTCCTGCGAAATATCTCATGATTCTCTTGTCAGCTACTAAATGTGATTCTTTTGGATTAGCTTGTTATCTAGTACACATGCATACACTAAACATGGTATCTGGTTCACTAGCAATTAAATAAAGAAGTGAACCAATCATACCTCAATATTTTCTTTGTTTTGTTGGTTTACCTTCTTCATCCTTGTCTAGATAGCACAAAATACTAATGGGAGTAGTCACTTCCTTTGCTTTAGCCATTTGAAATCTTTTGAGTAGCTCTTTGTGGTATCTTGATTTATTGGGGAAAATGACATCCTTTGTTTCCTTAATTTGCAATCCATGGAAGAAATAAACTTCTACCATTATGGACACTTCAAATTCACCATGGATAATACTAGAAAATTCTTTGAAAACCAATTCGTCAGTAGCGCCTTCCATAAAATATGCTGAGCCAACAGATCCTTTGCCATAATATGAAATTGTCTGTTTTGTCGAACCTTGCAACTACGAATTTTGCCCCAAAATTAGAAATCATCTAATACCAATTGTCAGAACAACAACTAGTAAAAGAAGTAATAATAGAAATAAAAACGAAAATGGAGATACAATATTGATCACACAACACAGCCAATATTTGCCTACAATCTGCGACTATAGTATTGTTGTAGTCCCGTCTTTTTTTGAATAAGGATTAGGGTATCGATGTTATAATAGGTACTTATAATAACTCGATTCACTATTACAATACCCCTAAATCGTACCGCAGTGGGCTAATGCCCCCCCACCCCCTAGTGCACCACAAACAGTTTGGGCCAAGCCCACATATGAGCCATACACAACATCATATCATCTCAAAGACTTTACTAAATCAGGTTTCTCTACTCAATACTTATTATCATAACATTCTTTGAATCAAGATAATTCTTTCCTAATTTATAATAATATTATTTTCAAACTTTAAATTTTTTTAGTAAATAAATCACTTTCACTTTCAGTTATTCAAAATTAACTCAATCTTGGTAAAGGTTCTATTTAATCTACAACACATAATCGGCTTGTCACTTAGAAGTTGTGGGAATTTTTTGGAGCAACTCGCCAAAAAACTTAATATTTTATTATTGTTGTTTTTGTGGTTTGACGTGTCACCATTTCCAAATTTTCACTCTTCTACTTTTGATGTTTTATTTTTCCATATGTTATTTGCATAGCCTTCTGCATCGTATTAGAATAAGTTCCACCAGCGACAACAACCACCACCGTCTTCACACTCTTCTCTCCACCCTCCACCGCCACCACCGTTTAAGCTTTCACCATCTCCCACCATACACATCTCCAAGCTCCCCCACATCCTTTCCTCCTCCAGCATCAACTCCACCACAACCCCCAACCAACACCAACAACCACCCCAACGCCGCCGCAAACAACAACCACAGAAACTCCATCACATTCTCTCCGATTCAAGCCCGTCTTCCAATCCTAGAAGCCAAGTCTCCAACAACTTCGCTTCGAATTTCTTCCCAACAGCACATTCCACATACTCTCTCTCTCTCTCCCTCTTCGCGCGAATCTTTCTTCTCTCACTGTCGCCGGAACCTTCTCCTTCTCCGGCGGAAATCACACCATTCTCTCTCTCCAGCACTAAAACATCGCACTTCTCTCTCTCTCAAAAAGAGTGGTGCGGCGCTGAGAAGACAAGAAACTGAAAAAAAAAATTAGGGTTAAGTTGTTAAAGGATACCTTATATAGTGGGTTGTTTTCAGTTTATTCTTTTTTTAATTTTTTAGCAGATTACTGCTCTCACCCACCCTTTTTAATTCGCCACCCCTTGCAAGCCCATTCCGTTTTTTTAAAAGTAGCTCCCAACCCCCAAAAAATGCTAATTGGACCTACTTTTCACACCCTTTAATTTTCTGTTTTGCACCCCCTTTATTAGTTTTTTTTATTTCTTTATTACTTTTCCAAATTATTATTTTCTTATTATTAGTATTGTTATTATTGTTATTATATTTACTATCTATTTCAAAATAAATATTAGTCCAACGTAAAAGTATTTTCCTCTCTTTAACTTATTTATTTCTAAAAGTAAAAGTGGGTTTGATTTAGGTGTACACCTTATCAAACTCGCAACCCGATTCAAGACGCTCGAGTTGTAAAATTTGCTGATTTCAAATCCCTTCAAAAAATTTAAAATCAACCAAACCAACAAACATTTTTCAGGAAGAACTACGTGACTTTTGAGTTCCTCATTTCATCAGGGGATACGTAGGAGCGGGCTTCCTCGTCAAGTCAAAAATTAAACTTTCTTAATCAGTCATTCTTTTATTTTTGTTAATAAATCACTTTTTATTTTTAGGGGTATAACAATAGTTCATTACTCAAAAGTAATTTGCACAATCGAATTTAGGGTAACTGTTTTAGGACAGATGTATTAGGGGTGTAGTGTAATTTAGTTTATTCCCTTCCCTATGCATAATCGACTCCCGAATCCAATCAAGCTACGCAATTTTTCTTATTAAATAAATTGGGTGGCAACTCCTAAAATAATTATTTTTTAGCCGTCTACGTCGGGATCTCGGTCACGACAAATTATATCTGAATATTGTACTTCATTTTCATTTGATGTTGTGATATTTTTATTATAAAGAAAAACTTTTAGTTCCTTAGACTTGCTCGTCATTGTTAGCACCCGTCTAGATTATGCAGGAATAGATGACACCTTTAAACATACACTCTCTCTCCTACTTTATTCATAAATAAAAAAATAAATAGTTTTCATATACATTTAATTGGCTCCTCAATGTTTTGTCAAATGCATTTTGCCAGTCCTTATGTTTTGTCAGATATAGAGCAGATGGGGTCTAATTGCCTAGTCATATATTTTTATCTTGATTATTCATAAATTTTATTTGTTCCCTTTCTAATCATGGACAACTTCAACTTTTGTAGTTATTAATCGCTTGAAGGGCATGCAGTTAGCCAACCCCGTGCATCGCACGGGCTATGGGGCTAGTTAATATGTACGCTCTAGTCGTCCCAAAATATATATTTTTGTTTTTTCCTCACTCTTTCAAAAATCGAATCTCAATCCGATAAAGTTTAGAATTTATTACATTACTAAATATATTCTCATACAAATGGTCCGATTCTTTATTATAAAATAAATCATTTGATTTTATTAACTAATTAAAATGATTCTTCAAGATCTTTCGGTAAATGCTCTTTTTCAAGGGCTTGGCAAAATAAATATTTTCAAAAATTATTATTCCAAACAATTATATAAACAATTTTACATATTAAAATGCATTCAAAAGGGTAATGAACCAGGTACGATCTTGAAAAATTATAGGAAAAGTTATTGCAGCCATTTTTCTGGCGTGGTAGAGGGACATTCTGGAACATCGGAACTTTGGCGAAGGGTATTTGGATTATGAATTTTTTTAGGGTTATTGTGGTGGAAGAAAAGTAGATTCCAAAATCTGAAGTTAGATTTTCAGTTGGGTGTCTAGTTGTTTGCTGGTGTTTTTAGCAAACAATCACTAGTTTTATTAGAAGGTTTGTGAGATCAAACTAGAAAAATCTCAAAGCAATTGCCTCTGAATTGCTCATAGTTTTTGTTTCAGAAAATGTAGAAAAGGGGACGATTTGCAATGATTAACAGAATTGAAAAGAAAAGAAGCAGTAAATGGTGCATGAATTGTAAAGAAAAGACAAATAAATTGCATTGAATTGTAAAAGTGGTACACGATCACGTACAGCGATTTTTCCACTCGTTTTTCGCTCTGGCTTGGAAGTTAGAGTTTCAGGAATCGGATTGTGTATTGTGATTTGCGACCCCTGTTTCTTCTCAGAAACAGCTATTTATACAAAGGAAAAGAGGGGGAAAAACTGAACTAAGTAACTGCCTAGAAATTTGAAAATTAATAACTGCTACTCCTACTTTCGACCAGAACCGCTCTATCACGCTTCGACCAACTGCTAGTCTTCAGCGCATAACTGCTCTGTTTTCTGTCTGTCGAAAGCTTGCGTCCATTTTCCTCTCTCTTGCTTTTGCTTCCCCGGAAGCTTGTCGAGTTTACCTTGCGCATGACCATTTTCTCTGTCGAAATAATTTGGTCTTCGTCGAAATATAAGTCAGGCCTTGTTGACCATTTTCAGTGAAGCCTGTCGAAATTACAGGCTAACAAATTGCCCCCCAAAAATGTCTTTTTCGACTGAACTTGAGGAGGAAGAAGAGAAAGACATTTTTGAATTCACCATCGAAATAACTTTGCACTTGAGTAAAATAGCTGTATACCTGATGTCACCACTGTTAAGTGTTGTTGACGTTACTCCTATATTGGTGTATTACGTGGCCTTCAACGTTTTACTTCTCAGTAAATGCCTTATCTCACCATTTCCTATAAGGCTTCTCCAATTCTTCCACTTCTTTTACCTCATAAGTTGCCATCAATAATCCATATTCAAACCTTGAACTTGAACAGCCTGTAATTTCAGCCTTTGACTATGTTTACTGATTCTCTGTTTTAACTTTGAATGGTTCCACCATCTTCCGTTACGTTACTAACGCCGTAATTAAAGTGATGCCTCACTTCTCGGAACGCCAAACTCGTAACCAACTGACGCTCTTTCATACTTCTCCTTATAAATAGAAGAGTTTTGTTTCTCATCTTCACCACTCCATGATTTTTCCTCTTTTCCTTTCCCGTTCCAGGATCATTCCCTTTGCTTTGAGTCTTCCGCGTAACCTCATCTCTCATAATTGCAGTGAGGTTGCCTGGAGGTTCAAAGTGATGGTTTTTGATCTCTGCGAATTATGGCTTTGCTCCTTTTTTCTTAATGTCACTTGATCTTGCAACTTTCTGAGTTTATGCGGGAGACTCAAAGTGGGAGCAGGAAGATTCATCAATATCTCCTCTCTGAAGGGCTTCCTGAGGTTTACCAAGCAAGGAAACGCCCAGTTGAAAAGCTTACAAGCCTAACGCGCAGACGAAAGAATGACCCCCCGAACGACGGGAAGCGTCAACGTGGTCGAAGAATACCACCCAAAAGAGAAGTTACTTGGTCGTAAAAGACCAACTGCAATTCAGCGTTTTATTTATGCCTAGTTTATTTACCCTTTCGGCACTATGTAATTCACAAATGCCTCCTTTGGCACATGTAACTTGGCAACATTATAATGAAATTTCTTCCATTTTATTCTTGAGCAATTTTTATTCTGTGCTTTCGACAATGTTTTGGCAACTTAAATGCCATGTTTTTACGCTTTCTTTATATTTATTCCAGCGTTATTTTAACTTCTTGCAACGTTGGCTTATACTTTTTCAAGTATTTGCCATTTATACGCAAAATTCTTTCATCAGTGCCAATCTCTTTGACCTCATATGCGCCGTTTGAATAAACTTGTAAAATTTTAAATGGTCCTTCCCAACTTGGGGACCATTTACCAAAGACTCTATCTTTTTTATCCACAGGCAATAGGACCTTCCATACTAGATCACCTGAATCAAAGGCTTTAAACTTAACCTTTTTGTTATAAGTTTTAGCTACCCTCTCTTTCTGTCGAATAAGCATATCTAAAGCTAATAACCTTTCTTCGTCTAAATCAACTAATTCATCAAGCATCATATTCCAATAATAATCAGAGGGAATCTCCCACTGTCTTTGAATTCTTGTTGATTGTAGACAAATTTCAACAGGCAACACTGCATCGTGTCCAAATGTTAGCCTATAAGGAGTAGTGTTGATAGATTCTTTGGGTGAATTTCGACAAGCCCATAATGCTTGATCAAGGGTATTATGCCAATTTTTTGGTTTCTGCCCAACATGCTTTTTAATCAAATTAATAATAACTTTATTGGCAGCTTCTACTTGTCCATTGGCTTGCGCATAATATGGTGTCGAAGTTAATAACTTAAAACCATTTTCAGAAGCAAACTCTATCATTTTTCTACCAGTGAAAACTGATCCTTGATCTGTAGTAATGGTTTCTGGAATTCCAAACCTATAAATGATATGATTTTGAATAAACCTTATCACTGTTTCTTGATCAACATTGGCTAAAGGTATAGCTTCAACCCATTTGGTGAAGTAATCAATTCCCACAAGGATATATCTATGGCCCTTCGACGAAGTTGGCTTTATCTCTCCAATCACATCTAGAGCCCAACCTCTAAATGGCCAAGGTTTGACTATGGCATGAAATTCATTTGCAGGTACATGTTGTATCCCAGCATGCTTTTGACACTCTTGGCACCCCTTAGCAAATTCTATGCAATCTTTCAGCATAGTTGGCCAATACATTCCTTGTCGAAATAATAACCACTTCATTTTGTGGCCTACTTGGTGTGAACCACATGCTCCACTATGTGTATCAGAAACTGCTAAATATGCCTCATTTTCACTAAGACATTTTAATAGTACTCCTTCAGGAGTCTTTTTAAACAATTCGTTTCCAATTATTACATAGCTCAAAGCTCTGTATTTTACCTTTTTATTGGTATTTCTTGTGGGATTTTGCAAATATTCCACAATAGGCCTTCGCCAATCATTATTGGTCATATTGTCAAGAGCAAAAATTTCTGCTAAGTCAAAGTCACCAAAAAATTGACGTTTTTCGATAACGACAAGTTCCTCGTTTGCGTTTGTTGCCCCCTCAGTTTTTGGTGTTGACAATAGTGACGAAGAATAGTCATTAGAAATGATTTTATCCTTTATTTCAATTAACTCTTCCAGGCTTTGTTTTGAAACTTTATAGCCTGAAGCAATTTGTGCCAATTCATTTGCCACTTGATTATCAATTCGTGGTAAATGTTCTAAGTGAACAGACTCAAATCTTTTTAACAAAGCATTGGCAACAACAAAGTATCTGATAAGGTGCTCTTTAATGCATTTGTACTCCCTTGTCAATTGTTTGACAACCAACTCAGAGTCACCTTTTATTTCGACATGACTTGCCCCCAGCTCAAGTAAAATTTCAAGGCCTACTATTAAAGCCTCATACTCAGCTTCATTATTGGAACAAACATCTCGAATTTTAAACTTATACTTCGTTGGAATGTTAGTAGGAGATATTATTAAAATACCAATCCCAACTCCATGTTTATGGCTTGAACCATCAAAGTACAACCTCCAAGGATATACGTCTACAAAACTTAATGTTTCTTCGACAACAGAATGGTCTACTATAAAATCAGCAACCACTTGTCCTTTAATTGATTTTAGAGGTTGATAAGTTAAGTTGTATTCTGACAAAGCCAAAGCCCATTTACCAATTCGGCTATGCATTATTGGTTTCGACAGCATATGCTTGATAACATCAAAATGCGAATAAACAGAAACATCAGCTGGTTTTATATATTGCTTTAACTTTGTACACGAGAAATACAAACAAAGGCACAACTTTTCTATAGGAGTGTACCTCGTTTCGGCATCATTTAAGACCCTACTGAGGTAATAAATGGCTCTTTCGACACCACTATCATCCTCTTGTGCTAACATGCTACCTATTGTTCTATCAGAAGCTGCTATATACAATTTGAGCACTTTGTGTTTAATAACAGGCAACAAAATTGGTGGTTTCATCAAATAAGACTTGATTTCGTCGAAGGCTACTTGATGCATTGGTTCCCATTTGAACTCTTCTTCCTTCTTCAGTCTTAACAATGGCGAAAAAACTTGTGTTTTGCCACTTAGATTTGATATAAATCTTCGAAGGAAATTGATTTTTCCCAGCAACGACTGAAGCTCCTTTTTGGTCGAAGGGGCCTTCGTTTCCATAATTGCCTTAGTCTTATTTTGATTGATTTCAATGCCTTTTTTGTGCACTATAAAACCCAAGAAATCACCTGCACGTACACAAAAGGCACATTTTAATGGATTTAGTTTCAATCCATATTTCCTCATTCTTTCAAAAGAACGGCGAAGATGGTCTAAATGACCACTTTCTGAGGAAGATTTAACCACCACATCATCTATGTATACTTGCATAAAATCATCAATAAAATCATGAAACATAGAATTCATGGCCCTCTGATATGTAGCACCAGCATTCTTTAATCCAAAGGGCATTACTACCCATTCATAAACACCCAATGCCCCCGGACATCTAAAAGAAGTTTTCGACACATCCTCTTCAGCAATGAAGATTTGATTATACCCAGAATAACCATCGAGCATACTAAGATAATCAAATCCTGCTGCTGAATCTATTAGCATTTCTGCCACAGGCATTGCGTATTCATCCTTGGGAGTTGCATTATTTAAATCCCTAAAGTCTATGCAAACTCTAAGAGTCCCATTTTTCTTTATTACAGGAACTATATTGGCTAACCATTCGACATACCTGGCAGTTCTGATGAATTTGTTTCTGAATAGCCTTTCGATTTCCTCTTTGATCTTAGCCAACACTTGAGGAGCAAATCTTCTTGGCACTTGCTTCACTGGTTTCTTCCCTGGTCGAATTGGTAATTGCATTTCCACTACTTCTCGACTTAACCCAGGCATTTCGTCGTAATCCCAAGCAAAGCAGTCTTTGAACTCCCTTAGCAATGTGATGACTTGGATTTTTAGAGAAGCATCAATATTTGCACTAATATAAGTTGGCCGTTTTATTGAGCCATTTCCCAAATCAACTTCTTCTAACGGGTCTTGAGCTTGCATATGCTTTGCCGAATCTCTAGGATCCTTTTCAAAACCTAATGGATCATCATCATAAATGCAGTCAAGTCTTTCATCTATGACTATGCCATTTCCTTCATGTAACTCACTGGCTTCGACAGCCATTGTTTGTTGAATAATTTCGGCCTCTATAGCCGCGTTAAACTTGTTTTCGGCCATATAAGCCGTAATTTTGTCCCATGCATTGGGCACTGACATAAGAACATTTTCAAGAACCAGTGTTCCACCCCGTTGGTCGAAGAACACCATCAGGATAAACACTATCATCTCCCATTATTTCTCTTTCCCAAACAAAACCATAATTTGGGTCAAGATGAACTGAGGCAAAAACATTATCCGCAGGAACATATGCCTCATTAGAAGATGAACATGGCGCGATCTTCGCCATTTGTTTCTCAAAATTTTCCTTGGTAATTTGGTTCACGTCAGCACGGAAGTAGCTCTGATCGGCTTCAACATACTCTACCAAACCATCTTCCTTCCACATCACTAAACGTTGATGCAAAGTTGAAGGGACAACACCAACTCCATGGATCCACTCTCTACCAAGGAGTAAATTAAAATTCGCTTTAGAGGCTATCACTAAGAACAATGTAGTCCTCTTTATGGAACCAACGATTAAGTCCACCTCAATGGCCCCCAAAGAATGGCCAGTTTTGCCTTCATAGTTGCTTAAGACAATGTTATGTGGCCTGAGGTCAGTGTCGAACTTACCAATCTTCTTCAAAAGACCATGTGGCATTAAATTCACTGCAGCTCCA
Source organism: Astragalus glycyphyllos (assembly GCA_963573325.1). NCBI lineage: Eukaryota > Viridiplantae > Streptophyta > Magnoliopsida > Fabales > Fabaceae > Astragalus > Astragalus glycyphyllos. The sequence goes on along the minus strand of OY754314.1, from coordinate 12,677,101 downwards.
CCATCCACTAACACTTTGTTAATTCCAACACCATTGACTTTGGCTTGGACATACAGGGGTTTCAAGTGGTTTTGCATACTCATATCTGGCTTCTCGAAGGTAGCCATTTGGTCTTCGACACAACCATTGTTCATCACATAGTAACACATTGGCTTATGACGAGCCATATCCTCTGTAAAATCCTCTTCAACATCATTTGGTACTGTGATAACATCGTACTCAAGAGGCAGTATTGATACCACATTGCAAACAACATCGAAATCATCTTCAGAATCATCAAAATCAGACTCCATGTCTTCATCCATGTCGAAATCAGCATTCTCTTCTTTCACTGTTGACAATGGAGGAAATATTCTTTCAAGAGCAGGCCTTCTTGGCTTTTCTGTTACTACAGCCTTGCCTTTGGCCTTATTCGCTGCACACACATGACTAGCAACATCAGCATTCCTCTTTGTGGCAACTTCAGCTTTGTGAACCTCACTCTTCGCCACTATTATGCTGCGTGGAACTTGATTAATGTCAATCGTACTGCGTGGAACATGGTTATTAGCCAAATGACTTGGAACCTTGTTAATGTCAAAGTGTGCCTTCTTCTTCTGTTGTCTTTGGTAACGACGCCACTGTGTTCTAGTCATGGGGTTCTTACCCTTATAGTTATTCTTATAATTAAATTTAACAGCATCCGTATCTGGCTTGACAGCTTTAGCACGTTGATTATTGGGCACCCACGCTTCAACAGGAGCACTAGCACTTGGGAAAAAGGATTTATTTGTTGACAGCTTCAAATACCCTTTCGCTGAGGACTTCTCCTTAGCAAATTGTCGTTTGCTTGTTGAAGGCTTTGTTGACACATTAGCCTTATAGCCAGGAAGATCTCCTTTTGCAAAGTCAAATTTTGGCCTGTTGTCAAGCCATTTTCTTTTACGTTGTTGTTGACCCTGATAACCTTCGACAGCTTTAGCTGCTTCTTTGTCGAAGACAGCGCTGCACCTTGGGCAAAGCATAACTTCAGAGTTATTCCACTTACACCGATTGAGGAAATCTATCAATTCTTCCTCAGCCTTTGGATACACAGCATGTATCTTCCCATCATATTCTTTTAGGGTCACTTCCTGTTTCTTACCTTCAGCATACATAAAACCTTTTAATTTTTCGGTGGCAGTCTTGACACACTTAGGAGGGTCTGCCATTTGAGCATCCACCATGCCTACATCAGCTTCGACAGGTTCAGAATACATAGCTTCAGCCTTAGGCAATGGATCAACATCAATCTACATAGGAGCTTTCATTTTCTTATCAGCAAATTTGAGTCTTCCTTCGTCAACTGCTTTTTGCACAATATCCCTGAAGAGCACACAACGGTCAGTGTTATGTCCCAAAAAATTATGGAACTTACAATAACCCTTTTTCTTTCTTTGGTCAAGAGTTGGTGTTTTAAGGCCTTTAGGCACTAATATTTGACCATCAGTTACTAAAAGATCAAAAATTTCATCACATTTAGTAACATCAAAAGTATAAGTCTTAGGCATAAATCTATCATTCTTAGGCTCTACAGGGTTATTCCCATTCGCAGGCCTTAATAATTTACAGGTATAAGGAGGACCAAGCTTAAGTTCAGCCACGTCTATCTCCTCTTCTTCGACATTACTATATGTAACGTCGAATTCTTCTTCGACATATGCCACTTTTTCTTTTTTATGATACCTATTCGACCTAGATTTTTCCTCTCTAAGCCTTTCAACTTGTCGAACTCTATCAGCCAAATGCGCCATATCTCGCAAATGAGATGTGTCTAATTTCTTTCTAATTGAGTAATCAAGGCCACCCGCAGCCATTTCGACAAGCTCATGTTCAGGGACTTGTGTGAAGCAACGAGATTTCAACAGCCTAAATCTGTTTAAGTAATCATCAATAGTTTCAGGCATTTTGCGCCGGACACTAGCCAATTCTTTAAGACTAATTTTCGACTGGCCCATGTAAAACTGTGCATGGAATGCCTTTTCTAATTGCCCCCATGTGAACATAGAACCAGGGGGTAAGGTCGTGAACCAAGTGAAAGCATTTTTAGTTAGAGAATTTGGAAAGTATTTCATCTTCAAATTCTCATTTTGTGCTAAGTCCCCAGCCTCAGTCAAGAAACGAGCAATGTGTTCGACTGTGGACTCATTTGTATCACCACCTGTAACACCCCGGAAATAATTTAATTAAAATAGTTGATTGAATTATTAAAATAATTTGGAGGCGGGATATAGATAAATTAAAAGGTTAATATTTTATATGCGTAGGAGGTGAAACGAGTAAAGGAGGTGGTGACGTAGAGAGCCCAGTGTTTACTGAGCCCTCAACTTAAACACTGGGGGTTTAAGCCAAACCCTCATTCGCAGCAAGCAAAAGAAAAACGAAAGTGAGAGTGAGAGAGAGAGAGCACGCGGCGCAAAGAGGGAGAGAAGAGGAGGGTTTCGCGAAGAATTTCAAAAGGAGATCGTTCGTGTTGCTGTGGTTTTGTTCGTGTCTCGTTCGTCGTGTTCCGGAGCTTACGTTATTCGAGGTAAGGGCGGGCTTAACCTTGATAATGGGTTGATGATAATTATGTGTGGGTAGTCTAGGGTTTTGTTGAATTGTTCGTGTTGTTGCATATCGTGTTTTCGTTGAGATTGGTGCTTTGATGATTATTGCACGTTATTGTGATTTGTTTCGTTATTTGTTGTTGCGTGATTGTTGTATCACGATGATGGTGTTGTTATTGTTCGTGTTTTTGCTGTTGCTGTGCGTGGTTGATTGTTGTTGTCGCGTTGTCGAATTGTCGTTTTTGTTGTGGTGGTTGCGGTGTCGTTGCCGTTAGGGTTTGGTGTTTGGCAATTTAGCGATTCTGGACACAGGTTCGGTTTTTCTAAAACTGGCGCTGTTTGGTTGATCCAAAAATTATGAGGTTGATTGTTTTTGAAAATAGATTTAACGCCGGTCGTTTTGGCACTGGTTTCTTAAATTCGGAGTTGTATAGCTCGAGTTATAGGCGATACAAGTTAGGTTAAAATTCTGGAAACGATTTGGGTATAGATTCGGTATTTCCGTGACTGGGAACGTTGTATTGACCGAAAAATTATGTGGTTTATTTTTCTGGAAAATAGACTTAATGCTTGTTAATTTGGCACTGGTTTGGTTGCGTTTAGAGTTGTGTAGCTCGAGATATGAATTCCACAAGTTAGAGTAAGATTCTGGAAACAATCTGGACACAGGGTCAGCGTTTTGGTTACCACGTTTTCAAAAGAACTCCTTTTCGAACGAATCCAATTTCTTTGAAAACTAGACAAAATTTTCCCCAGTTTATGCACAAGTTTCATGCAATTTGATTGAGTTTTGGTCACTTTGGAATTGCTTGAATTTGAAGGACAGAAACTGTCCTCTTTTGCAACTAGCCTGTGTGCTTTTCGAAAACTGTACCTATTGGACACTCTCCTTCAAAAACTGAACTGAGGGATGATAACCAGACCCATGGGGCTTTCCAACAAGTATTTATTTGTTGAAATCCGATGTCGTTTGCTATTTTAATTAATTCGCTGAAGTAGGTGCGATGTGCCTAGGCGCTGTGCGCCAGTCTTGTGCGTGGTGTGCGTGCGTTATGTCCGCGTTGTGGAGCCGTCTGGTGTTAATATTTCAGGTGCGGTGCTGGTATGCTCAGGAGAGTTTAGTGGTAGCTGTGATGCTACAACTTGGTGCTATTTTTGGTGAAATCATTTGTTTTGATTCTGGTGATATAGTATTTATTTTAAATACTTGTTATGGTGAGTTGGTGCATAATCATGGTGTCGCATTGTCATATGCATGTTTTGGTGATATAGGCTCTGCCTCTGGTGTTTATTGGTGATATGCCCGTCGTGGCTCATTTTGGTGATCGGTACCGCATGCATATGCCCACTGGAGGGGTTGCATATCATCCCGTTGTCTATGAATGTTATAATTTTGGTGGTTCACTGTCAAATGGATTTTTCCTTTGGTATCTGGTGCTGTGATATGGTGTAATTGTATTGTGTTGCTGTAGTTACCTGATGCTAGCATATTTTTATCATCTGCTTATTACCTCTGTTAGACTCACCCCTTCTGCTTGGAATGTTGCTCTCATGCGGCAACGCTGCAGGTGATCGCTAGTGCTCGTGGAGGAATTGCTAGGTTTTGCTTCCTCTCTCGTTTGGGTCTGTGTCAGCTCTGATATGTAGCACCGGGGAGTCGTTAGTTATCGTTTTGAACTATTATTTTAGTTATTAGAAATTGTTTTAATTAATTTTGGAGATGTCTTTAATTGTTAATTCTGGAGATGTTTAAACTGGTTAATATTTCCGCTGCTTGGTGATTTCTTTTATATCAATTATTTTGGAGATTTTTTTTTGGAATAAATGGTGTTTTTTTTTAAAATGGTGAAAAATGTAGCGCCCTTCGAGGTGACTCTGATAATTGTCTATTTAATTGTAATAGTAAAAGGGGGGTGTTACATTAGTGGTATCAGAGCAGTTCGGTCTGTCCGGCCAAGTTGTCGAGTCGTCGAGTCGAGTAACACTTGAGTAATTGTTACTCGTTTCTGATTATAGTTTCTGTTGCAGTGTTAGGTTGAGATGGCAGGACGGAACGATGCTGCACTCGCTGCTGCTTTGCAGGCTGTGGCTCAAGCTGTGGAGAATAACCCAGGTGCTGCTGGTGATGCTGGGTCGCGCAGTTTGGCTACGTTTCAGAGGGAGAATCCTCCTACCTTTAAGGGCAAGTATAACCCTGATGGTGCTTTGGCGTGGCTGAAAGAGATGGAGAGAATCTTTCGTGTTATGGATAGCTCTGAGGCGCAGAAAGTCAGGTATGGTACTCATATGCTGGCAGAGGAGGCTGATGGCTGGTGGTTGGAGGTGAGGCAGAGGTTGGCGACTGTGAATGAAGAGGTCACTTGGGCTGTGTTCAGCAGAGAATTTCTGAGAAAGTATTATCCTGAAGATGTCCGTGGGAAGAAAGAGATTGAGTTTCTGGAGCTGAAGCAGGGTAATATGTCGGTGACTGAGTATGCTGCCAAGTTCATTGAATTGGAGAAGTTCTATCCACATTATGGTGAGGCTGGTGCTGAATTCTCCAAATGCATCAAGTTTGAAAATGGGTTGCGGGCTGATATCAAGAAGGCGATAGGGTATCAGAAAATTCGGGTGTTCTCAGAGTTGATTGACAGCTGCAGAATCTTCGAGGAAGACAGTAATGCTCATTCTAGAGTCATGAGGGATAGGCAGAAGAATTTCTCGAGTCGTGGGAAGCCGTATGAGGTTCCAGCTGGTAAGGGCAATCAGAGAACTGCTGTGGGTAAGAGACCTAGTGGGGGAGATGCTGCTGCTAGTGTGGTATGTTACAAGTGTGGTAAAACCGGTCATAAGCGTCCTGACTGTCCAGGTGATGTGAAGAAGTGCTACAAGTGTGGTAAAGAGGGTCATATGGCGTCTAGCTGTGATCGAAAGGATGTGTTATGCTACAACTGTGGTGAGGGTGGTCATATCAGCACTCAGTGTCCTAAACCGAAGAAAGAAAGGTCCGTTGGGAAGGTGTTCGCTCTGGCGGGGTCAGATGCAGTGAATGAGATCAGAAGTACATGCTATATTAATAATTCTCCTCTTATTGCTATTATTGATACTGGTGCTACCCATTGTTTTATTGCTACTGCATGTGTTGAGAAATTAGATCTTGTTTTATCTTCTATGTTGAGGGAGATGGTTATCGATACTCCGGCTAAGGGTTCGGTGACTACCTCGGTTGTTTGTGCTAAATGCCCTTTATCGATATTCGGTAATGATTTTCTCGTTGACTTGATTTGTTTGCCGCTGAGCGGAATGGATGTTATTCTAGGTATGGACTGGTTAGTTGATAACCATGTTCATATCAACTGTCATGAAAGGTCTGTGAGTTTCTTTTCTCCTGAAGAGGAAGAGTCTGGTTTGTTGTCTGCTGGTCAGTTGCATAGGGTAATGAGGGAAGACGTCCAGTTGTTTTCATTAATGGCGTCATTGTCTGCTGAGAGCCAAGCGAAGGTTGATGAGTTGCAGGTGGTGCGAGAGTTTTCTGAGGTTTTTCCCGACGAGATTCCGGATGTACCACCAGAGAGAGAGGTTGAGTTTGCTATTGATCTGGTACCTGATACTAAACCTGTGTCTATGGCACCGTATAGAATGTCTGCATCTGAATTGTCAGAACTGAAGAAGCAACTCGAGGATCTGCTTGAAAAGAAATTTGTGAGGCCAAGTGTGTCGCCGTGGGGAGCTCCAGTGTTGTTGGTGAAAAAGAAAGATGGTAGTATGAGGTTGTGCGTAGACTATCGGCAGTTGAATAAGGTGACTATTAAGAACAAGTATCCGCTTCCGAGGATTGATGACTTAATGGATCAGTTGGTGGGTGCTCAGGTGTTCAGTAAAATAGATTTGAGATCGGGTTATCATCAGATCAAGGTGAAAGACGAAGACATTCAGAAGACAGCTTTCAGAACCCGTTATGGGCATTATGAGTATTCCGTGATGCCTTTCGGTGTGACTAATGCGCCGGGAGTGTTCATGGAGTACATGAATCGTATCTTTCGTGAGTATCTGGATCGGTTTGTGGTGGTATTCATTGACGACATCCTAATTTATTCTAAGTCAGAAGAGGAGCATGCAGAACATCTGAGATTGGTATTGGAAATTCTGAGGGACAGGAAATTATATGCGAAGCTGTCTAAGTGTGAGTTTTGGTTGAAGGAGGTTAGCTTTCTGGGTCATGTTATTTCGGGGAATGGAATTGCCGTGGATCCGTCTAAGGTTGATGCCGTGTTACAATGGGAGTCTCCGAAGTCAGTTACTGAGATTAGAAGTTTTCTGGGTCTGGCAGGTTACTATAGGAGGTTTATAGAAGGATTTTCGAAGTTGGCACTTCCGTTGACTCAGTTGACTTGCAAGGGTAAAGCTTTCATCTGGGATGACTGTTGTGAGGAGAGCTTCAAAGAATTGAAGAAGAGGTTGACGACGTCTCCTGTTCTGACGTTGCCTAATCCGGAAGAGTCGTTTGTGGTGTATTGTGATGCTTCCAAGATGGGGTTGGGAGGTGTGCTTATGCAGAATGGTAAGGTAGTTGCCTATGCGTCGAGACAGTTGAGGACTCATGAGAAGAACTACCCTACCCATGATTTAGAACTTGCTGCAGCTGTGTTCGCGTTGAAAATTTGGAGACATTATCTGTATGGTTCGAGGTTTGAGGTGTTCAGTGATCATAAGGGTTTGCAGTATCTGTTTGATCAGAAAGAGTTGAATATGAGACAGCGCAGATGGTTGGAGTTGCTGAAAGACTATGACTTTAGCTTGAACTATCATCCGGGAAAGGCTAACGTGGTAGCTGACGCTTTAAGTCGAAAGACGTTGCATATGTCAGCAATGATGGTTAGAGAACTCGAATTAATTGAGCAGTTCAGGGATATGAGTTTGGTTTGTGAAGTGACGCCTCAGAGTGTCAGATTGGGGATGTTGAAGATTGATAATGAATTCATGGCTATCATTCGAGAAGCTCAGAAGTTAGATGTTAAATTAGTTGACCTGATGGTTGGGATTGATCAATCCGAGAATAAAGACTTTGAGTTGGATGCGCAGAATGTATTGAAGTACCGTGGAAGAATCTGCATTCCTGTTGATGAGGAGATGAAAAGAGCAATTTTAGAAGAAGGTCATAGGAGTAAGTTGAGTATCCATCCGGGAGCTACAAAGATGTATCAGGATCTGAAGAAGATGTTTTGGTGGCCTGGTATGAAGCGTGATGTGGCGCAGTTTGTGTATTCCTGCTTGACTTGTCAGAAATCGAAGGTTGAGCATCAGAAGCCTGCTGGGTTGATGCAACCGTTGGAGATTCCGGAATGGAAGTGGGATAGTATTTCTATGGATTTCGTGATAGGGTTACCTAATACTGTGAGGGGGCACGATTCGATTTGGGTGATTGTGGATAGATTGACGAAGTCTGCTCATTTTATTCCTATCAATATCACGTATCCAGTGTCGAGATTGGCAGAGATTTATATTCAGGTGATTGTGAAGTTGCATGGTGTTCCTTTGTGCATTGCGTCTGACAGAGATCCTAGGTTCACTTCTGATTTCTGGAAGAGTTTGCAAGAAGCGTTGGGTTCTAAATTGAGGTTGAGTTCAGCTTATCATCCTCAAACTGATGGGCAGACAGAGAGGACCATTCAGTCGTTGGAAGACTTGTTGAGATCTTGTGTTCTTGAGCAGGAAGGTGCGTGGGATACTCACCTTCCGTTGATCGAGTTTACTTACAACAATAGTTACCATTCTAGCATCGGGATGGCACCGTTCGAGGCATTGTATGGTCGGAGATGTAGGACTCCGTTGTGTTGGCATGAATCTGGGGAGAGTATTGTTCTTGGACCCGAGGTTGTTCGAGAGACTACTGAAAAGGTGAAATTGATCCGTGAGAAAATGAAAGCGTCGCAAAGTAGACAGAAGAGCTATCATGATAAGAGAAGGAAGGATTTAGAATTCCAAGCTGGTGATCATGTGTTTTTGAGAGTCACGCCTATGGCTGGTGTTGGGCGTGCATTGAAGACAAAGAAGTTGACTCCTCGTTTCATTGGACCGTATCAGATCACTGAGAGAATTGGTAATGTTGCTTATAGGGTGGCCTTGCCGCCTAATCTTTCGAATTTGCACGATGTATTTCATGTGTCGCAACTTCGGAAGTATATTTCGGATCCGTCCCATGTGATTCCGATGGATGATGTGCATGTGCGGGATAATCTCACTGTGGAGACAATGCCTGTGCGAATTGAAGATCGTGAAGTGAAGACTTTACGTGGCAAAGAGATAAACCTGGTGAAAGTGGTCTGGTTAGGAGCTGCTGGTGAAAGCATGACATGGGAGTTGGAGAGCAAGATGCGAGAGTCCTATCCGGAGCTGTTTGAATCAGGTATGTTTTCGAGGACGAAAGATTCTAAGTGGGGGAGGGTTGTAACACCCCGGAAATAATTTAATTAAAATAGTTGATTGAATTATTAAAATAATTTGGAGGCGGGATATAGATAAATTAAAAGGTTAATATTTTATATGCGTAGGAGGTGAAACGAGTAAAGGAGGTGGTGACGTAGAGAGCCCAGTGTTTACTGAGCCCTCAACTTAAACACTGGGGGTTTAAGCCAAACCCTCATTCGCAGCAAGCAAAAGAAAAACGAAAGTGAGAGTGAGAGAGAGAGAGCACGCGGCGCAAAGAGGGAGAGAAGAGGAGGGTTTCGCGAAGAATTTCAAAAGGAGATCGTTCGTGTTGCTGTGGTTTTGTTCGTGTCTCGTTCGTCGTGTTCCGGAGCTTACGTTATTCGAGGTAAGGGCGGGCTTAACCTTGATAATGGGTTGATGATAATTATGTGTGGGTAGTCTAGGGTTTTGTTGAATTGTTCGTGTTGTTGCATATCGTGTTTTCGTTGAGATTGGTGCTTTGATGATTATTGCACGTTATTGTGATTTGTTTCGTTATTTGTTGTTGCGTGATTGTTGTATCACGATGATGGTGTTGTTATTGTTCGTGTTTTTGCTGTTGCTGTGCGTGGTTGATTGTTGTTGTCGCGTTGTCGAATTGTCGTTTTTGTTGTGGTGGTTGCGGTGTCGTTGCCGTTAGGGTTTGGTGTTTGGCAATTTAGCGATTCTGGACACAGGTTCGGTTTTTCTAAAACTGGCGCTGTTTGGTTGATCCAAAAATTATGAGGTTGATTGTTTTTGAAAATAGATTTAACGCCGGTCGTTTTGGGACTGGTTTCTTAAATTCGGAGTTGTATAGCTCGAGTTATAGGCGATACAAGTTAGGTTAAAATTCTGGAAACGATTTGGGTATAGATTCGGTATTTCCGTGACTGGGAACGTTGTATTGACCGAAAAATTATGTGGTTTATTTTTCTGGAAAATAGACTTAATGCTTGTTAATTTGGCACTGGTTTGGTTGCGTTTAGAGTTGTGTAGCTCGAGATATGAATTCCACAAGTTAGAGTAAGATTCTGGAAACAATCTGGACACAGGGTCAGCGTTTTGGTTACCACGTTTTCAAAAGAACTCCTTTTCGAACGAATCCAATTTCTTTGAAAACTAGACAAAATTTTCCCCAGTTTATGCACAAGTTTCATGCAATTTGATTGAGTTTTGGTCACTTTGGAATTGCTTGAATTTGAAGGACAGAAACTGTCCTCTTTTGCAACTAGCCTGTGTGCTTTTCGAAAACTGTACCTATTGGACACTCTCCTTCAAAAACTGAACTGAGGGATGATAACCAGACCCATGGGGATTTCCAACAAGTATTTATTTGTTGAAATCCGATGTCGTTTGCTATTTTAATTAATTCGCTGAAGTAGGTGCGATGTGCCTAGGCGCTGTGCGCCAGTCTTGTGCGTGGTGTGCGTGCGTTATGTCCGCGTTGTGGAGCCGTCTGGTGTTAATATTTCAGGTGCGGTGCTGGTGTGCTCAGGAGAGTTTAGTGGTAGCTGTGATGCTACAACTTGGTGCTATTTTTGGTGAAATCATTTGTTTTGATTCTGGTGATATAGTATTTATTTTAAATACTTGTTATGGTGAGTTGGTGCATAATCATGGTGTCGCATTGTCATATGCATGTTTTGGTGATATAGGCTCTGCCTCTGGTGTTTATTGGTGATATGCCCGTCGTGGCTCATTTTGGTGATCGGTACCGCATGCATATGCCCACTGGAGGGGTTGCATATCATCCCGTTGTCTATGAATGTTATAATTTTGGTGGTTCACTGTCAAATGGATTTTTCCTTTGGTATCTGGTGCTGTGATATGGTGTAATTGTATTGTGTTGCTGTAGTTACCTGATGCTAGCATATTTTTATCATCTGCTTATTACCTCTGTTAGACTCACCCCTTCTGCTTGGAATGTTGCTCTCATGCGGCAACGCTGCAGGTGATCGCTAGTGCTCGTGGAGGAATTGCTAGGTTTTGCTTCCTCTCTCGTTTGGGTCTGTGTCAGCTCTGATATGTAGCACCGGGGAGTCGTTAGTTATCGTTTTGAACTATTATTTTAGTTATTAGAAATTGTTTTAATTAATTTTGGAGATGTCTTTAATTGTTAATTCTGGAGATGTTTAAACTGGTTAATATTTCCGCTGCTTGGTGATTTCTTTTATATCAATTATTTTGGAGATTTTTTTTTGGAATAAATGGTGTTTTTTTTTAAAATGGTGAAAAATGTAGCGCCCTTCGAGGTGACTCTGATAATTGTCTATTTAATTGTAATAGTAAAAGGGGGGTGTTACACCACCAAACTTAGTAAACTTGGGAACTTTCCATCCCCTTGGTAACTCAGTTTGTAATACGTATTCACATAATGGTGATACGAAGTTAGGCCTTTGTAAACCTATGTTAAGGCCATTTTGCGCCAAAATAGTTTCGACTAAAGTAGCTATATTGTTTTCTGCGCCAACATTGTGTTGTTGCACTTGTCGAACAACTTCATCAGCGTTCTGGTGTCTATTTACCAAAACTACTTCAGGGACGTGGTTTACTGCCCCTTGTAGTTCGCCTACAATTGTGGACGCTTCGACTGCAACTGCTTCTTGGGGGTTAACTGGCGACGCATTACTGGCAATAATAGGAACTTGCCTATTATTAACCGCTGGAGCCCCAAAGAAATCTGCAATCCTACTCATCTGATTTGCCAACATTTGGTAACTGTCATTGGTATTTTGAATCAATGGATTGAAAACTGTACCAATTTGTTGGGTAAGCATATTAACCATATCGTGATTACTCTCGTCTACTTGCTGTCTTAAGGCCAACAAAGACGTATTGGTTAATGCTGGGGGATTCTGACCAAATACACTCTCAGAAGAGACATGTGTAGGGGAAAAGGTCGAAATTTGTGGCATTCCAGTAGGCATGCCATACATTCCCAAAGGAAATGGGGGTAGATGCACGTTATTCAAACGTGGGTCTAAACCGTTTCCCATTGCCATGTAAGGGCTATGAAGCCCTGCACTTAACGGCAAAGACATAGGCAAAGATGCCATTTCTGACTGCGTTGAACCAACATTAGTCATTGATAATGAAGGAACGGTTGTCGACGATGATGGTCCTGCGCTAATGCTCGCAGAATCCATTGTTGTTCCTTGCCCTTGTGAAACCACAGGGTTGGAACTAGACGCATTATTCGTACTAGAACGAACCATTTTACCACTTCTTAAGTGCATACAACAGCGAATACAAATAAGAGAGTACGAAAATGAACAAAATCAAAGGCAAAGTCCCACTGGGCGTGCCAATTTGTTTGCTGGTGTTTTTAGCAAACTATCACTAGTTTTATTAGAAGGTTTGTGAGATCAAACTAGAAAAATCTCAAAGCAATTGCCTCTGAATTGCTCATAGTTTTTGTTTCAGAAAATGTAGAAAAGGGGACGATTTGCAATGATTAACAGAATTGAAAAGAAAAGAAGCAGTAAATGGTGCATGAATTGTAAAGAAAAGACAAATAAATTGCATTGAATTGTAAAAGTGGTACACGATCACGTACAGCGATTCTTCCACTCGTTTTTCGCTCTGGCTTGGAAGTTAGAGTTTCAGGAATCGGATTGTGTATTGTGATTTGCGACCCCTGTTTCTTCTCAGAAACAGCTATTTATACAAAGGAAAAGAGGGGGAAAAACTGAACTAAGTAACTGCCTAGAAATTTGAAAATTAATAACTGCTACTCCTACTTTCGACCAGAACCGCTCTATCACGCTTCGACCAACTGCTAGTCTTCAGCGCATAACTGCTCTGTTTTCTGTCTGTCGAAAGCTTGCGTCCATTTTCCTCTCTCTTGCTTTTGCTTCCCCGGAAGCTTGTCGAGTTTACCTTGCGCATGACCATTTTCTCTGTCGAAATAATTTGGTCTTCGTCGAAATATAAGTCAGGCCTTATTGACCATTTTCAATGAAGCCTGTCGAAATTACAGGCTAACACTAGTTCTACCTAAAAATCAGAGCGAAGTGGTATGCAGTTTTCTGATCTATGTATTTCTAGTTCGTTTCGCTTGAAATGAAAATGAATTTTGTAAAGGAGAAGGAGGAAACACATTGGTGGCTTTGGATGTGTGAAAGGCAACCAGAGTATCTCGAAATTAGCTTCGAAGAGGTATCTTCCATTGAATTGGGTGTCGCCGCCTGCAAATACGCTTGTTGTGTTGATTAATGCTGAGAAGAATGGTGGTTGAAGGCTTCAATTTGACATTGATGAAGCTTTTTCTCAATTAGGGTTGCTGTTGTTGGTGCCAAGGAATCTCTCTCTGTCACCGTTTTCATGCAAGTGGTTTCTGAATCACTCACTCTCTTCCATTATTTTGTTGGGTTCCAGGTCATGTAGGTTTATTTCGTTTGGCCTAGACCTGCGTTGGGCCATTATAATGCTGGTTGTTTTTCAAGTGGGTTTTTTTATACCCCCACCCCATCCCATCTAGCCCCACCAATTTTGTAAAACCCGAAAATACAACCAGATTCTCTAGAGGCCCACATTGTCAAAATTATAATGAGGCCCACGGATTTACCTCTCATTATTACACAATTTTGACTTTGGACCAAATTCTCTAGTGGGGCCCACATTATCAGCAAACGGATTTACCTGCAGGAAAGATAAATCCATTTATCATTAAAAATGCAATAAATAAGACATTAAACGGAAGTAAACGGATGGACCTAAATCCGTTTTGACCGAAACGGAAGCAAGTTCGTCCATTTACTTCCGTATGCATTTAATTTTCGCCTGGACGGATTTACGTACATACGCCTTTAATTTTTTTCCTGAACGGATTTAACTATTTCAAACTTATTTCCGTTTTTGAATTATCTCAGAAAAGGATTTACCTGTTAGGATGTAAATCCGCTTTGAAAAAGGCAAAGACGTATTTACGTCCATAACAGGTAAATTCGTTTTGTAAATTTATTAATTTATGTCTTATTTTTGTCCTAAAATTGAAAAAGGTATGGATATGGAGTCACAGTTGGTTCCGGTTGAGATAGATACTACAGGGTCATTCAGGACGGAGACGGTATATTTAATTAATAATTTTTTTAAAGCATGTTGATAGATATTTAATTAATTAAGTACATAACAATTTTCTATTTTGTAGCTATTTGATACACGCGAGGATGTTATTGATTGGGTCAGAGACGTTGAGAGACGTATTGGAGTTGTGGTTATCATTATCAGATCTGACAAAGGTGGAGGTAAATGGAGGACTAGAGGTAAAATTATTTTTGGTTGCGAGAAGCATGGGAATTTTAGTAATGATTCTAGAGTCATCGGGTCTAAGAAGGGAAACTGTTCGTTTAAGTTGAGAGCTTCTTGTATAGTTCGTGATGGGGGTTGGCGTGTGAAAGTTAGGTGTGGACTCCACACACGTGAGCTGCTTACTACTCCGATCGGCTCGACAACTTTTGGTCGGTTAACGAAGGAGCAGAAGGCGTTCATTGATGAGCACAGTTCAACGAGGGTTACCCCAAAAGATAGTCTTAATTCTTTGAAGAAAAAATTTTCGGGCAATGTCACTTCTCTGCCTCACATATATAAGCAGCGTTATGCCTATAGGTCTTCTTTGTGGGGTCCTAGAACTGACATTCAGGAGTTGCTAAGATTCATTGAGTCCGAGAATTATTTATGTTGGAATAGAAAAGTTGAGGGGTCAGATGTGGTTAGTGATATCATGTGGGCACATCCCACTTCTATTAAATTACTCAGGTTGTTTTCGAAGGTTCTTATTATTGTCACGACTTACAAGACCACTAAATACAATATACATCTATTGGAGATTGTAGGAGTCACTTCAACTGAGATAACTTTCTCGGTTGCTTTTGCATATATTGCACATGTGCTTGGTACTAATTTATCACAACAGTCTTTAAAGTCAAAGGCTCCTTCTCCTAAATTGTCACAGCGGGCTTCAAATAAATTAACATAGTAGGGGACTACTAAATTGCTATTACCGTGGATTCCTCTTCACTTCCACTCTTCTATAGAAAATATTATTGATGTTGAATCAGATGGTAACAGTGGCTTTCGAGCAGTTGCGGTTGGTCTTGGTCTTGGTCTTGGTGAGGAAAGTTGGTATTTAATTAGAAAACAACTAATCCAAGAAATAAATTCCCGTGCTGAGCTATATTCTGAACTATTTGGGTCCCTATTTGTAGTTATTAAAGACGCCCTATTTGTTGACGGCTATGTTTTTCAATCGAAGGAAAAGTGGGTGAGTTTACCTGAAAAGGGGTACATTATATCTACCAAATATAATGTTGTCCTAGTTCAATTATCTTTGAGACAGACATTTACTTATTTGCCTTTGAGAGGTACTTATTCTTCTACTAAGATTCACAGCATCATATCTATTATTCACGTGAACCATAACCGTTAGTGGCATGCTGCGCTCTTGTCTGACTGTCTGTTGCCTCCAGTTGCTCATTAATGGCAGCATCATGCATCAGATGACTCACTCTACTACATGGTTGGATCCGTATACCAGCCGTTTTGCCCTATGGGTTGCTCAGGCTCCAATCATGGCCCCACTCACTGATCTGCCCATCGTTGTCGACTTAGCAGATGATTCAGATGGTTTAGTGATAAACTCCAATTTAGTGCATTTTTTAGAAACACTTTTTGGTGATTTTTAGAGCAATTATTACTAATCTTATAAATTACTGACTTAATTTGTTCTTTATTATGCAGAAAGGAAGGAAATATCAAAATAATAATACTCTAATTTTGAGCCTTATATTCCAATAAGAAGAAAGACAGAAAACACGGAGCAAAGGCATGACTTGGAGAGAAAGCAAGACTTGCACACAACCCTATATTTTTCTATTATAAAAGGCTGCACATCAAGGAGATAAAGAGAGCCGTACATATCTCAAAATTGAGCAAGCCGCACTTTACCTGTAACAACACGCACACGGGGACGCAGAGGAGAGGCAAAAAGGAGATTTTGGTACCCATTTTTGACAATGTGATTGAAGACTTAGAATTACCGGGTTATTCTTATCTTTGTATTTCATGAACTTTATTTCTATTTTATTGTTTTTGATACCTATGGATACCTAAATCATCTTCTAGGGTTTTAGGTGTATCTTGCTTGTTTAGAGACTTTTTATGTTCTAATTTCTAGTTTGAATTCCTACTCTTTATTTTAATTAATATTTTCCTATTGCTTTAATCACATAATTAGGATTGACAACCCTTTGCATGTTCATAATCAATTAGTTGATCAGCGACCGTACTGCAATTAGTTGGTGGACCTATAGGATAATTGAGGCTATAATTAATGAATGACCAAACTTTAATTTAGTCTGCCAATCATTCAACCTTTTTGTACTTTATGCTTTTCTTAAATTTAAATTCTAGCATGACCAAACTAGGGTTAATTTAGGAAAAAGAATATTAATCGCGAATGACCAAACGGATTAATAGCTTTAGTAAAGGGATTGGTAATTAAATAAAATAACGGAATTCAAGTAGAATTAGACATAGGGGAATCGAAGCTTGCAAGTGAAACCGCGACCCTAGACCTCTCTCCACTAATTAAATATTTACTTTTAATTCTTGCTATTTATTTACTTTTACTTCTTTGTTTCAATTTCAAGTCAATTATTCACTCGTCTAAACAATAAATAATTTTAAGTAGTTTAGTACTTGTTAATTAATCTCTGTGGATACGATAATCTTTTATACTACTTCTGCGAAAGAGTACACTTGCTCTAAGTGTGTCTTTGACGCAACAAGTTTTTGGCGCCATTGCTGGGGTAACGAAAATGATTTTTATTGCTTTAGACATTTTTTTATGCTTTAGTTTTAATTTTGTATTTTTATTTATCTTATTGAAAAAAATACAAAAATAAAAGTTGCTAATTCTTTTCCAAGAAACCATTGCAGTTCACCTTGTTTTGCACAAAAAAGTTGAAATCATGTTTAAAACTCTTGGAGATTATATTAGAGAGGCAGAGGCGAAAAGGAATTTAGAGAAGTTATCTTGGTATATCCCTCAATGTCAACGCCCATTTTCTCCTCCTCCTTATGAGTCTTATTCAAACTATTGGGATGACTATGAGCCACCTCCTTTTTCCTCCAACTGGGATAATTATGAGCAACTACAAGTGCAGAGGAAAGAGGAAGAATATGATCTCGATGAGGTATTGGTCAAATTTATGGAGCAGACAAATGAAGAATTTGGAAGCTTGACGGGCCAAATTGGAGCCATGAAAAACAATTTTGATAGTTTGAAGAATCAATTGTCAAAGGTTATTGATATGGTAACAACTCAGTTGGCTCAAGAAACTCTTTATTTACAAACTAAGTCTACCCCAAATGAAGAATCGGAGCAATACAAAGATAATATTCTTAGTAATGATGAAGAGTTCTCCGTAGAAGCTAATTTAGAGGAAGAAGCTCTCAAGAAAGATGAAGTGACTCCTACTGAGGGGAGTCAAATTGAAACAACAGATTTTATTGATGAGAGCATTTGTGAGGAGAATGAGAAATATCCATTGGTTCTTGATTTGGAGATGAGAAAGATCCATTGGTTCTTGATTTGGAGAAAGAGGATAAAACCCAAATTGTTGGGCAAATTGTTTTAACCATTGGTGATGCTTTGATTGAGGTTCATAAGGGAAAGGTAACTCTAATGAGTGGTAAAGAAGATGATGTTATTAAAGCTTAAATTCCAATGAAAATTTCTCTCTTTTTACCTCTCCTAATTTTGATTATGTGGTTCAAACTAACATTTCTGGTGATTTAATGATGCAGGATCTTTTGGAAAAAAATATTATTTTGCAGGATCCTAGCATGGTGGTGGGTGGAAATCAAATAAAAATTCCACAACCCTTTGAAGTTCATCCACAAGTTGGAAAAAGAAAGAACAATGTCAACCACATGGTGAGAAAACTAAGAAGGTGCACTGCTTTAGATGTAAAATTTGCTCTTGGAGAGCCACCTGATTGAGCACCAACTATCGTCAGGCTCATGACGTTAAACAAGCGCTTCGCAGGAGGCAACCTGTGTTTTATTTTCTTGTTATTTTCATTTTGTTTTTGTTTTGTTTCGTTTTTAGGAATAAGCTCCAACTACAAGATCTCTCAGGGAAGTCACTCTTACTTTCTCTCTTTTATTACTTTTGCTCCTATTTGAATATTTTGCATTGAGGACCGTGCTTCATGCTAGTGTGGGGGAGGATAGTTTGTTTTGTCAATTAATCTCTATTAATGCACATACACACCATATATGTTGATAGCATTTTTTCTGGCTTGTTTTGAATATATGGCTTATGCTTTGAAGTGTATGTTAAGTTGTTGTTAGGGAGGTTAATAGAAATTGTGTTAAATTATTTTTATGATGGTTGATGAACCCTAGGTTAGACGAGTATATTGGATGTTGTTATTGTGTGTTGTAGATGGAAAAGGGTTAGGTGTTGTCCCTCACCCCCACGTTTTGCTCAAAATAATCTCCATTGAGATAATTACGAGACGATACTTACAACGGTAGGATTGAGAGTTAGAAACAACTTCCTTCATAAGAAAAAGGTTTTGTTCTATCCTTCACCCTCATATTCAGCTCAAAATCATCGCTACTAAGATCATATCGATGCCACTAACTTGATAGATTATTGGGAATGTTATGGGAATCTAACATGTTTTTTAAATAGGTGTAGATGAATAAAAATCAATTGAATCGTGGTCGAGTGTTATACCCGTGAAGAGCGGATTTGAAGTATTCTTTTGTAGTTGGGGGAAGAAGAGTTTATTATGGTACGTAGCGTGGCAACATGAATTGGCTCAAAAGGAAGGGGGATTAGAACCGATGTTGAAATCAGGTAGCACTTGTTTCCTTTTCGGGTTTAGGCCTATTTATTAGATTTAGGTGGACCATGGGGAACGACTATCAAGAGCACACTATCAGGAATTAGAATCAGACTATCAGGAGTATGAAGGAAGATTTTATGAGGGTGACCAATTTGGATGAAAAGTTGTTAAGGTTTTATAGGAGCATGCGGCAGTTGAGTCTAGGTCGTCTAAGTCTAAGACAAACCCTGATGATGTTGATGCTCCCTATTAGGTCTTTTTGTATTAGTTTGACATTTCTGTATTATGTTATAACATTTCAAACTAGTTTACGTTAATTCAGATTTTATTCAAATATTCTCGGAATATTTGTTTTAAATTGTTTTATTTATTTTGAATTTTATTATATATTAATAATATAATAATAAATATTAAAAACCAAGTTTTAAAAAATAAATTAAATAGTTCCCGATTAGCGACGAAATTACTGACAGAATTTGCCATCTCTAATTCGGAGACGTGTCCCTCAAATTTAGCGACAAAACTATCCCTCGCTAAATAGCGACAGAATTAGCGATGAATTTGGCAGTCACTATTTAGCGTCGGATTCAAAATTTCGTCCCTATGTGTTAGTGATGAGCATTTTAGCAACAGAATATGGTCGTCGCTAATTCCGCCGCAAACAGAAAAATAGCGATGCAATATATGCTGTTAGCGACTAAATTTTCTGTCGCTAGTTTGCGTGTTTTTTTGCATTGAATGTTTCCTATTGGTCAGTCAAATATTGACCTGCACTTTTGGTCATGTTATCGACCCCCCGTTTGTTGTGTTATGAAGCGCTCGGGACAGAAAGC
Source organism: Astragalus glycyphyllos (assembly GCA_963573325.1). Taxonomy (NCBI): domain Eukaryota; kingdom Viridiplantae; phylum Streptophyta; class Magnoliopsida; order Fabales; family Fabaceae; genus Astragalus; species Astragalus glycyphyllos. The sequence goes on along the minus strand of OY754314.1, from coordinate 12,657,412 downwards.
TTGCATATGTGATTAAAATAGTGGTAGTGGTCCAAGATTAGAGATAAAGTGAAGAAGTAGTCTCGTGACCTGGGATCCAGTATAAAAGACATTGGTGCACCATGTTCCATAACAAAATGGTTTCTTTGAATAGGAAATCAAAAATGGGTTAGAATTTGGTGGTTTTAAATAAATCACGGCGTATGGTACATCATAATTCTTCTTATTTTTAGACAAAGAATTAATTATGGTGTACCGTAAGTCATGATTTTATGGGTTGTGATTAAAAGGAACGAGTTATATAAATCAAGGCGTGTACATCATAACTTTTATGATTTTTAGTAAAAAAATGAATTACGGCGTACCGTAAGTCATGATTTTATGGGCTGTGATTAAAATGATTGAATGCAAAGAAGAGTAGGAATGAACATGGTGGGTAAAGTAAATAAAAGGTGTCAGTAAAAATCTTTAGTGATTGAGATGGATACAGTGTTGTTAATCTCCATACCAAAAAACTCTAATTGTAGGTATAGCACTAAGGTTTTGTCCTACAGTCAACGAAATCATCGTTATAGGTTATAGCTTCGCCTTTTTTCTGCGAGTATAGAGTGTACGGGAAAAAACGTCTGTTGGTATAGAGTGTATGGGCTATTTCTACAGTTTTCAACCCTTTACTCATGAATTTTTCCCATCACTATATACGAAAATTCCTTGTAGGGAATTATTATTGCACTATCTATAAGAAATGCTCTACATATTATTTTGAGTTTAACGTTGGCATGCACTTTATTATTTAAGGAGAGAGATGAAACCAAACATTTAATAAGTGTAGTCTAAGCCTGTTTTCACACGTATAAAATAAAAATACAAATCCAATAAACGGTATCAGAGCCCAATAGTATATGGTCATATAATTCTATCGAAATCTGTCTTGTTCCTTTTCCTCAATGGTTATTTATCTATCTATCTTTCAGATATGTATGCCATGTCCAGTTGTCCACTGCCAATGTTGTTTTTCCTTACAATATTGACACATGTTCTTTAATCTTTAGGGATAAGCTAATTGATTTTTCTACAAAACTGGGAAAAGAGTAAAATCAGATCCAACAAAAATAGTCTGGCATAATTGTTCCTTGGTGCACCTATGAAACGAACCAGAAAATTTATATCGTCAAGTTCGGTAAAAGGAAACGCCATGGACAAGAAATAGAAAGGGAAGAAGTAAATAATTTTAACAGAAGAGTATCCGTTTAGCCGCCCTTGAGAACATCGAGGAATGGAGCGATAGAGAAGTCAGAGAACTAATTGGTGTTATTCTCGAAAGTTGAAAAAGAAACCAAAATCATAAAACCTACTTTTATGGTTTTGGGAATTAGCTAAACACTGTTGTGAAATTAAGTAAAAAACCACTTCAACCCCATTTTACACAAATAGGTTTTGTTTTAAAATTTGACTTTCAAAGTCAAAAACCAAAAACTTGCAATCAAAAACCAGCAAATAAGGGGAATTAATATAACTGATCATAAGCCTCTGGTAGTAACCTTGGCTCAGCCAATGCCACAAGTGGCTTAGCTTTCGTAGTTCCTTCATAAGATTCAGAGAGGTCAATAGAAGTCTGATTAGGTGGCACACTCCAAATGAAGCCATGCAACAACCTTGCAAATAGCATAATAGTCATTGTAGTTCCAAGCATGAGTCCTGGACACCCACGCCTTCCAGTGCTAAATGTTATCAACTCCAACCTTGGATCTGCTAAATTCAAATTAGGCCCCTCACTTTTAAGATGTCGTTCTGGTTTGAATTTGAGCGGTTCTTTCCAAACACTAGCATTTTGGCCAATTCCTTGTCTCCTTAATATTACATGACTACCCTTTGGGATAAAGTAACTAGCAACAGTTGTGTCTTTCAATGAGACATGAGGAAGGTTGAAATCAACAACGGGGTGAAGGCGGAAAGCTTCTCTTGCACAAGCCTTCACAAAGTTGAGTTTTGGAAAATCATATTCTTGCACTAGCCTTCCTTTTCCAACCACATTATCCAACTCTTCTGTGGCTTTTTTGAGTAATTCAGGTTGACTTACCATTTCAGCTAGTGCCCATTCAACTGCATTTGATGGATTATCAACGGATGCAAGTGTAATTTCCTGTAAAATTTATCCCCAAAATTATTTTCAAGACAATAAATATTAAACTTTTATACTTAGTCAACAAAGACTAAGTTTATAGAAAGACATTTTCCAGCAAGTATAATTTTATTTATATAAACTTTATAAAAATAAGTTCACCAAAATTATATAGCTTAATCAAATGTTGTAGCAGTAATATTTATTTAATTATAAAATTAGTGCATGGAAAATGAAAAAGGCTTTTATATTGGGTGTTCATTGATAGGAAAAGAATTACAATAAGATGGTATTTATTTTTAGGGTTAAATATGTTTTTCATCTCTATAAATATAGACATTTTTGTTTTTTATCTCGCGAAAATATTGTTTTGTTTTTCATTCTAAAAATATCGAATAATTTTACCTTTAGTCTTTGTTGTTTAGTTTCAGTCCCTGTAATAATGTTTATGTTTGGTTCTAGTCCATGAAATGAAAGACCATTTGGACTTTTGCCCGTGAAACAAGGACTAATAGATGACTAGTTCCAAAAATAGATATGTATTACACATATGAAAAACAAAATAAAAAGTGTTTTGCAAAGAGAAGAAACAGTATATAGGAAATTACAAGGATAGCAAAAAAATATTTTTCTGGGAAAGAAACAGTTTTTTTTATATTTACATGGACGAAAAGCATAATTAAACTTTATTCTTAAAACTGAGTAATTTTGTTGAACATCAATGAAAAGTGTATATTTGTACTAATTAATAACAAAAATGAAAAATAGGTCATGTTACTTTTTTTATGTTAGATTTAATCTCTTAGTTTCTAATGCAAGAACACCGTCACAAGCCGCTAAGATGGTTGTGCTTTTTTTATAAGCAAAAATATTATTAAAGGGTACAACGAATAAAATTTTGAAAAAATGTATCAAGGGGTTCATCTAGCCCCATAGTGACAGGAAATTTTTTAAGATAATGAATGATTCACGTGTTAGGTGAAAGTTCAAAGGATGTACTTTGATGACAAACATTGGTTATGGTTTAGAAAAGAAAACCCGTCACTATCTGCCTAATGGATTCAACAAGTTTTTTGTCCACCATGTCAAAGGATCTTGAACTTCTCATGATGCACAACAGGACTATCTTGAGATAGCAATGGTTCAACCAAGAAAAGAAAGCAGATTGCACAGTTAGATGTTGTTATTTAATGTATGAATTTTTTTGGCCATGGCTTATGGAGATGGTTGTTAATTAAGTTTTTCAGTTTTTTTACCGCGTGAACTCGGCTTTGTCGGTCTATATGATTCTCCCTTGCCACATTCAAGATTCAAACCCGAAACTTTAGACTGGGATCCGAGTCCAATTACCACTCTCGAACCAACTCTTGTTGATTATTAATGTTTTCAGTTTTGTTAACAGATTTAAAATTTTCAAATTTAAAATAAAAAAAGAAATTCGAAAATGAGTAGTTTTTTGTTTATCGTAATCCATTGGATTTATTTGTAGACCGAATAATCTAATAAGTTTTAAAAAATTGTGGATAAATCACTAACCATACACTAAATGATCATTTATCTTTGCACACGAGGCTTTTTTTTTAAGGATTCACAAGAGGTTTATGTAACAAAACCATAGAACAATGTTCATGAATTTAACACGTGATATTTTAAGGAACTTTCTTTTTGCAAGAACTTTGGACGTGGAAGTTTATGAGCAACTAGGGACAGCTTAAGAATCGCTATTATGGCCCCTCTTTATCTTCTTAGGCAGTTCTTTCTTTAAATGGCTGCCTTTCATTTCTTTCTTTCAATTCCTCGTTTTGTTCATTTTCTAATATTTTTTGGCAATTCAATGTTTCCTTTACGGTCGGTGACCGAATTTCTTTTTATGGCTAAAATTATTAGGTCGGCTGCTAATAAAAGACACATGAAATCTCAATGGCACGAACAGAGGCGCAGAAACGCAAAAACTTACCTACACAAATTCGACAGTGATGAAAAGACGATACTGGGAGTCGAAAGACGACGTGGAGAAAATTAATTAACAAATCAAACACAACAACAGTGATGAGAAACAAGACAGACGAAGAATGTGGTGGCAGAGACCGATGATGAGGAACAACTAGCGTAGGAGAGGCGGAGAGGAAGAAGAAGGTTACGCGTGCATAAGATAGAGAGAGGGGAGGACGGAAGGGTATGATTAAAACAGATAAATATAATTTAATAGTTATATAAACAAAACTAAACAAATAAAAAATTAATTTTGATTTCACATAGAGATTCAATTGAAGTTGTTTGTAAAAAGATAATTTTAAGTTTAATTTAATTTACTTGATTTTGATTTTACTTTCATTATGATAGAAAAAGTAGTATTAAAATATAATTTACCATGTCTTATAAACTCAACACCAACTAAACATCAATTTACAACTGCGAACTAGATTGCTCTGGTGTAAGTTTCTTATACTTAGTTTCTCTTTAAGATACGCTAAAATTGATATTCCCTCTTCATTTCTTTTATGTTATGACTAACTGATAACAATCATTTATGATTGTTATTACCTCTTATTTGAAGCTTAAATTGTTGTGAGTTCTAAAGTAATATTGTCTTTAATTAGTTAAAATATGTTGTTTAGTGTAAAAGAAGATTTAATTATGGTTTGGAGTCATTTGGCACTTTGGTGCCCCATTTTGTGCTTTTATGTGTGTATTTCATTGCTGCAGCAATAGGTGCCGCAGCATTGCATTCTTGCGTCAGATGAGAGAGAAAATGGTGCACGCGGATTTTAGGGCCCTGCTGCTGGTACCAGACTGTCATATGCTCGGAATATTCTCTTTTGTGGGCACCTTGTACTCCTAGGCACACATAATGACAAAAAGAGCCTCCAAATGACATTTCTTTAATCACTAAACCCTAGCTCTATAAAAGGGAGCTCATCTTCCTCATTTAGGAGGCTGGTTCAGAAAGGAGGCTAGGGTTAGACATAGCCTTTCTCTCCATTTTCGTTCCAAGCTCCATTTTCACAATAAAAGGTAGAAATTCTGTTGCTGGGAGTGATGCTGCAGCAATACACGAGTTGATTTACTTGGAGATTTTCGTGGATTTGGGAGCTGATCTGAACCTCCATGCTACTGTTCTTGGAGCCAATCTTCAGTCTACCTCTTCTTAGTATCTTTCTTCCTTGTATTTTCGGTATTATGGCTTTAACATTTATGTTTGAGTTGTATTTCTTGTGTTGTTTGCTCATCATGAGCTAAATACTCTTAGTTGGGATGTTTAGATCTATGTAATGAAGTCTTAATGTTCTTGATGCTTATGTTATTGTGTTGAGCACTTTATCTTGTGTGTTTTACTACATCCATCTTAGCTTAGGGTTGGCCGTCTAATCTAAGTAGAAATACATTCACAGGAATGGTTTGTATTTATATCTCACAAGATGACATGGTATGTTGCACTATAGGAATATAGTTGTTCCTTGCTTGAGTCCTAGGAATAGGAGAGGCATAAGCCATGAGGTACAACACTTAGGTGTAAAGCTGCTTGTTCTCCAGTAGCCTAGGGAAATAATCCTTTCTGAATTAGGAATAATTTGGGAGGACTAAAGCCTAGTGTTAAGCATTAGGAATAATGCACAATTGCGGCAGCACCTAGTGCTGCAGCACTTAGCATAGCATTTTGAGCATTATTATGAATTTGCATAGTGAAAGCATTCCCAACTTACTCTCATTCTGGATTTCTACTAATCATTTATCTTAATTACTGTTTGTTGATAAAACTAAGTTCTACAACTTGTTATTTTACTTTGTTTTACTTACTAGCTTACTTGCTAATTAAATATAGAAAAGAACTCAACAATCCTCGTGGGAACGATCTCTACTTACTCTTTATTACTTGTTACGATTGTGTATACTTGCACATATTGTTTTCACACGACACTAACGTATTGTGATTGATTGAGGACAAAAAATATGATAGAAAAGAAAGGCAAGAAACTTAATTTCATCGAGAATGCAAATTGTATATAGTTTTAAATTGTAATCGTAAGTGCAATTATGTCAACATTAAAATGGTTTTTGAGGTTTCTATAATCGTATCGAGACCTTAAATGCAATTGTATTTGTAGTTTTAAGCAATCGGGATTAAAAACCTTAAAAATAGTGAAAACTATAGAAAACATATCTGGAAGGTACTTTTAGCAAGTTTGCTGAAAAAAAGGGGAAATCGCATCTATGCATTATTTGAGTTTGAATTTTGATGAAAACCATTTACTTTGTGCTAAGTGGGTAAAAAAGAAATTACCAAAATTTGGGACTTAATTTCCTCCACAGTCAAAAGAGCATTGTTGTGAGAATCTTTAAGTGAGATGAGAACATCAAGCAAGTCTTCTTTAAGTGTCTTTTTTCCAAACTTCCATTGTTGAATTCTGTCCTCAATAATAGGGTCATGAAATTTTCGCACAATCTTACAAGCCTCCTTCATTTTCCTTTCATGACCATCCAAGTTAAGACCCCTCAAACATGACATGTAGTCAGAAACAGAGAAAGCAAAGAAGCACTCTAACACAGTGAAAATTGCTTTCATATACTCAACTTCCTCTAAGCTAGGTCCACCATCTTCATTACCCTTTCCAAAGTACCTCTTATTGAAAAACAACTTCCTAATCACATTCCCTACGTAATGTTGTGCAACAACTCTCACATTCACAAGGTTTTCCCCACTTTTACATCGGTTGTAAACATAACGTATGAGGTTGTCTGCTTCTTCCAACCTCTTGTTGTGAAGCCACTGATGCCTAAAAGGTGAAAGCAAGTCATTGGCGATTACTTTCCTCATTTTCTTCCACTGTTCTCCAAAGGGAACAAATGCTGTGGTAAGATAACCACTTGAAGCATACTCACTGAACCAACTAGTGGGTCTTGACGCAAAAACCGCATCCTGTTTTATCAACAATTCACGTGCTATTTCGGGACTACTAACTAGGATGATATGAACATTACAAATACGTATGCAGGCAATATTTGTGTGGAGATCATTCATCATCTTTTGTATCCATCTAAAAGTTGGCCTATTTGCAAGCATTTCAGGAAGATTTCCAACTATTGGCCATGGTGTGGGACCAGGAGGGAGTCTTGGTTTTCTGGTTTTGTCTGTAGTTTCTTGATGTTTGAGAAGTAGCAAAGAGAGTTTATTGTTGACATATCTTTTGAAGAGTTTGATGAGGGGTGGAATGACAAGTAGCAAAAGAAGTGTACAGGATGAGAGAAACAAAAGTTCCATGAGACTAGTTAATTAGTATAATAGTAATGGGTTCAAGATATGCAAGAGGGATCAAGGAGGGGAGTGATGATGATAGTATAATGAGTCTAGGGGCAGTTGCTTTATAACCACAAAATTGAGGTAGTAGGCAAGAGAAATTATTTAGCGTACATAGATATGGGACCTTTTTATTTAATTTATATTATTTTATTTTTAGTTAGCCTTTATTTTTGAGTCTGGAATTCCTCGACTGCAACCTTCTATGTCACATTTTACCGTAAGCTTCTCTACCGTTTCATTAAATAAACAGTAGAGATATTAGTAAATACTCTTTCTATTACAGAGTATAAGCTAAAATTTGTCAACATAAGTTAATATAATTAATCCAAAATTTGAACCAGTTACACTTACATCAACTTCTGTTAACCGGATTTTGTTTATATTCTATAACAAGTAATATAAAGCAAGGCTATCTCAAAAAAAAAAATATAAAGCAAGGCGGTGTGAGAGAGTGAGGAAATACATCCACGTGCTGCTTCAATATTTTCTTTTTCCCCTCAGCAACACTGAAATTCAGAATTATAGTTGACCAATCATAGTCATTCTCATTCTCAACCCAAAACTGCAAATTGCTTCCAAACCCTGTTTAATCAAAGCAACAGTTCTCTACAAAACATCTTCTGACATTAGAATCATGTATTTTAATTAAAAAGAAGGATGATTCATGTTTGACATTACTAGCACTAATATGGAAAGAGACAAAGTTGTTTTTTTTTTTTGACAAAAGAAAGAGACAAAGTTAAGTTGAGATATCGTGTTGTTTCTAACTCCGTCACACTTACAGTACTCATCACACCGCCTTGCTTTTTTATTATTATTAATATTAATATTCAGCCGTTATCTAATAAAACGGCATATAAGGTTGTAGTAGGAAATGCCGCAGAGAAGACCAAAAATTGGGAGATGACAAGAGAAATTAAACTTCCAGAGTTTTCATTTTTTTGACATCTCAAAATTCCAGAGCTGTGTAAAACGTATATATATATATATATATAAACAATAGATATATATTATAGATTATATTATAATATAATAAAAGGAAGTGGGTTAATTTTATTATAAAGAAAGATGAAGTTATTCCAGACTAAAATTAGATTCAAATTTAAATTAAAATTACGTCTGACGCAATTTACTTATATTTTAGATATAAATTTCATTAAGAAATTTTTTTCAATGATTAAACCAAAAATATAACTGGTGTAATCATCGACTTTATGATTTGATTAGTGGTCGGACTAAGAGTAGATTCAATGTGATTACATTTAACATTTAGTTAAAATGATTGAGTTGATATTTTAGGCAAAGAAAAATTTGATTTTTAAATAAATAAATAAAAGAATAAATGTAAATGTAAATATAAATTGATATCATTGTCAGCATAATTTGATTTTTTATGTGGTGAAAATACTAAATGAGTTGTAGTACTGCACTTGTCCAAGTTGGGGCATGAGTAAAAAGAAGTGAGAATTGGCAGGAGAACACTTATTTTTGTGCTTGATAGAATGGGCCCTAGCTTACAAATATGTAGGACGATGAGAATTTAAAAGGTACGTAGTTCTTGAGTATAAATTGTTTGTTTGTTGATACTTTTTCGAATTCATGATTTATTTGTTATCTTTTTAACGCAATTATAATTGATATTTTGAATTGCCTAAATCAACAGAACATTTGACGCAATTATAATTGATATTTTGAATTTTAAGTTTTATGAAAAATAATTTTTGTAATGACTAAACCAAAAGTGAATTCGGTGTTTCATTGATTTTGTTATTTGCCTAGTGGCCGAACTAAAAGTGAATCCAATGCGGTTAATGCTTACATTTATTCAAATAGAATGCAAAGGAAACAAATGTAAATATAATTTTTTTTGGTCAACATACATTGAGATTTTAAAAATGGTAAAAATAGTAAAAGAATTGAGCTACGTCTTGCTGGCTCGTGAGTTCTTATTTATATGCGACATATTTGTTCCCCTAATAAGTTGAACTCACTTTGCAAAGAATCCTTTTTATTGCGAATGAGACATGCAGTAGTGTTTAGTAACATAACTAAGTGGGTATTTTTGCGTATAAACAAAAATGAAGGAATTGTAGTGAATGAGAAGCAAAAAAAATTCTATTGTGCATGTCTGTTTATAAGACAGGATTTAAGTTAAACTATAGAATTTCAACTAACAAAACAAAAGAAACAAAAGAACAGTTCATGATGTAATAACAATGTTCCATAGGACTAATTAGTATCTTAAGATTGTATGCGGCTTGGCGCTGCTCCCGCCAAATGCTAGCTTCTTTTTTTTTCTGTAAAAAAAAAACATTTCCTTTCACTTTTTCTTTGTGAGTACGTGTCCCCCTCTCTGTTTTTCCTGCAATTGAATTTTTTTCCATGTTGCTTCCTCTTCCCACGTGTCCCCCTCCCTAATGATCCGGATTGTTTTGAATTTGACATGGTGAGTTATATTTCAAAATTGCTTTGAAAATTCCCCAACCAATGGTTTGTATGTACCATAGCAACTTCTATATATTAGCTAAATATATAAATTACTGTTGTCTTTGTAATTACTTGGTAGTTTTATAGTTTGTAAGGCTGTATTGGACTCCTCAAAAATTCCCAGCCAATCAATTACTGCTCAGTGAGGCTATCAACCCTTATATATGCATTAGTTGTACATCCCTCTATTGTTCTTCTCATTCATATCTTGCTACTCTCTGAGTTTTGCAGCAGGTGTATAAGCTCATCGTTCATACTATTTGCATTGTTTGTTTTCTGGTTTTTGTCCGATCCGTGGTTGATTGAATGTTTGTATTGCAGTCATGAGCCGATCCCCTTCCAACCGTTCGGGTAGATCTTACCATTTCACTTTGGCCATCAAGTTTGAGCATTTCGAAGTTGAGTCTGTTCGAGTTGCGGTGAGTTCTCTTCCCTTTTCTTAATTTCAATATGCATTAAATAGCATTTTTTTAATGGAAAATCTGATATATTTTTAAATCGTTATTAAAATATACATGAACTTTTTTAGATTATGTATAGTGTTTCGGAGAAAATGGTGTAGAACGTTTCAAGGAACTGATGCTTCCTTTATTGATTGCGATGACGTCTCATATTCCAAATTATTAGTTATTTTTATCTAATTATTATCTATTTTCCCATTTAAACTCCACAATGATTTGGATAGTGGAGAGAGCAGAGGTGGAGATATGAACTGTTGACTACTTTGATCTGTATAAGTTACTAAAGTTAGTGACCTTGAGGCCCGAAGGCAAAGTAGAAGTTGTGAAGTAGTGGAGTTGAGTAGTGTCACTGTTGTTTACTGGAGCTAAGGTCATAGGTTAATGTTCCTTTATTTTTAGTTTGCTCCTTATGTATATATGGTCATTTTCACTTGCATAACTCTTTCACGTTTACTCCATGCCACGATGGCCTCACAATATTATTAGGCGGCAACATATTGATAGCTATGATTTGTTTTACATAATTTGGCATATGTCCAATTTCTGTAAGTCATGTTTTAATTTTCCGTTTATGCTTCTATGTATAGCAAGATATAGCTTTTGGTACTGACAAGATTTTTTTAAAATGAGCATATGTTGTTTCATTGAGTACTATAGATCTATGTATAAAAATAAAATAAAATAAAATATATAGAACAATTCTTTGATCAGGTGTTTCTAGGAGTGTGATGCTGATTTTCATTTTTATTTATTTAGATGAATTAAGAACTTTTTTGTTGTTGAGATTTCTGATTGGAATTGTTGTGATTTTGCAGAGGGAACACATCATTATGTTGCAAAGTGTGTAGGCAAGAATAAATAGAGATTGATGAGGCTAAAGAGAAAAGTTGGAAGCTTTCTTCCAAAAGAGGTGTGAGACAATCAGAAAGCAACTATTACTCTTCATCTGATAAGGTTGTAAGAAAAACAGACACAGTTGCAATGGCCTAATTAGTTCCATTGCATGAGAATCAATTTTTGAAGAGCATGATGAAGTGAAAAATTCCAAGGAGAAACAAAGAGAAATCAATATATAATATCCATGAAGATTCTGATAATAAACCATGATTAATCGTTGGTGCCTTTGTAAAGTAATTGTTGGGTTTGATGAGAGAAAATCTCAATTAGCAAGGAATTGTTTTTGTTTCTGATTTGACCGTTATTATTTTTCTTATGTTTTCTCTTCCTACTTCTATAAGTAAAGCATCATATATATTGAGATGATGTTTTAATTTCCAAAAAAAAATTGAGGCAAAGGAAAGAAAGTATCAAAGATACTTTGCGGAGGATCTAGATGGGGTGAAACTATGTTACATCCTTTAACTATTATGTGTCCATGGAAATAAAGAATTTTATTGCTTTCAATAAATATCTATTGGCCATTAGAAAAATTTTCAAAGCCATTCAAATCTATCAATTGGTGGTAAATTCTTGCATAGATAGTTAGAATTATGGCATGAGAACACAAAGCCTAAGATCTAAGAATACAAAATTCTGGCATGTCTGGTTTAACTCAGTAGCATCGATCAATAATACCCCACAAAACTATTAATTCTTCAATCAATGGATCTTCTTATAGGTTTGTATACTTTCAGCAAAATTAGTTTATTTCTTTCTGGCCAAATTGACCACAATGGGTTGTATCTTCCGCATCGCTTCGAAAGGGAAACTCCTACTCTTACCTTCAACAATGTGGACCTTCGGCTAGGTGTTGGGGATGTGCAAGGAATAATGCATGTTCTTATTGTTGTTGGCTTTCAACACAAATAAATTTTTAGATGTGGATTCACTTATATTTATGGGATATAAATTGTATCATGATTAAAGAGAAACACATTTTTAGAGACTTTGTTGAAAATATTTCTGGTGATGAAATCCCAGGTCATGGATGCTGAAGGAGCTATTAGTTGATAGGGATCTTCAAGATGTCCTATCTATAGATTATGATTCATCATCAGCCTCAGCCTCTTCAAGTTCAACATCTCAAAAATGAACTTCTTGGGACAACCCTTAAGAACCCAATTGTAATTAACTTGGATGATTGAATTATGTGTCATTATGATTATTTATTTAGTTACTATGAATAATCATGTCTATGACTTTTTAATGTTCTTTCTCAATACGTAAAACTCTTAACTTTGTAATGGGTTTTTTTATGTTCTGTTTAACTTCTAATTTTATTTCACTTATAATTAATAAATATTAATTTAGTATATTTACATCCATCCACACTAGCTCACCCTGTGCATCGCACGGGTAATAAGGCTAGTAATATACTAATGGGGTTCAAGATAAGCAAGGGGAATCAGGGAGGGGAGGGATGGTAGAATGAGTTTAGGGTCTGGTTGCTTTATATCCACAAAATTGAGGTTGTGGCAAAAAAAATTACTTAGCGTCCTTCGGTCCCTGTGTAATACATAAATGGGACCATTTTATTTATTTTTTGTTTTATTTTGTTTCCCACTTATCATGCACACACTTAAAAATTAGTTTGTGTATGCGTTGTCTACCTCTCCTCGGGATCTGAGATTCGAAATTAACGGTTGGTATCTTGTGCCTGGTAATAGTCCTTTTCGTACTCGAGGTCGACGAAGTGCTGCAGGAGTCGGAATCTTCCGAGGTTGTTATCATCAGCGTCGTCTTCCTCCTAGGTTGGACTTGGCGGGTTGGGTACCCGCAGACACTCTGATGCCAAATTCAGCAATCAGAAGTCAGTGAGGTGCAAATGAGAAATATGTGCCTGTTGGGCCAAATCCAGTGCTTGTTTTGGGCCGCCTCTTTACGCGGATTGGGCCTCTTGGCCTAGTCTGAAACAGTTTCCCCCCAAGTCGAGGTCAATCACGGGAGTGCAGCCTCGGCTTGAGTTGAAGTCGGTCATTGGATTTCAAAGTTATCCTTTCTAGGGAGGTCTGACTCGGACCCGTGTGACACGTGTCGAATTGTCAAAGTGACGTGGTGTTTGACTAAAACAATTGTTCCGTCATTATGGTTGTATGGGTTTTCGCGCCCAATCATTATCATTTATTACTTTTCGGCGGGAGATGCGTCGTTTCGCTTGAAAGCAGTTGATCAGGTCAAGGTCATGTATCCTGAGCTTGATCTTTCTCTTCCCAACGCCATGTTTGTGGTGATGGAAAGGTAAGATCGCAAACCTCGTGAAGGGCACCGAGCCAAAGATTATCTACCCTGCTCCTCAGTTGTAATCTTTTCTTTTTGAATCTTTTACTTGGTGGCCTCAGTTGTTCTCGGGGTCACCTTTGGCTTGTATAACAAACTTGAGGTACCGGCCGTTTCCGGTTTTATATTTTTGATGTACACCATGCTTGATTATCTACCGTTTCATTTATGCTTGTGTATGTTCGTTCGGCGCTTGAGAGTGAATTTGAGGGCTGGTGTGAGGCTGACTTCGTGAGTGAGGCTCCCCTGTAGGGAGCCAGTGGTCCGCAATAGGCCTGACCTCATGGTGGAGGTCAATGAGCCACGCTAGGCTCGAGCTCGTCGAGGAGGTCAGTGGGCCATGCTACGCCTGACCTCGTAGTTGAGAGGTCAATTTTAAGGCACGTTAGAGCGACCCTTTAAGAAGGAAGTCAGTCCATGGCCATGGGATCAGGTGAGACTTCGTTCAGTCCAGTCCACCAAGTGCATAGCTTGGAGTGAACGTGGAGTGAAGAAGCTCGCACGAGGTCGGGTGCAAGGGCCCCGCCTTGACCTCGACCAACGTTCTTTGGCAAGCAGCTAAGCATTCTTGAAAAAAGGAGTCATTTTATTGAAGAGGTGGACTCGGAAGTCCGATTTTCATACAAGATAGTTTGACAGTTACAATTTATATTTCAACTGTAGTAGTGTCGTAGTTTTGTAGCGTTCCAGGTTCTCGGGATCGCTTCTTTCTCGAGAGTTTCCAAGTAGTAGGCTCCCTTTCCGGTCTTTGCGGTCACTCTGTAAGGGCCTTCCCAATTTGGGGCTAGCTTGCCCTATTTGTAGTTCTTTCGTCCGACATCGGCCCGTCGTAGGACGAGATCTCCGACCACGAAGCTACGAGGAACGACCTTCACATTGTATCTTTTTGTGATTCTCCGTTTGACTACGACCTCTACAAGGGCAGCTTGGTCATGCACCACCTGAGCGAGGTCGAGCTCTTGGCGAATAGCTTGAGTGTTGTCGTCTCTGCTAAGGGGGTGCAGGGTCCTCCAAGTGAGCTCCTCGACCTCAACTGGTATTACTACTTCAGTTCCATGTGTCACTCGGAAAGGTGTTTCTCCTCTTGTAGAGTGTAGATTGGTGCGGTATGCCTAGAGGATGTAGGCGAGTTCTTTGACCCATGAGCCTTTGAACTCGTCCAACCTCTTTTTAAAACCTCGCAAAACCACCCTACTGGTCGCCTCGGCCTGCCTGTTAGTCTGAGGGTGTTTAACCGAGGTAAAGTGGTGTTTGATTTTAAAATCAGCCATCAACTTTCAGAAACCTTTATCTACAAACTGCGTTCTGTTATCAGTAACTATGACCTACGGGGTCCCAATCCTGACCATTATGTTTTTCTTGAAAAATTTGATGCATGTGTTTGCCATGATGGTGGCCAAAGGTTCAGCCTCGATCCATTTGGTGAAGTAATCTACGGCCACAATTAGGTACTTAACCTGACCTGACGCCAAGGGGAATGGGCCTAGCAAGTCAATTCCCCACCAGAAAAATGGCCATCCTGCTGAAATTGAGGTTAGGTCTGCTAGTGGAGCAAGGTGGACGTCGGCATGGCACTGCCATTTGTCACATGTTTTGACAAGTTGTGCAGCATCTTTGAACATTATGGGCTAGTAGTAGCCTGATCTGAGTGCTTTTTTTGCGAGGGCTCTCGAAACTAGATGTTATCCACAGATTCCCCTGTGTATCTCGGTTAGGATGTTGTTGGCCCCTTCCCTTTCAACACATTTGAGCAACAGAGGGGAGAATCCCCGATGGAAGAGTGATCAGTGCATTTTAATGCACTCTTTATAGCTTTGCATTTGGTGTTTTTAATTGTGTTTTGTTCCTAATCTTTAAGTCTTAGCACGTTTCTAGACTTTGGGTCTTATTTGAGCAATATAGTAATTTCATGATTAATTCTTGTTTTGTATTGCATATTGACCCCTGTCAACTCTTCAGGCCATAACTTTGGCTGTGGTAATCCGATTGAGGCGGGAAATCATGCGTTGGAAAGCTAAGGAATAAAGCTACAAATCTTTAGTTGAGCTCGAAACCCAGTTTGGAAGTTTTGAAAGCCAAAACTGCGAAATACAGAAGCCGTTTATTGTAAAACGGGTTTTGGGCTGAATATTAGTTTGTTAACGGGCTTTTATCCAAGAACCCGTAAGTGATTAGGTTTTTCGTTTGTTTTATAGACTTGGCTGACCAGCTGTCGTTGCTCGCTCTCTTAGGCATTATCATACACTTTACGAGACTTTTGTGCTCTAGCCTCCATGGAAGCTTAAACTCCTAAGTCGATCCATCGGTGAAAGACTTGGAAAAAAACAATTTTTTTTATATTTACATGGACGAAAAGCATAATTAAACTTTATTCTTAAAACTGAGTAATTTTGTGGAACATCAATGAAAAGTGTATATTTGTACTAATTAATAACAAAAATGAAAAATAGGTCATGTTACTCTTTTTATGTTAGATTTAATCTCTTAAGTTTTCAAGAACACCTCACAAGCCGACAAGATAGTTTTCCTTTTTTTATAAGCAAAATATTATTAAAGGGGTACAACGAATAAAATATTGAAAAAAGATATCAAGGGGTTCATCTGGCCCCATAGTGACAGGAAATTTTTTAAGGTAATGATTCACGTGTTAGGAGAAAGTTCAAAGGATATGTACTTTGATGACAAACATTGGTTATGGTTTAGAAAAGAAAACCCGTCACTATCTGCCTAATGGATTCAACAAGTTTTTTGTCCACCATGTCAAAGGATCTTGAACTTCACATGATGCACAACAGGACTATCTTGAGATAGCAATGGTTCAATGAAGAAAAGAAAAGAGATTGCAGAGCATTCACAGTTGGATGTTGTTATTTAATGTATGAATTTTTTGGCCGTGGCTTATGGAGATGGTTGTTTATTAAATTTTTCCGAGACTTTGGGGTGGGATCCGAGTCCAGTTACCACTCGGACCAACTCTTGTTGGTTATTAATGTTTTTAGTTTTTTTAACGGATTTAACTTTTTCAAATTTAAATAAATAAAAAATTCAAAAATGAGTAGGTTTTTGTTTAATGTAATCCATTGGATTTATTTGTACACCAAATAATCTAATAAGTTTTAAAAAATTGTGGATAAATCACTAACCATACACTAAATGATCATTTATCTTTGCACTGTAGGTGGGAGTGAAGGGACCACAAGAGGTTTATGTAACAAAACCATAGAACAATGTTCATGAATTTAACATGTGATATTTTAAGGAATTTTATTTGCAAGAATTTTGGACGTGGAAGTTTATGAGCAACTCGGGACAGCTTGAGAATCGCCATTATGGCCCCTCTTTATCTTCTTAGCCAGTTCTTTCTTTTTATGGCTGCCTTTCATTTCCCAATTCCTCGTTTTGTTCATTTTCTAATATTTTTTGGCAATTCAATGTTTCCTTTACGGTCGGTGACCGAATTTCTTTTTATGGCTAGAATTATTAGGTCGGCTGCTAATAAAAGAGACATGACAGAGGTGCAGAAATGCAAAAACTTACCTACACAAATTTGACGGTGATGAAAAGACAATACTGGGAGACGAAAGACGACGTAGAGAAAATTAATTAACAAATCAAACGCAACAACAGTGATATAGAAACAAGACAGACGTAGAATGTGGTGGCAGAGACCGATGATGATGAGCAGGGCCGTCCATGGGCCTGTGCGGGCTGTGCGACCGCACAGGGCCCCAACCCATTGCCAATTTTTTAGGGCCCAAAATTTGTTGGCGATACCATATATATGCGTATGACGTTGAAAAATGTTACAAGTCTTCGACTCTGTCCGCACGTTGGGCGTGCGTGAGTTGTGCACTTGATACCGTGTTCGAATCCCACGGAGTGCCAGATTTTTACTTTTACTTTTTTTTATCAGTTTTTTATGTTTTTATTATTTTTGCTTGGGGCCCCACTTTTTAGATTCGAACAGGGCCTCCAGATTGTTCGGGACGGCCCTGATGATGAGGAACAAATAGCGTAGGAGACGCAGAGAGGGAGAAGAAGGTTACGTGTGCATTAGGGGTGTTCAAAACCGAACCAACCCAAACCGAAAACCGCACAATACCGCAATCTATCGGTTTTGTTCGGTTTTGTTTTCTCACCAACCGAGCGGTTCGGTTCGGTTTGCGGTTTGAATTTAAGGAACTGAACCAAACCAAAACGAACCGTGAAAATACAATAGAGTATTTTTTTTATTCCACTAGTAAGTGAGCCTCCTTCCAGTAAGTGAATTTAAGCCCAACACTCAGCAGAAGCCCAATTCCATTGTCCACATCTGATCTAATAACCTAGCTAACCTCTCTTGAATTAGAACCTTATGTTTATTGTTGAATGTAGTTCAAGTTGAATCTGATTATATTATTATGTTTGATTTTGTTTGTTGAATGTATTTGGATTTAATTTAATTGTTGGCACTTGGCAGAACCTTATGTTTGTTTAATTCTTGGCAACTTGGCAGAACCTTATGTTTGTTATTTTGGAATTGAATGTACTTGGATTTAATTGTTATTTTGGCAGCTTTATGAATTGTTTTAGATTGGTGAATTTTTATTTTAAAAGTGCAGATTTATAAATTGTTTTGTTTCGTCAAAAACCGAACCAATCGAACCAATCCAAACCGCATTGGTTTGGTTCGGTTTGTTTTTTAGAGTCCAACCGAACCAAACATAACCGCATCTCTATTTACCTTGCGGTTCGGCTCACTTTTTGCTCAAAACCGAACCAACTCGCACCGCGAACACCCCTAGCGTGCATAAGATAGAGAGAGGGGGGCGGAAGGTCGCATAAGAGCAATGGTGTAGCTTGGGAAAAATATGATTAAAATAGATAAAATATAGATTAATAGTTATATAAACAAAATTAAACAAATAAAAATTAATTTTTATTTTACATAAAGATTCAATTGAAGTTGATTGTAAAAAGATAATTTTAGTTTTAATTTAATTGACTTTGATTTTACTTTCATTATGATAGAAAAAGTAGTATTAAAATATAATTTACCATGTCTTATAAACTCAACATCAACTAAACATCAATTTACAACTACGAACTAGATTGCTTTGGTGTAAGTTTCTTATACGTAGTTTCTCTTTAAAATACGCTAAAATTGATATTACTTCTTCATTTCTTTTATGTTATGACTAACGTATTGTGATTGATTGAGGGCAAAAAATATGATAGAAATGAAAGGCGAAAAACTTAATTTCATCCAGAATGCAAATTGTATATAGTTTTAATTTGTAATCGTAATGCAATTATGTCAACATTAAAATGGTTTTTGAGGTTTCTATAATCGTATCAAGACCTTAAATGCAATTGTATTTGCAGTTTTAAGCAATCGGGATTAAAAACCTTAAAAATAGTGAAAACTATAGAAAACATATCTGGAAGGTACTTTTAGCAAGTTTTATCAAAAAGAAGGGGAAATCACATCTATGCATTATTTGAGTTTGAATTTTGATGAAAACCATTTACTTTGTGCTAAGTGGGTAAAAAAGAAATTACCAAAATTTGGGACTTAATTTCCTCTACAGTCAAAAGAGCATTGTTGTGAGAATCTTTAAGTGAGATGAGAACATCAAACAAGTCTTCTTTAAGTGTCTTTTTGATGTGATACCACGTGCATGGAGTTTGGATGAAGATCACAAAGATAAAGACCAAAAAGAGTCAATAAGAATTGAAGGGAATATACTTTAATGTGCCCAGCCTAATCATTAAGACAAGAGCACATTAAAGGTGACCATGTAAATAGTAGGAAATTTCTAGATAACCAACTCTAGTGTTTCCTATGCTTTGTTTTTCTTTCTATAAATTGTAAGACATTTTTTTTTGGTCAATCTTGTATTGATTTCAAACAACCAAAAGGGTTCAGGCCCAAACCAATACAAAGGAAACAAACTATTGAGCCATGCTGGCCTTGGATAAGTGGCTAAGGCCTAGTAGCTTAGTTTGTGGCTTTGGGCCTTATTTTATGTTTCTTTTGGACTTTAGAGTGTGGGCCTAGGATCCATTAAACCCACCATATAAATACTTGGACTCCAAGTGTAATTGCTAAAATTTTGATGATGAATGAAATCACTTTTCTCATTTGAGCAATTGTTGAGAGAGAGAGAGAGAGAGCCGTGAGACCTAAGAGAGAGGTGAGAGGCTAGACTCCATTGCTAGTGTGGTGAGGTTCATCATAGATTCTCCAAGGTTTCTTGAGATGAAAACCTTGAGCACACAACCTTGAGGCTAGGAGAGCTAAAGGATATTGTTGTCCTTATCATCTTCCCAAGGAAGAAGTGGTGGACTTCCTTCTCCACTTCCATTTCTATATCTTCCATATTTGTATTTTCTTCCCTTCAAGTAAGTGTTGTTTCATTTGTTTGTGTCTTTGATTTTGTGTTGTTGGTGTTTAGATTGTGTGAGAAAATTGTTGATTTGCTAAATTTCAAGATCCTAAACTTCAAGATCTATTTTAGATCTTATGAAGTGATATCAGAGCTAGTGAAATTTGGCATAATTTTTTTTCTCACAAATTGTTTTCCTTTCCAGCTTTTAGCAACACTTTTGGTTTTTTTTTTCCGGCACATGCGTTTTTCATGTTTCTGTCCAAATTTCGATTTTAAGTTCTGGTTGTTTTCGTCTTCAATTTGTGTTAGCATCTTGTTCCTTGTGAAATTTGTGACATAATACACTTTTATTTCACTTAATTTGAGCTTGATTCGCGTCTGTGTGAGTTCAAAAACCATAGCAATTTCGTTTCTGATTTTGTTTCTTTTTCCTTCGAATCTCTTACTGCGTTTTGTTCCTGCTATGATTACGACCCTATAGGCTATAGCAACTGATTTCGTGAATTTTGGTTGAGTTTTGAGCAATATACCATAGTCACATAAGCCTAAACGTGTTTTTGCTCTAAAATCACGTTTTCAGTAAGTTCTTGTCCTTTTTTTTACAAATTGATGATTTATTCGTGTTCCTTGTGAAATTCCGCACAATATGGACTACTCAGTTGATTAATTTGGTTGAGAATTGCAATTTCCGGAAATTTTGGTTTGAAGGTTTGAATCTTCAGCTTCAACTTTAGTTTCCGAAAATCACTTTTCTGCATAAGTGCTTATTCAGGTCTGAAAGTTGCATAGTTGTTGTATTCCTTATGAAAAATTGAGTGAAATGGAGTCCTAGTTTGTCTGATTTGGTTGAGTATTGGCTGAGATAACACCCTTACAAGAAATCAAACATTCATAGTGTTCTTGTGTTCTTCATTTCCAGAATTTCTTTGATCCAAAATTGTTTGTTCAAAATTTCAAATTGTGTTTCTGGGTTCAGTATAGCTCCTTTTTCAGTGATTCAAAAGTCAGGTTGTTTGTCTCAAAATCTAGTATTGTTTGAAACATTGAAAAGAAAAATTCAAAAAAATAAAATACTGAAAAATTAAAAAAAAATAGCAAAAAAAGTATTATTTTCAAAAAAAAAAGGCATCAACCTAGTCACGGGAGCATAAAAAAAAATTCCAAAAATTCCACAAAAATTTCCATTGATAATGAACGTTATTTGGATCATTGAGAATGTTTCTCAAAAAAAAAATTGAGGACATTTGGACCATTTTGCTCTTGGAGTCTTATTTGCTCACTTTGTTGCATTTTCTTTGGTGCATTGCTACCAATCTCTTTGAGTCTCTTTTTTGTAGTTTAAATTTGTCTTTAAATACTCTATATTTGGTTTAGCTCTCTCAATTTTTTTGTTTGTTTTTGATTTTGGTCTTTAAAATTCCTAAGTTTGTCATAGTAGTTTCTTTCCCTTTTTTGGCATTCTTTGGTGATTGGCAATACCCTCATTGAGAATCTATAGTAATATCAACATCAAGGTTGGAAAGAGGCTTTTGAGGTTCACTCCTAAGAGATCATTGGAGAATAGAGTGATTTGAGTGACCCTATTTTACACTTGTGTGCCCAAAAAAACCCTTGAGTGGAGAGTTTCTTTTCCTAAAAAGCCTAAACACGAGTGGAGAAAAATTTGGTGAGATAAATACACTTGTGAGGATTTATTGATGGCTGGACCTTTTTGTTATTATCTAACTCTTTTTGTAGGTACCACTTTGCACTTGAAGGATGAATGAAAGGTACAAAGGAAGTCTATGGAGACATGTTTCACCTAAAAGGTATAGAAGAGATGCATATGTTGAGGAGGAAGAACACGAAAGGA
Source organism: Astragalus glycyphyllos (assembly GCA_963573325.1). Taxonomy (NCBI): domain Eukaryota; kingdom Viridiplantae; phylum Streptophyta; class Magnoliopsida; order Fabales; family Fabaceae; genus Astragalus; species Astragalus glycyphyllos. The sequence continues at coordinate 12,635,625 of OY754314.1, read as the reverse complement.
GACATAGAAGGAGGGACACCAATGCAAACATGGAAGAAGCTTTTCAATCTAACTTTGAAGATGATAAAGCTTCGGCCGTGGTGCAACATGATAAGGAGAAAATGTCTACTTCTATTCCTATTGCTATTACTTCTTCTTTATTCCATGCAAGATGTCGTGTTCAAAATAGTTTATGTTGTTTGCAAGTGGTAGGTGAGAGTTGTATTAATATGGCTAGCACCCATTTAGTTACGAAACTCAAGCTTCACACCTTTGATCATCCAACACCATATAAGCTCAAGTTACATAAAGATAAAGAAGAAGTTCTTGTGAATAAAAAAGTGTTTGTTAGTTTTTCTACTCATAGTTACAAAGACATAGTCTTATGTGATGTTGTACCTATAGAGACCGCCCACCTAATCCTAGGTAGCCAATGGAAACATGATAAAAAAGTACTCTATGATGGATATGCTAACAAGTACTCTTTTAGGCATGACAATTTGGAAATTCATCTTACTTCTCTTAGCCTTCATGAAATGCTTAAGGACCAAATTGCTTTGAAGAAGAAAATAGAGGAAGAAGAAAACGAAATGAATGTTAAAATCAATAAGGAGGATGTAGCAACTAGGGTTGGCCGAGAGCCTCTAATGATGGAAACTTCTAAAGAGGTTCCAAAAATTAGAAGTAGGGAGGAACTAGAACCAATGTTTGAAGAGCCATCCAAACTCTCATCTTCTAATGATTTTGTTTGCTTGATCACTAATGCTAATTTTTCTTTTAGTTTTGTTAATTCCTCTTATAAGGTTAGTGTAAATGATATTCCATTTGAGGCACTTCCAAAGAATGATATTTCACAAGCATTGGAAGAGCACATAAATTTAAAAGGTGAAAAGCTTGATGGTGACCAAGAGCACTATAATGCCTCTAAAAATGAGAATAGTGAGATACATGAGGACAAGCACATTACAAGTGTAATTGTGGTAGACAACTTTAATAATGATGGTGCTTCCAAAGGTACTCCACTTAATGGTCACACCAAGGTAATGGAGAATGTGCTTAATGTTTTTAAGTTGAAAAGGTATAATATTCTTCATCTTTTCTCCATTCCTTTCTCTAGGTCTTTTTCTTTTGCTTGGAAGTTTACCATACTTTAGATTGTATTGAAACTAGTGCTTAGAATTTGCATGATTAGGCTTTTATTTGAAGTCACCCACTTCCCTTTTGATCCCGGTGGAGCCTAAGCAATTCTTGCATTAGTTTAGCTGTGTTTTATTTTCAAAATAAGTGATTTTTGTCCATATTTGATGTAGGCTTCCAAGAGGGGGAGTTCACTTGAGGACAAGTGAAGTTTAAGAGGGGGAGGATGATGTGATCCCACATGCATGGAGTTTGGATGAAGATCACAAAGATAAAGACCAAAAAGAGTCAATAAGAATTGAAGGGAATATACTTTATTGTGCTCAACCTAATCATTAAGACAAGAGCACATTAAAGGTGACCATGTAAATAGTAGGAAATTTCTAGATAACTAACTCTAGTGTTTCCTATGCTTTGTTTTTCTTTCTATAAATTGTAAGACATTTTTAATTGAGCCATGTTGGCCTTGGATAAGTAGCTAAGGCCTAGTAGCTTAGTTTGTGGCCTTGGGCCTTGTTTTATGTTTCTTTTGGACTTTAGAGTGTGGGCCTAGGATCCATTAAACCCACCATATAAATAATTGGACTCCAAGTGTAATTGCTAGAATTTTGATGATGAATGAAATCACTTTTCACATTTGAACAATTGTTGAGAGAGAGAGAGCCGTGAGACTTAAGAGAGAGAGGTGAGAGGCTAGACTCCATTGCTAGTGTGGTGAGGTTCATCATAGATTCTCCAAGGTTTCTTGAGATGAGAACCTTGAGCACACAACCTTGAGACTAGGAGAGCTCAAGGATAGTGTTGTCCTTATCATCTTCCCAAGGAAGAAGTGGTGGACTTCCTTCTCCACTTCCATTTCTATATCTTCCATATTTGCATTTTCTTCCCTTCAAGTAAGTGTTGTTTCATTTGTGTCTTTGATTTTGTGTTGTTAGTGTTTAGATTGTGTGAGAAAATTGTTGATTTGCTAAATTTCAAGATCCTAAACTTCCAGATCTATTTTAGACTTTTTAACTTTTTTCCAAACTTCCATTGTTGAATTCTCCCTAATCACTTTTTTCGCACAATCTTACATGCCTCCTTCATTTTCCTTTCATGACCATCCAAGTTAAGACCCCTCAAGCATGACATGTAATCAGAAACAGAGAAAGCAAAGAAGCACTCTATCACAGCGAAAATTGCTTTCATATACTCAACTTCCTCTAGGCTAGGTTCACCATCTTCATTACCCTTTCCAAAGTACCTCTTATTGAAAAACAACTTCCTAATCACATTCCCTGCGTAATGTTGTGCAACAACTCTCACATTCACAAGGTTGTCCCCACGTTTACATCGGTTGTAAACATAACGTATGAGGTTGTCTGCTTCTTCCAACCTCTTGTTGTGAAGCCACTGATGCCTAAAAGGTGAAAGCAAGTCATTGGCGATTACTTTCCTCATTTCCTTCCACTGTTCTCCAAAGGGAACGAATGTTGTTGTAAGATAACCACATGAAACATATTCACTGAACCTAGTGGGTCTTGACGCAAAAACTGCGTCCTGTTTTATCAACAATTCACGTGCTATTTCGGGACTACTAACTAGGATGACATGAACATTACAAATACGTATGCAGGCAATATCTGTGTGGAGATCATTCATCATCTTTTGTATCCATCTAAAAGTTGGCCTATTTGCAAGCATTTCAGGAAGGTTTCCAACTATTGGCCATGGTGTGGGACCAGGAGGGAGTCTTGGTTTTCTGGTTTTTCCTGTAGTTTGTTGATGTTTGAGAAGTACCAAAGAGAGTTTGTTGTTAACATATCTTTTGAAGAGTTTGATGAGGGGTGGAACGACAAGTAGCAAAAGAAGTGTACAGGATGAGAGAAACCAAAGTTCCATGAGACTAGTTAATTGGTATAATACTAATGGGTTCAAGATATGCAAGAGGGATCAGGGAGGGGAGTGATTATATATAGTATAATGAGTCTAGGGCCTGGTTGCTTTATAACCACAAAATTGAGGTGGTTGGCAAGAGAAATTATTTAGCGTATATGGATAGATGGAACCTTTTTATTTTATTTAATTTTATTTTTGGTTTAACCTTTATTTTGGAGTCTGGAATTCCTCGACCGCAACCTTCTATGTCACATTTTCTACCGTAACCTTCTCTACCAAAAGTTGATACAGCTGGTCCAAAATTTGAATCACATCAATTTCTGTTAATCAGATTTTGCTTATATTCTGCAAGGCCAGCCATTGGGCTGTGCAGGCCCGTGCAATAGCACAAGGCCTCAGCCCAATCCACGTTTTTAAGCGCGCCCAAAATAAGAATACAAAATATATAGTTAGTTTGCGAATTGTTATTAAAATTTATTGGATGGCTCAACTGTTAAAGCATTAGCATCGATCAACCGTTATCACCCCTAACCCGTGTTCGACTCTGAGCTTTACCATTTTTTATATTTCTTTTCATTATTTTGTACCATACCACTTTGTATCAAAAACTGTTTCTTCGGCAAAAAAAAATATGGTTGGCTTTGGTTGCTGTTTTGTTCTTTGGTTGCTGTTTCCTTATTTGTCTTGCTTTTTGTTTTTTTCTCATTCTATTGTTTAGAAAGAAATAATAATAATAATAATAATAATAATTGTTTTTAATTGTTGAGATTGTATATCAATTGCTAGTTATAATAATTGTATATGAATCATTATGTGGGGTTTTCAATATGTCAATTTTTTGGTATCTCGCTATTTTTTCGCGATTCGCAATTGACAAACTAGATTGTTTTTTTTTTTGGTATCGGACCCTCGCGGGCGGCCCACGCAGTATCCTAACGCTGTCAACGAAGGACTAATTTGCGCTCGCTACTTGGGGCTCTTAATCATTTCGCTGGCCAACACCCTATTTGACGTAGGCGGGAATCGAACCCGGGAGCAAACCGGATCGACCCCCACCACGTCCCAGCAGGAGCCTGAACCACTGGGCTAGAAGTGTTGGTTTACAAACTAGATTGTTGAAGCCATAGCTATCTTTCAGTTTCAATTTTCATTTTAATTTTTCTTGCTATTTGCTGTTTTCCTCGCACGTTACTTCGTTAACTTTTTCGCTTTTAAATTGAAACAATTTCTCTATTTGACTAATGTATCCGATTGACGGTTGTGAATTTTTCTTACTCATTCTCGTTCCTACTATTGCCGGAAAATGAAATTATCAGGTTTTTTTCTTTCTACTATGCCTCCTAAGATTAGGGAGTATAAATCTGGATATGAGAAACATAAAAAGAAAAAAACTCGAAGAGTTGATTCAACTCAAACAGGGACCCAATTTTTAAGATTTGAACAGGGCCTCCAAATTATTTGGGACGGCCCTGATATTCTGTAACAGAGTGAGGAATTACATGCACATGCTGCTTCAATATTTTCTTTTTCCTCCTCAACTATACTCAAATTCAGCATTCTAGTTGACCAATCACAGTCATTCTCATTCTCAACCCAAAACTGCAAATTACCATAAACATTTAATTAAATGGATTGAGTTGATATTTTAGGAAAAGAAAAATGTGATTTCTAAAAAATAAATAAAAGAATAAATGTAAATATAAATTGATATCGTTGACAGCATAATTTGATTTTTTTTTATGTGGTGAAAATAGTAAATGAGTTGTAGTATTGCACTTGCCCAAGTTGGGGGCATGAGTAAAAAACGGAGCGAGAATTGGCAGAAGAATACTTATTTTTGTGCTTGATAACAAATATGTAGTGCGATGAGAATTTAAAAGGTACATAGTTATTGGGTATAAATTGTTTGTTTATTTATACTTTTTCGAATTCGTGATTTATTTGTTATCTTTTTGAGTTCATGTATTGCCTAAATCAACAGAACATTTGACGCAATTATAATTGATATTTTGAATTTTAAGTTATATTAAAAATAATTTTTGTAATGACTAAACCAAAAGTGAATTCGGTGTATTCATTGATTTTGTTGTTTGCCTAGTGGCCGAACTAAAAGTGAATCCAATGCAGTTAATGCTTACATTTATTCAAATTGAATGCATAGATATTTTGGTTTAAGAAAAATACAATTTTAAAAAATAAAGGAAACAAATGTAAATATAATTTTTTTTGGTCAACATACATTGAGGTTTTCAAAATGGTAAAAATAGTAAAACAATTGAGCTAATGTCTTGGCTCATGAGTTCTTATTTACTAGTGTGTTTGACCCGTGCGATGCACGGGTAAACATTATTTTGTTAAAAAAATATTTGTCTTTGGTTTTTAGTTGTCGGATGGTATCTATCAGTTATAATCATGTGCAATTATTTTTATTGAAAAGTCAAAAAAAAAAAATTATCAATTAAAATAATATAAGTTGTGTTGTAGTTTTTTTTTTAAAAAAAATACTAAGGTGAAATTGTTACAAAAAAGGCATGATATAATATCTTACAATTTGTTTTTCTCCCCGTCCTCGTCCACATAATCCCCCGCGGGGGAAATTTCCCCACTCGTAAGCCAAACAATTGAACTGAGAGTAACAATCATTTTTGACAGTAGGGAATGTAGGTGTAGGAGCCTCTATCAAAAAATAACTGAAAAAAAGAATGTAACAGTGTTAGATTAGAGTTTCTCTTCAATATTCTCTCTAACAACATAGGCTCATTATTACTAAAATGTACATTTACATAATTAAATGATCAATTATAAGTCTATCCATTTGAAATTGAACAAAACTATAATTACTGTTATTGAAATTTTAAAATAAATGCATAAAGTTCAATATGTTGTTATACATACCATAATCACTACAACGGGCTATGAGAATATCAGAAGATGTAAAAAAAATAAACAAATAAAAATATTTTTTTAAAAATCATAATATGAATCAATTGACTGAATGCATATTACTTTTTTGGCTTAAATATCATTTGAGTGCCTGCAAATATAGCTAATATACATGTTGGTCTCGGCAATTGTTTTTTTTTTAAATAGCCCTTGTCCATCGGTGAACACTATTTTTTGAACAAAATTTTATTACTAGATATTATCACTCATGTTAGCTTGTATAGGAATCAAATAAAAAACTTAGAATAATTTATTGTGCTCGCAAATTTAAATCTTTAAAAAATATTTAAACTATAGTTGATAAAAAAGAATTAAACTATGGATAAGTGATACAACATTGAACCTGCTACCACTCTTTTTCTTAGCCACCACTTTTTAACATCAAAAAAAAATCCACCACTTTTTGAAATATTTTTTTTCATATTGGAACATGGAGAGATCGATGACCTATATTTGCCCATGGCAATTGCCACGTTCTATAAGTCTCCATGTTGCACATCATTAGGTAATAACGTATAAACATAAAGCAAAGTGGTAAAAAGAATGCAGAACTCAATTCTGGTCAAAGTTAAAGTATAAATAGGTGTGTATTTGGAGCAAAGATGCAATGGATAAAACTAATCTACAATGGACAGTTTCTATGGTTATAGTACCAATTATGGGAATAATTTAAAATTTGAATTGGGCTTTAATACCCGTTTTAAGCATATGCAGTGGAAATGGGATAATGGAAATAATTTAAAATCTACATGGGATATTAGTAATTGTGTTTTCTGATGCTTGTATTATGGGAATGATTAAATTATTATTTTTTGTATCCGAAGAAAAAATATTGTTGACTTCTTGACATTTTAGGACGGTAGTTCAGTTTTTGAAAATTAAAATTTTGAAATTTGAAAGATGAGTAGTTATTTTTTTAAAAAATCGATATTTCTTTTACACAATTATCCTTCAAATAGGTTACTATAATTAAGTTTTATTGGTTAACTAAAATTTTGAAATTTAAAACTACTCAATGGTTATTCTATTAATTGCATATTATGAGAATCAGATTGTAGAATTGTAGAATTATATACGGTTGTTAAACGATTTTTACTGCATTATTTTTTTCAAAATCAAAATTCACACATTAATGCAATTAGGTGTCCGTTGTTAATGGAGAGAATATCCATTTATAACAATTAATGGATTGTCGGTGCCATTTCAAATTATTATCGGGCATTGAATTCAATTTTTATTAATGGGATGATTCCTATTTCAATTTTTATTAATGCACATTTAAGTAGATTTGGGTGTAAGGTAATAAGGTATTGCCATTTTTTTCGTTTTTGACATTAATTGTGAAAGATCAAAACTTAAAACCGTTGATTATGAATTTTGACATTTATTTATCAAATCTAAACCGTCCATTCGCAGCCGCAATTTTAAGGACAGGGAGCCGTTGATCTTGTGTATGTTTTTCGGTTGAACAATCTTGGCCGTTGGCTATTTGTTGGACGGTGACGTGTTAGCTGAGTCGTTGAATATTGCTGACGTGGATTTGAAAAAAACTGATGTCATTTTTCTGAATATCTGACGTGGACGCCTCCATGGACCAATCCATGGTTTAGTATAATAAAGATAAAGATATGACATATTTGTTCCCCTAATAAGTTGAACTCACTTTGCGGGAGAATCCTTTTTATTGCAATTGACAGCAGTGATCTCCAATACATACTTTATGTGGTACAGAATTCGAAGGCTACGTTATACTTGGTAGAAAGTGTGTGTTTGTTGATATTCTAGATCTCTAATTCATGATTTATTTGTTGTTTTTTGGGTTTGTGTACTATCTAAACGAAAAGTACATCTAACACACTCATTACTAATATTTTAATGATTTTATTAAGTAAAATATTTGGGACGCCCAAACCAAAAGTGAAACCAGTGTAGACATCGATTTTGTAATTTGCATGACCAAACTAAAAGTACATCAACGTGATTACTACTCTCATTTATTTAAATAGATCGTGTAGATATTTTGGGTTAATTAAGAAAAATATTATTTAGAAAATTGAAGAGAAAACATGTAAATGTTAATTTTTTTGTTCAACATAAATTTATTTTTTCGAAGCGGTAAAAATCATAAAAAAAAATTGAACTAATGTCCTACCCAAGTGGGAGACTTGGCAAATTTAAACATATTGTTGATCTTTCATTTAGCATTTTCCTTTTATTATTACTGTTGACAGTATTATCGTTACGTTCTAAGTAAGAGTTCTTCTTGCTATTCACAATGTGAATTTCATATTATTTGTGACAAATTTGCTTCCTAATAAGTTGAACTCACCTGTGTGCATCGAATGAGACATGCACTAGTGTTTAGTAACATGACTAAGTGGGTATTTTTGCGTATAAACAAAAATGAAGGAATCGTAGTGAATGAGAAGCAAAAAAATTTCTACTGTGCATGTCTGTTTATAAGACAGGATTTAAGCTAAACTTTAGAATTTCAACAAACAAACCAAAAGAAACAAAAGAACAGTTCATGATGTATTAACAATGTTCCATAGAACTAATTAGTATAACACTAATGGGGTTCAAGATATGCAAGGGGAATCAGGGAGGGGAGGGATGCTATAATGAGTTTAGGGTCTGGTTGCTTTATATCCACAAAATTGAGGTGGTTGGCAAGAAAAGTTATTTAGCGTGGCTGCCATGTAGTTTAAGTGGTGGACAGGTCAGCATCAATTTTGACCAGATTAGTGGGGGACCCTGATTTTACAAATTGGGAAACTTGAGGGATCAAATTCGTGAAATTAAAATTTGGGGATCAAAATCGTGAGTTGGTAAAACTTGGGGGACCAAAACTGTATTTAAGCCTTATTATTATTATTATTATTATTATTATTATTATTATTATTATTATTATGTCGTAGAAAGTAATAATTATGAATTGTATGTTTTAATTCTTAGTAAAAGTTTATTGTCATAATAGTAATAGTTAATAAAAAAAACAGAGAGAGAATAAGCACGAAGTGGTCAGCGTTGTTTGCAAAACAAAAGTTGTTTTGGCTCAACAAAAAGAAAGTTTAGAAATAGGACCAATGACCGGGGCCGGCCATTGGGCTGTGCTGACCTGTGCAATAGCACAGGGCCTCAGCCCAATTAAATTTTTATGGAGCCCAAAAAATTAAAAACGAGATATATATATGTTAGTTGCAGCAAATTCACAAATTTCCTCTGTGTTTCGGGGGTTAAAATAGGCCCATACTTCGTGCAACTCCCTCTCTACTCGATGGACACCCCGTAACCAGCGTTATTCCCAAAATACTCCTGATTTTAAAATAATTTTTTTTCTCTTCTATTCCCTCTCACCCTCACACACCCCCTCACTTTCTCATTCTCCCTAAAATACCACTATTGCGCCGAACCCACACCCCTCACCTTCAATCCATCATTTTCGTTCATTTTCCATCAACAATCAGTGCACATTTCCTTCCATTGAAGTATAGGTACAGTCCCTCTTCTTCCTCTTCGCGAATTTCTTTTTTTTTTTGCTGTTTTGGGTGGTTCGGCGCAGCAGAGGCCGAACTGGTTCGATTAGGCTTGCACAGAACCCCCTATTTTTGTAACTGTTTTGGGGTAGTTCGGCCAGGCGTGCGCCAAACCGGTTCATTCAAGCGTGTGCCGAACCAGTTCGGCTTTGAGTGCGCCGAACCACCGTGATTGTTGCTGAATGATGAATTTTTTCATTTTAACTGAGTTTTTTTTCCTATTTTCAGTATGGCTAACACCAGAGGAGGTGGTCTTGGCCGGAGGCGAGCAGAGACTAAGCTTGAGGCTGATGAGGAGAGAGTTTGTCCGACTGCGTCCGTACGCCGTGGCCGGCAATTGCAACATCCTAGACGCGTACGTGGACGCAGTGGTGGACGCGACAAAGAGATAGAGACTAACTATGAGCCTCCGGTTGATGATCCAGTTGATGCTGCAGTTGATGAGCCATTAGAGTATGATGACCTAGACACTGATGCTGCTGCTCAGGTGGAAGGGCCATCTCAGGGTCGCCGATCGAGTTCTCATCAGGCTTCCACGTCTCGGCTTTCCACGTCTCGGCCTTCCACTTCTGCTGCCGATGTTGATGTTCCGCTACCTGACACTGGCATGCCCGAGGCATCTACTGCTCCCTACAGATCATCTACTTTCCCTTATGCTGGAGGGCCATACGATCGATCTGTCTTATATTCTTATGGGTCTCACGTTGCTCGGAGATTATGGGACGGTTGGGTAAGTTTTCAAATTTATTAACAATTCAAGTTATTAATAAGTCTGATTTGTTACATTTATCTAATTATTGATTATATTTTTTTTATAATGTCCAATGCAGGAGCGTCCTCTGGATGGGGGTAAGCAAAAAGTCCATAATCATTCAATGAAGGGTGTTGAGATTCATCCTCAGATTATGGATTACATTGTTCAGTCTGGGCTGTTGCCCTTTCATGACGTGGGGTTTGGGACAGTCAACCATTTCCTCGCTATTGCTTTCGTGGAGAGGTGGCACGGAGAGACCAACAGATTCCACCTTCCACTTGGTGAGATGACTATCACTCTGGATGATGGGGTGCAGCTACTCCAGATCCCCATCACGGGGATATTTTTTGACATGGTAGAGCCAACCAAGATGGAGGCGCAGTGGTGGATGGGATGCCTGACATTGTTGAGGAGTACTTTGCATGGTATATGAGGGTATCCCACCCATACATTTGCGCCGACAACTACCCCCATTGACAGTTATGTTAGATAGGTATGATCCTTTATTTCAGTCTTACAGTGTTATTAAATCATTTGTTATTTTAGCCTGTTTTGTCAATGACATGGTTATTTTTTTGTATTATAGAATGTGCCAGAGACTATGCAACTCTATGACGACCTGGAGGGGGTTCTTAGAGACAGTGGCCATCCCCGTGGGACCCGTGGCTGGACCATTATTGACCGGCTGAAGCAACTCACTAAGCCTATGGCACGAGGGCTTAGGAAGTTTAGCTGTGTCTCCCAACAGAGGGACACGGAGTAGTGGTCTTTAGGGATTATATTGTAGTATTTTCCGGATTGATTACTTATGTTTATATGTATGAATTATATTGCACGGATTGTATGAATTATTCCACTTATATTTATGTGTTTAGTTTTTTGTTGTGTTTATTAGTATTCGATAGTTAATTATTCAATTTATCGTTACGTTTGTTCAAACTTAGTAAATTATCGTTTCGAAATAGCTAATTTATCGTTGTATGTAACTCGGCTAAAGGAAAATTTAAAAAAATCAAACACAGGAGGGTTCGACTGTTCAGAATTCGAATTGGTTCGGCCGACGCTTGGCCGAACCTATTAAAAACTGAAAAAGGGTGTCTGCGTGAAATTTAACAGCCTCGGCACATCCAGATGCGTCCAGATGCGAACTGGTTCGGCCAAGCGTGCGCCGAATCAGTTCGAATTTAAAAAAAAATAGAAATTGCAATTTTCATTAAGGGTGTTCTGGTATTTTCACGCAATTATGGGGTGTCTACTGAGTAGAGGGGGGTTGTACGAAGTATGAGCCTTAAAATAAGTGGTCAACTTTGATGCGTTCTTTCCTAGCTGCGTACGACTCCCAGCCTGGCGTTTTAGCCTCTGGTTTCAAAATATAATTTTTTTTCTATGTAATAAATACTAGGGTTTTTTCTATTGTACCCCACCCATTTGACCCTATACTCCCACACACCCTTGAAAAGACCAAAATACCCCTTCACAAAATTTAAAAACCCCAACATATCCCCAACTCAAAAAAAAAGGAATATCGGATTTACCGGATTTACCCCACCCAAAGGTAAATCCGATTTGCAATCGGATGTACCCCACCCATAGGTAAATCCGATTTTTATCCAAAAATAAATAAATAAATCATTTAAAAAATTTAAATTATTTAAATAAAAAAAAAAGAAATTAGATATCAATAATATGAATATCGGTCTTCTTTGGGTTCAATTTAGTGATGATGTTGTACGTCAAGCAAATAATTTAGGCTAAAAATTAGTTTTCGAGCAATCTACTCCGATTGCAATGAAACCACAACCATTAAATCCGAAATAAATCAAGGACCATGACTCCCTTAGAAGAAACTTCTTATGGCATTGCGGGACTCAAGTTCCCAAATTCCATCGTTTACTATTTTCTATTAATTTTTTTAATTTTTTACAGTCTCCAAAAAATCTAAAAAAATTTGCATAGCCTTAGTTAGATTTTATTAGATTTTTAGTGGTGTTTGTATAATTTTGGATTAGTTCTGACTCTTTAACAGATTTTTAGTAGCGTTTTTAGAAGTTTTTTTAAAAAAATTAAATAAAAAAAATTAATATCCAAAATCGGATTTACCTCCCCCCAAGGTAAATCCGATGGCTAAAACTAACAAATCAGATTTATCTCCTCCTAAGGTAAATCCGATTTGTTAATTTTAAACTCGTATTTACCTAGTGGGGGTGCACGAAAAGGTAAATCCGATGACTAAAATTAACAAATTGGATTTACCTCCCCCTAAGGTAAATCCGAGCGCGTTCATTTTAGGCAGGGGTATTTTCATCTTAAAAAAATCCTGTGGGGATATGGAGGGAAAAGATGGGGGTAAAAAAAAAAAATCCCTTAATACTAATACTAATGAAATGTTGAAAAAATACAACATGGGCCCGGCACCTGCGCTTGCAAAAAAGGACCTGTACCACTGGTCCATTTGCTTTTTTTTTTGACAAATTGGTCCATTTGCTTTGGATGTTGTCATTAATATTTATATAATTTAATAATGTTTTACTAATATAAATGTTTATTAATACCTATGCTCTATAAAAAGAATTATATTTATATAAATTAATTATAAAGAATGAGTCTTTATATAATATACATAAAAAAACAAAAACTTAAAGGTTAACTCAATAACAAGTAGGGGTATATGTTTAACCTAAGGGGCATGGTTGAGCGGTTGGGGCTCATCCTCCCTTAACCAAGTGTCAAGGGTTCGATCCCCGCCTTTGACATGAGGCAGCTTTAAATCCCTGGGCCAGCTGTCCCACCTTTTAAGATTTGAACAGAGTCTCCAAATTGTTCGGGACTCCGTGCCAATGACATTTCTGATCTACAAGCCCTATCACATATATTATCATTCATGAGCAATTCTCCAAATCTTTCAACGCCGCCACCACAGACATAAGATGCCTTCATCAAATTCTTCTATCATTCTCCTCCAATAACAAATTGACTTCTACTTCCCATTCAAATATTTCCTCTCTCAATCATTCGAATTTAATTCTCCCATCCAATTCTTAAAAAAAAAAAAGTCACTGCACAATACACAAGAATCAACTCATCAGTACAAATTTGATCTTCTGCACCCTCTGTCAACTTTTTGGCTGTCCCGCTTCGTTCAGAGCCTTGCTTTCAAGTTTTCTCTGTTTCCGTGGGCTATAAGATCTCTTGTCGAGGTAAGGGGGGAATTATTTTACTTATGGATATAACAATAATTTCGTGGATAGAGGGGTTGACCTTAGACCCCAATATTTTTCAGTACTTAATATATTTTTTGCAAATCATGTTAATATGATTGTGTGTGTGAAAATAATGTTGGATGTAGTTTTACAATTTTGGGTGTTGTGTACATTATTTAATTTATGAGTTATATGGACTATCTAAAATAACTAGCAACAATTGTACGGTTACATAGGTCAATCGATATTTGTTCCACCTTAAAATAGTAATTTATTTCCCTACTAGGATGTAGACATTAGCTTCCTCAAAATTTTGATCCCCAACATGTCTAGACGAGGTTATGCCTGTTAACAATACAATAAGAGGGATTGGCAGTTATACTTGTATTGTTTCTTTAGAGGTGAAGGTTGAATCATATAAATACTTAGTATGTGAATGAGGCAAGCTATATTAATTTAGTTTGTGTCTTAGTCATAAGATTTTTACTTTTCGTGATTATGCTTTATTAGATATTGTTCCGGACTGGGCCAAACCCTTCACCGGCTAAGGCCCGACCCACTTCCGCCTCTCAAGATACCAACTGCTGTACTACTAATATGACCAACGATCAGGATCAACCCTCCGTATCCAACGGTCCAGGTACGGCGTCTCGTCTATAAATAGATGTTCCGCCCTCCAAACCCAGGTACGATTTCACGCATACGATTCACAAGAACGCTAAGATTCTGCACACACCTGACCTTCCCCGAGCTCAACGCACCCGATCTCCCGAGTTCGGGCACGCAGAGCTCGGGCAATCACTCAAGCACCTCGGCACAGCCTCGAGATCGCATTCTTTATATCTTATTATCTCTCCATCTTTCACATACTGACTTGAGCGTTTGAGTGTCTTGCAGGTACCCCCCACCTGACGTGGACAGAGCTCTACCTCGGACGTCCGAGCTCCGCTTTCTAACTGCAACAAGTCATTGGAAGTAATCAAGCACTTAGCCCCAGGTTTGGAGCCTCATCTAGCCTCGGGAGCTTCACTCTAGTACTCCGGTACCGAACATTGGCGACCACAGTGGGAGCATCACCGCTTGCTTCCATCTCCCAAAAGTATCAAGCCCTCTCCGGACTAACTCACTTCTCCAAGAGGCATAAACACTCTTTAAGATTACGAAACCTTTTTTCCTACTATTTCGCAGGATTTCTCTTTTCCCGTTTTGCAGGTTATGCTCGCCTCCCAACCACGGCTTGAGCTTGAAGAATCTGCTCGCTTCCCAACCACGGCTTGAGCCTGAAGAATCTGCTCGCCTCCCAACCACGGCTTGAGCCTGAAGAAAATGCTCGAAGACATCGCTCGCCTCGCAAGCACGACTTGAGTTTCTGTCCGACCCCGGATATCCCCAAGGCACTTCTCCAGGACTCTCATCGCCGACCTCCGGCGTCTACCTCGATGATAGATCTTCGTCCGATCTTCTCATGATTTCTTTGCAGGTTTTCGCCCGCTCGGATCTCCCTTATGATCGCGGCGCCGAATCAACAGCCCACAGCGGCTCTAATAGCTCTCTGATCTCCGAGCCCCGCTCTCCACCACAGGCCGAAGGGTTCCCAATTTGGCCTCGTGCGAGCCAACCTCCCTCTGATCTCCGAGCTGACGAGCTCCATCTGAGGCTGAGGTCTTCCCAATTTCGCCTCGTGCGAGTCTGCAGCGCCCCTGATCTCCGAGCTCCGCGCTCCATTAGGGGTTGAAGGGCGGAGGTCCGCAGCGATCTCCGTTGGAGGAATTTTTGGAGAGAGGAGCCCGCAGCGGCTTTCTCATCTATGAAGACAATGGCTCGCAACGGCTCTCATCTTTTCTAGCTACGAAGCAGGGGGCTCGTGCCGGCCTTTTCCCTTCTTCAAAGCTTATTTTCAGCCCTATTGTCTTATATTGTAGGAATGTCTTAAGACCTACAGGCTTTCTATTGGCTACCTCGGATTTCGCTCTGGATTCGGGATCATGACATCCCCCTTATAAACGAGCAAGCCGTCCTACAACAGCTCGCGTTCTAATCTCGGTAATTTTTGCTACTATACGGACATTCGTTCAAAGCATGCATAAGGAACAGCGAATAATCAACAAAATTAATGAAGAACAAAAACAAATTGAAGACCAAAAAAAGGGGACGACGCCCATTGTATGTTACAATTAAAAATTGGCCCCGGACATGCCCGGGACCAAATCAAAGAAAAGCTCAAACAGAAAATCAGCGAGCCCCGCCTTCAGTTTCAGCATTCTCCTCAGTGTTGGCGACGACGACCCCTTCCTCAGCAGCAGGGATGGCGACAGGATCGTAGATCACTGTATCCCTATGAACTATCCTCCCATCTTCAGCCCTGTACTTGGCATCCAACAGGTCGGTGTTCAAACCAAGTTCCAGGACCAAGGCCATAGTAAGGCAACACTTGAAGCCGGACTGGGCCAAACCCTTCACCGGCTAAGACCCGGCCCACTTCCGCCTCTCAGGATATCAACTGCCGCACTACTAATCTGACCAACGATCAGGATCAACCCTCTGTATCCAACGGTCCAGGTACAGTGTCTCGTCTATAAATAGAGGTTCCGCCCTCCAAACCCAGGTACGATTTCACGCATACGATTCACAAGAACGCTAAGATTCCACACACACCTGACCTTCCCCGAGCTCAACGCACCCAATCTCCCGAGTTCGGGCACACAGAGCTCGGGCACTCAGTCAAGCACCTCGGCACAGCCCCGAGATCGCATTCTTTATATCTTATTATCTCTCCATCTTTCAAATACTGACTTGAGCGTCGGAGTGTCTTGCAGGTACCCCCCACCCGACGTGGACAGAGCTCTACCTCGGACGTCCGAGCTCAGCTTTCTAATTACAACAAGTCATTGGAAGTAATCAAGCACTTAGCCCCAGGTTTGGAGCCTCATCTAGCCTCGGGAGCTTCAATATAGTACTCCGGTACCGAACAAATATTTTATATATAGGGCTTGAAGTTATATGTATCTTCATGATTGTTTTATAAATATTATTGAGACGAGTCACCTAGCCTATGGAAGGCGAGGATGGTGGTCGGGTAATATTTTGTTTGTGATGTACTTAGCCTCAGAGGCGATGATGGTACTCTCTTGTGGTGTGAGGAGGAAAGGTGGATATCGTTTGCATTCTATTTTATGAAAGCATGCATCAATTAAGTTGTAGAAGGAGATTAGGTGGGCGGATTGTAGCCATGAATTGGGACGGTGGGGGCCTCGATAGGTTTAATCAACTTGGCCTTGGGGGTGATTATGCTCCGGTGTGGAAACTCCAATGACTCTTGTTGATCCCTTGATGTCGGGGCGTACTTCGAAAGCTGGGCAACCCTGACTAGTCACCTGACAATCTCATACTAGTGAGAGTGGGAAGCACCAAAGGCAACCAGTGAGGTGTTGCTCTTGAACTGAGAAGCTAAACATGTACTCCCAGTCTACTTTCCTAAGTTAGTGATACTGTACCACGTGCATATGAAGTAGCGACGGAGGATGCATTACATTGACATACTTTTACTTTCTTTTTTGTGACTATGTAGCATTGTGAAATCAAATGATTATTTCAAGGTTTAAATATATGTTACCCCCTTGCAAATATCCCAATTTTTCATTTACCCCCCTGTAAAATAAAAAGTTTTAAAATCAACCTTGCAAATAATAAGTGTTTCTAGTTACCCCCCCTGCGGGGGGGTAACCGTAAACTTTTTATATTTTGCAGGGGGGTAACCGTACATGGTTTTACCCATTATACACTACATAATCTAACAATAGGGGGGTGACCGAAAATTGTTTATATTTGCAAGGGGGTAACCGTAAACTTTTTTTTTTACAGGGGGGTAAATGGAAAATGTGTATATTTGCAAGGGGGTAACATATATTTAAACCTTATTTCAATGGTATGTCTGTGTGTAGTTTCTATCGCCTATTGTTGTTATACTTTTAACATGATGTAAGACGTACTCACCCCCTCTTTTGTATGTGTTTTCTCTGGTATGATGTGTGTGCAGGCTATGCTCAGGACAATATTGAGAAGTAGTGTTGAGGTTTTCATCCATGAGGATGTAGTGGAAAATAATTTTCTCACTTATGCGATTATGTTATTAGTCTTTGTTGGACTATTGTTAAATTCAATTGGGTTGTAAGGCTATGATATTGTGACATCGGGGTTGAGATTGATATTTGGGTGTTGAACTTATTTTTTTTTATTTTACCACGTATACTATTTTTATTTAAGGATGACTGTAACGTTTTTAAGAAGCCAAATTATTTTTATTTATGTTAAACTAAGATTTTGAAATGTGATGTGTGGTGACGAATTGATACACTTTTTCAGACGAAGATCAATTATCATTATTTTTATTATTATTATTAGTATTATTCCATTTTATTTTATTACTATTATCCCTTAAAAAATTACATTTTTTTTAGAATCCATTAAAAAATTATTTTGGGGTTTAGGGTGTCACAATAGGTGCCCTAAGGCGAGCTTGCCAGCATAAGGTGTTCTTTGCCTTATTCGAAGTCTTCCGCCAAGCGGAGCTCAGATCCGATAGAGAGAGGCAGGGCCACGTTGGTCTCTGTTGCAACCAGAAGTGTAGCTTGTTCATCCCAGTCACGGACTCCGTCAATGACTTTAAGTACAAGTTCTTCTATGTCAGGCCAGTGAACGAGAGGGGAAAGACCATCAAACCTCTGTTTCCCATGTCTTGGAGCAAGAAGAATTTTGAATGCGAGGCTGCTGGCTACGCTTACCTTACCTCTAACCTGTCAGGGGAGGAGGCCAGAACTTTTAATCTATAGCTCCGTTGGGTGGACAAGTTCCCCCAGAAGGGTAAGAAGATTGACTATAGGAAGATTTTAACCGCCGACGCCGAGTCGCCCGAGGCACTTTGGGTCGTCCTTGGTAGAGCTATTTTTAATGTTTCTCTTTATCTTCTATTTGTCTTTCACTCTCTGACGTTGCGGCCAATCCATCTTCGGATCCGGCCCTTGTTTCTTCTGTCGTGGGTGCTATGGCTAGCCAGGCCAACCTGTCGGTAGTTTTGAAGGAAGCCCCCGACCCTAAGCAGAAGGGTCCCATGAAGACGCCGCAGAAGCGCCCTCCTCCCAACTCAATCTTTGGAGGCAAGAGACTTCGTGTCACCCAATCCCATACCACTGTACTTTCCCTGGAAAACTTCAAGGCCTGTGCCAAGGCTGGGAAGCTCAGACGGAAGATGTTCATTAAGCGGAATGCTGAAGTCTCCAAGAGGGAACAAGGTACCCATTTCGAGGCCGAGAATGTACTGCTAGTAGGGGTGAGCAAGGGACGGGTTGGGACGGGTTACACTTGTCCCTTACCCGGCCCTAAATTTATATATGATCATTTTTTAGACGCTAACCCGTCCTTAGGCCCGAACAGACACGACATTCTTAGGGACAAAGTAAGTCTGGGTCTATTTAGGACGAGACGGGTTAGCTCGAAGGACAATTGAAATAAAGATATAAGGTGATCACTCAAGTATGACTAAAAGTTAGAAGTGATAAATTGAATCTTTTTAATATTTTATCATATATTCAAACTTAAAACATGAGTTTTACAATATTACTTTACAATAATGTTTCTAGTTTAACTAACATCAATTTTGATTTGAATATTTTATTTATAAAGATCTTATTACCAATGTAATAGAGTTAAAAATTAGAGTGAGGAGTGAGTAAGGGGCGGGTGGTTGGGATAGGTTATACTTAACCGTAACTCGTCCATAAATGTTGGTCGGGCCAATTCTTTAGATCCTAACCCGTCTTTAGACCCGAAGAAACCCAATGTTTTGCGGGTTTAATAGGATGAAGACGGGACAGGTCTTAGGTTTGAGACGGGTCTTGATCACCCCTAACTACTAGCTCGTGAATTGCTTTGTGCAAATGCCAAATTAACTGACGATTTGAAATCTCATACAGAGGCTCGGAACAAGGCGGACTCGCTAAGGCTTGAGAGGGATACCTTGCAAGTTCGACGGGACAGTCTCGCCAAGGACGAGGCGGAGATGGATGTGCTCAAAAAGGAGGGAGACGAGCTGAAGAAGAAGGTCAAGCTTGCTGGACAGGTGCTCGAGCTGAAGGGGAAACTAGAGGAGCTAAATACCCAAAACCAAGGCGTGAAGAATCAGATCAATGGCATCAAGGGGAAGGTGAAGGCCAAGGGAGATCTGGTCAGGAGCAGCCAGGAGGAACAGGATGAGGCCCTTGCCTTTAAGCAGAAGTCTGCCAAAGAGGGGGCCTAGATGGCTTTCAAGAGCTTAAAGAATGCAATTGATCAAGTCAAGGTCATGCATCCTGAGCTTGATCATTCTCTTCCCAACGCCATGTTTGTGGTGAGGGAAGGTAAGATCGTCAAGTTCGTGAAGGGCGTCGCGCCAAAGATTATCTACCCTGCTCCTCAGTAGTAATATTTTCTTTCTGAATCTTTTTCTTGGCGGCCTCAGTTGTTCTCGGGGTCACCTTTGGCTTGTATAATGAACTTGAGATACCGACCATTTCCGATATTATATTTTTGATGTACGCCGTGCTTGATTATTTGCGTTTTCATTTATGCTTGTGTATGTTTGTTCGGCGCTTGAGAGTGAAAATTTGAGGGCTGCTGCGAGCCCGACTTCGTGAGTGAGGCTCCCCTGTAGGGAGCTGGTGGGACATGATAGGCCCGACCTCACGGTGGAGGTCAATGAGCCACGCTAGGCTCGAGCTCGTCAATGATATTAAAAACCCCTTGCATGAAAAGTCTTTCCTACAACAAATATGTATTTCCAGCATGAAGAGTTAGCCCCCACTATTTTTTCTTTCGCCATGGGTTGTCACCTCTCAATCTTATTTCATCCCTCAGGCGTACTAGTATAGACATAATTTAATATATCTTCATCTCTATATAGTGATGCATCATTTCTTCTTCTTCGACCCATCTCTTAGATCTATCACCACAACCATTCACCGCCAAATCCTTTCACCTTTCTTGACATTGACCTCTACCCTGGCTTCGTTCTCCATAAAATTTTGATATGTAAAACATTAAAAGACCACATGTAACTTATAATAATGTAACCCTTAAAA
Organism: Astragalus glycyphyllos; assembly: GCA_963573325.1. Lineage (NCBI taxonomy): Eukaryota > Viridiplantae > Streptophyta > Magnoliopsida > Fabales > Fabaceae > Astragalus > Astragalus glycyphyllos. Next base: position 12,615,086 of record OY754314.1, on the reverse strand, counting down.
ATAAATATCTGTTGTGGACGTTTCCTGTTTTAACATCTATTTTTTTATTAGATAAGCAAAATATTTTACTGACGGAAGCACAAGCAGTACTCCACCGCGAGCAAAATATTTAACATTTGTTATTCCATTATTATTTGGCTTAAATATATGTTTTGCCTCTGCAAATATCACCATAATCCAGTTATACCCCTGTAAAAATAAAAACTTTAAAATTACCCTTGCAAATATAAATTGCTTACGGTTATGCCCCTCGGTCAGTTTCTCATCAAAAAAATAATTTAAATAAGGTTTAAATATATGTTTTACCCCTGCAAATATCACCATAATCCAGTTATGCCCCTGCAAATATCACTATAATCCAGTTATGCCCCTGTCAAAATCTTTAATTTTTCTATTATGCTGATATTTGCAGGGGCATAACTGGATTATGGTGATATTTGCAGGGGCAGAACATATATTTAAACCTTATTTAAATTATTTTTTTGGATGGGAAGCTGACCGAGGGGCATAACCGTAAGCGATTTATATTTGCAAGGGTAATTTTAAAGTTTTTATTTTTACAGGGGTATAACTGGATTATGGTGATATTTGCAGGGGCAGAATGCATATTTAAGCCTTATTATTTTAAGGTGTTTAAGGTTTATGAAAGTTTATAACACGGGTGTTAAAACATTAGTAATCCTTTAATCTGTAAGTTAAGTTTATTAAAACTCCGCTAGATAATGATGGAACTTAAAATATGTTTATTTGTTTACTTGAAAATAATAAATAAGCTTTTTTAAAAAAATACATGGTAGTCACATTGGTAGGTAAAAAATTAAGATGTGGGTCGTGGAAATGACAGAAATGACCATTGAAGATGGTTCAAACTGTTTGAACCTCTTCAACACTGATTGTTTGAATTTACTCAGCACTCCAAATGTTCTTCAACAACTCATCCTTGTTCAATGACCCAAAATCCTTCCCTGAACCTCCAATGTTGTTCATGAATTCGTCAACAGTCAGTGAGTAAATAGATGACCACCATGTTTTGGGAAAGTCTCCCGCCCTCGCCGTCAGTGGCCTCCCCGCGGCCGGTTTTCGCGGCAGCCCCCTGATCATTCCCAAAACCCATGAAATATATGCTTCTATTCCCATCCGGACCGACCGGTTCCTACATCCGCTCGACTCTTAAAGGACCTTCCCTGAAACCTGACCGATCGGCCAGGAATACCTGGCCTCTATCTCTCCCAGAAAGGAATGAAGCATAATCAGAGGGAAATATCCCAATTCTATTTTCTCAATACTTACTGTGTTATTCTATAAACTAGTGTTCGGCCCCTTCTCAACCAGAGAAACCGATCGTAACATTGGCACCCACCATGGGGCCTGGTAAAACCTCTCCCACGCCTTACCTTTCAAAAATCATCCCTAGAAACGACGATGACCACCAGGAATGGAACTAGCGCCTGGAGGAACTGATGAACAGAGTACAGTTCCTCCAGACCCAAAATGCAGATCAGCAGCATAGAAATGAGGAAGAATTGTGAAGAGTGTGTTGTGCAGGAGTACCTAGGCATCTCCTTTGAGATGAAGGACTTCAATGGCGTGTGGCCCCATGCGGACGACCCCATTGTAATCTTAGTCACCACCAGCGATTTCAAGGTGGAGAGAGTCCTGATAGATGGTGGAAGCTTAGCCAACGTAATCTATGGAAAGTGCTTTGACGAACTCAAATTTATGTCAAGCTTGCTGAAAGAGTATCTCGGCACCCTAGTAGAATTCTGAGGAGAACAGGTAGCTGTAAGGGGATATCTGAATCTCCGCACAACGTTCGGGGAGAAAGAGATTCAAAAACTGTAGTGCTACAGCATATGGTTATCCAAACACAGTCTTCTTACAACATGATCATGGGAAGACCGACACTTAACGCTTTCCTAGCAGCAGTCTCCTACCCTCACCTATGTGTGAAGTACCCCCTATCGGGTGGTAAGGTAGGAACAGTAAAGGGAGATCAAGCAAAGCGAGAAAATGCTATCCCGAAAGCGTCAAGGTCAAGCTGCTCCAGGAAGGAAAGAACGGCGACAGACTTGGTAAAACAACCACTACAAAGAAGGAGGACAAGAAGAAGAAGAAGTCGGCCATAGAGCATGAAAATACAAAGAAATCGGGCTGAAGGGGAAGACTGAGCTGGAAAGGCACTAACTCGATCCTCTAAAAAGAAGAAGAAAAAGAAAGAAAAAACAAAATGTACTTTTGTAAAACGGCCATGTAGGACCAATTGTACGAAAAATTAATAAAAGGACTGAATTATTTATCCTTGTCTTACAAGATCTAGAATGGACCATAATAACCCAGGCGTAAGTCCCGACAGGTAAGAAACTAGTAACGCCTCGACGTTACCCTTGGACAAAAAAATCAAGTCCTGATAGACAATAGGTGGGGCTGACGAGTCCTTGCCCTACTCGTGGGCGAACCTATTGGAATAAACGATCCTACCAAGCTCGCCACACCATAAGGAATCTCTCTAGTGAACCGGCACAACCAAATGCCGCAACATGACCGGGCAGTCACGTTGATTTATTGAGGCAATTGTAAAAGTCCCGACAGGTCGAGACTGGCGGAAGCCGACATACACCCTTGGGCAAAAACGTGGAGTGAATACGCTCCCGTTAAAGACCTAAGTCTCGACAGGTGGAGGCAGGCGAAAGTCGACATAAACCCTTGGGCACCGACCATTCTATGAATTAACAGCTATAAGCGACGGGAAGTGCCAGGTTCTCAGCCCATATGGCCCTAACCTTAACAAAACAAAATCAGTCTAAAACAGGTCTAGAGTTGAATCAAAAAATAGCAAGGGCAATGAGAAGCAAACAAACCAAACCAAAATCCAAAACATGGCACTTTAGGCACAAAGGACAAAATCCAAAACATGACACACAGACCTGAAAAGGGTCCAAAGAGGCACGTTGGCCGACCACACAAAGCAAAAGGAGTTAAAGGGTAGCCTTGTAGTCGAGCGAGTCCATCACCACATCTTGGCGTTCGACATCAACACTCGGTAGTTCAAACTCCGGTTCCCTAACCAGGCCAACCAGATAGTCACCACAATCAGAGGCTCCTGAGGACCAGTGATTGAGCAAAAGGGGACACTCTCAGCAGATTGCTGCACCTCTCTCTGGGCCTCCTCCTCCTCGGTCGGCGCATCCACTAGTTGGCCATCAACCACAATCTTGTCCAAATCCATGCCAGAAGTGTCAATACCTGGGTACAAGGCCCGGATCCGAGAAACACCAGTATTGAAGCCAATATCGAAGTTACCGACACGCTCTAGCTTGCACTCCTCATAGGCAACCCGCAGCAGTTGGTACCTCTCTGACTCCGGAACTACGTTCAAGTTTGTCTCAGCAGCCTCCAGCTTCTCATTGGCCAACCAAAGATCATTCTGCAAAGCTTTAATCTTGGTCGAAGATTCCTTTGCCTCCCTCACCATCTTCGACAACTTGCCCTCCAACATGCTCTTATTGCTATCAAACTTATGCACATCAACTTGGAGATCAACTATCTTGGCCTTGGCTCACTTCAAATCCTCTTCCAACCGACCATATTCCTCCACCGACTGCCTAAAGGAGGTCACCACAAGATGGACCATGAAAGAGCTCCATATTTTGTATGTTTTAATGGCCGCCATAGTAGGGTCGAACCCCATGGCACTAGCCTTCTCATGGTCACCCGGTCGGAGCACTCCATTCAATACTCGGTTGAGAGGGTACCGAGAATCCCAGGTCGTCTTAATAGAGGCTTCAGCAGTATCAGTTGTGACGATCTTCAGATGTTTGCCCCATGAAGGATCAGCAGGAGGATAGACAGCGCCAGCTTGAAATCCTTGGCGAAATTTTATTCAAGTTAAAGTCCAGTATCATTGGATTTGGTTGTATATTGCATGTGTTATTTAAGAAATAAGAAAAAGAAATATGCTTGGTGTTATTGACCACATTCATAGTGTTCTTCATTTTTCAGTATTTTTGTTCAGAACGACCAACTTGAAACAAATATGAAAGATTAAGGACCAAAGTGAGAATAAAAGATTAAGGACCAAAATGAAACCTAAATTGAAGATGAGAGACCAAAACGGGACAAAGACAAGATTAAAGACCAAAAATGAAACCTAGAGCAAAGATTAATGACCAAAAGTGCTATTTAGCCATTAATTAAAATATAATTAAATAACTATTTTAAGTGCATTATATATACTTATTTTTATAATGCACTTAAAATATAAATAAATGTTGTATTAGGGCTATAATTTAAGAAGGGCTCATCCTGGGTTGGGCCGTTATTTTACTTAACCCGTTGATAAGTCCTTGCCTTGTCTAACTATTAAAAGGTCGACTCCTCGTTCAATCCGTCGAACCCTAATTCATACCATAGCCATCATCGTCATAGAGTGTATTCTTCTCTCACACACTTACTCCTTACCTTCAACGTTTTACCAGGCTATGGATCCCGATAAACTCCAATTTAGTGTATTTTTAGAGACATTTTTGGGTCAATTTTAGAGCAATTATATATTAATTATATAAATCACTAACTTAATTTGCTCTTTATTTTGCAGAAAGAAAGAAAATATAAAAGAGATATAAAAGTCCTTTTTTGAAGCTATTAGGAATTTATATATATATATATATATATATATATATATATATATATATATATATATATATATATAAAGAAGAAGATCCTCTTGGTGATTTCAATTGAAAATGATGCACATGTGACTTGGAGAGAAAGAAAGAAGCATGGAGTGGATAGCAAGCAACACATATTTAGGAAGGATATAAATCCTAATATTTAGGGATTGAGATATCTTGCAATTTAAAGAGGAAACAATCTTGACTTGATCCCTAGCTTGGAGAGAGAAAGAAAAGTAACTAATATAAAAGAAGGGCTTCACTTGTGAATAGGAAAAGCCACACACCACATACAAAAAGGAGAGCTACACGGACGCGGCGGAGGGAGAGAAGAATTTTGGTACTCGTTCTTGACACCGTGAGAGAGCTCTGGAGCAGAATAAGGAGATTGAAGACAAAGATTAAGACTTTCTCTACATTCGGCTGCATGTTTACCGTGGTTTTTGGTAAACACCGCTAGTTTGAATTTTCTTCTGCTTGCAGGATCAACTAGTAAATCCTAAGACCATTTGTGTTAAAGTTTTTCCAGAAATTATGAATGTCTTACAGTTTTTAAAGGGAAGAATGAAGATAACTGTTAGTTTCGCACGAAACCGTCGAAGTCAATTCGGACAGAGATGAAGAGAGCAAATAAAAATGCAGAAAATTGCTTAAAGAAACAAAGTAAAATGCATTAATTGAAAAGAAAGTTGGTACACATGATCATACATTCTTCTCTGACTCGTTTTCTCTGTGATGTTGGAAGTTAGAGCGTGAGAATCTGTAATGAGTTTGTGACCCTTTTTTCCTATGAGAAACTACTATTTATACAAGGAAGGAAAACACTAAAACTAACTAACTGTACAGAGAATTTAAAAAAGAAAATTGCTTCAGCCTCGACTAGGGTAACTGCCAGAACTTCGACGGCGAGACCTGCTATTGAATCCCAGCCTTCTTCTCGTCGAAATATCACCCTTCAATTCTTGTTAAGTCTAAGGCTTTGTCGAATTTGCCTTCTGATACAACTCTTCTGTGTCGAAACCAACACCTTCTTCTGAGAAGACCAAAGTCAAACCCCGTTGACTGCATTTAATTTAGCCAGTCGAAATTACAGGCTAACAAATAGCCCCCCAAAAATGTCTTTTTCGACTGAAGCTTTATGTAAGGCAGAAAAAGTGACATTTTTGAAGATTCCCATTAACTGCTCTGATGAAGTCATTAACATCACGTTGCAGCATTGATGAGACGTTTCAGTGAAAAGTGCCTTTTGGCGCCACCGTTTCAGAGTTAGTGGGCCACATTTTGCATTGGAACTCCCCAGTACTCATTGCAAGTAACTGCTCCATTAAAGAGAAACCCAAAGGTTTCATCCTCTTACACTCAACGGCTATATAAGCTATCATTTTCTCTCCATTTTACTCTTTTCTGAAACCTTTGCAATCCCTTCTCTTCTCTTCTCTTCTCTTCTTCGCGAGAACACACCTGCGCTTTCCAAACTTAGAAACTCCAGAACTCCATTAATATCTTGCACTGCTCATCAATGGCGTCTTCGTCAGAAGCCCAAATTTATGCTTCTGGCAAGCAACAACTCTTTACTGAACCTGCTCTGATGGAAGAAGAAACAAAAATACTACAGTCTCAGGTGTTAATCCCTTTCCCTAAACCCTTGAAATATGCATTTTTAGGACCTCTTCTGTCTTCCAGTGATGACACTACTGAAATTAGGGAAGTTTTCCCAAGTTACCATCGATACAACCCTAGAATTTTTCCAAAGGAACCCTACGTCATGAACTTCATGAATAACCCAAGTAGAGTCTTTAGATCTTCACCACCAGTCGACAAAAATCATCTACCTTATCTCAACTGGCTCAGCAAGATAGAGTCGAAAAGGGGAAACATTTGGAAAGAACAAGGAATCTTTGACCTCATTCAGCTGTCGAAATATGGCCCAAAATACCAAAGTTCTATGCTCCTTGCGTCTTTACATTTTTGGGAACTCACCACTAATAGCTTACACTTAAAGTGTGGCATGCTTACACCAACTTTGTTAGATGTGGCTGCTATCACTTGCCTGAAACCAACGGGAGAAATTTTCGACCCTAGCACCACTGGCCACATCCACGAATTCGACTTCAAACGTCCCTCTTTCAAAGGATATATCGAAGACAACCACATCACAGACATTGATGAAGTTTCCGACACTGAAAGTATTGCTTTCCTTACTTTTTGGCTTTCATTCTATGTCTTCTATTCTTCTTCACTTCAAGTAGCCAAAATGTTCATCCCCTTGGCTATCCAACTACACGAGTGTCGAGATGTGAACCATGGACAACTCCTTCTAGGATCACTTTATGAAAGCCTACAACAAGGGGCTTACGCACTGAAAACCCTTAAACCTGAAGGAACACTTATAGTCTCTAGACCAATTTGGTTATTCCAATTGTGGCTTCTTGCCACTTTTGAGTCGAAACTCCAAATGTACATCCCAAGTGACTATACTGAGGTTGTTGAGCAAAGAAGCATCGAAGCGATAAGGCTTGCAATTTTGACGCCCAGAGAAATTGGAGTTTCTGAGAAAGACTTATTTACATCAGCATTCACAATGTTGTTGAACTGCGAAACTTTTATTTCTTCAATTTCTCCTTTCACCAAAAAAACATTTGGGCCAACTTGGTTCACCAGGATTTTCCAGCGACCTCAATGATCGAAGAAGAAGAAAGTAATCAGATTTGGGGAGCTTTGTTAGCTCCAAAGTTACTTTCTACAAGAATAGCGCCTGGTAAAGCTGCCACCATGTTTGGAGTGTACGCATATCATCCAAGTCTCGTCGCGCGACAATTTGGATTATGTCAGCTTCGACCGAGTCCTTTCTTTAGGTCTAGAAAAGACATGATCCTTCCAAAAATTGAGGAAGAATGGAAAGAATGTCTCAATAGCTTTGCCAATAAACCCTTTATTTTTGAACCTGTTGAATTTGAGCCTGTATTTGCTTGTACCAAAGACTTTTCTAAGTGGTGGAAAGATTACTTTATGAGTAAACTGGCTGATGTCGAAGAAACTACTCTGCTGACAAATCTAATTTCTGCTTTTCCTCTTCCGCAAAAACAGAAGACCAAGTCACAAGGTATGCACATTCAAGAATTTCGAGCCTTTCAAAAATATTTTGAAGTTATTTATGATCCAACAAATCTTAGTCAAACTGTTTCTCAAGCTGCAAGAGTTTTAAAAGAAATACGCTTTCGCTTTAGCGCACAATAAACTTAAATTTCCAAGTTTGCCAACCAGTAAATTGGCTTTATCACTTCATTCACCACTTCCTCCATGGTTTATGTGTGGCTCAACTTTAGCACTCAAATTTTTTTTAACAAACAAAACAGCTGAGAAAGTAGTATCGACTAAGTATGACATAAATACCTTTGACGGACATCTCCATCTTGACATTCAACATGTCCGAGTTTTATCCACCACCGCAGAAGGTGATACATAAGACTCTTAGAGCTAATCACCTCTTTTTCTATATGCTTTATTAACACATTTGTTGAGCATTTGCAGCCATTCCATTATCACCTGCTCTATCAGAAGAAACAACAACAACAACTGACAAGAAAGTGTCAAAGAAGCATACAAGCACTTTGTCGGAAGACAAACCACTCCAATCAAAGAAAACAGAGGTAAACATTTCATTATTCCTCTTTTAAATTGAATTACTGAACTCAATACTTATCAAATCTCTCATTTTATAAAGTAAGAAAAGATCAAATAGTTCAGCTACTACTACTCCTCCAAAGAAGAAGAAAAGGACTAGACAGATGATTGTGAGCGACGAATCAGAGGTCGAAACGTTTGAAAACTCTCATAACCTCTTTTCAACGCTTGTACATTTCTTTGCTTTTTACTAACATGTGTATTGAATTCTTTCAGTATGATGAGAGTCCAGAAAGGATTCTAAAGACTGCCTCCAAACCCACTCAATCAAAACCTGTCGAAAAGCAAACAAGAAAGAACGACAAGCCACAAGAGAAAGCTCCAGAAAAGGCTAAGAAGAAAAAGAACCTTCCAAAGCCCGCGAGCGCACATTCTCGCGTCGACGGAGACACCTCAAAAGTAACTAGTACACCTTCTACTTATTTCCTTTGATGATTTGAATCAGGATAACATATAACTTTGTCTATAAATTTTGAACAGGACCTTGCAAAACAAACCTGTCAAAACATCCATCAAACAAACAACAACAACTTCAACTCCCATTGTTTCTGCACCAATCAATGATCCAAAGGTCGAAGCAAAACTTAATGAAGATGACCTCAACATTGCAGCAGATGAAAGTACCCCAATGGCCCTTGATGATCTCCCTCTTCACCAGGAAACAACTGAGGTCCAAGACCAAGAGCATGGAGAAATTGATGTTACATTGACCGAGACTCATGCCCAAAATCAACCACAAAAGAAAAATGAAGAATTGGTTGAGAATGTCAGTCAAAATCAAACTCAAAGGGGTGAAGTTCACATGGCCGAAGGCAATGACCAAATTCAAACAGCTGGAGATGACATCATAATGGCTGAGCCAATTGTCAATGATCCAACTTCACCTCTGAGACAAATCGAAAAGAAAGAGGAAGAGAAAGAAAGTGATGAAGAAAGTAAGGAACCTAGTGAAGATGAACATAATGATGACAACATAGAGCATGTTGACGAATCTCCTACTAAAGAAGATGACTCGACTGGTCTCAAACTCTCGACTAGCACTGCATTGAGTGAAGTCGAATGGAAGGAAGTGAAGAGTAAGAAACCCCTTGAAGCTCTGCAATTACTGTTGAAGACTAAAACTTCAAGTGAGCGAAAATCAGTTTCCACGACCATTTCTGCGGGTGACCACTCTGAAAGTTCCAAGGTAAACCTGCTACAAGAACTTCGCACTAGAGTCCTTGAGATAGACTTATTTCAAGCAATCGAAGAAGACCATATGGTTGCTTTCAAGATCAAAGATCTGCTGCACAAACTCAACAATCCAACAGCCAGTAATTCTCTCATCGAATTTCTTGTTTCATTTGAACCTCTCTTGGAGCAAATCACAAGGAACCTTGAGAAGAAGAAGAACCATGCTTCACTTAAAGAGCGTGAAAGCACCCTGAAATTGGAAACATGGACTGCTGTCGAGGCTTCAAGAAACAAGATCTCTTCTCTACAAACCAAGGCAAAAGCTGACATGAAGGCTGTAGATGAATACGATGCTGAGATTGCTGGGTATCAAAAGGAGATTGAGAGATTGGAGTCAAAGATTAGGGCAGCAGAAAAGAAGAAATCCTCAGTCTTAAGGGAAATGAAGACTTCAGAAATTCTGGTAGCTGAAGTAAATAAGGAAGCAACCCATTGCATTGACCTCTTAGAAAAATTTGACGAACATGAAACCAAGGTCAACCAATTGGTCGAAGAAGAGAGTTTCATCAATACAAGATTCGAGCGAGCTAAGGCTCTGTTTGAGAATTTGAAAAACAATCTCGTCTTGTAATTTGCTGTTTCATCTTCCCTTGCTTTGGAACTTTTGTAATTTTATCTTTCACTTCCACATTTTGTACTTCTACAATAGCCTTTGTTGGCATTTAATATTTTTGACATGCCAAATTCGAGGTTTGCTCATCTTTGATCTTGCGTTATTTTAACTTCCTGCAAAATTGGCCTATACTTCTTTAAATACTTGCCATTTATTTGCAAAATTCGACCATCAGCACCTAATTCTTCAACTTCGTAAGCACCGTTAGTATATACTTGTAAAATGCGAAATGGTCCTTCCCAATTTGGTGACCATTTACCCAAAACTCTATCTTTTTTATCTATGGGTAATATGACTTTCCACACTAAATCCCCCAAGGCAAATGTTTTTGACTTAACCTTTTTATTATAATAAGCTCTAGCCACTCTTTCTTTTTGCCTTATAAGAACATCTAACGCATTTAGTCTTTCTTCGTCTAAATCAACCAACTCATCTAACATCATATCCCAATAAGAATCTGATGGAATTTCGAATTGCCTTTGAATTCTAGCTGCGTCGTGTCCAAATGTGAGTTTATAAGGAGTAGTGTTAATTGATTCTCTAGGAGAATTTCGACTTGCCCACAACACTTGATCAAGCGTTTTATGCCAATTTTTAGGCTTCTGCCCAATGTGTTTCTTAATCAAATTGATAATAATTTTGTTGGCCGCTTCTACTTGACCATTAGCTTGGGCATAGTATGGTGTCGAAGTTAATAACTTGAAACCAATTTCAGAAGCAAAATCAACCATTTTTCGACCAATAAAAACTGTTCCTTGGTCTGTAGTAATGGTTTCAGGAGTACCAAACCTATATAAAATGTGGTTTTGAATAAAATTTATTACTGCTTCCTGATCTACACTAGCTAAGGGAACAGCCTCCACCCATTTGGTAAAATAATCTATTCCCACTAAGATAAAACGATGCCCTTTCGACGAAGTTGGTTTGATTTCACCAATCAAATCTAAATCCCAACCTCTAAAAGGCCATGGTTTTACTATTGAATGCAATTCACTTGGAGGCACATGTTGTATTCCTACGTGTTTTTGGCATTCTTGACAACCCTTGGCGAAATATATGCAATCTTTCAGCATAGTTGGCCAATATACTCTTTGTCGAAATAAAAGCCACTTCATTTTGTGACCTGCTTGATGAGATCCACAAGCTCCACTATGAGTATTGGAAATTGCTAAATATGCCTCACTTTCATTAAGACATTTCAATAACACTCCTTCAGGAGTCTTTTTAAATAACTCATTCCCAATAATAACATAACTTAAAGCTCTATACTTGGTTTTCCTATCAGTCACTCTCTTTGGATTTTCCAAATATTCGACAATTTGCGTTCGCCAATCATCATTCGACATATAGTCAATGGCAAAAATTTCAACTTCAAAATTTTCGAAAGTTTTAAAATTTTCCACCAGATTTAACATCTCTGCCCCCTCAAGTTTTGTCGTTGACAATTGGGCATTGGATGGACCTGTCGAAATCTGTTTGTGTTTGATTTCTATTAGCTCTAATAGCTTTTCTTTTGAAACTTTGTATCCTGATGCTATTTGTGCCAAATCGTTTGCCTCTTGATTTTCCATACGAGGCACGTGTTTTATGTGAACAGTGTCAAATCTCTTTAACAACGTATTAGCAATGGCAAAATACATTATTAAGTTCTCGTTGATGCATTTGTATTCTTTTGTTAACTGTTTCACAATTAGTTCTGAATCTCCTTTGATTTCGACATGTTTTGCCCCCAATCCTAACAAGATTTGAAGTCCTGCTATTAAGGCTTCGTATTCTGCCTCGTTGTTGGAGCACGTCCCTTCAATTTTAAACTTATACTTTGTTGGTATCTTTGTTGGTGAAATTATTAACACTCCAATTCCAACACCATTTTTGTGGCTTGAACCGTCGAAGTATAACTTCCAAGGTTGGGTTTCCACCAAATTTATTGTATTTTCGACCACTGAATGGTCAACTATGAAGTCAGCCACTATTTGACCTTTTATTGCTTTTAATGGCTGATAAGTCAAAGAGAATTTAGAAAGAGCCAAAGCCCATTTACCTATTCTACTATGTAAAATTGGTTTCGACAGCATATGTTTAATAATATCATAATGCGAATAAACATACACATCAAAAGGCTTTATGTATTGCTTCAATTTTGTACAAGAGAAATACAAGCATAAACACAATTTTTCTATAGGATGATACCTAGTTTCTGCATCATTTAAAATTCTACTGAGGTAATAAATGGCTCTTCCGACACCATTTTCATCTTCTTGAGCTAACATGCTTCCTATAGAAAATTCTGAAGCTGCTATATACAATTTCATTACTTTATTCCTAATAGGTGGTAACAAAATTGGTGACTTCATCAGATATGTTTTAATCTCGTCGAAAGCTTGTTGGTGTTCTGCATCCCACCTAAACACATCTTCCTTCTTTAGTCGAAGTAATGGCGAAAACGCTTGAGTCTTGCCACTTAGATTTGAAATAAATCTTCTAAGGAAATTGATTTTTCCTAATAATGACTGCAATTCTTTTTTGGTCGAAGGAGCTTTCGTTTCCAAGATTGCTTTCGTCTTGTTTTGATTGATTTCAATGCTTTTTTTTTGTGTACAACGAAGCCCAAAAAGTCACCTGCACGATCACAGAAGGCACATTTGAGTGGATTCATTTTCAATCCATATTTTCTCATTCTTTCAAATGATTGTCGAAGATGGTCTATATGACCAATTCTTGAAGAAGACTTAATTACAATATCATCTATGTACACTTGCATAAATTTTTCAATAAAATCATGGAACATAGAATTCATTGCCCTTTGGTAGGTTGCACCAGCATTTTTTAGTCCAAATGGCATTACAACCCATTCATAGACACCTAATGCCCCTGGGCATCGGAATGCTATTTTCGACGTATCTTCTTCAGCAATATATATTTGGTTATATCCAGAATAACCATCAAGCATACTTAGGTATTCATAACCTGCTGCTGAATTCACTAGCATTTCTGCCACTGGCATGGCATATTCATCCTTAGGTGTAGCATTATTTAAATCTCTAAAATCTATACACACTCTAAGCGTTCTGTTTTTCTTAATTACAGGAACTATATTAGCAAGCCATTCGACATACCTGGCAGTTCTGATGAACTTGCTCTTTAGTAACCTTTCTATTTCTGCTTTGATCTTCAACAGGATTTCTGGTGCAAATCTTCTTGGTGTCTACTTCACTAGCTTCTTTCCTGTTCGAATTGGTAGTCTTATCTCAACAACGTCACGACTCAACCCCGGCATTTCATTGTAATCCCATGCAAAGCATTCTTTGTACTCCTTTAGCAATTCGACAATCTGCACCTTCAATGCTTGATCAATCTTAGTACTTATATATGTTGGCCTTTTCAAGGAGCAATCTCGCAAATCGATTTCTTCTAAGGGATCTTGTGCTTGGATCCTTTTGGTCGAACCCATTGGATCTTTTCAAAACCTAAAGGCTCATCATCATAGACACAATCAAGCCTCTGGTTTTCGACAACATTGTCTCTATTTTTGTCCTCAACGGCTTCAGCAACTAATTGATGTTGTAATTCAGCTTCTAAAATCGCTTTTTGCTTATTCTCGGCCACGTAGGCCGTAATTCTATCCCATGCAGTGGGCTTATCCATAAATAACTATTTATGGGTGTCATACCCTAATTTTGTCCGCCTAGGTTTAAAACCCTAATTTTCCGCAAAAAATAAAAAAATTGAGAAGTGTGGTTTTATTTTGAAGAGTGAAGAGCATTGTGCATGCATTTTTGGGTTTTAAAAGTCATTCTAGGGCTTTTAAATTCATTGTTAGAGTGGAAATGCATTTGTTGTTAAAAAACAAGGTTTTTAGGGCAAAAGGGTATTTTGGTCATTGTCAAAAATAAGATAATTTCTCATCAAGAATCATTGTGCAATTTTAGAGGAAATTATTTGAAGCAAGACACCCTTGGTCATATATTTTTTGCGCATACATGCACGCAATTGCATAAAAATTCAAATTCAAAAAAAGGCATCAAAAAGGAATATTCTACAAAAATTTCAAGATGAGGTTTTTATGATATTTTTGGTCATGGTGATCTCATAAAATGGCATATTCCTAAGATTCCTAGTATGTGGCCTAAATTGGGTGTATTTTTGTACAATTATCCTAAGAAGAATAATCAAAAATGAAGGGATAATGAATTGGTCATATAATAGTACAATAGTACAAGATGACAACTTGCAAAACTTGGGCACCACTCTCCCTTGCTATTTCGAATTTCACCCTCTCTATTCTCTCATTTTGTGTTTTCTCAATGTCCTCAATCCATGTGAGCCTCAATCCTAGCCTTTGATTCAAAATTAAAATCAAATCCTAGAGCACAACTAGTGCATATTGACCTAAATACCCTCAAACCTAGATGCATTCTATAAATACCCTATTAACCTCACCTCTCACAAGGTTTTGGCTCACAATTCACACTCAAAACCCTAGCACACAAACCTCTCCTCTCCTCTCTTCCTTTGGCCGAAACCACCCCCTCATTCCCTCACCTCATTTCTTCACTTTTTTCACTTCAAATCAACATTCTAGTCCTAAATCCTTCATCATCCTTGCATTCTCTTCAAAGATCCATCTTCAAATCTCAAGAATCAAGCTCAAGATTGAAGATTAGAGGGTTGATTCAAGTGGTTTAGTGTTCATTCACCTTATTTCTTTTGCTATTCTAGCTTGGAGTTGAGGTATACTCTCACTTTTAACATCATCAAAATTTTAGCATAAAAAATGTAGATCATCAATCTATTTTTGCATATCAAGCATTTCTTTGCATTTTAGTGCTCTATTTTTTGTTGAAATGTTGATATAATTGCTGTTGTTGAATGAGAGATGTGTTTCAAGCATTTTGACAAACACTTTGGGAGGTTTGGATGCTTGAAATGCATCTCTCTCTTGGAATAAATTGTGTGTTTGTGCTATTTGCATTTTAGTGCTCTATTTTTTTGATGAAATGTTGATATAATTGTTGTTGTTGAATGAGAGATGTGTTTCAAGCATTTTGACAAACACTTTGGGAGGTTTGGATGCTTGAAATGCATCTCTCTCTTGAAATAAATTGTGTGTTGGTGCTATTTTCATTTTGTGCTTGCATTTTCATGAATAAAATTGTGATTTGGGATTATGTTTCATTTCGCATATTGTAGAAAAATTAGGGTTTGTGTGATTTTAGTGCATTCCTTTGCTTAATCATGTAAATCCTTGCCAAAAAGTTTGATCTATGTCATTTGCTTGCATGATTTTGTTGCTTTCAAAGAATAAAATGAGGTTTTAGCTCTATGTTGGTGTCGCATTTCATGAGATAATTAGGGTTTGTGCTTGTTTTTGTTGCTTGCTTTGAAAATCACGTTTGTGTTGATGATTTGGTAAGAGGATTTGACACTTATGCACTTGTGCATATCCCAAGTGTTAAAGATTATCTAAAGGGATTCAACACCTTAATTGTATATGCTTACGCTTGCATTGTTGATTGTTTTGTTTGCAACTTGTTAAAGTTTACACTTTGGTTCTTGATTTGGAAATTGATTTGAATTCTCCACTTCTTTTTCTTTTGGATGCCACGCCATCCCAACAAACTTTTGTGATCAATATCACCCTCCAATTCTTTTCCTCTCTTCCTCAAGTCATTTCTTTTTCCAATTTATTTTCCAAATTAAAACTTTTCTTCAAATTGTTTTTCTATAGCAATCGAGTTTTTTCAAAGATCAACAACAAACCTTTTTGAAAATTCATAAGGAGGCAAGTCGGGCGTACGGCCGGTGTTGTCTAGCGTCCTAAGATCGGAGCTGTACAGCTCAAACATCTTGGGATACTTATGAGAATCAAAACAAGTAATTAACAACTTGAACCCTATTTCAAAAAATGAGTAAGGAATTGAGTCGGATGTACATCCGGTATCGGTTAGCGTCTTAGGGTTAGCGAGCTGTACAGTTCGTGCAAGCCTAAGATACTTGCTCAAATAAAAGCAACCAACCTCACAACCAATCTTTTTCTTCCTTAATCAAAAAATATTTTCAATAAGTAGGGGGCACGTCGTCTGTACATGCGGGGTTGTCTTTGTTCTAGGTCTAGTGGACTGTACAGTCTAGGACCGAAAACCCCTACAATAAAAAACACCAACACAAAGTTTCTCGACTAAGGAGAACTACGTAAGCTTTGAATTCTCCATCGCACCGGGAGATACGTAGGAGCGGGTCACATCCTGTCAAGCACACTTTTAAAAGATAATAAAAAGATTCTTCTTTTCCCCCGTTTTCAAAAACACTTTTCTCAAATAAAAAAAGAAGTAGAATGAATTGTTTCAAATCAACTCTGTCATAACCGCACATCAAGTTAAAGGTTCCCTTTCGGTAGAAAGGAGGTGTGGGGTGCTAATACCTTCCCCACACCTAACCGACCCCCGAACCTACATCTCTAGTTCTCAAAGGGCCACCCGCCTTAAAAAGGACCCTTTTTCAATGTTTTGGTCCCTAAATAAAAAATGTTGATGGCGGCTTCACAAATTTTCACGTTGTACGATGAAAGGTCCAATCCGGATTTTTCGGGGTGCAACAGCTGGCGACTTCACTGGGGACTTTCTTTTTTTAAAATGAGGGTCAGGCCTAATTAACTTGATGTGCGGTTTAATTGTTTGATTTGAATGTGATTGTTCTATTTCTCTCTTTTCTTCTCCTTCTTTTTTTCTCTCTTTCTGATGTTTGAATGTTCTCTTGCATTCTCGTGTTGTTATGTTGCATTCATGTGCATTTGACTCTTCTTCTTCTATGTTCGCTTCTTGTTCCTTCTTCTCCTTTCATCTTCTTTTGTTTATATGCTTAATATGATCATGCATTTCTCCAATCCCCATGTCCCCTTCTTCTTTGCTCCCTTTCTTCAAGGTAAGCTCATGCATCATTCCCCCAATTCTACTATGATCCCTTCTTCTATGCTCCCTTTCTTCAAGGTAAGTTCATGCATTCCCCCGATTCTATTATGACCCCTCTTCTTGGCTCCCTTTCTTGAGGTAAGCAGTGCATATGATTGTTGTTGGAACCCTAGGTTAGTTTACTTGTTTGTATTGAAATGATATATGCTTGCAAAACCCTAGGGTAGACGACTCTTTGTATGGACTGTTTCTGGATTTTCTTTGCAGGTGGGGGGGTATGTTTGTCGTTGTGCTCCTACACACACGTTGCACTCTTTTTACCTTTATTTTTTTTGTGAGACAGCCCTATACCCGGGCTAGAGCATGTCTTAGGCTAGAACGAAGTCATTAGTGGCTGCTCACTGGACGTACGTCTTGTTGGGTGGTTGCGAAGACTTCACCTAGAGTTTGGCTTTGTTTGATGATACCATCACTTGGACGTACGGCCCTGTGATCGGTGGTCTCAGATGAGGTCGTTGGCTCTAGGAACCTTATTTAGGGTCCTTCTTTTAGTGCTATCCTTGAAGTGTGTACCCGTAGAAATAGCCATAGACCCTGTCGCTAAGAAACCTTGTAGGACACAAAGGAGCTGCATACCCCTGCATCTGAATAAAGATTTTAGCAAATAAACCGAAAATTTTCAAAAAAAACTGTATTTGAATTTCTAGCTTTTGAAAAACTGTTATGTTGAAAATATATATATATTTTTTTTTTCATCATGCATCCATTCATACACTTTGCATGCATTCTCACCAGTGCCGGGGAAATTGTAGATACCAAAAAAAAAAAAACGCATTTTGCATCGCATGCATACACATATACTTATGCATCCATTCATTTCATGCATCCATGCATCTATTCATTCAGGCTCTTACACAATAAATATTTAAACAAACAGAAAAGGCAAGCTGGTTCGCCATCACCGTTACTACACTCGTCTACAGGCAAGACTCATGGCAGAGAATCAAGAAAGTCCAGACATTGAGATTGAGAGTTACCACTCGGGTCCGGATGATCCGGTTATAGAGATACTCAACCCCGAGCAGCTAGCTCAAGAAAACCGGGTTTTGAAGGATAAGGTAGGGGCTATGGAGGCCCAGATGGTTGAAATGATGGGTATGCTGAGGAATCTGAAAGGTGGGGCCAGTGCTGAGGCCACCGCAGTTGTAAACCCTGATGGAGTTGTCACCTTCATTCCCCCTCCGAGGCCTGTTAATACTGCAACTACTATTCCTCCTCCGGGAACAGGGATCCCTCATTTTGTCCACTCTCCAGGGGCAAACGGTCAGAGCCATCTAGCTGCTCAGAGGTACCCGTGGGGAATGCCAGTCGGTTATACGCCTCAAAATGTTGAATCCAATCCAGCTGGGGTAACAGGGCCAAGTCAGGCTGCTGTGGTCGTACCTGGTGGAGTTGTTGGTAGACCACAGGTCCACGCTTTTAATCATGATGCTGCGCTACAGAGAAATCCACTCAGTCCTACTCCTTGGATCACTACCAATCCTCAGAATGTTGCGTATCAAGTAGGAAGTCCCGCTCAGTTTGGGCGAAATTATTATGGCATGAGTAGTCATCCTCAGGGGCATGTGTTTGAAAACTCTCAACCCAGAGACCAGTATCGTGTGCTTGAAGAACGGTTAAGGGCTGTGGAAGGTACAGGTGTTAGAGTCAAGGATGCCCGTGATTTGTGTCTCATTCCAGATATAGTCCTTCCTCCAAAGTTTAAGGCACCTGATTTTGACAAGTACCGGGGTGCTGGTTGTCCATCAAGTCATATAACCATGTATTGCCGAAAAATGGCTGCGCATGCTAGTGATGATAAGCTGTTGATCCACTGCTTTCAGAATAGCTTAGCTGGGGCATCCTTAGACTGGTACATGCAGTTACAGTCTTCCGACATCCATAGTTGGAAGGACCTCTCAGAAGCCTTTTTGAAACAGTACCAGTACAATATGGATATGGCTCCAGATCGATCTCAGTTACAGCACATGGGCAAAGGAGATAAAGAATCTTTTAAAGAATACGCCCAACGGTGGAGAAGTACAGCTGCACAAGTAAAGCCATCACTAACAGAGAAAGAGATGGTATACATGTTCATGGAAACTCATCCGGCAATCTACTACGACAGACTGATAGGGAGTGTCTCGTCAAATTTCTCAGACATGGTAGTTATTGGGGAAAGGCTTGAAAACGGTTTGCGTAGCGGGAAGATCGCCAACCACTTTGGTAGTTCAGGTAGTTCAGGCAGTTCAGGTGGACAAAGAAAGCCCTCTTCTCATTTCCCTAAAAAGAAAGAGGGAGAGACCAATGTAATTTCCGGAGGAAATCCATCTTTCAGTACTCCACCGCAGACGGTACCATTCTCGGCACCAGTGCAATCTCAACGAGCCAATGATGGTTATAAAGCCCCGAACTACCAGTATAAGAAGCGCGTCAGTTTTGATCCAATCCCGATGACTTACACGGAGCTGTTCAATCATCTGGTCTCCAAAAACCTAATCAACACTCGCTCGATGAAGCCTCTCCAGTCTCCTTTCCCTAGGAGCTATAATGCCAATGCTACTTGTAGTTTTCATGAGGGTGGAATCGGTCACACAATGGAGGACTGCAAAGCTTTTAAGCACGTAGTTTAGGACTTAATCGACGCTAATTGGATTTCTTTCAAACAGAATAGTCCAAGTATAACTACAAATCCACTGCCAGGACATGGGAATCCGTCGACCAATGCAATAGAAGATTCTACTGGACAGGTGATAAGGGAGGTTGAGAAAATTAAGACTCCTTTGGATGCCATTCACGCTGAATTGTGTCGATTTGAGGTCATTGAGAAAGGTTGTTGTCAGGAAAATGGGTGTGCTGATTCCCTGTGTAAGGGGCCTGTGAAGTTTTTAAGCAGATCTTGCAAGACTTGATGGACCGCCGTGTAGTTCAGGTAGTTACTTTTGAAACAGAAGAAAGTGTGATGACCCTTCAGTCTAATAATGGCAGAGAAGTCAGAAGGCCAATTGAGATTTTATATGATTACAATCCGAGGCAAGTTCAAGCCAAAGCTCAGCCCATAGTCATTCAGTTCCCTGCTCCCTTTCCATATGAGAAAGATAGTGCTGTGCCCTGGAAATATAGCACTTTGCCTCCAGTGGAGAGTTCTTCCAGTGCATCTGCTGTCACCAATATATAAGGAGTGGGTAGAATGACGAGAAGTGGCCGTATGTATGCTCCGGAAACTCTTCGGGTTGAAACGTCTAAAGATGCTGAGGATAGGGTTAGAAAAGGAAAGGAGAAAGTATCAGAGGATACCCAGGGCAAGAAAGTAACAGAACAGGAAGCCAGTGAGTTCTTAAGGATTATCAGACAAAGTGATTATCAAATTGTTGATCAGTTGAAACAAACTCCAGCCAAGATCTGTATGCTGTCGTTACTGCTCAGTTCAGAAGCTCATCGGACTGCCCTGATGAAAGTACTCAATGAAGCCCATGTCGCTGAAGATATCTCTGTGTGTCAGTTTGATGGGATTGTAGGAAACATCGTGGCAGCTAATCATTTGACTTTTGCTGACGATGAGTTACCCCCAGGAGGAAGAAAGCACAACCAGGCTCTGCATATCTCCGTCAAATGCGGAGACTATGTGTTGGCTCGGGTTTTGATTGATAATGGGTCCTCACTAAATGTCATGCCGAAGTCCACCATGGACAAAATGGATGTGGACTGCTCTCATATGAAGCCTAGTTCGACGTTGGTGAGAGCGTTTGACGGGTCGAAGAAGGAAGTGCTAGGGGAAGTGGAGTTCCCAATTCAGAATGGACCGGAGACCTTTTATGTGAATTTCCAGATCATGGACATCACTTCAACATATAGCTGCCTGTTGGGGAGACCGTGGATTCACATGGCGGGAGCTATTCCCTCTTCCCTACACCAGAGGGTCAAGTTTGTGGTAGATGATAAGATTGTTGTTGTGTTTGGTGAAGAAGAAATGTTAGTCAACAAGCCATCCCCATTCCGTTATGTGGAAGCCGCTGAGGAATCTCTGGAGACCTCCTTTCAGTCCCTTGAAATTGCTAATGCTGTATTCGGAGGGAGCAAGCTTCTGTCACCAGGGTCAAAATTGTCAAGGAATGAGGAAATGGTCGCCAAGATCATGTTAGACCAAGGATACAAGGTGGGATGTGGTTTAGGCAAGACTGGTTAGGGGATTCTTGCGCCTATTCAACTGAAGGAAAATCGAGACCGTTGTGGGTTGGGGTACCATCCTAATCATGCCGAGAGAAAGGGGATGGCAGAGGAAAGAAAGAGCAGGTGGTTGGCCAAACTGAGAGGCCATGATCCTTGGTCAAAAAAGATCCCTATCTGTGATATTCGCCAGAGCTTTAAGAGTGCAGGGTTGCTGGACCCTAATCAAATCGCTGCCATTGGGGATGGTCCTGGAGCTGAAAAAGGTGATACCAGCCTAGTCCGCTGTTGCCTTGCCGGTGAAAAGTTGAAGAATTGGGAAGCTGCTGATTTTCCCGTGGCTTTTAATTCAAAGTAATAATTTGTAATGCACCCCTGTGGCTCTGCCCAAGGCCATAGGATAAGTTGTTAGGGGCACACATGTTTTTATCTTCATTGCTATCATCATCAATAAAAAACGTTGTTTTTGAAATTCATCAATAAAATCATTTCCCTTAATTTCATGTGTCTTCTCCGCTTTATTTTATTTTGCCTGTTTGTTTCGCCTTTCATTCTGCTTTTTGCCTCTGCAAATGCAGATCAACAATAATTATCTCTGAAAATAACAATGCCGATGATCCATATTTTGACTTTGATCATCCAATTAATCAAACTGAGGGAGATGTTGAGAACAACTGGGAAGCTCCTCCAGAACTAATGAGATTAATGGAACAGGAAGAAGGGGTCATTCAGCCTCACGGAGAATCAACTGAGGTAATCAACTTGGGTACAGATGAGAACAAGAAAGAAGTTAAGGTCGGTACCGCAATGAACGACAGTGATCGTATGAAGTTAATTCAGCTCCTGCGCGATTACGTTGACATTTTTGCATGGTCGTATCAAGATATGCCTGGGTTGGATACCGATATTGTTGTGCACAAGTTGCCAGTAAAGCCAGAATGCCCGCCTGTAAAGCAAAGACTGAGAAGAATGAAGCCAGAGATGTCGTTGAAAATCCGGGACGAGGTAAAGAAGCAGTTTGATGCCGGGTTTCTAGCGGTTGCCAAGTATCCTCAATGGGTTGCCAATATCGTCCCGGTTCCGAAGAAGGACGGGAAAGTCAGGATGTGTGTCGTGGGCATCAGAAAATGACAAGAGAACGCTCAGAAGGCTGTCGAGGAATTTCTTCCTGAATGGTGAAGTTCTCTACAAGAGAAATTATGACATGGTTCTCCTAAGGTGTGTTGCAAAAGAGGAGGCCGAAAAGATTATGAAAGAGGTCCATGAAGGCTCATTCGGGGTTCATTCCAATGGACACACCATGGCTAGAAAAATCTTAAGAGCCGGCTATTATTGGCTGCAAATGGAATCTGACTGCTACAGCTTTGTAAGAAAGTGTCACAAATGCCAAATCTATGCCGATCATATCCATGTACCACCTGCTTCATTAAACGTTCTGACTGCTTCTTGGCCATTCTCAATGTGGGGGATGGATGTCATCGGTCCTATCGAGCCAAAAGCATCAAACGGGCATCGCTTCATCCTTGTCGCCATTGACTATTTCACCAAGTGGGTTGAAGCTGCCTCATACTCAAGCATCACTAGCTCTGTGGTCGTAAAGTTTGTGAAGAAAGATCTGGTTTGTCGTTACGGCCTTCCAAACAGGATCATCACCGATAACGGCAGCAACCTAAACAGCAAGATGATGAAAGACCTGTGCACAGAATTCAAAATCCAGCATCATAATTCTTCCCCCTATCGACCCAAGATGAATGGGGCAGTCGAAGCGGCCAACAAGAATATCAAGAGAATAGTTCAAAAGATGGTGGTAACCTACAAAGATTGGCATGAGTTGCTTCCTTTTGCTTTGCACGGATACCGCACTTCAGTGCGTACCTCAACTGGGGCAACCCCTTTTTCTCTAGTATATGGGTCAGAGGCAGTCCTCCCTATTGAGGTTGAAATACCCTCCCTGCGGGTATTGATGGAAACCAAGTTGGAAGAAGCTGAATGGGTACAAGCTCGTCTGGATCAGTTAAATCTCATTGAGGAAAAAAGAATTGCAGCTTTGTGTCGTGGACAGCTGTATCAACAGAGGATGAAGACGGCCTTCGACAAGAAAGTTTGCCCTCGAGAGTTCAACAAGGGAGATCTTGTGCTCAAAAAGATATTGCCCATTTAGAGCGATCCCCGAGGAAAATGGACTCCCACTTATGATGGACCTTATGTGGTCAAGAAAGCCTTCTCTGGAGGAGCACTAATACTCACCAACATGGACGGTGAAGAACTCAAAAACCCAGTCAATTCAGATTCGGTGAAGAAGTATTATGCCTGAAAGAAATAGACGAAAAAAGAGAAAGATAAGCCAAGTAAGAATTAGCTCGCTAGGTTGAAAACCCGAAAGGGCGGCCTAGGCAAAATCAGAGCGACCCGGTGGATTGAAAACCCGCAAAAGGGCGATCCAGGCAAAAATTAAGGTCAGAAAACTTGGGCATGAAAATAAACAAGGGCATACAGCACTCCCGAAGGTTTGGATAGAGGGGTGATCAAGGTCAAGGACATAAATGTTTGGCATTGTTCCACAGAGACGGACATTTAGAAACTAGCTTTTCTCTCTTTTTCGTGTCTTTTTGCAGTTTAAATTTTCAAATGTATTGAACAGTCGGCGTAACTTTTTGTACGACCGGTTTCCACATCAATAAAGTTCAATTTTTCTCATATCTGTTTGCTTTTCTATTTTCTGCTTTTTCAGCTCAAAATAAACGTTTTATGATGATGGTAATACTGAATTGTAAAACATGTGCATAAATCCTAGAGCATTGCAATCATTGCGAAATCCCCAAAAGTCACGGGAAGGAAGTGATTCCTCAAAAACAAATTAATGTTGCAAAGAAAATAATTGCGCCCATCAAACACTTCAGATGGCAAATCATAAAGCAAACCTGCACCCGGCCCGTGCGCCGCAGCAACTCTAATAAGTTCCCCAGTCTTGTTCCATGAGTGTCACGGGTCGGTTGAACCAGCAAAAGAATAAGCCTTTTATTAAAAAAAAGAAGAGCACAAAAAAGCAAATGATCAAAAAAAAAAAGCTGATCAGGCAAAAAGAAGAAAAAACAAATGATCAGAAAACAGAAAGCTGATCAAAAGAAGAATTAAAAGATGAAAGAAAAAAACAATCAAAGCTGAAAGAAAAGCATTCCCCAGCATTCATCATTCACCCAAAATCATCGCATCGCATGCATTCGCATAACAGGCCTTTGCATAACATGCATTCATTCCATACACCATGCATTGCATCTGCTGACATGTGCAGGTACCGCCAACCTGAGAAACCTGAAGAAAAGTCCTGCGACCAGAGCAGGCACCCCTGGATCAGTGCGGTAGCATTGACCAACTAAAGAAAGCTAATTGGATTTGCGGATCCCCCTTTGGACCCACGTGTCCCCCAGAAGATTGACTTCACTTCGTATCCGAGCTGCGAGTAAGTCCCTTTGACCTCAATAGGTCCAGTCGAAAAGGATAGCTATGTTGGCCTAAAACATGGCGCAGTCCTAGGGAAATATCGAGATCTAGACTTGATATAGTACCCTCCCCCGGTCGCTCGAAAGACCACCCCTTTGAGCCCACGTGCTCCCCAGGCCCAAGTGCAAACTCTGATCGTTCGCGATTCGTTAAAAGGCTTTAGGAAGCCTCCTTCGCCGGCTTAATGAGGGCCGGCACCCTTTTTTTTGCTTTCTTTACTGCTTTCGCTGGCTTATTGAGGGTTGGCACCAATTGATTCCAAAAAGAAAAACAAAACAAAAAAAAAAGAGAAAAATAAAAATAAAAAAATCTTTTCATTACATATGTATCATATTTCAAAAAGGAACAAAAAAGAGAAAAAAAGAAAAAGGAAAATTCTGGTTTCTCTAAGTAAACAAAATTGGTATAATTTCTGAATTCTTTATTTCTATTTTGCCTCGGAATATGTTTCGGCCAATTCATATTCCTTGTTAAAATCCAAATAAAGAGGGGCAGCTGTCATACCCTAATTTTGTCCGCCTAGGTTTAAAACCCTAATTTTCCGCAAAAAATAAATAAATTGAGAAGTGTGGTTTTATTTTGAAGAGTGAAGAGCATTGTGCATGCATTTTTGGGTTTTAAAAGTCATTCTAGGGCTTTTAAATTCATTGTTAGAGTGGAAATGCATTTGTTGTTAAAAAACAAGGTTTTTAGGGCAAAAGGGTGTTTTGGTCATTGTCAAAAATAAGATAATTTCTCATCAAGAATCATTGTGCAATTTTAGAGGAAATTATTTGAAGCAAGACACCCTTGGTCATATATTTTTTGCGCATACATGCACGCAATTGCATAAAAATTCAAATTCAAAAAAAGGCATCAAAAAGGAATATTCTACAAAAATTTCAAGATGAGGTTTTTATGATATTTTTGGTCATGGTGATCTCATAAAATGGCATATTCCTAAGATTCCTAGTATGTGGCCTAAATTGGGTGTATTTTTGTACAATTATCCTAAGAAGAATAATCAAAAATGAAGGGATAATGAATTGGTCATATAATAGTACAATAGTACAAGATGACAACTTGCAAAACTTGGGCACCACTCTCCCTTGCTATTTCGAATTTCACCCTCTCTATTCTCTCATTTTGTGTTTTCTCAATGTCCTCAATCCATGTGAGCCTCAATCCTAGCCTTTGATTCAAAATTAAAATCAAATCCTAGAGCACAACTAGTGCATATTGACCTAAATACCCTCAAACCTAGATGCATTCTATAAATACCCTATTAACCTCACCTCTCACAAGGTTTTGGCTCACAATTCACACTCAAAACCCTAGCACACAAACCTCTCCTCTCCTCTCTTCCTTTGGCCGAAACCACCCCCTCATTCCCTCACCTCATTTCTTCACTTTTTTCACTTCAAATCAACATTCTAGTCCTAAATCCTTCATCATCCTTGCATTCTCTTCAAAGATCCATCTTCAAATCTCAAGAATCAAGCTCAAGATTGAAGATTAGAGGGTTGATTCAAGTGGTTTAGTGTTCATTCACCTTATTTCTTTTGCTATTCTAGCTTGGAGTTGAGGTATACTCTCACTTTTAACATCATCAAAATTTTAGCATAAAAAATGTAGATCATCAATCTATTTTTGCATATCAAGCATTTCTTTGCATTTTAGTGCTCTATTTTTTGTTGAAATGTTGATATAATTGTTGTTGTTGAATGAGAGATGTGTTTCAAGCATTTTGACAAACACTTTGGGAGGTTTGGATGCTTGAAATGCATCTCTCTCTTGGAATAAATTGTGTGTTTGTGCTATTTGCATTTTAGTGCTCTATTTTTTTGATGAAATGTTGATATAATTGTTGTTGTTGAATGAGAGATGTGTTTCAAGCATTTTGACAAACACTTTGGGAGGTTTGGATGCTTGAAATGCATCTCTCTCTTGGAATAAATTGTGTGTTGGTGCTATTTTCATTTTGTGCTTGCATTTTCATGAATATAATTGTGATTTGGGATTATGTTTCATTTCGCATATTGTAGAAAAATTAGGGTTTGTGTGATTTTAGTGCATTCCTTTGCTTAATCATGTAAATCCTTGCCAAAAAGTTTGATCTATGTCATTTGCTTGCATGATTTTGTTGCTTTCAAAGAATAAAATGAGGTTTTAGCTCTATGTTGGTGTCGCATTTCATGAGATAATTAGGGTTTGTGCTTGTTTTTGTTGCTTGCTTTGAAAATCACGTTTGTGTTGATGATTTGGTAAGAGGATTTGACACTTATGCACTTGTGCATATCCCAAGTGTTAAAGATTATCTAAAGGGATTCAACACCTTAATTGTATATGCTTACGCTTGCATTGTTGATTGTTTTGCTTGCAACTTGTTAAAGTTTACACTTTGGTTCTTGATTTGGAAATTGATTTGAATTCTCTACTTCTTTTTCTTTTGGATGCCACGCCATCCCAACAAACTTTTGTGATCAATATCACCCTCCAATTCGTTTCCTCTCTTCCTCAAGTCATTTCTTTTTCCAATTTATTTTCCAAATTAAAACTTTTCTTCAAATTGTTTTTCTATAGCAATCGAGTTTTTTCAAAGATCAACAACAAACCTTTTTGAAAATTCATAAGGAGGCAAGTCGGGCGTACGGCCGGTGTTGTCTAGCGTCCTAAGATCGGAGCTGTACAGCTCAAACATCTTGGGATACTTATGAGAATCAAAACAAGTAATTAACAACTTGAACCCTATTTCAAAAAATGAGTAAGGAATTGAGTCGGATGTACATCCGGTATCGGTTAGCGTCTTAGGGTTAGCGAGCTGTACAGTTCGTGCGAGCCTAAGATACTTGCTCAACTAAAAGCAACCAACCTCACAACCAATCTTTTTCTTCCTTAATCAAAAAATATTTTCAATAAGTAGGGGGCACGTCGTCTGTACAGGCGGGGTTGTCTTTGTTCTAGGTCTAGTGGACTGTACAGTCTAGGACCGAAAACCCCTACAATAAAAAACACCAACACAAAGTTTCTCGACTAAGGAGAACTACGTAAGCTTTGAATTCTCCATCGCACCGGGAGATACGTAGGAGCGGGTCACATCCCGTCAAGCAAACTTTTAAAAGATAATAAAAAGATTCTTCTTTTCCCCCGTTATCAAAAACACTTTTCTCAAATAAAAAAAGAAGTAGAATGAATTGTTTCAAATCAACTCTGTCATAACCGCACATCAAGTTAAAGGTTCCCTTTCGGTAGAAAGGAGGTGTGGGGTGCTAATACCTTCCCCACACCTAACCGACCCCCGAACCTACATCTCTAGTTCTCAAAGGGCCACACGCCTTAAAAAGGACCCTTTTTCAATGTTTTGGTCCCTAAATAAAAAATGTTGATGGCGGCTTCACAAATTTTCACGTTGTACGATGAAAGGTCCAATCCGGATTTTTCGGGGTGCAACAATGGGCCTTCCCACCCTGTAGGCTTAACAGAGCCTTGTGGGTAGTTGTCTTCATCTATAACCTCTCTATCCCAAATGAATCCATAATTGGGATGAAGTATCACTAAAGATCTAACATTGTTTTGGGTTTCATAACCAAGTTCAGAAGAAATACATGGCTCAATGTTCACCAATTGTTTATCAAAGGTTTCCTAGGTAATAGTGTTTACCTCAGCCTTGAAGTAACTCTGATCACCTTCAATATTTTCGACTAGACCATCTTCTCTCCAAATGATGAGCCTCTGGTGAACTGTCGAAGGTATTGCTCCCACACCATGGATCCATTCTCTTCCCAGCAGCATGTTGTAATTTGCCTTTGTTGAAATTACCATGAACATCGTTGGTCTCCTGATGCTTCCAACAGCAAAATCAACTTCAATGGCTCCAAGTGAGTGGGCACTTTTGCCTTCATAGTTGGTAAGAATTACATTGTGTGTTTTCAAGTCAGTCTCACGCTTTCCAATTCTTTTCAGCATATGTTGTGGCATTAGGTTTACAGCAGCACCACCGTCAACCAGAATTTTATTGACACCAATATTGTTCACCTTTGCTTGAATATACAAAGGTTTGAGATAGTTCATCATTCCACAGTCTGGTTTTTAAAACACTGCGTGTTGCTCTTCAATGCAACCGTTTTTCAGCACATAGTAACAAATTGGTTTGTAAGTGGTTTCTTCGTCGAAATCTTCTTCGACATCATTCACTTCAGAAACCACATCATACTCAATTTGGAGAATTGAGACCACCACGCAACACGTCGATTTCTGACCCAGAATCATCGAAATCCGAGCCCATTTCTTCGTCTAAGTTGAGACCCTCTTTGATCACTGAAAGTGGTGGAAATATCCTTTCAATAGCTGGCTTTCTAGCCATTTGAAGAGATTTTGATGGTATTTGTTTACCTTTCTCTTTGTTGGAATTTTCCACCTTGCCTGCAGCAGCAACCTTTTTCTGGCGTTGATATCTACGCCACTGAGTTCTTGTCATAGGGTTCTTCCCTTTGTAGTTATTATTATAGGCATATTTATTACACTCAAATGCCTTGTTTTGGCTAGTAGCACTAGTGCTACCCTTAACCAATTTTGCTGATTTCTGTTGATTTCCAACATTCTTTCCAGCATAATATACTGGATAATAACCAGTACTTTTTCCACCAGAGTGCACCCATTTCTCGACAGGAGACTTTTCTGGAGGAACATAAGTTTTGATCTGTTCCTTTTGAGGATTTCTTGTCGAAGTGACTTTGTATTGAATACCTCTGTTGTTGTAGCTGAATTTTGGTCTTTTGTCGACCCACTTTCCTTTACGTTTCAGTTGAGGCTTAAATCCCTCCAGATTTTTGGCAGCCTCTTTGTCGAAGACAGAACTACACCTTGGACAAAGCATAACTTCAGTATTGTTGATTTTCCAGCGATTGAGAAAATCAATCAATTCTTCTTCAGCCCTTGGATACACTATCTTCATTTTTTCAGCGTACTGGTCTTCAGTGACCATTTCGACATCAACCTTGTCGACAGCCTTCTCTACCTTAGCATTTTCAGCAACAACCTCTGTGACCTCAACCACATTGAGATCGACTTCAACAAGCAATGCATCAGCTGTTGGCAAAGGATCCGCATCAATCTTCATTGGTGGCTTAGATTTGTCACCAAATTTCAGCCTTCCCTCATTGAGGGCGTTCTACACCAATTCCCTGAAAATAACACAATGAGAAGTGTTAAGGTCCAAGAAACCATGAAATTTACAAAAACCTCTTTTCTGTCGCTGTTCCAATGGTGGAATTTTCGGGCCTTTAGGCACTAAAATTTGACCATCAACCACTAACAGATCAAATATTTCATCACATTTAGAAACATCATAAGTATAAGTTTTTGCAACAAATTTATCATTCTTAGGCTCAACAGGATTTTTCCCATTAGAAGGTTTCAACAATTTGCAAGTATAATGAGGTTCTGGTTTTAGTTCTGCAATGTTAACCTCTTCTCCAACATCTTGATAAGATATGTTGTATTTTTGGTCACTGTCATTAGTTTCGACATAAGCAACCTTTTCTTTCTAACTTTGGAATCTACCTGTTCTGACTTTTTAGGCTTTGAGTCTTTCGACTTGTCGAACTCTATCAGCCAATTGTGCCATATATCTTAAATGTAGTGTATCTAGTTTCTTTCTTATAGTGTAATCTAGACCACCAGTGGCCATTTCGACTAACTCGTGTTCAGGCACTTGAGTAAAACACCTTGCTTTGAGAAGTTTAAATCTATTGAGATAATCATCAATAGATTCTGCCGCCTTGCGTCGAACTCTAGCCAATTCCTTAAGACAAATTTTACATTGGCCCATATAGAATTGTTCGTGAAAGGCCTTCTCTAACCGACTCCAATTAAATATGGAATTTGGAGGCAGGGTGGTGAACCATGTAAACGCATTCTTATGCGCAATATCACTAGCCTCAGTCAAATAGCGAGCCACGTGTTCGACAGTAGATTCACTGGTTTCTCCAGCAAATTTTGTGAACTTAGGGATTTTCCATCCCCTAGGCAGTTCTGTTTGTAAGGTGTATTCCGACAAAGGCGACACAAAATTAGGCCTATGTAAACCTATGTGAAGGCCATTCTGGGCTAGAATAGTTTCGACCATATTGGCCAGATTATTTTGTGCTCCAAGATTGTTTTGTTGCACTTGTCTGACCACTTCATCTGCATTTTGGTTTCTATTTACTAACACAACTTCAGGGATTGCCTCTACCCTCATAGGCTCTTCGACAACCTGTTGTTGTCCTTGGTTTCCCTGATTTATAGGTATTGGATTGTTAGGCCTTTCAACAGGTACTTCGACAGGCCTAACATTCTGAATTTGGGGAATTTACTGGTTATGGACTGGTGGAGTACCAAAGAAATCAGCAATTCTGCCCATTTGCGCTGCTAACATTTGGTAACTGCTATTAGTGTTTTGTATCAAAGGATTAAACACTGTACCAATTTGTTGTGTTAACATATTGACCATATCATGATTGCTATCATCCATTTGTTGCCTCAATACCAACAAAGATGTTGTAGTCAAATTGGGTTGGGCATTTCGACTAAAAACGCCTTCTGATGAACTATGAGTAGGGGAATAGCCTGCGATTGTATTTTCTGCAAAAATAGACGAATTTGTCTGAAAGCCCGCCATCAAAGCCGTTGGCATGCCATATGGGTAAGGTCTACCACTCATAGTAAATGGCAAGTTTCCAACCATTGGATTTGCCATCAAAGGACTCGTTGGTCCTACTATTGGTGGCACAGAAGCCATTGTATTAACATTAGTTAATGTTACAGTGGTCATCATTGACACAGGGGTAATTATGGGAGAAGTTATAGCAGTTACTCCCATTGTTGTCGAAGAAGGCATAACAACGGTTATGCCTGCGACATTTGCAGCGTTAACGTCACTAACTGTAGTTTGTTCTTGTGTACTTTTCGCATTTGATGCAGAAGCATTACTTCTACTAGAGCGTGCCATCTCTGGAAGATGTTTACCTCTCCTTAATTGCATGCACAGATAAACACAAAGTTTAAGAGTTTAACGAAAAAACTTTAAAATTAGCACAAATGTCCCACTGGGCGTGCCAATTTGTTTACCGTGTTTTTTGGTCAACACCGCTAGTTTGAAATTTCTTCTGCTTGCAGGATCAACTAGTAAATCCTAAGACCATTTGTGTTAAAGTTTTTCCAGAAATTATGAATGTCTTACAGTTTTTAAAGGGAAGAATGAAGATAACTGTCAGTTTCGCGCGAAACCGTCGAAGTCATTTCGGACAGAGATGAAGAGAGGAAATAAAAATGCAGAAAATTGCTTAAAGAAACAAAGTAAAATTCATTAATTGAAAAGAAAGTTGGTACACATGATCATACATTCTTCTCTGACTCGTTTTCTCTGTGATGTTGGAAGTTAGAGCGTGAGAATCTGTAATGAGTTTGTGACCCTTTTTTCCTATGAAAAACTACTATTTATACAAGGAAGGAAAACACTAAAACTAACTAACTGTACAGAGAATTTAAAAAAGAAAACTGCTTCAGCCTTCGACTAGGGTAACTGCCAGAACTTCGACGGCGAGCACTTGATTTTGACCTGCTATTGAATCCCAGCCTTCTTCTCGTCGAAATATCACCCTTCAATTCTTGTTAAGTCTAAGGCTTTGTCGAATTTGCTTTCTGATACAACTCTTCTGTGTCGAAACCAACACCTTCTTCTGAGAAGACCAAAGTCAAACCCCGTTGACTGCATTTAATTTAGCCTGTCAAAATTACAGGCTAACACCATTATTGTTTGATTTGTTTCCTTGTTATGAAATAGTCGTTGCTATTTTAGTTTCGTTTTTATATTCTTTATGTGGTTTGGATGCTCTTTCTCACCCGTGCACCACTTTTTAGATTGACTTCCAGGTGTCAATGGAGCTGCCTTCTACGATCGTAAATCGGCGGAGATGTGATTATTACGGATCAGCTAGTAGGTTTTAGGATGATACTATGTGTTGTAGTTACTCCTTTTTATTTAATTGAATTAAAGGTTAATTGCTCTGATTATGTGACATCGGGATTCGGGTTGTATTTGCACAATTATATTTCAAGTCATTTTGTTATTGTATTAAATAAAAAGGAATGTTTTAGCGCTTTAGTCTTTAATATTGTTGCACCCCGAAAAATCCGGTTTGGACCTTTCATCGTACAACGCGAAAATTTGTGAAGCCGCCATCAACATTTTTTATTTAGGGACCAAAACATTGAAAAAGGGTCCCTTTTAAGGCGGGTGGTCCTTTGAGAACTAGAGATGTAGGTTCGGGGGTCGGTTAGGTGTGGGGAAGGTATTAGCACCCCACACCTCCTTTCTACCGAAAGGGAACCTTTAACTTGATGTGCGGTTTTGACAGAGTTGATTTGAAACAATTCGTTCTACTTCTTTTTTTTATTTGAGAAAAGGTTTTTGAAAACGGGAGAAAAGAAGTATCTTTTTATTTTTTTTTTAAAAGTGTGCTTGACGGGATGTGACCCGCTCCTACGTATCTCCCGGTGCGATGGAGAATTCAAAGCTTACGTAGTTCTCTTTAGTCGAGAAACTTTGGTGTTGGTGTTTTTTATTGTAGGGGTTTTCGGTCCTAGACTGTACAGTCCACTAGACCTAGAACAAAGACAACCCCGCCTGTACAAACGACGTGCCCCCTACTTTTTGAAAATGGTTTGAATTACTTGAAGAAAGGGATTTGTTGTGAGGTCGATTACTTTTATTTAAGCAAGTATCTTAGGCTCGCACGAACTGTACAGCTCGCTAACCCTAAGACGCTAACCAATACCGGATGTACATCCGACTCGATTCCTTACTCATTTTTTGAAATAGGGTTCAAGTTGTTAATTACTTGTTTTGATTCTCATAAGTATCCCAAGATGTTTGAGCTGTATAGCTCTGATCTTAGGACGTTAGACAACACCGGCCGTACGTCCGACTTGCCTCCTTATGAGTTTTCAAAAAGGTTTATTGTTGATCTTAGAAAGAATTTGATTGTCTTATGAAAACGATTTGAGAAAAGATTGAGTTTGGAAAAGCTTTAGAAAACGATTGATTTGAGGAAAGGAGAAGGGAGTTTGAGGGTGACATTGGTCACAAAAGATTTGTTGGGATGGCGTGGCATCCAAAAGGAAAA
This sequence comes from Astragalus glycyphyllos, assembly GCA_963573325.1. Lineage (NCBI taxonomy): Eukaryota > Viridiplantae > Streptophyta > Magnoliopsida > Fabales > Fabaceae > Astragalus > Astragalus glycyphyllos. The sequence goes on along the minus strand of OY754314.1, from coordinate 12,581,125 downwards.
GAAAGTAGAACATTCAATCAATTTCCAAGTCAAGAACCAAAGCGCAACATTTATCAAATTGCAAGCAAAACAATCAACAATGCAAGCATAAGCATAAACATTACCGATTACAACATTTGAGCGCAAGAATGACACTTAGTCATCAACATCTAATGGCATGCATATGTAAGATCAACATTAACCAAATAGATTGCAAGAATAGGCACACAAATAGATAATGCAAAGGTTTAATTCAATTAAGTGTCAACACAAGATAAAGCACAAGGTTGAATCCCTTTTGGTAATCCTTGACACTTGAGACAATGCACAAGTGCATAAGTGTCTAGTCCTTTTACCAAATCATCAACATTAAAGCATAACATTGACCTAGAAAGAACATCACATTTGCAAGACCAAAAGTGACCAAAAGAGGGCATTAACAAGTCATTTTTATAACCAAAATTGATTAATCAAGTTAGAAACTAGCATTTGCATTTTCAATCAAGAATTGCACAAAGAAAATTGAATCCTCTTGGGCAATCCTCATCACTTAAAATGAAGTGCCTAAGGCACAAGTGAGAGTCCTCTTGCCAATCATCAACATAGAATAATTTTGCAAGCAAGTCACTAACAAGCAAACCAAAGTTTACAATCAAAGCACAAGGTTGTGTTGAATCATCTTAGGCAATCCTCAACGCTTAAAGTGAAGTGCACAAGGCACAAGTGTGAGTCCTCTTGCCAATCATCAACATATAACAATTTGCAAGCAAGATACAATCAATTAGCAACAATATTTTGCAATCAAAACATCAAATCAATTGCGTTGAATCATTTTAGTCAATCCTCAACACTTAAGGTTAAGTGCTCAAAGGCACAAGTGTGAGTCCTCTTGCCAATCATCAACATAGAGTAATTTTGCAAGCAAAGTACATAACAACCAAACCAAAACAACTTGAGAAATCATTTTACCCAATATTGCAAACCCATTTCACAAGAAAATTAACAAACCCTAATTCTAATCATGATTTGCGAAGCATCACATCATTTTATTCAACAAAATGCAAAATTATAGTGAAAACAAACATAAATCACAATTTATTCAAGGGTGAGAAGCATCTCAAACACCCAAGCGTCCCTAAGTGCTTGTCAAAATGTTTGAGACACCTCTCACCAACAACTATCAACAAATCAACAATATAACAACACTAAAATGCATGAATATGGTAGGATGCAAAATTAAAAACATGATATCTACATTTTGATGCAAAAAAAAGTTGAAGATGATGCTAAGTTTTAAGAAGTTTACCTCAAATCCAAGCTAAGGAATGGCTAATATGAAGAACAAGACCACAAATCAACTTGAATCTTCACCAAACTTCAATGAAACCCACGAAATGCTTGCTTAAAAATGCCCTTTGATGATGCAAGCTTGAATCAAATTAGGAGAGAAGGAAGATGTATGAAGTAGGAATGGAAATGAGGTGAGAAAATGGAAGTGAAATGAAGAAAAATGGAGGAGGGAATGAGGGGGAAATTTGGCCAAGGGAAGAGAGGAGAGGAGAGGTTTGTGTGCTAGGGTTTTGTGAATGAATTGTGAGGCCAAAAGTTCTTTGTGAGGTGAGGTTTCTAAGGTATATATAGAGAGCAACTAGGTTTAAGGGTATTTAGGACATTGTGCTTTTGTAAACCATTGAGATTTGAGCTAGAATTTGAATCAAAGGCCAAGATTGCAATGCACATGGATTAGGGACAAGGAGAAAACACAAATGAGTGAGGAATAGCTGGTCATACACAAAAATTATGAGTTTTTGTTGCACAAAAATTGTTGAGGGCACCTAGGTCATTCTACACAAAGTTGTAGCCTAGGATTTGATCTAGAATTTTAATCAATGGCTAGGAATACAACTCACATGGATCAAGGGCATGAGGAAACACAAAATGAGGTGAAAATGAGCTGGAAAATTCGGAGCAAATGAGGCCTTGGTGCCCAAGTTTTGCAAGCTTGTCAAGAAAAATAGTACATTTTGTCTTATTGGGGACACTTCCTTATTTTCACCATTTTTGATTATTCTTTTCTAGATAATTCCATAAAAATCATGCCACTTTGGGCCATATCCTAGGAATCAATGATTGGGCCCAAAATTCCATGATATCACCCTTCCCAAAATTGATTTGAGACCTCACCTTGATGGAAATTCCCATTTTGCCCTTTTACTTAAAATTTGAATTTTATGCCAAAAATCATGCATGCATGCGCACAAATATTCATAACCCAAATCATCTAGATCCAAATAAATTCCTCTGAGATTGAACAATGATTTTTGGTGAGAAATTGCTTAACTTTGGAAATGACCAAAATACCCCTTTTGCCCAAAAAACCCTAATTTTGCTCCAAAAGACATTCCAATCCTAAAAACGATTTTAAAAGCGCTGAAATGACTTTTAGAACCCAAAAATGCATGCTCATAGTTCTTCACATCAAAATAAAACCACACTTCTCAATTTATTTATTTTTTGCGGAAAATTAGGGTTTTGACCTAGGCGGACAAAATTAGGGTATGACAGCTGCCCCTCTTTATTTGGATTTTAACAAGGAATATGAATTGGCCGAAACATATTCCGAGGAAAAATAGAAATAAAGAATTCAGAAATTATACCAATTTTGTCTACTTAGAGAAACCAGAATTTTCCTTTTTCTTTTTTTTCTCTTTTTTTGTTCCTTTTTGAAATATGATACAAATGCAATGAAAAGATTTTTTTTTTGTTTTTTTTGGAATCAATTGGTGCCAACCCTCAATAAGCCAGCGAAAGCAGTAAAGAAAGCAAAAAACAAAAAACAAAAAAAGGGTGCCGGCCCTCATTAAGCCGGCGAAGGAGGCTGCCTAAAGCTTTTTAACGAATCGCGAACGATCCGAGTTTGCACTTGGGCCTGGGGAGCACGTGGGCTCAAAGGGGTGGTCTTTCGAGCGACCGGGGGAGGGTACTATATCAAGTCTAGATCACGATATTTCCCTAGGACTGCGCCATGTTTTAGGCCAACACAGCTATCCTTTTCGACTGGACCTATTGAGGTCAGGGGGACTTACTCGCAGCTCGAATACGAAGTGAAGTAAATCTTCTGGGGGACACGTGGGTCCAAAGGGGGATTCGGAAATCCAATTAGTCTTCTTCAGGGTCAATGCTTTCACACCGATCTAGGGGTGCCTGCTCTGGTCGCAGGACTTTTCTTCAGGTTTCTCAGGTTGGCGGTACCTGCACATGTCAGCAGATGCAATGCATGGTGCATGGAATGAATGCATGTTATGCAAAGGCCTGTTATGCGAATGCATGCGATGCGATGATTTTGGGTGAATGATGAATGCTGGGGAATGCTTTTCGTTCAGCTTTGATTGTTTTTTTTTTCTTTCATCTTTTAATTCTTCTTTTGATCAGCTTTCTGTTTTCTGATCATTTGTTTTTTCTTCTTTTTGCCTGATCAGCTTTTTTTTTTTTTCTGATCATTTGCTTTTTTGTGCTCTTCTTTTTTTAATAAAAGGCTTATTCTTTTGCTGGTTCAACCGACCCGTGACACTCATGGCACAAGACTGGGGAACTTGTTAGAGTTGCTGCGGCGCACGAGCCGGGTGCAGGTTTGCTTTATGATTTGCCATCTGAAGTGATTGATGGGCGCAATTATTTTCCTTGCAACATTAATTTGTTTTTGAGAAATCACTTCCTTCCCGTGACTTTTGGGGATTTCGCAATGATTGCAATGCTCTAGGATTTATGCACATGTTTTACAATTCAGTATTACCATCATCATAAAACGTTTATTTTGAGCAGAAAATAGAAAAGCAAACTGATATGAGAAAAATTGAACTTTATTGATGTGGAAACCGGTCGTACAGAAAGTTACGCCGACTGTTCAATACATTTGAAAATTTAAACTGCAAAAAGACACGAAAAAGAGAGAAAAGCTAGTTTCTAAATGTCCGTCTCTGTGGAACAATGCCAAACATTTATGTCCTTGACCTTGATCACCCCTCTATCCAAACCTTCAGGAGTGTTGTATGCCCTTGTTTATTTTCATGCCCAAGTTTTCTGACCCTAATTTTTGCCTGGATCGCCCTTTGCGGGTTTTCAATCCACCGGGTCGCTCTGATTTTGCCTAGGCCGCCCTTTCGGGTTTTCAACCTAGCGAGCTAATTCTTACTTGGCTTATCTTTCTCTTTTTTCGTCTATTTCTTTCAGGCATAATACTTCTTCACCGAATCTGAATTGACTGGGTTTTTGAGCTCTTCACCGTCCATGTTGGTGAGTATTAGTGCTCCTCCAGAGAAGGCTTTCTTGACCACATAAGGTCCATCATAAGTGGGAGTCCATTTTCCTCGGGGATCGCTCTGAATGGGCAATATCTTTTTGAGCACAAGATCTCCCTCGCTGAACTCCCAAGGGCGAACTTTCTTGTCGAAGGCCGTCCTCATCCTCTGTTGATACAGCTGTCCATGACACAAAGCTACAATTCTTTTTCCTCAATGAGATTTAACTGATCCAGACGAGCTTGTACCCATTCAGCTTCTTCCAACTTGGTTTCCATCAATACCCGCAGGGAGGGTATTTCAACCTCAATAGGGAGGACTGCCTCTGACCCATATACTAGAGAAAAAGGGGTTGCCCCAGTTGAGGTACGCACTGAAGTGCGGTATCCGTGCAAAGCAAAAGGGAGCAACTCATGCCAATCTTTGTAGGTTACCACAATCTTTTGAACTATTCTCTTGATATTCTTGTTGGCCGCTTCGACTGCCCCATTCATCTTGGGTCGATAGGGGGAAGAATTATGATGCTGGATTTTGAATTCTGTGCACAGGTCTTTCATCATCTTGCTGTTCAGGTTGCTGCCGTTATCGGTGATGATCCTGTTTGGAAGGCCGTAACGACAAACCAGATCTTTCTTCACAAACTTTGCGACCACAGAGCTAGTGATGCTTGAGTATGAGGCAGCTTCAACCCACTTGGTGAAATAGTCAATGGCGACAAGGATGAAGCGATGCCCGTTTGATGCTTTTGGCTCGATAGGACCGATGACATCCATCCCCCACATTGAGAATGGCCAAGAAGCAGTCAGAACGTTTAATGAAGCAGGTGGTACATGGATATGATCGGCATAGATTTGGCATTTGTGACACTTTCTTACAAAGCTGTAGCAGTCAGATTCCATTTGCAGCCAATAATAGCCGGCTCTTAAGATTTTTCTAGCCATGGTGTGTCCATTGGAATGAACCCCGAATGAGCCTTCATGGACCTCTTTCATAATCTTTTCGGCCTCCTCTTTTGCAACACACCTTAGGAGAACCATGTCATAATTTCTCTTGTAGAGAACTTCACCATTCAGGAAGAAATTCCTCGACAGCCTTCTGAGCGTTCTCTTGTCATTTTCTGATGCCCTAGGAGGGTATTCCCTGGTGGTGATGTACTGCTTGATATCATGGTACCACGGCTTGTCATCAGGCTCTTCATCTATTGCAGTGCAGTAATGATGTGCTGGTAGATCCCTATGCTGGATTCTGAGGTGAGCTAAACTCTTGTCACAGCTGATGTTGAACATTGACGACAAGGTTGCCAAAGCATCGGCCAACTGGTTTTCGCTTCGAGGGATATGCTGGAAAGTGACTTCCTCAAAGGACTCCATTAATTCTTGAACATAATCATGATAGGGAATCAATTTGGGATCTCTGGTCTCCCAATCACCTCGCACCTGATGAATAACCAAGGCTGAATCACCATACACATCAAGCCTTTTGACCTTCCATTCAAGGGCTGCCTGAATACCCAGGATGCATGCTTCATATTCCGCAATGTTATTTGTAACATAAAAGCTCAGTCTCGCAGTGACCGGAATGAAGCGATTGTCTGGAGAGATTAACACAGCTCCGGCCCCATGCCCCCACATGTTGGATGCACCATCAAATCCTCCATCTTTCATCTTCTTGGGACTTCCCCTCGTCGAATAGTGCCATGATGTCTTCATCGGGAAAATCATACTGCATCGACTGGTATTCTGGGATAGGCTGACAAGCTAAGTACTCAGCAAGTGCGCTGCCCTTGACTGCCTTCTGCGTGACGTACAGGATATCATATTCTGACAATAACATCTGCCAACGCGCAATCCGTCCTGCGAGAGCTGGTTTCTCAAAAATGTACTTGATCGGATCCATTTTAGACACCAACCAAGTTGTATGGCTCAGCATGTACTGCCTTAAACGATGAGCAGCCCAAGCCAAAGCACAACAAGTCTTCTCCAGCATTGTGTATCTTGTCTCGCAGTCAGTAAATTTCTTGCTCAGGTAATAAATAGCATGTTCTTTCTTGCCTGACTCATCATGCTGCCCCAGCACACACCCCATCGAATTGTCTAACACGGTTAGGTACAAGATCAGCGGTCTTCCGGACACGGGTGGCATCAGGATTGGTGGATTCTTAAGATACTCTTTAATTCTCTCGAAGGCTCTCTGACAATCATCGTTCCATTTGGATTCTTGGTTCTTGCACAACAGCTTAAAGAGAGGCTCGCAAGTGGCTGTCAGTTGGGATATGAACCTTGAGATGTAGTTCAGTCTTCCAAGAAAACCACGGACCTCCCTTTCAGTCTTTGGTACTGGCATTTCAAGGATTGCTTTGACTTTATCTGGATCAACTTCTATCCCTTTCTGACTGACGATGAATCCCAGTAGCTTTTCGGATCTTACACCGAAGGTGCATTTAGCTGGGTTTAATCTGAGTTTGAACTTCCTTAGACGTTCAAAGAGTTTTTGCAGATTCACAATATGCTCTTCATCAGTCTTGGATTTAGCAATCATATCATCCACATACACCTCGATTTCCTTGTGCATCATGTCGTGGAACAATGTCACCATGGCCCTCTGATACGTTGCACCGGCGTTTTTGAGTCCGAAAGGCATCACCTTATAGCAAAAGGTTCCCCAGAGAGTTATGAGGGTTGTTTTCTCCATATCTTCCGGAGCCATCTTTATCTGATTGTATCCTGAGTATCCGTCCATGAAGGAGAATAAAGAGTGTTGGGCTGTACTGTCCACCAGAATATCAATGTGGGGTAGGGGGAAATCATCTTTGGGGCTGGCTCTGTTCAGATCCCTATAATCGACACACATTCTGACTTTCCCGTCCTTCTTCGGAACCGGGACGATATTGGCAACCCATTGAGGATACTTGGCAACAGCTAGAAACCCTGCATCAAACTGCTTCTTAACCTCATCCCGGATTTTCAACGACATCTCTGGCTTCATTCTTCTCAGTCTTTGCTTTACAGGCGGACATTCTGGCTTTACTGGAAACTTGTGCACGACAATATCGGTATCCAACCCAGGCATATCTTGATAGGACCATGCAAAAATGTCAACGTAATCGCGCAGGAGCTGAATTAATTTCATACGATCACTGTCGTTCATTGCGGTACCGACCTTAACCTCTTTCTTGTTCTCATCTGTACCCAAGTTGATTACCTCAGTTGATTCTCCATGAGGCTGAATGACCTTTTCTTCCTGTTCCATTAATCTCATCAGTTCTGGAGGAGTTTTCCAGTTGTCCTCAACATCTCCCTCAGTTTGATTAATTGGATGATCAAAGTCAAAATATGGATCATCGGCATTGTTATTTTCAGAGATAATTATTGTTGATCTGCATTTGCAGAGGCAAAAAGCAGAAGGAAAGGCGAAACAAACAGGCAAAATAAAATAAAGCGGAGAAGACACATGAAATTAAGGGAAATGATTTTATTGATGAATTTCAAAAACAACGTTTTTATTGATGATGATAGCAATGAAGATAAAAACATGCGTGCCCCTAACAACTTATCCTATGGCCTTGGGCAGAGCCACAGGGGTGCATTACAAATTATTACTTTGAATTAAAAGCCACGGGAAAGTCAGCAGCTTCCCAATTCTTCAACTTTTCACCGGCAAAGCAACGGCGGACTAGGCTGGTGTCACCTTTTTCAGCTCCAGGACCATCCCCAATGGCAGCGATTTGATTAGGGTCCAGCAACCCTGCACTCTTAAAGCTCTGGCGAATATCACAGATAGGGATCTTTTTTGACCAAGGATCATGACCTCTCAGTTTGGCCAACCACCTGCTCTTTCTTTCCTCTGCCATCCCCTTTCTCTCGGCTTGATTCGGATGGTACCCCAACCCACAACGGTCTCGATTTTCCTTCAGTTGAATAGGCACAAGAATCCCCTGACCAGTCTTGCCTAAACCACATCCCACCTTGTATCCTTGTTCTAACATGATCTTGGCGACCATTTCCTCATTTCTTGACAATTTTGACCCTGGTGACAGAAGCTTGCTCCCTCCGAATACAGCATTAGCAATTTCAAGGGACTGGAAGGAGGTCTCCAGAGATTCCTCAGCGGCTTCCACATAACGGAATGGAGATGGCTTGTTGACTAACATTTCTTCTTCACCAAACACAACAACAATCTTGTCATCTACCACAAACTTGACCCTCTGGTGTAGGGAAGAGGGAATAGCTCCCGCCATGTGAATCCACGGTCTTCCCAACAGGCAGCTATATGATGAAGTGATGTCCATGATCTGGAAATTCACATAAAAGGTCTCCGGCCCAATCTGAATTGGGAACTCCACTTCCCCTAGCACTTCCTTCTTCGACCCGTCAAACGCTCTCACCAACGTCGAACTAGGCTTCATATAAGAGCAGTCCACATCCATTTTGTCCATGGTGGACTTTGGCATGACATTTAGTGAGGACCCATTATCAATCAAAACCCGAGCCAACACATAGTCTCCGCATTTGACGGAGATATGCAGAGCCTGGTTGTGCTTTCTTCCTCCTGGGGGTAACTCATCGTCAGCAAAAGTCAAATGATTAGCTGCCACGATGTTTCCTACAATCCCATCAAACTGACACACAGAGATATCTTCAGCGACATGGGCTTCATTGAGTACTTTCATCAGGGCAGTCCGATGAGCTTCTGAACTGAGCAGTAACGACAGCATAGAGATCTTGGCTGGAGTTTGTTTCAACTGATCAACAATTTGATAATCACTTTGTCTGATAATCCTTAAGAACTCACTGGCTTCCTGTTCTGTTACTTTCTTGCCCTGGGTATCCTCTGATACTTTCTCTTTTCCTTTTCTAACCCTGTCCTCAGCATCTTTAGACGTTTCAACCCGAAGAGTTTCCGGAGCATACATACGGCCACTTCTCGTCATTCTACCCACTCCTGATATATTGGTGACAGCAGATGCACTTGGAGAACTCTCCACTGGAGGCAAAGTGCTATATTTCCAGGGCACAGCACTATCTTTCTCATATGGAAAGGGAGCAAGGATTTCAATGACAATGGGCTGAGCTTTGGCTTGAACTTGCCTCGGATTGCAATCATATAAAATCTCAATTGGCCTTCTGACTTCTCTGCCATTATTAGACTGAAGGGTCATCACACTTTCTTCTGTTTCAAAAGTAACTACCTGAACTACACGGCGGTCCATCAAGTCCTGCAAGATCTGCTTAAAAACTTCACAGGCCCCTTTACACAGGGAATCAGCACACCCATTCTCCTGACAACATCCTTTCTCAATGACCTCAAATCGACACAATTCAGCGTGAATGGCCTCCAAAGGAGTCTTAATTTTCTCAACCTCCCTTATCACCTGTCCAGTAGAATCTTCTATTGCATTGGTCGACGGATTCCCATGTCCTGGCAGTGGATTTGTAGTTATACTTGGACTATTCTGTTTGAAAGAAATCCAATTAGCGTCGATTAAGTCCTGGACTACGTGCTTAAAAGCTTTGCAGTCCTCCACTGTGTGACCGATTCCACCCTCATGAAAACTACAAGTAGCATTGGCATTATAGCTCCTAGGGAAGGGAGGCTGGAGAGGCTTCATCGAGCGAGTGTTGATTAGGTTTTTGGAGACCAGATGATTGAACAGCTCCGTGTAAGTCATCGGGATTGGATCAAAACTGACGCGCTTCTTATACTGGTAGTTCTGGGCTTTATAACCATCATTGGCTCGTTGAGGTTGCACTGGTGCCGAGAATGGTACTGTCTGCGGTGGAGTACTGAAAGATGGATTTCCTCCGGAAATTACATTGGTCTCTCCGTCTTTCTTTTTAGGGAAATGAGAAGAGGGCTTTCTTTGCCCACTTGAACTGCCTGAACTACCTGAACTACCAAAGTGGTTGGCGATCTTCCCGCTACGCAAACCGTTTTCAAGTCTTTCACCAATAACTACCATGTCTGAGAAATTTGACGAGACACTCCCTATCAGCCTGTCGTAGTAGATTGCCGGAAGAGTTTCCATGAACATGTATACCATCTCTTTCTCTGTTAGTGATGGCTTTACTTGTGCAGCTGTACTTCTCCACCGTTGGGCGTATTCTTTAAAAGATTCTTTATCTCCTTTGCCCATGTGCTGTAACTGAGATCGATCTGGAGCCATATCCATATTGTACTGGTACTTGTCAAAATCAGGTGCCTTAAACTTTGGAGGAAGGACTATATCTGGAACGAGACACAAATCACGGGCATCCTTGACTCTAACACTTGTACCTTCCACAGCCCTCAACCGTTCTTCAAGCACACGATACTGGTCTCTGGACTGAGAGTTTTCAAACACATGCCCCTGAGGATGACTACTCATGCCATAATAATTTCCCCCAAACTGAGCGGGACTTCCTACTTGATACGCAACATTCTGAGGATTGGTAGTGATCCAAGGAGTAGGACTGAGTGGATTTCTCTGTAGCGCAGCATCATGATTAAGAGCGTGGACCTGTGGTCTACCAACAACTCCACCAGGTACGACCACAGCAGCCTGACTTGGCCCTGCTACCCCAGCTGGATTGGATTCAACATTTTGAGGCGTATAACCTACTGGCATTCCCCACGGGTAACTCTGAGCAGCTGGATGGCTCTGACCGCTTGCCCCTGGAGAGTGGACAAAATGAGGGATCCCTGTTCCCGGAGGAGGAATAGTAGTTGCAGCATTAGCAGACCTCGGAGGGGGAATGAAGGTGACAACTCCATCAGGGTTTACAACGGCGGTGGCCTCAGCACTGGCCCCACCTTTCAGATTCCTCAGCATACCCATCATTTCAACCATCTGGGCCTCCATAGCCCCTACCTTATCCTTCAAAACCCGGTTTTCTTGAACTAGCTGCTCGGGGTTGAGTATCTCTATAACTGGATCATCCGGACCCGAGTGATAACTCTCAATCTCAATGTCTGGACTTTCTTGATTCTCTGCCATGAGCCTTGCCTGTAGACGAGTGTAGTAACGGTGACGGTGAACCAGCTTGCCTTTTCTGTTTGTTTAAATATTTATTGTGTAAGAGCCTGAATGAATAGATGCATGGATGCATGAAGTGAATGGATGCATAAGTATATGTGTATGCATGCGATGCAAAATGCGTTTTTTTTTTTTGGTATCTACAATTTCCCCGGCACTGGTGAGAATGCATGCAAAGTGTATGAATGGATGCATGATGAAAAAAATAATAATATTTTCAACAGAACAGTTTTTCAAAAGCTAGAAATTCACATACATTTTTTTTTGAAAATTTTCGGTTTATTTGCAAAAATATTTATTCAGATGCAGGGGTATACAGCTTCTTTGTGTCCTACAAGGTTTCTTAGAGACAGGGTCTATGGCTATTTCTACGGGTACACACTTCAAGGATAGCACTAAAAGAAGGACCCTAAAAAAGGTTCCTAGAGCCAACGACCTCATCTGAGAGCACCGATCCCAGGGACGTACGTCCAAGTGATGATGTCTTCAAACAAAGCCAAACTCTAGGTGAAGTCTTCGCAACCACCCAACAAGACGTACGTCCAGTGAGCAGCCACTAATGACTTCGTTCTAGCCTAAGGTATGCTCTAGCCCGGGTATAGGGCTGTCTCACCAAGAAATAAAGGTAAAAAAAAAAAGAAGAGTGCAACGTGTGTGTAGGAGCACGACGACAAACATACCCCCCCACCTGCAAAGAAAATCCAGAAACAGTCCATACAAAGAGTCGTCTACCCTAGGGTTTTGCAAGCATATATCATTTCAATACAAACAAGTAAACTAACCTAGGGTTCCAACAACAATCATATGCACTGCTTACCTCAAGAAAGGGAGCCAAGAAGATGGGTCATAATAGAATCGGGGGAATGCATGAACTTACCTTGAAGAAAGGGAGCAAAGAAGAAGGGATCATAGTAGAATTGGGGGAATGATGCATGAGCTTACCTTGAAGAAAGGGAGCAAAGAAGAAGGGCACATGGGGATTGGAGAAATGCATGATCATATTAAACATATAAACAAAAGAAGATGAAAGGAGAAGAAGGAACAAGAAGCGAACATAGAAGAAGAAGAGTCAAATGCACATGAATGCAACATAACAACACGAGAATGCAAGAGAACATTCAAACATCAGAAAGAGAGAAGAAAAAGAAGGAGAATAAAAGAGAGAAATAGGACGATCACATTCAAATCAAACAATTAAACCGCACATCAAGTTAATTAGGCCTGACCCTCGTTTTAAAAAAGACAGTCCCCAGTGAAGTCGCCAGCTGTTGCACCCCGAAAAATCCGGTTTGGACCTTTCATCGTACAACGCGAAAATTTGTGAAGCCGCCATCAACATTTTTTATTTAGGGACCAAAACATTGAAAAAGGGTCCTTTTTAAGGCGGGTGGTCCTTTGAGAACTAGAGATGTAGGTTCGGGGGTCGGTTAGGTGTGGGGAAGGTATTAGCACCCCACACCTCCTTTCTACCGAAAGGGAACCTTTAACTTGATGTGCGGTTTTGACAGAGTTGATTTGAAACAATTCGTTCTACTTCTTTTTTTATTTGAGAAAAGGTTTTTGAAAACGGGAGAAAAGAAGAATCTTTTTATTATTTTTTTAAAAGTGTGCTTGACGGGATGTGACCCGCTCCTACGTATCTCCCGGTGCGATGGAGAATTCAAAGCTTACGTAGTTCTCTTTAGTCGAGAAACTTTGGTGTTGGTGTTTTTTATTGTAGGTGTTTTCGGTCCTAGACTGTACAGTCCACTAGACCTAGAACAAAGACAACCCCGCCTGTACAAACGACGTGCCCCCTACTTTTTGAAAATGGTTTGAATTACTTGAAGAAAGGGATTTGTTGTGAGGTCGATTACTTTTATTTAAGCAAGTATCTTAGGCTCGCACGAACTGTACAGCTCGCTAACCCTAAGACGCTAACCAATACCGGATGTACATCCGACTCGATTCCTTACTCATTTTTTGAAATAGGGTTCAAGTTGTTAATTACTTGTTTTGATTCTCATAAGTATCCCAAGATGTTTGAGCTGTATAGCTCTGATCTTAGGACGTTAGACAACACCGGCCGTACGTCCGACTTGCCTCCTTATGAGTTTTCAAAAAGGTTTATTGTTGATCTTAGAAAGAATTTGATTGTCTTATGAAAACGATTTGAGAAAAGATTGAGTTTGGAAAAGCTTTAGAAAATGATTGATTTGAGGAAAGGAGAAGGGAGTTTGAGGGTGACATTGGTCACAAAAGATTTGTTGGGATGGCGTGGCATCCAAAAGGAAAAGAAAGTAAAACATTCAATCAATTTCCAAGTCAAGAACCAAAGCGCAACATTTATCAAATTGCAAGCAAAACAATCAACAATGCAAGCATAAGCATAAACATTACCGATTACAACATTTGAGCGCAAGAATGACACTTAGTCATCAACATCTAATGGCATGCATATGTAAGATCAACATTAACCAAATATATTGCAAGAATAGGCACACAAATAGATAATGCAAAGGTTTAATTCAATTAAGTGTCAACACAAGATAAAGCACAAGGTTGAATCCCTTTTGGTAATCCTTGACACTTGAGACAATGCACAAGTGCATAAGTGTCTAGTCCTTTTACCAAATCATCAACATTAAAGCATAACATTGACCTAGAAAGAACATCACATTTGCAAGACCAAAAGTGACCAAAAGAGGGCATTAACAAGTCATTTTTATAACCAAAATTGATTAATCAAGTTAGAAACTAGCATTTGCATTTTCAAGCAAGAATTGCACAAAGAAAATTGAATCCTCTTGGGCAATCCTCATCACTTAAAATGAAGTGCCTAAGGCACAAGTGAGAGTCCTCTTGCCAATCATCAACATAGAATAATTTTGCAAGCAAGTCACTAACAAGCAAACCAAAGTTTACAATCAAAGCACAAGGTTGTGTTGAATCATCTTAGGCAATCCTCAACGCTTAAAGTGAAGTGCACAAGGCACAAGTGTGAGTCCTCTTGCCAATCATCAACATATAACAATTTGCAAGCAAGATACAATCAATTAGCAACAATATTTTGCAATCAAAACATCAAATCAATTGCGTTGAATCATTTTAGTCAATCCTCAACACTTAAGGTTGAGTGCTCAAAGGCACAAGTGTGAGTCCTCTTGCCAATCATCAACATAGAGTAATTTTGCAAGCAAAGTACATAACAACCAAACCAAAACAACTTGAGAAATCATTTTACCCAATATTGCAAACCCATTTCACAAGAAAATTAACAAACCCTAATTCTAATCATGATTTGCGAAGCATCACATCATTTTATTCAACAAAATGCAAAATTATAGTGAAAACAAACATAAATCACAATTTATTCAAGGGTGAGAAGCATCTCAAACACCCAAGCCTCCCTAAGTGCTTGTCAAAATGTTTGAGACACCTCTCACCAACAACTATCAACAAATCAACAATATAACAACACTAAAATGCATGAATATGGTAGGATGCAAAATTAAAAACATGATATCTACATTTTGATGCAAAAAAAAGTTGAAGATGATGCTAAGTTTTAAGAAGTTTACCTCAAATCCAAGCTAAGGAATGGCTAATATGAAGAACAAGACCACAAATCAACTTGAATCTTCACCAAACTTCAATGAAACCCACGAAATGCTTGCTTAAAAATGCCCTTTGATGATGCAAGCTTGAATCAAATTAGGAGAGAAAGAAGATGTATGAAGTAGGAATGGAAATGAGGTGAGAAAATGGAAGTGAAATGAAGAAAAATGGAGGAGGGAATGAGGGGGAAATTCGGCCAAGGGAAGAGAGGAGAGGAGAGGTTTGTGTGCTAGGGTTTTGTGAATGAATTGTGAGGCCAAAAGTTCTTTGTGAGGTGAGGTTTCTAAGGTATATATAGAGAGCAACTAGGTTTAAGGGTATTTAGGACATTGTGCTTTTGCAAACCATTGAGATTTGAGCTAGAATTTGAATCAAAGGCCGAGATTGCAATGCACATGGATTAGGGACAAGGAGAAAACACAAATGAGTGAGGAATAGCTGGTCATACACAAAAATTATGAGTTTTTGTTGCACAAAAATTGTTGAGGGCACCTAGGTCATTCTACACAAAGTTGTAGCCTAGGATTTGATCTAGAATTTTAATCAATGGCTAGGAATACAACTCACATGGATCAAGGGCATGAGGAAACACAAAATGAGGTGAAAATGAGCTGGAAAATTCGGAGCAAATGAGGCCTTGGTGCCCAAGTTTTGCAAGCTTGTCAAGAAAAATAGTACATTTTGTCTTATTGGGGACACTTCCTTATTTTCACCATTTTTGATTATTCTTTTCTAGATAATTCCATAAAAATCATGCCACTTTGGGCCATATCCTAGGAATCAATGATTGGGCCCAAAATTCCATGATATCACCCTTCCCAAAATTGATTTGAGACCTCACCTTGATGGAAATTCCCATTTTGCCCTTTTGCTTAAAATTTGAATTTTATGCCAAAAATCATGCATGCATGCGCACAAAAATTCATAACCCAAATCATCTAGATCCAAATAAATTCCTCTGAGATTGAACAATGATTTTTGATAAGAAATTGCTTAATTTTGGAAATGACCAAAATACCCCTTTTGCCCAACAAACCCTAATTTTGCTCCAAAAGGCATTCCAATCCTAAAAACGATTTTAAAAGCGCTGAAATGACTTTTAGAACCCAAAAATGCATGCTCATAGTTCTTCACATCAAAATAAAACCACACTTCTCAATTTATTTATTTTTTGCGGAAAATTAGGGTTTTGACCTAGGCGGACAAAATTAGGGTATGACAAATATTATTATAAACTGTTTATATATGATTTCATGAATTGGACGACATCTTTTACTTGCGAAAGGTTTCAAAAATAAAGTGTAAATCTTCTTTGAAAAACAAATTTACTCGATTTTCTTACCTTTTCAATTATAATTACTTTCGGGGTAAAGGGTGTCACAATATCGATGAGGTCTTGGTCAAATTTATAAAGCAAACAAATGAAAGATTTGATAGATGTGAGAAAAAAATGAGGCAGGCAAATGAAACACTTGATAGTTGTAAGAAAAATATGGAGCAGGCAAATGAAACACTTGATAGTTTGAAGAATCAGTCGTCAAAGGTTATTGATATGGTAACAACTTAGTTGGCTCAAGAAACTCTTTATTTACAAACAAAGTCTACCCCAAATGAAGAATCTGAGCAATATAGAGAAAATATTCTTAGAAGTGATGAAGAGTTCTCCATGGAAGATAATGTAGGGGAAGAAGCTCTCATGAAAGATGAAGAGACTCCTACTGAAGGGAGTCAAATCAAAATAATGACTTCTAATGAAGGTAATCAAATTGAAACAAAAGATTTCATTGATGAGAGCATTTGTGAGGAGGATGAGAAAGATCCATTGGTTCTTGATTTGAAGAAAAAGGAGAAAGTCCCAAATTGTGGGAAAATTATTTTAACCGTTGGTGACACTGTGATTGAGGTCCATAAGGGAAAGGTAACTCTAATGAGTGGTAAAGAAGAGGATTTGATTAAAGCTTTAAATTCAAGTGAAAAATTTCTCTCCTTTTACTTCTCCTCCTTTTAATGATGTGGTTAAAACTAATATTTGTAGTGATTTGAAGATGCAGGACCTTTTGGAAAAATATTTTATTTTGCAGGATCGTAGCATAGTGGTGGATGGAGACAAAATAATAATTTCACAATCCTTTGAAGTTCACCCACCACGTGGAAAAAGAAAGAATAATGTCAATCACATGGTTAGAAAACTAAGAAGGTGCATTGCGTTAGATGTAAAATTTGCTCTTTGAGAGCCACCTGATTGAGCACCAACTATCGTCAGGCTCATGACGTTAAACAAGCACTTCATAGGAGGCAACATGTGTTTTATTTTCAGTTAATTTTATTTTGCTTTTGTTTTGTTTTGTTTTTAGGAATAAACTCCAACTACAAGCTCTCTCAGGGAAGTCTCTCTTACTCCCTCTCTCTCTCTCTCTCTCATTTATTTCCTTTTGTTTCTATTTGATCATTTTGCATTGAGGACCATGGTTCATGCTAGTGTGGGGGAGGAGCGTTATTTTGTCACTTGTTCTCTATTAATGCACATACCCACTACATATGTTGATAGCATTTTTTCTGGCTTGTTTTGCATTACTATGCTTAAATTGAAAAAAAAATAGAGATTTTGCCTTTAGGGGATCCCATATTTAATTCACTTGACAGACTTGTGTTTAATTGTAACTATGGGGTTGTCCTTAGGAAGCTGATAATTAGCATTTGTCCCTCTTGAGTACTTTTTGTGAACTAGCTTCTAAATGTGAGATCTGAGCCTTCATAAGGGGATTGATACTAAATCATAAATTTTTACCCATTTTCTTTCTATAAGTGTGTTTCCCAATTTGCTACATTCTAGAATTTGTCTTTTGACCATTTTAAGGCGAAAATTGATTTGCGTCATGTCAAAAGATTTGGGGAATTTAGGTATTTTTCTAGCCTCAGAGTTGTTTGTTGAAATTATCCATTAGTTGCCCCCTTTGAGCCTATTTGTTATATTTTTTCGTTGGTACCCAGATATAATTTTTTCTTTTTTGTTTGTCTAACCATTTGAAATTGAATGTGGAGCAACTATTGAAAATTACAATTTCGTCCTATATTTTACTTGTATATATTATCAGGACTGAAATTTCGTCCTATACTTTAGTTATATATCTTGTCAGGATGAAGAGAAAAAATGGAGTGAATCATGTTCTTACAAAAATATTTTCATACAAAGGAAACAAAATAGGAGTTTTCATGTACTTACCTTTTCCTCCTACGAAAAAAAAATTCAAGAAGGAGGAAAAGGCACATCAAAAGAATGAAAGAGCCAAAGGGCAAATGAAAAGAATGAAATAGCCAAAAGGCAAATCCAAAAAAAAAAAGAGTCTACTTAAAAAAAAAGGGCAAATCAAAAAGAGTTGACTCAATAGAAAAATAAGAGTGAAGAATGAAAGTGAAACTAATTTGGAGTTTGAATAAAAATTGTAAAATAGATAGGAGCTCCATATTTGGTTTCAAAGGTTACTATTTGCTTCTTGTTTTTTTAGCCCTTTGATTATCCCTTTTTTCTTATTTCCTACCCTGCATGAATTCACCCTGGCCCCATTACAACCCATGAAACCCCATCTTTTGCATACATGTGAACTATTTAGTGGAGATTTGGTCAAATTACAAGCTTATGGTAATGTGCATTTTGTTGAAACTTGAGTGTATTTTCCCTAGTCCCTAAACACTTAGAGAGATTGTGAGCGAATGCCCTTGTTCACAGAAATGTATTCTTCAGGGACATGAGCCTCTAATTGGGAAACCTCTTGACACCTCATATGTGCTATATTGTCTATTGTCTGTCATTGTGCTTCTAGTTTTGAGTCCCTTATTTGCCTGTCTCTATTATTTATTTGAAAATTTTATTGAGCCAGAAAATTTGCTTGAGGACAACCAAAAGTTAAGTGTCGGGGAGTTGATAAACTCCAAATTAGTGCATTTTTAGAGATATTTTTGGGTCAATTTTAGAGCCATTATATATTAATTATATAAATCACTAACTTAATTTGCTCTTTATTTTGCAGAAAGAAAGAAAATATAAAAGAGATATAAAAGTCCTTTTTTGAAGCTATTATATATATATATATATATATATATATATAAGGAAGATCCTCTTGGTGATTTCAATTGAAAATGATGCACATGTGACTTGGAGAGAAAGAAAGAAGCATGGAGTGGATAGCAAGTAACACATATTTAGGAAGGATATAAATCCTAATATTTAGGGATTGAGATATCTTGCAATTTAAAGAGAAAACAATCTTGACTTGATCCCTAGCTTGGAGAGAAAGAAAAGGAACTAATATAAAAGGAGGGCTTCACTTGTGAATGGGAAAAGCCACACACCACATACAAAAAGGAGAGCTACACGGACGCGGCGGAGGGAGAGAAGAATTTTGGTACTCGTTATTGAAGACAAAGATTAAGACTTTCTCTACATCCGGGTTATTCTTATTTTTGTAATACATAAACCTTATTTTTATTTCATTGTTCTTGACTATTATGGATACCTAAATCCTCTTCTAGGGTCTTAGGTGAATCTTGCATGATTAGAGACCTCTTTATGTTCTAATTTCTGGTTTGAATTCCTATTTTTATTTTAATTAACATTGTCCTATTGTTTTTATCACATAATTAGGATTAGCTACCCTTTTCATGTTCATAATCAATTAGTTGATCAGCGACCGTACTGCAATTAGTTGGTGGACTTATAGGATAATTGAGACTATAATTAATGCATGACCAAACTTTAATTTAGTCTTCCAATCATTCAACCTTTTTGTACTTTATGCTTTTCTTAAATTTAAATTCTAGCATGACCAAAATAGGGTTAATTTAGGAAAAAGAATATTAATCGCGAATGACCAAACGGATTAAAAGATTTAGTAAAAGGATTGGTAATTAAATAAAATAAGGGAATTCAGGTAGAATTAGACATAGGGGAATCGAAGCTTGCAAGTGAAACCGCGACCCTAGACCTCTCTCCATTA
Organism: Astragalus glycyphyllos; assembly: GCA_963573325.1. Lineage (NCBI taxonomy): Eukaryota > Viridiplantae > Streptophyta > Magnoliopsida > Fabales > Fabaceae > Astragalus > Astragalus glycyphyllos. The sequence goes on along the minus strand of OY754314.1, from coordinate 12,561,245 downwards.
ATTTAGTCTCGCATTTTAATTGTTGTTATTTATTTATTTTTAATTTGTTCCTTCACATCAAACTATTGGTTCGTCTAAACAATATATAATCTCAACTAGTTTAGTACTTGATAATTAATCCATGTGGATACGATAATCTTTTATACGAAAGAGTACACTTGCTCTAAGTGTGTTTTTAACGCAATAGATCCTATTATCATGACATGTATGATTTATGCTTAATATCACATGCCAAATGTATATGTAATTTAGGTTTATAGCTAAATTCCTTCAATTAGTATTAGAGCCAACATAGATATGAATTATGGCTGTTGTTAGATGAGTTTCGGTTGAATTTGTTGTTTACCTTTTCTCCCTCTTTGATACTCAACAATCTGAGCACACATATTGTTCTTATTTTAGTTCATGAAAATTATAATTGTTAGAGGGCTACTATAAACCCAGACTTTTCATTATTAAGTGATTCCAAAAATTTGTTTCTGCTCTCTCTTAATACGATTTGGTGGCTTATTTTGTGAGATTCGGTACGGTTTCATTCTTTACCTGTTACGCCATGAGATTTGAAACATGGAAATCCATATTTTCTCAATTTTTTTTGTAATTGAGTTGAAGTTTCCTTTGATTTCCTAGTTCTTCCCTTTAATTGTGGCATCGTTGATCTATAGTCAAATCTAGAAATACTTGATTTCAATTATCTCAGAATCATATACTCCCTCCGGTCCTTTTGTTTTTTAGATAGGCAAAGTGGTTAGTAATTAGTGTGTTAATTGTTAGAGGGGAGGGGGGAGCGGGGTTCGAACCCCGTACACCTACATTTTTCCACCAACGATGTCCCTTTCACTCAACCATGTGAGCTACCCTTCTGGTCCTTATTATAAGAAGAAAATACAAAAATCATCAATACCAATGAGCTCATTTAATTCTTGTCTTTTTTAAATTAAGTCTCCAAATTACCCTCCACTAACTCCACGTAGATTTATGTCCATACTCCCACTGACATTGAAAACTAAAAAGACAAAGCATTGAATGAGGGTAAAGTTGGTATTTAAGCGATAAATATATACTAAAAACTAGAATAATTTCCTATATTTGGGACCAATATTTACTCCAAAATTCTTCTTATAATAGGGACCGGAAGGAGTACCTTTAAATTTCAGTCTAAAAGAACATTTGTGAAATTTCAATTTATGGAAGTAACACTAATGTATATGTGAAGAAATTTGTTTATGATTGCATATGTGAAGAAATTTGTTTATGATATTTTCTTCTCCTTTTAAGATTATAAGTGCGCAATTAAACATGAAATTGTGTTTACTTTTCCAAATATTATAAAACTTAGAACTAACATTATACTCCATTGTTTATTTTTTATTCTAATTTATAGTTTGAGCATTTAAATTCTCATTGTTTTGACAGTTCTATACTCTAGAGATATATATAAAGTCATTTTTATGCACTTTTATAGGCCAGACTTAACTCGAAGTCTAAATAATAGTATTTGCTATTATACTCGTTGAATGGATACTGTTTTGGACTGGTCCAGTCGTCAGGCCCAACCTAATAGTGGTCATCCAACCCAGCAAGGGGAGGATCAGTCCAACTGGGCCTAATCCAGCAAGTGATCATCCAGCCCAATAGCGGAGTGATCACTGCAACCGATACTTGGGCCCCATCGCAAATGGGCTATCCGACTTCAACGATCCAGACTAACCATTATAAATAACGTCAGTCACCAGGTGTCAGGTACACAATTCATTCGAATATTCATTAGATAGTAGTACTGTAGCTCGATATAGCTGACTTGGGAGTCGGAGTGTTCCTGCAGGTACACCCCCCTGTGCGTTCAGGTCATCCTAAGGCCTACAGTATCAGACGACCCGTCCCTTGACCGTCTCCGCAGAACATCCCAAGGTACTGATCATTGGCGACCATAGTGGGAGAACTACTATCCCACCGTCATTTCAAATGCCTCCAAAGGCATTTCGAGGCAGACCACGGTCGACCGTGGCCGAGATACCAGTCCGTCCACCCCCAGCACTAGAAGGAAAGATGACTAACGTTGAGGTCGTCGCCCCTGGTGCCCAGCCAGGCACGACCTAGAAGGTCGACGTCACCCTTCCAGCCAACTTGGTTCAAGAGCTCCTGGAACAACTTCGAAACCAAGACTGGCAGATCGCCCGGCAGAACGACCTCCTCACCCAGATGGCAGATCAGGTGACGTCCAAACGGGCGGACACTGCACCCGAACTTCATCGTCGGGACAACCTGTCTAGGAGACACTGCTCGCCTCCTAGAAGATACCTGTTCCGCAGATCTCCAACCCACAGAAGGGGATGAGGAGGAGGACCAACCCCGCCTAGGATCACTCCTTCCACTTCAAATTACACTTACTGGCCAGAGGAATCTTCACAGCAGGGATCCTCGTATGATTCATCTGGCTCACCCGGCTCACCCACTCGATCGATCGTGCAACCAGTCTTACGAAACGCGCCCATGCCGCCATCGATCGCGCAGCCATACTTACGAAACGCGCCCATGCCGCCATCGATTGCGCAGTTGGTCTTACGAAATGCGTCCGCGCAACCGTCCAAGAGATGATTCTGATGGAGAACGACCTGGTCATCGAGGTCGACGCTTCGAAGATCGACCACCTCGTAGGGGTAGAGTGAACACTGATCTGGTGCCTGGTATGCTTGATCGCTATTTTACAGGTATCAGATCTCTGAGGTTCTTCTGGTCGCGCTCCGAGCTCCGCTTCAGGGGGCGGGTGTACCTGCGAAGACACTCCAACGCCCAAGTCAGGAGCGAACGAGCAGAGTATAGGTCTAAATGAATAGTGCGTACCTGACAACTGACGCCATTAGTGCTTTTATAGCGTCGTTGGGCGATCCTCGAGCATTGGATCTATCCGTACGGACCAATCGAGTCTGTTGATCCGGTTCTCTGCTTCTTGCCCCTTTATTCCTGGACCGGTCTAGGTAGAGTCATTGGAATGGGCTTCGGCCCATTCCGGAACAGTTACCCCCCAAACCAAGGTCGTTCGTGGAGCGGCCGTAGGCTTGTTTCCCGACCGTTCCGATGTTCGCTCCTTTTAAGACACGAGGTTGTTTGGTCGATCGTTCGAAATAGTGATAGATCCTGCTCCGTTTGAATGACACGTGGCACCCTTCATGAAGCAACGTTTCACGTCTTTCCAAGGATCGTTAATGGTGCCTCGAAATTCGAAAAGGCGGCGCCTGATTAAGATACGTGCAAGCGAAAGGTCACGACGCTTCGTTTGCTTGCTTTCTAAACCTTATAAATATGCTGCCCCCCCCCCCCTCTCCTCATTCTTTACTCTTTATCCTGAAGCTCTGAAAGCGGTCATACCTTTGCTCTCGAGAAGAACAACAGTATACTGTTCTATTCTGGCCAGGTGTTTGCCCGTGCACGACCTCCAACTCAGACGATCTCACTCGTCCGGTCGCTTGATTTTGCTCATCAAGGAGTATTCTACCTTGAGTCAGAACTTTTCTCCTACTCCAGGTATGCACTTTTTGCTCGTTTTTCTTCAGCTTGTTCGATTCTTTGTTGCGTAGAGTGAGGAGGGGGTGTCAGGCTCGGGGTCGACCTTGTCGTCCCCTTATGCAAATCATCGTTTAGGGTGAGCCTGACTTCCCTCTCCTTGCAGGGTAAGGAAGTGGCGCGAACAAAGAAGACTGCGAGGATATCCGGCCGTCAATCTGCAAAGATGGCCGAGTGTGCTGCTCGCTCTGGAGATACTAGTGCAAGCGGGCTTCCGTCCGAGACTTTCTCTTCCACCGATCTCTCTACTTCGTCATCGTCTGGTCGCTCGTCGGACACTATCGACACCATTCAATCTCCTCGAGTGATCCCTGCGCCTCCTCCCGTTCCGACCAATGAGGTGCTGCCTGAAGAGCACGGTTGGAGGGGTAGGCTTGATGATGACCGCTCTTGGATTTCTTCTGCCATAACCAACGAGCGTTCGGTCTTTCCTCCAGGTGATGAGATGTTGCCGCTTTTTACGAAGCTTATTGGTTATGGCGACCAGGAATGGCTAGTTGAGGGTGTGCCGGCTCACGAGCATGATGCCATGATCCCGACCTCTTTAAAGTTTATCATGTACACCAATGTTCTCCGAGATTTGAGGGTGCGACCTCCCTTCACATTCTTCCAGAGACGCGTCCTGAGAACACTTGGGCGCTTGTTAAGTCTTTCGAGATAATAATGGCCGCTCTCGACCGGGAAGTGAATTACCGTCTATTCTTCTCTCTATTTGATGTTAGTCGTATCGTAGAGATGAAGAGCGAACCCAGGCGATGGGAACAAGTTTCTTTGAAGGGGCGAAAGGGCACGATCAGACTCTTCAATCCTTTCTGCGAATCGGCCAAACCTTGGAGGCATGCTTTCCTCTGGGTCGTTCCAATCAATGATCGGGCTAAGGAGATGGTGGGAATTGTGGACGCCGAAGGTCGTATTACTTCGATGAAATTCCCTCTGGGTTGGTCGCACTCACACTATGACCGCGACACCATCCACTATAGACATCAGAGGAGGCTGAGCGGTTACGATATTGAGAGAATCTTGATGCTAGAGACCCTAGTTACTTGGCTGCCCGAAGGGGTTATTCCTTGCAACAAATTCGCTTGTCTTAGGACGTCTGAGCAAGCTGAAAATAAACTTGGTGTGCTTTTATTTTTTCTTTTGCTTGTTAGCTTTGATCGTTTTTACTTCGTTTTGCCCAAAACCATTTTTCTTTTCAGCTGAAATGTCGGGCATAGGCTTTGAAGCCCTTTTGCCCAAGACAAAGTCAAGGAAGCAGAAGAGGGTGACCTTTGCTTCTCCTTCTTAACCTCTCCACGCTGAGGGCGATCATAGACCTCCTGTTCGTGAACAGGGAACGAACTCCGCTTCTAAGAAGAGAGATCGGGCTCAAAATTCAGTGGACACCATTGCGATTGACCTTGACCCTCCCCAAAAAAGAAGAGAAATACCGAGGAGGTCGTCCTTGGATTTGGACGATCTTAAGGATGTAGATTTTGAAAGCCTTCGAGCAGACCCTCTACTGTTCGTTGTAGAAATTGCTCAAGCAGCTTCTCAAAAACTTGCTCGCTATAAATCTGAGGAAGCTGGCCGTCAAGCAGGTATGCGCTTACTCCATAGGAACTTATGGTTGGAGGGTGACCTCTTGGATAAAATTGACAAGTATAAGTCCGCCCTTGGTCATATTACAGATTTGCGGGCAGAACTCGAGAGTACCAAGAAAAAGCTTGAGGATGCTGAGGTCGCCCTCCAACCGACGAAGAACGCACTTAGCTTGGTCACTGCTGAACATGACGCGGTCATAACAGCCAAGGTAGATGCTGAAGCCAAACTTGCCACCACTACTGCCAGTTTGACCGAGCTATCTACCAAGGTGAATCAGCTGGAGGGGCAGGTGGTCGGTCTAACGGAAAACTTGAAGGCCGTTGAGGACGAGCGGGATCAGGCGAAGGGCGAGCTAGAGGCCTTGGAGGACATGACGATGTCAATCGCCAAAGGTCGCTTCGACGAGGCTGTTGCTCAGATCCAGTATTGTTATCCCTCTATGGAGATTAACCCTGAGATTGTAAGCAACGATCATTTTTTGAGGAACGGCCAAATCATTCGTCTTGCATAGAAAGATGACCATGGGAACGTCATCCAAGAAGAAACAGTCATCTACAGCCGCCCTGAGTGACTCGCCCTTTTTTGTATTTTCAACAAGTGTACTTTGTTTTCTTGTAGTCTTTTCTTAGCCCGGCTTTCTCCGGGTAGACTTGAATGTTAACTATCTTCTCTACTTTTTCTAAGTTTGATTTACTTTGCTCGCGGCCTTCGGGCTTTATAATACTACTTCAGCCCTCGTCGGGCCGATCCTCATAGGGATCCCTGTAAACAGCTTGCCAAGTTTCTACTTGAGTTTTAGCTTGTTTACAGGGTGTGTTCGTACTTAAGATTGCTTAAGTTTCCTCCTAAGCAGTTTATCAAACTCAGTTTGAACTTAACTCTTTTAAGAGGTATTGGGTTATTGGGTTGATCAACATCTTCTAAAGAGAATCAAATTAAGAAACACCTCGCCATTCGAATGACGGGCGAGCGGGCCTCGATAAAAAACCCCGTAGGGAAAAAGAGTGTCCCGCTCGTTTGATATTTTATTCATTGTTCAAGCAACATAACATTTTTACAAACTATCAAGTGAAATATCTTCTAAGATTTGCTGCATTCCAAGTATTCGGAATGATGCCTCCGTCTATATTCTGCAAAATGTACGCCCCTTTGCCCGTCTTGGCCGCCACTTGGTAAGGACCTTCCCAATTTGGGGCAAGCTTTCCTTGACCGGCATTTCTTCGGCCAATATCTGCCCTTCTTAGGACGAGCTGTCCTTTTTCGAAGGCCCTACGAACGACCTTGGCGTTGTGTCTTGTGGCCATCGCTTGTTTTACTAACGCTTCCCTGAGGGCAGCCTTACTCCGTAGCTCTTCCACTAGATCGAGCTCTTCTCTGGTCGCCTGTTTGTTTTCTGACGGTGGCATAGGATTGCTCTTTCTCCAGCTTAGTTCTCCCATTTCGACGGGAATCAGCGTATCCGTTCCATAGACCAGTTTGAAGGGGGCTACTCCAGTGGTCAAGTGTGGGGTTGTTCTGTACGCCCATAACACTGAAGGGAGCTCTTCTGCCCACTTCCCTTTAGCTTCATCTAGTCTTCTTTTGACGCCCCTCAGGATGACTCTGTTGGCTGCTTCTGCCTGCCCGTTCGTTTGCGGGTGTTCGACTGACGTAAAACGCTGTTTTACGCCTAGTTCTGCTAAGACTTCTTGAAAGTTTCGGTCGGTGAACTGTGTGCCGTTGTCCGATACCACGACCTCGGGGATTCCAAACCGCACCAAGATGTTCTTTCTAACAAACTTGAGGCAATTCCTGGAAGTAATCGTAGCTAGTGGCTCGGCCTCGATCCACTTAGTGAAGTAGTCAATCGCAACGATCAGAAATTTCAGCTGACCAGGGGCGAGTGAGAAAGGTCCTAACAAGTCAATACCCCACTTTGAGAATGGACATGGGACGATCAAACTGTTGAGCTCGGTTGGTTGTGCAATGTGAACATCGGCATGCCTCTAGCACTTGTCACATTTCTTCACTAGGTCTCTTGCGTCTGCATCCATGGTCGGCCAATAATAGCCCGCCCTTAATGTCTTTCTTGCCAGCGCTCGCGAACCCATATGATTCCCACAGATGCCTTCGTGGATCTTCTTTAGTACGTAGCTTGCTTCCGTTGGAAGTAGGCACTTGAGCAAGGGCATAGTGAATCCCCTTCTATAGAGCTGCTCGTTTATAATCGAGTAGGACGTTGCTCGTTTTCGAACTAGCGCAGCTTCTTTAGGGTCTACAGGTTCTTCCCCATCCTTTATGTAGTTAAAAATGTTCGGGCTGAATCAATTTTACACACATCTGCTCCCAACGTGGGCTCTAGCCTTACGCTTGGTTGAGATAGAACTTTTTGTATCACACTTATGTGGTTGAGAGGGTTCTTCGTACTTGTGAGCTTGGATAAGATGTCCGCCCTAGCGTTCTCTGCTCTGGGGATGTGCCTAACTTCGGCGTATTCGAATTTCTGCATCAACTCCTTGACTTTTCCGAGGTATCTCTGGAGGATCTCGTCTTTGGCCGAAAAGATGTCTTTGATCTGGGATACCGCTAACAACGAGTCTGATCGGAGTTCTACCTTCTTCACATTGAATTCCAGAGCGAGCAACAACCCAGCCAAACAGGTCTCGTATTCAGCCTGATTGTTGGACGTTGGAAAGGAGAAAGCCAAGGAGACCTCGATAGTCGTTCCTTGCTCGTTCTCAAGGATCAAACCAGCTCCGCTGCCTTTGCCGTTGGACGACCCATCAACATGCAGCATCCATACATCGTGGACCGGGTCCTCCGCTCCTGTGGTCAACTCTGCAATAAAGTCGGCCAAGACTTGTCCCTTGATGGTCGACCTAGGTTCGTATTTGATTCCAAATTCGGATAATTCTACAGCCCACTTGATCATTCTTCCCGCCAGATCAAGTCTATGAAGGATCTGTCTAATTGGTTGGTCGGCTCGCAGAGCTACCTGGTGGGCTACAAAATATGGCCTCAATCTTCGAGCGGACACGACCAGAACTAAAGCCAACTTCTCAATTTTTTGATATCTAAGCTCTGGCCCCTGTAGTACCTTACTAACGAAGTAGACCGGGTTTTGCTTCGCTCCTTCTTCTCGTACCAAAACAGCGGCCAACGCCTCGTCTGTAATGGATAAGTATAGGTAGAGCGTTTCCCCGGGCTTAGGAGTGGTCAAAATCGGAGGTTCTGCCAAGGCTGCCTTAAGTTGTTCGAGGGCTTGGTCGCATTCGGGCGTCTAGTCGAACGCGATTTCTTTCTTCAACGGCCTGAATAAAGGTAAGGATTTGCTTGCGGCTTTGGACACAAATCGTGAGAGAGCGGCAATCATGCCATTTAGTTTCTGTATCTCTTTCTTGGTCGTTGGTGGCTTCATCTCAGTCACTGCTTGGCATTTGTCTGGGTTGGGTTCAATCCCTCTTTCGGTGAGGTAGAATCCAAGAAATTTGCCCGCCCTTACCCCAAAGGTACACTTCACTGGGTTGAATCTCAACGAATTTTTTCTGGCTTCTTTGAACACTTCTCTTAAGTCGTCTATGTGTGTTCGATCTTGCTTGCTCTTGATAATCATATCATCCAGGTATACGTCCACCATCTTTCCTATCTGATCGTGAAAAACTTTGTTCATCATGCGCTGGTAGGTCGCTCCAGCGTTCTTCAGCCCAAAAGGCATAACTCTATAACAAAAATTTCCCCTGTCCGTCATGAATGCGGTCTTCTCCTGATCTGGTGGATGCATGGCAATTTAATTGTACCCAGAATAGGCGTCCAGGAAGGACTAAATTTTGTATCCACTCGCATTATCGACTAGACGATCAATGCTGGGGACGGGGAAAGCATCCTTCGGGCATGCTCGGTTGAGGTCAGTATAGTCTACGCACATCCTCCATTTGCCATTTGGCTTCTTAACCAGGACGACATTAGACAGCCACGTGGTGTATTTTATTTCTTTAATAAAGCCTGCATCGAGCAAGTCCTCAACGGCCTTGAACGCTGCTCGCGCCTTCTCTTCTTTCTAAACTCTCCTCCTTTGAGCAACCCATTTCGCTTCTGGGTTGACTGCTAAGTGATAGCATGCCATTTGAGGGGGGATTCCAGGCATGTCCGCCGCGCACCAGGCAAATAGATCCGCGTGGTCTTTTAGGCATTGGACGAGCTCGTGGTGAGTCTCAGGGGAGAGATTCTTTCCAATCTTGATTGTCTTCTTTGGGTCGTCTCCTAGTTGCACGTGACAAAATTCACCATCTGGCTCCGGTCGCTTGATTCTTTTCTTCAACTCTTTGGTCAAAAGGTCGTCTCCTTCTTCCTCCTCACTTTCTGGGTCATAACGAGCATCAAGATCTGCCAAATTTACCTGCCCGCTGATTTTCATTGCTTCTTCTATTTCTCTTGCTACTTTTTTACCTTTTTCCTTTAGTCCCAGGAGGAATGCTCGCTTTGCAGATAGTAAGTCGGCTGGGACAGTTGCAACCTCCCCAGATTTGCTGTAGAACTTCATCTTCAGATGGACGGTTGACAGAACACTGATAGACCAATTTGCACGGCAATACGATGAAATCCGCTCTGACCGTCCTGAAGAGGAGTTTTTCTTCCATATCATCTCCAAAGGTCACCATAAGTTTTAGCCGCCCTATAGGAGTTGTCGAGGCACCATTGAACCCGGTGAGAACTGTTCCTCTGTATGGCCTTAGGTCGTCTTTTGAAATCTTCAACACGTCCAACAGGTCTTCGAATATTATATCTGCTGAACTACCTTGGTCCGATCAACTAATATTCGCCTAACCTCCACGTTCGCCATTACTGCGACGATCACCAAAGGTACTTCGTAGTTGGGCGTTCCGTCGATGAGATCCTCGTCTCCAAAGGAGATGGATGGTCGTACGAAATGCGGCCGTGGAGTAGAGGCTGAGGCGACGCTCATGATCTCGTCCCATCTTCTTTTGATCGATCTGTTAGTCGAGGCGTCGTGGGTATTCCTCCGGATATGACCATAGCGACCGGTCTTCCCTTTGACTTCCTAGCGCCTGTACTATTTTCTTCATCGTCGTCTTCTTCTACGACTTTGATCGTCTCATCTACTTCTGCTTTTCCCCTTCTAGGTGAACGGGTAACCTTCCGCTCTTCTCGTGTTTCTGCATGATCTCTTTTTACGTACTGAGTCAATTTCCCTCTTCGGATTAGAGCTTCCACATCATCTTTAAGAGCCATACAGTTGTTAGTGTCATGCCCGTTACTCTTGTGATACCTACAATATTTTTTCGACGGACGCTGCCCGTCTTTGAGCAGGAGGGGTTCCGGTCATTTGACATCTCTAAATTCTGCGTTGGCACTCTCCGCTAAAATGTTCGCGTACGAGGTATTCAGCTTAGTGCGTTCAACGAATCTCTTGATCCTACTTTCCCTGGTCGGGCGGTTATTGGCGCACTCTTCTTTTGCCTTTATATCTTTTTCTGATCACGAGTGTTGGTTCATGCCCGCCTCAGCAGCTTCAAGAGCGGTCGTTCTCTCCTCATAATTCATGAACCTTTGGGAGTGTCTTAGGAATGTCTCTAGGTCCCTGGGAATGTGGAGACCCACCTCCACTTCGAAACGACTTCCTCTTAAGAGGCCGGTTCTCAAGAAGAATAACCTCTGATTATCGTCCAAGTTTCTGACTTGATCGGCTTCTCGATCGAATCTTTCGACATAACTTCTCAAAGACTCTTGCGGGCCTTGTCTGACGGCGATCAAAACGTCTTGAGATGTTGGCTTGATCCTGGAGGTCGTAAAGCGGGCGGTGAACACCCTAGCCATCTGCTCCCAAGACGAAATGGTGTTGGGTTTTAGCGCGGTGAACCATTCCAACGCCGACCCTTCTAGAGTAAGGGGGAAGATTTTGCATTTTACAGGTCTGGGCGCTCCGCGATATTTCATCATAATATCAAAGTGCTTTAAATGGGCTTTTGGATCTTTCACGCCGTTGTACATCTTAAGGACAGTCGGAGGCTTTTCCAACGAGCGTGGGATGCGAAACTCATCTATTTCTCTCGTGTATGGTCCAAGGCTGGTATCCTTCTTATTCTGACGGCACAGTCACTTTTCTGGGTAGCTTGCTCCACGACCGTGGTCGTTGGAATAATCTTTCGACCGATATTAGTATCGCTCGTTAGATCGACTTCGAGAACGAGTAGGTGAACTGGTTGAACCACGAGAGGAATCTTCGTGTGATGATTCTTCAGGCCAGTAAGTGTAGTCACATGTGGACGGAGTCTTTCTTGGTGGGGTGGCCGCTCCTCCTCTTGCCCTCCTCGGGGTTGGATATCGATGGACCAGCTGCCTTCGCGGAGGCGATCGACGAGGTCTTGAAGGGCGTGCTCGCACCGCCGAAGTGCCCTCATGATGAGGTCGCTGCTCTGGGGCCGTGTGTGCTCGCCTCGAGGCGATCTGACCCTCTAATTGCGTGAGGCGGTCGTTATTGCGATTCAAAGCCTGGTTTCGGTCGTGCAGTAGTTCTCGCAGCTCTTGGACCAGGTCGGCAGGAAGCTCTACTGTGACCGGTAGTGCAGGGATGGTGTTGTTGCCTTCAACACCTGCTGGTGGTGGTCGAGTTGCGATCTCGGCCACACTTTATAAACGAGCCGTGGCCTTTGGTCGGCCTCGGGGTGCCTTCGGGAGCATCTTCGGGATTGGTAGAAAGCGCGCGAGATCCCACTGTGGTCGCCAAATGATTTGGTGCCTGGTATGCTTGACAGCTGTTTTACAAGTATCAGATCTCTGAGGTTCTTCTGGTCGCGCTCCGAGCTCCGCTTCAGGGGGCGGATGTACCTGCGAAGACACTCCAACGCCCAAGTCAAGAGCGAACTAGCAGAGTATAGGTCTCAATGAATAGTGTGTACCTGACAACTGACGCCATTAGTGCTTTTATAGCGTCGGTGGGCAATCCTCGAGCATTGGATCTATGCGTACGGACCAATCGAGTCCGTTGATCCGGTTCTCTGCTTCTTGCCCCTTTATTCCTGGGCCGGTCCTGGTAGAGTCACTAGAATGGGCTTCGGCCCATTCCGGAAGAAACACGAATTTGGGTCCTTTCACCAGAGAGATAGACGAGTTTCGTATCCCACGCTCGTTACAGAAAGCCCCTTCCAACCTGAAAATTTACAACGACGTGCAAGATCCGGACGCCCATCTGAAGCACTTCGACATTATGATGAAGTATAGGGAGGCGCCCGGGCCTGTCAAATGCAAGATCTTCCCCTTGACCTTGGAAGGATCAGCCTTAGAGTGGTTCACCGAGCTACGTCCAAACACTATCTCTTCATGGGAGCAGATGGCTAAAGTATTCCTTGCACATTTCACAACATCAAGAATAAAGCCCAAATCTCAAGATGTCTTGATTGCGATCCGGCAAGGACCCCATGAATCCCTTCGAAGCTATGTGGAGCGGTTCAATCAGGAGGCAGACCAGGTGAGGAACCTGGATGATAATCAAAGGTTGTATTTCTTGAGGACAGGACTCCTTCGAGGGAGTAGATTTGAGGTCGAAGTTGGTCTACACTTACCAAGAGATTTAGAAACCTTCCTCCAAAGGTCTCAAAGGTTTATGAACTACGAAGAAAAGGCAATGGCCATCGAAGCTGCTGAAGCAGGGATGAATAGACAAGCTCGCGAAGAGCGCGACCAGAGATAACGGAGGGACCAGGGCGGACCACAGAAAGACCCAAAGATCAGGAAGTTCGCCGATCGTACGAAACTGAACACCTCTTACGCACAGATCCTGACAGAATGTGCAAACGCAGAATTCAGGGAGATGAGGAGACTAGACCCTGTCGTCATCAAGGAAGCGCAGCGCCCATCCAAGAAGTACTGTCGTTACCATAAGAGCAACGGGCATGATACCAACAACTGCATGGCCCTCAAAGACGACATCGAAGAGGTGATCAGAAAAGGGAAGCTGGCCCAATATTTAAAAAAGGCACCGACCGACGAAGTGGCCAAAGTCAGAGAAGAAGAGGAGGACGAGGACGATGATGTCTCGGATACCAGAAGATCAAGGGGAAGCCAAGTTGCCTTGTAAGAACTGATTGTATGTCATGAATGAAAAGACGGGCAGAACACTCTTTTTCCCACAGGGTTTTTTGTCGAGGTCAGCCCGACCGTTAAATAAGACAAGACATTTTCTTTTATATATGTGTTCATATGTCTCTTTAATTACGAACAGCCAATCGAGAACGAAGCTCAAACCGCGTTTGATAAACTGCGTCGTCAGGATACAACGCTTAAACGAATTTAGGCACAATCGAAGCGACCTGAGATTGGTCACACCCCTGAGGACGAGTTAAATCCAAGTCGAACCTTGGTAAACTGTCCAAAGGAACTTAAATGAATTTAAGTACAAACGAAGCGACCTATGATTGGTCACACCCCCAAGGGCGAGTAAAATCCTACTCGAACTGTCTATGGGTGTTCACTATCCTACTCGAACGAAACGGGAGGAAAGAATAAAATAACAAGCGAAAATACCGAGCCAAGCGAATAAGGCAATAAGATAACGGGTGCCCCTCCTTCAGGGAGGATCGAGATCTCCTCCTTTGGGAGGACCAACTCAAGTGGAGCGACCAGATGACGTCAACGAACATGCACTTAAGCGAATATGTCAAGGGGTAGGGCCGAAACCTGACCAGTCAAAAATAAAGACGACCTCACTCACGCACGAAACAGGAAAGAGGAATCTCGCCTTCACATTAGTCTGCAAGCCATAACGTTGGCTGTGGTTGTCCGATTGAGGCATGCGAGCATGCGTTGGATGAGAAGTAGAGATACAATTCGTATGTTGAGCTCGAAATCCAATTCGAACGTCCTCAACCCATTCTGGTCACCCAAGATTGGGACGATCACTTCTTGGTCGCCCTCGTGCGACCTTGGAGGAGGGTCTGGTCCGAGGTCCATAACTTCGTCCATATTTATTTGATAGGGGCGTGTGAGCATGCGTTGGAAAGTTAAGAAGCATTCCTATAACTTTCATGTTGTAAGTAAAGTCTAATTCGAACGTCCTGGACCACTGATGGTCGCCCAAGATTGGGACGACCACTTCTTGGTCGCCCTCATGCGACCTTGGAGAACGGTCTGGTCCGAGGTCCATCACTTCGTCCATATTTATTCGATAGGGGCGTGTGAGAATGCGTTGGAAAGTTAAGAAGCATGTCTACAACTTTCATGTTGTACGCAAAGTTTAATTTGAAACTCCTCGACCCCTGATGGTCGCCCAAGATTGGGACGACCACTTCTTGGTCACCCTCATGCAACCTTGGAGGATGGTCTGGTCAGAAGACCATAACTTTGTCCATGTTTATCCGATAGGGGCGTGTGAGAATGCGTTGAAAAGTTAAGAAGTATTTCTACAAATTTCATGTTGTATGCAAAGTTTAATTTGAACCTCCTCGACCCCTGATGGTCGCTCAAGATTGGGACGACCACTTCTTGGTCGCCCTCATGAAACCTTGGAGGACGGTCTGATCAGAAGACCATAACTTTGTCTATGTTTATCCGATGGGGACGTGTGAGCATGCGTTGGAAACATTAGAGACAGAGCTACAAATCTTATGTTGATCTCAAAATCCAATTCTGAATTCCTCGACCCTGGAAGGTCGCCCGAGATTGGGGCACCCACAACACAAAAATGGGCAGTTGGCACCATGACGGGCTATGTAGTCTGACAACCCTAGAGGCATGGGCAACCAAAAGATACTCAGCATCGATCGTGCAAGGATGAAAGAGCAAATGAACTTGAGCAAAGTAAATCATGCAACAAAGCACCAAAGTATGAACGATCAAATTATGGGTTACAACAAATCAAATTCAACGGTTGTCCAGGTGAGAGGATGGTCTGATCGCCGGATGAGAGGATGGTCTGATCGCCAGACAAGAGGATGGTCCGATCGCCAAGTAAGAAAATGGTCTGATCGCCAAACTGAGGTGGTCACCTAAGATCACAGAAACCAAATTACTAAGTTATCCAAGTGCTACCAAGCCCATCACGCAAAGAAATTAAACCAAGAATTGTAGGGAAATTACCTGGGTGACAGCGTACTCGTCCAAACCGAAAGAGGAGAGTGCCCGCCCAAAGCGCAACCAAAGTGGTTGAATCCCATCAAGCTCAATACATTGAAATCAAATAGTGCGTAAAGAGGGAAAAAATGAACGAGAGCGATCGAGTCATCCAACGATCAGGTTGTCCAAACAACGAAAGCGACCAGGTCGTCAAGACAGATCGTCCACGAGGAGCAATCAGGCCATCCAACGACCAAGTCTATCAAAAAACGCAAGCGACCGAGTACCTCGAGTGCTCAATCTGCGCAAATATGTCAAGTGTTCAACGGGAGCGACCAGGTACCTCGAGAGCGATCGGGTCGTCCAACAACCGGGTCGTCCGTACAGATCGTCCGCAAGGTACCTAACCCACTTCACTACTCACTCGAAATCGCAGATCATCTCAAACCATGTAACAAAAATTAAAGGAAAACGGCAATACCAGGTCTTCCGTGAAGGAGCAGGTCACCTGCAAGATGGATGAGCAGATCGCGCTCTTGCCCAAGGGACTGGTCGTCCGGGAAGAGCATGAGCAAGTCGTCCGCGCGCGATAAACCAAATAGTCTGTTGCGCGAGACGACCTCGTCCGTTGCGCGAGAAGAGTAGGCCCCTTTTTCGATCGTCCGCTACGAAGAAGAGGATCAGGTCACCCAAGCTCACGGATCGTCCACCTTCGAAAACGGCACAGGTTGCGCAGACGAGGAAAACTGGAAATGAGGTCGCTCCGCGAAGATCAGGTCGTCCTCGATAGCGTGTCGTCCTTGCGCCGTTGGGAAGAGAGAAAATGGGTCGTGAATGCTGGTCTTCCCACCACAAGCGATCGCTCAACTCGCGGATAGCCCAAAACTCCCGTGCACGAAGGTGTGGTCTCGCGAAGGATGGTGGATAAGGTCGTCCCGACGAAGGATCGGGTCGTCCCTGCAAAGGATCGGTTCGTCCGCGAGGTGGTCGTCCGTTTGGACTGATCCTCCCATCTAGCTGGTCGCCCACTACGGGGGATGATCACTCCAACGAGTGTCAAGTGATCCTCCAGAGGGAATTTTTAGAGAAAAATTCTTCTTTTGGAGCTTATGTGAACAGAATGAAGGGAAAGAAAAGACCCATCACACTCTTATATATATATATATATATATATATATATATATATATAGAGAGAGAGAGAGAGAGAGAGTGGCCAAGGAAATATAAAAGAAAAAGAAAAATATATTCGAAATTCGCAACAAAGTCAAGACGACGAGAAAAGCGTCTATCAGTTATCGAACGATCCGTTACGATCTCAACCGCTGAAAACTCACAAGTCGTGAACTGGGGGCATTACCTACTAAACTACTGATCGAGCATGACCATCCGAACTACTGATCAAGCCTACGCCCGCTCGGTGATCGAACTTGGCTTGGGGGCAACTGTTCTGGACTGGGCCAGTCGTCAGGCCCAACCCAGTAGTGGTCATCCAACCCAGCAAGGGGAGGATCAGTCCAACTGGGCCTAATCCAGCAAGTGATCATCCAGCCCAATAGCAGAGTGATCACTCCAACCGATAGTTGGGCCCTTATCGCAAATGGGCTATCAGACTTCAACGATCCAGACTAACCATTATAAATAACGTCAGTCACCAGGTGTCAGGTACACAATTCATTCGAATATTCACTAGATAGTAGTACTATAGCTCGATATAGCTGACTTGGGCGTCAGAGTGTTCTTGCAGGTATATCCCCCGTGCGTTCAGGTCATCCTCGGCCTACAGTATCAGACGACCTGTCCCTTGAACGTCTCCGCAGACCATCCCAAGTTGCAGATCAGATACTATGAAGTTGATATTGATTGCTGACATGCCAATTTAAAATACCACCAAGCATGTCTCGCTCTTATTAGAATATGACTAAAGTTAAATAGTTTTTTTAAATTAAATTGAATGTCCTTTTTAATGCATGATATTAATTTATCATATTCTTTATGCATAATTATTGTTAATCTGTATAACTGTAATCTCACAATTCTATAATTGTTAATTTGTATTTATTAAACAATTAACTTTAATTTTAATTGTAATTAATTTTATTAATAATGATCGATGTGTCACTACTACAAATAAAGGCCTTTTGCAACTTTTTGGCTTTTTTTCACAGCGCTTTCCATCGCTGCATACCAATGTGCTGCTAAAGGCACGATTCCAAATAACATGCTTTCAAACTGCTCCTGAATGTTAGGAATCAACAACACTTTCAACGAAAGTAAGTACCATTCTCCTAGATTAGCCAGCGCTTTTTAATGAAAGTGCTTCTTATTTTATTACAATAGGCAGCACTTCATAATGGCAGCGCTACTCTTTCACTCATTTTTTTTGTACATTTGCCATCGCTTTTATAAGAAGGGCTACTAATTGTCTTTTTTTTTTTACAGATTCAACATATTGTACTCTCTATTACACAGTAAAAATATTGGACTTAAAATAGAATTGGAAGAATATATAATTAACAAAATAACATACTCAAATTTTTAAATTTACATCACATTCAAATTTACATAAAATTCAACAGAACTCTAATTGACATACCCACAAATTCCAATTAACAAAAATAACATGTAATACAAGACCAATATATTCCTAAGAAAAATTAAACATAAATAAATGCTAATAAGGGGACTTTCGAATTCATGACTTTGATTCTGTTGGTGATCCAAAGGCTGTAGCGTTGAATTGTATATGTTAAAAATGAAGTAAAACACTTTTAATTCTACACTCGTTGGTGGTCAAGTAAATACACAATATCATAATCATATAAAAGCCAGACTCGTATAAATAAATTAAAACACTTTTAATTCAACACTCTTTGTTGATTCTAGTCTTGGTATCATATCCACCTTTCTTCATTTTAGTCATGAATTCTTCTAAAGTTTGAGAAATATCAACAAGTCATGAACCCGAAAGTCCCTTTTTTAGGATTAATTTATGTTCAATTTTTCTTAGGAATATATTGTTCTTGTATTATACATTATTTTTATTTTTATTTATTAATTGAAATTTGTTGGTATGTTTATCAGAACTCTGTTGAATTTTATGTAAATTAATCTGATGTAAATTTGAAAATTTGTGTACGTTATTTTGTTGAATATAGGAAAATGGCAAGCTCTTTTGTTGAAAGCACGGTTAATTCCTAACCTTCAGGAGCGTTTCAAAAGCGCTTCTATAAGCCAAAAAGAAACGCTTCTAAAGGCCTTTTTCGGTAGTAGTGCAATTTACCATACTTGGATCAATGAAATGCCAAACACTATACAACATTTAAGTTGACTAAAAGTAATTACTTGTATTAATAGGCTATGCCTGTATGTAATTAGTCTACTTTAACCAATGTGGATGTCCTAATACGTTTTAAGAATTTAAAATTTGTTGGCAGAACCACTAACCAAAGATTTCTATGTATGAGTATAGTAACTCATATTGTCTTCATCAAGTCTTTTGATGTTTTGGGTTAGTGGGAGTTTGTTATAGCATTTTCAAATGCTTGGACCATTCTTGGATTGCACATTTCTTAATTCCATCGTGTTAATCTATGTTCATTATCGGTATGTGAAATATGAGTATTTAGTATGTATGATTTGTTTCTCTATTTATGTTTCTTATATTGATTCAAGACAAGTTCTTTGTAAATAGTTGAGATTTTAACTCTCCTATTTTTTATGTTTCAATAATTGATTAATGCTATCCAAGCGGCAGAATGTTGAGTTTTTATTTATTAATCATGGATTGACTTTAATCAGTAAATCAAAATATAATTAGATTATTATTATTATATGAACTATATATATATACTTATTATATAAACCACTCATAAGTTGTCAATTAATTTATAATAGACACACCATGACCAATGTTATTAAAACCGACTCGGTGATCGACCCGCTCAGGTCACTGGGTCAACGGTCGGACCGAGGGGTCCCTAGTTGGCCCGCATGACCCGTGACACAACTAAAAACTGATAAAATATAGACAAAATACCATCCGGGGTCCCTTTCGTTTAGGTCCCTTAACTTAAAAAACGTTCCACGGTTTTCCCATTTAATGTTTTAACACTAACACCGTTAAACAGTCTGATGTGTCCATTACAGTGTCTATGTGTCATAATCCATGTCGCTTTTAATTATTTTTTATTGACATGTCATTTTTAATTTAATTCTTAATAAAAATAAAAATAAAAACAAAAACAAAAACAGAAGGGATTAATCATCGTTCTTCTCTTCTTCTTCTTCTTCCTCTCAAATTCTCTTCTCCCACTCTCTTCTCTTCTTCTCTTCTTCTTCGTCTTCCTCTCATCTCCTTCTCTCTCTCTTCATCAGATTCAAAACAAAATTAACCTCTTGAGATGGGAACCACAAATCAAAATCGAATAGAACAACACAATAAAAGATGATTGACTTTCCGTTGTACCGGTTAATAAAACAACGACGTAAAAGAGAATAGAACAACACAATAAATCTGTACCAGATGATGAAAGAGAATAGAACAAAGAAATCCCTCTTTTAAATCTTTAAAAGAGAATAGAACAACAAAGTCCCTCTTTTAATTCGGTTTGATTCGGTTTTCCCTCAAAATCCCTCTTTTAGATCTGATTTGATTGTTTGTTTCCGTTTCACCTTATAATTGCTTGTTTTCGTTCCAGATATATAGATGCAAAGAAAACGAAAACAAGGTGAAAATTTTAAAATTTATTCATTCATTTTTAGATCTACATATACCACACGATGAATTTACGGTTTCAGATATGCAGATTTTTTGTTCATTGCTTCTAATGCGTTTTCAGATTTTGTTCATTGCTTCTATTTTCTATATGATGGTGGTTGTTGCAGTAATGATAAGATTGGATTCTGGGGGTGGGTGTTGTTGTAGTTCATCGTTGCAGTAATGAGAAGAAGAGGTTGTTGTTCTTGAGTTTCTGGAAATGAGAAAGAGAGTTCAACAAAAGAGAGGAAAACAAATTGCTCCTTAAAAATAACATGGCAACAAAAAAATAATTAAAAATTACATGAATTATGACACATGGCACTGTAATGGCCACAGACACTATTTAACGGTGTTAGTGTTAAATCGTTAAATGGGAAAACGGTGCAACATTTTTTAATGTTAAGGGAATATCTATTCGTTACCTCGAAAACTTAAGAGACCTAAACGAAAATAGAAAATAAGTTAAGGGACCCCAGGTGGTATTTTGCCTAAAATAAATAATATTTTAAGTCTATATTTTTAATATGAATTAATTGAATGTTAAAATAAATTTTGAAATTAATAATTATTCAAACTCAATAATATATATAATGTGATGTGATATAAAATATTAGATATTGAATAAGTAGATAAATATACATGGATTCATACTCATATATATATATATATATTCTTTGTAATGTCAACAGTCTCTTTCCCCTTGCTGGTTGTGTTTGAATCAGATGCGGATTGTTCAAACTCGCCAGGCAAATCCTACGGCGTTTTAAAATAAACTCAATTAGATCATTCTCAAATATGTAACTTAGTTTATGGTCAGATATGTGATTGCGCTCTACAAATTCTAGAGTAACTAAAACAAACGATTTGTAAATACCTGAGATACATCCTCAACCAGCTTGTGCTGACTTACCCCATACCCTTTTGGGGTGTCCTCAATCAAGAGGACTTCTGATGGTGCCTCAATTGCATCCTTGACAATTGTACATATGGATAATACATTAGTTACTATGGTTTGAAACGACACTAAATAACTAAAATGTCTTAGTCCCCTACAGAATTTATTGAAGGGCGTACCTCATTATCATTCCACTTAAGCTGGTAGCAGGCTATCATATCACGTTCATCAGAAAGGTTTCTCACACAATATTGTCGTGGGTTCCAACCTCCATGGGTACCGTCGCATTGAATCTTGATCAACACCTCCTTTCCTTTCAATCCTAGCAGTTCAAATAATATAACAGTCACAGAGTCAGTCTCGTCAATGACTCGAAGTTTCAGAAAGTACTTGCGGGATGAGTAATCTTTAATATTAAACAACACAGATAGAAAACAGCTTAATAGTAATCCATGAACTTATTACGAATGTAAAAACCATTATCAATATTCCCGCCTAACATATAGATAAAAATCTTACTTTTTTGTAACATTTGTAACACTTCGAACAGTAGTACATCTTAGAGTCTTCAACAACCTTCTTGTGGCAACGGCAAGCCCAATACCACCATTCATCATCATTGACAATGTTGTTAACGGATGCCAAAATGACAAAATTGTGTTCCTGAGAAACAACAACCATAAACGTATCACGATGATAATTTCAATAAACTAAGTTTATTGGTATAGTGTTGAATAACTTAGGTTACTACTTAGTATTAAGTGGTTGATAAATATTATTTTTACCTCAACCATCTCTTTGACATACGATATAGTATGTTTTGCATCAACGGTCAGGAAATCTTCTTTAGGTCCCCCACTCTTGCTTTGGGTACTAGTGGTCAGAGTGGGCGAAGCAATGGCCTGAGACATACTGTACAACAAAGATATATATTAATATATTTATATAATATGTTGATCGGATACCAACATTGTGTTTATATAATATGTTGATCAAGATTCAATGCGACGGTACCCACGGCAATATTGTATGAGAAACATTTCTGATGAATGTGATATGATAGACCGCTACCGGCTTAAGTGGAATGATAATAAGGTACGCCCTTCAATAAATTCTATAGGGGACTAAGACATTTTAGTTATTTAGTGTCGTTTCAAACCATTGTAACTAATGTATTACACATATGTACAATTGTCAATGCGGCAATTGAGACACCATGAAAAGTCCTCTTGATTGAGGACACCCCAAAAGTAGATGGCGCAAGTCAGCACAAGTTGGGTGAGGCGATGTATCTCAGGTATTTACAAATCGTTTGTTTTAGCTAGTCTAAAATTTGTAGAGCGCAATCACATATCTGACCATAAACTAAGTTACATATTTGAGAATAATATTATTGAGTTTATTTTAAAACGCCATAGCAAGGGGAAAGAGACTGTAGGCATTACAAAGGATACCACAAGATATAACCAGTAAGATATATATACATATATATATATATATATATATATATATGACCAACAAGAGTTGGTCCAAGTGGTAACTAGACTTGGATCTTACCCCCAAGGTCTCGGATTCGAGTCTTGGGTGTGAGAAAAACTCTGCTACGAGGGGAGAATCACATGGGCCGGCAAAGCCGGCTTCTCGTGGCCAACCAGATTCCCCAACGTAGACTTGTCATCGGCAAAGCCGGTGGAAACTACACACCAATAACATGGTAGACAAACATATATGTATATATATATATATATATAAAAAACACATGTAAGTATAAAGGTAAATAATAAATATCTATAATTAATAGGATCTGTGGAAAAAAAAGATATAATTAAAATAGGGAAAATCATTTTTGTTATTAATAAAATAATAAAATGGGTTAATTAAGTATTATATATTACACAACATAATCAACGAAATGAGGTGGCAGAGTTGGTTAGTATGTGTGCCTGTCACGAAAAGGGGAGGGGTCCGATCCCTCGATTCTCATTTCTGTGGTAAGAATGCGAAATTTATATGTGGAAAAAATGGTTTGACCTGTCGGTCAAACCTCGGGTTGCTGACGTCACACCAGGTTATCTGTATAACCAATCCGATGTGCCACCCGAACTGACCAATGGTCTAGGTCCCGGTCCGATCGGTCGGTTCAGCTCGGTTTAATAACACTGCCCATGACTAGAGCAGGTTAATTTTGACTTTTTTTTTGTTTTTTATGGCATTTTACATACATGGTTCGTGATGGGACTGATGTGTGGTGACAGAAAAATAAATTGTTGCCTTTAATTCATTAAAACTTAACGAGACACCATTTTTTTAATCTTTAATTAATTAAAGAAGTAATTATATGCAAAAAATTGAATTAAGAGTTTGCCTCAAATTGATCAATCAACTATCACTCTTTCTCCAATTTGGTCTCTAAACTATAAAAAATAACAACCAACATGAAATTATACTACAATGTACGAAACATAGTTGTGTATATTTCAATTGGTGCCATCCAATAGAAAATCCAATAGTATCATCCTAGATGTTCCAAATGAAGACGAAGATGAACAAGAGGTCACCACTTCTTACAACCAGCTTCCAGTCCTGTTCCTGACATTTTATGGGCCCTAGGCAATTTGTGAGAAATGGGTCCCCCTTGCATAACTATTTTTTAATTTAAAAATATTTCAATAGAAGACAAAAAAACAACTTATTTCAATTAAAACAACTTATTGCAATAGAAACTTGCACAGTGATGAAAAGGCAAATACCGAGAATTGGAATACAATGTAGAGAAAGAAACGCAGTGCAGTTTAATTTTTAAGATTTAGATATTTTAGTTCAAATTAGATTCTCTAAATGAGAAAGAGCGTAATCTAATGAAGTTTTCAGTCGTTAACAAGCCTTTATTTCCACGAATCATTTTTTTGTCCAAACAGAATTTCTCACCAAAAGATTGAAAGCGCTCTAGAAAATTGGTGAACCGTACCTCGGGATCGTCTGCAGAGACGGTCAAGGGACGGGTCGTCTGATACTGTAGGCTGAGGAAGACTTGAACGCGCGGGGGGGTGTACCTGCAAGAACACTCCGACGCCCAAGTCAGCTATATCGAGCTACAGTACAATCTAGTGAATATTCGAATGAATTGCGTACCTGACCCTGGTGACTGACGTTATTTATAGTGATTAGTCTGGATCGTTGGAGTCGGATAGCCCATTTGCGATGGGGGCCCAAGTATCAGTTGGACTGATCATTCCGCTATTGGGCTGGATGATTACTTACTGGATTAGGCCCAGTTGAACTGATCCTCCCCTTGCTGGGTTGGATGACCGCTAATGGATTGGGCCTAACGACTGGCCCAGTCCAGAACAGTTGCCCCCCAAGCCAAGTTCGATCACCGAGCGGGCGTAGGCTTGATCAGTAGTTCAGATAATCATGCTTGATTAGTAGTCCCGAAGGTCATGCCGCCAGTTTACGACTTGTGACATTTTCGGCGATCGAGATCGTAACGGATCGTTCGATAACTGATAGACGCTTTCCTCGTCGTCTTGAGGGGTCTTTTCTTTCCCTTCATTCTGATCACATAAGCTCCACAAGAAGGATTTTTCTCTAAAAATTCCCTTTTGAGGATCACTTGACACTCGTTGGAGCGATCATCCCTTGAAGTGGGCGACCAGCCAGACGGGAGGATCAGTCCATACGGACGACCACCTCGCGGACGACCCGATCCTTCGCAGGGACGACCTAATCCACCATCCTTCGCAGGGACGACCTGATCTGATCTGATCATCCTTCGTAGGTGCGACCGTATCAGTGGTGCGACCTGGTTCACGAGACTACACCTTCACGCACGGGAGATTTGGGCAATCCGCGAGTTGGGCGATCGATTGCGGAAGACCAGTACTCACGGGTCACCTGCTCTCCACAACGGCGCAGGGACGACCCGGTATCGAGCACGACCTGATCTTCATGGCGCGAACAGATCTCCTCGGTGCGACCTCCTCGGCGCGACCTGATCCATCTGCGCTCGTCCCTTCGTTGGACCACCCCCTGCTTCCGAGCGACCCTTCCGGTGATGCGACCTGTTCGGGAAATCCGTAGAATACTGTGATTATCTCCCTCGAGCGACCTGCGAGCGATTCTACGATGGTGAGACGACCAGAACATACTCACGCGGGGTATTTGGATCATCTTCACACGCGAGCGAGCATCTTCACGGACGATCATTATGCTTGACTACAGGTAACTTTCTTTCATTTCTTGTTGTAAGGTTAGGGACGATCCGTGATTTTGAGAGAGGAGTGAAGTGGGTGAGGCACCTTGCGGACGAGCTACGCGGATGACCTAGTCGCTCCCGTTGTTTGGACGACCTGGTTGTTGGATGGCCTGATCGTTCTCGTTCATTTCTTTCCTCTTCACGCATCATTTTGACTTCAAAGTGTTGAACTTGATGGGATTCAACAACTTTGGTATTTTGATTTATCAGGTTGTGCTTCGGACATGCACTCTCCTCTTTCGGTTCAGAAGAGCATACCGCTTGAGTGGTACTCTCCTCTTCCGGTTTAAACGAGCACGCTATCATCCAGGTAATTTCTCTTCAATTATTGGTTCACTTTGCGTGAGGAGCTCGCTAGGACCTGGATAACCCACCCATTTGGTTTCTGTGATTTTAGGTGACCAGCTACGGACGACTTGCTCTTGGGCGCTCCGCGTCACTTGGCTATCAGACCATCCTCTCGCCTGGCGATCAGACCATCCTCTCGCCCGGACGACACTGTATTCGATTTCAGGTATTTTTCTTTTAGCCTTTCCTCCTCCGTTTCTTAACAGTAGTGAGCGTGGTCTTGATGTGGTCGGGTTTATACTACTTGGATAACTTAGAAATTTGATCTCTCGCCTTCTACGCTTTTTAAAGGTTCGACCATGATCTTACCTTTTCCCGATTTGGTGGTTTGATCTTTCGAGTGGATTGATCTTCCTTTTACGGTATGCTACCTTAAACTTCTTTATTGGTCACTTGTGAAGATCGCTGTCTATGTGGCTTTATAACTGATAAACTCTTCATATTGTTGTTTTGTTGGTGACCTGACCATCCTTTTATTTCTGTATTTAGTGAGTTGTCTTGACCATCCTAGTAGGTGACTTGGTCTTCTTTGTCGGCAGATCTTGAATCAAAAGTATTCTTCCTTTCTTTCCTCTTTATTTATTCTTTTTCTTGTGTTTGTTGATACGATGGTAGGGAAAGGTTCGACCTTTGCTCGGCTGCTTTCACTGGCTAGGAAAGGACCTGCTGATGGTTTGGCCTCTGCTCCTCCTCCTACCCCCAGAATCCATCTAACAGTTCTCATTTCACTCCGGTGGATCAAAGCCCTGGGGTGGATCTTGCCTGTGATCGTCCTAAGGCTAAGAAAAAGTGAGGTAAGTCTGGTGCGATGGGAGGGGAACCTGTTCGAGTCTGACCGGTTGAAAAAATCTAAGCATGGGACGGAGTATCAGGGAAAGCCCATTCCACGTTGGATGGAGAATCCACTCGCCGCTGGTTGTGAGGATCCCTTTGAGGCCTCCGCTGCCCTCTGCAAGCAGGCTTCTGTGGAGATGAGGAAGCTTAGAGGTAATGTGTTCAATGCTAGTAACTTCTTTCTGTTGTCTTCGATATGTTGTAACCCAAAATTTGATCGTTCATACTTTGGTACTTTGTTGCATGATTTACTTTGCTCAAGTTAATTTTCTCTTTCATCCTTGCATGATCGATCCTGCGTATCGTTTGGGTTCCCATGCCTCTAAGGTTGTCAGACTAGATAGCCTTCCATGGTGCCAACTGCCCATTTTCTTGTTGTGGGCGCCCCAAACTTGGGTGACCTGCAGGGGTTGAATACTTTCGAATAAGACTTTGAGCTCAACATAAGAATTGTAGCTCTCCTTCTAAGCTTTCCAACGCATCCTCACACGCCCCCATCGGATAAACATGGACGAAATTATCATCTCCATACTGAACAGCCATCCAATGTTGCACGCGGGCGACCAAGAGGTGGTCGCCCAAACATAAAGGTTGTAGGAATTGGATTTTGTCTCCAACATAAAGGTTGTAGGAATGATTCTTAGCTTTCTAACGCATGCTCACACGCCGCCATTGGATAAACATGGACAAAGTTATGGTCTTCTGACCAGACCGTCCTCCAAGGTTGCATGAGGGCGACCAAGAAGTGGTCGTCCCAATCTTGGACTAGACCAAGTCCAGCTCTGTCATCCCACGTTGGTGGTTGACAAGGGTATTTTGCATCCTGACCATGTCGTCCTAGGTGACCAGATTGTGAAGCCCACAAGCAGGGCTGATGGGACCAACCTGGTTATCTATCGGCGACCATGAGGGTTAGGTCGGGTCGTTCTTCCACGTCCTTTAGTAGTTCTGATATTACTTTACGCTGATTTGCACTTTAATTTTCTAGCCTTCGACTTTGTCTGATTTTGTTGTAAACCATATCGTGATCGTTTATGCTTTAATGCTTGCTGCATGACTTATTTTGGCTACATTTATGGCTCTTGGTCGTTTTATGTTTGATGCATGGGCCACCAGGTCATCCATACCAAGTCAGGTCTTCCGTGAGATAGCATGGTCAGGTCGTCCCTGAGGTAGCATGGTTAGGTCATCCATGCCAGATCAGTCGTCCCAGAGGTAGCATGGTCAGGTCGTCCATACCAGGTCATGTCGTCCCTGAGGTAGCACGGTCAGGTCGTCCATGCCAGGTCATGGTCAGGTCGTCCATGCCAGGTCAAGTCGTCCCTGAGGTAGCATGGTCAGGTCGTCCATGCCAGGTCAGGTCGTCCTTGAGGTAGCATGGTCAGGTCGTCCATGTCAGGTCAGGTCGTCCCTGAGGTAGCATGGTTCATGCCAGGTCAGGTTGTCCTTGAGGTAGCATGGTCAGGTCGTCCATGCCAGGTCAGGTCATCCCTGAGGTAACATGGTCAGGTCGCCCATGCCAGGTCAGGTTGTCCCTAGCCCATGCAGACTAATGTGAGGGCGAGGTTCCTCTTTCGCGCTTCGTGCTTGAGTGAGGTCTTTATTCTTAACTGGTCGGGTCTCGGCCCTAGCCCTTGACATATTCGTTTAAGTGGATGTTTGTTTAAGTTCCTTTGGACAGTTTACCAAGGTTCGACTTGGATTTAACTTGTCCTCAGGGGTGTGACCAATCCAAGTCGCTTCGATTGTGCCTAAATTTCCCTAGATTTCTCGAGCTCCCCCTGAAGCAGCGCCTGACAGTCTTCAAGCCTCTCTCGCACCAGCTTTCTTGCTTGCACCTCAGTTCTGAGCTTGCTCTCATAGTCAGCAGTAAGAGTCTTCAACTGTGCTTTTGCTTCCTTCAATTGGCCCCGCAAGGTCCTCTCTAATTCCTTGGAGACATTCAACTGAACCTTCCATGCACGGGCATCATTCAGCGCTCTGTTTCTATCCAGATTTCGCACCCTGATTTCGCTTGTAGCACTTTTGAGACCGCCCTGCATGTCAATGAGCTTTTGGTCACTGGCAGCGATTCTCTCTTTGAAGTCAGCAAGACATTTCTCTTTGAATTCATTTTCTTGCTCTAAGCTCTTTTTCTCTTGGAGCAGCTTTTCCAACTGGGCCTGCAATTCTGACTTCTCTTGCTGGGACTGAGATAAGGCAGCCTTGAGCCCCTCAACCTCCTCATTAAGAATAGGAGCAGGTGGAGGAACCTCAACTTCAACCTGAGGAAAGCCTCTAAATGGGAGCTTAACTGCTCGAGCCCGAAGCTGGACCCACTGAAGGTACTCTTCCCCCACACTTGTATCTCTGCGACCCAACTCATTACGCCCTTTCTTTACCAGCCTGTTCCAAGCACGAACAATCCTTCTCAACAAACTCAAATCCCCGGAACCTCTATCATGTAACACAAAGCCAGCCAAAGACTCCATCAATGGTGGGCTTGTCATTGGGTAACCCAACTGCCTCAACGCAAGAGCAGGGTTGTAGGTGATACATCCCCTAGTGCCAATGAGTGGAACATTCGGAAAGCCGTTGAGCTGAGAGATGAATTCTGGTGTATCCCGGGCCAGAGTGCACCACGAGATATCACCTCCTCTAAGGCTAGCAATAAACCACTTCCACTCATCTTTCCCTTTGTTTTCAATGTGTCCTTTAAACACATGTGAGGCGAACCACCGATACAGAACTGGAAAACAACACCTAACCATCCCTCCTCCCTTAGAGTGACGATCAACAAGAGAATAGTACAAATCAGCTAAAATAACAGAGGTGGGGTTTTGTTCCCGCCTTTTGAATGCAAGGAACACATCAATAGCTGCAGCATCAACAAAATTCTCAACACAAGGGAACAAGACAACTCCATAGACAAGAAGGGCAAGCACATCAGAGAAAACTTTCCACTCCTTCTTGGCAAGTAGGGCCTCAGCTTCTGCTTCTAAGAATTTTCTTGACAGACCTTGCCTTTGACCCTTGACTTCCACATTTTTAATCAAAAATTCCTCTTTAATCTGAAGAATGCCAGCCAAAGCCTTTGCTAATGAATACCTCTCCACATAAGAATACGGCTTGCAGTTCGCAGCAGGAAAGCCCAAGATCTTCTCAAATTCTTCTAAAGTGGGGACCAGCTGATAATCTTGGAAAGTGAAGCAACGGTATTCGGGATCAAAGAACTGGGTCAAAGCAGTGAGGGCCTCAGTTTGAACATTCACCTCTAGCAAATCGAGGAGATTACCATATGTACCCTGATAAGCCTCTTTTCGCCGTGGGGGAAGCTGATTACCGAACCTAACCAAGCTTTGGACGTCCTGTTGCTTGAAATTCCACTTGAGGGTTCTTTTCACATTCTGATCCATTTTTCTTTCTCTCTTTATTTTGGTATCTACAATTTCCCCGGCACTGGTGAGAATGCATGCAAAATGTATGAATGAATGCATGATGAGAAAAAATTAATAATAATAATAATATTTTCAACATGACCGTTTTTCAAAAGCTAGAAATTCACATACATTTTTTTTTTTGAAAATTTTCGGTTTATTTGCAAAAATCTTTATTCAGATGTAGGGGTATGCAGCTCCTTTGTGTCCTACAAGGTTTCTTAGAGACAGGGTCTATGGCTATTTCTACGGGTACACACTTCAAGGATAGCACTAAAAGAAGGACCCTAAATAAGGTTCCTAGAGCCAACGACCTCATCTGAGAGCACCGATCCCAGGGACGTACGTCCAAGTGATGATGTCTTCAAATAAAGCCAAACTCTAGGTGAAGTCTTCGCAACCACCCAACAAGACGTACGTCCAGTGAGCAGCCACTAATGACTTCGTTCTAGCCTAAGGTATGCTCTAGCCCGGGTATAGGGCTGTCTCACCAAAAAAATAAAGGTAAAAAGAGTGCAACGTGTGTGTAGGAGCACGACGACAAACATACCCCCCCACCTGCAAAGAAAATCCAGAAACAGTCCATACAAAGAGTCGTCTATCCTAGGGTTTTGCAA
The DNA here is from genome assembly GCA_963573325.1 of Astragalus glycyphyllos. NCBI lineage: Eukaryota > Viridiplantae > Streptophyta > Magnoliopsida > Fabales > Fabaceae > Astragalus > Astragalus glycyphyllos. The sequence continues at coordinate 12,530,926 of OY754314.1, read as the reverse complement.
GCATATATCATTTCAATACAAACAAGTAAACTAACCTAGGGTTCCAACAACAATCATATGCACTGCTTACCTCAAGAAAGGGAGCCAAGAAGAGGGGTCATAATAGAATCGGGGGAATGCATGAACTTACCTTGAAGAAAGGGAGCAAAGAAGAAGGGATCATAGTAGAATTGGGGGAATGATGCATGAGCTTACCTTGAAGAAAGGGAGCAAAGAAGAAGGGGACATGGGGATTGGAGAAATGCATGATCATATTAAGCATATAAACAAAAGAAGATGAAAGGAGAAGAAGGAACAAGAAGCGAACATAGAAGAAGAAGAGTCAAATGCACATGAATGCAACATAACAACACGAGAATGCAAGAGAACATTCAAACATCAGAAAGAGAGAAGAAAAAGAAGGAGAAGAGAGAAATAGAACAATCACATTCAAATCAAACAATTAAACCGCACATCAAGTTAATTAGGCCTGACCCTCGTTTTAAAAAAGAAAGTCCCCAGCGGAGTCGCCAGCTGTTGCACCCCGAAAAAAATCCAGTTTGGACCTTTCATCGTACAACGTGAAAATTTGTGAAGCCGCCATCAACATTTTTTATTTAGGGACCAAAACATTGAAAAAGGGTCCTTTTTAAGGCGGGGTGGTCCTTTGAGAACTAGAGATGTAGGTTCGGGGGTCGGTTAGGTGTGGGGAAGGTATTAGCATCCCACACCTCCTTTCTACCGAAAGGGAACCTTTAACATGATGTGCGGTTTTGACAGAGTTGATTTGAAACAATTCGTTCTACTTCTTTTTTATTTGAGAAAAGTGTTTTTGAAAACGGGGGAAAAGAAGAATCTTTTTATTATTTTTAAAAAGTGTGCTTGACGGGATGTGACCCGCTCCTACGTATCTCCCGGTGCGATGGAGAATTCAAAGCTTACGTAGTTCTCCTTAGTCGAGAAACTTTGTGTTTGTGTTTTTTATTGTAGGGGTTTTCGGTCCTAGACTGTACAGTCCACTAGACCTAGTACAAAGACAACCCCGCCTGTACAGACGACGTGCCCCCTACTTATTGAAAATGTTTTTTTTGATTAAGGAAGAAAAAGATTTGTTGTGAGGTTGGTTGCTTTTATTTGAGCAAGTATCTTAGGCTCGCACGAACTGTACAGCTCGCTAACCTTAAGACGCTAACCAATACCGGATGTACATCCGACTCGATTCCTTACTCATTTTTTAAAATAGGGTTCAAGTTGTTAATTACTTGTTTTAAAATAGAATTGCACAAAGAAAATTGAATCATCTTAGGCAATCCTCATCACTTAAAGTGAAGTGCCTAAGGCACAAGTGTGAGTCCTCTTGCCAATCATCAACATAGAGTAATTTTGCAAACAAGTTACTAACAAGCAAACCAAAGTTTACAATCAAAGCACAAGGTTGTGTTGAATCATCTTAGGCAATCCTCAACACTTAAAGTGAAGTGCACAAAGACACAAGTGTGAGTCCTCTTGCCAATCATCAACATATAACAATTTGCAAGCAAGATACAATCAATTAACATCAAAATAACTTGAGAAAACGTTTTTGATCACAATTGTAAACCCATTTCACAAGAAAATTAACAAACCCTAATTCTAATCATGATTTGCGACACCAACATAGAGCTAAAACCTCATTTTATTCTTTGAAAGCAACAAAATCATGCAAGCAAATGACATAGATCAAGCTTTTTGGCAAGGATTCACATGATTAAGCAAAGGAATGCACTAAAATCACACAAACCCTAATTTTTCTACAATATGCGAAATGAAACATAATCCCAAATCACGATTTTATTCATGAAAATGCAAGCACAAAATGAAAATAGCACAAACACACAATTTATTCCAAGAGAGAGATGCATTTCAAGCATCCAAACCTCCCAAAGTGTTTGTCAAAATGCTTGAAACACATCTCTCATTCAACAACAACAATTATATCAACATTTCAACAAAAAAATAGAGCACTAAAATGCAAAGAAATGCTTGATATGCAAAAATAGATTGATGACCTACATTTTTTATGCTAAAATTTTGATGATGTTAAGATTGAGAGTATACCTCAACTCCAAGCTAGAATAGCAAAAGAAATAAGGTGAATGAACACTAAACCACTTGAATCAACCCTCTAATCTTCAATCTTGAGCTTTATTCTTGAGATTTGAAGATGGATCTTTGAAGAGAATGCAAGGATGATGAAGGATTTAGGACTAGAATGTTGATTTGAAGTGAAAAAGTGAAGAAATGAGGTAAGGGAATGAGGAGGTGTGTTCGGCCAAAGGAGGAGAGGAGAGGCTAGGTTTTTTGAGTGTGAATTGTGAGCCAAAACCTTGTGAGAGGTGAGGATATGAGGGTATATATAATGTGCAATTAGGTTTAGGGGCATTTAGGTCATTGTGCATCTCATCTCACCCTAGGATTGCATCTAAAATTTGAATGGAGGGTGAGGATTGAATCACACATGGATTGAGGTCAAAAAAAATGCAAAATGAGAGGGAAATGAAGGGGAGTGAATTCGGCCAAGCAAGGGAGAGTGGTGCCCAAGTTTTGCAAGTTGTCATCTTGTACTATTGTACTATCATATGACCATTCTATTATCCCTTCATTTTTTATTATTCTTCTTAGGATAATTGTACAAAAATATACCCAATTTAGGCCACATACTAGGAATCTTAGGAATATGCCATTTTATGAGATCACCATGACCAAAAATATCATAAAAACCTCATCTTGAAATTTTTGTAGAATATTCCTTTTTGATGCCTTTTTTGAATTTGAATTTTTGCGCAAAAAAATATATGACCAAGGGTGTCTTGCTTCAAATAATTTCCTCTAAAATTGCACAATGATTTTTGATGAAAAATTATCCTCTTTTTTTTGAAAAATGACCAAAATACCCTTTGCCCTAAAAACATTTTTTTTGTCCAAAAATGCATTTCCAACCTAAAAAAAACCCTAGGATGCATGCACAATGCTCTTCACACTTTTCAAAATAATGCCACACTTCTCAGTTTATTTATTTTTGTTGAGAATTAGGGTTTTGACCTAGGCGGACAAAATTAGGGTATGACAGTCCTCCTCTTCTTTTCTGACTTTGGCCACCTCGTCGATCGGTGCCTTTCCCTTTCTAGGTGATCGCACCTCCTTCCTATCATCCCTCTAGTCGGCCTGGTCCTTCTTTACATATTGAGCCAGTTTCCCTTTTCTGATCAGCTCTTCGATGTCGTCTTTGAGGGCCATGCAGTTGTTGGTATTGTGCCCATTGCTCTTATGGTAACGACAGTACTTCTTGGATGGGCGCTGCCCTTCCTTGAGGACAAGAGGGTCTGGTCTTCTCATCTCTCTAAACTCTGCGTTTGCACATTCTGACAAGATCTGTGCGTATGAGGTATTCAGTTTCGCTCGGTCCGTGAACTTCCTGATTGTGGAATCTCTTGGTGGTCCTTCCTGATCCCTTCTAGGCCTTTGGTCGCGATCTTCGCGAGGTTCTTGATTGATCCTTCTTTCAGCGGCTTCAATAGCCATCGTGCTCTCTTCATAATTCATGAACCTCTGAGATCAGCGGAGGAAGGTTTCCAAATCTCTTGGCAAGTGTAAGCCTACTTCAACTTCAAATCTACTCCCTCGGAGGAGTCCGGTCCTCAAGAACCACAATTCTGGTTGTCATCCAAATTCCTCACCTGGTCGGCCTCTCGGTTGAATCGTTCCACATAGCTTCAGAGGGACTCATTGGGTCCTTGTCTGATTGCGATCAAGACATCCTGAGACTTAGGCTTTACCCTTGAAGTTGTGAAACCGGCAGAGAAGACTCTAGCCATCTGTTCCCATGAAGAAATGGTGTTAGGCCGTAACTCAGTAAACCATTCCAAGGCTGATCCTTCTAAGGTCAAGGGAAAGATCTTGCACTTTACAGGACCGGGTGCCGCCCTATATTTCATCATAATGTCGAAGTGCTTCAGATGGGCGTCGGGATCCTGCACGCCATTGTACATTTTAAGACCGGACGGGGGTTTCTATAATGGGTGTGGAACGCGAAACTCGTCTATTTCTCTTGTGAATGGTCCCAGACTCATGTCAACTCTACCTCTACGAGGTGGTCGGTCCTCGAAGCATCGACCTCGACGACCACGTCGTTCTTCATCAGAATTGTCTCTTGAATTGTTGCGTGGGCGTCTTTCGTAAGACCGGCTGCGTGATCGAGTGTGCGAGCCGGGTGAGCCAGATGAATCATAGGAAGATTCCTGCTGCGAAGACTCCTCCGGCCAGTAGATGTAATCTGAAGTGGAGAGAGTGATTCTGGGCGGAGTTGGTCCTCCTCCTCGTCCCCTTCTGCGGGGTGGAGATCTGTGGACGAGCTGTCTTCTGGGAGGCGAACGATGTCTCCTAGACAGGTCGGCCCGTGGATCGGACGACCTGCGACGACGTAGTTCGGGTACAGTGTTTGCTCGCCTGGACGTCACCTGATCCTCCATCTGGGTGAGAAGGTCGTTCTGCCGGACGATCTGCAGGTCTCGGTTTCGAAGTTGTTCCCTGAGCTCTTGAACCAAGTTGGCCGGAAGGATGACGTCGACCTACTGGGTCGTGCCTGGCTGGGTACCGGGGGCGACGACCTCAGCATTGGTCATCGATCCTTCCACTGTTAGGGGCAGTGTTAGGGGTGGACGGACTGGTATCTCGACCATGCTTGGCAGGCGGGTCGACCGCGATCTACCTCAAGTTGTCTTTGGAGGCATTGGGAATGTTGGTGGGATAATGTGCTCCCACTGTGGTCGCCAATGAACAATACCTTGGGATGGTCTGCAGAGACGGATGGTCTACAGAGACGGTCAAGGGACGGATCGTTTGATACTGTAGGCTGAGGAAGACCTGAACGCGCGGGGGATGTACCTGCAAGAACACTCCGACGCCCAAGTCAGCTATATCGAGCTATAGTACAATCTAGTGAATATTCGAATGAATTGCGTACCTGACACCTGGTGACTGACGTTATTTATAGTGATTAGTCTGGATCGTTGGAGTTGGATAGCCCATTTGCGATGGGGGCCCAAGTATCAATTGGACTGATCATTCCGCCATTGGGCTGAATGATTACTTACTGGATTAGGCCCAGTTGAACTGATCCTCCCCTTGCTGGGTTGGATGACCGCTAATGGATTGGGTCTGAAGACTGGCCCAGTTCAGAAAAGTTGGCAAGATACATGTACTTTCGGTGGCGGCGGATCTTGACAAAAAATTTCAACGGGGCCAAAGTTACATCCGTCAACATTAATATTGTTGGTTCAAATCTTGCTAGCTAGGTCTTGTTTTTTGTATTATTTTTGAGAAAAATATACAACTAATTGTTTATATCCATAAATTTAGCCCCTCAACTACTCTACCGAAACAACCCCATTGCAGATCCAAACGCTGAAACAAGAGAACGGCGGCTGCTTATCGAAGCATCAAGAACGAAAATAGACCCGCATTAGCAAGCCTTTTGATGAAGATAACAAAACAAGAGCCAAAGGTAAAGCCCAACCAGTGGCGAACCTATGTATATCTCTGGGGGTTTAATTGAACCACCTAGAAAAAATTGTACTAGTACCTCTATATAATTTTTTAACTCCTGAAATTTTAAATTTGTAATAGTACCTTTAATAAATTTTATTAAATTTGTTTTATTAATCTCAGTAAGGGACTATTTTAAAACTTTAGGAAGTAATTTTACCATTATCACATACTTTTACAGACTACTTCTTATTTTCATATACTTTCAGGACTTAAATAGGAAAGAGCCTGTAAACTTCGAGATTAATTTGATGCTTTACTCTTAAATAAATTTGAAGTTAGATAGCTTAATTCCTTAACTTTAGTAAATTAAGTGTATATTTGAAAAAATAATTAAACAATCATATGAACCAACATTTTTTATAAAAAAAATTGTTTGCACCACTGGACCATGATCCCGAATCCGCGACTGAGCACAGCCAAAATGCTCCTAGGCTTAGTGAAGTGGTGGAACACATTCCTGACAATCTTAGCAATTTCAAAGTTGCTAATCTAAGCAACAATACCTGATTCTTACTTGGTTAAAATCCAAGCCCTGCCTCCTCCCAAGAGTTCTGATGGTCCTGATTGCAAGGTTTGGGCCAATTCCAAAGATGGTTTATTCTCAATTGCTACTGCTTACTTCATGATAAGTGGCTTCCATCTGCTTGATCCTGATGCCTCGTGGAAAAAGCTACGGAAAATTGATGCTCCTGAGAGAGTCAAATGTTTCATTTGGCAACTTGCTCATGGGCGTTTTCCTACTAAAGTTCTGTGTAGCAAGTGGAGTAATGCTAGCCCTAGCTGCAAGCACTGCCCTAACACTAATGAAATGCTCCTCCATGTTCTTCGTGACTGTTTCAAAGCTACCTCCGTTTGGCAAAGCATTCTTCCTCACCCTCCTCCTCCCAATTTTTACAACACCTGCCTTAAAGAGTGGGTTCTGCTCAACTTCAGCCTTCAAAATTCCACCAGCTCCCTTCATCCGTGGGCTACAACCTGGGCTTGCACGTGTTACCATCTGTGGAAGTGGAGAAATAGAGATGAGAATGATCCTGAGTTTAAGCGCCCCTACAAGCCTGATCAAGTAATTAAGAATCAGATTAGCTCCTATTTTGTGGATCAAGCTGGGCAAAGTGTTATGATTCGCAAAAACCTTACCCAAATTAGTGTTAAATGGAACCCGCCGGATGCCGGTTGGATCTGCCTTCACTGCGATGGAGCCTCTAAGGACGACGGTGGTTCTGCCGCTTGTGGTGGTGTGCTGCGCGATGAGCATGGTCACTGGATCATGGGTTACTCGAAGAACCTTGGCGTAGCCTCTGGCTATGTCGCTGAGTTGTGGGGTGCTCTCTGGGGGCTTGAGATCGCGCGTGATTTAGGGTTTCTCCAAGTTGATGTGCGCCTTGACTCTTCTGTCGTGGTAAAGTGGCTGACTGATAGGATTTCGGGTGACCCGGTTGGAAGGCATCTAACCCGGAGAATACTTGGGCTGCTTGAGTTAGACTGGATTGTTACCTTCAAGCATAACTATAGAGAAGCAAATAAGGTTGCTGATTGGTTTGCTGGTCTGGGTTGTTCCCTTACTAATAACAACTTGATTAATTTGTTTCCCAACCCCCCTGATTGTATTAAGCACATTGTTGCTTTAGATTCCCTTGGAGTCTCTACTCCTAGGTTAGTCACCTTGTAATCTCTCTTGGGCTTTTGCCCCCTTTTTAATCAAAAAAAAAAAATCAAAGGCACTCCTAGATAAGCGAAGGCCAACCGAATCAACAATGAGAATCGAAGAAAGATCCTTAGTCATCTGAACGAACCAAAGCCTGCAGAGAACAAAGGCTAATATTTTTTGGATAAATAATTTAAAAATATAGAGATTTGAAATATAGAAGTGTGAGTATTTTATTTGAGTCAAAAATTCATTTTAGTGGCGTTTTGCTTGCACACTTCTCCTACGCTTACTAGATACACCCTCTCTTAACTTCATGAATCAGTTAAGATAAATTATACCAAGGGTTCTTTATGTTTTTTCATGATAGTTTATAAGATAAATTATACCAAGGGTTCTTTATGTTTTTTTTTAAATAAGCTGGTCCTTTACGTTTTTCCGTACCAACTTCATGATAAGTTATATAACATTTACACTGTTAGCCTTTTTGAATTTTCCATCTAGCTCCGTTAAAAAAAGGCTATGCGGCCGTTAAGGGCTGATTTGGCTAGTCCAAAATGTATTATTTAATTTGGCTCATAATTTTTTATTTAAGATTTTATCTAAAATAAAAAATTTCCTAATAACCCATAAACACCACCCCTTCCTTCTCTTTCCGTGGAATTTTATGGGCAAAGGAGACTGATTTGAGTCTACAATGGAATAAATGTGTATTTGAAATAGGAATGGTATGCAAGTGGCATAGCAATACTTGGTGCTCCTTGTTGAGTGATTGGTGATCATAGACAAATCATGTAAGCAAGGACGGAGCCAGGATCGAATTGCTGCGGCGGCGAACTATTAAATTATTTTGTCAAAATTTTTTTTTGTGAAAGTATCATACTTATTTTTCCAAAAACATATATTTCTAAAAACATTTTCAGTCAAAAAAATAAGAAAATAAAATAATAATAATAAGTCGGATTAGGAGTCAGATTAATAATACATATAGAACCCGCCATATAAGCACTTAACTATGACATAGGCTTTTTTTTAACAGAGTTGGATGGAAAATTAAAAAAAGACCAACGGTGTAAACCTTATGTAACTTAAATGATTTAGTTGATACGAAAAAAATATAAAGGACAACTTATGAAAAAAATAACTTAAAGAACCCTTAATGTAATTTAGCCTAGTTTATATAACACTAATGCTAAATGTCCAGAAAATCTCTTCTCGAAATTGTCCCGAAATACAATGTGAAAACAACATCAATACTCTTGAATTAAGATGGTTTCATCGCAAAACGACTTGCAAGTGGACTAGATGAATTTAGATCTAAAACTTTAAAGTTAAATTTCAGAATTCTCAACACAACAATGTTATGTAGTGGGACCTGGATTCTCCATAGCAGTTGCACGGTGCAGCAAGCTGTAGAGCCGTCACGGTGCAGCTGCTATAGAGGATCCAAATTCTATATGGTGTGATGAGTGATCGAGTCAAAGAGGTCATTTAATAGCTGACAATGGGATTGATGGGACCACAATCATGAATCAGTGGAAAGCGTAATTTCGTTTTATATTGTATCATGTGTTGGTAAAAATTATGTTGGGATGACAGAACCACACGGGCCGGCAAAGTTGGGTACTCGTGGCAACGCAGATTCCCCGATGTAGATTAACTAGTCATCAACAAAGCCAGTGGAAACTGCGCACCAATGACATGGTAACCGGAAAAAAAAAACCTGTGTTGTTAAAAGAAAAAGCCATGGAGTGTATTACGGGGCATGGATTGTTGTTTTCACATGTTCTTCCTATCTAAGAGTCCTCTTTATATAAAACAGGTGTTAAAACATTAATTTTTTAATTTGTAAGTTTATTAAAACACCGCCGGATAATAATGGGATCTTAAAATATGTTTGCTTTTTTACTTGAAAATGATAAATAAGTTTTTAAAAAAATACATTGGCAGTCACGTGTTCTGGTAAAAAATTAAGGTGGTCATGAAAATGACTGAAATGACCATTGAAGATGGTTCGAATTGTTTGAACCTCTTCAGCTCCCATTCTTTGAACCCCTTCAGCACTCCAAATGTTCTTCAATGACTCATTCATTTGTTCATTGGCCAAAAATCCTTCCCTGAACTGCGATCTTATGGGAAGTTTCTTGCCATCGTCGCTGGTGGCCTCCCCTCCGCGGTCCCCTGATCATTCCAAAAACCCTTGAAATTCATGCTTCTAATCACAACATGTTTCCCTCAAATTTGAAGCTAAACCCGAAAAGGGGAGTTAAATAAAAGGGTTGAAATTATACAAAATCAAAGGGAAAGAAAAGATGGAGAAAGAAGGGAAGCATTAAAAGGGGAATTGTTTTGGTCTAGAAATCTGGGATATACCTCGATTAAGCGTTGGTAGAGAAGACGCTGCTGATTGGAGGTGGAGTGTCGTCGAGGGTACCTGCAAAACCACTCTGACGCCCAAGTTAGGTCTCCCTCTAGTATGTTAGAAGGGTTTTAGGCATACCTGGATAGTGTGGGAAAGGCTCCTTATATATGCGTTCTTTGGGCTTTCTGAGTATTATTCACTACAAAAAACAGAATAGATTGCGGGGGATTTTAAGTCCCTTAGCGGGGTTTCAAGTGTCACAATTGTTTAGCGGGGGTTTTTAGAAAATGTTGGTATCATGTCATTTAGCAGGGGTTTTACTGCGGGGGTTTTAACCCCTACAGTTAGTGGAGGTTTTTTTTGGGGGGGGGGGGGGGGGGGGGGGGGGGGGGGGGGTTATAAACCTCCATAAATCGAGTGATTTGTAGGAGTTTTATTTTTGTGAAGATTTTTCATTGCCAAAGTTTATAGGACTTTTTTGTGGGGGTTACAACCTCCTATAATGGAGACAATATTTCTTTTGCGATTTCAGATTTTCTTTTTTCCTTATCTCATTATCATATTTTTATCACTAATAACTATACATACATCTTACATAAACTAACCAAGCTTAATCAAAAACCAAAAATTTTCATTAAAAAATATAACTGTGATAACATAAATGTAATTTCAAATATCTAAAATATTTAATGTCATTCAACTCAAAAACGTAATAAAAAGAAATAATTGTAGCACAAATATCTATTGTCATACAGCTCAAAATTATAATAGCATCAAAGAAATTCTATACTAAATAATCCTAAAACCATTAAATATTGCAGGCACGGAATGATCCACTTGCATCCATTGGAGAATGAGGCTCACCTGCACGATCACTTGCCTAAAATAACAAAAGAAAAATTGACTCATTTCAAATATCAAAAATCAAAATAAAAAGAACTAAATATGAGCTTGTGCTAGTTTTATTGTGTAACTAATAAATCAAGTTAATATGACTGCATTGCATGTTTTATTGTGTAACTAATAAATCATATTATAATCAATCAATGGGAAGTTTGATATACATTGTGAATTTAAATAATAGTTTACGTTCTCTAGTGGTGATTAATCAGAACTTAGAAGACTTGACAAGCAGCTCTCTAATTAAAGCTTTCCTTCTTGGTTTAGAAAAAATATACATTATGAACCAAACCATGTGTCTCACACATTCTCTGGTGGAGACTCATGAGAAGGCCTGACAAGGTGCTCTCGGATTTGATCTTCATGCTCAGCAGTCACCAGTTTGGAGGATTTTTTAGCAGGATATAGAATGTAATGTTGAACAATGAAAAAATGTAGAGGGATAGAGTGTATGCATAACACATGAGGGGGAGCTTCATAAATAAACAAATAGAAGAGCAAACACCAATTCCCACCTTCACCAAGTCCTTATATTGCAGTCTAGACAACATAGCCACCTCCTTTGCAAAACAGGCTTCTCTTTAGAGAGTTTCTCCTTTATGTAGAATTTTAATAACAATTTGTTTTTATATCTGCAATGAACCCAACAAAATAATTACTTAGATTAAATCTTTTTTTTTTGATAAGCAAATGTTAGTGGGGGTGGGGGAATGTTAGTTTCCGGGGTTTGAACCCTGGACCTCCTTCTTGCAACTCCTTATGTCCCTTAGCTCACCAAGTGAGCTACTTAGATTAATGATATAACTACACACATTAAGAAAACAATTCAAAAGAAATTACTCAGATCAGAGAAGCCTAATTCAGGAAATGAAATGAACCTGAAGTTCAATCATGCTTCTTTAGAGTTCACAGTAACTATGTATATAATATGCAGCCTAAGCAAAGTAACAAATTAAGGTATATAGTATGATGCTTTATAAATCACACACATGACAACAACAACAGATGTACTATTCTCACAAAGAAGAATCAATTTATCACAAATCCAAACCCAAATAACAGCCAATTGATCATTAGGTAAAGATAGAAAATTAAGTTTGTTAAAACGAACCAAACAGAAAATGGGGTTTGAAATCGAAGATATGTGTTGGAGTTTGATTGAAATTGGCATCTTAAAAACGTCCCACATTGTTTAGTTTTGTGAAGGAAGAGAGAGGCCAACGCTATATAAAGAGGCTCAAGTTCTCCTTTACAAGAGGCAACGGTCAGAAATACCTTAAGTTGTATTTGACTTTGTTTTCCCTCTTATACTCTTGTTTTAGAGTGTTGTAAGATATAGTTAAATATTTTCTTTGGAGGGTGTGGTGTACTTGGGCCATGGGGTGTGCTTTGAGAGCGGTATATGTGTTGTAAAAATTTTCACATAGTGTTATTCTCTGGTTGTCGTTAGACAACGGTTCGTGGTTTTTCTCCGGTTTTGGAGTTTTCCACATTAAATTCTTGTGTTCCGATTATGCTCATTTTATGTCTCTATGTTGTTTTTCCCAACAACTAGTATCAGAGCTTTTGGTTCGGTGGGGTATAAATTTCTTAGTATGCTCTGTGATTGTAGCTTTGTCTGATCTTCCACATCAAAAAATAAGTTTGATATTGTGAAAGTGTTGTTTGAGAAATGTTCTGGCTAAGAAAAGACTTGGTACTTAAGCGTGTCCAACCACCTCTCTTTCCTGGGAACCTACCGGTGCGCAGCTTACAGTATGTCTACAGCTGGAGTGTTAAGTGCTGTGAAGTTTGACATGGAGATATTTGATGAAAGAATCAATTTTGGCTTGTGGAAAATTCAAGTCATGGATGTGTTGATGGAATCAAGGTTGCACAAGGTGTTGAAAGGAAACAATTCTGGGCATGTAAAGAAAAATTGTCTAGGGGAGCAGGTCCAACAAATTGCTCCAAACGGTCCATAATTACGCACAGGGCACTGGTTTCACAGTTGTGCAAGGTGCGTGGTGGAAAGGAATGTTGATGGCAGATGAAACTTCCGGAAAAGTGAAACATGGAAGTTGTGCCATAATTTTTCTGCAGGTTTTTTCGACATGTGCCGAAAGAAGAAATTGTTGAAGTGGTTTAGCTTCGAGTGAAAATATACTTTTTATGGTGGAGTATGATATAACTTTTTGAACTATGATTGTCGGGTATCAATTACAATCAAGGTGGAGATTGTTGAGTTGATAGGAATTGATCATCTTGAATAAGTTATGTCGATGACTTTCGGCATGGATAAAAATTCTTGGAGTGATTTAGCTTCAAGTGGTATACCCTCTACGGTGGAGTATGATATGTCTTTTGAACTATGATTGTCGGTGAAGACAATGAAAGCGAAAGATGTCCCGTTGATCAATTACAATCAAGGTGGAGATTGTTGGAGTTGATTGAAATTGATATCTTAAGAAAGTCCCACATTGTTTAGTTTTGTGAAGGAAGAGGGAGGCCAAGGCTATATAAAGAGGCTCAAGTTCTCCTTTACATGAGGTACCAGTCAGAAATACCTTAAGTTGTATTTGACTTTGTTTTTCCTCTTATACTCTTGTTTTAGAGTGTTGTGAGATGTAGTTAAATATTTTCTTTGGAGGGTGTGGGTGTACTGGGGCCATGGGGTGTGTTTTGAGAGCGGCCTATGTGTTGTAAAAAATTTCACATCACGTTAAATTCTTGTGTTCCGATTATGCTCATTTTATTTCTCTATGTTGTTGTTGTCGTCAAACTCTTAGGTCCTAGCCGTGGTGTCGGCCAGAGGTTTGGACAGTCTTTCCTTTTCTTCAAGCAATTGCGTCGAGGAGGTAACTCTGCTCCTCGACTATGGGTTTCCTGACTCCTCAAGAAAGGGTCAGGCAAGGTGAGAATGGACGCGAGTGTTGGATTACTACTGCTAATGCATAAAAATAAAGTAAAAGCAGGAAATACGATAAAAGAAGATAAATGAAATAAACGTAGAGTTTGATTTGATTGATGTGTGTCTTTTACAATTCACTCTAATGCTATATATATATACACAGGTCCTCGTCGGCCACTAAGCTAGCCAACATTTGCCTGCCGTTGGATCGATCTAAGATCAACGGCTCTCATTGCTTCCTAGGCCTTATACGCAGCGAAGTAACTGCCCACGATCCCCACTGGCACGGTTAGTGGGGTGAGTGCTCGTCGCTCCAGGTTTTCCAGCCTCGCTCTCCCGTTTGAACTTCAACTGTTCCCATGTTCTTTCTTCATGTCATGTCCTGCCTTCCAAGTAACCCCTATCCTGCCTCGGTCGTATGGTGGCTCGACCATCCAGGCCCTACCTTAGGTAATGGTCCGAGCGTCTGAGCCACCGAGGCCTTAGCACCCTATGAAATGGGGTGGTTACTTTCCTTCGGCTTAGCTTATTGGTCCTCGGGCGTAATCCTCCCTCGGGGGTTCCTTCCGTTTAATGCACCCCGAGGACCCTCTTAGGTTCACTCTTCCTTGGCGAAATATCTTTTCTGCCCCTTGTCATACGGCTTGCCTACACGTCATACTCCCTTTTTCCTTTTTGGTCCTCGGCCTACGACCTATTTATTTTGGGTGTTAACAGTTGTTTTTCCCAACAATATGAACCTACTTTCCCTCATAGACTTTGGCATGAGCTCCTTCTCCTATTCAAGGACCAACATAATGCTTAGGATCAATGAGCCATTTAGGGTAAAATTCGAACTCATCAACTGAGTAGAAGCAACCTCCAGATTCCACATTCTTTCTTTATTGACTTCAATGAGAAAAAGGGGAAATCCTACTACATGAGGCAGGAAAGTAAAGTCTCCAAGCAGCTTGGTAAAATCAGAGAACGAAACAAACCGAAGAAGGAAGAGTGACTTGAAGTGGAAATGGATATGGTACTGACATGAAACAGAAAACTAAACTAGTCATCCCCTGCAATGAGTTCAAAATCTCATGAGGGGGAGCTTCATAAATAAACAAATAGGTCTGCAACCCTCCTCTGTCACTATCCTCTTGGAGTACCCTCATGGGCCTCATCTCAAAAGCACACTCAAAAGCGAGTCATTCCCTCATCCCCACACTCAATAAACCCTAAAATAACAAAAGAGATACAGCAAAATCCAGTACAAGAAAACATAAACAGAGAAGAGGGTAAGAAGGAAAGTCAAACCAAAAGGGACTGAGAGTGAGACCGTATCTCCAACCAGAGTCCACCAATGTGGCTCGCAAACTTCGCTCTCAACCTCCACCAAGAAACCCTATTGAGCACCACGGAATTTGAATTTATACAATCAAATCTCTTCACACACAGAGAGAAAGGGAGAAAGGTGCTTACCTATTTCGTGCGGCAATTGACAGTGGCCGAGAGCAAAACTCGTGCCTTTTTCGATATGTCCGTGTTCTGCTCTGCCTCCATTCGCGTTTCTTGTATGAAATGAAAGGAAAAGGGTTTTGAAAAGAGAGGCGCGGCAATGAAAAGAATAAGAGGGAAATTAGTAAATAGGAAAAACGAGTGAGAAATAAGTGCTCAATTAGAGGGGGGTTTTAACCCCTTCAGTTTAAACAGAAAATTTACACTGCTAAGCTGCGGAAGCCTATTGTTAAATTAATTTAAGGGGGTTTTTTAAAACCTCCACGAAAAACCCCCCGTAAATTAGTATGTTTTTTTGTAGTGATTGAAAACACCCAAAAGAGTGCTATTGCAAGAAATTAAGCATGGAGTACTAAAGAAGAGTAGAAATAAGAAAAGAATAAATATTTTCAAGCATCCAGAGAAGAAACTTCCAAAAGCTCACATTCTGGAGCACTAAAGAAGAAGATATGCAAGAGTATAAAAAAAGATCTTATCACAAATATTATCTACATACTGGTAAACATATTGCATTAGTTTCGCATAACATATCTAATTCAGATGCATCAATATGATATTAGTGGAGATGATTTTGAGCTAAATATGGGGGTGAAGGATATCACTTCACCCTTTTCTATTAAAGAGTGAAGGAAGTCAATTCTAATTTCTAACAAAACTAGCTCATCTTGAAATGATCTCAATGGAGATGATTTCAACCAAAATATGGATGTGAGGTCAGCACCTTATCATTTTCCATCATCAACAGTCAATTTAACAACAAAATAACAATTAAGTGTGAGGCTCAGTTCATCTCCCTTTCCATAACAAAAATCAAAATAACAATTAAGGAAAACAACTTAAATACTATATAAATAGTAACTTTAACTTCAGTTCCTTATTCGTATCTAGCAATTAGTTATTGCTACCTAGAAATTTCAATTCCAAGCTAAGTAGAGATAGCTTGTGACCCAAGTGGGGCATTAAAGTGTTGGAACAACATCATAATACCTTACCTAGAAATTTCAATTATAGTTTTTCAAGACTATCACAAAAGCAATTTCTCAATACAACTATCCTTAGCAAAAACCCTAATCAAAAGACCAGATCTATTAAACCTTAAACTATCTCAACACTAAATGTATCTCAATAATTTGTCAATAGAAGTAAAAAAAATGAAACAGAATAGAGTACTTATCAAATAAGAAGAGAGAAGCGATGGTGCGTACTGTGGTGGTGGTGGTGGTGGTGGTGGTGATGACAATGGTACGAGAGAGAGGTGGTTCAGCGAAGAGAATAAGAGAGAAGAGATGAAAAAGAGAATGAGCTTTTGTCTTTGCAAGAGTGAGTACATTAAAAGTTAATGGTGACCATGTGCATGGGTGACAAAGTTACTTTCTGATTTACTTTGTTATAGACGGGCACAATTTTTGTTAACTTTAAAACAATAATATTTACTAACATTATTCCTACAATACCGACGAGCAGTCCTTCTGAAGTCCTCATGGTAAATTGAGGCATCCCGCTTGCTAGGTACTGAAAGCCTATTTCGTTACTAACTACATTTTTATCAATAGGATTGTGGTCTGTTGGTACAAACATATTTTCTTGTAATGAATGTACAAAAGAAAAGGTTAAGCAAACACGTGCAAAAGTAAAGGTTAAGCAACGCAACACAAAAGTTGACAAATCCATAGAACTAGTGAAAGAAAAGGGGGAAAATTAAGAACGTAAAGAAAAAAAAGGGCAAAAGATAGAACTAGTGAAAGAAAAAACCGGTGTAATGTGTTTACAAAAAGAAAACAAAGTAGAGTGATGATGAGATGCGAGAATGACGAATGAGAGCAGAGACATGAGGAGATGCGAGAACAAGAGAAGGACGAACAGACGTGAACAGGGCGAGGACGATGGGTTTACAAAATTTTAGTCCTATTCGATTACTAACTTAGCCTATATTTAGGATAAAAATTACAAAGAGTTGATAGGCTGGGATAGGATTAGTAATATGACTAGTTTATCATATCCTAATCGTGCATCAAATAATAGGCATTCTCCGACCATTGAAACCACTACAAAATGTCATCGACAACTACAACCAAACTGTTATAGTTATCATAGTCGGGAGGTCTTTTCGCGAGAGTCAATTCCTTTTTGCAGAGCTTTGTGTAACGCCCCTTCAAGACTAAATATTTATTTGATAATGTATTAGTAAATATTTGTGGTTTAGAGAGTCAATAGTGAAACAAACAGAAATCACAGATCTTTAGGGACTCCTACTGAATTTATCAAGACTTTTCAAAATCTGAAAACCCATCCGCTTTCTCTCTCCTTACTCACCTCTCTCCCTCCTCAACGGATACATGCACCTTTATGTTTGTGAAAATTGATTTTAAATGAATATTTGTCGGTCCAAAGTGTTGAATTTAAAGTGGTTTATGATGGGACACATATATGTAAAGGTGGGTTGAGCAATAAATTTGAGGTTAAAAATCACAATATTAATCAAATGTAGGCGTACGGAGTTCGAACCCCGCTCCCCCACCCCTCTAACTACTAACACACTAATTTCTAACCACGTTGCCTATAAAAAAACATTATTAATCAAATGCTCGAAATCCATCATTGCTTAAATAGAATCCACTCAAGTGAAAAAACAATTTAACTTGAGAAAACTCAAACATATCAAAATTTTGACGTCTCTAAGGTTACTTTTGACTCTCACAAAAGAAAATCCAGACATGCACTTAACATGTGAAAGATAAATATTAAATTTATCACCTTTTAATATTAGGAAAACTACTAGCCTTTAACTAAGTTACAATTGTGAACTCTTTTCAACACATTGTGTATAAGCAAATCAACATCACTAAACAGGCATCTTCCTCAAAAGTTGTCCTCGCATGCAGCTGAAAGAAACAACAAAAAATAAATAAATATAAGTGACGATAAATACGAAAAAAGTTTCTAATATATTTTACACAATATCATCATAACATTTATTTCTTCATCCTGTTTTAACTACCGCCCCCACTTTCTTTCTTACCTTCTCTTCCATTTTTTTTTTATTTTTTACATTTATTTGTGTATAATTTTTTTTTTATAATTAGGAGAAAACAATGAAGCTAGATATAAATTTTGATCTTTTTAGAAAGTGACATAAAGAAGTAAAAACATATTGACCTCTTCACATAATAGTAACAGAAGTCTGCCAATATGAAAGACTGAACCATTTCTGCTACAAAAGCTGCTGTAAACCAAAAATAGCCATACCCAAACACAAATAGGTATGCACCACGAGTCTCATAAATCTGCAAAATATTAGAAAACATTATTAGTTACTAATGTGTGTGAACGAGTGATCATTAACTTTTGTTAATGTATTTATAATTCATCGTTAAACATCTTTGTTAAATAGTCATAATATTCTTTTGAATATATCTTATTTATACACATAAATATTGAGTAAATCAAAAGAAATAAACGTTTTTCTCTCTTGATTCTAGCCCTTAAAAGTTTTAACGAGGCCCTTGTACTCGATCGGGTTGGAGTACCTCTTGTATTTCCCTTAATAAGATATTTTGACTTATAAAAAAATGAAAAATAAAATAAAATTTTGTGATTGCATATGAATTTCGTTTTCTAATTTCAATAAATGCCAATGATTGTTTTCTCATAGCAACATGTGTTTCTCCCGCAGTTGTCAAACTCGGTGTTGGCCAGTACGAAATTCGATCTTAAGCACGAGCGAATATTAGTCTTTCGTTGAAAGCGTTGGAACACTACATAAGTAGCCAACAATGATCCGAACAAAAAAAATACGCGTTTCTAATTAAGTTTATAAATATATGAGAAATATGAGGAAATCAAAAAAAAAAGAAGATTAATCTTACTTGAATAATCCAATGAGCCAATGAAAAGAATCTTGAAACGCCGAGAGCAAATACATAATATCCTGTAAATGTTTCAACCATCTGAAAGCAGACTATAGTTATAATCTCGTTTATAAGGAATGAAAAAGTTAGGGTTGAAGAATATGTAGAGGTTTCAAACCTTTGCATTTTGCATATAACGAAGTTGAGGAAATATTGAAACTGATTCCAAATATGCAGTGAATGCCCAAAGGATTCCAATTAAGGTAGACTTGTCAATCTGCGGGTTGATTAGTATCGCCAGAATTGCAGCAGGCACCAACTAGTACGCAAATAATACACTGTTATTCTTGTTCATGCACACATGAAAACATTTATAAATATTGTTACTCCACCATAAAATTGAGAACATAAGAAAACAACATGGAAATTATCTTCTTGTGATCAATATGCATTTGATTTAGAAAGGGAGAAATATGTATGTAAAAGTATTGGCCAAATACTTAAGAAACACTATAGTTACAACTAAAGCCATATGAATTCGATGGTCAAGTATAGATTTTGGGCCTTTCTCAACTGCACAAAACTGAATTGGAGGGTGTGAGACTGAGATGCACTCAGGTTTTACAAACTCTTTTCAAGACTTATTATCTCTAGCCTATATGAGACGTGAGTTTTCTAATAAAACCCAAAGTTATTTGGCTCGATGCGTGGATAATGATAGTGGCTATAGGGTTGAAGGTGCTACAGATTTTCAGATTTTTCTAACAAATTCTAGAATTATGTAAAGTAGAAGAATTCTAGAGAATAATTCCTCATAGAAGTTTCAAGAGAAAAAGAACCAACTTATGGAGGGTATAAATAGCCTACCCATGCCTCTCATTTTGGAGCAAGCTAAAAACTAGCTATCCACTAACACTATCAACTATCATTGTACTACTACAATTGAATCCAATACATTTACAAGTTTTTTATAAATTCCTTATCATCTTCCCATAAAATCCTATCTTCCCTATTTCAATTTTTCCTCCCAAACTACTAACAATGGTACCAGAACTACATTCGGTCATATACTCGGTGTATATAAATTCCTCAACTATCTTCTAAAAGTCACTACTTACATTCTACACTATTGTCATAAATTTCCTAGCCTATGGCTAACACCACCCTATCATCATCTATTCAAGTCCCTACTTTTACCAGTGAAAATTATGATTTTTGGAGCATTAAAATGAAGACATTTTTTTGCTCTCAAGATCTATTGGAAGTTGTAGAAGAAGGATTTATTGTTCCTGCAAATACTTCAACTCCTACTGCAGCTCAAAAGAAAGAGTTGAAGGAAAAGAAGCAAAAAGATTCAAAGACATTATATTTCTTGCAACAAGCTGTTGGTAACTCTATTTTCTCAAGGATAATGGGAGCTACTAATGCCAAGGATGCAAAGTACACCACAAGAGGAGTTTCAAGGAAGCGCCAAGGTACATGCCATTAAACTCCAAAGGCTAAGCCATAAGTTTGAATTATTAAATATGAAGGAGTCTGAGACCGTACAAGACTATTATACAAAGATAAAAGAAGTTCTTTCTCAAACGAGAGCCTATGGGAAAATATTCACGACAAAAGAATTGTTGAGAAAATTTTAATTACTATTCTCCGTAAGTATGACCCAATCGTGATGATGATTGAGCAAACAAAAAACCTGTCAAATTTATCCGTGACAGAACTAATGGGCTCTCTTGAAGCTTATGAGCAAAGATTGAGTAGGCAGTTTGATGACTCTGTAGAAAATGCCTTTCAATCAAAGCTCAAGTTACGGTCTCAAAATAAAGGGTATGTAGGAAAGTAGAGAGAAAAGTCAAGAAACAAAAAGAATTCTAGAAATTTCTCAAAGAAAAATCAAGATGAGTGTCATCTGCAAGAGGACAAATCATGCCGAGAAAGACTGTCGTTGGCAAGGAAATCCACAATGTGTGTAGCATTGTAAGAAATTTGGGCACGTGGAGAAAAACTGCTGCAGTAAAAAAAAGCATCTAGTAAATTTCATCGAAGAACATGAGAATGACCAGAATAAGCATGGCAGTGAAGAACATCTTCTCTATGCTACCCAACAATCCAATGATGACAATGAAGGAACCTGGTACTTAGAAAGTGGTTCCAGCAATCACATGGCTAAAGATGAAAGCATCTTCAAGGAAATTGATGACTCTATCAAATCAAAAGTCTGACTAGGGAATGGTACTACTGCGGAATCGAAATGTAAAGGCACTATCATGGTGGAGATAAAGAAAGGTATGCGACTCGCTAAAGATGTCTTACTAGTTTCCAATTTTAAAGAAAATCTCTTGAGCATCGATCAAATGATGGAGAATGCCTATGTCCTTCACTTTGAAGGCGATAAATGCACAATCTACTACACTCATGTCCCAGATCAAAAGAGACACAAGTTAGAAGACAAGACAGTTAGAGGGATCTTCTGGGGATGCAGTACCCAATCAAAAGGCTAGTCTACAAGTTACAAATAAAGAAACTCACTATTACCCGAGATATCGAAGTTGATGAAGCTGCCACTTGGAATTGGGATAAAGAAAAAATTGAGAGAAGCAGCATTTCCCTTCTAGGACAACAACCTCAAGAAGAAGTTGAAGAAGTAATAGAAGGTTCAGCTATGCCTCCTTCGTCTTCACTTCAACAAGATTCCTGATCACCAGAATCTACTTCGAGGCGGGTAAGATCTCTGGCAAATATATATGAAACTTACAATTTGGCCATACTTGAGCTTGAAAACTATGAAGTAGGATCGAGGCAAGAAGTATGGGTCAAAGCAATGGAGGAGGAGATGAAATCAATTGAGAAAAATAACACATGGGAGCTAGTAGACTGTCCAAAAGATAAAGATATCTATCAAATAACAAATCGGTTCAATACAAAAGCACGAGCCTTGGCTTGTAGCAAAAGGCTACTCTCAGCAACCTGGACTAGACTATAATGAGACATTTACCCCAGTTGCTCGTCTAGATACAATAAGATCTTTAATAGCTCTTGTAGCACAAAAAGAGTTGAGCATTTATCAACTAGATGTCAAGTCTGCATTTCTAAATGAAGTACTTGAAAAATAGATTTATGTTGAGCAACCACAGGGCTTCGCCAGCAAAGGAAATGAAGATAAAGTGTTGAGACTAAGAAAATCTCTATATGGTCTCAAGCAAGCTCCTTGAGCACGGTATAGCTGAATTGATCAATACTTCATAAATCAAGGATTCAGCAGGAGCAAGAGTGAGCCAACACTATATGTCAAGACTCAAGGACAACATGATACTCTCATTCTCTCCTTGTAAGTAGATGATTTACTCTACAAGGAAGCAACATGAAGATGGTGACTAAGTTCAAAGAGGTCATGATGAATACATTTGAGATGACCGACCTTGGCTTGATGAACTACTTCCTCAGCATAGAAGTAAAACAACAAAAAGAAGGGATATTGATCTGTCAAAAGAAATACACTGAAGGACTATTGAAGAAGTTCAACATGAACGAATTCAAGCCAATAACTACTCCGCTCGTGACAAATGAGAAGTTACAAAAGGAAGATGAAGCGCTAGAAGTTAAAGCATCGCGCAATAGAAGTTTGATCGGGAGTCTACTATATCTTACTGCTACACGACCAGACATCATGTAAGCTACTAGCCTACTATCAAGATTCATGCAAAAGCCAAGTCAAATTCACTATGGAGCAGGAAAAAGAATTTTAAGATACCTCCAACGCACAAAGGAGTGTGTTATATGGTACAGATCCACTACCAACACAAGTCTTCTTGGCTACAGAGATAGTGATTGGGCGGGTTCAAAAGATGACAAGAAGAGTTCATCAGCCTAGGCATTCACTCTATGATCAAGATTTTTCTCCTGGGCGTCTTAAAAACAAGCAATGGTTTCCCAATCAATAGCAGATACTGAGTACGTAGCAATTGCTGAAGCAACTATTCAAGCTATATGGCTTCGAAGAATACTTGAAGATAAGGGTGAAAAACAAGATCTCCCTACCACAATCTACTGCGACAACAAGTCAACTATAGCAATGGCAAAGAATCCGGTTCACCATCACCGAACAAAGCACATTGCTATAATTATAACTTTATTAGGGAAGATGAGAAAACTAAGCAGATCCCGCTCGAGTATTGCACAACAGAAGACCAAATTATGGACATATTCACGAAGACACTACCAACATCAAGATTTGAGCAGCTACGAATGAAGCTTAGATTTAGCGAAATTTGTATCAAGGAGGAGTGTTGAAGGTGCTACAAATTTCCAGATTTTTCTAATAGACATTTCTAGAATTATATAAAGTAGAAGAATTCTAGAGATTCCTCAAAGAACTTTCAATAGAAAAAGAACCGACTTATGAAAGGTATAAATAGACTACTTGCTTCTCATTTTGGAGCAAGCTAAAAACTAGCTATCCACTAACACTATCAATCAACTATCATTATACATTTATACTAGTACTATTAAAGCCAATACAATTACAAGTGTTTCGGTAAATTCCTCACTAACATCTTCCCATAAAATCCTATCTTCAGTATTTCAATTATTTTCTCCCAAACTACTAACAGACAGTGATACATTTCAGATGGTCAGGTTTTGGTGGAGTGGCAACATTCTCGTCTGGTACGAGAGAAGATTCCACAGTGATACCAGATCCCTCACCAGAAACACCAAAGATTCTCAACAAAGCATCAATATTGTGCTTGTACCACCTTAGACACATTCACAAATTCATCTGATGCAACAGATGGCAAAGCTGCATTGGCAGTGAGATCATCCTTTGAATCTAGGTACTCAGTATCATAAAAGGGAAGTAAAAGAAAAGAATAAGGCTTTTAATTTGGGTGGCGGTTTTGTGGGTCATATGGCTACTCGCAACAGTAAATTCATCTCTTGGAAGGCACAACGGTGGCTCACTTGCAGCGTTGTTTTGATTTTCTGTCACTAGTTGAGTTGTGGGTGGGGGTCTCAAATGTAATTGATTTGTCAAGACTCTTATTTGTAAGGATAGATTATCTTTTCTTGGTACTCTTTTTTTCCCAGGTCCTTTTCCGTTGGATTTTGGTCTCGGGAGGTTTTAACTAGGCCATCGATAGTTGTACCAGTTGGAGTACCATTTGTACTTCCCTTAATAAAATTTTGGACTTTATCTAAAAAAAATTGTCATTGAGATGGTTGTTGGCTAGCAATGGGAAGTCAGTTGTATGTATCTATGAATGGTTAATTTGTGGATTCCCTTTGTTGTATCAGGAGAAGTTTAGAGGTAGGGGTAGTTGTTGGGTTCCTTGGTATCATGATGGTATTTTAGCTAAAGTTTTGTTGTAGTTTTGTTTTATGTATTATATATAGATATATAGATGATGATTACCCCTGTTGAGAGAAACTTATATAGTGAGTTCTCTTAGAAACCTTCCAGTTACTTGAAAGAAAGGGATCATATGAATCTTGCTATAATTGATACTAACTAGTATGGAAAGAGTTTCAAAAAAATAGCTCAATTCTCTTGCTAAGAGATAAGGAGTTTGTTGTCAAAAAAAAAACAGAGAGATAAGGAGTTTAAAGATCAAGGGGTTCAGAGTTCAAATCAAAGTTTAAAAAGTTTAGCATTGTTGAGGACAAGATTTGGACTAATCTGTATTGAATGTTAAAGTAATTAAAATGATTTGTGCTAATTATCAAAAAAAAACATATATTGTGCTTTGACTGCTCTCTCCACACTCTATAAATTTTATCTTGAATGTGGGTTAATAATGCTATACGGTATATTTAAATAATTCAACTCATTTTCTAGTTTTATCTCTGCGAATTTACTAATCATAAGTTAGCTAGTCTTACATGAACTTACTCCTCTATATACAATTTAATTAATTCATGTGTTTCTTAAATTTTTTTACCCTATGTTTAGATGCAGTAATTTTGAGAGGAATGTACTGTTCCAGGGGTATTGAAGTATTTTAATTCAAAATTTTGAATTAAAATATTTCAATCCCACCCAAGAATTACACTACGCCAAAAAATACTCCATCTAAATTCACACTTAGAATTTTTAATGAGAATTTAGTTAACTCATCCTTCCATATCAAGTATTCTTCTTTCCTTTGTTTTTTAGTCACATATATCAAACTAATTTGAATATTTCAATGAAAAACAACATATTCAAACAGAAAAGCACTAGAAAAGTGTTAATTATGCTCTAGAAATACACAACAAATTGCACATTAATTTAACAATACTTACCAGAAAAGCTAGTCGAACAGTGTCAAATTCCTTTAAATAGGATGACTTCAACTTGAATCGCATGACCCAAATAACCACTAATGTTGACAACAAAAATACAGAATCCAACAGAGTGTGGAGATTAGCCTCAAAGTAGATGCTACAAACCAATCTTGTTACCAGGAATATAGCTGTCAGCTCTTGGCTCTTCAACGATAAACCTAAAAAAAGATCAAAGTTTACTTAATATCCCATAATAAAATGCACTTAATATTTAAAACACATCAACTAATACAGATGTTTGACTTCTTTTTATACAAGTATATCGAAAGTTTAAATTATGAGAGATAAGAAGTATTCAAATTCATATACAATAAAAACATAAATAGCACAACTATTCGAAATAGACATGTGATTTTGGATCTTTTAAAGGCAATTTAGTTATCTTGGCAGTTGATTTTGGATTGAGTTCCTACTTGAACAAACGTGATTCATTGGGACCAGGATTAACTGCAGCTGTTGATCACAATAGTCACTACAGTCAGATACGATCAGCTATTGAATGACAGGTTGACTGTATTGGTAAGACCTATACCCCTAGGATTAGTTTTATCATTCTACAACGACTACACCTTTTGTTGGTTACTTTGGGTTGTACCTTCTGTAACTCCATCTTTTTGTATACGGTTGGAGTACCTCCTTAATACTCCCCTACTAATATATCATTTGCTATATCAAAAAATTTCTTACAATATTGTTCCTCCAACTCTAAAGTCAATATAACTACTTTGGGAATTCAAAAAATATGAACTCGACTTAACAAAATTTGAACTTGGATCATCGGATTTCCACACGCATTTATCTTAAAAGGGAAGGTTTTGTTCACAAGTTTTGGCATTGGCTATAGGTAATTTAGATTTTATGGCTTCACATCTTTAGTATGTGGATGATACTCTTTTTGATTGTAGAGGCTTATGAAAGCATTCTTCAAATGTTTTGATAACTAATGCCCCAAAGGTTAATTTTTCAAAAACTGAGGTCAACTTGGAAGCATCATCTATGTTGAAGCAATGTAGCTTGTGAGCACGGAGCCCCGGTTCGACTTGTTGAAGCCACGTGAGGAAGTTGTCATCACCTAATTTCTTTATGATTTGGTAGGCAAAACCTTTGAAGGGGTTTTAATGGGGAAATCAGCGATGTAATAGAGGATGACGACATGGAAGAAAGCAAGAGTCGCAGGTCAGCGACAAAAGAGAAGAAAAGAAGAATCGAAAACCATGTTTGTAGATTTTGTCTATGTGATACCATGATAAAATTTGAACATGACATTCATATTTCCTTGTTCCAGTGAATAGAATATTTCATTTCATTGCAATTTGCATCTACAACACCTCTCTTTTTATATAAAAGGTTTGATAACCAAATTACTTTTCCGCATTCAACACAGCAAATAGGAATTGTATACTTAAATGTAAAATAGTAATTGTACACAATCGTACAATAACTTTACCACAGTTAAATCTCTAATATATGTCTATAGAGTGTTTTATGAACTAAGAGAAGGATATAGTGCCTTTTAAGTATATTGGAAAAACTATATTAAATAGAAAACCAACTTGTTAAGATTAAATTTTATTGAATGCAACTTATCAAAGCTTTATGAGACTCCTAAAGTCAACTATTGGAAACACCTAAACAATCAACTTAGACATATTGCTCTTCTCTAAATTGCAATGGACACCCTTCTAAAGTTCAATTCCTCTTCTCAATCAAAAGCTAGATCACAACCTCCCTGATGAATTGAACATATTTTTCGATATTGATCACTCTAAATATTCCTCTCATCCTTTAAAAAATCACAAAGGCAAATAAATTAATTCTGAAAATACAAGAAAATAGCTGGTAGCAGCCCCCTACAAAAATTAAACAATCGCAAATTAATTAACAAAAGGAAAAAGGAAACGTACCAGAACAGCTCTTGTGAACAAAGAGCTTGTATATGAGGACAATAACTCCAACAATATGGACTGTTTCTGAGATTTTGAAGAAACCGTAGGTATTTGCCACAGTAATCTTCAAAGCTACCAAAGCACAAACAGCAAGCAATGTCCCCAAAAAGATCTTCACTTTCATTGGTTTCTTCCTCAACCATCCAACCAAAACATTAATTGGAGAACTCCTCATTGATCCCATTCTCTATAAAAAAAAATTAGCAACCAAAATAAATGGATATGTGCTATTTTTATTTTGTGTTTTGATTGTTTTAGATGGCTGGAGTAATGTTAGAGATCAGAGAAGAATATAAAGTGGAGAGAGATAGAGAAAGATATTTTGAGGAAACAAAGAGAGCATGAAATGGAGATGGCTAATTACGTGCAATGAATTTGTTGTATTTTTTTAGACCAAATTTACCGTTACAGAGCCAGAAAGGTCTAGAGGACAATTAATATATGGTTTGGCAGAAAAATAATTTTTTGCCTTTATGAAAAAGGGAATGGATTTCGCAGTTGACTTACTTCCTTATATGCCCATCAAAATTTTCTATTTAATGTGTATTAAATTAAATATTTCAAAAGGAATGTATTCATGAGAGTATCGAATGCATATAAGGTAAAAGAAAATTTGATTTATAAGTTATTTAAAAAAGGGTTTTTTTTATACCCCATCATCTCCCTTGGTACCCCACATAATTCAGTATGACATAAATACACAAAAATTGACTTTTGCAAGATTCTCTGGTGGGGTCCACTATATCTCTAATCGGATTTACCAAAATATAAGGTAAATCCGATTAGAATTAAATGCATATTTAATAAGACACCAACCGGTTAAATCAGATTTATCATCTGAAAGATACATCCGATTTGACTATTTAATTCAGTATAAAAAGGGAAATTTTGTTTTGGCGGATGTAGATACATCTGATGTGAAATCGGATTTACGTACCCCCTACGTAAATCCGCTTTTGTCATTTTACGAATCGAAATTACCTTTGGTTGGGGGTATATCTGATTTAGAAAAAAGGAAATCGGATTTACGTAGGGGTACATAAATCCGCTTTGTTATTTTTATTTTTTTTAATTCATGCC
Organism: Astragalus glycyphyllos; assembly: GCA_963573325.1. NCBI lineage: Eukaryota > Viridiplantae > Streptophyta > Magnoliopsida > Fabales > Fabaceae > Astragalus > Astragalus glycyphyllos. The sequence continues at coordinate 12,502,878 of OY754314.1, read as the reverse complement.
TAATTTTTGTTCTATTTTTGAAACAGATATTGACCCGCAGTCAGAGTCACAGCTGGTACCTTTCGAGATAGATACTACAGAGCCATTCAGGACGGAGACGGTATATTTATTTACTAATTTTTTTTATTAAGTTCTATAGATATTTAATTAACTAAGTACGTAATATTTTTCTATTTTGTAGATATCTTTTACACGCGAGGATGTTGTTGAGTGGGCGAAAGCGGCTGAGAGACGTATTGGAGTTGTGGTAATCATTGTCAGATCCGACACAGGTGGAGGTAAAAGGGGAACTAGAGATAAGATTATTTTTGGTTGCGAGAAGCAAGGGAATTTCTGTAATGATTCTAGAGTTATCGGGTCTAAGAGAAGAAGCTGTCCGTTTAAATTGAGAGCTACTTGTACAATACGTGATGGGGGTTGGCGTGTGAAGGTTAGGTGTGGTCTACACACACATCAGTTGCTTACTACCTTGGTCGGGTCGACAGCTTTTGGTCGTTTAAGTAAGCCGCAGAAGGCGATGGTTGATGAGCACACTTCTTTGATCGTTGCCTCGAAAGACTGTCTTAATGCTTTGAAGAAAAATTTTCCGGGCAACGTCACTTCTCTTCCTCAAATATATAGGCAGCTGTTTGCTGGTGTTTTTAGCAAACAATCACTAGTTTTATTAGAAGGTTTGTGAGATCAAACTAGAAAAATCTCAAAGCAATTGCCTTTGAATTGCAAAAGTTTTTGTTTCAGAAAATGTAGAAAAGGGGACGATTTGCAAATGATTAACAGAATTGAAAAGAAAAGAAGCAGTAAATGGTGCAGGAATTGTAAAGAAAAGAAAAACAAATTGCATTGAATCATAAAAATGGTACACGATCACGTACAGCGATTCTTCCACTCGTTTTTCGCTCTGGCTTGGAAGTTAGAGTTTCAGGAATCGGGTGTGTATTGTGATTTGCGACCTCTGTTTCTTCTCAGAAACAGTTATTTATACAAAGGAAAAGAGGGGGAAATTTGAACTAAGTAACTGCCTAACAATTTGAAAATAAGTAACTGCTCCTACTTTCGACCAAAACCGCTCTATCACGCTTCGACCAACTGCTAGTCTTCAACGCATAACTGCTCTGTTTTCTGTCTGTCGAAAGCCTGTGTCGATTTTCCTCTCTCTTGCTTTTGCTTCCCTGGAAACTTGTCGAGTTTACCTTGCGCATGACCATTTTCTTTGTCGAAATAATATGGTCTTTGTGAAATAAATATAAGTCAGGCCATGTTGACCATCTTTAATGAAGCCTGTCGAAACTACAGGCTAACAAATTGCCCCCCAAAAATGTCTTTTTCGACTGAACTTGAGGAGGAAGAAGAGAAAGACATTTTTTGAATTCACCATCGAAATAACTTTGCACTTGAGTAAAATAGCTGTATACCTAATGTCACCACTGTTAAGAGTTGTTTCCATATTCAAACCTTGAACTTGGACAGCCTGTAAATTCGGTCTTTGACTATGTTTACTGATTCTCTGTTCTACCTTTGAATGGTTCCACCATTTTCTGTTACGTTAATAACGCCGTAATTAAAGTGATGCCTCACTTCTCGGAACGCCAAACTCATAACCAACTGACGCTCTCTCATACTTCTCCTTATAAATAGAAGAGTTTTGTTTCTCATCTTCACCACTCCATGATTTTCTTCTTTTTCCTTTCCCGTTCCAGGATCATTCCCTTTGCTTTGAGTCTTCCGCGTAACCTCATCCCTCATAATTGCAGTGAGGTTGCCTGGAGATTCAAAGTGATGGTTTTTGATCTCTGCGAATTATGGCTTTGCTCCTTTTTTCTTCATGTCACTTGATCTTGCAACTTTCTGAGTTTATGCGGGAGACTCAAAATGGGAGCAGGAAGATTCATCAGGTGTTTTGCCTTGATGATGACTGCCTTCCTTGGGGACGTCAATATCTTCTCTCTGAAGGGCTTCCTGAGGTTTACCAAGCAAGGAAACGCCCTGTTGAAAGGCTTACAAGCCTAACGCGCAGACGAAAGAATGACCCCCCGAACGACGGGAAGCGACAACGTGGTCGAAGAAGACCACCTAAAAGAGAAGTTACTTGGTCGTAAAAGACCAACTGCAATTCAGCGTTTTATTTATGCCTAGTTTATTTACCCTTTCGGCACTATGTAATTCACGAATGCCTCCTTTGGCACATGTAACTTGGCAACATTATAATGAAATTTCTTCCATTTTATTCTTGAGCAATTTCTTATTCCGTGCTTTCGACAATGTTTTGGCAACTTAAATGCCATGTTTTTACGCTTTCTTTATATTTATTCCAGCGTTATTTTAACTTCGTGCAACGTTGGCTTATACTTTTTCAAGTATTTGCCATTTATACGCAAAATTCTTTCATCAGCGCCGATCTCTTCGACCTCATATGCGCCGTTTGAATAAACTTGTAAAATTTTAAATGGTCCTTCCCAACTTGGGGACCACTTACCAAAGACTCTATCTTTTTTATCCATAGGCAATAGGACCTTCCACACTAGATCACCTGAATCAAAGGTTTTAGACTTAACCTTTTTGTTATAAGTTTTAGCTACCCTCTCTTTCTGTCGGATAAGCATATCTAAAGCTAATAACCTTTCTTCGTCTAAATCAACCAATTCATCAAGCATCATATTCCAATAATAATCAGAGGGAATCTCCCACTGTCTTTGAATTCTTGTTGATTGTAGACAAATTTCAACAGGCAACACTGCATCGTGTCCAAATGTTAGCCTATAAGGAGTAGTGTTGATAGATTCTTTGGGTGAATTTCGACAAGCCCATAATGCTTGATCAAGGGTATTATGCCAATTTTTTGGTTTCTGCCCAACATGTTTTTTAATCAAATTAATAATAACTTTATTGGCAGCTTCTACTTGACCATTGGCTTGCGCATAATATAGTGTCGAAGTTAATAACTTAAAACCAATTTCAGAAGCAAATTCTACCATTTTTTTACCAGTGAAAACTGATCCCTGATCTGTAGTAATGGTTTCTGGAATTCCAAATCTATAAATGATATGATTTTGAATAAACCTTATCACTGCTTCTTGATCAACATTGGCTAAAGGTATAGCTTCAACACATTTGGTGAAGTAATCAATTCCCACAAGGATATATCTATGGCCCTTCGACGAAGTTGGCTTTATCTCTCCAATCACATCTAGAGCCCAACCTCTAAATGGCCAAGGTTTGACTATGGCATGTAATTCATTTGCAGGTACATGTTGTATCCCAGCATGCTTTTGACACTCTTGGCATCCCTTAGCAAATTCTATGCAATCTTTCAGCATAGTTGGCCAATACATTCCTTGTCGAAATAATAACCACTTCATTTTGTGGCCTACTTGGTGTGAACCACATGCTCCACTATGTGTATCAGAGACTGCTAAATATGCCTCATTTTCACTAAGACATTTTAATAGTACTCCTTCAGGAGTCTTTTTAAACAATTCGTTTCCAATTATCACATAGCTCAAAGCTCTGTATTTTACCTTTTTATTGGTATTTCTTGTGGGATTTTGCAAATATTCTGCAATAGGCCTTCGTCAATCATTATTGGTCATATTGTCAAGAGCAAAAATTTCTGCTAAGTCAAAGTCACCAAACAATTGACGTTTTTCGACAACGACTAGTTCCTCGTTTGCGTTTGTTGCGTTTCCAACTTTTGGTGTTGACAATAGTGACGAAGAATAGTCATCAGAAATGATTTTATCCTTTATTTCGATTAACTCTTCCAGGCTTTGTTTTGAAACTTTATAGCCTGAAGCAATTTGTGCCAATTCATTTGCCACTTGATTATCAATTCGTGGTAAATGTTCTAAGTGAACAGACTCAAATCTTTTTAACAAAGCATTGGCAACAACAAAGTATCTGATAAGGTGCTCTTTAATGCATTTGTACTCTCTTGTCAATTGTTTGACAACCAACTCAGAGTCACCTTTTATTTCGACATGACTTGCCCCCAGCTCAAGTAAGATTTCAAGGCCTACTATTAAAGCCTCATACTCAGCCTCATTATTGGAGCAAACATCTCGGATTTTAAACTTATACTTCGTTGGAATATTAGTAGGAGATATTATTAAAATACCAATCCCAACTCCATGTTTATGGCTTGAGCCATCAAAGTACAACCTCCAAGGATATACGTCTACAAAACTTAATGTTTCTTCAACAACAGAATGGTCTACTATAAAATCAGCAACCACTTGTCCTTTAATTGATTTTAGAGGTTGATAAGTTAAGTTGTATTCTGACAAAGCCAAAGCCCATTTACCAATTCGGCTATGCATTATTGGTTTCGACAGCATATGCTTAATAACATCAAAATGCGAATAAACAGAAACATCAGCTGGTCTTATATATTGCTTTAACTTTGTACACGAAAAATACAAACAAAGGCACAACTTTTCTATAGGAGTGTACCTCGTTTCGGCATCATTTAAGACCCTACTGAGGTAATAAATGGCTCTTTCGACACCACTATCATCCTCTTGTGCTAACATGCTACCTATTGTTCTATCAGAAGTTGCTATATACAATTTGAGCACTTTGTGTTTAATAACAGGCAACAAAATTGGTGGTTTCATCAAATAAGACTTGATTTCGTCGAAGGCTGCTTGATGCATTGGTTCCCATTTGAACTCTTCTTCCTTCTTCAGTCTTAACAATGGCGAAAAAACTTGTGTTTTGCCACTTAGATTTGATATAAATCTTCGAAGGAAATTGACTTTTCCCAGCAACAACTGAAGCTCCTTTTTGGTCGAAGGGGCCTTCGTTTCCATAATTGCCTTAGTCTTATTTTGATTGATTTCAATGCCTTTTTTGTGCACTATAAAACCCAAGAAATCACCTGCACGCACACAAAAGGCACATTTTAATGGATTTAATTTCAATCCATATTTCCTCATTCTTTCAAAAGAACGGCGAAGATGGTCTAAATGACCACTTTCTGAGGAAGATTTAACCACCACATCATCTATGTATACTTGCATAAAATCATTAATAAAATCATGAAACATAGAATTCATGGCCCTCTGATATGTAGCACCAGCATTCTTTAAGCCAAAGGGCATTACTACCCATTCATAAATACCCAATGCCCCTGGACATCTAAAAGCAGTTTTCGACACATCCTCTTCAGCAATGAAAATTTGATTATACCCAGAATAACCATCGAGCATACTAAGATAATCAAATCCTGCTGCTGAATCTATTAGCATTTCTGCCACAGGCATTGCGTATTCATCCTTGGGAGATGCATTATTTAAATCCCTAAAATCTATGCAAACTCTAAGAGTCCCATTTTTCTTTATTACAGGAACTATATTGGCTAACCATTCGACATACCTGGCAGTTCTGATGAATTTGTTTCTGAATAGCCTTTCGATTTCCTCTTTGATCTTAGCCAACACTTGAGGAGCAAATCTTCTTGGTACTTGCCTCACTGGTTTCTTCCCTGGTCGAATTGGTAATTGCATTTCCACTACTTCTCGACTTAACCCAGGCATTTCGTCGTAATCCCAAGCAAAGCAGTCTTTGAACTCCCTTAGCAATGTAATGACTTGGGTTTTTAGAGAAATATCAATATTTGCACTAATATAAGTTGGCCTTTTTATTGAGCCATTTCCCAAATCAACTTCTTCTAACGGGTCTTGAGCTTGCATATGCTTTGTCAAATCTCTAGGATCCTTTTCAAAACCTAATGGATCATTATCATAGATACAGTCAAGTCTTTCATCTAAGACTATGCTATTTTCTTCATGTAACTTACTGGCTTCGACAGCCATTGTTTGTTGAATAATTTCGGCCTCCATAGCCGCTTTAAACTTGTTTTCGGCCATATAAGCCGTAATTTTGTCCCATGCATTGGGCACTGACATGAGAACATTTTCAAGAACCAGTGTTCCACCCCGTTGGTCGAAAAACACCATCAGGATAGACACTATCATCTCCCATTATTTCTCTTTCCCAAACAAAACCATAATTTGGGTCAAGATGAACTGAGGCAAAAACATTATCCGCAGGAACATATGCCTCATTAGAAGATGAACATGGCGCAATCTTCGCCATTTGTTTCTCAAAATTTTCCTTGGTAACTTGGTTCACATCAGCACGAAAGTAGCTCTGATCGGCTTCAACATACTCTACCAAACCATCTTCCTTCCACATTACTAAACGTTGATGCAAAGTTGAAGGGACAGCACCAACTCCATGGATCCACTCTCTACCAAGGAGTAAATTAAAATTCGCTTTAGAGGCTATCACTAAGAACAATGTAGTCCTCTTTATGGAACCAACAATTAAATCCACCTCAATGGCCCCCAAAGAATGGCCAGTTTTGCCTTCATAGTTGCTTAAAACAATGTTATGTGGCCTGAGGTCAGTATCGAACTTACCAATCTTCTTCAAAAGACCATGTGGCATCAAATTCACTGCAGCTCCACCATCCACTAACACTTTGTTAATTCCAACACCATTGACTTTGGCTTGGACATACAGGGGTTTCAAGTGGTTTTGCATACTCATATCTGGCTTCTCGAAGGTAGCCATTTGGTCTTCGACACAACCATTGTTCATCACATAGTAACACATTGGCTTATGATGAGCCATATCCTCTGTAAAATCCTCTTCAACGTCATTTGGTACTGTGATATAACATCGTACTCAAGAGGCAGTATTGATACCACATTGCAAACAACGTCGAAATCATCTTCAGAATCATTAAAATCAGACTCCATGTCTTCGTCCATGTCGAAATCAGCATTTCTTTCTTTCACTGTTGACAATGGAGGAAATATTCTTTCAAGAGCAGGCCTTCTTGGCTTTTCTCTTACCACAGCCTTGCCTTTGGCCTTATTCGCTGCACACACATGACTAGCAACATCAGCATTCCTCTTTGTGGCAACTTCAGCTTTGTGAACCTCACTCTTCGCCACTATCATGCTGTGTGGAGCTTGATTATTAGCCAAATGACTTGGAACCTGGTTAATGTCAAAGTGTGCCTTCTTCTTCTGTTGTCTTTGGTAACGACGCCACTGTGTTCTAGTCATGGGGTTCTTACCCTTATAGTTATTCTTATAATTAAACTTAACAGCATCAGTACCTGGCTTGACAGCTTTAGCACGTTGATTATTGGACACCCACGCTTCAACAGGAGCACTAGCACTTGGGACAAAGGATTTACCTGTTGACAGCTTCAAATACCCTTTTGCTGAGGACTTCTCCTTAGCAAATTGTCGTTTACTTGTTGAAGGCTTTGCCGACACATTAGCCTCATAGCCAGGAAGATCTCCTTTTGCAAAGTCAAATTTTGGCCTGTTATCAAGCCATTTTCTTTTGCGTTGTTGTTGATCCTGATAACCTTCGACAGCTTTAGCTGCTTCTTTATCGAAGACAGCACTGCACCTTGGGCAAAGCATAACTTCAGAGTTATTCCACTTACACCGATTGAGGAAATCTATCAATTCTTCCTCAGCCTTTGGATACACAGCGTGTATCTTCCCATCATATTCTTTTAGGGTCACCTCCTGTTTCTTACCTTCAGCATACATAAAACCTTTTAATTTCTCGGTGGCAGTCTTGACACACTTAGGAGGGTCCGCCATTTGAGCATCCACCATGCCTACATCAGCTTCGACAGGTTCAGAGTACATAGCTTCAGCCTTAGGCAATGGATCAACATCAATCTGCATAGGAGCTTTCATTTTCTTATCAGCAAATTTGAGTCTTCCTTCGTCAACTGCTTTTTGCACAATATCCCTGAAGAGCACACAACGGTCAGTGTTATGTCCCAAAAAATTATGGAACTTACAATAACCCTTTTTCTTTCTTTGGTCAAGAGTTGGTATTTTAAGGCCTTTAGGCACTAATATTTGACCATCAGTTACTAAAAGATCAAAAATTTCATCACATTTAGTAACATCAAAAGTATAAGTCTTAGGCATAAATCTATCATTCTTAGGCTCTACAGGGTTATCCCCATTCGCAGGCCTTAATAATTTACAGGTATAAGGAGGACCAGGCTTAAGTTCAGCCACGTCTATCTCCTCTTCCTCAACATTACTATATGTAACATCGAATTCTTCTTCGACATATGCCACTTTCTCTTTTTTATGATATCTATTCGACCTAGATTTTTCTTCTCTAAGCCTTTCAACTTGTCGAACTCTATCAGCCAAATGAGTCATATCTCGCAAATGAGATGTGTCTAATTTCTTTCTAATTGAGTAATCAAGGCCACCAGCAGCCATTTCGACAAGCTCATGTTCAGGGACTTGTGTGAAGCAACGAGATTTCAACAGCCTAAATCTGTTTAAGTAATCATCAATAGTTTCAGGCATTTTGCGCCGAACACTAGCCAATTCTTTAAGACTAATTTTCGACTGGCCCATGTAAAACTGTGCATGGAATGCCTTTTCTAATTGTCCCCATGGGAACATAGAACCAGGGGGTAAGGTCGTGAACCAAGTGAAAGCATTTTTAGTTAGAGAATTTGGAAAGTATTTCATCTTCAAATTCTCATTTTGTGCTAAGTCCCCAGCCTCAGTCAAGAAACGAGCAATGTGTTCGACTGTGGACTCATTTGTATCACCACCAAACTTAGTAAACTTGGGAACTTTCCATCCCCATGGTAACTCAGTTTGTAATACGTATTCACATAATGGTGATACGAAGTTAGGCCTTTGTAAACCTATGTTAAGGCCATTTTGCGCCAAAATAGTTTCGACTAAAGTAGCTATATTGTTTTCTGCGCCAATATTGTGTTGTTGCACTTGTCGAACAACTTCATCAGCGTTCTGGTGTCTATTTACCAAAACTACTTCAGGGACGTGGTTTACTGCCCCTTGTAGTTCGCCTACAACTGTCGACGCTTCGACTGCAACTGCTTCTTGGGGGTTAACTGGCGACGCATTACCCGCAATAATAGGAACGTGCCTATTATTAACCGCTGGAGCCCCAAAGAAATCTGCAATCCTACTCATCTGATTTGCCAACATTTGGTAACTGTTATTGGTATTTTGAATCAAAGGATTGAAAACTGTACCAATTTGTTGGGTAAGCATATTAACCATATCGTGATTACTCTCGTCTACTTGCTGTCTTAAGGCCAACAAAGACGTATTGGTTAATGCTGGGGGATTTCGACCAAAAACACTCTCAGAGGAGACATGTGTAGGGGAAAAGGTCGAAATATGTGGCATTCCAGTAGGCATGCCATACATTCCCAGAGGAAATGGGGGTAGATGCATGTTATTCAAACGTGGGTCTAAACCGTTTCCCATTGCCATGTAAGGGCTATGAAGCCCTGCACTTAACGGCAAAAACATAGGCAGAGATGCCATTTCTGACTGCGTTGAACCAACATTAGTCACTGATAATGAAGGAACGGTTATCGACGATGATGGTCCTGCGCTAATGTTTACAGAATCCATTGTTGTTCCTTGCCCTTGTGAAACCACAGGGTTGGAACTAGATGCATTATTCGTACCAGAACGAACCATTTTACCACTTCTTAAGTGCATACAACAGCGAATACAAATAAGAGAGTACGAGAATGAACAAAATCAAAGGCAGGGTCCCACCGGGCGTGCCAATTTGTTTGCTGGTGTTTTTAGCAAACAATCACTAGTTTTATTAGAAGGTTTGTGAGATCAAACTAGAAAAATCTCAAAGCAATTGCCTTTGAATTGCAAAAGTTTTTGTTTCAGAAAATGTAGAAAAGGGGACGATTTGCAAATGATTAACAGAATTGAAAAGAAAAGAAGCAGTAAATGGTGCAGGAATTGTAAAGAAAGGAAAAACAAATTGCATTGAATCATAAAAATGGTACACGATCACGTACAGCGATTCTTCCACTCGTTTTTCGCTCTGGCTTGGAAGTTAGAGTTTCAGGAATCGGGTGTGTATTGTGATTTGCGACCTCTGTTTCTTCTCAGAAACAGTTATTTATACAAAGGAAAAGAGGGGGAAATTTGAACTAAGTAACTGCCTAACAATTTGAAAATAAGTAACTGCTCCTACTTTCGACCAAAACCGCTCTATCACGCTTCGACCAACTGCTAGTCTTCAACGCATAACTGCTCTGTTTTCTGTCTGTCGAAAGCCTGTGTCGACTTTCCTCTCTCTTGCTTTTGCTTCCCTGGAAACTTGTCGAGTTTACCTTGCGCATGACCATTTTCTTTGTCGAAATAATATGGTCTTTGTGAAATAAATATAAGTCAGGCCATGTTGACCATCTTTAATGAAGCCTGTCGAAACTACAGGCTAACAGCAGCGTTACACCTGTAGGTCTTCTAGGAGGGGTCCTAGAACGGACATTCAGGAGCTTTTGAGATTAATTGAGTCAGAGAATTATTTATGTTGGAGCAAAAAAGTTGAGGGTTCCGATGTGGTAAGTGACATCATGTGGGCGCATCCCACTTCTATTAAGTTATTCCGGTTGTTTCCAAAGGTTCTTATTCTCGACACCACCTACAAGACCAACAAATACAATCTCCCTCTATTGGAGATTATCAGAGTCACTTCAACGGAGTTAACTTTCTCGGTTGCTTTTGCCTATATTGCACACGAGCTTGGAAATCATTTTACTTGGGCATTGCAGCAATTGAATGAAGTATTTGACTTGCACGGGCTTCAACCTCAGGTATTCTTGACTGACAGAGATCTTGGTCTTATGTCTGGTATTCTTGTGTCTTTCCTTCTGCTACAAATTTGTTATGTTCTTGCACGTGTTTAGTATTTTTATCGTAGTTTATATTTTTGACACGTGTTTAGTATTTTTATGCTTTATTTATTGTTGTTATTATTTAAGAGTCGAGTCAGCTAATTGGACTTTGAAGAGACATTTGGGGAGTTCTGGAGGAGACTTGTCAGTGTTTTCAATTTGTGCATGGTATGCTTACCCTTCATTTTGATAAAGTCATCGGGTCTTTCCAAAGAAGCATAAACCGTATTGAAGTGGAACACAATACTCCTTTCTTTAAAAAGCTTCGCGGTCTTGTGTCTTTAAATTCTTTGGATCATATTCTTAAAGACTTTTCAAAAATGATGTCTGGGGTTAGATATGACAAAGGTCGCTGTGGCTGCGTTCTTCGAAAGACACATCTTCTTCCCTGTGCTTGTGAGCTAGGTGTGTACCATGTCTCCGGTACTCTTAATCCATTGGATGTTGTTGACAGTCACTGGAAAATTTGAGTTTGGATTCTATTGATGATGATCTCTCTCAAGAAAAATATGTTGACTGTGATATTACATTATGGAGATGATTTGGGCGAGATATAATGTTATGACTCCTGATGAGAGATTTGTGTTCAAGAAACAACTTAGTGAGTTTGCATTCCCTACCACTTCTTCAATGGTTCCACCACCATTTAAAGTTAAAACAAAAGGTGCACCAAAGTAGAAAAAGCAGAAACTATATGATGTCAAACGTGATCCTTCTGGTTGGGAGCATATTGATGAGAAAATGAAGCTGACTCAAGAATCAGGGACTTCTAAAAAATCATCACAGTCGAAAAAAGGGCATTCTCCTAAAATCTCACTGCGGTCTTCAAAGAGGTATTTATTCTTCTTCTAAGAGTCGTAGAATCATATCTATTCTGCACGTGAGGGGTAAGTGGGTAACCATTGAGTGCATATTTCGATCTCGCCTGCCTGTTGCCTCTAGTTGCTCCATTATGGAAGCATAATGCATCTGAGGAATCCACTACATGGTTGGATCCGTATACCGACCGTTTTGCCCTATGACATGCCTAGGCTCTGGTCATGCCCCCTACCTAGATGCGCCCACCGTTGTAGACTTAGCCGATGACTCTAACGGTTTAGATTGACATTTCTTGTATTTATTTTTGTACTACTTTTTTGTAATTATTTATCCACTTTATTGTACATCCATATATATATATATATATATATATATATATATATATATATATATATATATATATATATTATATATATATATCTCTTTATAATTATAAACCATGAAGCACACACATGTACCGACCACATCAGCCGACATAAAATATTACATCATTGTTGACGTAATTACACATCATCTAATTTTGCCCACTAGGCTGCCACGCAATCAGCTGTTCAAGACAAATCCGAAAATCAAGTAATGTGTTTAATAACATTTATTTGTTGACTTAATTGCATTGCTGGACTACAACTACACATGATCCAGTAACTTCCAAATCAATAAACCTCCTATAATCCCAGCCGTTCAAAGTTGTATCACGTATTGTTTTTAATGCAAATGAAATGGGAATAAATCTCTTTTACATATAAGGAAAAACGAATCACTTCATATTTGAGCTGTTATTTGAAAGCCATCCAAATATTAGTAATAATAGTATTCCGAATTACTCGGTGCACATTAATACATGTACTCCAACAAATTTGGTTAGCCATCTCAGAATTAGCAATTTAACATTTAATCATTTTATTAATCCGAAATTAAATTGATTTATTGAAAATGGTACCCATTCATGAGTTTGGCAACCTATAATTGTTAAACATATTAACGGAGTGTGATTTAATTTGTCTCCCTTCAAAAATTACGAGATTATGGGATCCTATTAATTACGTAAAAAACTGAAAGCGCAATTTATATTATATAGACCTATACATATTTATTTTTTTTGCTGCCAAACATGCTTTATATTATATATTGAGTCTTGAAAAATGACTTTTCAAGGTAATCTTTTAATAAACTATTTTTGTAAAAAATTTACATGTTTTAATAGAGATATGTTTTATAGTGTGAGTAAGAAACTCAATATGAGAAATATAATAACATTAAAATCTAATTTGAATTTTTTTTAATTAGCATTACCGTTGATTTTTAAACATTTGACGTTCATAACAATATAAGAGAGCTACTTCTTCTAATTTGAACGAACCCAGCTTATAAAGAAATAAGCTGGATTTAGCTACCAGGTCAAGGACTTTTGTGTTGTTTTTTTCGGTTGTTGTAAATTCAAACAAATCGAATCACCAAAATTGAGAATGTCAGTATAAAGTTCATCTAGAAAGTAGTAACAAAATGAATGACACGGAAGAGAAGTGTCATCAGGATACCAATCACACCTTCCATCAAACTCAACACCAGAGTCATAAGCGACGTCCAACAGATTTTCCTGAAATAGAATAAATACCATGAGAGAATTCGAGATTATGAAATATATATCTTTTAATCAAAAATTATATATATATAAACATATGTATATATATATATATATATATATATTATATAACATAATAAGTTTATTTTATACGGTGTGCAAAGAATTTAATATCTCACATAATACACTTAAATATACAACTAAATCTTTTTTTCGTCCCAAATAAAAAAATCACATTTTAAGTTAAAAGAAAATGTATACCCATGCAGCGCACGGGTCATACAAACTAGTATATATATATTCAACAAATTAAATGTTTAACTTTTTTTTACAAGTCGGATTTACCCTGGTACAAGGTAAATCCGCTTTTGAATTTATCAAATCGGATATACCCCCACCAACAAGTAGATCCGACTTCTTAAGGTGACAAAGCGGATCTATATGCCTGCGAGGTAAATCCTCTTTATATAATTAACAAAGCGGATGTACCTACTCACACGTAAATCCGATGCGATTTTTTCCTATTAATCGAATCTATATAAATTCGCTTTTGATTTATGTCAAAGCGGATTTACCTATTCAGGAGGTAAATCCGATTGAGTCAAAATTGTGGGGGGTATTTTCAGATTTTCATATTTTGTGGGGGTATTATGTCAAACTGTGAGGGTACAAAAAAAAACCATTAAAAAAAGGTATAGCTGCAAATAAAGATATAGGCTTTGTTTGGCGTTTCCCATCCGCTAGCGGATAGCGGATGAGACTGGTGTAATTGACTAGCGGTTTAGAAGTACAAGTGTTTGGTGAGTACTAGGATTTAGCATTTTTCGGATAGCGATTAGCATTTTTTGAAACGCTACTTCAAGCGGATAGCGTTTAGCATTTCACGCTTTTTGGCATTCTTACCCTTATTATTTTTTTAAAATTACTTTTCTTTCCACATTAAACATTTTGTCATCATTAAATAATTTAATCATTAATTAAATGTATTTTTATGTTATTTCACACTTATCATCTATTTTAACTGCTAGTACTTTTACAAACACATAATTCGCTATCAACTACCCTATCCTCTATCCACTACTTTTTACCAAACAGAGCCATAGTTTTCCAAAAATATACTTGTCTAATCAAAAATATAAAAATATAAATATTTTTTGACAATAAATATATATACTTATATACTTTATTTTCACTAAAACTAAAAAATATATAATTAAACTTTTTAGATTATTTTAAAAAATATTAAATAACATTATTTGATCTTTAAGTAAAAAAAAGTAGTAAAAAAAAAGAGTCGTCTTCAAAAAAATACAAAAAAAGAGAATCCTTTTATTATTAAATTTAAGATGAATATTTTATGTTTTCATATTATTAAATATCTTTTATGGTTTGAAATTATAAAAACTAAATTAATTTGATATTTAAAATTATATAATATTGAATAGTTAAAAGTTAGATAGATAGATAACATTTTTTTCAAAACTAGATTATTAATATAATATAATATAATATAATATAATATAATATAATATAATATAATATAATATAATATAATATAATATAATATAGGCTAAATTATAGTTTTGGTCCCCCTATTATCCAAAATTCAGAGATTTGGTCCCCCTATTTTAAAACTCAAACATTTAGCCCCCCTATTTTAAAAAACTTCAGGCACTTAATCCAAAGAAGGATTTTTAATTTTTTTTTGGCTCATTTGGAAATCTGTCAATAAAAAAAGATGATGTGGCTCTTATTAAATGACGTGGCGCCTGATGTAAGCATCATACATGGCTGCCACGTCATTTAATGAGCCACGTGTATCTGCCACGTCATTAATTTATTTATAAAACACTAAAATTATCTTCCCCCTCTTCTTCATCATCTAACTTCAGCCTCTCGTTCTCCTTCTCATCCAACTTATCTAAGCACTTCAACAACTTAATCAAACCAACAACCTCCTTATAACCCTCTCGTAGACTTAAAATCCCTAATTTTCAAGTACCAAGAGAGGAAAGGGAATGGGGATGAGAGGGATTTCGTGGGAGAGATAACAGAGGAGGGAAAGAGTGTGATTTCCCCCAAATCGATGTCTCCCCACTCTACTTCTACTGTTTCTCTCTTTGTCTGATTTCCCCAAAATCGATTTCTCCGTAGAGTGTGATTTGTGTTTGAAATTAACGATTCTGCCAGGGAAAGAAGGGATTTTGAAATTGAAATTGGAACTAATTTTTTTGGCAGTGTGGAATTTCGAACACACTGGCTTTTGAGGTTATTTTGTTTCGAAGATGGTGATACAGTTGGTTTGGAAGATGCTGGTTTTTGAAGATTTTTGGTTTGGAAGATGGTGATGAAGTTGGTTTGGAAGACGCTGGTTTTTGAAGATTTTTGGTTTCGAAGACGCTGGTTTCTGAAATTTTTTTGGGTTCGAAGACGCTGGTGTTCGAAATTCATGTTTGGTTGTATCCCAAAGGAAGAAGGAGGAGGAGTTGAGATTAAGATGAAGAGAGTGGGAGCAGAATTCTTTTGATTTTAATTTCTGTTTTTGTAATTTGTTTTTAGTTTAAATATTTTATTAATTTTATTAATGAAATAATGACGTGGCATGCTCACGTGGCTCATTAAATGATGTGGCAGTCATGTGTGACCCTTAGATTAGGCGCCACGTCATTTAATAAGCGCCACATCATCTTTTTTTAATTGACAGATTTCCAAATCAGCAAAAAAAAATTAAAAATCCCTCTTTGGACTAAATTTCTGAAGTTTTTTAAAATAGGGGGATTAAATGTCTGAGTTTTAAAATAGGGGGACCAAATCTCTGAATTTTGGATAATAGGGGGACCAAAACTATAATTTAGCCTATAATATAATATAATATAATATAATATAATATAATATAGTACATGTTTAGATACTCTCTCCTTCCTCGCCTATATTATAATATTCAGAAGTGCTAGCAACACTCTCAGATAATATTATATATTTTATATTTGATTATAGTATAGTTTACACACATATGTGTCTCTCCTAACATTTC
Organism: Astragalus glycyphyllos; assembly: GCA_963573325.1. Lineage (NCBI taxonomy): Eukaryota > Viridiplantae > Streptophyta > Magnoliopsida > Fabales > Fabaceae > Astragalus > Astragalus glycyphyllos. The sequence goes on along the minus strand of OY754314.1, from coordinate 12,486,696 downwards.
CCCACCCCCACTAACATTTGCAATTTGCAAGAAGGAGTTGAAGGAGTTGCAATTTGCGATATGCAAGCTAAGGGATATGAAGTAGTTGCAATTCGCAAGAAGGAGGTCTCGGGTTCAAGCCCCGGAAACTAACATTCCCCACCCCCACTAACATTTGTTTATCAAAAAAAATGTGTCTCTCCTTCTTGGCTTCTTCGCATAATAATTTTGACTGATTGTCTTCTAGGTTTGTTTTTTCATTATACGTTGCATGAAGCTAATGATTTTCTTTTGGTTTTCTCTCCAAGTTTTGAAATTGGAATCTACAACAGACGTGTTTTTTGTCTACTCCGCCCCAACTGTTTAGCAGTTTTTTTAATATAAAAAAGTTTAGGTGAGTTGCGAAGTGCTAGCAACACTCTCTGATAATATTATATAAAATATATTTAATTATAGTACAAGTTTACACACATACGTGTCTCTCTTTCTTGGCTTCTTCGCATAATAATTATCACTGATAGTCTTCTAGGTTTGTTTTTTCATTATACGTTGCATGAAGCTAATGAATCTATTGGTTTTCTCTCCAAGTTTAGAAATCGGAATCTACAACAGACGTGTTTTTGGTCTACTCCGCCCCAACTGTTTAGCAATTTTTTTTAATATAAAAAGTTTAGGTGAGTTGGGTTCCGGGGGACTCACTAGGGTCAGGGCAGGCCTCAAGGCTCTTTGAGCGCTTATAGAGGAACTTACAGATCACCCACCAAAGAGGTCCTAACGCTGGCCGCGGGAGTTGAACCCACGCCCTTGTGGGGAACTGTTTAGCATATTTACTACTTGTTAATATGTTAGCTTTTTTTTTTGAGGAAATATGTTAGCTATCTAGTTGTGTGCCTTGAAGTTTTTTCTTTTTCCTTATTCTTTTAATTAGGGGTGGGAATAGGCTGGGCCGAGCTAGACTTTGAATGGTCTGGTTCTGGGCTTACGCTCAAAGTGTTAGACCTGAGCCTGATCTGTAGCCTGTTGTAGGATCAATTTTTAGGCCTGGTCTGGCCTTTTTGAAAGCCTGCTAAGGTCTGAAAGTCTGTTTAAAAGTCTATTTCACCATTTTTTCATAAAAGCCTACTAACTTTGACTGATGTATATATGCTTTTGTAAATAGACTAAGAAGTTAATTTGTCATTGAAATTAAGTTCTATTTTATGTGACATCCAATTTAAATTTTGTTTTATATTATAACTTTAAATATGTCAAAAAATTGATGTATATTGATATATTTAAATGAACAGAAATTATTAGAAAATTTATGATTGGCTTAAATAGCATTTACCCCCTTGCAAATATCACACAATTCATTTACCCCATGCTAGTTACCCCCCTGCCGTTAACTTGCTGTTAAAAAGAACTGACACACTGCCACGTGTCACCATATTATTGAACCTTCGTGCCATGTGGCACTGACACACCACGTCACCACTACCACGTTAGCAACCAATGGATGGCTGCCACGTGGCGCTGACACACCACGTCACCAACCAATGGATGGCTGCCACGTGGCGCTGACACACCACGTCACCACTCCTTGTCACCACTACCACGTCAGCAACCAATGGATGGCTGCCACGTGGCGCTGTCATGGCAATGTGGAATATAGTGTGTTACCAAAAAAATAGAGATTTTGTGGCTAATGTGGGGTTTGAAACCCATGACCCTTAGTGGCAAAAACCCCTCCTTACCACTAGGTCACATGAGTCTTTGTGGTTACTAACCCACCTACAAATATATAATATGTATTTGCCATTTAATTTTAAAAAAAAAAATCTGGAACTGAAACATACACTTCTTCAGTTCTTCATCTTCAATTTTCTCAGCACCCCAAATCTCAAAATCAAATCTTTTTCATTTTTCCGAATCATTCACAATATCCAGATCAAATTGGTGAAGCTATTTCAAAAAGGATTTTCTTTTTCTGGGATTCACAAAAAAGGAAAACCAACAACAACATGAAGAGATTGAAGAACTATTACAAAATCATCAGAATGGAAATGGGTTTTCAACGACAATAATCGCAAAATCAGTCGGCCATTTTCAACGAAAACTACGAATTGAAGATTAGGAAAACGAAAACGAAAACAAATTGAACGAATTGAAGATTAGGAAAATTGAACGAATTGAAGATTAATTGCACAAAACGAATTTCAATTATGAAAACGAAAAAAAACGATTTGAAGATTAATTTCAAAATTGCAGATTTGATGTTGAAGAAGATCTGATGATGAATATAGTAACAATATTAATATAATAGAATTGGTTTTGTATCGCAATTGAAGCCTTAGTTTAGTGGTTATTTCCATTGTGTGTCTCTTACTGGTTGCGAGTTCAAGTCTCTCTCATGCCATTTTCAAGGTTTGTTTTAATAGTTTTTTTTGCAAAGGGGTAAATAGATTATGGTGATATTTGCAGGGGGTAAATGCTATTTAAGCCTTTATGATTTAACACAATATACTAAATATAATGTAATAACAATAATGTAATATTAATAAAAGTATATTTTATATTTACTTAAACAGGCCGAACAGATTGGCCTAAAAGAATTTTTCGATGGCCTGGTCTATTTATAAAGGCTGGTCTGACCTGAACCTGACGTAGGTTGGGCCGTAAGCCCCTATCGAACTGTCTGACATATTCACACCCCTACTTCTAATCCACCAAATAAAAACAGTACAAATTTGAATGTTTTATTGTATACTACTATATTCATTTGTGTTGTGTACGTTGCCTCGAGATCTGGGATCCGGAATCAGCGATTGGTATCTCGTGTCTAGTAATAATCCTTTCCTTGCTCAAAGTCGGCAAGCCGCTTCAGGAGTCCGAATCTTTCGAGCTTGTTATCATCAGCGTCCTCTTCCTCCGAGGTTGGATTTGGCGGGTTGAGTACCTGCAGACACTTTGATGCCAAAGTCAGCAATCAGAAATCAAAGAGAGGTACAAATGAGTGAAGTGTCCTTTACAACCTTCCGTATAAAGTGGGTAGAGTGAATTCGCAGTGATGCTTAAGCTAAATGGTATCAATAAATTTTCACTTATAAAAAAACGTAACTACTAATTTGGTGGTTAACTAGTAGTCAATGTGTCTTCATTTTCTTTCTTGTTGCAAGACTTGAGTTTATTGGTTGTTTTAAAAGCATCTTAAAGAGAGTTTTTCAAAACAATATTCAACCCTCTTCTAGTGTTTTACTTGTTATATTTAAGAGAGATAAATGAGATTGTGAAGGATTGTAAGGAGGGTAGGCATCGTCGCATTGAGTTGTTAAGGAAAAGAGTTATTTTGTCAATATATAGAAGGAGGTGCAAAAATTAAAATGGAGGAGTGGGTAATAATAGTAACGTTTTTTTTTTACCCCCATCATCTTCTCATATACTACTACGTCCCCTGCAAAAAGACCAAAATACCCTTAAAAATATTACAAAATTACAAAACATTTACCATTTGTCACTTACATACGTTTGACCACCAGAGACTGAGTTCGCATCGTATATACATATATACGATTTTAGCATCTGAGTTCGCATCGTATATACATATATACAACTTCAGCTTCTTCGTCCCATCAGATATACATATATACGATTTCCAGATCTGAACCTGCAAAACAGTAAGTCGCACATACCTATATACGATTTCCCATTGTAAATACATATATACGAATGCCTTGTTCGCATCGTATATATGTATATATGATTTGTAAAAAAAAAAATTTAATTTTGTTTTATTTTTTTTACAGTGTCCTATAGGTATCGAGGGGAGTCTTCGGCGTCGTCGGCTCGGCCGAATCAGGAGCAGCCCTCGTCGTCCTCTGCTTCGTCTACACGCACCCGCCACAGGATTGCGGGGCATGCGTCCACGAGGCGTAGGCGCGCAGAGAGACAGCAGCCGGTGGAGGAGGCCCCGGAGTTTCAGTATGAGGAGGGCCAGCAGCCGCACCCATATTATGATGACCAGCAGCAGTCTATGTCCTCAGACCAGTCTATGTCTGAGGACCAATATATGCCTGAGCACCATCAGCCTCAGTACTACCATGACCATCAGAACCATCAGGAGTAGCATCAGGAGGATCAGGAGCCTCTCTTTACTGGTTTAGCAGCTCATGTCTGTTCTCGTGTACTGGGAGACCCGGTAAATTGAATTTATTTACATAGTGTTGTTAGTTTAATTTATTCCTTTACATAGCCTTATTTTGTTAATTTATTTTTAATTCAGATATATCAGCGTACTCTGAAAGTTTGGAACCATGGTAACAAGATTACTACGAGACTATTTCAGTATTGCCAAAAACCCCATATTTTCAAGTATATCAGAGGTTCCAGATTATCTCCCATTGTCTAAACCGGACATGCCACGGTGGACCATGAGCTGATTTCCGCCTTCGTTGAGAGATGGCACTTAGAGGCGTCGTCACTTCACTTACCATTTGGTGAAATGACGATTACTCTGGACGATGTGTCGTGCTTGCTGCATCTTCCCATCCAGGGAAATTATTTCAGAGCTCCACCCACTTTTGTGACCATGGAGTAGGCCATCCACCTAGCACATGTTTATCTAGGTGTGACTATGGATGAGGCTCGTAGGGCGTGTGGGAGGACTACTGGTCCATATTTCCGTTATGACTGGCTGCATGAGATACTTAGAGTGAATTCCATGGAGGGGGCGACATGGATGCTGCTGTCAGGGCGTATATCCTTTTGCTTCTAAGCTACTCCATCTTCACTTGCAAGATTGGAGACAGGGCTGAGGCTAAGTGGCTGCTCCTACTTGCGGAGATCAGTGCAGATGTTGTTGGAGGGTATGCATGGGGGGCAGGAGGAGTAGCTTACATGTATGACGCATTGAACTACTCCTGTTTGGACTCTTTGCAGCAGTTAGGAGGGTATGCGAGCCTACGATAGGTATAAATTTTAAATTAATTTTTTCATTTTTCCGAGTTTGGTTGAATAGTTTTTATTTAACCATTTTGTTTGTTTATTTTTGCATTTCAGAGCTGGATTTTATGGTATTTTCCTACCCTAGTTGTGAGGAGGCCGGGTGATGTAAAGGACGGACCATTGTGTGTGCGCTGGAGGAAGAAGAAGACAGATGCAGTGAAGCTAGCAGATTATAGGCAGATGCTTGATGCGCTGAGCTCGGATGATGTCTGTTGGCGACCCTTTGAGGAGCACTGGGGGGATAGAGCCGTTGACATGATTTCACTATACAGGGGACACATCAGCTGGGGAGACATTAGAGTTCCCTACATGCCTGATAGGTGCCTCTGACAGTTTGGGTATGTGCAGGTCATCCCACATGCCCCTCTTACTGGTCGTCCAGGCCATGCAGACTGCATATTTCAGATTGGCCACTATATGTTGAGTGTGCGAGACGTTCTGCGGACTACTCAGCCAGCACAAGAGTTGGGTCAGGTTGCTCCGGGCTACTTGTAGTGGTATGTGAATGCATCGATTCCAAGACTCTTACGGGCTGCATCACCACCACCACCACCACCACAGGTCAATGATTATGATGAGTGGGTACAGACTGTGACAGATGTGGTTAGGAGGGGGCTTCGTAGAGGTGAGATACGTATGGGCTCTGAGACGTACGTTCGCCTCACGCAGTTGTTGGACATGCTACTGAGGCGTGACTAGGGCATTTTGCTAGTGTAATTTTATGTTTGTATTTTTCTGGATTCTATGTTTGAACTATTTTTATAGCAGTTGATTATTACTATTTCTTGCGAGTTTCCTTAAAATTTAGATTTCATTCATGCGATAAAACAAAGTTACATAAAAGATAAAACATAACAAACTAAACCCTAATATTCCGGTGCTCGCAGACGACATAAAATCTCATTCACGCTCTGTTGTATTTCCACGTACAGCTCCAACGGCTTATACCCTTGAAGCGTGTCATGGATGTTGAACATGTTCGCCACATCTTTGTCGGTCTTGATAGACATGGACGAGTTTACGATAAGTGATATCAGTGACGTCACGGTCGTCGCCGGTCACTTGAACTTTTGACCACACTTTATCCTTCAAACCTTCAAACCCATCGCACGGTGGATTCTGCATAACACCGGCTTCAGACTCCAAAAGTAGACACCATCTTCTCTCATGGTGATGTTGCCCCCATGATGTATACCGCAGAGCCTATTCTCGTCCGACCGTTGTGTTAGGCAGATCTGCATTCTGGATGTGTGAAATAAGTAACTGAGAGTGAAATTTTTGTGTGAAAATAATGAGGGTGGGAGTGGGTATTTATAGATTTCGTCAATGATTATCAACCGTTGATATTGTCGGTGCAATCTACACCGTTGATCAACATTGGAAGTCAAATCCTAACCGTTAAATTTAATACAAATCTTATGATTAAAAAAAAAATTAATACAAATCGTATATACCTATGGGTGGGGGTATATACGATTTGTTAAATTACAAATCGTATGTACCCCCACACCTAGGTATATACGATTTGTATTTTCACAAATCGTATATACCTCACCAACACGTATGTACGACTTGTTTTTTGAATTAAATCGTATTTAAATAAATTTACGTATATACGATTTAGATTTTGTTAAAGTCGTATATAGCTATGGTGAGATATATACGATTTTGGTCAATTTTTTTAGGGGTATTTTCATCAAAAAAGTCTTGTGGGCTTATATGGGAAGATGGTGGGGGTACCAAAAAAAACCCTAATAGTAATAGTAGAGTCAAAAAGAGTTGTTATAAGGCTTTTTTTTAACACCCTCCCCCCTCCTCTCCCCTATATCCCCCAAATTTGCCAAACTGACCAAAATACCCTTAAAAACAGTTAAAAAAAACTAAATGATTCCTCATTTATCACTAATTCCGCAAAAAGTAAGTTTTTTATCCTTAAACTTTCCAGAAACAGGGTATTTCCAGAAGGTAATTTTCGTAAACTTTCCTTAAACACCACAAAATAGGTAAATGCGGAATGCATTTTTCTGGAATTTCCGGAAACACCTCAAAATGAGGTATTTCCGAAAGTCAAACCGTTCGGGGAGATGATAGTGACGTTGGACGACGTGTCTGCGTTGCTCCATATTCGTTCTCTTGTATTTTATTGTTATCGTTGTTTATCGTTATTGTAGGTTAGCGAATATCGTTAATTATCATTATTTATCGCAATAAATTAAATTTAAAAAAAAATTAAAAAATTCTGGAAACACATGTATTACGTGAAGGCATTTTTAAAAATTTTCTAGAAACACCTCAAAAAGAAGTATTTCCGGAAGACAATTTGGTTTCCGGAGATATATCTTTTTGAGGTGTTTCCAGAAAGTTTTAAAAAATGCTTTCCGGAAATGCATGTGTTTCCGGAAATTTAAAAAAAAAAACTTTTTTTTATAAAGAAAATTAGGGGTATTTTAGGGATTTAAATGAATATGGGGTATAGGGGAGAAGGAGGGGTAAAAAAAGCCATGTTATAACTAGTACAAGATCTGGTAATGTAAAAACGGATGCCCACAAAGACATAAAAAAATGGATGCCAGCACCATCAAAATGAGAACTATAATTCATTAGAAAGAGTTATAATGGTTATTTTTCTCTCACTCATTATCGTTTTGAGGAGGAATACAAGCTCATTGATTGATGAAGACAAATAGAACAACTGTACTTGTCAAGAGAAATTGTCTTGCTTCACTTGTACGTGAACCGACCAATACATACAATTACATTAGACAAATTTACTACAATAGATTTGTATCTTTGCCCAAGTTAATTGTAACAAAATGCATAACTAATTAACCTAACCAATTAAGAGACTTCCTAATCCAAATGTCTCCCATCAGATTCTTCACAAGCACTCCTACACATTAAATCAATAGTACAACATACCTCAAAAACAAAAATAAAAAAACAAAATCTGCATCTACCCAGTAAATTAATCCGTACAGGTCAAGAATCTTATCATCCTCATCATCATCACCTTCTTCTTTCAGGTGTCCAACGTGGCAAACCTTGACTAAAGTGAATAGACACAACCCTAGAATCCAAAAGCTCCATTATAGGAGTAAAATTCACACACCTAGGAACCTTATATTGATTTATTGAAGCACCTCTTGAGATAGCATAATCCATAAGCTCTTCAAAAGTTCCACTCTTAACAACACGTATTTCAAGTGGTCCAATTGAATGATCTGCTACACGACACTGTCTATAAACTGAGTTCAACGATTCCTCCATTTCTAAACAACACTGATTCAACACTTTGTGACTCGGTGATTTCGACGAGTCTTTAGTCAAAAGCTCCCAATAAATCACGTAGTGACCAGGAATCGTGTTTGTTTCTGCGTAGCTTGTGTACTCGACAACGCTCGTGTTGAAACTCGTGAGTAGTTTTGAAGCATTCTCCACTGCTCTTTGTAATTCTGACTCGTCCGTTTTGTCCGAGTCGATACTGAGTAACACGTTCTTCCGACGAATGAAGTGGAATTGCGGTGCCGAGTTATGAAAACCGGTGACTCTGAGAATGTCGCCGACTCGGTAACGGTATAAACCTGCGCAGGTGGTGATCACTAGCTCGTACTCTTTACCTACTTCAACATCAGCTAGGTCAACGAGTTTGGGTGGTGAGTCACGGGTCAACACGGGCGAGTTTGACGAGTTTGAGTCATGTGGTAGGAACTCGAAATAGGCCATGTTTGGCATGATGGTGTAAGAAACCTCGGAGGGTTTGCACATTGGATTAAGGTTGAGTCCAAAGTAACATTCCGAGGAAGCATACATTGTACATGCGAGTGGTAATCCACCACTGTAGTAGTTGAGTGTGGGAATGTATTGTGCCATAGCACCTGTTACAATCACATCTAAGTATTTGGTATTGGGCCAAATCTTTGTGATGATTCCTTCCCAATTTTCCTTTGAACATTCTTGTGTCATAAATGAGGCCAATTTCGGGCCGGGTTTCATCACTTGGGTCATGTATTCCCTTATTGCTGGGTCGGTGATTCGTGGACTTAGTGACCCGGTTTGGATGTCTTGGGCAAGTTCGACCCAATGGAGTTGGAGGAATCGAATTGCTCGGAGGAGACCAGAGGCAAAGACAGCACCTAGGCGAAGGACTTGGTTGCGCTCTATGAGTCCACAAATCATTTGGGTGTACATGCTTTGGAATGAGTCTGGGCACAAGATGGCTTCATTTGGGCTAGTATAGACATTGTATGGGTCGTAGGGTCGAGTCTTGAAATGCTCGCTCTTGTAGTAGCTTGTGAGAACCGGGCGGGCTAATAGCCCACCCGGTGTCCTTGTTTCAGACTTCACGAACAAAAAGTATAAACCCTTTCCTTTGTCCAGACCAGGTACACATCTGTTCCATCGAAAATATAAGCATCATTAGAATAAATTTAAATACATTGCTTGATTGTTTATGCATTATAATTATAAAAATCAATATTAATTACAAAGGAGCTCTTAATCTTGTCTCAAATATAAAAAAAAGTGTATGTATTTGATATATAAATTTAAACCAAATACATAAAAAAATTATTTAAATTTAAAACTTTAATAATAATGATAAATATGACATGGCATGTGTTATTAAGTTTATTAAATGAGTTGAGTAAAAAAATAATGAAATGAATTTTAAAATATCTCATTGACCTACTGTATAAAATATTCTTTAAACTTAGAAATTAAAATATTATAAATAGAAAGTTTTTAGGATACTGGTCAAAAAATTAACTTTATGGGGTGCTTTAAAAAATCATTTTCATCATTCATATAAAGTTGATAGTTTGCTAAGTAGAAGACAAGAAACATTAATTGGGCATGGGGATAAGAATAAGAAAGCAGCCATGAAATAGTAAAATATTTACTAGAAACTCAATTATTTGAAGAAAAATCTTACAAGTTCATAACTGGCATGAGGAGACTGTATAGAAGTTGGCGACGATCCAGCTCTTCCTTAATTGTTGGCATTAATTTTCTTTCACCAGCTGAAGTTCCAGAACTGCAGATTCAGAATATTAGATTCACTTCCCAATTTTAAAAAAAAAAATAAAAATAGCAACAAATTTGTTTATTTATGAAAAAAATAAAAAAAAAAAGTACCTTGTGAGAAACTCAGAGATGGGATGAGAAGAGAGAATTGGAGAGCGATCCCCATTAGCAATTCTCTGAATCTCAGGTTGAACATCCTCGTAGGTAATAACAGGAATTGTAGATTTAAAGGTTTCACGGTCGGTAGCGCCGTTAAGTTTGAAGCGTTTAAGGTACTCTGTTTCAGCGTTTCGTGTTAGAATCTCATCTAACACCATTTCTTGTACGGCATCAGCATTTCTAGTCATTTCCTCAATGAATTGTAATGCCTTTGCATCTTTTTCACATGCTGGTGGACCTAATGGTGATGAAATTGTTGAGTCCACAGCCATTTCAATATTTAGTGTTATCAAAAAACACTTTGAAATTGAAGGTTGACTAGTTTTATTTTGTGGTTAATGGAGAAGAGAAGAGAAGAGAAGAGAAAAAGAAAGGAATTGAAAGGAGAGAGAGAGAAGGGTATTGTATTGTATGAGAAGTGGTGAATGTATTGTGTTGTGTTGTGTTGTAGTGAGAGGAGTGCACGTTGGAGAGTTTATATAGGAGAAGTAGGGACCCGGGGGAGTCTACTATCTACAAACTAGGAAATGCCATGTCATCAAAGTAGGACCCATGTGATGGAGGTCATTTACTACTATTTTTCCATCTTCAAAGTCTTTCTATTATGTGGACTCCTATCTTATCAACCATTTTTATTTATAACACAAGATATTATTATTTTAGTCATTAAAAGCAAATACCTAAGAGATACTTCAATTCAATATACTCAAAGTTCATAAGATAACAAGCGTTAATAAGGCTTAAAGGGTTTGAACACTCATCACAAAACTATAGTATGGCAGTTTAGATGATATGACAAATAAACATCCTCCTACACACTATAGTATGATCACACTCAGGTTCGAGTTCAAAAGCCGACATTTCTATTTTACTGAAATTGCTAATGAAACTAACAGTGGGACCCCGCAAAGAACTATTTAATTAGGTTTAAGCAATCAAACCATAAGTTCATTTTTGAATTTTTACATACTTCTTTCTTTTTCATCTATTCTAGACTCTCTTTATTTTTTATTCCATATTTTTTATTTTTTTTCTATTTCTTTCCTTTAATAGTGTACATACACTCTAAAAGGTGAGTGAAATGTTTATCCAAGAATATCTTTTAAATATGTGAACATTTTAATGATTGGCATTTTTTTTGAAAATGACAAATTATCAAAAAGTAACAACTAGCAAAAGAAAACATTGTCATTTAAATAAAGCTAGGTAATCATTATTCAATAAAGTAAATAATGAAAGAGACACATTATAAAAAGGGGTGGACAACGAATTTCAATCCCTTTTGTATTTGTTAGCAACTGTTCGTTTAAAATTGTGATCCAATTTTTTTAAGAAACTGTATTCTTCTTTTAAATATATGTTTGAGTATTTCCAAATAAAAAACACTTATTCTTAACCTTTTGTGAAACATAGTTGACTGAAACAAATTCTATTTTTCCTAGGAATAAACAAGGGCTGATCTATGTTCTGGTGACGGGTTTCACTTGAATCCTTGAAAAAAAATTCTAATTTTCCTTTTATATCAATTTCTTTTATCCCGTTGAAATTTGAAATTTGTCCTAATACCCTTAAGTTTGCACCAAATTACATCCAACACAAAATTTTGAATACCTTAATCTTAGATCCTAGATTGCCACTATAAATAAGTGATTAACAACAATTTTCCAAGTGTTCAAATCTACATGCAATCGATACCTAAAAGAGTAGTTAATAACATTCAAATTCATGATTCGTTTAACTTTTTATGATTATTCATTTATTAATTACTTACTAGACTGAATCGGTATAAATTTAAGCTACTTTAACTAAATATCGTGGGACTAAAAAATTTAAGCATTTTTTTACTGACAGATATTAGTAATTAACTAAAGAAATATATTGTCAAAGTTTGAACACTAGACATCGTTCTTATACTCCTTCAATGTTCTTACCTCGTCAACTAAATTATCTAATGACTTATCAAAAAAAGAACTAAATTATCTAATGGATTTAATTTATATACACAATAGATTTATACGTTAAGTTTTTTTACTCTATATATTATAATTAATAATGGTTGTTATAAAAGCTTATACACGATATACTGTATATAGTAGAAATTAAACTCTTATCTAATTGGGATAAGATTCGTTTATTATGTGGTGAAAAAGTGAAAAACCTTTGATGGCGAACAAAAAGTACACAAAAAGTGGGAGTTGAAAAGGAAGTAAGAGAGAAAGAAAAAAAAAGTTAAAGACAACACGGTTATGTAGGGGAAGAAGGGAACAAAGTGGGGTCCAAGTCACGTAGACAAAGGCAGAAAAAGAGGCAAAATAATGTGGGTAAGGGACCAAGGATGTCAACGAAGGAAACATAGTGGTAGTTTTCGTTTTGGAAGGTAATGCGCGTTGGCCAACCAAACCATGGAACCCATTTCTGGCATCAATGTTGGGCGTCGAAAACGATACCTTGCCGGCGTACTCTTCACTTGGCTAGGCAAAAAGAATTTGCACGTGAGATTCATACATTGCCAATTTTCTCTTTGTTCCTTTTTTCTATCGTCTTGTTCTTATCATCATTTATTTCTTTGTTTTTGCGTCATCATTCCTATTCTAATTTGGATTAGGATTAGGATTAGGTTAAATAGTACAATGTTGTTGCTCCTTTGTTATTAGTACTTATTAGTGTTAGTGATGAAGTGAAATCATAGTTTTTTTAGTCGGCAAATGGAACTGTTAAAACAATTTAACTATAGCTTTGGTTGCCTAATTTTGTTCAATTTGAAGTTATCCTTTAGAATACCACATCAAATGTGATATGGTTTGAAAAAGAGTTTATAAGTGGGAGGTATCATTCGCCTTACAAGTCGGTTTTGTCGGATTGAGTTAGGTCTCAACCACATTCTAAGATGGTATCAAAGTCAATCCAAAATCCGCTGAGCCACCCACTATCAAAACCCACCCAACCCACCAAATGCCCACCCTATTAGTAAAAGTTCAATTAATTTTGGTTCAATTCGAATCAGTTCGGCAATTCAGTTCAATTTTTTAGTTCTGATGATCAGCCCTAGCCATTATATGTCATTGTACACTTGGAAAAAGGATCCTAGTTGGCATCAAGGTCGGTAATTATCATTTAAAAAAAAGAATATTATTTAAATTAAATTCTCAATTAAAAAAAATATATTATTAATTATTAGTATTACCATCTAACATTGAAGTGTTGGACCTCAAAGGATATTCCTAGATACTTCTGGATAGCAAATGCTTCAGTATTACCAACTAACATTATTGATTTTACATACATTTTTCTTGTCGACTGAGTGGCTCCTCCACCTGAGAATCCTCCGGCAATGGTGCCCCCTTGTCAGCTCTTTCATGCTTAGTCTCCTTCCGAACGATTTCTTGGTTCTTTTCACTAGCTGCTTTCTACTTGCGACTTGTGTTGCCTTTTCGTCGCTTCCCATCTCCAGTTTCAACTTCTTTCACAAACTTCATCAGATGCCCCCTCTGGATCAGCTGCCTTATCTACTGTTGCAACGTCCAACAATCGTCAGTCGAGTGGCCATCCATGCGGTGGTACCTGCAGTATGAGTCTGGGTTCTTGCATATTGTCCCAATAAATGGAGCAGGTCTCCGTATGGTACCATCAAGCAAAGACTTGTTCAAGATGTCTGAAGACTTTGCATTTAGAGGGGTGTATCCCTCTTCCGCCCCTGGTCTGGGCGACCGATTTCTGTTCTGTTTCCCTCTATCTCCTCTATCTCTTCCCTGAGGTCGAGTGTGTTGTTTCTCTGCTCGCTCGATTGTGGGTGCTTGTCTCAGTTTCTTTCTCCCTCTATCCAGCATTCGATTCTTTGGCCTCTTTATGCTTCTCCGCTCTTACTCTCATTTCATCCATCGTCCAAGGTTTCCAGATGATCATTGCCTCACATAAGGTCCCGCTACATGGACCTTTTATGAGGTAGTTACGGATAAATTTTTATCTAGCTTTTCAACGTGAGTGACTCGATTGTCCTTCGCACACGTCAAACAAATCACCAAGTCCCACCTCCTTCTTTTTATTTGCCGAAAATTGCTGCATGAACCTGCTTGCTAAGTCTTCAAACCGGTCACGGAGCGTGCCGGAAGCCCCTTAACCATTTGAGGGATATTTCTCCCAATGTCCCCGTAAACATTTTACAGCTGATGGCATCATTGCCACCACTGATGAATATTTGGGTTTGAAAGGCATCCACATGGCTCTGGGTCCCTGGAGTCGTTGTAGCTTCTAATGACTGGCTCCCTCAACCTAGGTGGTATTTCTACCGCCTGGATCTCTGTCGTAAATGGTTGAAAAGCTCGAAATGGGGTCCTGGTGGCCTCCAGCACTTGAGTGAATCTCCTCATGTCTGCGAGTTGTTGCTGCAATTGTGCCTCCCTTGCCTCTAGCGCCTATGAGTAGAGTTATTGTTCTTCGTTACGCCGTTGTTGATCAGCGTTTTGTGTTTGGCGGAGATGGACTACAGTCATCAGTTCCTACCCTTTTGGATCTATGTTGTGCTGGTGGCCATTGGAATTACCAAGGTCACCACTCTCATTTCTAGTAGTAACCATTGTGTAGAGGTGATGAGTTTTGGTTTAATTTTTGCGTGAGGCGTGGGAGGAATTTTACTCAAACCCCACAGTGGGAGCCAATGTTACGATCGGTTTCTCTTCGAAAGGAAAAGTACCGAACACGTCTTGTTCCTATTCTCTATGAGATAAGTAAAAACAAGTATGGTAATGAAGAATGAATGTTGGGATCCATTTATTGGTCTCAAAGGGCTTTATTTATATTACAAGGTACAATTAATGGCATTAAATACAATTAATGGTCAAGTTGACCGTTACAGACTAGAAGGAGGTAAATCGGGGATACCCCTTTGATTTCCTCTGATTATGAGTCATTCCTTTCTAGGAGGGGTAAAGACGAGATATTTTGGGGCCGATTGGTCAGTCATCAGGGAAGTCATTCTTTAGCCGAGCGTATGTGTATACTGACCAATTCGGTTGGGAACACTTGACATGATAGATTACGCACCTTTTTTTATGGCAAATGGTTTCGAAAGAGGACAAGTGAATATCATTTTTATAACAAATATATGTTGATGATGTTATATTTGGTTCCTATAAGGAATATCTTTGCAAGGATATCTCTAAGCTTGTGCAGAACGAATTTGAAATGAGAATCATGCGAGAACTAAAGTTATTATTACTCCCTCCGTCTCATATTATATGTCGTTTTGGGTCATTTCACATATATTAAGAAAAGTAGTTAATTGTGTATAAGAAAGAGAAATTGTGAGTTAGTTTTCCAAATTAACCTTTATTAATGACATTGGGAAGATAAATTAGTAGAGTTATAAAAGAGATATTATTAAATAATCAAGGATATGGTAGGAAAAGAAACATTAATGCTTTATTGAGATTCTAAAAAATCATGTATTATGGGACAATTATTTTTGGCTAGAAAGTCATATAATAATGGAGGGAGTAGTACCTAAACTGAAATCTTCCAATTTATGTTATTTACTTCGTCACTCTAATTTCTACCCTTCTCAACAACTCATCCCTTTTTTCATTTCCTAATTTACTTTATCAGTTAACGTATTCACTATTAGTACTTAAATTTATGTAACTCAAGGGGTTGGCCTAGTGGAGCATGACAGGAGTTGTATCCAAAAGATTCTGGGGTTCAACTCTCCACTAGTCTCCTTGGAGTGAGGTAAATGTAATTACATTCGTAAGTGCTCAAAGAGCCTGAAGGTCTTCCCTGCTTTGGACTGGGGCACCATCCCCTCACCCTAAATTTTAAGTAATAAAAAAACTTAAATTTATGTAATAGTATTTTACTTGAGATTATTTTTAAAAAATTGGGGAAGGGGGGATTTATTAATCAAAGTGACACTAATGGTAATTTTACAAATGTCTTGAGGGGATTGGAATTCAACACCTTAAGGGTACAAGACTAAACTGTTACGACTGAGCTAGCACCTTAAGTATGTACTATTTGAGACTACTTGATATTAGGGGTGTTCAAAACCAAACCAACCCAAGTAAATCTATGACTTAGGGCCTTCATTGACTTGTTCGCTATTTAAGCTTCAACATACAACAACTTTTTCACTCATTCGATTTCATTGTTTGCTATTTCACACTTCTCACTCTAGAATTAGAAAATTTCTTTTGCATAGATAAAAAAGTAGTAATATTTAGATTTAGGATTAAATTTGTTAATTTAACATACTATATTTTAAATTATGTTTTGTCACACAAAAAACCGAACCAAACGAACCAATCCAAACCGCATTGGTTTGGTTTGATTTGAATTTTTTTAGGAAGTCAACCGAACCAAACAAACCGCACACATGCATTTTTACCTTACGGTTCGGTTCATTTTTGACTTAAAACCGAACCAAATCGCACCGCAAGCACTACTCTTGATATATAGTAGATGCATCTTCGAGGTGTTTACATGTTTGCGTGACTTAGGGGGGGTGTATTGGTTCAGGATTTCAAAGGATTTTAAAAGACTTTTTTCAGGTAAAAATGTCTGCTGGTATTCAATCAGGATTTTATATCACTTAAAAACAATCCACTGATATTCAATCCAGATTTTCAGGACTTTTTAAACAGTCTATCAAAATCCATTAGTATTCATTTGAGACTTTCTACCACTTAAAAACAATCCATTGGTATTCAAAAATATAAGGATTTTAAAGGATTGTTTTATTAGATGATATTAAATGACTTTTTAGTGATTTCTATACCTACCAAGTCCATCAAACAATCTCATCCAAACTGATCAGACTTTTCGAGACTTTTGAAAGTGCCTTTTCAAGTGCTTCATTGTTTTCTACAAATTTTCCAGGTGAGTGCTTCATCTCTCTTCTTCTATTGCCTACTGTTCTAGCTATGCCTACCGAGTGCTTCATCTATCATGATTTGGTACTGTCACTTTCGTAAACGATTATCATTACGCAGAACACATAATGCATAATGGATATATCATGAATTATCATATTTCAATACAATCAATCGTTCGTTTACATATTCTATTTCTCTGCTCCATCGTATTAGTTCTTTGACTCTATTTTCAAGGAAATTTGTTCTTTTTGAGCCTTCTGTTTCTGCACTGTATCTTTTTAAATTCTACAGTAGGCGTATGGACTTCAAGGAAGCCTGGTTTCTTAGCCCACCCTTATGAAGGGTATTAATTCAATAAAACAATGGTACTCTATATTCTCACAAATCGGTGCATAATGTTGTTTTGATAACAATGGATGGACTCTTTTGTTTTGGTACTTTTTTTATAACAAATGGACTCTTTTTCACAATAGAAATGGTATTGTTTTGTAAACTAGCTATGGTACTGTAATTTATAAATAGAAATGGATTTCTTTTTATTGTATTTTGGCTTATCAATAGAAATGGCATTGTATTTTGTAACTAGCTAGTTATATTTTTTTTATATAGGCACAATGTCACATTCATGCATGTATGAAGGTAGCGACATAGATGAAGAAGAAATAGATAGAGAAGAAAAAGATGAATAATTTTATGAAGCCATGTATGCATATGTGATGGCAATTCATGCATTAATGCGTGTGCTAAATCAATTTCTAGTTATGATACGAAATGAACATATTGAGCGTCCATTAAATCGGCGACGAATTACTAACATGGGAAATGACTATATACACCAAGCATTAAACGATGATCCTGCAATCTTCCGACAAGTTTATAGGATGTATCCAGATGTATTTCGAAAGTTATGTGCAATTCTTAGAGAAAAAACACTTCTAGAGGATACGCGATATATTTGTGTTGAAGAAATGCTTGCATCGTTCTTACAAATTGTTGGTCAGAATACTCGATACTGTGTAATTCGTAATACATTTGGCCGATCACAATTTGCTGCAAGTGAAAATTTTCACAAGATTTTGAAGGCCTTGAATACGATAGCACCTACTTCGATGGCTAAACCAGGATCAATTGTACCTGCTAAAATCAGGGAAAGCACAAGGTTCTTCCCTTTCTTCAAGGTATTTAATAATTATCTAATAATAAAAATCGTAATTAAAATTGGCATTATTGTATTTTTATTTTTCATTCCAAGACTTGTTATATATGCTTAATTTTAGGATTGCATTGGAGCTATTGATGGGACACATATTCCAGCAATGGTGAGGGGCCGAGATGTAAGCAGTTATCGAAATCGTCATGGAAAGATATCCCAAAATGTATTAGCTGTTTGTAATTTTGATTTGGAGTTCATGTACTTTTTTAGCGGGTGGGAGGGTTCAGCTCATGATTCTAAGCTACTAAATGATGCTATAACAAGAAGGAATGGACTTAAAGTGGGCCAAGGTAAGTACTTATTTTTTTAATGATAAATTAATTATATTATATTTTTTTACCAAAAATTAATTATATTATATTATATATATATATACATACTTTTTATACTAATGTTATATGTATTGCATATGTAATTAGGTAAATATTTCTTGGTGGATTGTGGATTTCCTAATCAACGCCAATTTTTAGCTCTATTTCGAGGTGTAAGATATCATCTACAAGATTTTGCAGGTCAGGGTAATGACCCTCAAAATGAGAAAGATATCATCTGCAGAGTCTTATGATACAAATCCATTAAAATCCTACAGAGTCTTATGATACAAATCCATTAAAAACCTGCAGAATCTTAAAAATTATGAAATTCCTGCAAAGTCTTTTAAAATCCATGAGACTTTTTTCGGCTAAAAAAGTCCTTCAAAATCCTAAACCAATACACCCCCCTTAAATTGTTTCTGAATTTTATAAATTTAAAATAACATTTTTCATAAACTTTAAAATTAATTATATTTAAATTTTTTAATGAACCATTTTACCCGTGAACTGGTTTCCCATTGAAAGTCGGTTATTGTGTCGGTAATTAACAAATATGCTGCTCATAATGTGTATGTTGTACTATGTTTTCCGTTGGAAAAAAAAAACATCCTCTCTTAATTTTTGGCCAACTTTTCTACACATTTTTTATTATAGCTTTTCTGCACTTTGCAAAAACAAAATAAATTGTACTTTTGAGCGTACGTAGAGATCAGTGGAGGAAGACCTTCATCCGAGTCGGCCGCTTAGACTTTAAAAAGGGATCATCTCTATCTAAATTATCTAAATAATTATTATATATAAAGATAAAGACAATGACAGTGTAATAGTTAGTTAGTTAGCTAGCTTTATTTATATTCAAGGGTATCAAATGTGGAAGCTTATGATAAATTTTTTAGATCTACAAGTCTGTTCAAACGAATTAAATACTAAAACTTTACATTATTTTTCTATGCAACCTAATTAATGCAAGTTAGTTACACATTAATAAATTGATTCTTTGGTATTAACCGAGTATCTCTCATACAATTGTAGAGATTAATCCTTTGTAATTTCTTGGTGATACACACTGGTCACACTGGTAAGGGGATGAGGAAGAGTTTTTGTTTTAGAGCCCATTCTAATTAGTTTTGTAGCCAGTGAGTGAGGTACTTTGCAAAAATAAAATAAAATAGCAGAGTATTTAAGCTAGCAGATAACAAATAAGTTAGATTATAGCGGATAAGTTAATAATGTGAATTTAAAGTAGTTAATAAAACTAGCAGTTTGGTTAACTTACTATATATATATATATATATATATATATATGACATAAATGGACATTTTTGATTAGCGCTTAAAAATGAGAGAGATTTTTCATTTAATACAAGATAAATATGAAATTTAATTAAAATAATATTAAAGATAAAAATGGGAAAAATGAAATGCTAGCTATAATCTATAAGCTCAAACTCTACTTCATAAAGTATGAGTCTAGTTTTACTAGTTTATTCTCTTTAAGATATCCGCTAAACTCTAGTTGGTATGCGTTACCAACCAAGCCTTAATCACTAGATGGGTTGAATAGAGTTTTAATTTTAACCCAGCTCATTCAGTCGACTCGATTGACTTGCATTCTTTGAATGCTGAACCAAAATTGATTAGTCAAGTGATTCAACCCAGTGTTTTTAATATGAGCTAGGCCACAAAATATGTACCAATTGGTTCACTCGTTTAACCATAGTTGAACAAGGTAACTAATAAATAAATAAAATATTAAATTTTGGAGGAAAAAGTAAATAAAAAAAAGTCATTCTGAACAGTTTAACAGGGTGATTCAATCGAGTTCAACTCATTTCCGAGCAATTCAACCAGACTAAGATCCGAACCAAACCAACTGCCAAATAGTCTGGTTTGCAGTTCATCGGGTTAAAAACCAAAACGGTCTGATTCTCAAAATACCTGTAGACCGTTTTTTTTTAATTTATCAAAGGTAGAACAGTCTAATTTGACACCTTTAAACCAAACAAAGAGCAAAATTCTTGGGACAAGTCAGAAATACACCAGAAGGAAAGATAGAACAAGCGCCAAAAGATTCACCATATTTTCAACAGCATATTATATGTTGTCACACTCACGTGTGTCCTCTTTCCGGTGAACCTTCCTACCTTAATTTCTTTATACCAATTTGTGTTGCATGTTTTCGAATAAATATGATATACTAAGTTTGTCAAAAAAAAGAGAATAATGGTTTCGAAAATGCTCTTATTATTGAAATTAATTTTGAATTTTTTTTGTTCATGAAAAATTCGTTAGAAATCCACTAGCTAGATTGCTATCCTGCTTACATACGTGTGATAATTGATATCTATAATAATATTATTATTATTATTATCCTCACAAAAAGAAGGCTTTTGTCTTTTGGAATTTAGGTTAAAATTTTCGAATTTTGTTGATTTCTTTTTTCTTCATTCATTATATAGTAACAATAGGAAAAAAAAATAGTGTACGGTCAAATGCCGGTGCATTTCTTTATTAGTGATTTTTAATTAATCTCAATCATTAATCAGCTCCTTGATATAAACTAATGAACACATGTTAATTAATTATCCACTGGATTTGTGTTAACAATAAAGTAATTAAGAAAACAAGACAGTTAGTAACCATCACAATCATAGATGTAAGTCTTCACTATTTAACGCTTGGAATCTAAGTTATGATAACATGTTGTGACCGACGTTTTGTTATCCTTCTATTCAAAATGCCGTTTTGAGGGTCAAAAATAATTTCATAGGCTGTCCTTATTCTTCATTGCTATGTGTTTTTCTTCTTTTTTATTCAAATTAAATATTCGGTCCAAGCTATAGTTGTATAGATTATGGCTGCATTGTAACGAACTTCTCATTCAATTGCAACTAAAAATTATTAACTAAATAATTAGGAAGTTGATGACAGCTGATTGAGTATTGTATTTGCTGGTCAAGTCTACTTTCTGCTAATAGATTAGGAGAGACACATATAAAGTTAGTTGGAACTATGTATGGTCTTTAACTAAGTGGTAAAACACAAGTAGTATGCGACCAGAATTGCGGGTTCAAACCTTTTAGGGCCCGTTTGATGGTCAAAATATAAGAAGACATGATATAATAAATTAATCGCGTGTCAGTCCAACATCTATTTTTTTTTGACAAAGTCCAACATTTGTTGAGCTAGCAGGATATGATAAATTAATAACGTGACTTATCCTATCATGTTTTTCAAGTTAAAATTTTATCCTGACTTTGAGATGAGTTAGAAATCAGAAGGATAGGATAAGAAAAATAATTTATTCTTTCTAAAATATATTTTAAACTATAAAGTATGAAATGTATTAAAAAAATAAATATAATTAAATAACAAAAAATAAAAAATAAAATTTGATGTTAAATCAAAAATTAAAAATTAAAAATATTAGTACTTAATTTAAAAAATAATGTATGATTTTATGATAAGGGTAATTTTCTCTTCTTTATAATCTAAAAATTAAAAAGTCTATTGAAACTTTTAAAATTTAAATAAGTAAGGCTTAAATATGTTTTAGGCCCCTGCAAATATGGGGTGTTTTGGTTTAAGCCCCTGCAAAAAAATTTTTTAACCCTTGCAAAATAACACATTTTGTTTTAAGCCCTTCTGTTAGCAAACTGTTAGTGAGACATTAAAAATCTCTTCTACGTGTATATTTGCAGGGGCTTAAACCCAAAAAAAATATATTTTGCAAGGGTCTAATAAATAAAATATATTTTTGCAGGGGCTTAAAATAAAAATAAAAACACACGTGGAAGAGATTTTTAACGTCTCACTAACAGTTTGCTAACAGAAGGGCTTAAAACAAAACGTGTTATTTTGCAAGGGCTTATAAATAAATAAAAATTTGTAGGGGCTTAAACCAAAACACCCCATATTTTCAGGGTCCTAAAATATATTTAAGCCAATAAGTAATAAGAATAAATTTACTATTAAAATGTATAGAAATAGAAAATTAATTTACTTTTTCAATAAATATAGTTGTCAAAAGGGTATTTTGTCATTAATATAATATATATCATATCATTATTTATTAACTTATCTAAAATATATGATAGAATAACATATATATACCTCTGTACCTAAACAGGAAATAATATATATTTTCTTATATCTGATCAGGTGCTGTCTGTACATCAAACACATGATAATAGTCTTATTCCGTCTCTATCATATCCTATTTATATCCTGCTTCATATCATATATTGTCTCTATTCCCTAACTTCCGACTATTCGTATAAAAGACAAAAAATACTATTCGTATATAATATTGGTACTTGTTTATAAATAATGATTTTTATAGAGAAATTACATTTATACAAAGTAAATCCAAAATATCTACATATCATTTTCAAAAAATAATTTTTTTACAAATGTTTAATAATTTGAGTTCTCAAAAATTAAAATCAATTAATATA
Organism: Astragalus glycyphyllos; assembly: GCA_963573325.1. Classification (NCBI taxonomy): domain Eukaryota; kingdom Viridiplantae; phylum Streptophyta; class Magnoliopsida; order Fabales; family Fabaceae; genus Astragalus; species Astragalus glycyphyllos. The sequence continues at coordinate 12,463,706 of OY754314.1, read as the reverse complement.
CCATTAATTTTTATATTAAATATTCAAATTGATCTAAAAAATGCGTAAACCAATGGTTCCTCATAAAAGAAAAGTACAAATTTGATCTATGAAAAGTGATATAGGTCAAATTAGTCTCTATTTCTATACTCATTATACCATATGCGTACATAATTAAATAAAAATATTCACATATAAATTTTTAGTAGGGGGCTAATAACACATCAGCGGTGTGTTTTTCTGCATGTAGAGTGTTTCTGTTTAATCATGTGACTTATCCTATTTTACTTCTAAGAGCAACATTTTCTTGTTCCAATCGCTCGTTTGCGTACTTGGGACTGGGAAATATAATATTAATTATTACATCACCACATTAAGTATGCCAATCAAAATTCTTTATTTTCTGCATCTCTATCTATCCTTATCTTTCATAAAACTCTTATCATAATTTTAGTCTCCATCATATTGCTAGGTTTTTGGAAATGTTTCTGTTGCTAGGTCTCCATTAATGGATTCATATCGGATATGGATTTGTTAGATGTCTCTGTTGTTGGAAATGTTTTCTCTTGGTTTTGCTCAGATGGTGTCTCCATGAGTAGAATGGATAGGTTTCTAATTTCTCCTAATTTGGTAGAGAGGTGGAATGTTTCGGGCCAATGGATATGGCAGAGGGATATCTCAGATCATTGTCCCATTTGATTGCTCAGATCTAATGCTGATTGGGGCCCTAAGCCTTTCCAGTTTATAAATGCTTGGATTCAACATGGCCAGTTTAAAGATTTTGTCACAGATTGTTGGTCTCATTTTGAAGTTTCCGGAAATAAGGTTTATATTGTTAAAGAGAAAATGAAGATGTTGAAAGACAGGTTGCGTGTGTGGAACAAAGAAACATTTGGAGTGGTTGACTTAAATATTGAGGAGGAGGTCAAGGAGTTGAATAATTTGGATCGAATTCTTATAGACCATTGGGATGAAGCCACGGTTCTCAAAAGAAAATAAATTTCTTCTACTTTTTGGAAAGATATTAGATTAAAGGAGAGTATTTTATTTCAAAAGAGTGGGGCTCGATGGATTCAAGAGGGTGATGTGAATTCAAAATATTTCTATTCTATTTTGAGATATAAAAGGAGGAGGAACACTTTAAAGTTAGTAGATGATGAAGGAAGGTTGATTGAGGATGTAAATGTCGTGAAAGATCATGTTAAGTTACACTTCCAGAATAGTTTTGTGGAGCCATTAATTGGAAGACCTTCTTTGAATGGCTTGGTGTTTAATCAAATTTCAGCTGAGGCTAATGCTTCTCTTGTCAAGCCTTTCGAAGAGGATGAGATTAGGGAGGGGATTTGGAGTTGTGATGGTGATAAAAGCCCGGGACTGGATGGGTTTAATTTGAGGTTTTTCAAGGAGAACTGGGAATTGTTGAAATCAGATATAGTGGCTTATTTTACGGAATTTTACTCTAAGGCTCATATTCCTAAAGCGTTTTCTGCTTCTTTTTTAACCCTTATTCCTAAAAATGATCATCCTCAAGGGTTGGGGGAGTATAGACCTATATGCTTAATTGGAAGTGTTTATAAAATCTTATCAAAGGTGTTGGCTAATAAGCTTAAGAAGGTTCTCCATATGGTGATTTCGGAGTATCAGTCGGCGTTTCTTGGTGGAAGAAATATTCTTGATGGGGTTGTGGTTGTCAATGAGTTGGTTGATCTAGCTAAGCGTAAGAAGGAGGAGTGCATGTTGTTTAAAGTGGATTTTGAGAAAGCATATGACACTATATCTTGGTCATTTCTTTTTGACATGTTAAGAAGAATTGGTTTCGACTCGAGGTGGATCCGTTGGATTAAAGCTTGTGTGAGTTCGACTTCTTTATCGGTTCTAGTCAATGGGAGTCCCACACAAGATTTTTTGGTGCAAAGGGGTCTTCGGCAGGGGGATCCTTTATCTCCATTTCTTTTCTTGATAGTGGCGGAGGGACTGGTCGGTTTAGTAGATAGGGCGGTGGAGATTGGAGCCTTTGAGGGCTATGTGATTAATGACAATCTCAACTATTCTCTAGTGCAATTTGCAGATGATACTATCCTCATTGGGAAGCCTTCGTGGAATAATCTTTGCGAGTACTACGTTTTAAGAAGGCACCAAAAGTAGAGGAAGTTGTTAGCTCATAAGATAATAAATGTAATACCTATTCGCGTAGTTTTGCACTTTCCCACTTGTGGGAGGATCAATGTAATTCTATTTATTTATGTTAAAGTCGCTCGGTGTTTTTCCTTTGTTTGAATGGGGCTTTCTTTTTCTTTCTTTTTTTTGACGCTCGAGACATCAATGTATCTCGCTTCAGTGTCGCTTCGAGAGTATTTATGTTTAGAATTGCCGATCATCCAAGGGTGTATTTACCCATTGGGACTTTTTAGTTTTTGCGAGCGCATTCACTTGGCGTTTGGCGCCCGAGGGTGCACGTCGGCTTTCGCTAGTCTCCACCTATCGGGTCTTTATAGTTTCCCTCTTAGAGCAATGCTGACCGTTCGGTCGTATTGCGACGCCTATCTCGATTTTGCCTTTTGTCTAACAGGATTCCTCTTGGTGCGGTAAGTGCGCCAGCTTTGCTTTTTTTTTCCATGAGGTTCGCCCAAGGGTGGGGCAAGGGATCCTCAGCCCTGCCTATTGCCTATCGGGACTTGGTTTCTTTGCTCGATGGTAATGTCGAGACGTTGCTCGGTTCTTACCGGTTCGAGACTTTTGTATGGTTTTGTTAGGGACATTCTAATCTTTGATTTTTTGAGACAACAAAGATATTCCTGTATTTAATTGATATTGGAAAGTACAAAATTGCGATCGTTTCGGCGTTACAAAGGGTACATCTCATTTCTAGCTGTAGTAGAACCTCTGGTTCGTGGCGTTACAAGATCTGGGAATGTTTCCTCCGTCCAGCTTTTCCAGTTTATACGCCCCTCTGCTGAGCGTATCTTTGACCCGAAAAGGGCCATCCCAGTTGAGGGACAGTTTTCCTACCGCCCCTCTGTTGAACTTCCTCATAGCTCGCTGCTTTGCGGCCTCTTCCTTTATTTCGGCTACCGCTTGGACTTCATCAAGGAGGTCGAGGTTAGCTAGCCGTTGTTCTTTTTATATCATCTGTTATCTTCAAAATTATTACGAGTCATTATTTCTGGATCCACTTGATTCCATCAAAGGACAACCCAGTTTTCACTACCCATTATGACCCACGACACAACAACATTTCTCTTACTTGGAGTACATAGTTTGGGTATCAAGAGGGTTGAAGGAATGAAGATTCGTCCTTCAGGTTCAAGATTTCTCAAGATTGAAAATAGCAACAGTTCTAAGGTTTTGAATTTGAATCTTACCAATTGGATTGAAGTTCACTCCAATTTTCAAGGATGAGTAGATTTGGGTTCAATATTCAACAAGATTAGTGTGAAGATTCGCTTACGAGAAAAGGGATGAAGAATTTTCATATTTATCTTTTTCTGCGTCGACAATTGGTTAAAAATTGCTTTCTTAGGTAAAAGTAAGATCAGAACGGTCAACTCTAATATGAAAAAATGCACTTAAATATCCTGCTAGCTTATAAATTAATCAATTAATGTGAGGTTAATCGTGGACATAGTTGAAAAATAAACTTTGGTTAACAAGACATGTTTTAATCAATTAAGTCATCATTAATAGATTAAGACATTATAGAATCATAAGAAAAACATTCCTAATGCATCTTAACACACAACAAACATATAAAATTAATAATATAAACAAGACATAAGCTATTGTTTAGTAACAGTGAAAACGAGTAACCCAGGGGGTGTGGTTGAGCGGTCGGGGTTCATCCTCCCTTAACCAAGTGTCGAGGGTTCGATCCTCGCTTTGGGTATGGAGCAGCTTTAAATCCCTGGGCCAGCTGTCCCACCCATCGAAGTGTCTCCAATCCAGCGAGGGGAATAGTCACTGCGTTCGGCGGTGGATACCCTAGTCTCGACCAAAACAATGAAAAAGAGTGGAAAGGAAAGGAATATGGAGGAAGCACATTTTTAAAAAACTTTTCCATCCGTTGGTTAAGAAAAAACAATAAAGGGAAAGAAAACTTATTGATGAGACCCACATAAAAATGAATCCTCCTAAATCGGGAGGAAAACTGAAAATTCACATTCTTTAATGGAAAAGTCCGAATAACCCTCATTTATGATGTCCCTTTCACATTTTTTATAATTGGTATAATTAATGAGATAAATAAAATATTATATTACATTAAAAACCAAATAAAATATCTAAAATTATATTAACATGTTATTAAAAACTAATTTATAAATCAATGTAATAATTTAATTTAGTCAATAAAGTTAATTAACAATTTAATGATTTAGTTTTAACATTATTTTTATATATAAGGGTATTCATGTCATTTACTAAACACATAATTTTCTTTCCTCTCACTTTCTTTTAACTTTCACTCTTACCAAACAACCAAAAATTTATCTTATTAAATTTGACTTAAAATCAGGTTTTTATCAGATATTGCTAGAAGAAGAAGGTAAAACTTGTACCGCTTTTAGTACACCACAAGGTAGGTACGAATGGAATGTTCTACCAATAGGATTAAAAACGAGTTTGGGAATATTCCAAGAAAGATTAGATAAGATTTATAAAGATTGTTATCAATTTATAATTATCTATATTGACGACATATTAATCTTCAGCCAGAATATTAACGACCATAATAAACACTTATTTATCTTTGCCACTAGAGCATATCAAAATGGTTTGGTGTTAAGTAAAAAGAAGGCTGAGATAGCAAAAGAAAGAATTAGTTATTTAGGTTTAATAATTGATAAAGCATGAATGATAAAAGCTAAAGTTGCCGACAAGACAAAAGCAGATATCAAAGAAAGAAGGGTGGCCGACAAGAAAACGTGTAGAAGCAGATTCTTTCAAGATAAAAAGTTACGCCAGTAATGTAACCATAGTTACTTTTAGTACTATAGTTAAGATAAGAATGGGTGTATAAAAGACCATCTCCTATGATCTAAAGGATCATCGGTAAAAAAAATCCAACTACCTATGTCTAAAGCTACCATAATGTATACTAAATAAAATTTCAGAGTTTCTGAAATCCTTTTAAGTCTATTTTTCCTTCATGTTCTCTTAGTTAGACAAGAATGAATATGTCATTCGAGAAGTTATAAGGCAAATCGTTTCATCAAAATGTGACGGAGAGACCGAGATCCTCATTCCACCGTTTGTAAGCCAGGGAGGCGTTTTTAGGTGTTGAAGGGAAGGCAAGCTCGTACCACGACAAAGAAGCGTAGTAAGGCCCATTAATTTTCTCCAGATATATTTTGTTGTTGTTCTAAGTAGGAAACCTCTGCACATGGAATAATAGTGACTTAAAATTGGAAAGTAAGAAACATTTAACTAAAATGAGTTCACCAACACAATCAGAGTTTGAAGGTTATACAGAAGAATATGATATGAGTAGGATAAGTTCAGAACAACTAGAATATGAAATCTATATGGAAGAATATGATAGGCATAATCATAGTAATCAAGAAGATCTAGGAGACAATAATAGATTTACTAGAAAATTCGAAGGATATGATGAAATTATAGAAATGGTTACTTATATGATTGAAGATATAAAATTTATTGAGGAACGAAGGAAAGATATTATAGAAGCCATAGAGAGATTGCTAACTAGAAAAGAAGAAATATTACGAAACCAGACAAAAATATGTATAAGATCATTGCTACTGTGCAAATCATAATTATCTCACTATTTGTTGAACAACAGAGTTGCCTCTTTTGATATTTATAGATCTGTTTCTGTTCCTTAGCTTCTATACAATAATCTGTTATTCTTTTCCTAGCAAACCAAATTCTTGCTCCTAGACTTGGTGTATCCATTTTACGTTTTACCATTTGTTCTGCAAAATCTCTTATTATCTTAGTTCTAAATGGCTCGGGTAGTTTTTCGTAATACATTTTTCCATAGAATTCCTACTCAGGTACGCTTCTTTAAATCTTGCTCTATAGAACCAATCTGTAAATTCACATATCCTTCGAATCTTCTAGTAAATCTATTATTGTCTCCTAGATCTTCTTGATTACTATGATTATGCCTATCATATTTTTCCATATAGTTTTCATATTCTAGTTGTTCTGAACTTATCCTACTCATATCATATTCTTCTGTATAACCTTCAAACTCTGATTGTGTTGGTGAACTCATTTTAGTTAAATGTTTCTTACTTTCCAATTTTAAGTCACTATTATTCCGTGTACAGAGGTTTCCTACTTAGAACAACAAAAAATTATATCTGGAGAAAATTAATGGGCCTTACCACGCTTCTTTGTCGTGATACGAGCTTGCCTTCCCTTCAACACCTAAAAATAATCATTTGTTTTCCTAATATAATATTGTCTTCGGTCTATATTTTTTCTAATTGGATCTGCTTATTGTGATATTTCTTAAAATTAGTTTTTCTAAATTTCCATTTTTTCCTTTACCTCCTTGACCTTTTTTTTCTGTTAGATCTAAGCTTTTCCTACCAAGTTCTAAATTTTTAAATTTAGGCAATGCCCTTTCAGATTTTATTTTATGAATTGTCTAACCATTCCCTAGACTCTCAATAAATCTTTCCACACTTCCTCGCATGGTTCTTCTTATAAATTCCATTCATTGTTCTTTTGTCATTCCTTCTTTATTTATTACTTGATTGAACCTAAGGGAGTTTTTTCTGGCTTCTTCGAAAACTTCTCTTAGGTCGTCAATGTGAGCAGGATCGTGCTTACTTTTAACGATCATCTCATCTAAATAGACCTCCACCACCTTTCCTATCTGATTCCGGAAAACGTGGTTCATCATACGTTGGTAGGTCGCCCCAACGTTCTTTAATCCAAAGGGCATGACTGTATAACAAAAGTTACCTTTGTCCGTCATGAAGGCCGTCTTCTCTTGATCGGGCGGGTGCATGGCAATTTGGTTGTAACCAGAGTAAGCGTCCAAAAAGGATAGAACCCTGAATCCGCTCGCACTATCGACCAAGCAGTCGACGCTCGGAACTGGGAATGTATCTTTGGGACAGGCTCGGTTGAGATCTGTATAATCCACACACTTCCTCCATTTTCCACTCGCTTTTTGACTAAGACGACGTTCGAGAGCCATGTAGTGTACTTGATCTCCTTGATAAATCCTGCATCGAGCAGATCTTCAACAGCCTTGGATGCTGCTCGTGCCTTCTCTTCTTTCTGGATTCTTCTCCTTTGGGCGACCCATTTTGCTTTTGGATCTAAGGCCAAATGGTGACAAGCTACCTCGGGTGGGATCCCGGGCATATCCGCTGCACTCCAGGCGAATAGGTCAGCATGCTCTTTAAACATTGAACAAGCTTGTCATGCACTTCTGGTGGAAGGTCGTTCCCTATTTTGATCGTTTTCTCTAGGTCATCCCCTAATTGCACTTGGCAAAACTCTCCATCTGGCTCTGGTCATCTGATTCTCTTCTTGAGTTCTTTGGTTAAGAGGTCGTCCTCTTCTTCTTCCTCGCTATCTGGATCATAGCGGGCATCCAGATCTGTCGTATTCACCTGCTTCCCGCCCTTCATTAAGGTGTTGACAGCTTCTTCAGCCTCATCCGCTTCCTTTAGAACCCTTTTCCCGAGCCCCAGGAGGTGAGCTCGCCTTGCTGATATTAGATCGGCCCGAATAGTAGTGACTTCTCGATCTTCAGTGTAGAACTTCATTTTAAGGTGAACAGTGGACGATACGGCCTCGAGGCGAGCTAGAGTAGGTCGGCCAATAATACATTGGTAAACTAACTTGCAAGATAGTACGATGTAGTCCGTTCTCACAGTCCTACAAAGTGGTCTCTTAGCAACGTCGTCTTCAAAGGTCACCATCAACTCGATTCGTCTTATTGGGGTCGTAGGAGGTCCATTGAAACTAGTCAACACCGCCCCCCTGAAGGGTCTCAGGTCGTCTTTGGAGATTCTCAACGCATCTAATAGGTCCTCAAAGACGATATCTATCGAGCTTCCCTGATCGATCAAAATTCGCCTGACTTCCATATTAGCTATCATCGCAGCTACTACCAGTGGTACTTCGTTATTAGACATTCCGTCGACCAGGTCTTCGTCTCCAAATAAGATAGTAGGTCGCTGAGGGGAGGGTGTTGGTGCCACTTTAGAGGCAATACTTGCGATCTCACCCCATCTTCTTTTGATAGATCGGTTGGTTGTGGTGTCTGCGGACGTGCCTCCGGAGATAACCATGATTCGCCGCGTGTGGTGTTGTTAATGATGATGGAAAGCACGCGGGCTCCCACTGTGGTCGCCAATTGATCTGTACCTGAGGTCGCTTTGCGGTAAAGCTACTAAGGTCCAAGTCTTTTATGCTCGCTCCGCTTGTCGCTCTCCAAGCTGATGGTGGTGGGCGGGTATACCTGCGATTACACTCCAACGCCCAAGTTAGGAGCGAACAAGCAGAGTAATATTACTAGTCAATAGTGTGTACCTGACAATGATGCAGTGAATTCTTATATAGTGTTTGGAAGTTGCCTATGGTCGTTAGATCGTTGTACGGACCGATCAGGGCCGTTCATTTCGATCTATGCTCTTTGTCATTCTTAATGGGCCGTTTTTGTGCGTGAGGCCTGGATTTGTCTTCGGCCCACTCTAGAACAATATATATATATATAATGTTTGCCCTTAAAAAATGACTAATCTTATCCTACACGGAGATGACATCTTAGTTCATCGTTTGAGAACTAAGAAGAGTTCGCTTAATTTTCTTTTTCTTTATTTTAGATAAGCAATACTTCATTGATAAAGCACTAGGGGTGCTCAAACCCAAACAACAAGAGTTACATATTGTTTTGGCAATGAAGTCGATCAAGCCACCACGAAGAAACATTAAAATTGAAATTACAATTAGATCTATAGACCAGTCAATTCTAAGATAATTGCTTGATGCGAGAGATAATAGAGTCAATGTTAGGATCCTTGTTCTTAAAGACAAGTGCATTTCTAGCCAACCAAAATGCTCCAACAAGTAGTCAACCAAATTAAGTACTTCCATTGCTATTTGATATCCATCTTTGATTCTTATGGTTAAGCCTCATAACGTCTCTCAATTTTCTTCCATTGCTATTTTAAGGTTTGTTTGGATGAGAGAAGAATGCATGGACTCGTAAAATAGACCTTAGTGCTGTCTATAGAATTATTGGCCAATGTATTATTGGCCGACCTACTCTAGCTCGCCTCGAGGCCGTATCGTCCACTGTTCACCTTAAAATGAAGTTCTACACTGATATCGAGAAGTCGCTACTATTCGGGCCGATCTAATATCAGCAAGGCGAGCTCACCTTCTGGGGCTCAAGAAAAGGGTTCTAAAGGAAGCAGATGAGGCCGAAGAAGCTGTCAACACCTTAATGAAGGGCGGGAAGCAGGTGAATACGACAGATCTGGATGCCCGCTATGATCCAGATAGCGAGGAAGAAGAAGAGGACGACCTCTTAACCAAAGAACTCAAGAAGAGAATCAAACGACCAGAGCCAGATAGAGAGTTTTGCCAAGTGCAATTAGGGGATGACCCAGAGAAAACGATCAAAATAGGGAACGACCTTCCACCAGAAGTGCATGACAAGCTTGTTCAATGTTTAAAAGAGCATGCTGACCTATTCGCTTGGAGTGCGGCGGATATGCCTGGGATCCCACCCGAGGTCGCTTGTCACCATTTGGCCGTAGATCCAAAAGCAAAATGGGTCGCCCAAAGGAGAAGAATCCAGAAAGAAGAGAAGGCACGAGCAGCATCCAAGGCTGTTGAAGATCTGCTCGATGTAGGATTTATCAAGGAGATCAAGTACACTACATGGCTCTCGAACGTCGTGCTAGTCAAAAAGTGAGTGGAAAATGGAGGATGTGTGTGGATTATACAGATCTCAACCGAGCCTGTCCCAAAGATGCATTCCTAGTTCCGAGCGTCGATCGCTTGGTCGATAGTGCGAGCATATTCAGGGTTCTATCCTTTTTGGACGCTTACTCTGGTTACAACCAAATTGCCATGCACCCGCCCGATCAAGAGAAGAAGGCCTTCATGACGAACAAAGGTAACTTTTGTTATACAGTCATGTCCTTTGGATTAAAGAACGCTGGGGCGACCTACCAACGCATGATGAACCACGTTTTCCGGAATCAGATAGGAAAGGTGGTGGAGGTCTATTTAGATGACATGATCGTTAAAAGTAAGCACGATCCTGCTCACATTGACGACCTAAGAGATGTTTTTGAAGAAGCCAGAAAAAACTCCCTTAAGTTCAATCCAGAAAAATGCACCTTTGGTGTAAGAGCGGGCAAGTTCCTATGTTTTTACCTCACAGAAAGGGGAATTGAAGCCAATCCAGATAAATGCCGAGCAGTTACACAAATGAGGCCACCCACGACCAAAAAAGAAATCCAAAAGCTCAATGGTATGGTGGCCACCCTTTCTCGGTTTATGTCAAAGGCTGCGAGCAAGTCCTTGCCCTTATTCCGACTATTGAAGAAGGAGACCGCTTTTGAATGGACGCCTGAGTGCGACCAAGCCCTTGAATAATTAAAAACGGCTTTGGCCGAACCGCCCATCCTGACCACTCCAGAGCCCGGGGAGACTTTATACCTATACTTATCCATCACGGACGAGGCGCTGGCCGCTGTGTTGGCAAAAGTAAAGGAGCTAATGCAGAAATTCGAGCACGCCGAAGTTATCATTCGTCCCAAGAAAGGGGCCACACCTTTAGTGAGTTCAATTCAAACCGAGTTTGATAAACTACTAAAAAAGGAAATGAAAATGAGCTTAAGAATAAAGCCAAACGATCAAAAGATTTGGTCATTGTCATACCCTAATTTTGTCCGCCTAGGTTTAAAACCCTAATTTTCCGCAAAAATAAATAAATTGAGAAGTGTGGTTTTATTTTGAAGAGTGAAGAGCATTGTGCATGCATTTTTGGGTTTTAAAAGTCATTCTAGGGCTTTTAAATTCATTGTTAGAGTGGAAATGCATTTGTTGTTGAAAAACAAGGTTTTTAGGGCAAAAGGGTATTTTGGTCATTGTCAAAAGAGGATAATTTTTTTTATCAAGAATCATTGTGCAATTTTAGAGAAATTTATTTGAGGCAAAACATTTTTGGTCATGTATGTATGTATGCGCATGCATGCATACATTGTGCACAAAATTTCAAAAAAGGATCAAAAGGGAATATTCTACAAAAAAGTTCCAAGATGTGATTTTTATGACATTTTTGGTCATGGTGATCACATAAAATGGCATATTCCTAAGATTCCTAGTATGTGGCCTAAATTGGGTGTATTTTTGTACAATTATCCTAAGAAGAATAATCAAAAATGAAGGGATAATGGAATGGTCATATAATAGTACAATAGTACAAGATGACAACTAGCAAAACTTGGTCACCAAGGACCCCTCCCTTGCTATTTCGAATTTCTCCTCTCTATTCTCTCATTTTGTGTTTTCTCAATGTCCTCAATCCATGTGAGCCTCAATCCTAGCCTTTGATTCAAAATTAAAATCAAATCCTAGAGCACAACTAGTGCACAATGACCTAACCACCCTTAAACCTAATTGCTTTCTATATATACCCTATTCACCTCACAAGGAGGGAAGCTCTTGGCCTCATTTTCACTCACACAACCCTAGCACACAACTCCCTCTCCTAATTCCCTCTCTTGGCCGAAATCATATCACCCTCTTCCTCCATCAATTTTTCACTTCTCCTTCACCAAATCACCATTTTTTCACCTCATTTCCATTCCTACTTCATATATCTTCCTTCTCTCCTAATTTAATTCAAGCTTGCATCATCAAAGGGCATTTTTAAGCAAGCATTTCGTGGGTTTCATTGAAGTTTGGTGAAGATTCAAGTTGATTTGTGGTCTTGTTCTTCATATTAGACATTCCTTAGCTTGGATTTGAGGTAAACTTCTTAAAACCTAGCATCATCTTCAACTTTTTTGCATCAAAATGTAGATATCATGTTTCTAATTTTTCATCCTACCATATTCATGCATTTTAGTGTTGTTATATTGTTGATTTGTTGATTGTTGTTGGTGAGAGGTGTCTCAAACATTTTGACAAGCACTTAGGGAGGCTTGGGTGTTTGAGATTGCTTCTCACCCTTGAATAAATTGTGATTTTTGTTGTTATCATTTTGCTTGTTGCATTTTGTGAAATAAAATTGTGTTAGGAAGCTATGAATGTTTCGCACCTTTAGTATAAAATAGGTTTAATCGAGTTTTGATGCATTTCTTTATGCAATCTTGTTATGGGGGCTTGATTTTGAAGTTCCCATGTCCAAACATGTTGTTTGATTTTGCAAATATTCATTTTTCATGCCTTCTTACTTTCACAAAAATCAAAAAATATGAATAGTTGTTGATTTTGGTGTTCGATTGCTTGGATCTTGTGAATAAATGTTCCTAAGTCTTGCTAGTGTCATTTGCTTGCTTGATTTGGTTGACTTGTTGAAATAAATTGACGATTAATTTGTGATTTGAGAAAATGAATTTGGGTTTTGGTTCATTTATGATCCACAAATGATCTTGGGTTATGCTAAGTTGGCAAGAGATAGGTTACTTCAACCTTGATGCCTATGCTTGTAAGCATTTAAAAATTCAATTCCCATTTCATGTGCTTGTGAAATGTGAGCAAAAAGGGGTCTATAAACAATTGAATTTGCGCACATGATTGGTCTCCAATGACCTTGATGCATCCTCAAGTTTAATCATGCTTTCTTTGCTCTTTGAGTTTAATGTAAATTGTTGTTTGAAGCTTGTGAAGTTTTGGCAAAGGATAGGCCACTTAGAGCCTTGATGCATTAAATTGTTGTGGTGCATTAAAATGTTGAATTGGTGTTCACAATTTGCTTGTTTTGATTTCCACCAATTGTTACTCGTTAGTAACTCTCCAAAACTTCAAAACCATGTTGCATACAAAGAACAACTTGTTACTCGTTAGTAACGTTCCAACTTCAAAACATTTTTTTGCATTTACATAATCATTGATAAACAACTTCACTTCTTCTCAAAACAATTTCAAACTATTTTTCACAAATCAAACTTTGTTGAGGATAATGCGAAGCCTTTGCTTGCACGATTGTCAACAATGGGGTGCTAGTGGTGATCACTTGGAGTCTTTGCTCAATTGATTATCATGAACACTCATTTTTCAAAAGAACTCTCATTTCACAAATTAAAAACTTTGTTGAGGATAATGCGAAGCCTTTGCTTGCACGATCGTCAATAATGGGATGCTAGTGGTGATCACTCGAAACCTTTGTTGTTTGATCACCGTGAACATTCAATTTTCACAAATTAAACAACTAAAAAATAAAAACCTTTTCTCGACAACCGAGAACTACGTAAGCTTTGAATTCTCCATCGCACTGGGAGATACGTAGGAGCGGGTCACATTCCCGTCAAGCACGACAAATAAAAACCATTTTCTTTTCAAAAAAACAAACCCTTTTCCAAAACAAGGCAATTTCTAAAAACAAAACAATTTTCGAAAACAAGAACTACGTTGCTTTGATTCCCTCCCCGGATACGTAGGCACGGTGCCCTCCCGTCAAGCGCAAAAGATTAAATTTTCCTTAAGTTTTTCCATAAAGTAAGGAGAGATAAAGAGAGATAAAAACAAAGCATTTCTTAAATCAACCTTTTAAATCACACGTCAAATCGAGGTTCCCTTTCACTAGAAAGGATGTGTGGGGTGCTCGTACCTTCCCCATGCATAACCGACCCCCGAACTCAAATCTCGTGGTTCCAAGGACCATTGTCTTTCAAGAAAGGTTTTTTTCAATGTTTTACCTCTAAAAAAAATATTGGTGGCGACTCCAATTCATGTTGTGCGAAGAGAAATCCCTCCAAAGGATTTTTCGGGGTGCAACAGCTGGCGACTCCGCTGGGGACCTTTCTTTAGTGGGTCGAGCCAATCGATTCGACATGTGATTTATTTCGTTGATTTGAATGCTTTGTTATATCTCTCCTCCTTTCCCTTTCTTCTTTCTTTCCTTTGCCTTTAAAAACATGCTTGCATTATTCTTAGAATTGTTGTGTGCATTCTTGTGATGTTGTGCTTGCGTGCATTGTGTGTTAGCCTTCTTCCTCTTCTATATTTGCTTCTTGAGTAAAATAAGAGTAGCTTCTTCTTCTTCTCCTCTTACTTTCGTCGTTTATATGCTTTTCTCATACATTTCCCCAATCCTAGCATGTTCCCCTCTTCTTTGCTCCCTTTCTTGAGGTAAGCTCATGCATTTCCCCTAATCCTATTATGTCCCCTCCTCTAGGCTCCCTTTCTTAAGGTAAGCAATGCTTGCGATTGTTGTTGGAACTCTAGGTTAGTATACTTATGTTGAAATGATATTGAACCCTAGGGTAGACGACATGCTGTTGCTTGATATTGTCTGGACTGTTTTGGTTTCCCTTTGCAGGTGGGGTTTGGGTAGATTTTTAGGTGTTGTGCCCTCATCACACACTGCACACCTTATATTTGTGAGCATTGAGTGGGGCCTAAAACCCAAGGTCTGCAAAGAACCCTAGGAGAGTGGAAATGAGTAGTGACTGCCATTCGTAGACCGTTGTCTGTCTGGCTCTCATGAAAGTTTCGCCCAAGAGTGCGCTTTCTTCATGATACCTCACAATCGGTAGCTCTCTACGATCGTGGGTGTATTCATGAGAGAGACTTTAGCTCTTGGTTGCCATTGTGAGGTAGTGACCAGAACCCACATGGGAGGATTACCCTTATCGTTGACTTTAGAGCCTACGATCCTTACCCATTTGTAGGACACGGGGGCACGCAAATTGTGTGTTGCATTAGCTTAGGCATCCTCTTTCGAAACTCTTTTACCAAAAATGTAGAAAGTAATTTCCTTTTTCCCTCATAAACACCTATATGAGGTGGCATATAGCGGGTATTTTCAAAAATGTTTTGAACCGCCACCAATAAACATCATTTTCTTCTCTCTTTTCTATAAAAGGTCATAATCATCACATCTGCATCATTTTGCATCATCATCATTGCATTCGCATCTAACAAAAATTTTGAAAAAAAAAACCTCCATTCTTTGCATCCTCCATGCATTAAAGTTGTTTGCCGGAGATCGCAACGTAACACAAAGTCTTGTCATAGGTGTGTAAGAAACGGAATGGAATCAAAAGGCAAAACCGTTTTCAATTCAAGGCTTCCTGTCGTGAAAGAGATTGATATGGCTAGTCTGAAAGAGTATGCATCCCTCCTTTAACACCTATGACAAGACGAGTTGCACCGCGATTCCCGGCAATAAACATAATAACATGCATATTGCATTGCATTTGCATCATTTGTCTTTATGTTCATAAAAAATAAAAAATAAAAAAATGTTCCGTCCACAGAAGTAAGACAAGCTGGTTAATCATCGATATTGGACGCGATCACAGGCAAGAAATATGGCCAACAATCAAGACGACGCGAATCTGGGCAATCATCAACCAATCCAGAATGATGTAGTTCCAGAAGGTCCGAATCCAAATGGTCAGGGTCAGCATGATCAGAATCAAGAGAACCGAGCAATCAGGGCTGAGATGGAAGTTATAAGAGCTAAAATGGCAGAGGTCATAAGAGTGTTAAGTGCCTTAAGGGATGCTGGCATAACTGAAGGTGCTGCTGCCGCAGGAGTGGATCCTCCTAGAGTCTCTCGGGCTCTCCAGAACGTGCAATGGCCTCCTTATGGTCTCCCATTAGGGTACACACCCCCTGCTGCCGGTGCAAACCCAGAAAGTGGTCCTTCGGGAACCACAGGACAGGCCCAGCCTGAATCAGCTGTGAATGAAGTTGGAACGGGGACACCTCAGGTTCAAATTCAGATTCCTACTCCTGCTATTACCCCGGGAACTCCGGCTGGCTTCAATTCTCCAGCAACAATCCATCCACAAGTTCAGGGTCCAATTCCTCAGATTATCGCTCACTCACGTGACCCACACGTGACCCCAGCTGTGGTGTCGATGAATAATCTTCACTACGGTGTGAGTGGTTTTCCGCTGAATTACCCTGATGAAGCTAGAAGTCAGTACCAGATGTTAGAAGAAAGATTGAGAGCTGTTGAAGGAACAGGTTCCCGGGCTAGGAACACCCATGAGTTATGTTTGGTCCCTAATCTAGTCCTGCCACCCAAGTTCAAAGCACCATTTTTCGACAAGTACAAAGGAGCAACCTGCCCGCGCAGCCATGTGACGATGTATTGCCGGAAGATGACTGCCCACGCCCGTGATGATAACCTGATGATACATTGCTTTCAGGAAAGCCTAGCTGGAGCTCCCCTTGAATGGTATATGCAATTGGAGCCAACTAATATCCGTCGTTGGAAAGATCTGGCGGATGCCTTTATCCGTCAATACCAGTACAACAGTGATTTAGCCCCGGATAGGACCCAGCTGCAATGTATGTCTAAGAAGGATAATGAGACATTCAAGGAATACGCCCAGAGGTGGAGGAACCTCGCTGCACAAGTAAAACCCTCCCTGCTTGATAAAGAGATGGTCCATATGTTCATGGAAACTCTTCCCCCAGTGTTCTATGATCGTTTGGTCGGCAGCGTGGCTTCGAATTTCTCGGAGATGGTTGTCATTGGAGAAAGAGTGGAGAACGGCATGCGCAGCGGAAGAATAACCCATGGCCCAACACCTCCTTCCCATCAGAAAAAGCCTTTTTCTGGTTCCCACAAGAAGAAGGAGGGAGAAACTAATGCAATCATCGGAGCTAGCGGTCCATCACACAACAATCCCCCACAAGCCATTCCAGTTCCTGCTTAGACGCCGCCTGCTCAGCCATTCCAGTCCAACAATCAGTACAGAAACTACAATGAAAAAAAGCCTGTTGTCTTTGAACCTATCCCCATGTCGTACACGGATTTGTTCAATTATCTCATTGCCAACAAGTTAATCAGCACTCGTCAGATGAAACCATATCAGCCTCCCTATCCCAGAGGGTATAATGCAAATGCTACCTGTGCCTTTCATTCTGGGGCAGTAGGTCATGTGGTGGAGGATTGTAAGGCGTTCAAGTACGTTGTGCAAGACCTGCTTGATGCAAAGAGTATATCATTTCAGCAGCCTAATGTAACCACCAACCCGTTGCCGGGGCATGGTGGGCCCACTGCAAATGCCATTAATGATCAGGGTGGTCAGTACTTAATTAGGAAGGTGGAGTGCATTCGTACACCCCTGAGTATCATTCATGCTGCACTATGCCGTTGTGGTATCATCGAAGAAGGGTGTGCCAGAAGAGACATCTACAATGACCCTTATTGTGTTGGGGCCTGTGAGAGCTTCAAACCCATCCTCCAAGAGCTGTTAGACAGACACCTGGTCCAGGTTGGGGTTCAGGAAAAGGAAGAAAGTGTATCTACTCTGCAATCAAACAACAGAGGTTTCAGGAGACCGGTTGAAATCCCTTGTAGTCTGAATTCAAGCTCGGTTGTGGCAAGACCTCTGACTGTTGTTATTCCGGTACCTGCTGCTACCCCTAGTAGAGAGACTAGGGTTATTCCCTGGAGCTGCAACGTGCAAATGCAAACAGAGGTCCCTCAGGGCGTGTTGGATATAACAAACATTGCTGGGAGTAGTGGAATTACAAGGAGTGGAAGGATGTATGTTCCTGAAAATCTTAGAAAGGAACAATCAAAGGAAGCTGAAGAAAGGGCCCGTAAGGGAAAAGATAAGGAAACTGTGGAAATTAGAGAAGTATCAGACAAAGAAGCTCAGGAATTTCTGAAAGTAATGAGACAAAGTGAATACCGGGTGGTGGACCAGTTAAATCAAACCCCAGCCAAAATCTCAATGCTTTCGTTGTTGCTTAGTTCCGAGGCACACCGAGCTGCACTGTTGAAAATCCTGAATGAAGCACACGTACCCCATGACATTACGGTCAACCAGCTTGATGGTATTGTTGGGAACATAGTGGCATCCAACTACTTGACCTTCACAGACGCTGAGTTACCTCCGGCGGGGAAGAATCACAATCAAGCCCTTCACATCTCTGTCAAGTGTGGGGACTACATGCTGGCCAGAGTGCTCATCGACAATGGCTCGTCATTAAATGTGTTGCCCAAGTCCACAATGGATAAGTTGGATGTGGATTGCTCATATCTGAAGCCTAGCTCCACCTTGGTTAGAGCATTTGATGGGTCTGTGAAAGAAGTTTTTGGAGAAGTAGAGGTGCCTTTGCAGGTGGGTCCTGAAGTGTTCTATGTCACATTCCAAGTCATGGATATAGCTTCCTCTTATAGATGTCTGCTAGGACGACCTTGGATACATGCCGCTGGGGCAGTGCCATCTTCGCTCCATCAGAAACTCAAGTTTGTGGCCGAGGGCAAGTTGATAGTAATCTTCGGGGAGGAGGAAATGATGATAAACCGATCACCACCAGAATATTACGTTGAAGCAGCAGAGGAGTCTTTTGAGACTGCCTTCCAGGGATTGGAGATCTCAAATGCTATCTTTGTTGGGAGTGAGCCTCCCCAATTGAAGCCTAGGTGGTCCAAGGCGGACATGATGGTTGCAAAGGTGATGCTAGGATATGGGTATCAGGTTGGAAAAGGCCTGGGAAAAGCTGCTCAAGGAATTGTAGCACCCGTCCTGCTGAAAGGGAATACTGAAAGGTTCGGTATTGGGTACATCCCAAGCCCTGCAGACCGAGAGAGGCTAGCAGCTGATAGAAGAGAGAAATGGTTGGCAAAGCTCAGAGGAAGGACCCCCAACCAGGGAGGGATGGTCGTCGGTGATCTTAGGACAACTTCCGAAGTGTAGGCATGCTGGACCCTGACCAGGTCAATGTGATTGAAGAAGATTCAGGCTCGGGTGACGGTGCTGTCGGCTTAGTGCGCCGTTGTGCTGCGAAAGAAAAGCTCCAAAACTGGGAGGCCCTAGATTTCCCTGTGATTTTCAATTTAAAGTAATTTTTCTTCGTAATGCAAAATTCCTCGGCTCTGCCCAAGGCCTTGGGATATTTCATTCGGGCATGCATGTTTTCGTCAAACTTCATCAATGAATAAAATGTTATTTTGGAATTTTCAATAAAATTCTCTTTCTTCATCTCTCATTTGCGTGTCTTTTCTTTATTTTTATTCGCCAATCCATTTTAATGCAGATCGAATACAATTCTTGAAAGTAATAATGCCCATAACTCATACTGTGACTTTGATTACCCGGTTAACCAAACTGAGAGAGAGGCTGAAGACAACTGGGATGTTTCTTCGGAATTAATAAGTGAAGAATTGGCTAAGGCTGTAGAAATTCATGATGCCACAACTAGGTTGGGCAATGAAGTCAAAGCACAAGTTCAAGCAAAGTGGAGCAATGCTGAGGAAACCAAACAAATGTTACAAGCGAACCTCTTTCGCGACCAAACCCTTTCCCTTCCTCAGATCAACCAACTTTCCCATTTCCCATTACAAGTACCCCATCACAAAAAAAAAAATTTCATAACCAAATGCCTGCCATCGCCACCTTCCTCACTACCAGTGGCCCTTCTACAAAATCAACCCATCTCATTTGCTCCTCCCTCTGAACCTCCTGTCACCCCAGTTAATACCAGAACCCAATCAAGCATCCTCCAATCGCTGCGGGGGTTTCATTGCCATTATCTTTCCAATCACCCCAGACAAGGATCACTTCAAATATCCAAAAACAGTGTATCACTTTTATCAGCTAACTCAACTCAAAAGAAAAAAAAAAGAAAAAATCAGAAAAAATGAAACAAAAAAGAACAGATTCAAAAAATGAAAATCCCAAAAATGAAAAACAAGGGAAAAAGAGACGAAAGAAATATAAGTTGTGAGCTGATACATTTGGCCATAAAGCGTAAGAGATCCTTGTCTCAATGAACCTTCCTACACCTTGTTGTGTATGACCACCCTTTCTTCCATAAACCTTCAAACACTTCATCATTCCTATACATCTCTCCTTTCATAAAACCGCAAACACTACCTCGACCTCGTCATCCCTCCCTCCACAAACCCTCAGTCATTCCTCAGACTCCACCATCAGATTTGCAATCAAGCTGTTACGCAAGAATAAGAGAACAAAGTGGTCCGTCCTCATGAGGAATCAAGTGACATGATCAATTTGAGCAAAGGAGAGGATTGACACCATGATAAAGAGCAATGAATCAACAAGTTTGTGTAAATCACCCTTCTGACATAAGGCACTTGCCATTATAACAAAGTCTGTAATTACCAAAGTTTGGTTTGTTGCGCAGCTTTCCAAGCTAAGGTAGTCACAAATGACAGTATGAAGACTCCAGGTCAAGCATCATGATCCCTCCCTACGCCACCCTAAAAATGGGGCAGTTAGAGACAATCAACAAAGGATATCAAGGACGATGATGACCTTCATGGAAATCAGGCTTCGTTTTACACTCTAACAGGGGCAAACCCCATATGATGGAAGTAATACTTTCATTGAGCCTTATCAAACCAAAGTACATTTGTCTTATGTCAGAAGAAGAATAAGAGAAAGCTCAAACCGAAGAAAGCTCATCTTCAACAATTTCAAAGAAGACTCAATGCTCAAAAAGATCATGAACCTCCAAAAGGATTCCCATGGAGATGAACCCAGTATCATGAAGACGAAGAACTTATTCTCCGGAGGGGCCTTTAATTCTCGCAAAATGGGATGCAAGAAAAGAAAACCCCAGTTTCCAGCAAATTCAGATGCAGTCAGAAAGGAGTATGCCTAAAGAAATAAATGAAAAAAGAGAAAGATGAGCCAAGTAAGAATCAGCTCGCTAGGTTGAAAACCCGCAAAGGGCGGCCTAGGCAAAACCAGAGCGACCCGGTGGATTGAAAACCCGCAAAGGGCGATCCAGGCAAAAATTAGGGTCAGAAAACTTGGACTTGAAATGAAAAAGGCAACTAGCACTCCCGAAGATTTGGATAAGGGGTTGATCAAGGTCACAAGTATGAACGGTGGGCACCGTTACTTCAAGGATAGAATCACAGGATCTGTTCCTTTTTCTTGTATTTTATCAGTTTAGAATAAAGATTGCAATTGTACTTTCAACTGGCGTGACTTTCTGCACGACCAGTTTCCATATCAGCAAAAGTCCAACTTTTCTTTCATATGTGTGCTTTTCGTGTCTTTACCTTCATTTATTCAGTTTCTTTCAAAATAATGATTTTATGATTGATGAAATTAAATTGCAAAACATGTGCATACATTCAGAGCATTACAGATTATTACGAAATCTTTGAAAATCACAAAAGTAAAAATGGTTTCCCAAAATGGGTAAAGTTGCAAAAAAAAAAACAGTCACATGCACTGCCACCTTAAAAATAACAAGATCATTGCAAACCAACGCACAACCCTTGCGTTATCACCATCCTGGAGCGGTCTTCGTGTCAAGTGCCACAAGTCCCACGGATTGATTTAACCAGCAAAAAAAAAAAAACACACACACATTTTCATATCATTCATCATTCCTATATCATCCATGTACTTTCATATTCGCATCCCAGAAGGGCGAAAAGAAACAGAAGAAAAAGAAACAGAAGAAAAGAAAAAGAAAAAGGAAAATCAAACAGAAAAAACATCTCACCAAATCAATCATTGCATCCATGTGCATCCCAGCATCAAAAGCCTGCATTCCATGCATCATTCAAAACTTCCCAATTTTCAAAAAGAAACTCACTTGCTTTGGACTCGTTAGTCCCCAAAATTTTCAAAAAAAGTCAGTTACTTTGGACCAATGGGTCCCCGAAATCTCATTTTCAGAAAATCATCATGGCACCGAGTTAGTGAACTCCATCAGCACAGAGTTAGTAAACTCCCCCAGAGTTAGTGAACTCCTTCCACAGATCACAACGTCGCGTACGAGCGCGCGGCAGATCCTACAGACTTCGTTAAGTCCATCGGATTAATTGTGTCAACCTAAGGCATAGTGTAGATCCATTGATCATGTCAGTTCCGGACCTGATATTGATCGGCCGCTCGAAAAGGCCACCCCCAGAGCTCGGACTCGACGAGAGTCCGTTAGAAGGTTTTAGGCAACCTCCGAATTCCCCAATTTACGGCACTTCCCATTTACTGCTTTCATTTACTGCTTTACGCAATTTACTGCTTTCTCGTCGACGCGACAAGTGTTGACTCTCTCTCTCTCAAAAGAAGAGAGATCAAAGAAAGGAAACAAAAAAAAAGAGAAAAAAAAAGAAAAGGAAAATTCGGGTTTCTCTAAGTAGACAAAATTAGTATTATTTCTGAATTCTTTATTTCTATTTTGCCTCGGAATATGTTTTGGCCAATTCATATTCCTTGGTAAAATCCAAATAAAGAGGGGCAGCTGTCATACCCTAATTTTGTCCGCCTAGGTTTAAAACCCTAATTTTCCGCAAAAATAAATAAATTGAGAAGTGTGGTTTTATTTTGAAGAGTGAAGAGCATTGTGCATGCATTTTTGGGTTTTAAAAGTCATTCTAGGGCTTTTAAATTCATTGTTAGAGTGGAAATGCATTTGTTGTTGAAAAACAAGGTTTTTAGGGCAAAAGGGTATTTTGGTCATTGTCAAAAGAGGATAATTTTTTTTATCAAGAATCATTGTGCAATTTTAGAGAAATTTATTTGAGGCAAAACATTTTTGGTCATGTATGTATGTATGCGCATGCATGCATACATTGTGCACAAAATTTCAAAAAAGGATCAAAAGGGAATATTCTACAAAAAAGTTCCAAGATGTGATTTTTATGACATTTTTGGTCATGGTGATCACATAAAATGGCATATTCCTAAGATTCCTAGTATGTGGCCTAAATTGGGTGTATTTTTGTACAATTATCCTAAGAAGAATAATCAAAATTGAAGGGATAATGGAATGGTCATATAATAGTACAATAGTACAAGATGACAACTAGCAAAACTTGGTCACCAAGGACCCCTCCCTTGCTATTTCGAATTTCTCCTCTCTATTCTCTCATTTTGTGAGCCTCAATCCTAGCCTTTGATTCAAAATTAAAATCAAATCCTAGAGCACAACTAGTGCACAATGACCTAACCACCCTTAAACCTAATTGCTTTCTATATATACCCTATTCACCTCACAAGGAGGGAAGCTCTTGGCCTCATTTTCACTCACACAACCCTAGCACACAACTCCCTCTCCTAATTCCCTCTCTTGGCCGAAATCATATCACCCTCTTCCTCCATCAATTTTTCACTTCTCCTTCACCAAATCACCATTTTTTCACCTCATTTCCATTCCTACTTCATATATCTTCCTTCTCTCCTAATTTAATTCAAGCTTGCATCATCAAAGGGCATTTTTAAGCAAGCATTTCGTGGGTTTCATTGAAGTTTGGTGAAGATTCAAGTTGATTTGTGGTCTTGTTCTTCATATTAGACATTCCTTAGCTTGGATTTGAGGTAAACTTCTTAAAACCTAGCATCATCTTCAACTTTTTTGCATCAAAATGTAGATATCATGTTTCTAATTTTTCATCCTACCATATTCATGCATTTTAGTGTTGTTATATTGTTGATTTGTTGATTGTTGTTGGTGAGAGGTGTCTCAAACATTTTGACAAGCACTTAGGGAGGCTTGGGTGTTTGAGATTGCTTCTCACCCTTGAATAAATTGTGATTTTTGTTGTTATCATTTTGCTTGTTGCATTTTGTGAAATAAAATTGTGTTAGGAAGCTATGAATGTTTCGCACCTTTAGTATAAAATAGGTTTAATCGAGTTTTGATGCATTTCTTTATGCAATCTTGTTATGGGGGCTTGATTTTGAAGTTCCCATGTCCAAACATGTTGTTTGATTTTGCAAATATTCATTTTTCATGCCTTCTTACTTTCACAAAAATCAAAAAATATGAATAGTTGTTGATTTTGGTGTTCGATTGCTTGGATCTTGTGAATAAATGTTCCTAAGTCTTGCTAGTGTCATTTGCTTGCTTGATTTGGTTGACTTGTTGAAATAAATTGACGATTAATTTGTGATTTGAGAAAATGAATTTGGGTTTTGGTTCATTTATGATCCACAAATGATCTTGGGTTATGCTAAGTTGGCAAGAGATAGGTTACTTCACCTTGATGCCTATGCTTGTAAGCATTTAAAAATTCAATTCCCATTTCATGTGCTTGTGAAATGTGAGCAAAAAGGGGTCTATAAACAATTGAATTTGCGCACATGATTGGTCTCCAATGACCTTGATGCATCCTCAAGTTTAATCATGCTTTCTTTGCTCTTTGAGTTTAATGTAAATTGTTGTTTGAAGCTTGTGAAGTTTTGGCAAAGGATAGGCCACTTAGAGCCTTGATGCATTAAATTGTTGTGGTGCATTAAAATGTTGAATTGGTGTTCACAATTTGCTTGTTTTGATTTCCACCAATTGTTACTCGTTAGTAACTCTCCAAAACTTCAAAACCATGTTGCATACAAAGAACAACTTGTTACTCGTTAGTAACGTTCCAACTTCAAAACATTTTTTTGCATTTACATAATCATTGATAAACAACTTCACTTCTTCTCAAAACAATTTCAAACTATTTTTCACAAATCAAACTTTGTTGAGGATAATGCGAAGCCTTTGCTTGCACGATTGTCAACAATGGGGTGCTAGTGGTGATCACTTGGAGTCTTTGCTCAATTGATTATCATGAACACTCATTTTTCAAAAGAACTCTCATTTCACAAATTAAAAACTTTGTTGAGGATAATGCGAAGCCTTTGCTTGCACGATCGTCAATAATGGGATGCTAGTGGTGATCACTCGAAACCTTTGTTGTTTGATCACCGTGAACATTCAATTTTCACAAATTAAACAACTAAAAAATAAAAACCTTTTCTCGACAACCGAGAACTACGTAAGCTTTGAATTCTCCATCGCACTGGGAGATACGTAGGAGCGGGTCACATTCCCGTCAAGCACGACAAATAAAAACCATTTTCTTTTCAAAAAAACAAACCCTTTTCCAAAACAAGGCAATTTCTAAAAACAAAACAATTTTCGAAAACAAGAACTACGTTGCTTTGATTCCCTCCCCGGATACGTAGGCACGGTGCCCTCCCGTCAAGCGCAAAAGATTAAATTTTCCTTAAGTTTTTCCATAAAGTAAGGAGAGATAAAGAGAGATAAAAACAAAGCATTTCTTAAATCAACCTTTTAAATCACACGTCAAATCGAGGTTCCCTTTCACTAGAAAGGATGTGTGGGGTGCTCGTACCTTCCCCATGCATAACCGACCCCCGAACTCAAATCTCGTGGTTCCAAGGACCATTGTCTTTCGAGAAAGGTTTTTTTCAATGTTTTACCTCTAAAAAAAATATTGGTGGCGACTCCAATTCATGTTGTGCGAAGAGAAATCCCTCCAAAGGATTTTTCGGGGTGCAACAGTCATGTATGGGAAATAAGCTAAAACCAAAGTAGAAACTTGGTAAGCTGTTCACATACGCAGAACTCGTCTCAAAGACTTCTACGATATAGAAATTTAAATCGAAGCTATACTTAAAGATATTGGAAATTCATAGAAAAATACGAATTATACATATCCACCCAGAGAAGGTCGGGCTCCATTAAATTTCATTACAAACAAGGGCAACATAAAATTCCCCAAAGGAAAGAGAACAAAACCCGTTCAAGATAAGCATAAAAGCGAAAAACACTTGAAGCTGATCACTCCTGACGGCGGTAGATGACTTCCTCCTCTCGAACGATGTTACCATTTCCATCCGTCTCCGCAAGGCGAACAATCTGCCCGTCCCGCAGGAAGTGATCGTTACTCACAATTGCAGGATTGATTTCCAAGTCAGGATAACAATACTGAATTTGAGCAACAGCTTCATCAAAACGCCCTTGGGCAATTTGAAGGGTTTTGTCCTCCAGGGATTCCAGCTCAACGACCTTATTGTCTCGGTCGTTCGTCGCAGTTTTGAGATCGCCTTTCAAACCATCAACCTGCTTCTCCAAGTTAGTAACCTTAGCAGTCATCTCGGTCAAGTTGGCAGTTTTGGTTGCCAACTTAGTCTCGACGTCCGCTTTGTCTTTTATGGCAGCATCACGTTCAGAAGTGACCGTGCCAAGTTTCTCTCTGGTGGGCTGAAGGGCGACGTCAGCTTTCTTAAGTTTTGCCATGGTAGATTCCAGTTGAGCCCGCAGATTTGCAAGATGACCAAGGGCAGAGTTATATTTATCAGTTCTGTCTTGGAGGTCGCCCTCCAACCATAAGTTACGATGAACAAGACAAATACCTACTTGGCATTCAGCCTCCTCGCTCTTAAAACGAGCAAGTTTGACGGAAGCAGCCTTGGCAATCTCAGCTGCAAACAAAAGGGGGTCTTCACGTAAGCGGGCAAAATCTGATTCACCAAGAGCGTCAAGGTTTAAAACGGGCTTCTTTGGGATCTCTTTGGGCTTCTTGAAATTTGGGGAATCAAGGTCAATCTCTACGGGCTCATCTGAAGGGGGCACCCGATCACGCTTCTTTGAGTTTGAGCTCGAATCATTCTCACGAGCAGGGGACTTCTGGTCACCATCGATATGAACGGGCTCAGAAGGAGGGTCAGGGAAAGTAACTTTCTTGGCTTTCGCGCTTTAATCTTGTGCATGAGGGACCCGAAATCACAACCCGACATCTTAGCTGCATGAAGGGAAAAGATATGGTTAGAACCTGAAAAGAAACTATAAAAAGCAACAATCAAAAGAGAAAATCAGGAAAGACAATCACCGAGCTTATTTTGTACTTGAGTAACCGTTCGAGCACGAGCAAACGGGTTACAGGGAATAACTCGCTTAGGCATCCAACTAACTAATGCTTCTAAAATCTTAACGCTCTCAATATCATATGCGCTGAGCGACCTCTGATATCTATAGTGTATGGATTCACGATCATAGTAGGAATGTGACCACCCGATGGGAAATTTCACCGAAATGACATTTCCTTGAGCGTCCGCAGCCCCAACCATATCACGAGCTTTATCATTAATGGGAACGACCCAGAGAAATGCGTGTCTCCAAGGCTTGACAGACTCACAAAAAGGCTTGAGTAATTCGACCGTGCCTTTGCGACGCTTCAACGACACCTGTAACACCCCCCTTTTACTATTACAACTAAATAGACAATTATCAGAGTCACCTCGAAGGGCGCTACATTTTTCACCATTTTAAAGAAAAACACCATTTATTCCAAAAAAAAAATCTCCAAAATAATTTATATAAAAGAAATCACCAAGCAGCGGAAATATTAACCAGTTTAAACATCTCCAGAATTAACAATTAAAGACATCTCCAAAATTAATTAAAACAATTTCCAATAACTAAAATAATAGTTCAAAACGATAACTAACGACTCCCCGGTGCTACATATCAGAGCTGACACAGACCCAAACGAGAGAGGAAGCAAAACCTAGCAATTCCTCCACGAGCACTAGCGATCACCTGCAGCGTTGCCGCATGAGAGCAACATCCCAAGCAGAAGGGGTGAGTCTAACAGAGGTAATAAGCAGATGATAAAAATATGCTAGCATCAGGTAACTACAGCAACACAATACAATTACACCATATCACAGCACCAGATACCAAAGGAAAAGTCCATTTGACAGTGAACCACCAAAATTATAACATTCATAGACAATGGGATGATATGCAACCCCTCCAGTGGGCATATGCATGCGGTACCGATCACCAAAATGAGCCACGACGGGCATATCACCAATAAACACCAGAGGCAGAGCCTATATCACCAAAACATGCATATGACAATGCGACACCATGATTATGCACCAACTCACCATAACAAGTATTTAAAATAAATACTATATCACCAGAATCAAAACAAATGATTTCACCAAAAATAGCACCAAGTTGTAGCATCACAGCTACCACTAAACTCTCCTGAGCATACCAGCACCGCACCTGAAATATTAACACCAGACGGCTCCACAACGCGGACATAACGCACGCACACCACGCACAAGACTGGCGCACAGCACCTAGGCACATCGCACCTACTTCAGCGAATTAATTAAAATAGCAAACGACATCGGATTTCAACAAATAAATACTTGTTGGAAAGCCCTATGGGACTGGTTATCATCCCTAAGTTCAGTTTTTGAAGGAGAGTGTCCAATAGGTACAGTTTTCGAAAAGCACACAGGCTAGTTGCAAAAGAGGACAGTTTCTGTCCTTCAAATTCAAGCAATTCCAAAGTGACCAAAACTCAATCAAATTGCATGAAACTTGTGCATAAACTGGGGCAAATTTTGTCTAGTTTTCAAAGAAATTGGATTCGTTCGAAAAGGAGTTCTTTTGAAAACGTGGTAACCAAAACACTGACCCTGTGTCCAGATTGTTTCCAGAATCTTACTCTAACTTGTGGAATTCATATCTCGAGCTACGCAACTCTAAACGCACCCAAACCAGTGCCAAATTAACAAGCATTAAGTCTATTTTCCAGAAAAATAAACCACATAATTTTTCGGTCAATACAACGTTCCCAGTCACCGAAATACCGAATCTATACCCAAATCGTTTCCAGAATTTTAACCTAACTTGTATCGCCTATAACTCGAGCTATACAACTCCGAATTTAACGAAAGCAGTGCCAAAACGACC
Source organism: Astragalus glycyphyllos (assembly GCA_963573325.1). Taxonomy (NCBI): domain Eukaryota; kingdom Viridiplantae; phylum Streptophyta; class Magnoliopsida; order Fabales; family Fabaceae; genus Astragalus; species Astragalus glycyphyllos. Next base: position 12,435,095 of record OY754314.1, on the reverse strand, counting down.
GGCGTTAAGTCTATTTTCAAAAACAATCAACCTCATAATTTTTGGATCAACCAAACAGCGCCAGTTTTAGAAAAACCGAACCTGTGTCCAGAATCGCTAAATTGCCAAACACCAAACCCTAACGGCAACGACACCGCAACCACCACAACAAAAACGACAATTCGACAACGCGACAACACAATCAACCACGCACAGCAACAACAAAAACACGAACAATAACAACACCATCATCGTGATACAACAATCACGCAACAACAAATAACGAAACAAATCACAATAACGTGCAATAATCATCAAAGCACCAATCTCAACGAAAACACGATATGCAACAACACGAACAATTCAACAAAACCCTAGACTACCCACACATAATTATCATCAACCCATTATCAAGGTTAAGCCCACCCTTACCTCGAATAACGTAAGCTCCGGAACACGACGAACGAGACACGAACAAAACCACAGCAACACGAACGATCCCCTTTTGAAATTCTTCGCGAAACCCTCATCTTCTCTCCCTCTTTGCGCCGCGTGCTCTCTCTCTCACTCTCACTTTCGTTTTTCTTTTGCTTGCTGCGAATGAGGGTTTGGCTTAAACCCCCAGGGTTTAAGTTGAGGGCTCAGTAAACACTGGGCTCTCTACGTCACCACCTCCTTTACTCGTTTCACCTCCTACGCATATAAAATATTAACCTTTTAATTTATCTATATCCCGCCTCCAAATTATTTTAATAATTCAATCAACTATTTTAATTAAATTATTTCCGGGGTGTTACAACCCTCCCCCACTTAGAATCTTTCGTCCTCGAAAACATACCTGATTCAAACAGCTTCGGATAGGACTCTCGCATCTTGCTCTCCAACTCCCATGTCATGCTTTCACCAGCAGCTCCTAACCAGACCACTTTCACCAGGTTTATCTCTTTGCCACGTAAAGTCTTCACTTCACGATCTTCAATTCGCACAGGCATTGTCTCCACAGTGAGATTATCCCGCACATGCACATCATCCATCGGAATCACATGGGACGGATCCGAAATATACTTCCGAAGTTGCGACACATGAAATACATCGTGCAAATTCGAAAGATTAGGCGGCAAGGCCACCCTATAAGCAACATTACCAATTCTCTCAGTGATCTGATACAGTCCAATGAAACGAGGAGTCAACTTCTTTGTCTTCAATGCACGCCCAACACCAGCCATAGGCGTGACTCTCAAAAACACATGATCACCAGCTTGGAATTCTAAATCCTTCCTTCTCTTATCATGATAGCTCTTCTGTCTACTCTGCGACGCTTTCATTTTCTCACGGATCAATTTCACCTTTTCAGTAGTCTCTCGAACAACCTCGGGTCCAAGAACAATACTCTCCCCAGATTCATGCCAACACAACGGAGTCCTACATCTCCGACCATACAATGCCTCGAACGGTGCCATCCCGATGCTAGAATGGTAACTATTGTTGTAAGTAAACTCGATCAACGGAAGGTGAGTATCCCACGCACCTCCCTCCTCAAGAACACAAGATCTCAACAAGTCTTCCAACGACTGAATGGTCCTCTCTGTCTGCCCATCAGTTTGAGGATGATAAGCTGAACTCAACCTCAATTTAGAACCCAACGCTTCTTGCAAACTCTTCCAGAAATCAGAAGTGAACCTAGGATCTCTGTCAGACACAATGCACAAAGGAACACCATGCAACTTCACAATCACCTGAATGTAAATCTCTGCCAATCTCGACACCGGATACGTGATATTGATAGGAATAAAATGAGCAGACTTCGTCACTCTATCCACAATCACCCAAATCGAATCGTGCCCCCTCACAGTATTAGGTAACCCTATCACGAAATCCATAGAAATACTATCCCACTTCCATTCCGGAATCTCCAACGGTTGCATCAACCCAGCAGGCTTCTGATGCTCAACCTTCGATTTCTGACAAGTCAAGCAGGAATACACAAACTGCGCCACATCACGCTTCATACCAGGCCACCAAAACATCTTCTTCAGATCCTGATACATCTTTGTAGCTCCCGGATGGATACTCAACTTACTCCTATGACCTTCTTCTAAAATTGCTCTTTTCATCTCCTCATCATCAGGAATGCAGATTCTTCCACGGTACTTCAATACATTCTGCGCATCCAACTCAAAGCCTTTATTCTCGGATCGACCAATCCCAACCATCAGGTCAACTAATTTAACATCTAACTTCTGAGCTTCTCGAATGCTAGCCATGAATTCATTATCAATCTTCAACATCCCCAATCTGACACTCTGAGGCGTCACTTCACAAACCAAACTCATATCCCTGAACTGCTCAATTAATTCGAGTTCTCTAACCATCATTGCTGACATATGCAACGTCTTTCGACTTAAAGCGTCAGCTACCACATTAGCCTTTCCCGGATGATAGTTCAAGCTAAAGTCATAGTCTTTCAGCAACTCCAACCATCTGCGCTGTCTCATATTCAACTCTTTCTGATCAAACAGATACTGCAAACCCTTATGATCACTGAACACCTCAAACCTCGAACCATACAGATAATGTCTCCAAATTTTCAACGCGAACACAACTGCAGCAAGTTCTAAATCATGGGTAGGGTAGTTCTTCTCATGAGTCCTCAACTGTCTCGACGCATAGGCAACTACCTTACCATTCTGCATAAGCACACCTCCCAACCCCATCTTGGAAGCATCACAATACGCCACAAACGACTCTTCCGGATTAGGCAACGTCAGAACAGGAGACGTCGTCAACCTCTTCTTCAATTCTTTGAAGCTCTCTTCACAACAGTCATCCCAGATGAAAGCTTTACCCTTGCAAGTCAACTGAGTCAACGGAAGTGCCAACTTCGAAAATCCTTCTATAAACCTCCTATAGTAACCTGCCAGACCCAGAAAACTTCTAATCTCAGTAACTGACTTCGGAGACTCCCATTGTAACACGGCATCAACCTTAGACGGATCCACGGCAATTCCATTCCCCGAAATAACATGACCCAGAAAGCTAACCTCCTTCAACCAAAACTCACACTTAGACAGCTTCGCATATAATTTCCTGTCCCTCAGAATTTCCAATACCAATCTCAGATGTTCTGCATGCTCCTCTTCTGACTTAGAATAAATTAGGATGTCGTCAATGAATACCACCACAAACCGATCCAGATACTCACGAAAGATACGATTCATGTACTCCATGAACACTCCCGGCGCATTAGTCACACCGAAAGGCATCACGGAATACTCATAATGCCCATAACGGGTTCTGAAAGCTGTCTTCTGAATGTCTTCGTCTTTCACCTTGATCTGATGATAACCCGATCTCAAATCTATTTTACTGAACACCTGAGCACCCACCAACTGATCCATTAAGTCATCAATCCTCGGAAGCGGATACTTGTTCTTAATAGTCACCTTATTCAGCTGCCGATAGTCTACGCACAACCTCATACTACCATCTTTCTTTTTCACCAACAACACTGGAGCTCCCCACGGCGACACACTTGGCCTCACAAATTTCTTTTCAAGCAGATCCTCGAGTTGCTTCTTCAGTTCTGACAATTCAGATGCAGACATTCTATACGGTGCCATAGACACAGGTTTAGTATCAGGTACCAGATCAATAGCAAACTCAACCTCTCTCTCTGGTGGTACATCCGGAATCTCGTCGAGAAAAACCTCAGAAAACTCTCGCACCACCTGCAACTCATCAACCTTCGCTTGGCTCTCAGCAGACAATGACGCCATTAATGAAAACAACTGGACGTCTTCCCTCATTACCCTATGCAACTGACCAGCAAACAACAAACCAGACTCTTCCTCTTCAGGAGAAAAGAAACTCACAGACCTTTCATGACAGTTGATATGAACATGGTTATCAACTAACCAGTCCATACCTAGAATAACATCCATTCCGCTCAGCGGCAAACAAATCAAGTCAACGAGAAAATCATTACCGAATATCGATAAAGGGCATTTAGCACAAACAACCGAGGTAGTCACCGAACCCTTAGCCGGAGTATCGATAACCATCCCCCTCAACATAGGAGATAAAACAAGATCTAATTTCTCAACACATGCAGTAGCAATAAAACAATGGGTAGCACCAGTATCAATAATAGCAATGAGAGGAGAATTATTAATATAGCATGTACCTCTGATCTCATTCACTGCATCTGACCCCGCCAGAGCGAACACCTTCCCAACGGACCTTTCTTTCTTCGGTTTAGGACATTGAGTGCTGATATGACCACCCTCACCACTGTTGTAGCATAACACATCCTTTCGATCACAGCTAGACGCCATATGACCCTCTTTACCACACTTGTAGCACTTCTTCACATCACCTGGACAGTCAGGACGCTTATGACCGGGTTTACCACACTTGTAACATACCACACTAGCAGCAGCATCTCCCCCACTAGGTCTCTTACCCACAGCAGTTCTCTGATTGCCCTTACCAGCTGGAACCTCATACGGCTTCCCACGACTCGAGAAATTCTTCTGCCTATCCCTCATGACTCTAGAATGAGCATTACTGTCTTCCTCGAAGATTCTGCAGCTGTCAATCAACTCCGAGAACACCCGAATTTTCTGATACCCTATCGCCTTCTTGATATCAGCCCGCAACCCATTTTCAAACTTGATGCATTTGGAGAATTCAGCACCAGCCTCACCATAATGTGGATAGAACTTCGCCAATTCAATGAACTTGGCAGCATACTCAGTCACCGACATATTACCCTGCTTCAGCTCCAGAAACTCAATCTCTTTCTTCCCACGGACATCTTCAGGATAATACTTTCTCAGAAATTCTCTGCTGAACACAGCCCAAGTGACCTCTTCATTCACAGTCGCCAACCTCTGCCTCACCTCCAACCACCAGTCATCAGCCTCCTCTGCCAGCATATGAGTACCATACCTGACTTTCTGCGCCTCAGAGCAATCCATAACACGAAAGATTCTCTCCATCTCTTTCAGCCACGCCAAAGCACCATCAGGGTTATACTTGCCCTTAAAGGTAGGAGGATTCTCCCTCTGAAACGTAGCCAAACTGCGCGACCCAGCATCACCAGCAGCACCTGGGTTATTCTCCACAGCTTGAGCCACAGCCTGCAAAGCAGCAGCGAGTGCAGCATCGTTCCGTCCTGCCATCTCAACCTAACACTGCAACAGAAACTATAATCAGAAACGAGTAACAATTACCCAAGTGTTACTCGACTCGACGACTCGACAACTTGGCCGGACAGACCGAACTGCTCTGATACCACTAATGTAACACCCCCCTTTTACTATTACAACTAAATAGACAATTATCAGAGTCACCTCGAAGGGCGCTACATTTTTCACCATTTTAAAGAAAAACACCATTTATTCCAAAAAAAAAATCTCCAAAATAATTTATATAAAAGAAATCACCAAGCAGCGGAAATATTAACCAGTTTAAACATCTCCAGAATTAACAATTAAAGACATCTCCAAAATTAATTAAAACAATTTCCAATAACTAAAATAATAGTTCAAAACGATAACTAACGACTCCCCGGTGCTACATATCAGAGCTGACACAGACCCAAACGAGAGAGGAAGCAAAACCTAGCAATTCCTCCACGAGCACTAGCGATCACCTGCAGCGTTGCCGCATGAGAGCAACATTCCAAGCAGAAGGGGTGAGTCTATCAGAGGTAATAAGCAGATGATAAAAATATGCTAGCATCAGGTAACTACAGCAACACAATACAATTACACCATATCACAGCACCAGATACCAAAGGAAAAGTCCATTTGACAGTGAACCACCAAAATTATAACATTCATAGACAATGGGATGATATGCAACCCCTCCAGTGGGCATATGCATGCGGTACCGATCACCAAAATGAGCCACGACGGGCATATCACCAATAAACACCAGAGGCAGAGCCTATATCACCAAAACATGCATATGACAATGCGACACCATGATTATGCACCAACTCACCATAACAAGTATTTAAAATAAATACTATATCACCAGAATCAAAACAAATGATTTCACCAAAAATAGCACCAAGTTGTAGCATCACAGCTACCACTAAACTCTCCTGAGCATACCAGCACCGCACCTGAAATATTAACACCAGACGGCTCCACAACGCGGACATAACGCACGCACACTACGCACAAGACTGGCGCACAGCACCTAGGCACATCGCACCTACTTCAGCGAATTAATTAAAATAGCAAACGACATCGGATTTCAACAAATAAATACTTGTTGGAAAGCCCTATGGGTCTGGTTATCATCCCTAAGTTCAGTTTTTGAAGGAGAGTGTCCAATAGGTACAGTTTTCGAAAAGCACACAGGCTAGTTGCAAAAGAGGACAGTTTCTGTCCTTCAAATTCAAGCAATTCCAAAGTGACCAAAACTCAATCAAATTGCATGAAACTTGTGCATAAACTGGGGCAAATTTTGTCTAGTTTTCAAAGAAATTGGATTCGTTCGAAAAGGAGTTCTTTTGAAAACGTGGTAACCAAAACACTGACCCTGTGTCCAGATTGTTTCCAGAATCTTACTCTAACTTGTGGAATTCATATCTCGAGCTACGCAACTCTAAACGCACCCAAACCAGTGCCAAATTAACAAGCATTAAGTCTATTTTCCAGAAAAATAAACCACATAATTTTTCGGTCAATACAACGTTCCCAGTCACCGAAATACCGAATCTATACCCAAATCGTTTCCAGAATTTTAACCTAACTTGTATCGCCTATAACTCGAGCTATACAACTCCGAATTTAACGAAACCAGTGCCAAAACGACCGGCGTTAAGTCTATTTTCAAAAACAATCAACCTCATAATTTTTGGATCAACCAAACAGCGCCAGTTTTAGAAAAACCGAACCTGTGTCCAGAATCGCTAAATTGCCAAACACCAAACCCTAACGGCAACGACACCGCAACCACCACAACAAAAACGACAATTCGACAACGCGACAACACAATCAACCACGCACAGCAACAACAAAAACACGAACAATAACAACACCATCATCGTGATACAACAATCACGCAACAACAAATAACGAAACAAATCACAATAACGTGCAATAATCATCAAAGCACCAATCTCAACGAAAACACGATATGCAACAACACGAACAATTCAACAAAACCCTAGACTACCCACACATAATTATCATCAACCCATTATCAAGGTTAAGCCCACCCTTACCTCGAATAACGTAAGCTCCGGAACACGACGAACGAGACACGAACAAAACCACAGCAACACGAACGATCCCCTTTTGAAATTCTTCGCGAAACCCTCCTCTTCTCTCCCTCTTTGCGCCGCGTGCTCTCTCTCTCACTCTCACTTTCGTTTTTCTTTTGCTTGCTGCGAATGAGGGTTTGGCTTAAACCCCCAGGGTTTAAGTTGAGGGCTCAGTAAACACTGGGCTCTCTACGTCACCACCTCCTTTACTCGTTTCACCTCCTACGCATATAAAATATTAACCTTTTAATTTATCTATATCCCGCCTCCAAATTATTTTAATAATTCAATCAACTATTTTAATTAAATTATTTCCGGGGTGTTACAACACCTGTTCCCATCGACGGGGCTCGCTCTTTAACTCCACAGTGCGGTTAACATCAAAAAAAGAAAAGCACAGTCGATAGTTGATATCACGACCAATGGCGCCCATCACGTTCTCAAACTTCCTTATGAGGGCCCATGCGTTAAAATGAAGTTGGGAAGGGGCGATCCCGAGAGCCCTTAGAATACGACGTTGAAAGAAAGTAAAGGGAGGGCGCACCCTCAGATCCCGAAGGACTTTGGTATACATCGTGAACTTCAAAGAATTTGGAATCATGGCCACATGTTCTTCAGGAGGAACTCCCTCGGTTCGCCACTCTTGGTCGCCATAGCCGACCAACTCATCAAAATAGCGAGTGATGTCATCACTAGGAGAAAAGGTCGATGATGTTGACAGAATAGAGTTTGAAATCCAGGAGCGATCTTCCCCATATATACCCCTCCAGTCGTACTCTTCGGGCAGGGTTGCGTTTTGAGGAACGGGTGGAGGCGGCGGATAAGAACGTCTCTCAAACGGAGGAACATCAGCACGAGGACACTAGAAGGTCTCAGAATCAGTAGACGAAGAGGAAAAGCCGGATAAGGACGAGTTTGAAGAGGAAGAGCGGGGTCTAGAAAGATCTTCCAAACGAGCAACACACTCGGCCGTATTTGAAGAAGGACGGCCGGAGATCCTAGCGGTTTTCTTAGTTCGCGCCAGCGCGAAAATTGAAAGGAGAGGGAAGGTCAGGATCACCAAGATCGATGATACTCAGAAGGGGGCGACAAGATCGACCCCGGGCCTGACACCCCCTCCTCGCCCTAAGCGAAAGTTTACGAAGACTTAAAAGCGGTTAAAAGTATGAAGACGTACCTTGATGAAGAATATTGAGGAATTAGATCGATCACAAGGAGAAACTTTGCTCGTCTTCAGATATGTAAATTGCTCGCCTTGAGAAACGTAAATCGAAAGGAAGAAAAATGGAAATCAGAGGGCAACATATTTATAAGACTCGAAGGCAGAAGACAAAGCAATACAATGATTCACCTACACGCGCCTCGAAAACTGAAACGTCATCATGACAAAAGCAGCCACTTTTCGAGATTCGAGGCACCATTGATGAATTTTTCGGGAACTAAGAAATGTCACTTCATGTCAGGCGCCACGTGTTCGAAAGGCACGGTCGAACAGAAAGTATCCCCGCGCAATGGGTTAAAACGCGAGAATCCTAACAAGCCTACGCTCGTCCAAGCACGATCTGGGCTTGGGGGGCAACTGTTCTAGAGTGGGTCGAAGATCAATCTAGGCCTCACGCAGAAAAACGGCCCATTAAGGATGACAAAGAGCATAGACCGAAATGAATGGCTCTGATCGGTCCGTACAACGATCTAACGGCCATAGGCAACTTCCAAACACTATATAAGCATTCACTGCGTCATTGTCAGGTACACACTATTGACTAGTAATATTACTCTGCTCGTTCGCTCCTGACTTGGGCGTTGGAGTGTAATCGCAGGTACACCCGCCCACCATCATCAGCTTGGAGAGCGACCAGCGGAGCGAGCATAAAAGACTTGGACCTTAGTAGATTTACCGCAAAGCAACCTCAGGTACAGATCACACACACATATATATATATATATATATATATATATATATATATATATATATATATAAATAATTGAGTACAAAGGGTATCCAAACTATATAGATAGGATTAGTCGTTTGGTTGGAGTACCAATTGTACTCCATTCAATATAATTGTTTGCTTATCTAAAAAAAATCATTAATGATGCACTCCAACTCATTTATTTTATTGCATGGCCTATTTTTTTCCTCCATGAATATCAAATTAAAGATTTTATTTATAAAAAATGCCAAACTTGCGCATAATCTAGGGGCGAAGTTGTTGGCAAACATAATATATGAAAAAGCTAAATTACACTTTCGTCTCAAAGTTTTTCAATTTGATAATAATGGTCCGTTAAAATGTATAGGTGAATATATATGGTCCTCCTAAAATCCAAATATTTTCCCAATAGCACTTTTGGTCATCCAAATTAATAAACTTTTTGCACTTTTGTCCTTCATTTTTCCCAAGTCGGTGACTTTTATGAATTAAAAGTGCAAAAAACAAATGAATTTTATAAAGCAAAAGTGTAATTAAAAAATAAGGACCAAAATCGTAATATTTATTGTAAAAAAGTCTTAATATTTGGATCTTTTGAGGACTATAAGTCGTTAAAAAATTAGGGAGATTATTTTCGCCAAACTAGCGAAAACATGGGGCACGGACATTTTTAGTGTAGATGGTTTTGTTTTGTTTTGACGGCGACCATAAAAGAATACAAACTATGAAATTTTATGTTGACCCAAAAAAACTATGAAGCTGTAAAAAAAAACACTGCAATTTTTGACAAATTATAAAACAGCAAGTGGACAAAGAAAAGGGGAAAGTGGAGAAAACATGGAGATAAGGAAGGGAGAAGGAAAGTGAAAACCTGAAAAACTGTTGCCTCACGTGTTGGTGGACCAGGACCAGTCAATGTTCCAAGTAATGGCAAATATATGAATGATGCTGAAAGAAAAGAAAAAAGAAACAAAACATATACGCACGCACGTGAAGCATGTAAGAATGAAATATCCTCATCAACATCAACCGTGCAATGCCTCCAAGCGCGTTCATCGATATTTCCATGTTTCTTAAATTTGAGGCCATTACTCATTATTGGTGTACAGAGACTATATATTATACTAAATTGTTATAGAAAATATTAATGCAAAACTGTCCCTGCATATTTTACTTGTGGAAATAAATAGTTTCAGGTTATGACCAAATGGATTTATTGTCTTTTTTTATGAATGTTGTATAGACTTGTTAGAGTGCCTCTGTAGTCTGTAGTCTCTAGAACATAGCTATAATCTGGTGTTTTACGATTAGCGATTATGAATGAACCTAATAAATCTTAGAGATTTAGTGCGCAAATCTTATTTGGTACCTTGTACGCAATAAATTGTCACTAAATTTAAAAGTGAATTTATTTAACACTCATCCACAGTCGAGTTTTTCGTGCATTATTTACAATGTATAACAACACAACTTGTTTGTGGATAAATGTTTTACCCTGTCTACTTGGTACTTTTACCCACAATTGTTTGAGTGTGAGATAGGCCATTTTTGTTATAGTGACAATATTTTTATAGGGTTAAATATGTTTTTGTCCCTACTTTTATATCGAGTTTTATTTTTAGTCTTTATAAAATTCTTTGGGCACTTTTGGTCCTTACTTTATTTTCCGTTAGCACTTTTAGTCCTTGCCGTTAGTGAAAACTAACAGTGCTGATGTGGCATTGCCTACGTGGCTATTTTTAATACTATGTCACCCACATGACATTGCCAACTAAGCCAAATAAGTTGTCTATGCTGGAAAATAATTAACAGACTAAAATAACAAAAAATAAATAACAGAAATTAAAGACAAATCTAGAAACCTAATTCCTCTTCCCCTTCTTCTCCACGGCCTCTGAAAATCAAAGACGTAACCCCTTCCTCTTTTCTGAAAATCCCTTCCTCTTCTCTGAAAATCAAAGACAAAAATTAAAAAATAGATATTAAAGACAAATATGGAAATCCCTAATTCCTCTTCTCTTCTTCTCCATCCTCCAACTCTATAATCCCTTCACTAAAGATTCCGTTTTGCCCCCAAATGTTTTCAATCTTTGTTGAAATTTCCATTGATTATTCTTTTTCTTCAACGAATCTGTTCTAACTTGTAGTTTTGAAATCGGCCTTGAACGAAACGTAAAACGATGGTATGAATCTGTTCTTGTTCTTGAACTCGCAGTTTGAAACTGAACTTGAACGAATATGTTCTTGTTCTTGTTCAAACCGAACTTGAACTGAACTCAAACGCACAACCCAGAAATTCGAACCGAATTTGTTATTGTTTGAATCTGATATTGTTCTTGTAGTTTTGAAACAATTCGAAACTGTAGTTTCAAATCAATAATTGTTACTTTTTGAATCTGTAAACTTTCTGATCTGGGTTTTGAGGAATGAAGAGAGTGAGAGGAAGAAGAGGAAGGAAGAACGAAGGAGGAACAAAGAAGGAGGTTGGATCTTGATCTGTAACTTTTTTTGAAGAAGAACAACAATCTGGGTTTGATTGTAAATTTGGTTTTTTAGTTTTTGGTTTTAAAATTTTTAAGTTTTTTGTTTTGTTAATTTGTTGATTGCCTATTAATACGTGGCAATAAAATATTACCTGGAATTTATAGCAATGTGCTAGCACATTAAAAATTGCCACATAGGCAGTGCCACGTCAGGGCCGTTAGTGGAATTTGACAGTAAGGACTAAAAGTGCAAACGGAAAATAAAGTAGGGACCAAAAGTGTCAAAAAAATTTTACAGGGACTAAAAACAAAACTTGCTATAAAAATAGGGACTAAAAACATATTTAACCCTTTTTTTATATAAAGTTTTAAGTATCTTTAATACTCAATATTAATACAACATTTGGTCTTTTTATTCTTATGGTGTTATTAGTGTACAGTTTCTACTGATTTTACTGGTGACCAATCTACGCAGGGGAACTTGGCTGATCACGTGAATACCCGACTTTGTCGTTCCGTGAGATTCTCTTCTCCCAACAGAGTTTTTGCCAACCCTAAAATTCGAATCCGATACCTTAGGATAGTATCTGAGCTCAGTTACTATTCAGACCAATCTTTGTTGTTACAACATTTGGTCTTCTAAAGTAAAATATCTGAATCAAAGCTGTGTTATTGCAAATAAATAATAAGAGACGAGAGAATTTAAAGCTGCTGCAATGTTTGGTTGGAAGTTAGTACAAAGGAGTCATAGTTTTAGTTACACTTTCCGATCTAGCTACTTGTCATGTGTTGGAGTGACCGATAATTAGTTTGGCTTCTGCTGCTGGTATGGGCATGTACATGTATATTGGTCTGGTTGGTTTTGGTACAAACCCTGCAAAAGCCTGTGTGTGTCCACAATGTGTGTTCCAAACAGATAGGATGATAAACAATGTTATCTAAATATTAAGCTGTTTGAACCATTGAACTTGAGAACTCACCGACAATGTAGTCCATTATTATTTAAGATAATTAATGATGAAAATGTTTATGTTTCCCAACAGAATGAGTGGTTTTCTTGTTTTGTCTATGTACATGGAAGGTAAATAGTTTTTTCTTTGTTTCCAAATGCTCTATTTCATTAAGTGTTGTATAGTTCAGGAGAAAGGAGGCAAGAATAATTTGGAGGATCGGGAGGTAAGTAAAGTCTGATTCATTAAGTGTTGTATAGTTGCCCTTTTGATATAATCAAATTTACAACCAGAATGAGAGAAGTAAAACATTAAATACACAATTTATATGCGTTTACACGGAATTACCAATCAAAATACAATAGCTATTGTTAAAACGAATATTTAACGCCTAATAACCTTCGCACCAACCACATTGTGTCTATACTATGTTTAGGAACGACCAAATAAGAGGGTAGGCCTAAAACAATACGGGATCTTATATAATTATTTTTAACTATTATATGGCTTTATATGCGAAGTGAAACCCAACATGCATCTATTTTTAGTTTAGTGAGAGATGAAAAGCTAGGGTCGGCCCTGGCTATGTCGACTTGACTTCTCCCAATTTTCTTGAGTTCGGCTCCAATGACCCGCAATATTATAATACACTGTTGAATGGAAAATCAAGGCCCGTTCGAGATGGTTGCTAGTTTCTAAATTTTTGTTTTCAAATATAGACTTGAAAACAAAACACTTTTGCTAAAAGAGGAGCCAAAATTATTTTTCACCCATCTTCATAACACTATTGACCAGTTTTAAAAACAATAAAAGAAGGATTTTGGAATTGAGTTTTAAGTCATTAAAAAATGACTATTCTATCGTACTTTATTATTAAAATTATTAGTATAGTATTGCATTAGTTTTTGACGCGTGGCACCCACACATTGGATGGTGGCGCGGAAAATCGGTTCACGCAGCAAAATATGTGGTAAGTCAATGCCATGTGGCAATGGAACTAATGGTAAATTACTATCATAATTTAATAAAATTATTATTATTGTTGTTATTATTATTATTATTATTATTATTATTATTATTTAGAATTAGTGTTATAGTTGTTTAGATGTTTAAACGACAAGTCAATGCCACATTACAATGTTGATGTGTAGGTCAACACATCACATGACAATGTTGACATCACATTCAATGTCATGTGTTGTTGTTGACTTGTGAAGTCAATGACACGTGGCATACTAAGCTTATGTGGCAGTGATAATGTCTACCATATCGACATATTTTGTAACGGGGCCTGACAGAGATGGACGAAAGACAATGCCAAACATCAATGTCACATTGTAATGCTGACTTCGCCAGCCAATTACGTGTAGCAATGCTGATATGGAAAGTTATTTAGATGTGGCATACTAGGCAATAATGATGTGTTTTGCGTCAACATTTTTTTAACGAAACACGACGGAGGGGGACGAAAATCGTGTGTCACATGTAGTGCTACATAAAAGTGTGTATATTACAATTAGATACCAAGTGGCAGTCCTGAGTAAGATGGGGCATACTTAGTAGTATATCTATCAATGATGATCACATTAGTATTTTTTGTAACATGATCTCATTAGTATTTTTTTGTAACAGGGCATGATAGAAAGACACGAAAAGTAAGTGCTGCAAGTCAATGCTACGTGATTGTTCTAACATCAGAAATTAATGTCATGCAGCAATGCTGGCGTGGAAACTCAATGACACCTAGCATACCCTATGTGGCAATGATAATATTTGCAACATCAGAATTTTTACAATAGAGCATGACTGTGAGGGGCGAAATGTCAATGCTACTTCTGATGCTGACACCCATGTCAATACGATATGGAAAAGTTAACGTGGAAAGTCAATGACACGTGGCCTGCTATAAGTTCAAGCGACTGCGATGATGTATCCCACGTCACTATTTTTGATAAGATTTTTTTTGGAGGGACTTAATTCATGACACCTCATATTTGCATGGACAAAAACCATATGTAAGCCTTATTAATATTGTTAAATTATAAAGTTGTAAATTATTACTGTTATAACTATTATTTTATAGCTTACTGTTATTATTATTTTCTAGAAGGAGTGTTGCAATTACTAACTTTTAAAAGGGAAATTATAATGTCGATAACCATTGCAACAGTTTTTTAAATCTGAAAACCATAAATATGGAACGTAAACGTAAAATGGATCTTATGAGAGTAAAACTTTTTTTTTGACTCATGTCAGATTCTACTATTGGATTGGATGTAGCAGTGGACTCTGAGTCATTTAGCGAATTATGGGTCTTGGACACAATCGATTTGAAATTACCGTCTTCATCTGACTCATCAACCCCAAAGCTTCCCTAAAATTCTCATGTCAGATGCTACTACTGAGTTAGAAATAGCATATGGCATTGAGGCATTTAACGAATCTAGTCTGGTAGTAGGAGGTTGAGTGGATGATGAACCAATAGAATCACTCCGAAGACAACTAGTAGCATGCATATCCATGATTACATTTGCATTAGAGTAACTAATTAAAGTTTCAATATTACCAGCAGTAATAGTAGCAGCGGTGGAAGCAAACTTTTGAATGGAGTCTAGATATGCCTTATGCATATGCATTTCTGCAGTTGACACTTTCTTATTAACTGTGAAGCGGAAGAGTCTTGGACAAATTGGACAAAGGACAATTCTTCATTAGATTGCATGCTCGCGTTGTTAACCTCATTTGGTGAAGATTCCCCTTACTTCCTATTCACACCTAAATGTTCTTGCACATTCATAGGTGGAGCTTGGTGAGAATTAGTTGGCTTAGCAAACCCCATTAAAGGATTAGGACCCAAAGCATCCCAAGAAACATTATTGACGCCTTTGAAAGCTTCCTTATTCACAGAAATACTTATTACAAAACTCGCTTTGGTTGAGCAACATCTTCTGGGATCTTTTGTTCTTTAATATTT
Source organism: Astragalus glycyphyllos (assembly GCA_963573325.1). Classification (NCBI taxonomy): domain Eukaryota; kingdom Viridiplantae; phylum Streptophyta; class Magnoliopsida; order Fabales; family Fabaceae; genus Astragalus; species Astragalus glycyphyllos. The sequence goes on along the minus strand of OY754314.1, from coordinate 12,419,493 downwards.
TCCATGTGTGAGTGTATCCTTTTCTTAAAATTGCCAATTGAGTGACCAATAGTCATGCAGTTCATACAGAAGGAAGGCAAATTTTCATACTCAATAGCCACAAAGAAAGCATAGCCTGATCTCTCCACTAGAATCTGATTTCTAATCTTTGATTTCAAATCAATATCAACCAATATGCGTGCAAAATGACTAAATGATTTGTCAAAAAAAGTTTTACTTGTTGTATCATCAAGACTAATTGGTGTGCCAATACTGTTAGCACTCGTAAAAAGAATTTTGCGCTGCCAATATTCTTGAGCAAGTACTGTAAGTCTAATCCAACATTGGGCATGCATATGTTTTATATGAAAAGGATTAAAGTCAGGCTGCCAGGCAAACAACCGAAGCAGACCTGTTAGGCAAACAACCGAAGCAGACCTGTTATGCAATATTCTTGGACTGAATTCTACGCAACATTGACAGAGGAAAAAGAAAGTTCACAATATCCTTTCCCTAAAGAAATCAGACCTCGTTTACCTGATGGCTGCCAAAGCTTCTAAAGTTTTGGAGTATCTCCTTTTGAAAGTGTTTACCTTGGATTTTGGTAAACACCGCTGGTCTCCAATTTAGTTAACTTGCAGGATCAACCAGTGAATCCTAAGACCATTTGTGCTTAGAGTTTATAGTTTATTATGATGTTCTTGAATTGTCTCGCGTTTTAACCAGCAAAAGAGGAAAGAAATAACTGATTCCTTCGCGCGAAGTTATCAAAGTACTTCAGAGAAGAAGAACTTGAACGATAAAAACAAGTAAAACGAAAGAAAAACAAATTAAAATTGCATTAAAGTTAAAGGAAATGGTGCACAAATTCATACATTGTTTCACTGACTCGTTTTTCTCTTGAATGTGGAAGTTAGAGCGTGAGAAGTAAAATATGAGTTTTTGTGACCCTTGTTTCTTCTCAGAAACTACTATTTATACTTAGTGGGAGGAGCAGAAACTGCCTCAAAAACAGTTATAAAAATGTTGGTAACTGCTCCTCTTTTCGACCAACTGCTAGCTTTTCAGCGCATAACTACTTAGTCTTCTGTCTGTCGAAGCTTGTGTCCATTTTCCTCTTTCTTGTTTTTGTTTTTCTGGAAGCTTGTCGAATCTGCCCTGAACATGATCTTTGTCGAAATCCTTTGATCTATGTCAAAGTATAAGTCAAACCCTGTTGACTATTTTAAATGAAGCCTGTCGAAATTACAGGCTAACAAATTGCCCCCCAAAACTGTCTTTTTCGATTGAGCTTAAGGCAAAGGAAGAAAAAGAGCATTTTTGAATTCAATGTCGAAATAGGTTTTACACTTGATCGGAATATCTCACCTACCTGACGTCATCACTGTTAAATGTTGTTGGCGTTATTCCTTTATTGGTGTACCACGTGGCCTTCCACGTTCTGCTTTTCAGATTAAGGATTTACTCCACAAATTGGCTGAACTTGCTGTTGATGGAGTCCTTGATGAATCTGTTAGTGACTTTGTCTTAGCTGTCCAGCCTCTTTTCGAACAACTTGCTCAAGATATACAGAAAAAGAGGGATCATGACAATCTTCTAGAGCTTGAGTCGAAACGCAAGGCAGAAGTGGCAGCACTTGTTGATGCCACTCATGCTAGCTTTGTCTCCTTGAAGACCAAGTCAGAAGCTGAGATGAAGGCTATCGAGGATTGCAATGCTGAGATCAAGACACATCAAGAGAGTATAGCCAGATTGCAGTCGAAAATTCAAGCATTGGAAGAGAAGAAAGGAACCCTTTTAGGGTCTTTGACTCCTGCAGAAAAAATTAAGGACCAGATTGACCAAGAAGCCACCAATTGCCTTAAACACTTAGAAGAACTTGAACGCTGCAATGCCACTATCGAAAAGCTAACCAAAGATGGCAATTTCCTCAACAGGAAGATCTCCAAAGCTAAGGCTTTGTTCAATGACTTGAAATCAAAAGTCATTTTGTAATAATATAGATTCATTTTCCTGTCGTAATACTTTAACCATTTTGATAATGATTTACGTTTTGCTTGTAATTCTGACAATGCTCATATGGCAATCACAATTTCTTTTGAATGCCACGTACTTACGCTTTCTTTATCTTTATTCCAGCGTTATTTTAACTTCTTGCAATGTTGGCTTATACTTTTTCAAGTATTTGCCATTTATACGCAAAATTCTTTCATCAGCGCCAATCTCTTCGACTTCATATGCGCCGTTTGAATAGACTTGTAAAATTTTGAATGGTCCTTCCCAACTTGGGGACCATTTACCAAGGACTCTATTTTTTCTATCCATAGGTAAGATAACTTTCCAAACTAAATCTCCCAAGTCGAAAGTCTTCAATTTGACTCTTTTGTTATAGGCCTTGGCCACTCTTTCTTTTTGTCTTGTGAGCATATCTAATGCACTTAGCCTATCTTCATCTAAATCAACTAATTCATCTAACATCATATTCCAATAATGATCAGATGGGATTTCAAATTGTCTTTGAATCCTAGTTGATTGGAGACAAATCTCTGCTGGCAATATTGCATCATGCCCAAAAAAACAAGTTTAAAAGGAGTACTATTGATTGACTCTTTGGGAGATGTTCGACATGCCCATAAAATTTGGTTAAGTGTCCTATGCCAATTCTTGGGTTTTTGCCCAACATGTTTTTTAATCAAACTAACAATAATTTTATTGGCTGCTTCAACTTGACCATTTGCCTGAGCATAATATGGTGTCGAACTTAACAATTTATAACCATTTTCAGCAGCAAATTCGAACATTTTCTGACCAATAAAAACTGAACCTTGATCTGTGGTGATAGTTTCAGGCACACCAAATCTATATAATATATGGTCTTGAATAAAATTAATCACTGCTTCTTGATTAACATTGTTTAAAGGAACAGCTTCCACCCATTTAGTGAAATAATCTATTCCTACTAATATGAAACGATGGCCTTTCAACGAATTTGGTTTAATTTCACCAATTATATCCAAAGCCCATCCCCTGAATGGCTAAGGTTTTACAATAGAATGCAATTCATTTGCAGGTACATGTTGTATTCCTGCATGCTTTTGACATTCTTGGCATCCTTTGGAAAACTCTATGCAATCTTTTAACATAGTCGGCCAATAGACACCTTGTCGAAATAAGAGCCATTTCATTTTATGGCCTACTTGGTGAGTTCCACAAGTTCCACTGTGAGTATTAGATATTGCCAAGTATGCCTCATTTTCACTAAGACACTTGAGTAAAACTCCTTCAGGGGTTTTCTTAAACAACTCTTCGCCCATGATCACATAACTTAAAGCTCTATACTTGGTTTTTCTATCAGTTATCCCTGTTGGATTTTCCAAGTAATTAACAATTTGTCTTCGCCAATCATCATTTGACATACTGTCAATGGCAAAAACTTCAAACACATTATCACAATAACCTTTGTCGGAAACTTCATCATTAAAATTTTCAATAAAATTTTCACTTTCACTTGGAGGTAATTGACTTAAGACTAAAGAGTAGTTCTCTGCCTCCTCCAGTTTTTTCCTTGACAAGGTTTCTTGTGTCATTGCTGTCGAAATTAACTTGTTTTTAATTTCGATTAGCTCTGTTAATTTTTCTTTAGAAACTTTATAACCAGAAGCTATTTGTGCCAGATCATTGGCCTCTTGATTTGCAATACGAGGCACATGTTGAATATCAACGGTGTCGAATTGTTTCAATAAAGTACTGGCAGCAATAAAGTAAGTAATCAAATTTTCCTTAATGCACTTGTATTCTTTCGTTAATTGTTTGATTACTAATTCAGAATCACCTCTAATTTCGACCTGTTTTGCCCCCAAGTTTAACAGAATTTCAAGTCCTGCTACTAAGGCTTCATATTCAGCCTCATTATTGGAGCAACTTTCTTTAATTTTATACTTGTATTTAGTTGGAATCCCTTTAGGTGAAATGATTAACATCCCAACACCAGACCCTTTAGGTGGAATCCCTTCAGCAATAAAAATTTGGTTATAACCAGAATATCATCAAGCATGCTTAAATATTCATAACCAGCCGCTGAATCAACCAACATTTCTGCCACAAGCATTGGGTATTGATCCTTGGGAGTAGCATTATTTAGATCTCTAAAATCTATGCAAACTCTAAGTGTACCATTTTTCTTAATTACAGGAACTATATTAGCAAGCCAATCAACATACCTGGCAGTTCTGATGAACTTGCTTTTCAATAGCCTTTCGATTTCCGCTTTGATCTTCGACATGATTTCTGGTGCAATTCTTCTTGGTGTTTGCTTCACAGGCTTCTTCTCTGGTCGAATAGGTAACTTCAACTCAACCACCTCTCTTTTCAGCCCTGGCATCTCATTGTAATCCCAAGCGAAGCAATCTTTGTATTCCTTTAGCAATTTGACAATCTGCACTCTGAAATCTTTGTTGATCTTTGCACTAATATATGTTGGTCTTCTTGTTGAACCATCTCCCAAATCAATTTCTTCTAAGGGATCTTGTGCCTGTATTTTCTTGGTCGAACCCATTGGATCTTTCTCAAATCCTAATGGTTCATCATCATAGACACCACCAAGTCTCTGTGTTTCGATCATGATTTCTTTGTTATTATCTTCTGTGGCTAAAGCAACCATTTGATGTAACTCAGCTTCTAGAATAGCTTTTTATTTGTTTTCGGCCACATAGGCCGTAATTCTTTCCCATGCATTGGGCTTTATAATCATTTCAAAGTCTATCCCAGCCAGTAGGCTTAACAAAGCCTCTTGGTCTATTCTCCTCATCAATGATTTCCCTTTCCCAAACGAAACCATAATTTGGGTGAAGACTAACAGAGGAGAAGACATTGTCTTGCTCAATGAACCCAGCATTGGAAGAAGAGCATGGAGAGATATTTGCCAATTGCTTGTCGAAGGTCTTCTTGGTGATCGTATTCACTTGAGCCTTGAAATAACTTTGGTCACCTTCAATGTTTTCAACCAACCCATCTTCTCTCCAAATAATGAGCCTTTGGTGCACAGTCGAAGGGATTGCCCCCACTCCATGTATCCATTCTCTTCCAAGTAGCAAGTTGTAGTTTTCCTTGGAGGGTACTACCAAAAACAAAGTTGGCCTTTTGACACTACCTACTGCTAATTCGACTTCAATGGCCCCAAGTGAATGGCCAGTTTTGCCTTCATAATTAGTGAGAACCACATTATGTGGCCTCAAATCAGTGTCACATTTGCCAATTCTTCTTAGCAAATGTTGAGGCATCAAATTCACACCAGCACCACCATCAACAAGGACCTTGTTGATTCCCACATTGTTGACCTTGGCTTGAATGAACAGTGGCTTGAGGTGATTCATCATGCCACAATCTGGCCTTTCAAAGACAGCATGTTGCTCTTCGATGCAGCCATTCTTCAACACATAGTAGCATATGGGTTTATATGTAGTTTCCTCGTCGAAATCTTCCTCAACATCATTAACCTCAGAAACCACATCATACTCAATTGGTAAAATTGAGATGACCCCACATAGCACGTCAAACTCTGACCCAGAATCAGCAAAGGAAGAATCTAACTCCTCTTCTAAATTAAGGTCTTCTTTTTTGAAGCCTTTCTTAATTTCAGAAAGAGGAGGAAAAATTCTCTCAGTGGCTGGTTTCCTAACCACTTCAGTCGAAGGTAAGATTACCTCTTTACCCTTCCCTTTGTTTGAGGTTGTTGCTTTACCTGTAGCAATAGCATCAGCCTTCTTTTGGCGTTGAAACCTTCGCCATTGAGTTCTTGTCATAGGATTCTTCCCTTTGTAGTTGTTACTATAGGCATACTTCTTGATTTCAATTGCCTTGTTTTGGTTAACACCACTTGTGTTACCTTCGACCAGCTTAGGTGGTCTAACTCGATGGATAGCATTGTCCCCCGTGTGGTATATGGCTTTGCTTCTCCCACCAGAATGTATCCACTTTTCGACAGGAGTACCAGAAGGAGGAACATAAGTACTCAGCTTTCCTCTTCCAGGAGTTTTGGTCGAAGTAACCATGTAGGGAATTCTCCTATCGGCAAAATCAAACTTGGGCCTTTTATCCACCCATTTACCTTTGGGCTTCATTTGAGGCTTGAACTCTTCCAATTCTTTAGCAACCTCCTTGTCAAAAACAGCACTGCACCTTGGGCACAACATGACTTCTGAGTTGCTTAGCTTGCAACGATTGAGGAAATCAACCAATTCCTCTTCAGCTTTTGGGTACACTGCTTTCACTTTGTCATCTTCTTGGCCTTCAGTGACCATTTCGACATCCATCTTTGAACTTATGGTAGTTCTCTTCATATTAGCCTTGCCAGGCACAATTTCAGAGGCTTCGACCATGTTGATGCTCACCTCAGTATACATTGCCTCAGCATCAGGCAAATGATCAGCGTCAATCTTCATTGGTGCCCTTGGTTTATCACCAAATTTTAGCCTTCCTTCATTGAGTGCCTTTTGCACCAAATCCCTGAAAAGAACACAACGAGAAGTATTATGACCCAATAAATTATGGTATTTGCAAAAACCTCTTTTTTGCTTTTGTTCTAATGGTGGTGTTTTTAGTCCCTTCGGAACCAAAATTTGACCATCCTTAACTAACAAGTCAAATATTTCGTCGCATTTAGTAACATCAAAAGTATATGTTTTTGCAACGAATTTGTCATTTTTAGGTTCGACAGGATTTTTACCATTTGAAGGTTTTAGCAATTTACAAGTATATGGAGGTCCAGGTTTTAACTCAGCAACATTGACCTCTTCTTCGACCTCCTCATAGGAAATGTCGAATTCTTGTTCTTCATCTTTAATTTCGACATAGGCAACTTTGTCTCTTTTATCATGAAACCTATTAGTTCTAGATTTCTCAGCTTTCAAACTTTCGACTTGCCTAACTCTATCAGCCAATTGAGCCATATCTCTCAAATGTTGAGTGTCTAGCTTTTTTCTGATGGAATAATCTAAACCACCAGCAGCCATTTCGACTAGCTCATGTTCAGGCACTTGAGTGAAGCACCTTGCTTTGAGAAGTCTAAACCTGTTGAGATAATCATCCACAGATTCAGCCACTTTGCGTCGAACACTGGCCAATTCTTTGAGACTAATTTTACATTGTCCCATGTAGAATTGCTCATGGAAAGCTTTCTCTAATTGGTTCCAATTAAACATGGAATGTGGGGGTAAAGTAGTGAGCCAAGTGAAAGCATTCTTTGTTAGAGAACTAGGGAAGAATTTCATCCTTAAATTCTCATTGTGGGCTAAATCTCCAGCCTCAGTTAAATAACGAGCAATATGTTCGACAGTGGATTCACTGGTTTCCCCAGCAAATTTAGTGAACTTAGGGATTTTCCAACCCCTTGGCAATTCACTTTGTAAAACATATTCAGACAAAGGAGAAACAAAATTTGGCCTATGCATACCTAAGTTAAGGCCATTTTGGGCTAAAATTGTTTCGACAAGATTAGCTATGTTATTTTGTGCTCCGAAATTATTTTGTTGTACTTGTCTGACTACTTCGTCAGCGTTTTGATTTCTATTTACCAACACTACATCAGGTGCATTTTCGACCAACCTTTGTATGGGTTGTTCGACAACTTGTGTTTGCCCCTGATTTCTAGGCAATTCAATGTTAGGCCTTTCTAAAGGGATTTCGACAGGCCTCACCGGTTGGGCTTGTGGCATTGGCTGATTTTGTACTCTGGGGGTACCAAGGAAATCAGCAATTCGACCCATTTGAGTTGCCAATGCTTGGTAACTAATATTGGTGTCACGTATCAAAGGATTGAACACTGTACCAATTTGCTGGGTTAACATATTAACCATATCATGATTAGCATCATCTATTTGTTGCCTCAAAGCCAACAAAGATGCTGTGGTTAATGAGGTTTGGGCATTTCGACCATAAATGCCCTCTGGGGAAGTATGCACATTATCTGCATATGTTGATGAGTTCACTTGTAAACCTACCATCATGGCAGTTGGCATGCCATAAGGGAAATTTCGACCAACCTTGGGCATGCTAAATGGCATGTGCCCACTAATCATATAAGGGCTAGACATTCCCATCGTTTGTGGCATAGATACCATTTCAATAGGCTGTGTGGTCACTGTGGTGGCCATTGTCGATAAAGTGTTAGGCACAGACGATATCACAGCAGCCATGCCTGTCGAAGGCAACGGAGCAGTTACTCCTATGGTGGTTACTGGATTAGCATCATTGGTAGACGCATTTTCAGGCCCACTTTGTGCATTTGAAAAACTTGCACTAGAACGTGTCATCTCTGACAGAGATTTACCACTTCTTAAGCGCATGCACAGTTAACTTCAAAGGATTATATTAAACTAATACTCTAATACTTGACACAAATGTCCCACCGGGCGTGGCAATTTGTTTACCTTGGATTTTGGTAAACACCGCTGGTCTCAAATTTGGTTAACTTGCAGGATCAACCAGTGAATACTAAGACCATTTGTGCTTAGAGTTTATAGTTTATTATGATGTTCTTGAATTGTCTCGCATTTGAACGATAAAAACAAGTAAAACGAAAGAAAAACAAATTAAAATTGCATTAAAGTTAAAGGAAATGGTGCACAAATTCATACATTGTTTCTCTGACTCGTTTTTCTCTTGAATGCGGAAGTTAGAGCGTGAGAAGTAAAATATGAGTTTTTGTGACCCTTGTGTCTTCTCAGAAACTACTATTTATACTTAGTGGGAGGAGCAGAAACTGCCTCAAAAACAGTTATAAAAATGTTGGTAACTGCTCCTCTTTTCGACCAACTGCTAGCTTTTCAGCGCATAACTACTTAGTCTTCTGTCTATCGAAGCGAAGCTTGTGTCCATTTTCCTCTTTCTTGTTTTTGTTTTTCTGGAAGCTTGTCGAATCTGCCCTGAACATGATCTTTGTCGAAATCCTTTGATCTATGTCAAAGTATAAGTCAAACCCTGTTGACTATTTTAAATGAAGCCTGTCGAAATTACAGGCTAACAGAAAGCAAAAGTCTACCATGAAGGCGTGATTTACATCCCTACAATCCTACTGCATACTCTTCCTCTGGAATACAAATGGCACGTTCATCTCCTTTTTTACACGGACGAGGAAGTTGGCTTTAATTGGCTGATCACACTGCTGATTAGTGTACTTCGCTGACGTCGCAGGAACAACGATGTGACCTTTCGGTGCGCTAGTAGGGACATTTGCCGACAAACAGGCAGAATTTGTTTTGATTCCAATTGAAAAAGTGTGCTGCAGGTCCGATTGGACTACTGGGGCACAGCAGGACGAATAGGCCTTGAGACTCGCACCGCGAGGTCACCTTTGCAGGCACGCAATTCAGGAAAACTATTCTTTGGGACCCGCGCCAACGAATGTACAACAGGTTGATGAAGAATCAAATGCTGACGCACATGCAACTTTGGGAAAATTACTGTGGGGCGCAACCGCAGAAGCTGTAGTATGTCATCTGCCATTAGAGCCTGCTTTTACTGAAACACTAGCAGAGCTTAGTTTTGCCTTTTCTTCTAGTCTTATATCTAGAGAGTAAAACTAAAAATCCTAAAAACAGGTAAGAATAATGCTTGAGTACGAGTAAGAGACGTTAGAACTATAAAAATGACTTCATCATATTCTATAATAACGACATAAAATCATATTGTAAACTTTTTGAAACTTTCAAAATCGTTATGATCTTGATGGTGAAGTTCTATTTGAAAAATTGAGAGTCAATAAGAGAGAAGTTTTATCAACCGTTTCAAAATCAAGTTATAAAATATTTAACTCCGAAGAAAATTAATTGATTTCCTAATCCATGCAAACATATAGAATAATATTAACTATTCCTACGAAAAAGAAGATTTTCAAAATTGAAATTTTCAAAATCTTATTTGCAGTTTACTATATCGCAAAATAGATTCAATATCTTTTTGATTTCTATTGAAATGAACTTTTAAAGAACATTGATTATGAGTCAATCAATAACGATTTTCAAAAGAAATGCAAAGATAATGATATTCAAATAGTTATTAGGGCCTCATTTTTCCGTTTTTCAAGGGCACACCAAATCTCAGGACCGACCCGAGCAATTCGTGAATCCAAACTCATTTTTTATTGTATTACAAAAAAAATGAGAATTTAGAGAAATGATTCATGAAGAAGAAGAATTTAATGCGAGCCATATATGGCATCCATCAACAATTCCAACATAGCAAAGCATAAAAGAACAAGTTTTAACAGAGGATGAATCAGGCTAGGTCCAGCCCATGCACATCAGAATTTTCTGAGGTGGAGGAGAAGGTAGTGATGCACCATTGGGTGGAGCTTTCTTGCTGCAAGAACAAGGGTTACTTGTACAGTGCTGCACCATAAGGATTTATAAATTCTCACTTAAAAGTGTTGCTTGAAAAACATAAAAGGCGGGCTTGAGTTGTGTTGGCTATTTTTATAAATTCTTTTTGCATAATATATAAAAGATATAACGAGAAGGAAACATATAAAACATACACAATATTGAATTTGTGTGTGATTTGACACAAAACTATTCCTAGGATTTAGTATCTTTTCAAAGCATATATGAATACAAATATAAATCCTATATCAAACAAAAGTTTGTCCAATGCCATACAACTGCGGGGAGTTCATATCTTCTTGGTTGATTTACATACAAGTTCTTATCATCTCTCAGAAGAGAGGATAAACATTTTGATTTGAACTCTCTCTCTCTCTCTCTCTCTCTCTCTCTCTCTCTCTATATATATATATATATATATATATATATTACTTGAACATGGCTATTTATGAATATTCTACTACTAAAAAGAAGATAGTTACATTGCGGTAACATAGATCTCCACTACAATGCATAGTAGCTATCTTGATATGTAAGTAGATATTATTTTTTATGTTTCTTCATCTCCTAGTGTTTCATCAATGCCTTTAGGTTCAATACCAGAGATCAATGCCAGAATTTTCACTACTCTGAGTGAAGATATAGTCTTGAATCTCTTACCACATTATCCGATGATAAGCTCTTCAGGGTGGCTAGATTTGTGTTTCTAGCTTCGTTCGTTCTCTCATGTCTGGTTATCCGAGGTAGATGCTTCACTATTGGATGCGTTATTACTAGAAAATGATCCTCTAGAAGCAAATGGTTTATCACAAGCTTCCTTTATCTATTCAACATCATCTTCTTTTGACAGATTTAAATCTATAAGAGACTCTTCTAGCTTTCACACTAGCTCTAGTGCCTGAACTCTTCCTTGTAGCACATCTTGTCGTCAAAATCTGATTTGGTGTAGCATGATGGTAGACTAGCCATCACTACTAACTGTGCAACTTCTTCGTGCTTGTTTGGTTTGGCGGTGGGAGGGTTTAGAATCGATTTTGAGGTTAGCTTTCGTGATTTCACCAGAAACTTTCGTGTTTGGGTTCATAGAAGAAGAATCGATTTTGGCCCCAAAATCGATTTTACCTAGAAGCTAGGATTTGGAGCTTCTACTTCTGACTTGAATCGATTTTGGAGTTTTTTCAAAATGTTACCTCATTTGCCCCTCTTGATGTTGCTTATTTTTCATTTTCCATGATGTTGCAGCAATGGGTTATGGGTGTATAAATCTGGTTCTGTCTTCTGCATTTCTCGTGTTTTACGTTAGAGATGAAGTGCACTATTGGGCCCAGAGAGTGTGGGCTTGGTTTCTATACGTTTCTATATAGTGTGGGCTTGGTTTTTTTGACGAAAAAAAGAAGGGTTTTTTTTTACCCTCACCATATTTCCATATACCCCCACGCTCCTTGCGAAAAGACCAAAATACCCTTCAAAAAATTTAAAAACCCCAATATATCCCCAGCTCAAAAAAAAAATCGTATATACATCGAGGTGGGGGTATATACGATTCTCCCCTAAAATTTTAAAAAAATTAAAATCGTATTTAGGTAAATTCGATTTTCCCCTAAAAATTTTAAAAAATAAAATCATATATACATAAGTTGGGGGTATGTACGATTTGTTAAATTACAAAGTCGTATACACCCCCACACCTACGTATATACGATTTTGTAACCTAAACAAAAAAATAAATAAATCATTTAAAAAATTAAAAATATATTTTTTTTAGAAAAATAAATTAGATATGAATATTTTCCGTCTTTTGGTTCTGTTTAGTGTGTAGTTCGTTAACACATGACGATGTTATACGTCGAGCGAATAATTTAGGCTAAAAAATCGGTTTTCGGGCCACCTACTCCGATTGTAATAAAACCACAGCTATTAAATCCGAAAAAAATCAAGGACCAAGACTCTCTCAGAAGGAACTTCTTACAGGACTGCGGGGCTCAAAATCCCAAATTCCATCGTTTACTATTTTTTATTAATTTTTTTAAATTTTCATAGTCTCCAAAAAATCTAAAAAATTTGCATAGCCTTATTTTGGTTTTATTAGATTTTTAGTGGTGTTTTTATAATTTTTGGATTAGTTTTGACTCTTTAACGGATTTTTAGTAGCGTTTTTAACCTTTTTTTAAAAATTAAAACAATTTTTTTAATAACAAGTTGTATATACATAGGGGGGGGGGGTGTATATACGACTTTGAAAAATACAAGTCGTATATATCCCCACACCTACGTATATACGACTTGTATTTCACCAAATCGTATATATGTAGGTGTGGGGGTATATACGACTTGTATTTTACAAAGTCGTATATACACCCCCCCTTATGTATATACGACCTATTTTTTAAAAAAATTCACATATATATGATTTGAATTTTTCAAAGTCGTATATATGTAGGCTACGAAGCCCGGATACGAGATACGATACGGAATACGATACGACACGATACGTGGATACGGGAAAATTTTGAAAATCAAGATACGATACGGCAGGGATACTTCAATAAAAAATTAAATCAAAATTTAAAAATATAAAACACAACTAAAGATACTTCATTTTACTAATTGACAATTGCTCATAATATTTAATAGATATGATCACATTTACAAAAAAGATACTTCTAATCAAAATAAGTAAGCATAGTTAAATGTATTTTCCCCACCGATTTTAAAATATTTTCCTCCTCTTACGAATATGTCACAAAAGATATATAGTCTACTACCCAAGTTAGAATATAGGAAAAAACATCATAAGTCATATCCGAAAGAAGTTTAGGCTCTATAGAATTGCCTACTATTCACTACTTAACACTAACTGTGCCATTCTCCTCTCCTCCATTTCCATCGTCAAAAGATAACACAGCTTCCAATTCTGGTTCATCAAGAGACATCTCAGGATACTCCCAGGATACGTATCCCCAAAGTGTCCCTCACGTATCCGGTAAGTATCTTGTCTTTTTTAATTTAAAAATAAATGCAAATTCCAGGATACTCCCAGGATACGTATCCGGAAGTATCCGACAAGTATCGGTATCGGATACGTATCCGACACGGGTACGTAGCCTATTCTGGAGTATCGGGGCTTCATAGTATGTAGGGTGAGGTATATACGATTTTTGGTCAACTTTTTTAGGTGTATTTTCGTCCAAAAAAGTCTTGTGGGAGTATATACAAAAATGGTGGGGGTAAAAAAAAACCCAAAAAAGAATGACACGTTTCTATACGTTTCTACAACCCAAGTTGGATTTTTCTACCATAACTAAGTTGAATTAGATATTGTATTGTTATAACTCTACGTTTCTATTTTGGTCAAAAAAAATAACTCCACGTTTCTATACCTTTGTATTTTTTAAAATAGTTATTAGATATATTTTTTTTTTATAAATTATAAGATTTAAAATAATAAACATTAGTTATATTTCAAATATCTACTGTATTTATATCTCCCACCATTGCCTTTCATCAAGTTGCATTGTAATATATTATCTAATTATAATCTTCATTTGGATATTTTATATGTTCATTTAGTATTTTTGCAGACAATTTTATCAAATTTTAAGTTTGTAATGTTATTTCAAATTGAGGCCCATTTTGGTAAATTCACTCATAAAAGAAATTCTAATCCAACTTATCCAAATAATAATGATGACAAAAATCACTTTTTTAGTAAAAGTATCCAAACAAAAATCACGTCATGTTCAACTCACTTTTAGCTAAAATCAATTTTGCAAAATCAATTCTATCAGAATCAATTCTCGTCACCGTAGAACCAAACACACAGTTCATCTTCATTGGATGATGTAGAATCTGATTATTTCCATGTTACCATAAGACCTTTCTTATTCTACGTTGAGCTGTGATTTTCGGGCTTCTCCGTTGGCAAAGTTAGACACTTCGACTTATAGTGACTAGGCTTCTTGCATTTTTTTTTTGACAATGACTAGGCTTCTTGCATTTAAAGCATATCACTTAAGCTTTATCTTCGCACTAGTGCAGAAAAGACATTTAGCATCGGTTGTTTTGGACATTTAGCATCGGTTATCCAACGATGCTAAATGTGGGTCATTTAGCATCGGTTATTTAACCGATGCTAAATGTGTCTCTTACTAGTACTTTTAGCATCGGTTATACTATACAACTGATGCTAAATGTCTCTTACTAGTACTTTTAGCATCGGTTATTCTATACAACCGATGCTAAATGTCTCTTTCTAGTACATTTAGCATCGGTTATATTGTAGAACCGATGCTAAATGTCTCTGACTAATACTAATACTTTTAGCATTAATTATATAGTAGAACCGATGTTAAATGTCTCTTTCTAGTTCATTTAGCATCGGTTATACTATACAACCGAAGCTAAATGTCTCTGCTAGTACTTTTAGCATCGATTATACTATACAAACGATGCTAAATGTCTCTTACTAGCACATTTAACATCGGTATATACAGTAGAACCGATGCTAAATGTCTATTTTTTTTTTTATATTTTTTTATCCATACCAGTCAACTAATATATAATAACCTGTTATATATAGAGATAATTCCAGTGATCAACACACAATAAATATATAAAAATACTTAAAATTCCATTAAACTTAATTTATTACATTTATAGAACACAAGTTAAACTAAATAGAAAACAAAATAACAATGTTTGTTCAAAATGTGGTATCCACCATAACTTACTTTAGGTTCCCTTTCCTATTTACACAAATTAAACTACGTACGAAATAGTGTATCCTTTTGCTCGGTACGTATCTTGAAAAAGAATTCCGCCCAAAGCTGACGGATCTCCTCAAGTTCCTCATCGGTGTATGACTTTGAGTTATCAAATACCTACAAGTTTAAAAGTGACTCAAACAAATTATTTAAAAATTTTATACCTTCTCCCAATTATCAAATACCTACTATGAAAAACTATTTGCTTTGACAAAATTTAAGACCTTCTCCCAATTATCAACAATACCGGCACTCACAATGGTCAGCATAAACTTCATCACATAATAGCCACAATGATAACGATTCGGTTATTGGCATCTACACAAATGAATTAACAAAGTTAACCAAAAAAGAATATAGTATATATCATATATGAATTCACTCAAAATTAAATCAACCTAATAATTTAAACTACTTACTATAGGGTACAACCACTTGGTCACCGATGTAGAATCCCCTTTCACAGCTCTAATAACTACATAATATAAATTAGTTATAAAATTTCAACCCGAAGTTCAAATACTACAATCTAAACCATGATAAAAAATCAAAAACTTACTTGCTAAATATTTCTTTGATTGCTTTTCTTGGTTGGCGACATAATGAACACATCCAGACCACGATATTTTGCTTTGGGAGTGGAACAACTAGTTGCCAATGCTTGCTGCAACATTGATAAACATAAAATTAAGAAACGAACAAACAAACAAAGGAAAATGTTTTACCAATTCGTTCAAATATGTAATCACGTACCTATTGCAAAATGGAGCCACATATATTTCCTTATTGGTAGTAGCCAATATCTGTTGAATATTTGCAGAAACATCATGTTTGGTCATACCACCTTTCAAGTTCATCTTATGTGGACACACAAATCCATACATTATCGACACCCCTTTCAACAACTTGGCGATATAGATATCTATTAATGGCACGTAAGAAAAACTATCAAATTGACTAATATATGTAGAAACGCGAGAATTTTACACAATGAAATAAACCTTACTACTTAAGTTCACCATATGCTCAAGTGGCACAACTCAAGCCACACTTCACCAGAAACCATGTCGATGATCTCTTTAAAGGAGACAAAGCACATATGTTTTTGATGCTCCAACATTATCTTGGCATGTCTCTTATCATCATACGCAATCATATGTATCTTTCTCAGCCAATCAGTTTTCTCCTCCTCCTCCTCCTCCTCCTCCACATTAGATGGTGAGCAGCTCCCCTTAGATCCAACAATGGTCATAGGAGTGGGAACCGGAACAGCCGCATTTTGACATCCTCCACATGATTGAGGGCGCTGAATAATTAAAAAATACATATCTCAATCAATCTGTTTACAGTGAAAAATATACTATATATTTCATAAACATATACCTCTACCAACAACTTGCTAACTCGGTCTTGCACCAACACTTCCACGCCCTCCATGACTTGTTTCATGAACGCCTCTTGATTGATTTCTGAGTTGCTCGAGGAAGAACGTTGCACGCCTCCAAAGTATTTCTTTAGCCCGACACCTTTAACAGCTCCCCAACAACGACCGGGATGCTCAGGTGTTCCAATGGCAGCGGTCAAAATATCATTCTTTCCTCAGGAAAAGAAAGATCCTTGGCTGCTCATAACTGTAAGTTCGTCCTACAACAAAAACATGTTCACGAAAGTAAGTATGTCATAAACTGTAGCACTCACAACAATTGCATCATTAACAAAGAGGACTGCAACACTTCATTGGTCTAAAGTTTCATTTGTCTAAATTGTGTGAAGCAAAAGATTATCACATTATTAAATAAATATGTCACATTATCAAATGCATGATCTAAACTGAGAGTAAGTTTCATTTGTGTTAGTTCTGTTTTTTCATAGATATGCATCCAGAAGGTTCTTCTGATCCACCGCACCCTAGACCACCGAGAGGTGATAGGAGGAAGGTTTTTAACGGTAGATTGGGCCACTGTGTATCTAATATGATTTTTAAATTACGGAATTGATAACTCTATTTTATATAGAGTTATTTATGCATCTAAACCTAAATAATTGTTTAGAATCAAGAAAAATATGTGTTAAATATAATAGTATGAATAAAATAAACAACATTCAAGGTTTATACTCATGACTTAGCATTTTGTATATATATTGGTATGTTTGATGTGTTTGTTTAGTGCACCTGCAGTTGATGCATCTGCACCGGAAAACAAGCAGTGCATCTGCACTAGATGCAGCTGCACCAGATTACCACAGTGCAACCAAATTTAGTGCATCTGCACCATCCTGCACCAAAGACAGAATTACTCCACAATGGAAGCACCTCAATTCATACCATGGCATAAATATATCTATGACATCATGCTTAGTCACAAGTCACATGAAGGCACCATGGCAAAAAGTTCAGTGCAGCTGCATCTAGGCATCATGCTACAAATCTTGAAAAGTAGTATCAGTGCAGCTGCACTCAATGCACCTGCACCGTCACAAAAAGTTCAGTGCAACTGCACTAGCACAAAAATACCCAGTGCAACTGCACTTCAGAAAAACGATGCACCTGCACTCACTGCATCTGCATCAAGAAAAAGAACCACCAAAAATACAAATAGTGCATTGACGCAACAGTTTTGAAATACTCAAATCAAAGTCCTTTGTTGTGCTTAAAGCCCCCCAAGTCTTGAAGATGTTGTTAGTCTAGTCTATATTTTGAAACATCTTTGTTTTGACCAAACGTGATCTAAACATTTCAAAGGCTAAGAGAAACTTTTTACTTAGTTTTGGAACTGATTGAATCTCAGTGGGGCACACACTCACACAAATGAGTTTTAATAGCTTCGGATGTTTGGGAATTCAGAGGCACAAAGACAGAAATTTTCTGAAAAATGAAGTTCATAAGATGCATTTCTTGAAAATCATTCTTTGAAAAGATGTGAGCTGATCTGTTCTTTTTAATTCTAAAAATCCTATTTGTGTTTTCTTTTTGTCATTACTTGAGGACAAGCAATGGTTTAAGTTTGGGGGTGTGATAACTCTATTTTATATAGAGTTATTTATGCATCTAAACCTAAATAATTGTTTAGAATCAAGTAAAATATGTGTTAAATATAATAGTATGAATAAAATAAACAACATTCAAGGTTTATACTCATGACTTAGCATTTTCTATATATATTGGTATGTTTGATGTGTTTGTTCAGTGCACCTGCAGTTGATGCATCTGCACCGGAAAACAAGCAGTGCATCTGCACTAGATGCAGCTGCACCAGATTACCACAGTGCAACCAAATTTAGTGCATCTGCACCATCCTGCACCAAAGACAGAATTACTCCACAATGGAAGCACCTCAATTCATACCATGGCATAAATATATCTATGACATCATGCTTAGTCACAAGTCACATGAAGGCACCATGGCAAAAAGTTCAGTGCAGCTGCATCTAGGCATCATGCTACAAATCTTGAAAAGTAGTATCAGTGCAGCTGCACTCAATGCACCTGCACCGTCACAAAAAGTTCAGTGCAACTGCACTAGCACAAAAATACCCAGTGCAACTGCACTTCAGAAAAACGATGCACCTGCACTCACTGCATCTGCATCAAGAAAAAGAACCACCAAAAATACAAATAGTGCATTGACGCAACAGTTTTGAAATACTCAAATCAAAGTCCTTTGTTGTGCTTAAAGCCCCCCAAGTCTTGAAGATGTTGTTAGTCTAGTCTATATTTTGAAACATCTTTGTTTTGACCAAACGTGATCTAAACATTTCAAAGGCTAAGAGAAACTTTTTACTTAGTTTTGGAACTGATTGAATCTCAGTGGGGCACACACTCACACAAATGAGTTTTAATAGCTTCGGATGTTTGGGAATTCAGAGGCACAAAGACAGAAATTTTCTGAAAAATGAAGTTCATAAGATGCATTTCTTGAAAATCATTCTTTGAAAAGATGTGAGCTGATCTGTTCTTTTTAATTCTAAAAATCCTATTTGTGTTTTCTTTTTGTCATTACTTGAGGACAAGCAATGGTTTAAGTTTGGGGGTGTGATAACTCTATTTTATATAGAGTTATTTATGCATCTAAACCTAAATAATTGTTTAGAATCAAGTAAAATATGTGTTAAATATAATAGTATGAATAAAATAAACAACATTCAAGGTTTATACTCATGACTTAGCATTTTGTATATATATATTGGTATGTTTGATGTGTTTGTTCAGTGCACCTGCAGTTGATGCATCTGCACCGGAAAACAAGCAGTGCATCTGCACTAGATGCAGCTGCACCAGATTACCACAGTGCAACCAAATTTAGTGCATCTGCACCATCCTGCACCAAAGACAGAATTACTCCACAATGGAAGCACCTCAATTCATACCATGGCATAAATATATCTATGACATCATGCTTAGTCACAAGTCACATGGAGGCACCATGGCAACTTGCAAAAGGATGCACCTGCATCGCATGCAGCTGCACTACATGCAGCTGCACCATCCTGAAAGGGAGGAAAAATGCCAACACCGGAAGCACCTCAAACTCAAAGAAGATAAAGACACCACAAGATGACATCATAATTGGTCACAAATCACATGGGTCACACGGGAACCTTTCAAAGGAGGTGCCTACAATATATGACCATTTGAAGAGTCATCTTATAAAGGACACATGGCTACACCTAATTGGACCATTCTTTTCACTTGAGTGAAAAACTCAAATGGCATCATCAACTTCTGAAAAGTAACCATGGTTAAGTTAACTTTGTCTCCAAGCAAACCCTCACTTGAAGGAAATCTCAAGGCCTATATAAAGGACTCAACTCTTCACTTGAAAGATATATAGATTTTTACATACTTACTTCTTGTTCTTTCTATTTTAGTTTTTTATAGTTTTCAAGTTTATTTTCTTGTAGTTCTTTTTATATTTTCTTAGTGTTAGAAATTAGTTGTAAGCAAATATATGCAAGAGTCTTTCAATTGTTGTAATTCTTACTCTTTTGAATTCTCTTGTACTTTCCTTCATTGCAACATGTTTTCATTCAATTATATTTGCTTTGATATGCTCATCATGAGCTAATTACCTTATGTTGGGATGTTCTAACTTTCCAATGATCTTTTGAGGAAAGTTATTGAGTTTTCAAGTGGTGTAAGTACTTTAGTTCTTGTGTTTAAATACTTAATCTTGTTTAAGGTTGATTACTTAGAACAAGTAGAGTTATATTCACTTAATTGGCTTATAACTAGAAATCAAGGACTAAGTAAGGATAAGTGTTTAATAAAGCTTTTTGTTAAACTAGTTTTAATGAAGTTAGCTTGTTAATTCCATGTTAATTCCTAACCTTAGGTTAACATAGTCCTTACAAGAGTGTAGTAAGATCTTAAGATACAAGAGTGTACTTATTTAGCAAATTGGATTATCTGTAAGGGGGAGAGAGAGGCACTGACAACCCTACTCTTTACCGCAAAAAAACAGGATCATAAGAGCTTGTAACGAAACTCTGAAGAAAGTAGCTGACCAGCACACACTGATGCAGCTGCACTAAGTGCAACTGCACCACAAGAAAACACAATACACTCAAAAGTGATTTAGCTTGTGAAGACATCTCAACTTTCATTCTCAACTGATTTCTTACACAATTTACTTGCTTTCATTTATTTTAACATTTCAACTTCAATCAAAACCAAAATCTGAATAGTGTAGTTGCACTAATTTGCATTTCTTTACAATAACATATAAGAGTTTATTCAATCTCTGTGGGTTCGATCTTTTATACTATAACTTGTGACTGTGTATACTTGCACACGTATTTTCACACACCAGGAATAGAGATAGGAGGCCTTGTTGGATAAGTGAGTCAGTCTAGAAGAAACTCAAGCTACATTGGGCTTTGGTTGGTTTCCAAAGGATTAGTGCACAAGCCAAGAAGAGTCGAGCGTCAGAAAAGGGTGGCTTGCTTCACTGCTGAGGCTCGATCAACTAGGCTCAGCATGCTGCCAAATTGGGTAATTGTTTTAAAAATATGTGTGTTATTTTAGTTTAGTTAGGGCAATTAGTTAGCAATCGCTGAAAATGTGTTTGATTTTTACAGACTAAGAAGGTCAGGCCCTGTCTCTCTAATCCTGAGCTACACATGGCCACACATGTGAGGAAGGGTACCAAATATTAGGTTGATGAGCGCTCGAGGAAGGCTCGGGTAAAATTACAAGTTGATTTGTATTATATAGTGTTGTTTTGTTAAAATGGAGCACTAATTATGTTATGTTGTGTGGTTATGCAAAACAAGAGGGTTATAATGAGATGATGACTTGGGCGACTTAGAGGAGCTGGAACCCTGAGTCACCTAATCCACTTACCCCTAATTATATAGTGTTGTTTTATTTATTTTACTTTTTAGTATTTATTAATAATATAATAATAAATATAAAAAAACAGGTTTTGAAAAAAATTTAACTAGTAGATAACTAGAGACAGATTTGGCTCTCATTAATTAGACTACGTGTCAACCATGGTAGCGACGTATTTGGCTGTCGCTAATTTGCGACATATTTCCAAATTCTGTCACTATGTGTTAGCGACCATCGTTTTAGAGAGGGGAACTTTTCGTTGCAAAGATACTAGGTGTGGATGTGAAGCAAAATGTCATGTGCACATTGATTATGATAGAAAAGATACTAGGTGTGGATGTGAAGCAAAAGGTCACATGCACATTGATTACGATAGTGGGTGATGGTTTATTACGTATTTCAATGATGTACACAATCACGAGCTAGTGGATGAAAACTTTATTGTTTTCCTACCAGGCCACAGGAAGATGGACAATAATGACATTATTAGGATGAATGAATTTAGGAAATCCGGCATTAGGACCCCTCAAATTTACAGCACACTTGCTAACCACTATGTGTCTAGTGCATTGGGCTCCTCATTGGGCCTTATTATTATTCAATTATGCAATCTGATCTTGCTGCCGCATTATGCACATGTCTGATCTTCAAAATTTTGAACTTAAATCCCTTTGGAGGACTTTCATTCCATCCAAGGTGCTAATGTTTGGTTGGAGAATTTTTAATGAATCATTACCTGTTCGGTCACTGTTATTAAGGCGTCATGTTCTTCACTTGGAGGAGGATGTGGTTTGTGTTCTTTGTAGGTCTCACATTGAGGATTCACAACATTTGTTTTTGGATTGCGAATTCTCTTTGAGGGTGCGGGGTGAGATTGGTCGTTGGCTGAATGTACAAGTGCCTCTCCCATCCAATTTAATTCATCATTTTCTTAGTTATGGAGAACTTTGTATAGGCAAGAAAGTGAAGAGGGTCAAACATCTTATATGGTTGACAACTTGTTGGTGTCTCTGGCTTTTGCGTAATGGTGTTCGCTTTAGGGGGAAGAAGTTGTTCCGGACTGGCCCAAGATGCCTGATCCACATGAGAAACGGCCCAGTACGCAACTAGATCCGGCCCAACAAACAAGCCATTATGCGATGTCGAGATCGACAGTTCAGATTACAGTGCCCCGATCCAATGGCTCCTGAAGTCATTTTGATGAGTTTTTCCGGAAATACTAATCAAAATGACTTCTGGAAATACCTAAAAAGAGGATTATTGGAAGCCATTTTGATGAATTTTTCTGGAAATTCATCAAAATGGCTTCCGGAATCATCCTCCTTTGAGGTTTTTCCGAAAAAATTCATCAAAATGGCTTCCGGAAACACCTCAAAAGAGGATGACTTTGGAAGCATGTTTGATGAAGGGGGGTAAAATGGTTAGTTTGGTCAAAGTGGGGGGTAAGGGGGGAAGAGCGGGGTAAAAAAAAGCCTTCTTTTAAATAGATTGCTTGACTCGGACATAGTTGTGGACAACTCATGTCATCTTTGAAGGCAATTTTCTATCCTATCACAATACTAAAAAGTTAAAAAAGAATAAAAAAGTTGGAGGTGTCTAGTATGGTCCGGGTGCAAGCGTGGACCTAGAGAAATTACCGGCTATAGCAGTTTTTTTCTTTGATAGGCCCGGCTATAGCAGGTTGACGCGCTTAGCAATCAGGTTGCAACATTTTAGTATCCAATTTATGTTTTGACCCCTAATAAATGTAAAAATATTTCATAGTCCTTTGACCAACATAAAGACTTATGCTTTGTTAGAGAGAAAGAAAAAGGGATTAGGTTATTGCTTTGTTAGAGAGAAAGAAAAAGGGATTAGGTTATTGAGTTGATATATTAATGACGCCGTCGCCGACTTCCTCAACGTTGTTTCCTCATGTTTCTCCGACTCTATCAATACAGAGGTTCAGCTAACTCTGGTATGCATCGATTACAATCTACCTATGTACGTTTATGTATTTTATTTAATTTTATAATTTGTAATGGCGAGTTATTGTATCCGTTGTGTTGTTAAATTCATTCATTGTAAGCTATATTTTAATTAGTAATCTCTATATGACTACCATAATCAAATATAGTTGAACGTGAAAGCTAATATTTAATTAGATTTTATTAGTTTGGTAAGCAACATTAATTGCATTGTGTTTTGCAGGCTGCATCATATTGTTCTTTTTCAGCAAGAACCTTTTATGTTTGTCATTGTTCATATTCGTTTTGAAGGAATTGTAAATTGTAATGAAATGATAATGGAGCATATACATGTTTATAAATATTTATACATGTCTCATTAGAACTTGAGATGTATTTTTCAATATTGAAGAAGAGTGAAATCACTCAGATAAAAGAACCAAACTTTTAAACATGTATATGAATTATGATAATAGTATGGGGATGTTTGGAGCAAAACATAGATCAACAACTTTCTTTTAAGCATAAACATTTGAAGTGTTGTTTAGCTTAACTAGGAGGGAGATTAATTTTCTCAACAAGGTAAGACATTTACCATTGACCATTTAACATTTAGCCTTTAGCAACACATCCTAGGTTAGGGGTGGCAATTTCTACCCGCAAGTGGGGATCCCCGCGGGGATTGCCCCATTTGGGGCCCCGTGGGCGAGGAGGTTTTCCCCGTGGGGACGGGGATGGGGGAGAAAACCCCCCGCAGTCAACTTGGGGATGGGGATGGGGATGGGGTTCATATCCCCCGCCCCGCAGGGACCCCACCCCCGAATATATAATAAATGTTCTTATTATAGATGTATCTTATATTCTAAGTTATAGATTTTTTAGTCTTTTAATATGTGATTTTAAATAAAAATATTAATAAAATATTAAATTGTGCTAATTTTTATATTTTTATTCTCACCTTTATACTTTTTAAATATTAAAATATCAAATTAAGGCTAAATTTTATAATTTTTTTTATATTTAATGTTAAACATTTGTTTTTTAGTCTTACTTTTATACATTCTTTTCAGTTTTATTACACTTTAATTTTAATTTTTGCTAACTTTGAATGAATTCTTGGGGTCCCCGCGGGGACCGTGGGCATCCGTGGGGATGGGGATGGGGAGAAAAACTCCCCCGAAGCGGGGAATGGGGATGGGGATGGGGGACAATATGGGAGGTGGGGGTGGGGAGCGGGGAAGTACTCCCCGGTCCCGCCCCGCCCCGCCCCATTGCCATCCCTATCCTAGGTATGAACATTGTATAGCAACTGAGACTACATTTTAGCGAAATCCTTTGACATTGTTATTATTCAGTAACAACCTGTTATGTTTGTCATTTGTTCATATTTGTTTTGAAGGAATTGTAGATTTTAATGATAATGGATCATATACATGTTTATATGAATTGTGTTTAAACTATGTTTATGCATAATAAATTGGATTTTGCAAAGTAATGGTGGATAAAATTAGAGATGTTAATGGGATAAGGCCCAATCGATTACAACGTACTGGTATTAATGGGCTAAGGCCCAACCGATTACAACCAATGAAGTACGACACATTTGGGCGACAACTCACGGCCCAATTTGCTAGAAAGCTAAAATAAACCAACAACAGAACTGGAATACGAAGGAAATGTTATAGGAGAAGACCCACACTAGACGAAGACAATTAAGGCTTCAATAATCATGGTCATAACATAACATGTTTAACAAAATGGTCAATTCCCCTCATCATAGTCAGAGTTATCCTCCATCAATCTTGTTTTGCTGGATCTCATTGCAGCAAGATTTGTAACTCCCTAAGAGCTTTCCTCTTTATCATTACTAGGGACCAATTTGACAGTAACTGTAGGGCCTAAATACTGAGCAGATTCATTGTGTTTATCGCATGGGACACCATGTAAAGCTTCCTTAATGTGAAGGTTCAATGCACACTTCTTATAGTGTCTTTGAAGAACATCTTGATACTCTGTAGAATCTATGAAACTACCAGAGTGTTGGGTCATATTTCTGGGAGCTCCATTTTCTATTACTATTGATAAAAGTAAATTCTTTAGATCACGTGTGCTCTTACGAGATGTTCACTTTCCCTCTAGCTCTCCTCTCTGGGTCTGGGTTTCTAAATTCTTTTTCTCAACTAGCGCTTTACCTATGCGATGTACGGGATAAAAGCTTTATTCAATACATAAATATTGTACTATTGTAAGAGTGAAGATAAAATTAATTATATTTGTAGAAATATGTGGCAGTGTAAAATATAAATAAAAAAATTATATTTAATTAACAAAAACATTGAAATTCAACATACATAGATAATAATAAGAAAAAGTCTAAAGAATTTTAATAACATATTGCATATTCATCAAATGTAAATATAAAAAGCTTAACTCATAATTAGAAAGAAAAGAAGACAATACAATCAGAAAGTGAAACATGTGAGTATCTTGTAGGGTTGGATGAAAACTACCAATTAAATGGAAGCAGCTATACAAAGTTAAAAGTGGATGATCGGTTTCAATTGTAAAGGTGGTCGAAGTTCTCGCGGGAGTAAATATTGCAACGCGGTACTAGAATATAAATGAAAGACAAAAATTTAAACACCAATTTAAGTATGACCCTAATACCTGTTGGTGTGAAAGATCAAAATAAAGAGGACGATAAAAATAGAAAGTGAAATACGTGGGTATTATGTAGGGTTGGATAAAAACCACCAATAAAATAAAAACACCTATACAATGTTGAAAGAAGATGATGGGGTTTCTATTGTAAATGTGACTAAAGATCCCGTGAATAAAAATTAAATTATAACTATAAATTAAAAAGCAACATTAACAAAAACATTGATTTAGAGGCTTAGAAAAATGTGGTACTAAAAAATAGGCTAAATAGCACTTTTTGTCATTTATCTTTGCTCTAGGTTTCATTTTGTCCCTTTATCTTTTTTTGGTCCGTTTTTATCCCTCTTCTTCCATTTTTATTTCATTTTGGTCCTGTTTACCGTGGATTTTGGTAAACACCGCTGGTCTCCAATTTGGTTAACTTGCAGGATCAACCAGTGAATCCTAAGACCATTTGTGTTTAGAGTTTTTACAGAATCGCTTGTGTTCTTGCTGTTTAACAATAAAAAGAAGAAAAGGAGAAGATATAATTGATTCCATACGCGCTAAGCAATCAAGATATTTCAGGGAAGAAGGACTTGAATTGTAAAACACATAAAGGTAAAGAGAAAACAGAAGTAAATTGCATTAAAATGAAAGAGAATGGTACACAAGATCATACATTGTTCTCTGACTCGTTTTTCTCTTAAATGCAGAAGTTAGAGCGTGAGAAGTAAAATATGAAATTGTGACCCTTGTTTCTTCTCAGAAACTACTATTTATACAAAGGAAAAGAGGGGGAAAAACTAAACTAAGTAACTGCCTAGAAATTTGAAAATTAATAACTGCTACTCCTACTTTCGACAAGAACCGCTTCATCACGCTTCGACCAACTGCTAGTTCTTCAGCGCATAACTGCTCTGTTTTCTGTCTGTCGAAAGCTTGTGTCCATTTTCCTCTTTCTTACTTTTGCTTCCCCGGAAGCTTGTCGAATTTACCCTGCGCATGACCATTTTCTCTGTCGAAATACTTTGGTCTTTGTCGAAATATAAGTCAAGCCTTGTTGACCATTTTCAATGAAGCCTGTCGAAATTACAGGCTAACAAATTGCCCCCCAAAAATGTCTTTTTCGACCGAGCTTGAGGTGGAAGAAGAGAAAGAACATTTTTGAATTCACCATCGAAATAGACTTTGCACTTGAGTAGAATAGCTGTATACTTGATGTCACCACTGTTAAGTGTTGTTGACGTTACTCCTATATTGGTGTACCACGTGGCCTTCAACGTTCTGCTTATAATTCTAACAATGCTCATATGGCAATCACAACTTCTTTTGAATGCCACGTACTTACGCTTTCTTTATCTTTATTCTAGCGTTATTTTAACTTCTTGCAACGTTGGCTTATACTTTTTCAAGTATTTGCCATTTATACGCAAAATTCTTTCATCAGCGCCAATCTCTTCGACTTCATATGCGCCGTTTGAATAGACTTGTAAAATTTTGAACGGTCCTTCCCAACTTGGGGACCATTTACCAAGGACTCTATCTTTTCTATCCATAGGTAAGATAACTTTCCAAACCAAATCTCCCACGTCGAAAGTCTTCAATTTGACTCTTTTGTTATAGGCCTTAGCCACTCTTTCCTTTTGTCTTGTGAGCACATCTAATGCATTTAACCTGTCCTCATCTAGATCAACCAATTCATCCAGCATCATACTCCAATAATGATCAGATGTGATTTCAAATTGTCTTTGAATCCTAATTGATTGAAAACAAATTTCTGCTGGTAATACTGCATCATGCCCAAAAACAAGTTTAAAAGGAGTACTATTAATTGACACTTTGGGAGATGTTCGACATGCCCATAAAATTTGGTTAAGTGTCCTATGCCAATTCTTGGGTTTTTGCCCAACATGTTTTTTAATCAAACTAATGATAATTTTATTGGCTGCTTCAACTTGACCATTTGCCTGAGCATAATATGGTGACGAACTCAACAATTTATACCCATTTTCAGCAGCAAATTCGACCATTTTCTGACCAATAAAAACTGAACCTTGATCTGTGGTGATAGTTTCAGGCACACCAAATCTATATAATATATGGTCTTGAATAAAATTAATCACTGCTTCTTGATTAACATTGTTTAAAGGAACAGCTTCCACCCATTTAGTGAAATAATCTATTCCAACTAATATGAAACGATGGCCTTTCGACGAATTTGGTTTAATTTCACCAATTATACCCAAAGCCCATCCCCTGAATGGCCAAGGTTTTACAATAGAATGCAATTCATTTGCAGGTACATGTTGTATTCCTACATGCTTTTGACATTCTTGGCATCCTTTGGCAAACTCTATGCAATCTTTTAACATGGTTGGCCAATAAACACCTTGTCGAAAAAGAAGCCAGTTCATCTTATGGCCTACTTGGTGAGCCCCACACGTTCCACTGTGAACATTGGATATTGCCAAGTACGCCTCATTTTCGCTAAGACATTTGAGTAAAACTCCCTCAGGGGTTTTCTTAAACAACTCATTTCCCATAATCACATAACTTAAGGCTCTATACTTGATCTTTCTATCAGTCATCCCTGTGGGACTCACCAAGTAATTAACAATTTGTCTTCGCCAATCATCATTTGAAAAATTGTTGATGGCAAAAACTTCGAACACGTTGTCACAATACCCTTTGTCAAAAACTTCAAAAGTTTCATTTCCATTAAAAATTTCATTTGGCTTAGGACTTGAGGCTAAAGAATCGGCCTCTGCCCCCTCAAGTTTTTGCCTTGACAAAGTTTCTAGTGACATGTCCGTCGAAATTAGTTTGTTTTTAATTTCGATTAGCTCCGTTATGTTTTCTTTCGAAACTTTATAACCTGAAGCTAGCTGTGCCAAATCATTCGCCTCTTGATTTGCAATACGAGGCACATGCTCGATTTTAACGTGATCAAAACGTTTCAATAATGCATTGGCAGTAATAAAGTAAGTAATCAAATTTTCCCTTATGCACTTGTATTCTTTTGTTAATTGCTTGATTACTAATTCAGAATCACCTCTTATTTCGACCTGCTTTGACCCCAAGTTTAACAGAATTTCGAGTCCTGCTATTAAGGCTTCGTATTCCGCCTCATTGTTGGAGCAACTTTCTTCGATTTTATACTTGTATTTGGTTGGTATTTCTGTTGGTGAAATGATTAACATTCCCACACCTGTACCATGTTTGTGGCTTGAGCCATCGAAATATAGCCTCCAAGGTCGAAGGTGAACACAATCAATTGCTAATTCGACCACTGAATGGTCTGCAATAAAATCTGCCACTACCTGGCCTTTAATAGCCTTTAGTGGTTGAAATGTCAATGAATATTCGGATAAAGCTAATGCCCATTTACCTATTCTGCTATGCAAAATTGGTTTCGATAACATATGTTTAATTATATCAAAATGAGAATAAACATAAACATCAACAGGCTTTATATATTGCTTTAACTTTGTACATGAGAAATACAAACACAAACACAGTTTTTCAATAGGATGATATCTGGTTTCAGCATCATTCAAAACCCTACTGAGGTAATATATGGCTCTTTCGACTCCATTTTCATCCTCTTGTGCTAACATACTACCCATTGACATTTCTGATGCAGCTATATACAATTTCATTGTTCTATTTCTAATTGGAGACAATAAAATTGGTGGTTTCATCAGGTAGGCTTTGATTTTGTTGAAAGCTTGTTGGTGGCATGGCTCCCACTTGAAAACATCTTCCTTCTTCAGTCGAAGTAATGGCGAAAATACTTGAGTCTTGCCACTTAGATTTGATATAAATCTTCTCAGGAAATTGATCTTTCCTAGTAAAGACTGCAATTCTTTCTTTGTCGAAGGAGGTTGTGTTTCCATGATAGCCTTCGTCTTATTTTGATTTATCTCAATGCCTTTTTTGTGCACGACAAAGCCTAAGAAATCACCTGCACTTACACAAAAGGCACATTTTAGTGGATTCATTTTCAATCCATATTTTCTCATCCTTTCAAATGATTGTCGAAGGTGGTCTAGATGACCACTTTCTGACGCTGATTTGACTACTATGTCATCTATGTATACTTGCATAAAATTTTCTATAAAATCATGGAACATAGTATTCATAGCTCTTTGGTACGTAGCACCAGCATTTTTTAAACCAAATGGCATCACTACCCATTCATAAACACCTAACGCCCCAGGGCATCGAAATGCAGTCTTTGAAACATCTTCCTCAGCAATAAAGATTTGGTTGAGCCTGAATACCCATCAAGCATACTCAAATATTGGTAACCTGCTACGGAATCAACTAACATTTCTGCCACTGGCATTGGATATTGATCTTTGGGAGTAGCATTATTTAGATCCCTAAAATCTATGCAAACTCTAAGTGTACCATTTTTCTTAATTACAGGAACTATATTAGCAAGCCAATCAACATACCTGGCAGTTCTGATGAACTTGCTCTTTAGTAACCTTTCGATCTCTGTTTTGATCTTCGACATGATTTCTGGTGCAAATCTCCTTGGGGTTTGCTTCACAGGCTTCTTATCTGGTCGAATAGGCAGCTTCAACTCAACCACTTCTCTTTTTAAACCTGGCATTTCATTGTAGTCCCAAGCAAAACAGTCTTTGTACTCTTTCAGCAATTCGACTATCTGCACCTTGAAGTCTTTATTGACTTTTGCACTGATATATGTTGGTCTTCTTACACTTCCATCTCCCAAATCTATTTCTTCTAAGGGATCTTGTGCTTGTATCTTCTTGGTCGAACCCATTGGATCTTTCTCAAATCCTAATGATTCATCATCGTAGACACCGTCTAGTCTAGGTGATTCGACCATAATTTCTTTGTTACTATCTTTTGTGGTTAAAGCAACCATGTAATGCAACTCAGCTTCGAGAATTGCTTTTTCTTTATTTTCGGCCACATAGGCCGTAATTCTTTCCCACGTACTGGGTTTTATCATCATCAATCATCCCAACCAGAAGGCTTAACAAAGCCTCTTGGTCTATTCTCCTCATCAATGACTTCCCTTTCCCAAATGAAACCATAATTTGGGTGAAGATTAACAGAGGAGAAGACATTGTCTTGCTCAATGAACCCAGCATTGGAAGAAGAGCATGGAGAGATATTTGCCAATTGCTTGTCGAAGGTCTTCTTGGTGATCGTATTCACTTCAGCCTTGAAATAACTTTGGTCACCTTCAATGTTTTCAACCAACCCATCTTCTCTCCAAATAATGAGCCTTTGGTGCACAGTTGAAGGGATTGCCCCCACTCCATGTATCCATTCTCTTCCAAGCAACAAGTTGTAGTTTGCCTCGGAGGGTATTACCAAACACAAAGTTGGCCTTTTGATGCTACCTACTGCTAATTCGACTTCAATGGCCCCAAGTGAATGGCCAGTTTTGCCTTCATAATTAGTGAGAACCACATTATGTGGCCTCAAATCAGTGTCACATTTGCCAATTCTTCTTAGCAAATGTTGATGCATCAAATTCACAGCAGCACCACCATCAACAAGGACGTTGTTGATTCCTACATTGTTGACCTTGGCTTGAATGAACAATGGCTTGAGGTGATTCATCATGCCACAATCTGGCCTTTCAAAGACAGCATGTTGCTCTTCGATGCAGCCATTCTTCAACACATAGTAGCATATTGGCTGGTAAGCCATACCTTCGTCGAATTCTTCTTCGACCTCATTGACTTCAGACACCACATCATATTCAATTGGTAAAATTGAAATGACACCACATAGCACGTCGAAGTCATGCTCAGAATCAGCAAAAGAAGAGTTCAATTCCTCTTCCAACTTGAGATCTTCTTCTTTGAAGCCTTTCTTTATCTCAGCCAAAGAAGGGAAGATTCTTTCAGTGGCTGGTTTCCTAACCACTTCAGTTGAAGGTAACACTATTTCTTTACCTTTCTCGCTCTTGGGAATTGCTACTTTACCTGTAGCAACAGCATCAACTTTCTTTTGGCGTTGAAATCTTCGCCATTGAGTCCTTGTCATAGGATTCTTTCCCTTGTAGTTGTTGTTGTAGGCATACTTCTTATTTCCAGTTGCCTTGTTTTGGTTAACATCACTTGTGTTACCTTCGACCAGTTTAGGTGGCCTAATTCGATGGATAGCATTGCCCCCAGTGTGGTATATGGCTTTGCCTCTTCCACCAAAATGTACCCACTTTTCAACAGGAGTACCAGAAGGAGGAACATAAGTACTCAGCTTTCCTCTTCCAGGAGTTTTGGTTGAAGTAACCATGTAGGGAATTCTCCTATCCGCAAAATCAAACTTGGGCCTTTTATCCACCCATTTACCTTTGCGCTTCATTTGAGGCTTGAACTCTTCAAGTTCTTTAGCAGCCTCCTTGTCAAAAACAGCACTGCACCTTGGGCACAGCATCACTTCTGAGTTGCTTAGCTTGCAACGATTGAGGAAATCAACCAATTCCTCTTCAGCTTTTGGGTACACTGGTTTGGCCTTGTCGTTTCCTTGGCCTTCTGCAGCCATTTCGACATCCATCTCTGAAATTGGTGAAGTTCTCTTAATGTGAGCCTTACTAGGCCCAGTTTCAGAAGCTTCGACCATATTGATGCTAACTTCAGTGTATAATGCCTCGACTTCAGGCAAGGGATCAGCATCAATCTTCATTGGCGCTTTTGGTTTTTCTCCAAATTTGAGCCTTCCTTCATTTAGCGCTTTCTGCACCAAATCCCTGAAAAGAACACAATGAGAGGTATTATGACCCAAAAAATTATGGTATTTGCAAAAACCTCTTTTCTGTCTTTGTTCTAATGGTGGTGTTTTTAGCCCTTTAGGAACTAGAATTTGACCATCCTTAACTAACAAGTCAAATATTTCGTCACATTTAGAAACATCAAATGTATAAGTTTTTGCAACGAATTTGTCGTTTTTAGGTTCGACAGGATTTTTACCATTTGAAGGTTTCAGCAATTTACAAGTATATGGAGGTCCTGGCTTTAATTCGGCAACATTGACCTCCTCTTCGACTTCCTTGTAAGAGATGTCGTACTCTTGTTCCTCATTTTGAATTTCGACATAGGCAATTTTGTCTTTTTTATTGTTATGAAACCTACTAGTTCTAGATTTCTCAGCTTTTAGCCTTTCGACTTGCCTTACTCTATCGGCCAATTGGGCCATATCTCTTAAATGTTGAGTGTCTAGTTTTTTCCTAATAGAATAATCTAGACCACCAGCAGCCATTTCGACTAACTCATGTTCCGGCACTTGGGTAAAGCACCTTGCTTTGAGAAGTCTAAATCTGTTAAGATAGTCATCAACAGTTTCAGCCATTTTGCGTCGAACACTGGCCAATTCTTTGAGACTAATTTTACATTGTCCCATGTAGAATTGCTCGTGAAAAGCTTTTTCTAACTGGTTCCAATTAAACATAGAATGAGGGGGTAGTGTAGTAAACCAAGTAAAAGCATTTTTTGTTAGAGAATTAGGGAAAAATTTCATTCTTAAATTCTCATTTTGGGCTAAATCCCCAGCCTCAGTTAAATAACGAGCAATGTGTTCGACGGTGGATTCACTAGTTTCTCCACCAAATTTAGTGAATTTCGGGACTTTCCAACCCCTTGGCAATTCACTTTGCAAAATATATTCTGATAATGGCGACACGAAATTTGGCCTGTGCATTCCTATAATAAGGCCATTCTGGGCTAAAATTGTTTCGACAAGATTAGCTATATTGTTCTGCGCTCCAAAATTGTTTTGTTGCACTTGCCTGACTACTTCATCAGCATTTTGATTTCTATTTACTAACACTATATCAGGCTCGTTTTCAACCATCCCCTGCAAGGGTTGTTCGACAACTTGTGCTTGTGCCTGATTTCTAGGCAATTCAATGTTAGGCCTTTCTAAGGGGATTTCTACAGGCCTCAAAGGTTGTACTTGGGGTATTGGCTGATTCTGCATTCTTGGAGTGCCAAAGAAATCTGCAATTCGACCCATTTGAGTTGCCAATGCTTGGTAACTGTTATTGGTATCACGTATCAAAGGGTTGAATACTGTACCAATTTGCTGGGTTAACATATTAACCATATCATGATTAGCATCATCTATTTGTTGCCTCAAAGCCAACAAAGATGTTGTGGTTAATGAGGGTTGGGCATTTCGACCATAAATGCCCTCTTGAGAGGCATGCATAGGGGAGAAACCACCATTCATTATGTTATCTGCACACGTTGATGAATTGGTTTGCAAGCCTACCATCATGCCAGTTGGCATACCATAAGGGAGATGTCGACCAACTATAGGCATGCTAAATGGGATATGACCACTAGTCATATATGGGTTAGACGTTCCCATTGTTTGTGGCATAAAAGCCATTTCATTAGGCTGTGTGGTCACCGTGGTGGCCATTGTTGGTAAAGGATTAAGCACAGGAGATGTAACTGCGATCATGCCTGTCGAAGGCATTGGAGCAGTTATTCCCATAGCGGTTACTGGATTAGCGTCATTGACAGACGCATTCTCAGGGCCACTCTGTGCGTTCGAAGAACTTGCGCCAGAACGTGACATCTTTGACAAAGATTTACCACTCCTCAGGCGCATAAACAATTATATTCCAAGATTCTGTTAACTAACACTCTAATATTTCGACACAAATGTCCCACCGGGCGTGCCAATTTGTTTACCGTGGATTTTGGTAAACACCGCTGGTCTCCAATTTGGTTAACTTGCAGGATCAACCACTGAATCCTAAGACCATTTGTGTTTAGAGTTTTCACAGAATCGCTTGTGTTCTTGCTGTTTAACAATAAAAAGAAGAAAAGGAGAAGATATAATTGATTCCTTACGCGCGAAGCAATCAAGATATTTCAGGGAAGAAGGACTTGAATTGTAAAACACATAAAGGTAAAGAGAAAACAGAAGTAAATTGCATTAAAATGAAGAGAATGGTACACAAGATCATACATTGTTCTCTGACTCGTTTTTCTCTTGAATGCGGAAGTTAGAGCGTGAGAAGTAAAATATGAAATTGTGACCCTTGTTTCTTCTCAGAAACTACTATTTATACAAAGGAAAAGAGGGGGGAAAACTAAACTAAGTAACTGCCTAGAAATTTGAAAATTAATAACTGCTACTCCTACTTTCGACAAGAACCGCTTCATCACGCTTCGACCAACTGCTAGTTCTTCAGCGCATAACTGCTCTGTTTTCTGTCTGTCGAAAGCTTGTGTCCATTTTCCTCTTTCTTGCTTTTGCTTCCACGGAAGATTGTCGAATTTACCCTGCGCATGACCATTTTCTCTGTCGAAATACTTTGGTCTTTGTCGAAATATAAGTCAAGCCTTGTTGACCATTTTCAATGAAGCCTGTCGAAATTACAGGCTAACAGGTCCCTGCCGTCAATTTAAGTTAACAGGCGCCACGCTAGCAATTAGCTACTGACGTGGCGTCTTAAGTGTCAATGTGACATTTCATTCATTAATTGAGGTGGCAAATAAATGTATTATTTAATTCATTATTATTTTACACATATGCATTTCAGTTTTTTAAATTTAAAAAACACAAAATACAAAAAACTAAAAACATTAACATTACCACATGTGTTAACTCTTCCTCTTTTTCAATCAGTCACACACAAATTCCTCTTTTTCTTCAATCTTCTATAACGTTAACACATGCGTTAACTCTTCCTCTTCTTCAATCTTCAAATTCCATAAATTAAAAAAATTCAACTCTTCCTTCTTAAATCTTAAAAATCGAAACCCAGATCCAATAGAAACCAGATCTTGAACATTTAAATTGACTGAAACTAGAAACAAAGAAGCGAATCCCAAAAATTGAAGAACAGCAAAACGATTGAATCAAAAGGGGTTTCTAGTCGTTCTCGCTTCCATCTTTGCTTCCATTTGAATCGAAAAGATCTTTGCTTCCATCTTTGTTCTTCGTGCAAATGGGTTGAATACGGGAAAAATTTAGGGATGTAATAGATAAATAGGATACTTGAAATGGATTCACAGCTTGATTTCGAGTAGGAATGTTGAATTTGGAACCTTGTCGTGGCTTGATGATGAAGAACAAAATGGGAGAGTGAGGGTTGATAGGGTTTGGGCGCTACTACTGCAAAATTATGAGGAAGAAGAAGAAGAGTTAATTTCTATTTTATGGTTTTAAATATTAAAAAACTTAACTGCTTATTCGTCATTAGATTTAGGATTATAACATACATTTATTTTCAACCTCAATTGATGAATGCCAGGTAATTTAATGAATTTAAGACGCCACGTCAGCAGTTAATTGCCAGCGTGCCGTCCGTTAACAAAAACTAACGGCTGATACCAAAATGAAACGAAAATGAAAGATGAGGGACCAAAACGGATCAAAAAAAGGATAAAGGACCAAAGTGAAATCTAGATCAAAGATAGAGGACTAAAAGTGTTATTTAGCCTAAAATATATAAAGAGAAGAAAGATAAAAACAAATTGATTTCTTAAAGTGGTGGAATCAGTAAAAGGGTGAGTTGCACGGGTTAGTGTCACAAAATTATTATTTTTTTTACCAAACCGGTTATTGAAGAACAACCTTTGAGTTTTGAACAGTTAAAATATTTTTCGAACGCTAAACTACCCCAAAACACACTGCTTAGTATCACACTTTACGTATTTTGTCACCAATTTGTTATTTTTTCACCAAGCATGGTTATTGAGAAACAAACTTTGCGTATTTGAACAGTTGAAATTTTTTCGGATGCTAAAGTACCCCAAAACACATTGCTTAGCATCACACTTTATGTATTTTATCACGAAATTATTATTTTTTTCACCAAATCGGTTGCTGAGGAACGAACTTCACGTATTTGAACATCTAAAGTTTTATCTAGACTCTAAAGTACCTCAAAACACACTCCTAATTAGTGTTGCATACATATTGAGGAACAAAATTTGCTTATTTAAACAGTTAAAAATATTTTTGAACCTAAAGTATCCTGAATCATACTGCTTAAAACATTAAAAAGGAAAAAAAAAATAAAAAGTACCCCTAAACACACTGTTTTTCAAGATTTAGGAGAGAATGTATGTCTATTTGGTGAAAATATGTCTTGTAATTCAATCCGACAAAAAACTTCTCTGGATTCAACCAAAGGCAACAATCCGAGTGTTGATTGAGAGCTAAAGACGAAAAGCATATTCCTTTTCCAAACAATTTGTTTTTTGATAATAAAAGGGACTTAAAGCCCAAAGGAGAGATACACAGGTTACATAGAAGTGTCTACAATATTTTATCATGGTTACAAGAATCTAAAATACCAAATGGGTTATTTGATCCCGAGCTCATCAAATAAACACCACAACAAAACGAGGAGCGAAGAACAACAGAATAATGGAGATGAGAAACATGATTCCGCCACTCTTCATTCATGAACAAGATTCAAGAACATGACAGTTTTTGAAGATAAAACAAGTGTTACAATATTTTCCACCAAATATTTTTGTGATATATTTTTTTTATCACGTTAGATTTTAGCCGATGTAAATCTCGACATTTCAATCCATACAGTTAATAGATGGTTAGGCATGATTCATATTTTTTTAGCTTCCACCCAATGATGGTTATGAATTTCTCTAATACTGATGTAATTTTCGACATTCTTCATTAGTCGAAATTCTGACAATATTTCTTTATATTTGCTGATATTTTTTTGGTAGTTCAAAACTTTTTAGCCGATATATTCCCAACAGTTCATATTCTTTTTTAGTCACTGTATTTTTGGTGATTTAAATTCTTTTTGTTCGTTGTATTTTTGGTATTGCATTTCGAATTTTCCAATCTAAAAATGTTGTAAACACAATCCAGCTTATGGGGGATATTATACATATAATGTTAGTTACAAGTTAGTTAAGAAGGCAGTTGTTCCCATAGGTTATATAAGTCTCCTTTATCTCTTAAAATAAACATAATTCTTATTATCAATATATTTCTATTTTCACTTTTCTACCTTTTTCTCTTTTATTCTTGTCAAAATCCATTCAGGGCATACATTAAAGAAAAGTTTCACAAAACAATTTTGGACTTTTGCTTGAGATCTTAAAACCTCAACCTTAGCGAAACTTCTTAATTTTCTTTGATAGAAAGAAAATATACCAAACACAATAATGGGCGTACGACATTGTGTGTGCCATTTAGAGCAAATGATTGTATAAACAAACTGTTGTTTCTGAGTTCCCGAAAAATATTTTGGAAAATCAATCCATCGAAGAAATTACTGGGTTGAGTCGCGGACTAGGTCGCTCTCTTTAAGACGTTTCGTGGCACTGCTCAAAATTGTGCAGGCAGGCTATCAACCACGACGTCCCCAGGATAAAACAGCCCAGTCAAAACTGTTATGAAATATTACTGCACAGTAAAATTTCGCTCAAGAAATACACCTTCAAAGTATGGTTCGTAGACCACTCCATAATATGGTTCGTAGACCACTCTTAAATATGGCTCGTAGGCCATTCTTTAAAGTAGAAGAGAATTAATGAGGGAGAGGAGAGAAAACTTGAGGTATAATTTAACGTCAAGCGGTGTAAAGAGTCAAGTGAGGGAGGGGCCTATTTATAGGCTTCAAAACTGACTTGGTGCGCAAGTCTTAGAGGATAAGACCGGAGTGCTTGCACTCCAAGCTATAACGGATAGGAACAGAGGCGGATAATAACGGCTCTGTTCAACGAATCTGTACGCAACGGTTAGTTCATCGTATTCGGACGGTTCAACGAATCTGGACAAGCAACGCACCAAAAAATAAAATAATAATTAATTATTTTCGTAAAAATATATTTACACCTCACAAGCCAAGCCCAAGCCCGGCTCGTCCGAGCCGGTCGGCGGCGGCGCGCGTGTGGTGGTCTGATGGTGTGCGTGCTTCCGTTTACAAAACTGGGTACCCTTTGAGCCCTAATCCAAAGGTGTGAAGTCTCCACTTATACGCACTCTTCAAGTGTCTAGTCCAAGTAATGTGGGACTTTTTAATTCACCACCAATGTTCCAACAACCTTTAATCATGTCCCTTAGGAGAGGTTACTCATATTCAAAAACAACTTACCCAAAAGCACTTGGATGAGATGGTTAGGGTCTCTTCCAAGTTCGAATCCAGCCTTAGGCATGAAGCAGTGTTATATCTTTTGAGGGAGAGCTTTGCCACTCATTGTGGTCCTACCCGGCTTGAGGGGCTAGTGTCTGCAGTTACGCGCAGAGGATACCCGATTTATGGAAAAAAACAACTTGGACGACAAAAGTACTAAACTGTAATTATGAGCACAATAAACAAATTAGCGTCAATTGTTGACGTTAATCCTTGATCGCTAATAAACAAATGCAAGTTGCCCTTACTTATTGAAGGGAAAGTATTTGTTTCCTATTTGGAAGACAAACTTTGTTTGACGCAATTTTAGGTGCTGCTATCAAAGACCTAGCTACCAATAATCAGGTAAACACTTGGATTTAGGTCTTTTCAAGTTGCATAATTGTTTTCACTTTTATGTAACGAAATAGATGATGCATTATTGAGATGTTATTATTAAAGGTAAAAACTAATGACAAAAATTAAACAATTTTAATATTTTATTCCAATATAAGTTGAATTATGAAGTTGTGTGGAAAATTGGTTCCTTGAGAAGATGATGATCTACCTAAATCGTCAAACACATAACAAAAAAAAAATTATCAAGTGAGTTATGGAATTGAAACAAGTTAAATGGTAATCTCGCCTAACTATGACGGTTACGTCGAGATTTCTTCTGGGAGAAGGGAGAATCAACTCTAAGCCGTGAGCACCTTATCCTATATACAATTGACTTGTACCAGTCCTGTTCTTGACATTTTATGGGCCGCTTACATAATGATCAGCGGTTGTACGCGGGTTAAAATAATTATAAAGATATAAAATATAGTAAAAGGAAGTTAATTTTGGTCGTCTCACAAGGACCTCTAAATTAAAGACTACCAGAGTCAAAAACGAAACTAAAAATAAAAGGGGGGGTTTCGAGGAAAATAGTTTGATGTTTAATGAAGAACATCAATTAAAGAGAGGCAATCAATCCATTGGTTTCAGGTGCGTTTCTTGATTTATCATAAACTAAGCAAACAACGTCAGACAGCTTATGTGAATTCGCGCCGTTTTAAAGCAAGCATCAAAACAATGTTTTCAATCAATCGTGATAGTGAACAAGCGCCAAAAATACAATTAACATCATAATTGAATTCTATCAATCTTATAAACAAGCGTCATACACTGTATCAATTCCTATCCAAACTAAATTAAACAAGCGATAAAATATTTTGAATAATGAAAGTTGCAAAACAGAATCATGATTAAGTGATTAAGAAAAGCTTAATCATAAAACGAATCACATAAGCAAATCACAGAGTTTGAGTAATTAAGCAAAACACAAACCGAATTTGCAGCAAGAATTACGAAGATGAAATTGATAGAGAAAGAATTAAAACCATTAAAATGAAACAAACATTATGCACTAAACCTCAAAATCCTTACAGCAACACCCTTCATCAATAGATTGATCTAGGGCCTTAAGCTTCCATGGAGGTTAGGGCACAAAACGTAAAATTGAAAGTAGGAATGCGTAAGATAGCCAAGACGGCTTTGAAAAGTGTATCTTATAAGACTAAAAACGAAAAACCTAATCCCCAAATGGGTTCTTCGATAAAAGCCCGATAACAAATAGTATTTGGCTCAAAACTCGTTTTCCACTGTACTGATTTGGTAGTTTGCAGTTTTCACCTTTCATACTTCAAAATTGGGTTTCGATCTCAACAGAAGAATCGTAGCTCCGTTCCTAAGATTTCCAATGCATGCTCGCACGCCTCAATCAGATAACTAAAGCCAAAGTTATGGCCTGCAGAGTAGACAGGGGTCAAATAGGACTTGAAGTCTAGAAATGTACTAAGACTTAAATATTAGGCATAGAAAACATTCAAAAAAATAATGTGAAAAGGTATAAAGAGTGCATTAAAATGCACTGATCAAATTCTCCCACACTTAAGCTTTTGCACTCCGGGCAAAACACGCATAATAAGAGACGAAAATAATGCATGAGTTTCTAATGAACCCAAAGAATGCAAAGTTATAAGAGAGATAATTTTCCTAGGCTTCAAGGAGAACGACAATCAGAGATAGCACTTAATTACAATCAAGGAAAATAAGAAGATAGAGCACCAAAGAGTGAATCATAAGTGATGAGTCCTCACAGGATATGCATAAGTAATGCTCTTTATCATTCAAGTGTTTAGGCTCTTGTTTACTCTCACATATATATAATAAACACATCAATGAAAGTTAGCACTACCATATGCTTGACAAGATTCTAACATCCACACTTAAGAACACAAGCACATAAGATTAAAAGGTCGTTATAAGGGTTGTAATGGGGCCAAGGTCAAGGTGGGATAATCCTAAGGGGTAACTAAGCTAAAAAGAATCAAAGAGGGCAAAGAAGCAATGAAAATCAATTGTAAAGTGAGCATGAGAGGATCCAACTTCAACAAGATATGACTAACTTCTCTATTTTGACACACTGCTCCACATAACTCTCTCCACATAACTTTCACTCTTCTTGAAACAAAAATAAAAAGATATATACATTCCATTTTTTTCTTTTGACTTTTTTTTCTTCTTCTTTTTTTTATTTCAATTTTTTCTTTTTTTTTGGGAATATTTTTCTATGCAAATGTACTTGCCAAACTTTTCATAGAGAACCCAAGAACTATCCAAGTGAGAACCACAATTGCAACCATTTGGACACCCCCACACTTATGGATTTGACAATTTTCAATTCAAAGCTCATTGACCCTCTAAGATTGGGTAATAACATTGTTTTTTACTTTTAGGCTTGTAATGAGCTATAAAACAAAGAATGGGATAAAAGGCTCAAAGGGGCTTACACAAAGGGATAAATTCATGGTAGGATTATTTGGCTAATAGCTAAGAAAAGAACAAAATTGCCTAGATCATTTCATTAAATATGGCTGTAGGATGTATTATAAAAAGTCATCAATGATATTTAATAATGGTTGATTCAATCTTAACCACTCATAGCATTTTAAACAATATCTAACAGTCAATTTTACTGGTTCACCGGTGAGGGATTTGATTTTCTCCCCCACCCTAGAAGCACCCTATTTTTTTTTTTAAAAAAAACTGTCGGTAGTTTAATAAATCCGCTGGAAAGTCATTTTTCTGCCGGAACGTTACCGACGAAAAAAAATCCGTTGGAAAATATCAAATATCCACGGGAACTGTACCGATGAAAAAAATCTCCCGGTAATACACGGTTTTCTTATAGTGCACTCAACCC
This sequence comes from Astragalus glycyphyllos, assembly GCA_963573325.1. Classification (NCBI taxonomy): domain Eukaryota; kingdom Viridiplantae; phylum Streptophyta; class Magnoliopsida; order Fabales; family Fabaceae; genus Astragalus; species Astragalus glycyphyllos. Next base: position 12,377,100 of record OY754314.1, on the reverse strand, counting down.
TGTAAAACCAACTTAAGGTGAAAGATGTTTCCCACTTATAAACTCTTTTCGAGCCATATCACATACGTGTTGCACTCTTAAGACAGCACGCATGAGACTAGACAACTAGAGTGTGACCCAAGTGGTCAAACGAATATTGTACAAACTCCAATATTATCTAAGAATTTTGGTTCTGCGTTACTCAACCATTCAAAATCGACTAGTACTATTTCTACTTATAATTAACGCATTTCAAGCCATATCACATTCTGTTGGAACTTGAGTTGTGTGAATTGAAAAAAGTCTCACATTGGAAAGAGTAGGCACTTTAAGAGTGTTTATAAGTGTAGACTTCACGCCATGGGTTGAGCCCCAAGGGGTACCCATTTTTGTAAAAGGGAGAGCACGCGCATAAATCGACCACCACGCACGCGCCCACCGTCGCCGTCTTGCCGGCTCGCCTCAGCCGGGCGCGAGCTCGGTTCTGGGCTTGGGCAATATGGTGTAATTAATTTTTTCCGAAAAACATTTATTTTATTTTAATTTTTTGTGCGTTCCTTGCTCCTCAAGTTTCCAACGGTCCGAATTGACCAAATACATTGAACTAGATGTTGCGAATTTCACTCCAACAGCGTTACTGCGCTCGAAGCCAGCTGTTGCGAACTTCACTCCAACAACCTTTCTTGCGCTCCAAGTTAGATTTTTCTCCTATAAATAAGACCTCTCCTCACTTTGTTTTTCACACCGAAACTTGGTGCATTTCCAAGTTTCTTCTCCCTTCTCCCTAAACACTTCTTTTCTTCTCTACTCCATTATGAGTGGTTTTGGAACCATATAGAAGGTGTGTTATCTCGAGAAATATTTCATCGTGCAGTGTAACGCCCTAAAATTTAATCAAATTACTTCGAAGTTGGATTGCCGTAGGATAATTCTAAGAATTGAAATTATGAGCGTAGTAGCTATGTTGAAAATGAGTTAGATGATAATCACGTGTCGTGGGCCAGTTAAAAATAGCATTGGGCTTAGCACCGCGAGTGCGCAGCGCTCACGCAACCCTAGCAGCGTGTCCAGTGCGCAGCTTGCGCAGGAAGGCGCTTGTGCGCCACTCCTCCTTATAAATATAGCGCAAATATGCGTTAGGGCTGGTCTTTTTGCGCAGCCGCCCTCTTTTCCCTTCTTCTCCTTCTTCCTCTCACTTCTAAGTTACACAAAAGCCTCAATTTTCAAGAGCTCTAGCCTAGGATTGGATTGGGAGGGTTAATTTTCATTGCAATTCTCTACGTTCGTGATCGTCACGCGTCGTTACTATCGCAGGGGAGTCGCCGTATTCGGAGAATCGAGGAACGAGGCTAGGAGGGAGTTTGCGCCACCATAGTTGAGGTAAGGGTGGGTTCGAATTCTATAATAGCGTATATGAGGGATCGTATGCGGGGTTTGGGGTTTATTATAGATTGCCTCTGTGTATGTTGCGTAGTTATATATATATATATATATATATATATCGTATGAGAAATGTTTGATGAATTGACCGTGTGTGCTTGAATTCCTATGTCGTTAGTTCTAATTAAATCGAATTGTAATTTTGTTGGATTAAGGTTTTCACTATTATAATCAAAAAAAATGATAGGAATATAGATAACTCGTTAGTAAGAATTATAAATAATTTTCGTAATTGAATTGATGGTTACGTTAATGCTGTTACTGTTTTGATATAATGCTGTTGCTGTTTTGCTGTTAATGCTGTTGCTGTTTTGCTGATAATGCTGTTGCTGTTTTGCTGTTAATGCTGTTGATGTTTTGCTGTTAAAGCTGTTGCGATTTTACTGTTATTGTTGTCATTGCTGTTACGTTTTGCTGCTGTGTTGTTGCTATTCTTGCTGTTATGTCCTTCTTACAATTTCTACTTCTAGCATAAATATATCTTGTCATGCTTTGCTACTTTACCTTGAAAGAAAGAATGAGATGCTGAGATAACACGCCACACCATGATAAGTTATCCATTTAAACCCAAACACAATTAGGTGATAGATGACTTGCACACAGGGCATGACGATTTCCTTTGAAGCCAAGGATCAATACACTGCAAAAATGCAGGTTAGTACACATTAGCATTCTGACCAATTCTTTAACCAAAAAGACAAATAAATAGACTCATTTAATAATCTCACATCTTTGTGAAATTTGTGCAAACACGGAAGGTGGCGAATAACTTCTCCCATGGCTGGGGTCTCAAGACATATGCAACATGCATCTGTGAAGTTGTCAGTCTGTGGCAAAAGAAAAATAAAGATTAGTGTTGAACCCCACTACAAATATTTTCTTAATCAACCAGTTATTTTTCCTAAAACTGAATTGACAGCAGAAGAAAGGTTTGAAAAAGAAGAGGGGTAGTAAAAGTGGACAATAAAAACAACTGATTTCACCAGAAACCCATGAGTTACCTGGATGGTGGACTGTGGCAAGTTATTGATCTGATTGGTAGATGCACCAGTATGCTGGTGATTTTTCTCATCAAGGGCCAATAACATTTCATAATCATATCTGCATGCAGGCATGAACTCTTAAACATGATATTTTAAAAGAAAACAGAATAAAGCCAGAAAAAGCTTTCCCTAAACAATTGTGAAATACAGATATCAGAGAAAAGACTCGTGATTAACTTGATTAACTTAGTCCGCTATGTGCCCCTTTACACAACCAAAAGATTTCCGATCTGAACCATTTCAATACTACTTTATATAAAAAATAGAGAGATTTCGTGTCACCTCCCCTCAATGAGTGTCTTCATCTTAGATTATAATGCAATTATCTAATTCTTCACTTCTATTATGTAAGTTGTTAGTGGTATTCTCTCAATGTTGTAGAATGAAAAGTAAGAAGCTAGATTTGCCTGGTTTATTCATATATCATACTCCTTTCTTATAGAAGAAAGGTAAAGATTTGGTTCTAAACCTAGCTGAAAATTTATTTGCTTCTAAGATGTCACACCATTATTTCTATCATGTTCCTTACATAACACGATTCAAATATCATGTTACATTTATCTCAAACAGAAAAATAAATGTCAATAGTTCTTTATTATGAAATACCAATAAACTCCAAATGCCAATTTTCCCAAAGAACTCCACTGTCAATCAGTCATTACCTTGGATTCACTTGCCATAGATGATAGATCAGGTCTAAAGCACATGAAGCCAGCATTCCCAACATGTTCAAAATAAATTGTTTATGTTAGAATGAAAATTTCATACTAATTTGACAATAAACATGTTTCCAAGTAGAAACATTCAAACATATATTATTTCACTTTAAATTTATGTAGAAATTAATATACCAACAGAAGAATACAGTACCTACCTTGTCATGCCTTGTATATTCCCAAGCTTAGAAAAGTTATAAGTTATGTTTCACTGCTATAGAAGCTACATGGTAAAGGAGACATTACAAAGCTTATGCCACAAAAATTAAATTTCTTTCTCATGTTCTCTAGACAAAATCTGATCATATAACTGAAATACCATGCATCAATGATTAAACCAGATTTCACTTTAACATTTGAAGAATGAACGTTAAAATAAAATCCTCATTGTCAGCAGGCATGTTTTAGCATTAAGTTATAGGGGATCGAAAACAATGGAGGTTAAAAATAAAAAATGCAACTGTAAAATACCTCAAAGGGAGAGTCATACCTCCACACCTAGAAAAGTTTATCCAACTGAAAGCTGATTAGTAATTTTAAAATAAGCAATGCTTCTAACCACTATTTTGGGGAACCATTAGATTAAAAATGACAACTCTGGCGAAGCCGCAGAACATTTAAATAACATCAAGCAGGTATGTCTAGATTTTGTCCTAAGGATAGAATCATAGAATATATAATTCAACTTCTACAATTCAACAGCAAATAGGGAACTGCTACTTTCTAAACAAGATTCTATCCTAAGGAACCTAAGGATAGAATTATCAAATGAATCTCTCTTTGACTATTAGTCAGTTAGTGACTTAGTCTATTAGTGACTCTAGTTGAGTTAGTTTATTTTGTATGGCTGTAATTAGTTTATCAGTTTTATCTCTGTTCAGGTTGTTGAACAGTTTGTTACTAGTTTGTTAGTTCTAGTCAAATGGCTGTTTAGAATCTATGGTGGATCTTCAACCAAGTATCTGTATATATGTACTTCCACCATTGTACAATTTGATTTCACTTTTCAATCAGAGAATAGTTTTTTCAATTTAACTGATTGTTTCACTCTCAAGAAGAATCATGATTGATGATTCTGCCCTCCCCATTGTCATCGGCAGACATCACAAGGAAAACATATATGAAGAGAGAAATAATTGTAAATGTCCAGTAGATAAATGAAAGCACCTTAAAAATATCCTCATCATCTTCTTTCAGTTTCAATTTCCCTCAAGGATACAAAGGTTACAAACTTTTTAACTTGCTGCACAAAAAATTCCTCATCTCCAGAGATGTGCTCTTTCATAGGTCCATTTTTCCCTTCAAACAACACAGTCACATAGACATATTCCATCATGAACCAAACACCACTGTCCTCCCAAATGTGTCAGGTTTTCAGCCAAGCATTGATCCTACAGATACACTAACTGATGCTACTCATATTGAACCTACAAACACCTCAAATGAACCTAGTACTACCATAGACAACATAGTGTCCCCTGTCACAAATATTGTCCCTGCAGAGCACTCTAGTTCCAACACTGCAGCTTCCAATTCTTCTGCAGAAACTACTGCTGACCCTACCATTGATACTCAAGACACCACCCTTGACCCTAATCCCCTGCGCAAATCCTCCAGACCTCATAATCCTCCTGCATACCTTCAAGATTATGACTGCAATCTGACTTATCACATTCAGCACTCTCTCAGTTATTCCAAGTTGACTGCTGCTTATCATCAATATGTGATGAATGTTTCTGCTGTCTTTGAACCAAAATTTTTTCATCAAGCTTCAAAAATCCCTGAATGGTGTCAAGCCATGACTGAAGAAATAAAGGCACTGGAGGCAAATGACACATGGTCAGTTCAAACCCTCCCTCCTGGCAAGAAGGCAATTGGTTGCAGGTGGCTGTATAAGGCCAAACACAAGGCAGATGGAACTCTTCACAAGTAAAAAGCTCGTCTAGTAGCTAAAGGATACACCCAGCAGGCAGGTATAGATTTTACTGAGACCTTCTCACCAGTGGCTAAATTAGCATCTGTCAGAATATTGTTAGCAATTGCTGCTCAAAAAAAATTGTCATTATTACAATTGGACATAAATAATGCTTTCCTCAATGGTGAACTTAATGAGGAAGTCTACATGCAACTACCTTTGGGGTACAACATCAATGGGAGAACTTTGTTTGCAAGCTCAACAAGTCCCTCTATGGTCTAAGGCAGGCATCTAGACAATGGTAATCCAAATTTTCCTCCACAGTTTTGCTCAATGGCTTCATACAAAGTACAGTTGATAGCTCTCTATTCACCAAGGGAGCTGGTTCCAGCTTAATTGTGTTATTGGTATACGTGGTCGATATCTTATTAGCTGGACCAAATGAATCTCTCATTCAACAAACCAGACAATTCCTGGAACAGAACTTCAAGTTGAAAGTAGTGGGCAACTTACACTACTTCCTTGGTCTTGAGATTGCTCACTCTTCCCAAGGCATCTGAGCCAAAGGAAATACACACTTCAATTACTACATGACACAGGTTTTCTTGCTGCAAAACCCCTGCCCACACCCATGGACTCAAACGTAAGTCTCAATGAAAATGATGGTGAACCTCTCAAAGACCCCACTCAATACAGGAGGATGCTGGGCAGGCTAATATACCTTACAATATCTCGGCCTGACATTGCTTATCCAGTAAACAGATTAAGCCAGTTTATGCACAAACCTAGAACTCCTCACCTCCAAGCAGTTCATCACATCTTGCAATACCTAAAGCTGTCACCTGGTCAAGGGCTCTTGTTTCCTGTTGCTTCCTCCTTGAAAGTCAATGCCTTTTGTGATGCTGACTGGGGGAGCTGAACAACTTCCAGAAGGTCAACAACAGGTTTTTGTGTCTTTATTGGATCTGCTTTGGTCACTTGGAAGTCAAAAAAACAAAGCACAGTGGCAAGGTCCTCTGCAGAGGCAGAATATAGGGCCCTTGCCACACTGACATCTGAACTTCTGTGGATCAAACAGCTTCTTAGATCATTTGATGTGCAGCTCAACTCTGCTGTAATTTATTGTGATAGCAAATTTGCTATCCAAATGGCCACGAATGCAAGTTGCAATGATAGGTCCAAGCACATTGACATTGATTGTCACTTTGTGCGAGAACACGTCCATTCCAACTTCCTCAAACTGGTGTTTGTTCCATCTTCAGAACAACTAGCAGATCCTCTAACTAAAGCTCTTCCAAGACCTCAGTTCTAGGCTCTCCTATCCAAGTTGGGTCTCCATGACTTGTACTCTCCAACTTGAGGGGGAGTATCAAATGAATCTCTCAATTCAATATGGTCACTTTACTCTTTTTCCCTTTGACTATTACTCAGTTAGTGACTTAGTCAATTAGTGACTCTAGTTGAGTTAGTTTATTTTGTATGGCTGTAATTAGTTTATCAGTTTTATCTCTGTTCAGGTTGTTGAACAGTTTGTTAGTAGTTTGTTAGTTCTAGTCAAATGGTTGTTTAGAATCTATGGTGGATCTTCAACCAAGTATCTGTATATATATACTTCCACCATTGTACAATTTGACTTCACTTTTCAATCAGAGAATAGTTTTTTCAGTTTAACTGATTGTTTCACTCTCAAGAAGAATCATGATTGATGATTCTGCCCTCCTCATTGTCATCGGCAGACATCACAAGGAAAACATATATGAAGAGAGAAATAATTGTAAATGTCCAGAAGATAAATGAAAGCACCTTAAAAATATCCTCATCATCTTCTTTCAGTTTCAATTTCCCTGAGAATAAGGTCTTGTAAACATAGAGAGAAGTGCTGAGGTCATTATAGACTAATCATAAGATGAATGAAATGAATAAGTTTGTTAGTCTAAAATAACACTTGTATTGGCAATAGCCAAATAATGTATTTAGTAACATTTGTATTTATACATTTAGGATCAGTTTGATCATTAGGATAGGATATGAAGCAGGATATGATAGAGACATGATATCACTATCATATCATATGTTTGATGTGCAACACCTGGTACAAAGATATTGTTCGGTACCGGAGTACGATGTTGAGGCTATTGACGTTGGATACGGTCCGAACCCGGGGCTCAATTGCTTGAATGCTTCCAATGAGATAGATCCTTGCGAACGAGTGTTGGACTTGGTTGGCGAGGATCAGAGGCTCGGATGCCTGAGGTCACATTCCGTTCACGCCGGGTGGGGGGTACCTGCAAGACACTCCGACGCCCAAGTCAGTATGAGAAAGAGATGAAATATAATGGAAAGATCAGAAAGACATGAAGAATATAAGCTCGGCGGATGCCGAGGTGCGTGATGAAGAGTCCGAGCCCGTCGTGCTCGGATGCTCCAGATCGTGAGTCTGGTGTGGCATAATGTTGTTATTGTCTTCGTCGTCCTCCTCTCTCTCTAATTGGAGGGCGGAGCCTCTATTTATAGATGAGGTGTCGTACCTGGACCGTTGGATGCGTGGAATAGATCCTGACCATTGGGTCATACGGAGTGCAGATACAATTGTGGGAAGCGGAAATGGGCCAGGCTCAAGCCAGCGAAGGGTTTGGCCTAGTCCGGAACATTGGGCCCTCAAGTCGAGGGCGAGCTTTCATGAGCTCGGGCTCGGCTTGTTCTTTATCTTCTTCCGAGGTGGAAATCTTGTCAAGACCTGCTCTTTCCTGAAAGGCGAATTTGAATTTATATGCAACGTTTCAGGGGGTTTGGATACATGCTCGTGAGGACTCGAAAAGTTGCGCATTTAATTCATCGTGGCACTTCACCTCCTGCTCCCATAAAAGGGCGAGTTGGAGATTCATTTGGTCATTCTCGCGTATTTCCTGGTTGTGAGCTCTGCAAGGCGAATCTTTTAGTAGGTGCGCGAGATCAATTACTCCACCGTCGACGTTATTTTTCAGGATTCTTGTCCGCGAGGTCATCATTCAATCCGACATTAGAACATTCCCGCGCAAAGGTTAGTTTTCTTGCACAAAATCTATTTAAGTACTTTTAACATTCGAGTAGCGGCCGATGTCACCAGGTCGGTGACTGTGGTCGCTTGCTCCAAGGGGAGGAGCCGTCCGGCCTTGGGAATGCCCGAGGCCTAGACGTATGCCGTTGCAAATTAAGATAGAACGCATGATACGAGTAGATTAAGTGATAGCGCCGTCTTCCCCTTGCAGATAATACCCCGAACTAGGAGTGAGAAAAGACGGGCTCCAGGAATACCGCCTGGCAAACCAATTCTGCGAAAGTCGGCAACTGGAGAATCGATGCCGGCCCCTAAGGGGGCCCCTTCTCTAATGTCTTCGACCCACGCTCCTTCTCCAGCAGCATCGGGCGCTTCGGCCAGGGGGCCGGTTCTGCAGACCTCGGAGTGCACCGTTGAGGAGAACCCAGAAATGGATGATGCCGAGGTGGTCTCTTGGGCGGAGGAACTTGAAGCTGAACTGGAAGTTGAGGTCGAGGCGGATGATGCTGAAATCCTGGTTGAAGATCAGTACCCCAGGGTGGCAACGAGGATATGCAATACTGCCGCGAGGTTGAGGCCGGACAAACCTCTTTCTTACTACGAGAAATTCATCACTGTAACGCCCTAAAATTTAATCAAATTACTTCGAAGTTGGATTGCCGTAGGATAATTGTAAGAATTGAAATTATGGGCGTAGTAGCTATGTTGAAAATGAGTTAGATGATAATCACGTGTCGTGGGCCAGTTAAAAATAGCATTGGGCTTAGCACCGCGAGTGCGCAGCGCTCACGCAACCCTAGCAGCGTGTCCAGTGCGCAGCTTGCGCAGGAAGGCGCTTGTGCGCCACTCCTCCTTATAAATATAGTGCAAATATAGATAACTATTATAGGAATATAGATAACTCGTTAGTAAGAATTATAAATAATTCTGTTACTGTTTTGCTGTTAATGCTGTTGATGTTTTGCTGTTAAAGCTGTTGCAGTTTTGCTGTTATTGTTGTCATTGCTGTTACGTTTTGCTGCTGTGTTGTTGCTATTCTTGCTGTTTTGCGCTAGCTGTTGATGTTGCTGCTTTGTCAATATTGTTGCCACAGTTGCTGTTGTGGTTAATTGTTGCGTTGAATACCTTGTCGAAAATGTGGTAAATTGTAGGTGAAGTTGTAAAAGTTGATTTGCCTCTATTTATTGGCAAAGATAGTAAATTGTAGGCCTGTGGCCGCCATGACGTTTTGGTGTTGTTGTCGTGCGATTGCGTGACTGTGATTAGCGTTACTTGTACATTCACATTGTGTCGCATACCTTTGCATTTGCTTTACGACGTGAACGATGAGGGCTATGCCCTGTGAGCCACTATTTACTGGCAACGACGATTTTTACAACGGGAGTTTTGCTCCAATGGTACCACATGCATATGCACAGTTGAGTCGCATTCCGCATTGCACTTCGATGATTCTATTGATGACTCTATTGAGGATTTTATTGATGATATGTGTAATTCTATAGTACCTGACCTATCATATTGTTCTTCATACATGCTCTTATATAGTTCGATATCTCACCCCTTCTGTTTGAATGTTACCCCTATGTGGTAACGTGCAGTTAGTCGCGAATGAAGGCGGTGATCCTTCCTTAGTTGAGTCGGTGTCGTCACTCTGATACGTAACACTCGGGGGGATTGAACGCTGTTTTTTTTTCCTTTATCATTTAGGTTGCAATATTTGTTGAACTCGAAGTTATTTCTATTAAGCAAATTGTTGATTTTGAGTTGTCGAATGGACAAGGATTGTTAAGATTGCTTCAAATTGAATTTACCATGAATGAATTATATTGTTTGTGTTGGGAAGTAAGTGTAGCACTCCAATATTTATGTTGAAAATTCCGCACTCTGATTTATAGTATTATTGGGTAGAATTGGGGTGTTACATTAAGTGTCATTCGAATCAGTTTCTACTGGGTTGTTTTATCCTTGGGACGTCACGGTTGATAGCCTGCTTGCACGACTTTGAGCAGTGCTGCGAAACGTCTTAAAGAGAGCTACCTAGTCCGCGACTCATCCCAGAAATTTCTTCGAACACACTAGGAAAATTGTTGTTTTTGAGTTTCAGAAAATCAATCCATCGAAGAAATTACTGGGATGATTCGAGGACTAGGTCGCTTTCTTTAAGACATTTTGCAGCACTGCTCAAAGTTGTGCAAGCAGGCTATCAACCCTGACATCCCCAAGTTAAATAGCCCAATAGAAACTGATACGAAATATCATTCCACGGTGAAATTTCGCTCGAGATAATACACCCTCAATATGGTTCGAAAACCACTCAATATCGCTCGTAAACCACTCAATATTGTTCGTAAACCACTCTTAATGGGGTAGAGAAGAAAAGAAGTGTTTAGGGAGGAGAGAGAAGAAACTTGGAAATGCGGAGAGGTAATATTTATAGGCAAAAAGTCTAACTTGGAGCGCAAGTAAGGCTGTTGGAGTAAAATTCGCAACAGCTAGTTCAATGTATCTGGTCAGTTCTGAATGATGGAAACTCGGGCAGCAAGGAACGCACAAAAAAGTAAAATAAAATGAATATTTTTCTGAAAAAACTAATTACACCACATAGCCCAAGCCTAGACCCGGGCCGAGGCGAGCTGGCCGAACGGCGTCGGCGCGCGCGTGGTGGTCGGTTTATGTGAGTTCTCTCCATTTTACAAAATTGGGTTCCCCTTGGGGCCCAACCCTTGGTGTGAAGTCCACACTTATAAACACTCTTAAACTGCCCACTATTTCCAATGTGGGACTTTTTTCAATTCACACAACTCTGGTTCCAACAATCCCTCACTTGAATTTAAAAAAGAGTTTTAGAAGTAGTGTCAAACGCCTCCATAAGATTGTGCATAAACATAGGTGTCATACGACTTGAACCTTTGCATAGCGGTTAGGGTCCCCATAGGTTTATTCTCAAAAGTTTGTGTTTTTATGGGCCTGCACTCCTATCCCAGTTTAGGGAATGCTCTAGGAATTTCTACCAAGAATTCCATAGGAAGCAGCCACACTTCCACATTCAAAAAGGTGAGTCTATCAAGAGTACTCCTGTAGCTCGGTACTCCCACTACAAGAAAAACCCGTATTTCCGGTGGATTTTTTCCGCGGAAAATTTTGGGCGTAAAAAACGGTTTTTTTTACAAAACTCCGCCGGTAATGTTAAAAAATCAGCCAGAAACGTTACTGGTGATTTTCCGACGGATTTTTTTTAGAAAAAAAAAAATTATAATCCGCCGGAAAAATTTGGAGGGAAAAAAATCCGCTGGAAATTCAAAAATCCGCCGGAAAAAATTTGAGGAAAAAGAATCCGCCGGTAATTTCAAAAATCCGCCGGAAAAATTTGGACGGAAAAAAATCCGTATATAAATATAACTTTCTCCTACACTCCTCTCATTCTCTCATTCAACTCTTTCTTTCCTTGGATGTTTTTTCTGTCGCTGGAAATTCAAAAATCCGCCGGAAAAAATTGGAGGAAAAAGAATCCGCCGGTAATTTCAAAAATCCGCTGGAAAAATTTGGACGGAAAAAAATCCGTATATAAATATAACTTTCTCTTACACTCCTCTCATTCTCTCATTCAACTCTTTCTTTCCTTCCCATTCTCTTCTACATTTTCTCTATCTTATCTTTCTTCTTCTTTCTCATACTCTCTGATCTCCAAAAATTTCTCTACATATCTCTCTTCTATAATTCTCCTTTCTTCTTAATTCTTATTCATTCTCACTTCTTCATTCTTATTTCTTCTTCATTCTCATTCATTCTCACTCTTTCATTCTTATTTCTTCATACTTCTTCATTCTTATTCTCTCCTATATTATTTCTTCTCATATTCTCTTTCATTCAGTCCTACTTCAACATTATCATTCAATATTCTACTTCAAATTCGTTTTTTGTTACTTTTTATTAAAATACATATTAAATTTTGAAATTAGGAAAACTAAAAAAAATGATTTTTTTTTTTTTGAAAAATCGGCTGTTTTTTTTTTGAAAATTGAAATTTTTTGAAAAAAAATTGAAATTTCTCTTTCATTCCTTCCTACTTCAACATTATCATTCAATATTCTACTTCAATTTTTTTTTGAAACGACCATTACCGGCGGAAAAATCCACTGGAAATTACCGGCGGATTTTTTGGCGCCAAAAATCCACCGGAAATTACCGGCGGAAAATCCGTCGGAAACCGTTTGGTACCAGCTATCTATCGGCGCCAAAAATCCGCCGGGAAATCCAATTTTTCGGCGGATTTCGGTCAATTCCGACGGATTTTGCCCGCCGAGAAGTCCCATTTTTCTTGTAGTGTCCACTACACATAGAGTATAGAACTCATTAAGAGTTTCTATCACCTCAACCTTACATCGCTTCTAGAATCATGCTTCTTTACATAAAATAGCATGTTCGTCTCCTATCACTTCACAACTTGTTATTACCCATTGAAGCTAATTCTGGGGATCTCTTGTATTTTAGGTCGGGTTACCATCGTGAGTGACTCATGTTTCTAATACCAGTAGTCCCATCTTTTGAGATGTATTTTGGACTTTCTTTTGGGTCAATGCTTTCGTCATAGGATCACCTAAGTTCTAGTCAGTGCATACCCTATCCATTCTCACAGCTTTTTGAGAGAAATTCTCTAACAATGTTGTGCCTACGACATATTTGTCGCCTTTTATCGTTGTAATAATGATTCTCTATTTTGCAATAGTCGTGGTACTATCCCAGTGGATCAACATAACTGGCATCGGTTTTTCCTATAAGGAATCTCTGCTAGTAAGTATCTCAACCAACTATCTTCCTCACTGGCGGTCGCCAATGCTATCATTTAAGATTCCATAGTTGGCTGAGCCAATATGGTCTATTCCTTATATTTCCAATTGACAGCAACTCCATCTATACTAAATATATAGCCACTAGTTGCTTTAGAATCATCTGATAGAGTATTCCAATCAGCATCTCTGTACCCTTCAAGTACAGTTGGAAATCTCTGATAATGTAATATGAGATTCATGGTCCTTTTAAGGTATCTCATAACTCTCTCAATAGCGTTCCAATGCTCTATATTAGGTCGACTGGTAGACCTGCACAGCAGTCCCATGACATAGGCAATGCCGGGTCTAGTACAATCAGTGGCATACCTTAAATTTCCAATGATGCTCTCATATTCTGTTTGTCTAAAACTGCCACCAGTGTTCTTAAAAAGTTTGACAATTGGATTGTATGGCGAGCAGGCAGGTTTACAATCATAGTAGTTATATTTCTTTAAGATTTTCTCAATATAATGAGATTGATCCAAAAAAAAATTTCTCGGACCTAATAATCTTATCTTAATAACAAGGATTACACTTGCCTCTCCGAGGTCTTTCAAATCAAAGTTGTTGCACAATAATGATTTCACTTTATTTACAACATGGATGTTTGGGCGAAATATGAGTAAGTCGTCTACATAGAGACATAAGATAGTGCAAATGTCATTTTCGATTTTGTAATAAATACATTTGTCATTTTCATTCACTTTATACCCATTCGATATAATCAAGTTATCAAACTTCTCATGCCATTGTTTAGAATCTTGTTTAAGACCATACAAAGACTTATCCAACTTGCAGACCTTGTTTTCTTGCCCATGAATCACAAAACCTTCAAGTTGCTCCATATAGATTCAGAGAATTTATTCATGACATAACAAAATAGTTAGTAAAATTTTTCACAAGAGGAGATCAATTGCTAGAATTAGGCAAAATAGAAAAAACCAATTCAATAAAGGTTCTAATTTTCTTTCTGCTTTACCATTCATTTTAGAAAAATATGATGCAATCGTTTTTTGTATAATTCCATTTAATTAATTGGAATCACACTCTATTCCTCAAGCACTATGAAAGCCCTTAAACCTTTCTACTTCTACTTAATTGATTTTCAAATCCGTTACGAGAAAAAAAATTTGAACATGGGAAACATCGACACACGCAGCACCCACTATAAATTTTCGTATGTTCACTACCTATTTTATGTTAAAAAGCAGCATTTTCTTGCTATAATATGAAGTTTCTCGTAAGATACGAGAACGTGGTAAACACAAACACCCACATAAAGTTCCGTACGAACTTTGTACATTTGAAAGCACGATCTTTTACACCTTTTCTTTGTAAACCGTAGTTGTGCGAATCCAAGAAACGTAGTACTTCTTGGAAGCTAATCAAAGGTAGCAAGAGTTAAAGCAAACTCAAAAACGTTAGCTGGCCGTATATATATGTCCGTATGCTAGTTGATTAAGGAGGTATACTATTCACATATAATATTACTATCAAATCTTATACTCCATCCGTCTCATATTAAGTGTCGTTTAAGGTTATGCGCGGGTATTAAGAAAATGATTGGATATGCTAAATTTTATGGTAAAAAAATGTGGTAGAACTAAAACACTCTTAAACTTTTCTTGGTTGGTGCAAATGCACGGTTATTGATATTCTAAAGTAATGATATTGTTGGAAAGTAATAATAAATGTTGTATCGGGATTCTAAAGTGATAGATAATTTGAGACAAAAAAAATTGGCAAACAGGACACTTAATATGAGACGGAGGGAGTAACAAATTTTCAACTATGAGATCAAATAAAGTCTTAATATATAGTTTCTCTCACAAGCCACTCATATTAATTTTCTAAAATGACTATCCATGTGGCTTCCATGATGGGCTCCTCTTTTAGATGGTCCATTATAACAATTGAAACCCTAATACATCTACTAAAATTAGAAACACAAAAAGAAATTTGTCCAGAAGACAAAAGATTACAATACTCGTTAAAGACAAATTACGTCTCTATTTCTTTTTGATCCGTCTTGCAGTTCCTAGGATCTTCTGAAAACCAGTTTTTGGCCAGTGTTTGGTTGGTTTTTTTGTCGTTTCAAGGACATTCTCTGTTTATCTAACTATTGTTAGTGAGAATTTGTTTTAGCATCTAGGACGCAGTGTTTTAGGGGCTCTGTTAAAGGCTCCCTATTACTGTTTTGGTTTTAGCTTTTCCTTTGGCAAGAGTTTCAGTCTAGTCTCACCGTCGCTTTTCACTGTCTTTTTTCTCTTTTTTTAATAAATTCTAGCAGGATTCCAGTTTGATAAAAAAAATATACTAAATGTAGAAGCCATATGCCTTTGTC
The DNA here is from genome assembly GCA_963573325.1 of Astragalus glycyphyllos. Classification (NCBI taxonomy): domain Eukaryota; kingdom Viridiplantae; phylum Streptophyta; class Magnoliopsida; order Fabales; family Fabaceae; genus Astragalus; species Astragalus glycyphyllos. The sequence continues at coordinate 12,361,797 of OY754314.1, read as the reverse complement.
CTACGAGATATAACGATAATTTTTTTTCGATAAGTCAAATTTCATTAAAGAAAAGAGATACTTGTTCAGCCATATGCCATATGCCAATATTTCATTAAAGGGAAAAGTAGAAGCCATATGCCTTTGTCTCTAGTTACTTTGCTAGAGAAAGGTGGCTTTTGGCCATCATTTTTCCTCTAATGTGGAATTTTACTCCTTCATAATCATTATGAATACTCAATTTTCATCATGTTTGAAACATAATAATGGTGAATGGTGGTGATAGTCGGCATTTTCTTCACAATTCTTTTGCCCACATGATTGTAAAATAGCTTGACATTTAAAAAGTTTAATTGAGTGAAAAAAGAAAATAAACATATAAGTGGAGGAAACATGTAGTCTGGGGAGAAGGAAAGTGAGAAATTTAGAAACAGTTTTGTGGTTCACGAGGAACGCATTTGTGTAGTCAAAGGTCAACGCAATGCTGAATAATTTTGACGTAAACAAACCAAAACATAAAGTCAAGACACGTAGGTGAAACAAGCGACATTTTACCAGGCTACAATGCCTCCCTCGCCTTCATTGATAAGTTCTAGCTACTGTTTTTTAAGAGGTCTTTGAGGGCACTCGCTTGTCTAGGAGAAATTAGCTCTAACTAATTCAGAGTTCGGTCGGTAGGTAAGTAAAGTTTCTTTTAAGGTGGAATTATGGTTAATTTTCCCACCAAAGGCAAATTCATTTTTGACCTCTTATAGGTTGTACCATCCAGTTTTTTTACTCTTTATAGTTTCCTCCCCAAAAGTTTTTTATATTTAAAAGTTGAACCTATATTGTTCATTAATTAACAATCGGACCCATTTGATATGTTATATTTTTTAGTAAATATGATTATAATATTTTTATTACATCCAAGATGATTATCATTTGTACCGGTCATTAATTCTAACGTTTTTTATTTTATTTTAAATTTTAAACATCATATTTTATAATATTTTAAAAAATGACAGTTTTAAAATTCCACTTTTTATTAAACGAAAATTAATTATTAAATTCAGTATTAATATAAATATAATCATTGGAAAAAAACTTCAGCAAGGTCTAAATATGATTTTGGTCCCTGTAAATATAGAAAAATATCCATTTTAGAGCTATTGTGTCTCATTTTTACACTGTGTGGTAGGTTGACATAGACAAGGTGCTTACATGACTACCAACGCGATTCTAAAAAAAATTTGTAGGAACTAAAATAGATATTCTTATAGACCTAAATGATATTTAAATTAAAATTCAATTATAATTTTTAATTTATTATTTTCTTAAACAATATAATTTCTGATCTGTACCTGAGCTTGTCTGCTGGATATCACTCAGAGTATCAAATCTTATCTGCTTGCTGCTTGGCCCGTGCTCCACGCCTAGAGAAAAAGGGGCGGGTGTACCTGCAAATACACTCCAACGCCCAAGTCAGAAGCGAACAAACTAGCAATACTAATGAATAGTGTGTACCTGACAACTGACGTAATGAATGCTTATATAGTGCGCGTGAATCGCGCCTAGCCGTTGGATGGTTGTACGAATTCATCTGCGCCGTCGATTCATCATTTCCACTCTCTTGCCCTTTCTCGTTGGGCCGCTCTTCATTCTTGTAGCTGGATTGGGCTTCGGCCCACTCCAGAACAGTTGCCCCCAAGCCAAGATCGTGCTTAGGACGAGCGTAGGCTTGAACTCTGCCCGTTTTCTGTTGCCTCCGAGGGTCTTAGCTCGGTCAGTCTCACATTTTGATCGATCTTGCTTTTAGATTGGTGACACGTGGCAGTGGAAACGAAGCGACGCCTCTTTTTTCCTGTCAGTCATTAATAATCCCTTGATTTTTGAAAATGGCGGCGTGCAGTTATGATGACGGTTCAGTTCTCAAGGCGTGTTTAAGCGAAGGGTCGCGTCGTTTCGCCTGCCTGCACCTTGGACCTTATAAATACGTTGCCCCCCTTTTCTCCTCATTCTTTACTTTCTACCCTCCATTCTCTGAGAGCGAGCGTAACCTCCTCCCGCGTCGACAAAAAACTTGCTGTGATTCTGGCAAGGTGTATACCCGTGTACGAGCTTCCTCTTAGGCGATTTTATTCTTCTGGTCGTTTGATTTTACTCATCAAGGAGCATACTACCTTGAGCCCGAATTTTTCTCCTACTCCAGGTACGTACTTCTTAAATCCTTGTTTGCTCGTTATGTCTGCTTTCGTTGTATAGAGCGAGGAGGGGGTGTCAGGCCCGGGGTCAACCTTGTCGCCCCCTTCTGCGAATCATCATATAGGGGGATCCTGACTTTCCCTCTCCTTGCAGGGTAGGGTACTGGCATGAACAAAGAAAACGACTAGGATCTTTGGTCGCCCTTCCGCTAATATGGCTAAGCACGCTGTTCGGGAGACCTGCCACGAGTGAGCTTCCCTCTTTTGAGACTCTTTCCTCTTCGACCGATCTATCTACCTCCTCCTCCTCCTCTGGTCGCTCTTCCTCATCAAATACCTCTGAAACCGTCCAGTCTCCTCGGGCGAATTTACCTCAGGGGAACGAGAGGTATGCGAATCCCGCGCCTCCCCCTGTCCCGACCAACGAGATGATGCCAGAAGAGCACGACTGGAAAGGCAGGCTCGATGATGATCGCTCTTGGATTTCTTCTGCCATCCTTCAGCAATCCTCAGTCTTTCCACCCGGTGACGAAATGATGCCTCTTTTTACAAAGTTGATCTGTTACGGCGACCAAGAGTGGAGGGTCGAAGGCGTTCCACCTGAAGAGCATGCGGCGACAATTCCTACTTCTCTGAAATTCATTATGTACACCAACAACCTCCGAGACTTGAGAGTGCGGCCTCCTTTTACCTTCTTTCAAAGGCGCGTTCTAAGGACCCTCAAGGTTGCCCCTTCTCAACTCCACTTTAATGCATGGGCGCTCATCAAATCTTTTGAGGTGGTGATGGCCGCTCTCGACCGTGATATTAACTGTCGCCTCTTCTTTAGCTTGTTTGACGTTAGTCGTACTGTGGAGGTGAAGAGCGAGCCCAGGCGTTGAGAGCAAGTCTCTTTGAAGAGTCGTAAGGGTACGATCAAAATTTTCAAGCCCTTCTGCGAATCTGCCAAGACTTGGAGGCATGCTTTCCTCTGGGTCGTTCCGGTTAATGATCGAGCTCGCGAAATGGTTGGGACTTTGGACGCTCAAGGCGACATTGCTTCCATGAAGTTTCCCCTCAGCTGGGCTCATTCGCATTACGATCGCGAAACCATTCACTATAGGCACCAAAGGAGGCTCAGCGAGTATGACCTTGAGAGCATTAGAATGTTGGAGACATTGGTTACTTGGTTGCCCGGGGAGATTATCCCTTGTAATAAGTTTGCTTGCGTTAAGACTGTTGAGCACGCTCAACATAAACTTGGTGTGACTCTTTCTTCGCCCATTTATTTTGGTTGTTATCTTCTATTTGATTCTAACCGTTTTTCTTTTGAATTTACAGCTGAGATGTCAGGCGTTGGGTTTGAAGCTCTCTTGCTCAAGACCAAGTCTAGAAAAGCAAAAAAGGTTACCTTTGCTGATTCTCCATCTTACAATATCAACATTGAGGGCGGTCAGAAATCTCCTGTTAGCGAACGTGGATCAGTTTCAGGATCCAATAAAAGAGATCGGGTGCAACACTCGGTCGAAGCCATTCAGATCGACCTTGACCCTCCCCAGTCCAAGAGGAGCAAAGAAGCACCAAAGAAGCCATCCCTAGATTTAGATGATCTCAGGGAACCCGATTTTGAACGCCTTCGCGAGGACCCCCTTTTATTCATGTCTGAAGTTGCCAAGGCCGCTTCTCAAAAACTTGCTCGCTATAAGTCTGAGGAGGCTGAACATCAAGCAGGAATGCGTTTAGTCTATCGTAATTTGTGGTTGGAGGGTGACCTCTTAGATAAAACTGATAAGTATAAATATGCTCTTGGTCGTATCACAGAGTTGCGAGCAGAGCTAGAGAGCACCAAGAAAAAACTTGAAGAGGCTGAGGTCGCTCTCCAACCCACCAAGGATGCACTTGGCACGGTCACTTCTGAACGTGATGCGGCCATAACAGCCAAGGCAGATGTTGAGGCCAAACTTGCCACCGCTACTGCCAGTTTGACCGAGCAGTCTGCCAAGGTTACAAAATTGGAGGAGAAGGTGGTCGGTCTTAAGGAAGATTTGAAGGCCGTGGAGGGCGAACGTGATAAAGCTAAGGACCAGCTAGAGATTCTAGAAGACATGACCATTTCAATTGCCAAGGGGCGGTTTGACGAGGCTGTTGCTCAGATCCAGTATTGTTATCCCACACTGGAGATTAACCCTGAGATCGTGAGCAACGATCATTTTTTGAAGAACGGGCAGATTGTTCGCCTTGCAGAGAAAGATGAAAATGGAAATGTCATCCAGGAAGAAACAGTCTGCTATAGCCGTCCTGAGTGACTAGTCTTTGTACTCTTGTTTATTTCTTTTGAAAAATGTATTCTGTTGCTTTCCTTGGGGACCTAGTGGTCGCCCTTATTTTGTAACCTTTTGTGGAGCCCGGCCTTCTTTGGGCAAACTTTAATGCATGTTTCCTTCTATCAACTTTTTTCCTTTTAACTTTTACTAAGTTTGATTTTAGATTGCTTTTGGTTGTTTAGCACGAGCTAAAGTTTGCATGAATGCCCGTGAAATAGCTTACCAAGTTTCTACTTGAGATTTAGCTTGTTTATCAGGCGCGTTCGAACTTAAGCTCGCTTAAGTTTCACCCTTAGCAGTTTATCAAACTCGGTTTGAACTTAACTCGCTAAAGGGGTCGTTCGTTATTGGATCGATCAACAACTTTAAAAGAGTCAAGAATTTAAGAAATTCCTCGTCATCAAGTAGTAACATGACATTCTTTCATTCAAGTAGTAACATGACATTTTTTCATATTTACAAGGCATCAAGTAAAATATCTCCTAAGGTTTGTTGCATTCCAAGTGTTCGAAATCATTCCTCCATTCATGGTTTGCAAGATATACGCTCCTTTTCCCGTCTTGGCAGCTACTTTGTAGGGACCTTCCCAATTTGGGGCGAGCTTGCCCTGGCTTGCATTCCTCTGGCCGATATCTGCCTTTAGTAAGACGAACTATCCTACTTCTCTCAGGGCTGCCTTGCTCAGCAGTTCTTCCCTTGTGGCCTGCTCGTTCTCGGGCGGCTGCAAAGGATTGGTCGTCCTCCAGTTTAACTCTCCCATTTCTACAGGAATTAGTGCGTCCGTCCCATAGACCATCCTGAAGGGGGACTCTCCTGTAGTTGAGTGTGGTGTGGTTCTGTACGCCCATAGCACTAAAGGGAGCTCTTCTGGCAATTTTCCCTTGGCCTCGTCCAATCTTCTTCTGAATCCTCTCAGAATGACTCTGTTGGCCGCTTCCGCCTGCCCGTTTGTTTGCGGGTGCTCTACTGATGTGAAACGCTGTTTCACACCTAGCTCAACCAAAGTCTCTTGGAAGTTTCGATCAGTGAATTGTGTGCCGTTATCTGACACGATGACCTCTAGGATCCCAAACCGCACCAAAATATTTCTTTTGACGAACTTGAGGCAATTTCTTGAAGTAATTGTGGCCAATGGTTCGGTCTCAATCCACTTGGTGAAGTAGTCAACTGCCACTATCAGAAACTTGAGCTGACCAGGGGCGAGTGAGAAAGGTCCCAATAGATCAATTCCCCACCATGCAAACGGCCAACGAGCTATCATACCGTTGAGCTCGGTCGGAGGAGCAATGTGAACATCTGCGTGTCTCTGACACTTATCACACTTCTTTACCAAGTCTTTTGCGTCTGCCTCCATGGTGGGCCAGTAATAGCCCGCTATTAAGGCCTTTTTAGTCAATGCTCGTGAACCCATGTGGTTCCCGCAGATTCCCTCATGAATTTCTTTTGACACATAGCTCGCTTCTGCTGGGAGAAGGCATTTGAGCAAAGGCATTGTGAAGCCCTTTCGATAGAGGTGCTCGTTAACGATCGAGTAGGACGTTGCTCGTCTGCGAATGAGCGCAGCCTCTTTGGGATCCTCAGGCTCTTCCCCGTCTTTTATGTAGTTAAAGATGGGGTCGATCCAAGATGGTGCTGAATCGATCTCACATATGTCCGCTCCCAGGGCGGTCTCCAGCCTTACACTTGATCGAGACAGGACTTTTTGTATTACACTTCTATGAATGCCAAGGTTCTTGGTGCTTGCGAGCTTGGACAAGATGTCCGCCCTAGCATTCTCTGCCCTAGGGACGTTCTTGACTTCAGCGTAATCAAATTTTTGCATCAACTCTTTGACCTTTGTTAAGTATTTCTGGAGGATCTCGTCTTTAGCTGAAAAGACGTCCTTGATCTGGGAGACCGCTAATAAAGAGTCTAATCGGAGCTCTACACTTTTTACATTAAATTCTAGAGCGAGCAACAATCCTGCTATGCAGGCTTCATATTCAGCCTGATTGTTGGAGGCTGGGAACGAGAAAGCCAAGGAGACTTCAATGGTCGTTCCTTCTTCATTCTCAAGAATCAAGCCCGTTCCACTGCCCTTACCATTGGATGATCCGTCAACGTGCAAAGTCCATGAATCCTGAATTGAATTCTCCGTCCCTGGGGTCAACTCCGCAATGAAATCAGCCAAGATTTGTGCTTTAGTGGCTGACCTAGGCTCATACTTGATCCCAAATTCTGATAATTCCACAGCCCATTTGATCATTCTCCGCTAGATCTGGTCTATGCAGAATCTGTCTGATGGGTTGATCGGTGCGTAGTGCGACCTGATGAGCCACGAAGTATGGTCGCAGCCTTCGGGCTGATACAATTAATCCAAAACAGCGGCCAGAGCCTCGTCTATGTTGGATAAGTACAAATATAGAGTTTCTCCAAGCTCTGGAGTTGTCAAAATTGGAGGTTCTGCCAAGGCCGTCTTTAATTGTTCGAGAGCTTGGTCGCACTCGGGCGTCCATTCAAATGCAGACTCCTTCTTTAACAATTTGAATAAGGGCAAGGATTTGCTCGCTGCTTTTGAAATGAAACGAGAGAGAGCGGCCACCATGCCATTGAGTTTCTGTATTTCTTTTTTGGTTGTTGGCAGCCTCATCTCCGTTACTGCTCGACATTTGTTTGGGTTGGCTTCTATCCCCCTTTCTGTGAGATAGAATCCCAGGAACTTGCCCGCTCTTACACCAAAGGTGCACTTTTCTAGGTTAAATCTTAATGAGTTTTTCCTGGCTTCTCTGAATACTTCTTTTAGGTCATCTATATGAGCTTGGTCTTCTTTGCTTTTGATAATCATATCATCTAAGTACACTTCCACCATTTTCCCTATCTGATTCTGAAAAACATGGTTCATCATACGCTGGTAGGTTGCCCCAGCATTCTTCAGCCCGAAAGGCATGACTCGGTAACAGAAGTTCCCTCTATCTGTCATGAATGCTGTCTTTTCCTGATCGAGTGGGTGCATGGCGATCTGATTGTATCCTGAATAGGCCTCCAAGAAGGATAAGATCTTGTATCCACTCACATTATCGACCAAGCGATCTACACTTGGGACGGGGAAAGCGTCCTTTGGGCATGCTCGGTTGAGGTCAGTATAGTCAACGCACATCCTCCACTTGTCGTTCGCCTTTTTAACTAAGACGACATTGGACAGCCACGTCGTGCACTTTATCTCTTTGATGAACCCTGCTTCGAGCAAATTTTATGATCCTGCTCTCTTTGTTTGGACGGGTGTTAACATAGTCTTCCTTGCCCTTTTGGTCCCTTTTTGGTCGCGAACGTTGATTCATGCCAGCCTCAGCGGCTTCTATAGCGGTCGTTCTTTCTTCGTAATTCATGAATATTTGTGACCGTCTAAGGAATATCTCCAGATCTCTGGGAATATGGAGTCCTACTTCCACCTCAAAGTGACTTCCCCTTAAAAGACCTGTCCTTAAGAAGAATAATCTTTGATTGTCATCCAAGTTCCGGACTTGGTCGGCTTCTCGGTTGAACGTCTCCACATAACTTTGCAGAGACTCGTCTGGACCCTGCCTGATCGCGATCAGAACATCTTGGGACTTTGGTTTGATTCTAGAGGTCGTGAAACGGGCGGTAAAAGCCCTAGCCATCTGCTCCCAAGATGAAATGGCGTTGGGTTTCAGCTCGGTAAACCATTCCAGTGCTGACCCCTCTAGAGTGAGGGGGAAGATTTTGCATTTGACGGGTCCGGGCGCTCCTCTATACTTCATCATAATGTCAAAGTGCTTTAAATGGGCGTCTGGATCTTTCACGCCGTTGTACATCTTAAGATCGGACGGAGGTTTTTGCAACGAGTGTGGAATACGAAATTCATCTACCTCCCATGTGTACGGTCCCAAGCTGGTATCTCCCCTTTCTTTACGACGCGGTCGCTCCTTTGAGTGGCGGGATACATGACCGTGATGTTGGTTATTGGAGTAATCCTTTGACCGGCATGAGTATCGCTCGTTGGATCGGCTACGAGAGCGAGCGGGTGAACTAGTCGATCCATAAGAGGACCCTTCATGCGAGGATTCTTCAGGCCAGTAAGTGTAATCGGAGGTAGATGGAGTTCTTCTTGGCGGTGTGGGTCCTCCTCCTCGTCCCCTCCTTGGGGGTGGAGATCTATGGACCAATTGCCTACGCGGAGGCGATCGATAAGCCCTCGATGGATGTGCTCGGAAAGCCGATGTACCCTCATGATGAGGTCACTGTTCTGGAGCCGTGTGTGCTCGCCTTGAGGCAATCTGATCTTCTAACTGCGTAAGGCGATCATTGTTGCGATTTAAAGGCTGATTCCAGTCGTACAGTAATTCTCGCAGCTCTTGGACCAGGTCTGCGGGAAGTTCGACCGTGACTTGTTGTGCAGGGATCAACGGGACGGTGCTGGTGCCTGCTGCATCTGTTGGTGGTGGTCGAGCAGGGATCTTGGCCATGCTTTGAAGACGAGTAGCAGCCTTTGGTCGGTCTCGAGGTGCCTTTGGTAGCATCTGAATGGATGGTGGAAAACGCGCGGGCTCCCACTGTGGTCGCCAAATGATCTGTACCTGAGCTTGTCTGCTGGATATCACTCAGAGTATCAAATCTTATCTGCTTGCTGCTCGGCCCGTGCTCCACGCCCAGAGAAAAAGGGGCGGGTGTACCTGCAAATACACTCTAACGCCCAAGTCAGGAGCGAACGAGCAAAGTAGCAATACTAATGAATAGTGTGTACCTGACAACTGACGTAATGAATGCTTATATAGTGCGCGTGAATCGCGCCTGGCCGTTGGATGGTTGTACGGATTCAACTGCGCCGTCGATTCATCATTTCCACTCTCTTGCTCTTTCTCGTTGGGCCGCTCTTCATTCTTGTAGTTGGATTGGGCTTCGGCCCATTCCAGAACAATTTCCAATTCAAAGTCCTGGAATAAACTTATTATCATCAACTTAAATTAAATTATCAGTATAACTTTTAAAAACTAATTACATTTTTTTAAAAAATATCTTGATTCGATCGGTTGAACTAGGAATCAGACCCCTGTCTGGTCCAGTTGGATCTGAAAACCTGCTAGTTGAAAACTGGGAGCTAAGCCCGCCAAAAACCGCCCTAAAACGGGAACCAGACAGAAAACCGGATTTTGACTTGTTTTCTTAGAAAATGGTATATCAAATAATGATCTTGATTCGACCGGAATTTGACAACCACTTGAGCGTTGAAGACTTGATCCTTGAAGAGAATATGACCTAATGTTATTAAAAAAAATAACACCTAATGTTGCTTCAAAAAAACTGTGACGAAAAAATGCATACATTTGTTTAAGCCTAACATATATTAATTTGGTGTATAGAGAAAAAACAAGATTTGTCTCTCAATGGCAAAAAAAATTTAACGGCTTTTTTCAATTGAAAAATCAACAGCTATATTCAAATACATTGGACTAAATAATCAACTTATCACCAGCTACAACTTGGTAAATATTTATCTTCAAAAAAAAAATTTTGCTAATTATTAACGGAAAGTTTTATGACAACTTTGAAAAAACTCCAAAAGTTTTTATGCTGCTTTGGGGACCTTCAAATAAATAACATCATAATGTATTTTTATGAGTCATACAATTTGTCCATCCAACATCTAAACCATTGAATATAATAATATTAAATCCATGGCAATGACACCATTTTCCTTTGGTGGAAAAATTAACTCATCTTCCCACCCTAAAAGGACCCTCAATTTGTTAAATCTTTGGGATCAAACCGGACTACAAACTTTTTTTTTTTTAGATAAGCAATACTTTCATTAAAGGGGGAGCACAAGGGGTGCCCAGCCCTTACAATGAGAATAAAGGAAAGGGGGAGGGCCTCCTCAAAAGCTCCCTAAGCCAAAACCCAATGGGAAAAAGATTCGGGGAGGAAAAAGAGTATCTCGTACCACCTGCACTACGGTGAGGATAAGCAACCTAACTCACTGTTTCTCCCCCTAAAGTCTACAAGCTGAATATGTCTCTTTAAATAGAATGCATTAACCACTTACACCCAAGCCTAGAAACTCAAGCTACTTTTTAATGCTAGCGCACATAAGATCTCAAAACATTATTCAATACACTTTTAGCTAATTAACTCCTATTATATAAGTTTAATTAAAAAATTGGGAATTTTATATTACTCTTAATTATATAGATTTTTTTACTGAAAGAAATATTCATTCAAATTGATAAATACATCTAAAGTAATACAAATTCAGCATTACTAAAATTAAAAAAGGATGAATCTACGAACAAACTCATAACACTCAAGTTAATAGGATAAAACGACAAAATAGCTACAAATTTAACAAAATAAAAGTCGCTAGAATACTCATGCCTCCAGATATATAACTTTAAAGCTCTAATCAATGGTGGAATTAGCTAGAATACTCATGCCTAATACCTCAGGTGTTTTTGACTGACAGAGATCTTGGTTCCACCACCATCTGAAATTAATACAAAGGGTACACCAAACAAGAAGAAGAAAAAATCTATGATGATGCGTGTGACCTTTCTTATTGGGAGCATGTGGATGAGGCAATGAAGAACACTCAAGACCCTATCAGTAAACCATCACAGCAACTATCACTAACACATGTGACTTCAAAGAAACTCTCATAGCATTCATCAAAGCGATCATCCCAGCATGATATGGCTTTATTACCATGGGCTCCTCTACATTTCCACCCCCTACGTTTTAGACATTACTGATGTAGAAGGGGATAGACATTGTGGCTACCGAGCAGGTGCTGTTGGACTTGAGTTTGATGAGAATAGTTGGTCGTTAGTTCGGCAAGACCTAGTTCAAGAAATAGGCTCACGTACTGGTCTATATGCTGAGTTCTTTGGGCCTGGACGACTGACAACTATTAAGGAGTCATTATTTGTTAGGGGTATGTGGCACCAGGATGAGGACAAGTGGTTGTCGATGCCTGAGATGGGGTACATTATAGCTACAAAATATAATGTGGCCCTAGTTTCATTATCATTGAGATTCTCATATACTTTTTGCCCATAAGAGGTTCATATTCGACGAGTAATTAGAGTCGCAACATGATCTGTATTTTTTCGTGAATAACCTCCATTGGGTGCATGTTATGTTGACTCCCGAGTCTCCATTGCCTACTATTTATCTTTAGTGCCAGTGTTTTTTATCTGACGAAACTACTACGTTGTTGAATCTTTATATAGGGCGTACCCAAACCACCAACTCATTCACCAGTAGTTGTAGACTTAGCAACTGATTCAGATTGAGGTTACACTAATACTTAACGCTTTTTTTGTATATAATATTCTTTATATATTAGATTTATTAATTTGCCTTAGGAGTATCAGTCTCTTCACTTATATATCGTTCAACATCTCAATATCCATCCAATGTGAGACTTTTTATTCACACTTGGTACTCCAACAATCTCTCCCTGAAGCGTGAGTCCATTCATTCGTCTAGTTCACTCCCCCTCAAGCGAGAGCTTTTTCATCCACATACACTTGCACCATCGTTCGCTAACATTCATCAACACGACTTTCCACCTCCAAATTTCTAGCTATACTTTTGGTACAAGGAATCGATCAACTTTACCATTGGCTCTAATACTCTATCTATCTATTGGGTTACAAGTGGAGCCTAAAACATTGGTTAGATCTCCACAAGATGGGCCGAGAGAGAAAACATATAAATGAATTTGACGCCTCTCTTTCACCCAAAATATAAAGACATTAGGGGTATGGGTATCTTCACTTTTTTTTTTGACAATAGAGTATCTTCACTTATATATTACTCAACATCTCTATTTTCATCCAATGTGAGACTTCTACTCAAACTTGGTACTCCAATAAGGTATTGATCCTTTTTCCCCTTTTTGTTGTTTCTACTAATGTTTTTCCTTTTTACTGGAAGGCATGTATCAATATGTGTGTGAAAGATTGAAGAAGGTGTCGTTGGAGTTTCGGGGCTGGGGACGGTGAGCAATTGACTCTATATACTTCTTTTTTCTCCCTCTTGTGACTAGTCTCTTTTGTTTTATTGTGTTTCTTTAGCAACCAAGGGACTAGTTTTTCCTCATAATGTATAATTTTCAATGTTAATAGTTTGCACGTAAAAAAAGTGTTAGACTCTACTCCCTCTGTCCCATATTATATGACTTTCTAGCAAAAAAAATTGTCTCATAATACATGACTTTTTAGAATCCCAATGAAACATTAATGTTTCTTTTCCTACCATACCCTTCATTATTTAATAATATCTCTTTCATAACTCTACTATTTTATCTTCCCAATGTCATTAATGAGGGGTAATTTGGTAAACTAACTCACAATTTCTCTTTCCTATAAAAAATTAACTATTTTTCTTAATATGTGTGAAATGATTCAAAACGACATATAACATGGGACGGAGGGAGTATTTGACAAGGTCAATCTGCTAGATTATAACTGATAGCTTATAACGAATAAGCTTGTCATAAATGTTTGGTACTACTAGTTTATATCACTTTTCCCAATGCTACATGAAGTACCATTTGAGTTTGTACCTTATAGTATTTCATCTTTTCTCTCATTTTTTTTTACTCTTACTACTTTAATTAAGTTTGTCATTTATCCTCCATTAAATGAACATTCTCCCCCATTTTGAGCGTTAATTACAAATATAAACTTATGTCATTTTATATTTAAAAGTTGGTTCAACCCTTGACTTTACTAAATATTTTAAATTAAAAGTTGGTTATCCATTATCTGTTGCCTTGTATCAAACATAGCTTTAAATCATCACATTTGTTTTTCCTATTTAATGCAGGACACCGTAAATCATCAAACCAAACAATGGTATATTATTCCGAGAGTACAACATTGTGGTTGAGTACAAGTAAGTGATGTATGGGCACTAAGAGGCTAAGGGCACGATTTTAAACCTGCAACAGTTCACTTATCCCTCATCATCTCCACTCCCAACTATTTGTATTAAAGATAAAAAAATAATGGAATAGTAAATTTTGTGCCAACTTTTGTTTTTCAGTGGTCTCTCTTGCGCAATGCCTATGGGGCAACTTCACGCAAAAAGTTAAAGGTCTATTTAGAATCCCTTTTTAAAAATAGTTTTGAGTTTTCAAAAGCTTAACAAGAACAAATTTACTTTTTTGTTAATTTTTATAAATAAAAAAAAGTTTTTAAAAACCAATCCAAACCCTCCTTTGTCTATTTCTATCAGCAAATTCAATTTCTAATTTTCTCTTAACTCATTAATAAATTCCCCGAACAAATGTGATCTACAACAAATACCCGCTCGCTCTTCTACCCTTACTTATATTTATAGAAGTCTAAAGGAGAGATCGACTTGCCTAGTTGATTTGAGAATTTGTGATTGTTGATGTGTTGAGATTAGAGTTCGGATCTTCGGCTGCAATTACATGTTGCAATTCTCTGCTGCAGAAATACAAACCTTTGATTTGGCGTCATGTGTTACTAGTTAACAATAAGTTGATACATAAATAAGTATTGCACGTTCTTTTCGGTAAAGAAAAAACTGCACAAGTCGTTGATTTGACATCATGTGTCATCCAACACTTGTATTTCTGCCATAGAGAAAAGCAGCAGGTATTGTTACTGAGGATCCGTATTGGCTGAGATTATGATTAAGGGGAAAGCAGAAATTGTAGAGCCGAAAGTTAAATTGATTGGGCTTTCGACAACAAAAATGTGCTCCAAAGGCCCAAACTCTTTCAGATATAAAGGAACAATGTCTATAATGGCCCATTTTCAAATCATCTACCTATCTTGGCCTCACAACAAAGAAGGTATCTACACAGTTAAATCTGGGTACAGAGCACTAGTAGAGAATGACCCCATTGTATCTTCAGGTCCATCTTCTACAACATTCTCTGAAGTTCTTTGGGAATTGATTTGGTCAGCTATTGTTCCTAACAAAGTCAAGCATTTTATATGGAAGACATGCCAGAATATTCTTCCTACTAGAAAGAATCTGTGTAAGAAGAGAATTCCTATCTCAATCCTGTGTCCAGTTTGTGGTATAGATGTGGAAACAATGGAACATATTTTCCTAATTTTCCCTTGGACTAAACCTTTATGGTTTGGCCTCCAACTAGTTTCCACTCCCTCTCCTTTTGGAATCACCAACATCCAAACTTGGTTGTTAGACAAGCTTGAATCTCCTATAGCTAAAGAAAGTAAATTGTCAACTTGGATCTTCTTCTCTCTATGGAATATCTGGATTGCAAGGAATGAAATGGTCTTCAACAATAAAATCCCTAATCCTCTTAGTGTGCTTTACAGGATAAAATCACAATGTTATGAGTTCCTGTTATCTGCTGTTCCTATTCCTAGTGGAGCAATTGGTCCAACCAGTGGTCAATCAACTCGTTTGCAGGTTCCCCCAGTTTATTGGAGACCACCTCAGCCATCGTTTACCAAACTTAATTGTGATGCTGCATTTAATATTACAACAGGAATGGGAAACACAGGAATTATATGCAGAGATGCTTAAGGAGTAGTACTTACAGCAATTTCAAGACCTATCTTTGCCTGCTCTCCTCTTGTGGCTGCGACTATCAGTTTACGCGACGCTATCTCTCTTGCTTGCAACCTTCAGCTTGACAAGGTGATCTTCGAGTCAGACAACCAGATCCTAGTGGAGGCTTGCAGAAAAAATATTGTTAGAGGTGAATTAAAAGGGTTACTAGAAGATATCTCACATCTCAGAACAAGCTTTCAAGTTTCAGGGATAACCTGGGTAAAAAGAGAGGGTAATCAAAGGGCTCATGTTATTGCGAATCTTGCTAGCAGCAACAAGCTCTCTGGTAATTGGATTTCTCGCCCTCCAGATCCTCTGAGAAAAGCCTTGGTAGAAGATGCTTGTGCTCTATGGTCTTAAACGTAAATTTGTTCGTGATATGCATTATCATCGTTCAATTGTAATCTTCAGGAGCGAAGAGTGTTGCTTCATATGGATTATCGTTGTTCAATTGTAACCTTCAGGAGTGAAGAGTGTTGCTTCAGTGTTATTGGCTTTGGAGACCTCTTGTCTTGATTGATTGGTAGTGCAGCTGGTGAATTAAGTGAATTGCAGTTGTCGTTGGTGCTTTGGGAAGAAGATGACTTGTGGCTAGGGTTTTACTTAATTTGGGAGGATTTTAGTTAATATCTTTTCTGACTGATAGCTTGTTTTTGCCTTTTTTTCTTTTGGTGCTATTATTGCTGTATCTACCGAGTTCTAGTTTAGACCCGGTTTGTTTTTCTTTTCTTCTCTTTTGTTGGCCCAATGTGGGTGTTGTTCTCCTTATGGACCTAGATGTAACTTTGAGTTGTATGGTTTGGGCCTTGCCCATTTGATCAATGAAATCATATAACTTTTGTCCAAAAAAAAAATCATCAGGAACTCTGAATTTAGAAAATCTTGGTCGTGTTCTATTCTAATCATTTAATATTTGTTAGTAATCTGGATTCTTTTATTATTTCATTCTTTCAATAATTTGTTTGTTCCTAATACACAATATAAGAGATTCAATTTACCTGAATCAACTTCCATATGATTCATATGATGAACGGTTCGTAATGTTATTTTGTTTCATTCAGTTTTAAAGTATATCTTACTGTGGAAATTTGATATCTAAACCTGAAATATCCAAGAGTTCAAAGACACATGTATCAAAACAAGTTTTATGGTTGTCAATTGTATTAGTAGTGATGTTTCGCAACTCTTAGTCCCTTCTTCTCCACTAACCTGACCAATCTACCCAAGCCATTTTATCTTTTTGAATTCACGACTATCCTAGGTTATAGTTTGTATTACTCATGATCACGACTAGATCAAATAGGCAATGATAATTTATTCTCAAATTGATTATAATCATAATCATTTACAAGTTAGTTAAAAATGGTTTTATTTTTTATTTTAAAATAATTAGTTTAGTTACTAAATTTCATAAATAATCTCACCTAAATTTTTTGTATGAAAAGGAATTTAGTCACGTAATGGAATAATTTTATCCTAAACTTCTAAAGTTCAGCAGGAAAACCATGTTTTAAGTTCATGATGTATCTTTTGATAATATATCTGCAATTTAAACTTGGATCCATTCTCTTTGGTTCAATTGGACCGTCTCTTTCATTTCGCCATTGCACTAAATATCTCTTGTATGCATTGTGTGGTCTTTGTAAGGGTGTGATCACACTTGAATTAATACGATAATCAATCATTGGTCCTTATTCTGATCATTTTGAATGGTTTTGGCAATTATTGTTTTTACAAATGTGGTCCTCGTTCTTGTATTCATTTTGCTTTAATTGGATTAATGGGTCAACTGAATTTTTGTTTTGGCAAGTGTTTTCTAGTTCAATGAATGGTTCACTTGGATTTTACATGAGCGTAGAGTGACTTATATTGCAACTGCATTTTGATTTTCGTATATCTTTAATACTGTATGCATTATTTATGAAACATAAACCAATGAAAATTCATTGCACAATTATCATAATTAACACAAATATGAAATGATTGGTATTAATCAAAACTTTTTCAATACATAAAATGTATTTTGATTTCCACATTACATGAAACATTACACAATCTGATCAGTATAGTACAAAATTAATAAGTAACACATTCTATCATTATTTAAACCCAAACAAGTCTATTATGACAAGTGAATACCAATATGTATTACCATATACAACATTTGAATGACAAATATTGCAAATACAATTGTTCTTAATATCTTGAGTTCAACCCTCTTACAACCATGCTTGGAGTTAGTTAACTTCAACCATTATTCCCTCTTTCCCATCCTATATATCTTTCAGGGTTTGCTCTAGTTCGCACCACCTCCAATCATCATCATCTACCTTTCTCACTGCACAAAAGGGTTGCAAGAAAAACTTAGGGCTAAGGTTTAAGATTTATGGATTTGAGGGAGAAGCAGTACAAAGAGATTTCAATTTAGTGTCGTTTTTGTCGATACATACATGGAGATATACTTGTGTTGATTAATTCTAAAAAAATTGTACTTACCAATACAATTGTAGCGGGTGAAGAGCATGATGAGACGCAATGGCTAAGATCTGGTCCTCTTGGTTGTGAGTAGATGGCAAAATTTTGATATTTCGTTGATTTGATTTTGAGACTTATGTGTATTAATAATATCATCTTCATCTTCATCTTCATCTTCATCTTCATTAGAGAAACCATTAGATTTTCTCAAGACAATGAAAATATTTTTGATAGTAGGATAGATCTAGCGTTTTGTATGAAAATTCTAACAACGTTACATTTTATATAGGTAAAAGAAAACTACAATTGTTTAAATGTAGGGAGAAGGGGATGCACGCAATATTTTAGGTTAGTTATATTTCGTTTAAGAATTTTGATAAGAAAAAAGAAAATAAATAACGTACATTAAATTAATAGCATTCCATGGATTAATCTTTTTATATAAGAATGATACACTTCAATTGCACATACTTCTCTGAACCGGTGAAAGAAGATGAACAGAAAAGTTTATGATTAAATTTATGAACTTATATAACACTATTAATTTTGTCAAAAAAATAGCAAACTATTAAATTATTGGATTTTTAATTATTTTTTCGTAATCAATGGTATTTAATTATTGGATTTTACTCCCTCAAGTGCACCTAACATTAAAAGACACGGGGAAATTATATATATTTAGACTCGAAAAGAAAATAAACAGAAGATTTTAGGTAGATTATATTTTTGTTAGGATATATAACGAAAGAAGGAAATATGTTCGAAAACCCATTACACATTATTCGTTACAAAAGTGGGGCATGTGATTTTCTGCCTTAGGTTTGAGTATCATGTTGGACCCAAATGGATCCAGAACCAATGAATCTAAATTAATTTCGAAGATAACAAACATCATGTGCGAACATGATAACGTATTTTTCAAGTGTGCAGGAATTTCTTATATATGAGAAACAACATTAAGGAGTATGAGAAGATAAAGTCACAAGATCATGGTTAGCAACGTTACTATCTTCCAAAGAACAAGACAGCATCCAATACTGCACAACACATGATACCTGTTCCAAGAAGCATATGATTTTAGAACGGGTCAACTATCCAAGAGCATTATTTAAACACAACACATCTGGAAAAGCAAGCATCTAGTTGCTTCAAGCTACTAAACACAAGCTTCTAATTCCACTCACTCACCTAGAAGATAAAAAGTCATTTATTAAAGACATATCAAATGATCATCTAAGTATGAGGAAGTACGAGGAGTCAAACGAACAAATGGAAAGTATTAAAGAAGAATATTTCACAAAGTGACAAGAATTTTTGCTAAGCCAGAGTCTCAAATATACTGCATAGTATGAATAAAGCTGTGATAGTAGAGTACGGAAAATCAGAAAATGTGTACGACCTGATTTCATTCGATGTGGTTATCTCTCAACAGAAAACCCTAATCTTAACGAATAGATTTGTATCTCTGGTGGAGGCATCAACGACTATAATTCATGTCTTTCTATGAAAGGTGTACAAGAAATTGGGAAAAGTTGACGAAGCTACTCAAATCAAAATATACAAGCTGCAAAGCACCGTTCAAATACTCTAGCAAAAATGCTTCTGCACTTGGAAAGGAAACATCCATTGAAGCAACTCAACTGAAGCCAAGAGAAGAGAACACATTGTCGTATTTTTCTAAAGTCTTTTCTAAAAGCTCTTTGTATAGGATGACTCTATTTTTGTCATTCATATCGTTTAATAGGTTCGGTCGTGGCTTTTGTTCCTTAAAGGCTTGAGGTCATGTCATTCTAAGAAGTTGGGAATTCGGACATGGTTGGCAGATAGGCTCTTGGGTTGTATTGGTGAAAAGATTGTTAGTGAATAAGCTCTTTGAGTGAAGAAGGAGAATTCACTCTGTACCGATTGGACTGGACTATTGGTGTAGATTTCTCACCAATGGATCAAGAAATAACTCTATAACGATCTTTGCCAATAAGTTCATTGATTGATTTCTTGATCTACTAGGCCGCCTAGTAGATCAAGAAATCAATCAATGAACACAAGTTTAAGATATGGTTTTTTTGTACCCCCACCTCATGAAATTACACCCCCACAAAATATGGTAATCCCAAAATAGCCCTGATATATTTCTTCATACGAAATTATCTAATTTAAAGATAAATCCGTTTTTAGTTTTTTTTTTCCAAAACGAATTTATGTTTAAATTAGATAAATCTGTTTTCAAGAAAAATATTTACATAAATCCGTTTTTTATATTTTTGCAAACCAGAATTAACTAAGATACACTTAAATCTGTTTTTGTTATTTTTAAAAAACGAATTTATCTAACAAAATGAATAAATCCGTTTGTAAAATAATTAATAAATAAAAGTGATAAATCTGTTAAACAATCAAAATTAATTTTTTTTAAGAAATAAAATAAATATGAATATCGGTCGTCTTTTGGTTCCGTTTAGTGTGTAGTTCGTTAACACGTGACGATGTTGTACGTCGGGTGAATAATTTAGGCTAAAAAATCGGTTTTCGGGAAACCTACTCCGATTGTAATGAAACCACAACCATTAAATCGAAAAAAAAAAAATCAGTGATCAAGACTCCTGAAGAAGGGACTTCTAATTTTTATTGCGATAGTGGGGCTCAAAATCCCAAATTCCATCGTTTACTATTTTTTTATTAAATTTTTTAATTTTTCATAATCTCCAAAAAATCTAAAAAATTGCATAACCTCCTTATTTTAGTTTTATTATATTTTTGGTGTTGTTTTATAATTTTGGCTTAATTACAGTTTTGGACCCCTATTATCATCAACTCACGATTTTAGTCCCCCAGCTATTTTTTTCACGGATTTGGTCCCCCTATTTTACCAATTTGTAAGATTAAAGTCTCCCTCCTAATTTGGTCAAACCTGTTGCTGAGTTGTCACTCATTTATCCTACGTGGCGTGACAAGTTGTCTTGCCATGTTGGATTTTAATTTTATTTTTACTATAAGAATTGTTTTTTAATTATTTTAATTTCATTTTAATGGAATAAAATTAAAATAAAATTAAAATCCAACATGGCAAGACAACATGTCTCGCCACATAGGATAACAGAGTGACAACTCAGCAACAGGTTTGACCAAATTAGGAGGGGGACTTGATTTTACAAATTGGTAAAATTGGGGGACCAAATCCGTGTAAAAAATAGTTGGGGGACTAAAATCGTGAGTTGATGATAATAGGGGGACCAAAACTGTAATTAAGCCTATAATTTTTAGATTAGTTTTGACTCTTTAACAGATTTTTAGTAGTGTTTTATAACCGTTTTTGAAAAACAGTTATTTTAAAAACCATTGAAAATCATACATTATGAGGAAAAACTAGTCCCATGGTTGCTAAAGAAACACAATATAACAAAAGAGACCCAGTTACAAGAGGGACAAAAAAGAAGTATATAGAGTCAATTGCTCATTATCCCCAGCCCCGAAACTCCAACAACACCTTCTTCCATCTTTCACACACATATCGATACATGCCTTCCTGTAAAAAGGAAAAACATTAGCAGAAACAACAAAAAGGGGAAAAAAGATCAATACCTTATTGGAAAAAAATAGAGATGTTGAGTAATATATAAGTTTGAGTAGAAGTCTCACATTGGATGAAAAATAGAGATGTTGAGTAATATATAAATGAAGATACCCATACCCCTAATGCCTTTAGATTTTGGGTGAAAGAGTGGCGTCAAATTCATTTATATGTTTTCTCTCTTGGCCCATCTTGTGGAGATCTAAATAAAAAGCAGTTATTTTAAATACCAAAAACGGATTTACCTATTTATAAGATAAATCCGTTTTGAATATTTTCAAAACAGATTTATCTAATAATAGGTAAATCTGTTTTTTTAAGTGTTGCTTAGATAATTTCAGTTTGCAAAAATAAAAAAACGGATTTAGGTAAATATTTTTCTTGAAAACGGATTTATCTAATTTAAACATAAATCTGTTTTGGAAAAAAACAAAAAACAGATTTATCTTTAAATTAGATAAATTTGTAGGGGTAGTCTCGGAATATCAATATTTGTGGGGTATAAGTGCATGAGGTGGGGGTAAAAACACCCTTAAGATATATGCGTTGATCTTAAGGTTTGTTTTTTTTTTTTGGTCAAAAGATTAATTTGATTACTTTAAGTGGGCAAAGCCCCAACCAAACAATCTACAATTGGCCTCAGGCCCATGACTATAATTGGCACCATACATAGGCTTGATGACAAGCTATGGGCTCAATTGAAAGGAAACGAAATGCAATCAACAAATGTAAAATGCTACAATAAAACTGAGAAGCCCAAAATAGCAACAAGTCTGGATCCAGTGACCCGACCCAGCAAACAAGGACTGATAATCAGATGGGGTACAACTAGAGTCATTAAAGCCAAAAGTTAATGTCCCACCCACATTTGGGTAGAGAGAGAAAAGGCAACCAAAGGTAAAACAACCTAATTCAGTAAAGAACCCTAATTCACGCTTCCATCTTGCAGAGAATCTGGAGGGTGCGTAGTCCAATTGTTGCAGAGGAGACCTTTAGAAGCTAAGGAGGCAATTTCGTGCGCTACTTTGTTGCCATCTCGACCGATCCAGGTTATGCCAGAGTTCTCAATTGAAGATCTGATAGTATCGATGTCCCTTACAATTCCATTAATCTCATGATTAAGTTGGTTGCCTCGACAGATCTCAACCAGAATTTCGTGCGCTACTTTGTTGCCATCTCGACCTTGTCCGATTCAAGAATGACGTTCTGAAGATGGAGGGATCTAGCAAGAGATGCTGCTTCGTGAAAGGCTAAGGCTTTAGGAATTCTGAGCTCATAATGTTCACCCTATACATAACATCAACGGGTTTTGGGGGCTTGTCTTTAAAGACAGCTTCATTCCTCTCCTTCCAGATTAGCCATAGAGCATAGAATAGCTGTGTAGTTAAATAGGGGTTTCCAGTAATATATGTCTCACACATGTCCATCAGCCAATCATGTTGACTGCCAGCACCCTTCTTTTTTCCTACAGCACCCCCCCTCCATCTTTTATAGAGGAACACCGTTGTTTATCCTTACTAAAATCCTAGGATGAGCCAAATATTAATATCAAAACAAAACTTTGGTTTGTAGACTTTTCAAACGCATTTTCACAGAGATCAAATTTGTCCAACTTCTTTTTACTACTATCATATAACCTGAGGTATTGCAAGTATACTGTGTAATAATTTGAATCGAAACACAAGAGTTAAAGATGTTTAGACTCAAAAATCTAGCTTAATTATTTGGATAAACTTGTTTGTCATTAAAAGAATGAGAGGATATACTGAGACGAAACTTTTCAAACCCCTAAGAAATTATTAGCCATTTAGCTTCTTTTATCTTACTCTATAAAATAATTTTTCTGCTTTAAGTTATAATATAATATTACCAATAATAATATTTGGACACACATTTTCAGACAATAATAGACAAAAACCAATTTACAACACTAATTTTTTCGGCCACTAACCAACCTTCCTTTTCAGTGTTTTCTAGGTCATTAACTAAAAACTTGATTAATTAGTTAATGACCTAAAAAATTTGGTTATTGGTGTTGTAAAGTGATTTGTGTCGATCGTGTGTCTGAAAATATGTGTCCAAATATCATTGCTCTTGTTATAAAATGGACTAAAACTAGAGCAAGAAGAAGAACAAGAAAATGAGACAATGAGAGAAGAAGATATAGCTCTTGTATATTACTAATGAAGGTCTCCACTACAATGACATATGAGTCCTATTTATAGGCTCAAGTTTTGTAACCTATGATTTGCATTTAAGATATACAATGATGAGAAATAAAGAATAATGCCTAGGAGTTACAATTGCACTAGACATTTACTTTATTCACAATACTCCCCCTTGGATGTCTATTAAGGATATGCATCATTAAAAACCTTATTAAGAAAAAACCCAATGGGAAAAAATCTTAGTGAAGGAAAAGAGTACAACATCCTTTGCTTGAGAGCTTCCTCGTTAAAAACCTTATTCGGAAAACCAGTTGGGACAAAACCATGGTGAAGGACAAAAGAGTGCAGAACATGTTTATTTCTCCCCCTCAACCATGTAATCATCTCTGAGACGACGAAGACCAATCTTCCGTATTAGCTGCTCAAAATTTTTGCTTGGCAATAACTTTGTTAGAAGATCTGTTGAGTTATCACATGAACGAATTTGTTGAATGTTAATATCACCATTCTTTTGAAGATCATGAGTGAAGAAAAACTTTGGTGAAATATGCTTTGTTCTATCTTCTTTAATATACACTTCTTTCAATTGAGCAATGCATGCAGTGTTGTTATCTTCATACATAGTTGTTGCCATCATTTTCTCAGAAGATAAACCACAAGTTTCTTGTAAATGTTGAATTACTGACCTTAACCAAATGCATTCTCGACTTGCCTCATGTAGTGCTAAAATTTCTGCATGGTTAGATGATGTGGCTGTTATGGTTTGTTTTACAGACCTCCATGAAATGCCTGTATCACCACATGTAAACAGATAGTCTATTTGTGATCTACCATTATGAGGGTCAGATAAATAACCTGCATCTGCATAACCAGTTAAATCTGATTTTGATTTATTTGAATAAAACAAACCCATATCCATTGTACCTCTAAGGTAACAAAGTACATGCTTGACTCCATTCCAATGTCTTCGTGTAGGTGAAGAACTATATCTTGCTAATAAATTAATAGCAAATGATATATCAGGACGTGTATAATTAGCAAGGTACATTAGTGCGCCAATTGCACTAAGATATGGTACTTCAGGACCAAGTAGTTCCTCATCTTACAACCATTGGTGTACACAGTGGATGTGATTTGTCCATGTAAAACCGTTTTAGCACTTTTGTTATATAAGTTTCTTGATGTACAAGAATTCCATTCCTTAAATGTTCAATTTGTAATCCCAAACAAAATTTTGTCTTTCCTAAGTCCTTCATCTCGAACTCTTTCTTTAAGCTTCCTATAGCTTTTGGAAGCTCTTCAGGAGTTTCAATAATATTTAAGTCATCCACATAAACAACAATTATCGCAAATTCTTTTCCAGATCTTTTCATAAAAATGCATGGACATATGGGGTCATTTTTATATCCCTCATTTAACAAATATTCACTGAGACGATTATACCACATGCATCTAGGAATAATCTTCTCGACAGCCTGAATTGTTTGTCTTAGGAAGATGAAATCCTTCAGGGAGTTTCATATAAATTTCACTCTCAAGTGAACCATATAAATATGCTGTAACAACATCCATCATGTGTAAATTTAGCCCCTCACGTGCTACTAGACTAATTAAGTATCGAAAAGTACTTGCATCCACTACAGGTGAATAAGTTTCTTCAAAACCGATGCCAGGTCTTTGTGAAAATCCTTGAGCAACAAGTCAAGCTTTGTATCTCACAATTTCACCATTTTCATTTCGTTTTCGTACAAAAACCCAATTATATCCAATTGGCTTCACACCTTCAGGTGTTCGGACTACAGGTCCAAAAACGTTTCTCTTACAAAGTGAGTTTAATTCCGCTTCAATTGCATCTTTCCACTTTGTCCACTCATTTCTTTGTCGACAATCTTTGATGGACTTTGGTTCATGATCCTCATTATCACTCATCACATTTAGGGCTATATTATATACAAAAATATCGTCAATGTTGACTATGTTTCGGTTCCATCGTACTCCATACATGACATAATTTATTGAGATCTATTCATTTTCAAAATTTTCAGGTACCCGATCAGTCTCTTCTGGAACTGAGTCAACAATTATGTCTGAAGAATCATTTGCAGCTTTTCTATCATCACTTGGAGTTTCTGTATCCTCACTTGGGTCATTTATCCTTTTAGCTCCTTTTCTTGATCGAGGATTTTTATCTTTAGAACCGGTAGGTCTACCACGCTTCATGCGTGGTTGAGACTGGTCATTTCCAATCTTAGATTGTCCAATAGGGACATCAACTTTGATTGGAGCATTAGCAATTGGTATATATGATTTAGTCACTCTTTTAGGATCAGTGAATGCATCTGGTAATTCGTTTGCTAGATTTTGCAAATGAACTAACCTTTGAACTTCGAGTTCGCATTGTTTTGTACGAGGATCAAGATGAGAAAGTGATAATTTATTCCAACGAATTTCCTTGTCCATTTTCTTATTCTCTCCCCCTAATATTGGGAAAATTGATTCATCAAAGTGACAATTAGCGAACCTAGCTGTGAATAAATCTCCTGTTGATGGTTCGAGATATTTTATTATAGATGGAGATTCATATCCAACATATATTCCCAATCTTTTTTGGGGACCCATTTTTGTGCGTTCTGGTGGAGGGATTGGAACATATACCGCACATCCAAAAGTTCTTATATGGGAATTATTAGGCTCTTTACCAAAAACCAATTGTAAGGGAGAATAAGTGTGATGACTTGTTGGCCTAATGCAAACTAATGTTGCAGCATGCAATATTGCATTTCCCCAAGAAGAAATTGGAAGTTTCGATTTCATGAATATTGGTCTTGCAATCAACTTTAGACGTTTAATGAAGGACTCTGCAAGCCCATTTTGTGTATGAACATGTGCTACAGGATGTTGAACATCAACTCCAACAGAAATACAATACTCATTGAATGTCTGAGATGTAAATTCAGCAGCATTATCAAGGCGTATTTTCTTAACTGGGTAGTCAAGAAAATGAGCTCTTAATCAAATTAGTTTAGCAAGCAATCTCGCAAACGCCTAGTTGCGAGTTGATAACTAACAGACATGTGACCATCTAGTCGATGCATCGATTAAAACCATAAAATACCTAAATGGTACGTCCACATGGTGGGAGTATTAGCCCACAGATATCACCTTGTATCCGTTCTAAAAATGTAAGAGATTCACCCTCAACTTTTGTTGGTGATGGTCTAATTATCAACTTTCCTTGGGAACATGCAATACATGAGAAATTTATGGATTGAAGAATCTCCTGGCTCTTCAATGGATGTCCACATGAATTTTCAATTATTTTTCGCATCATAATAGAACCGGGATGCCCAACCAGTCATGCCAAATGAGAAACTTGTTGTGATTTGTAAACTTCTGGTTTACAATAGAATGTGTTTCAATTGTACTAATAAAAGAGTAGTACAAACCACTTGGAAATGTTAGTAATTTTTCCAATAAACTTATTTCTCCTGCGGTATGTCTTGTGATATAGAGATATTCAATATCTTCTTCATTTGTTGTTTCAATATGGTAACCATTTAAGCGAGTATCTTTGAAACTTAATAATTTTCTACGAGACTTGGGAGAATATAGTGCCATATCAATGTGTAATTTCGTTCCTCCAGGTAACAATACACTAGCTCTTCTGGAGCCTTCAATTATTTTTGTAGTACCAGATATAGTACTAAGATTGGTTTTTTGCATTACTAAGTAAGAAAGATAATTTCTGTCCTTGAGAATCGTGTGAGTTGTTCCACTATCAGCGAGACACATATCTCCACTATTGTTGCTAGTGACAATACTCATTCTAGCTTTCAAAAGAAAATAAAAATAAATAAGTAAGAAGTATAATGATAATTTTGGAAGAATAAAAACATTATAACTAAAATTTTTATTGCATGAAAAGCGAAACGAAACACACCTAAACATAAACTTTAACATCACTTAAACTTAAGGAATTTCAAACAAAGCAAATAAAGACATAATATTAAAATGGAAGGAAACTATTTCTTAAGGACCCCATCTCCAATAAGGTGATCAATATTGCCATCTGTATCAGCAAAGAAATCAAAAACATCTAAGTGAGTAACATCTATAGAACCATAATCATCATCTTCTTAAGCAAAATGTGTCTCTATCTTTTTCCCTTTATTTTTCTGTGATTCTTGGTAAAGATCAATAAGATGCTATGGTGTACGATAGGTACTGACCAATGACCTTTCCCCCCACAACGGTAGCAATTGTTTTCATGTTGTTTGCTATTTTGCCCACTTTTTCCTTTACACTATTTTTCCACTTCTGGTGGGAAAATGAGTTCTTGGAAATTCCACCACGGCCATGTCCACGACCACGACCATGAACAAAACCACGACCATGACCAAAACCACAACCATGGCCAAAATTGCGACCACGAGAACGAGCTTGCCCATCAGTATAATGATCAT
The DNA here is from genome assembly GCA_963573325.1 of Astragalus glycyphyllos. NCBI lineage: Eukaryota > Viridiplantae > Streptophyta > Magnoliopsida > Fabales > Fabaceae > Astragalus > Astragalus glycyphyllos. Next base: position 12,334,101 of record OY754314.1, on the reverse strand, counting down.
GTTTTGCTACATTCGCTTCAGGAAATGGAGCAGTACCAGATGGACGAGCCTCGTGATTTTTCATTAAAAGCTCATTATTTTGTTCAGCCGCAAGAAGACAAGAAATTAGTTCAGAATATTTTCTAAATCTTTTTTCTCTATATTGTTGTTGAGGAGCACATTAGATGCATGAAAAGTAGAGAAAGTTTTTTCTAACATATCTTCATCAGTGGCCTTTTCTCCGCATAACTTCAATTGAAAAGTGATTCTAAATAGTGCAGAGTTATATTCACTTACAGTTTTAAAATCTTGTAAGCGTAAATGCATCCAATGATAACTAGCTTTTGGTAGAATAACAGTTTTCTGTTGGTCATATCTTTCTTTTAAACTATTCCAAAGAACAAGTGGGTCTTTCACAGTAAGATACTCACTTTTGTGTCCTTCATGGAGATGATGACGGAGAAAAATCATAGCTTTGGCCTTATCTTGATTTGAAGCTTTGTTTCCTTCTCTGATAGTGTCTCCAAGACCATTTGCATCTAAATGAATTTCAACATCTAGCACCCAAGATAAATAAATCTTTCCAGTGATGTCAAGTGCCACAAAGTCAAGTTTTGCAAGGTTCGACATATTTAGTTCTATCATGAAAATGTAAAATTAATCAAGTTAGATAAAAAAAAAATCAAATAATAATAATAATAAAATAAAATAGAAACGTATGAGTGTGCTGACTATCATATTCATAACTCATACGTTATTCATAATTCAGCAAATGTAACATGTGCTAACTAATTGTCAAAAAACATGTGCTAACTAAATATGTCAACAATTGTAACTAGATCATGCAATATTAAATGAAATAAATTACAACTTGTAACGTATAATTGAAGAGAACAAATTGTAACTTTCATATTTATAATTCTTACATTGAAAGAAAATAAATTGAAATTATAACTTACATAATATAAAAAATCATACAATAAAAAGCATATTAAAGGAGTGCAGGAGGAAACAAACACTAATTCCGAATTTGGAACGCTAATTTCTCATTGTAAAAACGTTTTATCCACTTTTCATAGCTTTAAAGTAAGCCATATTAGGAGACAAGCTAATCGTGTGGCACATTCTCTAGCTAGAGTCTCACGATTATATGCTAGTTCCACTATTTTTGATTATATCCCAACCTGTATTCAAACTCTTATAATTAATGAAATGAGATGAGTTTCTATGTGTCAAAAAAAAAGTAGGAATCGGTCGCATATGAGAATTGATATTGGGACTTAAAAACATTGGTTTTTTTTCTCTTTGAAACTTAAGCTTTTGATATCTTAATATTGAAAATATTCACAAAACATGATAATAACGTGTAATATAGAAACTAAAATTTTATAATAGCTGATAACTCTCATTTGTGATAGTTATTACTTTCTTTTCAAGCTTTATTTATTATGAGTTCTTAAGCAAAGTAGTGATTATTGGTGCAAATATTGTGTTTTAGGAAGAATCTTTGATGCAACCCTGGAATTGTATTAATTGGCACTTTGATGCCTCACTTGTGCTTTGATATGTTTATTGTATTGCTGCAGGATTAGATGTCGCGACATCTTCAATTTGTGAAAGATGAGAGAGAAAGTGATTATGCGCTGATTTTCAGGGAAAGGACAGCTGGTGAAAAGGGAATGTGCGTGTGTGTGCTTGTCTGAGGAGAATATTCTATGATGCCACCTTTTCTTAGGCACATTGTACCCTTGGGCACATATCAAGACAAAATGTGCCTCTCATTTAGGGTTTCTACCTAGGATCATGTGCCCTTGGCTTTAAAAGGCAACCCTTCTTCTTCATTAAGGACACTTGGCCGAAAGGAGAAGCTATAGACATAGCTTTCTCCATTTTCGTGCAAGCTCACCTCTAGTTACCAAAAAGATACTATTGCTGGAACTGTTGCTGCAACATCACTGGAAATACATATTCTTGGTAGATTTCTACATTGAAGATCGGGATTCACTTCTCCATTACTTCTTTTTGGAGTTCTCCTTCGGTTCATCATTAGTAGTATAATTTCTCACCTTGATTTTATATTATGACTTCAACAACTTTGTTTAAGTTATTTCTTTCGTGTTGTTTGCTCAATATGAGCTAAATACTCATAGTTGAGATGCTGGATCTGATGTAATGAATTTATTATGTTATTAATGAAGTATGTTTAATGTTAAGCATTTTATCTTGTGTATGATAATACTTCCATCTTAGATTAGGAATGGCCAACTAATCTCAAGTAGCATTTATGAATTCAGAAATGGTTTGTAAATTTAACTCACAAGATAATATGGATTGTGTTCATTAAAAGACATTTTAATGTTCCTTGCTTAAACCGTAGACATAGGAGGGCAAAGTCCATAAGGTGAACACTGTGGGTGCCCTAGCAGCCTAAGGCGTACTTATTTAGGGTTTAGACATAAACTCTTGTAAGGAAACCCTAGTGTGAGTGTTTGAAAAAATACGTCTATTGCTGCAGCACCTATTGTTGCAGCATTGAACATACCATTAATTGCATCTTAATGAAGTTACTGAAGTATAGCATCTCAACTTGTTCTCATCTTTGATCTTTATTACCATTTAATTTTACTGTTGTGAATGTTATCAAAAACTTGTGTCTTTACTTTTATCACTCTCACTAATTTGTTAATCAAATTAAACACACTTTGAGCATTAATCCTCGTGGGAACAAATCTTATTTCTACTTTACTTCTTGTTGGACAATGTACACTTACACTACCCTATTTTACACAACAAGTTTTTGGCGCCGTTGCCGGGGATTAATTAGTTCATTATACAGTTTAATTAATTAGCAAGTTAGTGCTTTTTGTTTCTAATTTTTGGTGCTCTGTTTCTGTTGTTACAGTATTAGATTGCTACAGCATCTGGTGCTGTAGCATATGCACAGGCGCAGTTCACCAGAATTTCAATTGCATCCTGAGATAGAACGATTGTTTAGGGCATTGAGAAGGGAACAAGATCAAACAGGACTTATTTCATTGGGTAGAGCTGTTGCTATGGCTACCCCAACACCTTCTCATCATGGACGATCTCAACCAGGAACACCACCTCCTAGTAACCACAACACAGAAAGAAACACCAACTGTGGTCCAGGAACTATCATTGCAACTGAGCCACCTAGGCAACCTTTTCATGTGCAACAAGTCTTGAATGAAACAGTCATAGGCATGGCTAATGACAGGGACAGACCTATGAGGGATTATGCTATTTTTGACCCTCAAACTATGCGAACTAGCATAGTAAGGCCTGAACTTGCCACAACTAATTTTGAATTTAAGCCTATGATGTTTCAAATGCTTCAAACAATTGGGCAATTTGGTGGAGGACCTACTGAGGACCCACATTTGCATTTGAAACAATTTGTAGAAGTTTGTAGTAATTTCATTCTCCCTGGTGTGACTGATGATGCTTTTAAACTTAAACTTTTTCCATATTCCTTGAATGATAGAGCTAATGTTTGGTTGAATTCCATAGAACCTAACTCTATCTCTACTTGGAATGAGATGGCTGAAAAATTTATGACTAAATACTTTCCACCTATCCAGAATGCCAGGATGAGAACTGAAATTACATCTTTTAGACAAACTGAATTTGAAACATTGTTTGAAGCATGGGAAAGATTTAAAGAGTTGCTGAGAAAATGTCCTCACAATGGGTTGTCTGTGGTTGTTCAAATGGAGACATTTTACAATGGGTTGGAACCTCAGACTAGACTGATGATTGATGCTTCATCTGGGGAGTCTTGCTGAATGGCTCCTACCAAGATGCTTATGATCGTATTGAAACCATTGCTGCAAACAGTTATCAATGGCCAACAGTCAGGGTTAGTGCTCAGAAGAAGGTTGTTGGTATGCATGAAGTGAGTGAAGTTACTGCTTTATTTACTTAAGTTGCATCCTTGTCAAACATGATCAAAAACATGAGTACAACCAGTTCTGCAGCAACACTTGCTGCAGCAACACTTGCTGCAGCAACTGAATCTGCACCAGAGCCTACTGTAGTAGCAATTGAACAAGTCCCTGTGGGTTATGCTAGTTGTGTGTATTGTGGAGGAGGCCACTTATATGAAGAATGACCTTCAAACCCGATTTCAGATAACTATGTAGGATACAATAAGAACAATAATCCTTATACAAGTACCTATAATCCTGGGTGGAAGAATCATCCAAATTTCAAATGGAGTAACAATGCAGCACCTGCCGCAGCTCCTACAACACCACCAGGACTCCCTGCTCAACCCAAGGCAGTAGAAGAAATCCCTATGGAAACCATGCTTAAGGCTTTCATGAATGAAACAAAGACTCAATATCAAAATCAAGGAGCTGCAATCAAGAACTTGGAGAATCAAATTGGTCAAATAGCTACTGCTCTTACCCAAAGACCTAGTGGATCTTTGCCATCTACTACTGAACCATCATCTTCAAAAGGGAAGGTAACTTGCAAGGCTATATCTTTGAGGAGTGGAAAGGACTTGATAGGACCATCTACTGATTCTAGTGATGGTGTCAAAACTAAAGAAAAAATCAAAAAAAATGAGAAAAAGACTGCAATAGATGCTGTCACAGTTGATGCTGCAGCATCTGATACTGCACCAGTTCCATCACAAGTTGCTGATCAAACTGTTCCATCTCCTCCCTTTCCTCAAAGGTTGAAGAAGGCTCAACGAGACAAGCAATTTGGTAAATTAAATTTTTAGAGGTGCTAAAACAACTTCACATCAATGTTCCTCTAGTAGAAGCACTTCAACAAATGCCCAACTATGCAAAGTTCATGAAAAATGTGCTCACTAAGAGGAGGAGACTTGGAGAATTTGAGACCGTGGCTATGACAGACGAATGTAGTATGATCATGCAAAGCAAGCTTCCAAGCAAGTTGAAGGATCCAGGCAGTTTCACTATTCCTTGTTCAATTGGTGAAACCTATACTGGCAGAGCTCTTTGTGATTTAGGTGCAAGCATCAATTTGATGCCTAAATCAGTTTTCACTCAGCTGGATATAAGAGTTGCTAGACCTACAACTGTTACTCTTCAGCTTGCAGATAGATCTATTGCCTATCCAGAAGGAATCATTGAAGATGTCTTGATAAAGGTAGATAAATTTGTATTTCCTGCTGATTTTGTGATTTTAGATTTTGATGCAGATAAGGAGGTACCTATAATTCTTGGAAGACCTTTCTTGGCTATTGTCAAGACTCTAATTGATGTGCAAAAACGAGAATTGACTATGAGACTCAATGATCAAGAGATAAAATTCAATGTGATGAATGCTCTCAAGTTTCCTGACCAAGGAACTGAGGAGTGTTCCTTTGTGGTTTCTCTTGATTCTGTGGTTCAGAAACACTTCCACATGCAGAATGATCATCTAGTCAAAGCTCTTGTTGAATTTGACAAAGAAGAACTTGTGGAAGAGGGGGTGATACATAATGAGGCTTCTGTGAAGGAAATATGGTCTAGGAAATATGAATCTTTAGAACTGGAAGATTCACACCTCAAAAGAAATGTGCCCTCTATTGAGAAACCTCCTCTTCTTGAGCTTAAAGAGCTACCCAAACATCTTAAATATGCCTATTTAGGGGAAAATGATACTCTACCAGTGATCATTGCTTCTGACCTCTCAAAAAGTCAAGAGCATGATCTCATTACTACCTTAAAAAGGCATAAGAAGGCAATTGGGTGGCAAATGGCTGACATAAAGGTTATTAGTCCTACTATCTGCATGCACAGGATCATCCTTGATGAAGATGCTAAGAATTGCATTGAGGGGCAGAGGAGGCTAAAACCTATTATGAAGGAGGTTGTAAAAAAAGAGATCATCAAGTGGCTTGATGCTGGCATTGTGTATCCTATATCTGACAGTGCATGGGTGAGCCCTGTGCAATGTGTTCCAAAGAAAGGAGGGGTCACAGTGATTGCTAATGAGAAGAATGAGCTTATCCCTACAAGAACTGTTACTGGTTGGAGGATTTGCATGGATTATAGGAAGCTCAACAAAGCCACAAGAAAATATCATTTCCCTCTATCATTCATAGACCAAATGCTTGATAGACTTGCTGGTAAAGAGTTCTATTGCTATTTGGATGGCTACTCTGGTTACAATCAAATAGCCATAGTGCCTGAAGAACAGTAGAAGACTACTTTCACTTGTCCCTGTGGTACTTTTGCTTTTAGGAGGATGCCATTTGGGTTGTGCAATGCACCAGCAACATTTCAAAGGTGATGTCAATCTTCTCTGAATTCATTGAAAATCTATGGAAGTCTTTATGGATGATTTCTCTGTCTTTGGGGAAGCATTCCAACTGTGCCTTGACAATTTGGAAGAAATTTTAGATAGATGTGAAGAAACCAACTTGGTCTTGAATTGGGAAAAATGTCATTTCATGGTCCAAGAAAGTATTGTGTTGGGGCATAAGATTTCTAAGAAGGGGATTGAAGTTGACAAAGCTAAAGTTGAGGTTATTGAGAAGATGCATCCTCCAACCAATGTGAAAGGTGTTAGAAGTTTTCTGGGGCTTGCAGGGTTTTATAGAAGGTTCATCAAGGATTTCTCTAAGATTTCAAAGCAATTGTGTCAATTGCTGCAGCATGACACTCCTTTTGTCTTTGATGAAGCTTGTGCTGCAGCATTTCAGAAATTGCAGAATGCTCTAGTGGTCAAGCAGAATTATCCAACAGAGAGATAAAAAGGGTTCTTGAGAAAATGGTAGGACCTACAAGAAAGGAGTGGGCTAATCATCTTGATGATGCATTGTGGGCATACAGAACTGCTTTCAAAACTCCTTTGGGAATGTCCCCATACAGAGTTGTTTATGGCAAAGCTTGCCACCTGCCTTTAGAACTTCAATACAAATCTCATTTGGCTATCAAAAAGCTCAATTTTGATCATGAAAAGGCAGGGGCAGCTAGGTTGTTGCAATTGAATGAATTGGAAGAAATGAGGTAGTTTGCTTATGAAAGTGCTGAATTGTATAAGGCAAAGACCAAAGCTTGGCATGATAAGAAAATTCAAAAAAGGTAGCTAATGGAAGGTAGTCAAGTGTTGTTGTTCAACTCAAGACTCAAGTTGTTCCCTGGGAAACTCAAGTCGAGGTGGTCTGGGCCATTCAAGCTAGTAAAGGTTTATCCTCATGGTGCTGTGGATCTCTATGATGAAGCTACAAAGTCAACCTTTAAGGTCAATGGTCAGAGGGTTAAGCAGTATTTTGGAGAACCTGTGGTGAGGAGCAAGATCACCACAGAACTGAAGAACCTCTAGCATAAGAGGGAAGTCTGGCTGAAGACTCTTAAACCAAGCGCTACTGGGAGGCAGCCGAGAGTTTTAACTAATAAATTAGCTTTTGTTTGTTTTGTTTGTGTTTTGCAGGAATTGAAAGTTTCAGTGTTCTTAAGTTTGAGGATGTGGTAGCAATCGATGCTGCAGCATTGCTTCCAGCAATGTTGCTGCTGCAGTAAGTGGCAGTTGTAAAAAAAATGAAAAAGGCAGTTGATTTTTCAAAAAGCTGATGTGTTGTCATTAACCCGTCTAATCAGTCATGCAACCGTCCCATCATTTAATCTTCACCACACACGTAGCCCAAGACCCAATGACTATCTCAATTAATAAGCGCACCAAAACTTCCCATAACCGTCCCACTCACCATATAACCACCCACTCTCACCTATTCTCTCACCATTCTCACCGTCGCATGCAAGCAAGTTCCCAAAATTCCTAAACATTTCATTCTCCAGCACTCTATAACATTTGAAAACTTCACCCAATCTCCTTGATACTCTGTAAGTAGTATTGTAGTCGCAATGGCAAGAACAAAGGTCAGTGCTACCAAAACCACTGGAAAACGCCAATCAACAATTGGGCGTGGTGAATCAAGTCAGGCGCGCCGTAAGCACACAAAGAAGCAAGATGGTGATGACTTTGAGAAATTTTAGAGCATGAATTTCTAGGCAGAGAGGGGATTTGTGCTGCAAAAAGCCCTTGATGCGTTCACTTCCATTGTGAAAGCATTAGGGTGGGAGCAATTGGTGCAGCACCCTTCATTCATTTTCCCTGCTATCGTAAGGGAGTTCTACTCAGGAATAGCACCACCTAAGGATGGAAAGCCTCAATATTTTGCTGAAGTCAGGGGAGTTCCAATCAAATTTGACTCCAATGTGGTCAATGAATGCTTGGGGTTAGGCTATCATGGTCTGACATTTTCCAAGAATTTCAATAAATGGGGCAAGAAGGAGATGGATGCTGTGAAGAAGGCCATTACTATTCCTGGTACACCATGGGAACCATCTACTGCAAATGAATTTAAGGTTAAAAAAAGCAATCTAAACCATGATGTTATGGTCTGGTTTAATTTTGTGAAGCATTCTCTGTTGCCAAATTCGCACACCACCAATGTGGAGAAAGAAAGAATGATGTTGTTGGATGCTATCTTAGGAGGAAAGGATGTGGATGTAGGTAGGCTGATAAGTAGGGAGATTTTGGTTTGTCAAAGCAAGACTGTTGGGTATTTGTTCTTCCCTTGCCTTATCACTGACCTTTGTGTCAAGGCAGAGGTGGAAATCAAAGGAGAGAAGAAAGGATATCCTGTTGCAGCATTTCCCACAGTGCTGAAAGCAAAAGCAAAGGCTGCTGTAGCATCTGGTGATCCCACCATGCTGCCGCATTTTATACTGGAAATTAATGATGGAGAGTCCCTAAGTGAGGGAGAAAAACAAGAAAACAAGGAAATTATGGCTCAGTTGAATAGAGAGAGTGATGAAGAGGATGATGATTCGGTGCAAGATGAAGGAAATGATAAGGATGGAGAACCTGATTGGGATGATCTGACTGATATTGAGATGGATCCACCACCAACACAAAACATACCCACAAAAGCCACAACATCCACCACCATTACACCCATCATTCAACCCACTCAAGAAATACCTACCCAACCAATCTTTGAGCCAGAAAAACAACCGTCTCCTCCACCATCCTCCAATAAAAAAAACAATCAAAACAATCTGAATCAGTGCCCATTGATGATGATACTACAACTGCTGCAGCAACTGATGTTGCTACTCCTGAAGTTGAAGCTGCTGCTACACCCCCAAAGAAGTTAAGAGCAAAGCATATGACAAGGAAGAGGAAGTGCCAGAAGAAGAAGAGATTGATGCTGGAAAGGTCACTGAGAGGGAGGATAAACAGACAGAAACCACAATTGCTGCCGTGGTAAAGGATATTGAAGATGCTGCAGCAATTGAGGAACAAGAGAAAGCTGAGGCAGAAAGAATTGCAAGAGAAATCTTGGAACTTGTGGCTGCATCATTGACTGCCCAAAAGAAGACAGGTGTTTCTGATGCTGGTATTGTTGTTGCAGATATAGTGCCAGTGCTGCAGCAACAGAAACCTCTGATGCTGTCACAAGTCCTAAGCCCAAGAAACAGATCAAGCCCAAGAACAAAACCATGGACCCCTGCACCTTAAGCTATTTTAGTTCTGGTTTTTAATTTCTGTTTTTTAATTGCTTTCTCTAGAATAAACCTGTTGAGTGCTTTTGTCCTGTAATAGCACTCAACAGTTGTGTTAGTTGTTTAACTTTGTGTTTTTAGTTTTTGCTTTATTAGATAGGCCTCCCTTAAGTACGGGAGGAGGACCTATTGTCGATTGTACTCTATTAGCTTGTTTACTAGTCAGTTGAATAAAAGTTGAATTTAAAGATGTCTAGTTGAGCAAAACTTAGTGATGAAATTGGTAAGGAAGAGTGATTAGTGCCCTGTTTGACAAAGTGAACTGAAACTACTCTGCTCCCACACTGAAACATAAACTCAGTTAGGAACTTAGTGAGTTAGAAATAATCTGAAACTAAGGTAGATGTTGGTTGACCTAGGGAATTGCCAAGCTTTGACTAAAAATTTAGGATAGCATAAGAAACTAAGTTTGGGGATTCTTTGAGATATATTAAGGCAAAGCATGAAGGAATGGAATGAGATCATGTGCACATAGTTTTAGGAGGCATAATGTAAGGTACTATGTTATAAAGTACCAAGGTTGTGTAATTAGTGAAATATGCTGTATATTGCCTATTTAAAGAAAAAAATAAAAAAAAAAAGAGGAAAATAAGTTGTCTTTCCTCGCCAAGTAGGGAGGCCAATTTGTGGTTTCATTTCAGTCGAAAGGATGCGTTGGGAGTTAGGTTGGTCATGAAGTAGGGAGGCCAATTTGTGGTGACACACTTTGGTTTCAGTCGAAATAAGTGGTCAACCTGTGAGAAAAGTGAGGATTGAATAAGGGCATTACAGCATAGTAGCAATCAAAGTCTATTCATAGAGTCATTGTTAGTTGCAATTGCTGCAGCAACTGTTGCTGCAGCACTGTTGAGTCAAGTTTGTAATAAGTGCACTGATCTGAAAGTTCTGAGTGCTAAATCAAAGCCCTTTGTAATGCTTACCCTCCCGTGCTGTGCTGAATTGTTAGTCTATCCTTCTTTTAGAAAATTTCTTTCGCATTTCCAAAAAGAAAACCTCTCTAGTTTTAGCTAAGTGAAATTTTGAAGCTTGCTATGGTCTGAATTGAGATAAGTGTCACACACACACTTTTGAGCAGGAGTAATTTAGGGAACTTGCCAATCAGAAGGCTTGAAATTGAGTGACCAATCTGAAAGTTAATGCTCAACTTGATATTCTGTCTAATTGCCAGTTGATTGAATCAACTGTCTAGTTACTTGCTTTTGTTGTGTTGTTTTTGTCAAATGTCATTTCTTGAGGACAAGCAATGGTTCAAGTTTGGGGGTGTGATAACTCTCATTTGTGATAGTTATTACTTGCTTTTCAAGCTTTATTCATTGTGAGTTCTTAAGCAAAGTAGTGATTATTGGTGCAAATATTGTGTTTTAGGAAGAATCTTTGGTGCAATCCTGGAATTGTATTAATTGGCACTTTGGCATCTCACTTGTGCTTTGATATGTTTATTGTATTGCTGCAGCATTAGATGTCGCAACATCTTCAATTTGCGAAAGATGAGAGAGAAAGTGATTAGGCGCTGATTTTAAGGGAAATGACGGCTGGTGAAAAGGGAATGTGCGTGTGTGTGCTTGTCTGAGGAGAATATTCTATGATGCCACCTTTTCTTAGGCACATTGTACCCTTGGGCACATATTAAGACAAAATGCGCCTCTCATTTAGGGTTTCTACCTAGGATCATGTGCCCTTGGCTATAAAAGGCAACCTTTCTTCTTCATTAAGGACACTTGGCCGAAAGGAGAAGGTATAGACATAGCTTTCTCCATTTTCGTGCAAGCTCACCTCTAGTTACCAAAAAGATACTATTGTTGGAACTGCTGCTGCAACATCACTGGAAATACATATTCTTGGTAGATTTCTACATTGAAGAACTGGATTCACTTCTCCATTACTTCCTTTTGGAGTTCTCCTTCAGTTCATTATTAGTAGTATAATTTCTCACTTTGATTTTGTATTATGACTTCAACAACTTTGTTTAAGTTATTTCTTTCGTGTTGTTTTCTCAATATGAGCAAAATACTCATAGTTGAGATGTTGGATCTGATGTAATGAATTTATTATGTTATTAATGAAGTATGTTTAATGTTAAGCATTTTATCTTGTGTATGATAATACTTCCATCTTAGACTAGGAATGGCCAACTAATCTCAAGTAGCATTTATGAATTCAGAAATGTTTCGTAAATTTAACTCACAAGATAATATGGATTGTGTTCATTAAAAGACATTTTAATGTTCCTTGCTTAAACCCTAGACATAGGAGGGCAATGTCCATAAGGTGGGTGCCCTAGCAGCCTAAGGCGTACTTATTTAGGGTTTAGACATAAATTCTTGTAAGGAAATCCAAGTGTGAAGTGTTTGAAAGAATACGTCTATTGCTGCAGCACCTAATGCTGCAGCATTGAACATACCATTAATTGCATCTTAATGAAGTTACTGAAGTATAACATCTCAACTTGTTCTCATCTCTGATCTTTATTACCATTTAGTTTTACTGTTGTGAATGTTACCAAAAACTTGTGTCTTTACTTTTGTCACTCTCACTAATTTGTTAATCAAATTAAACACACTTAGAGCATTAATTCTCGTGGGAACGAATCTTATTTCTACTTTACTACTTGTTGGACAGTGTACACTTGCACTACCCTATTTTACACAAAAATAGCGCAGTCATACCTTAAGATAATCATGTAAACGATCTAGTTATCCTAAAATCATGTAAATGAAAGATTAGACAATTTTATTCTCTCATTTGCAGTGTTTCAAAAACCGGCTCGGCCCGAGCAAATCGGGAACCGGAGGGGTAACCGGTTCGAGCCATGCTATGGATCCGAAATGCAGCGACTCAGCGGGAACCGGCAGGACCCTATCAGTTTTGGTGAAAACCGGTGACCCAGTGGGTTTTGGCGAAGGAAAACCCAAAAATGCGTAAACCCAAGATAAATAATTCTTTCCAGTGGCGTTTTTGCATGTTTATTAAAAAAAAACCCAAAAACACGTAAACAACACCGTTTTAGACTTTTTTAGACATAATGTGCAATTTTAGCAAATTAAGTTTTATAGATATGAAATTTATATGTCTTGAAAATTCAGGAATTTTTTAATTGAGACGGGGTCATGGTCATGCGGTTCAATTGCCGATCCCTTGGTATGACCCTTGACCCAGTGACCTGTTACTTTCACCGAGTCGATCACCGAGTTTTAAAACATTGCTCATTTGTTCTTCAAGAACTATATATCAAACTTTCATATTTTGAGCAATTCTTCTAAGGTGCTTAAGTGATGAATTTCTTCTGAAATTCATCAAAAGTAGACAAACATAGTAATCCAACAGGGATACTTGAATGTTGAATTATTCAGGAACTCATCATAGAATAAAATAAAAAAAATGAAAGTAAAATGTCTATGCAACTAAAATGATAATATTATTAATCGTTCTTGTTAGATTATTGCTCAAAACATCATCGCAATTTTAAAGTTGATTGCTCAAAACAAACAACACAATTTTACAAACACCAAAATGAATTTTGAAAAAACATGAGAACCAACAATAAGCAATACTACCTCAAGATATTTAGAGACCGTGCCGATAACGTGTTATAAAATGGACTAAAACTAGAGCAAGAAGAAGAACAAGAAAATCAGACAATGAGATAAAAAGATATAGCTCCTGTATATTACTAATAAAGGCTCCACTACAATGACATGAGTCCTATTTATACACTCAAGTTTTGTAACCTAAGATTTGCATTTAAGATATACAATAATGAGAAATAAAGAATAATGCCTAGGAGTTACAGTTGCACTAGACATCCACTTTATTTACAATACTCTCCATTAATGAAGCATATCCTTAATAGACATTCAATGGGAAGTATTGTGAATAAAATGAATGTCTAGTGCAATTGTAACTCGTAGGCATTATTCTTTATTTCTCATCATTGTATATGTTAAATGCAAATCATATGTTACAAAACTTAAGCCTATAAATAAGACTCATATGTCATATGTCATTGTAGTGAAGACCTTCATTAATAATATACAAGAGCTATATCTTCTTCTCTCATTTTCTCATTTTCTTATGTTTGCGTGGGCTATTAACATTCTATCACATAAACCAGCTTTACCATTTTCATTATCCGCCAATATGAACATAATGTTACTGTAATGGAGGAGATTGAAAAATGTAAAAAGTAACATAACAGCTGATAAAAACAATAGCCCAACATTGCGCAGCTAGCATTACATGATGTGATCATATATGGCCTCATCTAGATAAGATTATATACCAATCCTCGCTTAACGTTGCTGTTATTCTGTTACCATAAGATTTAGTTATCAGGATTAAGAAAGAATCTCACTTGGTAAAAAACATTATAACAATGCCATGTTTCTTTTGAATCCAATATGACTTTGTAGCCTATACAAGGAAAGGATTAGTGAGGTAGTCTTAAAGACATTGAAGAACAAATTCAATCAACCAACACCTCGGTTATCCTGGTTGATTCCAATGCCGCATCACTTTCCTAGAAGCACTTTCCTCGAATCACCCAAATGAGGGATGGTTCAACTTAAGTATATAATGGTTTTGAACCGAAAATAATCGCGGCCTAGCTTGGCTGCGATGAGATGAGTTTATATCAATGTTTTTAAAACTAGGCCAGAGATTGAACTAAAGAGACCTCCGAGTCATGGTTCAATTGGTTCACTCAGTTCAACCCTTTGAAGAGAGGTAGAGAGGCATTCACCAGCAGACAGGTAACACAATGCAAAGAAATATACAGTATGCTGTTAAAAACTGGCAATTACACAATTATATACTTCCCAGTGTGAATGCCCAACCAATATACAAGACACTCAGCGTTACAGAAGCAACACCCTACCAACCAAATGGTAACATTGATTACACAAGTTTAAGGTTTCCTGTTGAAAAATATGTTTCTACTTAACCTAACAAACAGACGCAGCTTCCTAACGCCATTTTTTTATTAAGTTAACAAACATATGCAGCTTCTAATGATGTTATTAGATACATTAAAAAGCATGTCCACTGTCAATTAGAAAGGAAGATTATATTCCTACATGTCCTGCCCCAGTTTTGCTTCATCTGTCACTTTATAAAGACAAATAAATCAGGAAAAAAAACCAGGGGAAAAGATATTTCTGTTGCACCATGCTCGTATAATCTAATAGATTAATCCACATTAGATTAAGAATAATGGTGCTTGCTTTCATTTAACAACTTGATCTACATCTAAGAAATCTCATGTAACCTAAAAACCATATGCTAATAGCAACACCAGAAAAGCAATCAGAGAACTTTGAAGACCATTCTGAATTATATATCCACATCAAATTCAGATATTAAAATCTCATCATTTTGCTTGATTGCTACAAAACCCCATATTTCTGGAAAATAAAAATAATACAAAAAGCAAAAAAATAAAAACAAAAAATTCCACAGATACAATCTAATTACAAAAACATAAAAACACAAAGCAATCAGAGAACTTTGAAGACCTGTATGGCACTACAGAGATCAACATCAGATTCAGAAAAGTATAATAATAATTTGATCATTTTGCTTTGCTCATTATTAACATATATATCTACATAAACTATAATACTTAATTACTAATTAACTATATGGCAACGAGAAAAAAATGCATAGTGGGAGAGATAAACTGAAATCCTCCCAAAAAGCATAAGTTTGAGTTGCCATGAGTAAATATCGCACCTATAAAACCTTCTCGTAATTTCCTTGCAACTAAACTTGAAGATGCAAGGGGCTACGTAGTGCTTAATGTTTATAAATTGCAATGATTTCTTGAAACGAATAAAAAGAATGAAAAAAGAAAAGAAACCAGAGAGTGGAGAAGCGGCTGCACGAATGGTTCAATGAGTTTAACTGCATCGCGTTGCCGGTAGCTTAAATAAGAGAATTCGTGTCATTTTAGGGTTGAACTACTTTTTACTATTATTGACCAAATATATGGGCTTTTTGAAAGGTTTAGAATTGGGGCCAAACTTGAGGCCCGCGGCGTTTTAAAAAAGAAATGAAAGGCTCATACTTCGTACAACCCCCTCCCTATGCGATGGACACCCCCTACCGTCCATTATTTCCAAAATACTCCTACCGTCCAATTTTCTTTTTTTTTAAAAAAACACACCTCTCACACACCCCCTCACACACTCTCCTCTACTCTCCTCTCACACACACCCCCTCTCCGTTCGTCCTCGTCGCTCTCCCTCTCCCTCTCAAAAGGTAGCTCTCCCTCTCCCCCTCTCTCTGTTTCGTTAATGCCTATTTTTTTTCACTGGTGTAGCGACCGAAAAATCCGGATGAGGATTCTTCGAGGTGTCAAATGAAGCCGCCATCAAGGTTTAGGTTTAAAGGGGCAAACATTGATAAATCCCCTATAAAGGTCTATGAACCGAATATGGGCTCGGGAGTCAGTTATGCATGGGGAAGGTGTTAGCACCCCACGGCATCCTTCCTAAGGAAGGTTACCTGCTAATTAGTTGTAGGAAGAATGTTAATTTTGAAAATATTTATTTTACCCTTTTATTATTAAGATGAATTAAGAGAGAAGGACTTACTATTTTTGATTTAGGAAAAGAATTATTTAAAAGGACTAAAAAAGAGTTTTTTATTAGTGCAATTGACAGAGGTCGGCCGCCCTCTGCTCCTACGTATCTCCTGGTAGAGAATCAAATCACACGTAGTTCTTGGTAGAAAATATTTATTTGTTAGTTTTTTTTATTTAGGGATTTTAGGACTCTTGAGTGATCAATTCATTTGTCCTAAAAAGCTGACTAATCCGACTGTACAATCGACTTAATCCCCTATTTTTGAAAATTTGTTTTTTGTTTGAAAGACATATTGGTGTGTTTGTGTTTTTGTCAATTTAGAAATTGTTCATTCTAAATAGGGATTTTAGGACCTGATCCGTAACGGTTCATTTGTGGCCCTAAAAAGTTGATTAACCCGACTGTACAGTCGACTTAATACCCAATTTATATTTTTTGAAGAGAAATGTATTTGTTTATTTATTTTTATAGGTTTTTTTGGAAAAGAATTTATTTTTTTGAAAAAAGAAATGAGTAAAAACGAAAAAGGGGTGCAATAGTAAAATGGAGTGTAATTAACTTCAGGGGTTGTATTATTAACAGGGGGTGCAGCTAGCAGAAACGAAGTTAGATTTCAGCCACGAATTTTGGACTCTCTGGGGGAGGCGTAATTATTAAAAATTGGGGTGTAAGAAGTAAACTGAGTTAAAAATTAAAAAGAAAAAATAAATAGAAGAAAGGGAGTATTTAAGGAAATCTATTGTTTCAAAAGAAACCTGATTCCCTATTCTTGAAACAACAGCGCCGTTTCCATTTATTGTCGGAGAAAGAGAAACTCACGCAGGAGAGAGAAAATGAGAGAGAGAGAGGGCGAAGATTCCGGACAGGAGAGAGAGGGATTTCGTGGAGAGAGAGAGGGGTTGACGGAGAGAGAGAAAACGAGAGAGAGGCCTTTTGCGACGGCTGACAGTGGCGAAGGCGGTGGGTGACGGTGAACGGTGGTTGAACGCGAAAGGGACTGGTTCACGGTGCTGGGTCATTTACGGTGGTGTTGGATAGAAACGCGAAGGGAGAAAAGGAAGGAAGACCACGGCTGTGAGATCGCCGGAGAAGAAGAGAAGTTCGCCGGAGATGCGAACGGAACAGCGGCTGCCAGAAACCCTCTTACGATGGCGCAGAGCTGGAAGCGGCGATGCGAGGACTGAGAGACAGTTACGGTGGTGGCAGGGAGGTTAACGACATGTTCAGGTCAACGACCACCGTACACGGTGGCCGGAGGTGAGTTTTAGTATTTTTTGTTGTTTTTTTTCGAATGCCTTCTTCTACTCCCCTTCTTCTACTGCTTCTGATCTTATTATTTTTTCTAAACTATTTTTCTTTTGGCAAGAACCGAATCTTTGCACCCTAACAAAAACTGCATCTATTCCAAACAGCTACTTTTGTGTACAATCAAAACAGTTACTTAATTTCATTTTTTTTTGAATAGATTAGTTCTAAACTAATTTTTCTAAAACTAAACTTATTTATTAATTTTTCTAATCTGTACATAGCTTAATCCCTTTGCAATGTGTAAACGAAATTATCCCTAATCTGTACATAGTTCTTTTTCTAAAAGAACTCACAGAACTAATATTCACATCATGAAAGCTCAAAACTATTCTAGTTAATAAAAAAGAGATGCGTACAAACAAAAAAAAAACTAATTGAGACCGACCTGGCCTCCAGCTTCTGACCTTCTCCTTTTGCCTGCTCTACTGCTGTTACTGCTTTCCTTTTCTTGTTTCAGAAATTTTTGGCGTTTCGCGATCAGGGTTTCGGCGCAAAGCCCCAATCTTTTGATCTGAATTTCTGTGTCTTTGTTTTTTCGCCCTACTATTGCTTGGATTCCTATGCTTTTATAGGCATTTTTAGGTTTAGGAAATTGAATTCGTTGATTCTCATATGATTTTGCTTCCTGTTTCAGGTATTGGACCTGCTGAGAAATCTTGCTCAGCAAGAAGGGGCCCAAAGAAGCTGTTGTTGCTGATTTTTTTTGTATTTTAGTTTTCTATTTTGTATTTTTGATCATTTTTTAATAATTGTAATATTAATTTTAATTTTAATTAATTCTGGTTTTATTTAATAATTTCGGTGATTTATGATTTTATTTATTAAACAAAAGTGAAGTCGGGCCAAAACTGAAAACGAAAATTGGGCCCAACCAAACAACGCGCTAAAACGAAGCCCAATTACAAGAAATAGGCCCGAGACTTAGAAATATTATTGCATGTAAAAAAAATACTGTAAATAAAAGGAATAAAAAGAGACCTCGGACAAAATTGGGGTATGACAACTGGTTTTGACAGGTTCGGCGACACAGAGACCGAACCGGTTCGGCAATGCAGAGGTCGAATTGGTTCGGTCAACCATGCGCTGAACCAAAAGCCAGTTCGGATCACCTAGGGCCGAACCGTACTGACTCCTCTTTGTTTCCTTTTGCAAGTATGGACCACTTCATCACCACCATTTACTGAAATGATGGGTTTATTCTCCTCCCAAACTACATGCGCAGCATACCGTTGCCTATAGATGTATTCTTTTTCTTGGAAGTTGGCATTGTGTTCTCGGGTGTCAATGACACTGGCGATGGCCACATCGCTACTGATACAGGTAATTTCTGCGACGCGTATGAGGCTGCTGAGAGTGTCATGGTCAACATTGAGTACACTCGGGAGGGGCGTTTCAATGTCTCGCAAACGCCTTTAGACCCTACTGATATTGAGTCCACTGATTCTGATAGTGACTCCACAGATCCTGATTATTGGGTTTTTTTGGCCGAGTACGATAGGAGTGACTCCATTGACTCCACTGATCACGATGGGAGTGACGATGACAACACCAACAGTGACGCTGGATCCGACTCTATTGAGTCTGTTGTGAGTCGGTCGTAGTTTTTTTTATTATGAATAATAACTAACTGTAATCCTAATTATTAATGAAAAGAAAATTAGTAATGAATACAAAATTGAGTACTATTTAAATTTCTCGACAATGTTATTATTTAAAAAGTGTAGCCGTACATGAAACTTGAAATTATCGAAATACACGATAAGAAACGACATAAGAAAATTAAACGAAACTACTTGTTTTTGGGGATGGTGGACTCCATAATATAGATAATTTCTTTCCGAGTCCGCATCGTTTCGACAAACAGCTCAATGAGCTGACGTCCCAATGGGGTGTTACGATGATGTTCCATCATT
This sequence comes from Astragalus glycyphyllos, assembly GCA_963573325.1. Lineage (NCBI taxonomy): Eukaryota > Viridiplantae > Streptophyta > Magnoliopsida > Fabales > Fabaceae > Astragalus > Astragalus glycyphyllos. The sequence goes on along the minus strand of OY754314.1, from coordinate 12,314,766 downwards.
GCGCGAACATTGTCGTCGCTTCGGATATCCATAGCTTCATAGCGGAGAGTGCCGTCTTGTAGACATACGCACTTGCGGTAACGTATACGAGATATGTCTTTGCGCCACTCTCCCTCTTGGCAAACCTTCCTCTCCGCCTTTTCCTTCAGCTGGCTGAATGTTATATTTTTGTCCAACCTACAGAAGTAGTTGTCGCGAGACTTAAAAAAAACACCATCAGCTCTCTCCTCGAACATTCCAGAGCGATGCAGAGCAGTGAGGTACTTGTCTTCAGATCTCTGCGTTGGGCACAACTGCCATTCATTAAGACCTTCCATTTTAGCAGGTCGGGTTAGGGTGTTTGTGAAGAAGCAAAGAAGATGAATCAGAAAAATGGGTTGTGTGAATATCAGTGAAGGGTGACATCCTATTTATAATAGGTGTGATCAAGCGTGGACCGTTGATTTAAAATGATCGGAACCATTAAAATTATAACCGTTGGGCACAATTTCCAATTTTAATATTATCTGTTGATTTCCAATGGGGGCGCAATTTCCAATTTCTGACAGTCAAAGGGTCAGTTCGGCGCACGACTGCCCGAACGGGTTCGGTGTAGCGTGCGTCGAACCATGTAAAAATTGATAGGGGTGTCTCATGAAAATTTAACATACTCAGTGCAGGCAAATCCGAACCGGTTCGGCCAAGCGTGCCCCGAACCGTAATAAATTTTAAAAAAACAGAATTCACAGATTTTATTAAGGGCAAATTGGTCTTTTCACCCCTTTATGGGGGTGTCTACTGAGTAGCTCCGGGGTTGTACGAAGTATGGGCTAAAGGAAATGTCTTTTAACATTCTCCCATTACTTTCACACTCTCCATATTAACTAAAAACTCTAATGCTATACTCCCTCTGTTCCTTATTATAAGAGGATTTTTGAAGTAATTGTTGGTCTCAAATATAAGAAATTATTTCAGTTTTTAGTGTATATTAATTGCTTCAATACCATTTTTTCACACATTGATTTCTTTAAATAAATTGTTTTGGAATGCTGGCTTCATTATGAGAGCAGACGTCATACTATATGGAAGCTGTAAACAACTTTTCCCAATGAGGATTGAGAAACCAAACGTCATGAGTTTAAAGGAATGAGCTTCCATACGGTTAATAATGTTTTTCTTTCAGAATTGAGAAACCAAACGTCATGAGTTTAAAGATGACTCGAGGGGTACTTTTGAGACTTTACTTTAAAAACACATGAACTAAATGAGTTCCTTGGTAGCGACAATTTTTGTATTTTCTTCTTATAATAAGGAACAGAGGGAGTATTTGAATTGCATAAAACAAAAGTAAATAATAAATACAATAAAGAAAAAAAATCAAAAGATAATAAAAAATTGTATCGAGATACTAAAAAGTAACAAAGCAACGATAAATAGAATATAAGGAGAATCCAACCTGATTGGTTTCCTATAAACATATGCTCAAAGATCACCAGACAACAATTTTAAAAGGGTACTCAAAATATGTATCTTTTTCTGCAGGATGGACCTAGGAGATTGAGCTAATCCAGAATCCTCAACTGGGGTTGGGCCTCACGGTCCGGTTCAGAGTACTTGGTCAATTATGGACTTAGGGCCTCATGGCCTAGTCCGGAACAAAAATGATGACTTTGGTCCACACTTCACACAGTAAGTGAAATTCCACTCATCTGATAAATGGGTGGTCAAAATACCATAAAATGATAGATACTACTTCCGTCTCAAAATATAATACTTCAAAGTACATGCATTTGAACTAAACTTTGTCAAGATACATGTACTTTGGGGTCTTATATTTTAGGACAGAGAATAGTGAGCATGAGATTAATATCTTGTTTAAATTTCATGCACATATTGTATATGTGTTGATGGACGTAGTGTGTGTTAAATGAGATTGAGAAAAGTCAACCTTGCCACCTCAGCTATTTCTAATACAGTCAGCTTGTGACTTGTACATGTTGGATAGTCAACAAGCTCTTGTTAAGTTAGTGAGGGCGTATTTATTTTACTCTTGTATATTCTGTTAGGGATTTAGAATAGCTTCTCTTGCTCTAGATTACCAGTTAGTTCATAGCAAATTTGTATATATACTGTACATGCTTCACATTGAAGTTAGCTGAATGAGATAACAAATTTTCTGTTACACTCCTAAGCAGAATTCTCTCTCTCTTTTCATCAATGGCGACTCACTCAGTTTTGATAGTGAGTGTATTGTGTGCTTAAAGTCATATTGTCATGTTTTAATATGTGTTATTTGATGTTGGATTGATTTGTTCAACATCCAGCACAAACAACCAAAAAATATGCATTGGTCGCCTCGCGACTCGAGCTAGTTGCCAAGTGGCCAGCTCCACAAAAGCATAATTGCTCTCGGGATGTCCGTCACAAGACGATGGCAGAGGGTCGCCGGGCGATCTACAGGTCAAAAATGAGAATTTTATTCAGTTGCCAGGTATTGCAACGTAAATACCAGTTGTAACAGAATAACTTCAGGAGTTCCGGTTTACATCGACACAACTCTATTCCCATATACAATCTATTTATTCAGCACACTTGATAAAATAATCTACAATTAAATTAAATTTAATATTAGTTTACACCCACTCTAAAATCACATAAATGAATACAATATACAAAACAGAAGCTACAAGACCTGAAGGAAACACAACTGCACAAACAACAAATTTTCCATAAGCTAAGTCCTAACTTAGCCGTCAAAAGCTTTCAAAAAAGAAAACGTTTCTTCACCCAACAAATAGAAGACTAACACAGAAAGCATGGGAATAAAAATGGCTAAACAAAGAAATGTGAAGTTTCTCCCATGTGCAGGCTTGTTTGCTGAAATAGATGATGTTGCTTGCGTTTCAGAGTTTTCAACTTCTGATTCTTCACCCACCTAATAATAGAAACCAAGAAAAAGATCAGCTTTTAGTTAGTTTTTTTTCTCCTTCTATCAGTGTGATATCCAATATTTCTATTTTACAGAATGACATGAATTTAATATATAAAAACCATTAAGGTATTTAGACACATGAGTAGTTAGAAACTAGTTAATATATTTAGTTACTTTTCTATTCTTTATATAAGTCATGTATATAGGTTGATGTAATCACCCTTCTCATTCTATCAATAGCAATTTTAAAGCAACTAATTATTGATAACTACAGTGATGACTGATGACACATGGCGAAAGCTCGTTCCCCGTCTCAAAATTCTTTAATATTGAGTCTTCTGACTATAATAACATGGAAGACAGAAAATGGTTTGGGAGAAGAGAACTGAAATAAGCTCTAGAAGGTTTGTAGACTGAGAGGGTAATACTTATGCTATCAATGTATTCGGATTGAGAGGGTAATACTTGGCTACAATAAGTTCTTGTAACGATATCTAGAGTGTGACCTGAGTGGCCCATGATTGGATAAAGATATCTAGAACATGATATATTGGCTACTATAAGTGCTTGTAACGATATCATGGCTTAATGATAGCGGTCAAGCACGTTAATGAATAGAATGAAACACTAAGGGTATGTTTGTATTGTGGGTTTTCGAGGGGAGGGGAGTGTTTATTTTTCAATTATAAATTGACAAAGCTATAGAATGTTTCTAAACAAGAATGAAGTGCAATTAACAATTTTATGTTATTATCTATCATGTTATTCTTTCAATTTTTTAAAATCTCAAATAGATATTAGAATATAAATTATAAACCAGGTCCTCCCCTCCAAAACCCACCTATATGGCCATATCCCCCTCCCAAACCAAGTAAATGTTATCTCCTTTAAATAATTTTTAAATATAAAAGGAATAAATGATATATTATATTATTATTAGACTTAATGTCTTAAGAGCCCTACAAAGTATAAATTTTTTAGTTTCCTCAATAAAGGACTAGTATAAGAGCCCTACAAAGTATCATATACATTTATATCTGACCAATATAGTTGTAAACAATCATATCTTTCAGATATGTGACAAGGGTGCATTGTGCCAACAAGGGTTTGAAATGAAAAGCAAAAGATGAGGTGTAATACTAAAATATTATCACATTTTTTTTAAAAAAAAAAGAGTTGGCCTTGATCAACCCAAAAGCAAGTTCATAGGTTGACAATTTCCCCTTACTTATAACCAATAATCAGACCAATAATGTGTAAATGCTTCTCAGGATACTAGTAATGTACTTCAATTTGCCTATCAACTAGTAAAAAACGTTAGGTTAACAAAAACTACCTGCCTGAAAGGTTTTATTAAAGAGTTCTGTTCCTTCCTCATGAAATGATTTTGTACAGCTATCATTGCTTGAATCAATGTTTGAAGCTTGATCTTCATTTCTGTTATTTACTCCATTATTGAATGCAGCGGAACCAATTTTCGTCTCCTTTAACTTTTCTACCAAATTTTTATTTTCATGTTTTAAAACATGTAGCTGCACCAAGAACAGAAGTGGTATTAGAGCTCGGTCTTCGTTGAATAATAATCCGAAATTGTTTTAAATAGAGAAACTTCAAAAGCAATAATAAGTTTACTTGAGGTGCTAGCTCAATGGTAAAAGCTTACTTAGCCTTGTATACTCAATGTGCTGAGTTCAAATCACTTCAGGGACAGTTGTAAAATGGTCATTAGTGCCACTTTGATTAATGAAAAATAATAACTTTACTGTAGAAGTCAATACCTGATTATTGACACGCTCTCTTTCTGCGGCTAGCTGCACTACCAAGTCCATGATAAACTTAGTTCTGCTATCAATTTCTTTTGCGCTTGATAATTTTGCATTGCTAGCTTGATCCAAAGATATTTTTAAGCTAAACATTCTGGATCTAAGGAGATCCAATTCTTTATTAAGTGCTAAGTTAGTTTCAGATATCACAATGCATTGGTTTTCAGCACTGTCTTTATTACTTTCAGCTTTTGAAACCTTAGATTTTAGCTCTTCAATCAATATTTCCATATCCCATATTGCTGTATATAACATATTCTGCTGTTCTTGACTTGCTTCAGAAGACGCTTTCGCGTTTTGTAGTTGAATATCTAATTCCCTTAGTTGCTTTTCGAGCGAACCGACTTTTTTCTCTGCGGTACTAGCACTCCCTTTATGAAAATTCAGCTCTTCAGTAAGTTCCATGTTGCTCTCACTTAATTGAGTAACCTTTGCTTCTGCATTTTCAGCGCGGTTTTCTGTTATGTCAATGCTTTCCTTCAGAGATTCGATATAACTTTCCATTTCGATAAGATGTTCATGACACGCTTCGTTCTCTGCAATCGTAGAATTTATCCGAAGCTCAAGGTCTTTTCGTTCTTCTTCATGAATCTTTACTTTTTCTCTCAAAGCCAACACCTCAGAATTTTCTTGAAGAATCTCAACATTACGTTTCTCGAGCTTCTCTAAAGCAGCATCTTTAGCCTTGAGTTGTTCTATTAAACTTTGAACTTTCGACTTCAGCTCATTTTCTCGATGAGTAGAGCCATTGAGGTTGAATTCAGTTAATTGGAGACGTCCCATTATACCTTTAGAAATTCCCATTAGCACCTCAGCAGCATTATCTGCCTCTAGAAATCTTCCCCAGACTACTTCTGCTGCTTCTTCCATATAAAATGCTACTTGTTCTGTGTACCGGAGTTTCAACGTTAGATCTTCGTTTTTTCTCGACTCGGCTAACTTCTTTTCAAGATCTAGCTCCCTTGCCAGGGACTTCTCAAGCATTCGCAGAATATATCTTCGTTGTTCAACCATCTGATTGCTGGTTTTCGCTTTCACATCAGTCAGTTTACCATTTTCTGATAAATTCACGGCCCTCCCTATTTCACCTGTATAGACGAATGACTAAAAAGGGTAAGAAAAATAAATGCATCTTCAGTATACAGTGTTTTAAAAACCGAATCAATCGAACGGTTCAATCGGTTAGACCATGACACGACACTGTCTCCGGTTCGGTTATTTGAGTGGTTAGACAACAGTTCTATTGTTGAAAGGTTCACAGTGGTTGAACCATGACGCAGAGGTGTCATCGGTTCAATGTCCGGTTTGGTTTTCAAAACATTTGTATAAATTTTTTGAACAAAAAAAAATATCTGAGTTAAAATATCAACTTACAATTCTCACATTGAAAAGCCACAAGGCTATTCTGTAACTGAGATGACTGCATCTTCAATTCCAATAACTGCTCTTGAAACTGCTTCGCAGACTCTTCAGAATCATGCATTTTTTTGTCCATTATATTGAAAACCTCAGTCAAATGTCTGCACGAAAATATTTTACGACGAGCATCAACAATTTCTTCTTGTAGAGTGTCCATGAAATTGTCCAGCTCTCTTACCTCAGAATCTAAAATTCCAGACAATAGATCAAATGTCGTTGTCTTCTCAAATAAGTTAGCTAAGTTGCAGTGATTCTCCGAATCCAATGCCTCGATATCATTTTCCCGAGCTAACAGATTAATATAAAGAACATGCAAGTTCACCAGCTTCTCAGAAAAATAGGCTAACCGATAGTCTAGTTCTGTTAAAGCTTGTAGAGATATCTCCATTTCTTGCATGTCATTTTCTTTAGACGAAAATCCTTTGAGCGAGTAGAGTCTTTCAAAATCGCCTTGATCTTTATCAGAAAATTCATCCATTGGAAGCATGTATCTCTAGGATCAGCAATTAGCAGCTAGTCCTGAAAGTAAGAGAGAAATATTGTTACTATCTTAATCAACATTTAATTACCAACAAAAAGACCAGAACTAAAACTTCTATATTTATCTCATATTAAATGAAATTGAAAACATAGGTAATTTTCCCTATTCAGTTCACACTCTTTAAAATGGCATAAATTAGAACTAAACAAATTGTGTTATGTTGCATTTCATTTCAAAATGCACTACTTTTTCTTTCTTTTAACAGAATGGTAATTCCATGAATGAAGCATCAATTCCAATCTTGAAAACAGAAATCACATGAAATTCCACTATTCTAACAAATTCAACAGACTACACACACCTGAAATTCTTAGAAAACATTGACAGACAACCACCAAACACAATCAATCATAACCTATGAGGTACTAACACAAAACACGAACACCAGACATGACTCAGACACGTAGACACCTATAATAATTTGAGAAAATTGAAGTGACCGAAGTGACAGACACCGGACATGTCTTCATTCTAAAGGGTCAGTGCTACATAGGTCCTAAAACTACAACAGATCAGAAGTGGTCACAAAACTTAACAGAACTACAAAACCTTACTATTCCAAATCTTGGAACTCCCACTGCTATTAGAAACAACAGGCACAAGAAAATGAAAATCCTTTCTCATTTCCTTCCACCTAGGATACCCAGATAAATAAAGTTCCAAAATTTACATAAAATTCTCAATTGGGAACTAAGAAAATTGAGCCTTACCTTTCTATAAATGCTTCTGGAATCTTCTTCCCTCCTCACCAAGAAAACAACCTCGAAAACAGAAACCCCACATGACAATTTTGCTGGATAATCTATCTGAAATTGCTAACCATGTCTTTTTAACTACCACTCATTTCCAAATTACAGTTACACAGATAAATGAACCACCTTTTCACATTCCAACCAAAAGGGTATCTTTTTCTAGTAAGACTCTGTCTCCAATTCGTGTGGATCGTATCGTGGAGTGAAAACAGCAAAATGGTCAAAGTAAGAAAATTAATGAGAAAATTAAGAGTTGGATTGGAGTGCACGTTGATCTTGAATTGTTGACAACGACTTTGAATAATTGAGTTTGAGAGCAGTTGAGTTGAGTTTATTTAGCATAATAATAACACAACAAGAAAGTGAGCACAAATAGGAAGGGAGATAAGACACAGATCTATCTGTACTATGTATGGTTTAGGCTCCTGTAAAGTTCAAGTGTCTTTGTTATTGTGGGACCCACTTGTTGGATTCAGACAACTTTGTTAGACAGAATTATCACTGTCATTGTGCTAATGAAAGTTCTTTATTATTATTTTAAATCAAATTGTAATTGTTTGGTTAAATCATAGTATAAGTATCTTTTTTTAGGAAAGTATAAATATGTTTTTAGTTCTTATAAATACTAGTAACACATGTGCATCTACACAGGTTGATCGTGTTACGTGGTATGATTAGTACTCAAATCGAAATTCAAATTTTAAAAATCGGTGTTATGAAAATAGAGGTAAATGAATGTAATTAAAATGAAAATCGCAAATAAAATGAATGGTCTATAATTGTATGAGTTGGAGATAGTGATGAACTTAAATGATAATTTTATTAAACATGATAATATTTTCAATTTCATATTATGTCTAAAGAACGACTAAATTATTAAATAGTTATGTTGTTGTGGGACAGATTAAAAAAGCTATAAAAACAATTTAACAGCAAGTTAAGTAGAACAGCATCTAAATTATAATTCGTTCAAAATTGCAGTCAAAACTATTGACAAGAGAATGATAGTCATTTTGTCTTGAAAATTTAAACAACCAACCAATAGAGAAAATGTCCATCTTGCACAAATAAAAATTTAAAATCACTAGCATTTCTCAAATAGACAATCATGAATATTTGTAGTATTTAGTTTGATGATGATCGATTATCAAACAATAAAAAATACTTTGGGAAAAATAAAATTGATCATTATATTTGTCACACTTAAAAAGACCATCTTTTAAATACTTTTTTCGACAAGCAATAATATATGGATTAGAACATTAGGTATGCTCAAAACCACAAAAACACAAAGGAATAAGAGATTATTGATATAAGTGAGAGCATTGTTCCACCATAGTGGCGGGGACAAATTAGAATCTCTTCCCACCCCAAAAATAATTCAACAAGACATATATTTGATACGTGCCACAATCGAGTAAAGCTTAGTTTCTTCACCTCTAAAACAAACACCATTCCGAGCTAGTCAGATGCACCAACAAGTTTTCAACCAGATTAAAAATTTAACCTTTTTGGATTTATTCCCAATACGTAGCTCGCCAAAAAGAATGAAACGTCGATGTATGTTAAAAGAACTAGGTAAAACAATATCGAGCCAGCACTCCACCTCCCGCCACACCTTTTTCGAAAAGTCACAATCCAAGAATAAATGTTGAATTGTCTCTTTTGTGACTATTATAAAGCACACAAACTGTCCCTATAAAGCACACAAACTGTCCCTTCCACCGAGAGAATAATATGGCGGCTCAACAGAGTGTCTCAAACCAGTAAAGTATTAATAAGCAAATGCCACTCAAAAACAAGAACTTTCGATGGAATTGAAGTTTTTCGGAGAACTTTAAAATCTGAAAATTTGCTGTTACGCGCCTCTGAATAAGCTCAATCTGTTGACATCAAAAAGAGGTAGCAAGATCGCACTGAGAAACACTTTGAGGGCTCCAAAATCCAGCTCCAGAATCTGATCGATCACAATTAAAACACATCTCCCATAAAATATCGATCATCACAACACCATCGTCATTGGGAAGTTGCAGACCAAGCGAAAACGTAGACAAGTTCCATCACCAACAACTTTGACGCCACATTCCAAGATCAGTAATCTTCGCATTTTGTTGAGAACAACCTACAAAAATGTTAGGAAAATCCAACTTCAAAGGACGTTGCCCAATTCAATGATGATGCCAAAATCACACATGAGGGCCATCTCCCACCCCCCTTCTAACCTTTGTCTCAAACCACCCCTCTGAAAACCGCTCCTTACCCACACTTCTAAAGTCATGCCACTATAAAGACCATTTTTTAAATAATTGACCTATGAAAGACTACCTTTTAACTAATTGATCAACGGCAAACATTTTCCCCGTGAAAAAGGATTTTGGAATGAACAATGTTGATTCTCGGGAAAAAATTAAACAAAATTTAATATCAGTATTTGTAAACTGTAACTTTAACATTAAAATAATTTGTTTTTGAAAACTTGTATTTGTATCTCTAAATAAAATATTTTCTTTTGATTATTAGACTTTTTGAGCAAAATGGGTAAAAAAATGAAGTTTTTAGTTTTTACGGATTTTGGTATAATTATCTTTAGAAATCATGATTTTTAGTTTTGTAGATGAAATTTAACAGGAAATTATGAGTTTTACCAGCCGGTTTTGCTATAAATTTTAGATTTTTTGACTCAACAATAAATTTTAGTTAGAAAAATTAAAATCAAAAACAATATTTTTTCTTTTGTCTAGAGGTCTTTGACCTCTCTTTGGTGTTGATCAATAGTTGTACGTGGGTCAAAATATTAATTTAGAAAGATATAAAATGTAATACAAGATATGGAACTCTGAATTAAAGACTACCAGAATCAAGAACGAAAGTAACAATAAAAGGGGGGTTTTTTAGGAAAAGAGCTTGATGTTTAACGAAGAAAATCAATTAGAGATAGGAAATCAATCCATTGGTTCAGGTGCGTTTCTTGGATTTCTTATCGGTAAGATTCGTGCAAGATTTGATAATTCTTGATTGATCATAAACTAACTATACAAGCGTTAGTCAGTTCATATGAATTCACACCGTTTTAAAGCAAACGTCAAAACAGTGTGTTCAATCAATCGTGATAGTGAACAAGCGCCAGGAAACAATTAACGTCATAACTGAATTCTATCAATCCTATAAACAACCATCATAGACTCTCTCAATTCCTATACAAACTAAATTAAACAAGCGATAAAATAGGTCAAATAATAAAAGCTGCAAAACAAAATCGTGATTAAGTGATTAAGCAAAATTGAATCATGTAACGAATCACATAAGCAAATCACGGAGTTTGAGTAATTAAGCAAAACACAAATCGAATTTACAACAAGAATTACGGAGATGAAATTGATAGAGAAAGAATTAAAACCATAAAAACGGTTGCTGAACTATATTTAGTCTCAGCTCAACCAAAAACCTAAAAGTTTTTTTATACCCCCCCCCCCCCCCCCCCCCCCCATCATATTCAAATACCCCCACACATTTTGATATTCCAAAAACACCCTCCACATTTATTACACAAAACTGATTTTGTACTAGTTTCTCTAGTGGGCCCCACATTATCGCCAACGGATTTACCTGCAGTAGAGGTAAATCCGTTAATCATTAATTTTGCATTAAATACGATGCCAAAAGGAAGTAAACGCATTTACTTACTTTCGTTAGTTGATTTTTTCCTCAAAACGGAAGTATGTCAAAAAAATTTACTTCCGTTTGGCATTTATCATGGTCAATGAGGGAATTACATTTTAAACTTAATTCCTTTTTTTTTTTTAAAAAAATACATACACGAATTTATATTTTATAAACATAATTTCGTTTTTATTTTTATTCCGAAACAGATTTATCTGATACAACCATAAGTCCGTTTTGAAAAAGAACAAAGTGGATTTATATCTGTATCAAATAAATCTGCTTCGTATTTTTATTGATTATCTTAATTTTTGTGTCACGGCCCGAATTGAATCATGACCGGCGCACAAACTACTACCCTAATCTGGCAAGCCTCAAAAAGATTAAGTTGACCTAAAGAACGGTCATCTTATCAAAATCTATAATAGTCTATATTTCAAAAAAATTTCTAACGAAAATTGGACAGAACCTCCCTTAAAATATGGACATCCCACAATATGAGAGAGACGATGACCTGGAAATCTAGACTATTATAGGTGCCCAGTCTAGAAGACGTACTTGGTTTGACATGACCTGGAAATCTGTAACATATAAGAGAGACGATGTGAGGCACCACTCAGTGAGTAAATAATAAAGAGCATAACAAGCGGGACCCGATAATTTCAATTTTAAAACAATTCAACAAATAAAATAGTTTAATCAAATAAGTCGTATAAAATAAAAATAATAATAATAATGATAATAACAATAATAAGGGGTAACACTTATTCAGAACTAAAATAGGCTCCCTGCCGTTAAATGAAAATCATAGGCTCCCCGCCTCGAAATATCAATAATAGGCTCCCCACCTCGAAATATCAATAATAGGAGTAGACAAGGGTCAATATGCAATAAAAACAAGAATTAATCAAGGACTGATATACTACTCAAATAAGACCCAAAGTCTAGAAACGTGTTAAGACTTAAATATTAGGTACCAAACACAATCAAAAATACCAAGTGCAAACCTATAAAGAGTGCATTAAAATGCGCTGATCCGTGTCTAGGGGAAATGGGCTCCGAGTCCACCCCTTTAGATGGAGTGCATTAACCACTTGCACACAAACTTAGAGTTAAATATTTTGTAAGGCTAAAAACAAACAAAAATTAGCTGACTAAAATCAAAACATTTAGCTGTAAAAAAAAAACATTTAGTGCCAATTCTATTTTCAGCTTTATAGGATGAGGTCAAGGTCACACAGATAAAAACTTTGAAAAATAAGCAGCAAATCCCAAAGGAATTGAGAGCTACGAATTTCAAAATATTTTGAAGGGAATTGTTTTGTTGATTGGATAGCTAATTAAGCAAATAATATGCTACTTGAGGTTCACTGCACCCCTAAAAGATAAAATAAAATTTCTCCTAATTTGGCCATGGATTTTAATTTTTGCACTTAAGTCTCTCAATTCTTTGAATCCGATAGTTTTTTTTCGATATGCAATGATTCATTGAAAATCAAGTATTAGATGTGCTTGAAACCACAAATTACAAAAAAGTTTAAACACAAGAGGCATTTTGCCACCATGAAGAAACTGAGTAACTTGAGCAACTACCCACCCCATAAGCAAACCAACTCCACGACAAACATTTAACGTAATTACAATGGAGTCTTGTTGTGCAAAAACGTGTGCAAGTATACACAGTCTAACAAGTAATAAAGTGATAAGAAAGATCGTTCCCACGAGGATTAATGTTTAATAACTAACTCTACATGATAGCACTTGGATTAATGAGTAAAAAGTAAAAATAAAAGCATGGTAAAAATTCATTGTTGTGCAACAGTTAAAATAAGGTTAAGAGGCAGTAAAACAATAAAAAGTAGAGGTAAAATCAGAGAGATGAGTATAGCCGAGACAAGGATCTGTAGTTAATCAATATTGATGTAATGTTGTGATCAATGTTGTATATTTTAGAAATTTGGATATTTAGAATTTTGGATGTAAATTTGTATAAAAAGACCTATCTCGAATTTTTTCAACTATATAATTTTATATTTTTTCAACTTAATTTTAAAGTCTTCAAATATATATTCTTTAGTTTTTTTTTTGAATTTTCAAGACAATTTTTTACTCAAGATTAAAGAACAACTCAGCCATCATGAAGTTGGTTTGGTTCTTGTTTTATATAAAAAAACAAAATTTAGGAGAAAGTGACTCAACCCTATTGGGTTCGGGTCTCAAATTTAGTCAAATGTGACCTAACCCGACACATGTATATGATATGAAGGTAGAAAAACAATCGAAAGGGAGGTTTGAATAGGTTTTTCTATGAGAAAATCTTTTGGGAAACTTTGTTATCTAAAAATGTTTGTAGTAAAAACTATGTAAGAACGAAAAATAAGTAAATGACACAACGAAATTTACCCTGGTTCACTACCAACTGTAACTAGTCCAGTCCAATCGTTACAGAGTGATTTCTGCTTCTTCACTCGACGAGCTTATTCCAATAACAATCTTTTCACCAATACAACCCAAGAGCCTATCCGCCAACCATGTCCAAATTCTCAACTTCATAGAATGACATCACCTCAAGCCTTTAAGGAACAAAAGCCGCGACCGAAATGATTACACAATATGAATGATGAAAATCAAGTCATCCTATACAGAGAGGTTTTGCAAAAGTCTTTAGAAAAATACGACAGTGTTTTCTCTTCTTTTGGCTTCAGTTGAGTTGCTTCAAGGGTTGTTTCCTTTCCAAGGGCAGAAGCATTTTTGCTAGAGTATTTGAACGGTGCTTGGCAGCTTGTATATTTTGATTTGAATAGCTTTGTCAACTTTTCCCAATTTCTTGTACACCTTTCATAGAAAGACATGAATTATAGTCTTTGATGCCTTCATCAGAGATACAAATCTATCCGTTGGATTAGGGTTTCTTGTTGAGAGATAACTACATCGCATGAAATCAGGTCATACACATTTTCTGATTTTCTGTACTCTGCTATCACTGCTTTATTCGTACTTTTGCAGTTTTGAGACTCTGTCTTAGCAAAAGCTCTTGTCGCTTTGTGAAATATTCTTCTTTAATTTCTTCCATTAGTCCCTTTGATTCTTCGTACTTCCTCATATTCAGATGATCATTTGATATGTCCTTAATAGATGACTTTTTATCATCTAGGTGAGTGAGTGGAATTATAAGCTTGTGTTGAGTAGCTTGAAGCAACTAGATGCTTCCTTTTCCAGACACGTTGCGTTGAAATAATGCGCTCAGATAGTTGACCCGTTCTAAAATCATATGCTTCTTGGAACACGTTTCATGTGTTGAGCAAGATTGGATGTAATCAGTGTATTTTAATGCACTTTTTATAGCTTTACACTTGGTGATTTTAATTGTGTTATGGGCCTAATATTTGAGTCTTAGCACATTTCTAGACTTTGGGTATTATTTGAGACGTATAGCAAATTCTTGATTAATTCTTGTTTTTATTGCATATTGACCTCTGTCTACTATGCAAGTCATAACTTTGGCCGTGATTATCCGATTGAGGCGTGCAAGCATGCGTTGGAAAGCTAAGAAACAGAGCTACAATTCCTCTCTTGAGCTCGAAACCCAATTCTGAAGTACTGAAGGTCAAAACTGAGAATTAAGGAAGCATTACTGTGTAAAAAGGATTTTGGGCCGAACTATCGTTTCTTAACGGGCTTTAGTCATAGAACCCGCTTACGGATTTAGGTTTTTCATTGAGCTGAGACTATATAGAGTTCAGAAGCCGTTTTTATCTTCACTTACGCATTAATATACAACTCTGAAGATTTCGTGGCGTTACCTCCATGGACGCTTCAAGTCCTAGATCAATCTATTTGTTAAGGGTGTTGCTTGTAAGGATTTTGAGGTTCAGTGCTTAATTTTATTTCGATTTTATGGTTTTATTTGTTTCTCGATCAATTTGATCTTCTTAATTCTTGCTACAAATTCGGTTTGTGTTTTGCTTAGTTTCTCAGACTCTGTGATTTGCTTATGTGATTTGCTTTACGATTTAGTTTTGCTTAATCACTTAATCATGATTCCATTTTGCAACTTTCATTATTCAAACTATTTTATCGCTTGTTTAATTTAGTTTGGATAGGAATTTATAGACTCTATGAAGCTTGTTTATAAGATTGATAGAACTCAGTTACGATGTTAATTGTGTACTGGCGCTTGTTCACTATCACGATTGATTAAACACACTATTTTGACGCTTGCTTTAAAACTGTGCGAATTCGTAAGAACTATTAACGCTTGTCTAGTTAGTTTATGATCAATCAAGAATTTTCAAACCTTGCAAGGATCTTTATTTTAGAACCGATGCGAAATCCAAGAAACGCACATGAAACCAATGGATTGTTTATATTTAATCCATTTTTTCGTTAAACATCAAACTCTTTTCCAAAAAAAAATGCCTTTTATTGTTACTTTTGTTCTTGATTCTGGCAGTCTTTAATTCAAAGGTCCTTGTGAGAAAACCAAGGTTAACTTCCTTGTACTATATTTTATATCTTTATAATTATTTTGACCCGCGTACGACCACTGATCAAATTGGCGCTGTTGCTGGAGACCTCTGAGTAGGGATTGCCAAATTAAGAACCCCAGTAACCACTAACATTTGTTTTTTAGTTTCGTTTTTTTTTGTTTTTTTTTTCATTGCAGGTTTTGTTGATTTCAGTTTCTTTCAGTTCTGTCTCAGATTAGGTGAAAAAAAAAGGTTTTCGGGTGATCTGGTCATATTTCTCTGAAAATTGACCAGAAAATCAGAAAAAAATCAAGGAGGCCTCAAAATCCGAAATTCCTTCTTTTACATTTTCGTTTTAATTTGTCTATTTTCTCATATTCTCAAAAAAATCCAAAAAAATTTGCGTCTCTTTTTTTAGATTTTATTCGATTTTTAGTGGTGTTTTTATATTTTTTAGATTAGATTTAATTTGTTTTTTATTTTCTTCCTTAATTTTAGATTAACCTTTTTTATTCTGATCCTTATTCTATTGACTATAACATGGCTGCTATTTATGAACCTTCACTGGAGGACCTTGTTAAACAGAGTGTTGTTCAAAATCTCCAATTCCAACAAACAACGGATTCCACACTTAGAAAATTGGAGATAATAGTTGGAAAGTTAACCACAGCAGTCAATCAGATACAAGCCCAAAGATCAAATCAACTTCCTGCCCAGGCAGTAGTTAATCCAAATGCACCAACCCCCAATGTAAGTGCTATTACTTTGAGATCTGGAAAGGCTGTTGAAACTCCAGAGATACCTACATCAGTTGTTATGAAAAATATCAAGGCTATTGAACATGTTGGCCATGAGCAATACACACCACCACTCCCTTTCCCTCAAAGAGAAGGGATGACTAAAATCATATGCTTCTTGGAACAGGTTTCATATGTTGAGCAAGATTGGATGTAATCAGTGTATTTTAATGCACTCTTTATAGCGTTGGAGTTGGTGATTTTAATTGTGTTCTGGACCAAATATTTAAGTCTTAGCACGTTTCTAGACTTTGGGTATTATTTGAGCAGCATAGCAAATTCTCGATTAATTCTTGTTTTTATTGCATTTTGACCCTTTTCTACTATGCAGGTCATAACTTTGGGTGTGATTGTCGGATTGAGGCGTGCGAGCATGTGTTGGAAATCTAAGGAAAAGAGTTAAAATTATTTTGTTGAGCTCGAAACCCAATTCTGAAATATTGAGGTCAAAACTACAAATTACTGAAGCAGTATTTTGTAAAACAAGTTTTGAGCCGAACTTTAGTTTGTTAACAGGCTTTTGTCATAGAACCCGCTTAGGGATTTAGGTTTTTGGTTGAGCTGAGACTATATAGAGTTCAACAACCGTCTTTCTTTTCACTGACGCATTACTATACAATTTTGAGGATTTGGTGGCCTAACCTCCATGGAAGCTTAAAGTCCTAGATCAATCTATTGGTGAAGGGTGTTGCTTGTAAGGATTTTGAGTTTCAGTGCTTAATGTTTATTTCGTTTTTATGGTTTTAATTCTTTCTCTATCAATTTCATCTCAGTAATTCTTGCTACAAATTTGGTTTGTATTTTGCTTAATTACTCAAACTCTGTGATTTGCTTATGTGATTTGTTTTATGATTCAGTTTTCCTTATTCACTTAAACATGATTCCATTTTGCAACTTTCATTATTCAAACTATTTTATCGCTTCTTTAATTTAGTTTGGATTGGAATTAATAGAGTCTATGATACTTGTTTCTAGGATTGAAAGAATGTTAATTGTGTTACTGGTGCTTGTTCACAATCACAATTGATTGAACACACTGTTTTAACGCTTGCTTTAAAACGGTGCGAATTCGTATGAACTATTATCGTTTGTTTAGGGAACATCCAAAATTGGATGGTTTGCTCCTTCCTAGTGTAACTTATTCTGATATTGTGTCATTGAATGCCTTGTTCTCTATTCTGGAAATTTAGCAAGTTATCGATTCATCTTACAGTAATAAGAAACCTAAACCAGATGAGTTTAACATCTCTTTCCACAAATCCTTTTGGTCTCTTCCTAAAGGGTGTAGATGGGAACTTCTTTTTTTATTTCTTTATTACTGCCAGATTTTTTAGGGGCCCTCTTCCTATTTTTGTATACTTGTTCAAAAGATATAATGTCCCATTCCAACTATGGATTTAGACCCATTTCCTTTCTAAGATGTCTCTATAAACTGGTAGCTAAAGTCCTCAATTCTTGACTGGTATTGTAATCGAAGTTATTGTGCCTCATAAAGAACTTGGTGTTCAGTCAAGATAGACATCTAGCTGACGGGGTGGACGTAGTCAATTAAGTTATGGAGTTTTCTAAGAAAATGGGGAGATATAATATATAATCATTATGGTTCACTTTCATAAGGCCTAAAATTAGGTTAACTTCAGTTTTCTTGACTTTATTATAAAAAGAATCGACTTCTAAAATTGTTACTTTTGTCTTTGAATCTGGTAGTATTTAACTCAGAGGTCCTTGTGAGACAACCAAGATTAACTTCCTTGCACTATATTTTTTATTTTTATATTTATTTTGACCCGCATAAGACTGCCGATTAGGATGCTGTCTTATTCTTCGGCAGATGATACCGTTGCCAACCATGATCTTGTGATTTTATCTTCTCATACTCCATAACGGTTTTTCTCATATATAAGAAATTCCCGCACACTTGAAAAATACATTATAGTATCATGTTCACACATGATATTTGTTATCTTCGAAATTAATTTAGGTTCATTGGTTTTGGGTCCATTTGGATCCAACATGATATACTCAAACCTTAGGCAGAAAGTCACATGCCATCTTTAGTAACGAATGATGTGTAATGGGTTTATGAACGTCTTTCCTTCTTTCGTTATATATCGTAACAAAAATATAATCAACCTAAAATCTTTAGTTTATCTTCTTATCGAGTCTAAATATATATTTTCCCCGTGTCTTTTAAAGTTAGGTGCACTTGAGGGAGTAAAATCCAATAATTAAATGTCATTGTTTAGTAAAAAATAATTAAAAATCCAATAATTTATTAGTTTGTTTTTTTGACGAAATTAGTAGTGTTATATAAGTTCATAAATTTAATCAGAAACTTTTCTGTTCATTTTCTTTCAGCGGTTCAAAGAAGTATGTGCAATTGAAGTGTATCATTCTTCTTTAAAAAGATTAATCCATGAAATGCTATTAATTTAATGTACGTTATTTCTTTTCTTTTTTATTTTATCAAAATTCCTAAAAGAAATATAATTAACTAAAGTATTGCGTGCATCCCCTTCTCCCTACATTTAAACAGTTGTAGTTTGTCTTTTAGCTATATAAAATGTAATGTTGTTAGAGCTTTCATACAAAGCGCTAGATCTATCCTACTATCAAAAATATATTTTCATTGTCTTGAGAAAATCTAATGGTTTCTCTAATAACTTGTGGCAACAATGACAATGAAGATGAAGATGAATATGATATTATTAATACACATAAGTCTCAAAATCAAATCAACGAAACTCCAAAATTTTGCCATCCACTCACAACTAAGAACATCAGATGTTGGTCATTGCGTGTCATCCTGCTCTTCACCCGCTACAATTGTATTGGTAAGTACAATTTTCTTTAGAATTAATCAACGCAAGTATATATCCATGTATGTATGGACAAAAATGATACTAAATTGAAATCCCTTTGTACCGCATTTCCCTCAAATCCATAAATCTTAAACCTCAGCCCTAACTTTTTCTTGCAACCCTTTTGTGCAGTGATTGGAGGTGGTGCGAACGAGAGCAAACCAAGAAATATAGGATGGGAAAGAGGGAATGTGAATGGTTGAAGTTAACTAACTCCAAGCATGGTTGTAAGAGGGTTGAACTCAAGATACTTAGAACAATTGTATTTGCAATATTTGTCATTCAAATGTTGTATATGGTAGTACATATTGGTATTCACATGTCATAATAGACTTGTTTGGGTTTAAATAATGTTAGAATTGGTTACTTATATATTTTGTACTATATTGATCTGATTTATTGTCTAACTAGTATGTATCACCCGTGTATACATTTCCTTTTAACTTAAATTTTGAAATTGTTGTTTGGAGATTAAAAAAGAGCCAGTTGAATGTTTAC
This sequence comes from Astragalus glycyphyllos, assembly GCA_963573325.1. Lineage (NCBI taxonomy): Eukaryota > Viridiplantae > Streptophyta > Magnoliopsida > Fabales > Fabaceae > Astragalus > Astragalus glycyphyllos. The sequence goes on along the minus strand of OY754314.1, from coordinate 12,295,035 downwards.
GTATATTATGTCAAAAAATTGACTACTTTGGACACCTTAGAAAATAAACCCACCATGACAAATTTTAGTAGGACACGTTTATTAGATTAGATTGTATACTAAAAAATATTATAGTTAAACTAAAAAATCATAGTTTAATATTTTAATATAAAATTTAGTCATCCTTTTATTTATTGATATTCAAAAAATAAAATTAAGAATAAAAGATAGTAGTTAGCACATTTTTATTTTTTATTAATATTTTTAATTAAAAATATTTTTAATTAAAAAATACATATAATGTACTCAGACAGCGGAATGATCCCCGTCCCCATCCTCAACCTCATCCCAGAGTTGACAGCGGGAGAATTATCTCTCTCGTCCCCGTCTCCACATGGAAAAAGTCCCCGTCGAGATTCCCACGTACAGGTAGAAAGCACTCGTTTAGTCGAGTGTGAGACTGTGAGGGAAGGATGAAACAATATATCAATCCATAAGTATACATAACAAATATCATTTGGTCACTCTAAGATCTTCCTCATGATCTTCATCAAACTTCCACCTTGAGTAACATCAAACTTTGCTATCTCCGAACCTTCATCGCAGAGAAAGAGAGCCAGTAAGTTGAAAAAAAGTAGATTAAAAATATTTTATTACCAGATATTAGGATGTTTATTATTACTTATTTAAAAAACAAATTGTTATATTAAAATATTATGTTTTAATTAAAAATTTCATGCGACACTCAAACATGGGATGTCACGTCATTTATCTTAGTACCACTTCAACCATTAGTTTGACCAATTTTGGCTAGGGGACCAAAATCGTGAATGAACTAATATAGGGGGACCAAAAATGTAATTAAACCTAAAATATTTGATGTTATAAGTTTGAAAGCAAGATACAAAACGAAATTAGAGTATCAATATTAGTATTGCTTATTCCCCATATTTTATTTTTAAAAGGGTCTTATTCCCCATATCTTATTGCCTATAAAGCTCCATAATTAATGAGGTATAATTTTTTTTTAATTGATAATAATTTATGATATTTTATTTTAATATGAACATTATATATATTTTTATTTTATTAAACCTTATATATTCATTCTATTGTAACATCTATGACTGAATAATTAATAGTTTTTTTTTGACAAAAATAATTAATAGTTGGAGAATGGTAAATATTTTACTTAATAATTAATAAAAACATAATGATGCATTAGATTAAAATTTTTTTATCATACGTGAGATATATAATAGTAGTTGGAGAATGGTAAATATTTTACTTAATAATCAATAAAAGCATAATGATGCATTAGATTAGGTTTTTTTTTATCATATTGTTAGTATCCAACGACTTTGTTAGCGACTAATCTAATTCTGTAAAAAAAACTACATATGGAACGATATATTGCAATCTAATTATTATTACTCAGTATTAGGAATAAGATTGAGAGTGATGATAAAAAAAAGATTGAGAGCAAACAAAAGGAATACAGAGCAGCACCGCTTTTCACATCACGCGATAGGGTTTGAGAGAAGTCTCAAATTTAGTGGGATATAGTGACTGTGCAAAAAAAGAACCATTAGTTCAAATTTTATTTTATCTTAGGGTTTCTCTCTTGGTGAAAGCTGTGAAATTGTATCCACGAAATCCTCTTACATTGACGATCGAGACATTGTCTCTAACAGTGTAAGTAATGTTATGGATTATGGTTTGTTGGAAAGTCTTAGCTTAAAACTATGAACGCCAGTGATTTATCTTTGAACTTTTTATACAAGTCCTAATCAATCATAATCCCTCAAACATGAAATGTTTTCTCAAATATATTCTCGATGAGTCCCTCATATGAACTTTGAAGAGAACCTACCAATGAGGTCAGATATGTTCCTAGGAAAACCCATAGGATTTATATTCAGTAAATAAGTATTAGATATTGTTGGATATTTAGTAGTATCCCTATTTAAAACACTAAAAGCTCCTCCGAGAATTCAAGAAGCTATGAGCAAGACTTTTCAATAAGGCTCACTGCATCGTGATTAAACAGAATAAAAGTTGCAAATTCAATATCATATATATAACAGACAGCTTCACAATAACCTGAGATAAATTTATATATGACAGACAGCTTCACAATATCCTAATTGCACTACTATTTATGATAATTTTAATATTTGGATTTGAATAATTGTATTCACTCTATCCATATCATATCCATCATTGCTTAGTAGTTACTTACACGAAACCAAAATTACTACTTAAAGTAAGTTGAATGCCATGTGCAAATGAAAAATAAAATTGAATTCTAGTTTTATATTTTGCAACCCCAACATGTACTAAAATGAAAGAGCAATGCAAAAGACAGAATATTGGTAAATGAAATAAAAAAATTAAAGTTGAAAAGAATGGGGAAAACCAATATGCAATTATAAGAATACTTACGGAAAGAATCCAAAACAAGTTCAGCACCTATGTTGTAACAACCCGTCTACCTTGTTGCTCTTGTGCTTCTGATAGTCTCCATCTTCTCTCGATAGTGGTTCCAGCCGAAAGGATTTTCAAAATTAGCATTGTATTCTTTATTGGATCCACAAAATTAGCATTGTATTCATTACTTGCTGTTTTTATTTTTTTGGAACAGTTAGCTGCAATCAATATTATTAAAACCAACCCGGTGATCGACCCGAGCAGGTCACTGGGTCATTGGGTCATTGGGTCAATGGTCGAACCGAGGGGTCACTAATTGACCCACATGACCCGATATCAATAAATTTGGTATTAAATTAATATGAGAATTATAAAATGTAAGATATTATAAGTCAATATTTTTAAATTTAATATAATCCTGAATTAAAAACAAATTTGAAAATCAATAAAATTACTCATATTTAATAACATTTTAGTTAATAAATATATAGAATCTAAAATCTATGGAAAGTGATACAAAATATTTGAGAAAACTTGATTGAAGAGAGATTGTCGAGAGAGAGAGATTGAGTCCACAAAATTAGCATTTTATTCAGTACTGGATCCACAAAATTAGCATTGTATTCATTACTTGTTTTTGTTTTTTTGAAACAATCAACTGCAATCAATATTATTAAAACTGACCCGGTGATCGACCAGAGCAGGTCAATAGGTCATTGGGTAAATGGTCGAACCGAGGGGTCGCTAATTGACCCGCATGACCCGATATCATTAAATTTGGCGTTAAATTAATATGAGAATTAGAAAATGTAAGATATTATAAGTCAATATTTTTTACTTATAAATAATTTTGAGTTAAAAAATAAATTTGAAAATGAATAAAATTATTCATATTTAATAACCTTCTAGTTAATAAATATATAGAATCTAAAATCTATGGAAAGTGATACAAAATATTAGATGTCAAATAAATATGAATATAAATGTAATATATAATCATTAAAATACATATAAATAAATATAATTAGTAGGTAATAGGTTTTGCTAGAAATAAAAGGAAAAAAAGGGTATATATTATATAATACGTTTTAGTTACAACAAAATGTGGTTGCTCAAATGGTTAGTGTTGGAAATTGTGGGTCTGAGGATGGGGGTTCGATCCCCTGATTCTTCATTTTTGAGATATATTTCGAAATTAATTTTCAATAAAAGCTGAGGTGGATGCCATGTATTTATTTGGAGATGTGTGTGGCTTGTCCTAGTTGTAAGCCTATGTGGACAACTGACCCATTAATCCAATTAATGCAAAATGAATACAAGAACGAGGCCCACATTTGGAAAAACTACAATTGCCAAAACCATTCAGAATGATCAGAATAATGACCAATGATTGATTATCGTATTAATTCAAGTGTGACCACACCCTTACAGAAACCACACAATGCATACAAGAGACATTAGTGTAATGGCGAAATGAAGACGGTCCAATTGAACCATGCGTACATGATTAAGTTGCAGTTATATTATCAAATGATACATCATGAACTAAAAACATGGTTTATAAACTGAATTTTAGAAGCTTAGGTGAAAATTATTCCATTACGTGCCTAAATTCCTTTTTATACAAAAAATTTATGTGAGATTTGTTATGAAATTTAGTAGCTAAACTAATTATTTTTTAAAAAAATTCAAATCATTTTTAACTAACTTGTAAATGATTATGATTATTATGCATTTGAGAACAAATTATCATTGCCTATTCGATCTAGTCATGATCATGAGTAATACAAACTATAACCTAAGATAGTCGTGTGAAATTCGAAAAGATGAAATGTCTTTGGTAGATTGGTCAGGTTAGTGGAGAAGAAGGGAGTGAAGTTGTCAAACATAATTACTAATACATTTGAGAACCATAAAACTTGTTTTGATACAGACGGTATTAAACTCTTGGATATTTCAGGTTTAGATATAAAATATCCACACTAAGTTTTCCATTGAAAATGAGTGAAACAAAATAACATTACGATCCATTCATCATTAGAATCATATTGAAGCTGATTTAGGAAAATCAAATCTCTTATATTGTGTATCAGGAAAAAACAAATTAATGAAAGAATGAAATAATAAAAGAATTCAGATTACAATGAAATCTAAAATGATTAGAATAAAACACGACCAGGATTTTCTAAATTTAGAGTTCCTGATGAGAGCGAATATGTAGAGGGAGTTGGTGATTTATCCTAAAGAGTGTTGGAGAAACTGTTGTTGGGAAGATACTGCACCACTTTGACAAAGAAGAAGATGTTGATGAAGATTGCACTTGGATAAATTCAAAGCGTGTGTATTGTGTACACACTAACCTTTAGGTTCAAATCGCCCCCACCAACTTAAGAATATTGGATGCAATAGGGATGAACAGCGATTTCCCTTCAGGATACTTTGAATACCTTGATGTAATTTGCACTATCACAACAAGCCTATCTCTTGATAATAGTTTACAAAAATATGTTTCTTATATCTCACTCATGCATTAGAGAAATATAAGATGATTTAGAGTAATGTAAATGGTAGATATTTGGCCTAGAATCAGAACCAAAATCGTTCACATTTCTGTCCTCTAAGTGCCCCTATTTATAGATAATTTTAAGCACTTAGTGAAGAGACACAATTCTTCAAATCAATTCTGCTATAAACGGTTATCTACCGATAACAGCGAATAGTTGTCACAACGGTCGTGTTGGTTCCAATGGTTAACCGCTGGCCTTTTCGCTTTCAGGTCACATGCTCGAATCCCATCGGGTGCGAAATTGCGCCTTTTCATTTCATTTTATTTTAGCCGTTAGGATTTAAATTAAATCCAGCAAAACTAAAATAGGTCCGAACGAGATTCGAACCCAGGATCAAGCACTGACAATATAAACACTCAACCATCAAACCAATTACAATTTCATGACAATCATACAAAATTACATGTACATATATATTTTGGAAATATATCTTACAATCCCCCACCATTTACAAAATATAACTAAATCCCATAATTCTGGAAATATCATGGTTTCAGATAATGGTATCTTACGATTTGAACCATTACTTAGTGAATTAAGTTTTCCACTTATCCCGAATAGACATTGGTAGACAAGCTTTGAACCAACTATTCAATAGAACAAGTGTGCATAACTCACACATGAAATCTCGGTACTATCAAGAGAATTATAATATGACACTTTTGTTTAGGCCTTGTGTCGTGTATCCTTTTCATGAGAGCTTTAAGAGTCAAGCCCTTAGTCTCCAAGAAGCGGCCTCACTTCACTCTCATATAGGTAGACTCTATCGGAAGCACTCCCATAATAAGCACTTCAGCACATATATGCTATAGGTCTATTAAGAGTAAAAACTCAACCTTCCAACTTTATACTTATGGTCCAAGTACTTATAAACCTTGGGATGTATCTATTATCAAGTACTTCAATCACTCTTATAGTGTACTTTCACCATTGAACTCAAGACTTGATGTTTCTCAAGTGTGAGTTGGGTTTCCACTATTGGTGATCAATTAGATATGGGCTTGAGTCCCATCCCCAATGATGTCTTCAACACCATGTCCTTTGTCAGTCCTTTCGTCAAAGGATCAGCAAGATTCTTTTGAGTTCTAACAAACACTATGGAGACCACTCCATTTAGAATTAAATCCTTTACGTAACTATGTCTTAGACCAATATGTCTAGATTTTCCATTATACACTTGGCTATAAGCCTTTGATAGTGTCGACTGGCTGTCGCAATGTATGGATACCGGTGCCATTGGCTTTGGCCAAATAGGTATCTCATACAACAAGTTCCTTAGCCACTCAGCCTCTTTACTACCTGCAGCTAGAGCAATAAATTCTGCAGCCATAGTGGAGTCGGCAATGCAAGTTTGTTTCTTTGAACCCCAAGAAACTGCACCTCCACCAAGATTAAAGATCCATCCACTTGTGGAAGCATGATCCTCAACATAAGTAACCCAACTGGCATCTGTATATCCCTCCAAAACTGAAGGATATCCACTATACGTTAAACTATAGTTAATTGTACCTTTCAAGTATTTCAAAACTCTATTAACAGCATGCCAATGTTGTTTACTTGGATTACTTGTGTATCGACTTAACCTTCCAACAGCATATGCTATATCAGGTCTAGTACTAGTCATGGCATACATCAAGCAGCCGATTACTTTAGAATATTCTAGTTGTGCCACTGGACATCCTTGATGTGGTTGTAAACTAACATTTTGATCAAATGGGGTAGAAACAGATTTGCAATCAAAATGATCAAATTTCTTTAGCACTTTCTCAATATAATGAGATTGAGATAAACCAATACTATCACCATATCTTATGATTTTAATTCCTAAAATCACATCTGCTTCACCTAAATCTTTCATATCAAAGTTTTTGGATAAGAAAGTTTTAGTCTTTTCTACTTCATATAAATCAGTGCCAAAGATTAGCATATCATCCACATATAAACAAATCATAACCCCTTTTGAATTATGAAATTTACTATAAATACACTTGTCAGATGCATTTGTTTTGAATCCATTAGCAAGCACAACTTGATCAAATTTTTGGTGCCATTGCTTGGGTGCTTGTTTTAAGCCATATAAGGACTTAGTCAATTTACACACTTTATGTTCTTGTCCTTTGATTACAAACCCTTCAGGTTGTTTCATATACACCTCTTCATCTAACTCTCCATTTAGGAAAGCAGTTTTAACATCCATTTGATGGATTACAAACTTATAGATGGATGCTAGTGCCAAAAGTACTCTTATAGAAGAAATCCTCGCAACAGGTGCATAAGTATCAAAGTAATCAATACCTTCTTTTTGTGTAAATCCTCTAGCAACAAGTCTAGCCTTGAATTTATCAATGGTACCATCAACTTTCATTTTCTTCTTAAAGATCCATTTACAACTTATTGGTTTGGATCCTGGGGGGAGTTCTACTAGCTTCCAGGTCTTATTACCCATAATTGAGTCCATTTCCTCTTGAATAGCTTCTTTCCAAAAAGAAGAATCTTGAGACTTTATTGCCTCTTCATATGTTTCTGGATCACTCTCTAGATTATAGCAAATTGGTCCATAACTATTTATGGAATCATTTGTTCCTTCAACAAGAAACATAAAGAAGTCAGATCCATAGTTTTTTGCTTTACGAATCCTTTTACTTCTTTTAGGTTCTGAACTTGCCAAAGCATCTTCATTGGATACATTGCTTCCTAGACTTTGTGCATTGGAATGAACATTGTCTTTTGGATATTGAATCGAGGTAAATCTATTTTCTTGGAAAATTGCATCTCTTGACTCAATCACTGTATTAATAGGATATGAGTCACTTGATTCAATAACCATGAATCTATATGCTTTGCTATTTTCAGCGTAGCCAAGAAATACACATTCAATTCCTCTTTCTCCCAATTTCTTTCTTTTTGGTTCAGGTACCTTTACAATTGCTCTACAACCCCAAACTTTTAAATAGTTTAGATTGGGTTTTCTTTTCTTCCAAAGTTCATATGGGGTCCTCTTGTCCCTTTTATTAGGAACTCTATTTAGTATATAACATGCAGTTAGCATGGCTTCTCCCCAATATCCCTTAGATAAACCAGAATAGGAAAGCATGGTATTCACCATTTCTTCTAATACTCTATTTTTCCTTTCTGCTATTCCATTTTGTTGTGGGGAATACGGTGCAGTTGTTTGATGCACAATACCGGTGGACTCAAAATAATTAGGATGATAAAATTCTCCTCCTCTATCACTTCTAAAAGATTTAATAAAAGTTTCATGTTGAAGTTCTACTTGTGTTTTAAATATTTTAAATTTGTCTAAGACTTCATCCTTAGAGTGCATTAAATAAACATAACAAAATCTAGTATAATCATCAATAAATGTGACAAAATATTTTTTACCACCAATGGTAGGCCAACCATGTAAATCACATACATCAGAATGAATCAAATCTAGCACTTTAGAACTTCTTTTAATTGTTTTAAAAGGCTGTCTTGTGATTTTAGTTAACATACAGGTAGTACACGAGTTTGAATTATTTTCAAATGTTGGAATTAAATTTGATTTCATCATATCATTCAATTTTCTATAATTGACATGTCCTAGTCGCATATGCCATAAATCACAAGACTCAACAATATAAGCAGAAACCATATCATTATTATTATTATTATTAGCAACAACATTACATTTGAACATATTCTCACAAAGATAACCCTTCCCTACAAACATACCCCCTTTGGAGAGAATAAATTTATCTCCCTCAAATACAGATTTGAAACCATACTTATTAAGTAAAGGTACAGACATCAAGTTCTTCCTAACTTCAGGAACATAAAGTACATCTTTAAGAGTTAGTATCTTACCAGAAGTAAATTCAATCTCCACTGTTCCTTTTCCTTTGACTTGGACAATTGCAGCATTTCCCATGTACAAAACACTCCCATCTGCTTCATCAATGGTCTTGAATAATTCTTTGTTTTTGCACACATGGCGGGTAGCACCAGAGTCTATCCACCAAGAATCAACATCTTCAATCATGTTGAGTTCAGAAATAACAGCAACAAGATTATCATTTGTTGCACTTGAATTCTTCTCTTTGTTCTTCCTTTTCAAGAACCTGCACTCATTTTTAAAGTGTCCTGGTTTTCCACAATAATAACAATTTCCTTTCTTTTTCTTTCTTTTGTTGTTATTTCCATTGTGATTTCCATGAGACTTGTCAAAATCTCGATTTCTTTTCTTGGAAGTTTTACTTGAATTTCCTTCCTCCATTACATGGACCTTTTCGTGAGCAACTTGAATTTTAGTATCATCTTGTTTACGATACTCTTCTTCTAAGCGAAGGTGATTTCCCAATTGCTCAAGAGATATGTCTTCTTTCTTATGTTTCATGGTTCTTTTGAAATCTTTCCATGAAGGAGGAAGTTTTTCTATTATGGAAGATACAATAATTGTTTCATCCATATGCATGTTATGCTGTTTGTAGTTATTGAGAATACGTTCAATTTCATGCATTTGTTCCATAACAGATCTATTATCTACCATTTTATAATTATTGAAATGGGCAACAAGAAATTTCTTACTTGTGGCATCCTCTTGCATATATCTTGACTCTAGTTTATCCCATAGATCTTTTGCCGAAGGGTTGCTTTGATAGATATCGAACAATGAGTCTGACATGCCGTTAAGGATATGGCCCATGCAAATGTAGTCATCATTGTCCCACTTTTGTCTCTCTCTTGTTTCTGCAAGTGTTTCATCTTCCTTCTCCAGTGGCCTAGTGGTGTTCAGAACATACACCACTTTCAAAGTTGTGAGAAGGAACTTCATCTTTTTCTGCCAACGGATAAAGTTGCCTCCATCAAATTTCTCCAATTTCACAAAATCAGAAGTCATTTCCTTGAGTGACGCAGCCATTGATTAAGATATTTGAACCTAAAGATTGTTGGAGAAACTGTTGTTGGGAAGATACTGCACCACTTTGACAAAGAAGAAGATGTTGATGAAGATTGCACTTGGATAAATTCAAAGCGTGTGTATTGTGTACACACTAACCTTTAGGTTCAAATCGCCCCCACCAACTTAAGAATATTGGATGCAATAGGGATGAACAGCGATTTCCCTTCAGGATACTTTGAATACCTTGATGTAATTTGCACTATCACAACAAGCCTATCTCTTGATAATAGTTTACAAAAATATGTTTCTTATATCTCACTCATGCATTAGAGAAATATAAGATGATTTAGAGTAATGTAAATGGTAGATATTTGGCCTAGAATCAGAACCAAAATCGTTCACATTTCTGTCCTCTAAGTGCCCCTATTTATAGATAATTTTAAGCACTTAGTGAAGAGACACAATTCTTCAAATCAATTCTGCTATAAACGGTTATCTACCGATAACAGCGAATAGTTGTCACAACGGTCGTGTTGGTTCCAATGGTTAACCGCTGGCCTTTTCGCTTTCAGGTCACATGCTCGAATCCCATCGGGTGCGAAATTGCGCCTTTTCATTTCATTTTATTTTAGCCGTTAGGATTTAAATTAAATCCAGCAAAACTAAAATAGGTCCGAACGAGATTCGAACCCAGGATCAAGCACTGACAATATAAACACTCAACCATCAAACCAATTACAATTTCATGACAATCATACAAAATTACATGTACATATATATTTTGGAAATATATCTTACAAAGAGGCGTATGAGAATTTCGACCTAAGGATTCAACCGTGATTTGAGGAAGTTAAAGTGGAGGATCTTAGAGGTTAGATTGGGGTAACTTAGATGAGGCACAATCCTCTTTAAGTTTTAAGTTTGTGCGAGTGTATAAACTATTTAAGATTATTTTGTTCCAACGATCGAGGTCACACTAGCTAAAAGAAGGGGATGCAAACTTCGCCAGGTGTCGTGTTTACGTTGTATTGATTTTTGAGAATGCTTAATACTCGGGTAGAACTGTAGAAGAGGTAATGGCCATAAGGTGAGAGGTAGCTACGTATTTTACTAACTACTTCCCGAGTGATAATTAGGGAGCATCAAAATTTGGATGGTTTACTCCTTCCTAGTGCAACTTTTTCTGATATTGTGTCATTGAATGCCTTGTTCTCTATTCTGGAAATTTAGCAAGTTATCGATTCATCTTACGGTAATAAGAAACTTAAACCAGACGAGTTTAACTTCTCTTTCCACAAATCCTTTTGGTCTCTTTCTAAAGGGTGTAGATGGGAACTTCTTTATTATTTTGGATAAGTATTCTCACGAGTGTCAATATTAAGGATTTGATAACCATTATGGCGACATGTGTTTCTTTCATTGTAGGAAAGGTGTCATGGCTTTCAAATATTTTGGCCGACCAATGAGGGAAAACCCAAGGATCTTAGCTCCTTGGCAGCCTATGATTGACATATTGTGTCACTGTCTTTGAGGACGGGGGAATACATATGTTACTTTTGGTGGGATATTGTTCTCATGAATTCTATTCTTAATAGAAAAACTATTTTATTCTTATCCAACAGTAGGATGCTTCAAATTAAAGCCTAATGGGGCCTTTGGGGGTTATACAAAAGTGCTTCTAATGGGGCCTTTGAAACATCTCTGATTCTCTAATCCTACTAGTATAACTTGTGTGTTTAACTCTAATCTGAAGTGCGCTTAATTCTAAAATTCTATTAGTAATCATAATTGTATTGCTTGAATTAGGGTTAGGTTTGAGGCCAATTAGGGCTAGGAAAGAGTAGCCTAAGATGTGTCAAAGTATGGTCAAAAGGGTCTTGAAATTGGGTTTTAAGCCAAGGACAAAAGAGAAAAAAAATTGGTTTAGCTCTGCACATCATGGCACGCAGATCCCAGGCAAACACATGGAGAATTAGATAAGTAGATAAAACCCATGTGGGACCTAACACCTGGCGCGTTCTGATTGGACCAAAATCTGTGATGGGATAAGATCGGAGGATTGGCACGCAATGATGCCCATTCTCCAACCTTTGGTGTTGGTACAAATATTATTGGTCCCAAACCACATGCAAATGTGTGGGGACTAAACTTGCAAAAATTATACTTTGGTGTCTCACTAGAGATCAAGTCTATTTTTCTTGTGGAGGAGGTGTTAATTGGTGGTGGAGTCGGTTGCAGCTCCTCCCCATTTTGTTGTAAGGTTGCATCAATTTGGAGTGCATGGAAAATTCTAATGACACAGGAATAGATCATGTGAGTTCGGTACCTGGACGTCGGGTCCGGGGTACAAGCTGTTGTGCTTCTTGGAGTTTGAAGATTGACTTCGGATGGTCCAATATAGACCGTTCCTGCGCGCCGGGTTTTGGGTACTTGCAAGCACTCCGATGCCTAAGTCAGCAAGGGAAGTGGAAAGGTAAGTGTGAGAATGGGAACGTACCTGGAAATGGAGGGCAGTGCTTCTATATATAGACAATGAGCCGTCCCTGAATCGTTGGATGCGGGTGCGGGCTTCTCAACTGTCCGATGCGGCCATCATGCGCACCGGGTTATACTAGGCGTGGAGATGGGCTTGACCTGGAACTATAGGCCTTTGGCCCAATCCGGAACAGTGTCCCCCCAAGTCGAGGTCGGTGAAGGGATGAGGTCGGCCTCGGCTTGATTGGACCGTTCGTCCTTCAGAGGGCGTAATGATTGCACCGCCACGTGTCTCCTGCTGAGTGGAGGAATAGGCAGGTGACATTTGAGGAACTGAGGCGGAGGCGCCATAATTGCAGTTCAATTTCCTATGTCAGAATTGAAGTGACGCATTGATTGGACATGCCGGTTCGATTTCCGAGTCCCAGAAGTATATAAGCTTTGCGGGGATCTCCCATTTTTTACCCTTCCAATTTGAGTGCTAGAATCATTTCTCGTTGACGATACCTAACTATTCCTTTTCTGGAATTTTCTTCTATCCGAGCTCTTCATTCAAGCGAACGAGATCAACATTTCTACCAATGTCGAGCATCGAGATGGTAGGCTCGTCAGTAGCAGAACAACAAAGCGATTCTGCCGTCCAAGAGAATTTACCCTAGGAGGCCGATCTTGTGGTGGAGGGAACATCGGAAACTGCTAGTGCTCACGAGGCTGGAGGATATAGGTTTGATCCGGCTGAGTACCGTTGGGTCTCCACCGTGGTCGTTGAAACCACGAACAATCTAAAAAGTAAGTCTCTATCCGATTTCCAACAGTATGTGGCCGCCCTTGCAGGTCAAAAGTGGACGTTGGAGGATGCGGGGCAACTGCCGACTTGCACTAGGTTACCAAAGAAGGAGGTCGGCTACTTCTTTTATGGGAATCCGGGTGTCTTTGTCCGAGTTCCAGCAAGGCGTGCTCGATCACCTGCAGATAGCTCCATCCCAGCTGGCCCCTAATTCCTGGGGGTATGTCAAGTCTTTTGAGGCCTTGACGGCCTACCTGGGGCGGCTCCCTTCTGTGCGGGTCTTCTTCGTCATCTTCAATGTATTTCGTCAACCCGAGAAGGAGGATGCCTGACGCCACGGTCATGTCTGCCTTCGGGGTGCCCGATACCGGGCTTATTTTAATCCGGTGAATGACTCCAACAAGGGGTTCAAGTCTGTCTTCTTTTATGTTCGGGCAGTGAACAAGGAGGCCAAAAAGGCCGTTGCAGAATATAATGGCTCCGAGTTGGTGAGGATTCACTTTCCCCTATCCTGGTCTGGAGATCATTTTGACCGGGACACTAAGGCTTTTGCTGTGAAGCCGGAGTCCCCTGGGGGCGAGGATGCCGTTACTTACAAGTTGCTCAAAAACTGGGGTGACAAGCTGCTCAACGCTGGTCTGAAATTTGAGTGTGCTTCCATTATCCAGGATGGGGCCGAGTCTGCAGCCAAGCTGAAATCCACTTTGGGTAAATTCTACTACTCAAGCTACTTTCGTGATTTCCTTTTGTTTTTTATTCCGTGATTTCCTATATTCCGTGGCTTAACCCGTGTTTACCTTGCACAGATAAACTGGCCGACTACCCCGAGCTTGATCTCAACACTCTTGAGACCGGGGCCCGGCTCAGACCATGCTCCTCAAAGCTGAAGGGTAGCTCAAGTCGGAAGCGGGCAGTTCCCAGCACAGTGGCCCCAGCCCTTTCCAAAAAACCAAAAACAGTCATTGTTAAAGATTCTGATTTTGCGGGAGATTTGGGAATTGAGGTCCCCCCATCCGCGGTTGAACTTGAGGCTTGCAAAAGGGTTGCTGAAACTGCCTTCAGGTTGTTTGGGGAGTTTTGAAGAGCTGGAGTCGGATCCGGAAGCCTTGCTCCTTGAGAGGAGACTTAACGAGGTCGAGGCCAGGAACCTCATTCTTGACGGGGACCTGTTGTACCAAACTGAGAAGTTGGAATATTGTTGGGATGTGAGGACTCCGGAGTTGATTGAGGAGAATCGCTTTCTCTGGGGTGTCATAAATTCTCTGGCTTTGGCGGAAGGACAGATTGCTGAGCTCGAAGCCCGGGTGATTACAGATCAGGGGGACGCTGATCAAGCGGAGGCACTTCAGAGGCAACTTGCCGAAGCTAAGGTGTTAGCGGCACGGGTTCAGACAGAGGCCAGGTTACTTCGAGCCGAGGTTGAAAGAGTTAAGGGCGAGCATGAAGCTGCGGCGGCCATGCTGGAGAATTCTACCGTGCTTGGGTTTAATTGTTGCAAAGGTTTGTTAGCTGTAGTCAGCCCAAACTTGCCTTCGGAGCTGTTGGAGCCCGGAAACGAGATCCTTGAAGGGAAGCTAGTGAGACCGGTTCCTGATGCCCCCTTGGAAGAGGCCGAAGTGTTGTTCGAACAGTCCGAGCCAGAGAAGTCTGAATGACCTCGTGATATTTTTGTTTTCTTTTTTGTACTCCTTTTGTAATATCGGTCTGTGGCCCCCCTCTTGTAATATCGGTCTGTGAGCAAATTTTTGTTACGGCGAGGTGAGAGTGGGCTGAGGCCGAGACTAACATTGCGCGAGTGGCATACCTCCAAAACTTTAAGACGATCCGCTTCGGCTCGCTTGGATGGAGCTTTGAGCTCGGCGATCAGAGGAGTCTTCTTCCCCTGATGGAGCATGGAGCTCGGAGATCAGAGGAGTCTTCTTCCCCTGATGGAGCATGGAGCTCGGAGATCAGCGGGGTCTTCTGCTTTCGATGGAGCACTGAGCTCAGAGATCGGAAGCATCTTCTAACTCTGATGGAGCGCTAAGCTTGGGGATCAGCGGTCCCTTCAGCCTCTGATGGAGCATCCAGCTCGAGGATCGGAGGGAAGGTCTTTGGTCGAAGTCGCTGTGGACTCCTTCCTTCAGTCCCTGATGGAGCGTTTGAGCTCGGAGATCAGAGGGAAGGCTGCCCGCGCGAGGAAGGTATCAGAGCCTCTGTGGGCCTGAGCCATTGTGGGCCGATGTACGCTTCTCGACTGAGCATTTAAGCTCGGAGTCGGGAAGGGCATAGGTGTTCTTTGGATGCCTCCTCTTGCGCCATCGTCCGTCGAGTGGCCAGCTCGGGTCGGACGCGGGAAAGAGGGATGCCGGCGTGTGTCGCGTTCAATCCAGAACCTGCATGTTAGTGTGCTCATTCTAAATTATTAATGACAACGTAATTCTGCAATCTTTTCTTATTGAAAATGGTTCACTACATTTAAGAATTTGTGTTTCATTTTCCCGCCTACAATCTCCAACGTGCTTGCCCTTCTTTCTACTCCTTTTTCCCGTTTTCTTGCTCCATGACGGCAAGGGCTTGTTGTTTTTCCGCTTGTCGCTCCGACTTAAGGCACAGGTACTGGCATCTCCCTGCCCCGTCAAGGTAGACCGGGACCGTGACTACCTCGTCCTGTTTTGAGAAAAATCTCATTTTAAGGTGAACAGTGGAAGCGACAACCCTGAGCTTCCCCAATGTCGGACGGCCAATGATGCAGTGATATGGAGAGGCGCACGATAGCACTAAGAACCTTGTTTTGATCGTCTTCGAGAGATTGTCTTCCCCATACGTGACCCGTAGTTTGAGATAACCCAAAGGCTTGGTCGGGGAGCCATTGAACCCAACCAAGTCAGAACCGTCATACACCGACAGATCAGCCTCAGAGATTTTCAGCTTTGGGAGCAGCTCTTTGAACAGTATATCAACTGAGCTTCCCATGTCGACTAAGATTCTTTTGACATCGACCCCAGCTAGGACGGCAGAAATGATGAGCGGCATTTCCTCATTTGCCTTACCCTTGCGGAGATCGGCATCGGTGAACGACAAGGGAGGTCTGCTGAACTTAGTAGAGGGGGAATCGGGTCCCTGCCGATGCTCAAAATCTCCTACCAGTGTCGCTTCACCGACCGCTTTGTCTGCCCGACCTCAAAGGAGTGGCCCCTCATGATTACCATGGCCACCGGTCGCTGTCATTGCGTTTTCGGGGCGTCTTCGGCCGAATCGCTGCTATCATCATCGGTGGTCTTAGCTACCTCATTGACCATGGCCTTAGACTTCTGTGGCGAGCGTCAGTGAGATCGCTCCCTTTTCTTCTCGTCAGACCTGAGGTATTGCTTCAGCTTCCCTTTCTGAATTAAGTCCTCTATGTCGTATCTTAGGACCCTACAGGCGTCGGTGTCATGGTCGTGACTCCTGTGATACCTACAGTAGGTCTTCTTATTTGTGTTGTCACGCTGAGGAATTGGCGCTGGCCACTTGATGTCACGGAACTCGGTGTTGGAGCATTCGGCCAGAATGCGTTCTCCTGGAACATTTAGGGGAATACTCTGCAAACCTACCTCGCCACTCTTTCGAGCCGGACCCGCGGTCCTTCTTATTCTTCTCTTTGCCATCCTTCCCTTTCCTTGAGGTTTGCCCTGCGTTGGGTATATCCGCAACAGATGCTTCTTTATAATCGATATAGTGTTGGGCACGCCTCAGGAATTCGTCAAGTGTTTTTGGTTTGCTGAGGCCGACGCTGATCTGGAAGAGGGTGCCTTTCCTAAGGTCGTGCCTCATAACATTACCCTTATGTCGTCAGACAACTGATGGACCTCGTCTGCTTCCCAGTTGTACCTTTCTATATAGTCTCTCAGCGATTCCTTTTTCCCGTGGCAAACTGCCCTCAGCACGTCTTCTGACTTGGGTTTTACCCTCGAGGCCGTAAACCGTGCTGAGAACAGCTTCGTGAACTGTTTCCACGATGAAATTGAGGCCGGAGGAAGGTCCTGGTACTACTTCAGTGCACATCTGGTCAGGGAGAGGGGAAAATCTTGCATCGGACGTGGTCCGATGCATCATGGTAGTCAAGCATCAGATCGAAGGTGTCCACATGCTCGTCCGGATCCCCCTTTCCGTCGTACACATTTAGTTGGGGAATTTTTCGAGGGACTTTAGAATGCGGCAGTTGGCGATTTCCTGAATAAAGGGGCTGGCCCGGGATCGCTGATTCTTCTTTGACTTGTGAGCCTTCTTCTTGTGAGGTGACGAAAGTGACGGACTTCGGGAGGAGGAAGAGTCGGAAGAGGAGTTGCCGGACTCGTTTGTAGAACCTGACCTCGGCGGAGATGGGGGAGTTGGGGGCTTTCCGCGATGTTTCTCCCTTCGTACTGGGGAGATGTCCTTTGGAGTTTCCTTGTGCAAAGGTGGTGAGCGGTGCCTTCGGGATACGGCTGTCTGAGCTGGAGAAGATGGCAGTCGGATGGCGGGCTGGAGAGTGGCTACTTGCGCAAGGGCTTCGTTCTCTAGTCGAGACTGTTTTTGTTGAACCAGGCCCCGGCTTCGTCGTTCCAGCACATCGAGGAGATGACTCACAGGCTGGAGCTGGGCAGGAATTGGGTCAGTGAACGAAGCTGGGGCTGGTGGTGGAAGTCGGATCGAGTTTGGAACTGCCGAGGCTTCCTCGTTGGGCAATGTTTGAACGTGTCCTTCTGGTGTGCCCATGGCCTAGAGCTGGGCCACAGCATTTGTGCTCTGGGCCCACGACTAAGCTCGAGTGGGCGGACGTCCTCGTGGAGGCATGAGTTAGATGGGGATGATTTCTTTGAACAAGGATGTGGACGAGTCTGGAAGCAAGTGATAATGGTCCCACTGTGGTCGCCAATGTTCGGTACCTGGACGTCGGGTCTGGGGTACAAGCTGTTGTGCTTCCTGGAATTTGAAGATTGACTTCGGATGGTCCGAGATAGATCGTTCCCGCGCACCGGGTGTGGGGTACCTGGAAGCACTCTGATGCCTAAGTCAGCAAGGGAAGTGGAGAGGTAATTGTGAGAATGGGAACGTACCTGGGAATGGAGGCCAATGCTTCTATTTATAGACGATGAGCTGTCCCTGAACCGTTGGATGCGGGTGCGGGCTTCTCAACCGTTCGATGCGGCCATCATGCGCACTGAGTTATCCTAGGCGTGGAGATGGGCTTGACCAGGAACTATGGGCCTTTGGCCCAATTCGGAACAATGTGTAAAGTATTTCATCTTATATGTTGGAATGGAACTCAACTCCTTGGATAATATAAAAATATTCTACACATCTTTAACTAAGAAAGATGGTTTTAGGATTTGTATCCGTACAACGAAAAACTTTTGTATGCATACTCTCAAGACTTGCAGTGAAGAAGAAAACAATTAATATTTGTTTGGGAAAGATCAAAAAAAAAATGCTCAACTACAAGAACTGATTGTAAAGTATCCCTTGTAGTTTCAAAAGCATGAAAGAGAACAAAATGAGTAATCAAAAGCTTCATTAAGGATCATACTCTGCCATGGTTAGTCTTTGACTTTGAGTTACCTTCGATCTTACAAGAAAATGAGTAAGGAAGCTAAAAGTCTTATTGAGAAGTTTGATGAAATTGAACAGCAAAACCAGTTTACCATTGAAATTGAACAGCAAACAGAATGTTCAGGAGAACAAAAGATGAACTTCGAGAAGTATGCAGAAATTAGTTCAGCAGCTAGTGTCCTACTAGCGCCCAATTGTGCATGAAGTTAGACTTCTTCCATCCCACTCTTGCTTGTATCATCTACTCCCTCTCTTCCTCTAACACATATTCAAACCCTAGTTACATATTTTAGCTCTAAAAATGACATGCAAAGCAATTTACGGAGGTTGAGGTTATGGGTAGGACTGTTTTGGGGTATCTTTTGGAATGAAATATGAGAAGAAGAGGCTTTTTTTTTGTTACAAAAATTTTTGGGTGAGAGGATGCTCCCCCGAGAGCACTTACGGAGAGAATTACATTTACTTCACTCCAAATGAACTAGTGGAGATTTGAACCCGAGACTTCGCAGATACAAATCTTGTCATGCTCCACTAAACCTACCCCTTAGGGCTAAAGAAGAAATGGAGAGTTCCTTCCTTATCTCTAAAATGGCTTATAGTCTTTTTGATTGTTATGGTTTAAAGTTTAACATTTCCTTATGTGAGGAAAACTTAATGTATATGGTAGGGCATTAGTGGTGGGCACCTAATAAGAAAAATGGGGGTTGTTTAGCAATTGACATTAATTTCTAATTGGTCTCTGGATTCTAGTTAGTGACATATTAAATTCAGTTAACACTTAAAAATTACTAAGTCTTTAGTAGAGCGAGCCCTTAGCCGAGGTAAGGGCATAGCCGAATCATGGGAAGCCGATTGGACTAATTTCACAAAGAGTGGTTCCTAGAGAGCCATATGGGAATGTTGACTTCTCAGTTATTCCATTTTCTTCTAGATATCTACTATAGCAGCACCTATAGAAGGTCCATTGTGAATTTGTTGGGTAGTCCAACGTGGTATGACTAAATTAGTCGATGATCAATTAGCCGAGGGAACAATTGAGGAAATGAAGAAAATATATGAAGGCAAGTGGGATGAAGCACGTAAGAAGTTTGATAGAAGTTCTAAAGCAAAGCGTGGAATTGGTCAACGACACGTCTGGGCGCCTAAATTGTAGGGAGTAGTGGATAACTCCCATGATCAGTTCCATAAGGAGTTAGTGGGCCAATTTCTTAGAGTTTTTAGTGCATCATAGACTTAGTATACATTGTTCTTAGCCGAGTAACCTCTCTTTATCATGGTTACTTTTAGATAGTGATCGTGGCCAATAGAGACCATTGTATATAAATATACTTAGCTTGTAAATATTCAGAAGACATGAAAATCAATCAAATTCTTATTTTCAGACATTTTACTACTCTTTTTATTATGCATTGCTTTAGAATAGTCCTAGTGTAATCAAACCTTCTCCCATACCTAATATTAACACTCTTCAGAGTAGTTAGGTAACCCACTGTTAGAAGCATTGGCAAGTGTACCAGATCTTTGAAAGTAATAAAATCGGTAAAACCAAATGTCAACTCAAAGATTACAGTTAATTATCAATTTAATAGGTTAATTACTAAAATGTTCAAAATAAGGAGTGATTGATAGTAACCAAAAATAGAATATATGTGAATGAAATTCGAGAATAAACATTCTAGGAATCGAATCCTGTCCCCTATGCTATAGTGCACTATACCATTGATGAGTTCCAATTCAATTATCAATGATTTAGGGCAACCCCTTGCCTCAAAACACCTTTTATCTAATGGCAACCCCTAATTTCTTAAGTGTATCATCACTAAAAAAAGCACTAAACACTAAGAATTAATGGATTACAAGAAAGAAATCAATCTGGGACGGAAATTCTTGACAAAAATCTTTTCCATCCCAAAATTATTCATTTGCGACGGCTTTTGCGACAAACATGAGTTGCAAATCTTTTTAAGAAAATACATTTTCTGTTTTATAAATTTGGGACAAAACTGGTGTTTCAGTCTCAATTTTGGGACCAAATTTATTTTTCTAAGGAACAAAAGTCACTATCGGGATGATTACACAGTTTGAATGATAAAAAAAACGAGTCACTGTCAATAGAGAGGTTTTACAAAGGCCTTTAGAAAAATATGACACTATTTTCTCTTCTATTGGCTTTAGTTGAGTTGCTTCAATGGATGTTTCTAATCCAAGTGCAGATGCATATTTGCTGGAGTATTCAAACAATGCATGATAGCTTATATGTTTTAATTTGAATAGCTTCGTCGGCTTCTCCAAGTTTCTTGTATGCCTTTTATAGATAGACATGAATTCTAGTCGTTGATGCCTTCATCAAAGATATAAATCTATCTGTTGAGAGATAACCACATCGTTTGAATAGGGTAGTAAATTCTTTAATGTTTTTTAGTCTGCTATCACCATCTGATTTGTACTATGCAACAGCTTTGAGACCTCATTTTAGCAAAAGTTCTTGACACTTTGTGAAATATTCTTCTTTAATTCCTTCCTTTTGTCCCTTTGATTCCTTGTACTTAGATGATCATTACTAAATCCTTAATAAATGACTTTCTATCTTCTGGGTGAGTGAGTGGAATCAGAATCTTGTGTTGAATAGATTGGAACAATTAGATGCTTGCTTTTCTAGACACCTGGTGCTGAAATATTGGACTCTGATAGTTGAGCCGTTCTAGACACCATGTGTTCAATAGTATTGGAAGCTGTCTTATACTTCGACAGATGGTAGCGCTGCTAACCCAGATCTTGCAACTTTATCTTCTCATATTTAAGTAACTCCCGCTCACTTGAAAAATATGTTAGATTATTATTGTTCACATATGATATTTGTTATCTTCAAAATCAATTTAGGTTCATCGTATCTTGATTCATTTGGTTCCAACATGATAGTCAAACCTAAGGAAGAAAATCACATGCCCCACTTTAATAACGAATCATGTGTAAAATGGCTTTATGAACAGCTTTCCTTCTTTCGTTATATATCCTATCAAAAATATAATCAACCAAAAATCTTCCATATATCTTGTTTTCGAGTCTAAATATATATTTCCAATGTGTCTTTTAAAGTTAGGTGCACTTTAGGGAGTAAAATCCCATAATTATGCCAGATCTGTCCTAATATCAAAAAATATTTTCATTGTTTTGAGAAAATCTAATGGTTTCTCAAACTACTGATTGCAACAATGACAATGAAGAAGATGATTATCTCATGAATAATCATAAATCTCAATCAAATCAACGAAGTACCAAAATTATGCCATTCACTCCCAACTAAGATCAACAGAATTTTGGTCATTGCGTCCTAAAATGCTCTTCACCCACAACAATTTTATCGGTAAGTACAATCTTCTTTAGAATTAATTAACACATGTATATCTCCACTTATGTTCGGACAAAAGTGACACTAAATTGAAATTTGTACTGCATCTCCTTGAAATTCCTAAATCTGAAACCTTACCCCTAACTTTTTCTCACACTTTCTCGTAACCCTTTTGTGCAGCAAGAAAGGAAGATGATGATTGTAGGTGGTGCATTATCGACGTAGAGAAGAGGAACTAGAGCAAACCAAGAAGAGGAGGGGAAAGAGGGAATGCGTAACACAAAGCTTGGTTGTATGAGTGTTGAACTCAAGATACATAGAAAAATCGTATTTGTAATATTTGTCATTCAATGTCGTATATGGTAGTGCTTATTGGTATTCACATGTCATAATAGACTTGTTTGGGTTTAGATGATATTAGAATTTTGGTTAAATTACACCAGAGCTCCTTTAAGTTATATAATTGTAACATATTGGTCCTTTAAGTTTTTTCGTACCACTTAGGTCATTTAAGTTATTTAATTGTAACAAGTTGGTCCTTTAAGTTTTTTCGTTCCACTTAGGTTTTGTAAGTTATTTAGTTGTAACAATTTGGGGCTGAAAAATGTAACTTATTCGGCCTTTAAAAGTTACAATTAAATAACTTAAATGACCAACTTTTTGAAATTAAATAACTTATAGGACCTAAGTGGTACGAAAAAACTTAAAGAACCAACTTGTTACAATTAAATAACTTAAAGGACCTAAGTGGTATGAAAAAACTTAAAGGACCAACATATTACAATTAAATAACTTAAAAGATCTCTGGTGTAATTTAACCTAGAATTTTAGTTACTTATTCATTATTATGTGATACACTGATCTGATTGTGTAATGCTTCATGTACTGTAGAAATCAAAATACAGTTTATGTATTGAAATAATTTTGATTTATTTCAATCATTTCTTTTCTATTTAATCTGTATTGTTTCATTAATAACATAGGCGGTAGAACCGTTCCAAACAATTTGGAGGCCCTGTTCAAATTTTACAAAATTGAGCCGTTAAGACCAAAACCACAAACTACTTTATTTAAATTTTAAATAAAATCTCACTACAACTTAAAGCTTGGTATACTTATTTTCAAACGATGAATGGATAGGGGCAGAGTTTGGGATGGTTCTTTAGGTGACCGAGTCGGGGAAGGGTCGGACCGAGGAGTCTATGGTTGAATCACATGACCCTTAATTCGGTCTCGATTCAGAAATTCCAAATTTTTATGACATATAAACTTCAAACATGAAAAATTTTCTAAAATTAAACTCATGAGAAACTAATGCATTGAGTTTCTCTTTATAAGAAAAATAATATATTTTTTGATTAAAAAAGAATATAATGGCCATGGAGAGTACCAAATATAGGTAGAATGCTTTCCTCAAAAAAAAAGTGTACGTCGATTTGTTTTTATATTGAAAAGTCAAAGGTAATATAAAACAGTATTGGCAATTATAAAGCAAGAACACCACTAGCGTAATGGTTTTGAAAATTGCTTAACGAGTACAATGTCATGGGTTCAATTCCTGATTTTGCCTTTTTTTTTGCGGAAAATTCAATTCGAGTTAAAAACTGATTCAAAATATTAATTAAAAAGGTATCCAAGGAGGATCGAACCCGCTGAACTACCTACAATTCTGTTACAATTGTTTCGAATATTGTATATATGTACATACACAAAAATAATAATTTGAGGAGCCCTAAAAAGTGACATTAGGCTGGGGCACTATGCGGTAGCACAGGCCACACAGGCCCATTGCTGGCCTTGAAAGGCGGTTCATACAACAATAACTAATTCAACCAATAGCAAAAACAACCAAGTGAGCTACAACCCGCCCCAATACCCAAAACCCGGAAAACCAACAACTTACAATAATATGGCATTCACTTTATTGTACCCTTCTTCAATACCCAACCACTAACCCTAAATGGTACAAAGAGCCTCTACCTCCATATAGCAAAATTCGCAACGATGGTTCGCCCAAAACGAAGACTCTAAACTTATGACGAGAGATCCAAACTAAATCTTCAACAATTGACATCAATTCTCCATGGTGCAAAGAACTGAGGAACAATCAATCCTCTCAAGCAAGCGTGATTGGGCAATTCAATCGATCCGCTTCCAACAGAGCCTAAATCGACACTGGTGGACAAATAGACCAGATCCTAGGAAGATTGTTTGCAGTTGCAAGCTTTACAACAAGATAAACAGATATTTCAACTACCCCTTAGTTAATGGATACGGAGGCTGATATAATGGTATCTTTGTCTGCGGATATCCGTACCAGTCAGCAAAGTAATAAAATTAATAAAATACCCATTAGTCAAATACAAAACCTACTACACACATTCCCACATTAGAAAACCTAGGCTACAAACATTGTTTGAAAGTTCCCTTCCTTGCAAAACTTTCCTTTCCTCCCGCAAAATCCAAATCCCCTTCCAGCACTGCCACAAGCTCCTTTCACTGCCGCAATTCCGTCACTAGCGCTGTCTTCACCATTACTCTTGTTCCTTCACAAGCTCCTGGTATGGTTCTATCTTTGATTTATTTATTCTTGTTCATCTTTATTACTTTCCAACATTAAGATTCTCAATGTGAAAAAACCCATTTTGCTCATTGTTCTGGTTCGTGGTAGGGAGTGCACAACCCCACTTTTAATTTGCTCAATGCCTTATGTTGTTTGAAGTACCCTCTTCTGGATCGTAAAGCTAAGTTTGCATTGAACTTTGGTTATTCATTCATTAAGTTTATGTTTATGCACTTTAGTTCACTTCGGTTAGTATATGGTTCTGGATGTGTTCTGTTTTATACTTTAATTAATTGGTTATGTCTGTTCATTTTTTTTGACAATGATTATGGTTATTCATTGAGTATGGTTATTCATATTATGTTGTATAACTTTAATTTATTTCCTTCCTGCATATGGGGTTTGCTTGTTTCACAGAAAGAAGAAATTCTATGTTTGATGGATGTTCGTATCTAAATTATTAATTTAGCAATTAGTATTTTTGTTGTCAAAAGAAAGGAAGAATTTCTATACATTTAAAAATATTAATTTTTTAGCGCATGTATTTATAAAAATTACGTTTAATATCCGTGAATATCCGCAAATACCTGTGGATAGAAGCATATTTGCTAAACATCCACATCAGTGGATATCCACACAGATGTGGGTAGGGTGCGGATATCATTTTTGTCCAACGGGGCGGATAGCAGAATAGTACTATCTGTGCCCATAGATATATCCACTGACACCCCTACTAACACCCAAGCAACCAATGCTATGTTAGGAATGGACTAACCCGTAAAAACCTACTCAGGCTTCTTCATTAACAATTCAGCAAGTGTACCGAATCGTTACAAGTAATATTAAAACGGTAAGACCGAGTGTCGAACTCAGGGATTGCGATTAATTATCCATTTAATTAATTACTAAAATATTCAAAATAAGGAGCGATAGATAGTAACTGAAAAAGATTAAATGTGAGAATAAAATGCGAGAGTAAAAGTGGTTAGTAATCGAATCCTCTCCCCTAGGCTATCATGCACTATACCATTGATCAATTCCAATTTAATTACCCAATTAAAAGATTCAATTCAATTATTAAAGATTTAGGACAATCGCTTGCCTCAAAATCCCTTTTATCTAACGGGAAACCCTAATTCCTTAAGTGTATCACCACTAAACAAAGCATTAAACACAAATAATTAACGGAATTCATGAGAGTAACGTCATATTCCTATAATCATCACACTCATGACCTTAAACCCCAATTTCCGGAAAACATAACCCATCTCCCAATGGTGAAAGTAAACCCTAATTCATCACAACAACAATAATTATTGTAAAGCAATAAGAACGGAGGTAAAGGCAATTTTAAAAGGATAACTAAATTGTATTGATCATAACAATGGAATCACATGATAGTTTTGGAGAGATTCATCTCCTCCAAACCATAAGAAATTTAGCTACTCATGTTCAAAGTATTGAAAGATAAGATAAAAGAGAAGTTACACAAAGATGAGTGCATTGGATCCTTCAATTCCTTGTTCCCAAGTGTAGAGAAGCTCCAATTCTTCTCCTTTTTCGCAGCTCCAAACCTCTTTTTCGCAGCCAAGACCAAAAGTGCCCTAATTTTCTGATTTTTGGGCTTAAATACTAAAATCTGCAGTCCATCGCGAGGCGGTGCGATTCTGTCGCGAGGCGATGGGCAGATTTTTGCCTTGATCGCGAGGCGATGCGTGCTGGTCGCGAGGCGATAGAGACCAGAAACTTTTCTTCTATTTTCTGCTGCGTTGCTAGGCAAGCTGTCTGGTTCGCTAGCCAACGAAACATCAAATTGAAGATTTTGTCTTACTACAACCATTTGAAAAGAGGGTAACAACTTACAAATCAATCCTAATGACATCAATTGTAATCTAAGTTATTTCCCATGAAAATTAACAAAAAAAACACATAAACACTCGCATTATGACTGTAAAACTGAGCAACGGTATACATATGACCATGAGTCAACACAACCCCAAACTTGGAGTTTTGCTTGTCCTCAAGCAATCATTCAATTCAGGCTGTGGCAATTTTTTTATTCAGCTTTCACACTCTTCGCACATACCATTAGATACTTCCATACATCAACAACCATCATCTAGAATAGTATCAAATGATTAACAGGACAAATTAAATTGGAAAATACAAGATCATATAGAGGCAAGCCTTCTCAAGTTCTCTCTTTTCACACATCTCACCAATTTGTCTCTCTTCTCAGAAGTGTATAAGGTAATCACTCAATTCACAATACATGCATCATCGTTTCATAGGCTTGAACAAGTTCTAGAAAAGTCCACACAAAATGATATGCACACACACTATTCGTGGACTTAAGGGTTGTAATGGGGCTTAGGTAAGGGTGGATATTATTTGGGTAAGTAGGTTCAACACTTGGAGTTAGACACAATTCTCTTTAGTCTCAAACTTTAAGCAATCTCACCACTCACAATTTTCCCCCAACAAAATTTCACAAGAGAATTTTTTTTTTTGTATTATCTTTTTTTCTTTCTTTTTTTTTATTTAATATATGTATATGTATTTTTTCTCTCTCTTGTATATACCACCCCAAACTTAAATTGTTGCTATTCCATGAGCAACCCCAAACTTAGATATTTCCCACACTTGCATACATGTTTCTGTCTAACTCCAAGTCAATAGAAACAAACTTTGAATTTAGTTTGCTTGGTGTGGTTTATGTCAGAACAAAATAAAACAAACATTTAGGCTCAAAGAGGCTAGCAAAGGATAAATAATTATGAGGTGGTTTGAAAGGCTCTGGGTTTCCAAGAAAAATTGCCTCAGTGTGTGTATAAATCAAATGTAAGACAATTAAGCACAAGTTCAAGTTCTGCAGAATAATACATGCAAGGAATGCCCACATAGTCAATCATTTATAAGTGTTTAGGCTCAAACCTCACAGCTGGGATTTTAAGAGGTTGAACTATCAAAAGCTTGCCAACATATGATCTAGATTTTCCTCAATATTTATCCTAACCAAATGACAATGCATGATGCTTAATGATTCCAGCAGTTGAAGTCAAAGTGATCAAATGGTAATATGTAAAAAAAATATTAGAGCTACACAACCACAAGCATCATCATCATTGAGAATGCTGCTATGAGTTCAAAGTTGTGGTGCATCATAATCAATGTAACAGTCATATCAACATAGTATAGACCAAAATGCAAAATGTTACCTCTACCATGGGTTGCCTCCCAAGAAGCGCTCCTTTACCGTCATTAGCTTGACGATGCAATTCCACTATCAAGGTGGAATATATGACACAAAGAACACATCATCCTTCTTCTTTCGTTTATGGGGCAAGAACTTCATGAACTTGAAGTATAATTGCAGATGCTTCCATACCCTCTCAAGGTGAAGGATGACAAACAAGGCATAGAAGGAGTCTAAATATCGACCAAGCTCTTCACTTCTATCTTCCTTACTGCTCGAAAGACGAGTAGGGAAAATGATTTGTTGGGTTATTTCTTGTTGGATTTTCGCACCTTCCCAACATTGGGAATTTTGAGCTTCCCTCCAAACTATATGATCCTCATGTTCAATCTTTTTTTCTTCCTCATCTTTCTTATTCTCCCAAGATTCTTCTTTTGTTGAGGTATGTTCTTCTTGTTCTACATTTGTAGTAAAATAAAACTCCTTACAATTTCCATCCAGATGATACCTCCCACAAGAATCACAACGCGAGTGATGTGGTTGGTCAATATGTAGCTCAAGAAGTTTTATATCCGCTAACCAGTGAAAATTTCCCATAACAGTTGTCCACTCTGGCTCACAATTACAATACACAAGATCCTTCCCACAAAGATCACAATAAGTGTATGTCACACAATTGCCATTTAAATGAGGTTCTCCACAAAAATCACAACGAAGTGACTGTAGTGTGGACTCCATGCTTTATAGAGATTTCACCTGGCTTTCATAGAATCAAGGGAGTGGTAGTAATAAAGAGAATAAATAAAACTAAAAATAAAATAACTGAAAAATAAAATTCAATCTAGTAACTAAAGATTAAATTCATAAAAATTGGCAATCCCCGGCAACGGCGCCAAAAACTTGTTAGCTTTTCGGCAAGTGTACCGAATCGTTACAAGTAATATTAAAACGGTAAGACCGAGTGTCGAACTCAGGGATTGCGATTAATTATCAATTTAATTAATTACTAAAATATTCAAAATAAGGAGTGATAGATAGTAACTGAAAAAGATTAAATGTGAGAATAAAATGCGAGAGTAAAAGTGGTTAGTAATCGAATCCTCTCTCCTAGGCTATCATGCACTATACCATTGATCAATTCCAATTTAATTACCCAATTAAAAGATTCAATTCAATTATTAAAGATTTAGGACAATCGCTTGCCTCAAAATCCCTTTTATCTAATGGGAAACCTAATTCCTTAAGTGTATCACCACTAAACAAAGCATTAAACACAAAGAATTAACGGAATTCATGAGAGTAACGTCATATTCCTATAATCATCACACTCATGACCTTAAACCCCAATTTCCGGAAAACATAACCCATCTCCCAATGGTGAAAGTAAACCCTAATTCATCACAACAACAATAATTATTGTAAAGCAATAAGAACGGAGGTAAAGGCAATTTTAAAAGGATAACTAAATTGTATTGATCATAACAATGGAATCACATGATTGTTTTGGAGAGATTCATCTCCTCCTAACCATAAGAAATTTAGCTACTCATGTTCAAAGTATTGAAAGATAAGATAAAAGAGAAGTTACACAAAGATGAGTGCATTGGATCCTTCAATTCCTTGTTCCCAAGTGTAGAGAAGCTCCAATTCTTCTCCTTTTTCGCAGCTCCAAACCTCTTTTTCGCAGCCAAGACCAAAAGTGCCCTAATTTTCTGATTTTTGGGCTTAAATACTAAAATCTGCAGTCCATCGCGAGGCGGTGCGATTCTGTCGCGAGGCGATGGGCAGATTTTTGCCTTGATCGCGAGGCGATGCGTGCTGGTCGCGAGGCGATAGAGACCAGAAACTTTTCTTCTATTTTCTGCTGCGTTGCTAGGCAAGCTGTCTGGTTCGCTAGCCAACGAAACATCAAATTGAAGATTTTGTCTTACTACAACCATTTGAAAAGAGGGTAACAACTTACAAATCAATCCTAATGACATCAATTGTAATCTAAGTTATTTCCCATGAAAATTAACAAAAAAAACACATAAACACTCGCATTATGACTGTAAAACTGAGCAACGGTATACATATGACCATGAGTCAACAGTGGATATCCACACAGATGTGGGTAGGGTGCGGATATCATTTTTGTCCAACGGGGCGGATAGCAGAATAGTACTATCTGTGCCCATAAATATATCTGTAACACCCCTCTTTTACTATTACAACTAAATAGACAATTATCAGAGTCACCTCGAAGGGCGCTACATTTTTCACCATTTTAAAAAAAAAACACCATTTATTCCAAAAAAAAATCTCCAAAATAATTTATATAAAAGAAATCACCAAGCAGCGGAAATATTAACCAGTTTAAACATCTCCAGAATTAACAATTAAAGACATCTCCAAAATTAATTAAAACAATTTCCAATAACTAAAATAATGGTTCAAAACGATAACTAACGACTCCCCGGTGCTACATATCAGAGCTGACACAGACCCAAACGAGAGAGGAAGCAAAACCTAGCAATTCCTCCACGAGCACTAGCGATCACCTGCAGCGTTGCCGCATGAGAGCAACATTCCAAGCAGAAGGGGTGAGTCTAACAGAGGTAATAAGCAGATGATAAAAATATGCTAGCATCAGGTAACTACAGCAACACAATACAATTACACCATATCACAGCACCAGATACCAAAGGAAAAATCCATTTGACAGTGAACCACCAAAATTATAACATTCATAGACAATGGGATGATATGCAACCCCTCCAGTGGGCATATGCATGCGGTACCGATCACCAAAATGAGCCACGACGGGCATATCACCAACAAACACCAGAGGCAGAGCCTATATCACCAAAACATGCATATGACAATGCGACACCATGATTATGCACCAACTCACCATAACAAGTATTTAAAATAAATACTATATCACCAGAATCAAAACAAATGATTTCACCAAAAATAGCACCAAGTTGTAGCATCACAGCTACCACTAAACTCTCCTGAGCATACCAGCACCGCACCTGAAATATTAACACCAGACGGCTCCACATAGCGGACATAACGCATGCACACCACGCACAAGACTGGCGCACAGCGCCTAGGCACATCGCACCTACTTCAGCGAATTAATTAAAATAGAAAACGACATCGGATTTCAACAAATAAATACTTGTTGGAAAGCCATATGGGTCTGGTTATCATCCCTAAGTTCAGTTTTTGAAGGAGAGTGTCCAATAGGTACAGTTTTCGAAAAGCACACAGGCTAGTTGCAAAAGAGGACAGTTTCTGTCCTTCAAATTCAAGCAATTCCAAAGTGACCAAAACTCAATCAAATTGCATGAAACTTGTGCATAAACTGGGGCAAATTTTGTCTAGTTTTCAAAGAAATTGGATTCGTTCGAAAAGGAGTTTTTTTGAAAACGTGGTAACCAAAACACTGACCCTGTGTCCAGATTGTTTTCAGAATCTTACTCTAACTTGTGGAATTCATATCTCGAGCTACACAACTCTAAACGCACCCAAACCAGTGCCAAATTAACAAGCATTAAGTCTATTTTCCAGAAAAATAAACCACATAATTTTTCGGTCAATACAACGTTCCCAGTCACCGAAATACCGAATCTATACCCAAATCGTTTCCAGAATTTTAACCTAACTTGTATCGCCTATAACTCGAGCTATACAACTCCGAATTTGACGAAACCAGTGCCAAAACGACCGGCGTTAAGTCTATTTTCAAAAAACAATCAACCTCATAATTTTTGGATCAACCAAACAGCGCCAGTTTTAGAAAAACCGAACCTGTGTCCAGAATCGCTAAATTGCCAAACACCAAACCCTAACGGCAACGACACCGCAACCACCACAACAAAAACGACAATTCGACAACGCGACAACAACAATCAACCACGCACAGCAACAACAAAAACACGAACAATAACAACACCATCATCGTGATACAACAATCACGCAACAACAAATAACGAAACAAATCACAATAACGTGCAATAATCATCAAAGCACCAATCTCAACGAAAAACACGATATGCAACAACACGAACAATTCAACAAAACCCTAGACTACCCACACATAATTATCATCAACCCATTATCAAGGTTAAGCCCACCCTTACCTCGAATAACGTAAGCTCCGGAACACGACGAACGAGACACGAACAAAACCACAGCAACACGAACGATCCCCTTTTGAAATTCTTCGCGAAACCCTCCTCTTCTCTCCCTCTTTGCGCCGCGTGCTCTCTCTCTCTCACTCTCACTTTCGTTTTTCTTTTGCTTGCTGCGAATGAGGGTTTGGCTTAAACCCCCAGGGTTTAAGTTGAGGGCTCAGTAAACACTGGGCTCTCTACGTCACCACCTCCTTTACTCGTTTCACCTCCTACGCATATAAAATATTAACCTTTTAATTTATCTATATCCCGCCTCCAAATTATTTTAATAATTCAATCAACTATTTTAATTAAATTATTTCCGGGGTGTTACAACCCTCCCCCACTTAGAATCTTTCGTCCTCGAAAACATACCTGATTCAAACAGCTCCGGATAGGACTCTCGCATCTTGCTCTCCAACTCCCATGTCATGCTTTCACCAGCAGCTCCTAACCAGACCACTTTCACCAGGTTTATCTCTTTGCCACGTAAAGTCTTCACTTCACGATCTTCAATTCGCACAGGCATTGTCTCCACAGTGAGATTATCCCGCACATGCACATCATCCATCGGAATCACATGGGACGGATCCGAAATATACTTCCGAAGTTGCGACACATGAAATACATCGTGCAAATTCGAAAGATTAGGCGGCAAGGCCACCCTATAAGCAACATCACCAATTCTCTCAGTGATCTGATACGGTCCAATGAAACGAGGAGTCAACTTCTTTGTCTTCAATGCACGCCCAACACCAGCCATAGGCGTGACTCTCAAAAACACATGATCACCAGCTTGGAATTCTAAATCCTTCCTTCTCTTATCATGATAGCTCTTCTGTCTACTCTGCGACGCTTTCATTTTCTCACGGATCAATTTCACCTTTTCAGTAGTCTCTCGAACAACCTCGGGTCCAAGAACAATACTCTCCCCAGATTCATGCCAACACAACGGAGTCCTACATCTCCGACCATACAATGCCTCGAACGGTGCCATCCCGATGCTAGAATGGTAACTATTGTTGTAAGTAAACTCGATCAACGGAAGGTGAGTATCCCACGCACCTCCCTGCTCAAGAACACAAGATCTCAACAAGTCTTCCAACGACTGAATGGTCCTCTCTGTCTGCCCATCAGTTTGAGGATGATAAGCTGAACTCAACCTCAATTTAGAACCCAACGCTTCTTGCAAACTCTTCCAGAAATCAGAAGTGAACCTAGGATCTCTGTCAGACACAATGCACAAAGGAACACCATGCAACTTCACAATCACCTGAATATAAATCTCTGCCAATCTCGACACCGGATACGTGATATTGATAGGAATAAAATGAGCAGACTTCGTCAATCTATCCACAATCACCCAAATCGAATCGTGCCCCCTCACAGTATTAGGTAACCCTATCACGAAATCCATAGAAATACTATCCCACTTCCATTCCGGAATCTCCAACGGTTGCATCAACCCAGCAGGCTTCTGATGCTCAACCTTCGATTTCTGACAAGTCAAGCAGGAATACACAAACTGCGCCACATCACGCTTCATACCAGGCCACCAAAACATCTTCTTCAGATTCTGATACATCTTTGTAGCTCCCGGATGGATACTCAACTTACTCCTATGACCTTCTTCTAAAATTGCTCTTTTCATCTCCTCATCATCAGGAATGCAGATTCTTCCACGGTACTTCAATACATTCTGCGCATCCAACTCAAAGTCTTTATTCTCGGATTGATCAATCCCAACCATCAGGTCAACTAATTTAACATCTAACTTCTGAGCTTCTCGAATGCTAGCCATGAATTCATTATCAATCTTCAACATCCCCAATCTGACACTCTGAGGCGTCACTTCACAAACCAAACTCATATCCCTGAACTGCTCAATTAATTCGAGTTCTCTAACCATCATTGCTGACATATGCAACGTCTTTCGACTTAAAGCGTCAGCTACCACATTAGCCTTTCCCGGATGATAGTTCAAGCTAAAGTCATAGTCTTTCAGCAACTCCAACCATCTGCGCTGTCTCATATTCAACTCTTTCTGATCAAACAGATACTGCAAACCCTTATGATCACTGAACACCTCAAACCTCGAACCATACAGATAATGTCTCCAAATTTTCAACGCGAACACAACTGCAGCAAGTTCTAAATCATGGGTAGGGTAGTTCTTCTCATGAGTCCTCAACTGTCTCGACGCATAGGCAACTACCTTACCATTCTGCATAAGCACACCTCCCAACCCCATCTTGGAAGCATCACAATACACCACAAACGACTCTTCCGGATTAGGCAACGTCAGAACAGGAGACGTCGTCAACCTCTTCTTCAATTCTTTGAAGCTCTCTTCACAACAGTCATCCCAGATGAAAGCTTTACCCTTGCAAGTCAACTGAGTCAACGGAAGTGCCAACTTCGAAAATCCTTCTATAAACCTCTTATAGTAACCTGCCAGACCCAGAAAACTTCTAATCTCAGTAACTGACTTCGGAGACTCCCATTGTAACACGGCATCAACCTTAGACGGATCCACGGCAATTCCATTCCCCGAAATAACATGACCCAGAAAGCTAACCTCTTTCAACCAAAACTCACACTTAGACAGCTTCGCATATAATTTCCTGTCCCTCAGAATTTCCAATACCAATCTCAGATGTTCTGCATGCTCCTCTTCTGACTTAGAATAAATTAGGATGTCGTCAATGAATACCACCACAAACCGATCCAGATACTCACGAAAGATACGATTCATGTACTCCATGAACACTCCCGGCGCATTAGTCACACCGAAAGGCATCACGGAATACTTATAATGCCCATAACGGGTTCTGAAAGCTGTCTTCTGAATGTCTTCGTCTTTCACCTTGATCTGATGATAACCCGATCTCAAATCTATTTTACTGAACACCTGAGCACCCACCAACTGATCCATTAAGTCATCAATCCTCGGAAGCGGATACTCTTCCTCTTCAGGAGAAAAGAAACTCACAGACCTTTCATGACAGTTGATATGAACATGGTTATCAACTAACCAGTCCATACCTAGAATAACATCCATTCCGCTCAGCGGCAAACAAATCAAGTCAACGAGAAAATCATTACCGAATATCGATAAAGGGCATTTAGCACAAACAACCGAGGTAGTCACCGAACCCTTAGCTGGAGTATCGATAACCATCTCCCTCAACATAGAAGATAAAACAAGATCTAATTTCTCAACACATGCAGTAGCAATAAAACAATGGGTAGCACCAGTATCAATAATAGCAATAAGAGGAGAATTATTAATATAGCATGTACCTCTGATCTCATTCACTGCATCTGACCCCGCCAGAGCGAACACCTTCCCAACGGACCTTTCTTTCTTCGGTTTAGGACACTGAGTGCTGATATGACCACCCTCACCACAGTTGTAGCATAACACATCCTTTCGATCACAGCTAGACGCCATATGACCCTCTTTACCACACTTGTAGCACTTCTTCACATCACCTGGACAGTCAGGACGCTTATGACCGGGTTTACCACACTTGTGACATACCACACTAGCAGCAGCATCTCCCCCACTAGGTCTCTTACCCACAGCAGTT
This sequence comes from Astragalus glycyphyllos, assembly GCA_963573325.1. Taxonomy (NCBI): domain Eukaryota; kingdom Viridiplantae; phylum Streptophyta; class Magnoliopsida; order Fabales; family Fabaceae; genus Astragalus; species Astragalus glycyphyllos. Next base: position 12,259,495 of record OY754314.1, on the reverse strand, counting down.
CTCTGATTGCCCTTACCAGCTGGAACCTCATACGGCTTCCCACGACTCGAGAAATTCTTCTGCCTATCCCTCATGACTCTAGAATGAGCATTACTGTCTTCCTCGAAGATTCTGCAGCTGTCAATCAACTCCGAGAACACCCGAATTTTCTGATACCCTATCGCCTTCTTGATATCAGCCCGCAACCCATTTTCAAACTTGATGCATTTGGAGAATTCAGCACCAGCCTCACCATAATGTGGATAGAACTTCGCCAATTCAATGGACTTGGCAGCATACTCAGTCACCGACATATTACCCTGCTTCAGCTCCAGAAACTCAATCTCTTTCTTCCCACGGACATCTTCAGGATAATACTTTCTCAGAAATTCTCTGCTGAACACAGCCCAAGTGACCTCTTCATTCTCAGTCGCCAACCTCTGCCTCACCTCCAACCACCAGTCATCAGCCTCCTCTGCCGGCATATGAGTACCATACCTGACTTTCTGCGCCTCAGAGCAATCCATAACACGAAAGATTCTCTCCATCTCTTTCAGCCACGCCAAAGCACCATCAGGGTTATACTTGCCCTTAAAGGTAGGAGGATTCTCCCTCTGAAACGTAGCCAAATTGCGCGACCCAGCATCACCAGCAGCACCTGGGTTATTCTCCACAGCTTGAGCCACAGCCTGCAAAGCAGCAGCGAGTGCAGCATCGTTCCGTCCTGCCATCTCAACCTAACACTAGCAACAGAAACTATAATCAGAAACGAGTAACAATTACTCAAGTGTTACTCGACTCGACGACTCGACAACTTGGCCGGACAGACCGAACTGCTCTGATACCACTAATGTAACACCCCTCTTTTACTATTACAACTAAATAGACAATTATCAGAGTCACCTCGAAGGGCGCTACATTTTTCACCATTTTAAAAAAAAACACCATTTATTCCAAAAAAAAAATCTCCAAAATAATTTATATAAAAGAAATCACCAAGCAGCGGAAATATTAACCAGTTTAAACATCTCCAGAATTAACAATTAAAGACATCTCCAAAATTAATTAAAACAATTTCCAATAACTAAAATAATGGTTCAAAACGATAACTAACGACTCCCCGGTGCTACATATCAGAGCTGACACAGACCCAAACGAGAGAGGAAGCAAAACCTAGCAATTCCTCCACGAGCACTAGCGATCACCTGCAGCGTTGCCGCATGAGAGCAACATTCCAAGCAGAAGGGGTGAGTCTAACAGAGGTAATAAGCAGATGATAAAAATATGCTAGCATCAGGTAACTACAGCAACACAATACAATTACACCATATCACAGCACCAGATACCAAAGGAAAAATCCATTTGACAGTGAACCACCAAAATTATAACATTCATAGACAATGGGATAATATGCAACCCCTCCAGTGGGCATATGCATGCGGTACCGATCACCAAAATGAGCCACGACGGGCATATCACCAACAAACACCAGAGGCAGAGCCTATATCACCAAAACATGCATATGACAATGCGACACCATGATTATGCACCAACTCACCATAACAAGTATTTAAAATAAATACTATATCACCAGAATCAAAACAAATGATTTCACCAAAAATAGCACCAAGTTGTAGCATCACAGCTACCACTAAACTCTCCTGAGCATACCAGCACCGCACCTGAAATATTAACACCAGACGGCTCCACAACGCGGACATAACGCACGCACACCACGCACAAGACTGGCGCACAGCGCCTAGGCACATCGCACCTACTTCAGCGAATTAATTAAAATAGAAAACGACATCGGATTTCAACAAATAAATACTTGTTGGAAAGCCCTATGGGTCTGGTTATCATCCCTAAGTTCAGTTTTTGAAGGAGAGTGTCCAATAGGTACAGTTTTCGAAAAGCACACAGGCTAGTTGCAAAAGAGGACAGTTTCTGTCCTTCAAATTCAAGCAATTCCAAAGTGACCAAAACTCAATCAAATTGCATGAAACTTGTGCATAAACTGGGGCAAATTTTGTCTAGTTTTCAAAGAAATTGGATTCGTTCGAAAAGGAGTTTTTTTGAAAACGTGGTAACCAAAACACTGACCCTGTGTCCAGATTGTTTTCAGAATCTTACTCTAACTTATGGAATTCATATCTCGAGCTACACAACTCTAAACGCACCCAAACCAGTGCCAAATTAACAAGCATTAAGTCTATTTTCCAGAAAAATAAACCACATAATTTTTCGGTCAATACAACGTTCCCAGTCACCGAAATACCGAATCTATACCCAAATCGTTTCCAGAATTTTAACCTAACTTGTATCGCCTATAACTCGAGCTATACAACTCCGAATTTGACGAAACCAGTGCCAAAACGACCGGCGTTAAGTCTTTTTTTAAAAAAACAATCAACCTCATAATTTTTGGATCAACCAAACAGCGCCAGTTTTAGAAAAACCGAACCTGTGTCCAGAATCGCTAAATTGCCAAACACCAAACCCTAACGGCAACGACACCGCAACCACCACAACAAAAACGACAATTCGACAACGCGACAACAACAATCAACCACGCACAGCAACAACAAAAACACGAACAATAACAACACCATCATCGTGATACAACAATCACGCAACAACAAATAACGAAACAAATCACAATAACGTGCAATAATCATCAAAGCACCAATCTCAACGAAAAACACGATATGCAACAACACGAACAATTCAACAAAACCCTAGACTACCCACACATAATTATCATCAACCCATTATCAAGGTTAAGCCCACCCTTACCTCGAATAACGTAAGCTCCGGAACACCACGAACAAAACCACAGCAACACGAACGATCCCCTTTTGAAATTCTTCGCGAAACCCTCCTCTTCTCTCCCTCTTTGCGCCGCGTGCTCTCTCTCTCACTCTCACTTTCGTTTTTCTTTTGCTTGCTGCGAATGAGGGTTTGGCTTAAACCCCCAGGGTTTAAGTTGAGGGCTCAGTAAACACTGGGCTCTCTACGTCACCACCTCCTTTACTCGTTTCACCTCCTACGCATATAAAATATTAACCTTTTAATTTATCTATATCCCGCCTCCAAATTATTTTAATAATTCAATCAACTATTTTTGTCCAACGGGGCGGATAGCAGAATAGTACTATCTGTGCCCATAGATATATCCACTGACACCCCTACTAACACCCAAGCAACCAATGCTATGTTAGGAATGGACTAACCCGTAAAAACCTACTCAGGCTTCTTCATTAACAATTCAGCAAACACATGCCTTGCTAAGAAGGTACAATGATACGGTAGTGTTTGGGTTCGGTTTGGGAATTACACTAGCTTGAATGGTTATATAATTTCTAACAGTATATTCTTTCCACAGATGTCACATACTCTGAAATATTCCCATATGAATTTGCAAGACCATTGAGTATGGTTGAGAGAGATGATGAATCTTCAGAAGCTTGTTGAGAAGCTTCAAAAGCTATTTATGAAGCCATATGGTGGGGAAAAATATATGTGGGCTTATGATCTACTCTCGCACCTTGAATGTGATTGCCTATAAGGTGTGTGTGTGTGTGTGTGTGTGTGTGTGTGTGTGTGTGTGTATTAGTTTACCCAGTAGGTCCGTTGAATAACACTTCCCAAGGGTAAGCTAGCCGTTGTGTCCTTTTGACATAAAGCGTTGCATTTTGTGTGGCCACAAGATCAATATGGGTAAGCTAATGGAGAGGGAGATTCTAGCATGTGCTTGAAGGACCAATGGAGGTCTGTTTAATCCAAATTTGATTAGACTAATGTGCGAGGATGAGGATGTCCATGATTTGATGGAAAAGAAGCGGAGTATCCATTAACTGTCGAGGTGGATTTCAAAGCTGAATTGGAGACAAGGGGAGTAGAGGAAAATGTAGAGAAAAAAGGAGAGAAGAAGGAAAAGAGGGGTTTTGCTGTAGATGCTGAAGAGAAGCAGCAAGAAAAGAAAAATGTTGATGTTGGTGAAGTATTGCTACTACTGCAATAGCACATTAGAAAAGAAGAAACTGTTTGGGAATATGTAAAAAGAGCCCATGAGTGGTACACAGTGGGTTTTGGTGAGACAATTTTGCCACCTCCTAAATTTCCTGATTGGGTGTTGCCTAATGCAGGCCCTAGTGGGCATGCTGTTGCTGAACCGGAAATCCCAAAGACTCATGGCTCCACTGAGGGTGTTACTGCATCCAATGTTACCAAGACTGCAGCAATAGCAAAAGGCAAGGGTGTCATGCTGGACAGTGATGAAGAGGATGTTAGCTTCCACCCAAGTGCTGAAGAAGAAAGCTATGAGAGTGAAGATGTTGGTAGCAGCAGTTCACTTGGGAGTTCAAAGGGAGAAAGAAATTTTGAGGGGGAAGTTGGAGAAGGCAAGTCAGAAAGTGAGAAAGAGGATGAAGACGAAAGTGTTGTGAGGGATTCTGACGCAAAGAAACGAAGAGCAAAGAATAGTAGGAAAAGAGAAAGTCCTATGGGGAAAGAAGAATGTTGGAGTTTATGCTGCCACAACATCATCTCCTCAAGTGAAGCAACCAACAAAAACCACTACAACATGGGGTCCATCTCCCTGGCTAAGTCATCTCCCTCCAAGGTCAGAGTGGAAGAGGGGCAAAGTCTATGCAGTATGACCTAGGACAAAAGCCAAGAGAAAGAAACCTGCGGAAGAAAGCCCAAAAGATAGTTGGTCACCACCCCCACCTTCTGTGGACCCTTCTATTGTGCCTACTAGTGTTGCAGGCGGTGCTCCTTACATTGTCAATGTAGGACAAGAAGATGGTTCTGGATTTGATGTGGATATAACTAAAGTCAAGTTAGCCAAAAGGCTAAGTAGAGGCAGTGAGGGAAGGAGGAAGAGTGCTACTTGGAGTGCTACCAATTCTGGTGTAGAGGATAGCCAGAATTGGTGTAGACTTAGAATTTTGATTGAAATAGTCTAGCGCCCCTCTAGTATACACTTAACTTTTTTACTTTGGAAGTAGGTGTAAAGCATTGCTTAGGTGGAAGTTAGGTGAGTGCTTAGCAAAGACTGAAACTGCCTGGAATTTGATAGAAACTACAAGTAAGATAGAAATATAAGTTTGGGGTAGCCTAATAGTGGCGAGGCCAAAGCTAGAAGAAAAAGAGGGTGCGCACATGCAAAAGAACCATACATATATAAAATCAAATAAGTTTCATTTTCCAAAAAGGTTGGCTGCTGAGTAGGGAGGCTCTTTTGTGGCGACACCATTAAAGTTTCAGTCGAAAAGTGGTCAGCCTTCAGAAAAAGAGGTTTGCACTACTCTAAGCTATCAAAAAGAACGAAAAAATTGTATGGCCTATCTTATTCATTGATCCAAATTAGAGAAGGATACCCTTGTGTTATTAATGTAATGCTATGCTTGTAGATAATGAAAATGAATGACAGTGTAGGAAATTTTAAGTAGGATCCAAAACCAAACCTAGTAATTCTTGAAACCTATGGAAGAGTGCAAGAGAGCACACACACATCAAAGCTAGGTGGCAAAAGCTATGATTTCATGAATTGCTAAGGGTTCTAAATGTGTTATGTCTGAGGGGAAAGCCTTGAGAAAAATAGAGCTGTCCTGGAAATTGTTTAATGCGGTTAACTACTGTGTTATGCTTGTTGTTGTTGAGTGTCATTACTTAAGGACAAGCAATGGTTCAAGTTTGAGGATGTGATAACTTTTAAAACTAAGAGTTATTTATGCTAAACCAAATAAGAAATAAGCTTGTTCTTGGGTGATTAATGTAAATAAATAGGAATTTTGTGCATAATTAAATACAAATGTGTTCTTGTTGTGCAAAATGTGTCTTGGGTACTTTAGGTGCCATTTTGTGGGATTTCACCTGTGTGCTAGTTTTGCAGGAAATATTAGTTCTGGTGTTGTGATAGCATCGAAGCAGCTGGCTTGCATGAGAAAAGAATTAAAGTATTCCCAGGTGGCAAAATGAAGAAAGGGGTGTTTTGTCTCTAGTGGCAAAGACAAAAAGGAATCGGTACATTTATTGAGCCGCAAAATGACAAAGCGTCCTTGGTTTTAGGGTTGGCAGTACTTTTTAGAATTGTAAAGAGCCCAATTTATACTTGGAAAGAGAATGTCATATATAAAGGTACTTATACCTTAAAAGGGCACACGAGCCTCCACGAATCCCCAGGTCAGAGAGTACTCTTTCCAGCCTCCATACACTATTCATCATCTTCCCCAAACCATCCTTCCACCATTTTTAGTGCTAAAACTCATTTTTGAAGCTAGAAACTCGCATTCTGCAGCAAAGTTCTTCACTTGAGCAGCACAGAGACTCTGGAGAAGATCTGCAGCACTGGAAGCTTACCTTGAGCCTCTCATTGTTTGTAATTTTTGTATTTCTCTGTGTATCTTTGATCTCAGCTGTAATTGTTATTTCCATGACTTCATTTATAGTATTTTGGTACGATTTTGTCACGTCTAAGCTCATTATGAGATAGATCCTTTTATCGTCAAGATTATGGTGATGTGATTATAAATCTATGATGAATGTTGTGATTAGCGTTTTCAATAACTCCTGTGATTTAATGTAATATGCTTTTTCTAAACTTGATCACTTTAATTAGGGTAACTTGATAATTTGGAATAAATTAAAGTGCTGATTTCATGAGTTAATATGGTTAAAAAGTAATAGAAATATTGGTTTTCCTAGTAAAGGTAGGGATATGAAGCTAGAGTCATAGTGTGATCTAAAACACACTTTACACTCTTTAGAATAAACCCAATGGGGGCTTAGGAATAAGGGGACCTTGGCAATATGTTGATCATATGACTGGAAGGTCTATTTTCAATTCTGCACACTGAATGCTATCACAACACTGAGTCATTTATTGAGTAATTACTGATCCTAGTCTTTCTATACTAATCTCTCTAATTCAATACCGTGTGTTATTGTTTTTACTGTTGTTTAACATTTAAATTTACTGTCCAACACTATGAATTTTTATCATGCTTAACTTTTTATTTTTACCTCACTAACTCAAGTACTAGTACCTAGAATTAGAATTTAATCTACATAATCCTCGTGGGAACGATCTTTAATAACGAATCATGTATAATGGATTTATTAACACCTTTCCTTCTTTCGCTATATATCCTTACAAAAATATAATCAACCTAAAATCTTCTGAATATCTTCTTTTCGAATCTAAATATATATTTTCCATGTCTCTTTTAAAGTTAGGTGCACTTTAGGGAGTAAAATCCAGTAATTAAATGCCATTGATTAGGAAAAAATAATTACAAGTTTAATATTTAAATAATTTGTTTTTTTTTGACAAAATTAATCGTTTGTTGTATAAGTGCATAGAGTTAATCATAATCTTTTTCGTTCATCTCCTATCACCGATTCAAAGAGGTATGTGAAACTGACGTGTATCCAACTCATTTAAAAAGATTAATCCATGAATTACTATTACTTTAATGTACGTTATTTCTTTTCTTTTTTTATCAAAATTCTTAAAATAAATATAATTTACCTAAAATATTTCGTGCATCCCCCTCTACCGGCATTGAAATATATGTAGTTTCTCTTTTACCTATATAAATTGTAAGTTTGTTAGAATTTTCATACAAAAGCCAGATCTATATTAATATAAGAAAATATGTTCATTTTTTTGAGAAAATCTAATGGCTTCTCGAATTGCTGGTTGCAACAATGACAATGAAGAAGAAGATGATCTCATGAATAATCATAGATCTCAAAATCAAATCAACGAAGCATCAAAATTATGCCATCCACTCCCAACTAAGGTCAACTGAGGTTGGTCCATTAATCCAATGAAAGCAAAATGCATACAAGAACGAGTACCACACTTGTAAAAACAACAATTGCGAAAACCAGACATCAGTCCAATTGAACCATACAACATTCAAACAAGTTTAAATATATTATCAAAGGATACATCATCGGCTTAAAATTATACTAAATAATTTTTTTTGGCAATATTATACTAAATAATTTTAAACAAAATAGACTAAGCATATAAAACGAGGTTTAGAAGATGAACTTTAAAAGTTTAGGTGAAAGTTTAGGGGACATTAGTTATGAAAAGCAGCTGCTAAACTAACTATTTTTAAATAAAAAATCAAATCATTCTTAATTAACTAGTAAATGGTTATCATTATAATCAATTTGAGACAAGTAATTGTTACATATTTGATCTAGTCGTGATCATGAGTAATACAAACTATAATCTACTATAGATAGGAGTTAGAGTTGGGAAACATCATTACTAATACTTTTGAGAACCCTTGTCAAAAAAAAATACTTTTAAGAACTATAAAACTTGTTTAGATCCAGGCGACTTTGAACACTTGGACATTTCAGGTTTAGATATAAAATTTCCAAACGAAGATATGCTTTAAAATCGAATGAAACAAAATAACATTACGATCCGTTCATCATCTTAATCATATTGAAACTGATTTCGGAAAACTTAATCCTTTATATTGTGTATCGGGAACAAACAAATTAATGAAACAATGAAATAATAAATTAATTCAGGTTACTAATAAATCTAAGGTGATTAGGAAAAAACACAACCAAGATTCTATAAATCCAATGTTCCTAAGGAGAGCGAATTTTTAATCCTCTCCTATCATTTCATCTTCTTCAGCCGCAAGTGCCACACCTTCTTTAGAAAAGGTTGTTTTGTTCCAGCGATCCATCACGAGAACACAAACAAACAACAACATAAAAGTAAATTCACACTCAATGGAGGAGAAACCCTAAGAGAATCAGGGAGATGAGCCACCACGGTGGGTAGTGGCCAGCAAACTAGGGTGGAACCACCACAAACCCTAGGGATTGAGCGGAAGGTGACGGCACAGAATGAAGAGAGAGGGGGGAGAACGCCTTCTCTCTAGACACGTGAACCGCAGGAAGCCAAAGAGAAAATAGTTTGCAATTGAATATGGAAGTCCTATTTGATTCTTCTCTTATTTAGCTCATTGATGCTTTGAAAACAACCTTCGCTGACAATGTTTATACAAATACTTCAAAAGGAATGAAGAATGATTGACAAGCAACAACTTGAATAGAGACTAGGATTATTAGTTTTGTTAATATACTGGGATTATTAGTTTTGTTAATATACTTGAATAGGGACTAGGATTATTAGTTTTGTTAATATATTGTGAATTTTAATGTTGGTTGTTTACACCAAAATAAAGTAGGAATCTAGGATGGTTAGGTTTCTATAATACATGTATTTATGTGTTTGTGTAAGTAGTTAATTTTGTGTATTGGTTTGTGTATTAATCAATTTTTTGTTTTAAATTTGAATGATATTATACCTAGTTTTTTTATCTCTTGCATATGGATGAAATGGACATCTAAAATTTCATTAATTTTTTCTTTAATTATCAGTGGCAAGTTTTAAAGTGTGGTATAAGATGCCAACAGAAAACGGTTTTAAATTAGATGTCGATCCAAAACTGGTGTCATTGCCAGCAACATTTTTACACCGTCCTCATAGTGTATTTTAAAAACCGTTTTTGTGCCCTCAATGGTAAGAGTTTTGTGATAGTGTTGCCTTTACTAGAAAAAACTGTTGCCTAAAGAATAGGCAACGCTTGCTAAAACCACGGTTTCAAAACCGTTACAAAGATATGGAAACGGTTTTTTGACTTTCGCCGACGTTTGTGAGGCGTTGTTGTTGCCTTAAAATGTAGTGAACCTTTAGGGTTTGAGTCGGGCACTCAAGACTATCATTGCAAATGCCCATGTTTTCTGGAAAGAATTTAAGCAATATGGATCCTCCTTCAGACCCAAAAAGGGAGAATGCTAGTAAGAACAATGAAAAACAAGGTTCATCAGGGGGCCCTATTTTATATTTTACGAATTTGGTCCTTATACTTTTTAAGTAAAGCTATTCATGAGGTCCTTTAACTTAATTTAGAATGCTGAATTCGTGAGTATTGTAAACCCCGGGATACTGAGTTCCATTCCTATTGGTAAAAAAATACCGAATTTGTTGTTTATCTTCTTTTTTTCCCCTATTTTTCGTTCTTTAAGTTTACGACAATAGCATTGTTGACCTTTTTTTATAATTTGCATTAAAGGTTGTTAACAAAATACCTATGTGTCTGTTACTTATGTTTATGCAACAATACACACATGTTGAGTAATTATATTAATTTTAATTAAAAGTGAAAAAAGTTGAGAACCCATTTTCATCATCTTCATCCTCCATAGAATTTTTCTAGATTTAAATACGAATTTTACCATAGTCACCCAAATCTGAATTTTTATAAAGACCATAAAAAAACACTGTAGTGTTTGGTATTACTAATGTATATATTTTCAGTAGCTTATCTTGTTTTCCATAGGATACTTAATGTAAAGTTTGAACGTATAGTGGATAGAGTTTCAACATTTAAGATATTGAAATATGTGAATCTAATTATTGCTAGTTGAATCATAAATCAACTACAGTGAACCATTAAACATTTAGCCAATACTAGTTTACCTGTACATCTGCATAGGTGACACTGTATTTGTTATAATTTGCTATTAACGTATAAATATTTTGAAATTTGTAAAATTTAATAAAAGAAAAATTAAATACTCGATAAAAGGCTATATTTCAACTTGCTTAAAAAACTCGTGTTGATGTCAGTACTACTGTGTGCGTTTGTGCGTCAGTCTACACATTGCCTTTTAATATTTCTGTTTGTTAATTTTTTATTCAGTGACAAAATCACCCTTTTAGTTGAGGTTTTGCTAACTTTTCCAGTGGATAAGTGACTCTTTTACCCTTATAAATGGACACGTGGCAAGCTTGTAGAATGACTAAAAATGACATTTTCATAACACTTTATTTTGTTATATTAACATTGAGAAATGACTTTTTTACCCTTATAAATGGACATGTGGAAAGCTTGTAGAATGACTAAAAATGACATTTTCCTAACACTTGATTTTGTTATATTAGCATTGATTAATGACTTTTTTACCCTTATAAATGGACACGTTGCAAGCTTATAGAATGACTAAAAATGATGTTTCCCTAACACTTTATTTTGTTATATTAGTATTGATTGATAAATGACTTTCTTACCCTTATAAATGGACACGTGGAAAGCTTGTAGACTGACTAAAAATGACATTTTCCTAACACTTTATTTTGTTATAAGCATTGATAAATGACTTCTTTACCCTTATAAAGTTGCAAGCTTGCAGAATGACTAAAAATGACAATTTCCTAATACTTTATTTTGTTATATTAGTATTGATTGATAAATGACTTTTTCACCCTTATAAATGGACACATGGCAAACTTATAAAATGACTAAAAATGACATTTGCCTGACACTTTTTTTTGTATTGATAGATGACTTTTTTACCCTTATAAATAGACGGACACATGGCAAACTTGTAGAATGACTAAAAATGACATTTCCCTAACACTTTTTTTTTGGAAAAAGACGGGGGCTAAGCCCCAAACAACAGATCAATCAACTAGAAATACGTCGAGGAATCAAAATTCTCATACAATCAGCGAGCACAAGAGCTTCCACACTAGGTGGACTCTGCTCATAAACAATCAAAATATTGTTTTGAGAATAACTAATATTGGCTAAAGCATCAGCACATCTGTTTGCTTTCCGGTAAATATGGATAATCTTCACTTCCCAAGGCGCCTTCATTAGCTTGCGAATCTCTCGGCAATACCACTTCCCGCAAGCCTCTGAGAATTAGAGCCAAGGATGACGCTAATTGCTGCCGCAGAATCCACTTGAACTAGAACCTGTTTAAAATTTCTAAAATTGCACAGCCTCAATCCTTCCAGAACGCCTGGGAGCTCTGCTTCCAAAACCACTTTATGTTGTTATATTAGTATATAGTATATTAGTATATGACTAAATAAAAATGAAATTTTTCTAACAATTTAGTATTTTGTTACTTAGTATGTTAGTATTGATGATAGATTGATTTTTACTAATTTGATGTCCTCTACAGTTCCAAAATACTTTTTGTTCTATCAACATAGTTGATTTGACATTTAAGACTTGGTTTGGTTTTTTAAGCTGGATAACTCATGGCCCGTAAGTGGCTGGTCTTCGAATAGCCCACACATAACTTCTGGAAATTCAAATTTCGTCACAGCCCTAAAAGGAAACAACGGATAATGCATTAATGGCCGAAAATCATTCGTGAAGAAAACATGTAGTGACCAAAAAATAGTAATACGTGAATTACCTCTCAATTTTATATTATTTATCAGTTTTTGTCTCTCACTACGGTCAGTTATCTTGGCAATTTCGGTGATATAGGGATGTCAGCTCTCGGATTCAAACACGAATGTGACTAGTGGCCGGGGCAGATTCAGGATTAAAAAATTGGGTGCTCCTTCAAGGAACGTAGAAGGCTTGCAGATTCTCATTCTGAATCAAAGTTTTCAAACCTCCAAGACGACCTGACATATTACATGCTTCATGCCTTCATCATACCCTTGACCTCGAATTTTAGACATACACAACATCAATCCAGACAACAAAGTTTCAAGAGCTTTTAAAAGTGTTTTTACACTAGTATCTCCGACATGAACAATACCAACAAATTATATTCATCAAACCAACTTGCACAAAAACTATGATTTTTCCTCGAAATCTTTCTAACAGAATACTTGGTCAAACGTATTTGGTTAAAAAGCTCTTCTTACTTCATCTTGCACATTTGGATGATACTCAAGAATTTGTTTTCTTTTCGTGGGATCCATCTCCAAATATGCCCATTTCTCACTAATATCATCATCTGTGTAAGTTCACGAATTTGAGTATTTGGTGATGGAATGATCTTGTCCAATTGGTGGTGGAATTGATTGGTCATAATTTCACTTATATTATAAACATACCTTTCAGATATCTATTATATAATTGATTGGTGGAATTTGAGTAATCGGGGGTGGAATTGATTGATCACGAATTTGAATGAAAAGCGCTATTTTTTATCAAAAAGGAAGCCACCTTCAATAACAGTGTTCCCCGGATTCGAACCCACCCCTTTGTGTAAAGTTTGGAATGTATTACAACTAAGACAGGATGTTTGGTGTTCCAGGAAACACAAGGAACACCCTTTGAATCCGCCATTGAGTAGTGGTAGTATACGAGCGTGGTGTTTATTTACAATTTCATCTAAGTAAACTAAAAAAACTATTTTTTTTCTTTCTAGTTGTCATTTTAATAGTCAAATTTCTTGTAATGAATATTTATGGAATAATATTCTAAGTAGGAGGTTGTTGGAAATTTCTATTTCAGTAATTACTCGTGGACTCATAATATTGCTATTATTGCTATAATTATTATCATTATATTTTAGCTATTTATAATAATTGAATCAATTATTATAAATAGCTAAAATATAATGAGAATCCTAATGAGTAACTTAAAGAGCAGAGGTTAATGTTGATATACAGGACAATGAGAATCCTAAATCCTAATGGGCTTATAATAAACGAACGATTATAGTTCTCAAGGTACAATTATCTATCCTTATCTCCATTTGTATAGAGACTAAAAGGTCTCATGCATTGAGTACTTATATGGTGATTTGTTTGAGAAAGAACCATAAAAGAATTGTTATCATTTGATATTAATTGCTACATAAGTTATATGGATCTAGATATTTACCCTATTCCCTCCTAATATGATGTACATCCTATGGCTATTGAACAATAGTTCACTTAAATATGTAAGCAGAGTGACAAATATCACTGATAAACTCACATACGCAAAGTGAGGATTCTAAGTTTGAATCCGGATAATCACGGAAAATATCTATACTAATAATCAGTGACTTTACATATATTCAATCAATTGTCTAATTAGGGGAGAGAAAATGCTTTAAAAAAGAAATTGGAACATATTATGACAAAATTGTCATTTCAATTTGTTTTTTCGTATTACAAAGTTGTAATTTCTTCTTCACGGGTATGTGTCTCGTGTCACCCTCATATCATTTCATATCATATAAGCTCATAAAAGCAAGGAGGTGTAACCATGTGAGCCCATTCTACAAATTAGGGCATTGCAGACACGTAGTTTGATTGAGCCTTTGTGGCACATGGAAATGAGTCCTAAGAAATTATAGAAGAAAAAGCATGACACACTATAGAAGGATCTTATAAAAAGAAAAAGATATCATCGGTTCCACATAAGAAGTTATTCTAAAGCTACCAAAGGATGTCTCTATCCAAAACCATTTAAGGAAATTCCATGACATAGAAAAGTCTACACCTAATAACACTCAATCATCTTAATCTAGAAGTCCTTTTGGATTTTAGTTCGTCACACTCTTCTTATATATTTTGCTTAACATCCAAGGGATTAAATATTTACAAGGTATCTTTTTTCAAAAAAAAAAAAAGTATTTACAAGGGACTAATCTTATCCCTTTAATTACAAGGGACTAATATTAGCCCTTTAAAAAGAGGTATGAGGATAGAGACTGACACAACCACCAACAAGGGTGGGCTAGGTGGCATGTCCCGTTGATGAAAATAAGCCAATGACGGTGCAAGTATATATGTGAATGAAAAAGCTTCCGTTTGAGGGGAGTATACTCCCAGATAAATGGATGGATGACTGATAACTCTATTTTATATAGAGTTATATACGCTTTCAAATCTAAATTATTGTAAAGAACTCAGTAAATTTATAACTACAAATAAAGGAAAACAGAAGAAAAACAACATCTTTAATTTAGGAACTCATCATCATTGATTATCATGATTTGTGGCATTTTATGTGTTTGTTCAATTGCTGCAGCAATCATTGCACCTGCAATAGGTCAAGCAACTATAGCACCTGCAATACAGGAAACAGAAGTTCTAAAGAAAGCAGATACATTGCACCTGCAATGATGCTAACAAACATTGCACCTGCAATGTGCCCAGATGACAACGCACCAGCATTGCACCAGCAATCATTGCACCTGCAATGACCACAACATAGAATGCTCCTGCACTATCATGATGACGTCAGCATGCCAAGTTGCAAGTGCAAGTTGTGCAAGTGGATGGTTGCAGCGTCAAGTTCAGACCCCTTGGACAACAAGTTGTAACTTTTTGAGTACACTTGTTCACACATCATTTGACCACTCTTCATAGTTAGTAGGACTTCCAATCTTGCTTTTTGCAGACAATGGAAAAAGGGAACCCTAAAATCAGCTTGGTGACCAAGGCAAAGCACTTTTTGAAGCCTATAAATACATTCCCTCTTCTCCATTCAAAAACACATCATAGAATATCACTAGTTATTATATTCTCTCCATCTCCATAGTTTAGTAGATAGTTTCATTATATTTTTAGAGTTAGAGGTACTCAACAAAGCTTGAAAGAAGGAAAGAAAGTGACAACTTCTTTCTTTTCTTCTCGTGGAGTTCTTGTTGGTGTTTTCCATTGTTGAGAAGTGTTCTCCTCAACATAAGCTAGGTAGAAAATGCAAAGGATCTTCATGTGTGTAATTCCTATCTCATCTTATTTCCTTTGTATTTTCCTTCTTATAAACATGTCTCATTCTGTTTATATGTGCCTATTTATGTTAAGCATGAACTAAACTCTTTATGGTTGGAATACCTTAACTTTGTAATGAAACTTTGATTAGTTATTATGTTATATTGATGTTCTTGCAATTTGGTTCTTGTGCTATAATTCTTTCAAACTTATTTTAAGATTGATCACTTAGAATAAGTAGGGTCATAAATACAGAAATGATTTGTAATTTGAACTCAAGAACTAATATGGATAAGTGTTTTAATAAGAGGAAACTTTGTTAAAACCATGCTAAGACTTAGACATAAGATAGCATAGTCCATAGGGTGAATCTGTAAGGGTTTAAAAGACAAGGGTGAACTTATTTAGGGCTTAGACATAAGACTTATAACAAAACCCTGAAGATAGTTGCAGAAATGCATAAGTCATTTTATTACAGCATTCATTGCAGGTGCAATCATTGCAGGAGCAATGATTGCATGAGCATCATATGTAACATAATGCTTTCAAAGTGAATTTACTTAGGAAAGAGTATTCCAACCATCTCTCTCAATTGAAACACAACATCTTTTACTTGCTTTAATTTACATTCTGGTTGCATACACCATCCTCACATCAACTTTATTTTATTTTTCATTTCCTTTTATCACTAGCATTACTATTATTTTAAACTCTTTAAAATTAATCCTATCCCTGTGGGTACGATCTCTACTTATCAATATATTACTTGTTTTAGACTGTGTATACTTGCACATCCTTTTCACACAATAATGACTCATACTTGAAGGGGAGATTATTGTGTATCAAGTGTGAGTAGAAGTCCCACATTGAGATGGAAGACAAAGACAAATGGTTGCAAGTCATGGAAGAAGAAATTCGGTCCTAGACGGAGAATATGATATGGTAGAATTGCAAACCAAGAAACTTGAATATTGTTGCCAAGGTACCGGTGTAGTGGTGCAACCCAATTAAGTTGAGAAGGGGGAGATTTGTTGGAATTCCCTCCATTAATTGTGGTGCACAAGTCACAATGCATGGGAAAAGGAGGAAGAATATTCCAAGGTCTTGAATTTATTCCTTGGACCTTGAGATATGCAAATTCAACCTTGAAGAATGTATTGAGAGTTTTCTTGACCTCATTGGAATTATGAAAAATTAAATGGGTACATTTCACAAAGTGAGTGAATGCATGATTGGAAGCCATATTCACTCTTATAAATAGTGAGACTTATGAGAAGGTGTGGTATCAGCTTTTGGGTGATCATATGAAGAGTTGAGATCATCACATCCAAGTGAAGAAATTCTAAGAGAGTTAGAAGTTCCTTTGTATTCCTCTATGAGAGAGAGAGAGAGAGAGAGAGAGAGAGAGAGAGAGAGTTCCATAGAGAGACAATTTTGTAAACCATCCGAGAGGGTGAGATTCATAGAGAGATCCTCAAATATTGAGAGAAACACTTTGTAATCCTACTTTTCATAGTGGAGATCTTTTAACTGAACTAGGTCCCGTGGTTTTTCCCGAGAAGGTTTTTCACGTAAAAATTCTAATGTTCTTCTTCTCTACTCTTTTATTTTTACGCTTCCGCATAGTGCCCATTTTGTATTCACGGAGGAGGGAATAGGTACTGCTGTTTCCCAACGAATACTATGGTTGGTCATGGCACATTAGTTTTAAAAGCACCAGAACAAAGAAAAAAAGGGAAATGGAAAACATAGAGATTGCTAACTTTTTATTTGATGGGCTTTTAAGAATATGCCCAAAGAAAGATGTAGGTCCATAGTTTTATTCTTCAAATAATTCTTCATTTGACAATGATACTTGAATTTGGATCTCATATTTGGCGTGGTTATAGTTTATCGAACCAACAATTATAAGATCATGAGTTATGATTGATTGTATACATGCCGATAAAAGGATACCCAAGAAGTTACAAAATTAATTAATTATTTGAGCTCAAAGTGAGTCACTCTTATTGTGTAACTCAAAAAGCTTCACAAATATCTTGTGACGCCTATGGTCACAATGATTATTTGGCTTCGTAATCTCTAAAGGAAGATGATCAAGGATGAGATTTTGCAGAGATCCTTAATTATGGAACAAATATTCCTTGTGTTACATATTTTATGGAACAAATATTCCTTGTGGATCCCAGCCAATTCAAAATTTAAGGTCCTCCTATTAAAAGAATTTCATGAAACACTCGTGGGTGGTCACGCTGGTGTTATCAAGACACTCAAAAGGCTCTCTGCTAATTTTTATTGGCAACATATGCGTAAGGAGATTAAGGATTTTATTGCTCGGTGTTTGGTCTGTCAACAAACGAAGTATTCTACTAGCAAACCAAGTGGCTTACTACAACCCTTGCCCATTCCATCCAATGTTTGGGAGGACATTTCGTTGGATTTTATCACTGGTTTACCCCTTTCTGGAGGATATTCAGTTTTGTTGGTTGTGGTGGACCGCTTCTCCAAATATACTCATTTAGGTGCCTTACCTTCTCACTTCACTGCTTATAAGGTTGCAGAACTGTTTGTCAACACGGTTTGCAAGTTACATGGCATGCCCCGCAGCATAGTGTCTGACCGTGACCCTGTTTTTATCAGCAAATTTTGGTCAGACCTGTTTAAGTTCAGTGGTACTTTATTACGAATGAGTTCTTCTTACCACCCTCAAACGGACGGTCAAACGGAAGTCACTAACCGCACAATTGAGCAGTACTTGCGGGCATTTGTTCATCAGCGCCCAACGCTTTGGCATCGTTTTTTGCCTTAGGCAGAATATCACTACAATACTTCATATCATACTGCTGCAGGTTTGACACCATACCAGGTTGTATATGGTAAGGAACCTCCCACAATTACAACGTATGTCCTTGGTACTTCCAAAGTTGCTGCCATTGACGATCTACTCAATGAGCGTGAAGAAGTGCTTGCCATGTTGCGCAAGAATTTGACAAAGGCCCAAGAGAGAATGAAGACTCTTGCTGATAATCACCGTCGAGATGTATCTTTTGAGGTCAATTCTTATGTTCATGTGAAGTTGCAGCCTTATAGGCAAAGTTCTGTTTCTGGTGTTAAGTATAATAAGCTCCAAAAACGCTACTATGGTCCGTTTCGTGTTTTGGAACGTATTGGCCAAGTAGCATATAAGTTGGAGCTCCCTTCGCATTCAAAGATTCACAATGTGTTTCATTGTTCCCTTTTGAAACCGTACTTAGGGCCTATCCCTCCTGATGCACCCATTCTTCCTAATGACTCAGTTGACAATCACCCTATAGTAACTCCCCTTGCCATTCTCAACTCACGTATTATTTCAGTGAATGGCCAGCAGATGCAGCAAGTTTTAGTGCAATGGAATGGACTGCCACCTGAAGATACCACTTGGGAAAATTGGCAGGATTTGCAAATTAGTTACAACCTTGAGGACAAGGTTGAATTTGATGGGGTGGGTGTTGATATGGACCCCAATGATGCTGCTGTTGATATGGACTCCAATGCTGCTGCTGTTATTAATAATGGGCCTGAGGCACAACCCAATACAGCTACCACAAGGCCTGTCCGAAACAAGAGGCTTCCAGCCAAGTTTAATGATCATCTTCTTTACAAATAATATTCCATTCTATTATTAGCTCTTATTAGCTTTGAATTGCTGTAATATCAATTCATATCTTCTGTTACATTTCGTTTGGTATTCATATTAGCTAAGGCTATATAAAGCTTGTACTGACTCTTATGAAATCATCAAAGAGTAATTATTCAGAAAACTCACTTCCTTTCCTTTATTAATGCTTTAGGAGGATTTGCTCAATCCTTATAAAATTGAGCTGTATCAATATCTTAATAATATTTCAATTATATTTCTTATTTTGCTTATCCAAAAGTAACTATGGAGCAAATATATTAAATTTGGACAAGTATATTAGAACTAGATCCAACTAAGAATCATATGTATGTAAAAACAGAGCAGAATGGTGACGGAGAAAATAAGCAGAAGAAATAGAAAACAGTAGCAGGAAATATAGTAGAGCAAACAATGGTCTCAGAATGAGTTTGATTTGTTAAAAAGAAAGAGATTGGATTGGATAATCCCAGTTGTACACTGTTTGATTTGAAAGTTGTTCACTATACTTGACAAAACTGACAGCAATGGACTAAACAAAAACACAAATTCATGTCTCATAGTACAACTTCTTGATTACCCAAAAAAAAATACTAAAGTATTATCTTTATTTCCTACTCAATAATTTTCTCTCTCTCTCTCCTCTATTCTTTCTCCCTCTCATAGCGAACCATTACACAACTAGAAGGTTGATTAAACTTAAAGTAAGTGTTTCCACTACTTAGGGTAAAATTGAAATGCAGGAAGATCAATGTGAGATATTACTTGATCACTAGAATCTAAGCATGACCTACTACTTGCCACCAAGAGAAAACCAATTTGCACAACATAGGTGTACAGATTAGTATTCAAAATGAATTGACATGTTGAAAGTTAAACCTAGAGACACTTGTGCTGAAATTTGTAATAAGCATTTAAAGCAAACCTATGATAAGGATGTGATGTACTTTTTTTTCCTTCAGCTTAGACAAAATATAAATGAACACTACACATATACTATTTCATAATCACATTCGGGTTCGAACTCAGAATCCAACGTTCTCTTCTCACTCAAATTGTCAATGCAACTAGCAGTTGAGGACCATGATATAGTTTAAATAAGAAAAACACAAGGTGTTCATTCATTTAACATATAAATATAAAAATCCACATATAGTAGCTAGGTTTTCTAGCCAAAATAAAGAACCATAGATTAGATTAGATCATTGTGACTGAACTAATATGTCATCACATAAATTTCATCCTTCCAATTTAAGCATCAATGACATTGACACTAAAGATCTCTACACTCATGCTATCTCTATCTATATTCAACATACCGACAATCTTAGGCTTCCAAGTATGAATAATAGTGAGGAAAATAACAGTAATTTATGTCTAATATTTATACATACATATAATAATAACTCTCACATAGCTTTCACTAGCTAGTTGAGATCTTCTATGCATGTGGGGTTGGTCATAGTAGGCAGCACATTTTTTAGGGAAAGATAAATGCTAGATTTGCTATATAGTCTTATTTCCACCCACCATATATATAATTTCAGTAATCAATTAATCATCATCATATGTACAATTAAGCTAAAGGGCTTATGTAAGTTGAGAATTGACATTTACCAAACAAGATGTCAAATTTAAAAGAACCATATATAACTATTTTTTGTTAAAGGTACTCTTACCTATGCCTTATTGTCTGCTCTTTAATATCTCTTGAGTCTTATATTTTTGCTTGTAAGGGACAAAGAGTTTGGAATTGTAGGTACTCTTCTTTCTTGCTATAGCATTGTTAGAGCTATGAGATATATTGGAAGAAGAGAAAAGGGGTCCCCCACGTATCATACATTACTTTCACATGAAAATGAAAAGAAAGTACAGGAAAAAGGACCTTGCATTTTTCTGTTGAGCATATGAAAATTTTGAAGAGTTTGATTATTTATTTATTTATTTATTTGTAGATTTTAATTTTGTACTGAAATTTAGGCAGAAAAGGAGGATGGAAGAAAGTTTGAAGAAAATAATAATTCAAAAGTTGCATCATGTTGTGTGTGCAATCATTCATGTTTGCATGAAACTCATAAAACTTTTTAAGGAATGTGTATCATGCCATTTTGTTGCAAGATAAAATCAACAGAGATTTTTGTTTGCTGTCATTCAAGGGCCCTGAGTGTCAGGGTTTTTTTTTCACTAAGAAAGAAAATTATATTATAATAGTTGTTAATTCTGGTCACATCCACAAGGCAAAATTGGAAATTAAAAAAGTCACACTCACATACTAATGAACTCTCAGAATCATTCAGAAAATAATAAAATTATAATAATCATAATAAGCATTAACTCTCTTGCCACTCACATTAGGAAAAAAACAATTAATTGAAAGTTTTATCGATGATGTCTAACTACAGCATCATTGTGTTCAGAACTCTACCCACTTTCTACGAAGAGTTGTAGAGAGAACACAATCATTTGCTAGATAGTTAAGCGGAAAAAGTATGATACCCATACACGATACATGCCTCAATTCTCTGAAGCCATATAAACACCTACACTGATATTTTAAAGAAAATCTGCTTTATCAGAATATAGTTAAGTCTCTACTGCTTAGAAGATTATAAGTTTGGCCAATTTCAACTCTGCTTTGGCAATTTTTAGCAGCATCAAATAAATGAAAAGGAAAGAAAATGCCTAACTCTCATATAGTAATAGGTTGCAATGAAGCTTAGAGATGACTAAGAAAGTTAGAGATGACTTGGTCTATAAACTCGACGTTGCAAATACTCAAATGTGATTTAGCGACAGATTTGTACTACTTTCTTCTTTAAATTTCTGTCGCTAATTGTATTTTTATAGTAGTATTGATATGGTTTTTCACGTAATATATTAAAAAAATGCTAGCAACACTCTTTTGATACTCTCTCTTGAATACTCACTCTATAATTGGTTGAAAACATGTGGGTTCCTCCACTTTGAAAATGAGGGTCATTAAGTTAGTGGGATCCACATGAATTTCAACCAATCGGAGAGTAAGTATTGATAGTAAAGTGTTAAAGAGATTGTTGCTAACATTCCTCAAGATACCAATATTATGTTGGTCTACAAATTCCTTAACAATATCTCATATTCAAGTTTTATGAAAAATACGTAATTTAGAGGGAAAACCGTACTAAATATTGTCAGTTAGTTCCTCGATACAAATTAGTCATCGACAAAATTTGTTGATACTTTGCACATATAGATGTTACCCCAATTTTTTTTCCAAAAAGGTATCCTCTAATTAAATATGTATACAAGAAGTAAGATGCATAATTAGGTAGGGCTAATGCTAACTATTTAAAAAGAAGGCCCCAAACAACAATCCACAAAAATTGTTAATTATAGTCACTTAAAAAGTGTTAATTATATCTTAATTAATAGAGAAACCTTGCTGAAACCCACTAAGAGATTTACTATGAATCTTATCATTACTAGGAATAAAAATGGTGAAGAAATGAAAAAGCAAAAGTCACATCCCTTGTACTAATACTATGTTATATATGTTATAATATTCTCACATCAATGATACATGTTTTTGAAAGAAGTGTTGAAGATAAAACCACTGCAGAAAGCGTGTCTATATAATTGAAGCTAGGCATGACGTACAACTATATATAAAAGTAAAAGAGAGTAAATAAAAGTGAAAAATACTTTTAGGACATAGTCTCTGCCTCATCATGCTTGCTTGGTACATTGTTAATTTTAATTACTCTAGTATGGGCAAGTAAAAGTAAAAGAGAGTAAGTAATTAACTACCAATTAACTCTCTTTAATTAAGGTTAAAAAATGATTTAAGATTTCTCGAATCCCCAACTCCTATCCCACGTTGATTTGGATGAGATTTGATTTGCTTGCTATTTAACTTTTTCAAAAGGAGAGCCATGCCAACCATGAACCAACTCTCACTATTACAATATTCATTAATTAATTTAATCAAATATTATATTTATATAGTTCTTAACTTATGTTTATATTTTTTAAAGAGGGAACCAATCAACTTGGCATCCACACAAGAGGGAAAACCAACATATACAGGTGACAAATCCCAATTTGCTCAGTTTCTGGCCTTTTTCCCAAATACATAATAGGAGAAATTGTCCTAAGGAATCAAATCCCTTTTGTATAAGGCTGCTGGCTTTTATAATCTTTTCTTCCTTGGACTACATCTCTATACATGTTTGTCCATAGTTTCTCAAACCATGTACTCATTTGTATGTGACAAACAATATTTTCATATTTTTAATGAAGAAAGAAAGGCATTCTACTAGTGTAGTAAGTGTACATATGACAGTTTCCATGTTAGATTAGTTAATGTATACTATACACTTTTTTACCTTCTTCAACATAAAACATAGGAATATTTTATTAAACTGTATTCTTAAAATATAAAAATAAAGAAAGTTTCTTATGAAGTTTGTGTTGTAGACTGTTTGGTTTCGCATTTAATTTGCTACTCATCGCACGTCAAGTTACGATGTGAACAGTTGCGGACCTTGACAACTTCTATTAAGAACATTTTCCTTGGGAGAGTTATCTCCAAGGACCAGAGTGTTGCTCCCACAGAGATAGATTTTAGACAGAGTCTTGGTGACTAACGAAGTCGTAGATCTGGCTAAGAGAAGAAAATGTAGTTGTTTGCTACTAAAACTAGGCTGGGGTTTATGACTCTCTCAGCTGGTTCTTCTTTGATCACATGCTCTCTAGGTTGGAGTTTGGTAGCAAATAGAGATTGTGGATGGACTCTTGCATATTTTTGGTTCATGTGTCGGTGTTGGTCAACAAGTGTCCAGTAGAGGAACTCCAAATTAATAAAGGGTTGTGTCAACGTGATCCTCTCACTCACTTTTTATTCTTAGTGGTGGCGGAGGGGCTGGCGGGGTTGATGAAGAGCGCTATTTATGGAGATTTTTATACACCTTTCTCCACCCTGCAGTTCATGGATATTAACTATTTTTGCTGGTGAAAATACATATAATCTATAGTACTTCAAGGCTATTGTACATATGGATTTGAACTTGCCTTTGGTCTCGGTTTCAATTTTGCTAAGAGTAATATCTTGGGTATTCATAGTCTGATTAACTTTATGCGGGTCTCGATTAACTTTTTGCATTGGTTCTTTCCCTTTAAAATTCCTTGATATTTCGGTGGGAGCTAATCATTGACAAAGGGAGAACAAGGCTTTCTTTGTGGGCGTATGTTGTCCATCGGTAGAAGCGTAGCCCTCATTAACCCTCACTACGGGTGGCAATGTCAGACATCGTTAGACTTAGATTGATTTTCGACGGTTTGACCACAATAAACTACTTGAAGTGTTGAGCCACCCCAACCATCACTTATTTCGCTATTGATTTATATGTACTTGGTTAAGACAAAATTTTAAAAAACACTAAAATTCCTATAATTGGGAGATTAAAAAAACTATACTACTGTGGTAATGTAACTAGATTGAAAACTAAAGAGAATATTCACCCTAAATTATTTATTTTTCTCTTTCATGCACCATGTTGGTACTTCATATATTATATTTTTAAACGACTTTTAGCTTGAGGTAATGTAACTAAATTGTAACAATATCCAACTAAGTCCCAAATTAACGACGAGTAATTTGAGTCTATAAAATAGTAGTCCTGTATTATACCAAGCTGTGTAGTCGGTGATTCCACCACTCTAAAACTTAGATCTTTGCAAATACAGCTCCCAATACTAACTAATAATGACATGAGAATAAAGAAAAATAAAAAGGGACAGTCAAATTGTTTAAAAAATGGAGACATGTTCATTTAAAAGTGTTACGTTCACACTCTATACTTCCTCTGTTTTGAAAATTCTTTTCCTTTAAGTCTCTATGCACGAATTAGAAAGTAATAAATAATTGGTTGAATTAAATAATAATATAATATTGCAATATTATATTATTCATTACTTAGTGTACTTTTTTATAAAAAGCACTTAGTGCATCCCATTCTTAAGCAAGTTGAAATACATGAAGGAACTACATGATACTCACAAAGACTAATTAAAAATAAGATCACCCTAACAAGAAAGTGAGTAATCTTATTAGCATTCATCATAGTAAACTCAACATGAGAGTTGTTATTAAAATAAGAAAAAAGAATCTTACAAACTTTGATTAAAAAACCAAATTTAGAGATAGCAACATTTTTTTGAATTGAAGGCATCTCTAACCAGCTTAGCGTCCAACTCGAAAGGCCACCAAACTCGATGGTTCTTGCCAATGATGTTGAGCAAGGATGTCCTCATAATCGCATTGGCTATAAGAAGAATAAACATGGCCTTGATCAACTCAAATTTTCACGTTTTTAACCAGGATCAAGCAAATCAGAAACATGGAGGAAATTATTAAAGTCAACAGTTTCCAATGAGTCAGTATTGGTCAATGTTGACATGGCAACTGAAAGTGATGTGGACTAGAGTCACATTGTTGGAGGAATGAAATCAGCAACATTCACTCAAAAGGAATAAAACTTTCCCACATTCTCGAAGATACCTTGGATACTCTCTTTTTCGCTCTTCTCTCTCATTACGGTTATGGAGTAGATTTGCCCTAGATTTGCTTTCCGGATTTTTCCTAGTTTTTGATTCTCTATTGTTGTATTTGGTGTAGTGCATGATGCACCCTTTTTGTTACTTTAAATAATGCTACTGTAATCAGCTCAATCATTGAATAAATCACATTTTCAATCATTTCATCATTTCATATGCTCTATACCTGAGCTTTACCTTTCAGCTCAATTGAGCTTTTAATCATGGAGGACCACAGCCACCAGCTACATCTCCAGCTCAGGATCCGACTAGCCCTTACTATGTTCACCCAGGTGATGGTCCAGGCTCTGATTCAGTGACTCCAGTGTTGAGTGCGATGGGAAGCAACTACCATAGCTGGGCGAGATCGATGAGAAGAGCTCTTGGTGGGAAGAACAAGTATGATTTTGTTGACGGCACGATTGAGGTACCTAAATCTTTTCACCCTAGTTATAAGTCATGGAGTATATGTAATATGCTAGCTCATTCATGGATTAGGAATTCTATAGCTGAATTCATAGGGCATAGTATAGTTTTTCTTGAAAATGCTGCGGATGTTTGGAAATAGCTCAAAGAAAGGTTTTCACAATGGGATTTAATTAGGATATCTGAATTGCAATATGAGATTTATGCTTTAAAACAAGGGTCTCTGAGTGTAACAGAATTTTTTCTCAGAATTAAAGGTGCTATGGGAAGAACTAGAGGCTTATATGCCCGAGCCCACTTGTGGATGTCCAAGGAAATGTGTCTGTGTAACAGGTGTAGAACTAGCCCATAAACACCACAACCTAAGCAAGACAATTAGGTTTCTAATAGGGCTTAATGAAAATTTTGCAATGATTAAGTCTCAGATCTTGTTAATGGATCCCTTGCCAAGTATCAACAGGATTTTTTCGATGGTAATCCAACATGAAAGGCAGTATTCCACCTCTGATGAGACCAATTTAATGAATGTAAATGCTGAAGTGAGGAAACCTAGCCAACGAAGGGGAAGAGGAGGATATTCTCCTAACTAAAAGAACAAGAACTCAGGCAAGGTATGCACATTTTGTGGGAAGACTGGCCACACAGTTGAAGTATGCTACAAGAAGCATGGGTTTCCACCTCATTGGCAGAAAAACATTGCTGCAAACTCTATGACTGCTGCTGAGCAAAAGGGCAAGGAAGAAATCAAAGAGGGCAAGCTTGGAATCTCACAAGAATAGTATGAGAAGCTGTAGAGTCTTATTCAAGAAAGCAAAATTGCTCAGACCACTTCCACTAGCAAGGCAAACATGGTAACAAAATCGGGTATATTTGCATATGCTCACACAGGTATATTTCCATTAGCCTGCTCCTTAACATGCACTCACCTTGGCTCCTGGATTGTTGAATCAGGGGCCACTGATCACATTTGCAGTTCACTTAAACATTTTAAAAACTACATTGCCATAAAATCAGTTAGCATTACACTCCCAAATGGGAATATTGTCATGGCTAAGTATATAGGAACTGTTGAGTTTACACCTTCCTTTTGCATCCACAATGTGCTATGTTCCCTGGTTTCAATATTAATTTGTTGTCAGTCCCAAAATTACTCCTTGCAAATATTAAAGTTGATTTTGACATTGACTCTTCTGGCCCTATATGTCACATACAGGATTTGAAAACCAGGAAGAGGATGGGTTTGGGTATGATGTTTGAGGGTCTTATATACTTGGAGATGGAAGCAAGGAAGGTGAATGAAGTCTCTATTAAAGAAGGAAGTGCAGAAAGATTACCTGAAGCTGCCTTATGACATTTTAGATTAGGTCATTTATCCCCTAGTAGAATGAAATTGATGAGTAGTGAGTTTCCCTTTGTAAAGCCTGATGAAGATTCAGTATGTGATGTATGCCATTATGCTAGGCACAAAAGGCTCCCCTACGACCTAAGTACTAGTAGGGCTACAAACCCTTATGAAATAATACACATTGATATTTGGGGTCCCATTTCTACAATCTTTGTACATGGTCATAGGTATTTTTTAACAACTGTTGATGACTTCAGTAGATATACCTGGGTTACTCTCTTAAAAACAAAGGGAGAAACAAGCACCTATTTAAAAGCCTTTGTTAACATGATTGAAAACCAATATGTACCAAAGTTAAAACAATTAGGACAGACAATGTCCCAGAGTTCCTCATACCAGATTTCTATGCATCAAAAGGCATAGTTCACCAAACCAGTTGTGTAGAGACACCACAACAGAATGGGAGAGTTGAGAGAAAACATCAATATATACTAAATGTAGGTAGAGCCCTCCTCTTTCAATCCAAACTCCCCAAACAATACTGGCCCTATGTTGTCCTTCATGCCACATACATTATCAACCGTGTCCCTAGCCCTCTCCTACAAAACAAATCTCCTTTTTACCTTATCCATGACACACTCCCTGACCTAGAAAACCCGAAAGTATTTGGCTGCCTTTGCTATGCTTCCACTCTCCAATCACATAGGTCCAAACTTGAACCTAGGGGTAGAAAGTGCATCTTTTTAGGATACAAAACAGGTGTGAAAGGGGCAATTTTCTTAGACCTAAACAATAAGGAATTGGTCATATCCAGGAATGTTACCTACCATGAAAAAGTTTTGCCTTATAAGGGAACTCAAGCTATATCACAGTGGAATTATTTCTCACAAAACCACTGTGACAGTAGCCTGCGTGAACCAGCAACAA
Source organism: Astragalus glycyphyllos (assembly GCA_963573325.1). Classification (NCBI taxonomy): domain Eukaryota; kingdom Viridiplantae; phylum Streptophyta; class Magnoliopsida; order Fabales; family Fabaceae; genus Astragalus; species Astragalus glycyphyllos. The sequence goes on along the minus strand of OY754314.1, from coordinate 12,231,073 downwards.
CACAACAGAATGATGATGAAACAGAGCCTGTTATTGAGGTGCCTGCAGAGACACCTACAGAGCATCGAAGATCAACCAGGGAGAAACACCAACTAGCTTATCTCTTTGAGTATATATGCAATCTCTCAACATCCACACCTAAGACCAAAGCTTCTTCCTCAGGTATCCTATATCCTATTCAAAGTTTCCATTCTATGTCTAGTTTATCTTTTGCACAGAAAACTTTTTCCACTTGTTTGAACAATGATGTAGAACCAGAGTCTTATGAAGTAGCTTGTAAAAATGCTTCTTGGGTTGAGGCAATGAATACTGAATTAGAAGCCTTGGAAGAGAATGGAACATGGGAACTAGTTGATTTGCCACACAATGTGAAGCCCATTGGTAGCAAATGGGTCTACAAAATCAAACACAAGGCAGATGGGTCGGTAGAGAGGTACAAAGCCAAACTTGTAGCCAAGGGATACAATCAAGTGGAGGGTCTTGACTTCTTTGATACCTTCAGCCCAGTAGCAAAATTAACAACAATAAGAACTTTGCTTGCTGTTGCTTCCGTGAATAATTGGTTTCTACACCAATTAGATGTCAACAATGCATTCTTGCATGGGGACCTAGATGAGGATGTTTACATGGAGATCCCAAGGGAGTAAAATATGTCAAGAATGCTCAAGTTTGCAAACTCAAAAAGTCTTTGTATGGACTGAAGTAATCAAGTAGAAAATGGTTTGAAAAGCTAACTAAACTTCTCATAGCTGAGGGATATAAACAATCTGTAGCAGATCACTCTCTGTTTACTCTAAGCAAAGGCGAAAGTTTTACTGCACTCCTAGTTTATGTTGATGATGTTATTTTAGCTGGAAATTGTATGACTGAAATTGATAGAATCAAATATGTTCTTGATAATGCCTTCAAAATCAAGGATTTGGGGACTCTAAAATATTTTCTGGGGTTAGAGGTTTCTCAATCTAGGAGTGGAATTTCAATCTGCTAAAGAAAATTACTGCTTAGATCTTCTTAATGAAGCTGGTTGTTTGGGCTCAAAACCAGTCTTGACTCCATTAGACTCCAATGTGAAGCTACATCAAGATTCTGGAGAAGCTTACAAAGATGTGAGTTCTTATAGGAGATTGAGGCTCTTATATCTCACCAACGTACAAGACCAGATATTACCTTTGCTGTCCAGCAACTCATTCAACACATAAATTCTCCAACTGTGACTCATTATAACACTGCCTGCAGAGCTTTGAGGTATTTGAAGGGCAATCCTGGCAGGGGATTGTTATTTCCCAGAGATTCAATTTCTCAAGTAACTGGATTCTCAGATGCTGATTGGGCCAACTGTGTGGACACCAGGAAATCTGTTCCAGGGTATTGTTTCTTTATTAGATCTTCTTTGATTTCTTAGAGGACAAAAAAGCAGCAAACTGTGTCTAGATCTTCATTAGAGGCAGAATACAAAGCCTTCTCCACAGCTACTTGTGAACTCCAATGGCTACTGTATATTCTTGGTGACTTGGGAATCAAATGTGAGAGACCTCCAGTGTTGTTTTGTGACAATCAGAGTGCCATACATATAGCTGTCAACTCTGTTTTCCATGAGAACAAAACATCTTGAGATAGATTGCCATTTTGTAAGAGAGAAACTTCAAAATGGAATGATGAATGCAGATTTTTTTACCAAGGCTCTTTACACCCACAACTTTCACTCCATTCATTTCCAAGCTTGGCATGATAAACATATATCATGGTCAAGCTTGTGGGGAGCTATTAAAGTCAACAGTTCCTAATGAGTCAGCATTGGTCAATGCTGACATGGCAAATGAAAGTGATGTGGACTCTATGAGTCACATTGTTGGAGGAATGAAATCAGCAACATTCACTCAAAAGGAATAAAACTTTCCCACATTCTCGAAGATACCTTGGATACTCTCTTTTTCGCTCTTCTCTCTCATTACGGTTATGGAGTAGATTTGCCCTAGATTTGCTTTCCATATTTTTCCTAGTTTTTGATTCTCTATTGCTGTATTTGGTGTAGTGCATGATGCACCTTTCTGTTACTATAAATAATGCTACTGTAATCAGCTGAATCATTGAATGAATCACACTTTCAATCATTTCATCATTTCATATGCTCTATACCTGAGCTTGACCTTTCAGCTCAATTGAGCTTTTAATCATGGAATTGATCAAGTTTATGAGAAATGATTGAAATGGGTCAAAGCTACGACGATAATGGACTCACGATTTATATTCCAATTTTCTTCAAAAGTATTAATAAGAGACCATCTCCTATCATCCAACGAAACCCCTCATGTAGTACTTGTCCTTATAAAGTCTCGCCACAAGAGAACTAGGATATGACATAAGAAGCCACCCTTACTTTCTCAACAAAACCATGCAAAACACATAGAATTTTCGGAATTCCACATTTCCAGGGTCCTTATCAATAGTTTAAAGTTCTTCAATAATGATATAAAAGGTTACTTTGAATGCAAAAATTAGAAAAGTAATATTGCTTATATATACGTCAAAATCCGAAAGTGAATTTTTCTAAAGTGGTCATTATTTTGAAACTGATACAATATGTTAATTTAGGGGAATAGAGGGAATATGTTTACGGCTAGTGGTCCAATTCAAGTTTGTTGGAACCCATAACATGTAATTGGAAACTGTAAATTTAACCTTTCTTATGTTGGTTAGATATTGATTTTGTTTTTTTAAGAGTAAATCCTCAATTTAGTCCCTAAACTATCACACTCTTTCCTATTTGGTCCCTAAACCATAAAAGCATAATAAATAGTCTCTAAACTATTCTAAATTCTTCAATTTTGTCCATGAATTACTTTCTAAATATGAGAGGTGATGAATAGTTTAGGGGTTGAATTGACGAATTTAGAATAATTTAGGAAGTATTTATTATATTGTATAGTTTAAAGACTAAATAGGAGAGATTGTGACAACATAAGAACCAAAATGGAGATTTACTCATTTTTCTATTTATTAGTGGGCAGAACAGAAACCAATTTTAGAAATTTGATTGACAAAGTTTAACCTTATGTAAAACATTCAAATTACTTAGCATTTTAAATTACTTGATCCAAACACGATATAAGATAATTCCTAGTCTTTTTTTTGATACACACACTTTTTTTTTATACACAAGATAATTCCTAGTAGTAGGAGGGAAAAAAAGTAATTCATAGTATTTTATCTTTTCATAAACTTTGAGTTTCAGTTGTAACATCAATTTCGAAACATAATATGATAGTATTATGTACTAGTATTCAGATTATACAATAAAATTTATTTTGTCTATACAAATTTTCTGTTCCCATAGCCAGTAGAAACAAACAAGAGACTATGTATGCATATAGCAAAGTTAATAATCGCAATGAGATGCCACAGACAATGTATCTTCTTTTCATGTTCCTTCAATTCTCTCTCTTCTTCACCCCTAAGAACCTAGACAATGAACCTAGCGTTAATAATAATCCACACTTCACACAGTGCAAAGACCATATGGGTTGTTTTTAGTTTATGATGGTCTTATTTAATTTAATACTCAATCTGGTTCTAATATTTGGTATTTTTGTCTTGTTATATACAAATTAAGATATCATTAATTTGTGTTAGTTAAGTACTAAAATATCCCCTTTGTAGTTGTCTTGGAAGAATTCAAATCAAAATAAAAGAGTCTTGCGACAATTAATCCATACTTTACAACTTTAAAAGGCTCAATAAATATAAAGAATATATATGAAAAAATTGAGTGAATTTTACGTCGAATTTTTAAAATTACTATTATTTTGGAAGAAGAATAATAGGCCAAAGGTACAAAAAAAATTAGAACCAGAGCGAGTATTAGGAGAAGGGAAAAAAGAAATGAGTAGATGACCCAGCTAGATTTCGGGGCCTTGACCGAAACAACAACAGAAACCCATATATTAAAAAAGATCTTGTGCACTTCTTTCAAGGTGTAATAAAGGACAATGTAATAAGATAAAGAGAAAAACTCCCCATGTAAGAGTTGGCAATGTCAGTTGCAAGCTCAAACTGTTATCATTATCATTTATTCCATCCGTCTTGTATTAAGTATCATTTAAGATTATACGCAGGTATTAAGAAAATGATTATATATGTTAAATTTTATGGTAAAAAAATGTGGTAGGACTAAAACACCCTTACATTTTTCTTGGTTGGTGCAAAGGCACGGTTATTAATATTCTAAAGTAAGGGTATTGTTGGAAAGTAATAATAAATGTTGTATTGGGATTCTAAGGTGACAGATAATTTGAGACAAAGAAAAATGATAAATAAGACACTTAATACGAGACAGATGGAGTATCAAAATTTAAAGTTCAACATTTTTTGAGTTAGTAAAAAGAAATGTTACTAAGGTCACTTCCATCTGGAATTCAAGCAAAAGAAAATTAGTTATGTTATTTAGTTTTGTTAAGCTAATCATAAAAATGAATCTTATATCCTATATTATCCTTCATGAGAGCTTGTTCTTTTGCCCGATTATTAGCATTGAGTATATGATTAATTAATTTTACTATATTAACCTTATCACATTTAAAATAATGCATCATAGCACTAGATTCTTTTTGGTGCAAATAGGGTATTTTATGAGCGCAACTAAACAAATTAATCACTCGAGTCAGATATGATCACAATAAGTATCAAAACTCTCCCTTAAGAGTTTTATCGATGATGCATTCTAAAGACTAGATTCGAACTTGGAACCTCCAGTTTAGTTGAAAGAAATCGTTTTTTGGTTCAAATAATTTCTAACTACCCACGAAGTGTCCCCAACGCTTTTAACAAATGATAAATATTAGTTAATGCTTAAGAGCAAATTCTGCACTCACCAACTCCTGTCTCAGAGTACTATGACATTCCTTCATGTATTACCGATTTGATTATCAATGAAATGCACTGAGTGCTTATTGTCAAAAAAAAAAAACTCCTGTCTCAGAGTAACTTATATTATTGGGTCAATATGATTTAAGTTGGAAGAAACCCGAAACACCTCTCCCAAATCCAATCACTCATAGGTATAACACAAGAACTCCAAAAAGTATTAATAATAATAAGAAGACAAAAAAAAAGAAGTTGCCTACTGAAAAAGTGCAAGTCTAATTTGATCAAGGATATTGAGGGAGAAAGGAAAATGGGGCGGTCAGAGGGTGTGTCGCCGGAGGAAGAGGATCTTCGGATGCGAAGTACCAAAAAGGTTAAAGGAGGAGACCAATCTTTTTCTAGCAACTCCACCTTGCCCACCTCTTATGCTGATGTGGTAGACGAGGGCAACGCTGGAGGATCAAAAACTATGACTTATAAAGAATCTGTGCTTGGCCAGCGAGAGGACGTGCCTTCAGATGATGCCGGTGAGGTTCATGGTGTTGGAGTTGATGGTTTTGGGAACGAGAAGGATAGCGAGGCAGAGCCCAACTATCCGTCTATGAAGTTAACTGTCGTTGAGAAGAAACATGGAGGCTACGATTGTCCTGAGATCGTGATTCCGCCAGCTGAAGAACATAGGTTGTGTCGTCTGTGGAGGAAAGGTTTGATTGTGAAGCTATTGGGTCGCAAAATAGGGTTTCGAGCTCTTGAAAACAGGCTACAACAGATGTGGGTGAGGAAGGGTGCGCTGAACCTGGTGGATCTTGGTAATGACTACTTTCTGGTCTATTTGACACATGAAGAGGATCGAGCAAAGGCTCTTACTAACTGTCCATGGTTGATTTATGATCATTACCTTACTGTTCGGGAATGGGTTCCTAATTTTCGACCGGAGAGGGGGACGATTGACAAGGTTGCTGTATGGGTGAGGCTTAAAGAACTGCCCATTGAGTACTATGATCCCCACTTCCTGCACTTTGTGGGTAATAGGATTGGGAGGACAATCAAAGTAGACCAGAATACCATGAAAATTGAACGAGGTAAGTATGCGAGGCTCTGTGTGGAAGTGGACCTTGATGCTCCTCTGTTGCCAATGTTTGAAGTTAAAGGCCATGTGTACCGAGTGGAGTATGAAGGACTGCATTTCTTATGTAGATCGTGCGGGAAATTTGGCCACTACAAGGAAGGTTGTTCGGTGAAGGATACTGGCGGAGATAGGGGTGTTAATCCTGATCAACAGAGTGCAAATGGGGGAGAAACGGGACCAGTGACTAGTGATGATGGACCATTGACAGTGGTTCAGAAGCCGAAGTGGCAAAAAAAAGCAAAAGAAAACCCCCAGTAATTGCCGCCAGCGGTGGTCGTATTCTCCCGGCGTCGTTAAAGGTCGGTGAGGCAGCGTCGGGAAGTCGTTTTGATATTTTAGGAAGCATACCGCAAAATCGGGAGATAGTTAACAATAATAATGATGGGGCTGCAAAAAATTCGGAGATGCAAAGGAATAATCAGGGGGTAATTATTGCTAATAATTTGGTTGGAGGATCTACCACTAATTTGGCTACATGTGGAAGGAAAAAAGGTGCGAATGAAGTGCAAAATGTGGAAGTTACTGCAGGAAGCAAAAGTCAACCAGTGGACCCACGGGATTCTGAAAAGGCCGCCGCAATTCAAGTACCGAGGTTAAGTCAGCAAGCCACGTCGCAGGGTGTCAATCACGTGGTCTTTCAGCCTCATCTCAGTCCTGCAAGCACGTCGCATGATGAAGTGCATGTGACCACTACTTTACCACGTGACATCGTTGGAAAGCAAGTGGATTTGGGCCGTGGTGGGCCTGTGAACTTCCATTCTACTCGTCCACCTGATAACAATAGCATGGTTGTTACTCACACCCCCCATGAGCCTAATATTACTATTGTTGATACTGGCATGGTGGACGTGGAGGAATTTGTTGATGCTCAAGAGCAAGGCAGCTTATCAGGGGAAGAGTCTGGGATGGAGGTCGTTATGGAGACTCCATTCTCTGCTACTCTGTGATTTATTTTGGTTTTGGCTCCTTGCATATTTTGTGTTTATTAATGAATACACAACAAATTATGCTTTGGAATTGTCGTGGAGCAGCTAGCCCAGACTTGTTTCGAAATTGTAGACAGTATGTTGATATTCATCACCCTGAGATTTTTGTTTTGATGGAAACTCGCTCTAATCCAGCTCGTCTGAAGCGTATCTTCCTTATGTTGGGATTTGATGGTTTCACCTTTACTGAGAATAGAGGTTTTGCCGGCGGTATAGCTGTTGGTTGGAAAACTGCTACTGTGAGTGTTGAAGAAATTGAAAATAATTTCCAGTTCATCCATTTTAAGATCACCATGCAAGAGGGTTGGTCTTGGTTATTCACTCCTACTTATGCTAGCCCTGTTGACGACTTGAGACGTGAGTTATGGGAGACTTTCTACAATATGAGCAGGCATATGACTGGTCAATGGCTTATTGCAGGAGATTTAAATGACACTGTGGATGCTAGTGAGAGGAGAGGTGGTGGCCAAGTTAATACTCGCAAGTGTCAGCTTTTCAAGGACCGTATTCAGAAGTGCAAGTTATTGGATCTTGGGTCGGTTGGACCAAGATTCACGTGGAAGGGCCAAAGGGTTGGTCTCCTTGATAGAGTGTTTGTTCGTTTGGATAAAGCTTTATGTAATGATAGATGGAGAGTGGCTTTTCCCAACGCCTTCGTTAAAGTTTTGCCTCGGGTGGACTTCTCTGATGATCATCCCCTTTTAATAAACCTCCATGGTAATAACAATGATAGGAGGTCGAGACCATTTCGATTTGGAAATGCTTGGTTGACTCATCCTGATTTCAAGAAGGATGTTACAGGTTGGTGGCGAATTGATAGTGATCTAGTTTCTAAGCTAAAGAGAACTGAGAGTGAACTTGTTAATTGGAGGCACTCTACTTTTGGTTGTGTGAAAGAAAAGAAGAGGGTCTTGCTTGCGCGAATTGGTGGCATCCAAAAGAAGTTTCATGCAGGTTTTGCTAATCGTCATTTGTATCATCTAGAGAAGAATTTACAGAGAGAGTTGGATTCTATTTTACGTCAGGAGGAGCTTATGTGGTTCCAACGGTCTAGAACAATTTGGAAGCAGGATGGGGATCGCAATACTAACTATTATCAAATTAAAGCTGCAAACAGGAAGAAGAAGAACCGTATTCATATCCTTCGTAATGATCAAGGGCGATGGCTAGAAAATGAAGATAAAACTAAGTCTCATGTCACGAATTTCTTTAGAGGCGTTTTCACTGAGCCCGATGGGGTTTGTGAGCGTCCCAATTTGCGTTATGGGTTTGCTAAGTTGGCTGGTGATACCGCCAGGAGTTTGGGGTGTCCTATTGAGAATGATGAGGTTGATAAGGCCATTTTCTCCATGAAGGCTTGGAAAGCTCCTGGTCCTGATGGCTTCCAAGCCGATTTCTTTCAGTCTAATTGGCATATGATCGATTGCGAATGATTTCTACAATTTTGCTAATTCTATTTGGCAAAATCCCAGCTCTATTTGCAAGGTTAATGATACTGATATTTGTCTTATCCCCAAGACTAATAAGCCGGAATTCGTTACGCAGTTTAGGCCCATTTCCCTTTGTAATGTTTGTTACAAAGTGATTACCAAAGTAATTGTGAGCAGATTGAAGCCGTTAATTGCTGATATTGTTTCTCCTTTTCAGACAGGTTTTATCCCAACTAGGAGCATTCATGAAAATATTATAGTTGCTCAAGAGCTCCTCCACAGCATGCGAAAGATGCGAGGGAAGAATGGCTTCTTTGTGATTAAGGTGGACCTGGCTAAGGCTTATGATCGTATCCGGTGGAGTTTTATTCATGATGTTCTCACGGACGTTGGCCTGCCCGACAATCTTATTGATATTATTATGCATGCTATTTCTACTGTCAAGACAAATGCGATGTGGAATGGGAGCAGATCAGATTTTTTCTTTCCTCAGCGGGGAATCCGGCAAGGAGACCCCATATCTCCTTACTTGTTTGTTCTTTGTATGGACAGGTTGACTCACTTGATCGCGGAGGAGGTGGATAAGAAGAGATGGCATCCTATTAGAGCTGGGAGGAATGGCCCAGAAATTTCTCATTTAATGTTTGCAGATGATCTCTTATTGTTCGGGAAAGCTACAAAGGCTAATATGGCTTGTGTTATGCGCACTCTTGATACTTTTTGCAACATCTCAGGTCACATGGTTAGTATTGATAAAACCACTATTTTCTTCTCCAAGAATGTTAGTCATTCCACCAGGACTTCTCTTGCTAGGATCTCTGGCTTTAAGGTGTCTGATTCGATGGGGCGTTATTTAGGAGTCCCTCTCCTTGGGAAAACTCCTAGCTAGACAGCAAGATTTTAATTATATTATTGAGAAAGTGAAAGATAAGCTCTCGGGTTGGAAGTCTAATCATCTTTCCTTTGCTGGGCGAGTTACTTTAACAAAGTCAATTATTCAAGCTATTCCTATTTATTCAATGATGACAATGCCTATCCCTAAGCGTTGTCTTCATGAGATTCAATGGCTTCAGCGTCAATTTATTTGGGGCGACTCAGAGGAGAGGAAACGAATGCATTTGATCAAGTGGGACACCTTAACTCTGCCCAAATAGTGTGGTGGTCTAGGTATCAAAGACTTGAGCTTGATGAACAAGGCGTGCATGATGAAGCTAGCTTGGAATTTCAATTTTGACCAAACCAAGCTATGGTGTCAAGTCCTTGCTGGTAAGTATGGTAGAGGGAGTTCTCTTACAGGTGAGTCTCAAGTGAAGGTTACCGATTCCTTTATTTGGAAGACTATATGTGATTGTAATCATTTTGTCAAAATCAACCAAGCGTGGTCGCTGGGAGATGGATCCTCTGTGAGCTTTTGGGAAGATAAATGGCTTGATGGCGCGACGAGGCTTCAAGAGATAGTGCAACACCCGATCCCTTCTACTGCTGCTGCCTAGAAGGTTAATGATGTAGTCGATGATCATAGCAATTGGAGGCTTGATTTGCTTCAAAATTTTCTCCCTGATAGTTGGCTCCTTCTTGTGCGCAAATATCCTCCTCCCTTGGTGACTGATGGTTCCGATGTTCCGTATTGGCCTGGTGATAGTTCTGGGAGATTCTCCGTTGCAAGTTCTTATAATCTGCTGGCTGGTGTTGGTGTGGGCTTATTGGATGATATTTGGAGACATAGTTGGCGGTTGGAGGTCCCGGAGAGAGTGAGATATTTCTCTTGGCAAATTGCTCATGATAGACTTGCTACAAAGGATTATTGTGGGAGATGGACTGATGGGGATTTGAGCTGCCATCATTGTCAAAACTCAGTCGAGACAATTCTCCATGTCTTACGTGAATGTCCCCTAGCCATGCACTTGTGGCTTCCTCTTGTTTCAGCTAGTATTAAACCAGATTTCTACGGGTTGGACATTAATGATTGGGTCCGGTTTAATTTACAAGTGAACTTGCAGATAGATGGTATCCGTTGGAAGAACTACTGGGCTGCTGCTTGTCATTACCTCTGGGTGTTGAGAAACAAGCATGTGCATGAGAGTGGTTTTGTTAGACCTCTTCACCCTTCAAATGATGTTTGTAAGTTTGTATCTTTTTATAAGCAAGGATCTCAGCTTTCTCATGTCGCGACGACACCCGAGAGGAGGCTTCTTCATGTCTCTTGGACCCCCCCCTCAATTTGGATGGGTGGCTATTAATTCTGACGGTGCGGTTAAAACCAGTAGTGGTGTGGCTGCTTGTGGTGGGACACTTCTCACTCATACGGGCAGTTGGTTAAGCGGTTGTTTGTGACAAATGCTTACTTGGCTGAGTTGTGGGGAGCTTATGAGGCTGTTCGGCTTGCTCATTGCCTTGGGATCCCTTGCATAGAGCTCCAGATGGACTCAGTGGTTGTCATCAACTGTCTCAAGAATGACACTGTGGGAGGTATCGCAGGTCGGAATCTCGTGGTGAAGATTAAAAGGCTTTTATCGAGTTTTGTTCACGTCCGGTTTGCTCATATTTTTCGGGAAGCAAATAGAGTAGCTGATGGTCTAGCCAATTTGGGTTGTTCTATGGATGAGGGTCTTGTTGTCTTGCATGATCCACCCCCTAATATTAAGTTGCTGGTAGATGCCGATGATATGGGAGTCTCTACTCCTAGACTAGTTCTTTTGTAATCTCGTTTTGGGCTTTAAGCCCCTATTAATCTAAAAAAAAAAGTATTATTAGAGATAAAACTAGAAAAAGGTAATTCCATCCTTTCTTTTGACCAAACCAAAATATTAAAAACTAGAAAAAGGTAATTGGAAAAAAAGTTAGTCGCAAAATAAGTGTATCTTATTCACATTAAATAAATAAAATGACATTTATTTTGCAACTAATATTTTTGATAAATATAACACTTATAATAAGACAATGGAAGTTCAAATTAAACTATTTCAAAATAGATCAATATATTCCTTCTGTTACTTATTATTTATCGCTTTTGTAGAAAAAAATTGTTTTTATTTACTTATCATTTTCAAAGTCTAATACAACATTTAATATTATTTTGTCAATAATGCCCATAAGTATTTATTGCAGATAGAGAAATACTCATTCCATCCGATATTATATGTCTTTCTAGAAAAAAAAATTTGTCTTATAATACATGACTTTTTAAAATACCAATAAAGCATAAGTTATGTTTTTCTTATTATACCCTCAAACGTAAATGTAGATTTCCACTCAAAACTTTACCAACCACAATTAATGAAAGACATCTTTGGAAAAATGAATTTTTTTTCTTCAAATTCTATACGAATAATTGCATTTCTTAGTTCGTGTGCCACAACCTTAAACAACATCTAATATGAGGCGGATGAAGTAGAATAAATGAGATAATAAATTATTAAGAGTATTATAGGTAAAAGAAAATTAATTACATCAAAAGTAATAAAATTTATTGGTGATATGGATATATTAAAAAGCCAAAAAGCGACAAGTATATAAGAATAAAGTAAGTAATAAATACATATATTTTTTTTCTTACAAGCTTAATTCCTTAACTAATGCCCACTATTGTCATTCTCCTTATAAAAGAGCTTAAACAAATTAAGAAAGCAAAAACAATGATTATTAATTTCTCAAAGTTGAGGAAGAAGAGCTTAAGGGGCAGGTTTTTAATAATCACCAATATTTTAACAATAGCAGTGACGGTGGTTAATCATCAAAAGCTCTCTTTTTTATGTAAGCGTGAGGTATATAAATGGAGCTTGTATTGTCCCCATTTCCCTTTTCTTTTCCATCTCTGAAATAATTTTACCTTACTTCTTCTACTACTACCCTTTTAATTTTTTTCTCTCTAAAAATCCAAACTTTAGATTTCTCTCTCTAAAAAGCTTCCAACTTTAAAAGTTTCTTTCTCTCTCAAGTTTTCTCTATTGTGGAATAGTGAACGGCAGGTTTGTTATCAAGAAAGGGGGGAGTTTTGTTTAGAAGAAAAACCCCAAAAATTGAATAAAGTGTTTTTAGATTTGAGAGAAGAAAAAAAGCTTGAATGGAAGAGAGAGTGCTAAAAGTAGCACAGGATCAGAAATGGGTATCTTTTTCTTCCTACTTTTAATTTAAAGTTAGTATTTTTATTGTTTTTCTCTCTCTTTTGAAGAGGGTTTTTGAGCTGAAAAAACTCTGACTAGGGCTTGAATGAATGAATAGAAAGTAGTGTGTGTGTATTTATTATACTGAAATCAATGTTTGTTTTTTTGCATAATTGACTGTTTTCTATGAACTTCTTCTTTAGACAGTCTTTTATAGTCTTTCTCTCTCTCTATCTTAAGAGGGGTCCTTCTTTATGAAAAATTGGTACTTCAAGTTCTGTGTTTGGCTTTGGAAATGGTAGCTGCTAAACTCGTGTGAGAGAAAGAAACTTTAGTACATCTTTTTGGTACTTGGATTTTGTTTCAACCCTTTGGCTATTTCCTCCCACATCATTAATATCACTCTCTTTTCCCTTCCACTCTTCAAGTTTCTACCTCATTTATTACTCAAGGTTCTTGTTCAACCTTTCAATTTATGCTGTTAAATTCTCTCTGATTTGATTGTAAGTTATTCTATAGAGGACTTAGAACAAGATCTTTTAGTTTGATATGAGTGAGAAAGAAAAATTTGAGGTAGATAGAAGTGGGGATCCTATGAGTTATTCTAGTGGTGTACCTCCTGATTGGAGATTTGGGAGTGGCAATCTTGTAAATTCATCTGTTGGTTTGGTTGCTATGGGGAATTCTTCATGTTCTGCTTCAATGGTTGATTCATTTGGTCCTAACTTTTGGGACCATCATCATCATAACTCTAATTCACAAAACATGGGATTTAGTGACATTAATGTGAACAACAATGGAAGCTCTTCAAACACAACTGCAATGGGTTTTTTACCAAATGGGCAAGGAGTGTTTTCACAGAGTTTATCTCAGTTTCCAACTGATTCTGGTTTCATTGAGAGGGCGGCGAGGTTTTCATGTTTTAGTGGAGGCGGTTTTGGTGATGTTGTTCACTCTTATGGAGTTCCTCAATCTATGAGTTTGTATGCTGGGACAAGTGGAACAATACATGGAACTCGAGATTCTCTCGCAGGCCATGGATTGAAATCGGTAACTGGAGGACAATCTCAAGAAACTGATCTTAATGTAGTTGAAGCTTCAAAAGCTTTGTCTCCAACTATTGAACATCTTGCTACTAAAGGAAGCGATAGCCGTGTCATGTCTCAGGATGAAGGGAAGTCGGCTCCTGTTAGGCCGGTTAATGATTCTGAGAGAGCTGAATCTAGTGATGGTGGACATGGACAGGATGGTTCACCAATGTTGGATGGTACTAGTGGAGAACCTTCAAATAAAGGACTAAACTCGAAGAAAAGGAAAAGAAGTGGACCGGTATGGTTGTTTCTTGTGTTGTTTGCTCGATATTGGTGTATGTGTTATACTATTTGGTCTTAAATGTTTGATTTTTTGTAGGATTCTGATAATGGTAAAGCTACTGGAACTCCAGAAGTTTGCAGCGAAGATGCGAAGGAGAACTCTGAGAGTCAACAGAAGGGAGACCAACAACTGACTTCGGCCAACAAGGCTTCTGGGAAGAATGCTAAACAGGGGTCTCCGGCTTCAGATCCACCTAAGGAGGAATACATACATGTTAGGGCTCGTCGGGGTCAAGCAACAAACAGCCATAGCCTTGCAGAGAGAGTAAGATATCGCGAGAAATAGTTTGTGATGAAAATGAAGATTTTGGATGAAGAGTTTTTACATTAATTTTTCATTGCAGGTTAGGAGGGAAAAGATAAGTGAGAGGATGAAGTTTCTTCAAGAACTTGTTCCTGGATGCAGCAAGGTGGGTTCCATATTTGAAAGCAGAAGATTTTACCTTGTTATATTCCTGTTGTGTTCGGTGTATTACTTTTTTTTTCTTAATGTTAAATTTGTTGATGTTTGAAGGTAACTGGAAAGGCAGTGATGTTGGACGAAATCATCAACTATGTACAGTCACTTCAACGGCAAGTTGAGGTATGGTTACTTTGATAGAATTTCTTATTCCCATGTACAGTCATTCTTCTATGTAATGTATCTGAAATAAACCTCATTTTGAATGTTAATTATGATATCTTATATTACCACTATCATAGTTGTTGGATTTAACAAGATAAACTGTTTTACAAATCATCATTTATATTCAGTTAATGCTTGACATAAGGAGAAGCGAGTAATAGAAAGGCATATAAGGAGAAGCGAGTAATAGAAGCGAGCATTTGGTGTGGCTGAGGTCACAGGGCAGATTTTGCATTGCATCTCATAGTTTTCTTTCTTAATTCTGCATTTATAATTTCACCAATTTCTCACTGTAATCAGAGCTTTGTCTCTGATTTTCTTCTACAACCAATTCCTATCAGTTTCATTACATCGACTCTCACCTACCTTTAAAATTTTGGCAGTTTTTGTCCATGAAACTTGCAACCGTAAATCCACGACTGGATTTTAATATTGAAGGACTTCTTGCTAAAGATGTAAGTTGTTAATCTATATATGCATACCAGATAGAAAAAAAGAGCTTGTGTTCTGCATAAATGCCTGACATTGCTTAAATATATTCTGAAAATTCTGTCAGATTCTTCACCAACGCCCCGGTCCTTCATCTGGACTAGGATTTCCTCTAGAAATGTCAATGAACTTCCCTCCATTACATCCATCTCAACAACCAGGGCTAATTCAGTCAGTTATTCCTAACATGCCAAACTCATCGAATATCCTTCGAAGAGCCATTCATCCGCAGTTAGCGCACTTGAGTGCAGGATTCAAGGAGCCAAATCAGGTATTAATCCATTGAAATTGCAAGCACTTTAATTTCCTTTTGCACATCATTTCTTTCCACATCAGTAAACACTTCAACAATTGTTGCTGCAGCATTTTGACAGTAATTAGAAACCAACATTTATGGATAGATAATATTCACTCTAGATTAGTTCACATTAGGAATGTTGAAAATCCTGCATCTACCTTCTACCTTTTCTTTCATTTGAGTTACATTTGAGTTACCTTCTACCTTTTCTCACATCAGGAACCAATGCAGTTTTTGGTTCACTGAATAACTGATGTATCTGGTCTAAATGTCTAATGAACCAGAAACTGCATTGTCTCTTATGAAGTTGGCCGGAGGTACTAACATTTTAGTCTTCATAAGATTTAGCTAACTAACAATATTTATGTGCATGTTTTGATACAATTTGAAATAGATGCCTGATGTGTGGGAGGATGAGCTTCACAATGTTGTACAGATGAGCTTCGCAACAACCGCTCCGATGAGTAGTCATGATGTGGATGGTATACATTCCCCCAACTAATAAGCCTTCTTTTGTCATTTACACTTGCTCAACGAAATTACCTTGTTGCATGCTCTTGTTTAGGTTCTGCGGCGGCAAGTCAAATGAAAGTTGAACTTTGATGTTAAGTCTGTCTACATGCCATTCATCTTCACTACTACAGTGTGTATTGTGGCTTTCATTCTAGTCAAGTTTTAGATGACTTACCAGACTTGAAGGTCATAATAACCAAAGTTGAAGGTTAGAGAGAGTATTGATGGATGTTCCTTTCTTTTCAAAGCGTGAATATATGTATCATATGTTTAGAAGTGGAAGTCTATTTTTACCAAAATAGGTTTGCTTACTAAATATATATATATATTAAAGAATGTTGTAAAGACAGGATCTCACCGAGTTTGATCAACCAGAAGGAGAAATTCTAAAGCATTTCTTACATGATGTAATGTTTTCTCTAACTGTTAGCTTTGTTACATTCTTTCAGCAAAAAATGTTTGGATTAGGGTGTTATAGTAGTAAGCTTTTGTTCAAAATGGAAGTTTTTGTAATTGTAGCTCATACTTGTTTCTAGAGTCTCTCTATTTGTAGGGTAAAGTTGTTGTGGATCTCATCACTTAAGAAGTGAGTCTCCCAAATTTGGGACAAAGATAATGTTTTAAAGTAGTGTATTATGAAGTAGTGTTATTAAACCCGGACCGGGAATCGTGGTATTGTTGGTTCGAGCAAGTAGTTAGAGCGGGCATGTTGCTGATCTGGTATGTCCCACCACTTTTGCGGTTGAACCAGTTAGACTGGTGGCCCGAACTAGTTCAACTCGGCCGATGTTGCATTTTTTGATATTTTTTAAGTGTGACCGAGTCACGTAGTTCAATCAGAAATACATATCTCCTTTTCCGGTTAAATCTGATAATCTTTGGGCTAAACTAGAAAGTTAAAAATTGACTCCTAAGTTTTACTAATATAACTTTTTATAATTGATAGGTAAAACGGATTAGCTCAAATAGATTAGACTAATTTGTGAGCTTAAGAACATTTCCTGTTGGAGCTTTGGCTGAAGCTCACAAGTTTCAGAATTAACTTTTAATTATGACAAAACTGAAATAAATTGTGAGATATAATTTGCATTCTTGAAAGTTCTCTACTAGGAATCAAGATTTATTAGGATTTATAGTGTGTTAGCAAACAAGTTATTTTGAGATGTAAGAATTAATATAATGAATTCATAAAATTGTTAATTAATATTTGTAAAAAATAATAATATTAATTAATGCATTATATAACCTACTATGTGACAGATGTGAAACAGAGTCTGCAGCAATAGACAGACGACCCGTGATAATCCAAATCCTTGTTTAGATTTAAGGTTACTCTCATTTTTGCTCTAACAAGCTAGATGGAGCACAATCATTTGTGATTTTGAAACACATTGGATCTATCAATTAAGCAACAACTACCTCTGATTGTTGAAAAAATATTTCCAAATTAACAATTAATCAACAAGACAAATGACAGCATTATTTTATTCTCTGGACACGTTACATATCAATGAGATGTTACATCTCTACAAAATGATTAAAGACCAAAGTTTAATTTATGTTGCCATACACAAGGTATGGTGATCTTTGTAGGTAGGGCAACGCAACTCGACGGGTAACATTCCAATTCACCCATAAATTTAGGGGTTTTTAAATTCAAACCAACACAAGGATGAGGTTTTTGATGGTCACTAGGGTTAAACAACCACAAAATAAACAACACAATGTGAAACATTGAGCATATAAGACCTAGACATTTAAACAAACACAACAAAAAATCCAGTGTGTTCATGTTTTGTAAGTAGGTTTTCTCCTATTTGTTATGAAACTTTGTTGGGATTTTAGTTACCCTTTTCATCTTTACTTTTACTTATAGGTTGGCTGGGTTCTTTGAATAGTTATATATGCAACTAATCAATTAACTCTTTGAATTTTGAGAGATGCTAAACAATACGAAATAGTTTTGTACCGGATTTGACGAAGTAGGGAAAACTAACGATGCATGGGTTAATTGGTAAAATAGAAAATAGGTGAAGGGTACAAAGGTAATAACAAAAATGTTGGCTTCGTAACATCTAGCATTTTTGCAAAATATTTACCAAAATAATTATTCTTTAATTTTTTTGGTCTTAGGTCAATTTTTAAGGTAATATAAATAATTAAATATGTTATGTCTGATAAAAAAAATGAACCATCCCATCCAATCCACAAATAACAATTGACTTAGGTTTTTTAAGAAAGTGGACCAATTCAAACTCAGCAAGACTTTGCATGGTTAAATCTTTAGATCAACTAACTTTTTATTTTAAAACCGAACCAAACTCCACGTAAAGACTTTTATGTTTTTATTGTTCTAGAGGTTTTCTACCCCATACTGATGTCTTGGAGAAAGGGCCAAGTGACAAATCCGAAGTACAACTGAGAGGTAAAGAAAGTCTGACTCCAAGTTTTTTGTGGGATCGAATTCAAGTACTAGCCAAATTCACCACTTTAGATGAAACGCGTTTAACCATTTACACCCAAATTTGGGATTGCAATTGCCTTTACATGAAATAATTATTGCGGCAGTCTGGAATAAGGATTGTTACCAAGTACCAACATTTAGGTCCCGTTTGGGGGTGGTTTTGTATTTTCTGTTTTGAAATTTTCAAAAACCAAAACCAGTTTTTGTTTTGAGTTTTAAAATTTTCAAAAACCAAAACCAAATTCAGTTTTTAGTTAATAGATTTTCAAAAATCAAAATCAATTTCAAACATATATATAAAGTGGTGGTTGACGGTGTTCGAAGTGGTGGTTGGTGGTGGTCCAAGTGGTGGTTGGTGGTGGTCGGCGGTGGTCGAAGTCGTGATTGGTGAAGGTCAAAGTGGTGGTTGACAGTGGTGGACGATGGTTATAGATTCATAGTGGTGGTTGGCGATGGTCAGAGTGGTGGCTGACGGTGGTTTAAGTGATGGTTGAAGATGGTCAGAGTGGTGGTTGACGGTGGTCAAAAGTGGTGATTGTGGTGGTGGTCAAGGTGGTGGTTGATTGTGGTCGGCAGTGGTCAAAGTGGTGGTTGGGTCAAAATGGTGGTTGACTGTGGTGGACGATGGTCAGAGTGGGGGTTGATGGTGGTCAAAGTGGTGGCAAACGATGGCGGGAGTGGTGGTCGGTGGTATTCAGAGTGGTGGTTAATAGTGGTCGAAGGTGGTGAGAGTGGTGATTGATAGTGGTAAAAGTGGTGGTTGACGGTGGTCAGAATGGTGATCGATGGTGATTGGCAGTGGTCAGTGGTGGTTGGCGGTGGTTGAAGTGGTGCTGGTCAAAGGGGTGGTTGACAGTGGTCGCAGTGGTGGTAAGTGGTGGTCAAAGTGATGGGTGACAGTGGTCAGAGTGGTGGTTGATGGTGGTTGGTGATGGTCAGAGTGGTAGTTGGTGGTGGTCAGATATATTGATGATTAGAGGTTGATGAAATAAAAACAAACAAAAATTATAAAACCTATTTTTGTGGTTCTGAGTTTTGATGGAAATTTGTTTTGAAATTAAGAAAAAAACCAACTCACTCTCATTTTACACGAACAAGTTTTGGTTTTGAAATTGATTTTCAAAATCAAAAACCAACTCACAACCACCCCGAACGAGCCCTTAGGTTTTTAAGAAAGTCGACCAATTCAAACTCAGCAAGACTTTGCATGGTTAAATCTCTAGATCAAATAACTTTTTATTTTAAAACCGTACCAAACTCCACGTAAAGACTTTTATGTTTTTATTGTTCTAGAGGTTTTCTACCCCATACTCAGTCTTGGTGAAAGGGCCAGTGACAAATTCAAAGTTCAACGAGAGGTAAAGAAAGTTTGACTCCAAGTTTTTTATGGGGTGGAATTCAAGTACCAGCCAAATTCATCACTTTAGATGAAATGAATTTAACCACTTACACCCAAATTTGAGATTGCAAATACCTTTACATGAACTAATTATAATTAATTATTTTGGGAGTCAGCAATAAGGATTGCTACCAAGTACCAACATTTGTTTTGCAGTGAGAAATTCAAACCCAACATGACTTGACGGGTTCTGATGAATGAAGACGATCATAAATGCCTCAAGTTGTTTCTCAATCAAAGCCATTTATTTGCAAATATGGCCAGTCAGTGGTGTTATTACATGCCTTGTTATGGTATGGAATGAGTTTGATTCCTCATGGTATCAGTATTCCCTTTGTAAATTTAATGCAAAGGAGTTTATGTGCATCGAGTAGACTACTGTGGTGTGGTGGGTTCAGGGAAAAGTCCCTAAAGAAAAGGCAATTAATTATTTGTTTGGGTGACTAGAAGTGGCTTACTAAGTATCTTTTGGACAAAATATCATTTGTGGTCCCTTAACTTATTTTCTGTTTTCGCTTACCTCCCTTATGTTTTTCTGGTATCAAATAAGTCTCTTAACTTTAAAAAAACGTTGCACTCTTATCCTATTTAACGTTTTAACGCTAACACCGTTAGCAGACTGATTATGTGGCTGTTATTGGGATGATGTGTCTCTTACACATGCTTATGGGGCATTAATCAATTGCTGAATCATTTTTTAAAATTAATTTTTATTACAAATAAATTGAAATTCATCATCTTCACCATCTTCCATCTTCTTCATAGCTAATGCCCAGATTCGTTTTTTTATTATCTTCAAACAATTGAAGCGTTTTGTTTCGGTGTTGTGCACGGAGATTGCGAAGTGAGAAGCCAAGAGAGGCTTCGGAGCACGATGCGAACCAAAGGCCTTCCGCCGTACACGGTGGATGCCAAAGATTCATCTTCAACTAGTGCGATGGGAGATGGTTGAGCGGCGACAGAAGCGACACTGTTGGAGAAGATGAATCACACTAAAAGCATGGCGCTGCAAATATCTTGTGTAAAAAGATTGTCTATAGAACTTTCCAAGTATCTGCTATTATCTCAATAACTACAATTGCTAAAACCCCAAAGATAGAAAACAACTAAATCGCAAATCTTAATTTTTATTTCATAAGTACAAACGAAAAACCCCAAGAATGCGTAACATAAACGTGTGGGCTAAGGAGAGTCGATATATTGGAGAAAATTATGATTTTTTAGAAAAGAATATATTTCTATCATACCTTTCCTAGTTAATACTAGAATCTCTTAATAATACGATTAAGAGATATATTTCTATCATACCTTTCCTAGAAAACCTACAACGTAAACGTACTGTTATTTTTTACGAATGTAACCTAACGTTATTATTGAAAGATAAATTTGGTAAGTCAAAGAAGAAAATAAGTTGTCATTCTAGGCTAAGGATCACAGGCACAAGTAACAAATTAATTTGTGCACTATGCATAAGACTTGCTATTCTAAGTTTTGTAGGACTTTTACCTATTTATATTTGCAACCCTTAATCTTTTAATTTTTACATATTTGCCAATGTAAATTGGCTTAAATGCACTTTTGATCTCTTTATTTTTATCAATGCACAATTTTGGTCCCAATATTTTGTGTGCGCAATTTTGATTTCTCTATTTTACTAATTTCTAAAATGTGAACCAAATTCAAAATTGGACATCTTGTACCTGTGTAGCTTCTGTTTCGTTTCGACTTCCGTTTTTCAACACAACCAGCAATGTTTAGTTACATGCGTTTTGAGAGAAGAATAAGTGAGAGAGTCAAACAGCAAGGTTCTGAAATTGAAGAAAAACAACCAAAATAGAGAGGGGTTTTGGTAGTTACCTGTGTATTTGTGCTTCTAATCACCATAGGAGCATCTTCGTTGTTAAAATCTGCACAAATCATTCACAGTTTAAAAACCCTAGCAGACACTAAGAAGAAAGAACGAAGAAGATGAAGCTGAGTGTGAGAGAATATTTCAGTGACCAAAAATTAGGGTTATTTTCGTTTATATGAAGTGTTTCTCTTTCAAAGAAAACGAATCTGAAAGTGGAAAACACTCTGACATCTATTTCAGATTCCTTATTCTTCTCACCTATCACCTTCTTTGACATCTATTTTTCTATTATCCCATTGTCGCCGCCGGCGATGGCATCTTCTTGGTGGGGATCCCGTCTGATTGAGATAAGAAGAAGAAGACTGGAACTTAGGAGGTGAAAGGTTGGACTGGATGATAAAAAAGAGAGAAAGAGGGAGCGTATGAGAGAGAAGAGAGACAGACTGAGAGAGAAGAAAAGTGAAAGAGGAGCGTATGAGAGAGAAAGAGGCTGGCCATTCTCTGCTACGCGACTGACACCCTTCTTTTCTGCTCTGCACCTATACTGTCATATCGGGCAGGCTGGAAAAAGTATTTTGTTGGCTCTATACGGGAATGTATACGTAGACGAATGGAATGCTCACATTTGGGCCAATAAACATCCGACGTGTGGTTTTTGGTATGTGATAAGTGAATGACGCTGCGTGTTTTTTTATGGTAAGCATGTTGAAACACATACGAGCGCATATGGCGGAGAGCATGGATGGTTTTTTATGTATTTTTTTATTAGTAGCCTTATAAAAGAAAGGGATATGCAGTGGTTGGAGAGTCACCCAAATTTTATTTCTAATCCAGTCTACATTTGTATTTGAGACCAATCAAAACTAACAAGGTCAGTTCATGTTGCTCAAGTTCTTGTATATCTTTTTATCTATAAGCAAATGCAATTGGTACAAAGCCACTATCCTTCATCTTATTATCTGTAATTCTATCTTATATGTCAATCTATTTGTAGCCACCTCTATTTACTGGATTTTAGAATAATGGAAAAGGTTGAGTTGGGGACTTGGGGTAAATATATGATTTTCTTTTTCAAAAGAATGTTGTGTTATATTTGCTGGTTTAATTTCTGCTAATTTTAGTTTATATACAACTTGATAATTGAACTTAATGGCAAGTTTATAACATCATCAGAGGAAACTTGTTTGCATCATTGGGTGGGCCAAAAATCATTACTCCCTCCGTCCCATATTAGATGTCGTTTAAGGTTGTGAGACAATAATTAAGAAAAGTAGTTAATTTTGTATAGAAAAGAGAGATTGTGAGTTAGTTTACTAAATTGTCCTTCATTAATGACTTTGGAAACATAAAAAGTAGAACTGTAAGAAGAGATATATTAAATAATGAAGGGTATGACTGGAAAGCAAAATTGATGTTGCATTGGTATTCTAAAAAGTCATGTATTATGGGACAAATTTTTTTGGCTAAAAAGACATATAATATGTGACGGAGGGAGTACTTGTCAGTTGTCATCATTCCTACATGGAACCCTTTCAGCTTCTGAACAAACACTTCGTTCCAGCTAGAAACTTCTTCATCGGCACTGTGCACCGTTCGCTCCTTATGCGACATTTTCCAGTCCCGCTGTTGCATCGTTATTTTGCCGTGGTTGTGTCACTCTCAGTAGTCGCTTTGAAGAAAGAAGATCTCTTTCTCTGCTTTTTTTATTTTTAAGTAGGCAATTTCGTCCTGATCCAGCTCCACTACTGCATATTTGATCTCTTTGGGAAGTTCAACCAAAGTTCAATTATTTAACTAACACCAAATACAAAATTGCAATATTACCATCATTAAATTGAATAAATTGGGAGCGCGACAATCAGTGGTTCATCAAAACCAGAAAGCAAGTAGAAACACAGGTCCTTTAGATACTTTTGACAATGAGTCATGACATACAACAATTTGTTACTTGTATTAACATTACTGCAAAATGATCTTTAACGAAATAGTAGTGCCTTTCAACTATTCTTGTAAACCATTGATTTTGATAGAAGTATTGCTCTTGAGCAAAATGGGGTCTTATAGTGGTTCCACACTTCCCCTAAATGGATAAAAGTCTTGCTCTTGTCATGCTAATGTGTCTTGGTCATAGACATTGCAGTAAATGGAATGAACTGAAGAGTATTATGCTAATGTGTCTTAATCATTTTCTCATAGACACCCTGTCCAGGCAGTTTTGGACAATTTGAACAATCTATATACATAACAAATGAAAATCACCTCATTTAATTTTTTGCCACATGTCACACAATGGTCATTTTAACAATAAATATTATACCATTTCAAATATGTTAATTAGATATATTAATTAGATATTAGTTATTGGTTCAAAATGAAAAAAAAGGTTAAATATAAAGTGTAACGTTAGAATATGATTGATGAGAAATAATTTTTTTAAAAAAACGGTTATTTAATATTATAACTCTCTCCAAGTCTATGGATATAAATATCTCAAGTTGGGTGATTGGTTGAGTCACTCTCATCATCATCACTTCATCTTCCCTAAACATCATATTTTCATCACAAAAGCTGCACTTTTTGGAAACTTATTCTTCACCATTTTCGAATTTCATGTTGAAGGAGTAGAATAGGTTTGCATGTGAACTTTGGGTGCTGGGTTGAGTCACTTAGGAGTTTCATTGTTGATATTGTTGCGTTAAAAACACACTTAGAGCAAGTGTACTCTTTCGCAGAAGTAGTATAAAAGATTATTGTATCCACAGGGATTAATTATCAAGTATTAAACTAGTCGAGATTATATATTGTTTAGACAAACCAATAGTTTGATGTGAAGGAAACAAATTAGAAATAAATAAATAACAACAATTAAAATGCGAGACTAAATTAATAGAGAGAGGTCTAGGGTCGCGGTTTCACTTGCAAACTTCGATTCCCCTAAGTCTAATTCTACCTGAATTCCCTTATTTTATTCAATTACCAATCTCTTTACTAAAGCTACTAATCTGTTTGGTCATTCGCGATTAATATTCTTTTTCCTAAATTAACCCTAGTTTGGTCATGCTAGAATTTAAATTTAAGAAAAGCATAAAGTACAAAAAGGTTGAATGATTGGAAGACTAAATTAAAGTTTGGTCATTCATTAATTATAGCCCCAATTATCCTATAGGTCCACCAACTAATTGCAGTACGGTCGCTGATCAACTAATTGATTATAAACATGAAAAGGGTAGTTAATCCTAATTATGTGATAAAAACAATAGGACAATATTAATTGAAATAAAACTAGGAATTCAATGTAGAAATTAAAACATAAAAAGGTCTTTAAACAAGCAAGATTCACCTAATACCCTAGAAGAGGATTTAAGTATCCATAGTGTTCAAGAACAATGAAATAAAATTAAGAGTCATAAATTACAAAGATAAAAATAACCCGGAATAGAAAAATTTCTGATCTTCGGTATTTAGTCTCCTTTTTCTGCTCCAGAGCTCTCTCACGGTGTCAAGAACAGGTACCCAAAGCTTCACTCTCTCCCTCGTGCGTGACTGTTGCCGTCCTTACAGTTGAGTGTATATGCGGCTTGGTTTTTGTTGTCAGTGTACGGCTTCTCGTAATTTTGTGTTAGTGCATGTGGCTCTCCCTCACAAGTGAAGCCCTCCTTTTATATTGGTTCCTTTTCTTTCTCTCCAAGCTAAGGATCAAGTCAAGATTGTTTCCTCTTTTAATTGCAAGATATCTCAATCCCTAAATATGTTGCTTGCTATCCACTCCATGCTTCTTTCTTTGTCTCCGAGTCACATATGCATCAATTTCAATTGAAATCACCAAGAGAATCTTCTTCTTTATATATAT
The DNA here is from genome assembly GCA_963573325.1 of Astragalus glycyphyllos. NCBI lineage: Eukaryota > Viridiplantae > Streptophyta > Magnoliopsida > Fabales > Fabaceae > Astragalus > Astragalus glycyphyllos. The sequence goes on along the minus strand of OY754314.1, from coordinate 12,205,702 downwards.
ATATATATATATATATATAAATTCCTAATAGCTTCAAAAAAAGGACTTTTATATCTCTTTTATATTTTCTTTCTTTCTGCAAAATAAAGAGCAAATTAAGTTAGAGATTTATATAATTAATATATAATTGCTCTAAAATTGACCCAAAAATATCTTTAAAAATGTACTAAATTGGAGTTTATCAACTCCTCCACACTTAACTTTTGCTTGTCCTCAAGCAAATTTTCTGGCTCAATAAAATTTTCCAATAAATAATAGAGATAGCCAAATAAAAGATCCAAAATCAAAAGCACAATGACAGACAATAGAAAATATAGCACATATGAGGTGTCAAAAGGTTGCCCAATTAGAGGCTCATGTCCCTGAAGAATACATTTCCGTGAACAAGGGCACTCGCTCACCATCTCTCTAAGTGTTTAGGGACTAGGGAAATATACGCTCAAGTTTCCACACAATGCCCATTACCATAAGCTTGTAATTTGACCAAATCTCCACTAAATAGTTCACATGCATGCAAAAGATGGGGTTTCATGGGTTGTAATGGGGCCAGGGTGAATTCATGCAGGGTAGGAAATAAGAAGAAAGGGATAATCAAAGGGCTAAAAACAAGAAGCACATAGTAACCTTTGAAACCAAATATGAAGCTCCTATCTATTTTACAATTTTTGTCCAAACTCCAAATTAATTTCACTTTCATTCTTCACTCTTCTTTTTCTATTGAGTCGACTTTTTTGATTTGCTTTTTTTTTCTTGAGTAAACTCTTTTTTTTTGGATTTGCCTTTTGGCTCTTTCATTCTTTTGATGTTGCCTTTGGCTCTTTCATTCGTTTGATTTGCTCTTTGGCTCTTTCATTCTTTTGATTTGCCTTTTCCTCCTTCTTGCATTTTTTTTCGTAGGAGGAAAAGGTAAGTACATGAAAACTCCTATTTTGTTTCCTTTGTATGAAAATATTTTTGTAAGCACATGATTCACTCCATTTTTTCTCTTCATCCTGACAAGATAGATAACTAAAGTATAGGACGAAATTTCAATCTTGACAATATAGACAACTAAAATATAGGACGAAATTGTAATTTTCAATAGTTGCTCCACATTCAATTGCAAATGGTTACCACAAACAAAAAAGGAAAAAATTATATCTGGGTACCAAAGAGAAAACATAACAAATAGGCTCAAAGGGGGCAACTAATGGATCAATTCAACAAACAATTCTGAGGCCAGAAAAATACCTAAATTCCCCAAATCTTTTCACATGATGCAAATCAATTTTCGCCTTGAAATGGTCAAAAGACAAATTCTAGAATGTAGCAAATTGGGAAACACACTCATAGAAAGAAAAGGGGTAAAAATTTATGATTTAGTATGAATCCCCTTATGAAGGCTCAGATCTCACATTTAGAAGCTAGTTCACAAAAAGTACTCAAGAGGGACAAATGCTAATTATCATCTTCCTAAGGACAACCCCATAGTTACAATCAAACACAAGTCTGTCAAGTGAATTAATTATGGGATCCCCTAAAGGCAAAATCTCTATTTTTTTTCAATTTAAGCATAGTTCATGCAAAACAAGCTAGAAAAAATGCTATCAACAGATGTAGTGGGTATGTACATTAATAGAGAACAAGTGACGAAATAACGCTCCTCCCCCACACTAGCATGAACCATGGTCCTCAATGCAAAATGATCAAATAGAAACAAAAGGAAATAAATGAGAGAGAGAGAGTAAGAGAGACTTCCCTGAGAGAGCTTGTAGTTGGAGTTTATTCCTAAAAACAAAACAAAACAAAAGCAAAATAAAATTAATTGAAAATAAAACACAGGTTGCCTCCTATGAAGCGCTTGTTTAACGTCATGAGCCTGACGATAGTTGGTGCTCAATCGGGTGGCTCTCAAAGAGCAAATTTTACATCTAACGCAATGCACCTTTTTAGTTTTCTAACCATGTGATTGACATTATTCTTACGTTTTCCACGTGGTGGGTGAACTTCAAAGGATTGTAAAATTTTTATTTTGTCTCCATCCACCACTATGTTACGATCCTGCAAAATAAAATATTTTTACAAAAGGTCCTGCATCTTCAAATCACTACAAATATTAGTTTTAACCACATCATTAAAAGGAGGAGAAGTAAAAGGAGAGAAATTTTCACTAGAATTTAAAGCTTTAATCAAATCCTCTTCTTTACCACTCATTAGAGTTGCCTTTCCCTTATGGACCTCAATCACAGTGTCACCAATGGTTAAAATAATTTTCCCACAATTTGGGACTTTCTCCTCTTTCTTCAAATCAAGACCCAATGGATCTTTCTCATCCTCCTCACAAATGCTCTCATCAATGAAATTTGTTGTTTCAATTTGATTACCTTCATTAGAAGTCATTATTTTGATTTGACTCCCTTCAGTAGGAGTCTCTTCGTCTTTCATGAAAGCTTCTTCCCCTAGATTATCTTCCATGGAGAACTCTTCATCACTTCTAAGAATATTTTCTCTGTATTGCTCAGATTCTTCATTTGGGGTAGACTTTGTTTGTAAATAAAGAGTTTCTTGAGCCAACTGAGTTGTTACCATATCAATAACCTTTGACAATTGATTCTTCAAACTATCAAGTGTTTCATTTGCCTGCTCCATATTTTTCTTACATCTATCAAATCTTTCATTTGTTTGCTCCATAAATTTGACCAAGACCTCATCAATATCAGATTCTTCCTCTTTTCTATGCACTTGTAGTGACTCATAATTATCCCAGTTGGAGGAATAAGGAGGTGGCTCATAGTCATCCCAATAGTTTGAATAAGGCTCATAATGAGGAGGAGAAAATGGGCGTTGACATTGAGGATGGACATTGAGAAAATGGGCGTTGACAAAAAGGTTGAATGATTGGAAGACTAAACTAAAGTTTGGTCATTCATTAATTATAGCCCCAATTATCCTATAGGTCCACCAACTAATTGCAGTACGGTCGCTGATCAACTAATTGATTATAAACATGAAAAGGGTAGTTAATCCTAATTATGTGATAAAAACAATAGGACAATATTAATTGAAATAAAACTAGGAATTCAACGTAGAAATTAAAACATAAAAAGGTCTTTAAACAAGCAAGATTCACCTAATACCCTAGAAGAGGATTTAAGTATCCATAGTGTTCAAGAATAACGAAATAAAATTAAGAGTCATAAATTACAAAGATAAAAATAACCCGGAATAGGGAAATTTCTGATCTTCGGTATTTAGTCTCCTTTTTCTGCACCAGAGTTCTCTCACGGTGTTAAGAACAGGTACCCAAAGCATCACTCTCTCCCTCGTGCATGACTGTTGCCGTCCTTACTGTTGAGTGAATATGCGGCTTGGTTTTTGTTGTCAGTGTATGGCTTCTCGTAATTTTGTGTATCTCAATCCCTAAATATTAGGATTTAGATCTTTCCTAAATATGTGTTGCTTGCTATCCAATCCATGCTTCTTTCTTTCTCTCCATGTCACATATGCATCATTTTCAATTGAAATCACCAGTAGGATCTTCTTCTTTTTATATATATATATATATATATATATATATATATATATATATATATATAAATTCCTAATAGCTTCAAAAAAAGGACTTTTATACCTCTTTTATATTTTCTTTCTTTCTGCAAAATAAAGAGCAAATTAAGTTAGTGATTTATACAATTAATATATAATTGCTCTAAAATTGACCCAAAAATATATCTAAAAATACACTAAATTGGAGTTTATCAGATATACACGTTAAATAGAAGGTTTTGAAGCTTGAGATCGAGTGTTGATGATTTTGGTTCGAGTTTGGTTGTGACACCCTTTACTCCGAAAGTAATTATAAGTAAAAAGTTACGAAAATGAGTAAATTTGTTTTTTAAAATATAACCAGTAATTCATTTTCTGAAATTGTTTTCGTAAGTAAAGGATGTCGCCAAATTACTCAAATCATATAAGCACGAAAAAAGGATGAAATCGGTGAAATTGATGCTGGAATCGCGCTCAGTGAGTAATTTCGAGTGGGACTGCATGTCAAAAAAAAGCCAATTTTCATTACAACTACCAATCTAAAGACTTATTAGCCCAAAATAACTTTTAAAATAAACTCCACTTTAAATACTTATATTTTCAAAAATAAAATAAATATATAATAAAAACTATATATTACCAACAACATATAAAAATACTTTTAAATGTGATTTCAGCTAATTTAAATAACTCGAAGACACTAAAATAACTTAATCATATCAACACAAAATAATTCATAAAACAAGGTCATACTAAAAGAACCACAACCCACGAAAAATGGGGTGTTACATTGGTAGCTTAAGGAAGAAATGGGTGTGGGAATTATGCATGTAATCGTTGTTGGATTTTGTCATTTAGGTTTTCCATCATATGTAAGTATGTGCAATTATTTTGACATCCATGTATTTTTAATCATTCTATCAAATGAAGTTGTATTACACCCATTTATGTTCATAATGTGAAATATACTTCGGGAAAAAATTGAATAACCTATTACACTTATGTATGTTCATAGTGTAAAATATATTTCGGTGTGCGTGTACCTCCAGTATGATGATATCGCGAAAAAATTTCATCCATTTACCAAAAAATGTTATATTGCACTATGAGAATTTCGCCAACAAAACAAAAAATATCACACATGATTTATATTCTCCCTAAAAGATATTTGATATATAAATTATTATAGTAAAAATTAATTATTATCAAATTTATATATAAACGTTAAGTTGATCAGATATATAAACGTTAGATTTCTACAATACTCCCTCAGCCATTTAGGTGATTATCCACCGTTAATTTGATCATATATATAAACGTTAATCAACTGGCATTGGTTATTTCTCAGCCCATCTTCATGTTAGATTTCTACAAAAAGTTGATTATTCATGGGATAATAGACTTGAAAAATTATCTAAAAAGCGATCATATGAAATAAACGTATGATTTCTAATATTATTTTTTACTAATTGATTATCTAAAATCATACGTTTTAAAAATTTTATAGAAATCACACAATGTGTCTTTTCAATTATATGTGTAACATTAAAAAATTCTAATCTAAATTTTCTACATATTATAGTTGATTATCTAAAATCATAAGTTTTAAAAATATGATTAGATAATTTTATATGTTACAATATGATTATAAAGTATCAATTGTAACATATAAAAAAATTTATTGTTTCAAATTTAATGTATAATCATATTATAAGTATAGTCGAATTTTTAATGTATCTTATTATAATGTATAATTATACTGTAACTGAATAATTAAAAAAAGCGTTACAAATTTTAAAAATACGTTACAAAGTTAAATGTATCAATTGCAACGTTTAAATGTATCAATTTGTGACAAATTTGAGATTTATGATAGGTTTAAAAGTAAGTTACAAAGTATTGACTTATGATAGGTTTAAATATACGTTACAAATTTGTGAATTATGGTAGTTTCAAAAATACGTTACAAATTTATGACTTATTATAGGTTCAAATATATAGGTTACAAATTTTAATGGATCAATTTTAACGGTTAAAATTTAATGTGTCAAATGTTACGTTTTAACATTTAAATTTTAATGTGTAAAATTTTAATGTGAAGTGTAGGGTAATGATTTAAACCTATAATAATACGTTTTGTAACCACTTGTAGGTTGTTAGATAACTGAATTAGTTATCAACAGCTATACTACTTTGTAACAAACTAGCTGTTACCAACAGAAATAACTACCTAGGTTTTATACAATTTAACCGTTGTTGAGTACAACATGTAGACCGAAAATAATACTACAAAGAAGAGTGTTCTGAGTGGTAACCGAAGACCAACAACAATTCTTCTCTCATTTGTTCTTTTCTTCATTGCACCTGTACAAACACCCACAAAGATTAGCGCGAGCCTCAACAGAAAACAAAGATTATTTCTTTCTACAAAAAAAATTAGTGGTTTCACATCACATAATATACAAAGAACAATGTTATACTTTTGTAGCCAAAAACTAAGAACATGTGAAAAAGAAACTTACATAGTAGATGAGTTCTTGATTTTCTTTGTAAGAAATCTAAACACAATTTCACAGAGGAGGACGAAAATCAAGAAAAATTTGAGATACTTATACTAGTCTTAGTTGCTTGATATCCAAACCAAATCCCAAAGATAGAGCTAATAACTAACGGTACACAACTGTAAATTTAAATTTTATGACCAGCTGATTTAATATAATTAGGCAGTAGCTAATTATTATTATGGCTAAATACCACTTTTGATCCTTTATCTTTGAATGAAGGGGCTGACTAGAATCAGATAAGAAATGGAGTATGAGAAAAATGGTTTAAAGACAAAAGTCATGACAATAGAACTGGATAACAATGAGTGCGATTCCATATATTTTTTTATTCATTAATAATTATATTGTCTTTTTTTAAGAAAATTATGCGCCAACATTTATTAATTAATAAGTTGGTTGCTCTGATCTTAGTTTCCGGTTCCAAATATCTCACTTTGGATCATATGTCGATGAACTTAATGGATTTATTTCTTCTGGAGAGGCTGTTAATGTTATTGTTGTTGTGCTGTTTGCGAAGTGTAAATATTTTAATGGTACGTGTTTTTATTGCATATTGTTTTTAGGCCACAATATCCCTAACTTATGTGCATAGTATATGTTTTGGTTAACATTGCTAATGTGTTATGTTAATATACAGGCAAACCATCCCTCCAAAATTCAATAAATGCATCAAAGATTTTGTTTAACCAGCGGGACTGCAGATGCCTTAAGGAAGAAGTTATACACCATTTTATAATATAATTATATATTTATAAATATACATATACATATATATATATATATATATATATATATATATATGTCTGACATAATTATATACTTAATATTATCTGCATACAATTTAATATTTTTTAAATTTATTCATATGTATGAATAGGCTTGCTGAAAATCCCAAATCACCCAACATGCGCTTGAATTAGCTGCAAGAATCACCCAATGTTCAAGTGAATGATGATTTTTTGAACCTCACTCAAATGATTACTATGGATGTGCTGAAGGAGCATAGAGAGGTAGTACATATCATTTAATTAGATGATTCAATAAACATTGGTATTCAATATTCATTCATTATTTTAAAAAAAGAATATATATATATATATATATATAATATGACATTTACACTTGAATATTCTAGGAGGCTGTGTTTGTTATATGTTGCAATATAACCTGTGTTATTGATGAGGAACAATGGTGGTACACTGCATGTCGCTGTAACAAAAAGGTGTATCCAAGTTCAAACATGTATTTTTGTGAAAAGTGCAATTGCCATGTTGTCAATGTTGTTCAGAGGTAACTTTTCGCACAACTAATTCATACAAAATATGTTATTTTTCATATCCTTATTATGAACATTCTATTACCATTCATTGTTTACTTTTCATACAGGTACCGTCTACAATTACGTGTTATTGACAACACTGGATCAGCTAATTTTGTGCTCTTCGATCGAGAGGCAACTGCTCTAACCAACAAAACTTCTGCTGAACTAATCGAATCTATGCACATGGTTAACAATTTATTTCATTTTTTTAATTAGATATTTATTATAATATATTGTGTTATACATTACATATGAGTGCAATATATTTTATATAAATAATTAATGATATCAAATTGTATTATTTCAGGATTCAAATGGATCGAGTTTGCCAAAAGAAATAGTTGGTTTGATTGATCAAACACTATTATTTAAAATTGAATGTACACGTGAGAACGACTCCCGATATGAGAGGTCTTATCGTGTCAAGCGTGTTTCTACTGATGCGAATTTAATTGAGAAGTTCAAGATGAAATATCAACTAGGGGTAATGCAGGAGGGCGTTGCATCAGATGAAGGGTTGGAAGTTTCAACTGCAGTTCCAGATGATCCCCTCCCTATTACAGATGTTGATAAGGAGTAGTTGCATTATTCAGAATAATGGGTTTCATTTGTTTTATATTTCCATTTGGTTTAAATATTCGTTCGGCCCCTGCAAATATACGCACAATCCAAATAGGCCCTTGTAAAAAAAAAACTTTAAAATGACCATTGCAAATATAAATTGTTTACAGTTAAGCCCCTCGGTCAGTTTTCCATCCAAAAAAACTTTAAAATAATAAATGCCACGTGTCATCATCTTATTGGACCATTATGCCACGTGTCACTAAACGCCACATCATCAACCCATGTCACCATGGACACATGGCACTGATAAATATATAATATGTAACTCGACTAAAAAATTTAAAAAAGAAAACAGGAAAAGAAATTGAAACAGCATCTTCATCCTTCCATACTCATCGCCTTCATCCTCTCCCTTCTCATATCTTCATCTTCTACAATTTTCAATTCAACAAAGGAAGATGAAGTTCTGAAGTTTCGAAATCGAAAAAAAAATCCAGATTTGCATTTCCAGATCTTCAACAACAACAACAATTCAATTGAAAACCCCTAATTTCATCTTCAACAACAACATTGAAAAATTGAAAACGAAATTGAAAAATTGGGATTGGAAAATGGAAAACTGAAATTAAAATTAAACCTGATGAAAACGAAATTAAACTCAGATGATGAAAACGAAATTGAACCCAGATGATGAAAGATGGAAGGTGATGAAAACAAAATTGAAATTAAAATTGATTAAAACAAAAGATGGAAGATGATTGAAAGATGATTAAATCTGGTTTCGTTTTAAAATTGAATTTTTTGATTCACAATATTTATAATTTAATTAATTTGTTAATATTTAATTACATGTTTTGCAAATACTAACACATGAGCAGCATCATACATGGAGCATAAAACAAATGTAAATTTATTAAATAAAATCAATTATTTGGGATGTTAATTGGAGATTATACGTTAGTATCTATTATTAAATAAAAAATTACGCGATTATTAGTTAATTGGGGATTATACATTATTATCCAAAGATGATACCTTATTATTAAATAATGCTCACTGAATGAGCTATACATTATTATTAAATTGTTAACTGATGCATTAATAATGAAAACTCATTTAAAATGATGAGTTATTATAATTTTTCAAGTAAACGCCTTTTTTTATTAATTAGCATTAGTTATTTTTAATGTATTTTGGCTGCATGTCTAATTCATGTTTGGGTAAACATCTTTAACTAATTTGATTAAATTATGCTGAATTTATGCATCAGTTTTTTTTGCAATTAATTAGCATTATTTGTATTGTTTTTTAAGTGAAAAATGTTGAACATATGATCATTACATATAAATGAATTTGCTGAACTGATGCAACAAATTCACATCAAAATCAAACTAAATCAAAAGTTATTACAAATAGGCATCCTCATATGAAATCGGTTTTTTTTATTTAAAAAATTATATTAAACGTTTTTATATTAATTAACATTATATTCTAGAGCATGTCTTTTGTCTACATGTCTAACTTTGGGGAATCAATGGTGTATTGCTCAACATAACTTTAGCATCGGTTTTTTTTTTCATACTAATTAGTAATAAATATCATATTTCTGCAAACCCATAGCATCTATATATATACTCATATATGGTGAAGATTTCTTTCATCATCCATTTACATAAACATCAAATATCAACACAGGTTAGTTGATATCATCTTTAAATGGTATTAACTATGCGATTTAACATGTCTTGCCTTATATTTAAGTTATTTATATGTCAAGTCACAAGTTCAATACATTTCGTTGGTCAATAACACATCTCCTATTAGAGTAACTGATATATATATATATATATATATATATATATATATATATATATATATGTGCACACACACACATACATGTATTTCAACTCACTATATATATAAATTTGTTTGTTATCATTTACAGATTTGGCCTACGAGAATGGATAACAAGCATCTGTGGTTTTTCACCACCATTTCTGCCTTCAATGTACATATTTTAATTACTATTAATCAATTTGTGCATTATAGTATCTAACGTTTACACATTTGCACATCAATCATGCATACCACTAATGTTTTGTTGTTTTCAATATGGTTGTTAGTCACAGATAATGCTTCCCAAAGACTTCTACGCTCGCATAGCCCATATGCTACCAAATAATGTATCGGTAAAAGATAGGAATAACAACAAGCATGATGGCCAAATCGGTCGTGTGATTGGGAAGGGAAGCCTTACTTGGAAACTGACACACTTAACATATGTGACTTCTACGACTATGTGGACACTGCAGTTGTTCGTCTTTCCTATGTGGCCTTGGGAAGGTTCAAACTATATGCATCTCATTCATCTGGGTACTTTTCGGACTACGAAGATGATGAAGACATACAACCCGATAACTTCATTGTCCCTGACGTTGCTATGGATGACCTGTTTGCCTATGACCCTCGATTTGATTTGTCCATTATTGTCCCAGATTAGGGAAACAGAAATCAGTGTGATTTCCCTATCACAGAGATTCAAATTCGTGCGCTAATTCCGGGACGAAATATCTGAAACGATGTTGCGATTATGTAAAATCACGAGAAGTCCTCCAAATTGATTAAAATAGAACGCTCAGAGGAGAAAAATATGTGCGATTTCTACGGAAATGAAGATCTCAGGTCGCGATTTGGAGAATCAATCGTGCGATGTTCTTCATCATTCTGCCGGAACTTTCGTTTACGTTTTGGGAGCTTTTTCGTTTTCGCATGCGTTACTGGAGGCAGATACTGGGTAACTATAAGGTGTGGTATTGTTTTTCAATTTTTTTTAATTCTAAAAGATGTGGTTATTATAATTTTACGGATAAACATGTTAATGGTTGTTACATGATGATATTAGTTTATTATTTTTTTAATAATTAAGATAATAAGCATTGTAAAATCAATAAAATAATTTCAATGAAATATAAAAATAATTTAAAAATATTTAACTGAGATAAATTATTAGACCCAAGTTATGATTTATTTGGTTCACAGTTGGAAAAAAAATTAGTTCGATTGCTTAATACATATGTGTTATGGTGGAGTTTACTGTAAGAACCCGCAATGAGTTCACCGTTGGATATGCTTATAAAACTTTAACGGTAAAGTAAAATTCCACCATAGAGTTTTTGCCAAAATATACCCTAATAAAGTCATATTTAATGACAAATAAGAATTTTATACACATCCCGAACTTTTTTTCTTTCAAATCATAATGTCAATGGTGTCAACCTAATTTAATTTTGTTAGTAACGATATTGGTAGTGCCTTCTCTTTGACACCCTTTATATAGTCACGCAATTAAGAAAATTAAAGATATTTTTTCCTGACTAATTCATAATATCTTGAATAATCATTAGATTTTTAAAATTCAAAAAAATATATATTACAACTACCAATATATAATTGTTGTTATTAACCGATAGACACAAGTGACAAATACTAATAACCGCAAAATATGAAACAATATATTGTACTACCGTCAAAATATAAAAACAAAAATGTCAAACATAAATCAATTAAACAAGTCTACACACACATATATGTGTGTGTGTGGATGAGTAACTTAAAAATTTAATAAATTATATTTTTTTAATGACCAATGTAACCCTAAATGTTCCCCGTGCATCGCACGGGCAGATATACTAGTTCTGAACAAATCAGAACAATTTGAAAAACTTTGCACAATTTAGTAGCAATTTTAATGACAACCACACCCAAAGAATGGAAAATGGTAGCAGTTTTGTAACAAATAAAAGCACAAATATGAATGCAGCAACCTGCAAGGGTGGTCGTTCCATGGACTCCGCGTAACGACGACAGTGGTGGTGGCTACAACGACAAATGATGAAAACGAGCAGAGGGGAAAAAATGAGATGCAGAAATCGGAGAGCAGAGGCGAAGGGAACATGGATGGTGCATGTGTAGGGAAGGTGAAGAGCGGTGGGTGACGGTGGGAGAGGGTTGAGGCATGGCAGAGGCGGCAGTGAGAGAGGTTGAAGTAAAGGGGTTTTGCGTAACTGTCTCTTCGTATTCTTACTTTTTAATTATTTTATAAAAAACCTTTAACCAGAATCGTTGAATTTAAGATAGGCCACATGTCACGCAGGTAAGGAAGAAAATGGAAATGTCCGTTTCCTCTCCAAATGGAGAGGATCCGGACCCATAAAATTGGAACCAATTTGAAGCCTCAATTGTTGACCACGAGTTCAAGAAGCTACAAGAAGTTATAGGTGGTGTTGTCATAGTTAAAGTTGCTGGAAGTAGTAAATTAGGATTTGTCTAGCGTGTTTTAGTAGGACAAGTAACAATAGTTTAATATTATGTTAGTAGTAAACTTTGCCTATATAAAGGCACTTGTATGTTAGTATTTCGATCAATGTAAGTGAATTATTAAGTCGAGTGTTAAACTACTTTCACCTTATAATTCAATTGCCTAAGTTGTGTGAGGAATGGCCAAATGCTAACAGTGGGTGAAACAGTGACTACATTGAATTATTTAATTTTTTTAGTTTGAATTAATATTAATGATGGATTTGTGACGGATTTACGATGGCTTTGCAATGGAAAAATCTGTCGGAAACAGTTTGCGACGAGCGTTTTTGCGACGGATTTCACTACTTTTGCGACGGAAATGTTGTGTTACTGGTGCGCAGTGAGCCGGTGACTAATCTATGCCTGGGAACCTGACTGACCACGAGTATATTCGGCTTTGTTGTGTGGTGCTCCCCTTCCTAACTGAGTTTTACCACTCAGATAAACTCTTGTCGGTAAAAAGTACAAATTAAATAGACAAACATAACCAAAATAAATGGAATAACACTTGCACAAATTACCAATTAAATAGTACTAAAAGAATCAAAATTAGGATAATAAGAACAAGAACTGATCCAAGGAGAGAGAGAGACTTTCTAAAAATAAAATATAAGAGTGTGAGTGTCGTGCATTAGAGTGATGCAAAATTAGGAACTTTGGTGCAAAACTAAGGATTTGAGTGCAAAAGTTATTTTTAAGGGTGTGCAAAAACATTATTCCCTAGGGTATCAGTCCTAATTTTATTTTTCAGGGGTTCACTTGAACAGTTGAACCCCTGAACTATATGTAGGTCCGCCACTATGAGTGGTGGCGATAGTGCATCGGCGATATGCGGCTGCCATAGTGAAGCGACGATGTGCAGGCGGCAATTGTGCAGCAGCGATAATGCAGCGGTGATAGTGCGGTGGCTTGCACTCTGTTTCTATCTTCTTTGTTTCTATACTTTCCCTCCTTTCATTCTATTTCCCATCCAATTTCCCACTTTACGTTTTTTCAATCCCATTCCTCCTTCTCTTCTCTATTCAATTTCTAATCCAATTACTTACTTTACATTAGTTTCAATCCCATTCTCCATTCTCTCCTTCATTCTTCTTTCAATCCCCTTCTGTTCGCAGGTTTCATGTTTTTGTTCAATCCCCTTCTGTTCTTTGGTTTAATACATTTTGAGGTTAACCTTTCTTTTCTTTTTGACCAAAGTTTAACCTTTCAACATTTTTTGTCGAGACCAGAGTATCCACCGTCGAATGCAATGATTAATCCTCTCGCTGAATTGGAGGCACATCGAAGGGTGGGACAGCTGCCCAGGGATTTAAAGTTGCTCCATACCCAAGGCAAGCATTGAACCCTCGACACTTGATTAAGGGAGGATGAGTCCCAAACGCTCAACCACTGGGTTAACAATTTATGTTTTTGTTATTTCATTATATTAAACTATTAATCTATTAATATCAACATATTAAAGACTCGCAAAAAAAAACATTTTTTAAATTTAATAATCACGTGACAAGCTAAATTACTTTGGAAAAAAAGTTGCAATGCCACATCATTAAAAAAAGTTTAACCACAGTCAAAGTTAAATAGTAACTTAACTAGAGTAATGAGAGGTTGTTAATATTAAAGAACGATTTATAAAATGCGTAATTTATAAAATGGAAATTTATACAAAACCCATTTTTGCAATTATGGAAATATATGGTAATGACCACCTTCACGAGTTTCCATCGTAAATCTCAACCACATGTTTTTGAGAACACTAAATCAAGGTTGCAACCCTCACTTGTGCATAATGTACAAGTTTGTCACTTTTGCATATGATCCGAACCCGTGTTTCTAATATATCCATTATATATGTTTGCAGGTGGCGGATCATTTGCACAACCGAATAAGTTGTCTAATGTGCACAAGTGGGACCACAACTTGCTATAGGAAGTATAGCCTGTCTTTCTGATATTTACATTTTGTACCTGGAATTTTGTACTTATTTGTTTAGGGACATATTACGTTTAACTCTGGTCACCTATATAACTCTCTCTCTCTCTCTCTCTCTCTCTCTCTCTCTCTCTCTCTCTCTCTCTCTCTCTCTCTCCTCTTCATCCTCTTCAAGGTACTGTTTAGCCTAACTTCCATTGCCCTCTTTTCCTTACTCTCTTTTTCTAATTCCTAATCTTCTACCATATTTCTCTTCAGATTTATCATTGAATGAAGTCACTGTTCTTTAGACTTCTTCCGTTTCTCTTCTTCATGTTTATCATTGAGGAAGGAATTCCCATCCCAAATTCATAACTGGAAGTGAGGTTTTGGGAAGTTTTTTCTGTTTAAGTGTGCGTCACTTGTGGTTCCGTAACAGTGATTTGAGGTTCTGTGAAGCAGGCCATTGTTATTTTACTTGACAGAGTTGGTTATTCATGCCAAATTTTTAAGCAAGATTCAGACACTGATCGTTGACAAAAAAAAGAGATGATAAAATCATTTCTGTAAGGGTGGTTTTTGCAATTAACTAAACTTACTGTAAATACCTGCTTTAAAAGTCACCACTTTAAATCTCACCGCTGATCGTTCTCAAGCTTAGATATCCTTGTCTTCTCGTCCATGCCTTCATCTTCTTGATTTGAAGGTAAGCCCCAATCTTCCTAGTACTTTTCTTAATTTTCATTTTTGTTTTTCTGCAAATCTTCCAAATCTCAAAATTTGGGGACGAGCCGGAGTGTTCTTCCTCTTTTTGTTGAAAAGTTCGCACTATTTCTATCATTCTATCTGTTTGTGCTGAAAGATTCTTGTTTTCTTCTTCCACCGCTTTGAACCCTAACGCTTTGTTCTTCATCACTCTGGCTATTAGTTTTAGATTTCTTAGATCTATAATAGAGAATAAAGTCGATCATGCAGTTAATTTTTCTCAAGACTGTTCAGTGGAAAGGGTGTAGGAGGTGATAGTGAATAGCGAAGAGAAGAGGATAGAGAGAGTTGGAAGTTCAGGTAGCGTGCATTATTCTATATGTAATTGCACTTGTTAGGCTTGTTGTGGGTCTTTTCCAAGCACTAATACTGATAGTGTAACACGGAGAAGATCCATTACATTATTCTATATGTAATTTCTTTATTTTTGTGTTTCTTGCTATGGATAGTTACAACACGGAGAAGATCCATGTAATGTTCTGCTCCATAATCTTGATGGAACATTAGATGCTGATGGTGTTTGGTGCATGGAGTTTTCCTTGCTCAATTTACTGTTGTTTGTTGTCCTTTTATCTACGCTCTTGTAATTATCGTGTAGTTCAATTGCTGAATTTACATGTAAGGAACTCTCAAAACTCATCTTTCCTCTTCATACTTTGAAATGTTAAAAGGTCTGTTTGATTGACAGGATATGATAAATCCATCATATCCTGTGCCAATCCAGTGTTTGGCGAATAAATAGGATTTGATAACTTAATCTTATAATTTATCCTATCTTGTCTCTGTAGTTAAAATTTTATCCTGAATTTGAGCTGGGTTAGATAGTATAAGAAAATAGTTTACTCATTTATCCTCCTAAAATATATTTTTAAATATACAAATATGAAATTTAACAAAAAATAAATATAAATATATTTAAAAACAAGACAAAAAGAAAATTTAATGTTAATTTTAAAAATTAAAAGTATTAGTACTTAATATAAAAAACAATGTATGATTCAATGATATGGGTAATGTTGTCATTTTGTATAATCTAAAAATAAAAAATATTAAAATAAGTGATAAAAGGATAAAATTATTATAAAAGATAAAAATAGAAAATTAATTTAATTTTTTAACAAATGAAATATAGTTATGACAAGAGTATTTTTGTATTTAATATATATATATATATATATTATTACTTATTAGTTTATCTAAATTAATTTATAGTTGAATAACATATGATATCTGTTCCGGACTGGGCCAAACTCTTCGCTGGCTTGGGCCTGGCCCATTTCCGCTTCCCACAATTGTATCCGCACTCCGTATGACCCAATGGTCAGGATCTATTCCACGCATCCAACGGTCCAGGTTCGACACCTCATCTATAAATAGAGGAGGCCTTCCAATCAGAGAGAGGACGACGACGAAGACAATAACAACATTATGCCACACCAGACTCACGATCTGGAGCATTCGAGCACGACGGGCTCGGACTCTTCATCACGCACCTCGGCATCCGCCGAGCGTATATTCTTCATGTCTTTCTGATCTTTCCATTATATTTCATCTCTTTCTCATACTGACTTGGGCGTCGGAGTGTCTTGCAGGTATCCCCCACCCGGCGTGGAAGGTACGTGACCTCAGGCATCCGAGCCTCTGATCCTCGCCAACCAAGCCCAGCACTCGTTCGCAAGAATCTATCTCATTGGAAGCATTCAAGCAATTGAGCCCCGGGTTCGGACCGTATCCAACGTCGGGAGCCTCAACATCGTACTCCGGTACCGAACATTGGCGACCACAGTGGGAGCATCGTCGCTTGCTTCCACCTTTCAAAGTACCATACCCCCTCCAGGCTAAACCGTCTCTCCGAGGTACGCACCGGGCTTTGGACAACTGCAGGGTTTTTCTCTTGTTTGCAGGTTATGCTCGCCTACCAACCACAGCTTGAGCTCGAAGATTCCGCTCGCCTCCCAAGTACGGCTTGAGCTTCTAACCAATCTCGGATCATCTCAAGATTGGATCTTCATCCGATCTTCTCAAGATTTCTTTGCAGGTTTTCATCTAGCCTCGGATCTTTGTCGCAATCTCGGCACCAAGCCAGTAGCCCTCAGCGGCTCCAATAGCTCTCTGATCTCCCAGCTCCGCGCTCCATCAGAGAGTTCGACCTTCCCTCTGGTGTTTGAGCTGACGAGCTCCACCAGAGGCCGAAGGGTTCCCAATTTCGCCCCGTGCGAGCCGACCTCCCTCTGATCTCCGAGCTGACGAGCTCCATCAGAGGCCGAGGTCTTCCCAATTTCGCCTCGTGCGAGCCTGCGGTGCCTCTGATCTTCGAGCTCCGCGCTCCATCAGGGGTTGAAGGGCGGAGGTCCACAGCGATCTCCGTTGGAGGAATCTTTGGAGAGAGGAACCCGCAGCGGCTTTCTCATCTATGAAGGCTATATAACCCGGAGCGGCTCTCTTATGCAGTCTAGCTACGGAGAAGGGGGTCCGCGGCGGCCTTTCCCCATTTAAAGCACGAACATCAACGGATCTCTCTTAAACTGTTGTTTTAAATTGCAGGAGTCCCTCAAGGTCTTTGGGTTTTTATCGGCTACCTCGGACTTCCTCTCATTCACAAAGTTAATGTCGCTTGCGTTTCCTACTCTATTATGGGCGTTCATTCAAGGCATGCATGCGAGACGGCAAAACAATAAACAGAATTAATGAAGTGCAAATAAAGACTGGAGAAAAGGGACGGCACGGCGCCCATTGTATGTTACAACTTAAAATTGGCCCTGGACATGCCCGAGACCAATCAAAAAGAGACTTAAAAAGAAAAAAGATCAACTGGCTCTGTCTTCAGCCTCGACATCTTGCTCAGGGTTGTTTGCAACAGCTCCTTCTTCAACGGCAGGGACGGCAGCAGGATCATAGATCACGACACCCTTGTGAATTATCTTCCCGCCTTCAGCCTTATATTTGGCATCCAGCAGATTGATATTCAAACCAGGCTCCAGGACCACGGCCATGTTGAGGCTGCGCTTGAAGCCGGACATAGCAGCCTTTGCCATATTCTGTGTGAGGTCGGCCTTGTCCGCCTTTAGTTGTTCAACCTTCTGGGATTTCTTCTCCTTTGCGCCCTCAGCTGCTTCCGCCCTCTCCAGAGCCGCCTTCAGATCTTCCTTCAACTTTGGAAGGTCAGCAATTAGCTTCTTCTGCTGGGAGACTTGGGAATTGGCATCCTCGAGTTGCTGCCGGACTTCCTTCAACTTCTCGAGCTCCTCCTTCAAACTCCGGTTCTCCTCGGAATAGGCTACCAAGTTATGATCTCGATAAGTATTTAACTCGCGACATATTTGAATATATTTGCCTTGTAAAGATCTATTTTCAGCGTCAAGGGCGAAGATTTTACCTCGGAAGCGATCAGTCATCTTTCCCGCCGCCAGCTCTCGCAGCTCCTTGATGACCCCAGCTCCAGTTTGGCCAACCCTGATACAGGCTTCGAAGTCGGCAAGGGAGGGGTGCCCTGTCCCCTTGTCCGTACTCTGCTGCGTTGACCTTTGTTTTTTAGCAAGTTCATTCAAGGCAGTCTCCGTGTTGCTCCTCTTCCAGTCGACCGCCGAATCTTGCTGCGGCATCGGGGATCGGACCGCAGGAGAATCCCGTTGAGAGTTATGTTGAATTTGTTTTTGCTTTTAGGAAGCGGGCCCCCTAGAGTGGGACTTGACCGCATGCTTATCTGATGGGCCGGTCCTGGTGGCCGACCCAGAAGGCTTGTTTGCTACCTTCTGTTCAGGTGTATTTTTATCTATCGTGACCGTGGTGTCAACCCCGGCCACCTCGAAGACGGCATCCAAGTCCAGCTCGTCCATTTTGCCTACAACAACAAAAAGATGAGTCAGCAACGATGACGTGCCAAAGTCGGCACAACGCAAACAAGCAAGAAAGGATCAAAACAGATTACAAGTGGCAAAATATTGATTCAATTTGGCTTTGGACTCGGCCACGACATCTATCATTGAGCCGCAATGAAATCAAAGGCCGGCCTTGACCGTTATCTTTCCCCACTTATTAAACAACTCATATGATTTCCTGTCTTCTCCTTTCAGCTTTTCAGGATTCGTCATGTAGCTTTGGATGCCAATCTCCACTCCGTCTCGGATATAATGCTTCTGATCCCAAAATAGCGGGAAGTGCGCCCTTTTCAGCTTTTGGTTCTCAAAATCAGCAACGGCAAGCTTTGCGGCACTACTCGTAGCTCGGATAAAGAAGAAATTCGGCTTAAAGTCCCGGTTCGAGTCATTAACCGCGAAGAAGTAAGATCGTCTTGCATTACACCTCAGTCCGACATGCCCGTGCCTCCTGCCCTCAGATCCGGCCTCCGGAGAACGGAGCACGTTGAAGAAGTAGAAGAAAACCTCCGCAGTTGGTACCTCCCCGAGGCGCTTCTCGAAGCCTCGGAGAAAGCCCCAGCCGTTTGGCGTTAGTTGCGAAGGGGCCACATGCAAAAACTCCAGCACACTCTTTTGGAACTCGGTTAATGGGATCCGGATTCCCATGGTCTCCATTACAACTCCATAAAGGAAGAAGCTGACTGCATCGTCCTCCATGCACATCGGATATTTATCAGCATCCATAAATTGCCACTTCTACTCAGCAGGACCAGTGATGAATTTCTCGTAGTAAGAAAGAGGTTTGTCCGGCCTCAACCTCGCGGCAGTATTGCATATCCTCGTTGCCACCCTGGGGTACTGATCTTCAACCAGGACTTCGGCATCCTCCGCCTCGGCCTCAACTTCCAGTTCAGCTTCAAGTTCCTCCGCCCAAGAGACGACCTCGGCATCATCCATTTCCGGGTTCTCCTCAACGGTGCACTCCGAGGTCTGCAGAACCGGCTCCCTGGCCGAAGCGCCCGACGCTGCTGGAGAAGGAGCGTGGGTCGAAGACATTAGAGAAGGGGCCCCCTTAGGTGTAACACCCCAATTCTACCCAATAATACTATAAATCAGAGTGCGGAATTTTCAACATAAATATTGGAGTGCTACACTTACTTCCCAACACAAACAATATAATTCATTCATGGTAAATTCAATTTGAAGCAATCTTAACAAACCTTGTCCATTCGACAACTCAAAATCAACAATTTGCTTAATAGAAATAACTTCGAGTTCAACAAATATTGCAACCTAAATGATAAAGGAAAAAAAAACAGCGTTCAATCCCCTGAGTGTTACGTATCAGAGTGACGACACCGACTCAACTAAGGAAGGATCACCGCCTTCATTCGCGACTACCTGCACGTTACCACATAGGGGTAACATTCAAACAGAAGGGGTGAGATATCGAACTATATAAGAGCATGTATGAAGAACAATATGATAGGTCAGGTACTATAGAATTACACATATCATCAATAAAATCCTCAATAGAGTCATCAATAGAATCATCGAAGTGCAATGCGGAATGCGACTCAACTGTGCATATGCATGTGGTACCATTGGAGCAAAACTCCCATTGTAAAAATCGTCGTTGCCAGTAAATAGTGGCTCACAGGGCATAGCCCTCATCGTTCACTTTGTAAAGCAAATGCAAAGGTATGCGACACAATGTGAATGTACAAGTAACGCTAATCACAGTCACGCAATCGCACGACAACAACACCAAAACGTCATGGCGGCCACAGGCCTACAATTTACTATCTTTGCCAATAAATAGAGGCAAATCAACTTTTACAACTTCACCTGCAATTTACCACATTTTCGAGAAGGTATTCAACGCAACAATTAACCACAACAGCAACTGTGGCAACAATATTGACAAAGCAGCAACATCAACAGCGCAAAACAGCAAGAATAGCAACAACACAGTGTCATACCCTAATTTTGTCCGCCTAGTTTCAAAACCCTAATTTTCAGCAAAAATAAATAATTTTGTGAGTGATGCATTATTTGAGAAAGGGTTTAGGGTATTTACCCAAGCATTCTAAGGTTTTCAAAATCATTTTTGAGAAATTAAGGAATTTTGGGGCATTTAAAAGGGGCATTGTTTGGTCAATTTCAATTTAATAAATTTTTGCTAGTTGAAAATCCAATTAATTAATTTTTTGGGAATTTATTTAATGAAATTGTATTATTTTGAACAAAAAAAAAAAAAATAAAGAAAATCATCTTTCAAATTGTGCGCATATTTTATATGTGTAGTAAAAAAATCAAGTTCAAATTAATTCAAGAAAGCATTTCAAAAAAATAGTACAAGGAATATTCCCAAAAATTACATGATAAGATTTTTGTTGGCAATTTTGGTCATCTCTCATATTCAAAAATGGCATATTCTTCAAGATACCTTGTATATGGCTCAAAATGGTTAGATTTATGTACAATTATCTTGAAAAGAATAATCAAAATGGAGAGGATAATTGGAAGTTTCATGGATAGTACAATAGTACAATTGCCAACTTGCAAAACTTGGGCACCACTCTCCCAATGTGGTCGAATCCCCCCCTTCATTTCCCTCTCATTTTGCATTTTTTTTTTGCCCCTCATCAAAGTGTGTTTCAATCCTCACCCTTGATTCAAAATTAAAATGCAATCCTAGAATGAGATGAGGTACACAATGACCTAAATGCCCTTAAACCTAATTGCACATTATATATACCCTCATATCCTCACCTCTCACAAGGTTTTGGCTCACAATTCACACTCAAAAACCTAGCCTCTCCTCTTCTCCCTTCTTGGCCGAATACACCTCCTCATTCCCTCACCTCATTTCTTCACTTTTTCACTTCAAATCAACATTCTAGTCCTAAATCCTTCATCATCCTTGCATTCTCTTCAAAGATCCATCTTCAAATCTCAAGAATCAAGCTCAAGATTGAAGATTAGAGGGTTGATTCAAGTGGTTTAGTGTTCATTCACCTTATTTCTTTTGCTATTCTAGCTTGGAGTTGAGGTATACTCTCAATCTTAACGTCATCAAAATTTTAGCATAAAAAATGTAGATCATCAATCTATTTTTGCATATCAAGCATTTCTTTGCATTTTAGTGCTCTATTTTTTTGTTGAAATGTTGATATAATTGTTGTTGTTGTTGAATGAGAGATGTGTTTCAAGCATTTTGACAAACACTTTGGGAGGTTTGGATGCTTGAAATGCATCTCTCTCTTGGAATAAATTGTGTGTTTGTGCTATTTTCATTTTGTGCTTGCATTTTCATGAATAAAATTGTGATTTGGGATTATGTTTCATTTCGCATATTGTAGAAAAATTAGGGTTTGTGTGATTTTAGTGCATTCCTTTGCTTAATCATGTGAATCCTTGCCAAAAAGCTTGATCTATGTCATTTGCTTGCATGATTTTGTTGCTTTCAAAGAATAAAATGAGGTTTTAGCTCTATGTTGGTGTCGCAAATCATGATTAGAATTAGGGTTTGTTAATTCTCTTGTGAAATGGGTTTGCAATTGTGATCAAAAACGTTTTCTCAAGTTATTTTGATGTTAATTGATTGTATCTTGCTTGCAAATTGTTATATGTTGCTGATTGGCAAGAGGACTCACACTTGTGCCTTAGGCACTTCACTTTAAGTGATGAGGATTGCCTAAGATGATTCAATTTTCTTTGTGCAATTCTTGCTTGAAAATGCAAATGCTAGTTTTCTAACTTGATTAATCAATTTTGGTTACAAAAATGACTTGTTAATGCCCTCTTTTGGTCACTTTTGGTCTTGCAAATGTGATGTTCTTTCTAGGTCAATGTTATGCTTTAATGTTGATGATTTGGTAAAAGGACTAGACACTTATGCCTTTGTGCATTGTCTCAAATGTCAAGGATTACCAAAAAGGATTCAACCTTGTGTTTTTATCTTGTGTTGATGCCTATTTGAATTAAACTTTTGCATTATCTATTTGTGTGCCTATACTTGCAATCTATTTGGTTAATGTTGATCTTGCATGTTCATGGCCATTAAATGTTAGATGACTAAGTGTCATTCTTGTGCTAAAATGTTGTAATGGGTAATGTTTATGCTTATGCTTACATTGTTGATTGCTTTGCTTGCAATTTGTTAAATGTTGCACTTTGGTTCTTGACTTGGAAATTGATTGAATGTTCTACTTTCTTTTCCTTTTGGATGCCACGCCATCCCAACAAACCTTTTGTGACCAATGTCACCCTCAAACTCCCTTCTCCTTTCTTCAAATCAATCATTTTCTAAAGCTTTTTCCAAACTCAATCTTTTCTCAAATTGTTTTCATAAGACAATCAAATTCTTTCTAAGATCAACAATAAACCTTTTTGAAAACTCATAAGGAGGCAAGTCGGACGTACGGCCGGTGTTGTCTAGCGTCCTAAGATCGGAGCTGTACAGCTCAAACATCTTGGGATACTTACGAGAATCAAAACAAGTAATTAACAACTTGAACCCTATTTCAAAAAATGAGTAAGGAATCGAGTCGGATGTACATCCGGTATTGGTTAGCGTTTTAGGGTTAGCGAGCTGTACAGTTCGTGCGAGCCTAAGATACTTGCTCAAATAAAAGCAACCAACCTCACAACAAAGCTTTTTCTTCCTTAATCAAAAAAACATTTTCAATAAGTAGGGGGCACGTCGTCTGTACATGCGGGGTTGTCTTTGTTCTAGGTCTAGTGGACTGTACAGTCTAGGACCGAAAACCCCTACAATAAAAAACACCAACACAAAGTTTCTCGACTAAAGAGAACTACGTAAGCTTTGAATTGTCCATCGCACCGGGAGATACGTAGGAGCGGGTCACATCCCGTCAAGCACACTTTTAAAAAATAATAAAAAGATTCTTCTTTTCCCCCGTTTTCAAAAACACTTTTCTCAAATAAAAAAAAGAAGTAGAACGAATTGTTTCAAATCAACTCTGTCAAAACCGCACATCAAGTTAAAGGTTCCCTTTCGGTAGAAAGGAGGTGTGGGATGCTAATACCTTCCCCACACCTAACCGACCCCCGAACCCACATCTCTAGTTCTCAAAGGACCACCCCGCCTTAAAAAGGACCCTTTTTCAATGTTTTGGTCCCTAAATAAAAAATGTTGATGGCGGCTTCACAAATTTTCACGTTGTACGATGAAAGGTCCAATCCGGATTTTTCGGGGTGCAACACACAGCAGCAAAACGTAACAGCAATGACAACAATAACAGCAAAACCGCAACAGCTTTAACAGCAAAACATCAACAGCATTAACAGCAAAACAGCAACAACATTATCAGCAAAACAGCAACAGCATTAACAGCAAAACAGCAACAGCATTACATCAAAACAGTAACAGCATTAACGTACCATCAATTCAATTACGAAAATTATTTATAATTCTTACTAACGAGTTATCTATATTCCTATCATTTTTTTTTGATTATAATAGTGAAAACCTTAATCCAACAAAATTACAATTCGATTTAATTAGAACTAACGACATAGGAATTCAAGCACACATGGTCAATTCATCAAACATTTCTCATACGATATATATATATATATATATATATATATATATATATATATATATATATATATATATATATATATAACTATGCAACATACACAGAGGCAATCTATAATAAACCCCAAACCCCGCATATGATCCCTCATATACGCTATTATAGAATTCGAACCCACCCTTACCTCAACTATGGTGGCGCAAACTCCCTCCTAGCCTCGTTCCTCGATTCTCCGAATACGGCGACTCCCCTGCGATAGTAACGACGCGTGACGATCACGAACGTAGAGAATTGCAATGAAAATCAACCCTCCCAATCCAAT
The DNA here is from genome assembly GCA_963573325.1 of Astragalus glycyphyllos. Classification (NCBI taxonomy): domain Eukaryota; kingdom Viridiplantae; phylum Streptophyta; class Magnoliopsida; order Fabales; family Fabaceae; genus Astragalus; species Astragalus glycyphyllos. The sequence continues at coordinate 12,180,950 of OY754314.1, read as the reverse complement.
CCTAGGCTAGAGCTCTTGAAAATTGAGGCTTTTGTGTAACTTAAAAGTGAGAGGAAGAAGGAGAAGAAGGGAAAAGAGGGCGGCTGCGCAAAAAGACCAGCCCTAACGCATATTTGCACTATATTTATAAGGAGGAGTGGCGCACAAGCGCCTTCCTGCGCAAGCTGCGCACTGGACACGCTGCTAGGGTTGTGTGAGCGCTGCGCACTCGCGGTGCTAAGCCCAAAGCTATTTTTAACTGGCCCACGACACGTGATTATCATCTAACTCATTTTCAACATAGCTACTACGCCCATAATTTCAATTCTTACAATTATCCTACGGCAATCCAACTTCGAAGTAATTTGATTAAATTTTAGGGCGTTACAACTCTCCCCCACTTAGAATATTTTCGTCCTCGAAAATTTACCTGATTCGAACAACTCGGGATAGGACTCCCGCATCTTGCTTTCCAACTCCCATGTCATGCTCTCTCCGGCAGCTCCTAACCAGACTACTTTCACCAAGGCGATCTCTTTGCCCCTTAGAGTCTTCGTCTCACGGTCCGCGATTCGTACAGGCATCGTCTCCACAGTGAGGTTATCCCGTACTTGCACATAATCCATATGAATTACATGAGATGGATCTGGAATATACTTCCGAAGTTGTGACACATGGAACACATCATGCAAATTCGAAAGATTAGGCGGTAAGGCCACTCTGTAAGCTACATTCCCAACTCTTTCCGTGATCTGATACGGACCAATGAATCGAGGAGTAAGCTTCTTAGATTTCAAAGCACGTCCAACACCGGTCACAGGGGTGACTCTCAAAAACACATGATCACCAGCTTGAAATTCCAAATCCTTCCTTCGCTTATCATGGTAACTCTTCTGTCTACTTTGTGAAGCTTTCATCTTTTCACGAATCAACTTCACCTTCTCAGTCGTTTCTCGAACAATTTCAGGTCCAAGCACTATACTCTCTCCAGATTCATACCAACACAAAGGGGTTCTACACCTTCGACCATACAACGCTTCGAAAGGTGCCATCCCAATACTAGAATGATAACTGTTATTATAGGTAAACTCTATCAACGAGAGATGGGTATCCCACGAACCTCCTTGCTCAAGAATACACGCTCTCAACAAATCCTCCAACGATTGAATAGTCCTCTCTGTCTGACCATCCGTCTGAGGGTGATACGCTGAGCTCAATCTCAACTTAGAACCCAACGCCTCTTGCAAACTCTTCCAGAAATCAGAAGTGAACCTAGGATCTCTATCCGAAACGATACACATAGGAACACCATGCAACTTTACAATCTTTCGGAGGTAAATCTCAGCCAACTTCGGTACCGGATACGTGATATTAATAGGTATAAAATGAGCCGACTTCGTCAGCCTGTCAACGATCACCCAAATCGCATCATGCCCTCTCACAGTATTAGGCAGCCCCGTCACAAAGTCCATTGAAATGCTATCCCATTTCCATTCCGGAATCTCTAAAGGTTGCATCAACCCCGCAGGCTTCTGATGTTCAACTTTTGACTTCTGACAAGTTAAACATGCATACACAAATTGCGCTACATCGCGCTTCATCCCAAGCCACCAGAACCATCTTCTCAAGTCTTGATACATTTTCGTAGCTCCTGGATGAATACTCAACTTACTTCTATGATTCTCTTCGAGAATTGCTTTCTTCATTTCCGCATCGTCAGGAATGCAGATTCTATTACGGTATCTCAACACACCTTGCGCATCCAACTCAAAATCGTTATCCTCAGACTGCCCGATTCCTACCGTCGAATCTACCAGTTTAACATCTAGTTTCTGAGCTTCTCTGATGCTATCTAAAAAGTCATTATTAATCTTCAACATCCCCAACATAACACTCTGAGGTGTCACTTCGCAAATCAACCTCATATCTCTGAACTGCTCAATCAATTTAAACTCCCTGACCATCATTGCCGACATGTGTAAGGTCTTTCGGCTCAAAGCATCAGCCACGACATTAGCTTTCCCTGGATGATAATTCAAATTGAAATCATAGTCTTTTAGCAACTCCAACCACCTTCGCTGTCTCATATTCAGTTCCTTTTGATCAAACAAGTACTGCAAACCCTTATGGTCGCTAAATACTTCAAATCTAGAACCATAAAGATAATGCCTCCAAATTTTCAGCGCAAAAACAACTGCAGCAAGTTCTAAATCGTGCGTAGGATAGTTCTTCTCATGAGTCCTCAACTGCCTCGATGCATAAGCAATTACCTTACCATTCTGCATAAGCACACCTCCTAAACCCATCTTGGAAGCATCACAGTACACCACAAAGGACTCTCTCGGATTAGGCAACGTCAAGATAGGAGACGTCGTCAATCTCTTCTTCAATTCGGTGAAACTCTCTTCGCAATGAGCGTCCCATATAAAGGCTTTACCTTTGCAGGTCAGCTGAGTTAAAGGAAGTGCCAACTTAGAAAAGCCTTCAATGAACCTTCTATAGTAGCCAGCTAATCCCAAAAAGCTTCTAATCTCGGTAGCCGACTTTGGAGTCTCCCATTGCAATACAGCATCGACTTTAGATGGATCCACCGCAATGCCGCTACCAGAAATAACGTGACCAAGAAAACTCACCTCCTTCAGCCAAAATTCGCACTTAGACAACTTTGCATATAACTTCTTGTCCCTTAAGACCTCCAATACCAATCTCAAGTGCTCTGCATGCTCTTCTTCTGTCTTAGAGTAAATCAATATATCATCGATGAATACTACCACAAACCGATCCAAATAAGCATGAAACACACGGTTCATGTACTCCATGAATACTCCCGGCGCGTTAGTAACACCGAAAGGCATCACCGAATACTCATAATGCCGGTACCGAGTTCTAAAAGCCGTCTTCTGAATATCCTCATCTTTCACTTTAATCTGATGGTAGCCTGATCTCAAATCAATCTTACTGAATACTTGAGCACCCACCAATTGATCCATCAAATCGTCTTTTCTTGGGAGTGGATACTTGTTCTTAATCGTCACTTTATTCAACTGTCTATAATCAACACAAAGCCTCATACTTCCATCCTTCTTCTTCACTAGCAACACTGGAGCTCCCCACGGTGATACACTCGGCCTCACGAACTTCTTTTCAAGTAGATCCTCAGGTTGCTTCTTCAATTCGGATAATTCAGATGCTGACATCCTGTAAGGTGCCATAGAAACAGGTTTGGTACCAGGTACAAGATCAATAGCAAATTCAACTTCCCTCTCTGGTGGTACACTTGGAATCTCATCAGGGAAAACTTCAGGAAATTCGCGCACCACCTGCAACTCATCAATTATGGCTTGATTCTTAACAGATAGCGACGCCATCAGCGAGAATAGCTGAACTTCTTCCCGCATCAACTTCCGCAACTGTCCAGTAGACAACAAACCAGCCTCCTCCTCTTCGGGAGTGGAGAAACTCACAGACTTGCTAAAACAATTAATATGAACATAGTTATATTCTAACCAGTCCATGCCTAGGATCACATCCAATCCGCTTAACGGCAGACAAATCAGATCAACAATAAATTCTCTGTCGAAAATCGACAAAGGGCACTTAGAACACACAAGAGAAGTAGTCACCGACCCCTTAGCTGGAGTATCGACAACTGTAACACCCCCCTTTTACTATTACAACTAAATAGAAAATTATCAGAGTCACCTCGAAGGGCGCTACATTTTTCACCATTTTAAAAAAAACACCATTTATTCCACAAAAAAATCTCCAAAATAATTTATATAAGAGAAATCACCAAGCAGCGGAAATATTAACCAGTTTAAACATCTCCAGAATTAACAATTAAAGACATCTCCAAAATTAATTAAAACAATTTCCAATAACTAAAATAATAGTTCAAAACGATAACTAACGACTCCCCGGTGCTACATATCAGAGCTGACACAGACCCAAACGAGAGAGGAAGCAAAACCTAGCAATTCCTCCACGAGCACTAGCGATCACCTGCAGCGTTGCCGCATGAGAGCAACATTCCAAGCAGAAGGGGTGAGTCTAACAGAGGTAATAAGCAGATGATAAAAATATGCTAGCATCAGGTAACTACAGCAACACAATACAATTACACCATATCACAGCACCAGATACCGAAGGAAAAGTCCATTTGACAGTGAACCACCAAAATTATAACATTCATAGACAATGGGATGATATGCAACCCCTCCAGTAGGCATATGCATGCGGTACCGATCACCAAAATGAGCCACGACGGGCATATCACCAATAAACACCAGAGGCAGAGCCTATATCACCAAAACATGCATATGACAATGCGACACCATGATTATGCACCAACTCACCATAACAAGTATTTAAAATAAATACTATATCACCAGAATCAAAACAAATGATTTCACCAAAAATAGCACCAAGTTGTAGCATCACAGCTACCACTAAACTCTCCTGAGCATACCAGCACCGCACCTGAAATATTAACACCAGACGGCTCCACAACGCGGACATAACGCACGCACACCACGCACAAGACTGGCGCACAGCGCCTAGGCACATCGCACCTACTTCAGCGAATTAATTAAAATAGCAAACGACATCGGATTTCAACAAATAAATACTTGTTGGAAAGCCCTATGGGTCTGGTTATCATCCCTAAGTTCAGTTTTTGAAGGAGAGTGTCCAATAGGTACAGTTTTCGAAAAGCACACAGGCTAGTTGCAAAAGAGGACAGTTTCTGTCCTTCAAATTCAAGCAATTCCAAAGTGACCAAAACTCAATCAAATTGCATGAAACTTGTGCATAAACTGGGGCAAATTTTGTCTAGTTTTCAAAGAAATTGGATTCGTTCGAAAAGGAGTTCTTTTGAAAACGTGGTAACCAAAACCCTGACCCTGTGTCCAGATTGTTTCCAGAATCTTACTCTAACTTGTGGAATTCATATCTCGAGCTACACAACTCTAAACGCAACCAAACCAGTGCCAAATTAACAAGTATTAAGTCTATTTTCCAGAAAAATAAACCACATAATTTTTCGGTCAATACAACGTTCCCAGTCACCGAAATACCGAATCTATACCCAAATCGTTTCCAGAATTTTAACCTAACTTGTATCGCCTATAACTCGAGCTATACAACTCCGAATTTAACGAAACCAGTGCCAAAACGACCGGCGTTGAGTCTATTTTCAAAAAAAATCAACCTCATAATTTTTGGATCAACCAAACAGCGCCAGTTTTAGAAAAACCGAACCTGTGTCCAGAATCGCTAAATTGCCAAACACCAAACCCTAACGGCAACGACACCGCAACCACCACAACAAAAACGACAATTCGACAACGCGACAACAACAATCAACCACGCACAGCAACAACAAAAACACGAACAATAACAACACCATCATCGTGATACAACAATCACGCAACAACAAATAACGAAACAAATCACAATAACGTGCAATAATCATCAAAGCACCAATTTCAACGAAAACACGATATGCAACAACACGAACAATTCAACAAAACCCTAGACTACCCACACATAATTATCATCAACCCATTATCAAGGTTAAGCCCACCCTTACCTCGAATAACGTAAGCTCCGGAACACGACGAACGAGACACGAACAAAACCACAGCAACACGAACGATCCCCTTTTGAAATTCTTTGCGAAACCCTCCTCTTCTCTCCCTCTTTGCGCCGCGTGCTCTCTCTCTCACTCTCACTTTCGTTTTTCTTTTGCTTGCTGCGAATGAGGGTTTGGCTTAAACCCCCAGGGTTTAAGTTGAGGGCTCAGTAAACACTGGGCTCTCTACGTCACCACCTCCTTTACTCGTTTCACCTCCTACGCATATAAAATATTAACCTTTTAATTTATCTATATCCCGCCTCCAAATTATTTTAATAATTCAATCAACTATTTTAATTAAATTATTTCTGGGGTGTTACAACAACCATCTCCCTATTCATAGAAGACAACACAAGACCCAATCTTTTAACACATTCCGCAGCAATAAAACAATGAGTAGCACCAGTATCAATAATAGCTATTAGAGGAACACCATTAATGAAACATGTACCTCCAATAAATCCGTCGTTCTCAGTAGTCTGTGTCCCTGCCAGAGCGAACACTCTTCCACTAACTCTTTCTTTCTTTGGCTTCTGACATTGATTACTAATATGCCCTTCTTCGCCACAGTTGAAACAGACCTGCTCCTTGTGCTTGCACTCGGATGATTCGTGCCCAGTCTTACCACAACGAAAGCACCTCTTCACCTCAACGTTGCACACGTTACTCTTATGACCAGGTTTGCCACATTTGTAACATACAATACCAGCAGGGGCGTCTCCCCCACTAGTTCTCTTACCATCAAAACTTTTCTGCTTACCTTTACCAACTGGAGCATCATACGGCTTACCACGAGTCTGCTGCTTGCTCCTCTTCTCATTAATGATCTTATAGTTAGCATCGTTGTCCTCCTCATAGATCCTACAACTGTCAATCAAATCGGAGAAAACACGGATCTTCTGATACCCAATTGCCTTTTTGATCGCAGGTCGCAGCCCATTCTCAAACTTGATGCACTTTGAAAATTCAGCAGTTGCTTCATTGTAGTGCGGATAAAATTTGGCCAACTCCACAAACTTAGCAGCATATTCAGTAACTGACAGGTTCCCTTGCTTCAGCTCAAGAAACTCAATTTCTTTCTTACCCCGAACATCCTCAGGGTAATACTTCCTCAAAAACTCCCTACGGAACACAACCCAAGTGATCTCTTCACCTGCAGCTTCCAATCTCTGACGTGTATCTAACCACCAGTGGTCAGCCTCTTCTGACAGCATATGAGTACCATAACGAACCTTCTGCGCTGGAGTGCAATCCATCACACGGAAGATTCTCTCAATCTCCTTCAACCAAGCCAATGCTCCATCAGGATCATACTTACCCTTGAAAGTGGGCGGATTCTCCCTTTGGAAAGTCGCCAAACTGCGAGATCCAGCATTCTCACCAGCGTTCTGTTGATTCTCCAATGCCTGAGCCATAGCGCCCAAAGCAGCAGCAATAGCAGCATCATTCCGTCTGGCCATTTCAGCTTATCCCTACAACACAAATTATAGTTTAGAACGAATAACAATACTTGATTGTTAATCGAAGCGATGACTCGACAACTTGGTCGGACAGACCCAACCATGCTCTGATACCACTAATGTAACACCCTAATTCTACCCAATAATACTATAAATCAGAGTGCGGAATTTTCAACATAAATATTGGAGTGCTACACTTACTTCCCAACACAAACAATATAATTCATTCATGGTAAATTCAATTTGAAGCAATCTTAACAATCCTTGTCCATTCGACAACTCAAAATCAACAATTTGTTTAATAGAAATAACTTCGAGTTCAACAAATATTGCAACCTAAATGATAAAGGAAAAAAAAAACAGCGTTCAATCCCCCCGAGTGTTACGTATCAGAGTGACGACACCGACTCAACTAAGGAAGGATCACCGCCTTCATTCGCGACTACCTGCACGTTACCACATAGGGGTAACATTCAAACAGAAGGGGTGAGATATCGAACTATATAAGAGCATGTATGAAGAACAATATGATAGGTCAGGTACTATAGAATTACACATATCATCAATAAAATCCTCAATAGAGTCATCAATAGAATCATCGAAGTGCAATGCGGAATGCGACTCAACTGTGCATATGCATGTGGTACCATTGGAGCAAAACTCCCGTTGTAAAAATCGTCGTTGCCAGTAAATAGTGGCTCACAGGGCATAGCCCTCATCGTTCACGTCGTAAAGCAAATGCAAAGGTATGCGACACAATGTGAATGTACAAGTAACGCTAATCACAGTCACGCAATCGCACGACAACAACACCAAAACGTCATGGCGGCCACAGGCCTACAATTTACTATCTTTGCCAATAAATAGAGGCAAATCAACTTTTACAACTTCACCTACAATTTACCACATTTTCGACAAGGTATTCAACGCAACAATTAACCACAACAGCAACTGTGGCAACAATATTGACAAAGCAGCAACATCAACAGCTAGCGCAAAACAGCAAGAATAGCAACAACACAGCAGCAAAACGTAACAGCAATGACAACAATAACAGCAAAACCGCAACAGCTTTAACAGCAAAACATCAACAGCATTAACAGCAAAACAGTAACAGAATTATTTATAATTCTTACTAACGAGTTATCTATATTCCTATAATAGTTATCTATATTTGCACTATATTTATAAGGAGGAGTGGCGCACAAGCGCCTTCCTGCGCAAGCTGCGCACTGGACACGCTGCTAGGGTTGCGTGAGCGCTGCGCACTCGCGGTGCTAAGCCCAATGCTATTTTTAACTGGCCCACGACACGTGATTATCATCTAACTCATTTTCAACATAGCTACTACGCCCATAATTTCAATTCTTACAATTATCCTACGGCAATCCAACTTCGAAGTAATTTGATTAAATTTTAGGGCGTTACAGTGATGAATTTCTCGTAGTAAGAAAGAGGTTTGTCCGGCCTCAACCTCACGGCAGTATTGCATATCCTCGTTGCCACCCTGGGGTACTGATCTTCAACCAGGATTTCGGCATCATCTGCCTCGACCTCAACTTCCAGTTCAGCTTCAAGTTCCTCCGCCCAAGAGACGACCTCGGCATCATCCATTTCTGGGTTCTCCTCAACGGTGCACTCCGAGGTCTGCAGAACCGGCCCCCTGGCCGAAGCGCCCGACGCTGCTGGAGAAGGAGCGTGGGTCGAAGACATTAGAGAAGGGGCCCCCTTAGGGGCCGGCATCGGTTCTCCAGTTGCCGACTTTCGCAGAATTGGTTTGCCAGGCGGTATTCCTGGAGCCCGTCTTTTCTCACTCCTAGTTCGGGGTATTATCTGCAAGGGGAAGACGGCGCTATCACTTAATCTAATCGTATCATGCGTTCTATCTTAATTTGCAACGGCATACGTCTAGGCCTCGGGCATTCCCAAGGCCGGACGGCTCCTCCCCTTGGAGCAAGCGACCACAGTCACCGACCTGGTGACATCGGCCGCTACTCGAATGTTAAAAGTACTTAAATAGATTTTGTGCAAGAAAACTAACCTTTGCGCGGGAATGTTCTAATGTCGGATTGAATGATGACCTCGCGGACAAGAATCCTGAAAAATAACGTCGACGGTGGAGTAATTGATCTCGCGCACCTATTAAAAGATTCGCCTTGCAGAGCTCACAACCAGGAAATACGCGAGAATGACCAAATGAATCTCCAACTCGCCCTTTTATGGGAGCAGGAGGTGAAGTGCCACGATGAATTAAATGCGCAACTTTTCGAGTCCTCACGAGCATGTATCCAAACCCCCTGAAACGTTGCATATAAATTCAAATTCGCCTTTCAGGAAAGAGCAGGTCTTGACAAGAATTCCACCTCGGAAGAAGATAAAGAACAAGCCGAGCTCGAGCTCATGAAAGCTCGCCCTCGACTTGAGGGCCCAATGTTCCGGACTGGGCCAAACCCTTCGCTGGCTTGGGCCTGGCCCATTTCCGCTTCCCACAATTGTATCTGCACTCCGTATGACCCAATGGTCAGGATCTATTCCACGCATCCAACGGTCCAGGTACGACACCTCATCTATAAATAGAGGCTCCGCCCTCCAATTAGAGAGAGAGGAGGACGACGAAGACAATAACAACATTATGCCACACCAGACTCACGATCTGGAGCATCCGAGCACGACGGGCTCGGACTCTTCATCACGCACCTCGGCATCCGCGGAGCTTATATTCTTCATGTCTTTCTGATCTTTCCATTATATTTCATCTCTTTCTCATACTGACTTGGGCGTCGGAGTGTCTTGCAGGTACCCCCCACTCGGCGTGAACGGAATGTGACCTCAGGCATCCGATCCTCTGATCCTCGCCAACCAAGTCCAACACTCGTTTGCAAGGATCTATCTCATTGGAAGCATTCAAGCAATTGAGCCCCGGGTTCGGCAGAATCATCAATCATGATTCTTCTTGAGAGTGAAACAATCAGTTAAACTGAAAAAACTATTCTCTGATTGAAAAGTGAAATCAAATTGTACAATGGTGGAAGTATATATATACAGATACTTGGTTGAAGATCCACCATAGATTCTAAACAACCATTTGACTAGAACTAACAAACTACTAACAAACTGTTCAACAACCTGAACAGAGATAAAGCTGATAAACTAATTACAGCCATACAAAATAAACTAACTCAACTAGAGTCACTAATTGACTAAGTCACTAACTGACTAATAGTCAAAGGGAAAAAGAGTAAAGTGACCATATTGAATTGAGGGATTCATTTGATACTCCCCCTCAAGTTGGAGAGTACAAGTCATGGAGACCCAACTTGGATAGGAGAGCCTAGAACTGAGGTCTTGGAAGAGCTTTAGTTAGAGGATCTGCTAGTTGTTCTGAAGATGGAACAAACACCAGTTTGAGGAAGTTGGAATGGACGTGTTCTCGCACAAAGTGACAATCAATGTCAATGTGCTTGGACCTATCATTGCAACTTGCATTCGTGGCCATTTGGATAGCAAATTTGCTATCACAATAAATTACAGCAGAGTTGAGCTGCACATCAAATGATCTAAGAAGCTGTTTGATCCACAGAAGTTCAGATGTCAGTGTGGCAAGGGCCCTATATTCTGCCTCTGCAGAGGACCTTGCCACTGTGCTTTGTTTTTTTGACTTTCAAGTGACCAAAGCAGATCCAATAAAGACACAAAAACCTGTTGTTGACCTTCTGGAAGTTGTTCAGCTCCCCCAGTCAGCATCACAAAAGGCATTGACTTTCAAGGAGGAAGCAACAGGAAACAAGAGCCCTTGACCAGGTGACAGCTTTAGGTATTGCAAGATGTGATGAACTGCTTGGAGGTGAGGAGTTCTAGGTTTGTGCATAAACTGGCTTAATCTGTTTACTGGATAAGCAATGTCAGGCCGAGATATTGTAAGGTATATTAGCCTGCCCAGCAGCCTCCTGTATTGAGTGGGGTCTTTGAGAGGTTCACCATCATTTTCATTGAGACTTACGTTTGAATCCATGGGTGTGGGCAGGGGTTTTGCAGCAAGAAAACCTGTGTCATGTAGTAATTGAAGTGTGTATTTCCTTTGGCTCAGATGCCTTGGGAAGAGTGAGCAATCTCAAGACCAAGGAAGTAGTGTAAGTTGCCCACTACTTTCAACTTGAAGTTCTGTTCCAGGAATTGTCTGGTTTGTTGAATGAGAGATTCATTTGGTCCAGCTAATAATATATCGACCAGGTATACCAATAACACAATTAAGCTGGAACCAGCTCCCTTGGTGAATAGAGAGCTATCAACTGTACTTTGTATGAAGCCATTGAGCAAAACTGTGGAGGAAAATTTGGATTACCATTGTCTAGATGCCTGCCTTAGACCATAGAGGGACTTGTTGAGCTTGCAAACAAAGTTCTCCCATTGATGTTGTACCCCAAAGGTAGTTGCATGTAGACTTCCTCATTAAGTTCACCATTGAGGAAAGCATTATTTATGTCCAATTGTAATAATGACAATTTTTTTTGAGCAGCAATTGCTAACAATATTCTGACAGATGCTAATTTAGCCACTGGTGAGAAGGTCTCAGTAAAATCTATACCTGCCTGCTGGGTGTATCCTTTAGCTACTAGACGAGCTTTTTACTTGTGAAGAGTTCCATCTGCCTTGTGTTTGGCCTTATACAGCCACCTGCAACCAATTGCCTTCTTGCCAGGAGGGAGGGTTTGAACTGACCATGTGTCATTTGCCTCCAGTGCCTTTATTTCTTCAGTCATGGCTTGACACCATTCAGGGATTTTTGAAGCTTGATGAAAAAATTCTGGTTCAAAGACAGCAGAAACATTCATCCCATATTGATGATAAGCAGCAGTCAACTTGGAATAACTGAGAGAGTGCTGAATGTGATAAGTCAGATTGCAGTCATAATCTTGAAGGTATGCAGGAGGATTATGAGGTCTGGAGGATTTGCGCAGGGGATTAGGGTCAAGGGTGGTGTCTTGAGTATCAATGGTAGGGTCAGCAGTAGTTTCTGCAGAAGAATTGGAAGCTGCAGTGTTGGAACTAGAGTGCTCTGCAGGGACAATATTTGTGACAGGGGACACTATGTTGTCTATGGTAGTACTAGGTTCATTTGAGGTGTTTGTAGGTTCAATATGAGTAGCATCAGTTAGTGTATCTGTAGGATCAATGCTTGGCTGAAAACCTGACACATTTGGGAGGACAGTGGTGTTTGGTTCATGATGGAATATGTCTATGTGACTGTGTTGTTTGAAGGGAAAAATGGACCTATGAAAGAGCACATCTCTGGAGATGAGGAATTTTTTGTGCAGCAAGTCAAAAAGTTTGTAACCTTTGTATCCTTGAGGGAAATTGAAACTGAAAGAAGATGATGAGGATATTTTTAAGGTGCTTTCATTTATCTACTGGACATTTAATTTACAATTATTTCTCTCTTCATATATGTTTTCCTTGTGATGTCTGCCGATGACAATGGGGAGGGCAGAATCATCAATCATGATTCTTCTTGAGAGTGAAACAATCAGTTAAACTGAAAAAACTATTCTCTGATTGAAAAGTGAAATCAAATTGTACAATGGTGGAAGTACATATATACAGATACTTGGTTGAAGATCCACCATAGATTCTAAACAGCCATTTGACTAGAACTAACAAACTAGTAACAAATTGTTCAACAACCTGAACAGAGATAAAACTGATAAACTAATTACAGCCATACAAAATAAACTAACTCAACTAGAGTCACTAATAGACTAAGTCACTAACCGACTAATAGTCAAAGAGAGATTCATTTGATAATTCTATCCTTAGGTTCCTTAGGATAGAATCTTGTTTAGAAAGTAGCAGTTCCCTATTTGCTGTTGAATTGTAGAAGTTGAATTATATATTCTATGATTCTATCCTTAGGACAAAATCTAGACATACCTGCTTGATGTTATTTAAATGTTCTGCGGCTTCGCCAGAGTTGTCATTTTTAATCTAATGGTTCCCCAAAATAGTGGTTAGAAGCATTGCTTATTTTAAAATTACTAATCAGCTTTCAGTTGGATAAACTTTTCTAGGTGTGGACGTATGACTCTCCCTTTGAGGTATTTTACAGTTGCATTTTTTATTTTTAACCTCCATTGTTTTCGATCCCCTATAACTTAATGCTAAAACATGCCTGCTGACAAATAGGATTTTATTTTAACGTTCATTCTTCAAATGTTAAAGTGAAATCTGGTTTAATCATTGATGCATGGTATTTCAGTTATATGATCAGATTTTGTCTAGAGAACATGAGAAAGAAATTTAATTTTTGTGGCATATGCTTTGTAATGTCTCCTTTACCATGTAGCTTCTATAGCAGTGAAACATAACTTATAACTTTTCTAAGCTTGGGAATATACAAGGCATGACAAGGTAGGTACTGTATTCTTCTGTTGGTATATTAATTTCTACATAAATTTAAAGTGAAATAATATATGTTTGAATGTTTCTACTTGGAAACATGTTTATTGTCAAATTAGTATGAAATTTTCATTCTAACATAAACAATTTATTTTGAACATGTTGGGAATGCTGGCTTCATGTGCTTTAGACCTGATCTATCATCTATGGCAAGTGAATCCAAGGTAATGACTGATTGACAGTGGAGTTCTTTGGGAAAATTGGCATTTGGAGTTTATTGGTATTTCATAATAAAGAACTATTGACATTTATTTTTCTGTTTGAGATAAATGTAACATGATATTTGAATCGTGTTATGTTAAAATATAAGTAATAAGCTCATTAGTTGGTTAGTAAGGCTCATTAGATTGTAAGGTCATTAGATAGTAAGGTCAATTAGTTGGTTAGTATATAAGGTAGATGGTAGACTCATTTAGGGTTATCTCTTCTCATTTGTAATATCTTACCACTTTCAATATAATAGACTTTCAAAGTTTTTCTCTTTAATTCCCATAGATGCTATGATTTTCAACGGTATCAGAGCAAACATGGTATCCTCCATAAATTCTAAAGTTCCTTCTATTATTTTATTAGTTTTCTTTTTATTCAATTCCTCTTATTTTTCGTCTTTACGTCACTTTCGTTTTGCGTTTCTTTTTTTCTCTTCGATTCAGTTCTTTTTTCTGTTTCTGTATTCCAGATTTCACCACTTGTCTCTGATTCTTCATTTTGTGATTTTCCTCTGATCCCTCATTTACAACTTTCGTCTCTTGATTTGCGATTTGCAATTTCAGATCTCACTTTCTGATTTCATTTCGTTTTTCCCTAATTTATGGTTTTCACTTGCTTTCGATTACAACATTCTATGATTTCGATTTCATGTTTCTGAATCGATTCTCCATTGGTGTGACTTCGAGCTCGTTTTCTGGTTTGATTTCGCAATTCTACGAGCTTCCTAGTGCGGATGAGTTTCAAAACATAGTTATTACTGAAGCGCCAAACAGTGATATTGATGACCTCGATGATCTCCGAAGGCAACTTGAAGCCATCAATTCTGCTTAGTGTCAGCTCAGGTTTTGTTTTTTAAAATTGCTCTTTGCATTTTTCAGCTCCTTCGATCGTTGTTTATGCTTGTGTTGTGGAACTCTTGATGATGTGGTTTGGTTGTTTGAGAGGATGAGGATAAGAGATCTTGGAACTCTGATTGAAATGATACGCATATGGTGTTTGGGTTGGTGCATTTGGCTCTGAATGTGTTTGATGGAATGCCTGAAAAGAATTTTGTGAGTTATAGTGCTCTTTTGTCTGGGTTTTGTCAAGATGGTTAATGCTATGTGAATTTTGTAATCATCAATGGAGTGAGATTAGACATTGGATTGCGGGTTTGCTTCCTGGGGATAGGAGGTGTGCTAGTGTTGACTTAACCTTGCAAAAGGAAATCTCCAATTGAAATTGAGATAGTGCTTTAGTTGTACAGGTGGTGATCACTGACGGCATATTACTATTACTGGATTTGTGGATTTATGAACATTTTAACTAGCTGTGTTGGCTAGTTGTTAGTTTCTATCCATTGTCAAGTTGTGAGGCTTTTTACATGGATGATTAAGCTTTACTTTCCTTGTTGATGTTTGCTTCTGCCCTATGGTGGTTAAGCCTTTGGCCCTATGGCTTTGTTGATGTTTGATTCTGCTCTATGGTGGTTAAGTCTTTGGCCCTATGGCCTTGATGATGTTTGCTTCTGCCCTATGACCTTATTGATGTTTGCTTCTGCACTATGGTGGTTAAGCATTTTGCTTCCTTCGAGTGGTTAAACCTTGAGTTGTGGTTTCTGCCCGATGGTTAAGCTTTTGTTGACTTCTTTGGCACTTGGAAGGTTATGCCCAAGAGTGGACTTTGTTAATTCTTTTGGAGTGGATGTTGTGGAGACGCTGGAAGAAGCTTGAAGGGGCCCCATAGTTGGTCGAAGACTTCTACGAGCTATGCACCTCAACTACTACCAATTCGAAGATTGTTCTTTATTTTCCTTACTTTTATAGTATCTTTGTATTGCTTATCTCAAGCTGGAAGTGTTGTGAACACTATCCAGTTTGCGGGTGACTGTTAAAATATAAGTAGTAAGCCCATTAGTTGGTTAGTAAGGCCCATTAGATTGTAAGGTCATTAGATAGTAAGGTCCATTAGTTGGTTAGTCTATAAGGTAGATGGTAGACTCATTTAGGGTTATCTCTTCTCATTTGTAATATCTTACCACTTTCAATATAATAAACCTTTAAAGTTTTTCTCTTTAATTCTCATGGATGCCATATTTTTCAACATGTTATAATGAACTTTGTGCTATATTGCATTATATGTTACTTTATTTGATATTTATTGATTTATATATAGACATGTTGGTCTCTTTTGCGTACGTATTTCGATTTATATTGCATGTTTGTGATGCATTAATCACTTGATTCAAATGTCCCCTTTTCAGAAACTTATTTAGGATGAAAATGATATTCTCAAGTTCTGTGAAGAAAGCGGATGGTATGCTTCTCTAGATGAAACCATAGATAAAAGTCAAGAAAGTTCCCTAGAAAAGCTACTGAAGTTTATTTGTAGTCGTTGTTGTAACTTGTAAATATGTAACAATCTCCTTTAGGTATTTTGGAGCAGGGTAGCTTTAATTCATCTAGATACTTGTACTATATTTGCTTCTATATAAAAACTATGTTTGTGATTGAAAGATGTTCATTGATTAATATATGTTTTATTTGTTTTTTTGTTCATATTGTTTGATCAAAGTGTTTAAAATGTTTTGATTAAAATAATTAAATTATTTAGTATTTTTTTATATATGTATTGTTTAAGTTATAATTAAAGCTGGGGATTAAATGGTAAATTCGGCAACAAATTATAATTTATAATTGCAAAAAAAATTAATTTAATGAAAGAAATCTCTCTTATTTCAGAAAAAAAGTCACTTGTTGGGATAGACAGAGCTGCAGGTAAATGTTAAAATTTGATCTACGTGTGAAGGATATAGTGACAATGAAAAGTGTAGGTAAATGTATTTTGGCATAGGGAAAAACCTTTACCCACGGACAAAAAAGCATTGTTAGATGTCATACATCCTCTACGGAAAAGGCGACCGTGGGGAAAAGTTAAAGGTACTTTTACCCACAAATATTCACATTTAGTGACGATTTTTGTTCGTAGGTAAAATTCGATTTTTATTTTGTAGTGCAAGACTAAGCTAATGATAAATGATTAAATAAATGTTGAAAACATTGTCATGCAATTTGGTAAGGCTTATATATATATATATATATATATATATATATATATATATATATATATATATATATATTAAATCATCAACCCATTTCTCTTTGTTCATATATTCTATCCATCTCTCACTCTCAGTATTGTACTATCCCCCAACAACCATGTCTTTCTATGTGAAAATATTTATTATTTTATTATCCTTTTCAACATTGGGCAAAAAAACCATGTTGGTGCAAAAAAAAAACTTATTTACCAAAATAATGCACATTGTGGGTTATTTATCAAAGTAGGGCAAATTTTTTTTATAGTTCAGAAGTCGCCCCCCCAGGGTGACTTCTGAACTGTGTTTTGCAATTTTTTTTTAAAAATGTAGTTCAGAAGTCGCCCCCCCCCCCCAGGGTGACTTCTGAACTGTGTTTTGCAATTTTTTTTTAAAATGCAGTTCAGAAGTCGCCCCCCTTCCCAGGTGACTTCTGAACTGTGTTTTGCAAATTTTTTATTTAATTATATATTAATATATAAATACCTAAATAAATTAAAAATAAATTTATAAAAATGATTATACCTATTTATAATTTAATTACTTTAATATTTACGAAAAAAAATTAAGAGATTAAAAATTGGAACATAATATAATATAGAAAAAAGACTAAAATAAACAACAAAATTTTCAGAAATACAAGAGTAGAAAATAAAAAACGAAACGAGAGGAAAACATGATCGAAACTACTTCCAGCAAACATTTTCTGGTAGTGGCCATTGGACCGCTGGAGGGATAACCCGACGGATGATGTCATCGGTGGAAATAGTTGTTTCGACGCACAATTCGATAGGACTCCGATTATGAGGTTGAAACATCTCATGCTGCTGAAACATCTGTCGAACGTGTTTGTGAGTCTTGATAGTCATTACGCACCACCGAATACGATTACCTTCGCCGGTCCGGGGGCAGCGATAAACGATACGAGTGATCGTTTGCTCCTCACCCTCCAACTGCGCCTTTTCCGTTAGATTTTCATTCAGTTCTGCGAAGGTGATGTTGTTCTTAAGCCTGGAATAAATGGTGTTTGGACCACTAAAATACACACCATCTTCTTCCCTGTACATAACATGGGCCTGACAGTGAAGTGTACAGTAGTGGTTGATGACTCTTTCCGGTATGACTTGTTGTGGTGGGGGTGGTCGCAGAAGATGAATGATTTCTTCCGGAGTGCGTATTGTGTCCACGTACAGCTCCAAGAGACTACGTCCCATTGGAATGTTAGCATGAGCTTCCATCATTGCGCGAACGTCGTCGTCGCTTTGGATCTCCATGACAGAATAACGGAATGTCCCGTCATCTCCACAATTGTACTTTTTGTAACAGATACGCTCCACGTCTTTATGCCACCCTCCCTCTGGCCGTATCTTCCTCTCAGCCTTCTCCTGGAGTTGGCGAATGTGATGTCCTTATTCATCCTCAAAAGATATGATTAGGACAACGAAAGACAACACCATGTTCATCGGTGGTTACAGTTCCACTGTGATAAAGTACGGTTAGGAATTTGTCATTTGAGTACTGGGTTGGGCACAACTGCCATTCCATTTCAGCGGGTTGGGCGACGGTGTTTGGGAAGAACCAGAGAAGAGAAGATTAATCAGAAATATAGGTTGAGGGTAAACTATTGGTGTGAGTTTGAGTGTAATGTGAGAACGTATTTATAATAGGGGTGATCGTATGTAAGCCGTTGATTTTGGATGATCTTAACCATTGATTTTAGGGTTTAGTGTCGGCAAAATCTAGGCCATTAAAGAGTGTCGGCAAAATCTAGGCCGTTAAATAGTGTCGGCAAAATCTAGGCCATTAAAGAAATTAAGACCTATGCACTCTGCACAATCCACACTTTAACAGTGCACTCTGCACAATGCACACTGTAATAGTGCACTATGCACTATGCACTCTGCACAATGCACACTTTAATGGTGCACTATGCACAAAGCACTATTAAAGACAAAAGAGTAAATTAGTAATCCAAATGTAATAAATGTCACATAAGATTAAACCCTTAAAATTAATAACTTAGTTAATATAAAATTATAATAATTGATAAATTAAACTAAAAAGACAGTACCGAAAAAAATTAACAAAGATGAGACCCAGTTCCACACTTTCAAGGTTGGGGGACACGCCGTGGACGTTGATGCCGATGTGGTGGTTAATGTTCTTCCTCAGTCGGGGCAGGGGGCGGTGGCTCTGGAAAATATTGGGGAATTGATGAAGAACTAGCACCGCCGGCCTGCTCTTGAATTTGACAAAGCAACGCCAGAGATTGCGCAGAGGCGGGTTGGACCCCAAAGCACTCATAGAACATATCGGGGTCCCTTTCGGTGGTAGAATGTCGATACGTATCTTGAAAAGGAGTATGTTCTACTGACTGGTTGTATTGTTCGTAATATTGGAATGTTGGTGTGTGGGAGATAGAGTGGCGGTGAGGCACATCTTCTTGGAATGTTGGTGTGTGGGAGATAGAGTGGCGGTGAGGCACATCTTCTTGGGTCCTCTGTTGAGTTGGTGGTGCACGTCGATGTCGATTACGATTACGTTCTCGACGTTCGGTTTGAGTAGTTGGGGGAGCTGGCACGTCTTGTTCATCTTCTTCATCCACATCACCAACATTAGCAAGACCACGTGGATCCCTTAGATGTTGGTCGGCTGAAATGTATGGCCTTGATTTTTTTAGAAACCAGCGCATGTATTTATCTGACTGCGTTGGTTTAGCAAAGCACGGTCGACCCACAACACATCGATTTTCTCTATCATTCCATAAATCAATTAACAGGCTGTGATATACAGCCCAATTGACATCAATCTGTCCCTGCATGGTGATGTTGTGCATCTGGCTGATATCTATTGGTGCTGATGGTATGTCTTGGACGAGGCCAAATTGCAAGGTCACTCTATCCGCATGGTGCCATTCTACAATATGGAAACAGACTATAGCTGTGTTTGTAGTCCATATGCCTTGCTGCCGATATGCTATTTCTGGCAAATTGAATTCCCGATATGGCAACCACTCAAACTCTTCATGTGTCATGCGGTCTATTGTTGATCTGTACAAAACAAGGCTTTTTGGACACTTAGTGTGGCTAAGTGGCGTACGAACCCATCTGGTAAAAAACAAATGTTAACGTAAAGAAGAAATATAATTGTTAGTATTCATAAGTTGTGTCAAATTTTTACCTCTTTGCTAGTGGCCATTCATAAGTGTTGCACCCCGAAAAATCCTTTGGAGGGATTTCTCTTCGCACAACATGAATTGGAGTCGCCACCAATATTTTTTTAGAGGTAAAACATTGAAAAAAACCTTTCTTGAAAGACAATGGTCCTTGGAACCACGAGATTTGAGTTCGGGGGTCGGTTATGCATGGGGAAGGTACGAGCACCCCACACATCCTTTCCACTGAAAGGGAACCTCGATTTGACGTGTGATTTAAAAGGTTGATTTAAGAAATGCTTTGTTTTTATCTCTCTTTATCTCTCCTTACTTTATGGAAAAACTTAAGGAAAATTTAATCTTTTGCGCTTGACGGGAGGGCACCGTGCCTACGTATCCTGGGGAGGGAATCAAAGCAACGTAGTTCTTGTTTTCGAAAATTGTTTTGTTTTTAGAAATTGCCTTGTTTTGGAAAAGGGTTTGTTTTTTTGAAAAGAAAATGGTTTTTATTTGTCGTGCTTGACGGGAATGTGACCCGCTCCTACGTATCTCCCAGTGCGATGGAGAATTCAAAGCTTACGTAGTTCTCGGTTGTCGAGAAAAGGTTTTTATTTTTTAGTTGTTTAATTGCGAAAATTGAATGTTCACAGTGATCAAACAACAAAGGTTTCGAGTGATCACCACTAGCATCCCATTATTGACGATCGTGCAAGCAAAGGCTTCGCATTATCCTCAACAAAGTTTTTAATTTGTGAAATGAGAGTTCTTTTGAAAAATGAGTGTTCATGATAATCAATTGAGCAAAGACTCCAAGTGATCACCACTAGCACCCCATTGTTGACAATCGTGCAAGCAAAGGCTTCGCATTATCCTCAACAAAGTTTTTAATTTGTGAAATGAGAGTTCTTTTGAAAAATGAGTGTTCATGATAATCAATTGAGCAAAGACTCCAAGTGATCACCACTAGCACCCCATTGTTGACAATCGTACAAGCAAAGGCTTCGCATTATCCTCAACAAAGTTTGATTTGTGAAAAATAGTTTGAAATTGTTTTGAGAAGAAGTGAAGTTGTTTATCAATGATTATGTAAAATGCAAAAAAATGTTTTGAAGTTGGAACGTTACTAACGAGTAACAAGTTGTTCTTTGTATGCAACATGGTTTTGAAGTTTTGGAGAGTTACTAACGAGTAACAATTGGTGGAAATCAAAACAAGCAAATTGTGAACACCAATTCAACATTTTAATGCACCACAAGCACATAAACAAGTATATCAAGCCTGGAGTACTAAGCTTCAATTCAAGAATGCATGAGTAGGCAAGGATGCAAGAATAGGTAAGAATGCATGAATATGCAAAATGCATGTGCATCAAGGTTAAATGAACCTATCCTTTGCCGAAACTTCACAAGCTTCAAACAACAATTTACAATAAACTCAAAGAGCAAAGAAAGCATGATTAAACTTGAGGATGCATCAAGGTCATTGGAGACCAATCATGTGCGCAAATTCAATTGTTTATAGACCCCTTTTTGCTCACATTTCACAAGCACATCAAATGGGAATTGAATTTTTAAATGCTTACAAGCATAGGCATCAAGGTTGAAGTAACCTATCTCTTGCCAACTTAGCATAACCCAAGATCATTTGTGGATCATAAATGAACCAAAACCCAAATTCATTTTTCTCAAATCACAAATTTCACAATTAACAACATAGGTTTGAATATTTGCAAGACAAAAAGTGACCAAAAGAGGGCATTAACAAGTCATTTTTGTAACCAAAATTGATTAATCAAGTTAGAAAACTAGCATTTGCATTTTCAAACAAGAATTGCACAAAGAAAATTGAATCATCTTAGGCAATCCTCATCACTTAAAGTGAAGTACACTAGGCACAAGTGAGAGTCCTCTTGCCAATCCTCAACATAGAATAACTTTGCAAACAAGTTACTAACAAGCAAACCAAAGTTTACAATCAAAGCACAAGGTTGTGTTGAATCATCTTAGGCAATCCTCAACACTTAAAGTAAAGTGCACAAAGACACAAGTGTGAGTCCTCTTGCCAATCATCAACATATAACAATTTGCAAGCAAGATACAATCAATTAGCAACAATATCTTGCAATCAAAACATCAAATCAATTGCGTTGAATCATTTTAGTCAATCCTCAACACTTAAAGTTAAGTGCGCAAAGGCACAAGTGTGAGTCCTCTTGCCAATCATCAACATAACAATGACTTGCAAGCAAGATACCATCTATTAATATCAAAATAACTTGAGAAAACGTTTTTGATCACAATTGCAAACCCATTTCACAAGAAAATTAACAAACCCTAATTCTAATCATGATTTGCGAAGCATCACATCATTTTATTCAACAAAAATGCAAGATCATAGTGAAAACAACATAAATCACAATTTATTCAAGGGTGAGAAGCATCTCAAGCACCTAAACCTCCCACAGTGTTTGTCAAAATGCTTGAGACACCTCTCACCAACAACAATCAACAAATCAACAATATAACAACACTAAAATGCATGAATATGGTAGGATGCAAGATTAGAAACATGATATCTACATTTTGATGCAAAAAAGTTGAAGATGATGCTAGGTTTTAAGAAGTTTACCTCAAATCCAAGCTAAGGAATGACTAATATGAAGAACAAGACCACAAATCAACTTGAATCTTCACCAAACTTCAATGAAACCCACGAAATGCTTGCTTAAAAATGCCCTTTGATGATGCAAGCTTGAATTAAATTAGGAGAGAAGGAAGATATATGAAGTAGGAATGGAAATGAGGTGAGAAAATGGTGATTTGGTGAAGGAGAAGTGAAGAATTGATGGAGGAAGAAGGTAGTATAATTTCGGCCAAGAGAGGGAATTAGGAGAGGGAGTTGTGTGCTAGGGTTGTGTGAGTGAAAATGAGGCCAAAAGCCTTTTCTTTTTTGTGAGGTGAGGTTAATAGGGTATATATAGAAAGCAATTAGGTTTAAGGGTAGTTAGGTCATTGTGCACTAGTTGTGCTCTAGGATTTGATTTTAATTTTGAATCAAAGGCTAGGATTGAGGCTCACATGGATTGAGGACATTGAGAAAACACAAAATGAGAGAATAGAGAGGGGGGTAGGCGACATTGGGGGTGTGGCCTTGGTCACCAAGTTTTGCTAGTTGTCATCTTGTACTATTGTACTATTATATGACCATTCCATTATCCCTTCATTTTTGATTATTCTTCTTAGGATAATTGTACAAAAATACACCCAATTTAGGCCACATACTAGGAATCTTAGGAATATGCCATTTTATGTGATCACCATGACCAAAAATGTCATAAAAATCACATCTTGGAACTTTTTGTAGAATATTCCCTTTTGATCCTTTTTTGAAATTTTGTGCACAATGTATGCATGCATGCGCATACATACATACATGACCAAAAATGTTTTGCCTCAAATAAATTTCTCTAAAATTGCACAATGATTCTTGATGAGAAATTATCTTATTTTTGACAATGACCAAAATACCCTTTTGCCCTGAAAACCTTGTTTTTTAACAACAAATGCATTTCCACTCTAACAATGAATTTAAAAGCCCTAGAATGACTTTTAAAACCCAAAAATGCATGCACAATGCTCTTCACTCTTCAAAATAAAACCACACTTCTCAATTTATTTATTTTTGCGGAAAATTAGGGTTTTAAACCTAGGTGGACAAAATTAGGGTAGACAGCTGCCCCTCTTTATTTGGATTTTACCAAGGAATATGAATTGGTCGAAACATATTCCGAGGCAAAATAGAAATAAAGAATTCAGAAATAATACTAATTTTGTCTACTTAGAGAAACCCGAATTTTCCTTTTCTTTTTTCTCTTTTTTTTTGTTTCCTTTCTTTGATCTCTCTTCTTTTGAGAGAGGGAGAGTCAACACTTGTCGCGTCGACGAGAAAGCAGTAAATTGCGTAAAGCAGTAAATGAAAGCAGTAAATTGCGTAAAGCAGTAAATGAAAGCAGTAAATGGGAAGTGCCGTAAATTGGGGATTCGGAGGTTGCCTAAAACCTTTTGACGGACTCTCGTCGAGTCCGAGCTCTGGGGGTGGCCTTTTCGAGCGGCCGATCAATATCAGGTCCGGAACTGATATGATCAATGGATCTACGCTATGCCTTAGGTTGACACAATTAATCCGATGGACTTAACGAAGTCTGTAGGATCTGCCGCGCGCTCGTACGCGACGTTGTGATCTGTGGAAGGAGTTCACTAACTCTGTGGGAGCTTACTAACTCTGTGCTGATGGAGTTCACTAACTCGGTGCCATGATGATTTTCTGAAAATGAGATTTCGGGGACCCATTGGCCCAAAGTAACTGACTTTTTTGAAAATTTTGGGGACTAACGAGTCCAAAGCAACTGAGTTTCTTTTTGAAAATTGGGAAGCTTTGAATGATGCATGGAATGCAGGCTCTTGATGCTGGGATGCACATGGATGCAATGAATGTTTTTAATTTTCTTTTAGCATAGGGACTTTAGGATTCTTGAGTGATCAATTCAAGCGTCCTATCGTGACGACTATGACTATTTATTAAGAATGCCTCTTTTTGTTTTGAAAATTGATTTGATGTTTGATGTAATGATGATAAATGCTATGGAATGTCTGTGTTCTTTTGCTTTTATTGTGATGAATGTGGATGATGCGAATGTAATGCTTTGAATAACATGAAATGCCTACATGCATGAGGAGGATGAATGATTGGAGTATTTAAACATTTTTGTAAACATTTTTATGATGATGAGACGCGAGACTTTGAATGCAAGGAATTGAGATGGCTATGGACCATTCTTTGGAAAAACTAGATTTGATTCAAACTCTGGTGTTCTCAAGGTTTTTATTAACAAGCTCACTTATTTTCCTTTCCATTTCCATGATGACTGAACTTTAAACACCACATGATCAATTTGTATTCTCTCTCTCTGAAGCATTGACTAGTAAGTATGCATAAGAGTGCAGATGTGGACGAGTGAGTCAGTTAACTTGGGATTGGTTTAGGACAGTGAGTTGAGAGACTGCCCCGACAGGAATTTATGGATGTGAATGACTTTAGGAGAACTCTGCTCATCTGAGCGGGAGTGAACAGTTATGGAAATGCCCCACTTTAGAATGACAATTTCAAATGGGTTCTTTGAGTGGGTTTGTGAAAGGGGATGAAGTTATGGTACTGGTTATGAACTGAGGGTGGTATATGAATGGGATGGACAATGAACCAACTTTCCCAAGACCAGGGTGGGTGGGTGGTGAAGAGAATGCCCCAACTTTTGGATCTGAGTGGTGTTCTCAGTGCAAATCTTTGGTTCTCTATGAATGTCTTGACTTTTGGCATGAAAGAAGCCTCACTTGGTGATCACTAAACTTTGTTTTAATCTTTGGTGCAAATCTTTTCCTTTGGGCCTGAGACATGAGGACCATCTAGGGTAATAGCAATGCCAGAGCCGCGCATAAGTTTGCTTGCCATTTGAAGTGATTGTGCCCGCGTTTGTTTTTTGCCAATTCATTTATTTGAGGGATCCCCTCTTTTCTGTGATTTTCAGAAATTTCGCAATAATTGTAATGCTTTTTGACTCATGCACAGGTTTCACAATTCAGTATCATCAATCATAAAAACATTTATTTTAAAACAAAGAGACAGAATAAGTGAAGATAAAAGACACGAAAAGCAAACACATGGAAGAAAAAGTTGAATTCTTATTGTTATGGAAACTGGACGTGCAGAAGGTCACGCCAATTGAAAGTACATTGAAAAATTTTTAAACTGGAAAAATACAAGAAAAAGGGGAAGCAGATCTTGTGTTTTTTCTTTTGAAGTAACGATGCCAATCGTCCATACTCATGACCTTGATCACCCCTTTATCCAAACTTTTGGGAGTGCTGATTGCCTTTTTCATTTCAAGTCCAAGTTTTCTGACCCTAATTTTTGCCTGGATCGCCCTTTGCAGGTTTTCAATCCACCGGGTCGCTCTGGTTTTGCCTAGGCCGCCCTTTGCGGGTTTTCAACCTAGCGAGCTGATTCTTACTTGGCTCATCTTTCTCTTTTTTCATTTATTTCTTTAGGCATACTCCTTTCTGACTGTATCTGAATTTACTGGAAACTGGGGTTTTCTTTTCTTGCATCCCATTTTGCGAGAATTAAAGGCCCCTCCGGAGAATAAGTTCTTCGTCTTCATGATACTGGGTTCATCTCCATGGGAATCCCTTTGGAGGTTCATGATCTTTTTGAGCATTGAGTCTTCTTTGAAATTGTTGAAGATGAGCTTTCTTCGGTTTGAGCTTTCTCTTAATCTTCTTCTGACATAAGACAAATGTACTTTGGTTTGATAAGGCTCAATGAAAGTATTACTTCCATCATATGGGGTTTGCCCCTGTTAGAGTGTAAAACGAAGCCTGATTTCCATGAAGGTCATCATCGTCCTTGATATCCTTTGTTGATTGTCTCTAACTGCCCCATTTTTAGGGTGGCGTAGGGGGGATCATGATGCTTGACCTGGAGTCTTTATACTGTCATTTGTGACTACCTTAGCTTGGAAAGCTGCGCAACAGACCGAACTTTGGTAATTATAGACTTTGTTATAATGGCAAGTGTCTTATGTCAGAAGGGTGATTTACACAAACTTGTTGATTCATTGCTTTTTATCATGGCGTCAATCCTCTCCTTTGCTCAAATTGATCATGTCACTTGATTCCTCATGAGGACGGACCACTTTGTTCTCTTATTCTTGCACAACAGCTTGATTGCAAATCTGATGGTGGAGTCTGAGGAATGACTGAGGGTTTGTGGAGGGCGGGATGACGAGGTCGAGGTAGTGTTTGCGGTTTTATGAAAGGAGAGATGTATAGGAATGATGAAGTGTTTGAAGGTTTATGGAAGAAAGGGTGGTCATACACAACAAGGTGTAGGAAGGTTCATTGAGACAAGGATCTCTTACGCTTTATGGCCAAATGTATCAGCTCACAACTTATATTTCTTTCGTCTCTTTTTCCCTTGTTTTTTCATTTTTGGGATTTTCATTTTTTGAATCTCTTCTTTTTTGTTTCATTTTTTCTGATTTTTTCCTTTTTTGCTTTTGAGTTGAGTGAGCTGATAAAAGTGATACACTATTTTTGGATATTTGAAGTGATCCTTGTCTGGGGTGATTGGAGAGATAATGGCAATGAAACCCCTGCAGCGGTTGGAGGATGCTTGATTGGGTTCTGGTATTAACTGGGGTGACAGGAGGTTCAGAGGGAGGAGCAAATGAGATGGGTTGATTTTGTAGAAGGGCCACTGGTAGTGAGGAAGGTGGCGATGGCAGGCATTTGGTTATGAATTTTTTTTTGTGATGGGGTACTTGTAATGGGAAATGGGAAAGTTGGTTGATCTGAGGAAGGGAAATGGTTTGGTCGCGAAAGAGGTTCGCTTGTAACATTTGTTTGGTTTCCTCAGCATTGCTCCACTTTGCTTGAACTTGTGCTTTGACTTCATTGCCCAACCTAGTTGTGGCATCATGAATTTCTACAACCTTAGCCAATTCTTCACTTATTAACTCCGAAGAAACATCCCAGTTGTCTTCAGCCTCTCTCTCAGTTTGGTTAATCGGGTAATCAGAGTCACAATATGAACCATTGGCGTCGTTGTTTTCAAAGATTATTTTCATTTATTATTATTTTTGATCCGCGTTGGGAGGAATTGAAAAGCAAATAACAGACACATGACAAAATGAAAGAAAGAAATTTTATTGAGGAATTCAAAATAACATTTTATTGATGATGATACTAAAAGGAAACATGTGTGCCCTTATTGAAATATCCTAAGGCCTTGGGCAGAGCCAAAGGATTGCATTACAGAAAATTGTTTTGAACTGAAAAACTACATGAAAATCAACAATCACTCATAAATGCTATGAAATGCATGACAAAGACACAAATGTTTTGATGATGCCGCTTTCACCACTTCAACCCTCTTCAACAACTGCTATCCTTGCTTAATAGTCCACAGACCCTGAGAACTTGATCCTTCCCCCCTTCTCAAAAGTTAACTGCTTGGAATCAATGAAGCCCTGAACCAAACTTTTCAAAAGATAGCAATTTTCAGCAGAATGCCCAATTGCCCCAGCATGGAGCTCGCAAGTGGCTTCTGGATTGTACCCGCTTGGGAATGGAGGTTGAACTGATCTCATCTTGCGAGGAGTGATCCATCCATGACTGATTAGATAGCTGCATAGGTCGGCGTATGACACGGGGATGGGACGGGATCAAACTTGGATGGAGAATGATGATAAGGGAAGGAAACTGACAGACTCAAACAAGAGAAACTGCACATGGCATGCACGCCCACTAGAAGAATGCTTCGTAGAGAGTTAACATTGGTTAAAACATGATGGAAAGTTTTTTGATGAACTGTTTCAGTCTTTTATCATGGAATGGATGAGATGCAATGCCTTTTTTGAAGAAAATGCAAATGAACTGTTGATTTGAAAAACTGAGTGCCTTGGAACATCTTGAATTTGCAAATAAGTAAGGGTAAACTTTTTCAACAGATTATTTTGCAAAAGCGTCTCGTCTCTCATCACAACTTTTTTATTTGGTTTATGCAATGTATGAATGAACAAATCATGATAAGCAAATGCATGAAAAATGACCACTTGAAAAGTGTAATTATTCTAAAGGAAATTTTTTTTGTTTGTTTTTGATGCAAGATGAAATACGAAACTCCAATGCATTTTTGGATGATGCAAGATGCAAGAATGATATCTTTTCAAAATGATTTTTATTCTTTAGAGGCACGGCAAGATCTGAAATACCAATGCCCCTTTTTTGCGAAAATGATGACGTGAGGTGATAAGTCCAAAAATAGAGTGTTTTTAATGTTTAATTTGAATAAATATTGTGGGAATTTAGTTCCATTATTGAACCATTTTACTACAAGTATTAGTTTTATTTTTAGGGATTACAATTGAAGAAAGAATGAACATTGCATGAAGAATAGGCCAAGAATCAGAAGAGAATAAAAGAAGGTGCAAAGCAAGGAAGAATAGTGCAAAACAAGGAGAAAAATAGTGCCAAGATACAAGGAATATAGCATGGACCGTGCCACAACTCGTGCTCAACCGAAAAGCCAAGGAATTTTAGCCAGAAATGTTGCACGCCCCGTGCAGAAGCAGCACGATCCGTGCTGTTCAAGTTGGTTGCTGAAAAGTCAGTTTTAAAGTGCACCTGAAACATTGCACGACCCGTGCTAATGTTGCACGACCCGTGCAGACCTTAAAATCTCCAGTTTCGCTTGTTTTCTCACTTAGCACGACCCGTGCCAATGTTGCACGGACCGTGCAACTCTTCAGGACCCAGAAAACAGTTTCAAAACTGTTTTCTTTCTCTCTTTATGGACTTTATTGTATTTGATGCGAATTGATCAGCTTGTCTACTGATCCTAGCCTATAAATAGGACCTTATTTCAGTTGTAATCTCACCTTTGCATACTTGAAATTTACACTCAAAGTTTATCTAAGTTTTTGCTCTCATTTTAGTTCTTGTTTACTTGTTTTCTTTTACTTTCTTGTTCTTTATTTTTCTGCCATTTATCTTCTAGCACTTTTACATTTCAGTTCTCTATTGCTTTCTTTACATTCTTGTCATTTTACATTCTGTTATTTATTTTTATGTCATTTTCTTTTATGTCATTCTCTTCTACTCCCTTGTCTACTATGATCATGTGTGAGTAGACTTCTTTAGTCTTGGGATTGTGGGACACAATCCAATGATGGGTCCCTAAACAAATCCAAGACTAAACTCTATCTTATTTAGAATTTGAATTTTAATCTAATTCCATAGAACTGAATTTTATATAACAAATATCAAACGAAGTACCGAGAGGTGAAGTTTGATATTGGAACAAATGGAATTAGACAAGGCAAAGCAAAGCATGAGAATAGCATTGCTAGCTTTGGGACAATAAGGTTGTGCTTAATGGGTCTCTGCGATGATCAACCATGAGAATAGGTTTGATCATTGTTTCGAGACACGTTCTTGCATTCCGAGAGGAAGCTTGAATTACACCAAAAGAATACCTTGCCCTTAAAACAATTTCAAAATAAGATAGAGAATAGTTAAAGGGTTGTTTATTTCCATCATTGTGATCTAACCATGATCCCAAGGCGTCTTTTATTCCTGAATTTCAATTAATCAAAAATCTCTTCTACAAATCATTCTTTTAGCTAATCACAATCGAAAACAAAATCGGTAATTACAAAGTCTCTGTGGGATCGATATTTTTACTACGCGATAGAACCGTGCACTTGCGGCCTATCAAGTTTTTGGCGCCGTTGCCGGGGACTTTGTGATATTGATTGAATTTTCGGTATCGGTTAGACTAAATGTTTTTTCTTTCTTTCTTTTTACTATGATTAAGAGTGAATTTACATTCTCCAAGGAGGAATGGGAATTCTTTCAGTTATCTTTGCTACCATCTCCACCTTGCTTGCAAGGAATTTTCAAAAATGAAATTGCAATCTCAAAGGAGGAATGGGAATCTTTTGAGGCATCTTTGCTACCACCACCACCACCTTGCTTACAAGGAATTTTCAAAAAGCAACATGAAATAGAAATTGAGAAAAATATTGTTGTTGAGATAGATCAAAATAATGGTAATGTGGTAGTGCAAGATGATTCAAAAGAGATATGCCATCAAATGGAGAGCATAAGGGAAACCGAAATTTCTTCCATGGATAAGTATAATGGTTTAAATTCATGTGTGGATGTCATAATCTTGTGCCCTTTATCTTACTTCTCACCATCCTTTGTGAAAATAACATTTGATCTAGGAGGAATGCAAAATAGGATCTTATTGCTTACACAACTTCCTTTTTACAAGCCATGGGATCCAGGAATATGCTTTCCTTCTTCATGTGTCACTTGGTCTTTATGCTTCAAGCAATGGGACCCAGGAATAAGTCTATAGAAGGCAAAGGTCAAGCTAATGACCATAAAGGAGCGCTGCGTGGGAGGCAACCCACGGGTTAACGTTGTTTGTCTTTTTGTAGGAAAAATAATCATCACAATGTCTCAAGAGATTCTGGGCCGCCACAGTACTTGTGAGCTTTCTTACCCCTTTCATGTTGTTTTTATTGCAAATCATTGAGGACAATGCTTAGTCTAAGCATGGGGGGTATTTACCTTGTTTTATTTCTTTTCCCTTTAAATTTTTTTCGTTTTTTTTTTCTGCTATATTTTGTTTTTGCTGTTTTAAGATAGTGAGTCTTGATTTCTCCCATGTCTTGAGTTGTTGTTGTTGTTTTCTTGCAAGTTGAATGTGAAAACTTTTTAGCACTTGTTAATAATTGCATTTGCAAAAGAAAAAAATAAATAATATAGAGCTTAGTCTTTTCTGGGACCACAAAACTGATTTGTATGATAGACTTGTGCTAAATGTAAATGTGAGGCTGTCACGATTGGAAGCTGAGAATTAGCATGTCTGAATTGTACTCTGTGTGAACCAGCTACTAAAATGTGAGATATAGAGCCTTCACAAGGGGATGTTATTGAAATTATATATTTTATCCCCTTTTCTTTGCTGAGTGTATGTTTCTCAAATTGTATCATTCCAGAATTTGTTTGTTGACCGTTTTGAAGCGAAAAATGATTTGCAACATGCGAAAGAATCAGGGGATTTTAGGAATTTTTCTTCAGGCCTCAGAGTTAGTGTTTGCTAAAAATTTCCCTCTAGTTGCCCCTTTGTGCCTATATTTTTATTCCTTTAGCATCCAGAAATGAATTTCTTTTTGTTTTTGGTATACTTTGGAATCGGATTGGAGCAACTATTGAATTTGCAGGTTTTTGTCCTACATGCCATATCATATATCTCATGGACATAAGCTGGTTGTATTGCCATTTTTCCTCAAAGAAAGAAAAGAAAAATCAATCAAAGAAAAAAAAATATATAGAAGTGAAAAAGAAAAGAAAACGAAAGCAAAAAGGGGGAAAATGGCAAAATCAAGGGAAATCAAAAAGAAATGAGTTCACTCAAATCTCAAAGACAAAAATCAAGTTAAAAAGAGTGGGCTCAAGTGAAAAGAAGAATGGAAGTGGAAGCAAACTTGGAGGCTTAGACAAAAAAGTGCAAAATTGGTAGAAGCTCCATTTTGATTTCAAAGTTTGCTATCATTGATTTTATTTTTTAGCCATTTGTTTTTCCTTCTTTCTTATTCCCTACCTAACGCTAATACCCCAATGCCCCGTTACAACCAAATGGATCCCATCTTTCGCGTGTTTGTGAACTTTTTAGTAGAGATATTGGTCAACTTACAAACCTATGACAATGAACATTTGTTGAAAGTTGAGCGAAATATTTCCCAAGTCCCTAAAACACTCAGACATTGTGAGCGAGTGCCTATGTTCGCACAATTGTACTTTTCAGGTCATAAGCCTCTAATTGGGCAAACATCTGGCATCTCACTTGTGATATTGTATTTTGTCTATCATATGCCTCTGTTTTTGGTCCCTCATTTGGCTAACTTTGTTGATTGAACTTTTTGAGAATGCAGTTACTAACATGTGCTTGCTAGTTTTGATTGTTCTTGCTTGAGGACAAGCAAAGATTCAAGCATGGGGGAGTTTGATAAGTCCAAAAATAGAGTGTTTTTAATGTTTAATTTGAATAAATATTGTGGGAATTTAGTTCCATTATTGAACCATTTTACTACAAGTATTAGTTTTATTTTCAGGGATTACAATTGAAGAAAGAATGAACATTGCATGAAGAATAGGCCAAGAATCAGAAGAGAATAAAAGAAGGTGCAAAGCAAGGAAGAATAGTGCAAAACAAGGAGAAAAATAGTGCCAAGATACAAGGAATATAGCATGGACCGTGCCACAACTCGTGCTCAACCGAAAAGCCAAGGAATTTTAGCCAGAAATGTTGCACGCCCCGTGCAGAAGCAGCACGATCCGTGCTGTTCAAGTTGGTTGCTGAAAAGTCAGTTTTAAAGTGCACCTGAAACATTGCACGACCCGTGCTAATGTTGCACGACCCGTGCAGACCTTAAAATCTCCAGTTTCGCTTGTTTTCTCACTTAGCACGACCCGTGCCAATGTTGCACGGACCGTGCAACTCTTCAGGACCCAGAAAACAGTTTCAAAACTGTTTTCTTTCTCTCTTTATGGACTTTATTGTATTTGATGCGAATTGATCAGCTTGTCTACTGATCCTAGCCTATAAATAGGACCTTATTTCAGTTGTAATCTCACCTTTGCATACTTGAAATTTACACTCAAAGTTTATCTAAGTTTTTGCTCTCATTTTAGTTCTTGTTTACTTGTTTTCTTTTACTTTCTTGTTCTTTATTTTTCTGCCATTTATCTTCTAGCACTTTTACATTTCAGTTCTCTATTGCTTTCTTTACATTCTTGTCATTTTACATTCTGTTATTTATTTTTATGTCATTTTCTTTTATGTCATTCTCTTCTACTCCCTTGTCTACTATGATCATGTGTGAGTAGACTTCTTTAGTCTTGGGATTGTGGGACACAATCCAATGATGGGTCCCTAAACAAATCCAAGACTAAACTCTATCTTATTTAGAACTTGAATTTTAATCTAATTCCATAGAACTGAATTTTATATAACAAATATCAAACGAAGTACCGAGAGGTGAAGTTTGATATTGGAACAAATGGAATTAGACAAGGCAAAGCAAAGCATGAGAATAGCATTGCTAGCTTTGGGACAATAAGGTTGTGCTTAATGGGTCTCTGCGATGATCAACCATGAGAATAGGTTTGATCATTGTTTCGAGACACGTTCTTGCATTCCGAGAGGAAGCTTGAATTACACCAAAAGAATACCTTGCCCTTAAAACAATTTCAAAATAAGATAGAGAATAGTTAAAGGGTTGTTTATTTCCATCATTGTGATCTAACCATGATCCCAAGGCGTCTTTTATTCCTGAATTTCAATTAATCAAAAATCTCTTCTACAAATCATTCTTTTAGCTAATCACAATCGAAAACAAAATCGGTAATTACAAAGTCTCTGTGGGATCGATATTTTTACTACGCGATAGAACCGTGCACTTGCGGCCTATCATGAGGCAACCAATTGTCGTTACTCTGAGTAACTTGCATGAAACATTGAGTGGATCCTGACTCAATACTTCACGTAATATACTGAAATGTTTCGACATTTGGTTGACTCCACTTATTCACTTTATTTGAAAACAAACTGCGCCTGATTGGGTCAAAGTGCCCTGATATCGTAGAGTATCATCTCAAATTTGTAGTGCACAAACAAATTTGAGATATTACCCTTCATCATTCAAAGATGCACTTCTACCCATGGAACGATTGCATAAGGAGTTTCTCTTATTTCATTACATTTTTTTGGAAAATGATTTTAAAAATGATTTGAAGATGTAAGTGATTTATTGAAAAAAAAAATTAGAAAAAGGTGCTTTATTTAGAGAAAAGGTTTTTAGAAAAAGGCGCTTTTTGAATTGAAAACGGTTTTGCCTTTTGATTCCATTCCGTTTCTTACACACCTATGACAAGACTTTGTGTTACGTTGCGATCTCCGGCAAACAACTTTAATGCATGGAGGATGCAAAGAATGGAGGTTTTTTTTCAAAATTTTTGTTAGATGCGAATGCAATGATGATGATGCAAAATGACGCAGATGTGATGATTATGACCTTTTATTTACATAGAAAAGAGAGAAGAAAATGATGTTTATTGGTGGCGGTTCAAAACATTTTTGAAAATACCCGCTATATGCCACCTCATATAGGTGTTTATGAGGGAAAAAGGAAATTACTTTCTACATTTTTGGTAAAAGAGTTTCGAAAGAGGATGCCTAAGCTAATGCAACACACAATTTGCGTGCCCCCGTGTCCTACAAATGGGTAAGGATCATAGGCTCTAAAGTCAACAACAAGGGTAATCCTCCCATGTGGGTTCTGGTCACTGCCTCACAATGGCAACCAAGAGCTAAAGTCTCTCTCATGAATACACCCACAATCGTAGAGAGCTACCGATTGTGAGGTATCATGAAGAAAGCGC
Organism: Astragalus glycyphyllos; assembly: GCA_963573325.1. Taxonomy (NCBI): domain Eukaryota; kingdom Viridiplantae; phylum Streptophyta; class Magnoliopsida; order Fabales; family Fabaceae; genus Astragalus; species Astragalus glycyphyllos. Next base: position 12,145,912 of record OY754314.1, on the reverse strand, counting down.
ACTCTTGGGCGAAACTTTCATGAGAGCCAGACAGACAACGGTCTACGAATGGCAGTCACTACTCATTTCCACTCTCCTAGGGTTCTTTGCAGACCTTGGGTTTTAGGCCCCACTCAATGCTCACAAATATAAGGTGTGCAGTGTGTGATGAGGGCACAACACCTAAAAATCTACCCAAACCCCACCTGCGAAGGGAAACCAAAACAGTCCAGACAATATCAAGCAACAGCATGTCGTCTACCCTAGGGTTCAATATCATTTCAACATAAGTATACTAACCTAGGGTTCCAACAACAATCGCAAGCATTGCTTACCTTAAGAAAGGGAGCCTAGAGGAGGGGACATAATAGGATTAAGGGAAATGCATGAGCTTACCTCAAGAAAGGGAGCAAAGAAGAGGGGAACATGCTAGGATTGGGGAAATGTATGAGACAAGCATATAAACGACGAAAGTAAGAGGAGAAGAAGAAGAAACTACTCTTATTTTACTCAAGAAGCAAATATAGAAGAGGAAGAAGGCTAACACACAATGCACGCAAGCACAACATCACAAGAATGCACACGACAATTCTAAGAATAATGCAAGCATGTTTTTAAAGGCAAAGGAAAGAAAGAAGAAAGGGAAAGGAGGAGAGATATAACAAAGCATTCAAATCAACGAAAGAAATCACATGTCGAATCTATTGGCTCGACTCACTAAAGAAAGGTCCCCAGCGGAGTCGCCAGCTGTTGCACCCCGAAAAATCCTTTGGAGGGATTTCTCTTCGCACAACATGAATTGGAGTCGCCACCAATATTTTTTTAGAGGTAAAACATTGAAAAAAACCTTTCTTGAAAGACAATGGTCCTTGGAACCACGAGATTTGAGTTCGGGGGTCGGTTATGCATGGGGAAGGTACGAGCACCCCACACATCCTTTCCACTGAAAGGGAACCTCGATTTGACGTGTGATTTAAAAGGTTGATTTAAGAAATGCTTTGTTTTTATCTCTCTTTATCTCTCCTTACTTTATGGAAAAACTTAAGGAAAATTTAATCTTTTGCGCTTGACGGGAGGGCACCGTGCCTACGTATCCTGGGGAGGGAATCAAAGCAACGTAGTTCTTGTTTTCGAAAATTGTTTTGTTTTTAGAAATTGCCTTGTTTTGGAAAAGGGTTTGTTTTTTTGAAAAGAAAATGGTTTTTATTTGTCGTGCTTGACGGGAATGTGACCCGCTCCTACGTATCTCCCAGTGCGATGGAGAATTCAAAGCTTACGTAGTTCTCGGTTGTCGAGAAAAGGTTTTTATTTTTTAGTTGTTTAATTGCGAAAATTGAATGTTCACAGTGATCAAACAACAAAGGTTTCGAGTGATCACCACTAGCATCCCATTATTGACGATCGTGCAAGCAAAGGCTTCGCATTATCCTCAACAAAGTTTTTAATTTGTGAAATGAGAGTTCTTTTGAAAAATGAGTGTTCATGATAATCAATTGAGCAAAGACTCCAAGTGATCACCACTAGCACCCCATTGTTGACAATCGTGCAAGCAAAGGCTTCGCATTATCCTCAACAAAGTTTTTAATTTGTGAAATGAGAGTTCTTTTGAAAAATGAGTGTTCATGATAACCAATTGAGCAAAGACTCCAAGTGATCACCACTAGCACCCCATTGTTGACAATCGTACAAGCAAAGGCTTCGCATTATCCTCAACAAAGTTTGATTTGTGAAAAATAGTTTGAAATTGTTTTGAGAAGAAGTGAAGTTGTTTATCAATGATTATGTAAAATGCAAAAAAATGTTTTGAAGTTGGAACGTTACTAACGAGTAACAAGTTGTTCTTTGTATGCAACAAGGTTTTGAAGTTTTGGAGAGTTACTAACGAGTAACAATTGGTGGAAATCAAAACAAGCAAATTGTGAACACCAATTCAACATTTTAATGCACCACAAGCACATAAACAAGTATATCAAGCCTGGAGTACTAAGCTTCAATTCAAGAATGCATGAGTAGGCAAGGATGCAAGAATAGGTAAGAATGCATGAATATGCAAAATGCATGTGCATCAAGGTTAAATGAACCTATCCTTTGCCGAAACTTCACAAGCTTCAAACAACAATTTACAATAAACTCAAAGAGCAAAGAAAGCATGATTAAACTTGAGGATGCATCAAGGTCATTGGAGACCAATCATGTGCGCAAATTCAATTGTTTATAGACCCCTTTTTGCTCACATTTCACAAGCACATCAAATGGGAATTGAATTTTTAAATGCTTACAAGCATAGGCATCAAGGTTGAAGTAACCTATCTCTTGCCAACTTAGCATAACCCAAGATCATTTGTGGATCATAAATGAACCAAAACCCAAATTCATTTTTCTCAAATCACAAATTTCACAATTAACAACATAGGTTTGAATATTTGCAAGACAAAAAATGACCAAAAGAGGGCATTAACAAGTCATTTTTGTAACCAAAATTGATTAATCAAGTTAGAAAACTAGCATTTGCATTTTCAAACAAGAATTGCACAAAGAAAATTGAATCATCTTAGGCAATCCTCATCACTTAAAGTGAAGTACACTAGGCACAAGTGAGAGTCCTCTTGCCAATCCTCAACATAGAATAACTTTGCAAACAAGTTACTAACAAGCAAACCAAAGTTTACAATCAAAGCACAAGGTTGTGTTGAATCATCTTAGGCAATCCTCAACACTTAAAGTAAAGTGCACAAAGACACAAGTGTGAGTCCTCTTGCCAATCATCAACATATAACAATTTGCAAGCAAGATACAATCAATTAGCAACAATATCTTGCAATCAAAACATCAAATCAATTGCGTTGAATCATTTTAGTCAATCCTCAACACTTAAAGTTAAGTGCGCAAAGGCACAAGTGTGAGTCCTCTTGCCAATCATCAACATAACAATGACTTGCAAGCAAGATACCATCTATTAATATCAAAATAACTTGAGAAAACGTTTTTGATCACAATTGCAAACCCATTTCACAAGAAAATTAACAAACCCTAATTCTAATCATGATTTGCGAAGCATCGCATCATTTTATTCAACAAAAATGCAAGATCATAGTGAAAACAACATAAATCACAATTTATTCAAGGGTGAGAAGCATCTCAAGCACCCAAACCTCCCACAGTGTTTGTCAAAATGCTTGAGACACCTCTCACCAACAACAATCAACAAATCAACAATATAACAACACTAAAATGCATGAATATGGTAGGATGCAAGATTAGAAACATGATATCTACATTTTGATGCAAAAAAGTTGAAGATGATGCTAGGTTTTAAGAAGTTTACCTCAAATCCAAGCTAAGGAATGACTAATATGAAGAACAAGACCACAAATCAACTTGAATCTTCACCAAACTTCAATGAAACCCACGAAATGCTTGCTTAAAAATGCCCTTTGATGATGCAAGCTTGAATTAAATTAGGAGAGAAGGAAGATATATGAAGTAGGAATGGAAATGAGGTGAGAAAATGGTGATTTGGTGAAGGAGAAGTGAAGAATTGATGGAGGAAGAAGGTAGTATAATTTCGGCCAAGAGAGGGAATTAGGAGAGGGAGTTGTGTGCTAGGGTTGTGTGAGTGAAAATGAGGCCAAAAGCCTTTTCTTTTTTGTGAGGTGAGGTTAATAGGGTATATATAGAAAGCAATTAGGTTTAAGGGTAGTTAGGTCATTGTGCACTAGTTGTGCTCTAGGATTTGATTTTAATTTTGAATCAAAGGCTAGGATTGAGGCTCACATGGATTGAGGACATTGAGAAAACACAAAATGAGAGAATAGAGAGGGGGGTAGGCGACATTGGGGGTGTGGCCTTGGTCACCAAGTTTTGCTAGTTTTCATCTTGTACTATTGTACTATTATATGACCATTCCATTATCCCTTCATTTTTGATTATTCTTCTTAGGATAATTGTACAAAAATACACCCAATTTAGGCCACATACTAGGAATCTTAGGAATATGCCATTTTATGTGATCACCATGACCAAAAATGTCATAAAAATCACATCTTGGAACTTTTTGTAGAATATTCCCTTTTGATCCTTTTTTGAAATTTTGTGCACAATGTATGCATGCATGCGCATACATACATACATGACCAAAAATGTTTTGCCTCAAATAAATTTCTCTAAAATTGCACAATGATTCTTGATGAGAAATTATCTTATTTTTGACAATGACCAAAATACCCTTTTTCCCTGAAAACCTTGTTTTTTAACAACAAATGCATTTCCACTCTAACAATGAATTTAAAAGCCCTAGAATGACTTTTAAAACCCAAAAATGCATGCACAATGCTCTTCACTCTTCAAAATAAAACCACACTTCTCAATTTATTTATTTTTGCGGAAAATTAGGGTTTTAAACCTAGGTGGACAAAATTAGGGTATGACAATAAGGACGGTTGCAGTCTGGTGCTAGGAACGGCATGCGGTACTAGACCCAAGACTGTAACAAAAGAGTACATCCACCCATTGTGCGTGAGGAGCATGTAGCTGTCTTACACAACATTCTGTATAAGTTCGTTAGACATGCTGACCCCCAGCTGTAACTTGAAATTTCATCGAAGTTTTTCAATAGGGGTAGGTATTTTATGTTGACTCTGTTTGATGATTTGTCTGGGAGTATGTATCCCCCGATCAACTGCAATAGGTACGCCCTACAATATTGTCTTCGCACTTGGTTGGAAGCGCCCTCTGGAACATTATTAAATTCACGTTGTAGCCAAGTGAACTTAATTTGGTTGCCTACCATGCCATTTACTGGGATAGGCTTACCCAAAAGTTGTTCGAATACTCGATCCCAATTTTGTTGACAACTTCCAGTAACGGCATTTCCATCAACGGGAAGTCCCAACTGCAACGCCACGTCTTCGAGAGTTATTGTGCACTCCCCTACTGGAAGATGAAAAGTGTGTGTTTCTGGTCTCCAGCGTTCGACCATTGCTGCCAACAAAGCTGGATTTATTTTGAATGCGCCAATTGAAGCAATGTCACGAAACCCAGCTCTTTCTATCAATGGTAATATAGAGGCATCTGGTTCGGGAAGATTGAATGCGTGGTGAACTTCCATTGGGTCATCGTTGAGAAGCATGGAAATGTGAGGTTCTTCGTTTAGTAAGGAAGACATTTTTAGAGGAAGTGTTGTTGAAGAGTTATGGTGACTTGAATGTTTGAGTTATGTGGTTGTGTTGCTGCCTTTGGTTGTATATATTCTACTCTCAGATGCCCTCTATCTCAAGTATTTACCAATGTATGTGCACAAGAATATCTTTCACGATGGAGATGATGTTAGAATACATTCCTTTGCTAGAATATTAATCATTTGGAAGAAGAAAACATGTTAGAATATATTCCTTGAGATGATGTTAGAATATATTCCATTGTTAGAATATATTCCTTTGTTGCATTTCACGTTAAAAAATGACCCACGTTTAAAAAATGTATGTGCCCTCTATCATGTTTTACCATGTTTAGATCAATTATAACCAATTTTGTTAAATTACTAAATTAAAAAAAATGATATGACATTATAGTAGAGTTATAGAACTACGGTTTCATATTTTGAATTAGTACTAACAGACTTATAACCCACGTGTACAAGATTCGAAACAATGACTAAAAAAGGTTTTTCCCAAGTCTAAAAAATGACTTTTTACCATGTTTAGATCAATTATAACCAATTTTGTTAAATTACTAAATTAAAAAAAATGATATGACATTATAGTAGAGTTATAGAACTACGGTTTCATATTTTGAATTAGTACTAACGGACTTATAACCCACGTGTACAAGATTCGAAACAATGACTAAAAAAGGTTTTTCCTAAGTCTAAAAAATGACTTTTCCTAAGCACTGGACACTGCACTCTGCACTAAGCAGTGAACAATGCACATTGAACAATTCAAAAGTGTCGGTGCAATCCTGGCCTTTAAAAGTGTCGGTGCAATCCTGGCCTTTAAAAGTCACGTGTGCAATCCTGGCCTTTAAAAGTGTCGGTGCAATCCTAGCCTTTAAAAGTCACGTGTGCAATCCTGGCATTTAAAAGTGTCGGTGCAATTCTGGCCTTTAAAAGTGAAGATGCAATCCTGGCCTTTAAAAGTCACGTGTGCAATCCTGGCCTTTAAAAGTGTCGGTGCAATCCTGGCCTTTAAAAGTGTCGATGCAATCCTGGCCTTTAAAAGTCACGTGTGCAATCCTGGCCTTTAAAAGTGTCGGTGCAATCCTGGCCTTTAAAAGTGTCGATGCAATCCTGGCCTTTAAAAGTCACGCGTGCAATCCTGGCCTTTAAAAGTGTCGGTGCAATCCTGGCCTTTAAAAGTGTCGATGCAATCCTGGCCTTTAAAAGTCACGTGTGCAATCCTGGCCTTTAAAAGTGTCGGTGCAATCCTGGCCTTCAAAACCATCGGTGAAATCTAGACCATTCAAATTTCAATAAATAGGCCCTAAATCTCTCACCACTAAACACCCAACTGCCATAGTTTCTCCTACTACCAACTGAAACTCAAACGCACCCTCCTACTCCCAACTTCGTCAATGGCTCCAACGAATGTTTTCATCACGGTCTTTTACAATGGTTAGGTGGAAAAAACAAATACTGAGGGTATATTTTTTAGGTGTCATAACAACACCCTTGTCAAACTAAACTCTAATTCCAAACTAGCTCAAGTTAAACAAGCCATTGAAAAAAAATCTCTCCTGACCATTCAAAAATGGTTGCTGGTCTTACATATCGGTACCCTACAACTCTCAGTACTGGCCATACCTTTTATGGGGGATTCGAAATAAATTCCGACGATGATGTTGAACTTATGATAGAGCATTTCAAAGAAGATAGACACCTTGGTATATGCACACCAGAAATATATGCAGATTTGGTTGAGGCTCCTTCTAACTACACCCAGGTAAGTCACGGCCACTCTATTCAATCTTCATCACAACAGAACTTACGTTTTTCTCAACAAACAGAAATACCATACACTGACTTCATTCCACCTGTTTACCCTCAATTCAATCCTTCATCATCCCAAACTGACATGCATGACAGTCCTTCAACACCTCACCATCACTCTGCACCATCATCGTCAAACACACCCATTGACCTTAACACAAGCCACCCTCTACATACTCAAACTAATACCCCACCGTTTAGTATGTTTGTTGGTGTCCATAATGAAGACGTTGGGGACTTTAGCGAAGATGAAGATGAAATTCTTCAGCGTGACGTCGATGAGGAACCAATTGAAGCTAACCCCAACATAGGTGTTGCATTCCGCGAGCCTGTCCCACACTTTCAAAACGTCACAGCTGATAACCCAGAACCTTATGATGTAGAGTTTGGCCATTCCATGGACAGGAACCAACTTTTATCCAATGAAGACCCAAACGAACTCAAACTCAAAATGAAATTTCCCACAAAAGAAATAGCCCAACAATTCATCCAAACATATCACCTAAACCATTCAGTTGCATACAAAGTCTGTGAGTCTAAACCACACACATGGACCGTTTGTTGTGTTCATGAAACCTGTTTGTGGAGGTGTGTAGTGAGAGTAGGAGCAAAAACTGGATATTGGGGGATTACACAGTTGACTCACCCACACACATGTACAACATCTACTATTTCCCAAGATCACCGCCAGCTGACCTCCTCCCTCATGTGTACTCATATACTTCCACTTGTAAGGAAGGACCCGACAATATCAGTGACTGTGTTGATTGCACACATCAAGGAGCGGTTCACGTACCAGAGTTCCTACAGAAAGGCTTGGATTGCTAAACAAAAAGCAATCGAGCTTATCTTCGGTAACTGGGAGGACTCTTACAATGAAGTAACCAGGTGGCTACATGCTTTCTCTTACTATATTCCAGACACAGTTCACGACTGGCAGTACAAACCATTCTATGAGAATGGACAACTAGTTGCCGACAAAGGTGTATTCCACCGCATCTTTTAGAGTTTTGGCCCGTGCATTAAAGGCTTTCAATTTTGCAAACCAGTTGTCTCTGTTGATGGAACATGGTTGTACGATAGGTACAAAGGGTGTCTTCTTTTGGCAATCGCACAAGATGGAAGAAACAACACCTTCCCAATTGCATATGCAGTGGTCGAGGGTGAGACAAAGGAGGCTTGTTTTTTCTTCCTATCTCATTTAAGACACTATGTGACACCACAGGAGGGTATTTGTTTGATATCAGATAGACACGAGTCTATCAAAAGTGCTGTTATGCAACTAAACACCAATTGGAAACACGTCTTCTGTGTTCGCCACATAGCACAAAACTTCATGAGACACTTCAAAAACACTCCTGCCAGGAAACATGTCATCAATATGGGTGAGTATTTTTAACATTTTTTTAATTAATTAGTTTCAAATTTCCATTCCATACTTACCAACATCTTCTTTTTTTTCTTCAGCATATTCAATGACAGAAGAATCGGCCGAACACTACAAACAAAAAATTGGTCAGGAAGTAGGTCCTGAGGGGGTGGCTTGGGTTGAAGACATAACCGCAGAACAATTGTTGCAGTGGTGCGATTGAGGTTCCCGTTGGGGGCACATGACAACAAACCTTGCAGAGTGCATCAACAATGTCCTTAAGGGGGTGCGGAATCTCCCTATTCGTTAATTGATAGATGCAACATATTTCAGGATGAACGATGTTTTCGTCAAAAGGGGAACACAGGCACAGGCAATGTTGAGATCCGGAACTATGTACTCTGAAAAATTGTTGGAAAATATTGCCAGGAACATAAAAGTCTCAAAAACGCATAACGTCGCAGTTCACGATCGTGCCCAACAATTGTTCCGAGTTGAAGAACTTGTACGACCACAAAGTGGTAGACTTGCGCGAACATTCGTGGTGAACTTCAGATCAAAAACGTGTGAGTGTGGGGAATTCCAGGCACTTCACTACCCTTGTTCACATGTAATCGCAGCATGCTCAAAATGCAATTACGACCACATGCAATTCGTGGATCCACCGTACACAATGGAGAATGTTTTCAATACTTACATTGTCGAGTTCCCACCCTTGCCAACTGAGACGTCATGGCCGTATTTCAATACTTTAGAACTACAGCATGATCCAACTAAACGGAGAGATAAAAAGGGTCGTCCACTGTCTACCCGTATTCGTACAGAGATGGATCAAAGAGAAAGGGGTACATGCACCCGAAGATGCGGAATTTGTAGAAATGAGGGTCACAACAGAAACAACTGTCCTAACCGCAATTAATGTGTTGTAATATTTCGGATTACTCTTTTAAATAACTATTGTAATTTTCGGTTGGTCTTTTAAATAAATTATTGTGTTGTAATATTTCTTTGCGACTCTTCAATTTAATTAGGAAATTTGGATTACAAATATTAATTATCTAAATACAATTGTTTTATTTAAATTAAATTAAATTAAATTAAAATTGCAAAAGACAGTTCAGAAGTCACCCTGGGGGGGGGGGGGGGGGGGGGGGGGGGGCATTTATGAACTATAAAATAAATTTGCCCTACTTTGGTAAATAAATCAAAATGTGCATTATTTTGGTAAATAAAATTTTTTTTTGCACCAACATGGTTTTTTTCCTCAACATTGACCTTAGCCACAAAAGTGTTTGCAAGGCCAAAGCCGGCCTTTGAGCTCCACTGCATCAACCTCAACCCTTGCAATACGTTTACAATTGAATCAGTAAAAATGCTGGGAGTCACTATTTGAGCTTCAACACTGAAGCGGCGATATGATCCTCTTCATTCTCAAAGGGGAAATCCTTATTGGACCCGAATGTTGCCATGTCATACTCATCATAGCCGAAGATTACTAGCCTAATTTGCTTATCTCTTTAGGCTGCACCCAACAGGAAATTGATATTATCTTTTCCTATTGCAACAATATCACATCCTCCAACAATACACACTCACCAACTATCACTGTGGATGCCCCTCACGTGTCACTATTCAACAACTCTAACCATGTTCTGAATTGATGTCTCTCTTCTTGCCCTACTACTATAATAAAATAAAGTTCATATCAAGATAGCTACTATTTTTTGGTGGTATTCGACCTCGCTCCGGTGTCTAGGGGAAAGGGGCTCTAAATATTCTGAAGGTAAGTAAAGTCTGACTTCAATTTGTTCTATTACCTGGGATTGAACTCAGGTACTAGCCGAGTCCGTCCCTTTAGATGGAGTGCGTTAATCACTTGCACCCTAGTTTGGAGGTAAGATATCTACTATATGATATCCTACTACTTTCTATCCATCTCTTTTGTCACTTTAACGAATTTATTTTGTATTGAAAGAAACATCATTTGTCAAAAAAAGAAAGAAATATCATTCAATACACATCAAAATAAATATTATTTAAAAACTATAATATATTTTAGTTTCATTGGTCTATTAGCTCAGTTGGTTAGAGCGTCATACTAATAACGCGAAGGTCGCAGGCATGAGGCAAAAGTATCTTATTTTGCAGTTTGCGACCTTTACTCATTCAACTTCGTACCTATAAAAAAAGAATGCAAAAACTTCTTTTGGATTTTTTTGAGAATTCTTATTCCTTTTATAATATATTGTGAAACAGATTTGATCATTTCTGGCTCTGCTGTGCTTCTCCGATTTCGCGCATTGCTTCACCGCAACTACACTCCACTTCACCATTACCTTTCGCAATCCAGGTTTGTAGCAGTTCTGATATAATACTGTTGTCTTATTTTTTGCTTTGGTCTACTGAGTCAGTCTCGAAGTCCTCCTCCGTGATTGAATATCGAGCCCTTGCTTCCATTGCTTGTGATCTGGTGCTATTATACATCTTGATAAATTTACTCTGAGATTTATATATACTGCATTCGAGCATATAATGAATATAACATCCCTGTTTACAACTTACATTGAAAATGTTGGACCTTTTTTTAATAAAAAATAAATATATAATACGGGGGAAGAAGGTATTGAAAGTAAACTATAAGAAATATATAAATAAGAGAGAGAGAAATAGTACGAGAGGAAGAGTGAAGGAGAAAAGGGGGAAGAAGGAGGAAATGAAAGAGAGATATAGTCACGAAGAAAAAGAGAAGATACGGCTTTCATAGTGTTTTTCATATCATAAATGGTGACTGAATGCTATGTTGGTCAGAAATTGAATGACATCGATTTATTCATCCAACAAGATACACTTAATAAAAAGATATCACATGAATTGTGACTTATTTACCACTCACACGGTTTGTGCTTAACAACTCCCAAGGCCCATACTTGATGATAATGAAACTTGGAAGCACAATCATTGTGACTTCCTAACAACATACACAAATTGTCCTTTTATGAACTTTACCAACAATTGACCAAAAAAAAAACTTTACCAACATGCATAACCCATTGGCGGATTTAGAAATTTTAGTAGCCACGGAAAAAAAATAGTTTAACATGTTCTTAAAAAAATGTTAAAAGCATTTACAAAATACACAATCTAATGATAAAAAACGGTATTGACTCAAACTAGTACTTGAGAGAAGACACAAAGTTATTTGGTCCATGATAGAAAATATCAATTTATTCCTCAAATATTGTTCAAATTTAACCTCAAGGGAGCATGACAGGAGAAGTTTAATTATCTTCGAGAGGAGTTATATTCGAGAGGTCCCGGATTCGACTCTCCACTTGTCCTCTTGGGGTGAGGTAAATGTAATTATCTTCGTGAGTGCTCAAAGAGTCCGAAGGTCTTCACTGCCTTAGATGGGACGCCATCCCCTCACCCTAAATTTTAAACTACCAAAGAAAAAATTGTTCAAATTTGTCATTTAAAATGATTTTAGGGATGTTTTAGTCCTCCCAGAAATTGGATTGACTAATATGAGTTTTTTAATCAGAAAATTAATAATTTTCATTTTTTAGGGAGCAAATAGGTCTCCGTATTTTTTTGTAAGAAACCTTTTTAGGTCACTCCTATAAAAGAAAATGAGGAAAAAAGAAAATGAGATGTGATAATGGCGGTATCTTCTTATAATATGGTGCTCCCGTTGGCGCGCCTGTTGGCTAAACTCGTTGATGCTCCGTTGGCACTTCTATTGGCGCTCCCATTGCGAGTGCTATTGGCGCTCTCGTTGGCGGTGTCGTTGCTGCTCTCGTTATTCTTCCCGTGCTGCTCACAAAAAAAAAGTGGATGAGATTTAATTATTGTTTTTCTAGGAAAAATAATTTTGGAATTTTTGTTAGCGGTATCGCTTTTTTTGACAGTTGGTAGTGGTTAAACTAATTGAGTTTAGTAGTTTGAGTAGATTATAGTAAATAGTAAATTCTACATTGTTTAATATTAATCTAATTAATTTTATGTAATTACTGATTTTTTACAAAAAAAAAAAAGATTTTGGGTAGTGGGTTGTTTGATTATGTTGATAGTAGAGAGAAGTGGAAAGAGTGAGAGAGAGGAAAGAGAAAAGTAGGTATTAAAGTGAAACAAAAAATTAAAAGATGATGTGAGAGTGGGACCCACTAATGATAAAAGTGAGAGATAATTTAGTAATTTTGGTAGTGGGTTGCTCCATTGGCGCTCCCATTGCGACTTCTATTGGTGCTGTTGGCGGTGTTGTTGCTGCTCTCGTTGTTGCTCCCATGCTTATTGTAACACCCCCCTTTTACTATTACAATTAAATAGACAATTATCAGAGTCACCTCGAAGGGCGCTACATTTTTTCACCATTTTTAAAACAGGAAAATCTCCAAAATAATTTATATAAAAGAAATCACCAAGCAGCGGAAATATTAACCAGTTTAAACATCTCCAGAATTAACAATTAAAGACATCTCCAAAATAAATTAAAACAATTTCCAATAACTAAAATAATAGTTCAAAACGATAACTAACGACTCCCCGGTGCTACATATCAGAGCTGACACAGACCCAAACGAGAGAGGAAGCAAAACCTAGCAATTCCTCCACGAGCACTAGCGATCACCTGCAGCGTTGCCGCATGAGAGCAACATTCCAAGCAGAAGGGGTGAGTCTAACAGAGATAATAAGCAGATGATAAAAATATGCTAGCATCAGGTAACTACAGCAACACAATACAATTACACCATATCACAGCACCAGATACCAAAGGAAAAATCCATTTGACAGTGAACCACCAAAATTATAACATTCATAGACAATGGGATGATATGCAACCCCTCCAGTGGGCATATGCATGCGGTACCGATCACCAAAATGAGCCACGACGGGCATATCACCAATAAACACCAGAGGCAGAGCCTATATCACCAAAACATGCATATGACAATGCGACACCATGATTATGCACCAACTCACCATAACAAGTATTTAAAATAAATACTATATCACCAGAATCAAAACAAATGATTTCACCAAAAATAGCACCAAGTTGTAGCATCACAGCTACCACTAAACTCTCCTGAGCATACCAGCACCGCACCTGAAATATTAACACCAGACGGCTCCACAACGCGGACATAACGCACGCACACCACGCACAAGACTGGTGCACAGCGCCTAGGCACATCGCACCTACTTCAGCGAATTAATTAAAATAGCAAACGACATCGGATTTCAACAAATAAATACTTGTTGGAAAGCCCTATGGGTCTGGTTATCATCCCTAAGTTCAGTTTTTGAAGGAGAGTGTCCAATAGGTACAGTTTTCGAAAAGCACACAGGCTAGTTGCAAAAGAGGACAGTTTCTGTCCTTCAAATTCAAGCAATTCCAAAGTGACCAAGACTCAATCAAACTGCATGAAACTTGTGCATAAACTGGGGCAAATTTTGTCTAGTTTTCAAAGAAATTGGATTCGTTCGAAAAGGAGTTCTTTTGAAAACGTGGTAACCAAAACACTGACCCTGTGTCCAGATTGTTTCCAGAATCTTACTCTAACTTGTGGAATTCATATCTCGAGCTACACAACTCTAAACGCAACCAAACCAGTGCCAAATTAACAAGCATTAAGTCTATTTTCCAGAAAAATAAACCACATAATTTTTCGGTCAATACAACGTTCCCAGTCACCGAAATACCGAATCTATACCCAAATCGTTTCCAGAATTTTAACCTAACTTGTATCGCCTATAACTCGAGCTATACAACTCCGAATTTAACGAAACCAGTGCCAAAACGACCGGCGTTAAGTCTATTTTCAAAAACAATCAACCTCATAATTTTTGGATCAACCAAACAGCGCCAGTTTTAGAAAAACCGAACCTGTGTCCAGAATCGCTAAATTGCCAAACACCAAACCCTAACGGCAACGACACCGCAACCACCACAACAAAAACGACAATTCGACAACGCGACAACAACAATCAACCACGCACAGCAACAACAAAAACACGAACAATAACAACACCATCATCGTGATACAACAATCACGCAACAACAAATAACGAAACAAATCACAATAACGTGCAATAATCATCAAAGCACCAATCTCAACGAAAACACGATACGCAACAACACGAACAATTCAACAAAACCCTAGACTACCCACACATAATTATCATCAACCCATTATCAAGGTTAAGCCCACCCTTACCTCGAATAACGTAAGCTCCGGAACACGACGAACGAGACACGAACAAAACCACAGCAACACGAACGATCCCCTTTTGAAATTCTTTGCGAAACCCTCCTCTTCTCTCCCTCTTTGCGCCGCGTGCTCTCTCTCTCACTCTCACTTTCGTTTTTCTTTTGCTTGCTGCGAATGAGGGTTTGGCTTAAACCCCCAGGGTTTAAGTTGAGGGCTCAGTAAACACTGGGCTCTCTACGTCACCACCTCCTTTACTCGTTTCACCTCCTACGCATATAAAATATTAACCTTTTAATTTATCTATATCCCGCCTCCAAATTATTTTAATAATTCAATCAACTATTTTAATTAAATTATTTCCGGGGTGTTACAGGTGGAGAACCAAGTTGCTGATCATTTGTCTAGATTGGAAGGTGATAGTGCAGGTAATCATTTTGGAGAAATCAAGGAAAGCTTCCCTGATGAGCAGTTGTTAGCCGTTGCTGCTGCAGCACCTGATGCTGCAGCACCTTGGTATGCAGACATTGTTAACTTCCTAGTGAGCAAAGTGGTGCCATGTAATTTAAATTATCAGCAAAAGAAGAGGTTCTTCCACACAATCAAGCAGTATTTCTAGGATGAACCTTATCTGTATAAGAAGTGCCCTGATCAGTTACTAAGAAGATGTGTGGCTGATGAAGAACAACAAGGAGTGCTGCAGCAAAATCTTGGTCATTCCCCGACCAAGGCAGATCTTTAGCGTACTTCCATCCATGGGCACGAATTGCAATCCGAGCCATGCTCGAATCAACGGACAAGATCAGGCCGCATCCTACGACACATGACCAACTCACTCGACTCTATAAATACGCACGCTCTCTCGCGCCCAAGGTAAGATCTCATATCTCATCTCACCATTTAATTCACCATACTGACTTGGGCGTCAGAGTGTGTGCAGATATCACACCCACGTCGGTCAGCAACCTACCAGCTCGGAGGGTACGTCGATCCAACTTGGTTCCATCTCATCTCAGGTTCTACTCCAAGACAGTTAGGTAACTCAATGCTAAGGAACAAAGTTTAGTCCTTAGGGTTTGAGAGATGGAAATCATTGAGATGAGATAAATTTTAATGGTTTCAAAGATGATTTATGAAGGAACTAATGGGTAATCCTATTTAAACTAAAAGTTTTACTTGGTTCTTAAAAGATAATACTTTAAGAAATTATGTGGATCTTTAGAAACTCAAAAGCCACGATGTTAGAAGGAAAAAGAATAAACTCAAATGTTAATATATGGTCATGATATTCTGAGAATTTTTGAGAAAGTTTTAATGGGAGGAAGCAACTAAAAGGAGTACTTTGAAATCTGGCTCAGGCAGCCAGCCGGTTCGATTAATCAAACCAAAATCAGACCCTGAACAGGTCCCAGCAAGCTAAGGGATTGAATGTATCAATCACTCAGCATGACATCATCAAACCGGGCTCAAATTGGAACGAACCGGTTGAACAAGCGCGTCAAGCAAACACTACGCATTATTAAATTTAGAAATATTGATGTTACACTTTTTTGATTCAAATAACATTTCTGTTTTAGTTATGCCTCCTTGTAGCTTGCAGAGCTTTCCAATCTTTTGAAATACAATTACAAAGAAAAAATGCTTTTTTAGAAAATCAACAACAACGCCACCACACCACCATAAAAGAACCCAAGACTAAGCTAATGATAAATCATTAAATAAATATCAAAAACAATATTGTGATAGTAAGGCTTCCGACCCTAATGACTTAACATATGCTATATATATATATATATATATATATATATATATATATATATATATATATATTAGCATCAATTACTTCTCTTTGTTTATATATTCTCTTCATCTCTCTCTCTGAGCATTGAAATACCCACCAATGAAATACCCAAATTAGACTATGACCAGCGCACAGATTACTACTACACTAATCTGGTAAGCCTCATCAAACTAAAGATCGACCTGAAGAATGGTTATAATACAAAACCTAGAATATCATATATTTCTAAGAAATTTATAAGGAAAATTGGTAGAGTTTCATCTGAAATATAGACATCCCAAAATTATATATAAACACTTGTCTAGTCTAATACAAAGGACAATATAGCTTACATAAACAGTTGCCCTCCAAAACCAAAAAAGGCCTCACGCAGAAGTAAGAGACTAGACACTCACAGAGGAGCTTAGTTCTGCACAAACCTGGGAATCTGAAATATATTAAAGAGACAATGTGAGTCACCACTCAGTGAGTAAATAATGAGGAGCATAACATGCGGGACACAATATTGATCATAAAGTGATTTCCACGAAAATCGTAGTTAAGCAAGTAAATCATATAAAATGGTAAAATGGGCAATACTTATACAGAAATGGAATAGGCTCCCCACCTACAATGATAAAAGTAGGATCTTCGCCTAGAGATAGTAAACGTAGGCTCTCCGCCAAGAAATAGCAAATGTAGGCTCCCCTCCTCAAAATATCAGTGTAGGCTCTCTGCTTGAAAACATAAAGGTAGGCTCCCCACCTATAATCAGATTATGTTTTTCTTTATACTTTTTAGTATTCTAAAATTCCTTCTACCTTTTGCTTACTCAAGTTTTAATCACTACCCATATATCTTTTTTTTTTTAATTGTATCACATATCTTAAATACAACTTAAGTGAACTATCACTATTTATTTATTTGATTCTAATAAATTCCATTTATCCATTTTGATGCTCCTTACTATCACTATCTTACTTAAACTAGCTCTTCTATTTCTAACTCTCTAACTAATTTATTGTCAACTTCTAACTTAAGAATTAATATTAATAAAATTTACATGATTTTTATGCCGTCAGTATATATTAAGCAGTGTTATTCAACCTAGTTTGACTGTGACCCACAGCATTAACCGACTCGGTTGGCATGTTGGATTGAATCTTCAATTGGCACGTGATGATGTCACCAACCCGCCTTTGACTCGGTCAAACTGAGCTGTTGACCCGCCTTTGACTCTATGGTTTCGATCCCCTGACCGGTACGTATGGAAAAACATTTGTTTGGAGAGGTCAACCCCTTAAATGGATCTTAGATACCTCGAATGATTAGTCTCGACAGTCGTCGTGGAGGATAGCTTGGTTTACCAAAAAAAAATATATTACTTATTTAATATCTAATATTTTATATCACATCCCATAAATTTTAGATTCTCTATATTATTGACTGTTCAGTACCGGAGTACGGGTCGTTACCTCGAATGAGTGCGCACCGCGAGGATGCAAGATTGACTTCGGATGATGAAGATCGGACCTCGAATTGGCCGAGATAGTCTTCTCGATCCCGCACCTCGGGCGAGGTACCTGCAAGCACTCCGATGCCTAAGTCAGCAAAGGAAGTGAAGATGTATTAGAGACGGGAATGAAAGCCTACCTGGGAATGGTGAGCGAGTCCCATATATATAGGCGGTGGCGTTGCGCCTGCTCCGTGAGATTAGACGGGCGGGTTTGGAGCGCTGGATGCGGATCGGAACTTTGACCTTTTGGCAGGCTTAGACGGATTGGGCCAGGCCCAAGTGGTTGGCTCTTGGCCTAATCCGAAATAGTGGTCCCCCAAGCTGAGGTCGAGCTGACCAGGGTTGAGCTTGGCTTGATGAAGTCAGACCCGTGCCTTCTTGTGTTTTCCTGTAAAAAAGGCTTGACAGAGCATTTAAACTCGGAATCAAGTTAATCTTGACTGAGCACTCAAGCTCGGAGTCAATTGCGTCTCGACTGAGCATTTAAGCTCAGAGTCAAGATTGTTCGAAGTCGCTGTGGACTTCTTCCTCGGTCCCGAACTGAACATCGAAGCTCGGAGTTCGGGAGAAGGCAGGTGCTCGTAGAGCGGGGTCGAAGTAGCTTGGGATTTCTTCCTCCGGTCTCCGTCTCAGCATTTAAGCCAAGCCGAAGAGGAGGCTGGCTCACGAAGAGCAGATTCGGGGTCGCTGTGGACCGTTGCGCGCCTCTCGAGTGAGCATTTGAGCTCGAAGTCGGGAAGGGCGTGTTGTTCTTTGGCGGCCTCGCCTCATACCGTTGTCTGCCGAGTGGCCAGCTCGGTGTCGGGCTTAGGTGAGATAGGCGTTGTTCGTCGGTCGGGGTTTGGTGCCACTGTGATCCCTACAAATGAAGGAAATAATGATTGCTTCAAAATGTTTTTATTCAGGGACACTGCCGGTCCGAATGTTACATGAAACTAGCTATAGTATATCCGGAGTTTGGTAGCATTCCAGGTTTGGGGTATCGGCTCCTTGGAGATGGTCTCCAAGGGGTAAGCTCCCATCCCGGTCCTGGCTGTGTCTCGGTAAGGTCCTTCCCAATTGGGTGCAAGTTTCCCTTCGCTGGCGTTCTTGTTGCCGACATCAGCCCACCTAAGGACCAGGTCCCCAACGTTGAAATCTCGGGAAATGACTTTTTGGTTATACCGTCTGGTGATACGGGCTTTGACGATGGCCTCAGCAAGTTGTGCTTTATCCCGGACCTCTTGCACGAGATCGGGCTCTTCCCTTACAGCTTGGCTATTTGCGCCGTTGCTTAGGGGGTACAAAGTTCTCCAGGTGGATTCTCCGACCTCGACTGGTATGACGGCCTCTGTTCCATATGTCAGCCTGAAAGGAGTTTCGTTGGTGGTAGACTGCGGAGTTGTCAGGTATGCCCAGAGGACATATGGTAGCTCGTCGGGGCAGGCCCCCATCGCTCCTTTTAGCCTCTTCTTTAGTCCTTTGAGGATAACCCTTTTTGCCGATTCCACTTGCCCATTGGTCTGAGGGTGCTCAACAGAGGTGAAGTGTTGTTTAATGATTAGGTCCGTCATCAGTTTCCGAAAACCCTTGTCCACAAACTGTGTCCCATTGTCGGTGATTACCACGGATGGGACCTCGAAACGGGTGAGTATATTCTTTTTGATGAACTTGATGCAATTGTTTGCCGTTATCTGGGCGAGTGGTCCTGCCTCGATCCACTTCGTGAAGTAGTCGACTGCCACGATTAGGTATTTGACTCCGCCTCGGCCAGGCGAGAAAGTTCC
This sequence comes from Astragalus glycyphyllos, assembly GCA_963573325.1. NCBI lineage: Eukaryota > Viridiplantae > Streptophyta > Magnoliopsida > Fabales > Fabaceae > Astragalus > Astragalus glycyphyllos. The sequence goes on along the minus strand of OY754314.1, from coordinate 12,126,311 downwards.
AAGAAGGTCTATACCCCATTGACTGAAGGGCCACACTGCCGATAACGAAGAGAGCTCAGCTGGTGGAGCGTGATGGACGTCGGCATATCGCTGGCATGTGTCGCACCTCTTGACGAGGTCGAATGCATCCTGTGTCATGGTCGACCAGTAGTACCCCGCCGTGAGGGCCTTCTTTGCCAGAGCTCGCGCGCCTAGGTGTTGTCCACATACCCCTTCGTGGATTTCTTCAAGTACGTACCCGGCCTCGTCCCCCTCAATGCATTTCAGGAGGGGGGGTAGAGAACCCACGCCGGTAGAGTTTTCCGTCTATGATGGAATAGGACGTAGCCCGTCGCCGGACTGCGGTGGCTTCTTTTGGGTCGTCTGGTTCTGCCCTGGACTCAATGTAATCTTTGATGGGTTGTATCCAGCTCGGACCTTAGGCGATCGCAATGACCTCAGCCTCTGTGGTTGGGGACAAGTCTACGCTTGGCTTTGTCAGGCTTTCCTAGGTACATGCTTGAGTTCTGCTCGCTAAATCAGCGGAGTAAGTCCCAAAGCCGTGCTAGGTATCGTTGCAGGATAGGATCATTTGTTACGAAGTCCTTTTTGATCTGGGACACTACCAGTAATGAGTCCGTGTTTAATTCGATGGTCTTTGCTTCGAAGTCCGAGGCCAGTTTCAGCCCAGCAATGCAGGCTTCGTATTCCTCCTGGTTGTTTGATGTTGTGAACGAGAAACTGAGGGAGACCTCGATCATCAGTCCTTTGGAGTTTTCCAGGATGAGGCCTGCGCCACTATCTTTTGAATTAGAAGAGCCGTCGACGTGGAGCTTCCATTGCAAGGGATCCGCCTCGGGTTGGGGCGGCGTCATCTCTGCGACGAAGTTAGCTAGGACTTGGGCTTTGAGGGCGGAGTGAGCCTCGTACTTAATGTTGAATTCAGACAGCTCTACTGCCCATTTGATTATCCTCCCTGCAAGGTCGGGGCGATGTAAGATTTGGCTGATTGGTTGGTCCGTTCTCACGACGATTTGATGAGCAATGAAGTACGGCCTCAGCCTCCTGGCTGCGATGACCAAGGCCAAGGCCACCTTTTCTATTTTTTGGTACCGGGACTCGGCCCCCTGCAGCACTTTGCTCACGAAATACACTGGCCTTTACCCTTCTTCTGTTTCTCGGATGAGTATTGCACTCACTGTTTCCTCGGTCACGGCTAGGTAGAGGTAGAGCATTTCCCCTTCAACCAGTTTCAGCAATATTGGGGGCTCGAACAATATTCGCTTGAGCTCGGGGAGGGCGCTCTCGCACTCGGGTGTCCACTGAAACTCCACGCCTTTCTTCAAGACTTTGAAAAGGGGAAGAGAACGATTGGCCTCCCTGGAGACGAATCTGGAGAGGGTGGCAAAGGTGTACTTCTCAGGATTAAACCTGACGTTGTTCGTTCCAGCCTCGTCGAAGATCTCCTGCAGGTCGGCTAGGTGGCCTTCATCGGCTTTGCTTTTTACAATCATGTCGTCGAGGTAGACTTCCCCGACCTTGCCAATTTGCTTTCGAAAGACCTTATTCATCATCCGTTGATAAGTAGCCCTAGCATTCTTGAGCCCAAAGGGCATCACTCTGCAGCAGTAATTTCCCTGGCTTGTCATGAAGGCTGTTTTCTCCTGGTCCGGAGGATTCATTGCGATTTGGTTGTAGCCGGAGTAAGCGTCCAGGAAGGATAGAAGTCGGAATTCAGATGCGTTGTCGACGAGTTTGTCGATGCTGGGTACGGGAAAGGCGTCTTTGGGGCACGCTTTGTTGAGGTCGGTGTAGTCCACACACATTTTCCATTTCCCGTTGCTCTTTTTGACCAAGACTACGTTGGATAGCCAGGTTGTATATTTCACTTCTTTGATGATGCCCCCCCCCCCCAAGAGATCCGCGACTGCCTTTGTCGCAGCTTCGGCCTTTTCATCGCTTTGGGCTCGGCGCCATTGTGCCACACACTTGGCATCGGGATTGACTGCCAGGTGATGACAGGCCACTTCAAGGGGAATTCCAGGCATTTCGGAGGCGGACCACGCAAGTAGGTCGGCATTTTGTCGCAGGCAGGCGACTAAGCTTTCTTTGAGGGTTTCGCTGTGTTCGGCCCCCACCTTGATAGTCTTCGTGGGGTCGCTCCCCAGGGGGACTTCTAGGAACTCGCCCTGGGGCTCGTGGCATTTGATCTTCCTTTTCAGCTCTCTAGCCAAGTTGTCGTCATCCTCGTCCTCAGAGCTGTGCGTGTCGTATCGGGCATCGACCTCGGTAAGGTGCACATGGGTGGTGGTCGACGGTGGTTCGGGAAGCTCTTGCAACCGACACTGGGTGCCTCTCAAAGCAAGGTATTGGAATCTTTCCGAAGCGTTGATATCGGCCAGGATTGTTACGACGCTTCCCGTCAGAGCATGAAACTTCATCTTCAACTGCACTGTAGAGGCGACGACTCCGAGTTTGGCCAAGGTCGGTCTTTCGATGATGTAGTGGTACGGGGTGATGAGCGGTATCACCAAGAATGTTGTCCTGACGGTCTGAGTGAGTCTCTTCCGACCGTAGGTCACCATGATGTCCAGGTATCCCAAAAGTCGAGATCTCTCCTCCCTTAGCCCATATAGGTCAGTCCCGAGATGAGGGTGCAAGTCCGCGAGGGACAGGCCGAGCTTGGGTAGGAGGTCTCGGAACATGACGTCGGTAGAGCTTCCTTGATCCACCAAGATTCGTTTGACCTCGACGTCGAGCATGTCGGCCGAGATGATGAGGGGAATGAACTTGTTTGGTTCGCCCAGTAGGTAGTCTTCGTCGGAGAAGAAAAGAGGCTTTCGGGAGGAAGCCGGAGTCAAGGTTGAGTTGGAGGTCAAGCTGGCTACTTCCCTCCATTTGTGTTTCTGGGTCTTTTTAGTTTTCGTCGCCGAGACGGATGAGCCACCCGAAATCACCATATGGAGCGATTGCTCCCACTGTGGTCGCCAATGTTCGGTACCGGAGTACGAGTCGTTACCTCGAATGAGCGCGCGCCGCGAGGATGCAAGATTGACTTCAGATGATGAAGATCGGACCTCGGATTGGCCGAGATAGTCTTCTCTCGCGCCTCGGGTGGGGTACCTACAAGCACTCTGATGCCTATGTCAGCAAAGGAAGTGAAGAGGTATTAGAGATGGGAATGAAAGGGTACCTGGGAATGGTGAGCGAGTCCCATATATATAGGCGGTGGCATTGCGCCTGCTCCGTGAAATTAGACGGGCGGGTTTGGAGCGCTGGATCCGGATCGGAGCTTTGGCCTTTTGGCAGGCTTAGATGGATTGGGACAAGCCCAAGTGGTTGGCTCTTGGCCCAGTCCGGAACATTGAGTATGAATAATTATTCATTTTAAAATTTATTTTAATATTCAATTAATTCATATTGAAAATATTGACTTACATTATTATATATTTTATCCATTTTTAGTTGTGTCACGGGTCATGCGGGCCAACTAGTGACCCCTCGGTTCAACCATTGACCCAGTGACTTGTCTGGGTCAATCACCGGGTCAGTTTTAATAAAATTGATATTAAGTATCCAAAATTAACTACTGTATGTTGGATTTGTAAAAAAAATCCTAAAAAACATCCTCAGGTTGGTTGTAACGGCTAGAAACAAACCAGCTAGCAGTTACACAGTCGATTCTCTAACCTAGTTTTCAGTTATGGAAGTTAGAAAGTTAGTTATGACTTATAACTAACTCTCAACCAACTCTCAAAAGGTTTTTTCTAGTTAGAATTTGTCTATGTAAGCCTTATGGCTTTTACATTGTAAATACATAGAATACTCAATAAAGTTTTTACAAGTTTATAGTTTTACAACTTTGCTTTTACCTATTCTGTTCTAACTTCTTCTTCTCCAAGATTACTTCTTCTTTCGTAATCTTCTTGCAATCCTAGGGTTCCAAGTTTGTGTATCCATCTTCAAAGTGTGAAGACCTCGCAAACAAAGAATAAGAAAGGATTAGAAGACTAGTTCAGTGACTGAATTAGAAAGAGAAAAGGAAGTGAAAGGTGAGAAGAGGAATATACCTTTCTTCGGGCTTTGAGAGAAAGCTTGGAGAGTTCGGTAGATGATTGTTCAGCTTGAACAATCACAAGTGTACATCCAGTAATACAAAGAACAAAGAAAAATTAGGGTTTACGTTCAAGGAAGAAAACAATACTAAAATCACAAAGAGGATTGTGATTTTACCTTTTGATATCTTGTACAGCCTGGATTTTCATTTGTGACCTGTACATCAATAAATTTCAGGAATTAGGGTTTCTGAAATTCCCAAATTTGAAAATCAAACACAAAGAAAGCGTCAAGAGGAGGATCTATACCTTCGGTTGCTTTGCGTTGTTGAAGGATTCAAGCTGTGAAGGCAAGTTCTCACGAACGAGAGGTTCGCGAGGTGAGACCTTGCAAGAACACCAAAATCACACCGTAAAACCAGAGGGGTTTTACTCGCAACAGTTCATAATCAAGTATTCATAGTGATTGAAGCATCAACTAAGCTTCAATCATCAAGATTCAGGGATTTTTTGCAGAAACCCTAGCAGAGCTAGGGAAGAAGAATAGAGAAGAGAGGAAGAAGAGAAAGAAAGAGAGAGAAAGAATCTTGAAATATACTCTGGGTCAAAGATACGGGTCTCGTGTATCCATAACAGGATCCGAAGAGCTCTGTTTTTATTTTTTTGGTACCCAGTGTGTAAATCAAGTGGATTGGGTCTCTATTGGGTTGGGTATTTTGTTGTTCACACCCCTCCTGTTTGCTTGTTATAATTCCTGCAGTTAAACAATTAAATTAGTTAGAAATATATAACATGGTATCATAAGAGCTGGTGACAATCTAGGGATAAACAGGAAAAACTCTCTATCTTTTTACTCTCTTTTAAGACTTCTTTAATTACTTTAAAATTCTAACACCCTGCATAGTGTGCAGGTCTCTGTTTTCTAATCTTGTGTTTGTTTAAAGTTGTTTCAGGATGTCTAACAACAATGGAATGGACAATCATGTTCCCAAATTAACTGGGAAGAACTATGACACTAGGGCAATCCAAATGAGGGCTGTGTTGGGTTCTCATGGGGTTCTACATATTGTCAAGAATGGGTTTGAGCCACTACGTGAGAATGCAACTACAGCAGTAAGGAAAGAGTTCATGGAAAATGAACAAAAGGATTTCAAAGGCTTAACTCTCATTCACAGAGCTTGTGATGAGGCCAACTTTGAAAGGGTTAGGAAGTGTGAAACTTCCAAACAGGCATGGGATGCTTTGGATAAGTATTACTGTGGGGCAACTCCTATTAAAGAGGAGAAACTACAAGCCTGGAGGGCACAATATGAAAGTCTAAAGATGAAACAAAATGAAACAGTTACTGACCTCTTCAACTGAGTGAAGAAGGTCATAAATGAGATGTCCCTTCTAGGTGAAACACTTGAAGAAAAGTGGGTTTGCAAGAAAATTCTTAGAATTATGACTAAGAAATTCTTTGTGGTGACTAATACTATAGAGGAGACAACTAAAGTTGATGACTTGAAGATAGAGGAACTTCAAGCAAAACTTGAGGCCATGGAGGTAAGGATTGACCTCCTAGATGGTGACAGTGATGATGAGGATCAGGCCCTAATTGCTCCCAAAGCTAAAGGAAAAGAAGGGCAGCAAAGGAAGCAACAACAAAAAGACCAACTAGTCTAAGGGTAAGGCAGGTAATTCTAACCCTAAAATTGATTCATCTAAAAAGAATAACAATGCACCTAAAAAGAAAGATAAGTCGAAGGTGCAGTGTTATAGGTGTGATAAAATGGGGCATTATGCTACCTAATGCCCCACCAGAAAAGATTCAAAGCCTAGTGAATCAGTGTCTAAAGCCAATGTGGCTAAGGAAGACTCTGGTTCAGAATCTGATTAATCTGAAAATGTTGCTTTCAGTATGATTTTTGATGATTTAGAAACAACTGAACCTAGGGTAGATAAGACTGTAACTAACATAGAGTTAAAACAGAATACTGGTTATGTAGCCTTAGTTGTTACCACCAGTGATGGTAAAACCATCACTGAGATGTGGTACTTGGACTCTGCCTGTTCCAATCATATGACTGGAAACAAGCAGTGGCTTGTAAACTATGATCCTACTGTAAAAACTACTATTAGAGGTGCTAATGGTAGGTCTATTATCTCTAAAGGAAAGGGAGACATAGAATTTACTAAAGAGGATGGTCAAATAGTTGTAATTCAGGATGTTCTCCATGTACCAGGAATTAGTTGCAATCTTATCAGCCTAGGATAGCTTGTTGAAAAAGGTTTTTCTGTGTTAATGAAGCACTTAAAACTAAAATTTTTTAATGTGAATGATAAACTGTTCCTAATCACTCCTCTAGCCACTAATAGAACCTTTAAAACAAGTTTAAGCATGTCAGAGGTAGAATGCCTTAGTACCACTACTGATTGTGAAGGTAGTTTGTGGCACATGAGGTATGGCCACCTTCACTATAAGGGTTTGAGTAACCTAAGTACTAAATGGCTAGTTAAGGGGTTACCTAAGATTAATGTACCTAATGAAACATGCACTACCTTTTTAATGAGTAAACAGCCTAGGAAAATGTTTAAGAAAGAAATGAAACACAAATCTAAAGATGTGTTACATGTGGTATATTCTGATCTGTGTGGACCACTAGATACACCATCAATTGGAGGAAACAGGTACTTTATTACCTTTGTGGATGAGTACTCAAGAATGATTTGGGTATATCTACTTAAGGTTAAAAGTGAGACCTTTAATACTTTCAAAAGATTCAAAATTTTGGTTGAGACTCAAAGTGGCAAGAAATTGAAAGTCCTAAGGGCTGATGGTGGTGGTGAGTATACCTCAAAAGAGTTTGAGGAATACTGCACCAGTAATGGTATTGTGCATGAAGTTACTTCACCTTACACTCCACAACATAATGGGATGGCTAAAAGAAGGAATAGAACCATCTTAGAGATGGCCAGAAGTATGGTTAAATCCAAAGGATTACCTAAGTGGCTATGGGCAGAAGCTGTAACTACAACTATCTATATCCTTAATAGGTGTCCTACCAAAGTTTTGGAGGACAAGGTTCCTGAATGTGTATGGAGTGGTGATGTACCTTCTGTGTCTCACTTAAAGGTGTTTGGCTCTATTGCTTATAGTCATATACCTGACAGTAAGAGATCTAAGCTAGAGGATAAAAGTAGACCTCTAATTCTTGTGGGTTACCACCCTACAGGAGCATACAGATTGTTTGATCCCAGTAATAACAAAACTGAGATCTCCAGAGATGTGATTGTGCTTGAGGATAAGCAATGGGATTGGGATATCTCTGAACAAGTTGGTTCAGTAGAAGTAACAATTCCTATTGGAGCTATGGACATTGAAACAGAACCTACTAATGAAGGTTCTGAGGAAGAAATTGAGCCTCCTGTTCATGAGGCAGATCCTAATCCTCATAATGAGGAAGGAAATTAGTGACTCAGAACAAGAGTCTGAGCCTGCTGTGCAAGTCTTACCTAGGGCTCAAAGAGTGAGAAAACCACCTAGGAGACTTGCAGAGTATGATATGACTATGGATAATGAAGTGAATGAGCAGATATGGTGACCTCATTCACTTTGCTATGATGGCTGATGTTGAGCCAGTTGACTTTATGGAAGCCTTAAAGTGTAAGGAATGGAAAAATGCCATGTTAGAGGAACTTGCCTCTTTTGAGAAGAATGGTACTTGGGGTTTGACACCTTTGCATAAAGGGAAAAAGGCAATAAGTGTTAAATGGGTCTTTAAGCTCAAGTTGGACCCCAATGGCAAAATAGTCAAGCATAAAGCAAGACTTGTTGCTAGAGGGTTCCAACAAAAGCAAGAGATTGATTTTAAAGAGGTTTTCTCACCTGTAGCTAGGCATGAAACCATTAGATTGGTTACTGCCTTAGCCTGCAGTGAAAACTTGGACTTACATCATTTAGATGTTAAGTCAGCTTTCCTAAATGGTCCCAAGAAGAAAGGAAAAGAAAACCTAGTATGCCTTTTGCATAAGGCACTCTATGGTTTAAAGCAGGCCCCAAGGGTCTGGAATAAGAGGATTGACACCTTCTTTGTGAACATAGGATTCACAAAATGTGTAAATAAGTTTGGTGTCTATGTTAAAGGCACCATGGAATCTGATCTTCTTATTATTTGCTTATATGTGGATGATCTTTTAATTACAGGGAATAATCCTAAGGAAATCAACAAATTCAAGGATGCTATGAAGTCAGAGTTTGAAATGACTGATCTGGACAAACTATCCTATTTCTTAGGACTTGAATTCCTGCAAGTTCCTGAAGGAATTATACTACATCAGTTGAAATATACTAAGGAGCTGCTCAAAAGTTTTGGAATGACCGAGTCAAACCCCGCCACTAATCCCGCAGAAGGCTACCTATGTAAGAAAGAGGATGAGAAGGGTACCAAAGTGGATCCTACCTACTTCAGGCAGATTGTTGGCTCCCTAAGGTACTTATGCCATAGTAGGCCATACATTTTATTTACCACTGGTATGATTAGCTGGTTCATGAATGAACCTTTGGAAATACATCTTAAAGCTGCTAAGAGGGTTCTAAGGTATATCCAAGGGACTACAAACTATAGGTTATTTTTCCCTAAGGGAACTAACCTAAAGAAATATGGATTACTTGGCTATTCAGATAGTGATTGGTGTGGTGACCACATTGACAAAAGCAGTACTTCTGGGTTCTTATTCAAGTTCCAGGGGGTGTCTATATCTTGGAGCTCAAAGAAGCAACAAATTGTTGCCCTGAGCTCTTGTGAAGCAGAATATGTGGCTGCCTGTAGTGTTGCCACACAAGCAGCCTGGTTAGAGGCACTTCAAAAGGAACTAGGTGTATCTCTAACTCAAGTTCCTAAATTACTAATTGACAACAAATCCACTTTGTGCCTAGCCAAGAATCCTATAGGGCATGGCAGAACCAAGCATATAGAAACTAGGTTCCACTACATCAGGGATCAAGTGACCAATGGGAAGCTAAGTGTGGATTATTGTCCTACAAAAGATCAACAAGCAAATATATTTACCAAGGCTTTAAAGGGAGAAACTTTCTCAAGGCTCAAGAGTGAAATAGGATTGGTTGCTTTTTAACCCTAAAAGGCAACTATGCTAAAGTCATCTCTAGGGGCTTGTCCTAGAGCTTATTCTTAAAATGCTATGACCAGGAGCATGTCCTGGAGTTTTCCTTTCCCTCTTTGTTTTTTTAGCCTAAGTCTTAAGTTTTAATTTTTTTTAGTATTTTCATTAAGGGAGGATGTTGGATTTGTAGTAAAAATCCTGAAAAGCATCCTCAGGTTGGTTGTAACGGCTAGAAACAAACCAGCTAGCCGTTACACAGTCGATTCTCTAACCTAGTTTTCAGTTATGGAAGTTAGAAAGTTAATTATGACTTATAACTAACTCTCAACCAACTCTCAAAAGGTTTTTTCTAGTTAGAATTTGTCTATATAAGCCTTATGGCTTTTACATGGTAAATACATAACAATACTCAATAAAGTTTTTACAATTTTATAGTTTTACAACTTTGCTTTTACCTATTCTGTTTTAACTTCTTCTCCAAGATTACTTCTTCTTTCGTAATCTTCTAGCAATCCTAGAGTTCCAAGTTTGTGTATCCATCTTCAAAGTGTGAAGACCTCGCAAGCCGCGCGTAATTCCCCAGCCATTCGGGTGCAGTTGGGAAGGGGCCACGCGCCGGTAATCTAGTACGTCTTTTTGAAATTGACTGAGGGGAATCTGAATTCTCATGGTCTCCAGGGCGACTCCATAGAAGAAAAAACCCATTCCATCATGCTCAGTGCACACTGGCATATCATCGACGCCATCGACTTCCACCTCTGATCTGCAGGAGCAGCAATGAACCGTTCATAGTAGGACACTGGTTTGTCCGACTTCAACTTTGGGCAGATATTGCAGATCCTCGTGGATACCCAATCGTACGTTTCCTCGGCCGTTTTCTCATCTTCTTCTACGGTGACCTCGGGTTTCTGAGCTTGAGAAGCGACCTTGGGGTTTTCTTCAACTGTGCCCTTCGAGGTCTGTCTGATGAACTCCCTAGCCGAAGTGCCCAACACCGCGTGAGAGTCAGCATGCGTCGAAGAGAGCAGGGGCGGAGCTCCCTTGGGGGCCGACATTGGCTACCCAGTAGCCGACCTCCTTAAGATCTATTTACCAGGTGGAATAAAAGACTGTGTTTCCTCACTCTTGGATCGGGCCATTATCTGCAAGGGGAGGACAACACTATCACTATCTAATTCTATCCATCTAAATCTATTTATCTAGAACTAAAGCAGTGTTAACCCGACCCTGGAAAATCCTAGGGCCGACCTATCTCCTCCCCTTGAGGCGAGCAGCGACGGTCGCCAAAGCGGCGACGTCGGTCGCAGGTAAAATATGATAACCAAAGCATTTAAATCATGCAGGAAAGAAAACTAACCTCTGTGCAGGAACTTTCTGATGCCGGGTTGAATTTTGCGGTCGAATGAACGAGCAATGATCTCGCTTTTGCAAAAACCCGGAAACAGGGGCGGCGGATGGTGGCACTGATCTCGGCGCGGTGGTCAGAAAATTCCCACTTCTTAGGTCATTCAAAGCTCACTCTCTCAGAAAAATGCAAATTGGACAAATGAGCCCTCAACTCGCCTTATATGGGGGCGAGCTGCAAAGCGTCCTGTCACTTCAATGCGTCTCTTCAGCTCTACGCAACAAGATACCCTCGATCTCACCAAACGTCACATCTCTGTTCCCCCACTCAAAAGATGACACGTGACACGACAATGTCTCAAAGCAACGGTTGAACCAAGACGAGGCCGACCTCATCCTTCGGCCGACCTCTCCTTGGGGGGCCACTGTTCCGGACTGGGCCAAACCTCGCAAGACTTGGGCCTGGGCCAATCCAACGCCTCAGGTACGGCGTGTTGTCTATAAATAGAGGTCCCGCCCTCCAAACAATGGTACGTTCTCATTCTTTCCCTTTTCGTTAATAACATTCTGTATTCCTTACCGACTTGAGCGTCAGAGTGTCTTGTAGGTACCCCCACCCGACGTGGAAACACGGGCAACCTCGGGCTATTCGAGCTTAATCTTCTACCAACCCGAAGCCCATCTTCAACTCTTGGAAGCACCTCTCTTCATCTTTGTACCACAGATTCGGCCATCTGGAATCTAGGTACTGAACACCAAGAATCGTTAGTTTCTTACTTGTTTTTTAGTTGTTTCGTTGTCTTTTCTTTATGTTTTTTTTAGCGTTTTGATGTATTTCGTGTTTCACGTATGGTTACACTTTATAATATTAAAATTGTCGTTTAATTTAAACTGTACTATAAACCGAAATATAAATAACAAAATATTTATTTATTACTAAATCAGTTTTGGGGATTACAATTATTGATAAACGAAATAACAACAAAAGGGTAACAACAAAGTCGGATCCAACATCACTCGTAGTATCACTGTCACTCCCACTCCCATCAGAGGCAACTGCGGGCATAATCCTTGCGACATTGAACAGCCCAGTCCGAATGTATGTTACGGAGACTTCCACCCTCTCAACACCCCCATACGCTTGGCGGATGGCATGCGTATTTGTAAGGATGTTGCCATAGCGCCTGTTGTTTACACCAAATATTTCAGGGCCAACATCCAAGCAAAAACAAAAGTCTTTAGGCAACTCTAGTCTACAAATGTCATCTGGAATGGCAATCTTCCCATCATTTCGTTCAATCAAGGTAACGAATTGGATCATACCTGCCAAACATAACGGAGAGAATCAGTGAGGTTCGGTCACTGTCCAGCCGAACGGGTTCGGCGCACGAAGGTCCAAACTGGGTTCGGCGCACGGTGATCCGAACTTTGTTCGGCCTCTGCGCCACCGAACCGTGCGAAATCACAGTAAAATAAATAAATAAAGGATCCGTCATAGGAGAGAGAGGAGAGTAGACGGTGGTGACGAATAGCTTAACGGAGGAGAGGAGAGAGGGGGTGTGTGAGAGGAGAGGAGAGGAGAGAGGGTGAGGGGGTGTGTTAGACGAGAGGATAGGAGAGTTTTTAAAATAAAAAATTAATTTGGACGGTAGGGATATTTTCGGTGTAATGGACGGTGGGGGGTGTCTACTGAGTAGAGGGAGGGTTGGACGAAGTATCCCCCTGCTCTAATTGAAAATAGATCGTTTGTTTTTATTCAAGCCCATATATATTATTTTTGAGTGGCTTTAAATTGGACTTTCATTTTTTTACCTATTTTCTTCTTTTTACAAAATAAAGAGCAAATTAAGTCAATGATTTATAATAATTACTTTAAAAATGACCACAAAATTATCTCTAAAAATACACTAAAATGGAGTTTATCAAGCACCCAAACAGGGGCAGGTGTGGGGTAGTCATATCTAGCCCATGTGGCAAGAACTGGAAATTCATGTGCAAGATAGAGGATCAAGCTTCAAACAATCAGGCAGAGTACAAAGCCTTGATTGCTAGACCCGATATTCTGGCTGCGGTGAAGGTCCATTACATGGAGATCAAAGGGGATTCTCAGCTGGTAACTAAGTAGATCACCGGCGAATACAAATACTATAAAGCTAAGCTAAAGGAGATGCGCGCCTCGACCTATAGCTTGTTGAAGTTGTTTGCCGATGCAATCATTATGCATGTCCCTAGAGGCGAGAATCAGGAAACAAATGATATCGCTCAATAGGCTTCCAGATAGAAGGAAATGGTGGTGGAAGTCAAGCAGCAGGATGCTGCAATGGTCACTAAACAAGACCCGACCGATGCTAGGATAAAGGTGTTTGCGGATTATTTGCAGAACCTTTTTTCTGGGGCTGATTTCAAGGTAAATGAGAGGGCCCTTAAATAAGTCCTAGTAGGCGACGAGGTGTACAAAAGGAGCACCAATAGGATACTATTGTGGAAAAAGGGTACTGTGCAAGTGTACACAACCTTTAACAAGTAATATCGTAGAAAGATAAGATTGTACCCACTGGGATTGTAATTAATTTCCAAAGCTTAAGTTGATAATCGAATAAGTGAAATGTAACCAAGTAACAAACAACAATATTGGAGAAAGACAGAAATTAAACAACTTAAGTAAGTTGAGTTTGAAATAAAGTGAGAAAGATAGTTAATGCTCTTTACTAAGTAAATCACTTTTGACAGCATTATGTTACATTTGATGTTGGTGCATTGGATGTTGTAGCAATTGATGCCTTCCTTTCAGTCACTAGCGTCAAGGTTTCGTTACAAGTCTTATGTCTAAGCTCTAAATAAATTCACCCTTGTATATGAGGTACCCACAGCATCACCCTATGGACTATGCTATCTTATGTCTAGGTTTTAGCATGGAATAACAAAATTTCCTTTATTAAACACTTACCTATATTAGGTATTGAGTTCTAATCATAAACCATGTCTGTATTTATGACTCTACTTATTCCAGTTGATCAGTCCCAAAATAAGTTTGAAAGAAGTATAACAGAAGAACTAAAATGCAGACATCAATATATAACACAATAACCAATCAAAAGATCATTACAAAGTTAAAACATCCCAATTAAGGAAATTTAGCTCATGCAAGGCATTACTAAGAACATACAAACAGAGATCATGTTCATATATCTTTAGCATTCATTTCACAACATTCAATCAGCATTATGTGAAGTTGTCAATTTCTTTCTTTCCTTCGCACAAGTAATGTGTAAGTGATGCTAATTCTCTATTTAGGTGTATATTTGAATGAGAAGGTGAAGGTGCTTATGTAGGCTCCTTGAGTGAAATAGTCTTGGTCACCAAGTTTTCTTGGTGATGAAGTTAGGGTAACTTTATTTCCAATTGTCTCCAAAAGTTAATTTGATCTTTCACCCACTAAAGAAAGGACGTCCTATAGTGAATGAACAAGTATCTCTAAAATGGTTCAACTTGTAAGCTATGATGTCTCAAGGGATGCACCAAAATCAACCACTTGGGCTAGTTGCTTTTGCTTTTGCCGCATCATGACGTCATCAATAGAATGCTATGGCATTTCAATTTGCCAAGAAGGATGGGCTTGCTGGTGCATTGTAGTCTATCGCAAATGTTGGGGAATCAAATGCTGGGGCATCTAATGCTGTAGCATTGATCAAACACATAAAAATACCACACGATATACAAAATTACCAAGTTGTTTTCAAAAAACGTTTCTTAACGTTTAATGTTGTAATTCTTTGTATTTCCATATTTACTAAACATTATTACTCAAAATTTTATAGTTATTTAGATTTAGAGGAGTAAATAACTCTATATAAAATAGAGTTATCAGGTACTCTTGCGATACCACAAGAGAAAAGAGTCTTACTTGGTCATGTCCCATCATGAAATTGGTAATTCACAGGCATGGATGTTATTGGCTGACTATCACGGTAGATTTTTTTAGTATGCCAAGGGATGTAAAGCTTGCCATCGGAACAACCCCATCCAATGGGTGCCCGTGGACGAGCTCCATCCAGTTGTCAAGCCTTAGCCAGTCAAGAGATGGGCCATGGACTTGATTTAAAAGATATACCCGCAAAGCTCCAAAGGGCACAACTTTATTTTTCTAGCCACGAATTACTTCACTAAGTGGGTGGAAGCCATGCCCATGGGTAATGTCAACAAGGCGGAAGTGATTAGATTCATCGAGAACCAAATCATCATATATAGATTTGGGATCCCCAAGATCATCACAGTAGACCAGGGTACCTTGTTCACAGGAGAGCAAGTGACGGCCTTCGCCCAAGAGCATGGCATTAAGATGAGGCACTCCACGCCTTACTATTCTTAGGCTAACGTGCAGGCCGGAGCTACCAATAAGATCATTATCGAGCTCAATAAAAAGAACACTGAGGATAAGCCTCGGAGGTTTCATGAAACCTTGAACGAAGTCTTGTGGGCCATTAGAAATTCAAAGTCCACGGCCACTAGGCTAGCTCCCTACCGGTTGGTGTATGGGCAGGATGCAGTGTTGCCGCTCGAGATTAGTGTTGCATCACTAAGGGTGGCTCGGAAACACTCGCTCAGCCTAGATGAGTATGAAAAGCTATGCTAATGGAGTTGTACTTGGTGGACGATGACAGGTTGGCCGCCTTTAGCAGACTAGAATTAAACAAGATTAAGACAGCCCGCACCTACAACAAGCACATTAAGCCAAAGCAGTTTGTTGAAGGCGACCTAGTTTTGAAGACTATTCTACTAATAGGGACTAAGGATCCTAAGTTTGGTAAGTGGTCACTGAATTCGGACAGACCTTAGATTGTAAGCGAAGTCTACGACAGGGGTGCATACAGATTGATCTCGATGGATGTATGCAAAAAACGTAATTATATTAATGCCCTGAGTTTCAAAATGGCTCCCCACACACCGGCGGAGTAGTGGTTACAAAATTAATGAAAAAATAGGCCCCCTACTTTTGTTTGTCTCTCTCGGGTGCTGGAAGGGCTTTGGCTCTTGCAGTAGCCATGTTAGATGTCGCCATGGGTTGGGAAGCATCAACAACAACTTCAGTCGTGACTTTGACGGGTGTATCAACAACCTCGACTGGTAAGGCTTCAGTTGTGTTCTCCTCCAATACCCTTGCATCCACCTCGATAGTTGTGTTGCTCCCAACATCATCTATTGCAGGAGCATCGGCTATAGAAGCATCTGCAGCTAAAGAATTATCAATCGTCAATCTCGACGATGAAGATGAAGAAGACGAAGAAGATGGTGTCCCCCTCCTCCAACTAAAAGAAACTCGGAGCCTACTGGCTCCACCATCTCCAGTCACTGATGACTTTTTTTTTTGAAAGTTAAATACTTCATTCAATTGATAACGAGAGCATCAATACAAGCTGCATGAAGTAAATGAGGTAGGACATTTCCAACCCTCAGCCTAAGATAAACATCTCTAAGGTAAAGAACTACACCATGATTGTAGGCATTGGAGCCATTACATTTAGAATGATTAAAAACAATAAGAACATGACCGAACCACGTACAATAACATATCATCCAAGTTATCAGTAGCTTTCGCTTCCAAGAATAGGTAGTCAATGGTGGAGATTCTGCTGTCTTTCTCCCAATCCAGTTACGGATGATATCTTTAACTAGTGTTCGCTCATTTCGACTAATGATGGTCTCAAGACTAGCCAACTTAACCTGAAAAACAACAACTAGATGGAAATTGGAGGCAACATTGGACAGGGTGGCAGTTCCCACAGTCTTAATCGTCGCCACATAATGGGACAATGTGCACAACCCAGTGCATTGGCATCCAAAAGTTCTCTGCGGACTTACATCAAACACATGAAATGCAATTTTAGGCCAAAACAGGAAAAAACACAAAACATGAACCGAAACACCCATAGTGGCAACAAAGCGTAGATTTGAGGCCAGTAAACCAGTAACTCCAGCAAACCAGAAAACATGGTGACACCATGGAGGCTTCCACGGTGGCCTCATATGAGCCAGGTGAGAAGTTGGAAGTAGCAACTTGCCAGATCTGAGAAGCAGCGAGATTGGGGAAGCAGAGGACCTCTTCTGGTTTTCCTCTTTGGGCGGTGGTGGCGGTTTGGGTGGAGGGTGTGTCGCCGATGACGAAGGCAACGAGGTTGTAGGAGGTGATAGAAGGATATCACCCCGAGAGAGTAGTAGAACCCAAGAGATGGAGAAGGAACGATTGATTAGCAGAAGAGGGAAATGGAGTGGCCGCCGGAGCTACTGTCTTATCGGCGGCGAACCTGGAGAGAAGGGGCACCAGACGATCAGTGGTGATGGAAGTGGGGGTTAGGAGGGAAGTCGCGGCGGAGGAAGGGTATGGTGTATGGTGGAGGTGTGGGAAGGGAGACCAACAAACAGAAGGAGGACACTCACACAAGGTGAGAGAAGACCCAGAACAAGGGGAGAAAAAACCTTCACAGACGAAGGGGGTAGAGCCTCCAAGGGGTTAAGTGAAAGCTTTTTCCCCCGCGTTATTGACCTATTTAACATTCTGACTCTGTACTAACCACTACGACATGTGTCCCACTTCTTCTTCTTCTTCTTCTTCTTCTTCTTCTTCTTCTTCTCCGCCTGATTGGCAGGAAGGTTGGCGGCCACGATAGGTGGTGGACTAGTATTGGCGGCCACTGAAGTCACTTGTGCAGGAAGGCCCTTTGCAGCACCCATGTACCGATTGATGTAATATGTTGCAATGTCTGACCAACGACCACCAGTTCACATAGCCACTAGTCTCGCCAATCTCCCTGGAGTAGGCCCCCAGGTGAAGGTGTGGAATTTTGTTGCATGGTCCTTTAAGAATTTCTGGAGGTCAATCTTGAACAATTTTCTTCTTTGGTGGGCGAGCGCTAACGAGTCATGAGGGATTGGAATGTGCTGGCCGAGACCAAATTGTCTTGCTGTAAAGTTGGAGTGAAAAGGCTCAAAGGTAAATAGTTGTTTGATGAAGGGAGTTTGGCGCCGTCAACCTGGTCTGGGGCCACGAGCACTCGGCCCTAGTGGGCAACCATACGGTGACACTCGGCATTCGAGAGATTTGCTGTGAGGGGGTAGAAAACCATGAAGGTCCAATCTTCCTTTCCAAAATGGGGCACCAACTGAAATTTCTAGAGTCTATCTCAAAGAGAATCCTAAGGGCTTCTAGGCACTCCATGGCCAAGGAAGGAGTTGTCGCCAAGATAGAACCCAATACACGGGCTGGTTTCGATGATGAGAGAGAGGGAGCCATTGAGGAGAAATTAGGAAAATAAAGTTGAGCCCATAATTGCAAGAACCATCTGCGCCCATCAGCTTTTGAGTAGCACCCTTTTTCCTTTATTTTCCTGAGGAGGCTCTCCATGCTCTTATAAAGGAGGGAAAGAAAGAAAAGGCCCAAGTGTATTCCTGGCCAGACATTATCATATGAACAAAGGTGGAAAGCTCCATGACTTACCCGAAGGACTTGGTGCTGTAGAAATACTTATTGAAGAAATACATACAGAATACAAGGTGCTCCCCATCCGTGACATCCGTTGAAGGTTCAGAGTTCCTGGCCATAAGGTTGGCGAAAGTAGAGGCGAAGGTATAGTCAGTGTTAGTGCTTGAGAAATCCGGGTCGGCATGGACATCACACTCAGCTGCAGGAAGACCCTGAAAGTCGGCTACATAAAGGAGTGTGGGTGTCTGGATGCCCCAAGGGAAGAAGAAAGCGTTGAGGGTGGTTGACCAAAAGCTCATTAGCCAGAAGAGGAGATCAAAGTTATGAGAGACCTCTTTGGTTGACACCTGAATCAAGTCGAAGATGCCCCAGGAATTTCATGCCTCGCCTTTGGCTTCAGGCCATCCGATCTACCGTGTACTAAATGTTGGTAATAGGGAGGTTTCTGGATCTGAAGAGCCTTTGGAATTCGTTGAAGCCAAAATCGGTGTTCGACGTGCAAGGAAAAAGGGTAGTCAAATGGCCGGAAGTGTAAAATATACTGAACGGGACCACGACAGGGGATGGCTTTTGATGGTTGTGGCTAGAGATAGAAGCGATTTGATCATGGCTAGACATGGTTGTGTTTAGAGAAGGCTGGAAAATAAAGGAGAAGTTCGCAGCTAGAGATGAGTGAATTCTAGAGACAAGGGTGAGAGTAACCTGTCGTGGTTGACAAGGTGGCTATTTATAGCCTTCGAGGCTAATGATTAAAATGCCTGGGGAACCATAGCTTCACTGCTTTAATTTGTGGGAAACGAGCCATCACACGTCTAATCATTGATGTAACGGCTAATCACCACAACTGACATGACGTGTTGTTTCAGTTTTTGTGCCGTCAATCCCATCCACTAGGCTACGCAAAAGGGGGGCATAAGAACATTAGGGCAAAGAAAATTTAAAACTTGCAATAGTATAGGGAAAACTAATTCTTGAAGCACAAGGGAAAATATTTGAAGAGATTTAAGCCCGAGGGAATGAGAAGAATCGATGAGGTGTAGCAAAGACTCGATTGGAAGGAGCCTCGACTACAGAGTGACTTGGTTGAGGCACCAATGGCCGAAAGTGAGAAACGGCCAAGGAGGGCTGTGGTCGAAGTGAGGGATACTTTCCTGGAGCGCAAGTATTCGATGCACGTGGACATACAACGTTTGAACCGTTCAGGTCAATAAGCAGAAGACTCTGTAGAAAAATGAATGATTAGGGTTTTACCCCACTAACCTGTGCTGGTGAGGTCGTGGAAGAGTGGACTCCGGATTTCTAGGATTAGGCTTAACTATGACCATTGATGGTCATTCCAACGGTGAGATGATGTAGGCTCGGATAGTGGCCAACGAAGGCTCATGTGTGTGTGTGTGTGTGTGTGTGTGTGTACACACACACACACACACACACACCAATCAATACACAAGTCTTTTACTTAATCATTCTTTTATCGCTTTTTCTTTATCTTTTCTTAGTCCCGTAGATAATCCAAGCCACACATCCCTCTCACACTTAACCTAACACTCTTTGGAGGAGTTAGGGAACCCATAGCCGAGGTATAGAGTTCCTTACTCAACACAATCGCTTGAATAAAAGAAGAATCACTAATTTTCCAAACCTCTAGCCGATCACAAGGCTAGGACCGAATTGTTTGTCGACAACAATTTTTTAAAAGTGTTATACAAGGCGTTGCACTGACAAGTGTAATCCTTTGCATAAATGTTGAGTCACATACTGTAAAGTGTACACATCGATATTAGTATGCTAAATGCTAAATAAATTAATATCTTGTAGTGCAAAGTTGATCTCCTTAATGACTAAACTAGCAACTATTCTAATGTGCTTATGCCTAATTCAATGCACAACATTTGATTATAAACATTATTCCCATACTGTTGTAATTTTTGTAAACCTCTTTTGAATTATGGTTTGATGATTTGAATTGGCTCACTAAGCTTTAAGCTTGGAGAACACCTGTCAAGAGTCAATGTGAATTTTTTAAAATGTGTGTGTCTGTCGTTAAGTGCCATTTTATCCATGATTATGTCTTACATACTGCACAAGATTCACTGCTTGTTAGTCATATGAAACTTTCAAGTATATCATTTTACAAAAATTAGCCTCTTCTAAGGGAATTTAGCAAATACATGTGCACTAATTGTACTATTGTCAAGTTCATATATATGCACCGTGTTAAACATATCCTTTAAAGTTAGGATTTATCCTCTCACGTTTGGGGAATGATAGAGCAATAAAAAGGACCAGAGCTCATGTTTTGATCATTAATCTAAGTCAAATTATATATGTCCATGTGCAAATATGTCTTGTGGTGCATATTTAATGTCATATCTAGTTTGCAAAAGTCTCATTTGCACATATAGACTCAAGACAAAAGTTTGGATGAATCAAACTTGATTTCCATATTGTAGCGACCGAAAAATCCGAAGGAGGGATCCTTCGAGGTGTCAGATGAAGCCGCCATCAAGGTTTAGGTTTAAAGGGGCAAACATTGATAAATCCCCCTTGACAGGTCTATACGAACCAAATATGGGTTCGGGAGTCGGTTATGCGCGGGGAAGGTACTAGCACCCTACGACATCCTTCCTAAGGAAGGTTATCTTTAATTAAATGTGTAAAAAGATTGTTAATTCAAACGTAGTTATTTTTACCTTTTTGCAAATTAAAAATAAAAAGACTTGATACATAATTAGTTATTTTATTATTATTTTTGAGAGATAAGAATTAGTTATTTTATTATCATTTTGAGAGATAAGAAAAAATCAAATTAGAAAAAAAGACTAAAAAAAGGTTTTTATTAATGCAATTGACAGAGGTCGGCTGCCCTCTGCTCCTACGTATCTCCTGATAGAGAATCAAATCACACGTAGTTCTTGGGTAGAAAATATTTGTGTGTTGGGTGTTTTTTAATTAATGTTTTGGTAAAAAAAATGATTTTTGATGAGTGGTAAAAATAAACAAGGAGGAATAGTTAGAAAAAGAAGGAGTAGGACGCAATCAGTAATAAGATAGGTGTAATTAGCAGCAGGGTGTTGTATTATTAGAGTGGTGTGCGAATAGCAGAACCCAATTTGTTTTGGGGTCATGAGATGATGGTTTATGAACTTGGGCTTATGTGCAGAGGGATGCGCATTATCATAACAGGGGCGTAAAAATAATTCTGATGTTATTTTAAAATTAAAATAAAATAAATAAATATAAGATATATAAGGCAACTTGTGTTATTTGGAAACCTAATTTTCCTATCTTCCTTCTCTAGCGCCGCACCAACATCATCTCTAGATGAGAGAGGGAGATAGTTTGCAAAAATGGAGAGCGAATGAGAGAGAGAGAGAGAGAGAGAGAGAGAAGAAACAAGAGAGAAGGAAGAAAGAGAGAGGGAAGAAGAAGGCCACGACAGTGGGGAGTCCGTGGAGGGTGCCACAACGATGACAACGCCGGAGTGATGCAAAGACGACGGGAGAGAGAGACGGTGGTGACGGGGTGTTCGCCGAAGGTCACGGCGGCGAGGCGTTGGTGCGCCAGTCATCTTCAACGGTGGTGACGGAGTTGGGGAATCGAACGCTTGGTTCATGTTTGACAGTGGCGGTTTCGACGGCGAACGGGGACGACCACCGTGTGCGGTGGCCGGAGGTATTTCACGGTTTACACTTCTTGCTTTTAATTTTTTTTCAATTTTTCTCTTCTATTCCTCCTCTGATTCTTTACACTTCTTCTACTGATCTTGCTAAAATTGTTTTTCTTGTTTGCTTTTCTTCTAAAAAAAACTAACTTTTCACTAATTACTTGATTAATTTTTGGGGCAGATTAGTATAACCTAATTTTTTTATGTTCTGTTCATGATACAAGTTATTTGTCTAAAACTAATGTTAAATTTAAATCTGGTTGATTTCTAAATTTTAAAAACCTAATCTATACGGAAAACGTATAAAGGGCATACGTACTACTAGAAGAATGATAAAACATGTGTACAAATTATGAAAACCTAACAAAACTAAAGCATTTCAGATCACACCTATATCTACATGTTTCTTTATTTTCGTATTAAAAAAAACGTATGACAAGACCTACTTGATTTCCAGCTTCTGTATGGCTTTCTCTTTGCTCCGCTGCCGCTTATTATTGTCCTTCTCGTTCCAGAATTTTGGTGCTTCGTGATTAGGGTTTCGGTGCATAATCCTAATCCTTTTTTTGTTCTGAATTTATGTGAATTTCTTGTGTGTATTATTGTTTGGATTCCTATGCTTTTATAGGCATTTTTTAGGTTTAGGAAATTGAATTCGTTGATTCTGATGCGATTTCTTTCCTTTTCAGGTATCGGGCTTGGAGAGAAGCCTTGGGGAACAAGTAGAGCACCAAAGCCTATGGAGCAACGGAATGATTTTTTTGTATTTTCGTTTCTGATTTTTATTGTATTTTTGGATTATTATTATTTTTTATTTTGGGACTTTTTGTACATAATTGTAATATTTTTTAAATCTGATTTTTATTTATTTTTGGTTATCTCGTGATTTTTGTTTTTATAAATTAAGTGAAAAAAAAATGAAGTTGGGCCAAAACCAAGAATGAAAATCGGGCCCAATAAGACCATACTCTAACTTAGCCCGAATCGTGTTTTAGAAACAAAACTTAGTCGAATTAGGGATCAAAATTAGACCCAGCTACATGAATTGCGTCTAGACTTGAATGTGCCAATTTGGTTCCAAATGATGACACCGGGCCCAGTTAGGCAAGTGCAAGCCCAAGTAAGATTCGTACACCCAAACGAACTAAAAAAATTAACTCGTAGCGAATTAAACAAGTTAAACGAGCGAAAGAAAAAGGAGAGGACAAAATTGGGGT
This sequence comes from Astragalus glycyphyllos, assembly GCA_963573325.1. Classification (NCBI taxonomy): domain Eukaryota; kingdom Viridiplantae; phylum Streptophyta; class Magnoliopsida; order Fabales; family Fabaceae; genus Astragalus; species Astragalus glycyphyllos. The sequence continues at coordinate 12,103,469 of OY754314.1, read as the reverse complement.
ATAACACATATCTTTAGAAATCTCATGTGCACATATAGACTAGAGATTATGATATGTTGTATTCAAAATATCCTTCTTCAATATGTTCTATTTGGATGGCCAAGTATTCAATTTAAGTTTGTAAGAGTTCAACGAAGTTGATCATTTTGGTTTTCCATACCGAACTAATTGTCTTCTTGAAAATGTTTGAGATAAAATGAGCAATGAATGTTAAATCTGGTTTATGGGGAATAAAATTTGCATACTTGGGTTCTTGAATATATATATATATATATATATATATATATATATATATATATATATATATATATATATATTTGACACATTCTTTTTTTTGTTACAATATCTTGACACATTCTAAACAAGAAAGATCAAATTTGAAATACATATGATGATCTTGTTTTTGCACCAAGTGGCATTTGACTGTATTTTTCTGCAAAATGAGTTTTGCTTGCTGCGAAATCTAGTTGTTGTAGATGTTTTATAAGTGTTTAAAATGAGTTAAACAATGCAAACAGTGATAGTGGACTTTATGATATATCTCACGAACAATTACTACTTTATTTGAGGTATGAGTTTTTTTGTGGAAGAGACTAGGTAAAAGAATTGTGAGTTTTTTGTGGAATAGACTGTTTGAAACAGTTCTTTTTGTTGAGGTCTATTTGTTGTATATTAGAAATATGCGGAGCAAAAATAGTTGGGTTGTGATCTGTACCTGAGTTCGTGAGGTGATGAACGCTCAGGATGTCAAACCTTACTTGTTTGCTCTGTTGTTCGTGTCCTTACGTCAAGAATAAGAGGGTGGGTGTACCCGCAATGACACTCCAACGCCCAAGTCAGGGGAGAACGAGCAGAGTAATGTTACTAGCGAATAGTGTGCACCTGACAACTGACGCAATGAATCCTTATATAGTGTCAGTGATTTGCGAGTGACCGTCAGATCACTGTACGGACCGATCAGGGCCGTTGATCTTAGTCCTTGCTCTTCTGCCCTCAATAAATGGGCCGTTCCACCCACCCAGCGCTGGATTGGGCTTCGGCCCTCTCTAGAACAGTTGCCCCCCAAGCCAAAGTCGTTCTTGGGACGGGTGCAGGCTTTAAGTATCTGGTCATTTTCCTGCTCGTCTGCGAAGGTACAAGGCAGGTTGTGCGAGTATTTGAGGGTGTTATTGATCCTGCTCTGATCACAAGACACGTGGCACCCCATACAAGCGACGTCTCACGTTCCCTAGGGGTCATTAATGATGTTTTCGAAATTTGAAATGGCGGCGCTTGCGATGATGACGGTTTGTTTTTCAAGAAGCGTGCAGATGAAAGGTCATGTCATTTCGCTTGCTTGATTCCAAAAACTCTATAAATACGTTGCCCCTTTCCATCAGTTTCCACTCTTTGCTTCCTAAATCTCTGAAAGCGACCACAAGTTTCTCCAAAAGCGACCAGGATTTGTTGTGATTCTGTCTTGGTGTCTTCCCGTGGAGGACTTCCCCCCTCAGACGATTCGTGACTTCTGCGCGCTTGATACTGTTCATCAAGGAGTATACTACTTTGAGTCTGAACTTCTCTCCTACTCCAGGTATGAATTTTTAAATCGTTGCTCGCTCATTCTTCTGTGTTTCTTTCTTTTTGGGGAGAGGAGGGGGTGTCAGGCCCGAGGTCGACCTTGTCACCCCATTCTGTGAATCATCATTCTAGGTGATCCTGACTTTCCCTCTCCTTGCAGGGTAGGGTGCTGGCGCGGACAAAAAAGACTGCTAGAATTTTTGGCGGCCCTCTTGTTCATCTGGCCGAGCGCGCTGCTTGTTCCGGAGATACTAAAATGAGCGAGCTTCCTTCTTCTGAAACTTTTTCCTCCTCCACCGACTTTTCATCATCAACCTCGTCTGGTCGCTTCACCTCAACCAACTACTCTGAGCCGTTCATTCGCCCCAAGCCAGTTTGCCACAAGGAAACGAGGGGAATGCGAATCCAGGACCTCCCCCTGTCCTTGTCAATGAGGTGTTTCTAGAGGAACACGATTGGGGTGGTAGCATTGACGATGATTGTTCCTGGATCTCGTCCGCCATTCTTGGGCAGTCCTCCGTTTTCGCTCCTAGTGATGAAGTGTTATCTTTCTTCGAGAAGCTGCTCGGATATGGCGATCAGGAATGGAGGGCTGAGGGCGTTCCTGCAGGAGAGCATGCGGCCACGATTCCCATGACCTTGAAGTTTGTAATGTTCACTAACACTCTTAGAGATATAAAAGTGCGTCCTCCGTTTCAATACTTGGGGTCGCCTCTTCTCAACTTCATTTCAATGCTTGGGCACTCATAAAATCATTCGAGACGGTGATGGCGGTGCTTGACCGGGACATCAACTGCCGTCTTTTCTTTACACTATTCGATGTTAGTCGAACTGTTGAGGGGAAGACCGAGCCTAGGCGTTGGGAATAGGTTTCATTGAAAAGCCGCACGGGTGCTCCAAAATTGTTTAAGCCCTTCTGTGAATCTTCAAAGCCTTGGAGGCATGCTTTTCTCTGGGTCGTTCTAGTTTGTGAACGGGCTCGAGAACTAGTTGGGTCGTTGAACGACCAAGGAGGTGTTGCTTCTATGAAATTTTCCCTTGCTTGGGCCCATTCTCACTACAACCGCAACACTATCAATTACAGGAACCATCGGAGACTTGGAGAGAACGATCTGGAAAGTGTTAGGATTTTAGAGAATCATGCAAGTTGGATGCCTGAGGGACTCTTTCCCTGTAATAAATTTGCTCGTGCTAAATGTGTAGATTACGCAAAGCACAAACTTGGTGGGATTTGTTTACTCGCTTATTTTAGTTGGCTCTTTTCTTCTACTTCTAACCGTTCTTCATTTCTCTCGCAGCTGAAATGTCAGGTGTTGGTTTGGATTCACTCCTCAAGAAGACCAAGTCCAAGAAAGGGAAACTGGTCTCTTTTGCCTCTCCTTCTCACACTGTAAATATAGAGGGCGGTCAAAAATCTCCCATTCCCAATCGTGGAACGAGCTCAGGAACAAAGAAAAGGGACCGAGCACAACACACTGTTGGGACCAGCACGGTTGAGATCGATCTCGACCCTCCCATTCCAAAAAGAAACAAAGAGATTCAGAGGAGGTCATCCCTCAACTTGGACGATCTTAACGAAGCAGATTTCGATCGCCTCCGTGAAGATCCCCTCCTCTTTATGTCTGATGTTGCCAAGGCGGCCTCTTTGAAACATGCTCGTTACAAAGCTGAGTTGGCCGAACATCAAGCAGGTATGCATCTTATTCATCGTAATTTGTGGTTGGAGGGCAACCTCATAGATAAGACCGATAAATATAACTGTGCCCTTGATCGCATCGCAGAGTTGCGGGCAGAGCTGGAATCAACGAAGAAAAAGCTCAAGGACGCTGAGACCGCCCTCCAACCAACCAAGTATGCTCTTGGCACGGTTACAACTGAACGGGATGCGGCGGTAAATGCCAAGGTTGATGCTGAGACCAAGTTGGCCACCGAAACGGCCAAAGTGACTGAGCTGTTTTCTAAAGCTGAACGGCTGGAGAAGCAGGTTAATGGTTTGAAAGAGGACTTGATAGTCATGGAATCTGATCGTGACAAAGCTATGGCCGAACTGGAGGTTTTGGAATCATCTACCCTTGCGATCGCAAAAGAGCGGTTTGATGAGGCCGTTGCCCAGATCCAATACTGCTACCCCACTCTTGAGGTCAATCCTGAGATTGTGAATAACGATCACTTTCTGAGGAATGGTCAGATTATTCGACCTGCTGAAGAGGACGAAGAGGGGAACGTGGTGCAGGAGGAAACAGTCATTTATAGGCGTCCTGAATGATCATCCTTGAATGTATTTAGCTTTTGAATGTATTTTGTGGTCGCCCTATCATTGTAATGACTACTTTATGGGGGCCTTCCTTCTCAGGGCAACCTTTCTAATATTTGAACCGTGCGTGTTTCCGTCCTAGTCGTTCGTTCATTGTTCTTTACTTTTTCTAAGTTAATTTTGCCTACATGATGCCTATAAACAGCTTACCAAGTCTCTACTTTAGATTTAGCTTGTTTATAAGGGTGTGACCAGTATTCTTTGGTCGCCTCGTTTTTGTTCTTAAGTGCGCTTAAGTATGCCCCTTTTCAGCAGTTTATCAAACTCGGTTTGAATTTAAGTCGCTCAAGAGGTCGTTCGTTTATTGGATCGATCAACAACCGAAATAAATCAACAGCAGTATAAAGAAATTCCTCGTCATTTTTATTGACGGACGAGCGGGCCTCAATAAAAAAAACCCATAGGGAAAAAGAGTGTCCCGCTCATTCTTCTTTTCATTAATCATTCGAATGGTAACATGATATTCTTTCATAATTACAAGGTATCAGGTGAAATATCTGTTGAACCAAGGTCAAACACTCTTTGTTTTGAATGATAACAAATTACAATTTGTTTACTAATGGTTATAGTTGAACCAAAGCACAGGGCAATGAACCAAAAGGGCAGGGCATGAACCAAAGCACAGGGCAATGAACCAAAGCGCTTGGCATGATATGATATCGTAAAGTGTAGAAGCTCGAAGCAGAAACTACTGAAGCGTTCAAGACTTATGTGTTATTTTTCTTTGCATAGGACGCGTGTAAGATCCTATCACTTAAACTTTATGACTTATGTAGTTGAGAGATGATTTTTTAAAATAGAACTATTTTGTTAAAATCTTTTATATAAAAGTATGATTAAATAGGTTAGGCACAAGATGTTTTTAAAGAAAGGTTTTGAATAATGATTTGTTGTTTTTTTTAAAGAAAATAGATTCATGAGTTAGTGTTTTAAAAAGAATTTGTTTTTGAAGTAAAGAATCGATTCTTGATTTGGTACATAAAGCTAGAAATCGATTCCCACTTATTTCTAAAACCAAAAATCGATTTCCACTTGCTTTTTAAAGCCAATAATCGATTTCTCTCTTGCCTTGGAAGCAAGAAATCGATTTCCCTCTTCCCTTTTAAGCCAACAATCGATTTCCCACTTCTATATTGGTTTTGAAAGAACTTGTTTTGGAAAGAAAACAATCGATTGATGACTTTGTGTTTTAAAAGCATAAAATCGATTTCTTGCTTGTTATTTCAAAGATGAAAATCGATTCATGGCTTGTAAGTCACAAGCTGAAAATCGATTTATGGCTTGTAAGTTACAAGCTAGAAATCGATTCATGGCTTGTAAGTTACAAGCTAGAAATCGATTTATGGCCTATTTTTTTAAAGAGAACAATCGATTCATCTCTTGTAAGTTCAAAGAAGTAAATCGATTCTCCACCTGTTTTTTGGAAGCACAACTTGTTTTTGAAGCTAGCAATCGATTTCTCTCTTATTTCATTAAAGCTAGAAATCGATTCCTCACTTATTTCTCTAAGAAGGAAATCGATTTCTATCCTGTTTCTTTCAAGCAATCAATCGATTCTTCACTTATCAAATTTGAGTTAAAAAGTGCTTCAACGGTCATATTTTTACAATCCATATAAATAGCACTTAGGGTTTTTACGATCAAACATACAACACACAAATCAAAAAGAAAAGAACGCAAACACTCACCGTTACATTCTTTCTTCACGTTCTTCATCTAGGGTTTCAAAATCTCTCATCTCTCTCAACTACATCGTGTTATATTGTTTGAGGGATTGGATCCTAGCTTTCAGTTGTAATCATCTATAATTGGTTGTTGTGAAATCCTGGGAAGTTTTCTTGGGTAATTCAATCGGGGAGATTGAATTGTAACGAAATCCTTAGCGGGGAGCTTGGGTTCTCAATTTGGGGAAAATTGAGATTGGCGTGGTAGCTATAGCGAAGTTGCTTGCTTGTAAGACGTTGAAGAAGTATCTTCTCATATAGTGGTTATTATCAAGTCCGAAGGTTGCAAAGCCGGAGGCCGAGGACGTAGGGCTTTTATCCCGAACCTCGTAAAAATCACGGTGTACTCCTATCCCTTATCTTTACTTTGCGTTTTCTTTTATAATTGTTAACTGTCGTCGCTCTTGCTATTATCACGCGCAGATTTGATTATCGTTATAATTATAATTATAATTGTTTCTGTCATTGTTATAGTTTGCATAAGTTGTTGCATATAGTTTAAATTCCATTTTCCGCATTCGATTTGAACTAGCATTGTTAATTTTTCGAAAATCCAAAAGAAGTCATATTTAGCATATAACCTTATTCACCCCCCCCCCCCCCCCCCTCTAAGGTTATCATATAGTCCAACAATTGGTATCAGAGCTAGAAATTGCATATAGAGCTTAACATCTCGCAATTTTTGATTATGGGTTCATTTATGAAAGAGGGGATGTCCTTCAATAGGCCACCCCTGTTCGATGGGACTAACTATGACTATTGGAGTAGTCGAATGAAATGTCATGTGCAGGCTATAGATTTCACTTTATGGAGGATCATTGTTGATGGACCACTCACGCCTATGAGAATCAAGATTACTAAACCTGGTGTTGCTGCTGAGGGAGATACTACCAAATCTCAAGCCACTGGTACAGCTGAGGAAGTTCCTATTGAAGATATTTATGCCATTGACTTGAGTGAGCTGAGAAAGTCTGAGCTAGAAAAAATATCTCTCAATGCCAAAGCAATGAATATTCTTCACCTATCTCTATGTGAAGAAGAATATGGAAGGGTGAAAGGATGTCAGACAGCAAAGGAAATTTGGGACTGTCTAGAAGCAACACATGTTGGTACGAGTCAAGTGAAGGATACAAAGATTAGAGTTCTCACTTCTGAGTATGAAGCTTTCAAGATGAAGGAAGGTGAATCTGTTGCAGCTATGCACCAGAGATTGAACTTGATAGTCAATAACTTGAGAGCACTTGGGAAGAAGTATTCAACGAAGGATTTGAATGGGAAGATTCTTGCATCCTTGACTAGTGAGTTCTTTCCCAAGACTTGTGCTATCACTGAAGCCAAAGATATTGGCACTCTACCTCAAGAAGACTTGATTGGGTCACTCCTTGCATTTGAGGTGGTGTTGGCCGCTAAGAAGACTCAAGAAAAAGAAGCGGTCAAAGAAAGGAAGTCTCTTGCTCTTGCTGCTACCAAGACTCCTAAGATGGCAAGGAAAGAGGTTGAGTCTGATGAAGAATCCGATGATGAAGACATGGCTATGTTTGCCAAGAAATTCAAAAATTTCATGAAATTGAAAAAGTTTGGGAAGGGTGACTATTCAAAGAAATCTGGGCACAACAAAGGAGATAGTTATGAGAGAAGAGATGATCAACCAAAATGTTTTGAATGCAACAAACCGGGTCATCTCAAAGTGAATTGTCCAAAGCTAAAATCCAAGTACCCACAGAAGAAAGCCATGAAGGCTACATGGGACGATATTGACACTGAGGATGAAACAGATGAAGAAGAGGAAGTTGCAAATGTTGTTTGTCTTATGGCAAACGACACTCCTGAGGCTACATGGGACAATCTTGACACTGATAGTGAAACAGATGAAGAAGAGAAGGCAGCCAAGATTGCTTGTCTTATGGCAAATGACACCCCTAAGGTTGGTCAGTCATCCAAGAAGAAAAATGTGTGGATGGTTGACAGTGGGTGCTCGAGGCATATGACTGGTGATGCCTCACTATTCTTGAAGCTGAGCAACAAAGCAAGTGGATCTGTGAAGTTTGCCAACAATGAATCTGCTCAAGTAATAGGTAAAGGTTGTGTGGGTAAGGAAAACACAATCAAAATTAAAAATGCTTTACTAGTTGATGGTGTGAAATTTAACTTGCTAAGTGTCAGTCAATTATGTGATAGTGATTTTGATGTGTATTTTTCTGTTGATAAATGTGTTATTGCTCATAGGACTTCTAAACTTTATATTACTGGCTTTCGAGAAAATAATGTGTATTATGTTGATTTTGACAATGTGAGTGATGATATTGTATGCATGCCTTCCTTGGTTGATGATGTGAATTTGTGGCATAGACGTTTAGGACATGCTAGTATTGAACTTTTATCTAAGTTGTGTAAGAATGAGCATGTTAGAGGTCTACCCAAGCTAAAGTATGAAAAGGGTCAATTATGTGATGCATGTCAGCTAGGTAAGTTGCATAAAACTTCCTTCAATTCAAAACCTGTTATTTCCACTAACAATGTGCTTGAATTGCTCCATCTTGATTTATTTGGTGAGATTGATGTTGTAAGTCTAGGAGGGGCCAAGTATGTCTTCGTGATTGTAGATGATTATTCTAGGTATACTTGGGTCATTCTACTTGCAAATAAAAGTGATGCTTTTAATGAGTTTGCTAAGCTGTGCAGAAAGTTACAGAATGAGAAAAGCTTAGCCATCAAGGAAATTAGAAGTGATCATGGAGGAGAGTACGAAAATTCATCATTCAAGACTTGGTGTGAAAAGTATGGTGTTCATCACAACTTTTCAGCTCCAAGGACTCCTCAACAAAACGGTGTGGTGGAAAGGAAGAACAGAACCATACAAGAGATGAGTAGAACAATGCTGAATGAGCACAACCTTCCCAAGTATTTTTGGGGACATGCAGTTGATACAGCATGTCATGTGATCAACCGGGTGTACCTGAGGCCATCTCTTAACAAGACGCCATACGAGTTGTGGAATGGTAGAGCTCCAAATATTTCATACTTCAAGGTTTTTGGAAGTAAGTGCTTCATTCTCAACACAAAGGACAAGTTGGGTAAGTTTGATGCAAAATCAACTGAAGTTGATGATGAGGATGAAGTGGTTGAAGTGATCAAAGACAGAATGCCTGAATCAACCAGTGAAAGTGTGGAAGAAGCCGAGGTGAAAGAGGAACCTCATGAAGAAACTGAAGTGGAACGAGAGCCCCAAGACATCGATGACCATCTCCATGGAAGAACACATGATGATTTGCCCAGAACTTGGAAATCAGTTCGAGATCATCCCATGGAGCAAATTATTGGTAGTCCATCAAAGGGGGTAACCACTCGTTCTTCTCTTAATCATTTATGCTTTCATAGTGCTTTTGTCTCTCAAATAGTTCCTAATAATATTAAGGAAGCTTTATGTGATCCAGAATGGGTTTTGTCAATGCAAAAGGAACTTGAACAATTTGAACGGAACAAAGTTTGGCATTTAGTTGAAAAACCTGTTGATAGAACCATCATTGGTACTAAATGGGTTTTTCGCAACAAACTTGATGAAAATGGTGTTATTTTATTAAATAAAAGTCGTTTAGTTGTTCAAGGTTTTAACCAAATCGAAGGGGTGGATTTTGAAGAAACTTTTGCTCCGGTGGCTAGGTTGGAGTCCATTCGTATAATTCTAGCCTTTGTTAGTTACATGGACTTCAAACTACACCAAATGGATGTCAAGAGTGCCTTCCTAAATGGATTTTTAGAAGAGGAAGTATATGTAAAACAACCCCCTGGTTTTGAAGATTTTAAGAAACCAAACCATGTTTTCAAACTTGACAAAGCACTTTATGGATTAAAACAAGCTCCTAGAGCTTGGTATGAGAGACTGAGCAAACATTTACTTGCAAATGGTTTCAAAAAGGGTAAGATTGATTCTACCTTATTCCTTAAAACCAAGGGCAAACATATCATAGTAGTTCAAATATATGTCGATGATATTATTTTTGGGTCTACTAATGATGATCTGTGCAAGGAGTTTTCTGACATGATGACTAGCGAGTTTGAGATGAGCATGATGGGGGAGCTGAATTTCTTTTTGGGACTTCAAGTGAAGCAAATGAAGGAAGGAATCTTCATTTGTCAAAACAAGTTCTCAAAGGAGCTGCTAAAGAAGTTTGACATGAGTGATGCAAAGGAGATTGGTACTCCCATGGCAACTGCAACAAAGTTGGATAAGGACGAGCAAGGTAAACCAGTAAACGAAACGATGTATCGAGGTATGATCGGTAGTCTCTTGTATTTAACTGCTTCTCGACCTGATATTATGTTTGCTGTGTGCTTGTGTGCTCGATTTCAAGCATGTCCCAAAGAGTCACATTTAAAAGCTGTAAAACGGATTCTTAGATATGTTAAGGGAACCATAGATTTTGGACTATGGTACCCGAAATCGAGTCAGTTTGCTTTGGTCGGTTTTTGTGATGCTGATTTTGCTGGATGTACATTAGATAGGAAGAGTACTAGTGGAACCTGTCATTTCTTAGGGCCTTGTTTGACTTCCTGGTCTAGTAAAAAGCAGAACAGTGTTGCTTTGTCCACCGCTGAAGCTGAATACGTGGCGGTTGGCAATTGCGTAGCACAAGTTCTGTGGATGAAACAGACTTTGGAGGATTTTGGTTTGATATATGAAAATGTGCCAGTTCTATGTGATAACACTAGTGCCATTAACATTGCTAAGAACCCCATCCAACACTCTAGAACTAAGCATATAGACATAAGGCATCATTTCATTAGAGACCATGTTTCTAGGGGGAGCATAGCATTAAGCTTTGTAGGCACCGATGACCAACTAGCGGACATCTTCACGAAACCACTAGCCGAAGCTCAATTTTGTAAGATCCGGAGAGAGCTCGGTATGCTTGATTTTGCCAGCCTGTGATTATGTGATGTATTTTTGCGGTGCTATGTGCTTGTTATATTATATGCTATGTGTCTTGTGTGTATTCCCTCCTTTTTGATGAAAACAAAGGGGGAGAAAGTCTTGATATGCTTGTTTATTTAACTCACTATGTTTGGTTCTCTTGCGTGTTAGCTGTTTATTTTCTTGATGCTTATGCTTAGGGGGAGCTTATGCCGTTATTTCTTGTTTATAGCCTCCCTATGCATAAGGTAATTTGTTATCATCAAAAAGGGGGAGTTTGTTGAACCAAGGTCAAACACTCTTTGTTTTGAATGATAACAAATTACAATTTGTTTACTAATGGTTATAGTTGAACCAAAGCACAGGGCAATGAACCAAAAGGGCAGGGTATGAACCAAAGCACAGGGCAATGAACCAAAGCGCTTGGCATGATATGATATCGTAAAGTGTAGAAGCTCGAAGCAGAAACTACTGAAGCGTTCAAGACTTATGTGTTATTTTTCTTTGCATAGGACGCGTGTAAGATCCTATCACTTAAACTTTATGACTTATGTAGTTGAGAGATGATTTTTTAAAATAGAACTATTTTGTTAAAATCTTTTATATAAAAGTATGATTAAATAGGTTAGGCACAAGATGTTTTTAAAGAAAGGTTTTGAATAATGATTTGTTGTTTTTTTTAAAGAAAATAGATTCATGAGTTAGTGTTTTAAAAAGAATTTGTTTTTGAAGTAAAGAATCGATTCTTGATTTGGTACATAAAGCTAGAAATCGATTCCCACTTATTTCTAAAACCAAAAATCGATTTCCACTTGCTTTTTAAAGCCAATAATCGATTTCTCTTGCCTTGGAAGCAAGAAATCGATTTCCCTCTTCCCTTTTAAGCCAACAATCGATTTCCCACTTCTATATTGGTTTTGAAAGAACTTGTTTTGGAAAGAAAACAATCGATTGATGACTTTGTGTTTTAAAAGCATAAAATCGATTTCTTGCTTGTTATTTCAAAGATGAAAATCGATTCATGGCTTGTAAGTCACAAGCTGAAAATCGATTTATGGCTTGTAAGTTACAAGCTAGAAATCGATTCATGGCTTGTAAGTTACAAGCTAGAAATCGATTTATGGCCTATTTTTTTAAAGAGAACAATCGATTCATCTCTTGTAAGTTCAAAGAAGTAAATCGATTCTCCACCTGTTTTTTGGAAGCACAACTTGTTTTTGAAGCTAGCAATCGATTTCTCTCTTATTTCATTAAAGCTAGAAATCGATTCCTCACTTATTTCTCTAAGAAGGAAATCGATTTCTATCCTGTTTCTTTCAAGCAATCAATCGATTCTTCACTTATCAAATTTGAGTTAAAAAGTGCTTCAACGGTCATATTTTTACAATCCATATAAATAGCACTTAGGGTTTTTACGATCAAACATACAACACACAAATCAAAAAGAAAAGAACGCAAACACTCACCGTTACATTCTTTCTTCACGTTCTTCATCTAGGGTTTCAAAATCTCTCATCTCTCTCAACTACATCGTGTTATATTGTTTGAGGGATTGGATCCTAGCTTTCAGTTGTAATCATCTATAATTGGTTGTTGTGAAATCCTGGGAAGTTTTCTTGGGTAATTCAATCGGGGAGATTGAATTGTAACGAAATCCTTAGCGGGGAGCTTGGGTTCTCAATTTGGGGAAAATTGAGATTGGCGTGGTAGCTATAGCGAAGTTGCTTGCTTGTAAGACGTTGAAGAAGTATCTTCTCATATAGTGGTTATTATCAAGTCCGAAGGTTGCAAAGCCGGAGGCCGAGGACGTAGGGCTTTTATCCCGAACCTCGTAAAAATCACGGTGTACTCCTATCCCTTATCTTTACTTTGCGTTTTCTTTTATAATTGTTAACTGTCGTCGCTCTTGCTATTATCACGCGCAGATTTGATTATCGTTATAATTATAATTATAATTGTTTCTGTCATTGTTATAGTTTGCATAAGTTGTTGCATATAGTTTAAATTCCATTTTCCGCATTCGATTTGAACTAGCATTGTTAATTTTTCGAAAATCCAAAAGAAGTCATATTTAGCATATAACCTTATTCACCCCCCCCCCCCCCCCCCTCTAAGGTTATCATATAGTCCAACAATATCTTCTAAGATTCATAACATTCCAAGTGTTCGAGATCATTCCTCCATTCATGGTCTGAAGGATGTATGCTCCTTTGCCCGTTTTTGCGGCTATCTTGTAGGGACCATCCCAATTGGGGGCGAGCTTGCCCTAACTAGCATTCTTTTGGCCGATATCTGCTTTCCTTAGAACGAGCTGCCCTATCTCAAAGGTCCTTGGGATGACCTTGGCATTGTGTCTTGCTGCCATACTTTGTTTAACCAATGCTTACCTTAAAGCTGCCTTGCTTCGAAGTTCTTCTACCAAGTCTAACTCCTCCCTAGTAGCCTGCTCGTTTTCGAACGGTTGTTTAGGATTGGTCGTCCTCCAATTTAGTTCTCCCATTTCCACAGGAATTAGTACGTCCGTTCCATAAACCATCCTAAAGGGGGATTCACTTGTGGTTGAATGAGGGGTCGTTCTGTACGCCCACAACACCGAAGGGAGCTCCTCTGTCTATTTTCCCTTTGCTTCGTCCAGTCTCCTTTTCAAACCTTGCAGGATGACCCGGTTGGCCGCTTCTGCCTTCCCATTTGTTTGTGGGTGTTCTATGGACGTGAAACGCTGTTTCACTCCTAACTCAATCAGGGTCTCTTGAAAGTTCTTATCAGTGAACTATGTGTCGTTATCTGACACAACTACCTCTGGGATCCCAAACCGTACTAGGATATTCTTTTTGAAGAACTTAAGGGAATTTCTTGATGTGATTGTGGCCAATGGCTCAGCCTCAATCCACTTAATGAAATAGTCAACAGCTACGATCAGAAATTTGAGCTGACCAGGGGCAAGGTGGAATGGTCCCAACAAGTCGATCCCCCACCATTCAAACGGTCAAGGTGCGGTCATACTGTTAAGCTCGGCTGGAGGAGCAAGATGAATATCTGTGTGCCTTTGACACTTGTCACATTTTTTCACCAAATCCTTTGCATCTGCTTCCATTGCAGGCCAATAGTAGCCCGCCCTTATTGCTTTTCTAGTCAATGCTCGTGAGCCCATATGATTCCCACAGATGCATTCATGAATCTCTCTCAATACGTAGTCCGCTTCTGTTGGGAGAAGGCATTTAAGCAATGGCATCGTAAACCCTCTTCTATAGAGTTGCTCATTTATGATCGAGTAGGAGGATGCTCGTTTTCGAACGAACGCTGCTTCCTTGGGATCTTCAGGTTCTTCCCCATCCCTTATATACTTTAGGATGGGATCAATCCCCGTTGGTGCGGTGCCGATCACACACATGTCCGGTTCGAGGACGGTCTCCAACTTCACACTGGGTTGTGACAACACCTTCTGTATAACGCTCCTGTGGTTACCAGGATTCTTGGTGCTTGCTAATTTAGACAGTATGTCTGCCCTGGTATTCTCCGCTCTAGGAACGTGCTTGACCTTAGCATATTCAAATTTTTGTAGCAACTCCCTCATTCTCGTCAAGTATCTTTGGAGGATCTCATCTTTGGCACTAAATACCTCTTTAATCTAGGAGACTGCCAACAGAGAATCTAAGTGTAGCTCTACTCTTTTCACATTAAACTCTAGGGCGAGCAGCAAACCTGCTACGCATGCCTCGTACTCTGCCTGATTATTCGAAGTAGGGAACGAGAAGGTTAACAAGACCTCAATGGTCATCCCGTCGTTGTTCTCAAGGATCAAACCTGCTCCACTGCCTTTACTATTGGAAGAACCGTCCACACGTAATGCCCTTAAACTATGGAGCGAGCACTCTGATACTGGCGTCATCTCTGCAATTAAATCGGCTAGGACTTGTGCCTTGGTGGTCGATCTGGGTTCATGCTTGATCCCAAACTCTGAGAGTTCAACCGCCCATTTAATCATTCTACCCGCCAAATCTGGTCTGTGTAGGATTTGCCTGATGGGTTGATCAGTTCATAGTACGACCTGATGGGCCACGAAATATGGTCTTAATCTTCGAGCAACACAACTAAGGCCAAGGCTAGCTTTTCAATTTTCTGATATCTAAGCTCAGAGCCCTGTAAAGCTTTGCTCACAAAGTACACTGGGTTTTGCTTAGATCCCACTTCTCGTACCAAAACAGTGGCCAAAGTCTCGTCTGTTATGGACAAGTGTAAATATAAGGTCTCTCCTGGTTCTGGAGTGGTCAAAATTGGAGGTTCTGCCAGGGCTGTCTTCAGTTGTTCAAGGGCCTGGTCGCACTCTGACGTCCACTCAAATGTGGGTTCTTTTTTTAACAGTTTGAAAAGGGGCAAGGATTTGTTCGCTGCTTTTGCAATAAACCGAGAGAGGGGGGCCACCATGCCATTGAGTTTCTGAATTTCCTTCTTGGTCGTGAACGACCTCATTTCTGTTACTGCCCGGCATTTATCTAGATTGGCCTCTATCCCTCTTTCTGTGAGATAGAACCCAAGAAATTTGCCTGCCCTTACTCCAAAGGTGCATTTCTCAAGATTGAATCTTAATGAATTCTTGCTGGCTTCCTTGAACACCTTTCTTAGGTCGTCCACATGGGCAGAGTCTTGTCTACTTTTGATAATCATGTCCTCCAGGTAGACCTCCACCATTTTGCCTATTTGATTTTGAAAAACATGGTTCATCATTCGCTGGTAGGTTGCCCCAGCGTTCTTTAAACACAAAAGGCATGACTCGATAACAAAAGTTTCCCCTATCCGTCATAAAGGTTGTTTTTTCCTGATCTGGTGGATGCATGGCAATCTGGTTGTACCCAGAATAAGCGTCCAGAAATGATAAAATTTTGTACCCACTAGCACTGTCAACCTATCGATCAACGCTTGGAACAGGGAACGCGTTTTTAGGGCATGCTCGATTGAGGTCAGTATAGTCCATGCACATCCTCCACTTGCCGTTCGCTTTTTTAACCAAGACCACATTGGACAACCACGTCATGTATTTTATCTCTTTAATGAATCCTGCTTCAAGTAGGTCTTCCACAGCCTTGGTTGCTGCTCGTGCTTTTTCCTCCTTTTGAACTCTTCTTCGTTGAACGACCCATTTCGCCTCTAGATCTACTGCTAAGTGATGACAAGCTATTTCAGGTGGAATCCCAGGCATATCTACAGCACTCCAACCGAACAAGTCTGCATGCTCTCTTAAGCATTGAACGAGCTGGTCTCGAACTTCAGGAGGGAGGTCGCTCCCTATCTTGATCGTTCTCTCTCCGTCTGGTTCAGGTCGCTTAATCCTCTTTTTAAGCTCTTTGGTTAGGAGGTCGTATGCTTCTTCTTCATCACTATCTGGATCATAAGGAGCATCTAAATAAGCCACGTTCACATGCTTACCGCCTTTCATTGCCTCTTCTATTTCTTTCGTAACCTTCTTGCTTTTTCTTTCAATCCCAAAAGGAAAGCCCGTTTTGCGGATAATAGGTCTGCGAGGAGAGTAGCGACCTCCCCAACCTTGGTGTAAAATGTCATCTTTAGATGGACAGTGGATGGAACAGCTTCTAGACGAGCCAGGGTTGGTCTCCCAATGATGCACTGATAGATGGACTTGCATGGTAGCACTATGAACTCTGTTCTGACCGTTCCACAAAGGGGTTTCTCAACTGTGTCATCTCCAAGGGTGACCATCAACTCTATCCGTCCTATAGGGGTCGTGGATGCTCCATTAAATCCAGTTAACACTGTGCCTCTGTATGGTCTTAGATCGTATTTCGATATCTTTAGTAAGTCCAAAAGGTCCTCAAAAATTATATCTGCCGAGCTCCCTTGGTCAACTAATATTCGCCTGACTTCCATGTTCGCCATTATAGCGACTACAACAAGTGGTACTTCGTAGTTGGGCGTTTCATCGATGAGATCCTTATCTCCAAAGGAAATGGGTGGTCGCTTAGAAAGGGGTCTTGGAGCGGACGTAGAGGCAATGCTCATGATCTCGTTCCACCTTCTTTTGGTCGATCTATTGGTTGATGCATCAATGGGAATACCTCCAGTAATTACCATGGCGACTGGCCTTCCTCTTGACTTTCTGGTGTCTACGATGTCATCTTCATTGCCTTCCTCTTCTTCTACTACCTTGGCCACCTCATCAGTTCGTGCTTTTCCCTTCCTGGGCGACCGGACTACTTGCTTTTCTTCTCGTCCCTCATCTTAATTTTTCTTCACATACTGGGTTAATTTTCCTCTTCTGATCAATGCTTCTCCATTATCTTTGAGGGCTATACAATTATTGGTATCATGCCCGTTACTTTTGTGATACCGGCAGTACTTCTTGGATCGGGCGCTGCTCGTCCTTGAGAACGAGAGGCTCTGGTGCTTTGATGTCTCTCACTTTTGTGTTCGCGCATTCCGCCAGTATGTTCACATATGAGGTGTTCAGTTTGGTACGCTCAGAAAACCTCTTTACTTTGTGATCCTTCCCTGGTCTAACATATTCTTCTTTTTCCCATTGATCTCTCTCTGCTCGTGGTCGCTGATTCATGCCCGCCTCCGCAGCTTCAATCGCCATAGTTCCCTCTTCGTAATTCATGAATCTTTGCGACCGTCGAAGGAATGTTTCCAAATCTCTGGGGAGATGAAGGCCTACCTCCACTTCAAAACGACTTCCCCTAAGGAGACCCATTCTTAAGAAAAATAACCTTTGATTGTCATCTAGGTTCCTGACTTGATCAGCTTCTCGATTGAAACTCTCCACATAACTGCGCAGGGACTCGTCTAGGCCTTGCTTGATAGCGATCAGGACATCTTGGGATTTTGGTTTGATCTTGGAGGTCGTGAAATGGGCGGTGAACGCTCTAGCCATTTGCTCCCATGATGAGATGGTCTTAGGCATCAACTCGGTGAACCATTCTAATGCTAATCCCTCTAGGGTGAGAGGGAAGATTTTTCACTTCACTGGTCCGGGTGCTCCTCTATACTTCATCATCAAATCAAAATGTTTCAGGTGAGCATCTGAGTCCTTGACTCCATTGTAAATCTTGAGATCAGAGGGGGGTTTCACCAAGGAGCGGGGGATGCGGTACTCGTCTATTTCCCTCATGTACGGCCCCAGACTGGTATCACCTCTATCTTTGTGCCGTGGTCTCTCCTCAAGGTAACGTGCTCCATGGCCGCGCCTCTTGTTATCGGAATATTCCTTTGATTGATAGGTGTACCGCTCGTTCGATCGGCTACGCGAACGAGTGGGTGAACTGGTCTACCTGGTTCGAAGATTCCTCAAGTCAGTAGGTGTGGTCGATGGTGGATGGAGTCGTTCTTGGCGGTGTGAGTCCTCCTCCTCGTCCCCTCCTTCGAGGCGGAGATCTATGGACCAGCTGCCTTCGCTGAGGCGATCGGTGAACTCTTGGGTTTGCTTGTGGAACTAATACGTAGTCGTCGCGACGCCGCTGCTCGGGAGCTGTATTCGCTCGTTTTGATGCTACTTGGTCTTCCAACTTGGTCAAACGGTCATTATTACGATTCAGAGTTTGATTGCGGTCATGCAATAGCTCTCGTAGTTCCTGGACCAGATCTGCAAGAAGTGCCACTGTGACCTGTTGTGCTACATTCGACTGAGGGATGGCACTGGTGCCCGCCGCACCTGCCACAACCCCTTCCAGTAATGGTGGCGGTCGAGCAGGGATCTCGGCCACACTTTGCAGGCGGGTAGCCTTTGGTCGTCCTCGAGGTGCCTTCGGAGGCAATTGAAAAGCTGGTGGGATAGCGAGCGGGCCCCACTGTGGTCGCCAAATGATCTGTACTTGAGTTCGTGAGGTGATGAACGCTCAGGATGTCAAACCTTACTTGCTTGCCCTGCTGGTCGTGTCCTTACGTCAAGAATAAGAGGGTGGGTGTACCTGCAATGACACTCCAACGCCCAAGTCAAGGCAGAACGAGCAGGGTAATGTTGCTAGTGAATAGTGTGTACCTGACAATTGATGCAATGAATCTTATATAGTGCCAGTGATTTGCGTGTGACCGTCAGATCACTGTATGGACCGATCACGGCCGTTGATCTTAGTCCTTGCTCTTCTACCCTCAATAAGTGGGCCGTTCCACTCACCAGCGCTGGATTGGGCTTCGGCCCACTTCAGAACAATATATTTGTCACTTGTTCCCATTCTTTCCATCTCTCTCTCTCTGTGCTCCCTCTCATGCATCTTTCTCTAAATTCTACATTGCTATTTTATGGTTAATTTTTCCTAAAGTTTCTTAGAATCTCTGCACAAAAACCTTAGACAAAATTTTCGAAGTAAGGATTATTGACATTCGTTTGTAACTTTTTGCGCAAATGATGTTAATGGGTGGATGAAAATATTGTGAAGCTTTTCTAAGGGGAGGGGGATTGCTTTATCATGCGGGTTATTGTGCTAGATAGATTTTGAAGAATTTTAGTTGTTTAGAGGTTTTCTTTTTCTTTTCTACCTTTTCTTTTTGATATATATATATATATATATATATATATATATATATATATATATAT
Organism: Astragalus glycyphyllos; assembly: GCA_963573325.1. NCBI lineage: Eukaryota > Viridiplantae > Streptophyta > Magnoliopsida > Fabales > Fabaceae > Astragalus > Astragalus glycyphyllos. The sequence continues at coordinate 12,084,414 of OY754314.1, read as the reverse complement.
ATCTGTGTGTGTGGGCGTGCCCGCGCGATGAAACCGGTCAGATAATGGTAAATCATCCAGATATTGAATTCATTGGTAATGCTAACACGCACCAAAACTAGGACTATTCCTACTCCAATTGCATCTTTAGCTATTGGAGTAGGAATAGTCCTAGTTTTAGTGCCTTTTTTTCTCGTATTTAGTGTAGCTGAAGAGAAGAAGGAAACAACGGTACAATATTGTCCAAGTTCTTCAAACTAATTAATGACAATGGCAGCTCATGAGGTGCCATTATCATTAATTAGTTTCAAGAACTTGGAAACATTCTACGCAATATAAATAAAGTTTAATTGCACTTATAGTCCCTCTATTATCATTCATCCACGATTTTGGTCCAACAAATTTTTTTCCACAGTTATGATCCCCCTATTTTTCCATAGTTAGATATGGTCAACTCTCTTGCTAAACACGGTGCTCACTTATCTTATGTGGCGTCTCATGTTGGATTGTCATGCATATTTTTAATTAAAAAATATTACTTAATTAAAAGAGTTTTTTTTTTACTTTTTAAAAATTGTAATTCTTAATTAAAAACTAAAAAGCACATTTTTTAAGTAGGGTTAAATATGTTTTTGGTCCCTATAAAATTTGGGTTTTTTGTTTCTAGTCCCTAAAAAATTTTCACCAACTTCTGGTCATTATAAAATTTAGATTTTTTGCTTTTAGTCCCTGAGGACTTTTAATAGCGCTTATAATATGTCAAAAAAGCGCTATTAAAAGAAAATAAGCGTTATTAAAAGTCCTCAGAGACTAAAAGCAAAAAATCCAAATTTTATAGGGACTAAAAGTTGGTGAAAATTTTTTGATGGACTAAAAACAAAAAACTCAAATTTTATAAGGACCAAAAACATATTTAACCCTTTTTAAGTATTACACCGTAGAAACATAAAACCTCTAGAAATCGGTGTTACTCTTTTAGATATATGTCTTGCTAATTTCCAGTTGCCACATAGTTGCATCGTTTATACACCACCCCCCATCCACCCTCTCTATTGTTCTGTTTTTCACATACCATCACCCCCAACATGATCACCAACAACCCTACTTCTTCACCCAATTCTAATCACAGCTTCTCCATTCCCGTAGATCAAACAAACCTTTAGCACCACACTTCATATTTACACGTATAACAAAGATTGTGAGTGTGTGTGAGATTAAAAGAGAAAAATAGGTGGCAAGAGAACATCTCAACTCAGAATACAACAAACGGCACAGGATTACCAACAAAGAGTGCGAGTGTGTTTGCGGGGAGGAGCCAGGATTGTTTTGTCGAATTTTTGTGTGAATTATCATAACATATGTTTCAAATGGTATGCATAAAAACATAATATATATACACCAGGTGCATAACTTAACTAGATTTCGCAGTTAATCCTTGTTCAGTAAGCTCATTAATTTGTTAGTAAGACCCATTAGACACTAGTGCAGAAAAGAGATTTTAAGTCGGACGAATTGGACTTTTAAAGTCGAATTTCCGTCCGACTTATATTAGGGCGACTTTGAATGTCAGGAGATTTAAAGTCGGATCACTGTCCGACTTTAAAAGATTCCTTTTAACGTCGGACTAAATTTTCGTCCGACTTTAAAAGGGATTTTAAATTTAAAAAAAAATAATATTGCCTAGTTCTGTACTAGTTTAGGCTTGAAAGTACACCTATTTTTAAAAAAAAAACCCTTCAGTTTTGGGGTAATCCCCCGCATATACATATATTTTCAACAAATTTACATATATTCTCAATTAGCAGAGGAACCATTCTTAGATTTCATAACCAAAAAATTATGTCAATATAACAAACTTCCATCCATACATGAAAAGCACGTTCACAAGAGTGGTCCAACCCATGTGAACGCCAATGCCCATGTCCTCAAGAGTGGTCCAACCAACCACCACCTTCCTCCAAAACCTTTATTCTCCACACTCTGTCAGCCCTTGAACCCAAAGAAATTGATTAAAATCCCATGCACTTGCTGTTCCACCTCAAAATTGAAAGACAAATAAATAATGTGCAACCTTGTAATCTATCAGGTCATCATCCTTGAATAAAAGGCGACCTTGTAATCAGGTCATTATCCTATAGTATATCACCAAATGGATCAATCGAATACACATCTAAACATGGCAATAATTCTATTACCTTCTTCTAATTATCCACACCATACTGTTCTTCTAGCTATTGAAATGTAAGCAACAAAAATGGTTTTCTAACCTATGTCGAGAAACAAGTGCTGAACATTTATACTTGCAATCCATATTTTAGAATCATGTACCTGATGAATGAGAGAAGACCCAAACAAAGTCTTGTTTTCACCCTTCAATCAACAACTGAAGCAAAGCAAATCCAACAAAAATATAGAAAACAGTTATCATATAGTAACCATGAAAACAATACAAAAAAATCCAGACTCTTCATGACTAGTCTGATACTTATTGCTCTTCATAACTAGTAGGCTATTCTAGTAATACTCATTAATTTGTTAGTATATAAGGTAGATAATAAATTCATTTGCCATAATTTTTTCTCATTTTATAATATTTAACCCCTATCAAATTTCAATAGAAAAGACTTTTAGAGCTTCACTCATAAATTTCCAAGGATGCCTATGTTTTTCAACATGATATCAGAGCAAACATGGTGTCCTCAATAAATTCACGTTCCTTCATATTCTTTTTGTTATTTTATTAGTTTTCCTTCCCTCCTATTTTTTTTTGCTATTTTTTGTTTGCTTCGAGAAATTTCTTTTGGTATTTTGCTTCCGATTCTTTTCACTTTTTGCTTTTACTTCAGATCCATTCTTTTGTTTTCTGATGATACTCAAGATCAATTACAATTGACGACTTTTGGTTTTCAAAATTTTATTTTCGTCGTCACATTCCCACTGTTCTATTCTCCTAGACAACTGGTTATCTCAAAAATCTGTTAACTTTGTTAAAATCGTGCATGTCCACTTCCTCAAATTGGTTTTTAATATTGTTCCGGACAGGGCCCAGAGGCGCAATCCGCTTGGCAAACGACCCAATACGTTGTGGACCCAGCCCAGCAAGGAAATCGCGATTTAGGATTCGGATCAATGGGCTAGATCATCTCACCCCGATTCGACGGTTCGGAATCGGCCAAGAAGTGCAGAACTCGGACCCGCGTCTATGAATATGGCACTACCCTGCATAAACAAGTACGCTTCTTTCATTTGTACCACTTACTGACTTCTGATTGCTGACTTTGGCATCTGAGTGTCTGCAAGTACCCAACCCTTCCGAGTTCTACCTCAGGAGGCGGCAACGTTGATAGAGATCACCTTGGAGGATTCCGACCCAGAATACGTTCTTCCGACTCTGAAGGCCTTCTTCCGACCTCGAGCCAAGGAGAAGATGACATAGAGACATCAAGCAACTATCATTGACTCAAGCATCTGGGATCCGAAGTCATGTATTGAACATTGGCGACCATAGTGGGAGCTGATCGTCATCTCTCACCAATGGCCCCTCGAGGCCGGGGGAAGCCCCCAAGGAGACCCCTCTTCCGGAATTTTACTAAACACTGCCTCGGGGTTATCCGACTTCGAAAGCCTCAAAGGGTGGAGACTGTCGTGGCCGTGATCTTGGGGGGTTACTCAGTTGAATCTCTCGAAACCAACAGATCCCTCAAGAGAAAATGGGAGGAAGTATTGCACATCTCCAGCAAGCCAACCCGGAGGAGAACTCCGGCGAGACCTCCCCTAACATTCTCAGACCGCGACCTCTAGAACGCGGTCGTTAATGACAATGCTTCACACGTAATCTCGACGACGATGCTAGAAGTCCGAGTTCTCCTGTTATTGGTAGACCAGGGAAGCTCCGTCGATGGCATGTTTCAAGCTCTCCTATCAAAATTAAGGATTCTCGAGGCCGAGCTTATCTCCTACGACGGTTCGGACTTGTCAGGGTTGACCAATGGGGCCTCGACCCAGCCACTCGGATACGTCAACCTCTTGGTCACTTATGGGACGACCCACCTCTTGCTAATGGCGAAGACACGATTCCTAGTACTGCCTTGCGACTCACCTTACAACTGCATCATCGGGAGGCCAACCCTAGGAGCTTTGGGGGCCGTTGCCCCAACGGTTCACCTGAAGATGAAGTTCTCCTCCTTAGATGATGATGTTATTACGATTGCCGTCGACTTAGAGTCCGCCAAGATATGTCATTATCTCTCCGCAAAGGCAACACGTGGTACCGAGCAGATCGGCGAAACCCCCAGAAAAAGGGGGGAAGAGATGAAAGTAAAAGTTTGAGCTTAGAAAAGGTTGCCAGAAGGCATCCTGCCCGATCTGGATGCCCGGTACGACCTGGACAGCTCGGAGGACAAGCAGGACGACTAGCTCGTGAAAGAACTGAAGAAACGAATCAAGCGCCCCAAGCCAGATGGGGATTTCGTAGAAGTACCTCTAAGGGATGACCCTAATAAAACCTTAAAGCTCGGGTCCGGGCTCCCAGAATACGTACAGAAAGGCCTCATAGCATGCCTCAAACAGCACGCCGACTTGTTCGCTTGGTCCGCAGGGAACATGCTAGGAATTCCTCCCGAAATCGCATGCCACCGACTCGCGGTCAATCCCGAGGCTAAGTGGGTTGCTCAGAAGCGGCGAGTTCAGAACGAAGAGAAGGCCCAGGCAGCCTCCAAGGCTGTTTTCGATTTCATTGCCGCCAGGTTCATTAAGGAAGTCAAGTACACTACTTGGCTGTCGAACGTCGTGTTGGTTAAGAAGAGTAATGGTAAATGGCGCATGTGCATCAACTACACCGACCTCAACCAGGCGTGCCCCAAAGATGCTTTCCCAGTTCTGAGGGTAGACAGGTTGGTAGATAGTGCCTCGGGATTTCGTCTACTGTCGTTCCTTGATGCTTATTCCGGATATAACCAAATACTGATGTATCCACCGGACCAAGAAAAGTCGACCTTCATGACAGACCGTGGGAACTATTATTATCGGGTTATGCCGTTCGGATTAAAAAATATTGTGGCTACATACAAAAGAATGATGAATGAAGTCTTCCAAAAGCAGATAAGCCGGGTAGTGGAGGTGTACCTAGATGATTTGATAGTCAAAAGCAAAATGGATGAAGTTCATCTCACCAACTTGATCGACATCTTCGCTAAGGCCAGAAAGAATAATCTCAGGTTCAACCCTAAACCCTAAATCGTAATCTCAGACAGGTTGGTAGATAGTGCCTCAGGATTTCGTTTACTGTCGTTCCTTGATGCTTATTCCGGATATAACCAAATACTGATGTATCCACCGGACCAAGAAAAGTCGACCTTCATGACAGACCGTGGGAACTATTGTTATCGGGTTATGCCATTCGGATTAAAAAATATTGTGGCTACATACCAAAGAATGATGAATGAAGTCTTCCAAACGCAGATAAGCCGGGTAGTGGAGGTATACCTGGATGATATGATAGTCAAAAGCAAAATGGATGAAGTTCATCTCGCCAACTTGATCGAGATCTTCGCTAAGGCCAAAAAGAATAATCTCAGATTCAACCCTGAAAAGTGCACCTTCGGGGTCTCAGCCGAAAAGTTCCTGGGTTTCTGTCTCACGGAGTAGGGGATCGAGGCGAACCCTGACAAATGTAGAGCGGTGACTATCATGCGACCTCCGTCCTCCAGAAAGATAGTCCAGAAAGTTGGTCGGGATGATAGCCGCTTTATCAAGGTTTGTATCCAAAGCTGCCAGTAGATCGCTGCCGTTCATTAATGTCCTGAAGAAAGGGGTCGAGTTCCAATGGACCCCCGAATGTGAGCAAGCTTTGGACGGCCTCAAACGGATCCTCATGGAACCTCCCATCCTGACCAGACCAGTGGAAGGAGAAACGCTGTATCTCTACCTCGCGGTAGCGAAGGAGACTCTCGGCGCCGTCCTAATCCGAAAAACCGTATATGGCCAAAGGCCGATCTATTTTGTGAGCAAAGTGCTGCAGGGCCTGGAGACAAGTTACCAGAGAATCCAGAAGGTAGCCCTGGCCCTCGTTATGGCCGCAAGAAGGTTGAGACCTTACTTCGTGGCCCATCAGGTCGTAGTCAAGACCGACCAGCCGATCCGACAGATTCTACACAGGCCCGACCTAGCTGGACGCATAATCAAATGGGCAGTGGAATTCTCCGAGTTCGGCATCAAATATGAAGCAAGAACAGCTCTCAAAGCTCAGGTCCTGGCCGACTTTGTCGCCGAAAAGACTCCGCCGTAGCGTCGGTAACTTGGAATCTCCACGTTGACGGTTCGCCAAATAGTAAGGGAAGCGACACAGTGATAAGCATATACACCTTAGCATTTTAATGCCCACATCATCAAGCTAATAGCCACATATAGAATTTAGAAAGGGAGTCTAACATAAATCATGAAATTGGGTAACACTGGTAACATTTTGAGCCTTAAAAGGACAAAATTGGGATAAAAAACTTAAATGACTAAACCGTTACCTGAAATTAAATTAAGGAATCCTAAGAACGATTTAGTTATTAATAATTTAAGTGTATATATAATAGTGTTGTATATATATTTTATTGCAACAACTTGTGTATTTGAAGCACTGGAAGATTTTACTCTGAAAAGTCAGTTTCTAGCCCGTGAAATATTTTATGGATATAAAAGTGAGTTTAAGGAGTGAAAAGGTGTCAAAACAAAAAATATCGTTAACTTTCTTTGAGTGCATAGATAAAAATAGATGTATAGTAATTGTTTGTCACCACCAACAAATTTCCTCAATAGCTCAAATAGCTTCTTCACGTCAAAATTTCCTCTTAAAGTCTCTCTCAAAATCTCAGTCTAACCTCCCTAGCTTTTTATGTTTCTTACTTTTTGAATTAATGGATACTTTTTCGAAAATTATTTGCTTGGTTACACAAGCTGTCATACCTACTCTCCGCATTCAACCATTGTAGCTGAAGAACTCTGACAACCTGCTAACTTCGGTCTCCAGGTACATATCAGATTTCAAGCAAGAACATACTTTCTAATAAGTAAATAGGTAAAAATGAAAATATCGGAAGCTCGTGGATATTAGAGTGTTATATGTACCACCAAGAGTGGGTATGTTCCTACTTGAGGGGTTGCACTTGCACTCCCTCAAAAATAAAACTCTTCAAATTTTTCTATGGAGTTGTATTTTCACCCTCCTGAGTTTTAAATTTTTCACCTATTAGAGTGTTATATGTACCATCAGGGGTTAATGTGTCGCATTTATTTGACGCATTTTGGCGTGGTTTTGCGATCTGCAGCTTGAGCAGTATGGAAGTTTGCCTCACTTTTTGGGAGCTTCGTTCATTTCGATGTTCAAACACGCTTTGGAACTTTGCATGTCCAACAACGAGGAGATAGTGGTGAGTGGTGTGTGATTCATGGTTGGATTTGGATATGTGCATTCTTAGTGTTGGGTAGGAATGGTTTCTATTTTACAATCTCAGAAGGCGGAGTCATTGGAGGAGTTTTAGCAGGTGTTGAGGAGTTTACAGGTTTGTTATTCGAGTAGCTCTTTCATTAGTTGCTGCTTAGGTGCTCTAATTTTTCTTGATGGTGTGCTTGTGTAGTTTTTTATTGTTTTCTTTTAGTTTTAGCTTCTATTGGTGGTTTTGGTGGAGCCTGCATTTAATCATGTTTTTATTTTAGTTCTCGTATAGTTTGGTTATGTCATGGGGTTGTTTTTCTTATGTGGTCAATGTGTTTATGGTAGCTTTGTTACTTCATGGTGTAATCCTCTTTTAATGTTGCCTATCTTGTTCAAGTTGCTTGGTGTTTCAGGAGGTTATGCGGTGTGTATCTACTTTTTGGTGTACAGAAGTGGTTCTTCCGTAGGTGCCATCAAGCTCTTTTTGTCTTAAAGGAGTGAGAATAGAGATTCCACTTAAAAGGGACTGCCATGTTTAGCGGGCTAGTACGGGAGGCTATGCAAGGGTCAAAAGAGCAATTTCGCCAATCTTCATAGATTGAATCTTCTGAAGATGAGGAAATACATATTACCATAGTTTAGTATCTGGTTGGGGAGAGTTGGTCGTTGTTTGCCGGAAGAATCTTATTAAAAATAATAATGACTTAGGGGGTGTTACATTCTCTTCGGGACTAATTAGTAATTTACTAGTTAGTTAGTATTTCCTAGAGCTCTGTATATACAGCACATTGTATTTATATTTACTATCTTTTTTTCAATATGATTCTTTATATAATTTTTTTACCTCTTTTACCTCATGAGTATTCCTATGCTCTCTACCTCTCCTATGGATTCGATCTATCCATGTACTATCTTATCATTCTTAACAATTCTCTAGATGAACACCAGAAGAAATAGAAGAGTATTGGAATTCAAGAAACTCACAAACGTGTCAAGTGGCAGTTGGGCTGAGATTGAAAGAAATTTATGGAGCTAACTAATATTAAAAAGGGGCATAGATATATATTTGGTCTGTATTCGGGGACAAATTTATTTCTGCCAAACACACATCATCATAAAAAACTAAAACTACAATTTCTTCTTATAAATAAAACCAGAGTGGTATGTATTAAGAACTACATCATTGTTGAACTTTCGGCAAGTGTACCGAATCGTGCAAGTATTAAACCGGCAAGTACCGGGTATCGTCCTCAAGGATCGAATTTAATTACCAGTTACGTTAACAACTACTAAAGGAACCAAAGTGAACTAGGATGAGATTGATTTGATTGAGCTATGAAGCTCTAAAGTAAAGCAATAAAATATTCTTTTTATGTTTTTAATAATAGAAACGAAGAACGCGTTTGAAAAGATACGATGGAGAAGATGCTAGGGATGAGTTCCTATTGATTTCACACTATTGCACTGATTTAATTTGAAGGAGAAGCTCTCTCTAATTTTGCTATCAAACCCACAACATTCACTAATTCCTAATTCCTTAAGTAACTAGTCCTTTGTCGATAACTACAAACCCTAATTCCTTAAGCGATTCTAATTAACGACAAGCATTTAAAAACGAGGGTTTGCAATATACAACAACTCATAGATTATTCCTAAGCTACGAATTGAAGGTATAGAATTTCAAACATTCAAAAACAAAACTTCCGTTTCATAATTGAACAAAATATCATTGTATGAGTTTTCCAACCATAAAAAGCATTAAGCATAGAAATTCGATACGCAAGATACGAGAGAGTATGATATAAATAAAATTCTAAACCATCGACAATAGTGCTACGTCAATATTCATTCATCCCTAACATTAGGGTTTAGTTACACATGATTAAGGAAAAGGAAAGAGAAGAATTACAAATTGGAGATGAAGACGAACACATGTGAAGCTTCAATCCTTGTTCCCAAGTCTCGAGTCTTCAACGCCGATATCCAGAGCAATCAGTTCTCGCCGTGTACTAGGGTTCAAAATACGTCCCCAGATCTTGAAAAACGCGTCCAACGCGTGTTTTAACGCGTCTGCCGCTGATTGGCGCGCCACTCACGCGCCAGTTGGGCGCCTTTCCTGCTGTCTTCTCGCGCATGGTGCGCCACTCACGCGCCAGTTGCGCGCCATTTGGCTGAATGCTCCTTGCTATTGCACCATTGAGTCCATTTGCCTGCACTGCTTTGTTCTTCAATTCCACCTAGTCCCTGGGCACAAAATCGCGACAAAACCCAGCATAAACGCTGCATAGCAAATAAATTTCTAATAGCACAAATTGTTAAATTCTCATCAACTTCATTGTTACTCATCAAAAACTCCAAGTAAAAATCCCTTTTTAACACTGAAAACCATCATGTGATGGGGACTCATCACAACCCCAAACTTAAACGTTTGCTTGTCCTCAAGCAAAGACAAGACAAGACAAAACAAACATCAGATAACATGCAATCACATAGGAATCCATCACTTAACACAAACATCAAGGAAACAAGTTGAGCATCAACTTTCAGACTGGTCCCTCAATTGCAAACCCACATGTGGTACTTTTACTAGCACATTCTTGCTCAATAGTGCGTGTGTGACACTTAACTCAGTTGGAACACAGCTAGTTTCAAAATGCGTTTAACTAATACTAGAGGGCTTTCTTCCGAGACTGCCAAAGATGTTTCAAAACAAAAGGTAGACTAACAATTCTCGCTCCGAATGGGGTTTAAGCATGACAAAGGGCTTTGATTTAGCAATTCCGAACTCTAGGACAGTGCACTTATTACAACTTCCTTGAAATGCTGCAGCAATAGATGCTGCAGCAATAGAAACTAAAACAGAATTCAAAAACAAACAATACTTGACATTTATGTTGCATTGCCCTGATTCTTTCCTCACTTTTCTCACAGGTTGATTACTTATTTCGACTGAAACCAAAGTGTGTCACCCAAATTGGCCTCCCTACTTCATAATCAACCTAACTACCATTTCTCATCTTTTTGACTGAAACTATAATGTGTCTCCACAGAATAGCCTCCCTACTCAGTTCAAAATGGCAGCTTATTTCACTCTTTTCTTTTCTTTTTTTTTTTAATGGGCAATGACAACAATGACACATATTTGCAATCACAATACAAACATTCTAAGCTATGTGCACTTGGCTTAATCCCATTCTTTCATGCTTTGCCTTAATATAGCTCAAAGAACCCCAAACTTAGTTTCTTATGCTACTCTATATTTTTAGTAAAAATTTGGCAACTCCCATGGTCCACCAAACAGCTAGTTTAGCTACAATCATCTCTAGGATCACTAAGTTCCACCTGAGTTCATGTTTTAAGTGTGGAAGCAAGAGTGCACTAGTTCATTCACCACAGGGGTACTATTCGCTCAATTCTCACCAATTCATCACTAAGTTTGCTCAACTCATTTTTTTTTTGAATAATTCGCTACATGATTGCACATAATCCATGACACTGACACTGACTTGACAATAGGTCCTCCCCCCGCTCAAAACTTTGCAGTGTCCTCACTGATTAATTTAGGGGAATGCCTATTTACAGAAACAAAAGCAAAACAAAAATAGAATCACATAGCGACAACTAACTAAAATAAACACCAAAGTACACAACCAACTAATGCAAGGATAAGGGAAAGAGAGAAAATACCATAGCGGTGAGTAGACTACTCAACCGCGTCCAGGGTCTACTGCGGAGGTGCCTGAAAGATGTCAGCCTCCGGGTCCAACTGTCCTCCACTCTGAACCGTGCACATGGCTCTGTAGAGGGCTCTCATCCCAAACCTGTACTCCGCTGCCATTCTTGCCTGGGTCCGTCTCATCTCCTCCTGGTTTGCTGTCATTCGCTCCTGATTTGCTGCCAGAACATCCATTCTTGCTTGCAGATTCTGAAAATCTTCTGCAGACGGCCCAACCGAAAAATCATCAATGTTAAAGGTTGGTTCTTGCTCATCTGGCTGCTCATGTTGAGGCTCTTCTCTTTGAACCGGATGCTCAAGTCCTAGCCTAGAGCGAATCCAATTCCCAGTAATTGCAGAGGCTGGTGAAATAGTGTCTTCATCTGCATCGGCTACTACACCTGCTTTTTCACACAACAATGCAATGAGACTAGCATACCTCCAATAACTTGGCAAAGCCCCATCTTTAAACTTGGCAAAGCTCCTGAGCTCTTTTTCTAGAATCCACCCTAGATTGACAGGCTCTCCTCGAATGATGCATGAGGCTATGATTGCCCTGTCGAGACTCAGCGCAGATTGGTTTGAACTCGGGCAGATAGTGGCAAGGATGAAAGCCGCCCACCCTCTAGCAACTGGGGTGAGGGAGCACAACGCTTTTGAAGTTCGCCACTTGTGTTTCTTACCCAATCCATTCCGGGTTTGCACAACGCTTCACGAATCTTAGCCGCGCGTCCCGGGTCTCCCTTTATATTCTTTCTACTTAATTTGGTTTTGAACATACAATTCAGAACTGGCACCGGTGCTAACCCAAATAGCCTGTTGATAGTAGCAGCATCAAAGGGGACATTACGACCCCGAACATAACTTGCTGTGATACCAACTGCAGGCTTAGGAAAGACATTAGAAAAGAATTCGAAGACTAGAGCCTTGCTCGCCTCCTTTGGATAAACCACATATTGCTCCCATCCTCTGTTGCTAATGTTTCCTCTAATCTCTTCGAACTCACCCGGAGCAAGGAGAAGGGCTTTTTCTTTGACAAACTTTGAGTTCACATTAATTGAGTCGTGGAACTTTTCACATTCCAATGATCTAAACATCTCAGAGTTGTACTCGGAATTATGAGTTTGGGATGTCGAACCACGACCAACCGTCTTCCTCTTCTTTCCTTTGCCCGCCATATCCTGTTCACATCATAATAAAATTTTCGCGCACAAGATTGGTCAAGGTTAGTGCACAAATAACATGACATAACTCTTCTTGTTCAACTATAGTCACACATAATTTACCTTTCAAGAAGGTATTGAGTTCACATAACCAAATTCTCAAACTATTTTCAAGCACAAGGTTGTTGTTTACAAATGCAAGCATGTTGTTCATGGTTTCTAGTTTAAACATTTTATCAAACAAGTGGTGTGCACATCCACTCCACACATGAACAACAACCTACAATCAACTTAATCAACCCCAAACTTGATTTTCATCAATTTCTCAACACATAAATCAACACAACAACAACCATATTACAATTTCTATCAAAATCATCATCAAAATTTGAGTTTACCCATTAAGTGCAATGAGATGAATCTTGAAAGAAATTAAGTTTGAGAAAGGAATACTTACTTGATAATTGATGTGGGTGAAGACAATAAGGTGTAAATTCAAAACCCCACAACAAACTTTTAGATTAAAGCTCCTTGGATCAAGAAAATTTTAGAAAACCTAAGATTGGAAGATGCTTCACGCGTGAAAGGATGCCCAGCGCCAGTGCCGCGCGAGATTTATACTTCTAGTGGCGCGCGGGGCGCCACTTACGCGCAAGTGGCGCGCGAATTGGCAGGGGCATGCAACAGAGTGGCGCGCGACGCGCCAGTGCAGCGCAAGTGCAGCGCGAATTGGCAGGGTCTTGCTTGTTTTGCGCGTGGAGCGCGAGTGCAGCGCCAGTGCAGCGCGAATTGGCAGAATGCCCTGTGAGTTTTGCGCGACATGGCTGAGACCATTTGATTCTTGCAAAAATTGATTGTGACTAACATGCATCCTAAAGTACCTAATTTAAGAAAAATAATGCGAAAAATTAAAAAGATAAGGGTTGAGAAAATTGGGTTGCCTCCCAAAAAGCGCTTCTTTAACGACACTAGCTTGACGTTACCTCGATTTTTTTTTTTAAGGGTCGCTTAAAACCAAGGCCAGCTTCTCTCTTTCCACCACTTCGCCAAGGTATGGCTTCAATCTCTGCCCATTAACCATCCAACTTCTTTTTGAGGACGGTTCCTCCAATTCGATTGCTCCATAAGGCTTAACCTCTTTGATTGTGAATGGACCAGACCATTTGGACTTCAGTTTACCAGGAAATAACTTCAGTCTAGAATTAAACAAAAGAACCTGTTGCCCTGGCCTGAATTCTCTTTTTAAGATCTTCTTGTCATGGTATGCTTTGACCTTCTGCTTGTACAGCTTCGAAGATTCATATGCTTGCAACCTCATTTCTTCGAGTTCATGAAGCTGCAGCTTCCTTTTGTCACTTGCATCATTCAAATCAAAGTTAAACATTTTAAGAGCCCAATATGCTTTATGCTCCAACTCAACCGGTAAATGGCATGATTTGCCATAAACCATTTGATATGGAGTTAAGCCTATGGGAGACTTGAAAGCTGTCCTATAAGCCCATAGAGCGTCATCTAACTTAAGTGACCAATCTTTTCTAGATGATGACAATGTCTTCTCCAGAATTCTCTTTATATCCTTGTTTGAAACTTCAACTTGCCCATTGGTCTGAGGGTGATATGGAGATGCTACTTTGTGCTTTACACCATATTTGGAGAGCACATTGTTTAGCTGGGTGTTGCAAAAGTGGCTACCTCCATCACTGATTGAAACTCTCGGGACCCCAAATCTTGAAAAGATGTTCTTCTTCACAAATTTCACCACGGTCTGAGAGTCGCTCTTTGAGGTGGCAATGGCCTCCACCCACTTTGAAACATAGTCAACTCCCACCAAAATATACATGAAAGAGTGAGATGGTGGGAATGGCCCCATGAAATCAATGCCCCAACAATCAAACACTTCAACTTCTAGAATGCGGTTCAATGGCATCTCCCCCCTACGTGAAATATTGCCGGTCCTCTGGCATTTGTCACAGCTCTTTACATAATCTTGCGCATCCTTGAAGACGGATGGCCAATAAAAACCAGACTGAAGTACCTTAGCAGCTGTGCGTTCCCCGTTATAGTGCCCTCCACATGGAGAATCATGACAATGCCACAGAATACTTTTACTTTCATCTCCGAAAACACATCGCCTAAGAAGTTCATCCGTACCAACTTTGAAGAGATACGGATCATCCCAAAGGTAATGTTGAGCATCACGGAGGAACTTTTTCTTTTGTTGCCATGTGAAGTCTTCCGGCACCATCCCGGCTACTTTGTAATTTGCTATGTCGGCAAACCACGGTCTCTCTTCAACTGCCAACAACTTCTCGTCGGGGAATTCTTCAAGAATTTCATTCTCCCGAGTCGTGACCTCTTTGTTGTCCAGCCTAGATAAATGATCTGCCACCACATTTTCGCTCCCCTTTTTGTCTTTGATCTCCAAATCAAATTCCTGCAAAAGCAAAATCCACCTAAGGAGTCGAGGCTTAGACTCGCCCTTGGTTAATAGATATTTGATTGCTGCATGGTCAGTGAAAACAATTACTTTAGAACCAACCAAATAGGAGCGAAATTTTTCCAATGCAAACACTATGGCTAGCAATTCTTTTTCAGTTGTTGCATAATTCACTTGATTTTCATTCAAAACCTTGCTAGCATAGTATATAGCATGAAAGAATTTCTCCGATCTCTGCCCCAATACAGCACCCACTGCATAGTCACTAGCGTTACACATAAGTTCAAATGGAACATCCCAATTGGGGGCTACTATGACTGGAGCAGAGATGAGTTTTCCCTTCAAGATATTAAAAGCACACAAACAATCATTATCAAAAACAAATTCAGCCTCCTTAACAAGTAGATTGCATAAAGGTTTTGCAATCTTGGAGAAGTCTTTTATGAAACGTCGATAAAAACCGGCGTGCCCTAAAAAACTTCTCACTCCTTTTACATTTAGAGGAGGAGGTAACTTTTCTATTACTTCAATTTTTGCTTGGTCAACCTCAATGCCTTTTGCAGAGATTTTATGGCCAAGCACAATAACTTCTTTAACCATAAAGTGGCACTTCTCCCAATTCAAAACTAAATTGGTTTCAGCGCATCTCTTCAAAACTACATCAAAGTTAGACAAGCAAGAATCATAACTAGGACCAAAAACAGAAAAGTCATCCATAAATACCTCAATCGCATTTTCCATCATATCAGAGAATATAGAAAGCATGCACCTTTGAAAAGTCGCCGGAGCATTGCACAACCCGAAGGGCATCCTCCGATATGCGAACACACCGAAGGGACATGTGAAGGCTGTCTTCTCTTGATCTTCTGGGTCTACCGCTATCTGGTTGTACCCAGAGTATCCATCCAAAAAGCAATAGAAAGCTTGTCCAGCCAACCTCTCCAACATCTGATCCATGAACGGCAATGGGAAGTGGTCCTTCCGAGTTGCTTGGTTTAACCTCCGGTAATCAATGCACATCCTCCAACCCGTAACAGTTCGAGTCGGAATCAGCTCATTCTTATCATTTCTCACTACGGTCATACCACCCTTCTTGGGAACCACATGAACCGGACTCACCCACGAGCTATCTGAGATAGGATAAATCATCCCGGCATCTAAGAGCTTTAAGACTTCCTTCCGCACCACCTCTTTCATGGTAGGATTTAGTCTTCGCTGAGGTTGAATCACAGGTTTGAATTCTTCCTCGAGTTTGATCTTATGCATGCAAAATGCTGGACTTATCCCCTTAAGGTCGGAGATAGTCCAGCCTAAAGCATTTTTGTTACTTCTTAGCACCCTCATCAACTTCTCCTCTTCCAATTTGGTCAAGGAGCTACTAGTGATAGCTGGATGAAGATCATCATTTGCAAGGAAAACATACTTCAAATGAGGGGGAAGCTGTTTCAATTCAGGAATCTTTTTCTCGGGACTCTCCCCCTATCTAGCTCCTCTTTTTTCTTGAAAACTCTTTCTACCTGAGAAGCTTCAAATTGCAGAATACAATCTTCTATTTCACTTCCCAGGTTCTCATTTGCTTCTTCAATAGAGTTCACAATTACCTTCTCTAATGGAGGAGATGGTAAGTCATGTCTAAAAGTTTCTTGAACAGAGTTCTCAATCACATCCACCCTAAAACACTGCCCTTTGTCATCCGGATGGCGCATAGCTTCAAAAACATTAAAAGTAACCTTCTCATCTTGGAACCTCAAGATTAGCTTACCTTGCTGTACATCAATCAAGGCTCTCCCAGTGGCTAAGAATGGTCTACCAAGGATAATTGGTACCTCGGTATCTTCCTCCATGTCAAGAATTACAAAGTCAACAGGAAATAGAAATTTGTCAACTCTTACCAGAACATCTTCTAAGACTCCATAGGGATATTTGATGGATCGATCAGCAAGATGCAACGACATTCTAGTTGGTTTAACCTCACCTCCACCAAGTCTCTTCAGCATCGATAAGGGCATAAGATTAATGCTAGCCCCCAGATCACAAAGAGCCTTGCCAATAGCTAAGTCACCAATTGCACAAGGGATGGTGAAATTTCCAGGATCTTTCATTTTCTGAGGAAGCTTCCTTTGGATGATAGCACTGCACTCTTCAGTCAAAGCCACTGTTTCGTCTTCTTTGAATTTCCTCTTCTTTGTCAACAGCTCCTTCATGAACTTGGCATAAGTGGGCATCTGTTCCAGAGCTTCTGCAAAGGGTATGTTGATTTGAAGCTTCTTGAAAATATCCATGAACTTTGCAAACTGCTCATCTTTTTGATTCTTCTTACTAGCACGAGGATATGGCAACTTTATGTGTGAAGGAGGTGCCTTTGGTTTCTCTTTCACCTGCACATCAAAAAACAATTTGTTTTCATCAAGGTTAGACTTCACACCTCCCTCATTTTTTTCACTCAACTCATTTTCGACTTCTCCATTTTTTTTCATTTTTTTCACTCAACTCACTTTTTTCATTTTCTACTGACACCTTCTTCTCACAATTTACCACAGGAGTCTTCAACTCCCGACCACTTCTTAGTGTAATAGCCTTAGCAGTTTCATTTTTTGGGTTATCAATAGTAGTAGCAGAGAATCCACTACCAGATGATTCAGCAAGTTTCTTTGATAATTGCCCAATCTGAACCTCTAAGTTTTTCATGGAAGCTTCATGATTCTTTTCCATATTTTTCATAGCTTGGTCTTGAGATAGGAAAGTTGTCTTTGTCATCTGCATGAATTGAGTCAAAGCAATTTCCATTTGAGACGGCTTCTTTTGTTCTTGATGAGGTGCTTGATACTGTTGTTGCTGACTTGACCCTGCGGCATCATTATTTTTCCAAGAGAAGTTGGGATGATTCTTCCACCCAGAATTGTATGTGTTAGAAAACGGGTTCCCACCTTGCTTCTGAAAGTTTCCCATGTAATTAACCTGTTCACTACTATCTCCATGAGTTGCACAGTCACCTTCATGAGCTTCTCTACCACAATAGTTACACGCACCGAAATGCACTGCTTGAGCAGTTGCAGGAGTTTGAGATCCACCTGGCAAGGCAGCAGCTAACTGTTTAGTGAGAGCCTCGATTTGAAGTGACATTACCTTTTGTTGAGCCAACACAGCACTATTAGAGTCCAACGCTAACATCCCTTTCTTCATTGTTGCCCCTCTATCATTTAGAATTCTGTACTCATTAGAAGCCATATGCTCTACCAATTGTCTTGCTTCCTCTGCAGTTTTGGTACCCAAAGACCCTCCAGCTGAGGCATCTAGCATCATCCTTGTTTGAGGCCGCAAACCATGACAGAAGGTTTGCAACTGAACAAAGTCATCAATACCATGCGAAGGACATTTCTTTAACAGCAATTTGAACCTTTCCCACGCATCATATAGAGATTCTGTGTCCCCCTGCTCGAAGTTTGATATTTCAACCCGCTTCTTGATGAACTTTGAAATTGGGAAAAATCTTTCAAGAAATTTGCTCTCTAGATCACCCCAATTGTTGATAGTTCCTGCTGGGATAGTGTTCAGCCAATCTTTAGCCCTACCAGTCAAAGTATATGGAAATAGCCGCAACTTTTTCTGGTCTTCAGTCACTCCCGCAGGATTTGTGGACCCACAAATTTCATAGAATTGAAATAAGTGTTGATTTGGATCTTCAGCATCAGACCCAGAGAATTGTTCTGATTTCAAGGAGTTGAGAATCGAAGACTTGATCTCAAATGCTACCGCTCCCACAGGTTGGAAGGTGTAAGCTTGGACGCCTTGGTTTCTTCTCCCAAAGTCGCCTAGAGTGCGCCTTGGTGGTGAAGCGTCTCCCATGATTTCAGTCACAGTTCGTTGCGCAGAAGACTCTCCGGTTGTTGAGATTTGCTCTCTTTGCTTTCTTAACTTTGCTTCCTTTCGATTAGCTCTCGCAGTCTTCTCGATCTCAGGATTGAAGAGTAAATCTTTAGGATCTACTGTTCCACGCATGCACTGAGACAACAGGAAACTCAGACAAGTGTCAAAGCAAACTGTGTAATATATATTCAATAAATAAAAATAAAGCTAAAGTAAATGTAAATATGTACGGGTTCGAATTAGCAGTTGCCTTCGAATTACTGGTGAATGTAATTTCGGTCCCCGGCAACGGCGCCAAAAACTTGTTGAACTTTCGGCAAGTGTACCGAATCGTGCAAGTAATAAAACCGGCAAGTACCGGGTATCGTCCTCAAGGATGGAATTTAATTACCAGTTACGTTAACAACTACTAAAGGAACCAAAGTGAACTAGGATGAGATTGATTTGATTGAGCTATGAAGCTCTAAAGTAAAGCAATAAAATATTCTTTTTATGTTTTTAATAATAGAAACGAAGAACGCGTTTGAAAAGATACGATGGAGAAGATGCTAGGGATGAGTTCCTATTGATTTCACACTATTGCACTGATTTAATTTGAAGGATAAGCTCTCTCTAATTTTGCTATCAAACCCACAACATTCACTAATTCCTAATTCCTTAGGTAACTAGTCCTTTGTCGATAACTACAAACCCTAATTCCTTAAGCGATTCTAATTAACGACAAGCATTTAAAAACGAGGGTTTGCAATATACAACAACTCATAGATTATTCCTAAGCTACGAATTGAAGGTATAGAATTTCAAACATTCAAAAACAAAACTTCCGTTTCATAATTGAACAAAATATCATTGTATGAGTTTTCCAACCATAAAAAGCATTAAGCGTAGAAATTCGATACGCAAGATACGAGAGAGTATGATATAAATAAAATTCTAAACCATCGACAATAGTGCTACGTCAATATTCATTCATCCCTAACATTAGGGTTTAGTTACACATGATTAAGGAAAAGGAAAGAGAAGAATTACAAATTGGAGATGAAGACGAACACATGTGAAGCTTCAATCCTTGTTCCCAAGTCTCGAGTCTTCAACGCCGATATCCAGAGCAATCAGTTCTCGCCGTGTACTAGGGTTCAAAATATGTCCCCAGATCCTGAAAAACGCGTCCAACGCGTGTTTTAACGCGTCTGCCGCTGATTGGCGTGCCACTCGCGCTCTAGCGCCACTCACGCGCCAGTTGGGCGCCTTTCCTGCTGTCTTCTCGCGCGTGGTGCGCCACTCACGCGCCAGTTGCGCGCCATTTGGCTGAATGCTCCTTGCTATTGCACCATTGAGTCCATTTGCCTGCACTGCTTTGTTCTTCAATTCCACCTAGTCCCTGGGCACAAAATCACGACAAAACCCAGCATAAACACTGCATAGCAAATAAATTTCTAATAGCACAAATTGTTAAATTCTCATCAACTTCATTGTTATTCATCAAAAACTCCAAGTAAAAATCCCTTTTTAATACTGAAAACCATCATGTGATGGGGACTCATCAATCATCAATATATTAGTTTAAACAAACACACCTTTATTACATACCAAATATTAGACAACTAGTTAAAGATAACTCGTACGATATTCCATGATATAAATTTGCTAATCCACATTAGCTTCCATGGAAATTTATTTCCAGCTTGATGCACTGAACAGTTAATACTTATTCACTGGTTTTGGATCCGAACAGAACCCAAGTATGATTTCCCCTTTATCTCGCTTGAGAGGTATCCATTGACGTAGTCTGCTACAGCAATTCTTTTATATAATGCAGGATTTTCAGGAGTAATAAGACTTGGTGTTGGACCTATGACTTTGCTAATTTGAGGGTTGTGAAATGCAGCAACTGATATCCTCTTGTTCTCCAAATTGACTGTTGCTCGATGTTCAATGCTTCGATATATTCCATTAGTTAGTATCTGCCAAATGTTCATTATATAAATAAATGTATATTCAAGTTTTCTCTTATTAAACACATTTCCGATGATAAAAGGATGGATTTAATTAGTATGTATTGTGGCACATCATTGAAAACGTTAGCCTGAAGCCCAAAAACGAACATAAGAGATAAGAGAATACGAGAAATTTTTAAAAATCAAGATACGGCATGATCAGGATACATATGTGTTTGTGTGTGTACATATATATATATATATATATATATATATATAATGTTTTTAAAGAGAAATTCATATTACTATAATACCTACATATCCATATCCTATATACGGCTATAACGATATAAAAAAAATACTTGAGATCAAAACAAGTGAACAGTGAGATATATTTTCACCACCGTTAGCAAAACATATTATTTCTTTATGAATGTGTCACAAAAAATTTTGTCTTTAATAAGAGATGTTGAAGATTTGTTTTTACAAATGGATGATCATATCTTTAATTGGTAGGATATGGATTAGAGATGTATTTGAAAAGTATCGAAAAGTATCAGATGTTGAGTCAATATCAAATACATATTCAACACAGATACGTTTCTTTTTTTGAAGTATCAAGAATTCATAGTTAGCCTCATATCGAAGTCTACTTAAAAGTCACAAACATCAGATTTCTGATTTCTGATTGGTTGATGGTATACAAATATTTAAATTGACAATAGATAGTATTAGTAATTAGTATTTAGACTTGTGAATAATTTTTCCAGTTACCTCCAACATATCTCCAACGTTGATGACAAAAGCATCAGGGAGAGGAGTGATAGGAACCCACATTCCATCTTTTCTTATTTGAAGGCCTTGTGTTTCATTGACTTGAAGAAGGATAGTAAGAGCAGCAGCATCAGAATGAGGATTGAGTCCAATGACTTGTTCTGGTTGGGGACATGGAGGGTAATAATTTACCCTAAGTGCTTGTTCAACTCCTTCAAAAAATTCTACCAATTCATTTGGTTGAATCTTTAATGCTTTTTCCATAAACTCAGTGATTGTGGTACATAGTTTCCTCACTTGTAGACAATAGTTCTCTAAATTATCTCTACAAAGAAATGAAATTAGACCAAATACATCAATTTCTGTTGTCTCATTTTCGCTTAAAACAAATATCAGAGGGAATACACCTAATTAAATGTATAAATCACCTAAATGGTTGAGGAATATTAGGAATCAGATGGGGGCGCCTTTGGTCCTCTGGGAAAGTTGTGATGAAGAACATATCTCCCCATCTTAGCTTTTGTCCCTCTAATGGAACATAAACCTGTCCAAACCCTTGAATTTCTTCTGTTGTTTGCCAAAATTTCTTTTTCTCTTCCATTGGCTGGTTGAAGAATTCTTGAACACCAATCTTCACATTTTCTACCAGTGAAGTGTTAACTCCGTGATTGATCAACTGTAAATGATTTCCATGAAAGTTACATATGTAAAGATTATTTCATGGGAAAAAACGACCTAGTTTTACCGGGCTTGTATTTAGCTAGTTCAACCTAGTGGTAAAACTGTGGGCAATCGACCCATGAAATATACAAAAATGATGTGTCATTCGGTGATTGGATATTGAGTATCATACACAATAAAACTCCAATCTACTTTATAAGAGACAATGCAGTTTTTGGTTCATTGAATAATTGATATATCTAGTCTATAATATAAAGCAGATACTTCAATAATTCAATGACCAAAAACTGCATTGTCTCTTACAAAGTGGACCGGATGTAATAAATATTTTGGTATGTTTTTTCGGAAAATTACATTCCACCATAAATATGTATATATTTCCCTCGATTATATTTATTTTAGAAAAATATACGGTAAATTTTTTATTTATTTACATTGTCCGAAAATATTAGATGTGAGAGAAAGAGTGAATTTAGTAGGGGTGTTCAGTGGTTCGGACAAATCCAAACCAACCCACAACCCAATCCAAACCGATATGTTTGGTTCAGATATTTTTTGTGTTCGGGTCAAAATCGAACAAATCCAAACCAATCCGTAGTTGTTTGGTTCGGGCAACGGATTTTAAAAATCAAATCCGTTAACCCGAACCAACCTATATTAGGTCATAATAATTTTGTAATTTTACATGTTCACAATTTTATTTACTTAAAATTTTTACCTTAATAAATTATGATAGAGGGACGAAATGTAGAGGGACTGAGCATTTTTGGTAGGAGGATTATTTTAGTCAGTAATGTCTTCAAGAGGGGCGTTTTACGTGTTTGTATGGTTTCATTAATAACAGTCAGTTTAACTTAAGAAACTTGGACCTTTAAAACGAGTTTCATAGTAAATAATAATAATAATAACTTACGTAAAACTGATTAAATTAAAGGAGTTAAAAAAAAGGCTAAACCTGAAAGAAACCCCATTCTCTGCAAGCATTATCCATCTTTTGTAGCTCAGTTGTATCATTAGACAACAATTTTCCTAAGTCGATAACAGGTAGTTGTGGTAAAGAGGTTGTGTCAGAGACAACATTTGAATTTTGATTTGGTAGAACAAATTGTTCTGGAACTTTTGTAATTGGTTGCTTTGCTATCTCCTGGACAGAGGGAGCAAGAATGATCGATGTTCCTACCATTGCCATTAATTATCTGCACCTAACGAGTTCGTTCGACTCTTCTGCTTTGCTCGGATGGAGTTAAACGGTGAAGAATGTTTTGAAGTTGAGAGAAGAAGCAAGAATTTATAATGAATATTAGGACTAAGAGAGAGAATAATGGAAGGACCACTCTTCTAACCAACACCATTGTCTCAACAGTACTATTTTGGAAATGGTTTAATTTACCCTCGGGCACACGAGGTCGATCTGGTATTCCGGACTTCGATTTCTATAATAGATAAACTCTGTGTTAGTCAGTAGGAAATTTGATTCTAAAAACGAGCAAAATTAGTCTTTTGTTAAATGTGTTGAAACACTCCGTGGGTAGTTTAGCAATGATGCGAACCAAAGAAAAAGAAAGAACTCACTTCTAAATATACTAATTATATTTCTGCGACCTTATTTTTTTTGTTAGTTTTAAATTGTTTCCTCTTTTATATTTTGTTTTAAGATGGTTAATTATGTTGTAAAGTTATATATCAATGTGATATTTTTTATTTTTTTTGTGAATGCTAGTGCAAAAAAGGGATTTAAAGTGGGATAGTAAGCGTCGGACTTTAATAACCGTGTTCGCTACAATCCTATCATGTGAATCACTTTTAAAGTCCGATTTAATACCACCCAACTTTAAAACGTCTGTTTTTTTTTTCAAAAAAATTCAACTTTTGGGTATTTCCTGTGCATAGACATATATCTTCAACAAATTCACATATATTACCAACTAGTAAGAGGAAAACTTATTAGCTTTCATAACCAAAAATATGTTAATGTAACCAAATTCACATCTACCACTATCTCCAACAAAAATGAATAAGCAAATTGGAATGAAATTATATTACTCAAAAAATGTATCACTAAACTTTTTATATTGTATCTTTCAATGGTTACCAGAAATATATATAATTAGATCATAAAATCAAACAAGGGTCAACAAAAATCACTCAACGTCAGGCCATATATCTGTAATGAATTCCATAATGTCATAAGATATATCCCCTTGAACATCAATTTAATCTAACCACAAAATAGTATAGGACACTCACATCCATCTACTACACAATCTCTACTCGTCAAATGGCAACAAACTTTGACAACAGAAGCTCCTGTAGCAAACTTTTTCCCAAGTTTCTTTCAAGAATCACTAAGCTTGACACCTAAATTGTAATGAAAAGATGAGTTAAATGCCAACGTCACCTGTGTAATGATAACTTAAGACTGTATGGATTAATATAAAGAGATGGAGCGAAGGAACATGGAATGACATTAGTTCATACTTTTTTGGATAGTTTAAGGCTGGACATATAATAGTTACTCATAAAACCTATTATATTTATTCCATCTAATACCTTCATTCTTCCAGCTCCACCTCGGCAGAGAAGAGAGATGGAGATGGCGGCGGAGAAGAGAGAGTGAGGGAGGGCAACAGTGAGTTTGCAGAGAGAGAAAGGGAAGAGCGAGCTATGGCAGAGAGAGAAGGGGAAGAGAGCGATTCGGGTTTCACTTTCAGTATTGGAGTTGACTTGTGTTTTGGGGTAAGAGAGGAACGTGTGAGGGTTTCACTTTCAGTATTGGAGCGATTAGGGTTTTAAAAAACAATATATATATATATATATATATATATATATATATATATATTATTGGTTTTTTTAGATATGCAACAATTTATTGATGAAGCGCTAGGGGTGCTCGAACCCAAACAACATTGAGAATTACATATTGTTTAGGCACTGGAGTGGGTTAGATCACCACATTGTAATTGACAAAGATGAATTACAACTCAACCTATAGACAAACCAACTCCAAGATAAGCTTTTGATACGATTAATCACCGCTTCAACATTCGCCTCCTCATTCTTGAAGACAACACCATTCCGAGCTAGCCAAATACTCCAACAAGTAGTTAACCAAAACAAATGTTTTGTTCTCTTTGATTTCTTCCCTTTGCACAACTGTCTGCACCTTCGAAAGAAATCGTCTACGCTCAAAGAAACGTCAAGCTCAACACCTAGCCAAGAGGAAACGCTATCCTACACTGAATTTGCAAACGCACAGCTCATGAACAAGTGGTGCGCATCTTCTCGGTGTTGATGACAAACCGGACACCGAGCTGCTTCTTCGGATTGGAGAACCTGTCTGTGAAGCAGTTCAGCGCGAGTTGGCAGCGAATCGTTCAACAAGCGCCAGACAAAAATTGTAACTTTAGAGGGAGTAATTATTTCCAAATATTGACAATCTCTTTCTAAGCCCAACTAGAACGGGACTCCAAGTTGCCTCCCGCCGAGGATTAGCTCAAATAGGAATACCCAAGAACTTAAACGGAATGGATTCCGTTCTACAATAGAGGAAGGTGCTAGCTCTTTCCAAAAAACCATCCGGTGTGTTAATACCTATAAGCTTACTCTTATGAAAATTAACCTTCAACCCGGACACTAGTTCAAAGGACCTCAAAATAGACTTAATACTCCATAGGTTTTCCCATGTGGCCTTTACCAACAACATCATGTCGTTCTCAAATTGCATTATCGGAAAACTCAACTCATTGTTAATAGAGTAACCTTGATAAGCTCCAATCTCCACCACTTTGTACATCAAGGCCGACAAACCTTCGGCTACAATAAGAAAAAGAAAAGGCGACAACAGACCCTTGTCTTAATCCACAATGAACTTTAAAATCTTGAGTTGGGCCACCATTCACTAGGACCGACGTAGAGCTAGTACAAATACACGACTTCATCCAAGAAATCCATCGCCGCAGGAAACCCATTCTATTCAACATGTAAAGTAAGAAATCCCACGAGATTGAGTCGTATGCTTTCTCAAAATCAACCTTGAACAACAAGCACTCTTGCTTGTTTCCCTTCGCATAATCCACCAACTCATTGACTATCACCATCCCATCCAAGATTTGTCTACCTCCAATAAAAGTTGATTGACAACTCGAGATGATACTAGGCAGCACTCTCTTGATCCTACTAGCCAAAACTTTTGCCAAAATTTTATACAAGCACCCTATTAAGAAAATAGGCCAAAATTCACCCAAGCCTTGAGGATTGTGGTTCTTTGGGACTAAAGCAATGAAGGAGGCCGAGATTTCCTCTGGAATGAAAGCCTCATCATAGAACTCATTAAAAAAGCCCACCACTTCCTCTTTCAAAAAATTCCAACAAAGCTTTATAAAATTGAGATTAAACCCGTCCGGCCCCGGACTTTTATCACCATCACAATCCCAGACCCCCATCCTTATTTCTTCCTCAATGAAAGGTTCTATCAAAAATTCAGATCCGGAATTCGACACTTGATTAAATTGAAGGCCTCCTAAAGTAGGGCGATTATAGCTTACCTCGGAGAAACTCTTCTCAAAATGTTGCTTGACATAAAGCTTGACCTCTTCAACATCCTCCACCATGTCCCCATTTTCTCTAAGGATCCCCCATTACACCGCCTTCTTCTGTATCTCAAAAGGGAGTGGAAATATTTGGAGTTCATATCCCCTTCCTTTATCCATCTTGCTCTAGACTTTTGAGCCAGAATAGATTCTTTCACATGAATTTCTTTCCAAAGAGAAGCAGATAATTCTCTTCTATTCGCCATCACTCCACCATCCCAACCTTCACACAAGATATCATCTAAAGAGTTCAAATCCTGAACTAGAATATCAATATTCAAGTCCACTTTACCAAAGACCTCCTTATTCCACCCTCTAATGCTACCTTTGAGCAACTTCAATTTTTCTTTAATAACAAAAGCTTTATGACCTGTAATTTTGAAACTATTCCAGCATTGTTGAACCAAAGGCAAGAAATCAGCTTGTTCCAACCAAGCGTTAAAAGTGCGAAACGGTTTGGGACCCCAATCTTTCACAGACCGAATGAGCCATATAGCATTGTGATCTGAAATGTCTCGATTACCAATTCACTGACCCGAAATACCACAGTCGGCTGTTAACCCTTCTAAAATTAAGAACCTGTCCAATCTACTCATATACACACCATCAGAGCAGAACCAAGAAAACTTCTTCCCGGACACAGGGACGTCAATCAAGTCCATGTCAACAATAAAACTATTGAAATCGACCATCTCTACTGCGTAACTAACCCCACTCCTTCCTTTTCTTTCGGATGCACAAGTTACTGCATTAAAATCACCAACTATGCACCATTCTCCTCCCCCCTTACTTTGCTTAATGGCCAGTAACTCAGCCCAAACTCTTCTTTTCACTAATGTAGAGCAAGGAGCATAAACATTAACAACATGAACAACTTTATTCTGAATAACAGTGCTAATACCGAGAAAGCCAACACCGAAAAATGCGAGTTAACTGTGCACGCCCCCTCTAGCCACGTACGTGCATAAGATACCTTCAGATAAACCTCACGAAGGTTGATGAAGCCACTGAAAAGTACGATTTCCCATAACATGCCAATCTCGTTCTCAACCAACACATCCCTCTTCTTCTCCTGAATACAAATAAAGTCAAAAGTACCTGAATTGATAAGAGAAACCACTTGGCGACGCTTGCCACCATCGCCCCACCCTTTAATGTTTAAGGAGAGCCAACTCATGAGGTCGTGTTTTTGTTCGCCTTCCTACTGCACTCTGCTTCATCTCGTCTCTCCCCTTCCTCTATCAAGTCAATATAACTATCATCAGGCAACTTTCCTTCTACCCCCAACCGCTTGGCATTTTCCCAAACCTTCCTTGTAGAGCCCAAAATTTATTATTACAAAGTGCAATGTCGCTACTAGATATCGATCCCCCACATAAAACTGTTCCTGCTGAGAACAAAGATGATGGATTAGCCCTTGTATCATTAAAATATCGCTCTGTATGTTCATCAGGAACTGAGCACAACAAAACCTCAACTAATTCTCTAGGAGCTTTCTTTAATTTTCCAGAGAACGGTTTTCTTTTCACCCCTATCCATAGTAGTTTTCTTGGCTTTTTAGATTTTAGAGGGCTCGCAAGATTGGCTTCATTTTATTGGTATTTTAATAACATGTTATTCTTATATACTATAAACATATTATACAGGTGGAGGAAGCACTAATTTACTGAAAGTGGTTGTTTTTTAAAATAATAGGACATTTCACTCACAAAAGTAGAAGTCAAGGAATATTTATTAGAAGTGGAACGTGATAGAGTACCAATTAAGCTTAAATTAAAAAGCGAAAGACTATAAGATAATGACTAATAAGATAAAAGGACAAAGACTATAAACAACCCAATTAAAATATATTATAACAAAAGCACAATTAATTAAACTTCAACGTCTAAATTAAAATACTAAATTATTTATTTAAGTCTAATTGATACTCTATCAAAACAATTTATGCATGTGGACAAAGAATGTGTATTTGTTAAGTTTTCTGCCAACTCTCATCAAATCAAAACGATTTATGCATGTGGGCAAAGAATGTGTATTGGTTAAGTTTTCTACCAAATGTCCAAATCCCATCAAATTATAGGCTTACTGTTAAGTAATAATTGTTTTCACTAAATAAAATACTACGTCCCATTTTATATGCAGTTTAAGGTTGTTGCACACATATTAAGAAAAATGATTGATAGTTTAGATTTTATAAAAAGTGTTGTCTAAATTACCATTTAACCCTTTATCTCTACATAGATAAACGTGAATCATTTATTAAATGTAAAAAAATGTAATGATTAATAAGGGCAATAGTGGAAAAACATGTTAGATGCTTTCTTGAAAATGTAAAACAACAATTAATTTGGGACAAATTCATTTTACTAAAACAACTTATAAAATAGGACGGAGGTAGTAGGAGACATATTAGGTGATGAAAGGACAAAATGACCCTTCGATTTTGCCTAAATGCAGGAAATTTAGGAAAAATTGACATCAGAGAATCAATTTCGGATTTTTATAGCTCCCATGAGTAAGAGGCTATCCCTCTTTGTTATATTACTCGTAACTTTATAAGTTACTGAATATTTTCTTTTAAAATAGAAGACACTGTGTACTCAACTACTCCTAGCACTTTTGATTTTTGAGTTTTGAAGAGTGTTATACAAAAGTTCTCGGCTTCTCTCTTTTCTATTTGCCATGAATTTAACGGTTTTAATTAAAAGTTTAATTTTTGTGGATATAGATAGGTACTCCATCCGTTTTTTATATATAAGCAAATTCCACAGGTGTTTTGAGAAAAGTTAGAAAAAGAAATACTGTTCTTAAATTGTCCCTATTCATTATTGCATTGATAAAAACAAAAATAGTGTAACAAAAAACTTTTAGCATTGGTAAAAGTAAAAGTAGTAAAATAAGTAAGGGCAAAATTGAGATATTAAGTGAAAAAAAATTTGACCTCTTTATATTTAGTAAAAATAAAAAGTGAATATATTTTCTTATAAATCAAAACGGAGGGAGTATGCTGTCAATCACGTTTTTCAGATTCATACTCTTAGAATAGAGACAGAACAGTAGCACTTAGTTTTAGAAATAGAAATGCAACTCGCCAATTGCATCCATAAAGTAAACAAGACGACATAACAACTATTAAAAAGTAGGGAAAGTGGACAGAGTAGTGGAGCAGGCAATACGTGGTGTCAGGGAGAGGCAAACGTAATATCGTTTTCAACAAGAAACAATAATAAAAGAAAATCTTCCATAGTGGAGGGAGGCCATTGAGAAAAGAGGACCCATATACGATTGATCAGCTGTGATTTATCTTGAAAAAAATATAATGAAGAAGCAACTTTTTTTTTTAAAGTCTGTTAAAACCTTTTGATGCAAATCCTCCTTAGGGATAAATCATCAGAAGGAAAAAGATCACTCTATCTTAAATTAAGGAAATAAAAAAGTAGTACAAGTAGGACCAATGGGGGACTAGGCCGAAACCCTTGTCATGGAAACAAACATGCAGAATAAACAGACTACAGAATAGATGAAGAAAGCCAAGGAGGCCAAACCCCAAGGAAAAATCATCTAAATCTAAAAAAGGAAGATATTGCCTATTACGATGAAAGTCATCTAAGATGAAGCTCGGAGGCAAACTCCACCAAGTATAAGTTCAACTAACTAAACCAAAAGCGACTAATTTATCTGCGCAACCGTTTCCTTCTCTAAAAATATGAGAGACAATAAAGTTCATTTGCAAACAAAGACTCAAGGTGTTTCCCCAGCGATTTCTAAGTCTCCAAGGGACAATCTCGGGGTTTTTTAAAGCAGCAACAACAGAAGAGGAATCACATTCGAGCCATATTTTACGCCACCCCTTTTCAAAAGCGATCTCAATTGTTATCATGGCTGCCAAAAGCTCAGAATCAAGGGCATTACCGTTGTCCAAAAAAGATGCAAAACAACCAACAATAGAGGCTCTATAGTCACGAAAAATGCCACCACAAGAAGAGGGGCCAGGAGAGCCTTTAGAGGCACCATCAGTGTTACATTTGAACCAACCACAAATTGGGACTTTCCAATCGACTTGAATAATATCTTGCGATCTTCAAGGATTGCCTCTGACACGAAAAAATTTTAAAATGGAAAACTCTGTCATAGTGTTAAACTTGTGACCATGCGAGGAAGAACCTGAGAGAGAAGTGGAGATCCTGATTCGTTGAAGAAGATGATGAAGAGTAACAACTTTGTTATCAAAGCGTAATTTATTTCTTCTCAACCAAATGCCGGAGAGAACACGAATAATTGTAGCTGCTAAGACATCCAACAGTTGATCACTCCAAGATCCATTCAAAACAGATAGGAGAGACAAAATACTAGAAGTATCAATAAAGCAGTTAATAGAAGATTGGAGCCAATGCCAAATTTTTTGGGCAAAAGGGCAGCTAAGAAATAAATGGTTGGTAGTTTCCTCATTCTTACCGCAATGGCAACAAACAAAGACCACAGTGCAACCCTGCTTTTTGAGGTTATCATCAATAGGCAAGCGATCATGGGCAGCTCTCCAAAGAAGAAAAGATTTTGAAGGATGAACACACGATCGCCAGACCTCCTTTGCCCAAGAGACAACCACAGATCTAGGATTGAGGAACTCATAAGAGTCTTTGGAAGATAACAGACCAGAAGAAGAATGGTCCCAACATGAAGAAGCAACTTGTGATATGATATGGGATCAAAAAGTGATGATGTCTGATTGATAAAATAAATGCAAGTTGTGTGGTGTTTATTTGAATAGTACACAGTTCACTCTCACTATCTTAATGTTTTTGATTGAAGAACTACTAACTGTTTACGAAGTATCTCAACGATTTCAACGGAAAAATTAAACTCTGCTTATAATTAGAAGCAAATTTTACACTAGTCAATACTAAATTAATGATTGTGGGAATTGAATTTGGGAGCACCATATCGACCCCTTTATCCCAAATAGCTTATATATGCCGGTTGAGCATCCGTGTTTTCTACTTTCTTATTGTTTTTGTTCCAACCAACTAACATCCTATTGAAAGGTTTCTCTAAATTCAGCAACTTCACGAGGATTGTCAATAGTGCTAGATCACTAACTTTATTGGAATATCCTTAAGATTTTCATAATAAATTATAGGAAAAATTACACTAGAGGTCCTTTAAGTTATTTAATTGTAACAAGTTGGTTCTTTAAGTTTTTTTTGTACAACTTAGGTCCTTTAAGTTACATAATATGTATACCGTTAGTCCTTTGATTTTTCGTTACAAAAAACTCAAGTTGGCACTAATAGAACTGATGTCGCTATGGCGGAGTCTACGTGTCATCTATTTACTGACAATTTGGTCATTTAAGACTACTGTCATGTAAAAAATGGTTCATTTTCTTTTTCATTTAAGTTAAAAGGACCAAATTATTACATGACGGTAGTCTAAAATGACCAAATTGTCACCAAATAGATGACACGTAGGCTGCTTCATAGCCACGTCAGCTCTATTAGTGCCAAGTTGTGTTTTTTGTAACGAAAAATGAAAAAAGAACTAACAGTGTACACATTATGTAACTTAAAGGACCTATGTGGTACGAAAAAAACTTAAAGGACATCTAGTGTAATTTTTCCTAAAGTATATATTAAAGGTTGTTATGAACTGGTCAATGACCATCAAATGGGCCAAATGCAAGCCAGCCCAATATTTGAAAAATGCTTGCTCAAAATTGAAAAACTTCTAGAGTATGCTTATTTACTCCACTACATATACCACCACTCACTCCTAGAAAATGTATGACATTTACACTCCTCTCATGAACCATCTCTATCATGAACTGACTTGAGTGTCAGAGTGCTTACTGGTGGTAGCCTCCCTGCATTTCTCAGTGGAGCTCCGAGCACCGCCAGAATCATCTGGGCCATACCATCTCTAATCTCGGCCATTTCTTCTCAGATCTCGGATTTACCATCTCAACATCACCACTGATCAGTGCATTTTAATGCACTCTTTATAGCTTTGCAGTTGGTGTTTTTAATTGTTCTTTGTACCTAATATTTAAGTCTTAGCATGTTTCTAGACTTTGGGTCTTATTTGAGCAATATAGTACTTTCTTGATTAATTCTTGTTTTTATTGAATATTGACCCCTGTCTACTCTGCAGGCCATAACTTTGGTTCTGGTTATCCGATTGAGGCGTCCAAGCATGCGTTGGAAAGATAAGGAACAAAGCTACAAATCTCTTGTTGAACTCGAAACCCAGTTCGGAAGTATTGAAGGCCAAAACTGCGAAATACTGAAGCAGTTTAATGTAAAACGGGTTTACGGGCCAATTACTATTTTTATCGGGCTTTTATCCAAGAACCCAATTAATGGATTAGGTTTTTCGTTTGTCTTATATACTTGGCTGACCACCAACCATTTTCCTCTCTCTTACGCATTATTCACACTTTACAAGACTTTAGTGCTCTAGCCTCCATGGAAGCCTAAACTCCTAAGTTGATTCATCGGTGAAAGACTGCCGTTTACGGATTTTGAGGTTCGGTATCTAATGTTTTAATACAATTTCATTTTTAATTTCCTTAATTCCATCTCTATCAATTTCAAATTTAGTTTTGAATGTATGCAATCTTCTTAGTTCGCTTTTCTGCTTAGTAATCATTCTGTCTTTATTGCAAAACGCGTTTCAGTTGTGTATGACGCTTGTTTGTATGCAATTTTGTTTCGTTATCTTTAATTATTCGAATTACTTGATTGCTTAGATTAATTGATTCGGGTAGAAATTGATAGAGGGATTGATTAGAATTCTGTTATGATATTGGTTGCGTTTGAAACGGTGCATGTCTGCTCCCGTGATCAATTGAACCCGCAGTTTCGACGCTTGCTCAAAACGGTGTGAATTCATATAAACTAATTAGCGCTTGTTTAGTTAGTCTATGTCAATTGCGAATTTGAAATTAAATGAATTGTTGTTTTTAGAACCTGTGATAAATCCAAGACGCGCACTCGGAAACTGGTGAATCAATTGTCTCTTTAATTTGACAAAACCTCCAATAGAAATTGTTTCCTTCATAAACAAACCCCCATTGTTTTATTGATAAATTTGTTCTTGATTCTGGTTATCTTAGTATTAGAGGTCCTTGTGAGACGACCAAGGTTTCTCACCTTGTACTACATTTTAAAAACCCTTTTATTATTTTGACCCGCGTATGACCGCTGATCAACCACCGTGAGGTATTATTCTCTCTCAATGAGTTCTGTTCGGAACATAGACATATCATTAAAATTTTAGCCACGTCATTATTTATCTAAATTTTAAATATAAATTTGTTGTATACATAATCGGGTTGAGATTCACATTTTTATTACCATTAGATTGAGTTGTGCAATGGGAAGATCGCATGTTGCTTGTCTTATTATCATTGGTTGGAACCAGTCCTTCATTGTTGATTTCCTTGGTAATTTCAACGACATGTGGACGTTGGCTCTCGGGTTCGAACCCGAATGTAATGGCAGATTCAGGGGATGTTCCTGGTGTTCCCAGAAACACCTAAACATCAGTGGATTAGTGATAATACACCCCCAAAACATCAGTGGCTTAGTGGCAATACACCCCAAATTTTGCACAAAAGAGGTTGTGTTACGGAAACACCATTAGTGGTAATACACCCTAAGTTGCACAAAAGGAACACTCTATTTTTTAATCCTAGATCCGTCACTGTCCGAGTGTAAGGAGTGGTAGTGTATGCGTGATATTTATTTGTCATTTTCATCTAGTAGAAAAAAAATAGATGGAACCAAACCCATTTACTTTCCGTTCATATTATGATGTGTTTAAGTATATTTGTTAGGCCATGAATAAGCTTTCATGAGTAAATATGATGTGTTGTAAACTCTTAATCCATTAGATCTGTTAGCTAGTCGTTTAATTAGAGTGTATGGTGAAGCCTTGTTGTTGAAAACACAGAGCACTAATCGATTATATCAGTGTTCTAATCTATTAGGGTTGAGTGGAAAGATTCACTAGTAATCTTAAGAATATAAATCCTTAGCACTCTCCTACTCAGCTTGCGCGCCAAATTCCCCGGCCACCCCCCGCCAGCTGCGCCAATCGATCGTCGTCGTGTGTGCCACGTTGGATGCCAGCAGTTTCCCCAGAGATTTGCTGTGCTTTTCTTCCACGTGTATCCTTCTTTCTACGTTTTTTACCCATGCTTCTCTTTGTTTTGCGTGTCATTCTGACCAGCACTTGATTTTCCCCTAATTCCAATTGCATTCACTGATTTTCACCGCCTTATCTTCCCTTGGTGATCCAAATTCGTGATGATTTTGCCGTCTTAGCTCTCTTGCTGCTCCAAATTTGTAATATTTTTCATCCATTCTCAGGCGAAACCTACTCCCTGCCAATCAATTCTACTCATTGTTTCGGTTTCAGATAAGATTTGCTTCGTTCCTCACAATATATTTCTCCCTTTGTATCCTATAGTTGTATTTCCTCACACTTCTCTTGCTTTCTGGTTCTATAAATTGCAGCAACACTTCTTCGTGGATGGCACCATCTGGCTTTGGCATCGTTCCCTGAATTCCCAAAGGTTGTTATGCATTTTTTGTTCATTCATTTTGTTATTAGTCCTTTTGCTCCCTTTGTGTTTCTTTAGTTCATTGTGTGTTATTGATTCTCACTATAGCTAATAGCTAATAATATGTGGTTGTGTTTTATTAGATGGATTTTGGAACCTTACTTGCGATTGGCTCATTTGTGGCAAATCTTGATATGAGATTTAAGTCTTTCATTCTCAGTTTCGACACAGCTATGGTAGTCCATGCTTTACTTTTAGATTTTGTTTGCTTTGATTTTGAAATTTGTTGTGGCCCTGCTTTTGATTCCCTTTGTTTCTTACTTTTTCTTCATCACTCTTTGTTTTGAAATAATGTGGTCTTATGCCAACACTTTTTTGTGGCCTTTATTATGATGATGTGTAAAAAACATTTGGCTTATTGATCCCCTAGAAAACAAGATTGAGGTCCAGGTTAACAAGACAAAGGGTTCCATTTGTTTTGGCCGTGGTTGGGACATGATTGGAAAATTGTATGGTCTTGAAGTTGGGGGTTGGGTCGATGTGACCTTTGATGCTGCTGATACATTGTAAATTCGTGTTTATGATCGTTTTTGCACCCAAGTTAAATACCCTAGCCCTCTTCACGTTTTTCCACTTAGTGGAGGATATGGTGCTATTGATAGCTCTCTTGATGTTTCTAATCTTTTGGTGTCTCCTTCCCATATTCCCTTCCTTCATATTGTAGGTTCAAATGTACGCAAACATTGTATATTTAGTTGTGTCATTTTTTTGCTTTTGTCAGAGCTGTCATTCTTACATTTGTTAGACAGTATATTTCTCTTTAATATTGAATTTTACATGTATTTTTTTTACAATACCTTGATTCTGGTGTTGACATTCAGTGTTCTTCTGTTTTTTTAAATAGATGGATCTTCATCCCCTCTTTGATTATGGCCCTTCTATTGAGGAGTCTCGCTAAAGATATCGTACCTACCAGTTTGAATATGTTTCTGGCTTTGTGACCATCCTTCAAACATGCCAATATGTTTCTACTGGTTTTCTTCATTGTTTCCCTTTTTATTAATGTTCCTTTTGTCTGTACACAGGGTAGGCAGCAACTGCCAGTCCTCTTTTATGTTGACTGTTATGAAAATGTACCCTAGTCCTTGCATCTTCTTGATCCTGTTGGGAATGTTTTCAATGTTTCTGTCAAACAGCGTAGGAATAGGTTGTTTCTGCACCAAGGTTCTACTCGCATTGGTGAGGTTTACGGTCTCTTTGATGGTGGTTGGTTTAGCATTACCTCTCTACCTGCTCGAAGATATGGGCTTGGAGAGTAGAGTATTCCAATTGCTGTCAATGGTCACGAGGATAATAGCTTTGACTTTGTTGAGTATATTCATTTTCGTCGCTCCCATGTCAAGGTTCTTACCAGAGAAGATGTTGAGTCCACTGTTCTGGTAATCACCCACATCTGGTTCTTTCATGTTGTCAATTTTCTTACCATGTGGTTCTCTCTTTTTTACTAATCTAATATCTGTTTCCTCTTTGTAGTATCTTGATGTTGATTTCTGTTGTGCTACTTTTGCTTCTGCATGCACTTCGATTACTATGGTCAATTCATGTGGGAGGCGATGGAAATGCAACTTTCAATGGATTAGTGAGAAGCCACTCCACTGCTGTATTACTGATGGGTGGTCCTCCTTTCGTGGGTTAAAAGGTCTCATTGAAGGAGCTCCGGTGAAGTTTGGTGTAGCTGAGAGCAATCAAAAGTTCCTGTTTGTCAAAGTTCTGTAGGTGTTGTAATTTGGAGGCCTTCTAATAAGTTAGTTTGGTTTGGCTACACTGTGTTTTAATGTTAATTGTTTTGTTGCATTTTGTTAGCTATGTAGGGGTTATTGGTCCAAGTATGATACTCTAAAGTTGTTGTAACTCTTTTTGCATTACCAATCAATGGAATAGACCTCTTGGTACTTGGCACTTTAGATGGTTTCATTTTTTTAACTATTTTTGTTGTGTGTATTGTTATCCAATGAGCTCATGCATTGGTACCCTAAAAAGCGTGTGGCGCCTCTCTTGGGAATCAACTAACTGATATATTCTCTATTGTCTTTTTGAGTTTTCCCTCAAGTATTCATGATCTGCAAACCTCGATTTGTCATCATCCCAATTTTTACTCTTTTTCCCTTTCTTGAGTCTTTGCTCTTCGATTCTATATCCATGTCTTAAGCTTTTGATTCCCATAACCAAGAACATAGCTACGAATATGATTAGAGCCCTGTTTAATCTCCTAAGAAATATCCTTCTCTTCCTCTTTATGAGGACCCTGAACACACCAATGTCTTGGTGGAGACTCAGGACAATGTCACTGTGCAACCTGTCCCTTTTAATATTCAAGAGGGGATTTCTTATTTCAAGAATTCCCTCATTCTTCATGAAAGCATGTATGGTCTTTCAATCACTTGTGATTTGTTCATTATTAATGCTAAGGCCGTAGAGCTTGGAGCATGGCCTAGAGCCAATCCCCCTTATGTTGCCAAGGTCAAATGAATGGCTTTTGCCAAATCATACCTATGGAAAGCATGGGGTCTCAATGACATGATTACCCTTTCTGCCTTTGATATCACCCCTCACATCGATCACCTTAGTCCCCTTATGGGTTTTTGGTCAGTCACCATCAATTCCTTCATCCTTCCTTGGGGAATGCTGACCCTATCCCTTCTTGGTGTAGCCTCCCACTTTGGGGGTAAATAAGTGCACTCGGCTATTGGCTCAACTTTTTCTGAGAATAATTATGTCTTTGGCAAAAAAGGTGGCTCTTATTCTACCTTTTTAGCCAACCTTTACAAAGTCGTGCATAACATGCTTGATCAAATTCAGCATGATGGTGTTTATTAAAACATCCAAGGCCCTAACTGGCTCTTACTCCAAATTTCTTCCTTCCGATGTTACGATCCTAGGGACTCGCCTACAGGCTACCCCATTTGCTTACATAGAACCTATGGTATTCATTGAGAAACCTTTCAACTACACCCCCGTTGCTACTGACTAGTGCCCATTCAAGGAGAGGGAGAAGGACCCAACTTGGATTTTCAACATCAATAGTTCCAACCCATAAGAGGATGACTTGAACTATATGGTCTCCAACCAGTTATGTGAACTTATTGGTAGGGACCTAATTAGTCAAATTAGGCCCTCTTCAAGATAAAACCAAGTCTCAGTTGAGTTCGACCATCCAAACTTTCTAGCAAGGCATTTTGGATTGGGTTAGTAAATTTCCCTGCCCTACAACTTAATTGTAGGGTCTGTGCAGAGAGCAAGCATGCATGTGGGCTCACATCATACTCCCTCTCTTGAATTTCACTTGTCCTCAATTGAACTCCCCCTCTTTGAACCCTACATCAAATATGGACAACAAATCACTTATTTTGAAATAAAAGACAACTAAACTAATGCATTAATTTCTTAGGCTCCGCCGGGATCAAAAGGAAAGTGAGTGACCCCAAGTAATAGCCTAGTCATAGAAAATTA
This sequence comes from Astragalus glycyphyllos, assembly GCA_963573325.1. NCBI lineage: Eukaryota > Viridiplantae > Streptophyta > Magnoliopsida > Fabales > Fabaceae > Astragalus > Astragalus glycyphyllos. The sequence continues at coordinate 12,045,776 of OY754314.1, read as the reverse complement.
AAGCACAAGTTTCCTTAAAGCACAAGGCATCTTACATTTCCATTTAATACAACTAAGCATTGCATAGGGAATGGAGAATATAGAGAGTAGATTATACCTTGCAAAGTTGTAACACTAACAAAAATTTCCATTACGTTTTTCTTCCTACATGGTGGCTCAACTTTAGGAGTTCTACCAAATTCCTTGTCTTCTTTACAAGATAGTGGCTTAGTAGTGAAAACCATTTTATCATTTGACAAATCTTGCAAAGGTTTCCTAGGATACTTGACTCTTTCCCATGCTTTTCTTTTCTTATGTTTGTGAGGGTCATGATCATTATGAGAGCTGCCTACCACAACTACACTTGTAATGCTCTTTTCTTCATGGACCTCACAATTTGTTTTCTTTTCATCAAAGTGGTGCTCTCGGCCACCAAACTCACTTGGGCTTTCCAACTTGACTTTGGCCTTTTGTTCTTTTTCCTCCTCCTCAATTTCATTTTTCAGAATGATTTGACCTTTCAAAAATTCTTGAGGACTAAGGGGAGAAAGCACAATTTTCAAATTGTTATGCATAAAGGAGTATTTGTTAGTAATTCCATCATAGAGGGATTTTGTATCAATTTGCCATGGCCTTCCTAAGATTAGGTGGCCGGCCTCCATAGGGACAACATCACATAAGACATTGTCTTTGTACCTATGAATGACAAAACTAACAAGCACTTGTTTATCTAAAACTATTTCTTGTTTCTTAGTAAGTCATTGTATTTTGTATGGATTTGTATGATTGATGGTGGGAAGATTGAGCTTTGTAACTAAGCGAGTGCTAGCTCAATTAACACAACTCCTAACATCAATTTTCACACAACATAATCTAGTTGACACAATGGATCTAGTATGAAAGGTAGAAGGAGTAGCAATAGGAGTAGAGAAAGTTTCCTTACCCTTTAGCAATATGGCCGAAGCATTATCTTTTACCGTTTTTGGTGTATAGGCTTCATCCCTATTTGACCTCCCCGCCCCGTTGACATCCCTAAACAAACTCTCCTTTGGACCTCTTTTCTCTCACAGGGTTTGCTCTTGCTTTTGTTTTACTTCTGCTATGCATTTTCCCTCTTCCATGTACTTGCAAATTGTTTACTTCATTCCATTTTCAATTTTTCTCCTTTTCTGCAGTTGACCCGGAATGAAAGTAGCTGCTTCTGTGAACTAGAGATGAAGTTTGATAGATTCTGCGTGGAATTCCTCCCTGAGAATGTTGGTGACAACTCTCCGGTCAGATTTTTTCCATTTGTCTGCATTTCTCTGTGCTCTTTTAACTATTTATTTTGTTTGTGTTTTTAGCTTCGTGCCAGTCTCCCTGATTTATTCAATCAACCGCACATTAATGATGTTTCTTTCCTGGTCATGTTGACTGATCCAGTTGGTAATGAGTTCCAAATTGTAGTTAGAAAAGAAAATGGGAAGGCATATTTGACAACTGGGTAGTGTGAAATGGGTCATTATTATAGTTTGTATGGGGGTGGTATCATAAGGCTGGTGTATGTTAGGAGCAAAAAGTTTTTTATCAAAGAAAAAGATAGGTTTGGTGATGAGGTTCAACACCCAACTCCACCTAAAGTTTTTAAGTTGGGCCATCAACCAGTTCCAAATGATACATTTGAATTCCTTATTGGTGAAAGATTCCTTCAGCAATTGGCACGGGTTCCTATTGTTTGCCATGCAATTTATAAAAGACTATCTAGGGCTGATGTTGTTACAGCAAAATTAGTGTGTGCATCTAGATTTTGTTTTACTTACTTTTGATTTCGCTTTCCTTTGTCTATTGATGTTGTCAATTTGCTGAAATATTGAAATCCTTTGTTACAGTCCATACTTGCTTATTTATGCGAACATTGGATGCTACCTGGTAGATTTGAAGTCACTCTGGTTGATGATTTTGGTGTCAAGCACACCTGTACTATGAACAATGACCAGGAAGATCCTTCTCTCTGTGGTTTGGAAGATGGTTGGACTCGGGTTTGTCGTGTGAAACTTCTTGGTGAAGGACAAACTGTTTAGCTTAGTATCTCTGCCCAAGATTGTACCTTGATCCTCTTAGACAGGATGTTCATTTAACTTCACATCTTTCCAATAAGTCAATGTGTTTCATTTGTTCTGTTTGTATTGGGATTTAGTTTCAGTGTGTTCCCTCAGAGTTGTTGTATCTCCTTCTGCACTATGAATGAAATGAAATAAATTATACTTTCCTTTTTTTCCTTTTGTTCACTGTGATTTGATTTTATACATATGGTTTGTGTTGTTATACAAATTTGAATTGTGAATGCAGATATAAAATCAACCTGTATGCGATTTCATAACCTAAATTAACATGGAGCAGTTTATATGTTGACATTGGGTTCAAATTATATGTTGATATTAGTGAGTGTATGCTGTCGAAAATTATGAGATGACATCTTTGGCTTTTAGTTGGTCATCATTGTACATCAGTTCCCAATTCCTCATTCCTCCTAGCATATGTCTAATTTGACATTAGTGAATGTATGTTGAAAAAAATTATAGGATGACATCTTTGGTTTTTAAGTCCTCATAACACAATTGCCTCACCCAGGAATTATTTCTTACTGGTATCTACAAATTTAATAATCAGTAGTTGTATCAGTGATTAATAATAAGAATAGGAATAGTATCCATTAATCCTTCTAACTATGTTAATAATTTGTGAATAAATATTCTTACTCATCCAAATAGCCTCTTAATACTTCTAATTTCAACACCTTTCTTATTCTATTTTTTTATCAAGCACGGTTGCAGCTACTACCTACTTTTTAATTGCTGCTAATAAAGCTGTGTTTAGCATAATAACTATGATTTTCTCCCAAATTGTGTTTTAGTTTCGTTGGAAACCACCACATTTACTTTAATCTTCACACAGTAATCATGTTTTTGTGCTGCTTGCTGTTAATATCTCTTATAATTGCTTTTGGTAGATAACAGTGTGTCGTATTAATCATGGCTTTCTCCCAAGTATGTTTTTAATTTTGTTCTTTAACTTATCCAACAAGAAACTTGCTTTTTTTACTAGCAGTCTTTTTATATCATACTCAGATGTTTCTTCTACTACATGATTTTCGCTTTCCTTTTTTTTTTAACTGTCATTCTGTTACCAAACTTTCTCTTCAAAAGAGCTTCATACATCCACTCTAACTTGCATTTTCCAATTTCTCCTTTCCTTCTACTGTAGGGCACAAATGGCTGCTTGAATTCACTTGATTTCTGACATTGTACCTGGGAAGGTTAACTGGAGATTGGAAGTACGTGTGATACGTTTGTGGACACCGCCAGAGTTTAACAATCCTCTTGGCCACAACTCAATTGAGATGATTTTGCTTGATGCAAAAGTAATTTTGCACTCCTCATTCAAAGTTCAGTTTTTACAACCCTTTGAAGTTTTTTTCTTGAATATGTTTTTCTTACTTACAGCTTGGAAAGATCCACTGTTCTGTGAAAAAATCCCTTCTTGCCACATTTCAATCTGTTTTAAAAGAAGGGAAGTGTTTAAGGCTTGAAAAGCTGAATGTGTCACAGAATGATCCAAAGTATCCCACCACTGATCACATTCCCTTGAACCATTTTGTGTTCATGCCTTTTCCTTAGATACTGTCTGCTCCAAGGGAGGACCTAGTTGTTGGTTTGTATCTTTTTAATTTTGGGGTTTTCATGTTTGTTGTTCACTATAGTTTTTTACCACATTTTTGTTTTTTTACCTATGCAGATGTCATTGGACATGTGGTTGAGAAGGGTGACATTAAAGAGAATCGAAGAGATGGCAACTTTACAAAACTAATTAACTTGGTTGTTGAGGATCTTGAGTACTTCTCTTTTATCTGTGTTTTATATGTCTGTATATAATTTAGTGTGTTAATGGTACTTTGTATTTTACACTATTTTTTTCCTCCTTTGTAGATTCAATAGGGTTCAATGTACTTTGTGGGGTGACTTTGCTGAACAGATGAACACTAATCTCAATGGAGTTGGTTCCTCATCTCCACCTGTCATTGTTTTGCAGTTGTGCAAGATGAAGAGATACCATGGTCTAACACCACTTTCTATTTCCTTTGATTTGCACACTTTTTCCAATCATGTGTTTTGCTTAAATTGCACGTGTTTTGCTTTTTAAAATACCAGGGATCATGGGCATTTCAAATGCTTTTATGGCTCTAAGCTTTTTATCAATTCTGACCTGAAGGAGATCACTGATTACAAAACTAAGTATGTATTCCATATGGTATTGATTGTAATCCATTCATTAGTTCAAATTTTTTTCTCCCCAAATTTGTTTCTCATTCTCTCTTTGTTAGAATGGAGACTTCTGCTCTTTCTTTGACTCAATTCATAAGTCAAATCAGTGTCCCTCCCGTTGTATCTGTTGAGGATGACTTTATGCAAACTCCACATAAAACTATATCTGAGATTTTAGAGGCCACAGATGTGAGTACTTCATATATGATATTGTTTTTGATGACTAAATTAAACTCTCTTTTTGCTGCAGTCCTTGCTCAAGTAATTGAGATTGAAACTTCTCATGGATGGTACTATGGGTCCTGTCATAAGTGCTACAGGAAAGTTACACAAGTTGGTACTAAGTACTTTTGCAAGGAGTGTAAGAGAAAAGTTACTGCTGTTCCAAGGTACTTATGTCGTTTTTTAAGAACATATTGCCACCTTAATTGGTTATGTGTGTGTTGTTCACTCATCACTGAATTTTCAAGCACTTTATTTTTAGGTATAAATGTCTCCTACATTCCTCTTTGTACATATCTGCCTTTCATTCCCTGATTTCCTTTCCTATGTTTAACTTTTAATCTTATATAGGTTCAAGGTGGAGCTGACAGTCATTGACAGTACTGGCTCAACTAACTTCATGTTGTTTGATCGTGTTGTGTCTCATTTTTTGGGGGCCTCAGCAAAGGACTTGGTTCCACCTGCTGCTGAAATGGTGGATCGTACCAGAACTCCTGATGCATTCCGTTCCTTCTTTGAGAAGACTCTTCATTTTAAAGTTGAGATATCTAACTCTAACATTACTCAAGAGTGGAACAATTACACTGTTAGGAGGCTGGCTACTGAACCTGATGTGATTAAAAAATTCAGAGAGATAAATGGGATCCAGGTTGTTATCTTCTCACTAATGTATTTTCTTTTGGTTAATTTAGCTCCATCTTCTAATCTATGTCTCTAAGTTTCTGGTGTTTAGACTGCCAATAGTGAAGAGGAACTTGACTTCAAGGAGTTATCTGACCAGCTAGCCAATGATACTCCACTGGTACATTGTTTGTGCATCCTTAAATTCCACTCATTGTATTTCTAAAAACAAGTGTCTCACACATTCCTCTCTTTGTGTGTTTGCCTTTTATTTGTAGCTCAATGTTGATGATGTTAGTTCTAACAATATTGTTGCTGGTTCTGTTCTGCAACTAACTGGGACACCTACAAGCAAGCCTACTTCTAACATGGGTTCTGCTTCAGCTGATCTTTCTCCTGTTGGTGTTGTGGAAGAGGAAATTCATGTTGCAAATGTTTCTGGGGTAGAGGTGGCTGAGACTTCTGCCATCTGTGGCTCCAAAAGATCATCATCTTCACTTGATGCCTCCCTAACTCCTACTGATGCTTCTCCTGGGGCTTCAACCAAGAAACTATCAAAGGCTGCCTCCTTAGCTCCTCCTAATGCTTCTCCTGAGACTTCAACCAAGAAACTGTCAAAGGCTCTGTTCAACAAGACTGAGCCAAACATGTAGCTCAATTGACTACATGAAGCCATTTGCCCCATCCTTTTGTTGGTTGTCCTTTGTGTCCTGTCTGTTTTTGACCACATTGTTGTCAATGGTGGCTCGAATAAAAGTAATTTGGGTGAATCTTTAGCTACTTTAAGACTGTTTAGGTGCTGTGTCTGTGTCTGTCCACATTGTTCTCAATGATGGCTTGAATAAAAGTAACTTGGATCTATGTAATGTTGTTTTGTTTGAAGCTCAGTTGTTTTTGCTCCCTTCCTAATGTAATTGACTCTTTTTCTAATATAATGAAACAACTTAGGTATCTTTTTATTATTATTTCCTGCTCTCTTTATCTTATTGGATTCTTTATTTGGTTTAACTTCCCAATTGCATTTCATTGAATATAATCCAATCTTAAATACCGTGGTATCTGGTGTTTGACATGTCTTTTTACTAACATAATCTTTGGAGGCAGAATGCCGACAGTGCGCATGGTCTGTGATGAAATCCTTAGATATTGCATTGTTTTACTAAAACATTTCCAAATCTTTGACTTCTCTAGATTACCTACTAGGTGGCTCTTGGCATGGCTAATCATTCTATCTACCATATTTTTAGCCATCTTTATTCTGCTCCTCTTTGAGTTCTCTACTTTTATAAAATCACTCATCATTCATATTTTTTGTTTTGCTTTCAATCCTGTCTTATTACTGCTATCTATCTGCATTCTTCATTTACACTTGATGTTTTAATGGAGTCTCCAAAAAAACGAAAGGCCAAATCTCTTTGTATTGTTGATGCCATCAACAGAGATAACTCAAGTTCAGCAGTCATACAGAAGAGTTGGCTACCTATTCTTCAAACCAGCGAGCTAACTTATCTCTCTTCCTTATTGTCTCTCAACTCTCATTTTTTCCTTTTTATATATCTTACCTGCATCTTTATAATTTGGTACACATGTATGCTATAGGTTGCCTTCAATCTAACAATCTGGTGAGGCCCTCCTTAGAGTCCCTTTCTTCTGAGAAGTTTATCCTTAAACCAACAAGACTGTTGAGAGACACTGCTCCTTTAAATGTGGATCTACATGGTATGCAAATCATTCATCTTCTGAAATCGCTGTGATTTATTGTTTTTGAAATCTTTTCCTTTAACGAGCATTGCTTTTTAATTGCCTGTATATTCTTTTGAAAATTATTTACTATTTTATTTGGTTCTTGCTTCATATGGTCCATGTTATCAACATTTCAATGGAATGGATGGAAGAGATGTTGTTCCTGATTCTCTAAATCCCACTATTTCTATAGACATGATCCTCTCTTATCTACTTGCACGGCAGGTAACACACTTATTCTCATATTTTACTTGAAATGAGTTTTAACATTTGCAGTTATTTACACCATTGAGTTTCGAAAACATGGTCTACCTCATTTGCCCGTTGGAGAAAATGCACTCAATGATAAAGCTCAATTAATTTGATTCTTGATTATGAAATCATTCCAAAAATACACTCAAATGTCCGATGGGAAGAAATGCCATATCCATGTAAACCAAGCTGTTTTCAAACTTCAAAACCATGGATTACAATAAAGCATGATAATTGGTTTATGGCAAAAATGAATTACGTGAAACACTATTGAAAAACAGCCCAATTAATTATGTGAACAAATATAATTATGAAAAAAAATAATCCTTCCACATAATTGATTAATTCCAATAAATATTTAATTGCTTTAAAAATATTTCATGCAAAACATATTTTTATTGTGAGTGTGTGATTTATTTTACTTTAGAGAGCTTTATTTCCACTTACACAAATATCCTAAGACATACAATAACCAACAATTCTAGACTTGAAAGCTTGAGCTCATATTTCGCTTTTTGCAACTTCGAACATTTTAGAACTCCTTTTGTTAATAATCAAAACAAAATTATTCCTGTCAAGACATATATTCACATTCTCCCTCTTTTTGATGATGGCAAACATCATTAGAGGGGATTTGCTCAATGAAGGGGTTAGGATAGAAATATTTCATAACAAAGTATATGTCAGAGATAAGCGCAGATTACACTCCCCCTTTCTATATGCAAACATGCATTAAGAAGAATGCTCCCCCTGAAACATGCAAATCACATAACTCTCCCCCTTTTGACATTATCAAAAAGCGGCAAAAAAAATAATCGTGGCAAGGCATATAATCAAGCGATAAGTGTAAACCGTTTTTGCTTATCATCAATTTGCAACTCCCTTTTTTTAGATAAGAACTTTAAATGATGTCACCACATGAAGCATAGCCATATTATAGTTGGAAGAAAAAAAAACAGAGAAATTTCTTTTACCCTCCTTTGTGTGCTTTGAATAGCTACTATGAAGATACCAATTTCAGTTCAGGGCCTTCAAACACACCTACAACACAAAATCAAATTTTGGCTTTTGGTACCCAAACCATTTTGGGTCCTTGTATGTTAGAGTTGGGCAAATTTTCCTTTGAAACCCATACCATTTTACCATCATCAATTTTATTTTTCCTTGCATTGCAAATAGAGGATGTATGACCTTTTCTACCACAATAGAAACATTTCACAAAAGGGCTACTAGATGTGTTGTTGGGACTAAAAAACTTTTTGAAAGATTTTTCATGAATTTTTTGTTGATAGCCCAAACCAGCTTTATCATAAGTTCCCCTTTGAGTTCCCAAAAATGATATTTAGATTGTCTCTTCCCATGGTGAATTTTGCAAGAGTGTTGTGCAAATCATCAACTTTAATTTTCAAAAAATTGCATTCTTCACATTTGGGAATATTCTCCTTTTGATTTTTATAAGAGTTGCAAGAGGAGACTTCACTTACAAAAATTTGTTTCTCTTTAACAACTTCTATTTCCTTGTTTAAAGTTTCAATTTTAAATTGAAGAGTGGAAATATTTTTCTTAGAAGTGGCAACAATTTTTCTAAGTTTAGTTCACTCATTATTTAATTCTTTACAAATACTAAGCAATTCATCATAAGTTAAATTAGGTTCAGTTTCAAAGCAGACCTCATCTTCCCCATGCTTTGCCACGGAACATAGATTTGCTTCCTCATTTCCGGATTCATTAGATGATTCCATATTGTTTTCATCCCAAGTGATATATGCCCTTCTTCCTTTTGATTCCTTTGAGCGATTTCTATCGAATTTCTCATACTTTTGATTTTTTGGACAATCCGATTTTATGTGCCCCTTCTTACCACATTTGTGACATGTTGGATTGAAGGAAGTTCCTTCCTTATTTTTCTTTTGAGGACTAGCAATATTTTTTTTTTTGCCTTTGGGCCTCATGAACTTTTGGAACCTTCGAACCATTACGCTCATGTCTTCATCACTTACATTTGCAGTTATTTAAACCATTGAGTTTCAAAAACGTGGTCTACCTCATGCTCATATACTGGTGTTTCTTCATGCTGGTTCTAAGTACAAATCTACGGCTGATATTGACAAGGTGATATGTGTTGACCAAGTGGCTTCAAACACAAGAGGGAGGTGAATTATGAAATTAAAAATAGCGATTAAAAATGAACACTTCAACAAGAATTACTCAAATAAAATAAAGTGTTTAGAAAATGTTTGAATTAAAATAATAGACAATAAATAATTAAGTTGAAATAAATAACAATTAAAATAACTTGCAAAAAAAAAATAAAAGAGATGAAGGGAAAGGAAAGAGACACGCAGAAATTTATCCTAGTTCGGCACTCCTGAGGCCCACGTCTAGTCCCCAAGGCAAAACACACCAAGGGATTTTAATCAATCAAACACTAGCTTTTAGAACAGGTTCAGCTAGAAACCTTTACAACCGAAGAACACCCTCTTCACACAAAACTGGGATATTTCACAAGTGGCTTCCACCGAAGAAATTTATCCTGATTTGTTTGTGACTTTTACTTGCAACCACAAATGGCCTGAACTAACAAGATACTTCACAAAGTACGAACTTTAAGTCAGAAGATCGTGCTGATGTTATCTGCCGTATTTTCAAAATCAAACTAAATCGGTTGATTAAAGATATAATGAAAGGAGACATCTTTGGTCGTGTGAAAGTAGGTCTGTTTTGTATATTGCCTTCAACTTTCTCTTGGTCTTTTGTCAGTTTACTAAAAACACTTATTTAACATTTGCAGTTATTTACACCATTGAGTTTCAAAAATGTGGTCTAGTTCATGCTCATATACTGGTGTTTCTTCATGCTAGTTTTAAGTACTAATCTGCTGCTGATATTGACAAGGTGATATGTGCTGAAATTTCAGACAAATCTTTGGATCCAGAATTGTATGAAATTGTTTCTACGTCTATGCTTTATGGATCATGTGGGCCCCAGAATCAAAGTTCTACTTGCATGCAAGATAATCAATGCACAAAGTATTTTCCAAAGAAGTTTAATGATGAGACTTCACTCGATTCAGATGGTTATCCTGTTTATAGAAGGCGAGACAACTGTGTTTTTATACAAAAAGGAGAGTCATTTTTGGACAACAGATTTGTTGTTCCCTATAATAGAACTCTACTCCTTAGGTACAATGCTCATATAAATGTAGAGTGGTGTAACCAATCTAGATCTATCAAGTATCTATTCAAGTACGTGAACAAGGGTCATGATAGAGTTACAACCTCCTTTTACAATGCTAATCAATCAAATTCTGATGTGCCACCTGATGAGATAAAGATGTATTGTGATTGTAGATATCTTTCAGCATCTGAAGCAGCATGGAGAATATTTTCTTTTGATGTCCACTACAGAGAACCAGCTGTAGAAAGATTACAATTTCATTTACCAGGTGAGCACTATGTTATCTATATGGGATAATCAGCCCATTGATTCAGTGCTTTCTAGACCAAACATTGGGGTTTCTAAATTTTTAGCATGGATGGATGCAAATAAGAAGTATCCAGAAGGAAAAAACCTTACATATGCTGAATTCCCTTTAAAATTTGTTTGGCATGATGATAAGAGAGAGTGGCTTCCCCGTAAATCAGGATTTACTATTGGAAGACTTAATTATATACCTCCTAGAACCGGTGAGCTATATTATTTGAGAATGTTGTTGAATCATGTTAGGGGAGTCGAGTCTTATGAGGATATTAGAAAAATCAATGGTAAGACAGAACTGAATTTCAAAGATGCCTGCGAAGCGATGGGATTGGTGACTGATGACAGGGAATATATAAATGCTATAACCGAAGCAAGTCATTAGGGTACAGGTAGCTATCTTCGCAGATTGTTTGCCACATTATTATTATCCGGTCAGATTTCAAGAGCAGGCGTTGTTTGGGATGCCACGTGGAAATATCTCAGTAATGATATTTTGCAGAGGCAGAGATTAATTCTACGATTCCTAGGTTCGACTATTCATCTGATATGAATAAATTATTTTTGTATTCGTTGATTAGTTATACTTATTTTTTTCCCCGTCAATTGTTGTAGACTTGGTGTTGTCTCCAGATGAGTTGAAGAGTTTGACTTCGGTTGAAATTTACAAAATATTACAAAGTAACAGTAGTATGTTGTCTGATTTCCCTGAGATGCCTCAACCAGACTCAGAATTGGTCTCAACTAGTCAAAATCGGCTACTTTATGATGAGTTACATTATGATAGAAAAGCTCTTGAAGAGGAACACACGCAAATAATGCCAACTATGATAGATGAGCAAAGGGGCATATATGAAACTATTATGTTAAGGGTTGTTGATAAAAAGCATGGTTTCTTTTTCTTAAATGGGTATGGAGGGGCAGGGAAGACTTATATCTGCAGAGGACTCACCACAGGTTTGAGAGCAAAAGGAAAGATTGTTTTGGTAGTTGCATCGAGTGGTATTGCCCCTCTTTTGATACCTGGAGGTAGAACTGCTCACTCTCGGTTTGCAATTCCAATAAATTTTGATGAGAACTCAACTTGCAATATAAAACAAGGGAGTCCATTAGCGAATTTGATTTGCAGGGCTGATTTGATTATATGGGACGAAGCACCGATGACCCATAAACATTGTTTCGAAGCTCCTGATCGATCCTTACGAGACAATTTAAGGGTTTCCAATAATGGCAATTTAGATATTCCTTTTGGAGGCAAAGTTGTTGTTTTGGGCAGGGATTTTAGGCAAATCCTACCAGTTATTCCAAAGGGCACGAGGCCACAAATTGTGCATGCTACTATTAATTCTTCTTATCTCTGCGATTGTTGTGAAGTGTTGATTCTAACAAGAAATATGAGGCTTTTCCATGGGAACTCAGATGCTAATATTGAAGAGATAGCAGCATTTTCCAAATGGGTTTTAGGAATTGGAGATGGGAGTATTGGGGATATCAATGATTCAAACATTAATGTGGAGATTCCATATGATTTACTCATTAGAGTTTCTATTGAACCAATCTAGACTATTATTGATGCAACCTATCCGTTTTTTGTTGAAAAGATTCATGATCCCTCTTTCTTTCAAGATAGGGCTATCCTAGCTCCAAAAAATGAAGACATAGATATCATTAATGAGCATATGATGTCTTTGGTTCCAGGTGATGAGAGAGTCTACCTTAGCTTGGATACAACATGTCCCACGAGTTTTAACTCCAATGTTATGGATGATATACACACACCAGAATTTTTAAATACTATTGTTGCATCTGGTCTTCCAGCCCATCGATTGAAACTCAAAGTTGGTATTCCAATCATGTTATTAAGGAATATCAATCATTCAACTGGATTGTGCAATGGAACTCGACTCATTCTCACAAAAATGGGTAAATTTGTTCTTGAAACCACTGTATTATCTGGAAGTAACAGAGGTTTGAAAGTCTACATTCCAAGATTGTCTTTGACTCCATCTGATCTATAGATTCCCTTCAAATTTCAAAAAAGACAGTTTCCAGTGGTGGTTTGTTTTGCAATGACAATTAACAAGAGCCACGGTCAATCTTTAAAACATGTAGGTGTCTATCTTCCGGATCCTGTTTTCTCGCATGGTCAGCTATATGTTTCAGTTTCAAGGGTTACTTCGAAAAAGGGTTTGAAGATATTAATCATTGATGCTAATGGAAATTCCACAAACAGTACTTCAAACGTTGTGTACAAAGAAGTTTTTCACGGGTTGGTTTAGGTAAGTTTCACAACCAAACATCATCTCTATTTAAATTTCAAATTTTAATTATTAATAAATGTCTCCCTTTATTTATCTAATTTTTTGATCTTACTATCTATATATGTATATGTGTATTCCATTTTTTTGAAGACAAGGTTTAGTCCAATTTTTACTTAATGTTGTTGTTATTTTAAGTTGGGTTCTAAATTGGATTCAGCCACGTCACTTGGGCCCAATGCAAGTTATATAGTATCCACTATCCTTTTGTAATCCTTTCGTTTATTCTCTCATTGGTTCTTCAACTGTACCGCTTCCCATTTCTGAATTTACTACTTCCACAGTTTCATCCACTCTTTCCTTTTCAGCATTCTCTCATCCAGGTTCTTGAACGAATTATTGCTACTTGATTCCGTAGATGTTTTCCGATTTTGGATTCCAATGATTCCTTTCCCCCTCGCTTATCTTTCCATCCATCACGTTCTTCGTGGATATGCTCCCATTTTACCCTACCATAATTATCTGCAATTACCCTTTTTTATATCCTTTCACTCCCAATGTATTTGCAAATACATAATCAGCTTAGTTGCTGCCTATGAATGCGTGGAGCTCTTTAAATTGAACTATTCTTTTATCATCATATTATGAAACACCTAGGTTACATGTTTTTGAACTTTAGTCTTATCAATTGACTAATGTGTTTTTTTAATCAAATTTTAGACTTACCATTCAACTCATGGATTCAAGGAAGTTGACTTAAAAGACGTTTTCAACTATCATATCCCTCAATACGGTAATTCTCAGTATTTTTACCATTACCTAAATTCGTCACTTTGTTGCTTTGGCATGTTTCAGAAGTTTGTTGGTAGTTAGGGTTTTTACAACTACATTTCAAATTTATGTCTAATTCTATTTATCTTTGTTGTCTATTTTACTTGATACCTTTTGTGTCATTCTCTCACAGAGGCTTCTTAAAATTCCAAGAACTTTTTATAGAGACTATTATCAACGCTTTCCTTTTAAGCTTTGGGTAGAAACAGGCCCTAGGACACCCTACGTGCCTTTGTTGTTGTGGATGAACATGGTACTGCTTATCTTGACACGGATACTGATCTTACTATGGAGGTTTTTGGAGCTGATGGTTTGTGTGGGGTGCCTAAGAGTAGAGAAGTCCAATTGACCTATTTAAGTTCAAAGGGTGTTTTTACCATCCATTACCCAATTGTCATCCGAACGGCTTCGCCCAAGAATAATGCGGCGTCAACAACCACCAATTCAAACTGTGTACCCTAACAATGAGGATGTCAAGCAATCTAGTGAGCAGAATCCTTCTAATGCTTCTGTTTTTGAAGATGGCCTAATCCCTGATAACCCAGTTATTATGTAATAACTAGGATTTCTACTATTGTTACTGCTTTTTCTTTCGTTTTTATCCTTTTGAATTGAATCTTCTAGACGCTTCTTTGTTGTTACAATTTGATTTTAATTACTATTAACATAAACTCGATTTTATAATGCTTCCGTATGCTATAATTGTTGCTTAAAATCGTGGCTAGCTACTTTGCATTAAACAAGTTAGATAATGAAACAACATATATTGAACTTATACTTTGTTCTCTATTTCGTTCTCTTCAAATTATTTGCAATTTAATAACAAACAAAATTTGATGTAGTGGATATCCTGTATCGACTGAAGTTTTCGCCCCGTGCATCGAACGGGTGAACACACTAGTTTTATAGAGCCATTAATAATTTAGATCCATAAGTCTAATCGAATAGAATATACACAAAAGTCTATGTACATTTTTCCAGATATGGTCTAATCGATCAAAAAGGCTATCTAATCAGTTAGTGATGTGATGTGATTTAGGCAATGTGGAAGTATTTTAACTAATAAAAAGTAAGTAAAGTTCCTTCCAAGAAATCGATTACAGTTATTTTCGCAAAAACCCAATTTTATTAATTTAGTTAGCAATAAAAAATTACAAATAATCTTTGTCAAAAAAAATATATAAATAACACATTTAATTAAGATGATTAGAATAGTAAATGAAAAGTGCAAATGGCAGTAAAATTATATGACTAGAAAAATATGGTAAAAACTAAAGGAAAAAATAACAAGAGATGCAACTTCTTAATCAATTACCAACCAGAATTAGCGTTGCCAGCATCTGTTGGGAACGTCAATTAAAATTTTCAAGAAAAATGAAAAAGAGTAGAAATTTACAAGGTAGGTGAATGTATCTAGAGTCTTGAAAATGCGGAGAATTAAAGTTCACAATACCAAATGCATGAATAAAAGTCATATTCTCTCATATAAATAGAGATACTTGTGAAGAGATGAGACATCCCCATACCCTTTGGGCGATCATATGGAGAGATGAGAGATCGTCATTTGGAAAGGTGAAGTATTCCTCATTGGGTGATCATGTAGAGTTCAAGGGTATCCAACAATGTCCTAGAGAGAGGAGGGTGTTGGGGATCACTTGTGTGTGATGTGAGTGTTATCATTCTTTGTAACTTTTAGAGTGGAAGTATTGTAGGGTGATAAACATATTGGGGTTGGATTAAAAGGTTGTTGTAATCATATTTGAGAAAATGAATGAATTGTGTTGATATGTTCTCGTGGATGTGGGTAAGAGGTGTCAAACCACATAAATTATTGGTGTTCTTCTTTCTTTTATTCTTGCAGTGTGTTTATCTATATCCCCATATAAGATTCTTGGGCGTGTGGGTTAATCGATTGACGTGTGTGGTTTTCCCCAATAGTGGTATCAGGGCTAATGGTTTGGGGTGACCGGCGCAAAGCTGTTGGTGCAACCAAGTGATCTGTTGAGAGAAGTAATGAAGCTCAACGAGTTTGGTGGTAGATCCCTGTAGGTGATTGTATCGAAAGTCTTCTTGACAATGTGGAGATCAAGCGGTGTGTTTTGTTGGTTGCTAACGGCGGTGCAAGTCCGAGTGAAGCGTTACCATTCAATACTCGTAGAGGAGCATTGAGATCAGAAATATGGCGATGAACACACTCGAATCTATTAGTTAGATGTGAGTATGCAAGATGAACATGTGGAGGAGCTTAATCGTGTAGAAAAAAAGAAAAAAAATGAAGATGGTGTAGAAGTTTGGAAATTTTAATTGAGCGAGGATATGTTGGTAAAAGAGTAGAAATTTAATAGGTACATTTCACAAGGTTGGTGAATGTATCTAGAGTCTTGAAAATATGGAGAATTGAAGTCCACTATGCGAAATGCATGAATGAAAGTCATGCTCTCTACTATAAATAGATAGACTTGTGCAAAGATGAGACATTCACATACCCTTTGGGTGATCATATATTTGGAGAAGTGAAGTAGTCCTCCTTGTGTAATCATGTAGAATTGAAGGTCTCCAACCATGTCTTAGAGAGAGGAGCGTGTTGTTGATCACTTTTGCGTGATGTGAGTATTATCATTTCTTGTAACTCATAGAGTAAGAGCATTGTGGTGTGATACACATATTCGGGTTGGGTTACAAGTTGTAATTATTTGAGAAAATGAATGAATTATGGTAATGTGTTCCTGCGGGCGTAGGCATGAGGTGTCGAACCATTAACTCTTATAATTAAGCTTTCATTAATTACACTCTTAACTTTGGCTCTGATTTCTTCAATGGTTTGCTAGGTTGTCTGTGTTTCATTTTGAAGCTCCACCAGCACCATGTTAAGGTGGTAACGATCCTATAAGATTTAGATTTGTTCAGACTTGTCTCCCTGCCAGTTTCATGATGTATTCACATTCGTGGTGTATTTTTGCCTCTTTTAGCTTGAGCACGTGATTAGACGCCCTCTTAAACTCTTTTTAAAAAATGGGGGGACTTGTGTCAATTATCGAAAAAAAACTAAAAACCACAACTATTTATAGTTTTAGGAAGATTGGTTAATGTTTCTGTTACCTAAGAATATCCATATAATCAAAAGATTTCCAATCACCAAAATCTTTCGAAATTTAGTGGCCTATTTTCTTGAACTAAGTGCTCAATTTCAATCCAAGACAATTAACATAAAAAAAAGTTTGAATAAAAATGCTTAACATAAACATCAAAAGATTCAAAACACGACACCTATAAGGTTCATTATAACTTATTGCATCAAAGTATAGATGATTAAACCATAATGAGCTTAAAAATAAAATAAAAACCGAAAACCATGCATAGATACAATACAGAGCTAAAATTTTAGTAAAAAGGACAAACAACAATTACAGAGCAGAGAGGAGAAATTTCCAGGAAATCTTCATGAATTCTACAAACTCTGCACATTTTGCTTGTGTTACAGTACCATCTATCATGTAAAATGACCCGTAAATGTTGAAGAAATGGACCGGAAGGAGGAAGATGGAGAACCTGGCTCTTTGTAGCATTTATGTGCATCTTGCTTTGGATCCAACACTAGTACACCACTAAAAAGTACATGAACCAACGTCCAAAAATTCAAAATATCTATAAATATTTTGTGGGACCATACTTTTATCTTTTTATGGCGTTGTTCTGCTGATATTTTTTTTAAGTGAACACATCTAGAGTCCCTTACTATTGGTTTGTTGGATTGGCAATTTCAGAGATGTAGGGACGTCGGTTCCCGAGTTTAACTCTGGGTGTGAGCAGTGGTAATGTGCTTGTGTAGTATTTATTTGTCATTTCATCTATGGCAGGTGCAACAACACAAAATCAACGTTATTGAAACTAAAATGTCACTAATTATCAAACTAAAATGCACAAATTAAGCAAATAAAGCACACTCCTAATTTTGCAAATTCAAGCTAAATAGCGGTAGATAACTCTTATTCCCAAGAGCTATGTTAGATTAATGAGTCTGAATCTATCAAGTATTAAAACAAGAGAGCTCCTAATGGGTTAGAAACTTGTGCTAACTGATTAGAGTGGATGTTAGAACGTGTTTTCTCAATCGAGTCAATTGAGACTCTATGACCATAAACACACATATATCCCTGGGCCAACTGTCCCACCCTTCACTACAACAGATTTGGGGATTGGGAGCGCTTTTTTTAGGCCATCAGTAGCGCTTTCGGGCGCTCCTAAAGCTTGCGCTCCTGTTGCCAATCCCCCAAAGGTAGCGCTCGAAAAGCGCTACCAATGAACAGGCAAGAGTAGCGCTTCTAAGCATAAGCGCTCCTTATTTCCGGATGCGCATAGACCATAGGTAGCGCTTCTAAGCGTAAGCGCTCCTTATGCGTAAGCGCTCCTTATTCCCGAATGCGCATAGACCAAAGGTAGCGCTTCTAAGCGTAAGCGCTCCTTATTCCCGAATGCGCATAGACCAAGAGTAGCGCTTTTTTGTTCAAACGCTCCCCATTCCTAGATGCGCTTAGACCATAAGTAGCGCTTTTTACAGAAAGCGCTCCTTATGCCTAATTTTTTTTTTAATTCTGTTTCTTCTCTATTACCATAAGTAGCGCTTACAGAAAGTGCTACCTATGCCTAATTTTTTTTTAAAGAATTTTTTTTCTGTTTCTTCTCTATTACTAATTCCTTGCTCCCTGCTCATATTCATCAACCAACAACAAACTTCCAAATGAAATTTCCAAATCAAAAACCAGTTTCAAATCAAATTCCAACTAATTAATAAATCCAACATACACACATATATGCCAACCAAAATTACATAAATCATCATGTACCAAAACATGAATGTCAACATAACAGCAAAAATTACAAGATATCCAATATAGGTACTACAAAAATAGGATATCCAAAAATATTACATCAATTTCGATTTTCATGTATAACACCGGCAACATGATGACACCACTCTCCTTTGAGCTCAGTAAGTTGCTCATCAGAAAAAGGAACTCCAGACACATATCCAGAAAAATACTGAAAAAGTAAAATAAAATGAACTAAGAATTATATCAATATCAAACAAATATTGAATTACTTATAAAAAAAAAACTATCAAATTATATATACATTGATTGGGATTTCCATTTCGTTGTGATTGATGATGTCCTTCATAAATTTCATTACATAGTACCCGCAATCAATGTTGTTTGGTTGGAGTGGACCCTATAAAACAAAATATGACTTGGTTACTAAATTTAATTAATTACATATGCATAAGAATATTGATTATAAACTTACCCTTATTGCTATCCATTTTGTAGAACATGATGATTTTCTGTACGCAGTCCTGGAATCACTCAATCCCCAATAAGATGCCAAAGCACTGAAACAACATAATTTAAATAACTATATTAATCGAAATACACACATAATTTAAACTATGAAATATGCAAGGTATCTAAATACACACCTATTAAATACTCCCACCAACTTGGTGTAGTAGTTGTAATGACCTAACAGTGAATCCAAATAGAAAATCACATCTCTTTTGGGATCAACCGCCAACAATCCAATGGACCCTATAAAATTTTTGAACAATCAAATTAATGGCAAATATATAACAAATACATATTATATATGATTGATATATATAGATTTCATTACTCACCCTAAGTTGATGGGTGCCAAAAACAAACTATCACAGCTTGATTCACGTGCTAGTGCCAAGCCCTGACTGATACTGGCTGTAACCTCTTCCTTGTTCCTTTTCATTTGTTCCTTGCTTGTTTTTATTTGTCCTTTTGTCATTTTCTTAGGATCTAGGGGGAGATTAAGTAGAAAAGTACTTTCGGGGCATAAGAACACAAATCTTTTTGTTTGATTCTTCGGGACCAATATCTCATGGTACAAATACCTTTAATTAAAATGTATACAAATTATAATAATAATAATAATAATAATAACATCAATAGGTGAAATGATAAGATAGATATGTACCTGATATATGCTCTAATATTAGTCGCACTTGCCTCCTCGTGCTCAAATACCACTTCGAGTTCCTCTTGATTGAAAGTGAGTGTTTGCTCGTCTCCAAAAATTTCTTTATCCATCAATGACTGTATTATGGTTGCACTACCCATGTGGTTTGACGCATAGATTTTTAAAAAAGTGATGAACTCCATGGGATTATTACAAGATCTGTCAGCAATCCTATTCCCACTAGCTATTTGCCGAGACACTCTTGTCTTGCCAGCAATAGAAGGAGAATGTTGGGATTCAATCTCATTCCCGCTAGCTATTGGCCGAGACACTTTTGTCTTGCCAGCAATAGAAGGGGAAGGTTGGGATTCGCCAACATTCCCACTAACTTTGTCACCCTTTCCAGCAGTAGAAGGGAAAGGTCGAGATCTTCCTTTGGCAACATTCCCACTAACTTTGTCTCCCGTTCCAGGAGTAGTAGGTCGAGATCTTCCTTTTGCCCTTTACTCTTCCTCTCCTCTCGTTTCTGTGTGTTTGTGTTTTACTTATATGCCTCTTTGATATCATATCAGATACATGTTCTAAATCTTTAGTTCCATTTGTTGCACCCCGAAAAATCCGGTTTGGACCTTTCATCGTACAACGTGAAAATTTGTGAAGCCGCCATCAACATTTTTTATTTAGGGACCAAAACATTGAAAAAGGGGTCCTTTTTAAGGCGGGTGGCCCTTTGAGAACTAGAGATGTAGGTTCGGGGGTCGGTTAGGTGTGGGAAAGGTATTAGCACCCCACACCTCCTTTCTACCGAAAGGGAACCTTTAACTTGATGTGCGGTTATGACAGAGTTAATTTGAAACAATTCGTTCTACTTCTTTCTTTTTTATTTGAGAAAAGTGTTTTTGAAAACAGGGGAAAAGAAGAATCTTTTTATTATTTTTTAAAAGTGTGCTTGACGGGATGTGGCCCGCTCCTACGTATCTCCCGGTGCGATGGAGAATTCAAAGCTTACGTAGTTCTCCTTTTTGAGAAACTTTGTGTTGGTGTTTTTTATTGTAGGGGTTTTCGGTCCTAGACTGTACAGTCCACTAGACCTAGAACAAAGACAACCCCGCCTGTACAGACGACGTGCCCCCTACTTATTGAAAATGATTTTTTTGATTAAGGAAGAAAAAGTTTTGTTGTGAGGTTGGTTGCTTTTATTTGAGCAAGTATCTTAGGCTCGCACGAACTGTACAGCTCGCTAACCCTAAGACGCTAACCAATACCGGATGTACATCCGACTCGATTCCTTACTCATTTTTTAAAATAGGGTTCAAGTTGTTAATTACTTGTTTTGATTCTCATAAGTATCCCAAGATGTTTGAGCTGTACAGCTCCGATCTTAGGACGCTAGACAACACCGGCCGTACGTCCGACTTGCCTCCTTATGAGTTTTCAAAAAGGTTTATTGTTGATCTTAGAAAGAATTTGATTGCTATAGAAAAACAACTTGAAGAAAAGTTTTAATTTGAAAAAATAATTTGGAAAAAGAAATGACTTGAAGAAGAGAGGAAGAGAATTGGAGGGTGATATTGATCACAAAAGTTTGTTGGGATGGCGTGGCATCCAAAAGAAAAAGTAGAGAATTCAAATCAATTTCCAAATCAAGGACCAAAGTGTAAACTTTAACAAGTTGCAAGCAAAACGATCAACAATGCAAACGTAAGCATATACAATTAAGGTGTTGAATCCCTTTAGGTAATCTTTAACACTTGGGATGTGTACAAGTGCATAAGTGTTAAATCCTCTTACCAAATCATCAACACAAACATGATTTTCAAAGCAAGCAACAAAAACAAGCACAAACCCTAATTATCTCATGAAATGCGATACCAACATAGAGCTAAAAGCTCATTTTATTCTTTGAAAGCAACAAAATCATGCAAGCAAATGACATAGATCAAACTTTTTGGCAAGGATTCACATGATTAAGCAAAAGAATGCACTAAAATCACACAAACCCTAATTTTTTCTATAATATGCGAAATGAAACATAATCCCAAATCACAATTTTATTCATGAAAATGCAAGCACAAAATGAAAATAGCAACACCACACAATTTATTCCAAGAGAGAGATGCATTTCAAGCATCCAAACCTCCCGAAGTGTTTGTCAAAATGCTTGAAACACATCTCTCATTCAACAACAACAATTATATCAACATTTCAACAACAAAAAAAAATAGAGCACTAAAATGCAAAGAAATGCTTGATATGCAAAAAAAAAAAAGATTGATGATCTACATTTTTTATACTAAAATTTGATGATGTTAAGAGTGAGAGTATACCTCAACTCCAAGCTAGAATAGCAAGAGAAATAAGGTGAATGAACACTAAACCACTTGATTCAACCCTCTAATCTTCAATCTTGAGCTTGATTCTTGAGATTTGAAGATGGATCTTTGAAGAGAATGCAAGGATGATGAAAGATTTAGGACTAGAATGTTGATTTGAAGTGAAAAAGTGAAGAAATGAGGTGAGGGAAGGAGGGGGTGACTTCGGCCAAGGGAAGAGAGGAGAGGAGAGGTTTGTGTGCTAGGGTTTTGTGAATGAATTGTGAGGCAAAAAGTGTGTGAGAGGTGAGGTTTCTAAGGTATTTAGGTTTAGGGGCATTTAAGTCGTTGTGTACCTCTTCTCATTCTAGGATTGCATTTTAATTTTGAATCAAGGGTGAGGATTGAACCACACATGGATTGAGGTCAAAAAAATGCAAAATGAGAGGGAAATGAGGGGGAGGGAGAATTCGGCCAAAGGGAGAGGGTGTAGCCTTGGTCACTAAGTTTTTGCAAGTTGTCATCTTGTACTATTGTACTATCATATGACCACTCTATTATCCTCTCAAGTTTGATTATTCTTTTCAAGATAATTGTACATAAATCTAACCATTTAGAGCCATATACAAGGTATCTTGAAGAATATGCCATTTTTGAAAATGAGAGATGACCAAAATTGCCAACAAAAATCTTATCATATAATTTTTGGGAATATTCCTTGCACTAGTTTTTTGAAATGCTTTCTTGAATTAATTTGAACTTGATTTTTTTACTACACATATAAAATATGCGCATAATTTGAAAAATGATTTCCTTTATTTATTTTTTGTTCAAAATAATACAATTTCATTAAATAAATTCCCAAAAATTAATTAATTGGATTTTCAGCTAGCAAAAATTTATTAAATTGAAATTGACCAAACAATGCCCTTTTTAAATGCCCCAAAATTCCTTAATTTCTCAAAAATGATTTTGAAAACCTTAGAATACTTGGGTAAATACCCTAAACCCTTTCTCAAATAATGCATCACTCACAAAATTATTTATTTTTGCTGAAAATTAGGGTTTTGAAACTAGGCGGACAAAATTAGGGTATGACAGCTGCCCCTCTTTATTTGGATTTTAACAAGGAATATGAATTGGCCGAAACATATTCCGAGGCAAAATAGAAATAAAGAATTCAGAAATTATACCAATTTTGTCTACTTAGAGAAAACCAGAATTTTCCCTTTTTTTTTTTTTTTTTTTGAAATACGATACAAATGCAATGAAAAGATTTTTTTTTTTCTTTTTTTTTTCTTTTTGGAATCAATTGGTGCCAACCCTCAATAAGCCAGCGAAAGCAGTAAAGAAAACAAAAAAAAAAGGGGTGCCGGCCCTCATTAAGCTGGCGAAGGAGGCTGCCTAAAGCCTTTTAACGAATCGCGAACGATCCGAGTTTGCACTTGGGCCTGGGGAGCACGTGGGCTCAAAGGGGTGGTCTTTCGAGCGACCGGGGGAGGGTACTATATCAAGTCTAGATCTCGATATTTCCCTAGGACTGCGCCATGTTTTAGGCCAACACAGCTATCCTTTTCGACTGGACCTATTGAGGTCAGGGGGACTTACTCGCAGCTCGGATACAAAGTGAAGTCAATCTTCTGGGGGACACGTGGGTCCATAGGGGGATCCGCAAATCCAATTAGCTTTCTTCAGTTGGTCAATGCTACCGCACTGATCCAGGGGTGCCTGCTCTGGTCGCAGGACTTTTCTTCAGGTTTCTCAGGTTGGCGGTACCTGCACATGTCAGCAGATGCAATGCATGGTGCATGGAATGAATGCATGTTATGCAAAAGCCTGTTATGCGAATGCATGCGATGCGATGATTTGATGAATGCCGTGAAAGTGCTTTTGATTTTCTTTTGATTCTTCTTGAACAGCTTTCTTTTTTCTGATCGTTTGTTTTTTTCTTCTTTTTGCCTGATCAGCTTTCTGTTTTCTGATCATTTGTTTTTTTTCTTCTTTTTGCCTGATCAGCTTTTTTTTTTGATCATTTGCCTTTTTGTGCTCTTCTTTTTTTTTAATAAAAGGCTTATTCTTTTGCTGGTTCAACCGACCCGTGACACTCATGGCACAAGACTGGGGACCTTATTAGAGTTGCTGCGGCGCACGGGCCGGGTGCAGGTTTGCTTTATGATTTGCCATCTGAAGTGTTTGATGGGCGCAATTATTTTCTTTGCAACATTAATTTGTTTTTGAGGAATCACTTCCTTCCCGTGACTTTTGGGGATTTCGCAATGATTGCAATGCTCTAGGATTTATGCACATGTTTTACAATTCAGTATTACCATCATCATAAAACGTTTATTTTGAGCTGAAAAAGCAGAAAATAGAAAAGCAAACAGATATGAGAAAGATTGAACTTTATTGATGTGGAAACCGGTCGTACAGAAAGTTACGCCGACTGTTCAATACATTTGAAAATTTAAACTGCAAAAAGACACGAAAGAGAGAGAAAAGCTAGTTTCTAAATGTCCGTCTCTGTGGAACAATGCCAAACATTTATGTCCTTGACCTTGATCACCCCTCTATCCAAACCTTCAGGAGTGCTATATGCCCTTGTTTATTTTCATGCCCAAGTTTTCTGACCCTAATTTTTGCCTGGATCGCCCTTTGCGGGTTTTCAATCCACCGGGTCGCTCTGATTTTGCCTAGGCCGCCCTTTCGGGTTTTCAACCTAGCTAGCTAATTCTTACTTGGCTTATCTTTCTCTTTTTTCGTCTATTTCTTTCAGGCATAATACTTCTTCACCGAATCTGAATTGACTGGGTTTTTGAGTTCTTCACCATCCATGTTGGTGAGTATTAGTGCTCCTCCAGAGAAGGCTTTCTTGACCATATAAGGTCCATCATAAGTGGGAGTCCATTTTCCTCGGGGATCGCTCTGAATGGGCAATATCTTTTTGAGCACAAGATCTCCCTCGCTGAACTCTCGAGGGCGAACTTTCTTGTCGAAGGCCGTCCTCATCCTCTGTTGATACAGCTGTCCATGACACAAAGCTGCAATTCTTTTTTCCTCAATGAGATTTAACTGATCCAGACGAGCTTGTACCCATTCAGCTTCTTCCAACTTGGTTTCCATCAATACACGCAGGGAGGGTATTTCAACCTCAATAGGGAGGACTGCCTCTGACCCATATACTAGAGAAAAAGGGGTTGCCCCAGTTGAGGTACGCACTGAAGTGCGGTATCTGTGCAAAGCAAAAGGGAGCAACTCATGCCAATCTTTGTAGGTTACCACCATATTTTGAACTATTCTCTTGATATTCTTGTTGGCCGCTTCGACTGCCCCATTCATCTTGGGTCGATAGGGGGAAGAATTATGATGCTGGATTTTGAATTCTGTGCACAGGTCTTTCATCATCTTGCTGTTCAGGTTACTGCCGTTACCGGTGATGATCCTGTTTGGAAGGCCGTAACGACAAACCAGATCTTTCTTTACAAACTTTGCAACCACAGAGCTGGTGATGCTTGAGTATGAGGCAGCTTCAACCCACTTGGTGAAATAGTCAATGGCGACAAGGATGAAGCGATGCCCGTTTGATGCTTTTGGCTCGATAGGACCGATGACATCCATCCCCCACATTGAGAATGGCCAAGAAGCAGTCAGAACGTTTAATGAAGCAGGTGGTACATGGATATGATCGGCATAGATTTGGCATTTGTGACACTTTCTTACAAAGCTGTAACAGCCAGATTCCATTTGCAGCCAATAATAGCCGGCTCTTAAGATTTTTCTGGCCATGGTGTGTCCACTGGAATGAACCCCGAATGAGCCTTCATGGACCTCTTTCATAATCTTTTCGGCCTCCTCTTTCGCAACACACCTTAGGAGAACCATGTCATAATTTCTCTTGTAGAGAACTTCACCATTCAGGAAGAAATTCCTCGACAGCCTTCTGAGCGTTCTCTTGTCATTTTCTGATGCCCCAGGAGGGTATTCCCTAGTGGTGATGTACTGCTTGATATCATGGTACCACGGCTTGTCATCAGGCTCTTCATCTATTGCAGTGCAGTAATGATGTGCTGGCAGATCCCTATGCTGGATTCTGAGGTGAGCTAAACTCTTGTCACAGCTGATGTTGAACATTGACGACAAGGTTGCCAAAGCATCGGCCAACTGGTTTTCGCTTCGAGGGATATACTGAAAAGTGACTTCCTCAAAGGACTCCATCAATTCTTGAACATAATCACGATAGGGAATCAATTTGGGATCTCTGGTCTCCCAATCACCTCGCACCTGATGAATAACCAAGGCTGAATCACCATACACATCAAGCCTTTTGACCTTCCATTCAAGGGCTGCCTGAATACCCAGGATGCACGCTTCGTATTCCGCAATGTTATTTGTAACATAAAAGCTCAGTCTCGTAGTGACCGGAATGAAGCGATTGTCTGGAGAGATTAACACAGCTCCGGCCCCATGCCCCCACATGTTGGATGCACCATCAAATATCATCCTCCATCTTTCATCTTCTTGGGACTTCCCCTCGTCGAATAGTGCCATGATGTCTTCATCGGGAAAATCATACTGCATCGACTGGTATTCTGGGATAGGCTGACAAGCTAAGTACTCAGCAAGTGCGCTGCCCTTGACTGCCTTCTGCGTGACGTGCAGGATATCATATTCTGACAATAACATCTGCCAACGGGCAATCCGTCCTGTGAGAGCTGGTTTCTCAAAAATGTACTTGATCGGATCCATTTTAGACACCAACCAAGTTGTATGGCTCAGCATGTACTGCCTTAAACGATGAGCAGCCCAAGCCAAAGCACAACAAGTCTTCTCCAGCATTGTGTATCTTGTCTCGCAGTCAGTAAATTTCTTGCTCAGGTAATAAATAGCATGTTCTTTCTTGCCTGACTCATCATGCTGCCCCAGCACACACCCCATCGAATTGTCTAACACGGTTAGGTACAAGATCAGCGGTCTTCTGGACACCAGTGGCATCAGAATTGGTGGATTCTGAATATACTCTTTAATTCTCTCGAAGGCTCTCTGACAATCATCGTTCCATTTGGATTCTTGGTTCTTGCACAACAGCTTAAAGAGAGGCTCGCAAGTGGCTGTCAGTTGGGATATGAACCTTGAGATGTAATTCAGTCTCCCAAGAAAACCACAGACCTCCCTTTCAGTCTTTGGTACTGGCATTTCGAGGATTGCTTTGACTTTATCTGGATCAACTTCTATCCATTTCTGACTGACGATGAACCCCAGTAGCTTTCCGGATCTTACACCGAAGGTGCATTTAGCTGGGTTTAATCTGAGTTTGAACTTCCTTAGACGTTCAAAGAGTTTTTGCAGATTCACAATATGCTCTTCATCAGTCTTGGATTTAGCAATCATATCATCCACATACACCTCGATTTCCTTGTGCATCATGTCGTGGAACAATGTCACCATGGCCCTCTGATACGTTGCACCGGCGTTTTTGAGTCCGAAAGGCATCACCTTATAGCAAAAGGTTCCCCAGAGAGTTATGAAGGTTGTTTTCTCCATATCTTCCGGAGCCATCTTTATCTGATTGTATCCTGAGTATCCATCCATGAAGGAGAATAAAGAGTGTTGGGCTGTACTGTCCACCAGAATATCAATGTGGGGTAGGGGAAATCATCTTTGGGGCTGGCTCTGTTCAGATCCCTGTAATCGACACACATTCTGACTTTCCCGTCCTTCTTCAGAACTGGGACGATATTGGCAACCCATTGAGGATACTTGGCAACCGCTAGAAACCCGGCATCAAACTGCTTCTTTACCTCATCCCGGATTTTCAACGACATCTCTGGCTTCATTCTTCTCAGTCTTTGCTTTACAGGCGGGCATTCTGGCTTTACTGGCAACTTGTGCACAACAATATCGGTATCCAACCCAGGCATATCTTGATACGACCATGCAAAAATGTCAACGTAATTGCGCAGGAGCTGAATTAATTTCATACGATCACTGTCGTTCATTGCGGTACCGACCTTAACCTCTTTCTTGTTCTCATCTGTACCCAAGTTGATTACCTCAGTTGATTCTCCGTGAGGCTGAATGACCCTTTCTTCCTGTTCCATTAATCTCATCAGTTCTGGAGGAGTTTTCCAGTTGTCCTCAACATCTCCCTCAGTTTGATTAATTGGGTGATCAAAGTCAAAATATGGATCATCGGCATTGTTATTTTCAGAGATAATTATTGTTGATCTGCATTTGCAGAGGCAAAAAGCAGAATGAAAGGCGAAACAAACAGGCAAAATAAAATAAAGTGGAGAAGACACATGAAATTAAGAGAAATGATTTTATTGATGAATTTCAAAAACAACGTTTTTATTGATGATGATAGCAATGAAGATAAAAACATGCGTGCCCCTAACAACTTATCCTATGGCCTTGGGCAGAGCCACAGGGGTGCATTATAAATTATTACTTTGAATTAAAAGCCACGGGAAAGTCAGCAGCTTCCCAATTCTTCAACTTTTCACCAGCAAAGCAACGGCGGACTAGGCTGGTATCACCTTTTTCAACTCCAGGACCATCCCCAATGGCAGCGATTTGATTAGGGTCCAGCAACCCTGCACTTTTAAAGCTCTGGCGAATATCACAGATAGGGATCTTTTTTGACCAAGGATCATGACCTCTCAGTTTGGCCAACCACCTGCTCTTTCTTTCCTCTGCCATCCCCTTTCTCTCGGCTTGATTCGGCTGGTACCCCAACCCACAACGGTCTCGATTTTCCTTCAGTTGAATAGGCACAAGAATCCCCTGACCAGTCTTGCCTAAACCACATCCCACCTTGTATCCTTGTTCTAACATGATCTTGGCGACCATTTCCTCATTCCTTGACAATTTTGACCCTGGTGACAGAAGCTTGCTCCCTCCGAATACAGCATTAGCAATTTCAAGGGACTGAAAGGAGGTCTCCAGAGATTCCTCAGCGGCTTCCACATAACGGAATGGAGATGGCTTGTTGACTAACATTTCTTCTTCACCAAACACAACAACAATCTTGTCATCTACCACAAACTTGACCCTCTGGTGTAGGGAAGAGGGAATAGCTCCCGCCATGTGAATCCACGGTCTCCCCAACAGGCAGCTATATGATGAAGTGATGTCCATGATTTGGAAATTCACATAAATGGTCTCCGGCCCAATCTGAATTGGGAACTCCACTTCCCCTAGCACTTCCTTCTTCGACCCGTCAAACGCTCTCACCAACGTCGAACTAGGCTTCATATAAGAGCAGTCCACATCCATTTTGTCCATGGTGGACTTTGGCATGACATTTAGTGAGGACCCATTATCAATCAAAACCCGAGCCAACACATAGTCTCCGCATTTGACGGAGATATGCAGAGCCTGGTTGTGCTTTCTTCCTCCTGGGGGTAACTCATCGTCAGCAAAAGTCAAATGATTAGCTGCCACGATGTTTCCTACAATCCCATCAAACTGACACACAGAGATATCTTCAGCGACATGGGCTTCATTGAGTACTTTCATCAGGGCAGTCCGATGAGCTTCTGAACTGAGCAGTAACGACAGCATAGAGATCTTGGCTGGAGTTTGTTTCAACTGATCAACAATTTGATAATCACTTTGTCTGATAATCCTTAAGAACTCACTGGCTTCCTGTTCTGTTACTTTCTTGCCCTGGGTATCCTCTGATACTTTCTCTTTTCCTTTTCTAACCCTGTCCTCAGCATCTTTAGACGTTTCAACCCGAAGAGTTTCCGGAGCATACATACGGCCGCTTCTCGTCATTCTACCCACTCCTGATATATTGGTGACAGCAGATGCACTTGGAGAACTCTCCACTGGAGGCAAAGTACTATATTTCCAGGGCACAACACTATCTTTCTCATATGGAAAGGGAGCAGGGACCTCAATGACTATGGGCTGAGCTTTGGCTTGAACTTGCCTCGGATCATATAAAATCTCAATTGGCCTTCTGACTTCTCTGCCATTATTAGACTGAAGGGTCATCACGCTTTCTTCTGTTTCAAAAGTAACTACCTGAACTACACGGCGGTCCATCAAGTCTTGCAAGATCTGCTTAAAAACTTCACAGGCCCCTTTACACAGGGAATCAGCACACCCATTCTCCTGACAACATCCTTTCTCAATGACCTCAAATCGACACAATTCAGCGTGAATGGCATCCAAAGGAGTCTTAATTTTCTCAACCTCCCTTATCACCTGTCCAGTAGAATCTTCTATTGCATTGGTCGACGGATTCCCATGTCCTGGCAGTGGATTTGTAGTTATACTTGGACTATTCTGTTTGAAAGAAATCCAATTAGCGTCGATTAAGTCCTGGACTACGTGCTTAAAAGCTTTGCAGTCCTCCACTGTGTGACCTATTCCACCCTCATGAAAACTACAAGTAGCATTGGCATTATAGCTCCTAGGGAAAGGAGGCTGGAGAGGCTTCATCGAGCGAGTGTTGATTAAGTTTTTGGAGACCAGATGATTGAACAGCTCCGTGTAAGTCATCGGGATTGGATCAAAACTGACGCGCTTCTTATACTGGTAGTTCTGGGCTTTATAACCATCATTGGCTCGTTGAGGTTGCACTGGTGCCGAGAATGGTACTGTCTGCGGTGGAGTACTGAAAGATGGATTTCCTCCGGAAATTACATTGGTCTCTCCCTCCTTCTTTTTAGAGAAATGAGAAGAGGGCTTTCTTTGTCCACCTGAACTGCCTGAACTACCTGAACTACCAAAGTGGTTGGCAATCTTCCCGCTACGCAAACCGTTTTCAAGCCTTTCCCCAATAACTACCATATCTGAGAAATTTGACGAGACACTCCCTATCAGTCTGTCGTAGTAGATTGCCGGAAGAGTTTCCATGAACATGTATACCATTTCTTTCTCTGTCAATGATGGCTTTACTTGTGCAGCTGTACTTCTCCACCGTTGGGCATATTCTTTAAAAGATTCTTTATCTCCTTTGCCCATGTGCTGTAACTGAGATCGATCTGGAGCCATATCCATATTGTACTGGTACTATTTCAAAAAGGCTTCTGAGAGGTCCTTCCAACTATGGATGTCGGAAGACTGTAACTGCATGTACCAGTCTAAGGATGCCCCAGCTAAGCTATTCTGAAAGCAGTGGATCAACAGCTTATCATCACTAGCATGCGCAGCCATTTTTCGGCAATACATGGTTATATGACTTGATGGACAACCAGCACCCCGGTACTTGTCAAAATCAGGTGCCTTAAACTTTGGAGGAAGGACTATATCTGGAACGAGACACAAATCACGGGCATCCTTGACTCTAACACTTGTACCTTCCACAGCCCTCAACCGTTCTTCAAGCACACGATACTGGTCTCTGGACTGAGAGCTTTCAAACACATGCCCCTGAGGATGACTACTCATGCCATAATAATATCCTCCAAACTGAGCGGGATTTCCTACTTGATACGCAACATTCTGAGGATTGGTAGTGA
Organism: Astragalus glycyphyllos; assembly: GCA_963573325.1. Classification (NCBI taxonomy): domain Eukaryota; kingdom Viridiplantae; phylum Streptophyta; class Magnoliopsida; order Fabales; family Fabaceae; genus Astragalus; species Astragalus glycyphyllos. The sequence goes on along the minus strand of OY754314.1, from coordinate 12,014,325 downwards.
TCCCAGGAGTAGGACTGAGTGGATTTCTCTGTAGCGCAACATCATGATTAGAAGCGTGGACTTGTGGTCCACCAACAACTCCACCAGGTACGACCACAGCAACCTGACTTGGCCCTGTTACCCCAGCTGGATTGGATTTAACATTTTGAGACGTATAACCGACTGGCATTCCCCACGGGTACCTCTGAGCAGCTGGATGGCTCTGACCGTTTGCCCCTGGAGAGTGGACAAAATGAGGGATCCCTGTTCCCGGGGGAGGAATAGTAGTTGCAGCATTAGTAGACCTCGGAGGGGGAATGAAGGTGATAACTCCATCAGGGTTTACAACGGCAGTGGCCTCAGCACTGGCCCCACCTTTCAGATTCCTCAGCATACCCATCATTTCAACCATCTGGGCCTCCATAGCCCCTACCTTATCCTTCAAAACTCGGTTTTCTTGGGCTAGCTGCTCGGGGTTGAGTATCTCTATAACCAGATCATCTGGACCCGAGTGGTAACTCTCAACCTCAATGTCTGGACTTTCTTGATTCTCTGCCATGAGCCTTGCCTGTAGACGAGTGTAGTAACGGTGATGGCGAACCAGCTTGCCTTTTCTGTTTGTTTAAATATTTATTGTGTAAGGGCCTGAATGAATAGATGCATGGATGCATGAAGTGAATGGATGCATAAGTATATGTGTACGCATGCGATGCAAAATGCGTTTTTTTTTTATGGTATCTACAATTTCCCCGACACTGGTGAGAATGCATGCAAAGTGTATGAATGGATGCATGATGAAGAAAAAAAAATAATAATATTTTCAACATAACAGTTTTTCAAAAGCTAGAAATTCACATACATTTTTTTTTGAAAATTTTCGGCTTATTTGAAAAAATCTTTATTCAGATGCAGGGGTATGCAGCTCCTTTGTGTCCTACAAGGTTTCTTAGAGACAGGGTTTAGGGTATTTCTACGGGTACACACTTCAAGGATAGCACTAAAAGAAGGACCCTAAATAAGGTTCCTAGAGCCAACGACCTCATCTGAGACCACCGATCACAGGGCCGTACGTCCAAGTGATGGTATCATCAAACAAAGCAGAACTCTAGGTGAAGTCTTCGCAACCACCCAACAAGACGTACGTCCAGTGAGCAGCCACTAATGACTTCTTTCTAGCCTAAGGTATGCTCTAGCCCGGGTATAGGGCTGTCTCACCAAAAAAAATAAAGGTAAAAAGAGTGCAACGTGTGTGTAGGAGCACAACGACAAACATACCCCCCCACCTGCAAAGAAAATTCAGAAACAGTCCATACAAAGAGTCGTCTACCCTAGGGTTTTGCAAGCATATATCATTTCAATACAAACAAGTAAACTAACCTAGGGTTCCAACAACAATCATATGCACTGCTTACCTCAAGAAAGGGAGCCAAGAAGAGGGGTCATAATAGAATCGGGGTAATGCATGAACTTACCTTGAAGAAAGGGAGCAAAGAAGAAGGGCTCATAGTAGAATTGGGGGAATGATGCATGAGCTTACCTTGAAGAAAGGGAGCAAAGAAGAAGGGGACATGGGGATTGGAGAAACGCATGATCATATTAAGCATATAAACAAAAGAAGATGAAAGGAGAAGAAGGAACAAGAAGCGAACATAGAAGAAGAAGCGTCAAATGCACATGAATGCAACATAACAACACGAGAATGCAAGAGAACATTCAAACATCAAAAAGAGAGAAGAAAAAGAAGGAGAATAAAAGAGAGAAATAGAACAATCACATTCAAATCAAACAATTAAACCGCACATCAAGTTAATTAGGCCTGACCCTCGTTTTAAAAGGAAAGTCCCCAGTAAAGTCGCCAGCTGTTGCATCCCGAAAAATCCGGTTTGGACCTTTCATCGTACAACGTGAAAATTTGTGAAGCCGCCATCAACATTTTTTATTTAGGGACCAAAACATTGAAAAAGGGTCCTTTTTAAGGCAGGTGGCCCTTTGAGAACTAGAGATGTAGGTTCGGGGGTCGGTTAGGTGTGGGGAAGGTATTAGCACCCCACACCTCCTTTCTACCGAAAGGGAACCTTTAACTTGATGTGCGGTTATGACAGAGTTAATTTGAAACAATTCGTTCTACTTCTTTCTTTTTTATTTGAGAAAAGTGTTTTTGAAAACAGGGGAAAAGAAGAATCTTTTTATTATTTTTTAAAAGTGTGCTTGACGGGATGTGGCCCGCTCCTACGTATCTCCCGGTGCGATGGAGAATTCAAAGCTTACGTAGTTCTCCTTTTTGAGAAACTTTGTGTTGGTGTTTTTTATTGTAGGGGTTTTCGGTCCTAGACTGTACAGTCCACTAGACCTAGAACAAAGACAACCCCGCCTGTACAGACGACGTGCCCCCTACTTATTGAAAATGATTTTTTTGATTAAGGAAGAAAAAGTTTTGTTGTGAGGTTGGTTGCTTTTATTTGAGCAAGTATCTTAGGCTCGCACGAACTGTACAGCTCGCTAACCCTAAGACGCTAACCAATACCGGATGTACATCCGACTCGATTCCTTACTCATTTTTTAAAATAGGGTTCAAGTTGTTAATTACTTGTTTTGATTCTCATAAGTATCCCAAGATGTTTGAGCTGTACAGCTCCGATCTTAGGACGCTAGACAACACCGGCCGTACGTCCGACTTGCCTCCTTATGAGTTTTCAAAAAGGTTTATTGTTGATCTTAGAAAGAATTTGATTGCTATAGAAAAACAACTTGAAGAAAAGTTTTAATTTGAAAAAATAATTTGGAAAAAGAAATGACTTGAAGAAGAGAGGAAGAGAATTGGAGGGTGATATTGATCACAAAAGTTTGTTGGGATGGCGTGGCATCCAAAAGAAAAAGTAGAGAATTCAAATCAATTTCCAAATCAAGGACCAAAGTGTAAACTTTAACAAGTTGCAAGCAAAACGATCAACAATGCAAACGTAAGCATATACAATTAAGGTGTTGAATCCCTTTAGGTAATCTTTAACACTTGGGATGTGTACAAGTGCATAAGTGTTAAATCCTCTTACCAAATCATCAACACAAACATGATTTTCAAAGCAAGCAACAAAAACAAGCACAAACCCTAATTATCTCATGAAATGCGATACCAACATAGAGCTAAAAGCTCATTTTATTCTTTGAAAGCAACAAAATCATGCAAGCAAATGACATAGATCAAACTTTTTGGCAAGGATTCACATGATTAAGCAAAAGAATGCACTAAAATCACACAAACCCTAATTTTTTCTATAATATGCGAAATGAAACATAATCCCAAATCACAATTTTATTCATGAAAATGCAAGCACAAAATGAAAATAGCAACACCACACAATTTATTCCAAGAGAGAGATGCATTTCAAGCATCCAAACCTCCCGAAGTGTTTGTCAAAATGCTTGAAACACATCTCTCATTCAACAACAACAATTATATCAACATTTCAACAACAAAAAAAAATAGAGCACTAAAATGCAAAGAAATGCTTGATATGCAAAAAAAAAAAAGATTGATGATCTACATTTTTTATGCTAAAATTTGATGATGTTAAGAGTGAGAGTATACCTCAACTCCAAGCTAGAATAGCAAGAGAAATAAGGTGAATGAACACTAAACCACTTGATTCAACCCTCTAATCTTCAATCTTGAGCTTGATTCTTGAGATTTGAAGATGGATCTTTGAAGAGAATGCAAGGATGATGAAAGATTTAGGACTAGAATGTTGATTTGAAGTGAAAAAGTGAAGAAATGAGGTGAGGGAAGGAGGGGGTGATTTCGGCCAAGGGAAGAGAGGAGAGGAGAGGTTTGTGTGCTAGGGTTTTGTGAATGAATTGTGAGGCAAAAAGTGTGTGAGAGGTGAGGTTTCTAAGGTATATATAGAGAGCAACTAGGTTTAGGGGCATTTAAGTCGTTGTGTACCTCTTCTCATTCTAGGATTGCATTTTAATTTTGAATCAAGGGTGAGGATTGAACCACACATGGATTGAGGTCAAAAAAATGCAAAATGAGAGGGAAATGAGGGGGAGGGAGAATTCGGCCAAAGGGAGAGGGTGTAGCCTTGGTCACTAAGTTTTTGCAAGTTGTCATCTTGTACTATTGTACTATCATATGACCACTCTATTATCCTCTCAAGTTTGATTATTCTTTTCAAGATAATTGTACATAAATCTAACCATTTTGAGCCATATACAAGGTATCTTGAAGAATATGCCATTTTTGAAAATGAGAGATGACCAAAATTGCCAACAAAAATCTTATCATATAATTTTTGGGAATATTCCTTGCACTATTTTTTTGAAATGCTTTCTTGAATTAATTTGAACTTGATTTTTTTACTACACATATAAAATATGCGCATAATTTGAAAAATGATTTCCTTTATTTATTTTTTGTTCAAAATAATACAATTTCATTAAATAGATTCCCAAAAATTAATTAATTGGATTTTCAGCTAGCAAAAATTTATTAAATTGAAATTGACCAAACAATGCCCTTTTTAAATGCCCCAAAATTCCTTAATTTCTCAAAAATGATTTTGAAAACCTTAGAATACTTGGGTAAATACCCTAAACCCTTTCTCAAATAATGCATCACTCACAAAATTATTTATTTTTGCTGAAAATTAGGGTTTTGAAACTAGGCGGACAAAATTAGGGTATGACACCATTCTCAAATGGTTCATGTTATTTATCCTTATCAAATGAACCAAATCATCAAAACAAAATGAAGAAACATAGTATTAATGGTGCTTCAAGAGATAATAATGATTCTTCACAAGTGATTCAAAACCTGGTTTGCGGAAAAGCTTTACCTCAAAAAAGTAAGCTGCTAAAAAGTGAAACAGAAGCTGGACCTTTACTTCACACACTTTTAGTTAAATCTCTGCCACAACGAACTCATTCCTCTTCAGCTTCCGATTTCACTATAATCACAAATGCAAAAAATAATACTAGTTAACCATACAATGATAAGAATAAATAATACTAGTTAACCATCAAAGAATTTTACCTTTATGAATGTAAAAGACAAACTAATGAAGCAAAAAATGAAATCGAATGTTTTATATTACTATTGTTCAGAATATAAACCCAAAATCAATATTATATGTTTTGCTGCACCATTAATAGGAAATTGTATTATATGTTTTTATTTCCTTTTATATGGAATCATTGTCCATTAATGCTTTGCTGCACCATTAATGTTGATTTGCTGTACCTTTGACCAAGCTGTCAAGGGAGAGTTTATAGGCATAGTCTTGGGAGATATTATAGGCATATGTTTAGGAAACAAAGAACGCAGCAAGGAAAACAAAAACACAGAGGAAACTAACCTCAAACGTAGAAAGAAAACGAAACGCAGCAAAGGGCCAGCTTCAACAACGGCGAAGAAACCCGGACCAACTTCAACAACGAAGAAGAAACCAGCAATTGTCACAAAACGATGAAGAAACCAGCAACAGTCACAGAACGCCGGTCACGGCAGAGATTTGGGGGCTAAACGGCAGAGTTAAGCGATATGGTGGAAGCACACGTCGGTCACAGCAGAGATTTAGGGTTAGCGTGAAGTGTTTGCATGAGAGTGAGAAGGGCTTCTACTTGTTTGAGTACTGAGTAAGGGTTTCAAGAACGTTAACGTTGAGAGAGAGACCAAAAGAGACTGAGAGTACTGAAGGAAGCGCGAGGAAATTAATTAGAAAAAAGCCATAGCGAGCGCTCGCATAAAAAGCGCTCTTCATTGGAGGACGCGTTTTGATCAAAGGGAGCGCTCACTAATAAAGCGCTACTTATTCAGCCTCCGTGTTTAGTCATAGGGAGCGCTCGCGTACCAAGCGCTTCTTATTGAATGTTTGCGTTTAACCATAAGGAGCGCTCACATACAAAGCGCTACTTATTGAACCTCCGTGTTTAGCTATAGGGAGCGCTCGTCTACAAAGCGCTACTCATTGGACGTGCGTTCTGGGAATAAGGAGCGCTCACCAATAAAGCGCTACTAATGTTGCGCTCTTTTTTAACAATTCTGTTGTAGTGCTTCGAGGTGCCTTCAATTCAGCGAAGGGATTAGTTGTAATTTTATGAGATATTTCAAAAGTGAGGAATAATTTATATTAAAGTATAATATATAGTTATGATTATTTTACGTTTCAAATATAATGTCATAGCCAATCTTCTCTTTATATAGTATAAATTATATATATTTAATTTTCAATTCTGAAACGTTTATGATTCATTACTTGCTCTGTTTCTTATCATTATAATATACATGATACAATTGGTATTACCTTTATTACATATACGTTTCAATTGGTTTTATGATTATAATAATATATCTTGTCAAAAAAAAAATGATTATAATAATATATATTTATGTGTATAGAGGTTATGCTATGAGCTTTAAAGCATGAGTCCGTTGGATACTTATGTATATAATAGATATATAATTTTGGATATAAAAAATGAGAAAAACTTTGAGAACATAGGAGGTGTGGTTTTTGAAAACAAAATATAGTAGGAGGTAGCTCTGGACATATCCAATAACCGAGATCTCTTCTACACTTCATTCTTGATACAAATCCTGGGTTCATCTCCTGTTAACCAAAGTCACTCATTGACACTAAATTCTTGCCAGTTCGGATTCCTCATTCGTTATTTGCGATTGGGACGAGACCGGTTGTATCTCGGGGAATTTGCACTGTAGAGGCGAATAAATTCTTCAGGACAGCCACCAGGCGCCTCCGGTTGTTTTTCTCTAACGTTTGTTCTTTTCGCAGGAATACTGTTTTGTTGATTTTGTTGCGTAAATCACTACATTCTGAAGAATTTATTTCTATGGCTGACGCAACCATAAACATGATTTCGAAGAAAACAAAACACTCCAGGTGAGCCCATAATTCAACGCTTCAGATGCAGCCAACACATCCAACGGTTCATAATCATTAGGTCAACACCATTCAAAGCCTATAAATACCACATTCAACGCTCATTAATGGACCAACACCCCAACCTCGACCGGAACGTTGAAGATCAAGGATCACACCTACCAACTACCTCAAGTCGACCTCTAAGGTCAGGAGTACGGTACAGAACAGTTATCATTATTTCATTTCAATTAAACTGGAGCTCAACTAAAAACATGATTTATGGACATCCATTTGAATGAAAAGAAATTTGGAGTAACTTGAAAACTCGTTAACCTGAACAGTGGTCATTGAGCATGCTCCCATGTAGTGTGATCATTACACCGTGATTGTTATAGTAGTATAAATACGTTATTTGTTGGTGGTTAAATATACTATTAAGTATATTATATATGTATAGATAGTTTCTGTTTTATCGTATTGAAATTAATATAACTGATACAGTTTAAAATTAGGGTGATTTTTTTTTACTGTGTGGTCAATCTAAATTTTCAATTTAGATACTTGTAGCTTCTTGTCTAAGCATTGCCGAAAATTGGGATGTGCTTATTTCATATTCATTGTGCTGTAAGTCAACAGAAATCTTTTCTTTCTTTTTAAGATCAACACAGTATTTCCTTATTTCAAGTTAATGAGGGTATCTATAGTGATTATAGTTGTATACAACATGCCACATATTTGTGTATTGTTAAAGTGGAAACTTCTTTTTGAGTGAGATAATTCTTACTCTTTTTGAAAATGAGTTCAGCTTTTCAATATGTTTCAAGTACAATTTGGTTAAGTTATTTTGTTCTTTGTGCTGGCCATGTATAATGTTTGGAGATTTCAACACCATGTGTACTCGTTTTATACATGAAAAGATCTTAATTTGTGTACCACAGACATAGGTTCACCAAAACTTTATTTTAATTTTGTGTATCATATATGTAAAGACAAATTACATTCCCGAATTTATGTCAAACTATTTTTTAATATGAATGACAAATATTTTCTTGATGTGGTTCATCCGCTGAGGAGAATAATTCGACGGTGGTTGAGAAGCCTCGTCCAAAGAGATCTAGAACGCGGCTAGGCTTGTGCTTCCCAAAGAATTGCTCAAACATGTTGTCTCTGATGGCTCCGTAGCTTTAACCAAGTTGTGTGGTAACGAGTTGTACAAATGAGGTGACATTGCTTTATTCCTCCGAAACAACCGTGAATGGGAACTGAAACAAAATCTCTCTGCGCATAAAAGAGTAGTGTGCTTCTATAAGGTTTCTGCGCATCAATATTTATCAGGTTCTATCGTTATGATCCCATTCTTTGCTTTTAGCACTATTTTTTTAAAAATCAGTTTGTATCATCTGAGTGAAGGTCAATTTGTGATTTGGGATTGATTGAAAACTGTCTTACCAATTTGTGGTCATATGTGACAAATTTGGAATTTTACTCATGCTAGTTAGTCTTTGTTTTGAGATTGTGAGTATGATTGCATCTATGACAAATTGAATTCTTGAGATTTCATTGTCAAATTTCAAATTGCTTATGTGTTGATGGGTTTACTAATGATGTGATTATTTATATTGAATAATTTTGTCTTCTAACTTTGATGTGAAAGACATGGTATATAAATAAGCGAAATTTCTGTTGTTAGTTCATAAGGAAGTACAATAGTATCATGATGCTATGCCCAAAATATTTTTTTTAAGATACTTCTTTAGATGTTTAGATGCTTTGAAGTTAATTCATTGAATATCCTTTATGTTTCTAAAACTTAGTCAACAGAAAAATAAATATAAAATCATTACATTTTTTGAGAATGTACATCAATTTTATTGGAAGGATTTTGCATAATCAATTTATTGATTTTAATGTAAGCATGTTTTGTGTAGTATGCAATGTGAGATTGAGAAATTGAGATTGATCCTATCGGATGAATCATATGTGAAAAAAAAATTTGCTAATGATTTATAGCTAATTATATAAAACAAATTGTTTTACTTAGAGTTTCAACTTGCAAGTAACATTTTCATTAATAAATGATGTATTGCTTTTGATTTTTTGAATGCTATGTTGTGTGAGGCATTGTGGGGGTTGTTCTTGGATTCATGCCTCCTATAAAAATTGAATGTTTTGTTAAGACCTATACAACTGATAAATGTGATTATTGACATTCTTGGTGTCTCTACTTTCTATGTTTTTGTTGGATTAATAAAAATCATAAAAGTGTTTTCTTTTAGAGCGAGAAAAATTTGATTCCCTAAGAGATAGAAAATGACATCACTTATATAGATGTGATCACTTATTGACATGTTCAAAATGATTATATCTAGCAATATTTTAGATTCAAAGATGTCGTGGATAATTATCAATTATGAGATTTTTGTTTTGGATATATGAGATATCCATATTTTGAGATCACTTACTAATATGTGAATGCATGAAACATTATTAACATACTTGTGAAACTCTATAAATATTTTATGGAAATGTTGTCGCTTAGAAATCATCTAAGCAGACCTGTATGTATAAGTATGTTATGGTGATGAGGCTTAGAAATTATCTAAGCATTTATATAAATTGTCTATAGAGGCATCTATGTTACTATGGGCCCATTTGGATAGAGCTTATTTTGAGCTTATGGAAAACAGCTTATGTAAATAAATAAGTTTTTTTGTATTGTTCATAAGTTTGTCAATGTAGTTTATGGAAAAACAACTTATAGAGATATAACTTTTGTTAGTGAGAACTTTTGGGGTAACATGACAACTTATTTATCTCCATAAGTTGTTTTCCATAAGCTCAAAAATAAGCTCATCCAAACAGGCCCTATATATAGTGAATATCCATTGTATTGCAATGATACAGTGATGATAGACGAGTTTGATTCACATGAGAATAAATCTAAAAGTGGATTTATTTATGAATGGTTGTCACTTAGAAATTGTCTAAGTAGACTTGAATAATTACCTTATAGAGATTAAGATTATTACTTAAAGACGATTGAGTTCGAGTATATTACTCAAGACTTTGTGATATATGAGATTGATTGACTAAGAGACGTCTTGGTCAATATTCCTTTATGGAAGAAATAGTGTCTTTCATAACTGTGTAAAGTAGCTACTAATATCCGAGAAGGATTATATCCTTGAGTTATGTGAAATCAGAAGTGAATAATCTTCTGAAAAATCCCTTGGGAAGAAAATGATTTGTGAAACATCGAGGGGAATGGGACTTAAGCCAATTTAAATCAAGAAGTGATGGTAACCCAACCTTTGTGATTGGAGATCCCATGAAGAAGGTTCAATGTGGTAAAAACAAGTTGCTTCTTGATATTACTAGCACTGAAAATTAATTCATGTAATTAATTTTATTCTTGTCCCTTCCTATGATGTTATGATATATATTATTGTGATAGTGCTAGTCTGCAAGGTAAAGAGGTTAAGCTTAAAGCTTTTAATGATTATCATAGCCCTTATGGGTGGTGTATGACTTACAGCATACACTTGATGAAATCACCTATATGAGTGTCAAGTGGGGCCGCTTGCATGAGATCCTGGCGAGGTCTCTAGAGCACTCATGAACACCGAGCACGCGCAGGGCCTAGTAGCGCACCACCGCGGAAACAGCAAGAATTGTGGGGGTGTAATGTGATAGTAAAACCTCTAACATATAATATGTGTCTTGGGTTCCATAGCTTGCTAAACCAATTCACTGTATGTTAAGTTTTATCTGTGTAGGACTGGTTCCATAGCTTGCTATACAGATCCGATGCATTACATCTACGATGTTAATCCAGGAAACTTCTTTTTATTTATTTATTTTCCAACTTTTGAAATATGTGGGGGATTGTTGTAATTTTATGAGATATTTCAAAAGTGAGGAATAATTTATATTAAAGTATAATATATAGTTATGATTATTTTACGTTTCAAATATAATGTCATAGCCAATCTTCTCTTTATATGGTATAAATTATATATATTTAATTTTCAATTCTGAAACGTTTATGATTCATTACTTGCTCTGTTTCTTATCATTATAATGTACATGATACAATTGATTTTACCTTTATTACATATACGTTTCAATTGGTTTTATGATTATAATAATATATATTTATGTGTATAGAGGTTATGCTATGAGCTTTAAAGCATGAGTCCGTTGGATACTTATGTATATAATAGATATATAATTTTGGATATAAAAAATGAGAAAAACTTTGAGAACATAGGAGGTGTGGTTTTTGAAAACAAAATATAGTAGGAGGTAGCTCTGGACATATCCAATAATTGAGATCTCTTCTACACTTCATTCTTGATACAAATCCTGGGTTCATCTCCTGTTAACCAAAGTCACTCATTGACACTAAATTCTTGCCAGTTCGGATTCATCATTCGTTATTTGCAATTGGGACGAGACCGGTTGTATCTCGGGGAATTTGCGCTGTAGAGGCGAATAAATTCTTCAGGACAGCCACCAGGCGCCTCCGGTTGTTTTTCTCTAACGTTTGTTCTTTTCGCAGGAATACTGTTTTGTTGATTTTGTTGCGTAAATCACTACATTAGTCACTACTTTCGGCGGTGGATACCCTGGTCTCGACCTAAACGCCCATATAAAGTGGACCGACATGAATAAAAATCTTTCCACAGAATTTGTTCGACATACTTACCTTGATAGTTTCGTAACCTAAAATCCCTAATTTTGGTATTATTCTTCCTCAACTTCCTTAACCTCTATTTAAAACAAACATGTGAAATCAATTTAACTTCCTTAACCTCTACTTAAAACAAACTTGTGAAATCAATTTTAGAGAAAGAAGAGGGTGTTTTTGACCCAAATCTTTTAATTCGAAAGACTCCCTTCAATCCAAAATGTAAGTGTTGATTGTTCTCTTCCTAAAATTTCAATATTATGTCAAGGGTTTTAGCTTCAATATCACAACTCTAACTTTTTCTCTTATTATACTTATTTGGTAGAGTTTCTTCCACCAAATATTTTGAGAAGAAGGTCCTTCCAACTAACCACAAAAAAGGTAGACGAGTTTCTTTCACGAAAAGGTAACATGGGGAGTATTGTTTTTTTTTTCGATAAGCAGGAAGTATTATTAATGAAACCTGATATTTTTAAAGAAAGATGACAGAAGATACACCAAGACACCTAAAACAAACTACATAATAGCTTAACAAAAGCTACGTAAAGAGACGCCAAAACACATATAGAGCTCAAGGAGCCTTTTTCTTTTCCTTCGCCTCAACTTTATTCACCTGCTTATCTGTAAATCACCACATAAATAAAGGCTGAAGTTATGAAAATCTCAGTGAGTTCCTTCGAGACTCCTGTTGTGGAAATTAATGTGCAAGTATACACAGTCCAACAAGTAGTAAGTGGTAAACAGAGATCACTCTCACGAGGATTGAAGCTTAATATGTGCTTAATTTGGCTAACAAATAAGTGAAGCAAGAAAAAGTAAATACACAAGTTTTTGAGACCATCATTAATAATAGAAAAGTAAAGAGATGTAGAAAATCAGAGTTGAGAGCAAGTTGGGATGCTTTTGCTAAGTAAATCCATTAAATTGCAATAGTGCTATGTCTGATGTTGCAACATAGGTGCTGTCGCATCAGTTTATATTGTTTCAAATATTTCACACTTGGATTTCCTTACAAGAGCTTATGTCTGAGCCCTAAATAAGTTCACCTTTGGCTATTTACGCACCCACAGTGTTCACCTTATGTATTTTTCCCTCTTATGTTAGGGTTCAAGCAAGGAGCATTAAAATGTCTTTTAATACTCACAATCCATATTATCTTTTGAGATCTATTCATAAACCTTTTCAGAATTCATAAATGCTACTCGAAATTAGTTGGCCATTCCTAATCCAAGATCGAAATAGTAACTCACAAAAGATAAAATGCGTAAACATCAAACATACTTCATTAAATGCACTAAAACTTCATTACATAGGTATTCAAATCCCAACTAAAAATTATTAGCTCTTAATGAGTGAACAACACAAGAAATACAACTTATCATAAATGCTAAAGTCATAACTAAAAGATACAAGAGAGGAATTATACTAAGAGTAGGAAACCGAAGGTAAACTCCCAAATCTGAAGCATGGAGATACAAAACAACTCCCAAAAATAGCAATCCTTCAAGTATATTCATCTCCTGTAATTGCTGCAACAATATTCTCAACAATGGTGTTCTTAATTTGGTAATTTGAGGTAGCTTAGGTACAAAAATGGAGGAGAGCTATGTTCATACTTTCTCCTTCTGACCAAGCATGATAAATGAAGAGGGAAAGACTGCCTTTTATAGAGCTAGGGTACATGATCCAAGAAAACCCTAAGTTGGAGGTGCCATTTGTCCTTATGCGTGTCCAATAGTACATGTGCCCAACAAAAAGGTAGAACATTCGCCTTTCAATGCACTGGCACCCTACTGCAGGCAGGCGTCCTTATCTGACAGCAATCATGCGCTAAAATCAGCGCCTCTAAGTTCTCTCTCTCATCTGACGCAAAACTATAATGTTGTGGCACCTATTGTTGCAGCAATGAAATACACAAATGAGGCACCTAAGTGTCAAATAATACTAGTTCAGGAATACACCTTACACCCTTCTACAGCACAGTATTTACAACATAATTCACTAAATTAAATGAGAACTTACAGTGATTTAAGCTTGCGAATACCTTAATAACTCCTATAAATAAGAGTCATCAACTCCTTACTATAATATACTACACATATATTTTAATTTTATTACCGAGAATGAATTCCCTTCCCGTCATAGTCTTACATATCTAAATGTTATTAACGTACCGATAAAGAACTCACACTCAACATTTTGTTGAGTGAAACCTCTGGGCATTGAGCTTAGATTCATGACACCCCTCCCAAGCACATTCAACCATTCTTTAATTCATTTTTAATATAGTATAGTTCTTTCCCAACTTAGTCTCGATGCATATCACAACCATGCATATCAAGTCTTATGGATTGGGATAGATTGAATGGACTTTTAGAATAAAAATAGAAACATAATTCAGGGTTTATTTATAGTTATAGAAAATTTTCTTAGCTTTTGCAGCGCATCCAAGAATATCTAAATAGGAATTCCGAATCAAAAGTTATGAACGAAAGAAGTTGGAAGGCGGCAGAAAATTTGGTGGCAAACCGAAACCAACACGACTGCCCGTCTTGGACAACACATCCCTGGTCAGCGTGACAATATGAAGCGAATTGGTTGTGAAGGTGATGAGGGTTCTTGGTTTGTAGACAATAGAGAGCTTGAATTTTAATCTTAGTTAAAACCCTCATGCAAGTCGAGTTTGAGCGTGTTGGAGTATGACTTTGAAATTCTGTTTTTGAAGTGTATGAATGATGAAGTTTCTGGTTTTGGGTGAGAAGATGAAATGGAGTAGAGGTGAGATGTGACGGTTTATAGTTTGGAAGATGAATAATGGGGTTGCTCTCTCATTTTCTTACCCTTTGATTATCTTTCTCATTCTAACTTAGTTTCTATTTCCCTCTTCTTTTCTTTCTAAGCTACATATGAAATGTGAAATGAGAGTAAGTCCATCCTTTTTGTATTCAGCTGGTCACTTTTCAAATGGGTGGGCTGGTCTTGCTTTATTTGAGCTTGGTGAAATAAATATGTTTAATCTTTGCACCCTCCTTTCTACTCCACTCAAATAAACCCAATAGTATCCCAATCACAAAGAAATGCTTAATTAAACTAAAAATCAATCAAGCACCCAAAATGAATGACCAAAAAAAATGGCGACAAGGTAATATCCAAGGCATTTTTATCATTATTTGGGCATTTACTAATGAGCAGTAATAATTAAATCATCTCTACACTAAATTATGTGAGTTTAAACAAAGCAATAATACTGAAATACTCAAAGTAATTAAATAATTACGTTGGGTAATACATTTACCCAAACTTGAAAAAAGTTTGTCCTTAAAAATTTTGTCAAGTCTTTTCCATTACCCTATATATTGAGGATAGATATCCTCCAAAAGATAAACCTCAAAATCTCAAAAATCATACTTAGGGACATGAAAGCTCAATCAAAACCATGATGTTTGTGCTCATAATTGCAACTTAGCAAAGACTACTTAAAGGTTCGTCCATGATATGACTAGAACGCAGAGGTCACAATTAACTAAAATACATAACTCTCAAAGTGAAAGGATGAAAATAATTACAACCTACACTAGATATTCAATACAGAATAACATGGGTAGCAAAATTCTATAAAACTCTCAGGTTAATCAGAATGAACATCAAAGTAATAGGGTTTTGCACCCATCAAACACATGCAAAGCCTTTAAGAAATACATACTCACATCACACATTCTCAATTCATCTATCCAAATAAAAGAATCAAGAAAGAACAAAAGATTAACTGATGTCGTACCCACCTTTAATGTCAACTACTGAAAATACCTATCAAATAAACAATAGCCCCAATATTTTCAACTTTGTCTCATCAAGCATGCAATGTTACAAAGATAAATTCAGAAATTAATCATACTGACCAACGTTCCACCACAAGCTTAAACGAGCTAAAAGGCACTAATGTGCATTGGGAGCCTATGTTACCTAACAGGGAAAGTGAGGACCTCAAAAACATTATTGGTTTATAAAGACTGGTTGTTCAAGTTTCTCAGTATTCAAGCATAACAATTTATCCAATTACAAGATACTACAAACAATTCCAATGCTTTCTCTTCAAAGTGTCCGCATAATCCTTAACATGTTTTAAACAAAACTGTGTGTTCCAATAATAACAGGTATCAGTGGATGTGTCACAATTTGGAATGAATTAAATATGAAACTAGAGTGGAATTGGCACCGAAGAAAGGCAGAAAATAGAGGAATGGAGATAATGGATCAGAGGGGTGCAAGGGTCATGCGTTTCAAGCAGTACAGAGCACAATCCATGCTCCACAATCGGATGCAGAATTTCAATTCTAACTATGTTTCGCCTTCTATCTGGTTTCCATCCCCATTCAAATTCCACAGTTAATGTGCGCACGCGCCCACACTCACACACACACAAATATATATAAGGGTTAAATATGTTTTTGGTCCCTACAAAATCAGACCCTTCTAAGTTTAGTCTCTACATTAACGAAATAGGCGTTTTAGAATGACCCAATTTTGTAGGGACTAAAAACATATTTTACCCTACATATATATATATATATATATAGATTTAAATGCACAATTAAGTTCGGGACAAAATCAAGAATATCAGCCTTTTCAAGTCTAATATCATGAACACGCATAAAGTATCGAACGTTACAAACCAGTTAAAATCATAGCTTTACGAAGATTAGTTCTCATGAAAATTCACCAATAGACGAATGCATAAATTTAGGAAATTATCCGCCGGTAGTTATGAGAAATCATTAGAATTCCAAAAACAATTTGAGTGTAGAGGGAGTAAATAGAAAGTGACGAATAAGGAAATACGTATTGTGACACAAAAGTGAAGTTTTAAGAATGAAATCGGGAAAACACAAATTTTAGAAAGTTAAATTTTCATAATCATGTTTATAAAAACAAAAGTGAAGAAGTAAAACTGTTACGAATAATGAATCCCAGCTGTAGAAAATAAAATATCCAAAACGCATCTCCATATCAATAATAATTGAACTTGGTTATCAACACTTAATTACACATTATGTTTAGGCTTAACAGAGTTCAAGTAAGTGTTAAGCGTCTAAATTGAATTAAGAAAAGATTCAGAATAAAATTGGCACTCAAAGGAATGGAAAATGAAGATTTAAAAGGTGGGGACCTGAAGGTGGCACGGTCCGTGTGTCCTGTGTGGACATTTCAAAAAGCACACTGAGAATGCACACTGTCCGGGCCTGCTAGCTGCACGGGTCGTGCTCCCTTGCAACCCCAGAAAATTGTATTTTTTGAGTTGTTAGTCATTCCTTTGACACCTTATTCATTCCCAATACCCAACCCAATCCAAGTACACTTTTTAACAGAACAATAACTCCTCAATTACAGATTTCACAAGCAATCAAAACATTCATATTACAATAATTTTATGCATGGCCAACTAATCATTTGGAGCTATTTTTATTTTAATGTTCAACCTCCCACATTTGTGTAATTTTGACATGCCAACATTCAAAATGCACTCAATTTTAGAATGAAATTAGTAAGAACAACTCATAAGTTTTTGCGCTTAACATCATAAAATCCACACAATGGGGAGAAGTACTCACTTGAAATACCAGATAGGATTGCACAAACACAAGATAACACCCCACGAATTCAGCAACAAGAACCAGAATAATAGCCTTCACAAACAAGAAGTTAACACACAATCATCACCACAGTAGTGGGATCTCATACTCGAATCATGGCTTATGGGGACTACAAGCCAATCAACTCTTACTACCTTTATTTTTCCTTATCAATCAATGCACTAATAGACATGCACATCAAATTTCATCATCCATATCCCTACAAACTTGATTACAGCCTTGTAAAGCCTCAATCAAATCAACCACTGGGGTTATGAGAAAACCTTAGGAAACTGAGATCTTACTTGGAAACAGGGAGACTCCCTAAGAATGGTCGAACTGACCAGGAAAACTCACAAGCTCGGTTAAGCATAAGGCTCCTATATCAAGAAGGGATGGAATCCTAGTAATAGAACTACATCAGAGTTTAGTAGATAACATCTATCATAGAAACGTTGTAGGTGGTATAAACAAAAGGCTATATAGAATTTTCGGTTTAAACAAGAAGAACAACAAAGTTAGACTTCTGTATTGATACTGTTCTATTCAAGAATATAGGGGCGTCGTAAGAGAACTATAGTCTTCAGGAAGTTCAAAAAATGAATTTTGGTTAACTCGAGACACAAAGCACGATTAGCTAAAGAGAAAAGAAGAATGCATGAATGAAACTTGGATCTCAAGAAAGCCCACTGATTTGGAAACAAATCTAGGAGACTAACACTTTCCTAATGGAAGGTTTTCCAAATCCTACAACTTCTTGGGAGACAGTCTACAAGTTCTTCGGTGCTGCAATGGTCGAACCGGCTCTAATGACTAGACGACTGTACATAATCCCTTGAACCAGCACGAATGCCCATCACTTCTTTTCATCACACTCATCTGTAGCCCTCTGCTTACGCTGCACACTTTGATAAACGAGAAGGACGGGATCCTACGGTTTAGGGTTTTGGGAGTTTTCGAGGCTAAAGCAACCATTTGACATTATTCTCAGTACCTTGTATAAAATATTGAGTTGATCAGACTCAATGCTTCACACAACATTCTGAGAGGTTCTAACAATTAGTTATCAGAGTCCCTGACTGTCTCAAGATATCTAATCTATCAACCATGGAATCACTAAGCCCGACTAGGTCGAACTGCTTTGATACCAAAATGTAACATCCTAAATTTTACTCGCCAATAAAATCTAGTATATTATGATTTTGTAACCAATCAGAGATACACAACTTATGAGTTTGGATTAAAATACTAGATACTCACTTAATTTCACTTGACTCTTTCATAGAAGGAGATATTCTCATAAGATAAAACACAAACTTTACATTTAATGGAATTAACTTCGAAAGAATTAAGCTACACCACTTAACCCAAAAACCTAAGTTCCTGTGTCCTAATAGAAAAATAAAAGAAATATTATGTCTTGGGACCAATCAAGTGGTTCCACTTACTTGATACATTCATACATAATCACAATACATCATCCTAAGAGTCCTTGAGAAAACTTTGACACATATAGAGCTCAAGCGGCCTTTTTCTTTTCCTTCAATTTTATTCACCTACTTATCTGTAAATTACCACATAAATAATGGGTGAGATTATGAAAATCTAAGTGAGTTCCACCGAGACTCCTCACTATAATATACTCTGCATATCTTTTGATGTTATTACTGAGAATGCATCCCCTTCCTGTCATTATCCTACATATCTAAATGCTATTTACGTACCGATGGGGAACCCACACTCAACATTTTGTTAAGCTAAACTTCTGGGCCTTGAGCTTAGGTTCATGACACCCCTCCCAAGCATATTCGACCATTCTTTAATTCATTTATATATATATATATATATAGTAAAACCCCACTTAGTCTCGTTGAACGATAATATTGTGTACAATACATATCACAATCATGCATATCAAGTCTTATGGATTAGGATAGATTGAGAGGACATTTAGAATCAAAATAGAAACATAATTCAGGGTTTCTAACGTATCCAAGAATACCTATATCGGAGTTCCGGATCAAAAGTTATGAACGAAGTAAGTCGGAAGGCTACAGAAAATCAGCGTGACAGTATGCAGAAATGCTAATTTTGTGTTCCCATCTCAATTCTATGTGCTCCTAACCTACCATAACCTTCATACAATCACTGGAAACACCAATTTCAATAAATTACAGAACAAACCAGTACCAAACATCAATAAGAACATTTCAAATAATCCAGTTTCATTTCAAATATCATCAAATTACATAAGCTTCAAAACATAATGCAAGAAAGAATCTTTAACTTTTTGGCACCACAAACACCCATAGTTCCCAAATTCATCACCAACTTCCAAAAACCCTCTCTTAGTTGCTCAAAACATCAACACCCAAAGTATCCATTTGGTAGGGTGGTAACTTCAACAACAAACATAACATACAAACATTCAATTAACAACACAATAGGTCTAGGAACTGAAATAAGGATGAAACCCATAGCTTGAACCAAATGCATGGGGAAGTAGGAAACTCACAAGGAATGTCAAGCTTTGCTAGCTACAAGAAGAGTTCTCCACCAAGCTCTAATGAGTTTCCAAAAACCCCAAATTCGAAAATGCCAACCCAAGCTCTAAACTTAATGCTCCAAACCCAATTGTGGCTTTCTTATTTTCTATCTTTAACTACTTCTCCAACATGCATGCACCACAATCTTCTATCTCAACCCAAACCTCACATGCAACTCGATTTCAAGGGATAAAAAGGATGTGAGGGTTCTGAAATATGAGTGAGCTGAAGTGAAATGGTGGTGAAGGTGATGAGGGTTCTTAGTTTGTTGACAATAGAGAACTTGAACTTTAATCTTAGTCAAAACCGCTCATGCCAGTCAAGTTTGAGAGTGTTGGAGCATGGCTTCCAAAATCTTTTTTTTGAAGTGTATGAATGATAAAGTTTCTCGTTTTGGGTGAGAAGATAAAATGTGAGGGTTTATAGTTGTTGTGAAGTTCTCTCTCCTTTCCTTACCCTTCAATTCTCTCTCTCATTGTAGCTTTGTTTCTATTTCACTCTTCTTTTCTTTCAAAGCTACAAATGAAATGTGAAATGAGAGTCAGTTGATCCTTTTTGTGTTCAGCTGGTGACTTTTCAAATGGGTGGAATGGTCTTGCTCTATTTGGGCTTGGTGAAATAAATATGTTTATTGTTTGCATCCCCTTTCTACTACACTCAAATAAACCCAATAATATCCCAATCACAAAGAAATGCCTAATTAAACTACAAATCAATCAACCATGCACCCAAAATGAATGACAAAATAAAAATGGCGACAAGGTAATATCGAAGGCAATTAGATAGTTATTTACTAATGAGCAATAACAATTAAATCAATTCTACATTAAAATATGCGAGTTTAAACAAAGCAATAACATGTAATACTCAATCAATGTAATTAAATGATTACTTTGGGTATCAACTACTGATCAGACACAATATTACGTAATTGAATGTAATAATATTGCAACAACTACAGTACTATTGTTTGAATCAGTTTTCAACACAATTAGCAAACTCATAAGTTTACTACAATGTCAGAAACAACAGCACATGTATGAATCTAAGATGCAAGCACATAGGGAAGTGAGTGGAACTGTGTCATTCACATTTTGTATGTGATGGTGAAGTCAGGGAGAAGGAACGCGAAGCATTCCAGAGAAAGTGAGAGTAAATCAGTTATGAATTTATTATTCTGTTCACAGTATAATTACAAGGCAACTTAGCTTAATATATAGTGCTAAGTGTTGAGCAAGTCTTTACCTGCTACTACCGGTTACATTGTGTATATCTCACACTACTAATTACAACATTTACACTGGAAATCTATTGTACACTATCATTCCCCCCTCAAACTTAAGGGGGTTGCAATGGAAGCACCTTGAGTTTGGTCTGCAAGACTTGGAATTGTGTTGTTGACAAAGCTTTGGTGAGGGCATCCGCTATTTGAGCGTGTGCCGGAACATGTTGCACAACAAGTTGCTTGCTCTCTACCTTTTCACGCACAAAATGTATATCAAGCTCAAGGTGTTTAGTGCAGGAGTGTAACACGGGAATATGTGTTATATGAACGGCACTAAGATTGTCACATAAGAGCGTAGGCCTTTGAAAGGGAACTTGAAGTTCACGAAGTAAGGATTGAAGCCAAAGAAGTTTGGAGGTTGCATTAGCCATACCTCGATATTCCGCCTCGGCACTAGAACGGGCAACCAATGTTTGAGTCTTGGAATTCCATGAGACCAAGTTAGGACCAAGGAAAAGGCAAGAACCGGATGTAGAACGGCGATCGTCAATGTCACTTGCCCAATCCGAATCCTTGTATGCCCGTAGAGATAGTTGACAATTTGTTGGGGCGGGTTGAAGGTGAAGACCATAAGCACTAGTACCCCCAAGATACCGTAGTATTCTTTTGACAACTAGCCAATGAGAATCAAGAGGTGTGGCAAGAAATTGGCACATTTTGTTAACACAAAAGGAGAGTTTCGGTCTTGTAAGAGTAATATATTGTAGAGCTCCCACAATAGAACGATACAAAGATGGGTCTTTGAAGACATTGGAGCCACTCTTGCTTAGTTTGGTAGTGGAGAGCATAGGGGTGACGACACCATTGCACTCGGCCATATTGGCACGTTCAAGTAAATCCTTGATATACTTTTGTTGTGTGAGGATGATGGAGCCATTTGATTGGTAGCACACTTTGAGGCCAAGAAAGTATTTGGGCTTACCAAGGTGCTTGAGAGCAAATGTGCCATGAAGCTTGTCTAGAATATCTTGCACAAGTCGGGATGATGACCCCATGACTAAGATATCGTCCACATACACCAATATATATAATTGCACATCGGTGGACCGGTAAATGAAGAGAGAATGGTCACAATTGCTAGCCTTGAAGCCATACCCAAGTAGGAACTTTTGAAGACGTTCATACCAAGCTCTTGGAGCTTGTTTCAAGTCATAGAGAGATCTTTGCAACTTGCACACAAGAGACTTGTCCTTGGAGACGAACTCGGGTGGTTGTGACATGTATATATCCTCCTGCAAAAATCCATTAATGAAAGCATTATTTATGTCCATTTGTTGTATGGGCCAATGGTAGGTGAGAGCCAAGGTTAGGAGGACACGAATGGTTGTGGGTTTGACAACCGGAGAGAAGGTTTCACTATAGTCTTTGCCATGTTGTTGGTGGAAACCTTTGGCCACTAAGCGGGCTTTGTATTTGTTAATGGTGCCATCCGGATTCTCTTTGATCTTAAAGACCCACTTGCAACCAATCGCTTTGCGGTAAGGAGGCAAGGGGACAAGAGACCAAGTGTGAGTGGTGACTAAAGCATTGTACTCGGTTTTCATGACTTCAAGCCACTTGGGGTCGGGCATAGCTTGTTTGACGGATGTAGGTTCCAAATGAGTTAGAAAAACCTTTGGTTTGAGGTTCCCAGTTCTTGACCGGGTGGTCATTGGGTGAGTGTTTGTGGGATTTGTTGGGGGAGGTGCTAGGGTTGGATTTGGAGATGGGTTTGGTAAGGGTTCGGGTGGGTTAGGGTTCATGGGTAATGGAGGGTTCTCAACGGGTGATGGTGTGGGTTCACTTGTGAGATTACCACTCGAAGGAGATGGAGGAGGAGATGGGGGAGGAGGTGTGATATGTGTGGTTGAAATAGGGATAGGGAGGGCCGGTGTCAAGACATTGGGCATGGGAGATGTTTGTGAAGTTTGGGTGAATAGTGTATTGTATGGGAATGGGGTTTCATGAAACTTGACATCTTTTGAAATATAAATGCGCCCGGATGCACTAAGACACTTAGAGCCCTAATGTTGAGGTGAAGGGCCAAGGTAGACACATGGAGTGCTTTTGAATTGTAGTTTGTGTTTGTTGTATGGGGTTAGGAGAGGGAAGCAAAGGCATCCAAAGGCTTTGAATGTTGAGTAGTTGGGGTTTTTGTTTGTGAGGGCTTGGTATGGTGAGATTGTATTGGGTAGTTTGGGAGTGGGGAGATGGTTTATGAGTTGAACGGCGGTGGTGAAGCTATGATCCCAATATGTAATGGGCATTGAGGCATGGGCAATAAGAGTGAGGCCCATTTCAGTGATGTGACGGTGTTTGTGTTCAACGGTCCCATTTTGGTGAGAGGTATGGGGGCATGTGAGGCGGTGTTGGATAACTAGACTTGTAAGATGTTTGGTTAATGGTTTGTATTCCCCCCATTGTCGGATTGGATAGCTTTGAGTTGGGCATTATATTGTGTTTTAATTAGTTAGTGGAATTGGGTAAAGGCGGCGAAGGTATCAGATTGGTGAAGTCAGGGAGAAGGAACGCGAAGCATTCCAGAGAAAGTGAGAGTAAATCAGTTATGAATTTGTTATTCTGTTCAAAGTATAATTACAAGGCAACTTAGCTTAATATATAGTGCTAAGTGTTAGCAAGTCTTTACCTGCTACTACCGGTTACATTGAGTATATCTCACACTACTAATTACAACATTTACACTGGAAATCTATTGTACACTATCAGTTTGTCTTTTAAATATTTAAAGGATTGAAAGTTCAAAATGTAAGAACAACATTGAGCATAAAATATACTTCTAGTATCCGTCACTTTTGTAACAAATGAAATGAAGTAATAAACAACTAGACAGACGCCCTTGAGTTAAGCTAAATTTTTTTAGGTTTAAATATGTATTTAGTCCCTGCAGATGTCCCTGTTTTTCGATTTAGTCCCTGCAATTTTTTTTAAATACGTCCCTGCAAAATAACTTTTTTTTAAATACGTCCCTACAAAATACTTTTTAAATACGTCCCTGCAAAATAGCTTTTTTTTTAAATACGTCCCTACAAAATAATCTTTTTTTTAACTACGTCCCTGCAAAATATCACAATTTTTTTTGTTGGGACGTATTTCAAAAAATAGTTTATTTTGCAGGGACGTATTTAAAAAAAAAGTTATTTTGTAAGGACGTATTTAAAATTCCAACTTTCAGAAGGGCATATTCAAAAAAAAGTTATTTTGCAGCTTACACTCACAAGAATACATTTTTTTATACGGTGGTTTCACGACCTTCCTTTAATATATAGAGATATATACCATTGATTTACAGCTTACAGTCACAAGATATCAAATCTAACCACATAAGGGACATCGTTCGTGAAAATATAGGCGTACGGGGTTCGAACACCCCCTCCCATCTAACTACTAACATACTAATTTCTAACCACTTTACATATAAAAAAAAAATCAAATGTAACCACATAAACAAAATAGTTGATTAAGAGAAGTCTTTTCCTCTTATGAACAAGTCTCAGACCAGGTCCTCTTATGGCAACATATCTCCCTCTCGTGTGAACGCCATCTCAGCTTTGCTCGGATTCTCTAAAGAATCTCCCCCTTTTACTTATCTTGGTGTTCCTTTATTCGAAGGAAAGCCTCAGAGAATCCATTTGTTGTCTATTGCGGATTGAATTAAGCCTAAACTATCCTCCTGGAAAGGCTCGTTATTATCTGTTTTGGGTCGAGTTCAATTAGTAAATTTTGTCATTCTGAGCATGCTAGTCTATAGCTTTCGCATTTATGTCTGGCCTGCTAATCTCCTTAATTCTGTTGACACATGGATTAGATATTTTGTGTGGTCAGGCGATGTTACTACTAGAAAAATTGTTACTGTTGCTTGGCATAAGGTGTGGAAACCCTTTCAAGAGGGTGGTCTGGGTCTTAGATCTATCAAAACAATTAATAGGGCTGGTATGTTAAAGCTTGGCTGGAATTTCATCTCTACCAACTTACAATGGGCTATGCTTTTGAAAGCCAGAGTCTATAAAAACAATAAGCCGATGAACTATCACATCTCTTCTTCTATTTGGCTTGGGTTTAAATCTTGTATTTCTGTGATTCTCGAGCACTCAACTTGGCAGCTTGGAAATGGTGTTAGAATAAATTTTTGGACGGACTCTCAAAACTACTGATAGTGATTTTATCGTAAATGGCAGATGGTCTATACCTACCGACTTCATTAATCACTTCCCCCAAATCTACTTCGAAATTCAGAAAATTGTTATCCCAAAAATCCCGGTGGATGATCAATTGATGTGGGATTGCTCTATTTCAGGAGATCTGACTTTCAGGGATTCTTTTCTTTTTCACGCTCACGCTGGGCAGGTTGTTCCCTAGACTAAGACAGTTTGGAAGAATTTTATTCCGCCATCAAAATCATTTATTCTTTGGAGGGCTATTCATAATAAGATGCCAACAGATGACCAGCTCTGGAATAGAGGTTGCACGGTGGTTTCTGTTTGTAGCATTTTCGGTAGTGATTTAGAGACTTCTCACCACCTACTCCTGGCGTGCCCTTTTGCCAGACACATTTGGAATTGGCTCGGAGGAATCCTAAGCCTCAACATTGACACTGCATCATTCTAAAGCATTTTATCCTTGACTTCCCATAGTTGGAGTCCTCAGTTGAGTGACACTCTCTCTACTGCTATTGTAAATATTTTTTGGGTGATTTGGTATTGCAGAAATCATGCTAGATTTAAGAATCACGTGATCCCCTTACATACTGCTATCAATTTAATTATTTCCAATTTGACTTTAGCAGGAAATGCCTCTAAATCTACAATGTCTTCCTCAGCTGCCGAATTTAAGATTATAAAAGCCTTTATTGTCAATGGTAATTATAGAAATTCTTCAACCATCAGAGAGGTTATTTGGACCCCACCTTCTCCTTACATGATTCAGTGCAATACAGATGGTGCTGCTAAATGGTGCCTTGGTCCAGCTGCTTGCGGTGGTATTTTTAGAGACAGGGGTGCCGCTATCCTCGGGTGTTTTTCTCCGTTGATCCGTAACAGTTATGCCCTTCATGCTGAGCTTATTGGCGCTATGTTGGCTATCGAGATTGCTTTTGATAAAGGTTGGATGTTTTTGTGGTTAGAATGTGATTCTCAACTAGTTGTTTCGGCATTTCAGAACTGTAATGTTGTCCCTTGGAAACTCCACAACAGATGGAACAATTGTTTATACTTGACTAGACAGATGAATTTCGTTTGCACCCATGTTTATAAAGAAGGTAACGCTTGTACTGATAAGCTTGCAGGTCATGGCACTAATTCAAGTGGTTTTACTTTGTGGGTTCTCATCCCGAGCTTCATTGCAGAGGACTTTTTCAGGAATAGGTTAGGTTTGCCTAACTACAGGTTTTGCTAGTTAATTCCGTCCCTCGATGGGCCGGGTTCTCGGTTCGCCTCCTATTTTGGGTGTGCTGCAGATGATTGTTAGCGGCTCTGGTTCCGACCTGGTTGGGATGAGAGTCATTATAGTGATGCTTTTGCACACCTTTGTAGGTCTGCTTTTATTTTTGCCAGCTTTAAAGATGTTTATGCTCATGGGTTTTGGTCTAATCCCCCCATGTTTTCTGTACATTCTCTCTTTTTTATCAATAAAATTTAGGGGGAGTACTATTTCCTTACTGGTGTTTTTTCCCTAAGGAGGGTTTTGCATCAGAAGGTTTTAATGAGGCTCCATATCCTTTCTTTTGTTTAAAAAAAAGTAGTTGATTAAGAGAGACTAAAAGAGAGGGTATGTGAAGAATGCAAG
Organism: Astragalus glycyphyllos; assembly: GCA_963573325.1. Taxonomy (NCBI): domain Eukaryota; kingdom Viridiplantae; phylum Streptophyta; class Magnoliopsida; order Fabales; family Fabaceae; genus Astragalus; species Astragalus glycyphyllos. Next base: position 11,987,536 of record OY754314.1, on the reverse strand, counting down.
AAGGAAGTAACGTAAATCAAAATACATTCAGAGGCAAGAAACATAGATCAAAACTTAGTAGAAAAAGGAAGTCACTAGTAGAATAGCTAGCAATTACAGACGCAAATTTATAAACAAATAATCCACTGTCAATTACACATGCAAATATTCAAAAGGTTTGGGCAAAAATTATCAGAACCAAACATCCAAGAAAGAAAAACATTTTCTCTTAACAAAACATTGAAAAGGTCACAAATTATGATGTAAAGGCAGTGGATTCATATACATCTGAGAAATTCCAGCCCTAAACATATGGATGTAAAACATGTTAAAATGAACTCTAAACTGGTTTTAGAACTTTAATAATTCTTGACCCAACCAAGAGCATAATAAGATAGCACACTAGCCAACATTATTATTACGACTGCCTAGATTTTCTGAGAATCAATTCATCATTATAAAGGAAAAGTGTTTCAAATGGGATCGTCCTCTATGCCCTTATTGTGGTGTTTTGGGTCATATAAAGGAAAAGTGTTTCAAATTACATGGTTTCCCCCCAGGGTTCTAGAAACAAAAATCTTTTGTTGGCTCTAAACCAGTACTGCAGGTCACTGCATCTTCTGGCTCAGTTGATGAATCACATTTGAACACTCAACGATTTCAGCAATTGATCCAATATATGCAAGCATAAATGGCCAAGGCATCCACTCATGATTCTGCTAATGGTTCTGCTGCTGGTATGACTTTGCTCCCTCTGGTTTACTCATTCCATTCATTTCATTGTGCTGCCCTTTTACATCACACTGACTGGCTAATTGATTTTGGTGCTACTGCACATATATGCACCATGTTGTCTCTGTTTTCTTCATATACTAAGCTGCACAACACATTTGTCACCCTTCCAAATGGTCAAAAAGTTCCAGTCATTGCATCAGGCACTGTAGTTTTAGCATGAGGCTTAAAACTTAAAAATGTTCTGTGCATTCCTAAGTTCCATGTGAATTTTATTTCTGCTGGCTGTCTTTATGAAGATCCCAACTATGATATTTCACTAATTGACAATTCATTCTTAATCCAAGACACACACTAACAGAGGGTGATTGACACAAGTAAATATCATCATGGCTTATACTTTTATGTTTCAAATTTTACTTGTAATTTGTCTCTTAGTACCATTTCGTGCAATAGTTTTTCAGTCTCTACATCACATCTATGGCATTATAGACTAGGCCATACTTCAGATTCTGTTTCATAGTTGTTGTCTGCTAAATTTCCTTCTCCTTCAAGAGCCTTGAATTTCCAGTCCAAAGTTCCCCTTGAATTCTGGGGTGATTGTGTTGCCACTACCACACATTTGAATAATAGGATTGCCTTCTCCTTCACTAGAGAATTTATCTCCTTATGAGCTGTTAAACAAGTTTCTCTTGATTATTCTTGTCTAAAGGTTTTTGGTTGCCTTGCTTTTGCCTCCACAATTCCCACTCAGAGACACAAATTCTCCCCAAAAGCCATCCCTTGTGTTTTCATTGGCTATCCATTAGGTGTCAAAGGTTATAGACTTTATCATCCTAAAGAAAACAAATTCATTGTCTCTAGAGATGTGACTTTTTGTGAAACCATCTTTCCATATCACACTGTCACAACCAATACACCTTCCCCATCCTTATTCCCAGAGACTATCCTTCCTTTTCAATCTATTCAATCTACCATATCCTTTACCAGCTTCAGACATCACAGCAACTAATACCCCCTATACCTACCAATAATACAGCAGATATTGCCATTGAACCAGTAAATAACCCCATTCAAACACCTATTAGAAGATCCAGTAGACCTACAAGGCCTCCCACTCACCTTCAATTATACGACTGTAACTCTGTACAGTATCCTATTCAACATTTTCTGACCTATGACAATCTCTCACCCACTTATAGTACCTAGATTCACAATATATCCTCCATCTATGAACCACAACACTTCAATCAAGTTGTTAAGATACCAGAATGGCAGAAGGCAATGGCTGTTGAGTTAGCAGCCTTGGAGGCAAATAACATTTGGACCCTTATGCCTCTTCCTATTGGTAAAAATGCAGTTGGTTGTAAATGGGTCTATCGGGTTAAGTATCATGCTGATGGCTTTCTTCACAAATACAAGGCCAGATTTGTGGCTCAAGGCTTCACCCAACAAGCTGGCATTGATTTCATTGATACATTCTAGTAGCTCAATTGGTAGTGGGAATGCATTGAACATGTACTTGAGCCCCAGAGTACATGGTCGATTTCCACGGAAGGCAAAAACTCTACAAAGGGGGTAGAGAAAGTCATGATGTGCAGTTCTGGGGTATCCTACTAGATAGAAAAGGGCCCAGGCTGTTACACACCTCAGTAAAACCAATGGTTGTGCCCATGGATCCTAGTGTAAAATTGAATGCTATTGATGGAGATCCACTGGAAGATGGAGCACAGTACAGAAGGCTTGTGGATAAACGTGTAACTATCTCAAGACCCGATATAACCTTTGCAGTAAATAAGCTAAGTCAGTTTATGTCACAGCCACGCACCACTCATCTGCAGGCAACAAATTACTTATTGCAATACCTGAAAGCTACTCTGGTCTAGGAGTAATGTTTCCCACTGATTCATCCCTCAAACTCACAGCATATGTTGATGCTGATTGGGGAAGTTGTGAGGTGAGTAGGAAGTCAACAACTGGTTTTTGTATTTACCTTGGAGAGTCTATGATTGCCTGGAAATCAAAGAAACAAGCTATTGTTGCTAGATCATTTGCAGAAGTAGAATACAGGGCATTGACAACTGTCACCACTGAGTTATTATGGATTCAACAGCTGCTGAGGTCCTTTGGAGTAAAGCTACAGCCTGCAATGGTACTTTGTGACAGCAAGTCTGCCATACAATTGGCAGACAACCCTACTACAGATGAGAGATCGAAACATATCGACATTGATTGTCATTTCATAAGAGAACACGTTCAAAGTTGATTCCTCAACTTGGTACATGTTGCTTCACAGCAGCAGCTTGCTGATGCCTTGACAAAATCACTACCCAGAAGCAAGTTTAATGAGATAATTGGCAAGTTAGGAATGAAGAACCTCTTCCTTCCAACTTGAGGGGGAATGTTAAAGTATTATTCACTATGTAAATTGTTTAGTGTGAAATAGAGTAACTACAGTTAGTTTTTAACTTAAGTTGACCACACTAGAGTTTAACTTTACTCTTTCTCTTGTAAGTTCTCTGGAGAGTTGTATAGTTGAGCTCCAGTTAGTTAGAATAGATTTGTTGTATATATGCTACATCACAATTCAGTTGTAACTGATTCACCAGAATATGAAATTCAGTTTTCTCCTTCATCTTGTTTCTGATAATTTCTTGCTCAGTTTCTCTGATTTGCTGCTGTAACGCAATTGCCAAATTGCAATAGTTCATTAGTAGGAGTAAGAATTTAAACTTTAATTATTATTACTGTTATCAATATTATTATTAGGGATGGCAAAGCGGGCAGATCCCGCCGGGTCGACCCGCCAAACCGCCAAAAAAATGCGGGCCGGGCTAGGATATTGGGCCCGTTTACCCGTTGAGCCCGCCCCGCCAAAAGGGAAAAACCGCGGGCTAAAGACAAATACGGGGCGGGCATGCCCGCAAGCCCACGTTTTTTTTTAAAAATACTTATTTTGGTTGCTTGATGGTTAATTCTAGTCACCAAGCAATCAAAATGCTTATTTTGGTTACTTGAAGGTTAAAACTTGAATTGTGGTTGATAGTTTAGGTGAAATTTCTTGATGGTTCTAGTTGTTTTATAGTTAATCTAGTAATTCCAATTGTTGGTTTTATGGTTTTAAAAAAAATTGTTTTAAAAAATAGGTGAAAAATCTAATTGAAATATAAAAAAATGTGAAAAGTCTGTTGAAAAAACTGCAAAAAAAACTCGACGGGCTAGCCCGCTGCCCGCAAGCCCATCATTTTGGCGGGGCGGGCTAGAATTTTGACCCCGTGTTTAGTTTGCGGGCTTGCCCGCCCCGCCTCTTTTTCTGCGGGCTAAACGCGGGGCGGGGCAGGGCGGGGCGGGCTGGCCCGTTTTGCCATCCCTAATTATTATGAGATATGTATGAGACAACGTCACTTTATAATCATAGCTCTTGTTGGACTATATGATAACCTTAGAGGGGGGGGGGGTGAATAAGGTTATATGCTAAATATGACTTCTTTTGGATTTTCGAAAAATTAACAATGCTAGTTCAAATCGAATGCGGAAAATGGGATTTAAACTATATGCAACAACTTATGCAAACTATAACAATGACAGAAACAATTATAATTATAATTATAACGATAATCAAATCTGCGCGTGATAATAGCAAGTGCGACGACAGTTAACAATTATAAAAGAAAACGCAAAGTAAAGATAAGGGATAGGAGTACACCGTGATTTTTACGAGGTTCGGGATAAAAGCTCTACGTCCTCGGCCTCCGGCTTTGCAACTTTCGGACTTGATAATAACCACTATATGAGAAGATACTTCTTCAACGTCTTACAAGCAAGCAACTTCGCTATAGCTACCACGCCAATCTCAATTTTCCCCAAATTGATAATAACCACTATATGAGAAGATACTTCTTCTTTTCGATTCGTGTGTTGTGTTGTTGTTTGATCGTAAAAACCCTAAGTCCTATTTATATGGATTGTGAAAATATGACCGTTGAAACACTTTTTAACACAATTGTAATAAGTGAAGAATCGATTGATTGCTTAAAAGAAATAGGAGAGAAATCGATTTTCTTCTTTAAAAAACAAGTAACAAATCGATTGCTTGCTTCAAAAAGCAAGCTAACAATCGATTGCTTGCTTCCTAAAGGAAGCCAACAATCTTCCTAAGAGAAGCAAATAATCGATTCTTTGCTTAATGAGTGGAGTCAAGAATCGGTTCTTTGTAATAACAAGCCATCAATCGATTGTTTTCTTTCCAAAACAAACTCTTTCAAAACCAACTGAGAAGTGGCAAATCGATTTCTTGCTTCCAAGGAAAAGGGAAATCGATTTTGGGCTTTACTAATCAAGCCATGAATCGATTTTGCACTTTTAAAAACACAAAGTCATCAATCGATTGTTTTCTTTCCAAAATAAGTTCTTTTAAAAACAACCAAGTGTGAAATCGAATTATGACTTTAAAGGCAAGAGGGAAATCGATTCATTGCTTTAAAAAGCAAGGGGGAAATCGATTTTTGGCTTTAGAAACAAGAGGAAATCGATTTCTAGCTTATTATACCAAATCAAGAATCGATTCTTTACTTCAAAAACAAATTCTTTTTAAAACACTAACTCATGAATCTATTTTCTTTAAAAAAACAACTCAAGACTCAAACTATTTCTTTAAAAACACTTTGTGCCTAACCTAATTAAAAATGGTTTTATATAAAATATTTTTCCAAGACAGTTCAATTTTAAAAGATCATCTCTCAACTACAAAAGTTATAAAGCAGAAGTGACGGGATCTTACATGCGTCCTACACAAAGCAATATAACACGTAAGTCTTGAACGCTTTAGTAGTTTCTCCTCCGAGCTCCTACACTTTAAGATATCATGTCAAGCGCTTTGGTTCTTGCTCTGTGCTTTGGTTCATGTCCTGCGCTTTTGGTTCTTGCCCTGTGCTTTGGTTCAACTATAACCATTAGTAAACAGAGTGTAATTTGTTATCATACAAAACAAAGAGTGTTTGACCTTGGATCAACAAACTCCCCCTTTTTGATGATAACAAATTACCTTATGCATAGGGAGACGATAAACAATAAACAACAGCATAAGCTCCCCCTAAGCATAAGCATCAAGAAAACAAACAGCTAACACGCAAGAGAACCAAACATAGTGAGTTAAATAAACAAGCATCAATACTTTATTTAAATAAACAAGCAGCAAGACTTTATCCCCCTTTGTTTTCATCAAAAGGAGGGAATACACACAAGACACATAGCATATAGTATAACAAGCACATAGCACCTCAAAAATAGATCACATAATCACAGGCTGGCAAAATCAAGCATACCTAGCTCTCTCCGGATCTTACAAAATTGAGCTTCGGCTAGTGGTTTCGTGAAGATGTCCGCTAGTTGGTCATCGGTGCCTACAAAGTTTAATGTTATGCTCCCCCTAGAAACATGGTCTCTAATGAAATGATGCCTTATGTCTATATGCTTAGTTCTAGAGTGTTGGATGGGGTTCTTAGCAAACGGGTTAGTCTCATCAAAAGAAACAGGTACTTATTCTTGCATACATTTATAAATTTTATTGTAAACAATATATGCTCTACTATGACTTGAATAACCCATAACGATACCTTCAGTTGATTTTGCATCAAACTTACCCAACTTGTCCTTTGTGTTGAGAATGTAGCACTTACTTCCAAAAACCTTGAAGTATGAAATATTTGGAGCTCTACCATTCCACAACTCGTATGGCGTCTTGTTAAGAGATGGCCTCAGGTATACCCGGTTGAGCACATGGCATGCTGTATCAACTGCATGTCCCCATAAATACGTGGGAAGGTTGTGCTCGTTCAGCATTGTTCTGCTCATCTCTTGTATGGTTCTGTTCTTTCTTTCCACCACACCGTTTTGTTGAGGAGTCCTTGGAGCTGAAAAGTTGTGATGAACACCATACTTTTCACACCAAGTCTTGAATGATGAATTTTCGTACTCTCCTCCATGATCACTTCTAATTTCCTTGATGGCTAAGCTTTTCTCATTCTGTAACTTTCTGCACAGCTTAGCAAACTCATTAAAAGCATCACTTTTATTTGCAAGTAGAATGACCCAAGTATACCTAGAATAATCATCTACAATCACGAAGACATACTTGGCCCCTCCTAGACTTACAACATCAATCTCACCAAATAAATCAAGATGGAGCAATTCAAGCACATTGTTAGTGGAAATAACAGGTTTTGAATTGAAGGAAGTTTTATGCAACTTACCCAGCTGACATGCATCACATAATGGACCCTTTTCATATTAGCTTGGGTAGACCTCTAACATGCTCATTCTTACACAACTTAGATAAAAGTTCTATACTAGCATGTCCTAGACGTCTATGCCACAGATTCACATCATCAAGCAAGGAAGGCATGCATACAATATCATCACTCACATTGTCAAAATCAACATAATTCACATTATTTTCTCGAAAGCCAGTAATATAAAGTTTAGAAGTCCTATGAGCAATAACACATTTATCAACAGAAAAATACACATCAAAATCACTATCACATAATTGACTGACACTTACAAGTTAAATTTTACACCATCAACTAGTAAAGCATTTTTAATTTTGATTGTGTTTTCCTTACCCACACAACCTTTACCTATTACTTGAGCAGATTCATTGTTGGCAAACTTCACAGATCCACTGGCCTTGTTGCTCAACTTCAAGAATAGTGAGGCATCACCAGTCATATGCCTCGAGCACCCACTGTCAACCATCCACACATTTTTCTTCTTGGATGACTGACCAACCTGCAAAAGGAACACTAACAACTAGTACGAGGTACCCAAATTTGATTGGGTCCTTGGGGGTTAGTCTTCAGGGGGTTTGTTTTCACAATCCACCTTGGTTTCTTACATGCAGGTATAAGGGTACCAAGCTCACACAATCTACGAATAGGGCATCTATGAGAGCTATGATTCCCTTTCTGACAATAAGTGCAAGAGAAAATAGTAGGTGTCTTACTTGAAGTGGCAGCTACAAAAATCACTTTCTTTTTCAAATCAGAGGAGGTGGAATTACCTTCATACCCAATACTTCTCCTATCAACATATTCATGTTGGGAGTGAAGTAACTTGGTTAAGATCTTTTCACCAACCGCAAACTTTTTTAAGGATTCTTTCAAATTTTCATTTTCAACCTTGACTTTTTCCAAATTTTGTTTAGGCTCAAGAAGCTCAAGGTTGAAAGGTTTAGTTTTATGTAGCTCATTCTTCAACTTAGCTACTTCCTTCTCAAGAGTCTCAATTTGAGTGAGCATGCTTTTGTTGCTCTTTCTCAAATCCTTAGATTTTATCAAAAGAGTTTCATGTTCATTATAAAGAGCGTCAAAAGCCTCACTCAAGTCTTGACTACTACACGCATCATCAAATAAGTCATCATGTTCAAGTGAATCAGAAAAACTATGGTTAGCAATGATTACCTTAGGGGTGTCATTTGCCATAAGACAAACAACATTTGCAACCTCCTCTTCTTCATTTGTTTCACCCTCAGTGTCAATATCGTCCCATGTAGCCTTCATGGCTTTCTTTTGTGGGTACTTGGACTTTAGCTTTGGACAATTCACCTTGAGATGACCCGGTTTGTTGCATTCAAAACATTTTGGTTGATCATCTCTTTTCTCATAACTATCTCCTTTGTTGTACCCAGATTTCTTTGAATAGTCACCCTTCCCAAACTTGTTGAATCTCATGAACTTGTTGAATTTCTTGGCCAACATAGGCATGTCTTCATCATCGGATTCTTCATCAGAGTCAACCTCTTTCCTTGCCATCTTAGGAGTCTTGGCAGCCGCAAGAGCAAGAGACTTCCTTTCTTTGACCGCTTCTTTTTCTTGAGTCTTCTTAGCGACCAACACCACCTCAAATGCAAGAAGTGACCCAATCAAGTCTTCTTGAAGTAAAGTGCCAATATCTTTGGTTTCAGTGATAGCACAAGTCTTGGGAAAGAACTCACTAGTCAAGGATGCAAGAATCTTCCCATTCAAATCCTTCGTTGAATACTTCTTCCCAAGTGCTCTCAAGTTATTGACTATCAAGTTCAATCTCTGGTGCATAGCTGCAACAGATTCACCTTCCTTCATCTTGAAAGCTTCATACTCAGAAGTGAGAACTCTAATCTTTGTATCCTTCACTTGACTCGTACCAACATGTGTTGCTTCTAGGCAGTCCCAAATTTCCTTTGCTGTCTGACATCCTTTCACCCTTCCATATTCTTCTTCACATAGAGATAGGTGAAGAATATTCATTTCTTTGGCATTGAGAGATATTTTTTCTAGCTCAGACTTTCTCAGCTCACTCAAGTCAATGGCATAAATATCTTCAATAGGAACTTCCTCAGCTATACCAGTGGCTTGAGATTTGGTAGTATCTCCCTCAGCAGCAACACCAGGTTTAGTAATCTTGATTCTCATAGGCGTGAGTGGTCCATCGACAATGATCCTCCATAAAGTGAAATCTATAGCCTGCACATGACATTTCATTCGACTACTCCAATAGTCATAGTTAGTCCCATCGAACAGGGGTGGCCTATTGAAGGACATCCCCTCATTCATAAATGAACCTATAATCAAAAATTGCGAGATGTTAAGCTCTATATGCAATTTCTAGCTACTGATACCAATTGTTGGACTACATGATAACCTTAGAGGGGGGGTGGGGGGTGAATAAGGTTATATGCTAAATATGACTTCTTTTGGATTTTTGAAAAATTAACAATGCTAGTTCAAATCGAATGCGGAAAATGGGATTTAAACTATATGCAACAACTTATGCAAACTATAACAATGACAGAAACAATTATAATTATAATTATAACGATAATCAAATTTGCGCGTGATAATAGCAAGTGCGACGACAGTTAACAATTATAAAAGAAAACGCAAAGTAAAGATAAGGGATAAGAGTACACCGTGATTTTTACGAGGTTCGGGATAAAAGCCCAACGTCCTCGGCCTCCGGCTTTGCAACCTTCGAACTTGATAATAACCACTATATGAGAAGATACTTCTTCAACCTCTTACAAGCAAGCAACTTCGCTATAGCTACCACACCAATCTCAATTTTCCTCAAATTGAGAACCCAAGCTCCCGCTAAGGATTTCGCTACAATTCAATCTCCCCGATTGAATTACCCAAGAAAACTTCCCAAGATTTCACAACAACCAATTATAGATGATTACAACTGAAAGCTAGGATCCAATCACTCAAACAATATAACACGATGTAGTTGAGAGAGATGAGAGATTTTGAAACCCTAGATGAAGAACGTGAAGAAAATGGTTTGACGGTGAGAGTATACGTTCTTTTCTTTTCGATTCGTGTGTTGTGTTGTTGTTTGATCGTAAAAACCCTAAGTCCTATTTATATGGATTGTGAAAATATGACCGTTGAAACACTTTTTAACACAATTGTGATAAGTGAAGAATCGATTGATTGCTTAAAAGAAATAGGAGAGAAATCGATTTTCTTCTTTAAAAAACAAGTAACAAATCGATTGCTTGCTTCAAAAAGCAAGCTAACAATCGATTGCTTGCTTCCTAAAGGAAGCCAACAATCTTCCTAAGAGAAGCAAATAAAGTGTATTATCTTAAACTCATTTGTATATGCTGATAGTATTTTCTAACACTATGTTTGGTTGTAGGAAAGATGGAACGAGAAAAGAAAGGAAAGGAAAAAAAAAAGTGAAATGAATGAAAGTTTTTCTTTTGGTAAATTGGAAGGAAAGTGGTCCGGATTGGGCCAAACCTTCACTAGCTCGGGCTTGGCCCATTCCCGTACTTCAGGACTCCCGTGCTCTCATTTGACCAGTACCCAACGCTCAAAATCTCTTCCACGCATCCAATGATTCAGGTACGGCACGCTGTCTATAAATAGAGGTTCCGCCCTCCGTTTCCAGGTATCTGATAACATTTCCCACAATCCAACGCATTACTCTAACTCTTTCTCTTACTTATCTCTTCCCTTTACTGACTTGAGCGTAAGCGTGTCTTGCAGGTACCCCCCACCCGACAAGGACAGAGGATCACCTCGGGCAATCCGAGCTCCAGCTTCAACCCACCAAGCTCAATCTTCATCCGCACGAAGCACCTCAACTGGAAGCACATCAACACACCTTGTGCCCCGGGCTCAGCTGTATATGGAGCTTAGGCACCGAACATTGGCGACCACAGTGGGAGCGTTATCACTTGCTTTCGGACTCTATCGAATTTGTCTCAATTTCTCTGATTGCGCAGACTCTCCTCCCGCGGAGTTAACTCCACTGCTCTCCCCGACCTGGTTCTTCTCCCCGAGGTAAGTCCCGACTTCCATCTACCATTTCGTTTACTATGATCTCCTTATCTCCACAGGTCTCGCTCGCCTCAGACACGGCTTAACCTCATCTTTATGACGAAGACAACAGAGGCTGATCATCAGCTTATCTCGGACTTTCATCTTATTTCGACCTGCTCCACCTGAGCACGAATTTCTCTACTTTCGACCGGACTGAATTTCTCTAGACTTCCGTCTGATCATGGATCCTCACAAGGCTTCGCTCGCCTCCAAAACATGGCTTGAGCTCGCCCCCTAAGAGGCTCTCGTTCTGGACCTTCATCTTGGGTTTTCATCCTATCTCGGATCTCTCTATTCATCAGAATGGATTCCTTCTAGGAGTTCTTGCATCTGACCTCGGACTTGTATCTCGAATTGGATATTCATCCAGCCTCTCGCTTGAGGGGATTTCTCTGCAGGTCTTTCCTATATGACCTTGGGTCACTATCTTGCTCTTTTGGTCCTCAACAAATAGCCCACAGGTGCTCCAACAACTCTCTGATCTCCTAGCCCCGCGCTCCATCAGAGTGTCCGACCTTCCCTCTGATCTCCGAGCTGACGAGCTCCATCAGAGGCCGAAGGCTTTCCTATGGATCTTATTTAATTGCAGGAATCTCACAGGTCTCCGAATTTCTATTATCTACGACAGACTTCTACTCTTCTATCTATGAAGGAGTTCTATTATTTTTACCTATACCAGAATCTGGCCGTTCTACCGATTTTATTCTCTCACGTCGGCATCGGATTTCTACTCTTTACCGCAAGTATTCAATCAAGACATACAAGTCATTCAAGGTATATAGAATTAAAATTGATAAAGTGCAGGATTAATTAAAACCAGAGAAGGGACGGTGCCCAATGTAATTTACAAACGTGGGTTGGCCCCGGACATGCCCGAGACCAACCACAATCAATCAGAATACAAGAAAAGAAAAAAAAAATCATTCAGCCTTCTCGGTGATCCAAGAGGATCTTCGTATCTTACGCAATATGATATTAAATATATCATATTATATTATCACAATAATTTAAACCATTAAAACTTTTATGGTTTAAAACATTTAGTTTTAAACTGATCAAAGTTAATGGTTTACATTAACTGAAGAAATAAACCATTTATCTTTTATGGTTTATATTCATTTGTTATTTTTAGTTTCTATTTTAGGAAAAATAGTTTTATATATAAACTCAACGATTGTAATGAATGGAAAAAAAAAAGAGCAATTAGAATCAGTTTCTTAATCTGCTTCAATCTTCTTCTTTCTCCCGTCTATTAATTAATTATCCTCTTGTATTAAGAAGTCCACTTCCAAGAGAAGTAGTGACACTTCTTTTCCTACGAAAGTTCTATCTCCTAGAAGTTTTGGATCAAGTGGTATCAGAGCTTCAGATCAAAACGGGGTAAAGTTGGTTTATGGTCCTAACTCGCAGCCGACGTAGAATTTCTAAAGAAGAACTTCTAGGTCCTTTGCTCGTTCATCGAAAGCCAAGGATAAAGAGAGGAACAATGACAGGGGAAGTTCCAAAATTAGATGGTGAGGGTGAACGTATCACCAATCTTGAACGACAGGTGGAATTATTATCTGCATCAATTTCTGAGCTTGTGGAAAATTTAAAAGCCTCAAAACTTTCACATGCATCGCCTTCCAAAAGAAAGGTTGAAGATGACAGTGAAGAAGAGGAAGACACAAGTGAAAATTTCGCCGAGGATACAGGAAATCAGAAGAAACCTGTAAGTGCCTTAAAAATTGATTTTAAGGTAGAAATTCCTACATTTAACGGTGTTATGGATGCTGACAAACTAGATAATTGGATAGACACATTAGAAACATATTTTACTATACATAAATATTCTAATGTTGAAAAGATCCAATTTGCAAGCTTGAAACTCTCAAACCATGTTGTCACATGGTGGAAGTCATACCGAAAACGGTACAACGTTGCGGAATTGACGTGGAGTAGATTCAAGAAGTTATTGAGAAAACAATTTTATCCTGTTGGATATGAAGAAGAAAGATGGTACAGATGGCAGCACTTCAATCAGAAATTCGGTCAATCGGTACAAGATTATACCTCTGAGTTCCACAATCAAGCTTTGGTGTTGGATATAGATGTTGACGATTATGAAGTCTTCATGAAATACATCGGAGGTCTTGCCGACTACATTCAGAAAGAACTGAAATTGTTCTCCGTAGCATCAATTGAAGAAGCTACAATTAAGGCCATCGCCATTGAAGCCAAGTATAAAAGGCTTGACAAGAAGGGCGACAAACAAACAACTGTAAACAAATCTGATTGGAAGAATAAAGGCAAGCAGAACAATGATGGACCAAAACAGAAGAACTACTGTGATCACTGTCGTACCAGTAAACATGTCACAGACAGGTGCTGGATACTTCATCCTGAGTTGAAACCCAAGAACCAGAGGAATAATCAGGGAAGGAATGACAGGAAGGCCACATTGACTGTGCAACAGGCAGAAGAGCTTCTAGAGTTAAAGCAACCTGACACAACACTTGCCTTAATGACTTCACCAACAGAAGTTACAAATGCCTACAACCGTGAAGAGCTGTTTCATTTAAACATTCAAGTGAAACAAAGTGTTGTACAAGCAATTGTCGATCCGGGAAGTCAAAAGAATCTAATTTCAGAAGCTCTAGTAAGGAAGGTAGGCTTAGAAACATTGCCTCATCCTAAGCCTTACCCACTAGGGTGGATTCAGAAGGACATTGACATGCAAATTACAAAACAATGTACCTTCAAATTTGCAATCACTAATCGGTATATCGATGAAGTGACATGCGAGGTGGTTCCGTTGGACGTATGCCAAGTTATATTGGGTAGTCCGTATCTTTGGGACCGTGATGCAATTCACTATAGAAGGCTTCGCAAGTATCGTTTGGTTAAGGATGGAAAAGAGTTCCACATCAACGCTTGTAAACCACAATCTACAAACACTTTGCTGACGGTTAACCAAGCCAAAAGATTGGTTAACTCTTGTGGACGGTTTGTTTTATTGATGATTCGACCACAAAAACAACATACTAATGTTGTTACTTTGTCAGCAGTAAGTCTAACACCTTCACAATATTCTGATATTGGAAAATTGCAGAAGGATTTCAAGATACTTTTTCAAGATGTACAGGGATTACCACCGCGGAGAGCTGTAGAACATGATATCCAGTTGGTAGGAGATTCCCCTCTACCAAACTTGGGTTTATACCGCACATCACTGACAGAGAGTGAAGAGATCAAGAAACAAGTACAAGAAGTTCTTGAACAAGGAGTTATCAAACCCAGTTGCTCACCTTGTGGTTCACCAGTGCTCCTTGTACCCAAGAAAGATGGAGGTTGGCGCATGTGTGTGGACTATAGAGCACTCAATAAGATTACCATTAAGAATCGGTATCCACTACCGAGGATTGATGATCTTCTAGATCAATTGCATGGTGCTCGTTACTTCACCAAATTAGATCTCAAATCAGGTTATCACCAAGTACGCATCTATGAAGAAGACACTTGGAAAACTGCTTTTAAGACAAAGCAAGGATTGTTTGAGTGGTTGGTTATGCCATTCGGACTATGCAATGCTCCAGCAACCTTTATGCGGTTAATGAATGAAGTACTTCGTCCTTTCATCGATAACTTTGTCATTGTTTATCTAGATGACATACTAATCTACAGTGTCACATGGGAAGACCATCTTCGTCATATTGCTGAAGTTATGAAGGTTTTGCAAGCGAGCCAACTACGGTTGAACGGGAAGAAATGTGAATTTGGGAAGCAAGAGCTTATCTATCTAGGGTTCATTCTTGGTACCGAAACGATCAAAGTGGATCCAGACAAAGTCAAAGTTATCACTCAATGGCCTACACCCCTTTCAGTTACCGACGTTCGAAGCTTCATAGGTGCATGCCAATATTTGAGAAAGTTTATTAGATATTTCTCTCTAATTGCAGCACCATTACACTCTCTTACAAAGGCCAATCAAAAATTTGAATGGTCAAAGAAACAAGATGAATCTTTCCAGTTGTTGAAACGGAAGATAACAGAGGCCCCAATATTGGCATTGCCAAATCTGCAGAAAGCATTTGAAGTTGAAGCAGATGCATCGAATTATGCAATGGGAGCCGTATTACTTCAGGAAGGTAGACCAGTGGCATACCATTCTGAGATGTTTAGTGGACCGGTTTTGAATTATCCGACTTATGACAAGGAGCTTTATGCATTGCATCAAGCAGTAAAACATTGGAGAGCCTACTTGTTAGGAAAAGAAGTCGTGGTTCACTCAGATCATAAGCCTCTTCAGTATCTAAGTACACAGTCGAAGTTACAGCAAGCTCGACATATGAAGTGGATGTCTTACCTACAACAATTCAATATTGTAATCAAGTACAAAAAAGGGATGACTAATAAGTTGGCAGATATGCTATCTCGACCCCCTGCACCAATAAGTTCCGCATTATTGGTTGCAATGCAGATCCAACCTATTTTTCCTTCCGAATTTGCCAAAGGGTATGATACTGACGCTGATTTTAGTCCAGCTCATGCTAAGCTGCAACAAGGAAAGACTAGTGAGTTTCAACTGAAAGATGGGCTAATGTACAAAGGAAGCCAATTGTGCATACCAGTAGATGGTGACAGGCTACAGTGGATTCGAGAAGCTCATACTTCCAAAGTGGCAGGACATTTTGGAGTAGAGAAGACTTTATTGAATCTACGTCGATATGTTTATTGGCCAAGGATGCACATTGATGTTTCAAGATACATAAGAGGTTGTGTTTTATGTAACACATCAAAGCCTTCTAACAGGAAGTTAGGGTTGTATCTTCCACTACCGATACCTAGCCGACCTTGGGAGAGCATCTCAATGGACTTTCTTGGAGGATTGCCTAAGACCAAGTCGGGGAAGGATTATTTGTTTGTAATTGTGGATCGTTTTAGTAAGATGGTGATACTCATTCCATGCAAGAAGACTGTAACTGGCGAAGGAGCAGCTAAGCTATTTTTCGAGCATGTTTGGAAACATTTTGGGCTCCCAACATCGATTATATCAGACAGAGATAGTCGATTCTTAAGCCATTTTTGGAGGTCTTTATGAGGAATGATGGATACCAGATTGAAACGAAGTACTGCTTTTCACCCACAAACTGATGGACAAACTGAGGTCGTTAACCGAACTATGGTCCATTTACTACGGGGTTATAACTCCAAACACCCAAAAACTTGGGATGAAAGTCTCCCTTATTTGCAGTTTGCTTTTAATCGAGCAATTCATGGCTCCACGCTGAAGTCTCCATTCAAGGTATGTTTGGGTTATTTACCTCAAAGTCCTTTTGATATGGCGTTCACTATAGGTGACAAGCCATTGAATGGAACAGAAGAAGAGCAACATGTTCGAGCACAAAAGTTCCTAGAACGAGTTTCAAAGATTCATTCAGAAGTGGAAGCACAACTGAAACACTCTCAGCAACGCTATAAAACCCGACATGATAAGCATCGTGTTCCGTGTACATTTCAAGAAGGTGACCTAGTATGGCTACACCTTGGTAAAGAGCGGTTACAAGGTGAAGGAAAGAAACTCAAGCCTATTCGCTATGGACCGTTCAAGATCATCAAACAAATCGGTGACAATGCTTTCCAGCTTGACCTACCACCATATATGCATATGTACTCGGTCATTAATGCCGAGAATTTGAAGCTTTTTGAACCATCTCTATTGGATGATGATCCTAATGAAGATACTCGTCTTCCTTCAGTTGATGACTTGAAGATGGAACGAGAAGATCCATTAAAGGAGGACTGTATCTTAGAGCAGAAAGTTCGTGAAAATCGAAATAGCAAGTATGAGAAGGTCAACTTCCCAGCAAATCCAAGTGGTACCTACGAACCAAGGCAGTTACAGAGTTTCCTCATCTCAACATACCTTGAACAGGAGCTCAAGGATTCTAAATGGGGGAGCCATGATCCAGGAGGATCTTCGTATCTTACGCAATATGATATTAAATATATCATATTATATTATCACAATAATTTAAACCATTAAAACTTTTATGGTTTAAAACATTTAGTTTTAAACTGATCAAAGTTAATGGTTTACATTAACTGAAGAAATAAACCATTTATCTTTTATGGTTTATATTCATTTGTTATTTTTAGTTTCTATTTTAGGAAAAATAGTTTTATATATAAACTCAACGATTGTAATGAAAAAAAAAAGAGCAATTAGAATCAGTTTCTTAATCTGCTTCAATCTTCTTCTTTCTCCCGTCTATTAATTAATTATCCTCTTGTATTAAGAAGTCCACTTCCAAGAGAAGTAGTGACACTTCTTTTCCTACGAAAGTTCTATCTCCTAGAAGTTTTGGATCACTCGGCCTCCTTCTCTCCTTCAACCTCAGCGCCATAGTCCGCATTGGCCGGGTTAGCCTCATCTTCAAGCCCTGGAGAGATCACTCATGTCGGGTCGTAGATCACCTTGCCCTGGCAAACAAACTTCCCGTTCTCAGCTTTATATTTAACATCAAGCAGGTCGGTGTTTAGCATGGGCTCCAGGATCACGGCCATATTGAGGCAACAGTCGAAGCCGGTCTTGGCTACCTTCGCCATCTTCATGGTGAGGTCGGCCTTCTCCTTCTTCAGCTGCTCAATCAGCTTAGCGTTCTCCTTCTTCTCGGAGTCGGCGGCGACCATCCTATCCTGAACGGCCTTGAGGTTGGCTTTCAAGGTCGGAATCTCAGCAACACTCCTGGCTTGCTCGATGACTTTGGCATTTGCCTCTTCAAGCTGCTGCTGGACTCCCTTCAGCTTTTCAAGTTCGGCTCTCAGGCTCCGGTTGTCTTCAGAATAAGCTACCAAATTATGATCTCGGTAAGTGTTCAGTTCGTGATAGGTACGAATTAACTTGCCGTCTAAGCATCTATTTTCAATTTCAAGAGGAAAGATCTTACCTCGGAGTTGTTCAGTCATCTTTCCGGCCACCAGCTCTTGCAACTCCTTGAAGACTTCAGCACCAGTCTGACCAACTCGGTTGCAAGCCTTGAAGTCGGCCATAGTACCCTTTCCAACCTTTCTCCATCTTTCTTTCCTCCTGCCATTGTTTTTGTTCTTTCAGGGCAGCAGGGTCATCAGCAACGGCCTCAGCGTGGCCTCTTTTGCGAGCCTCCTTGCTGGCGGACTCCGTGCTCGGCTTCAAGGAGGAGGAAGGCTCGACAGCTGGGGATTTTATTTGTTGAGGTTTTTGTTTTTCGGAGGCGGGCTTGCCGTCCCAGAATAGGACTTGCCTGCCGCCTTATCCGAGGCAAGGCCGGTCCCCGACCCCAAAGTTTTCTTTTTTGTACCCTTCTTGACAGGTACTTTCTCTATACCTGCAGCAACAAGGAAAAAAGCTGTCAATAACGGTAAAAAGCTGAAGCCAACATGGATCATATTAACAAGAAAAGATTAAATGAGAAGTACAAGAAGCAAAGTATCTATCCAGTTTGGCCTTAGACTTGGCCACGACGTCAATCATAGAGCCGCAGTGAAACCTCAAGCTGGCCTTGACCATTTCCTTTCCTCATTGGTTAATCAACGCATATGACTTCTTGTCATCACGCTTCAGCAGGTTTGGTTTCATCATGTAAGATTGGTTCCCGATCTCTACTCTGTCCCGGACGAAGTGCTCTTGGCTCCACGACCACAGGGAGTGTGCCCTCGCAAACTTTCCCTCCTTGTAGTCCGCAATTGAAAGCTTGGCAGCCCTACTTGAAGCTTGGATGAAAAAGAAGTTCAGTTTGAAGTCCCAGTTTGAATCGTTGGCAATGGCGAAAAAGGAATGCCCAATGTTGCACCAAAGTCCAACGTGCCCTTGCCTTTTGCCATCTGACCCCGGCTCAGGGGAATGGAATACGTTGAAGAAGCAGAAAAAGACTTCCGCGGTAGGAATTCTCTCGAGGCACTCCATAACCAGTTGGAAACCTCGGATGAACCCCCAGCTATTTCGGTGCAGTTGGGAAGGGGCCACATGCAGGTAATTCAATACATCCTTCTGAAAATTGTTTAGTGGGATCCGAACTCCCATGGTTTCCAAGACGACTCCGTAGAAAAAGAACCCCCTTTGTTATGCTAAGTGCACATCGGAAGATCCCCCGCCTCCATCAGCTTCCATATCTGTTCAGCAGGGGCTGCAATGAATTTCTCATAGTAGGACACAGGCCTGTCCGACTTCAGTTTTGCAGCAGTGTTGCAGATCTTTGAGGAGACCCAATCATACAAGTCCTCACCCGCCACTCCACTTCCTCTGCATCGGTCTCGGGTTCCTCAACTCGAGAACCAACCGCGGCTCGCTCTCCTTCAGCAATCTCTTCAACCGTGCATTCCGAGGTCTGCCGGACAAATTCCCTAGTCGAAGCTCCTGACGCCACAGCAGAGGGCACATATGTCGAAGACGTCAGTGATGGAACGCCCCTGGGGACCCGCATCGGTTCTCCGGTAGCCGACCTCCTCAAGATCAGTTTGTCAGGTGGCTTACCGGAAGTCGGCCTTTCCTCGCTCTTGGTTCGCACCATTATCTGCAAGGGGAGGACGACGCCGTCACTAGCTAGTTCTATCTATCTCGGGCGTTCCATCTAAAGGTAAAGCGGTATGGGTCTAGTCTTCAAGATTGCCGAGGCCGGACTACTTCTTCCCCAGGGATGAGCAGCGACGATCCCCGAAGCGGCGACGTCGGCCGCGGTCAAAAGCATACTAAAGTATTTAAGTTTTGCAGGAAGAAACTAACCTCTGGGCAAGTAACTTCGGATGTCAGCTTGAATTTTGATCTTGACAGGTGCAGAAGCCCAGAAATCGTCGACGATGAACGATAGCGTTGATCTCGCGCGGTGGCCGGAAAGATTTCACTTCGCAGAGCTAAATACCTCAAATACTGCAAGAGTAACCATCTGAATCTCCAACTCGCCTTTTATAAAGACAAGATGCGAAGCGTCATAACGATTCAATGCGCGCCTCTTCAACTCTGCGCAACAAGACTCTCGAGCTCACGAAGCATCACATATCTGACACACCATCCAGGAGATGACACGTGGCTCAGCGATCCTCACCTCAAAGGCAAGTGAAGAACAAGTCGAGGCCGACCTCATGCTGCCCCCGTCCTCGACTTGGGGGGCCACTGTTCCGAATTGGGCCAAACCTTCACTAGCTCGGACTTGGCCCATTCCCGTATTTCAGGACTCTCGTGCTCTCATTTGACCCGTACCCAGCGGTCAGGATCTCTCCCACGCATCCAACGACTCAGGTACGGCACGCTGTCTATAAATAGAGGTTCCGCCCTCCGTTTCCAGGTATCTGATAACATTTCCCATAATCCAACGCATTACTCTAATCCCATAAATAGAGGTTCCGCCCTCCCTTTACTGACTTGAGCGTCGGAGTGTCTTGCAGGTACCCCCACCCGACCTGGACAGAGGATCACCTCGGGTAATCCGAGCTCCAGCTTCAACCCACCAAGCTCAATCTTCATCCTTACGAAGCACCTCAACTGGAAGCACATCAATACACCTTGTGCCCCGGGCTCGGCTGTATATGGAGCTTAGGCACCGAACATAAAGATTTTAGAAAAAGAAGTGATTAATTGTTTACTGGTTTAGTTTAAGAGAAAATGAAAGGAAATTTATGAAATGAAAGAAAGATACATATTTTTAAAAGGACATCAATATATCTATGTACATGTTTTGTACAATTAAAAGAATAAAAATAGAAATGTGTTTCTTGAAAGGAAAAAAATTAATATAAAACCGATTTTATTAAAACCCAAAAAACATAAAATATTAAAAACAGTAAAAAGAACAATATACACAAAGGAAAATATTTCATAAAATAAAAGATAGACTAAATTATAAAAAGTTTTTTCTCCACCCAGATATTAATTTATGGTACCAAATATTAATTTATGGTACCAAATATAAAAAGATAGACAATATTAATTTATGGTACCAAATTATAAAAAGTGAAATTAATAGGGGTTCACTCCACCCAGATTTTTTCTCTCCACCATCCAAGTTTTGTGGCACCAAATTATAAAAAACTTTTTCGAACATATTTTTCGTTTTAGTGCTTTCTTTTCCGTTCCATTTTTTTTGAACATAATGTAAAAATACTCTCGTAATAATAATTTTTTATGAGAAATATATCTTTTTCTATTGGTGTTTTAATTCCGTATAATATTCATGGATTTCCGCAGAGAAAATGTTATATCAATTACTTTTTTCTTTTTTAAGTCAATCGACATATTAAGAGAACTTTTTTCTATATCTCTTTACCAAAATAAAAAAAATTCTTTGTCTAAGCATTATTTGAATCTCACTTGTTTTCATGAGTAGGGCTTACAAATTGTTATAATTTTTTTAACAGCAAAATATAGTATATATAAAAATAAAATTCCATTTTAAGGAACACAAAACCTTTATATAGAAAAACCCTTTGCACATATAGAGGGTCCGAAACAGAAAAATAAAACACCGGAGACCAAGGAGTACAGAACAAAAATAATAAAGCAAGGTCAACAAAACCACCACCTAGGTAGAACATCCGGCTTACCCCATCTAAGGCGAAGTATAGCCACTCAAAAAACTCTTATCCCCGAGAAATATTCCAATGGGTCCACACACCATTCATAGAAAAGGCAATGATTTAACTTGTTCTTAGCCAGAAATCGATTCCATGAAAACGTCTCAACTGAAAACAAGGTCTCGGCGAGGTCACAAAACTTATAAGAGAAAACCACCCCATTTCTACTTGCCCAGACCGCCCAGAGAATAGCTTGCCAGATCATCATAAGACCCCTTCTACCTTTCCTAAGACTAACCCCAGAGAGTAAAAAACAGAGAACAAGGTAGGGATATCATTCAGAATCACAACCATCAAAGCTAATCACTTAAATATAAGATACCATAACCTCGTAGTAAACTCACACAACATAAACAAGTGCAACTCTGTTTCCAATTGTCCCCGAGGCACTAACTTAAGTAATAATTTGTCTGCGGAATAGGTTATCTCGGGTTGGGAGCCTATTCAAAAGGAGTCCCCAAGAAAAAGCCAGCAATGGCACAACCGGGGTGCCGTGAAGAAGCATGAAAGACCATCGATGATATTAACCCCCTCAGCTCCCCAAGCTGCCCTTCTTCCTAGACAAAAAAGCCTTTACTTCAAATAAGGCTCCAAACTTTCGCTCCCCTCACTCCCCAAGACACATTGCGTCCAAAATAGTGCAATTTGTTAGGTAGAGATGACATATAGTCTTGGGGAAGGCCACCTTAAGGGGAACTTTCCCGACCCATACATTGTGCCAAAATCGATTCACGCCCTATTCCCTAGTTTTCTAACAATGCCATCTGAGAACCAACCTTCCACCAAAGTGACGAGTAGTATGGAGAATTAACTGCAATCAGCTCAGTATTCCCTACTATCCCACTGCCACACTTTGCTTTAGAAACCCTTATTCAGAGAAAATATCTACCCTAAAGCAGTCTCCACCTCCATTTTCCATGCAAACTGGAATTGAACAAACGCATGTCCTTAACCCCTAGCCCCTCTCCTTTTTCAATCGGTTTGAACATTTTAGCCCACTTTACCCACAAAAGTTTCCTTTCGAGGTTGACCCCACCCCAAAGAAGGTTTCTCCGAATCCCCATTCCCACCTTCCACACTTTGAGTGGCATCTTTAGAAATGAAAAATAGAATGTTGGAATCAGGGTCGTCCCAAAGAATATGGAAGCCCAGTTCAAGTTTTAAAAATTGGGCCCTTAATATATATATATATATATATATATATATATATCATCTTTTTGGGTCCCAAAATTTTGAAATAATTTTTATTTAAAATAAATTTAATTTTAGGAATATCCACCTTAATTGGAGTTTGAAACATGTAAGGAGTATTAAAACTACTGAATAAAAATTTCGTGACAGCGTTAATCAAAATACTTCGCCCCCCAAAACTCATAAACTTATTCTCCCATTTATGCAGCCTTTGCCTCAAGGTTTTAATCATAGGCTGCCAAGTTGATGACAGTGTGTTTTTGTCAAAAAAAAAGTGGATAATCGTGTGAAACTTACACCCACTAGTAAGCCAATATACTTTAAAGGTAAGGCACCAATTCTGCTATGGAGAAAAATCAGCAGCTATCTCAAAGAAGGAGGAAGGATTATTAACTCCCATAAGGCAACTATTCGAAAAATTAATTCTATGACTAGAGACCAACTCAAAACTCCTCAACACTAGCTTCAATACCCAAAAATTCTCTATGGAAACCTCTCCAATTAGGATGGTACCATCGGTGTAATGGAGATCCACCGAGGGGGTACCCAACCTTAAGCTTGTTAATGTATTCCTCTCAGCTGCCAACTGCACAAGTCCTCCATGGCCATTGGCCACCGGAAGTAGAACAGCAAGCGGGTCCCCTTACTTAAGGCCTCTAGATATACTAATCTCCTTCATTGGTGAGCCACTGACAAAGACATAGATGCTACCCGTAAAGACACATGCACGATCTTAGGCTTTCTCAAAGTCTACTTTGAAGATTAAACACTCCTTCCCAACTTTCTTTTCATAATCAAGCACCTCATTTACCACCACCACAACCCCATCAGCCAAGTGCCTCCCTCTGATGAAAGCCGATTGGTTCTCAGCAACAAGACTGTCAATGACCTTTGCCAACCGTGCAACCACGATATTAGCAACAAGCTTATACAAGCATCCCAATAATAATCAGCCTAAAATCCTCAAGAGACAATGGGCCTCTAGATATATTAATCTCCTTCATTGGTGAGCCATTGACAAAGACAGAGATGCTACCCGTAAAGACACATGCACGGTCTTAGGCTTTCTCAAAGTCTACTTTGAAGATTAAACACTCCCTCCCAACTTTCTTTTCATAATCAAGCACCTCATTTACCACCACCACCACCCCATCAACCAAGTGCCTCCCTTTGATGAAAGCCGATTGGTTCTCAGCCACTAGATTGTCAATGACCTTTTCCAACCGTGCAACCACGATATTAGCAACAAGTTTATACAAGAATCCCAATAATGAAATCAGCCTAAAATCCTCAAGAGACAATGGGCAATCTACATTCAGGACCAACGTGAGGAAGTAGGAGATGAAACCCTTTGGAAGTCCGGCATTGCCATAAAATTCGCGGAAGAAGGCCCCTACTTCCCATTTTAATAACTGCCAGTAGGCTTTCAAAAAGGAGAAATTTAACCCATTAGGCTCAAAACTCTTACTCCCATTACACAAGCGGACAACTACCTCAGTTTCGACTTCAGAGAAAAGGATGGTCAACTGAACATTCTGTGTAGGGGTAACCCACGGGAAGGTTCAACATCTTATCAAAGTTATCCGTTGGAGATTCTTTTCTTCCTTTGAAAGTTCCTCTGCTTTCCTTCTTAGGTCAGCGTCCTTAATTTCCTCCACCAACAAATCAATCTAGAAATCAACACTCCCAAAACCTCCTTATTCCACTTCTTTAAGCCGGACTTACGAACCTTCAACTTCTCCTTTAAAAGGTCTCCCATGCAACCAAAAAGCTCAAAGGATTTCCACCACTTAAGGACCACCTCTTATAGCCCTTTATGGTTGAGCCAAAAATTATTAAAACAAAAGGGTCTTACATCCCAATTCAAGAAGACATGCATAAGTATGATCGGACAATGGTCAGATACATCCCTTGGAAGCACCCATAAAGATACATTACCCCATTTGTCAACTCATTCTTGTGAAATCAACATACGTTCTAGTCTTCTCATTGCTGGCCCAATAATGGGCTGAACCCAAGTAGACCTTCTCCTAAGTATAGGTAGATCTATCAAGTTAAGATCTCTCAAGAAGGCCAAAAGTTCCACCCTCCCGAAAGATAAACCCACCCTCTCACCACGAGACTCAACTGAGTTAAAGTCCCCCACCACACACCACAGACCAATCCTAAAACCTACTTTAGACATCAAGAGATTTTGCCAAAGGAGTCTTTTCGAAGCTAGCCCATGGTTTGAGTAGATGTTAACAATATGGCATCTCACTCTCTCCACACCCCACTAAAAGTATACACCAATGATCCTCTCGGTTTATCCCATAGGGAGAGAAACTCCCCGCTCGGCCCTAGAGAGTTTCAGAGCAACACAACCCCACTTGAGAGTTACCCCACAGAAACCGACATAACCCCTCTATAATATTTTCCCTTTTAATGTCTTGAATAGCCACAAAATCTAAATCTAATCCAAAGCGGCCCATAATCTACAATTAATTAAGCCAAAAGAGTAAAAAGAATTGGTTCTTCACTTAAATAGCTGAGTTTTTGGGAAATACAACAAGATTGATTTACGCACTATTCTTTATCCCACCCATAGTGTATGAAGATGAGATGTTGAGGCAAAATCCCTAAGTCATCTTTTGATGGAAAAAAATCTTTTTGACAAGTGTTTAAGTTCTCTAATTCATTAGCATTCTAATTATCTTATTGAGTAATCTAAGTGCAGAAACCATTCAATCGAATCTCAAGAAGACAGTGTGCTTAGATAGCACCAAATAAGAAGACACAATTGTGATCTTAAAATAAATATATGAACGCATTGAGTAGAGTCTTCTTAACTTGTGAAGTCACTATAGCTTGTGTCTTCTCATCTTGGAGGAATCTTACTATTCCTTACTCATCATGAGAGGCTTTTTGAAGAATGTCTTCACAGCTATAATGGATTCTCAGATGTGAAGACAATCTTCAAAAAGCCTCTCAATATGAGTAAGGAATAGTAAGATTCCTCAAAGATGAGAAGACATAAGCTATAGTGACTTCACAAGTTAAGAAGACTCTCCTCAAGAAGCCTCATAAAGAAGCAAGGGTTACCAAACCTTTAAAAGATACGAATGATGGTCAAAGAGGTCGTAAGAAGATGGATAAATAAGATAGCGATAGTGGTTTATTATGATGAGAAGTTGTCTTGATAAAGAAGCTCCTCAAATGAAGAGGACACGAGCTATATTGCTTCTCAAAGTGATAAGATAATTCTTTAAGAAGCATAGCAACAATTAGATGGCAAATATAATAAGTTTCTCAAAGATGAGTAGACCCAAATCCATATAGCTTCTCACAATAATAAAGTCTAAGAGGTTTAGAAGACAACTCAGAAGCTTCTCAAGCTAAACGTCACATGGTCATATCTTCCGAACGTTTAGAATAAATTAAGAAGGTTAAGATTGGCCTTAGAAGATATGGGATCAGATTCAAAAGCTTCTGAAATGGTAAAAATCGAGTTCAGAAAATATTAGTGAGAAGTTGTCAAAAGTGTTGTAGAAAGGAAAAAGAATTACTGCAAAAAGTACAGTGTACAGAAAGCTGTTATGAAAAGCAGAAAAGTGCAGCAGATTTTTGGGAAAGTCTCCTAACGACTATAAACGGCTAGTTTGGTTTCAAGACCAATTCCAATGACTCTTTTGGGCTAGAAACTCTACAAATACCTCATGGAAGACCTCATTCAAGGGATGAGAGTTGGTGACAAGCTAGGGTTAATATTTCCTACCATATGGCTTCTAAAGATGCTTCTTAAGCTTCTCAACAAGCTTCTGAAGCACATCTCTTCTCTCGACCATACTCAGTGGACTTACAAACTTATGTCGGAATATTTTCTGAGTATGTAATAGCTATGGAAAATGTATATTGTGCGTTATCATGTAAACCTCAGACCTAGTGTAGTTCCCAAACACTTACCTTATTTGTTGTACCTTCCTAACATGACATTGGTTGCTTGATTGTTAGTGAAGAGGGCTAAGAAATTTTTCTTAGAGGTTAATTTTCTAGAAATGGAAAAAACTAGTGGCAAAGTAGCTAGATCTGTGGAAGAAAACTAGTGATACATTAGATTGAGCTGTAGAAGAAAACTATCTCGTGCTTTAGGCTTTGGTGGCTTGTAAAGTGTAAACTATTCAAAAAAGAGTGGAAATTCTCACTGGATGTGGGGAGTGGATATAGCCCTTGGCGAGTTGGGTGAACCACTATACTTCTTGTGTGTCCATTACTGTTCTCCAAGAGTTTGCATCTCTTAGCACTTGTTTTTAAAAAAGAAAACCTCTTCTACACTATTGTAAGAAGTTCATCTCAAAAGTCTTCTTACAATTCCAAGTTGAAATACTTGAGCTATATTTTCATAAACACCACAACACTCTATATCTTCCTAACCCAGCATTTACGTCACTAGTGTGAGAAGCATGAAACCCACTTACACACTACTTACCAATGGACCTTCTTACACATTCCAGTTTCTAAGAAGATACAATATTCATATTCTCCAAATCCTTATTTCTTCTAAGCTCTGTGACTTTCATATCATCAAAAATTGTCTCTATATCCTTAGATGACTATCATCTTATAAGAAAGCAAGTAGCGTCAAAGACTTCAAGGTTCTATTGCCTTAGAAGTCTATTTGATGTTCTTCTAAGTGATTCGGTTGATCAAGAAAAAGAATTTTTAAAAGGGTCACAATTTAACCCCCTTCTTGTCACTCCAGTTGACTTTTATTCCCCTCATGAGACAATATTTAGAATCTAAATTTAGCACGAGAATATTTCCTTCCATATTCAACACAAGTCTGGAAAGAAATCTAAAATAATGGTAATATTTAGGCCTAAATTTATGTTTAACTCTTGCAAATATTCTCATTATCCAGTCTTGTGTCTACAGTATATATATATATATATATATCCCTACAAATATTAAACATTTCTAGTTAGGTCACTACTGTTAGTTTTCTTATAACAACATTAGTTTAAGTGTGACATGGATTTCAAATGAGTGATGTGACATTATACGTGTCAACTCTTAGTGTGAGCTGGCATAGCTACACAATTCCTCTGAGTCTCGTCCTCAAATTCTAGGGTCCAATAGCTCTCTTTCACTCATCTTCCAAGAAAACAACTGCGAAGAAAAAAAAGTGACCATCGCGAAGAAGGGAATGAAAACGGAGCTCAGTTCAATGAAGAAGACTTAAACGAAGACAAAGAAGGGTACGAAAAGTTCCAAGATTTCTATTTTTCGAAGCAGATATGTCTGCACATGATCTCTGTAACTTTTGTTCTTTCTGTCTTGTATTTTCAACTATTTTGGGTTTAGGAACGAATATTGGATGTGTTGGGTAGTCTAGGAAATCTTTAATGCATTTAAATATTGACCACTGAGTTGTTATTGTTTACTGTCTATTTTTGGTCTCAAATTTAGCTAAAAACGTCCAATTTAACCCTAAATCTAATTTGTACCCCTTTGTTGTATTTACACATTGATGTCTATTACTTTCGTGTTTCACCATGGAGGATAGTTTGTTAAGAAATGGATATTTTAATATGAAGAGGGTAGTGAGTAAATTGTAAACGGTTAGGATGTGGATAAATGGAGCTACTTTGAAGCTGGTTGTCATGTAAAGGAGTTGGGGTATGAGTCTTGTAATTATCTACTATGGTGGAAAGCTGAGGAAGATGTGCTTTTTTCAGGAATATTTTTTGTGATGATGATGCTTTAGAAATAGATGAACATGCGGTTAAGTTTGGGGTTGAAGCTCACATATACATTAAACACTTTGAGCAATTTAGAAGTGAGGCTGAAGCAGGATGATGCTAACGAGGTATACATTGAGGACAATGATTAAGGGTATTACTTTTGAAGACAGTGAAATTGGCTAAGATGATGGTTTGATGCTGAAGAAGGCATATGAAAGTGAAGAGGAGAGAACAATTGGCTAAGATGAGGAGGTGGTTGGCCCATATGATGAGTATATGGCTGAGGAGTTGGATAGTAGTGACCCACATGAAGAAGACAAGGAGAGAAGGTTCTGCCCAAAATATGACAGGTTTAGGCTAGGAGAACTTGACAAAATTACATGTTTAAGGTTGGTTTAGATTTTACTAGCCTTGTTTAGTTTAAAGAGACAGTTAGAGATTGGTCAGTTTTAAATGGTAGAGAGATAAAGTATGTAAAAAATGACATGCAGAGGATGAGGGTCAAATGTAAAAGTAAATGTGGTTTTTTGGCCCTTATCAGTAAGGTTAGGTATAAGCAAACTTTTAGAATGAAAAGTTGAGTTGAGAGCCACACATGTGGTAAGGTATTAAATAATAGTACTGATAGGTCAAGGTGGGTGGCAAAGTCAGTGTCCAAAACATTTTTTTGAAAGCTAGTGTCCAAAATATTACAAACAACTGATATTGTGAAGGTGAGAGAGATTATGGCTATAAGGCCCGGATTTCATTTAGTAAGGCTTGGAGGGCAAAACAACTAGAAAAAAAGATAGTTGAAGGTATTGCAGACAAGCAATATGCTTTGTTATGGAGATATGCAACAGCGTTGAGGAGCGTAAACCTTAGAAACACTTGCAAGATTTTAATGGTTAAACCAATTCCAACACCTGAGCCGACTTGGATGTTTTTACTTTTGCTTTGATGGGTGCAAGATGAGATTCTTGAGGAAATGTAGACAATTTATTTGTGTTGATGGGTGTCACCTCAAGACCAAATATGGTGGACATCTTCTAGTTACTGTTGGGAGAGATTCATATGACCAATATCTCCACTTAGCATTTGGGGTTGTTGAAACAGAAAACCAAAGAATCTTGGAGAAGGTTTTTAACTTTATTTTTGGAGGACATTGGTCAAGATAGAAGATGGGTATTTATTTCTCACAATGTGTGAGTGGATTAGAGAGTACTTGATGGATAGGGTTTCAAGGTCGAATATAAAACTACAAAGATGGCCATATAGAGTGATGCCTAAGCCTAAGAAAAGGTTGAGGGAGGTGGAAATTCTGTGGCTATATGGTTGTTCCATGAGTTGTTCAAAAATTATGCATTATGCAGCAAGTTGGTGTATAACAGATTCCCATACCCAAAAATCCTTATCTCGTGATCATATGGTGCATTATGCAGCATTGTGCAAAAATTAAGCAAATTGAAGCAGTTCTATTTGGAGTGCAAAGATTATTCCTTATGCAACAATATGCATGAATGGTATCAGAGTTATGCATTATGCTGCATTACACAAAAAATTTGTACTTGGAGTGCAAAAATTATGCATTATGCATCAATGGTATCAAAATTGATGTAGCAGCTTCATTAACAGAGTTGTACAAAACAGAATTTTGCATACATTAACACACTACTGAAAATTTAAACTAACTTTATTGATAATTAACATAGAGCTTACAAAGAGAATGAATGGATTCTTCAGTAACACTGGTCCTAAATAAACCCAATTCATATTACATTTGTTTAACTTATTACCATAACCCTATTACAATTAAACACAGCTAAACTCTAATTGTTTACAAAATTAAAATTCTAATGTGCTAAGAGCAACATGACTAAAATCAGAAATGTTTGGATCCACTTCATCTTCTTCTCTAATCTGACAACTTGAGGTTCAGTTTGGAAATTTTCAATGACTCCAATCCCTTCAAAGTGTACCCACATTTGCAATGACATAAAATTGTTGGGGACTCTAATACTTCAGGTGTTTCTTGCATTGTTTGTGAAGCTGCTACCATGGCCACTCCCTCAACATCTAGTTGATCATCCTAGATAAACAACTTGCAGCTTGTTCTCCTCTACACGCAATTAAAAAAACAGATTAGGTTTAGAATCTTTGTTACGAGCATAAGAACAAATAAAAGGGAAGAGAAGAATTAAAAGCAAAACATCTTACTTACTCCCCAATAAACACACTTCCAGCATCTCCTTGAAGGGTTTTAATCTTTGTTAGAGAATAATGCATTGGTCCAACACTAAAAACAGGGAGTTGCCCTTGTCTTGAGGTAGCAGAAGTCGCATTGATGGTTGCCATTGAAATTTCGCGAAGAAGGCAGAGAGAAGATTATATAAGCTCGTAGTATCTACGTTTGAATCCATGTTGCAACCACATCACATAAAACTAACGTTATAAGAAAACTAACAACAATAACCTAACTAGAAATGTTTAATATTTGTAGAGGATAATGAGGATATTTGTAAGGACCAAACATATATTTAAGTCTAATATTATAAGAGGGGACATCACATATTTTATTTTGGTCAAATAAAAATAAAAACCTTGAATATTAGAGTCCGTTTGGTTGAAGAGAAAGAGGGAAGAGAGAATCTTTTCTCTTTTCATTCTTTCTATTGTTTGGTACACTCTATTCTCTTACTCTCTCTTCCATTACTCTCTCTTCCCTCTTTCACCTCAAACAAACACACTCTTACTGTAATAAAAAGTCATTCTCTCTTCTCTCTTTCTCTCTTTCCCTTCTCTCTCGCTTCAACCAAACAATAGAAGACTATTCTCTCTTCCTTTTCTCTTTCGCTCCAACCAAACAGACCCTTAGAGTTTTTTTTTGGAGAAGAGTGAAAGTGAAAGGTGGCAAATAGCTGGGAGACATGTATGATGAGGAAAACATATAAAAAGAGAGAAGGGTTTTTGGCGCTAGTTAATCAGTCTCGCAAAGAAAGACGGTGGCTATCAAAAATATTTCCTTCCATATTCAACGCTAAGTCTGGAAAGAAATCTTAAAATATTGGTAATAATTATTTAGGAGGGGACATCGCATATTTTATTTTGGTGAACTAAAAATAAAAACCTCGAATAATAAAGTGAAAGGAAACGAATAGTTGGGAGACACGTGTGGTCAGAAAAACATATAAGAAGAGAGAAAGGTTTTTGGCGCAAGTTGTTACTCAGTCTCACGAAGAAAGGCGGCGGCTGTTACTTCCATTTGTTTTTGTTCAACTCGCTCTCAAACTCAGCCAGGTATTCCACTCCCTTCACCCTCCCTATTCTTTTCTATTCAGTTCGGGAAAATCGAACTTTTTCCCTCCTACATATTTATGATGCAATTAATTGATTAGTTAGTTTGCTTTAACTTTTAGCTCTAATCGGATTAGATTAGATCTGCCTTTTTGTTTTGGCTTTCAATGTTATTTGTGTTGTGGGGGATAGTAGTTTAGTTAGGGATTTATTTATTGGGTAAAAAGTGAAGTTAACAAATGGATGGATCTGAAAAGCAGGAGGAAGCAATGGATGACGTTTCTCCAAAGGAGGATGCAGTGGATTTTATGGTTCCCGTAACACCTAATGCTATGAGAGAGAATTGGAATTTTGATTTTAAATCTCCCCTGACACTCACGGTGGTTAGGAAACAATTGAACCGGGCTAGCATTGATTCTGAGAGCAGTCCTCGAACACCCAAGGATGGTGTTTTCGACCCCTTCGCACCTGGTCCTGATGAAAACATGGCTCGCGGTGTTTTGAACAGTAACAAGTATCTCAATGATTTCAGGAACACAGTTGTCCGCCGACATGATTTCCATCATCCTCCTCCGCATCCATCTCCTCCTCCTTCTCCTCAAGAACTCGTGACTGTCTCGGACCAAGATATCGTTGCATCGATTTACCAGACTCTTTTGCAATTCATTGTTCAACCCAAACTAAGGATGCCCAACTCGACCAGGATGACTGTAGAACGCCTTTTTCCCCGCTCCTTCGATCCTCAATTACTGATACTTGCCCCGCCGTACCTCGGAAACTCAAACCCGCTGCAAAATCCAGAATCACAGAACTCGCCTTATGCAAGAAGCTTCATTTCTGACTCCTCAATACCTAGTTGTACTTTTTCCTGCCATGCTAATTTTTATGTTCCTTCTACATCTCTAATTTGTAGCTTATCAAATATACTTTGACATCTGACTAAGCTCATACATAGATGTAGCAATAATGTTATATAGCATAGCACCCTATTAGTTTTCATGTTGGTTTGATTTACATTGAATTATTATGCACTAGTGCCAAATAAATAATTACTTTGTTTGCTTATCGCATTATTGTTTGATATGACATTTTCATCTCTCTCAAAGTATATTAAAAAAATTTGATATCGCGGTCTAAATTTGTTTTTGAAAACCCTAGTTCGAATGATTCTTATTCTTATCCTTGTACCCCAAACTTTTAAAAAAAAAACTATTAGTCTTGCGCCTTAAATTGTCAACAAAGGGAGTGATTTTTAACCGATCTTTCTCATGTTAGGAGACATCCTATATTTTCGCCTTAAATTTACCATGTTGATAAAATTGGTAACAAATATTTTTTGCTACTCAAATTCTAGTTGTGTTTCAAAATTGAATAAACCAAACTGGGTTAAGCTATAAACCGACACCACCCACTGTGTGGTTATGTGAGCAATTCGACCGAAGTTTCCCCCCGGTTCAAGTGGTTTAAAATTATCAAACTATGGCTCAGGTTTCATCAACTTGATGTCTAGTCCGATTTTCAAAACATTGAGTTTTAGTGATTCACCGTGCAAAGAAAGTTGACCAACTTTTTTTCCAGAAGCAAATTATATAGTTAACTGTTGATTTTTTTTTATCAATTTTGGTTTTCTTTTTATTACATTATAAGCTTCGTGGTGCTAAACAAAAATATGTGAGGAGATAAAATAGTTTTTTTTGTTACAATGTTATTTGTGTGCGGTATTCATCGATTTTACCGGTAATTAATCTATGTCAGGTGAACTTGGCTGGTCACATGTATCCGTTGTAGAAAAGATCATAATAATTGAAATTGAAACATAAGTTCATTTTAATCCCTTCAATTCTAGTAAGTAGAATGAACGTTGCATTGCAAAATTATAATAATATGAATAGTCAAAAACTAACTTCTAAAGAGAGTCCTTCATTGCTGGTTGCCTTGCAATTTCAGCGACATGGGGACATTGGTTCTCGAGATCGAACCCGAGTGTGACCAGTGATAGTGTGTGTGCATTGTGCTTCTAAAAGAGACCATACTTTTCACCATAAAAAAAACAGGGTTCAAATCAATTTAAAACGATAAACAAGTCATTAAATATTAAGATTACTAGTCATAATATTAGTTCTATCTTCTGCACACGAAGATAATAATGTTGGAATCAAGGATTTATGTTAGACACAAATGAAAGCGAGAGACAATGTATTAACTTCAATTAAAACCAAGAAAATCATCATAATGAACTAGGGGGAATGCCCGTGCGTTGCACGGATTGTTATATAATATTTTAAAAAAAAATTTGATGGAGCTTTTATATAAAGATATATAACTTGTTGATATAAATTATGTATTATAAAAATATAGTATTACCTAAATATAATGTTGCATTTTTTATATTAAAAAATTATTTATTTTAAGCATTAATATTGTTATATAATGTATGCAGTTTTTAATATAAATAACTGTCAATACTTCTTATGAGCTTAATTGTTGAAAATATAATTTTACCAAACTTCATCATATTTAGTAATAATAAATGTAATTCTATTTATTGTGTGGAATTTATGGACATGAATTTTAATAATAGAGACAGATGAACATGGCAAACATATATCATAGAAAATAAAAATTTGCATATTTTTATTTTTTTCTTTCCCTGATTTTTTATCACCCATCAATAAGAAGAAAATAATAAAAAAATATATTCTTTAGTTTTTAGTTTTTATAATGATACGAAAACGAATTGAAAAAGGTATGTATTAATATTAAAAGGTATACTGATTTTTTTTTACCAAGAGAAACTTATAGCATTCATTCATAATCATAGTTGTAACACATGGTGGGATACAATCAAACACATGGGAGCTAGCAAAGGTATACTGTTTAAAAATAATGAATTTTTTTTGATATAGCATATAATCTGAGTAACCAATGCGTCAAAATTATACTATACTTTTCTCCAACAATTAAAGAAAATATCTCAATACAAATGATACTCAAAATTTTGTTTATTTATAAACCCAAAGAATGGTTTTAAGAGTTATACAATATTTTTCATTATATGTAGTAGTAACAATAAACTCAATACTATTTAGTATTTTCAATTTATGGGAATAAATTTTAAAGACAGAGACAAATGAATGTGTCCGGCGAAACTTATATCATAGAAAACAAATAAAAGTGGAATTACAGAAATTCAATTTTAATTAATTTTATAAAGAAAAAATAAAAAATACATTCTCTATTTTTATTATTATAATGATATGAAAATGAAGTGAAGAAAATTTTGGTAGTCACATTTTTAAAAGAGATATTATTTCAAAAGTAATGAAAATATTTTTTTATATAGCATATAATCTAAATAAACATTAGTTCAATAATATACAATATTTTCCCTCTAAAACAATAATCAGAGAAAAGAATCTCAATGCAAATAATAATCAATAATTATTTACTTTTAAATCCAAAATATTGTTTAATATGTGGAAGTCAAAGGAGAAAAATCACTGTGATAGTAAATGAATATAAATAATAATGAAAATATTTTTTTAATATAGAATATAGTCTAAATAAACATTAAGTCAATAAAAATAATATTGTATTTTCTTGAAAAATAAATGATTGTTTAACACGTAATATTTTAAGGATAAAAATAACTATGTTATATTGCGAAAGTGAGCATAATCTATAAATCTATCTATAAATAATACAATTAGGAATTTAGCTCCATAAATTATCGTCCACATGTCATCACCTAAGCCTCCCTGCAAGCCAAACAATGCTGACATGTACCTGCCATTAATTATTCCAAATCCCGAAAAAAGTATTACATAATCCTACAATTATATTATAGAATATGAACAAATAACAATAAATGAAAATAAACATGTATATGTATAATGTACAATGTATACTAACAGACATTAACATGTTTTTGATCATTTAAAGTCAAACAATAAATGGCAATTCAATTTTGTTTAATAATAGGA
Organism: Astragalus glycyphyllos; assembly: GCA_963573325.1. Taxonomy (NCBI): domain Eukaryota; kingdom Viridiplantae; phylum Streptophyta; class Magnoliopsida; order Fabales; family Fabaceae; genus Astragalus; species Astragalus glycyphyllos. The sequence continues at coordinate 11,951,707 of OY754314.1, read as the reverse complement.
ATTTCAAACATTAACGATTTAAAATTTTGAATCCAATTAGACAATATTCAATATTCTGACAGCACATACAACATGTTCTTCTTCCATAATTAGGTTCAAATTTAAGACAAATAAATCCAAATAATTACTACTCCCTCCGTTCCTAAACTTTGGTCCTTTTAGAGTGTTTCACACAAATTAAGAAATCATAAATTTGCAATACCTAATGACTAAAGTACCCCACTGTAGCATTAATACCCAATTTGCATTTTATTTTAATTTTTTGGAATTATTGGAAAGAGAAAAGAAAAGCAGTTGGTAATAAATTTAAAAAAAAGCCGGTGTTGATATCAAAACACAGCTGCATAACTAACTTAGCACAAAACTAAAAACTCTTCATCATCCTCTCTATTCATTCGCATCAAAAAAATTTCCACTCATCCTACCAAAAAAATATAAGTGTATTTGCTTCAAATATATTCCCTCTCAAATGAAATTTTTAAATAATTTAAACCTCCAAAAATTGTCTATAAAAATGAAGATGGTGCAAATTTGAATGTTGAAGTAGAAAATGTACAGTAGTATTCCATTCTTCAGATGACACTTTATATAAGATGAAACTTTATATAAGAAGATGGTGTAAATTTTAAAACTAATTAGACGGTGGGCCTATTCTTACAAGGAGCATTTCGTAGTTTCAATGGCTTTTGTATAGTCTGACCAATAATAAAGCAGTAAGAATTTATGGTAAACCAACTACTAGTGGACAGTTGAAAGAGTTGGAAAGAGAAAAAGAATTGGCTTCAAGAAGCCCACTGACTTTGGAATCCAAATGAGTTAATCTTGTGAATAGTGATAATTAATTTTAATTTGGAGATTAATTAAAGATAAAGTGTAAACTTGGAAAAATTAGGTAAAATATACATTGGTATCTCAAAAGTACCAAAGGTTTGGAACAAAAAAGAGAGGCCAAAAGGACCAAAGTTTAGGAACGGAGGGAGTACTAAAAGAAATTGGAATAATTTCTAACTCTCATTTCTAATTTGAATCTTGCAATAACAAATTATGCCACCTTTACTCCTTTATGTTTAAGTTATTGTTGATTTTTAGATTTAAATTCAAATAAATAATCAATAACAAAGAAAAGGTGACGGCTAATATTCCTGCACAACAATATCACGTCTCAAAAAACAAAGAATTGCTTCTAAAAAAATTGATTTAATTTGTAACTGCTGTTTATAATCTATATCTTGCAATATCAAATTTTCCACCATTTCTCATTAATGTTTAATGTTTATGCTTTCAAATTCAAATCAATAATCAATAGTAAAGAATATACTGACAGCTAATATTCCATATTACATAACCAGTCACCAGATTTTCGGCATTCCAATTTCAAATATTCATTCAGATTAAAAACAACATTACTGATGTACTGATTTTATATCAGAAATTTCCATATTTGGTATTTTCAAGTCAACCCATTATTTCCTATATAAATAATGCACACTTCATACCTCTAATGTAGCATCCACATACTTGCATTAGTATCACTTCATTATCAATGGAAAAGATCACTGATTTACAAGTTTGAAAAAGAACTATGTGAAGGTGTCGTGTATTACATGAGAAACTTTGAAGTTGTTGAAAGTCTCGGCGAGTTCCGCTCAACTAATCATCAATGGAAATTGAGTTTTAAAATCGGAACTTTGCTCAAGAGGGCTGACATGGAATTAGTGCCACCTTATGTGCACACCTTTACCCACCCTTTTGATTGTTTCGAAAAGGGCTTCGATACTAACTATCTGGTTGGTATGTATCATAATACATATATCCATCCTGTTCAAAATATTTGCTTTTAAATGTTTAAATCCAGGCCAACATTTCTTTTATTTTTTGTTTTGGGTTAAGATGTCATCGGTGTCCTCACTGGAGTCAGATCACAATTTCCGTATGTTTTCAATGGTGAAATGTCCAAGTTGGTTGTGATAGAGTTGGACAACCGTGGGTACGTATGTTAGTTATAAGTTCCATAACTTATGTAAACCGATTCTAACTGTTGGGTAATTAAACCAGATATTGTTTTAACGTTTTAACAGCTATCGAGTCAAATTTACTTTTTTCGGTGCTCTGGTTGACGAACTCACCGCTTTCCTAATCGCTGGTGAGGCCAGCCATCCAATTGTTGCAATCACTTTTGCTAGGGTGAAACTCTTTCAAGGTAATATAAGATGAACTGTATAGTACACTAATATAATGTGAATACCTTATTGTCACAAACATTATTGAATGATAACTTATGATTATAGACCGTATACTAACAATACCCCATCTTCTTGAAATGTGTTTCCATTTGTAGGTCAGACAACCATCAATAGCGAAATGCATGCTTCCCGGCTTCTGATAAACCCAAATATCCCATAGGCTGTTGAGCTCAGAAATAGGTTTGACTCATACACCATAAGTTTATTTTTTTTATTAATTCCTACTCACACATTCTTATCAGTATAGATTTTGAATTACAAAGTTTTTAGTGCTTTTTTCTTTTCGTGTTCAAAATATAGCATTAGAATCTCCAAACACTATTTTGAGTCAGCTCTCTGAAGGCAAGTCTGGGAAGTCTGCAACTGAGACACCAGATTTGTTTAGTGGACCCAACGTGCCACTATTCAACAGTTCAAAGACTGCAAAAAGGTTAATATTATGATATGCACTTAAATCTTACGTTATAAATTAAGAATAACTTAAGAATTTATAATCGCTTTGATGCTAAAAACATAAAAATATAAAAATATAACATAACCGTTAGTATTATTTGTGTATAGGATATTTATTTATACATTCTATTAAATAATTTGAAACTTGGTCAAAAGAATTATATTTCAAAATTAAATGAAATCAACACAATAGTAATAATAGTAATAGAAAATTAACAATTTAGTAGTTACGAGCAAGTAGAATCTATAGGTTTTTCTGGTGTTTCCCCCAAAAAAATTACTAATTAAATTTTACGTCATCCGTGCGTTCCATTTTCTTTTTCCATTTTTTAAAATGTCACAAATTTTTTCCCTAACCTTAAGTGATAATTTTTAACATAAATTGTTTACCCGTGCATGGCACGGGTTACTCACACTAGTATATTGACAAAACATGACTGAAAGAGACTTGTATATGTATTGTGCCTCTCACATTTCCTTTTCTCTTATAATATTTTTCTATTTTTCTTTCCTTCTTCCAAATTTAAGTTACATCCACTAAATATTATTATTACATTAAGTTTCGATAAGTTTTAATAAAATAAGTTAATCATTGTGTATGATAAAATATAAATCATAGTAATTAGAAAGTTATTAAATATTAGTTAAAACAAAATAGAAATTCAAAATTAAAGCAACAAATTCAAACCCAGGGGGTGTGGTTGAGCAGTTGGGGCTCATCATCCCTTAACCAAGTGTCGAAGATTTGTTCCTCACCTTGGATATGGAGCAGCTTTAAATCCCTGGGCCAGCTGTCCCACACTTCGAGGTGCCTCCAATCCAGCGAGGGGATTAGTCACTGCGTTCAGTGGTGGATACATTGGTCTCGACAAAAAAAAGTGATAGTATAATATATGGTATTCTTCACAATATAAAACAAAATATTTATTTTAATATATTGATTTTTTATAAAATGAAGAGTAAATGTATTATATTTCTAAAAATTTGCAACATATAAATCTGAAACTTTATTTGTTATATTTACTTCTAACACTATTCTTATTTTTAATTAATTAAAGATTTTAGGTATGAATTCGTAAAGAAAAATATGAGATGGAATGTTCTTATGAAAGCAGTAGTTTTGAAGAAGCGATTTACTTTACAAATAAGTCATAATGCATTATATCGTAGTAATAGCACATACTTTTTATTTGAGTGAAGTTTGTAACTTACATAAATATGACAATAGTTGAAGAAAATGATGTTTTATCTTGTTTTTTTTTTCTTTTTGTGATATAGAGGGGGAGCTTCCTAGAAGTCACATGTAAGGTAGTCTCATTCCTAGAAGTGAGACCAAATGTTATGTTTCTTGTTTGTCTTAGCACATGCTTTTACAAAATGATCTTATACACATCGTCTTTGGTTTGTGCACTCAGTTTACAAAAAAATAAATGCACTATCTATTAAGAGACAAAAACGTCTTCTTTTAGTCTTGAACAAAAATTGATGAACACTCAAGGAGCATAAGAAACTCATTTAGATCTAGCACATCATACAATTTCACTAAAACTATTAAATAGACGTTTTCTGAAGAACAATATTAAAATATACATGATTTCTTGATCCCTATAACTTAGAAAAAAAAGTGTTGTCTTCATTGCATGATTCACTAACTTATCCAAATTTATCTATTTACATCTCTTTGTCCACTTTAAAATTGTCAAAAACATGAAATCCTTTACCCCTTTTGTGCATTCTACCTCTTCTCGCAAAACTCGCTCCTTTCTTTTGCTTCTTGTTTTTCATTGTGAATTTTTTTACTCAAAACCTCTCCCCTCACCATCCAAAATTATCTCTTTTAAATAGCTATTTCTTGCTATAATTGGCTAAAATTACACCTCTTCCACTCATATTTTACTAACTCATGAGATTATTGTCAATTACTAGAATAATTCATATGAATGTGAAACCCATTCTTTTCAATGCATAATTGTTAAAATAGTCTAGCAAAAAAAAAATCTTACTAAAATTAAGCTCTACATCGATATAAGAGTCAATAATTTATTTGAAGAAACCATATAATAAATGTAATCATTGTTTAGTCCACCATAAGAAATTAAAAAGAAGATACAATGACACTATAAAAAAGATATAATACATAGAAATGAAAGATAAACGCTCTTTACACTACAACATAAGTCCATAAAAATATTCTACACGGTTGGAGCAAATTTTCCAAGCCCATAACCACTTTTATTTGTCTTAAGTGGGGCATTCGAAGACAGAATTATCCAAAACTTCTAATCATTTCTAATGCATTTCATTGTCAGATATCTCACCTTTAGTGTCATCCTTTATTAAGATCATAACCTCTTGGTGTGTGGGCTTTTTCCATAAAAATGTTGGCTTTTTCACATAACCACACATTCTTTCTATTGGATGTGCCAAAGCCAAAGTGATTTCCATTACCACTATAAAGAAGACACAGATATCAAAATATTAGTACCTATATCAAAGGATGCATATTACAAAAAAACACCTGAAAAAAATGTTGTTTTTTATAAATAAACTTTTTTCCATACAAAACATAAATGGTGAATAAGGGCAAGAAGGATGGAACAACAAAAATGTAAAATTCGATAAATATTTCATACTTTTTGGCTTTTATGCATTGGTATGTTGAAAGCAAGCCAAAGGCTCAGAACTTAAAATCTATCAAGGGAAAATTTAGTGATGGATGGGATAATGAAAACAATGAAGAGATTATGGAAGAATGTTTGAGGCTCACAAAGGTTAGATTTTAAGGCTTAAATTTTTTCATCAAGAAAATGAAAAAGAAATGGAAAAGTCTACAAAAATGGTTTGACCTGAAGTGAAGTAATTACTTGTGAATAGCCATGATTGTAGATGGCTAAAGCAAAATGTGTGTGCATGTGAAAATGTTTGAAGATGGGGAAAGAGGAAGTATGCACAAATGGTATGAAAAATGGTGTTTATAAAGGCTATGAACTAAGTGAGGGAATGATTTAATATAATTGTTACGGTACAAATTGCCTTCAAATGGTATGGATTATGGAATATGAATAGTTTTTTTTAATTTTTTGACAATATGAATAGTTTTTTAATGAGCATTAGTATCTTGAGTAAAATAATAAATTTTAGACATGAGTAATATAACAACTGTTGAAAAAACGTGTCTTAATTAGGTAAATGTTATAATTGACCATAGTGCTAATAGCTAACCGTAGATGTGGCTATTCGTTTCATGACCATTGTAATATTACTAGTGAATAGTGTGTACCTGACAATGACGCGGTGAATGCTTATATAGTGTTTGGAAGTTGCCTATGGCCGTTAGATCGTTGTACGGACCGATCAGAGCCATTCATTTCGGTCTATGCTCTTTGTTATGCTTAATGGGCCCTTTTTGTGCGTGAGGCCTGGATTAGTCTTCGGCCCACTCTGGAACAGTTGCCCCCCAAGCCAAGATCGTGCTTGGACGAGCGTAGGCTTGTATGGATTCTCGCGTTTTTACCCGTTGCGCGGGGATACTTTCTGATCGTCCGTGCCTTTCGAACACGTGACGCCTGACATGAAGTGACGTTTCTTCGTTCCCGGAAAATTCATCAATGGTGCCTCGAATCTCGAAAAGTGGCTGCTTTTGTCATGATGACGTTTCAGTTTTCGAGGCGCGTGCAGGTGAATTATTGTGTTGCTTTGTCTTCCTGCCTTCGGGTCTTATAAATATGTTGCCCTCTGATTTCCATTTTTCTTCCTTTCGATTTACATTTCTCACGGCGAGCAATTTGCATCTCTGAAGACGAGCAAAATTTCTCCTCGTGATCGATCTAATTCCTCAATATTCTTCATCAAGGTACGTCTTCATACTTTTAACCGCTTTTAAGTCTTCGTAAACTTTCGCTTAGGGCTTGGAGGGGGGTGTCAGGCCCGGGGTCGACCTTGTCACCCCCTTCTAAGTATCATCGATCTTGGTGATCCTGACCTTCCCTCTCCTTTCAGGTTTCGCGCCGGCGCGAACGAAAAAAACCGCTAGGATCTCCGGCCTTCCTTCTTCAAATATGGCCGAGTGTGCTGCTCGTTCGGAAGATCTTTCTAGAACCCGCTCTTCCTCTTCGAACTCGTTCCTATCCGGCTTTTCCTCTTCGTCTACTGATTCTGAGACCTTGCAGCCTCCTCGTGCTGATGTTCCTCCGTCTGAGAGTCGTTCTAATCCGCCGCCTCCACCCGTTCCTCAAAACGCAACCCTGCCCGAAGAGTACGACTGGAGGGGTATATACGGGGAAGATCGCTCCTGGATTTCAAACTCTATTTTGTCAACATCATCAACCTTTCCTCCTGGTGATGACGTCACTCGCTATTTTGATGAGTTTGTCGGCTATGGCGACCAAGAGTGGCGAACCATGCGGCCATGATTCCAAATTCTTTGAAGTTTACGATGTATACCAATGTCCTTCGGGATCTGAGGGTGCGCCCTCCCTTTACTTTCTTTCAACGTCATATTCTAAGGGCTCTCAGGGTCGCCCCTTCCCAACTTCATTTTAACACATGGGCCCTCATAAGGACATTTGAGAACGTGATGGGCGCCATTGGTCGTGATATCAACTATCGACTGTTCTTTTCTTTGTTTAATGTTAACCGCACTGTGGAGTTAAAGAGTGAGCCCCGTCGATGGGAACAGGTGTCGTTGAAGCGTCGCAAAGGCACGGTCGAATTATTCAAGCCTTTTTGTGAGTCTGTCAAGCCTTGGAGACACGCATTTCTCTGGGTCGTTCCCATTAATGATAAAGCTCGTGATATTGTTGGGTGGTCACATTCCCACTATGACCGTGACTCCATACACTATAGATATCAGAGGTCCCTCAGCGCATACGATATTGAGAGCGTTAAGATTTTAGAAGCATTAGTTAGTTGGATGCCTAAGCGAGTTATTCCCTGTAACCCGTTTGCTCGTGCTCGAACGGTTACTCAAGTACAAAATAAGCTCGGTGATTGTCTTTCATGATTTTCTCTTTTGATTGCTTGCTTTTATTGTTTCTTTTCAGGTTCTAACCGTATCTTTCTCCTTCATGCAGCCAAGATGTCGGGTTGTGATTTCGGGTCCCGACCTTCCTTCTGAGCCCGTTCATATCGATGGCGACCAGAAGTCCCCTGCTCGTGAGAATGATTTGAGCTCAAACTCAAAGAAGCGTTATCGAGTGCCCCTTTCAAATGAGCCCGTACAGATTGACCTTGATTCCCCAAATTTCAAGAAGCCCAAAGAGATCCCAAAGAAGCCCGTTTTAAACCTTGACGCTCATGGTGAATCAGATTTTGCCCGCTTACGTGAAGACCCCTTTTTGTTCGCGACTGAGATTGCCAAGGCCGCTTCCGTCCAACTTGCTCGTTTTAAGAGCGAGGAGGCTGAACGCCAAGCAGATACTCGTCTTGTTCATCGTAATTTATGGTTGGAGGGCGACCACCAAGACAGAACTGATAAATATAACTCTGCCCTTGGTCATCTTGCAGATCTGCAGGCTCAACTGGAATCTACCAAGGCAAAACTTAAGGAAGCTGAGGTCGCCCTTCAACCCACCAGAGAGAAACTTGGCACGGTCACTTCTGAACGTGATGCGGCCATAAAAGCCAAAGCGGACGTCGAGACCAAGTTGGCCACCGAAACTGCCAACTTGACCGAGATGACTGCTAAGGTTACTAACTTGGAGAAGCAGGTTGATGGTTTGGAAGGCGATCTCCAGACTGCGACGGACGAGCGAGACAAGAAGGTCGTTGAGCTGGAATCCCTGGAGGACAAAACCCTTCAAATTGCCCAAGGGTGTTTTGATGAAGCTGTTGCTCAAATTCAGTATTGTTATCCTGACTTGGAAATCAATCCTGCAATTGTGAGTAACGATCACTTTCTGCGGGTCGGGCAGATTGTTCGCCTTGCGGAGACGGATGGAGATGGCAACATCGTTCGAGAGGAGGAAGTCATCTATCATCGTCAGGAGTGATCGGCTTCAAGTGTTTTTCGCTTTTATGCTTATCTTGAACGGGTTTTGTTCTCTTTCCTTTGGGGACTTTTATGTCGCCCTTGTTTGTAATGAAATTTGATGGAGCCCAGTCTTCTCCGGGTGGATATGTTTAATTCGTATTTTTCTATGAATTTCCAATATCTTTAAGTATAGCTTCGATCTAAATTTCTATATCGTAGAAGTCTTTGAGACGAGTTCTGCATATGTGAACAGCTTACCAAGTTTCTACTTTGGTTTTAGCTCGTTTCCCATACGTGACCAAATCTTTTGATCGTTTGGCTTTATTCTTAAGCTTGTTTTCATTTTCTTTTTTAGTAGTTTATCAAACTCGGTTTGAATTGAACTCACTAAAGGTATGGCCCGTTTCTTGGGACGATTGATAACTTTAATAAGCAAGAATTCCGTAAACTAGGAAATGCAAGGTATCTTTATTTATAGACGAGCAGGCCTCATTAAAAAACCTCGTAGGGAAAAAGAGTGCCCTGCCCGTTCTTAACGTCGTATTTCATTTGATAGCAACATGATATTCTTTCATATTTGCAAAGCTTCTAGGTGAAATATCTTCTGAGGTTCGTAGCATTCCAAGTGTTGGAGATCATTCCACCATTCATCGTTTGCAGAATATAAGCTCCTTTGCCTGTTCTAGCTGCGACTCTGTAAGGCCCCTCCCAGTTGGGTGCGAGCTTCCCTTGTCCCGCATTTCTTTGACCGATGTGTGCCTTTCGTAGGACGAGCTGCCCAACTTCGAATACACGGGGAACGACCTTAGCATTGTGCTTGGTCGCCACACTTTGTTTAATCAGCGCTTCCCTCAAAGACGCTTTGTTTCTCAATTCTTCGACTAAGTCCAGCTCTTCCCTGGTTGCATGTTCGTTCTCGGCCTGCGGTTTTGGATTAGTCGTTCTCCAGGTTAATTCCCCTATTTCAACGGGAATTAGTGCATCCGTCCCATACACCATCCTAAATGGTGACTCTCCAGTGGTTGAGTGGGGCGTGGTTCTGTACGCCCATAGTACTGAGGGTAATTCTTCTGCCCATTTTCCCTTGGCTTCATCCAATCTCCTTTTCGGCCTCTTAAGATGACTTTGTTGGCGCTTCTGCTTGTCCATTTGTTTGCGGGTGTTCCACCGATGTGAAACGCTGTTTCACTCCTAGCTCGGCCAGAGTTGCTTGGAAGTTCTTATCGGTGAACTGAGTTCCATTATCTGACACTAAGACTTCGGGTACTCCAAATCGTACCAGTATATTCTTTTTTACAAACTTGAGACAATTCTATGAAGTGATGGTTGTCAATGGTTCTGCCTCGATCCACTTGGTGAAGTAGTCCACTGCGACGATCAAGAATTTAAGTTGTCCGGGAGCGAGCGTGAATGGACCTAGGAGGTCTATCCCCCACCAAGCAAACGGCCAGGGGGTGGTTAAACTATTCAGCTAGGTAGGAGGAGCTATGTGGATGTCTGCGTGCCTTTGGCACTTGTCGCATTTCTTTACCATTTCTGTCGCATCTGCATCCATGGTCGACCAGCAATAACCCGCTCTTAAGGCTTTCTTGGCCAATGCTCTAGCTCCCATGTGATTACCACAAATGCCTTCGTGAATTTCTCTTAGTACGTAGTTGGCCTCGTCCGGTAAGAGACATTTGAGTAATGGCATGGTGAAACCTCTCCTATACAGCTGGTCGTTGATAATAGTGTAAGAGGTTGCTCATTTTCGAACGAGCGCTGCTTCCTTCGAGTTTTCAGGTTCTTCTCCCTCTTTGATGTACTTGACAATTGGGTCGGTCCAGGTGGGTCTCTGATCTACCTCGCCCACATCTACTCCCATTGAAGTTTCTAACCTCACACTTGGTTGAGATAGGACCTCTTGTATCACGCTTTTATGATTGCCGGAGTTTTTCGTTCTCGCAAGTTTGGATAGTATGTCCGCTCTGATGTTCTCTGTCTTTGGGACGTGCTTAACTTCGGCGTGCTAATTTCTGCATTAGCTCTTTTACTCTTGCCAAGTACCTTTCCAATATCTCATCCTTGGCTGAGAACACATCGTTGATTCGAGAGACAGCGAGCAACGAATCTGATCGTATTTCCACCTTCTTTACATTGAATTCTAGAGCGAGCAATAATCCGGCTACGCAGGCCTCATACTCAGCCTGGTTGTTCGAAGTAGGGAAGGAGAAAGCCAATGAGACCTCTATGGTCGTTCCATCCCCGTTCTCCAGAATTATACCCGCTCCGCTGCCTTTTCCATTGGAGGATCCATCTATATGTAAGGTCCATGTTCCTTCATCTGGGGGTTTATCCCCTGGTTTCATTTCCGCAATGAAATTGGCCAAGACATGGGCTTTGGCGGACGATCTAGGCTCATACTTGATTCCAAATTCTGAGAGATCCACCGCCACTTGATCATTCTTCCAGCTAAATCCGGTCTATGAAGGATTTGTCTGATCAGCTGGTCCGTTCGTAGTGCGATCTGATGTGCCACAAAATACGGGCGCAATTTCCTAGCTGAGATGACCAAAGCTAACGCCAATTCCTCGATCTTTTGGTATTTGAGCTCGACCCCTTGCAGTACTTTGCTAACGAAATATACCGGATTCTGCTTAGCTCCTTTTTCTCTTACCAACACAGCGGCCAGCGCCTCGTCCGTGATGGATAAGTATAGGTATAAAGTCTCTCGGGCTCTGGAGTGGTCAGGATGGGCGGTTCTGCCAAAGCCGTTTTTAATTGTTCAAGGGATTGGTAGCACTCGGCTGTCCATTCAAAAGCGGTCTCTTTCTTCAATAGTCTGAATAAGGGTAAGGACTTGTTCGCAGCTTTCGAGATAAACCGAGAAAGGGCGGCCACCATACCATTAAGTTTTTGGATTTCTTTTTTGGTCGTGGGCGGTCTCATTTGTGTAACTGCTCGGCATTTATCTGGATTGGCTTCTATTCCCCTTTCTGTGAGGTAAAAACCCAGGAACTTGCCCGCTCTTACACCGAAGGTGCATTTTTCTAGATTGAACCTAAGGGAGTTTTTTCTGGCTTCTTCGAAAACTTCTCTTAGGTCGTCAATGTGAGCAGGATCGTGCTTACTTTTAACGATCATGTCATCTAAATAGACCTCCACCACCTTTCCTATCTGATTCCGGAAAACATGGTTCATCATGCGTTGGTAGGTTGCCCCAGCGTTCTTTAATCCAAAAGGGCATGACTGTATAACAAAAGTTACCTTTGTCCGTCATGAAGGCCGGCTTCTCTTGATCGGGCGGGTGCATGGCAATTTGGTTGTAACCAGAGTAAGCGTCCAAAAAGGATAGAACCCTGAATCCGCTCGCACTATCTACCAAGCGGTCGACGCTCGGAATTGGGAATGCATCTTTGGGACAGGCTCGGTTGAGAAAGGGCGGTCTCTTTCTTCAATAGTCTGAATAAGGGTAAGGACTTGTTCGTAGCTTTCGAGAAAAACCGAGAAAGGGAGGCCACCATACCATTAAGTTTTTGGATTTCTTTTTTGGTCGTGGGCGGTCTCATTTATGCAACTGCTTGGCATTTATCTGGATTGGCTTCTATTCCCCTTTCTATGAGGTAAAAAACATGGAACTTGGCCGCTCTTACACCGAAGGTGCATTTTTCTGGATTGAACCTAAGGGAGTTTTTTTCTGGCTTCTTCGAAAACTTCTCTTAGGTCGTCAATGTGAGCAGGATCGTGCTTACTTTTAACGATCATGTCATCTAAATAGACCTCCACCACCTTTCCTATCTGATTCCAGAAAATATGGTTCATCATGCGTTGGTAGGTTGCCCCAGCGTTCTTTAATCCAAAGGGCATGACTGTATAACAAAAGTTACCTTTGTCCGTCCTGAAGGCCGGCTTCTCTTGATCGGGCGGGTGCATGGCAATTTGGTTGTAACCAGAGTAAGCGTCCAAAAATGATAGAACCCTGAATCCGCTCGCACTATCTACCAAGCGCTCGACGCTCGGAATTGGGAATGCATCTTTGGGACAGGCTCGGTTGAGAACAGTATAATCCACACACATCCTCCATTTGCCACTCGCCTTTTTGACTAGGACGACATTCAAGAGCCGTGTAGTGTACTTGATTTCCTTGATAAATCCTGCATCGAGCAGATCTTCAACAGCCTTGGATGCTGCTCGTGCCTTCTCTTCTTTCTGGATTCTTCTCCTTTGGGTGACCCATTTTGCTTTTGGATCTACGGCCAAATGGTGACAAGCGACCTCGGGTGGGATCCCGGGCATATCCGCCGCACTCAAGGCGAATAGGTCAGCATGCTCTTTTAAACATTGAACAAGCTTGTCATGCACTTCTGGTGGAAGGTCCTTCCCTATTTTGATCGTTTTCTCTGGGTCATCCCCTAATTGCACTTGGCAAAACTCTCCATCTGGCTCTGGTCGTTTGATTCTCTTCTTGAGTTCTTTGGTTAAGAGGTCATCCTCTTCTTCTTCCTCGCTATCTGGATCATAGCAGGCATCCAGGTCTGTTGTATTCACCTGCTTCCCGCCCTTCATTAAGGTGTTCACCGCTTCTTCTGCCTCATCCGCTTCCTTTAGAACCCTTTTCCCGAGCCCCAGGACGTGAGCTTGCCTTGCTGATATTAGATCGGCCCGAATAGTAGCGACTTCTCGATCTTCAGTGTAGAACTTCATTTTAAGGTGAACTGTGGACGATACGGCCTCGAGGAGAGGTAGAGTAGATCGGCCAATAATACATTGGTAAACTGACTTGCAAGGCATTACGATGAAGTCCATTCTCACAGTCCTACAAAGTGGTCTCTTAGCAACGTCGTCTTCAAAGGTCACCATCAACTCGATTCGTCCTATTGGGGTCGTAGGAGCTCCGTTGAAACCAGTCAACACCGTCCCCCTGAAGGGTCTTAGGTCGTCTTTGGAGATTCTCAACGTATCTAATAGGTCCTCAAAGACGATATCTGCCGAGCTTCCCTGATCGATAAAAATTCACCTGACTTCCATATTACCTATCACCGCAGCTACTACCAGTGGTACTTCGTAATTAGGCTTTCCGTCAATCAGGTCTTCGTCTCCAAATAATACTGTGTACCTGACAATGCCGCAGTGAATACTTATATAGTGTTTGGAAGTTGCCTATGGCCGTTAGATCGTTGTACGGACCGATCAGAGCCATTCATTTCGGTCTATGCTCTTTGTCATGCTTAATGGGTCGTTTTTGTGCGTGAGGCCTGGATTAGTCTTCGACCCACTCTAGAACAATGACCATTGTAATTCCTCAGTTTTTTAATTTACAACCTTTCATTTCCTTCCAAAAAAAACTTTCATTTCATCTAATACACACACACACACACACATATATATATATATATATATATATATATATATACACAAATGACATTTAGATAAAGATATTTACATTATATGTAAATATTTATTTTGGTAAACATTAATTACAATATATTCGTCGATAATTAATATAGATATTTGAAAACCCTACAATATTGTGTTTTTTATAATTTTTTACCTATATTAAAATAAATATATTTTAAATATATATATATATATATATATATAAATAAATGCTTTCAAAGTATTCAAATATGCTTTCCAAAATATATGCCGAAATTTGTACCATACTTCTTAGGCTTAAATATGTTTTAGGCCCCTGTAAGTATGGGGTGTTTTGGTTTAAGCCCGTGCAAAATTTTTATTTATTTATAAGCCCTTGCAAAATGACACGTTTTGTTTTAAGCCCTTCTGTTAGCAAACTGTTAGTGAGACGTTAAAAATCTCTTCTACGTGTATATTTGCAGGGGCTTAAACCAAAATAAATATATTTTCCAACGGTCTAATAAATAAAATATATTTTTGCAGGGGCTTAAAATAAAATAAAAAACACACGTCATTAGATTAGATAATTTTGTATATTTTTGTGATTTTAAATTAAAATTAAAATACTTTAAAGGCTTAAATATTTGATCCCCTGCAAATATCCCAATTTTCCATTTACCCCCTGTAAAAAAAAAGTTTTAAAATCAACCTTGCAAATAATAAGTGTTTCTAGTTACCCCCTACAGGGGGGTAACCGTAAACTTTTTATATTTTGCAGGGGGTAACCGTACATAGTTTATACCCATTATACACTACATAATCTAACAGAGGTGGGTGACCGAAAACTGTTTATATTTGCAGGGGTAACCGTAAACTAAGGAATATAGGAAGTTTTTGGTGTGAGTTAGACTTTAACTTAGAATGATATAATGATATTAAATAATTGTTATTTAAATAATATTTAACACCATTATTTTGAATGAGATGCATTAATCAGGAACTTGCCCGCTCTTACACCGAAGGTGCATTTTTCTGGATTGAACCTAAGGGAGTTTTTTCTGGCTTCTTCGAAAACTTCTCTTAGGTCGTCAATGTGAGCAGGATCGTGCTTACTTTTAACGATCATGTCATCTAAATAGACCTCAACCACCTCTCCTATCTGATTCCAGAAAACATGGTTCATCATGCGTTGGTAGGTTGCCCCAGCGTTCTTTAATCCAAAGGGCATGACTGTCCTTTGTCCGTCATGATGGCCGGCTTCTCTTGATCGGGCGGGTGCATGGCAATTTGGTTGTAACCAGAGTAAGCGTCCAAAAAGGATAGAACCCTGAATCCGCTCGCACTATCTACCAAGCGGTCGACGCTCGGAATTGGGAATGCATCTTTGGGACAGGCTCGGTTAAGAAAGGGCGGTCTCTTTCTTCAATAGTCTGAATAAGGGTAAGGACTTGTTCGCAGCTTTCGAGAAAAACCGAGAAAGGGAGGCCACCATACCATTAAGTTTTTGGATTTCTTTTTTGGTCGTGGGCGGTCTCATTTGTGCAACTGCTCGGCATTTATCTGGATTGGCTTCTATTCCCCTTTCTGTGAGGTAAAAACCCAGGAACTTGCCGGCTCTTACACCGAAGGTGCATTTTTCTGGATTGAACCTAAGGGAGTTTTTTCTGGCTTCTTCGAAAACTTCTCTTAGGTCGTCAATGTGAGCAGGATCGTGCTTACTTTTAACGATCATGTAATCTAAATAGACCTCCACCACCTTTCCTATCTGATTCCGGAAAACATGGTTCATCATGCGTTGGTAGGTTGCCCCAGCGTTCTTTAATCCAAAAGGGCATGACTGTATAACAAAAGTTACCTTTGTCCGTCATGAAGGCCGGCTTCTCTTGATCGGGCGGGTGCATGGCAATTTGGTTGTAACCAGAGTAAGCGTCCAAAAAGGATAGAACCCTGAATCCGCTCGTACTATCTACCAAGCGGTCGACGCTCAGAATTGGGAATGCATCTTTGGGACAGGGTCGGTTGAGAACAGTATAATCCACACACATCCTCCATTTGCCACTCGCCTTTTTGACTAGGACGACATTCAAGAGCCGTGTAGTGTACTTGATTTCCTTGATAAATCCTACATCGAGCAGATCTTCAACAGCCTTGGATGCTGCTCGTGCCTTCTCTTCTTTCTAGATTCTTCTCCTTTGGGTGACCCATTTTGCTTTTGGATCTACGGACAAATGGTGACAAGCGACCTCGGGTGGGATCCCGGGCATATCCGCCGCACTCTAGGCGAATAGGTCAGCATGCTCTTTTAAACATTGAACAAGCTTGTCATGCACTTCTGGTGGAAGGTCCTTCCCTATTTTGATCGTTTTCTCTGGGTCATCCCCTAATTGCACTTGGGAAAACTCTCCATCTGGCTCTGGTCGTTTGATTCTCTTCTTGAGTTCTTTGGTTAAGAGGTCGTCCTCTTCTTCTTCCTCGCTATCTGGATCATAGTAGACATCCAGGTTTGTCGTATTCACCTGCTTCCCGCCCTTCATTAAGGTGTTCACCGCTTCTTCTGCCTCATCCGCTTCCTTTAGAACCCTTTTCCCGAGCCCCAGGAGGTGAGCTTGCCTTGCTGATATTAGATCGGCCCGAATAGTAGCGACTTCTCGATCTTCAGTGTAGAACTTCATTTTAAGGTGAACTGTGGACGATACGGCCTCGAGGAGAGGTAGAGTAGATCGGCCAATAATACATTGGTAAACTGACTTGCAAGGCATTACGATGAAGTCCATTCTCACAGTCCTACAAAGTGGTCTCTTAGCAACGTCGTCTTCAAAGGTCACCATCAACTCGATTCGTCCTATTGGGGTCGTAGGAGCTCCGTTGAAACCAGTCAACACCGTCCCCCTGAAGCGTCTCAGGTCATCTTTGGAGATTCTCAACGCATCTAATAGGTCCTCAAAGACGATATCTGCCGAGCTTCCCTGATCGATAAAAATTCGCCTGACTTCCATATTACCTATCACCGCAGCTACTACCAGTGGTACTTCGTAATTAGGCGTTCCGTCAATCAGGTCTTCGTCTCCAAATAATACTGTGTACCTGACAATGCCGCAGTGAATACTTATATAGTGTTTGGAAGTTGCCTATGGCCGTTAGATCGTTGTACGGACCGATCAGAGCCATTCATTTCGGTCTATGCTCTTTGTCATACTTAATGGGCCGTTTTTGTGCGTGAGGCCTGGATTAGTCTTCGACCCACTCTAGAACAATGACCATTGTAATTCTTCAGTTTTTTAATTTACAACCTTTCATTTCCTTCCAAAAAAAACTTTCATTTCATCTAATATACACACACATATATATATATATATATATATATATATATATATATATATATATACACAAATGACATTTAGATAAAGATATTTACATTATATGTAAATATTTATTTTGGTAAACATTAATTACAATATATTCGTCGATAATTAATATAGATATTTGAAAACCCTACAATATTGTGTTTTTTATAATTTTTTACCTATATTAAAAAAATATATTTTAAAATATATATATATATATATATATATATATATATATATATAAATAAATGCTTTCAAAGTATTCAAATATGCTTTCCAAAATATATGCCGAAATTTGTACCATACTTCTTAGGCTTAAATATGTTTTAGGCCCCTGCAGATATGGGGTGTTTTGGTTTAAGCCCCTGCAAAATTTTTTTTTATTTATAAGCCCTTGCAAAATGACACGTTTTGTTTTAAGCCCTTCTGTTAGCAAACTGTTAGTGAGACGTTAAAAATCTCTTCTACGTGTATATTTGCAGGGGCTTAAACCAAAATAAATATATTTTCCAACGGTCTAATAAATAAAATATATTTTTGCAGAGGCTTAAAATAAAATAAAAAACACACGTCATTAGATTAGATAATTTTGTATATTTTTGTGATTTTAAATTAAAATTAAAATACTTTAAAGGCTTAAATATTTGATCCCCGGCATATATCCCAATTTTCCATTTACCCCCCTGTAAAAAAAAGTTTTAAAATCAACCTTGCAAATAATAAGTGTTTCTAGTTACCCCCTACAGGGGGGTAACCGTAAACTTTTTATATTTTGCAGGGGGTAACCGTACATGATTTATACCCATTATACACTACATAATCTAACAGAGGTGGGTGACCAAAAACTGTTTATATTTGTAGGGGGTAACCGTAAACTTTTTTTTTATAGGGGGAAATAGAAAATTGGTATATTTGCAGGGTATCAAATATTTAAACTTACTTTAAATCATTAGATACCAAAGGAATATAGGAAGTTTTTGGTGTGAGTTAGACTTTAACTTAGAATGATATAATGATATTAAATAATTGTTATTTAAATAATATTTAACACCATTATTTTGAATGAAATGCATTAATCAGGTTTTAGTAAAAAAAAGTAATATTTAACAACACTATTTGGATGTCATAAATGTTGAATGGAGATTTATTAATAAAAGTTGATCATTGAGAATTAATTTAAAAAAATTAAGTGAAAATATGGAGAGCATCCTAGAGTCTCCAAAAAAGCTTCATTTAGTTATTTAATATATATATTGATGATAGTTAGTTTTTTTTCATAACAAATAATATTAGTGTTTTATTTTTGAGGAAAGTTAGTTTATTTGAAAATAAGAAATTTGGAGACTAGATAAATATAAGAATATATGAAACATTTAGTTCATTTTAAACTTACAATTTCACATATAAATTTTAGAAATATACGTAGAAAAATTTATAATTTCATTATACAGTATAAATGTGGGTAATCAATATTGGCATTTGCGCGTTGGAATCGATAGAACAAACGACTATTGTTAATTTGTTACCAATCATTAACTAAGGGAAATTATATTCCTTAAGAATTCAAATGAAAAACAAGAATAAAAATGCATTTATCCTCATTTTTACGATGTTTCCCTGGATTTCTTCGTTGGTCATGAGACATCAGGATCATCTTTATTATTTATGCTACTTCCATTCGCATTTTTACGATGCTTGTTTTTAGTTAATAATATGATGCACACAACACAACACTCTCAGTTGAATATTGACATTTTGATTAAACAAATGGCTACTGTTATAAATCGTCAAGGAAAATTGCAATCTTTCAAAATTCAAATGAAAAACTCGATAAAAAATATAGCTCATCTTTATTATTTCATGAGTTGTGTTAACATCGATCATGATAATTAATTTAATTTAAAATTCTACTCAAGGAACGACACAGGAGTTTGACCACAACAAGGTAAGCAAATGCATCTGCCTAGACCGCAGCCAGGAGGATGTCCTTGACAGAATAATTTACATTTGTCTCCACATTCCACAAGCTCTCTCCTTGCTTCAATCAATGATCGATTTCCTGCTACAATATATATGTATATATATAAAGTATAAAATAATGAACAATATAAAATTAATTCAAGGGAGATATAAAGAGAAAGGGTGAGAGACCAACCAATAATACAAATCAAAAGGATTAGCAAAACTGCTAATATGTTGCTCTTTGTCATGGTTTCTTCTTGACTACTTGGTAGTATTTTCCTTTTTTTTTTTTTGGTTTAAAAAGATGGGATGCTAGGTAGTATTTTCTAGGTAATGTATAAAGCATGCTTATATACATAACAGAGAGATGTAAATGCATGTATTCTCAGAAGATATTACAATCATAAGAATTGATTACTAATCATGTTGGTCAAGATAATTGTAAACCCAATTAATGGTCTTTTTCAATTTGAATTTTGAAGTACATTAATAAAGAAATAAAAATTATCATTTATAATTAAAATATTTTTTTTGAACCCAGGGGGTGTGGTTGAGCGGTTGGGGCTCATCCTCCCTTAACCAAGTGTCGAGGGTTCGATCATCGCCTTGGGTATGGAGCAACTTTAAATCCCTGGGTCAGCTGTCCCACCCTTCGAGGTGTCTCCAATCCAGCGAGGGAGTTAGTCATTACGTACGGCGGTGGATACCCTGGTCTCGACCAAAAATATATATTCCTTAGAAAGGCAAACATACTACTATTGTATTGCATGTATTTTTATTGGGAAACGAACGTATCCTCCAAAGCGACTGTGGAGACTAATCCTTCGAGGTATCAGAGATCCATTTAAAAGGATGACATCTCCCAACAAATGTTTTTCCATACGTATTGGCCAGGGATCAAACCCACGACCAAATGGTTAAGGGGCCCAAGTATCTACCGCTTGTGCCACATTATATTGATTATTGCATATATGAAAAACAGCTACCAACAAAAGTTGGTTCGAGTGGTAACTAGGATCGGATCCCACTTCAAGATCCCGGGTTCGAATCTTAAATGTGGAAAAAACTCTGTTGGTAGGGGAGACCACACTGATCGGCAAAGCCAGGTACACACATAGCCAACCGGGTTCCCATGCGTCGGTTAGTCATCGACATAGCTGATAGATGTTGCGCACCAATGACATTTTACCATATTCAATTTAAATTTTTTTTGTGACAACATAAATTGTTATTAGAGATAAATAAATTTAAAAAGAGACATTTTTGGTCTCACATTTATCCGTAAGTCTAACTCAAAGGAAAAATTTCAAAATTGTTAAGCCTAATATCATGTTTCGAGTTTGACCCGGAACCTCGCATTTATGTATGTGAATTTTAAATAACTTTTTCCACTTTGTCTACTGACAAAAAAAAATACGTCATGCCTTAAGAAACTAATTTTTTTTACAATTGGGGAAGGGGCAATTTTATTAATCAAAGTGGCAGTAACGAGTGGATTTGAACACATCATCTTATGGATATCAAGTTAAGCTCTTACCACTGAGCTAGAACCTCAAGTGTAAACCTTAAAGAACTAAATAGCATGAAGTGTCAAAAAAAAAAACTAACAACGTAAGACGTAAACAAATAATTTATTGAAATAATGTTTTTAAAAAACCAAATTTCGTCCCTGATATTTTTTATGAGACAAATTGATCATTAACAATAATTTGAGACACATAAGTCACAAAGAATTTCAAAATAGAGACAAGTTAGTCCCCCGCTCATTCAATGTGAAGGACTAGTTTGTCCCGGTTTAGAAATCTCAGGGACTAATTTGTTCCTAAAAATTGTCAGAGACCAGTTTGTCCTGTAAAGAAATTGTCAGCGACTAATTTACTCTAAAATATTAAATATTAGTTAAATTTTTAAAGAATAAAATTAACAATTATACTACAAATTCAGTAACAAAATTATTTATTAAAGAGTTGAATTATTTATTTAATTAAATTATTTGTGTTTTTAAATTGGTAACTAAATATGAATTTATTAATTAATAATAATATTAATTATTAATGATAAATTTTTACTAATTAAATTATTCAATATTTAATTTAATTTTCTTTGTTAATAAATGATTAATTAGTTGTTGTATTTTTTAATCGATTGACTTTTAATAAAATAATTGTTCTGGACTAGGCCGGCCCACTCAGCCAACTGGACGTAGATCAGCCAAATATCTAGGATCTATATCCAAGACCTTGTTTCTCACGCATCAACGACTCAGATGCATCCGATCGATCCGACGGACAAGAGGCTGGCACAATGCCTGTAAATACCAGCCCATCTATTTCACAAAGGTACGCATTACTCATTTTCCTGCACACTCTACAATTCTCAATACTGACTTAAGCGTCGGAGTGTTTTGCAGCTACCACACCGGTCGAGTTCAAAACACTAAGATCCGATCCGATAGGAGCACTACCGACTACAGTCTTGGATTGACCAAGACGACAGCACAGTACAGAATATTGGCGACCACATTGGGAGGGACCCATCTTTTACCTCATTCCATGGCACCTCATGTCAGATCTGGTGCCCCGAGCATCGTTGTTACTGAGGGCGACGCTGTTACTGTTCCGCTCACCAATGACGCTGTGCACGTTCCGGCTCCACAACCATTCTCAGTCCTAGTTCCACCGTCAACCACTGGCCTCCTGGGCGACATGCACATACCAGCTTCACAGCTAATCTCAATCCCGGCTCCTCGGGCGGCCCCTACCATCCAGGACGACATCCTAGTTCCCGCCCAGACAGTCCGTCAATGCTTGGACCTCTAGAATAGCCGCTCTTAGGCTCTGGCTCAGCAAGAAGAGCGCCTCACTCAAATTGAAATTGAAATAAATGGTATCTGCACGATAGGGTCAAGACGCTACAAGTCTTCACCCCGAAGAAGACTTCATCACAGGTCTCCACCCCAAAGGAGACTTCATCACAAATCCAGCCCCATACTACTGCGAAGACTATATCTGGTCTACTGGCTGTGAGATATAATAGTGAACCTATCATACCTCTATATTCCTTCTCAAACACTAATGTGCCTTCTTCATCTTTCTCAAGACTGGAAGAAGGGTGCAAAGGTGTAGCCATATCTTTGGCTTCACTCATACTGTATTTCCTAAGAAGATATTAGACATACTTTTCTTGGGAAATAAAGATGCATTTCTCTAATTGTTTAATTTGAAGACCAAGAAAGTATCTTAATTCTCCTATTAATTAAGCTTTTTTCAAATCCACTCTTCATAAGGTTTCAAAAATCTTTGCAATGTGTTTCATTTGTTGAAATCACCCATAATGTACTTTTGAAGATTATTATCTCTAGCCTAGGTCCTAAGAAGGTCCCAAGAGCCCCTCCTATGCCCACTCCCAGTCCCAGGACAACCATAATACCCAATAAATCTCCAAATAGGACGGACAACTACACTAACTTCCACATTAATAAAATTCAAAGAGTAACTCACCAACTGACAATCAAAAGGATGGCACCACAACTACACAAAACCCCCACCTCTGGAGCTACTGGAGCTATCCCCATGATTACCACCACCTCCTGACACAGGCGCACCTTCTCTCTCCATGGAACCTCCTATGGTTGCATCGCTTCCTGAACGACACCCAAAACCAATAACTGTTTATCAAACATCCATGGCCCTAATTTCAGAAACTTGTATATATCAAGTTGCGGAAGAATTGAAAAGAGAACACCCATCCTCAACCTCCTTAATATCGACACCCCCACACCGCGACCTCCACATATCATCCATACGGTCCTTCATGATTAGAACCCTAATATTTCCATCTGTCAAGAACCACCCCACCAGACAGAGTTCCTAGTCCGCCTCTACCTATTGATTGTCATATGCACCCAACTCCAAATCATTGATTAAGTTGTACGTTTACACGGATTTCTTCGCTGAACATGAGACATCGGGATGATCGTTATTATTTCCGCTACTTCCATTCACATTTTAACGATGTTTGTTTTAAGTAAATAATATGGTGTACACAACCTCCTTCTAAACTGTGACTTGTTTATTTCATTTGAAGTTATCAAAGTGTATGTACGTGGGTAATCGATGTTGGCATTTGAGCGTTGGCACTGATTGAACAAATAACTGCTATTTTTTTTTTTTTTGACAAACAAACCAATCATTAAGTAAGGAAAATTATATTCCTTAAAAATTTAAATAAAAAACTAGAATGAAGAGTATAGACTTGGCCCATATCAAGCTCATTTTTCCGATTTCAAAACTATTTTTTTATCAAACCTTATTTCATGGTTTGTGTGCATTAACTAACATCATGTTAATCAAATTACAAATTTGGCTCAAACGGTACACCAGTGTGACCACAGCATGGCAAGCAAAGGCATTTGCCATTAGGGCATTCAGCGGGATTTCCTGTGGCTTTACAAGATTTGACACATTCAGGTGGGCATTCATCAAGTCTCCTTGCTTCAATGGATGATTGATTACCTACTAGAATATAAAATCAACAACAATATAAAATGAATCAAGATCAAGATACGTATAAAGAGAAAGGGTGAGAGACCAACCAGTTATACAAATCAGAAAGACCAGAAAAAAGGTTGACATGATGCTCTTTGCCATGGTTTCTTCTTGACAACTCTAGGAAGTATTTTGTATGTGATAAGTATCAGCATGAAAGCACTCATATATATATAGAGAAGAGAGATGTAAATGGGAAATGTTGTATTTTCATGATGCATGTATCTATCTTTACTATCATTATAACAATTAATGAAATTCACATCAAAATAATATACTCCCTCCTTTCCTAATATTTGGTACTTTTGGTTTGTTACACACATATTAAGGTACCTTTAGTTTGATTGGTTAAGTACTAAAATGCCCCAACTTGTAGTTGTATTGGGATAATTGAAGTCAAAATAAAATAGTCTTGGACAATTAATTTATGCGTTGAGACTCTAAAAGACTAAAAAATTATAGAGGGTATATTAAGAAAATTTAGGTGAATTGTACATTGAGTTTTTAAAAGTATCAGTGTTTTGGAACAAAAACAAATGGTCAAAAGTACCAAAGTTCAGGAACGAAGGAAGTAATCATTAAGAAATACTAAAATTATAAATGTAAATTAATGATCTTTATAAATTATAAGTAAATGTAATTAATGATTATAACTAAAATTTAGTTATGGTGTCAATTGGTCAAAATAATTTTGCTTATCAAAAAAATTGGTCAAAATAATTGTAAATGTAATTAATGATCTTTAAAAATTATAAGTATATATACTAAAATTTAAATAAAAAATTTTCATGTACAACTCAATTATTAGAAGTGAAATACTTATGACAACATCAATTTTTATTAGAGGTAAATAGAATTAAATAAAATAGAGACTTTTTTGATCCCCATCCTTTAAGAACCAAATAGCATGAAGTATTGTAAAAAGTAACAACGTAAGATGTAAAAAAATTATTAATTGAGAAAATGTTTTTAAATTAATAATTTTAGGTGTATGATACTAATGAAACTATTAATTAATAATAACAATAATTGTTAGTTAAATTTTTAATTATTTCATTAAATTATTAACTAGACTTTAATTTAATTATTAAATTGTTAAATAAGTTAACTAAATTCATTATTAATGTTTTGAAATTGATAATTAAATTATTAAATTATTAGTTAATATTAATATTAACTAATAGTGATAATATTTAGTAATTAATTTTACTATTTTTTGCTTAATTATTAATTAATAATAATTGATTTATTAGTTGTAGTTATTACTCTACTGACTCTTAATAAACTAATTACAAGGAGTCAAGAAAATTAATTACTTTAACCATTAACTTGACTGAAGGACTCTGGAAAATAAAGTTTCATTTTATTTGAATTATTATCTTTTTTTAAATTTTCTAATTATTATAAATTACCTTTTATTAGTTCTTTTCTTTTTTTCCAAACTTTTTGTATTTTTTATTGTTACCACTATCAGTCTTTGCAAATGAGCTCAAAGGTGAAAAATAACAACAAATTTTCTAATCAATTTTAAAATAAAAACTAGAAATGATTTAGAAAATCAAACAGTCACCTGGGATCATTTCTTTTGTTTTCAAAAATATGGCTTGGAAGGAGTTTAATCTACAACTTAAAGTTCTAAGTTTGTCTCTTCTATTAGAAATATTATAGTTAGTTGGTTAAGTAATTAAGAAAAGTTGTTAGTAGTTATAATTCGGTTAGAGTTAGTTTGTTTAGTTACTAGTTTGTTATAGATTAGTTGGGTGAGATTGAATCTATATATAAGGTCAAACTCATTGTAATCAATTAACGTTTCTTCATCAATAATGAAGTTGCTTTCATTTTTTCCCCTTGAAGTCTCTCAAATGTTAATATGGTATCAAGAGCGATTATGTAGCTTCCGCATTCCTTTCTCCTCAATGATTCCTGCATCGCCTTCTCGCAAATTTCTTATTCTATTTTGCGATTCATGAACAATGGGGCTCATTGCGGTATATATCAAAAGAGATTTCTTAATTTTATCTTCATTTTATTTGTTTCTTATCCTCATTTTCTCGTTTATCGTCTATTTGATTTCGTCTTTGGACCATTTGTTTTTCTGGTTCTTGATTTCGATTTCATCTCAGTTTCGTTCTTCAACTCTTGTTCGAAACTCCTCCTATTTCTGTTGTGATCTTTGGTTTTGATCTTCCATTCATGTTCAAAATCTCTTTATTTTCGCAAATTCGTCTCTGTTAGGGTTTCGGTTAATCTTCCCTTGACCGTTTTCTCCTTCCTCTCGCTTCTTTGAGAGTGTCTCTATTTCTGCAATTTGCCTTCTCCAATTCGATTCTTGAAGTTTCTAAATTTCCTTCAACTCGTTTTGCGATTCTTGCAGTTTAGTTTTGCGATTTCGCTTTATTTTCCTCCTTTCATCTTGATTTTCAATGATTGTGATCTGAAGCGGAGTTCAGATTCCTTTTTAATCCAGTTTTGAAGATTTGTGATTCATGTCACAATCTTCACTCTTTTCTTGCGACCTTTCATTTTGTCTATCATTGTCACCGGTTCAATTTTGTGAAGCATTCAAGCTGTTTGCTGAATTGCCTCGATTGAAAATCTTGCTACATTCAGATTCAGAATGTGATATCACCTCCTACAACTCCATTCAAGAAGTTTCATCTTCTGAGTGCATTCTTTTCCAGGGCATTTGTTGTTGACAATTTCATCCATATACATTGCCAGCATAATAATTGCCTTGTTTTGTGCACTTTGTCATCATAGCAAGTTATTGTCACTTCTTGCAATTATCTTGGAGTTTGGAGCGCTTAATTTGATTTTGGGCATCGTTTCACAGCTAAAAAAACGAAAATTAGAGAGGGAAATAATCCCTCTCTAAACAGGGAAAATCCGTCTCTAATCAGTTTAGAGACGGAATTTGTGACGAGCCAAAATTCGTAACGAAATATGGCGTCACTAAATATTTAGAGAGGGATTCTGGAAATCCGTCTCTAATAGAGAGGGGAAATCCGTAGTTAATTGAGACGGCAATGTTTCATCATTAATAGAGAGGCATCGGTTCCGTCTCTAATAGAGAGGGATACATATCGTCGCTAATAGAGAGGCAATGGTTCCGTCTCTAATAGAGAGGGATACATCTCGTCACTAATAGCAAGGGAACAACTCCCTCTCTAACAGTGAGAGTTTTTTTTTTTTTTTTACAAATACCAGTTATTTTAATTTAACTATTTTCAGCTATAATTATAAGAAACCTTAAAAACATAGGCTACAAAATTTTTAAAAAAACACAAACATCTTCTATTACTAATAAAGCGTATAAGCATAATCCATACAAACGAAAAGTAATGTTAATTCTTCAAAAAAATACATGAACCTTTAGTTTCATAAAACTAGTAGCTTACAATCCAAAACACATATCATTGTTTAAAAAAATCACATCAACCATCTAGTTCATCATAATACTCATTATCATTTTGTTGACCATCCTCGTTTGTAGGTGGAGGTGGAGGTGGATGTGGATGACTCTGAGAAAAAGCTTCCATAAATTTAAGCATATTCTCTTGGGTTGCATGAAACCCACTCATTTGCTCCCTAAGACTTTGGTTTTCAGCAGTCAAGTTAGAAAATTTAGCCTGCATTTGCATATTGATCCGCTGTCGCGCACGGATCAAAAACGAGTATTTTGAAAATATAGTATACGGTAACGACAACTCGAATATCGTTCTCAAGGATTCTTGTATAATAATTAACCAACTGAAATCGAATTAGGGGGTGTTTGGTTTAAGGTTCGAATTAACAAATAGAGTAATTAAGTGATTATCAAATAAGTTTAAAAATCAATTTACTGATTCGGTTCCTGCCTATCATCGATTGTCGTAATTCCAACTGCAAATTATCTATTCCTATTCGACTATAATATCAACTGACAAGCGCAATTGATAGTATAAGTTGTATGTTCCTATTATCCGAATTAAGCAAACGGGATTAAGTTTCATGAATTACGCAAACATGAATTAAACGAACACGATAACGAATTAAGCAAACGATAACGTGACTATAGTTAGGATCATACAATCAATCGAATTAAACCAATATAACCTATGTAAATCAAATTAAGCAACAAGAGACATAGATTTATATTGAAAGGAGTAGAGAACCTGAATTATAATTACTAAAATCTCAAGGTGTCGGAACCTGAATATAGCAAATTGTCTGGATCGGTTAGTTCTCCATGAGAATTCGTACAAAAGCTTCCAAAATATTTCGTGAATAGTAAACTCGATCCCTGAACAGTAAACGGCTGTCTAGGTATAATGGAAAACAAGGAATTCGGGTCATAACCCAACTGGGTCAAAAACATAAAAAACCCAGCCCAAAATCGACCAAAACTTAAAAATATCTAATGCTGCAACTTCAACGAATTATTCAAGCCTGCAAAAGTCCGAATCATCTTCTGGCTTCAACATGAAAGTTGTAGCTCTTTCTCTTAGCTTTTCAACGCATATTAGAACGCATCGATCCGATACTCGTAGCTCCAATTATGAATTTTTCCGTGAAAGCTGCTAAAGCTGAAAATAAAATACGGAAATCAAATTAAACCAAAAATAAACTAAATTAGAAAAACATTATAAAACATAAAAATAAACAAAGCAAAACATAGAAATGCTTAAGTACAAACATGGAAGAATGTGCATCAAAATGGACTGATCAAATTCCCCCACACTCAAACTTTTGCACTCTGAGCAAAATAAAATAAAAACTCAGGAAACACACAAGCATCATCAGTTACTCATTCCAGGCCACAAACTTTTCTTCAGTTAAGATTGCATCGATAGGTACTAATCTTGCACACTAAGGATATCGTAGGAACACTAATCCACAATTGTGCAATCATAAGCCTCCTGAATACACAAACCAATCTGAATCATGTTATTATGTCTAAGCCTAACTTACCCATCCTCCTTTTTCCTCTTTTTCATTCTGGCGCAATCACATTAAGCCCGTTATCTCCACACACTCATAGTAAGGCTACCGGTTAGTGACTCTGATCCTTTTTGCATGGGGTTCTGGAATGAAGTGGCATAACCCCCTGTTTACCCAATTGTAGTTGCGGGGGATCGAACCGTAATCAGCCCTACCAAGTTCAGCACCAGAAACCTCTGAACCAACTAACAACGAGGATCCCTTTTTTTTGTGTGTGTAGGTTCTACGACCGTTGGGTTAAGTGACCGGGTGAGGGTCACCAAACTTAGAAGGAACATTCCCTATTTTTTTTTCTTTTTTTTTAAAACTTGGATCACTCACTTATTTTCATCGGCTTCCTTACAGAGAGCGTGTGTGAGATGGTGCCGACTGCAAAGATAAACTACTCAAGAGCTGTCAGAGAATGGGAATTCAAGGTTATGTCATAATAAGGATTCAAATTAATTTCCATATGCAGGAGACTCACGGTGTTAAGACGATACCGATCTTGTGAACTTTTCCCAAGTCTCCACAACCCAAAACTCAGATTAATCTATAACCCAAAACTTTCAAAAAGATGCATTTTTTTTATAATAACTGAAAACAAAACAAAACAAAACAACGAACAAAAGCAAAGAAAACAAATGATTCCCTCCCCCACACTTAAAACAAGCATTGTCCTCAATGAAAGGACATAACTATGAAAGTAGAGAGAAGGAAAGAAGAACTCCCTGATCAAGTTGCAGTGTAGTTGGGCGCTTCCAAAGAAAGCTCCTCTATGTTTTCATCTTCAGGCGCTGAACTTTCATGGAATAGCTTTAGGCGCTGCCCATTGACCTTGAAAACTTTGTCAGTACCTGCACTTTTAATCTCTACTGCACCATGAGGGAAAACATTAGTAACAACAAAAGGGCCAATCCATTTGGATCGAAGTTTCCCAGCCATAAGCTGAAGGCGGGAATTAAACAGTAAAACCTGTTGGCCCACAGAGAATTCCTTCCTAGAAATCATCTTATCATGGAAGTGCTTAGTTTTCTCTTTATAAATCCTAGAGCTTTCATAAGCCTCTAGCCTAAGCTCTTCAAGCTGTTGTAATTGGAGTTTTCTTTCAATACCCGCTTGTTGCATCTCCAAATTACAACTTTTCACCGCCCAATAAGCACGGTGTTCTATCTCTACAGGAAGATGACATGCCTTACGAAAAACAAGTCGATAAGGAGACATCCCTATGGGTGTCTTGAAAGCTGTCCTTTGAGCCCAAAGTGCGTCTTCTAGACGGCGGCTCCAGTCCTTCCTGTTTGGCTGCACCATTTTCTCTAAAACCTGTTTGATCTCTCTGTTTGAGATCTCAGCTTTCCCATTAGTTTGTGGGTGATATGCTGTAGAGACTTTGTGCACAACTCCATACTTGCGGAGCAAAGCTTCCATGGTGCGGTTACAGAAATGAGTGCCTTGGTCACTTATGATAGCTCGCGGTATTCCAAACCTGCAAAAGATATTGGACCTGACAAAATCTGCAACAACTCTAGAATCATTAGTCCTAGTGGGGATAGCTTCCACCCACTTTGAAACATAATCAACAGCAAGCAAAATGTAGAGAAAACCAAATGATATAGGAAAGGGACCCATGAAGTCGATTCCCCATACATCAAATACCTCACAGAAAAGCATAGGTTGCTGAGGCATTTCACTCTTACGAGTGATGGCTGTACCTGCTATCTGGCACTCTTTACAAGTGTGGTAAGTCTCATAAGCATCCTTAAAAACAGTGGGCCAATAGAAACCTGAGTCTAGGATTTTTCTTGCAGTCCTTTGAGGACCAAAGTGTCCCCCGACTTGAGATGCATGAGAAAAATTCAAAATAGATTCAATCTCATAGTCGGGGACACATCTCCTAATTACCTGATCACTACCAAACTTCCAAAGATATGGATCATCCCAAAAATAATATTTGGCATCACTTTTGAGTTTGTGAATTTGTGTCCTGGATGTACCTGTAGGAAAAACACCAGCAACAAGATAATTAACAATATCAGCAAACCAAGGAGTAACTCCATGCATAAGTAAAAGCTGCTCATCAGGAAAGTCATCCTGAATGGGAAAAGGATCTTCATCCCTCTCTATCCTGCTCAAGTGATCAGCCACCAAGTTCTCAGCTCCACTTTTATCTTTAATCTCCACATTAAACTCTTGGAGTAACAACATCCACCGAATCAATCTCGGTTTTGCTTCTGGCTTCTTCAACAAGTACTTTAAAGCTGCATGGTCAGTAAAAACAACAACCTTGGAACCTAGCAAATATGATCTGAATTTATCAAAAGCAAAAACAATAGCTAGAAGTTCCTTTTCAGTGGTGGTGTAATTAGACTGTGCAGAATCTAAAGTCCTAGAAGCATAGTAAATAACATGGGCATCCTTGTCAACTCTTTGTGCAAGGACCGCCCCAACAGCATAGTTAGAAGCATCACACATAATCTCAAAAGGGAGGGTCCAGTCAGGGGGCTGGATGATGGGAGCTGAGGTCAATGCTTTCTTCAAGAAGTCAAATGCTTTTTTACAATTGTCATTGAAGTTGAAAGTGACGTCATTCTTCAACAAGTTGGACAGTGGAAGAGCTATCTTGCTGAAATCCTTAATGAAACGCCTGTAAAAAGCTGCATGACCAAGAAAAGAACGAATCTCGCGAATGCAAGATGGGTAAGGAAATGTAGAAATCACATCAATCTTAGCAGGGTCTACAGAAATTCCTTTTTCAGAGATTATGTGACCTAAAACAATTCCCTGTTCAACCATAAAATGGCATTTTTCATAATTTAAAACAAGGTCAGTTTCGATGCATCTCTCTACAACCATATTTAAACTGTTCAAACATGCATCAAATGAAGAACCATAAACAGTGAAATCATCCATAAACACTTCTATGCAATTTTCAATAAAATCAGCAAAAATGCTAATCATGCATCGCTGGAAAGTGCCAGGAGCATTGCAAAGACCAAAAGGCATCCTCCTGTAAGCAAATGTACCGAATGGGCATGTAAAAGTAGTCTTTTCTTGATCTTCAGGTGCAATATGAATTTGAAAGTAACCTGAAAAGCCATCAAGAAAACAATAATGTGATTTACCAGCAAGCCGTTCAAGCATTTGGTCAATGAACGCTAAAGGAAAGTGATCCTTTCTAGTAGCCTGGTTCAATCTCCTGTAATCAATACAAACTCTCCAGCTATTCTGAACTTTAGTGGGGACAAGTTCATTCTTTTCATTTTTTACCACTGTGAGTCCAGATTT
This sequence comes from Astragalus glycyphyllos, assembly GCA_963573325.1. Taxonomy (NCBI): domain Eukaryota; kingdom Viridiplantae; phylum Streptophyta; class Magnoliopsida; order Fabales; family Fabaceae; genus Astragalus; species Astragalus glycyphyllos. The sequence goes on along the minus strand of OY754314.1, from coordinate 11,919,606 downwards.
CTTAGGTACAACCTGCACCGGGCTTACCCATTTACTGTCAGAGATAGGGTAAATGATACCTGCTTGCAAGAGTTTGGTTACCTCTTTCTTCATAACATCGAGGATCAAAGGATTAAGCCTCCTTTGGGGCCGCCTTACTGTTTTAGCACCATCTTCAAGTAAAATCCTGTGCATACACATTGAGGGACTAATACCTGGGATGTCAGCCAATGTCCACCCAATCGCCTTTTTATGCTTCCTCAAAACCTGCAAAAGCTTACTTTCTTGATCGAAATCAAGGTTAGAAGATATTATAACCGGGAGTTTTTCATTACTCTCTAAATAAGCATATTTCAGATTTGCAGGGAGTTGTTTCAGCTCCAGGGAAGGTGGTTGCTCAATGGATGGAGTGCTTGGGGCAGCCAGGGTGTCGAGAGCTTCAACTGCATAAACAGCTTCATCGACAACTTCACCTGTAGAAAAAATGTTACCTTGCAAGGCAGCATCAATCTCAGCACATACAACACAAAGGTTAGTGTCAGTACAATCATCACATGAGTAAACATCATCAAAACCAGATAAAGATGGAAAATCAAGTGAAAACAATTCAGAACAAGTGTCATCAACCAACTCAGAGATCAATTCAATATGAAAAATGGAATGCTCTTCCAAGGGATATTTCATAGCATCGAAAATGTTAAATTTCGCGACAATGTCACCAAATTCCATGGACATGGTTCCATCATCAACATCAATTTTTGTTTTCGCCGTTTTCATGAACGGTCTGCCTAAAATGATGGGAGCCCTGCTTGACTTAGTTTCTCCTTCCATGTCCAGAATATAAAAATCTGCGGGAAAAATTAAGTCATTAACTTGAACAAGGACATCTTCCACTACTTCGGTGGGGCGGGCATTGCTTCTGTTCGCCAGCTGAATGATTAAACCTGTATGCTGCAAAGGACCAAGATTAAGGTTATTATAAACAGAAGTAGGCATAACATTAATGCCCGCTCCTAAATCAAGCATGCAATTCTCGAATTTACTATCCCCGATGGTACAAGGAATAGTAAAAGTTCCTGGATCCTTGCACTTTTGTGGCATGACCTGAGTGAGTGCTGAAACATTTTGCTCGCCTGTAGCTTTTTCAGATGAAGGCTTAGGCTGAATGAAAGCAGAAACATTTCTTCCCAAGTTGACTCTCTCATTTCCCTTCAACCTCCTTTTGTGTGTACACAAATCTTTCAGGAACTTTGCGTACTTCGGAACCTGCTTAATCACATCAAGAAGTGGAATGTTTAGCGCAACCTTTTTGAATACATCCAAAATCTCTCTTTCTTTGTCTCCCTCATCAGTCCTTTTATTTTTCAGTACTCTATGTGGGAAAGGGACTGGTGGTACATACTCCTTCTGTTTATCTTTTTCAGTTTCTACCACAACAGAAGAGGGTTCAGGTGAAGAAGGTGTTACCTCAAGATTTTTTTTATTTTTGTCTGGGGCTGGTTCTACAACTTTTCCGGATCTCAAGGAAATTGCACTCACATTAGGGCCTTTTGGATTCACAACTGTTTGGGCAGGAAGTTGGTTCGATCCTTGGGCTTGCTGCATGGCATTCATTGAAGTGGCAAGCTGTCCAATCTGTGTCTGCAAGGTCTGAATGCTAGAATCAGTTCTTTGTTGGAACTGGAGATTGTTGACAGCCATTTGCTTGACAAGATCCTCTAATGAAGGTCCGGAAGGTGCAGGGGTGGTCACTTGGGGAGGGTTTTGTTGTTGGCTGGACTGTTGATTCCCATATCGAAGGTTTGGATGGTTCCTCCAATTGGGATGGTATTTGTTAGTGGACAGGTCAGGAATGTTGTACCTGTTCTGATTGTTGCCTTGATTGTAAAGGTTTGCTGCATAAGCTTGAGGCAACTCAGTGATCGACTCATCTTGCAAAATAGGACATGTATCGGTCGGGTGTTCAGGAGAAGTACAAATACCACACAAGTTTGCTGCTTGAGTCTTACCTACTGCCAGCCGTTTCACTAAAGAAGTAAGCTCGTCAATTCTTGTTTCTAAAGCTTTGTTGGAAGAAACCTGAATCTCGTTCACACCGTTGGTTTGGACAGAATTGTTTCTAGTGGTGAACTGTTGGGAGTTGAGAGACATGTTTTCAATCAAGGCTTTAGCAGCAGTTGGAGTTTTATCAACAAGTGCTCCACCGCTAGCAGCATCAAGAATGTTTCTATCCATCGGTAACAATCCCTCATAGAAGTACTGGATAAGTAACTGCTCGGTGATCTGGTGTTGGGGACAACTGGATACTAACTGCTTGAATCTCTCCCAGTACTCAGCTAATGACTCATCGTCCTGTCTAATGCCACATATCTGTTTTCTGATTGATGCAGCTCTGGAGGCAGGAAAGTATCTTTCTAAGAACACTCTTTTCAGAGCATTCCAGCTTGTGATAGAATTCGGTTCAAGGTAATATATCCAATCTTTTGCCGCACCTTGCAATGAGAATGGAAAGGCTCTGAGCTTGATGTGATCTTCAGTGATTCCTTCAGCCCTCAATGGTGTAGAACACACAACCTGGAATTCTTTCAAATGCTTATGCGGATCCTCACCTGCAAGACCATTAAACTTTGGCAACAAGTGTATTAAACCAGATTTCAATTCAAAGGGTGCATCAGCTTCAGGATAATCAATACATAAACCATTATAGTTCACATCAGGGGCAGCAAGCTGCCTTAGTGTTCTTTGTTCAGCCATGTTATCAAAAGCAAGTTCAAAATCAGAATCAAATAAGCTATGCAAATAGTCAGAATCAGAATCGATAACGGGTGGTGAACTAGTGCTAGCCCGATTTGCTCTGCGGCGTATGTGCAAGGTTCTTTCAACTTCAGGATCAAAATCAAACAAGTCAGAACAAGCAGACCTAGTAGCCAGGATTAATGCAGCAATGCAGCAACAAATGTGAAAATTCCAACAATTTCCCTAATAGGCAGAAACAAAACGAAAGAAGGGATATGATTAAAATAAATTCAGAAAAATACAAAAACACAAAATTTAATCTAATTAAGTGAAATAAGAATTTTGAGAATTTTTTTGGAATTTTTCGAAACTATGAAAACAGTAAAAAATTCATAAAAAATAGAAAAAAGAGGAATTTGGCAATTTGAGGGTGAAACACCGTACTCTTTCCAAGAGTAGGGGACTAATGATCGCACGATTTTTCTGCTCAAATTGCACGGAACAGATTTTGAAACGGACACAATTTTCCCGAAAACCGGATTTTTGACACTAAGCCGCGAATTGGCCAAAACCGTGAGGAAACTAGGGCCTAAACGCAAGAACACTAAACCTATGACTCTAAAATCAGTTAATAACAACAAGAATCCCCGGCAACGGCGCCAATTTGATCCGCTGTCGCGCACGGATCAAAAACGAGTATTTTGAAAATATAGTATACGGTAACGACAACTCGAATATCGTTCTCAAGGATTCTTGTATAATAATTAACCAACTGAAATCGAATTAGGGGGTGTTTGGTTTAAGGTTCGAATTAACAAATAGAGTAATTAAGTGATTATCAAATAAGTTTAAAAATCAATTTACTGATTCAGTTCCTGCCTATCATCGATTGTCGTAATTCCAACCGCAAATTATCTATTCCAATTGGACTATAATTTCAACTGACAAGCGCAATTGATAGTATAAGTTGTATGTTCCTATTATCCGAATTAAGCAAACGGGATTAAGTTTCATGAATTACGCAAACATGAATTAAACGAACACGATAACGAATTAAGCAAACGATAACGTGACTATAGTTAGGATCATACAATCAATCGAATTAAACCAATATAACCTATGTAAATCAAATTAAGCAACAAGGGACATAGATTTATATTGAAAGGAGTAGAGAACCTGAATTATAATTACTAAAATCTCAAGGTGTCGGAACCTGAATACAGCAAATTGTCTGGATCGGTTAGTTCTCCATGAGAATTCGTACAAAAGCTTCCAAAATATTTCGTGAATAGTAAACTCGATCCTTGAACAGTAAACGGCTGCCTAGGTATAATGGAAAACAAGGAATTCGGGTCATAACCCAACTGGGTCAAAAACATAAAAAACCCAGCCCAAAATCGACCAAAACTTAAAAATATCTAATGCTGCAACTTCAACGAATTATTCAAGTCTGCTACAGTCCGAATCATCTTCTGGCTTCAACATGAAAGTTGTATCTCTTTCTCTTAGCTTTTCAACGCATATTAGAACGCGTCGATCCAATACTCGTAGCTCCAGTTATGAATTTTTCCGTGAAAGCTGCTAAAGCTGAAAATAAAATACGGAAATCAAATTAAACCAAAAATAAACTAAATTAGAAAAACATTATAAAACATAAAAATAAACAAAGCAAAACATAGAAATGCTTAAGTACAAACATGGAAGAATGTGCATCAAAATGCACTGATCACATATATTCAGCCTTCATTTGCATATATTCAGACACAGAGATTCCAGTAGATCGTGTGGAAGAAGTAATTTGGTTTTGTCCTTCAGGACCCAAACCAAATATTCGTTTCTTCTTGTCGACACCTCCAACAATCTCTAAGAAGATATTGTTGTCAGATTGCTCACTAGACACATCATCTCCTAGTGCCTCTTGTGAGTCTCTTTCAAGAATACGGCTTTCATACTCATTCTGAAAAGAAAAAAAATCAAACATCAGCACAAATACCAAATTGCTTCAAGATAAATGCTCCCCAAAAGAACTTCAACTTTTTCCAACTTTTTCAGTTGACACTTGACAGTGTTTGAACATATTGGACAAAGAGAAACAATTAGTAAAATATAACTTATTTTGGAAAATCTTAACCTAACAGACCAAGAAAGCAAAGCCACAGAAACGCCAAAAGAGAACACAACAGAAAAAGGCATTTAAAAATGAAATCTAGCTTTCTGATCTCATTAAGAACTAATAATTACACTTTTACACTTTTTAATTTTTTATCCCTTTATTTTCGGTTATGTGCCATTCAGGTCCCAATCATAGTCATATAATCATGATAAATGGAAACATGATAAATCAGAACCAAAAAATACATGAAGCATGATAGTTTTCATCCAATGTGACATAACACAGCATCTAATGTTAAGCACAATGTGATATCAAGCTCAAGCTAATTAAATCCAAACCAGTAGCATCTATGTTCTAAAGTTAAGCACAATACCAAATTATCTATCAAGCTAATTAAATCCAAATTATCTATCAAGCTAATTAAATCCAAACCAGTAGCATCTATGTCCTAATGTTAAACACAATACCATATACATATACCAGTACATTTTAACAGAACCTAATCAACTGCATAAATCAAATTATCTATCACACTCAAACTCTACATGCAATCCTCCAAATTTCTTGTTAATGTTGAAATTTTAACTTACAGCAATCCTCTCTGATTTGGAGGAGACCCACTTTGACGCATCACCTTTCATTTTGTGAGTCTTCTCAAATAGGTCCCAACAAGTTGGAGTCTCATTCGAGGAATTTTTCTGAAGAACAGATAGATTAGTTTCAAATAAAATATACCCTTAACAAATATAAAGTTATATATAGTTCATTTGCTTACTAATCTTTTGTAATGCTCAGTTGTCGGAATAGACCCTCCTGTATGTAGAGAGCCATCAGTGGATGTTCTATTGTTGCTGTTAGTTTTTGCTTTTTTTTGCCAATCTTCATCAGCCCATTTTAGCTCCAATTCATCACGATATTTCTTAGGAATCCAAGTCCCCGCATCAGTCTTATTTCGTACTCTATACATTGCTTTTGAGTACCCATCAGAGGCTTTATGGTCAAATGACTTTTTAATTGCCGCCTCATGCTCAGGGAGCCACTTATATTTCCTCTGCAATACAAACAAATGAAACTGAAGTTAGAACTGGACAAAAATTATGAGTGTGCTTGATGTGCTTTACTCAACCTAAATATATAAAACTGGACAAAATATTATGAGTGTTCATACCTTAAACTCACCAAACCACATATCTGTTGTCTTCCCATCCTCCTCTCTCTTCCCATTGTCCTCTCTCTTCACCTCTCCGTAACTTTTCCAAGACCCGTTAAATAGCTTTTTTATTATCCTTATGATTTCACGCATTGGCTGAATAGGAGGGTCAAAACTATACAATAACATTAAACAAGATGTAAGTCATACGCTTATAAGTTATTGTAGATTATTTCATGAAAAGAAGAGACTAATACTTACGTGTTTCCTGGACCTGGACAAATCCACGTACGCCCATCAGTGACGTCGCAAGAGCCAATTTCTGGAAATGAATCAACATGGGATGATGATACTTGGGGGGGGGGGGGGGGGGGTGTCAACAGATGCAACATCACCTTGGGAATGTGACTGGGGAGGTGTAGGATGAATATTTTGGTTCTGTGTGGTGGAGTTAGTGGGGCTAGGTATAGGCTGGGAAGTCAAAAGAACAAGAGGACTGGGTGTAAATCGAGGATGTTGGGGGGGGGGGGGGGGGCACATGAGTGTGGGAAGCAGAAGAATGTGTGGGTTGTCTAGTACGGTTATATTTGACCTGTGTAGATTGGCTAGTAGGTCCATGGAAAGTGGGGAGAACATTAGGTCTAGGTGTAGAATGAAGATGCTGGGGAGCCACATGTGGGTCTGAAGTGGAAGAATGTGTTGGTTTGCTAGTAGGAGGAGGAATGGGTTGCCCAATAGTAGGTTGTCGCAAAGTACCTCTACCTCTTCCTCTTCCCTACCTCTACTTGTACCTCTTCCGCTACCCCTTATATTATCACCATCTGCCATCTGTCAAAACAAGCGTTAATAAAAGAGTAATAGGAATTAAAGAATGAATATACATAATTAGTCAAGTATTTAAGAGTAGGTAAAAAAAGAAAACAATCAATAGACAAAAGTAATAATAGACAAAATGTTACTATCACCATCATAATTGGAATAGCTTAGTTTGAATCTATCTCCTAATAAGATTCTTCCTCATCTTCTTCCTCTTCTTCACACTCAGATATGAATTCTATATATTCTTCTTCTTCTTCTTCTTCTTCTTCTTCTTCGAAGACACCTATAGTCACTTCCTCCGCCACACTAGCAGTGTTAACAAGACTATGCTGAAAATCGTCATTTGCAACAATAATAGGCGTCAGTTGTGCATCATCTTCTTGGTATGCATCATTTGTTTCACGTTTGTTCTTTTCCGCAGATTGAATTATGGTGCGCGCCTTGGTTCTTATCACACTCAACCAACCTTGTTGCCCATCAGGAAATGATGTAAAGTAGACTTGATCTGCTTGTTGAGCCAATATAAAAGGATCATAATTTGGATATCTCCGTGATTTTTTTATTTGAACATTTCCATAGTTATCTATTTGTGTCCCTTGAGAACTAGGATCAAACCATTCACATTTAAATAGAACAACCTTCTTGGTAGGGTGACTGGTGTACTCCAATTCAACAATATCAATCAACACCCCATAGTAATCATTTTCCATTGTATCATGTTGCCCACCTCGAACACATACATTGTGATTCGTTGTACTCATCCCTTCATTTTTAGACTTTGTCATAAACTTGTATCCATTGATAACAAAAGTAGGCCACCTAATGACATTTCGAAATGGGCCCCATGCCAAACTTCTTAAAAGCGGATCATCAATTCCGTTTGTTGAGTCGAGCACCTACATTAGTGAACATTCTTTATTTCAACTCAATAAATTAGATCAACCAATTTCGAACATGAATAGATTCACGTACATATGTTTTAAACCATGAGGTAAAACTTGAGGATATTTCTCTGTTGAGGTCGGCTTCGTTTACATCAGGGTTTAGTTCTCGTAACAAATCTGAGTACATGCTACACATACAAGGAAAGAGTTAAACATGGCCTTAGATAAGATAGATATCATATTGTCAACTGGAGGTACTTACTTCAAATAAGGAACCACTTCAGGAAAATTTAAAAGAATATACAAATGTGCAGCTTTCATTTCTCTATCCTCCAAGGTAGATGTGATGCCCTTTCCAATAGGGCGACTTGGATAATTAAAAATTGACACTGGAGCATTTGCAGAAGAACCTTCTCCTCCATCATCATTTCGTGGCACTCTTGTTCCTTGATAAAATAGTTGGAGGATAATAATATGAAGCAAATGTAGCTGTCTCCTCTAGTTAATATGCTCTAGCAATCGAGCTTTCAACACAAGCTGGGATTGTTACCTTTTGTTTTAAAGATCGTATGAACCTATTGAGTAAATCAAACATCAAGATTAAGCTTAAAGAAAAAGTTGAGAAATAAACCTTTTATATGATGAATAACTAACCTTTCAAATGGATACATCCATCTATATTGAACGGGACCGCCAACTCTTGCTTCATATGGTAAATGAATTGGAAGATGTTCCATTGAGTCAAAAAAGCTTAGGGGAAATATTTGTTCCAATTTGCACATAATGATTGGGATATTTTCCTCCAACATGCGCAATTTATCTTCTTTCAACAACGATGAAGTAATTTCTCGAAAGAATTGACTAAATTCAGTAAGTGTGTTCAATATAGGTTTGGGCAAAGCTTTGAACGCTATTGGGAGCAACCATTGCATGAACACATGGCAATCATGACTCTTCATGTTAACCAACTTTGCTTCTCTCATGTCAACACATCTACTCATATTGGAAACATAACCATCTGGAAGTTTGAGACTTTTCACCCATTCGCAAACAGCAAGCCTTTGTTGTTTGGTAAGTGTAAATTGTGCTTTTGGTTTTACAAGGTTTCCATTAGTACTAGGTTGTAGTTCCAATCCGCTGCGCTTACAATGTACTTCCAAGTCCTGCCTTGATTTGCAAGTGTCCTTCGTCTTCCCTTTGGTGTCCATCACTGTGAACAAAATATTGAGAAACACATTTCTTTCAGTGTGCATCACGTCAATATTATGTGGGAGAAGATGGGTTTTCCAATATGGCAATTCCCAAAATATACTTCGTTTTGTCCAATGGTGCTCTATCCCATAGCCCGGGATATTTGGTTCTGGATATTCCTCCACACTTGGGTAATGTTTTACCCTCTCCCAGACTTCTTCACCACTTAACCTTTGTGGTGGAGCTGACTTTTCAACCCTACATTTTATAAACGCAGTCTTATTCCTCCTATATTGATGATGTTGTGGTAAGAATTGACGATGACAATCAAACCATGAGATCTTTCGACTATGTGTGAGGCTAAATGACTTGGAGTGTTCCATACAAATTGGGCAACCTAGTTTACCCATTGTCATCCAACCACTTAACATTCCATATGCTGGGAAGTCGTTGATCGTCCACATTAGCGCCGCCTTCATCAAAAAATTTTGCTTCAAGGACACATCATATGTCATAACTCTACTTTCCCATAAAATTTTCAATTCATCTATTAAGGGGCGCAAGTACACATCAATTTTCTTCTTTGGGTTGTCGGGGCCCGGAATTATAAGAGTTAAGAACATAAACCCTCTTCTCACACACATCCTGGTGGAAAATTATAAGGAGTAACTATCACAGGCCAGCTAGAATAGTTCCTATCTGTTTGGTCAAATGGAGCAAAACCATCAGAGCACAAGCCTAATCTACCATTTCGAGAATCTTGAGAAAATGTAGGCCATGCTTCATCAAAGTGTTTCCAAGCTTCTGCATCTGACGGATGAGATAAAGAACCTGACTCCCTTTGATTTTCACGATGCCGTCTCATTTCACGAGCTGTTTGCATTGAGGAATACAACCATTGTAGTCTTGGAACAAGCGGGAAGTACCACATGCTTTTCAACGGTATCAATTTCAATTTACCCCGTCTGGTAACATGTCTATATCGCTGCTCTCCACAATGTTTACAGTTTTGAAGCACCTCGTCTTCTTTATAATGCAACATACAACCATTCTTGCAACATTCAATTTGCATACTTGCTAACCCTAGTTCAACAAGTGACTTTTTTGCCTGGTAAAATTTTTTAGGCATTTTATTATCATTAGGCATTGTGTCTCCCATTAACTGCAGCCAACCATTAAAGCATCCCTCAGATGATCCATAGTCTGCTTTCAAACTTAATGCCGCTAAAGAAGTCGACAACACAGAATGTCTGTCACAACCATCCCATAAAGGAGATTGTGCAGCCTTTAACAATTCAAAGAATTGTCGTGCTTCTAAATTAGGATCTTCTGTCATTGTGTCTTCTTCATGATGACCTTCCCGCTCAAGATAGTTGCCAATTTCCGGTCCTGCAGCATCCATTACCAACTGCTCATAATTACCAATCCTATCCCTACGACCACTACTACCATAATATGAATGATCGACAACCACTGGCGGAATCATGGGAATCGGTTCACCATGATTAGTCCAATGATAGTAATTACTAATGAACCCCTTCCTACATAGATGCACCATCACCATGAATGGTGGGTGATGACGCAAACACTTGCAAATCTTACATGGACATCTAATCTCCTTGCTTTCTATGTTCTCTTCGTCTTTTTCTTTGTCTTTTTCCAAGATAAAGTTGATAAATCCCAAACATCCTTCTCTAAATTCTTTTGTGATATTCTTGTCCCGATCCAGTCTATTATCCATCCACTTTCTATTTTCGGGTACTTCCATTGCTAATGTATTATTTACCCCTTTTCAGCACAAAAAAAAATGAGTTTTGGAAATTTTTAACACACGTTGATCAAAATAAAATCAATATCAATAAGCATAAGCAAAGTAGATGAATATTCATATCAAAATTTACAATTTATTATCATTGTAAACCATATCAAAGTTTCAAGTCATTAAAACAAGAAATTAAAACATATTAAGACTCATTCAAAATGTCATGAATCAGAGAAACAGTGCAAAGATCCTTCAATTGAGCGTTCCTAAGGCTGCCTTCTAATTTGTTAACAAATTGCTTCAATTGAATCGAAAGTAAGAGAAACTGTGCAAAGATTGGGTACCTAAGTACATAAAAGTTCAAAGAATATATCAAAGAAAAAACAGATTAAAATAGAACTATGAGCATCCACAATTGATATAGAAAACAAATGTATCATCTCTAACACATAAATTGACAAGAAATAGTGAAAATAGAATTTAGGCCAAATTTGACAAGAAATGTATCATCTCCAACACATAAATGGACAATAAATAGTAAAAACAGAATTTAGGCCAAATTGGACATGTAGAATATATGCACCACACTTATACACAAGACAAGAAAGTGGGAACTAGTAGAGACTAAATTCACAAACCTTTCAAGATGAATTTTGAACTTCTGCTGCTCTGCTTTTTGAGGAACTCCTAGAAAAATCATTAAAATTTATAAAGCCTATTCTGACAAGAAGTAGCACCAAATATGTGATAACAAACTTGTTAATTCTTACCTTTACTTGCCTTATTATCCATTTCCATTACCAAGTTCAAATTAACCTGTTAACTGTTGGACTAAACGATAACCTTAGAGGGGGGGGGGGGGGGGGGGGGGGGGGGGGGGGGGGGGTGAATAAGGTTATAGGCTAAAAATCATTCTTTTTTGTGTTTTCAAAGTTGTTTAATGCTAGTTTAAAAAACAAATGCGGAAAAGGTTTATATGCTAGCAATTTGCGCAAGCTATTATAGAGATATAGCAACAATGATGAATTTTACAGTAACACAAAATCCACTTAACTGTAATATAGAGATTGCAACACAGTAACAATGAGTATACTAATAGTGCAAATCAAAACAACTAACAAAAATATCAATTTCAATAGTTGTAATAACAATTCAACAGTAATTTCAATTTCGATAGTTATAATAACAATTCAACAGTTAACGCTATAATAGAAAACCAAACAATAATAACAAGAACAAGAATAATGGGGCATAAATAAGTAAAGAGATAAGGGAAAGAAGAACACCGCGATTTTTCGAGGTTCGGATTGAAATCCTACTCCTCGGCCTCCGGCTTTCCAACCTTTGGACTTTGGGAAAATAACACTATAATGGTGAAGATGCTTCTTCAAAGTCTTACAACTCACGCCACTTTACAGCAACAACAAAACCTCTCAATTTCCCCAATTGAGAACCCGAGCTCCCCGCTTAGGATTTCTACGATCCAATCTCCCCGATCGAACCACCCAAGAAACACTTTCCCAGGATTTCACAACAATACCAAACGCCAAGTGATAAGATGAATACAATTGAAACTATGATCGATTAATCAAGCAAAATAACCATAAGAGTTGAGAGAGATGATATGATGATGAAAACCCTAGAAATTTGATTGAGAACCGAAGAAGATGATCAGATATTGAAAGGGATCGTTCTCAAGTTTTGGTTTCACGTTGTTTCAAGTTTTGCGGCTCTGTGAAATGTTTTTCGTTTTCTCTCTCTATCTATGTCGTGAAAACCCTTGCTTTTCTATTTATATCACTTAAGAAAATATGACCGTTGAAACACTTTTTAGCACAATTGTGATAAGTGAGAAATCGATTGATTGCTTAAAAGAAAGAGAAGAGAAATCGATTTAGTGCTTCCAAAAACACAAGATAGAAATCGATTTTGTGCTTAAATAAAGGAAACAAAAAATCGATTGTTCTCCTTAAAAGAATGAGTGAGAAATCGATTTTGCACTTAATGAAGGAAGTAGACAATCGATTGTTAGCTTTATAAAAATAAGGAAGGCAAGCTACAAGAGACAAGCCACAAATCGATTTCTTGCTTGAATGGCATAGGCTAGAAATCGATTTCTAGCTTGAATGAAATAGGTTGGAAATTCGATTTTCCTCTTTAAAAACACAAAGTCATCAATCGATTGTTTTCTTTCCAAAACAAGTTCTTTTAAAACAATCAAGAAGTGGGAATCGATTGTTGGCTTTTAAAAGGAAGAGAGAAATCGATTCATTGCTTTAAAACTAAGTGGGAATCGATTTCTAGCTTTATGTACCATATCAAGAATCGATTCTTTACTTCAAAAACAAATTCTTTTTAAAACACTAACTCATGAATCTATTTTCTTTAAAAAACAACAATTCAAGACTCAAACTATTTCTTTAAAAACACTTTGTGCCTAACCTAATTAAACATGGTTTTATATAAAATATTTTTCCAAGACAGTTCAATTTTAAAAGATCATCTCTCAACTACGAATGTTATAAGACTTGGGTAATACGATCTTACATGAGTCCTACGCAAAGCGATATAAGCCTTCAATGCTTGAGCAGCTTTTCGTAATATAAGTCTTCAATGCTTGAGCAGCTTTTCGTCCGAGCTTCTACAACTTTGAGTCAGCTTCCGAAGCTCTCTTGTTCAACACCCTGCGCTCTTATATTTTTCCTGCGCTTTACCTCAAGTAAATTATCAGTAACTTGTAATTTGTTATCATTCAAAACAAGGAATGTTTGCCCTTGGCACAACAAACTCCCCCTTTTTGATGATAACAAATTACCTTAGCATAGGGAGGCGATAAACAAGAAACATTAGCATATGCTCCTCCTAAGCGTAAGCAAAAAAAAATTATAAAAATAAACATACATAGCAGAAAACAATTATATAGCAGTTATTTCTCCCCCTTTGTTTTCAACAAAAAGGAGGGAATCACATAGCACATAATCGCGTAATCACAAACTGGAAAAATCAAGCATACCTAGCTCTCTCCGGATTTTACAAAATTGAGCTTCGGCTAGAGGTTTCGTGAATATGTCAGCTAGTTGGTCATTGGTGCCTACAAATTTTAATTCTATGCTCCCCCTAGAAACATGATCTCTAATAAAATGATGTCTTATTTCTATGTGCTTAGTTCTAGAGTGTTGGATGGGATTCTTTGCAATATTGATAGCACTAGTGTTATCACATAAGACAGGCACATTTTCATATAACAAACCAAAATCTTCCAAAGTCTGTTTCATCCACAAAACTTGTGCGACGCAATTTCCAACCGCCACGTATTCGGCTTCAGCGGTGGACAAAGCAACACTGTTCTGTTTCTTACTAGACCAGGAAGTCAAACAAGGGCCTAGAAAATGGCAGGTTCCACTAGTACTTTTTCTATCTAAGGTACAACCAGCAAAATCAGCATCAGAAAAACCGACCAAATCAAAGTGACTCGATTTCGGGTACCACAATCCGAAGTCTGTGGTTCCCTTAACATATCTAAGAATCCGTTTTACAGCTTTTAAATGTGATTCTTTTGGACATGCTTGAAATCGAGCACACAAGCACACAGCAAACATAATATCGGGTCGAGATGCAGTTAAATATAAGAGACTACCGATCATACCTCGATACATAGTTTCATTAACTGGTTTACCTTGTTCATCCTTGTCCAATTTTGTTGCAGTCGCCATTGGAGTACCAATCACCTTTGCATCACTCATGCCAAATTTCTTTAGTAACTCCTTTGAGAACTTAGTTTGACTGATGAATATTCCATCTTTCATTTGTTTCACTTGAAGTCCCAAAAAGAAGTTCAACTCCCCCATCATGCTCATTTCAAATTCACTAGTCATCATGTCAGAAAACTCCTTGCACAAATCATCATTAGTAGACCCAAAAATAATATCATCGACATAAATTTGAACTACAATAAGATGTTTGCCTTTGGTTTTAAGGAATAAGGTAGAATCAATCTTACCCTTTTTGAAACCGTTTGCATTAAATGTTTGCTTAGTCTCTCATACCAAGCTCTAGGGGCTTGTTTTAATCCATAAAGGGCTTTGTCAAGTTTAAAAACATAATCTGGATTTTCAAAATCTTCAAAACCAGGGGGTTGTTTTACATATACTTCCTCTTCTAAAAATCCATTGAGGAAGGCACTTTTGACATCCATTTGGTGTAGCTTGAAATCCATGTGACTAGCAAAGGCTAGTATTATACGAATGGATTCCAACCTGGCCACTGGAGCAAAAGTTTCTTCAAAATCCACCCCTTCAATTTGATTATAACCTTGAACAACTAAACGACTTTTGTTTAATAAAATAATACCATTTTCATCAAGTTTGTTGCGAAAAACCCATTTAGTCCCTATGATAGTTCTATCAACAGGTTTTTCAACTAAATGCCAAACTTTGTTTCGTTTAAATTGTTCAAGTTCTTTTTGCATTGACACAACCCATTCTGGATCACCTAGAGCCTCTTTTATGTTACTAGGAACTATTTGAGAGACAAAAGCACTATGAAAGCATAAAAGATTAAGAGAAGAACGAGTTGTTACCCCCTTTGATGGACTACCAATAATTTGCTCCATGGGATGATCTCGAACTGATTTCCATGTCTTGGGCACATCATCATGTGTTCTTCCATGGAGATGATCATCAGTGTCTTGGGGCTCTCGTTCCATTTCAACTATTTCTTGAGGTTCTGCTTGCACCTCCTTTTCTTTGTCACTTTCATTATTTGGTTCAGGCATTCTGCTTTTGATCACTTCAACAAACTCATCCTCATCATCAACTTTCTTTGCAAGAGGGTTAGTCTCATCAAAAGAAACATGTATTGACTCTTGCATGCATTTATCAATTTTATTATAAACAATATATGCTCTACTATGACTTGAATAACCCATAAAAATACCTTCAGTTGATTTAGCATCAAATTTACCCAATTTATCCTTTGTATTTAAAATATAGCACTTACTTCCAAAAACTTTGAAGTATGAAATGTTTGGAGCTCTACCATTCCACAGCTCATATGGCGTCTTGTTAAGCGATGGCCTTAGATACACCCGATTTAGCACGTGGCAAGCTGTATCAACAGCGTGTCCCCAAAAGTACTTAGGAAGGTTATGCTCATTTAGCATTGTTCTACACATCTCTTGTATGGTCCTATTTTTCCTTTCCACCACGCCGTTTTGTTGAGGAGTCCTTGGGGCTGAAAAGTTGTGATGAATTCCATACTTTTCACACCAAGTTTTGAATGAAGAGTTTTCGAACTCTCCTCCATGATCACTTCTAATCTCCTTGATAGCTAAGTTTTTCTCATTCTGTAATTTTCTGCACAACTTAGCAAACTCGTTAAAAGCATCACCTTTTTTAGCAAGTAAAATAGCCCAAGTGTATCTAGAATAATCATCAACAATTACAAAAACATATTTGGCTCCTCCTAGACTTACAACATCAATTTCTCCAAATAAATCAAGATGTAACAATTCAAGCACATTTTTGGTAGAAATAACTGGTTTAGATTTGAAAGAAGTTTTATGCATCTTACCCAATTGACATGCATCACATAACTGTCCTTTTTCATATTTAAGCTTGGGTAAGCCTCTAACATGTTCATTTGCACATAATTTAGATAGAAGTTCCATACTCGCATGTCCTAAGCGTCTATGCCACAAATTCACATCATCAAGTAGAGAAGGCATGCATACAATATCATCACTAACAGTGTCAAAATCAACATAATAAACATTGTTTTCACGAAAACCGACAATGTGAAAATTTGAAGCTTCATGAACAATAACACATTTATTTTTTGAGAAATACACATCAAAGTCATTATCACATAGTTGACTTACGCTCAATAAATTAAATTTCACACCATCAACCAGTAAAGCATTTTTAATTTTGATTGTGTTTTCCTTACCCACACAACCTTTACCTATAACTCGAGCAGTTTCATTGTTGGCAAACTTCACAGATCCACTAGCTTTGTTACTCAATTTCAAGAAGAGTGAAGCATCACCAGTCATATGCCTTGAACATCCACTGTCAACCATCCACACATTTTTCTTTTTGGATGACTGACATACCTGCGAAAATAACATCAAAAGCTAGTACGAGGTACCCAAACTTTGTTGGGTCCATGGGGGTTAGTTCTCAGGGGGTTTGTTTTCACAATCCACCTTGGTTTCTTGCAAGCAGGTATAAGAGTACCAAGCTCACATAATCTACGAATAGGGCATCTAAGAGAATTATGATTTCCTTTTTGACAATAAGTGCAAGAGAAAGAGGTAGGTGTTTTATTACTTGAAGAAGCAGCTACAAATACCAAATCCTTTTTCTTTAAATTAGAGAGGCTGGAATTACCTTTATAACCAATACCTCTTCTATCAGCATATTCATGTTGAGAGTGTAGTAACTTGGTTAAGGTATTTTCACCAACCTCAAACCTTTTTAAAGACTCTTTTAAATTTTCATTTTCAGCCTTAATTTTTTCAAAAATTTGTTTAAGCTCAAGAAATTCAAGGTTGAAAGGTTTAGCATTTTGTAGCTCATTTTTCAACTTAGCTACTTCATTCTCAAGAGTCTTGATTTGAGTAGTCATGCTTTTGTTGCTCTTTTTCAGATTCTTAGATTTTATCAAAAGATTTTCATGTTTATAATAAAGAGCTTCAAAAGCTTCATTCAAATCTTGACAACTGCTTTCATCATCACAAGAATCATCGAAATTTGAAAAAGAATGGTTAGAATTTGTTACCTTAGTTGCGTCACTGGCCATGAGACAAGCAAGCTTTGAAGCAGTCACTTCTTCATCTATTTCACTGTCACTGCTTAGATTGTCCCATGTATCATTCGGAGAATAATCTGCTGTAAGACCAACGACATTTGCAACTTCCTCTTCATCTTCCGTTTCACCTTCAGTTTCGGTGTCATCCCATGTAGCCTTCATTGCTTTCTTCTTTGGGTATTTGTTCTTTAGCTTTGGACAATTTACTTTAAGGTGACCCGGTTTGTTGCATTCAAAACATCTTGGTTGGTCGTCTCCTTTCTCTTGACTGTCTCCTTTGTAATACCCGGGCTTCTTAGAAAAATCACCTTTCCTTAACTTGTTGAACCTCATGAATTTTTTGAATTTTTTGGCAAGCATAACCATGTCTTCTTCATCAGATTCTTCATCAGATTCAACCACTTTCTTTCCCGTTTTAGAATTTTTCGCAGCTGCAAGAGCAAGAGACCTCTTTTCTTTTACCGCTTCTTTTTCTTGAGTTTTCTTAGCACCCAAAACCACCTCAAAAGCTAGTAGTGACCCAATCAAGTCTTCGGTAGGCAAAGTACCAATATCCTTGGCTTCAGTGATAGCACAAGTCTTAGGAAAAAATTCACCAGTTAACGAAGCAAGTATCTTCCCATTCAAGTCCTTTGTAGAATACTTTTTCCCAAGTGCTCTCAAGTTGTTTACAATCAAATTCAACCTTTGATGCATAGCAGCGACAGTTTCACCTTCCTTCATCTTGAAAGCTTCATACTCAGAAGTGAGAACTCTGATTTTGGTGTCTTTCACTTGACTTGTACCTACATGAGTTGCTTCTAGACAATCCCAGATTTCTTTTGCAGTCTGACAACCTTTTACCCTTCCATACTCTTCTTCACAAAGTGCTAGATGTAGAATATTCATAGCTTTGGCATTCAGAGAGATCTTGTCAAGTTCGGACTTTCTTAACTCGCTCAAGTCAATAGTATAGATGTCCTCAACAGGTACTTCTTCAGCTTTACCAGTTGCTTGAGTTTTTGTAGAATCACCAGCAGCAGTATCACCTGGTTTTGTAATTTTGATCTTCATCGGTGTGAGCGGTCCATCTATAATGATTCTCCACAACGTGAAATCTATAGCCTGCACATGACATTTCATTCGACTACTCCAGTAGTCGTAATTAGTTCCATCAAACAAAGGTGGCCTATTAAAAGACATCCCCTCTTTAATAAAAGACCCCATGATCAGAAAAATGCCAGATGTTAAGCTCTATATGCAGTTACCTGCTTTGATACCAATTGTTGGACTAAACGATAACCTTAGAGGGGGGGGGGGGGGGGTGAATAAGGTTATAGGCTAAAAATCATTCTTTTTTGTGTTTTCAAAGTTGTTTAATGCTAGTTTAAAAAACAAATGCGGAAAAGGTTTATATGCTAGCAATTTGCGCAAGCTATTATAGAGATATAGCAACAATGATGAATTTTACAGTAACACAAAATCCACTTAACTGTAATATAGAGATTGCAACACAGTAACAATGAGTATACTAATAGTGCAAATCAAAACAACTAACAAAAATATCAATTTCAATAGTTGTAATAACAATTCAACAGTAATTTCAATTTCGATAGTTATAATAACAATTCAACAGTTAACGCTATAATAGAAAACCAAACAATAATAACAAGAACAAGAATAATGGGGCATAAATAAGTAAAGAGATAAGGGAAAGAAGAACACCGCGATTTTTCGAGGTTCGGATTGAAATCCTACTCCTCGGCCTCCGGCTTTCCAACCTTTGGACTTTGGGAAAATAACACTATAATGGTGAAGATGCTTCTTCAAAGTCTTACAACTCACGCCACTTTACAGCAACAACAAAACCTCTCAATTTCCCCAATTGAGAACCCGAGCTCCCCGCTTAGGATTTCTACGATCCAATCTCCCCGATCGAACCACCCAAGAAACACTTTCCCAGGATTTCACAACAATACCAAACGCCAAGTGATAAGATGAATACAATTGAAACTATGATCGATTAATCAAGCAAAATAACCATAAGAGTTGAGAGAGATGATATGATGATGAAAACCCTAGAAATTTGATTGAGAACCGAAGAAGATGATCAGATATTGAAAGGGATCGTTCTCAAGTTTTGGTTTCACGTTGTTTCAAGTTTTGCGGCTCTGTGAAATGTTTTTCGTTTTCTCTCTCTATCTATGTCGTGAAAACCCTTGCTTTTCTATTTATATCACTTAAGAAAATATGACCGTTGAAACACTTTTTAGCACAATTGTGATAAGTGAGAAATCGATTGATTGCTTAAAAGAAAGAGAAGAGAAATCGATTTAGTGCTTCCAAAAACACAAGATAGAAATCGATTTTGTGCTTAAATAAAGGAAACAAAAAATCGATTGTTCTCCTTAAAAGAATGAGTGAGAAATCGATTTTGCACTTAATGAAGGAAGTAGACAATCGATTGTTAGCTTTATAAAAATAAGGAAGGCAAGCTACAAGAGACAAGCCACAAATCGATTTCTTGCTTGAATGGCATAGGCTAGAAATCGATTTCTAGCTTGAATGAAATAGGTTGGAAATTCGATTTTCCTCTTTAAAAACACAAAGTCATCAATCGATTGTTTTCTTTCCAAAACAAGTTCTTTTAAAACAATCAAGAAGTGGGAATCGATTGTTGGCTTTTAAAAGGAAGAGAGAAATCGATTCATTGCTTTAAAACTAAGTGGGAATCGATTTCTAGCTTTATGTACCATATCAAGAATCGATTCTTTACTTCAAAAACAAATTCTTTTTAAAACACTAACTCATGAATCTATTTTCTTTAAAAAACAACAATTCAAGACTCAAACTATTTCTTTAAAAACACTTTGTGCCTAACCTAATTAAACATGGTTTTATATAAAATATTTTTCCAAGACAGTTCAATTTTAAAAGATCATCTCTCAACTACGAATGTTATAAGACTTGGGTAATACGATCTTACATGAGTCCTACGCAAAGCGATATAAGCCTTCAATGCTTGAGCAGCTTTTCGTAATATAAGTCTTCAATGCTTGAGCAGCTTTTCGTCCGAGCTTCTACAACTTTGAGTCAGCTTCCGAAGCTCTCTTGTTCAACACCCTGCGCTCTTATATTTTTCCTGCGCTTTACCTCAAGTAAATTATCAGTAACTTGTAATTTGTTATCATTCAAAACAAGGAATGTTTGCCCTTGGCACAACATTAACTCTTACCTTCCCTTCAGGCATTTATCCACACTCCTAAACTAGATGAATTATAGAACCAAAAAAATAACTTATGGGAAAACTAAAAAATAGAATAATATTACATTAACAGGCAACACCAGAAAATGAAAATTCAATCAATATAAACACATGAAGCAAAATAGTTAGCACATAGAAAAGTGAAGTTGGTAGTTAACAAAGGTAAACAACCACAATCTAAAGTCACAGAACAGTATATAAGAAATTGCATCAGTTAAATTCCATAAGTCAAATTCCATAATCAATATATCTCCCAAATCTAAAATTATATGGAAAAAAACACAAAAAACATGTCTACATCTAGAATAGCACAACACCAACAAAAAACCCATCATCAAAATTACACAAAATGACCACCATATATATTGACACTAAAACACACAATTCACCTGAAAACAAAAAAGAGTAATTCAAATTAACTAACCCAATTCCATTCCGTAACGCTAACACCCAATTTTCTTTCCAAAAAAAAAACAAATAAAAACAAAGTTAATTTGAATCAACATAACCACATGAAAATTCAATCAACATCCACAAAGAAAAAAGATGTGGGAAAATATTGATTAGAAAATGACAATACCTTGAAATGACTTGGTGATTGTGTCAAGTTTCCTTTCAATGGACTCCTTCCTCTTTCTTCTTCTATGCTCTTTTTCTTTGTCTAACCCTAAAATCCAATACATCCAACACTGAACTAGGAAACTTAAAATTGAAACCTGGAAAGGAGAAGGGAAACAGAAATCGAAAACAAGAAAGTGATTAGTTAGGGTTTGGAAGAGAAGAACCGGAAAGGTGTTTGTTAGGGTTTCAAAGGAAGAGAGTTATTAGTGAGGAAGAGTGACTAGTGAAGAGAGTGAAGAAGAGAGTGATTCAGTGAGAAAGTGAAAGTTTCGAGACGAAGAGAGTGATTCAGAGGGAGGTGGACGGTGGGTTATTGGGACTCTGGGAGGGAAGTCAAAAAAAATAAATGAGAGAGGTTTACGAGAGAGAGAGAGAGAAGTTTAGGAGGATTTTTTTTGTGAAAAAATATAAAATAGTTTTTTTTCAATATTATATTATTTGAGAGTGGGAGGGAAACAAATTGGAGAGCGCGCTGAGTAACCTTTTTCGGTTAGAGACGGATTAGTAATTCCTCGCTATTAGTGAGGGATTTTTTCAATCTCCACATCCGTATCTAAACTCCTTTTGATATTTTGTGACGAATTTAGAGAGGGAATCTTTAGAGAGGCATATTTTTCATCACTACATTCATCACAAAAATAAATTAGGGATGACAACATATTTTCGTAGCTAAATCCCTCACTAGTTGTGAGGGATACTTATCCATCTCAAAAACTCCTCTCTAAAAATAACTTTTCTAGTAGTGTTTGTTATATCCTCAACAACCGAATTTTTCATCTCTTTCTCAATGTTACAAAGGTCTTCCAACACAACAATTCAGATTTTGTTCTTGGATCCGATTTCATTTTGTTCTTGTAGCTTTGATTTCTACCGATGTATTTCCGACATCTCTCGATGTAATTTTCTTTTGATTTGATGTAACTATAATATTATAGTTAGTAATGAACCATACAAAAGAAAATTACATCAAATCAAAAGAAAATTACATCGAGAGATGTCGGAAATACATCGGTAGAAATATTATAGTTAGTTGGTTAAGTAGTTAAGAAAAGTTGTTAGTAGTTATAATTCGGTTAGAGTTAGTTTGTTTAGTTACTAGTTTGTTATAGATTAGTTGGGTGAGATTGAATCTATATATATAAGGTCAAACTCATTGTAATCAATTAACGTTTCTTCATCAATAATGAAGTTGTTTTCATTTTTTTCCCTTGAAGTCTCTCAAATGTTAATATCTTCAATTTATCCATGCTGAGGTGTGTGTGAATGGGGAACAAGATTGGGATCTGATTGCTATCTATGCTAGCCCTTATGAACATAATAGGAAGATTTTATGGGATCAGCTTGCAGGTATTGCCATTGTGATGAAGGGTGACTGGCTATTAGCTGGGGACTTCAATGACATTTCTAGTGCTTCGGAGAAGAAGGGTGGAGGAGCTATCCCTTTTGCCAAAATTGCCAAATTCATTGAGAACATCAATAGGTGCAGCTTGATGGATTTGTGTTCTGTGGGCAGTGCTTATACGTGGAAGGGTTCTATATTCCATGATGGAGCCCATATTTTCAAGAGACTAGATAGAGCTCTTTGTAATGATGGTTGGCGTCTTAGATTCAATAAAGCTTATGTTAGAGTTCTTGCTAGAGTGCAATATTCAGATCACCACCCTATCCTCATAATTCCTAGAGGAAAAGGAAATGATGGAGGGTTCAAACACTTTAGATTTGAGAGCATATGGCTTACTAACAAGTCCTATCACTCTTAGGTCAAGAGTTGCTGAAACCTGATTTGGCTATAGATAAAAACCTTATGCACTTAGAGACTAAACTGTCAACTTGGATGCAAAATAATTTTTCTCTTGTTAAAAAGTAGAAGAGAGAATTGCTTGCTAGACTTGCTGGCATTCAAAGGAACCAGCATACAGGAAATGAGAGAGCATACCTTAGAAAGCTTGAAGGGAAGTTACAGGACAAGCTGAATCTAATTAACCAACAAGAGGAGTTGTTAAGGTTCCAACGATCTAAGGCTAAGTGGCTTGCTGGTGGGGATAGAAACACTAAATATTACCACCTTAAAGCCACTGCCTGTAAAAGGAAAAATCATGTTAGCATTGAGGAAGCCGAATGGGGATTGGGAGAATGATGAAGCTAATATCAAAGTTATGGCAAAGGACTTCTATCATCAACTTTTTACTGAATCCAATGGCGAGGATACTTGGTTACAATCTACTTTGACATACCCTGCTGTTGAAAGTCATTATTTGCAGAAGCTGGCAGAGCCTGTGACTTGTCTTGAGATCAAGCAAGCAGTCTTCTCTATGGCGCCTTGGAAGGCGCCTGGCCCAGATGGATTCCCTGCTAGCTTCTATCACCCTTCCTGGGATATAGTTGCAATTGGTGTCTATGAATTTGTGTAGAGGGTTTGGCTTGATCCCAGCCACATAAGGCATGTTAACCAAACAGACATTTGCTTGATTCCTAAGGTGGTTAAACCTGAGTTCATGGATCAATTTCACCCCATTTCCTTGAGCAATTCCTTGTACAAAGTTGTGAGCAAGATGATTGTTGGTAGATTAAAAGATATTGTCCCCAAATTAGTGAGTCCTTATCATTATGGATTTGTTCCAGGAAGGAGAATTCAAGAGAATATTGTTATTGCTCAAGAGATGGCGCACAGTATGGCTAAAATGAGAGGGAAGACAGGTTTCTTTGCAATCAAGGTTGACTTATCTAAATCTTATGATAAACTGAAGTGGACCTTTATTAGCAACATTCTTGAGGAAATTGGGCTGCTAGAGGTTATGATAAAGATTATAATGGGCTCTATCACGAGTGTTCAAACAAATGTGATGTGGAATGGCTCTAGAAATGAGTTCTTTAGTCCCCAGAGAGGTATCCGGCAAGGTGATCCAATCTCACCCTATATTTTTGTCTTATGTATGGATAAGCTCTCTCATCTGATAACTGCAAGTTTTGACAAAGGTAGCTGGGCAGGTCTCAAAACTGGTAGACATGGTCCTATGGTCTCTCATTTGATGTTTGCGGATGATTTGCTTCTTTTTGGCCAAGCAAGTTTGGAACAAATGAGGTGTGCTCTTCAAGTCCTCAATCAGTTTTTCAAGATGTCCAGGCAGCAATTGAGTCTTGTCAAAACTAGTGAGATGTCTGGCTTTAAAGAAGTGGTTTCCCTGGGGGTCCTTGTTCTTGGGAGGGCTCCAAAGAGGGCTGACTATATCTATCTTTTTGAGCAATTTTATCAAAGGCTTTGTGGGTGGAAAGCTAGAGATTTATATCAAGCAGGAAGAGTTACCCTTGCCATGGCTAGGATTGAGGCTCTGCCCATCTATTCTATGATGGCTGCCACCATTCCTAGAGGTGTGCTCCAAGATATTCAGAAGCTTCAAAGGGGTTTCATTTGGGGTGATTCTGATCGTCAAAGAAAGTGCCATGCTGTGAGTTGGAAGATTGTAACAAGACCTAAGCTTCAGGGGGCTTGGGAATGAGGCACCTCCGCACCATGAATGATGCTTGCCTTATTAAACTTGGATGGGAATTGATAAATAATTCTGAAGAATTATGGTGTAAAGTTTTGAAAGGTAAGTATCAAAGGACTACTGCCAACAATCATCAGTGGTTTACCAAGGGAACCGATTCTAGTCTTTGGAAGAGTCTTGGTATCTTAGAGAAGCAATTTGACAAGCATGAGTAGGTCATTGGAAATGATACCATTGTGGGAATGAGGAAGAAACCTCCTTACATGTTCTTAGAGATTGTCCAATACGTGCTATTTGTTGTGGATGTGGAGGTACAAAATGGTTCATGACCCGAACTATGATATGCCTTGGAAACCATGGGCAGTTGCTGTAAAGGAATATAGGGAATATAAGGCTTCCACTGAGGCTTGTATCATGAAGTCTGTTAGAAGGAAAACAACTACTCTGGTTAGCTGGAACCCCCTGCTACTGGCTACTTCAAGTTGAATTCTGATGGATCTTCTAATAGGGACTGCGGGCTTGCTGGCTGTGGAGGCTTGCTGGCTTCTGCAATGCTTTTATATTATTGCAGCATTATGGGGAGTGTATGAGGGTTTGTGCCTGGCTAAAAATAAATAAAGGTTTTCAACTTGGTTGTAGTGATGGTTGTTATTTATGATCTAATGCCGGCTGAGATAGCCAAGGTTGTGATAGATGATGCTAGAGGAGTCTCTACTCCGCGTGTAATCCCTATGTAGTTCTTCTTTTCGGGCTTTAAGCTCTCAATCAATTCCAAAGAAAACAAGAATATATTCTTGTGGTTAACTAAACCTTACCAAATCACCTAACTACAGTTAGCTTGTAACTGAATAATTAATCATATACATTAGCTTTACTAATACAATACTCTATCACAATACTCTATCAATTGAAACACTTCGTTGTCAGTTGTCACATTGATCACCATAAAAAAACCTCGTTGCATCATTAACAAAATCTTTATTAACTGCAATATTCTGATCGTAGCAACACCTGAAACCAATTGCTAAATTGAAAAACCTGTTTCCCAATCTTTCGCTTACGGTTTTTGTACTGTTGTTTTTAATGCGTTACCTATAAAAAGTATTTTCTACTATAGCATTTATAAGTACTCGTACTAGGAGGGGTGCTTCTAGGGTGAGAGAGCAAATCAAATCTCTCACCGGTGAAATACTAAAACTGACCGTTGGATATTGTTTAAAATGCTATGTATGGTTAAGATTGAATCTACCAATATTAAATCTCAACCATTGCTGAATTTTTATATTACATCCAGTGGTCAATTTTAGTGTTTCACCGGTGAAAAATTTAATTTACTCTTTCACCCTAGAAACATCCTAGGAGTATTGAGACTATAACTAGAAACTAGAATGAACCAATATATATATATATATATATATATATATATATATATATATATAGGGGATGTATCTAGTGAGAAAGGGGTTTGTTATATGAGAGTGAGAGGGACTATTCTCATCCCTTGGATTAAATTGTACGGATCGGATTAAAAGAACTTTTAAGTTGATCACGTGACACTAGTTTTGTTTCCAAGAGGCTTTTCCTTCCTGACTTTTCGCTTCCTCTCTTCGTTCCATTTTCCAGAAAAAATTTGCAACTCTATGAGACCCTGGCGGCAACTCACTACTCTGTCCATCAACAACGACTCTGACGACCTTGATGTCATCCATCTCTTCTGCCAGGAACCTTACCATTTAACGAATCTCCCTCCTTCCCCGATGTATTCTCATAGCCACAAACACGATGACGACTACAAAAACCTTGCGAACTACAATCGATCTACCCAATAACCTCTGAAGATGCTGGGCTCGCATACGAGAAAGGAGAACAGGCAATTGATATCATTGGCAAGGTTGTACATCCCTGCTGGATTTCACGGCGATCTCCGACGACGGCAAGAAGCTGAATGAACCAATCACGAATTTCTGTGTTGTTGTATGGTAATCCTCGATGTGTTAGATTCATGTGATTTAGCAATGGGGAAATGTGAGATTCTTCTATTCATTTGGGAATATGACACTTTATCTGTCATTATGCCAAATGCAAGAGCTGCACAAAATTATCTTACTGTTGATGATTGGCACGCCTTACGATGGCAGCTGGTGTAATGATGACGCGTCGTTTTTCGCGCATGTCATTAATGCCATTGATTGGACGTGATGGATCGTTTTTGAACCAATACGTGTCCCTGGGCATCCTATAAATAGAGGTTCAGTTTCTTCATCTGGACTGCTGCTTTTGAACTCGCTCTGACTGCCGGTCTTTACATCGGAGTGATGAGATTTCATCCTTGAGTAGGTCGTGGCGAGAGTGCATTCTTTTCAATGGAGCGAGATCGTAAAACCTCGCAAAGAACTTCTGCTTCAAAGAGCTCTTGTTTTCCGAGGTTAGTGTCTTTTTAATACATCTTCCTTCTTCTTTTACCTCGGACTTCCCCTGTTAGCTATACTTTTCATAGGGTGGGGATCGTCAGGTCGGGTTCTGACTTGGTCGAGGATCCACCATACGGTCTGATACTGACATTACGTGTAACACCCCGGAAATAATTTAATTAAAATAGTTGATTGAATTATTAAAATAATTTGGAGGTGGGATATAGATAAATTAAAAGGTTAATATTTTATATGCGTAGGAGGTGAAACGAGTAAAGGAGGTGGTGACGTAGAGAGCCCAGTGTTTACTGAGCCCTCAACTTAAACCCTAGGGGTTTAAGCCAAACCCTCATTCGCAGCAAGCAAAAGAAAAACGAAAGTGAGAGTGAGAGAGAGAGCACGCGGCGCAAAGAGGGAGAGAAGAGGAGGGTTTCGCGAAGAATTTCAAAAGGAGATCGTTCGTGTTGCTGTGGTTTTGTTCGTGTCTCGTTCGTCGTGTTCCGGAGCTTACGTTATTCGAGGTAAGGGTGGGCTTAACCTTGATAATGGGTTGATGATAATTATGTGTGGGTAGTCTAGGGTTTTGTTGAATTGTTCGTGTTGTTGCATATCGTGTTTTCGTTGAGATTGGTGCTTTGATGATTATTGCACGTTATTGTGATTTGTTTCGTTATTTGTTGTTGCGTGATTGTTGTATCACGATGATGGTGTTGTTATTGTTCGTGTTTTTGTTGTTGCTGTGCGTGGTTGATTGTTGTTGTCGCGTTGTCGAATTGTCGTTTTTGTTGTGGTGGTTGCGGTGTCGTTGCCGTTAGGGTTTGGTGTTTGGCAATTTAGCGATTCTGGACACAGGTTCGGTTTTTCTAAAACTGGCGCTGTTTGGTTGATCCAAAAATTATGAGGTTGATTGTTTTTGAAAATAGACTTAACGCCGGTCGTTTTGGCACTGTTTTCGTCAAATTCGGAGTTGTATAGCTCGAGTTATAGGCGATATAAGTTAGGTTAAAATTCTGGAAACGATTTGGGTATAGATTCGGTATTTCGGTGACTGGGAACGTTGTATTGACCGAAAAATTATGTGGTTTATTTTTCTGGAAAATAGACTTAATGCTTGTTAATTTGGCACTGGTTTGGTTGCGTTTAGAGTTGTGTAGCTCGAGATATGAATTCCACAAGTTAGAGTAAGATTCTGGAAACAATCTGGGCACAGGGTCAGTGTTTTGGTTACCACGTTTTCAAAAAAACTCCTTTTCGAACGAATCCAATTTCTTTGAAAACTAGACAAAATTTGCCCCAGTTTATGCACAAGTTTCATGCAATTTGATTGAGTTTTGGTCACTTTGGAATTGCTTGAATTTGAAGGACAGAAACTGTCCTCTTTTGCAACTAGCCTGTGTGCTTTTCGAAAACTGTACCTATTGGACACTCTCCTTCAAAAACTGAACTTAGGGATGATAACCAGACCCATAGGGCTTTCCAACAAGTATTTATTTGTTGAAATCCGATGTCGTTTGCTATTTTAATTAATTCGCTGAAGTAGGTGCGATGTGCCTAGGCGCTGTGCGCCAGTCTTGTGCGTGGTGTGCGTGCGTTATGTCCGCGTTGTGGAGCCGTCTGGTGTTAATATTTCAGGTGCGGTGCTGGTATGCTCAGGAGAGTTTAGTGGTAGCTGTGATGCTACAACTTGGTGCTATTTTTGGTGAAATCATTTGTTTTGATTCTGGTGATATGTATTTATTTTAAATACTTGTTATGGTGAGTTGGTGCATAATCATGGTGTCGCATTGTCATATGCATGTTTTGGTGATATAGGCTCTGCCTCTGGTGTTTATTGGTGATATGCCCGTCGTGGCTCATTTTGGTGATCGGTACCGCATGCATATGCCCACTGGAGGGGTTGCATATCATCCCATTGTCTATGAATGTTATAATTTTGGTGGTTCACTGTCAAATGGACTTTTCCTTTGGTATCTGGTGCTGTGATATGGTGTAATTGTATTGTGTTGCTGTAGTTACCTGATGCTAGCATATTTTTATCATCTGCTTATTACCTCTGTTAGACTCACCCCTTCTGCTTGGAATGTTGCTCTCATGCGGCAACGCTGCAGGTGATCGCTAGTGCTCGTGATGGAATTGCTAGGTTTTGCTTCCTCTCTCGTTTGGGTCTGTGTCAGCTCTGATATGTAGCACCGGGGAGTCGTTAGTTATCGTTTTGAACTATTATTTTAGTTATTGGAAATTGTTTTAATTAATTTTGGAGATGTCTTTAATTGTTAATTCTGGAGATGTTTAAACTGGTTAATATTTCCGCTGCTTGGTGATTTCTTTTATATAAATTATTTTGGAGATTTTTTTTTGGAATAAATGGTGTTTTTTTTTTTTAAAATGGTGAAAAATGTAGTGCCCTTCGAGGTGACTCTGATAATTGTCTATTTAGTTGTAATAGTAAAAGAGGGGTGTTACATTACGAGCCCCCATTCCTGCACTGGCGAGGACAAAACAAACCCTTAGGGTCGTTACAAATAACCGTCCGCCGTCAGCAAAAGTGATGGCTTCTGGTTACGATATCCCGATAGATGATCGTGTCAACAACGACGCGCAAGCCGAACCCGAGGTTCATTAGCAACCTAATTCGGCTCCCACGAGTGATCAAGTGGAGGAAGATGTTCGCATTGATGACCACTCTCCGGCAAACGAGACAAATGAACCCAACGAGGAGGACGATCTTCAGGTTGACAACCTCCAAGGTAATGATCAAAATCCTGAAGATCGGTCAAAGGAACTTGACGTGGTGGATGATTCGAGCGAGCAGCGCCATGTTGATGTTGTGATGGTTGAGTCAGATTCTTCTGAGGAAGTTCAATCCGGAGATAGGTAAGATAGTTCAAAAACTCATGATTCTGAAGGTACCGAACTTGATGCCGAGGCGACTGCTGGAGACCAGGAAAGAGAGCCGAGTTAATGATGATGCCGAAGATGAAAGGCAAAGCAAAGCTAAAGATGGAGGAGTGAGCCGGAGTGTTGGAGTGTTCACAGACGGGTATTCCAGCACCGGGGTAGGTATGATCGATGTGCCCCTCTTAATGCCTTTGGCAACTCCCCGCCATTAGTCGTGGGTTTCCGAGCTTCTACTGCAAACTCGGTCTCATTACGTAGCTGGGTGCAATACGGATAGGGTCGTCAACAAAATTTCTGGTCATAAGGGAATGATTTGGAATGTAGAAAGGATGGAGAAAGATGAGCATGTGGCCGTTTGAGCTTCTGCTCTTAAGGTTGTCATGTACGACGTTATCATTTTTGAAATGAACATCCGCCTTCCATTCACCTCCCTTCAGCAGACCGTTCTAGGCACGCTGAACTTGGCCCCTTCACAAATTCATCCCAATGCGTGGGCGTTCCTCCGAGCCTATGAATTAGTCTGTCTTCATCTGGAGAGACCGGTATCTGTAAATCTATTTTTTCACCTGTTCGAGGTTAACAGACGGACTAAAGAGGGTGCTCTGAATCGTTTTGAGCATGTGAGTTTTCGTTCAAGGAGAAACACCAAGATTTTCCGGCCTCACATCGATTCACTGAAAGGGGAGTGGAATAAGTTCTACTTTGTCAAACCTGTTAATGACAAAGGGGGAACTAATCAGCTGTAAATTGTGTTGTGATTTTAGGTTCAAAGTCATCAGCGCGAGGTTGTTACAGATTTGGTGCAAACAAGTTTTTGACATGGATTTGGTCTATATTTGGTTCTTGCTTAGTTTATTTTTGAAGTAATATTTTGGAGAGTTTTGAGCATATGTTGCGACTAGGTACGTCAAGCACGATGTATTATGGAAAACAACTAAGGTTGTGCTGAAAAGATTTGATATTACGTATTTGAGTATTTGAGATTATGCTGAAGATTTGGTAATATGTATTGGAGATTGTGATGTTTAATCTTTTAATTATTTGAGTATTTGAGATTGTACATCGATTGAATAGTTTTGGTAATATGCTAAATACACAACTAAAAAACTTCCATATAGCTACAGACACTTTTACCTACGGTACCGTTTTTAAAACGTCCGTCGGTAAAAGGGTCTTTTACTATTGAAAATAACACGAAAAACGAACTCAAGCTCCACGCTGAAAAAAGAACTCTCTGAAAAAAGAACTCATGCTGCTCTTAGAACCGATGAACTCACGTTGCTCTCACTCTCAGGTTCTCACTCTCGCTCTCTTCAATCCTCTTATTCTCTGATTTCATTTTCGTTTTCTTCAATCCTCTGATTTCGTTCTCTGATTCAATCCTCTCAGGTTCTCACTCTCAGGTGAACCGTATAGTTTCATTATATTTATCGGTTTAAAAACCTATTGTGCTGCCTGAAGTTGCTTAATGATTGATACAGTGCTTAACAGCAGCTCATAAACTTCTATTCAAGAGAACTATGTTTCTGCATAAACTTCTATTCAAGAGAACTATGTTTCTTTTGATTTTGTATACTTCTAATTCTAATTGCATTGTTCTGAAATTTGATATTCTGAGACTGGTTGGCAATCAATTTGGATCAAAGGGAGCTCACTCTAGCTAGGAGCTTCAATAATGGAATGAAACTCGAAGAAAGAGAAAATAGATCTCAGCTAGATTTGCTGAATCCAAAGCATAACAGAATTTGAGAGGATAAATATTTGATGATTGCAATTGTACCTTTCATTAATGATTGAGTGCAATAAGTACAACTCAAATGGAGAATCTTCTCTGGTACAAAGTTTCTAGAAGGCAATAAAGAGGTAGTACAGCTACCAATTCAATAGTACAGGGTAAAAAGATAAACAAACAGTAAATGGTAAAAACTAACAATTCACCATAGTAACTTGGGTTGTGACTGTCACAATACCGCCCCCCCCCCCCATAAAGCACTCTTGTCCTCAGAGTGAAACTTAGGAAATTCTTTGACCAAATCATAATAAAACTCCCATGTTGCCTTCTCTGGAGGTAAATTCTTCCACTTGACCAAGACTTTGGTAGCAGCCACACAACCACGCTTGACCATCTTTCTATCCAGAATTGATTTAGGCTCCCCTTTAGGGTTGATCTCACTAGGCACACTTGGATGATGAATTACTGCAGCAGATGGAACAGGGCACAACTTCAACTGAGACACATGAACAACATTGTGCACACAAGAATCAGCAGGCAACTCGAGCTAGTAAGCAACTTTTCCCACTCTGTCAAGAACTTTGTATGACCCAAAGTACTTAGGATTCAACTTATGAAATGCCTGGTTCCTCAAGGAAAACTGTCTATAGGGTTGCAACTTCATAAACACAAAATCACCAATTGCAAACTGCCTATCAGTACGATGTTTATCTGCCTGTTGTTTCATCCTGTTTTGAGCTCTTGTCAAGTGAAACTTCATGAGCTTCAAGGCTTCTTCTTTGGCAGTGAGAGACCTGTCAACTGTCATAGACACAGATTCTCCAGGTAAGTAAGGGAGGTGAATTGGAGGTGCTTGCCCTAGACTACCTCATATGGAGTGCTTTGGATTGAGGAGTGGAAGGTGGTGTTATACCACCACTCTGCCAATGACAGCCAGTGGTGCCACTGTGTTGCTTGCTCAGAACACATGCATCTCAAGTAAGTTTCCAAAGCCTTAATCACAATTTCAGTTTGCCCGTCTGTTTGTGGGTGATAAGCACTAGATTTGTTGAGAGAAACTCCTTGAAGAGAGAAGAACTCTGTCCAAACTTCACTGAGAAATATTCGATCACGATCAGATGTAATGGTAGTAGGCATACCATGCAATTTGAACACTAAGTCAAGGAAAGTTTGAGCAATGTCTAGTGCAGTATATGGGTGTGACAGAGCAATAAAGTGAGCATACTTGCTCAATCTATCCACAACAACCAATATAACTTGCTTACCATTGGATTTTGGTAAGCCATCAATGAAATCCATGCTAATGGATTCCCAGATGCGCCCAGGAATTGGCAGAGGCTGTAATAGATCAGGATAGGCAGCATGATCATGCTTATGCCTCTGACAAGTAAGACAAGTCCTCACATATGACTGTATATCCTTGGTCATACCTTTCCAGAAGAAAAGTGACTTGACCCTTGCAGCAGTATTATCCCTACCAAAATGTCCTCCAGTACTAGAATTATGCAACCAATCCAAAATAAAGCTTCTGATGTCAGTGCTATTGCCCACTACAAGCTTACCCTTTCTTCTTAGAATCCTATCATGCCCAGTGAACTTCTTGTGAGTGTTTGGATCCCTCTCAAGATCCTCAATAATCTTCTGATTAACAGGGTCAGAATTCCAACTAGCTATGATTTGTTGCATCAAATCCTGCTGCACATTGTTGAGTATTAGTGTCATCAGCTCTGCTCCTTCAACTCTTGACAAGGCATCAGCAACCTTGTTCTCCTTGCCTTCCTTGTATAAGATTTCAAATTCAAACCCCATCAATTTGGCCACCCAAGCTTGCTGGAAAGGAGTGTTTAAACGTTGCTCAAGGATATGCTTGATGCTCCTTTGATCAATCTTGATGATGAAAGACTTAGGAGCTAAATAAGTACTCCATATTTGTATGGCATAGACAATAGCAAGGAGCTCCTTCTCATACATAGGTAGAGCCATCTGCTTTGGCCCCAGAGATTTGCTGATGTAAGCTATAGGGTGATTGTCTTGCATTTAAACTGCTCCTATCCCTTTGCCTGACGCATCTGTTTCCAATACAAACACCTTGGAAAAGTCAGGTAAAGCAAGCACAGGAGCACTAGTTAGTGCCTGTTTTAGCTGTTGAAAAGCTACTGATGCAGAATCAGACCATACAAAACACTCTTTCTTCAATAAGTCAGTCAAAGGTTTAGCCAACTTGCCAAAATCTTTGACAAAGCACCTGTAATAACCCGCCAAACCAAGAAACCCTTTGAGTTGCTTTATTGTCTTAGGCTCGGGCCACTCACACACTGCCTTCACCTTTGAAGGGTCAGTTGTAACTCCTTGCTCAGAGATAAAATGCCCTAGATACTCCACTCTAGAGGTAGCAAACTGGCACTTAGATTGATTAAGGAACAGGTGGTTGGCTCTCACAGTATCAAAGACTTGAGTGAGGTGCTGTATGTGTGCCTGCAAAGAACAACTATATACCAAAATATCATCAAAGAATATTATCACGAATTTCCTCAAGAATTCCTGAAACACATGGTTCATCAAGGCCTGGAAGGATGCTGGATCATTAGTAAGACCAAATGGCATTACTAAATACTCAAAGTGGCCACTGTGAGTTTTGAAAGCTGTCTTGAATTCTTTTCCTTCTCCCATTCTCAATTGATGGTCACCAGATCTCAAGTCTAGTTTAGAAAAAATGGTGGCACGGTGGCACCCCCTAATTCATCAATCAAGTCTCCAATTAAGGGGATAGGGAATCTATCTTTCACAGTGTATTGATTAAGCTTTCTATATTCTACACATAACCTCCATGAGCCATCCTTTTTCCTTACTAACACCGTAGGGGATGCAAATGGGCCATTACTGTGTCTTATCACTCCCTGGTTCATCATTTCACTCACAAGTTTATCCACTATATCTTTTTGTACCACAGAATACCTATATGGTCTCATGTTCAAAAGCACAGCTCTTTCTTTCAAAGGTATTTTGTGATCAAACCCCTCTCTAGAAGGAGGTAACTTACTAAGCTCAACAAATATATCATGATATACTTCTAATAACCTAGTGATCTCCTTAGGGATAGAGTAATTAGGTATACCTGAATCTGATAGAGTACAAGTGGGCATCACAAACTGTGGAGTCAGTTGATTCACCTCAAGAAAGCATAACTTTGCTCCTTGGTCTACAGCTAGGTTCATAGCTTCATTGGAGATCAGCTTGACACCAGGGGTCTTGGCACCTCTCAGAGCCACCCTTTTTCCTTGCACAGAGAACTCCATATGCAATTTGTCAAAATCCCACAGTATTGGCCCTAAAGATTTGAGCCACTGTATGCCAAGAATCAAATCACAGCTAGCTAAGGGCAAGACATATACATCAGCCACAAATTTCTGGTTGTGTATTGTCCATTTAAACCCTTTGCAAATATAAAATGCCTCAAGTTTGTGGCCACCACCACTAGTAATAGACATATTATCCACAGCAATCAATTTACACCCAAGCTTCTTAGCTTTGTCCAAGTCTAGAAAATTGTGGGTACTCCGACTATCAAGCAAGATATTCAATAACATCTTCAAGTACCAACCCTTAACTCTCATAGTTTGGTATTTAGAGGATCCTGTCATGGCTTGGAGGGATATTTGGGGAGTGTCTAGGTCAGTGACTGGGGTTAAAACTAGCTCAAGGATTGGTTCAGAGTCTGGTTCAGGCTCATTTTCCTCATCATCAGCTTCCATCATCATTAGTGAGTGTTTTACTTTGTGTGTGAGTCTATGGCTAGGTGTGTAAGGTTCTTCACAATACCAACAAAGTCCCTTAGCACTCCTCTCTTCCAATTGAGCCTTGCAATAGGTTTTGGTGGGTTGTATTTTCTGGCTAGGGTGGGGATTGGCTAATATTGGTGGCTGGCTTGAGCATGACTGGGTTTTTGGGTTGTGGTAAGGCTTTTTATATGTTGTTTGTTTCTGGGCAGTGGTTTTGGTGCATTCAAGTAGTTTGGCTAGGTTAGAAGCCTGTGCAATGTTGGTGGGATTGAACATTCTAACATGGGCTGGGATGATTGGATCCAAACCAGCCATGAATATACTGAGAGCGTGTTCAAGGAGTATATTAACTTGAGTGAGAGCTAACTCAAAATCATCAACATAAGCTTGCACAGATTTAGAATGTTTCACCTGTAACAGCTCCGAGAGTGGATCCTCATACAAATCCCCAAATCTCTGTTTCACATTAGCTGCATATTGAGCCCATAGAGGGTATTCGTCAAAGCGAGCTCACATATAGTTGAGGTGCCATTGTGGGGCAAGTCCCTCGAGGTGGATGGAAGCTAATCGGACGCGAGATTCCGGTGGTGTTTCGTCGAGCAAGAAGACTTGGTCACACTTGTAAAGCCAATCCTTCACCTTCTTCCCATCAAACCTAGGGAAATCCACCTTTGAGAAGCGGGTGCAGTAATATCGCGGTGGAAAAGCTTCGGGTCGACCCGGTTGAGCTATTGCGCCGGATTCTGGATCGATCTCTGCTTGTGGTTGTCGTTGAGGTGAATTGACGCTGTTGTGAGATACCGGAGCTGCCCTCTACTCTGAGAGATAATGAGGTTGCGCAATTCCTCCATGCGAGTATCCAGAGTGACTTGGACAAGATCAATGTGCGCGTTCATCGCCGTGAGGCTATCGTCCATCTTCCGATCAAGTTCAACAACGGATTAGCTCCGAGTTGTCATCGCGATGAACAAAGCACCAGAATCGTGCTTTGATACCAGTTGAGACCGATTGGCAATCAATTTGGATCAAAGGGAGCTCACTCTAGCTAGGAGCTTCAATAATGGAATGAAACTCGAAGAAAGAGAAAATAGATCTCAGCTAGATTTGCTGAATCTAAAGCATAACAGAATTTGAGAGGAGAAATATTTGATGATCGCAATTGTACCTTTCATTAATGATTGAGTGTCAATAAGTACAACTCAAATGGAGAATATTCTCTAGTACGTACAAAGCTTCTAGAAGGCAATAAAGAGGTAGTACAACTACCAATTCAACAGTACAAAGTAAAAAGATAAACAAACAGTAAATGGTAAAAACTAACAATTCACCATAGTAACTTGGGTTGTGACTCTGTCACATATTCTTAGAAGTGAATTGGTGATCAAGAGAGGATAAGTCTAGGATAAGATCTTTGATGTTTGGACTCTGAGATTTACTTATTAATTAAAGGCGGTTATAGAGCTGAATATGTATGAAGTTCATAGAGAGACGTTTCTAATACCTGGTATTGATATTTTCGCATTGTTTTTTTGAAAATGTTTTTTATATTTCTGATGTTGGAGTAGTCTGTTTTAACCACGCACTTGAATTGGTGTTGTTATAATCATATTGTATTACCATGACAAATCTGTTTCTGTGTGCAAGGGCCCTTGAAGTAGTTTTAGAATATGTTTTTTGAAGCTATCGTTTATTATCATCCTTTAGAATCTGTTTCTGTCTAAGTATGTTTGAGTTTTAAAAAATTGTTTTCAGCTTCTAATTGTTTTTTACAAGTAATTTTCCTTCAACATGTTAAAGTAAATACAGATTTGGGGATATGCAGCGCTTTTTTTTAGCCATGGGCAGCGCTTCTGAGCGCTGCTAAACTTGGCGCTGCTGATTCCACTCCCACAATGGGTAGCGTTTAAGAAGCACTGCTCATTGGTAGTCATGGGAAGCGCTTCTCAGTCTGAAGCGATGCTCATTCCTAAAAGCGCTAGGTGAATGAGCAGTGCTTTTCGCTACAAGCGCTGCCCATTGTATATATTTTTTTTTGTTTTTGTTTATTTTCGTTTTTATATTTGATATTTTCCTTTTTTTAAATTTTTGTTTTGTTTTTGTTTATGTGACAAACCTACTTCCAAAATTTACATTTGCTACAAATTTACTTCAACCCTCTCAATCATCACCACCCTTCCAAGTCAAGACTCCATTAATGCACCCTTTACAATTACTTGTTCCAATAGTATATTTCAACATTTTCTTGTATACCTCTTGATACCACCTACAGAAATTCAATCACAGTAAGATGGAATAGGGACATTTGTTTTGAAGAATAGGTTATGACTTATGAGATCTACAAGCATAAGTAGCAAAATCAAGCCAGATCTAACATGTATTTACAAATTTGTTGCAAGAGATATTCCAAAATTGAGTACATTTGATGAATCTTGATAATTTTTCAACCACAAAAAAGAGTCAAATACACAGTTGACAGATGGAAAATCAGTCATTAAAGCTAGAACTAGAAAGAATTCGTGTTGACAAAATCTGAAAACAACTAAAGAACCAAAAAAGAGAAATGAAGAAAGAAACAAATAAAGAAGCAAAAAAGAGAAATGAAGCAAGTTGAAAACAAGAAGACCACCAAAATTAGTGTGTTTAAGAAGAAGAGTTGATTTGAGAAAGAGAGAGAGACGAACCTGATTTATGTGATAGAGAAAAGAAAAGGGAGTTAAGAGAGAGAAAGCGAGTTAGAGAAAGAAGAAGAGGAGAGAGTGAGTGAAGATGGATCCATGAATGAATAAGAGAGAGGGGAACGGGAGAAAGGAAAAAAGAATTAAAGCAATAGGCAGCGCTTATGCCTGGAAGCGCTGCTCATCAGTGTTTCGTGTTTTGGCGATGGGCAGCGCTTAAACCCAAAGCGTTGCTTATCCCTATTCCGTGTTTAGCCATTGAGCAGCGTTTCACACCCAAAGCGCTGCTTATCCCTATTCCGTGTTTCTGCAATGGGCGGCGTTTCACCCCAAAGCGCTGTTTATCAATCAGCGCCTTTCTCCAATAGGCAACACTCACCCCCAAAGCGCTGCCCATCGTTTAGCATTTTTTCTCATTAAGTAGCTCTTTTTTGGTAAACGCTACTGATGATGTTACCTTAAGTAGCGTTTTGGTAGAAGCGTTGCTTAAGGGTGCGACTTTTTTTCACAATTATGGCGTAGTGTTCATCCCATATTGATTGACTTGTCTTTTCTATTTTGCTGCATCTCTCTCCTCTACCAGCAGTAGTTGTAATGTAAATAATTGGATTTTACCCACTTACTAGAATGAATCTATTTTATTGCTAATATTATCCACCTGCCAAAATATAGATTGGTGGAGATTTATCTTATTATGTGATCCTAAGTTTGAAATTTGAGATATCTCATACTGTTCTGCTACCCTTTAATATCCCTTCAATTTGTGTTCAGTTTTGTGATTGTGTTAACTTTTTTAACTTTGCATTATTAGGAGTAAGTGTTTTCTGCATTTTAATTTTAAAATGAGAATCTTGTGATCCTGTTTGTGTCGTGTTTAGTTTGTTTAACTGATTACATTTATTTTATTGATTAAAACAGGGGAGTCCATCTTGAATTTAGTTGCAGTCAAGGTTAGTGGCCACCTTGGCTTTTATCACTATTAAGACCCTTATCTTCTTACTTAATACACCTCATTCATTTTAATGCACCTTCGCATGTTGTTTGAGCATTAGTAGTCAACATTGATGAATGAAGAATATCTAGAGTAATGCACCTCATTCATTTTATTTTTCAGTCTAGTATATAAAATGGATAAGAGTTGGATATCGGATAGCACGGTGACTAAAGAGGAGTACATCAGACGGGTTTTAAGTTTTCTTTAATTTGCATTTACAAACTAATCTATAGATGGAAAAAATTTATGTCCCTACGCAAAATGTATCAATTGCAATAAGTTTACTCACATGAATTGTTGTGAGCACATAATCAATCATGGGTTTCTAAGAGGATATATTAATTGGATCTTTCACGGTGAAGAAGCTAGTTATTCTAAGACCACAAGCATGTCTCATGTAGAAAGGGAGTTTGATCCAGTGTTTTGAATCGCGCGCTATAGTGGCATGGCGGAGCGGAGCGTTTCTGCGTCGCAACCGTCGCGGGCGCGAAAGCAGCGAGATCTGTGTGGGATTCATGATGCATTTGCAATGCATACTACTCTCATGATAGTGATGATACAAATGTAAGTTTGGAGGATGAGGATCCTAGCACAAATCATGGCCACCAGATGTTATAGAAGTTGGCTAAAACCGAGTAGTTTTACCGAGTGTTAACCTTAATTAATCGGTTATAAGTATTATTCCACACTCATCAGATATGAGTAGGGATAAAGTTAATAAACATTATAACTCATCAGATATGAGTTAAGTAAAGAAAATTTACGATACATATATATATATATATATATATATTATATCGAATAAGATTGACGGCCCAATGCGGGTGGATATATAAATTATATCAAATTGAGGTGACGACCTCCACATATTAGCATACTAGGAGAGGGAAGTCATGAGCCCTTGGCCTAGGCCCCCAGATGTTATTATTACTTTGCCTTTAAGAGTTTTACACTTATCGGCCAGATGTTGGGGTTCACTCAAGCTTCCTTGGGTTGTTGGTGATGTGCTAGAACTAATAAAACTTTATTGTAATTCTTTTATCGAATTACCAGATGTTATTGCAATTCATATATCGAATTGCCAGATGTTTTTGTAATTATTTAATTACCAATTAAAAGGATTTCATAAATGTACCGCGAGAGTTTAGTAAGGGGTCTCGATAGGACTCAAAGATTTGTAATCTCACCCTTTATGTTGTTGATGTTTTTACAGAGAAACAGGGAAAAAGGTGTTGAGGCAAAAAGGGAAAAAGGGAAAAAGGTGTTGAGGCAAAATCCCTAATTAAGTTTTGATGATTAACAAACCTCAAATGTGAGAAGCTTAGGATTTCTGATTCCATATGCTACCAATGTTTCCTCTTGAGTGTTATATAAGAACAGGATTATTCAAACAAATCTCAAGAAGGTATGTGTTTATGAGAAGCATCATATATGAGAAAACTAGAAAGAATATTGTCCACAATGTTCTAAGGAAGGAATCTTCTCTTGACAAAGATTTAAAAATCAAGACCATATGATAAACTTGAGAAAAATCTTCTTGAGAAGCTTCATTTGTTCTTGTGGCAATATGAGAAGGATAGCTAACAAGGATCAACCCAAGAAGAGTCATGACAGAACCATAAAGAAGAAGATGAGAAGCATCAGATGAGAAGAGTCAAGTTGAGAAGAGTCATATCCTTGAGAAGGGTCATGATGAGAAGAGTCATGTTGAGAAGGGTCATACCATGAACCATCTTCAGGATTATCAACATGAGAAGCATCAACTTGAGAAGCATGATCTTCATCATATGTCATATGTGAGAAGAGTCATTGTGAGAAGGGTCGTGACAACTAGAAACAGCTATTTTTGCAGAAAAGCAGAAACACAGCTGTGTTGTGCAGACAGCCCTTTCCAACGGCTATAAACGGCTATATTCTTCACCAACGACTCTAAATCTTGGACCAGTGGTTAATACACATAATTTGATCTATATATTAACGCTCCTGGTCGCCATTGATCCTCATGAGAGTGCATTGAGTTCTTAACTTCCAACCTTCTCAAGTATCAAAGTTTTCTCTCATCCATACTCAGCTGAAACAAACCAGAAGGGATTCATCTGATCTCTGAGTATTTATTAAGTCTTGTGTTGTTGTAATTATTGAAAACTCCATTTGTATCAACCAAGCTCTAGAAATCCCACAAACCCTATCACTTAAATAGAAACCTTGTAGGGAACCTTCTCAAGTGGCATGTGTTGCTGTAGAACTTGAGAAGTGAGTGCTTCTGTGTTAGAAGCAGTGTAATAGATCATAAGTAGTCTATTAGAGGTGTTTACAGTAGGTAGAACTGTGTGAAAAAAAACTACCAAGAGTTCTTTTAACCTAGGGAGGTGTAAAAGGTGTAAACTATTTTGGAAAAATAGTGGAAACACTCACTGGATGTGAGGAGTGGATGTAGCCCAGGATTTGGGTGAACCACTATAAATCACTGTGCTATTTATTGCTTTACAAATCATTAGTTTGCACCTTGTGAGAAAATTTTTCATAAGGAAAAGGTTTATGAAAACTGAGAAGTGTCAGTTATGACCCTTCTCTGCCAATAAACTGTTTTTATGAAAACATTATTTTTAACCCTTCTCACCCTTCTCCCTGTTTGTAAATGATTATGAAAACTCTTGACAAGAACCTCTAGATAAATTATAACATCATCACTAGCTTAAAACCTCTTTAATCTGTCAAACAGAATTATTGTGAGAAGCATTGAGGGAAGAACTTTCTGACCCTTCTCAACTCTTCCATATAGTTGAGAAGACATAGTAATCACTCTTCTCTGCTCACAATCTAAGTTAAGAAGAATTGTTTTGACTCACCCTTCTTAGCACATATCACTCACTATCTTATATCTACATCATACTTGTGAAGAAAGTTCTTTTATTTCAGGTCAAATTAAAAAGGTCACAATTCCAACCCCCCCTTCCTTGTGACATTATTGACTTCAAAAGGAAGGCATAGAAGCACAAGTAGGTGAGGTGCTTGAGAAGCGGCTGAAGGCTTGGATCTTTGCTGTTGTTATTTTATTTTTCCTTGTCATCTTTGTATCTCGATTATGATTTGAGCATTGGAAAAGTTATTAATCGTTTCCGCTATTTCTTGTATTTTGGATATTGAGTACTAGGATTGTGCGGTGTGAGATTCACCTAGACTAAAGTATTTGGATATACTTATATTATGTAATGTCATTAGATATGACTTAGTAATGAAGTTAATTCGAAAAGTTAGTTTTGTTCAATATCTGGAACAGGAAATTATACTCTGATATGTGCTAAATTGTATATTCTAATATTTCTATATGGAAGAGATATTAGGGTGTTTCATTTTGGTATCAGAGCGGTTCGAACTTGTCGGACTTAGAGACCTTATGGTCAAGAGGCTAGATTGAGTCAGCAAGGGACTTAGACAAATAAATGTTAGAACCTTTCAGTATTTTGTGTGAGACATTGAGCCTGGATCCACTCGATATTTCATGCAACGTACTGAAAATGATGACAATTAGTTGCCTCAGCCCCGAATATATCCAAAACCCTAAACCATAGGAATTCTATCCTTCTTGTTTCATCAGAGCGTGCAGCAGAAGTAGAGGGCTACAGATGGTATTCCGAAGCAAGAAATGGGCATCCATGTTGGTTCATGGAAAATGTGGGCAACTGTTCAATCCCTTGAAATCGGTGCAACCGTTGTGTTGCAACTTAAGTCATTGTGACTTGTTCAGAGAGTTATAAGTTAAGCAAAGCTTTTAGACCATAGTAATGTCAGTGACCTAAGATCCGTTAAGATTATCTGACACCCAAAACTCTGACCCCTGTTAACCAACCTATCAGTTACTGAGATACTGTTTAGCAGATAACCCTACGTAGTGGTCCAAGCTAACCCCAACTTATGTCACAGACAGAGAATCCTTTCGGATAACCCCAATTCTAGATCAAGGTTCTTATTTCACCGAGTCACAATGTAATATGTGATGAAGTCAGCCTAGTAACGCTATCCATCCTCACTATTGACCAGCAGAACCACCCAATGTTGATCAGATTAGTTCGCAATCAAGACTCGTGAACTTAGTTCCTTTCAGTAA
Source organism: Astragalus glycyphyllos (assembly GCA_963573325.1). Classification (NCBI taxonomy): domain Eukaryota; kingdom Viridiplantae; phylum Streptophyta; class Magnoliopsida; order Fabales; family Fabaceae; genus Astragalus; species Astragalus glycyphyllos. The sequence goes on along the minus strand of OY754314.1, from coordinate 11,876,212 downwards.
GAGATATGTATGTGAGGCCAAAAGAAGTAACATTTTTATAACCCACTGACTACGAGCATGCCAATCTCGGTTTGTGAGAAATTTCTGCTCGTTTTCCAACTTGTTTTATTCATAACTCCTAATCCGAAATTCTGATTTTTATGTTCCGAGATGCGTTGGAAAGCTAACAGAAATGTCTTTACCTCTAAGTAGGTATTGGATTGTGTTTTGATTCAATATTCTGAAAGATACTTCCGACTTACCTTAAGCTGCCAAACCCTAAAGCGTTCGTAGAGCATAAACCTTCAAGTTGCACGAGAAGTTGGAAAAAGGATTACCAACCATTAAGATTAAGCTCCTAGACATCGGTTTAAGATAATATTCATGGTAGTTTTCCAAAAGATCTATTTCTCGGAAGTGGTCAGTAGTACCAGTAGCCTTTCCGTAATCAGAAGAGTCTTCAGAAGCCTTAGATTATTAGGGCCCAACTTCTATGCCGAACAAGAAGGAAGCTAGCTCAAAGTTACCTAAGTGCCGAACGCGTTGTTGTTCTAGAATTAGAAACCGTTCTGGAAATTCATTGATTAACAAAGTCGTAATGATTATGCTCGAATATTTATGGGATTCGAAAAGAAGGAGGGCCAAGGAAAGGTTTATTGAAATTTTCTCAATTTTATGAATCAATACGAAGACACTATGGTGCGCTCGTTTGATTCTTTAAATAATACTTTCGCTTTTAAAAATCTCCTTGGTACACAGCTATTTCAATTTCATATCGAATCCGAGAGTAATCGTTATGCCGGGGTTAATTAAAAAGTCAAGAAGTTCATAGAATGCCAATGAATCCTACCTTCTATGGAAATCCTTATATCTCACTAGTAAGATTCCTTTTATCCGCAGTTCTTAACTCCTTAGTACCTGAGTAGTTGAGACCCAAGAAGATATACGTTATGGAACTTGAGTAGGGTTTGTTCTGAAAGATAGTTAGAGTTAGAGAAGACTTTTGACTTAAAGATTTCCGAAAAGCCCATACACCCGTGTGAGACTACTCGGATTTAGGGTTGAGTCTCAAAGACCGATTTATGAGGTTTGAAGAAACATCTTACTTGTATTTCGGGTTATCCATGAAACCGACTCCTATGGGTATGTAAGAAAATTATTTTATATCCCAACGTTTTCAAGAAAACCGACTAGTGTTAATAGGATGAGCATGTGTGACAATGTTCTGATTTTAGCACAAGGAATGGATTGTTTTTCCAGGAATTCAATGAATCGGATAAGTATAGTATTGTTTTTTTTTCCGCTTGCATCGTTTTGCTTGAATTAGTGGTTATGAAGAGAGTATTATAATGACATGGACCATTTATAATAGAATAGTTGTATGTTGATTGATAAAGTCTAAGTATGACTATATGATTGGGCAGTGAATGTGTAATACGTGAGCCCATGATGGTGGGTTCCTTAACCCCGTTTGTGGTCATTGATTTATTTTGATTGGCCATACATATTGTTGTTCAGAATTTCTGATAAATTTTGGGTGGGAACTGAAATTGGGATGATCCATAAGGCAACATGCTAAGTGTGCCATGGGGACATCATCGGAATGGTGTTAGTGCTACTTATGGAGAATTTGAGGTCTCGTAGTTAGACTGAATTAAGTAAAGGATTGATCGGGAAAGTAACCGGAGCGAACTAAGTAATGAAAATTAGATGAAAGCCAAAGTTTTGGGAAAACTGGTAAAGAATCCGATCCGAGTGCCTAGAGTCCGGACCGTGTGTTTTCTTCTACCCCATTGTTGAAATACCTTTTATTTGCTTCCGTTCAACGTGAGTTCTTTCCCCATCCTTTCCCTAATTTAACCTAATTTAAGTACACCCTAATGTGACTTCACATTTTATTGAGAAGTCGTACGTTGAATAGGATTGAATTAAGTTGGGGTGGGTATAAAGCGTAGATCGAGTACAAATCACAAAACCACTAACGAATTTTTAAAACGTTTTTACAAAGACTTCATGAAAATTTTTAACTAAAAGTTGTTTTGGGATTTGCACTCGCCAGGAGTAATCAGCCCCATTTAACTCAATCTGATACACAACATGTAGGTATGAGGCTAAGAGGACAAATGATGCTCAAAGATTTAAGCTCATTGAATCATATATATGCATGCCCGTGATTACCTATGTCTGGGTTGAAAATTTTTGAGTAGTCGAGCAATCGACAAACCGTCAATTTCGTTATCGAATTGGAAAGTAGCATGATTGTTTGGAAGCTTAGGTGTAGTCTAATAATCGACAACCTATAATTCCACTCCTAGCGCACAAAAGAAAACTTGATAAATTTTGAGGACAAAATTTTTCAAGTTGGGGTGAATTGTAACATCTCTAGTTCGGTTAATTTCGGTATTCGAAATGAACTACTGTTTTTGTTTGAATTGCTTGTTTATTTAAGTTATTCAACATACTTGAATATATGATAATAATTTAGATGCTAAATTATGTGATTGATTATTTGATTGAAATGGGTTTTAGGGAGAAATTAAGTGTAGAAGTAACATTAAGTAGTATGAAGCAAATAAGGGTATTTTAGGGAATTCACCCTATACCACTTTAACTCTCAGCTGGAATTAAGACACACCCTCACTCCCACACACTTACACTCATTAAAAATGCTCACTCTCACTCTCACAACACACACTCATAAGATTAAATAGGAGAAAAAGGAAAAGTGAGAGAAGAGAGGGAGAAGGGGACTCGCAAGGGAGAAGAAGAAGGGGAAACCCTCCCTTGAAATATGATTCCCACTGAAAACCATCATCATCCTTCTTTACCATTTGAAAATCCCAGCCTCTTGGGAGAGATTAGAACACTAGAAACTCAGCCATTTCATCTTTCTTCTCCACTCCATTTCATGATGCATGCAAGAGGAAGTGTTGGGATTAGAGTTTTCTGAGTTGCATGTCGATTTTAAAGCTTGATTAGGCCTTTTTGTATAGTCACACTGAGGATTAGTAATGCTACATTGTTGATCTAAAGAGTTGGGAGCTTGATTTTGGATTTGGGTGCATAGGAGCTAGTTTGGAGCTTCAACTTTCTAGTACTCTTGTCATTGATTGTTGGTATTTTGTGATTTTCATCACATACAGGTGAGTCCTAACTCGTTTAGGATGTTTATATTTAGAATGTTATTGTTGATGGTTGCTGAAAATAAAGTTGTTTTTGTTTCGGTGAATTTCGAGTCAAAAATGACGTTTTCGAAAATATTCTGTTTCGGTATAAAATGATTGTTTCGTGATTATATTGATTGATTGGGGTTGAACTATGGTTGTTATGGCTGTTTTGGAATGGTTATTATGTGTATAAAATCTGTTCAAGGACAGAAACATTCGCACGGTCCGTGTGCTCTAGGGGCATGGTCCGTGCGCACTGCAAAACATACAGGGCAGCATTTCAGTAACGAGACGCACGGTCCGCTTGGGCCCAATTGAGCTAGTTAGCTCAATTGGTAGTGGGAATGCATTGAACATGTACTTGTGCCCCAAAGTACATGGTTCGATTCCCACGGAAGGCAAAAACTCTACAGGGGGTAGAGAAGGGTAGAGAAGGTCATGATGTGCAGTTCTGGGGTAGCCTACTAGAAAGAAAAGGGCCCAGGGTGTTACATGGCATACTACGCTGGAGTGACACATGGACTTTTAATTTAACAAATATCACTTCTAATATAATATTCTTTTAAATAAATACTAATAACTAAAATAGAAAAACACATTTTAGAGTGCTTTTTTCATGGATAGAAACTATCTTAAACGACAAGTCCCAATCCAAATCCCTAGTCCCAACGTTTTCTTAAACCTAGACCCGGAATTGAAAAAAATAGAACACCCACTCATCAAACTCATCTTCAAGCTCATATGAGTGAGATCTGTGAGATAGTAAAGTTGAGAGAGCCAAACACCAGTGATTTTATAGATATTGTTGATGCAAGTGAAGGAACGGAGAGAGCAAATGAGATTGGTAGGGAGGTGAATCGGGGTAACAGGGCAATTGGTAAGGTGAAGAGAGGGCAATTGCGAGGGAAGTGTTCTAAACATAATACTAATATTCTCACCAAAAAAAACATAATACTAATATAAAAATTCGAAATGTCTAGATGATAATATTATTTACATCAAAAGGTAAAATTAAACTAGAGGTCATTTAAGTTATATAATTGTCACAAGTTGGTCCTTTTAGTTTTTTTCGTACCACTTAGGTCCTTTAAGTTACATAATGCGTACACCGTTAGTCCTTTTTTCATTTTTCGTTACAAAAAACCCAAGTTGGCACTAATAGAGCTGACGTGGCCCTGACTAAAAATATACTTAACCACGTCAGCTCTATTAGTGCCAACTTGGGTTTTTTGTAACGAAAAATGAAAAAAGGACTAACGGTGTACACATTAAGTAACTTAAAGGATCTAAGTGGTACGAAAAAAACTTAAAGGACCAACTTGTTACAATTAATTAACTTAAAGGACCTCTAGTGTAATTTTACCACATCAAAACTTTTCTAATTAGTATCGGATTGATTACAGAGTAAAATAAACAGATTGATTGTTGTTTTGTACCTTGCTGTCTTTCGGGTCGATCCTAGACTGCAGTTGGTAGTGTTCCTGTAGGATCAGATCTCAGTGTGTTTAACTCGATGGAGGGGGTACATGCAAAACCACTCCAACGCTGAAGTCGATATTAAGACTTGTGCATGCATACCTTTCGTGCAGTATGCGAGCCAACATTTATAAGGATGCATGCTAGCTCTAAGTCGGAAGATCGATAAGGTGAATCTGAGCCTTTGAAACGTGATAGAGAGGGCCTTCGATATGGATCCTAGATATTAGGTTGATCCAGGTCCAATTGGCTGAGTGGGCCTCGCGGCCTAGTCTAGAATACAAAGTCTTGGATATGGATCCTAGCTATTTGGTTGATCCAGGTCTAGTTGGCTGAGTTGGCTTTGTTGCCTAGTCCAGAACAGTTGCCGCCCCAGTCGAGGCTATTCTGGAGGATGGCCTTGGCTTGAGATTGTCGGTTAGGTCGTCCTCCCTGACCAAGTCGTTGCCGTTGGACGTCTCCTGTTGTTTGATTAGATTGTCCTCGTCGGCCGACTCTTTGTTGTTAGACATCCTGAGACGTTTGTTAGATGGTCCTCGCTGGCCGGCTTGTCAAAAATAAGGAGGAGGGCGAGATCTTCCTATTTTTTAAGGATAGGGCAAGATCCTTGGTTTCTTGAGGAAGGAAGGTGAGATCTTCCATATTTTTGAGTAAGTAGGGTAAGATCCTTAGCCATCCAAGGATAGAGGGTGAGATCTATTGAGATCGTTCAACGATTTTGTCCAAGCCATCTCCGACGCCGTCATCTCGCCCAGGCTGTATCTCACTGTTTAGACCTTCAATACATCCGAAATGGGTTACAAACTCAATAGAAGAATTGTAGCTCTGCTCCTTGGATTTCCAACACATTATCACACGCCTCAATCCGATAACCACAGCCAAAGTTATGGCCTACGGAATAGATAGAGAGAGATCTTGCTCCTCAAAATATGAGAGGGCGGGATACTCCCCAAGAATGAGAGGGAGGGCGAGATCCTTTATCTCAAAGGCGCTATTCTTGTTGAGCCATAGCCTGAGAGCACTCTACTAGGGACCGTTCTCCTGTTATACTTGGTTGTTAGTCTTTTCTTAACTTCTTTTAAGGAAGCTTGGCTTTAGACTTTTTCCACTAGGTTCAGCTCTTCTCGGACTGCTTGTTCGTTTTTCGAAGGCGAGATTAGGTGAGCTTTTCTACAAGTAAGTTCTGCCACCTCTACCGGGATAACCGCCTTGGTTTCGTATGTGAGTTGAAATAGTGATTCTCCTGTAGTTGAATGTGGAGTATTTCTATATGCCCACAAGACATGGTTCAGCTTTTCTACCTACTTCCCTTTTGTAACGTCAAGTCTCCATTTGAGCCCTGTCAGGATGATTCTATTAGGGGGTTTAGTTTCTCCGTTGGTTTGTGAATGTTCTATCGAGGTTAAGTGGTGTTTGATGGAGAGGTTGGCCATGAGTTCTCTGAATCTTTTGTCTGTGAATTGAGTTTCATTGTCAGTTACTACTAATTTTGGGATCCCAAATAGGATCATCACAGATTTCTTGAAGAACTTGATGACATTTTTGGCTGTATTTGTAGATAATGGTTCGACTTCAATCCATTTTTTAAAGTAGTCAACAACTACAATTAGAAACTTCAATTGGCCGGAAGCGGCCGAAAATGGTCCCAAAAGATCCATCCCCCACCCTGCGAAGGGCCAACAAGTAGACGTTAACGATGTCACCTTGGTCGGAGGTGCTACGTGGACGTCTTCATGTCGTTGACATTTTTGGCATTTCTTCACAAAATTTATGGCTTCTTCATTCATGGTAGGCCAGTAGTAGCCTGCTTGTAAAGCTTACTTAGCTAGGACTCTTCCCCAAAGGTGTTGTCCGTAGATCCCTAAATTTATGACCGTTATGACTTCTGAGGTGTCCAGTCGTCCTAGTACTTGCAAACTTTCCCAGGGCACCAGCTCGTGCATTCTCCCCGCAAGGTACGTGTTTAACACCAACTTCCAAGAAATGCGCCTTCAATTCTTTGACCTTTCACAGCTAAAAAAACGAAAATTAGAGAGGGAAATAATCCCTCTCTAAACAGGGAAAATTCGTCTCTAATCAGTTTAGAGACGGAATTTGTGACGAGCCAAAATTCGTAACAAAATATGGCGTCACTAAATATTTAGAGAGGGATTCTGGAAATCCGTCTCTAATAGAGAGGGGAAATCCGTAGTTAATTGAGACGGCAATGTTTCATCACTAATAGAGAGGCATCGGTTCCGTCTCTAATAGAGAGGGATACATATCGTCGCTAATAGAGAGGCAATGGTTCCGTCTCTAATAGAGAGGGATACATCTTGTCACTAATAGCAAGGGAACAACTCCCTCTCTAACAGTGAGAGTTTTTTTTTTTTTTACAAATACCAGTTATTTTAATTTAACTATTTTCAGCTATAATTATAAGAAACCTTAAAAACATAGGCTACAAAATTTAAAAAAAAAACACAAACATCTTCTATTACTAATAAAGCGTATAAGCATAATCCATACAAACGAAAAATAATGTTAATTCTTCAAAAAAATACATGAACCTTTAGTTTCATAAAACTAGTAGCCTACAATCCAAAACACATATCATTGTTTAAAAACACATATCATCATAATACTCATTATCATTTTGTTGACCATCCTTGTTTGTAGGTGGAGGTGGATGACTCTGAGAAAAAGCTTCCATAAATTTAAGCATCTTCTCCTGGGTTGCATGAAACCCACTCATTTGCTCCCTAAGACTTTGGTTTTCAGCAGTCAAGTTAGAAAATTTAGCCTGCATTTGCATATATTCAGCCTTCATTTGCATATATTCAGACACAGATTCCGGTAGATCGTGTGGAAGAAGGAATTTGGTTTTGTCCTTCAGGACCCAAACCAGATATTCTTTTCTTCTTGTCGACACCTCCAACAACCTCTAAGAAGATATTGTTGTCAGATTGCTCACTAGACACATCATCTCGTAGTGCCTCTTGTGAGTCTCTTTCAAGAATACGGCTTTCATACTCATTCTGAAAAGAAAAAAAATCAAACATCAGCACAAATACCAAATTGCTTCAAGATAAATGCTCCCTAAAAGAACTTCAGCTTTTTCCAACTTTTTCAGTTGACACTTGATAGTGTTTGAACATATTGGACAAGGAGAAACAATTAGTAAAATATAACTTATTTTGGAAAATCTTAACCTAACAGACCAAGAAAGCAAAGCCACAGAAACGCCAACGGAGAACACAACAGAAAAAGGCATTTAAAAATGAAATCTAGCTTTCTGATCTCATTAAGAACTAATAATTACACTTTTACACTTTTTAATTTTTTATCCCTTTATTTTCGGTTATGTGCCATTCAGGTCCCAATCATAGTCATATATAATCATGATAAATGGAAACATGATAAATCAGAACCAAAAAAGACATGAAGCATGATAGTTTCCATCCAATGTGACATAACACTGCATCTAATGTTAAGCACAATGTGATATCAAGCTCAAGCTAATTAAATCCAAACCAGTAGCATCTATGTTCTAATGTTAAGCACAATACCAAATTATCTATCAACTAATTAAATCCAAATTATCTATCAAGCTAATTAAATCCAAACCAGTAGCATCTATGTCCTAATGTTAAGCACAATACCATATACATATACCAGTACATTTTAACAGAACCTAATCAACTGCATAAATCAAATTATCTATCACACTCAAACTCTACATGCAATCCTCCAAATTTCTTGTTAATGTTGAAATTTTAACTTACAGCAATCCTCTCTGTTGCACCCCGAAAAATCCTTTGGAGGGATTTCTCTTCGCACAACGTGAATTGGAGTCGCCACCAATATTTTTTTAGAGGTAAAACATTGAAAAAAACCTTTCTTGAAAGACAATGGTCCTTGGAACCACGAGATTTGAGTTCGGGGGTCGGTTATGCATGGGGAAGGTACGAGCACCCCACACATCCTTTCTACTGAAAGGGAACCTCGATTTGACGTGTGATTTAAAAGGTTGATTTAAGAAATGCTTTGTTTTTATCTCTCTTTATCTCTCCTTACTTTATGGAAAAACTTAAGGAAAATTTAATCTTTTGCGCTTGACGGGAGGGCACCGTGCCTACGTATCCCGGGGAGGGAATCAAAGCAACGTAGTTCTTGTTTTCGAAAATTGTTTTGTTTTTAGAAATTGCCTTGTTTTGGAAAAGGGTTTGTTTTTTTGAAAAGAAAATGGTTTTTATTTGTCGTGCTTGACGGGAATGTGACCCGCTCCTACGTATCTCCCAGTGCGATGGAGAATTCAAAGCTTACGTAGTTCTCGGTTGTCGAGAAAAGGTTTTTATTTTTTAGTTGTTTAATTGTGAAAATTGAATGTTCACAGTGATCAAGCAACAAAGGTTTCGAGTGATCACCACTAGCATCCCATTATTGACGATCGTGCAAGCAAAGGCTTCGCATTATCCTCAACAAAGTTTTTAATTTGTGAAATGAGATTTCTTTTGAAAAATGAGTGTTCATGATAATCAATTGAGCAAAGACTCCAAGTGATCACCACTAGCACCCCATTGTTGACAATCGTGCAAGCAAAGGCTTCGCATTATCCTCAACAAAGTTTTTAATTTGTGAAATGAGAGTTCTTTTGAAAAATGAGTGTTCATGATAATCAATTGAGCAAAGACTCCAAGTGATCACCACTAGCACCCCATTGTTGACAATCGTGCAAGCAAAGGCTTCGCATTATCCTCAACAAAGTTTGATTTGTGAAAAATAGTTTGAAATTGTTTTGAGAAGAAGTGAAGTTGTTTGTCAATGATTATGTAAATGCAAAAAAATGTTTTGAAGTTGAAACGTTACTAACGAGTAACAAGTTGTTCTTTGTATGCAACATGGTTTTGAAGTTTTGGAGAGTTACTAACGAGTAACAATTGGTGGAAATCAAAACAAGCAAATTGTGAACACCAATTCAACATTTTAATGCACTACAAGCACATAAACAAGTATATCAAGCATTGAGTACCAAGCTTCAATTCAAGAATGCATGAGTAGGCAAAATGCATGTGCATCAAGGTTAAATGAACCTATCCTTTGCCGATTGAGAAATGGAAAGTGCATCAAGACTCCAAGTAGTCTCTCCTTTGCAATTTATTAAGACAATGCAATGGTGCATCAAGGCTCTAAGTGGCCTATCCTTTGCCAAAACTTCACAAACTTCAAACAACAATTTACATTAAACTCAAAGAGCAAAGAAAGCATGATTAAACTTGAGGATGCATCAAGGTCATTGGAGACCAATCATGTTCGCAAATTCAATGGTTTATAGACCCCTTTTTGCTCACATTTCACAAGCACATCAAATGGGAATTGAATTTTTAAATGCTTACAAGCATAGGCATCAAGGTTGAAGTAACCTATCTCTTGCCAACTTAGCATAACCCAAGATCATTTGTGGACCATAAATGAACCAAAACCCAAATTCATTTTTCTCAAATCACAAATTTCACAATTAACAACATAGGTTTGAATATTTGCAAGTTTAATGGCCAATCATAAATTTATTTCAACAAGTCAACCAAATCAAGCAAGCGAGTGACATAACCAAAACATAGATGCATTTATTCACAAGATTCAACCATGAGAACCAACAAAAATCATAAAACACATTTTTATTTGAAGCATGCGAAATTATCATCAAAGCAAATAACATTTTATTTCAATTAAAACAACAAAATCATGCATATAACCCCCAAAATCAAAGCATCAAAACAAAGATTCATGAGATTAACATATGCACAAGCATAAAAATGAAGTTAAAAGAGAGGATCTACATTTTTGGAAGTGGAAATCTCACAAATATGCAAAAAATGATGACTTTATGCAAGGATTTACAAGAGAAGGGGTCTAGGAATCACATACCTTAAGATGAGCTCCAAATAAACACAATAGATGAAGAAACAATCAACCAAATCAACTTATCTTCAAGCTTGGTCTTCAATCTCCAAAAAATGACCCTTGATCTTGAACTTTTGTGTGATTTTATGAAGGATTGATGGTTGAAAATTAGTGTTTAGGCTTGGAAGATGGATTGAATGTGTGTGGGTAGATGAGAAATGAAGAAGTGAGTTAGAGAGAAGGGAGAGGGGGTGGCGCATAAAATGGAGAGAAGGTGAGGAGGGAGTTGTGTGCTAGGGTTTATGAGTGAATGGTGAGGCCAAAAGCTCTCCTCTTTTTTTTTGTGAGGTGAGGTTAATAGGGTATATATAGAAAGCAATTAGGTTTAAGGGTAGTTAGGTCATTGTGCACTAGTTGTGCTCTAGGATTTGATTTTAATTTTGAATCAAAGGCTAGGATTGAGGCTCACATGGATTGAGGACATTGAGAAAACACAAAATGAGAGAATAGAGAGGAGAAATTCGAAATAGCAAGGGAGGGGTCCTTGGTGACCAAGTTTTGCTAGTTGTCATCTTGTACTATTGTACTATTATATGACCATTCCATTATCCCTTCATTTTTGATTATTCTTCTTAGGATAATTGTACAAAAATGCACCCAATTTAGGCCACATACAAGGTATCTTGAGGAATATGCCATTTTATGTGATCACCATGACTAAAAATGTCATAAAAATCACATCTTGGAACTTTTTGTAGAATATTCGTTTTTGATGCCTTTTTTGAATTTGAATTTTGTGCACAATGTATGCATGCATGCGCATACATACATACATGACCAAAAATGTTTTGCCTCAAATAAATTTCTCTAAAATTGCACAATGATTCTTGATAAAAAAATTATCCTCTTTTGACAATGACCAAAATACCCTTTTGCCCTAAAAACCTTGTTTTTCAACAACAAATGCATTTCCACTCTAACAATGAATTTAAAAGCCCTAGAATGACTTTTAAAACCCAAAAATGCATGCACAATGCTCTTCACTCTTCAAAATAAAACCACACTTCTCAATTTATTTGTTTTTGCGGAAAATTAGGGTTTTAAACCTAGGCGAACAAAATTAGGGTATGACAGCTGCCCCTCTTTATTTGGATTTTACCAAGGAATATGAATTGGCCAAAACATATTCCGAGGCAAAATAGAAATAAAGAATTCAGAAATAATACTAATTTTGTCTACTTAGAGAAACCCGAATTTTCCTTTTCTTTTTTTTTTCTCTTTTTTTTGTTTCCTTTCTTTGATCTCTCTTCTTTTGAGAGAGAGAGAGAGTCAACACTTGTCGCGTTGACGAGAAAGCAGTAAATTGCGTAAAGCAGTAAATGAAAGCAGTAAATGGGAAGTGCCGTAAATTGGGGGATTCGGAGGTTGCCTAAAACCTTTTAACGGACTCTCGTCGAGTCCGAGCTCTGGGGGTGGCCTTTTCGAGCGGCCGATCAATATCAGGTCCAGAACTGATATGATCAATGGATCTATGCTATGCCTTAGGTTGACATAATTAATCCGATGGACTTAACGAAGTCTGTAGGATCTACCGCGCGCTCGTACGCGACGTTGTGATCTGTGGAAGGAGTTCACTAACTCTGGGAGTTTACTAACTCTGTGCTGATGGAGTTCACTAACTCGGTGCCATGATGATTTTCTGAAAATGAGATTTCGGGGACCCATTGGTCCAAAGTAACTGACCTTTTTTGAAAATTTTGGGGACTAACGAGTCCAAAGCAACTAAGTTTCTTTTTGAAAATTGGGAAGTTTTGAATGATGCATGGAATGCAGGCTTTTGATGCTGGGATGCACATGGATGCAATGATTGATTTGGTGAGATGTTTTTTCTGTTTGATTTTCCTTTTTCTTTTTCTTTTCTTCTGTTTCTTTTCGCCCTTCTGGGATGCGAATATGAAAGCATAATGCTCTACTGTTTGACGACATGGATGATATAGGAATGATGAATGATATGAAAATGTTTTTTTTTTTTTTTTGCTGGTTAAATCAATCCGCGGGACTTGTGGCACTTGATACGAAGACCGTTCCAGGATGGTGATAACGCAAGGGTTGCGCGCTGGTTTGCAATGATCTTGTTATTTTTAAGGTGGCAGTGCATGTGACTGTTTTTTTTTGCAACTTTACCCATTTTGGGAAACCATTTTTCCTTTTGTGATTTTCAAAGATTTCGTAATAATCTGTAATGCTCTGAATGTATGCACATGTTTTGCAATTCAATTTCATCAATCATAAAATCATTATTTTGAAAGAAACTGAATAAATGAAAGTGAAGACACGAAAAGCACACATATGAAAGAAAAGCTGGACTTTTGCTGATATGGAAACTGGTCGTGCAGAAAGTCACGCCAGTTGAAAGTACAATCGTAATCTTTATTCTAAACTGATAAAATACAAGAAAAAGGAACAGATCCTGTGATTCTATCCTTGAAGTAACGGTGCCCACCGTTCATACTTGTGACCTTGATCAACCCCTTATCCAAATCTTCGAGAGTGCTGTATGCCCTTGTTTATTTTCATGCCCAAGTTTTCTGACCCTAATTTTTGCCTGGATCGCCCTTTGCGGGTTTTCAATCCACCGGGTCGCTCTGATTTTGCCTAGGCCGCCCTTTCGGGTTTTCAACCTAGCGAGCTAATTCTTACTTGGCTTATCTTTCTCTTTTTCTGTCTATTTCTTTAGGCATAGTACTTCTTTACCACATCTGAGTTCACTGGGTTTGGGATTTCATCTCCATCCATGTTTGCAAGAATTAATGCCCCTCCGGAGAATGCCTTCTTCACCACATAAGGTCCTTCGTATTTGGGAGCCCATTTGCCACGGGGATCCGTCTGGATTGGCAAGATTTGTTTGAGCACGAGGTCTCCTTCTTGGAATTCCCGAGGACGGATTTTCTTGTCAAAAGCCCTCATCATCCTCTGTTGGTACAGCTGACCATGGCACAAGGCGGCTACTCGCTTCTCTTCAATGAGATTCAATTGGTCAAAACGAGCCTGAACCCACTCTGCTTCTTCTAATTTGGTCTCCATTAATACTCGCAGCGAGGGTATTTCAACCTCAATGGGGAGAACAGCTTCTGACCCATAAACCAACGAGTAAGGGGTTGCCCCTGTAGATGTACGCACCGAAGTTCTGTACCCATGCAAGGCGAAGGGGAGCATCTCATGCCAATCCTTGTAAGTTACTACCATTTTCTGTACTATCCTCTTAATATTCTTATTGGCTGCCTCAACTGCCTCATTCATCTTCGGACGGTAGGGAGAAGAGTTGTGATGTTGGATTTTGAAGTCCTTGCATAAGTCCCTCATCACCTTGCTGTTCTAATTACTGCCGTTGTCTGTGATGATTTTGTTCGGAAGGCCGTAGCGGCAAACCAAATCTTTCTTGATGAACTTAGCAATCACTGAACTTGTTACATTGGGATAAGAAGCAGCCTCTACCCACTTGGTGAAGTAGTCGATAGCAACCAGGATGAAACGATGACCATTTGAAGCTTTGGGTTCAATAGGACCCATGATGTCCATGCCCCACATTGAGAAAGGCCAAGGTGCACTCAGGACATTCAGAGAGGTTGGTGGTACATGGATGTGATCTGCATAAATTTGACATTTATGGCACTTTCTTGCAAAGCTATAACAGTCAGATTCCATTTGCAACCAATAGTAACCTGTTCTCAGGATCTTTCTAGCCATTGTGTGCCCACTGGAATGAATTCCAAATGAGCCCTCATGAACATCTTGCATGATCTTTATTGATTCCTCCCTTGTTACACATCTGAGGAGAACCAAGTCATGGTTTCTCTTGTAAAGAACGTCTCCACTCAAGAAGAAACCCATTGACAGCCTCCTGAGTGTTCTCTTATCATTTTCTGAAGCGCCGGGGGGATATTCTCTGCTGGTGATATACTGTTTGATGTCGTGGTACCAAGGTTTACTGCCTGATTCCTCTTCAACTGCCATGCAATGGTAATAAGCAGGTAGACCCCGGTGTTGGACTCTGACACACGTCAAGTTCCTGTCACAGTTGACGTTGAACATGGAAGACAAAGTGGCCAAGGCATCAGCCAGTTGATTCTCATTGCGAGGTATGTGCCGGAAGGTGATCTCTTCAAAGGGCTTGATTAGCTCTTGAATGTAGTCACGGTAAAGGATCAAATCAGGGCTTCTTGCTTCCCAATCACCTTTTACTTGGTGAACAACTAGAGCTGAATCCCCGGACACGTCGAGCCTTTTGACTTTCCAATCGAGGGCCGCTTGTATGCCTAAGATGAACGCCTCATACTCTGCAATATTATTTGTGACGTAGAAACTCAGCCTTGCCGTGAATGGTATGAAACGATTGTCCGGGGAGATCAACACTGCTCCGACCCCGTGCCCCCACATGTCAGAGGCACCATCAAACAGTACTCTCCATCTTTCATTATCTTGGGATTTTCCTTCGTCGAACAATGCCATGATGTCTTCATCTGGGAATTCACATCGCATGGACTGGTAATCCTCAGCCGGTTGATGTGCCAGATACTCTGCCAATGTGCTGCCTTTAACCGCCTTTTGGGTGACATGCTGGAGGTCATATTCTGATAAAAGCATTTGCCACCGAGCAATTCTACCTGTGAGCGCAGGTTTCTCAAATATGTACTTGATTGGATCCATCTTAGACACCAACCAGGTAGTGTGACTCAACATGTACTGTCTCAATCGATGCGCTGCCCAGGCAAGGGCACAACAAGTCTTCTCCAATGGTGAATACCTGGTCTCGCAATCGGTGAATTTCTTGCTCAGGTAGTAGATTGCATGTTCTTTCTTCCCCGACTCATCGTGTTGCCCCAGTACGCAACCCATGGAATCGTCCAACACTGTAAGGTACAGAATAAGAGGCCTGCCGGACACAGGTGGCATTAGGACTGGCGGATTCTGAAGATACACCTTGATTTTCTCGGAGGCTTCTTGACATTGATCATTCCACTTCAACTCTTGGTTTTTGCACAACAGTTTGAAAATCGGCTCGCAGGTAGCGGTCAACTGGAAGATGAATTGGGAAATGTAATTCAGCCTTCCAAGAAAACCACGAACTTCTTTCTCTGTTTTTGGCGCCGGCATCTCGAGGATAGCACGCACTTTGTCCGGGTCTACCTCAATTCCCTTCTGGCTAACAATGAAGCCCAACAATTTTCCTGACCTCACTCCGAATGTGCACTTGGCGGGATTCAGCCTGAGTTTGTACTTTCTGAGGCGCTCGAAAAGCTTCTACAGGTTAACAACATGCTCTTCATCGGTCCTTGATTTGGCGATCATATCGTCCACATAAACTTCAATCTCTTTATGCATCATGTCGTGGAACAGAGTCACCATTGCTCTTTGATAAGTTGCCCCGGCATTCTTCAATCCGAAAGGCATGACCTTATAGCAGAAAGTTCCCCAAAGGGTTATGAAGGTGGTTTTCTCCATATCCTCTGGAGCCATCTTGATCTGGTTGTAACCTGAATACCCGTCCATGAAGGAGAACATTGAGTGTTGCGCTGTGCTATCCACCAGAACATCGATGTGAGGTAGAGGGAAATCATCTTTAGGACTTGCTCGGTTTAAATCACGGTAATCGACACACATCCGGACCCTTCCGTCTTTCTTGGGAACCGGGACGATGTTGGCTACCCACTCAGGATATTTTGCCATTGCTAAGAACCCTGCGTCAAACTGTTTCTTGACCTCATCCCTGATTTTCAAGGACATCTCTGGCCTCATTCGCCTCAATTTCTGTTTTACCGGCAATCTGTGCTCAACAATATCTGTATTCAATCCCGGCATGTCTTGGTAAGTCCATGCGAAAATGTCAACATAGTCAAACAGGAGCTGAATCAACTTCTTACGTTCACAATCCCCCATCGCGGTACCAACCTTGATCTCTTTTCTATCATCTTCAGTACCCAAATTAACCATTTCTGTGGGCTCCCCATGGGGCTTGATGACCTTTTCTTCTTGTTCTACCATTCTCATAATTTCTGGAGGAGTATCCCAACCATCCTCAACATCTTCCTCAGTTTGGTTAACTGGGTAATCAAAGTCACAGTATGAGTTATGGGCATTATTACTTTCAAGAATTGTATTCGATCTGCATTAAAATGGAGTGGCGAATAAAAATAAAGAAAAGACACGCAAATGAGAGATGAAGAAAGAGATTTTTATTGAAAATTCCAAAATAACATTTTATGCATTGATGAAGTTTGACGAAAACATGCATGCCCGAATGAAATATCCCAAGGCCTTGGGCAGAGCCGAGGAATTTTGCATTACGAAGAAAAATTACTTTAAATTGAAAAACACAGGGAAATCTAGGGCCTCCCAGTTCTGGAGCTTTTCTTTCGCAGCACAACGGCGCACTAAGCCGACAACACCGTCACCCGAGCCTGAATCTTCTTCAATCACATTGACCTGGTCAGGGTTCAGCATGCCTACACTTCGGAAGTTGTTCCTAAGATCACCGACGACCATCCCTCCCTGGTTGGGGGTCCTTCCTCTGAGCTTTGCCAACCATTTCTCTCTTCTATCAGCTGCTAGCCTCTCTCGATCTGCAGGGCTTGGGATGTACCCAATACCGAACCTTTCAGTATTCCCTTTCAGCAGGACGGGTGCTACAATTCCTTGAGCAGCTTTTCCCAGGCCTTTTCCAGCCTGATACCCATATCCTAGCATCACCTTTGCAACCATCATGTCCGCCTTGGACCACCTAGGCTTCAATTGGGGAGGCTCACTCCCAACAAAGATAGCATTTGAGATCTCCAATCCCTGGGAGGCAGTCTCAAAAGACTCCTCTGCTGTTTCAACGTAATATTCTGGTAGGGATCGGTTTATCATCATCTCCTCCTCCCCGAAGATTACTATCAACTTGCCCTCGGCCACAAACTTGAGTTTCTGATGGAGCGAAGATGGCACTGCCCCAGCGGCATGTATCCAAGGTCGTCCTAGCAGACAGCTATAAGAGGAAGCTATATCCATGACTTGGAATGTGACATAGAACACTTCGGGACCCACCTGCAAAGGCACTTCTACTTCTCCAAAAACTTCTTTCACAGACCCATCAAATGCTCTAACCAAGGTGGAGCTAGGCTTCAGATACGAGCAATCCACATCCAACTTATCCATTGTGGACTTGGGCAACACATTCAATGACGAGCCATTGTCGATGAGCACTCTGGCCAGCATGTAGTCCCCACACTTGACAGAGATGTGAAGGGCTTGATTGTGATTCTTCCCCGCCGGAGGTAGCTCAGCGTCTGTGAAGGTCAAGTAGTTGGATGCCACTATGTTCCCAACAATACCATCAAGCTGGTTGACCGTAATGTCATGGGGTACGTGTGCTTCATTCAGGATTTTCAACAGTGCAGCTCGGTGTGCCTCGGAACTAAGCAACAACGAAAGCATTGAGATTTTGGCCGGGGTTTGATTTAACTGGTCCACCACCCGGTATTCACTTTGTCTCATTACTTTCAGAAATTCCTGAGCTTCTTTGTCTGATACTTCTCTAACTTCCACAGTTTCCTTATCTTTTCCCTTACGGGCCCTTTCTTCAGCTTCCTTTGATTGTTCCTTTCTAAGATTTTCAGGAACATACATCCTTCCACTCCTTGTAATTCCACTACTCCCAGCAATGTTTGTTATATCCAACACGCCCTGAGGGACCTCTGTTTGCATTTGCACGTTGCAGCTCCAGGGGATAACCCTAGTCTCTCTACTAGGGGTAGCAGCAGGTACCAGAATAACAACAGTCAGAGGTCTTGCCACAACCGAGCTTGAATTCAGACTGCAAGGGATTTCAACCGGTCTCCTGAAACCTCTGTTGTTCGATTGCAGAGTAGATACACTTTCTTCCTTTTCCTGAACCCCAACCTGGACCAGGTGTCTGTCTAACAGCTCTTGGAGGATGGGTTTGAAGCTCTCACAGGCCCCAACACAATAAGGGTCATTGCAGATGTCTCTTCTGGCACACCCTTCTTCGATGATACCACAACGGCATAGTGCAGCATGAATGATACTCAGGGGTGTACGAATGCACTCCACCTTCCTAATTAAGTACTGACCACCCTGATCATTAATGGCATTTGCAGTGGGCCCACCATGCCCCGGCAACGGGTTGGTGGTTACATTAGGTTGCTGAAATGATATACTCTTTGCATCAAGCAGGTCTTGCACAACGTACTTGAACGCCTTACAATCCTCCACCACATGACCTACTGCCCCAGAATGAAAGGCACAGGTAGCATTTGCATTATACCCTCTGGGATAGGGAGGCTGATATGGTTTCATCTGACGAGTGTTGATTAACTTGTTGGCAATGAGATAATTGAACAAATCTGTGTACGACATGGGGATAGGTTCAAAGACAACAGGCTTTTTTTCATTGTAGTTTCTGTACTGATTGTTGGACTGGAATGGCTGAGCAGGCGGCGTCTGAGCAGGAACTGGAATGGCTTGTGGGGGATTATTGTGTGATGGACCGCTAGCTCCGATGATTGCATTAGTTTCTCCCTCCTTCTTCTTGTGGGAACCAGAAAAAGGCTTTTTCTGATGGGAAGGAGGTGTTGGGCCATGGGCTATTCTTCCGCTGCGCATGCCGTTCTCCACTCTTTCTCCAATGACAACCATCTCAGAGAAATTCGAAGCCACGCTGCCGACCAAACGATCATAGAACACTGGGGGAAGAGTTTCCATGAACATATGGACCATCTCTTTATCAAGCAAGGAGGGTTTTACTTGTGCAGTGAGGTTCCTCCACCTCTGGGCGTATTCCTTGAATGTCTCATTATCCTTCTTAGACATACATTGCAGCTGGGTCCTATCCGGGGCTAAATCACTGTTGTACTGGTATTGACGGATAAAGGCATCCGCCAGATCCTTCCAACAACGGATATTAGTTGGCTCCAATTGCATATACCATTCAAGGGGAGCTCCAGCTAAGCTTTCCTGAAAGCAATGTATCATCAGGTTATCATCACGGGCGTGGGCAGTCATCTTCCGGCAATACATCGTCATATGGCTGCGCGGGCAGGTTGCTCCTTTGTACTTGTCGAAAAATGCTGCTTTGAACTTGGGTGGCAGGACTAGATTAGGGACCAAGCATAACTCATGGGCGTTCCTAGCCCGGGAACCTGTTCCTTCAACAGCTCTCAATCTTTCTTCTAACATCTGGTACTGACTTCTAGCTTCATCAGGGTAATTCGGCGGAAAACCACTCACACCGTAGTGAAGATTATTCATCGACACCACAGTTGGGGTCACGTGTGGGTCACGTGAGTGAGCGATAATCTGAGGAATTGGACCCTGAACTTGTGGATGGATTGTTGCTTGAGAATTGAAGCCAAACGGAGTTCCCGGGGTAATAGCAGGAGTAGGAATCTGAATTTGAACCTGAGGTGTCCCCGTTCCAACTTCATTCACAGCTGATTCAGGCTGGGCCTGTCCTGTGGTTCCCGAAGGACCACTTTCTGGGTTTGCACCGGCAGCAGGGGGTGTGTACCCTAATGGGAGACCATAAGGAGGCCATTGCACGTTCTGGAGAGCCTGAGAGACTCTAGGTCCAGGAGGAGGATCCACTCCTGCGGCAGCAGCACCTTCAGTTATGCCAGCATCCCTTAAGGCACTTAACACTCTTATGACCTCTGCCATTTGGGCTCTTATAACTTCCATCTCAGCCCTGATTGCTCGATTCTCTTGATTCTGATCATGCTGACCCTGACCATTTGGATTCGGACCTTCTGGAACTACATCATTCTGGATTGGTTGATGATTGCCCAGATTCGCGTCGTCTTGATTGTTGGCCATATTTCTTGCCTGTGATCGCGTCCAATATCGATGATTAACCAGCTTGTCTTACTTCTGTGGACGGAACATTTTTTATTTTTTATTTTTTATGAACATAAAGACAAATGATGCAAATGCAATGCAATATGCATGTTATTATGTTTATTGCCGGGAATCGCGGTGCAACTCGTCTTGTCATAGGTGTTAAAGGAGGGATGCATACTCTTTCAGACTAGCCATATTAATCTCTTTCACGACAGGAAGCCTTGAATTGAAAACGGTTTTGCCTTTTGATTCCATTCCGTTTCTTACACACCTATGACAAGACTTTGTGTTACGTTGCGATCTCCGGCAAACAACTTTAATGCGTGGAGGATGCAAAGAATGGAGGTTTTTTTTTTCAAAATTTTTGTTAGATGCGAATGCAATGATGATGATGCAAAATGATGCAGATGTGATGATTATGACCTTTTATAGAAAAGAGAGAAGAAAATGATGTTTATTGGTGGCGATTCAAAACATTTTTGAAAATACACGCTATATGCCACCTCATATAGGTGTTTATGAGGGAAAAAGGAAATTACTTTCTACATTTTTGGTAAAAGAGTTTCGAAAAAGGATGCCTAAGCTAATGCAACACACAATTTGCGTGCCCCCATGTCCTACAAATGGGTAAAGATCGTAGGCTCTAAAGTCAACGACAAGGGTAATCCTCCCATGTGGGTTCTGGTCACTGCCTCACAATGGCAACCAAGAGCTAAAGTCTCTCTCATGAATACACCCACAATCGTAGAGAGCTACCGAGTGTGAGGTATCATGAAGAAAGCGCACTCTTGGGCGAAACTTTCATGAGAGCCAGACAGACAACGGTCTACGAATGGCAGTCACTACTCATTTCCACTCTTCTAGGGTTCTTTGCAGACCTTGGGTTTTAGGCCCCACTCAATGCTCACAAACATAAGGTGTGCAGTGTGTGATGAGGGCACAACACCTAAAAATCTACCCAAACCCCACCTGCAAAGGGAAACCAGAACAGTCCAGACAATACCAAGCAACAGCATGTCGTCTACCCTAGGGTTCAATATCATTTCAACATAAGTATACTAACCTAGGGTTCTAACAACAATCGCAAGCATTGCTTACCTTAAGAAAGGGAGCCGAGAGGAGGGGACATAATAGGATTAGGGGAAATTCATGAGCTTACCTCAGGAAAGGGAGCAAAGAAGAGGGGAACATGCTAGGATTGGGGAAATGTATGAGAAAAGCATATAAACGACGAAAGTAAGAGGAGAAGAAGAAGAAGCTACTCTTATTTTACTCAAGAAGCAAATATAGAAGAGGAAGAAGGCTAACACACAATGCACGCAAGCACAACATCACAAGAATGCACACGACAATTCTAAGAATAATGCAAGCATGTTTTTAAAGGCAAGGGAAAGAAAGCAGAAAGGGAAAGGAGGAGAGATATAACAAAGCATTCAAATCAACGAAATAAATCACATGTCGAATCGATTGGCTCGACCCACTAAAGAAAGGTCCCCAGCGGAGTCGCCAGCTGTTGCACCCCGAAAAATCCTTTGGAGGGATTTCTCTTCGCACAACGTGAATTGGAGTCGCCACCAATATTTTTTTAGAGGTAAAACATTGAAAAAAACCTTTCTTGAAAGACAATGGTCCTTGGAACCACGAGATTTGAGTTCGGGGGTCGGTTATGCATGGGGAAGGTACGAGCACCCCACACATCCTTTCTACTGAAAGGGAACCTCGATTTGACGTGTGATTTAAAAGGTTGATTTAAGAAATGCTTTGTTTTTATCTCTCTTTATCTCTCCTTACTTTATGGAAAAACTTAAGGAAAATTTAATCTTTTGCGCTTGACGGGAGGGCACCGTGCCTACGTATCCCGGGGAGGGAATCAAAGCAACGTAGTTCTTGTTTTCGAAAATTGTTTTGTTTTTAGAAATTGCCTTGTTTTGGAAAAGGGTTTGTTTTTTTGAAAAGAAAATGGTTTTTATTTGTCGTGCTTGACGGGAATGTGACCCGCTCCTACGTATCTCCCAGTGCGATGGAGAATTCAAAGCTTACGTAGTTCTCGGTTGTCGAGAAAAGGTTTTTATTTTTTAGTTGTTTAATTGTGAAAATTGAATGTTCACAGTGATCAAGCAACAAAGGTTTCGAGTGATCACCACTAGCATCCCATTATTGACGATCGTGCAAGCAAAGGCTTCGCATTATCCTCAACAAAGTTTTTAATTTGTGAAATGAGATTTCTTTTGAAAAATGAGTGTTCATGATAATCAATTGAGCAAAGACTCCAAGTGATCACCACTAGCACCCCATTGTTGACAATCGTGCAAGCAAAGGCTTCGCATTATCCTCAACAAAGTTTTTAATTTGTGAAATGAGAGTTCTTTTGAAAAATGAGTGTTCATGATAATCAATTGAGCAAAGACTCCAAGTGATCACCACTAGCACCCCATTGTTGACAATCGTGCAAGCAAAGGCTTCGCATTATCCTCAACAAAGTTTGATTTGTGAAAAATAGTTTGAAATTGTTTTGAGAAGAAGTGAAGTTGTTTGTCAATGATTATGTAAATGCAAAAAAATGTTTTGAAGTTGAAACGTTACTAACGAGTAACAAGTTGTTCTTTGTATGCAACATGGTTTTGAAGTTTTGGAGAGTTACTAACGAGTAACAATTGGTGGAAATCAAAACAAGCAAATTGTGAACACCAATTCAACATTTTAATGCACTACAAGCACATAAACAAGTATATCAAGCATTGAGTACCAAGCTTCAATTCAAGAATGCATGAGTAGGCAAAATGCATGTGCATCAAGGTTAAATGAACCTATCCTTTGCCGATTGAGAAATGGAAAGTGCATCAAGACTCCAAGTAGTCTCTCCTTTGCAATTTATTAAGACAATGCAATGGTGCATCAAGGCTCTAAGTGGCCTATCCTTTGCCAAAACTTCACAAACTTCAAACAACAATTTACATTAAACTCAAAGAGCAAAGAAAGCATGATTAAACTTGAGGATGCATCAAGGTCATTGGAGACCAATCATGTTCGCAAATTCAATGGTTTATAGACCCCTTTTTGCTCACATTTCACAAGCACATCAAATGGGAATTGAATTTTTAAATGCTTACAAGCATAGGCATCAAGGTTGAAGTAACCTATCTCTTGCCAACTTAGCATAACCCAAGATCATTTGTGGACCATAAATGAACCAAAACCCAAATTCATTTTTCTCAAATCACAAATTTCACAATTAACAACATAGGTTTGAATATTTGCAAGTTTAATGGCCAATCATTAATTTATTTCAACAAGTCAACCAAATCAAGCAAGCGAGTGACATAACCAAAACATAGATGCATTTATTCACAAGATTCAACCATGAGAACCAACAAAAATCATAAAACACATTTTTATTTGAAGCATGCGAAATTATCATCAAAGCAAATAACATTTTATTTCAATTAAAACAACAAAATCATGCATATAACCCCCAAAATCAAAGCATCAAAACAAAGATTCATGAGATTAACATATGCACAAGCATAAAAATGAAGTTAAAAGAGAGGATCTACATTTTTGGAAGTGGAAATCTCACAAATATGCAAAAAATGATGACTTTATGCAAGGATTTACAAGAGAAGGGGTCTAGGAATCACATACCTTAAGATGAGCTCCAAATAAACACAATAGATGAAGAAACAATCAACCAAATCAACTTATCTTCAAGCTTGGTCTTCAATCTCCAAAAAATGACCCTTGATCTTGAACTTTTGTGTGATTTTATGAAGGATTGATGGTTGAAAATTAGTGTTTAGGCTTGGAAGATGGATTGAATGTGTGTGGGTAGATGAGAAATGAAGAAGTGAGTTAGAGAGAAGGGAGAGGGGGTGGCGCATAAAATGGAGAGAAGGTGAGGAGGGAGTTGTGTGCTAGGGTTTATGAGTGAATGGTGAGGCCAAAAGCTCTCCTCTTTTTTTTTGTGAGGTGAGGTTAATAGGGTATATATAGAAAGCAATTAGGTTTAAGGGTAGTTAGGTCATTGTGCACTAGTTGTGCTCTAGGATTTGATTTTAATTTTGAATCAAAGGCTAGGATTGAGGCTCACATGGATTGAGGACATTGAGAAAACACAAAATGAGAGAATAGAGAGGAGAAATTCGAAATAGCAAGGGAGGGGTCCTTGGTGACCAAGTTTTGCTAGTTGTCATCTTGTACTATTGTACTATTATATGACCATTCCATTATCCCTTCATTTTTGATTATTCTTCTTAGGATAATTGTACAAAAATGCACCCAATTTAGGCCACATACAAGGTATCTTGAGGAATATGCCATTTTATGTGATCACCATGACTAAAAATGTCATAAAAATCACATCTTGGAACTTTTTGTAGAATATTCGTTTTTGATGCCTTTTTTGAATTTGAATTTTGTGCACAATGTATGCATGCATGCGCATACATACATACATGACCAAAAATGTTTTGCCTCAAATAAATTTCTCTAAAATTGCACAATGATTCTTGATAAAAAAATTATCCTCTTTTGACAATGACCAAAATACCCTTTTGCCCTAAAAACCTTGTTTTTCAACAACAAATGCATTTCCACTCTAACAATGAATTTAAAAGCCCTAGAATGACTTTTAAAACCCAAAAATGCATGCACAATGCTCTTCACTCTTCAAAATAAAACCACACTTCTCAATTTATTTGTTTTTGCGGAAAATTAGGGTTTTAAACCTAGGCGAACAAAATTAGGGTATGACAGCTGCCCCTCTTTATTTGGATTTTACCAAGGAATATGAATTGGCCAAAACATATTCCGAGGCAAAATAGAAATAAAGAATTCAGAAATAATACTAATTTTGTCTACTTAGAGAAACCCGAATTTTCCTTTTCTTTTTTTTTTCTCTTTTTTTTGTTTCCTTTCTTTGATCTCTCTTCTTTTGAGAGAGAGAGAGAGTCAACACTTGTCGCGTTGACGAGAAAGCAGTAAATTGCGTAAAGCAGTAAATGAAAGCAGTAAATGGGAAGTGCCGTAAATTGGGGGATTCGGAGGTTGCCTAAAACCTTTTAACGGACTCTCGTCGAGTCCGAGCTCTGGGGGTGGCCTTTTCGAGCGGCCGATCAATATCAGGTCCAGAACTGATATGATCAATGGATCTATGCTATGCCTTAGGTTGACATAATTAATCCGATGGACTTAACGAAGTCTGTAGGATCTACCGCGCGCTCGTACGCGACGTTGTGATCTGTGGAAGGAGTTCACTAACTCTGGGAGTTTACTAACTCTGTGCTGATGGAGTTCACTAACTCGGTGCCATGATGATTTTCTGAAAATGAGATTTCGGGGACCCATTGGTCCAAAGTAACTGACCTTTTTTGAAAATTTTGGGGACTAACGAGTCCAAAGCAACTAAGTTTCTTTTTGAAAATTGGGAAGTTTTGAATGATGCATGGAATGCAGGCTTTTGATGCTGGGATGCACATGGATGCAATGATTGATTTGGTGAGATGTTTTTTCTGTTTGATTTTCCTTTTTCTTTTTCTTTTCTTCTGTTTCTTTTCGCCCTTCTGGGATGCGAATATGAAAGCATAATGCTCTACTGTTTGACGACATGGATGATATAGGAATGATGAATGATATGAAAATGTTTTTTTTTTTTTTTTGCTGGTTAAATCAATCCGCGGGACTTGTGGCACTTGATACGAAGACCGTTCCAGGATGGTGATAACGCAAGGGTTGCGCGCTGGTTTGCAATGATCTTGTTATTTTTAAGGTGGCAGTGCATGTGACTGTTTTTTTTTGCAACTTTACCCATTTTGGGAAACCATTTTTCCTTTTGTGATTTTCAAAGATTTCGTAATAATCTGTAATGCTCTGAATGTATGCACATGTTTTGCAATTCAATTTCATCAATCATAAAATCATTATTTTGAAAGAAACTGAATAAATGAAAGTGAAGACACGAAAAGCACACATATGAAAGAAAAGCTGGACTTTTGCTGATATGGAAACTGGTCGTGCAGAAAGTCACGCCAGTTGAAAGTACAATCGTAATCTTTATTCTAAACTGATAAAATACAAGAAAAAGGAACAGATCCTGTGATTCTATCCTTGAAGTAACGGTGCCCACCGTTCATACTTGTGACCTTGATCAACCCCTTATCCAAATCTTCGAGAGTGCTGTATGCCCTTGTTTATTTTCATGCCCAAGTTTTCTGACCCTAATTTTTGCCTGGATCGCCCTTTGCGGGTTTTCAATCCACCGGGTCGCTCTGATTTTGCCTAGGCCGCCCTTTCGGGTTTTCAACCTAGCGAGCTAATTCTTACTTGGCTTATCTTTCTCTTTTTCTGTCTATTTCTTTAGGCATAGTACTTCTTTACCACATCTGAGTTCACTGGGTTTGGGATTTCATCTCCATCCATGTTTGCAAGAATTAATGCCCCTCCGGAGAATGCCTTCTTCACCACATAAGGTCCTTCGTATTTGGGAGCCCATTTGCCACGGGGATCCGTCTGGATTGGCAAGATTTGTTTGAGCACGAGGTCTCCTTCTTGGAATTCCCGAGGACGGATTTTCTTGTCAAAAGCCCTCATCATCCTCTGTTGGTACAGCTGACCATGGCACAAGGCGGCTACTCGCTTCTCTTCAATGAGATTCAATTGGTCAAAACGAGCCTGAACCCACTCTGCTTCTTCTAATTTGGTCTCCATTAATACTCGCAGCGAGGGTATTTCAACCTCAATGGGGAGAACAGCTTCTGACCCATAAACCAACGAGTAAGGGGTTGCCCCTGTAGATGTACGCACCGAAGTTCTGTACCCATGCAAGGCGAAGGGGAGCATCTCATGCCAATCCTTGTAAGTTACTACCATTTTCTGTACTATCCTCTTAATATTCTTATTGGCTGCCTCAACTGCCTCATTCATCTTCGGACGGTAGGGAGAAGAGTTGTGATGTTGGATTTTGAAGTCCTTGCATAAGTCCCTCATCACCTTGCTGTTCTAATTACTGCCGTTGTCTGTGATGATTTTGTTCGGAAGGCCGTAGCGGCAAACCAAATCTTTCTTGATGAACTTAGCAATCACTGAACTTGTTACATTGGGATAAGAAGCAGCCTCTACCCACTTGGTGAAGTAGTCGATAGCAACCAGGATGAAACGATGACCATTTGAAGCTTTGGGTTCAATAGGACCCATGATGTCCATGCCCCACATTGAGAAAGGCCAAGGTGCACTCAGGACATTCAGAGAGGTTGGTGGTACATGGATGTGATCTGCATAAATTTGACATTTATGGCACTTTCTTGCAAAGCTATAACAGTCAGATTCCATTTGCAACCAATAGTAACCTGTTCTCAGGATCTTTCTAGCCATTGTGTGCCCACTGGAATGAATTCCAAATGAGCCCTCATGAACATCTTGCATGATCTTTATTGATTCCTCCCTTGTTACACATCTGAGGAGAACCAAGTCATGGTTTCTCTTGTAAAGAACGTCTCCACTCAAGAAGAAACCCATTGACAGCCTCCTGAGTGTTCTCTTATCATTTTCTGAAGCGCCGGGGGGATATTCTCTGCTGGTGATATACTGTTTGATGTCGTGGTACCAAGGTTTACTGCCTGATTCCTCTTCAACTGCCATGCAATGGTAATAAGCAGGTAGACCCCGGTGTTGGACTCTGACACACGTCAAGTTCCTGTCACAGTTGACGTTGAACATGGAAGACAAAGTGGCCAAGGCATCAGCCAGTTGATTCTCATTGCGAGGTATGTGCCGGAAGGTGATCTCTTCAAAGGGCTTGATTAGCTCTTGAATGTAGTCACGGTAAAGGATCAAATCAGGGCTTCTTGCTTCCCAATCACCTTTTACTTGGTGAACAACTAGAGCTGAATCCCCGGACACGTCGAGCCTTTTGACTTTCCAATCGAGGGCCGCTTGTATGCCTAAGATGAACGCCTCATACTCTGCAATATTATTTGTGACGTAGAAACTCAGCCTTGCCGTGAATGGTATGAAACGATTGTCCGGGGAGATCAACACTGCTCCGACCCCGTGCCCCCACATGTCAGAGGCACCATCAAACAGTACTCTCCATCTTTCATTATCTTGGGATTTTCCTTCGTCGAACAATGCCATGATGTCTTCATCTGGGAATTCACATCGCATGGACTGGTAATCCTCAGCCGGTTGATGTGCCAGATACTCTGCCAATGTGCTGCCTTTAACCGCCTTTTGGGTGACATGCTGGAGGTCATATTCTGATAAAAGCATTTGCCACCGAGCAATTCTACCTGTGAGCGCAGGTTTCTCAAATATGTACTTGATTGGATCCATCTTAGACACCAACCAGGTAGTGTGACTCAACATGTACTGTCTCAATCGATGCGCTGCCCAGGCAAGGGCACAACAAGTCTTCTCCAATGGTGAATACCTGGTCTCGCAATCGGTGAATTTCTTGCTCAGGTAGTAGATTGCATGTTCTTTCTTCCCCGACTCATCGTGTTGCCCCAGTACGCAACCCATGGAATCGTCCAACACTGTAAGGTACAGAATAAGAGGCCTGCCGGACACAGGTGGCATTAGGACTGGCGGATTCTGAAGATACACCTTGATTTTCTCGGAGGCTTCTTGACATTGATCATTCCACTTCAACTCTTGGTTTTTGCACAACAGTTTGAAAATCGGCTCGCAGGTAGCGGTCAACTGGAAGATGAATTGGGAAATGTAATTCAGCCTTCCAAGAAAACCACGAACTTCTTTCTCTGTTTTTGGCGCCGGCATCTCGAGGATAGCACGCACTTTGTCCGGGTCTACCTCAATTCCCTTCTGGCTAACAATGAAGCCCAACAATTTTCCTGACCTCACTCCGAATGTGCACTTGGCGGGATTCAGCCTGAGTTTGTACTTTCTGAGGCGCTCGAAAAGCTTCTGCAGGTTAACAACATGCTCTTCATCGGTCCTTGATTTGGCAATCATATCGTCCACATAAACTTCAATCTCTTTATGCATCATGTCGTGGAACAGAGTCACCATTGCTCTTTGATAAGTTGCCCCGGCATTCTTCAATCCGAAAGGCATGACCTTATAGCAGAAAGTTCCCCAAAGGGTTATGAAGGTGGTTTTCTCCATATCCTCTGGAGCCATCTTGATCTGGTTGTAACCTGAATACCCGTCCATGAAGGAGAACATTGAGTGTTGCGCTGTGCTATCCACCAGAACATCGATGTGAGGTAGAGGGAAATCATCTTTAGGACTTGCTCGGTTTAAATCACGGTAATCGACACACATCCGGACCCTTCCGTCTTTCTTGGGAACCGGGACGATGTTGGCTACCCACTCAGGATATTTTGCCATTGCTAAGAACCCTGCGTCAAACTGTTTCTTGACCTCATCCCTGATTTTCAAGGACATCTCTGGCCTCATTCGCCTCAATTTCTGTTTTACCGGAGGATATTCTGGTTTTACCGGCAATCTGTGCTCAACAATATCTGTATTCAATCCCGGCATGTCTTGGTAAGTCCATGCGAAAATGTCAACATAGTCAAACAGGAGCTGAATCAACTTCTTACGTTCACAATCCCCCATCGCGGTACCAACCTTGATCTCTTTTCTATCATCTTCAGTACCCAAATTAACCATTTCTGTGGGCTCCCCATGGGGCTTGATGACCTTTTCTTCTTGTTCTACCATTCTCATAATTTCTGGAGGAGTATCCCAACCATCCTCAACATCTTCCTCAGTTTGGTTAACTGGGTAATCAAAGTCACAGTATGAGTTATGGGCATTATTACTTTCAAGAATTGTATTCGATCTGCATTAAAATGGAGTGGCGAATAAAAATAAAGAAAAGACACGCAAATGAGAGATGAAGAAAGAGATTTTTATTGAAAATTCCAAAATAACATTTTATGCATTGATGAAGTTTGACGAAAACATGCATGCCCGAATGAAATATCCCAAGGCCTTGGGCAGAGCCGAGGAATTTTGCATTACGAAGAAAAATTACTTTAAATTGAAAAACACAGGGAAATCTAGGGCCTCCCAGTTCTGGAGCTTTTCTTTCGCAGCACAACGGCGCACTAAGCCGACAACACCGTCACCCGAGCCTGAATCTTCTTCAATCACATTGACCTGGTCAGGGTTCAGCATGCCTACACTTCGGAAGTTGTTCCTAAGATCACCGACGACCATCCCTCCCTGGTTGGGGGTCCTTCCTCTGAGCTTTGCCAACCATTTCTCTCTTCTATCAGCTGCTAGCCTCTCTCGATCTGCAGGGCTTGGGATGTACCCAATACCGAACCTTTCAGTATTCCCTTTCAGCAGGACGGGTGCTACAATTCCTTGAGCAGCTTTTCCCAGGCCTTTTCCAGCCTGATACCCATATCCTAGCATCACCTTTGCAACCATCATGTCCGCCTTGGACCACCTAGGCTTCAATTGGGGAGGCTCACTCCCAACAAAGATAGCATTTGAGATCTCCAATCCCTGGGAGGCAGTCTCAAAAGACTCCTCTGCTGTTTCAACGTAATATTCTGGTAGGGATCGGTTTATCATCATCTCCTCCTCCCCGAAGATTACTATCAACTTGCCCTCGGCCACAAACTTGAGTTTCTGATGGAGCGAAGATGGCACTGCCCCAGCGGCATGTATCCAAGGTCGTCCTAGCAGACAGCTATAAGAGGAAGCTATATCCATGACTTGGAATGTGACATAGAACACTTCGGGACCCACCTGCAAAGGCACTTCTACTTCTCCAAAAACTTCTTTCACAGACCCATCAAATGCTCTAACCAAGGTGGAGCTAGGCTTCAGATACGAGCAATCCACATCCAACTTATCCATTGTGGACTTGGGCAACACATTCAATGACGAGCCATTGTCGATGAGCACTCTGGCCAGCATGTAGTCCCCACACTTGACAGAGATGTGAAGGGCTTGATTGTGATTCTTCCCCGCCGGAGGTAGCTCAGCGTCTGTGAAGGTCAAGTAGTTGGATGCCACTATGTTCCCAACAATACCATCAAGCTGGTTGACCGTAATGTCATGGGGTACGTGTGCTTCATTCAGGATTTTCAACAGTGCAGCTCGGTGTGCCTCGGAACTAAGCAACAACGAAAGCATTGAGATTTTGGCCGGGGTTTGATTTAACTGGTCCACCACCCGGTATTCACTTTGTCTCATTACTTTCAGAAATTCCTGAGCTTCTTTGTCTGATACTTCTCTAACTTCCACAGTTTCCTTATCTTTTCCCTTACGGGCCCTTTCTTCAGCTTCCTTTGATTGTTCCTTTCTAAGATTTTCAGGAACATACATCCTTCCACTCCTTGTAATTCCACTACTCCCAGCAATGTTTGTTATATCCAACACGCCCTGAGGGACCTCTGTTTGCATTTGCACGTTGCAGCTCCAGGGGATAACCCTAGTCTCTCTACTAGGGGTAGCAGCAGGTACCAGAATAACAACAGTCAGAGGTCTTGCCACAACCGAGCTTGAATTCAGACTGCAAGGGATTTCAACCGGTCTCCTGAAACCTCTGTTGTTCGATTGCAGAGTAGATACACTTTCTTCCTTTTCCTGAACCCCAACCTGGACCAGGTGTCTGTCTAACAGCTCTTGGAGGATGGGTTTGAAGCTCTCACAGGCCCCAACACAATAAGGGTCATTGCAGATGTCTCTTCTGGCACACCCTTCTTCGATGATACCACAACGGCATAGTGCAGCATGAATGATACTCAGGGGTGTACGAATGCACTCCACCTTCCTAATTAAGTACTGACCACCCTGATCATTAATGGCATTTGCAGTGGGCCCACCATGCCCCGGCAACGGGTTGGTGGTTACATTAGGTTGCTGAAATGATATACTCTTTGCATCAAGCAGGTCTTGCACAACGTACTTGAACGCCTTACAATCCTCCACCACATGACCTACTGCCCCAGAATGAAAGGCACAGGTAGCATTTGCATTATACCCTCTGGGATAGGGAGGCTGATATGGTTTCATCTGACGAGTGTTGATTAACTTGTTGGCAATGAGATAATTGAACAAATCTGTGTACGACATGGGGATAGGTTCAAAGACAACAGGCTTTTTTTCATTGTAGTTTCTGTACTGATTGTTGGACTGGAATGGCTGAGCAGGCGGCGTCTGAGCAGGAACTGGAATGGCTTGTGGGGGATTATTGTGTGATGGACCGCTAGCTCCGATGATTGCATTAGTTTCTCCCTCCTTCTTCTTGTGGGAACCAGAAAAAGGCTTTTTCTGATGGGAAGGAGGTGTTGGGCCATGGGCTATTCTTCCGCTGCGCATGCCGTTCTCCACTCTTTCTCCAATGACAACCATCTCAGAGAAATTCGAAGCCACGCTGCCGACCAAACGATCATAGAACACTGGGGGAAGAGTTTCCATGAACATATGGACCATCTCTTTATCAAGCAAGGAGGGTTTTACTTGTGCAGTGAGGTTCCTCCACCTCTGGGCGTATTCCTTGAATGTCTCATTATCCTTCTTAGACATACATTGCAGCTGGGTCCTATCCGGGGCTAAATCACTGTTGTACTGGTATTGACGGATAAAGGCATCCGCCAGATCCTTCCAACAACGGATATTAGTTGGCTCCAATTGCATATACCATTCAAGGGGAGCTCCAGCTAAGCTTTCCTGAAAGCAATGTATCATCAGGTTATCATCACGGGCGTGGGCAGTCATCTTCCGGCAATACATCGTCATATGGCTGCGCGGGCAGGTTGCTCCTTTGTACTTGTCGAAAAATGCTGCTTTGAACTTGGGTGGCAGGACTAGATTAGGGACCAAGCATAACTCATGGGCGTTCCTAGCCCGGGAACCTGTTCCTTCAACAGCTCTCAATCTTTCTTCTAACATCTGGTACTGACTTCTAGCTTCATCAGGGTAATTCGGCGGAAAACCACTCACACCGTAGTGAAGATTATTCATCGACACCACAGTTGGGGTCACGTGTGGGTCACGTGAGTGAGCGATAATCTGAGGAATTGGACCCTGAACTTGTGGATGGATTGTTGCTTGAGAATTGAAGCCAAACGGAGTTCCCGGGGTAATAGCAGGAGTAGGAATCTGAATTTGAACCTGAGGTGTCCCCGTTCCAACTTCATTCACAGCTGATTCAGGCTGGGCCTGTCCTGTGGTTCCCGAAGGACCACTTTCTGGGTTTGCACCGGCAGCAGGGGGTGTGTACCCTAATGGGAGACCATAAGGAGGCCATTGCACGTTCTGGAGAGCCTGAGAGACTCTAGGTCCAGGAGGAGGATCCACTCCTGCGGCAGCAGCACCTTCAGTTATGCCAGCATCCCTTAAGGCACTTAACACTCTTATGACCTCTGCCATTTGGGCTCTTATAACTTCCATCTCAGCCCTGATTGCTCGATTCTCTTGATTCTGATCATGCTGACCCTGACCATTTGGATTCGGACCTTCTGGAACTACATCATTCTGGATTGGTTGATGATTGCCCAGATTCGCGTCGTCTTGATTGTTGGCCATATTTCTTGCCTGTGATCGCGTCCAATATCGATGATTAACCAGCTTGTCTTACTTCTGTGGACGGAACATTTTTTATTTTTTATTTTTTATGAACATAAAGACAAATGATGCAAATGCAATGCAATATGCATGTTATTATGTTTATTGCCGGGAATCGCGGTGCAACTCGTCTTGTCATAGGTGTTAAAGGAGGGATGCATACTCTTTCAGACTAGCCATATTAATCTCTTTCACGACAGGAAGCCTTGAATTGAAAACGGTTTTGCCTTTTGATTCCATTCCGTTTCTTACACACCTATGACAAGACTTTGTGTTACGTTGCGATCTCCGGCAAACAACTTTAATGCGTGGAGGATGCAAAGAATGGAGGTTTTTTTTTTCAAAATTTTTGTTAGATGCGAATGCAATGATGATGATGCAAAATGATGCAGATGTGATGATTATGACCTTTTATAGAAAAGAGAGAAGAAAATGATGTTTATTGGTGGCGATTCAAAACATTTTTGAAAATACACGCTATATGCCACCTCATATAGGTGTTTATGAGGGAAAAAGGAAATTACTTTCTACATTTTTGGTAAAAGAGTTTCGAAAAAGGATGCCTAAGCTAATGCAACACACAATTTGCGTGCCCCCATGTCCTACAAATGGGTAAAGATCGTAGGCTCTAAAGTCAACGACAAGGGTAATCCTCCCATGTGGGTTCTGGTCACTGCCTCACAATGGCAACCAAGAGCTAAAGTCTCTCTCATGAATACACCCACAATCGTAGAGAGCTACCGAGTGTGAGGTATCATGAAGAAAGCGCACTCTTGGGCGAAACTTTCATGAGAGCCAGACAGACAACGGTCTACGAATGGCAGTCACTACTCATTTCCACTCTCCTAGGGTTCTTTGCAGACCTTGGGTTTTAGGCCCCACTCAATGCTCACAAACATAAGGTGTGCAGTGTGTGATGAGGGCACAACACCTAAAAATCTACCCAAACCCCACCTGCAAAGGGAAACCAGAACAGTCCAGACAATACCAAGCAACAGCATGTCGTCTACCCTAGGGTTCAATATCATTTCAACATAAGTATACTAACCTAGGGTTCTAACAACAATCGCAAGCATTGCTTACCTTAAGAAAGGGAGCCGAGAGGAGGGGACATAATAGGATTAGGGGAAATTCATGAGCTTACCTCAGGAAAGGGAGCAAAGAAGAGGGGAACATGCTAGGATTGGGGAAATGTATGAGAAAAGCATATAAACGACGAAAGTAAGAGGAGAAGAAGAAGAAGCTACTCTTATTTTACTCAAGAAGCAAATATAGAAGAGGAAGAAGGCTAACACACAATGCACGCAAGCACAACATCACAAGAATGCACACGACAATTCTAAGAATAATGCAAGCATGTTTTTAAAGGCAAGGGAAAGAAAGCAGAAAGGGAAAGGAGGAGAGATATAACAAAGCATTCAAATCAACGAAATAAATCACATGTCGAATCGATTGGCTCGACCCACTAAAGAAAGGTCCCCAGCGGAGTCGCCAGCTGTTGCACCCCGAAAAATCCTTTGGAGGGATTTCTCTTCGCACAACGTGAATTGGAGTCGCCACCAATATTTTTTTAGAGGTAAAACATTGAAAAAAACCTTTCTTGAAAGACAATGGTCCTTGGAACCACGAGATTTGAGTTCGGGGGTCGGTTATGCATGGGGAAGGTACGAGCACCCCACACATCCTTTCTACTGAAAGGGAACCTCGATTTGACGTGTGATTTAAAAGGTTGATTTAAGAAATGCTTTGTTTTTATCTCTCTTTATCTCTCCTTACTTTATGGAAAAACTTAAGGAAAATTTAATCTTTTGCGCTTGACGGGAGGGCACCGTGCCTACGTATCCCGGGGAGGGAATCAAAGCAACGTAGTTCTTGTTTTCGAAAATTGTTTTGTTTTTAGAAATTGCCTTGTTTTGGAAAAGGGTTTGTTTTTTTGAAAAGAAAATGGTTTTTATTTGTCGTGCTTGACGGGAATGTGACCCGCTCCTACGTATCTCCCAGTGCGATGGAGAATTCAAAGCTTACGTAGTTCTCGGTTGTCGAGAAAAGGTTTTTATTTTTTAGTTGTTTAATTGTGAAAATTGAATGTTCACAGTGATCAAGCAACAAAGGTTTCGAGTGATCACCACTAGCATCCCATTATTGACGATCGTGCAAGCAAAGGCTTCGCATTATCCTCAACAAAGTTTTTAATTTGTGAAATGAGATTTCTTTTGAAAAATGAGTGTTCATGATAATCAATTGAGCAAAGACTCCAAGTGATCACCACTAGCACCCCATTGTTGACAATCGTGCAAGCAAAGGCTTCGCATTATCCTCAACAAAGTTTTTAATTTGTGAAATGAGAGTTCTTTTGAAAAATGAGTGTTCATGATAATCAATTGAGCAAAGACTCCAAGTGATCACCACTAGCACCCCATTGTTGACAATCGTGCAAGCAAAGGCTTCGCATTATCCTCAACAAAGTTTGATTTGTGAAAAATAGTTTGAAATTGTTTTGAGAAGAAGTGAAGTTGTTTGTCAATGATTATGTAAATGCAAAAAAATGTTTTGAAGTTGAAACGTTACTAACGAGTAACAAGTTGTTCTTTGTATGCAACATGGTTTTGAAGTTTTGGAGAGTTACTAACGAGTAACAATTGGTGGAAATCAAAACAAGCAAATTGTGAACACCAATTCAACATTTTAATGCACTACAAGCACATAAACAAGTATATCAAGCATTGAGTACCAAGCTTCAATTCAAGAATGCATGAGTAGGCAAAATGCATGTGCATCAAGGTTAAATGAACCTATCCTTTGCCGATTGAGAAATGGAAAGTGCATCAAGACTCCAAGTAGTCTCTCCTTTGCAATTTATTAAGACAATGCAATGGTGCATCAAGGCTCTAAGTGGCCTATCCTTTGCCAAAACTTCACAAACTTCAAACAACAATTTACATTAAACTCAAAGAGCAAAGAAAGCATGATTAAACTTGAGGATGCATCAAGGTCATTGGAGACCAATCATGTTCGCAAATTCAATGGTTTATAGACCCCTTTTTGCTCACATTTCACAAGCACATCAAATGGGAATTGAATTTTTAAATGCTTACAAGCATAGGCATCAAGGTTGAAGTAACCTATCTCTTGCCAACTTAGCATAACCCAAGATCATTTGTGGACCATAAATGAACCAAAACCCAAATTCATTTTTCTCAAATCACAAATTTCACAATTAACAACATAGGTTTGAATATTTGCAAGTTTAATGGCCAATCATTAATTTATTTCAACAAGTCAACCAAATCAAGCAAGCGAGTGACATAACCAAAACATAGATGCATTTATTCACAAGATTCAACCATGAGAACCAACAAAAATCATAAAACACATTTTTATTTGAAGCATGCGAAATTATCATCAAAGCAAATAACATTTTATTTCAATTAAAACAACAAAATCATGCATATAACCCCCAAAATCAAAGCATCAAAACAAAGATTCATGAGATTAACATATGCACAAGCATAAAAATGAAGTTAAAAGAGAGGATCTACATTTTTGGAAGTGGAAATCTCACAAATATGCAAAAAATGATGACTTTATGCAAGGATTTACAAGAGAAGGGGTCTAGGAATCACATACCTTAAGATGAGCTCCAAATAAACACAATAGATGAAGAAACAATCAACCAAATCAACTTATCTTCAAGCTTGGTCTTCAATCTCCAAAAAATGACCCTTGATCTTGAACTTTTGTGTGATTTTATGAAGGATTGATGGTTGAAAATTAGTGTTTAGGCTTGGAAGATGGATTGAATGTGTGTGGGTAGATGAGAAATGAAGAAGTGAGTTAGAGAGAAGGGAGAGGGGGTGGCGCATAAAATGGAGAGAAGGTGAGGAGGGAGTTGTGTGCTAGGGTTTATGAGTGAATGGTGAGGCCAAAAGCTCTCCTCTTTTTTTTTTGTGAGGTGAGGTTAATAGGGTATATATAGAAAGCAATTAGGTTTAAGGGTAGTTAGGTCATTGTGCACTAGTTGTGCTCTAGGATTTGATTTTAATTTTGAATCAAAGGCTAGGATTGAGGCTCACATGGATTGAGGACATTGAGAAAACACAAAATGAGAGAATAGAGAGGAGAAATTCGAAATAGCAAGGGAGGGGTCCTTGGTGACCAAGTTTTGCTAGTTGTCATCTTGTACTATTGTACTATTATATGACCATTCCATTATCCCTTCATTTTTGATTATTCTTCTTAGGATAATTGTACAAAAATGCACCCAATTTAGGCCACATACAAGGTATCTTGAGGAATATGCCATTTTATGTGATCACCATGACCAAAAATGTCATAAAAATCACATCTTGGAACTTTTTGTAGAATATTCCTTTTTGATGCCTTTTTTGAATTTGAATTTTGTGCACAATGTATGCATGCATGCGCATACATACATACATGACCAAAAATGTTTTTCCTCAAATAAATTTCTCTAAAATTGCACAATGATTCTTGATAAAAAAATTATCCTCTTTTGACAATGACCAAAATACCCTTTTGCCCTAAAAACCTTGTTTTTCAACAACAAATGCATTTCCACTCTAACAATGAATTTAAAAGCCCTAGAATGACTTTTAAAACCCAAAAATGCATGCACAATGCTCTTCACTCTTCAAAATAAAACCACACTTCTCAATTTATTTATTTTTGCGGAAAATTAGGGTTTTAAACCTAGGCGGACAAAATTAGGATATGACACTCTCTGATTTGGAGGAGACCCACTTTGACGCATCACCTTTCACTTTGTGAGTCTTCTCAAATAGGTCCCAACAAGTTGGAGTCTCATCCGAGGAATTTTTCTGAAGAATAGATAGATTAGTTTCAATTAAAATATACCCTTAACAAATATAAAGTTATATAGTTCATTTGCTTACTAATCTTTTGTAATGCTCAGTTGTCGGAATAGACCCTCCTGTATGTAGAGAGCCATCAGTGGATGTTCTATTGTTGCTGTTAGTTTTTGCTTTTTTTTGCCAATCTTCATCAGCCCATTTTAGCTCCAATTCATCACGATATTTCTTAGGAATCCAAGTCCCCGCATCAGTCTTATTTCGTACTCTATACATTGCATTTGAGTACCCATCAGAGGCTTTATGGTCAAATGACTTTTAATTGCCGCCTCATGCTCAGGGAGCCACTTATATTTCCTCTGCAACACAAACAAATGAAACTGAAGTTAGAACTGGACAAAAAATTATGAGTGTGCTTGATGTGCTTTACTCAACCTAAATATATAAAACTGGACAAAATATTATGAGTGTTCATACCTTAAACTCACCAAACCACATATCTGTTGTCTTCCCATCCTCCTCTCTCTTCCCATCGTCCTCTCTCTTCACCTCTCCGTAACTTGTCCAAGACCCGTTAAATAGCTTTTTTATTATCCTTATGATTTCACGCGTTGGCTGAATAGGAGGGTCAAAACTATACAATAACATTAAACAAGATGTAAGTCATACGCTTATAAGTTATTGTAGATTATTTCATGAAAAGAAGAGACTAATACTTACGTGTTTCCTGGACCTGGACAAATCCACGTACGCCCATCAGTGACGTCGCAAGAGCCAATTTCTGGAAATGAATCAACATGGGATGATGATACTTGGGGGGGTGTCAACAGATGCAACATCACCTTGGGAATGTGACTGGGGAGGTGTAGGATGAATATTTTGGTTCTGTGTGGTGGAGTTATTGGGGCTAGGTGTAGGCTGGGAAGTCAAAAGAACAAGAGGACTGGGTGTAAATCGAGGATGTTGGGGGGGCACATGAGTGTGGGAAGCAGAAGAATGTGTGGGTTGTCTAGTACGGTTATATTTGACCTGTGTAGATTGGCTAGTAGGGCCATGGAAAGTGGGGAGAACATTAGGTCTAGGTGTAGAATGAAGAAGCTGGGGAGCCACATGTGGGTCTGAAGTGGAAGATGTGTTGGTTTGCTAGTAGGAGGAGGAATGGGTTGCCCAATAGTAGGTTGTGGCAAAGTACCTCTACCTCTTCCTCTTCCCCTACCTCTACTTGTACCTCTTCCGCTACCCCTTATATTATCACCATCTGCCATCTGTCAAAACAATCATTAATAAAAGAGTAATAGGAATTAAAGAATGAATATACATAATTAGTCAAGTATTTAAGAGTAGGTAAAAAAAGAAAACAATCAATAGACAAAAGTAATAATAGACAAAATGTTACTATCACCATCATAATTGGAATAGCTTAGTTTGAATCTATCTCCTAATAAGATTCTTCCTCATCTTCTTCCTCTTCTTCACTCTTAGATATGAATTCTATATATTCTTCTTCTTCTTCTTCTTCTTCTTCTTCTTCTTCTTCTTCTTCTTCTTCTTCTTCTTCTTCGAAGACACCTATAGTCACTTCCTCCGCCACACAAGCAGTGTTAACAAGACTATGCTGAAAATCGTCATTTGCAACAATAATAGGCGTCAGTTGTGCATCATCTTCTTGGTATGCATCATTTGTTTCACGTTTGTTCTTTTCCTCAGATTGAATTATGGTGCGTGCCTTGGCTCTTATCACACTCAACCAACCTTGTTGCCCATCAGGAAATGGTGTAAAGTAGACTTGATCTGCTTGTTGAGCCAATATAAAAGGATCATAATTTGGATATCTCCGTGATTTTTTTTATTTGAACATTTCCATAGTTATCTATTTGTGTCCCCTGAGAACTAGGATCAAACCATTCACATTTAAATAGAACAACCTTCTTGGTAGGGTGATTGGTGTACTCCAAGTCAACAATATCAATCAACACCCCATAGTAATCATTTTCCATTGTATCATGTTGCCCACCTCGAACACATACATTGTGATTCGTTGTACTCATCCCTTCATTTTTAGACTTTGTCATAAACTTGTATCCATTGATAACAAAAGTAGGCCACCTAATGACATTTCGAGATGGGCCCCATGCCAAACTTCTTAAAAGCGGATCATCAATTCCGTTTGTTGAGTCGAGCACCTACATTAGTGAACATTCTTTATTTCAACTCAATAAATTAGATCAACCAATTTCGAACATGAACAGATTCACGTACATATGTTTTAAACCATGAGGTAAAACTTGAGGATATTT
This sequence comes from Astragalus glycyphyllos, assembly GCA_963573325.1. Lineage (NCBI taxonomy): Eukaryota > Viridiplantae > Streptophyta > Magnoliopsida > Fabales > Fabaceae > Astragalus > Astragalus glycyphyllos. The sequence continues at coordinate 11,835,139 of OY754314.1, read as the reverse complement.
CTCTGTTGAGGTCAGCTTCGTTTACATCAGGGTTTAGTTCTCGTAACAAATCTGAGTACATGCTACACATACAAGGAAGGAGTTAAACATGGCCTTAGATAAGATAGATATCATATTGTCAACTGGAGGTACTTACTTCAAATAAGGAACCACTTCAGAACAATTTAAAAGAATATACAAATGTACAGCTTTCATTTCTCTATCCTCCAAGGTAGATGTGATGCCCTTTCCAATAGGGCGACTTGGATAATTAAAAATTGACACTGGAGCATTTGCAGAAGAACCATCTCCTCCATCATCATTTCGTGGCACGCTTGTTCTCCTTGATAAAATAGTTGGAGGATAATAATATGAAACAAATGTAGCTGTCTCCTCTAGTAAATATGCTCTAGCAATCGAGCTTTCAACACAAGCTGGGTTTGTTACCTTTTGTTTTAAAGATCGTATGAACCTATTGAGTAAATCAAACATCAAGATTAAGCTTAAAGAAAAAGTTGAGAAATAAACCTTTTATATGATGAATAACTAACCTTTCAAATGGATACATCCTTCTATATTGAACGGGACCGCCAACTCTTGCTTCATATGGTAAATGAATTGGAAGATGTTCCATTGAGTCAAAAAAGCTTGGGGGAAATATTTGTTCCAATTTGCACATAATGATTGGGATATTTTCCTCCAACATGCGCAATTTATCTTCTTTCAACAACGATGAAGTAATTTCTCGAAAGAATTGACTAAATTCAGTAAGTGTGTTCAGTATAGGTTTGGGCAAAGCTTTGAACGCTATTGGGAGCAACCATTGCATAAACACATGGCAATCATGACTCTTCATGTTAACCAACTTTGCTTCTCTCATGTCAACACATCTACTCATATTGGAAACATAACCATCTGGAAGTTTGAGACTTTTCACCCATTCGCAAACAGCAAGCCTTTGTTGTTTGGTAAGTGTAAATTGTGCTTTTGGTTTTACAAGGTTTCCATTAGTACTAGGTTGTAGTTCCAATCCGCTGCGCTTACAATGTACTTCCAAGTCCTGCCTTGATTTGCAAGTGTCCTTCGTCTTCCCTTTGGTGTCCATCACTGTGAACAAAATATTGAGAAACACATTTCTTTCAGTGTGCATCACGTCAATATTATGTGGGAGAAGATGGGTTTTCCAATATGGCAATTCCCAAAATATACTTCGTTTTGTCCAATGGTGCTCTATCCCATAGCCCGGGATATTTGGTTCTGGACATTCCTCCACACTTGGGTAATGTTTTGCCCTCTCCCAGACTTCTTCACCACTTAACCTTTGTGGTGGAGCTGACTTTTCAACCCTACCTTTGATAAACGCAGTCTTATTCCTCCTATATTGATGATGTTGTGGTAAGAATTGACGATGACAATCAAACCATGAGATTTTTCGACTATGTGTGAGGCTAAATGCCTTGGAGTATTCCATACAAATTGGGCAACCTAGTTTAGCCATTGTCATCCAACCATTTAACATTCCATATATGGGGAAGTCGTTGATCGTCCACATTAGCGCCGCCTTCATCAAAAATTTTTGCTACAAGGACACATCATATGTCATAACTCCACTTTCCCATAAAATTTTCAAATCATCTATTAAGGGGCGCAAGTACACATCAATTTTCTTCTTAGGGTTGTCGGGGTCCGGAATTATAAGAGTTAAGAACATAAACTCTCTTCTCATACACAGGCCAGCTAGAATAGTTCCTACCTGTTTGGTCAAATGGAGTAAAACCATCGGAGGACAAGCCTAATCTAACATTTCGAGAATCTTGAGAAAATGTAGGCCATGCTTCATCAAAGTGTTTCCAAGCTTCTGCATCTGACGGATGAGATAAAGAACCTGACTCCCTTTGATTTTCACGATGCCATCTCATTTCACGAGCTGTTTGCATTGAGGAATACAACCGTTGTAGTCTTGGAACAAGCGGGAAGTACCACATGCTTTTCAACGGTATCAATTTCAATTTACCCCGTCTGGTAACATGTCTATATCGCTGCTCTCCACAATGTTTACAGTTTTGAAGAACCTCGTCTTCTTTATAATACAACATACATCCATTCTTGCAACATTCAATTTGCATACTTGCTAACCCTAGTTCAGCAAGTGACTTTTTTGCCTGGTAAAAATTTTTAGGCATTTTATTATCATCAGTCATTGTGTCTCCCATTAACTGCAGCCAACCATTAAAGCATCCCTCAGATGATCCATAGTCTGCTTTCAAACTTAATGCCGCTAAAGAAGCCGACAACACAGAATGTCTGTCACAACCATCCCATAAAGGAGATTGTGCAGCCTTTAACAATTCAAAGAATTGTCGTGCTTCTAAATTAGGATCTTCTGTCATTGTGTCTTCTTCATGATGACCTTCCCACTCAAGATAGTTGCCAATTTCCGGTCCTGCAGCATCCATTACCAACTGCTCATAATTACCAATCCTATCCCTACGACCACTACTACCATAATATGAATGATCGACAACCACTGGCGGAATCATGGGAATCGGTTCACCATGATTAGTCCAATGATAGTAATTACTCATGAACCCCTTCCTACATAGATGCACCATCACCATGGATGGTGGGTGATGACGCAAACACTTGCAAATCTTACATGGACATCTAATCTCCTTGCTTTCTATGTTCTCTTCGTCTTTTTCTTTGTCTTTTTCCAAGATAAAGTTGATAAATCCCAAACATCCTTCTCTAAATTCTTCTGTGATATTCTTGTCCCGATCCAGTCTATTATCCATCCACTTTCTATTTTCGGGTACTTCCATTGCTAATGTATTATTTACCCCTTTTCAGCACAAAAAAAATGAGTTTTGGAAATTTTTAACACACGTTGATCAAAATAAAATCAATATCAATAAGCATAAGCAAAGTAGATGAATATTCATATCAAAATTTACAATTTATTATCATTGTAAACCATATCAAAGTTTCAAGTCATTAAAACAAGAAATTAAAACATATTAAGACTCATTCAAAATGTCATGAATCAGAGAAACAGTGCAAAGATCCTTCAATTGAGCGTTCCTAAGGCTGCCTTCTAATTTGTTAACAAATTACTTCAATTGAATCGAAAGTAAGAGAAACTGTGCAAAGATTGGGTACCTAAGTACATAAAAGTTCAAAGAATATATCAAAGAAAAAACAAATTAAAATAGAACTACGAGCATCCACAATTGATATAGAAAACAAATGTATCATCTCCAACACATAAATTGACAAGAAATAGTGAAAATAGAATTTAGGCCAAATTTGACAAGAAATGTATCATCTCCAACACATAAATGGACAATAAATAGTAAAAACAGAATTTAGGCCAAATTGGACATGTAGAATATATGCACCACACTTATACACAAGACAAGAAAGTGGGAACTAGTAGAGACTAAATTCACAAACCTTTCAAGATGAATTTTGAACTTCTGCTGCTCTGCTTTTTGAGGAACTCCTAGAACTAGCAGAAACAAACTTTGTTAGAGGGTGCAAGAAGACTAGAGTAGATTAAAAGCCATATACTCATCACCACACAAATCATTAAAATTTATAAAGCCTATTCTGACAAGAAGTAGCACCAAACATGTGATAACAAACTTGTTAATTCTTACCTTTACTTGCCTTATTATCCATTTCCTTTACCAAGTTCAAATTAACCTGTTAACTCTTACCTTCCCTTCAGGCATTTATCCAAACTCCTAAACTAGATGAATTATAGAACCAAAAAAATAACTTATGGGAAAACAAAAAAATAGAATAATATTACATCAACAGGCAACCCCAGAAAATGAAAATTCAATCAATATAAACACATGAAGCAAAATAGTTAGCACATAGAAAAGTGAAGTTGGTAGTTAACAAAGGTAAACAACCACAATCCAAAGTCACAGAACAGTATATTAGAAATTGCATCAGTTAAATTCCATAAGTCAAATTCCATAATCAATATATCTCCCAAATCTAAAATTATATGGAAAAAAACACAAAAAACATGTCTACATCTAGAATAGCACAACACCAACAAAAAACCCATCATCAAAATTACACAAAATGACCACCATATATATTGACACTACAACACACAATTCACCTGAAAACAAAAAAGAGTAATTCAAATTAACTAACCCAATTCCATTCCCTGACGCTAACACCCAATTTTCTTTCCAAAAAAAAAAACAAAAAAAAACAAAGTTAATTTGAATCAACATAACCACATGAAAATTCAATCAACATCCACAATGAAAAAAAATGTGGGAAAATATTGATTAGAAAATGACAATACCTTGAAATGACTTGGTGATTGTGTCAAGTTACCTTTCAATGGACTCCTTCCTCTTTCTTCTTCTATGCTCTTTTTCTTTGTCTAACCCTAAAATCCAATACATCCAACACTGAATTGGGAAACTTAAAATTGAAACCTTGAAAGGAGAAGGGAAACAGAAATCGAAAACAAGAAAGTGATTAGTTAGGGTTTGGAAGAGAAGAACCTGAAAGGTGTTTGTTAGGGTTTCAAAGGAAGAGAGTGATTAGTGAGGAAGAGTGACTAGTGAAGAGAGTGAAGAAGAGAGTGATTCAGTGAGAAAGTGAAAGTTTCGAGACGAAGAGAGTGATTCAGAGGGAGGTGGACGGTGGGTTATTGGGACTCTGGGAGGGAAGTCAAAAAAAATAAATGAGAGAGGTTTACGAGAGAGAGAGAGAGAGAGAGAGAGAGAGAGAGAGAGAGAAGTTTAGGAGGATTTTTTTGTGAAAAAATATAAAATAGTTTTTTTTTCAATATTATATTATTTGAGAGTGGGAGGGAAACGAATTGGAGAGCGCGCTGAGTAACCTTTTTCGGTTAGAGACGGATTAGTAATTCCTCGCTATTAGTGAGGGATTTTTTCAATCTCCACATCCGTCTCTAAACTCCTTTTTGATATTTTGTGACGAATTTAGAGAGGGAATCTTTAGAGAGGCATATTTTTCATCACTACATTCATCACAAAAATAAATTAGGGATGACAACATATTTTCGTAGCTAAATCCCTCACTAATTGTGAGGGATACTTATCCATCTCAAAAACTCCTCTCTAAAAATAACTTTTCTAGTAGTGTTTGCAAGGTACCTCTATAAAACAACATCTTTGGTAACATACTCCTTGATGGTATGTGAGACAACCATAAGTGAGACGGTCATAATCTCAACTCTTTTAGCGTTGATGTCTTTGGCTAATGATAACCCTGTTATGCAAGCTTCATACTCGGTCTAGTTGTTTGATGTTTGGAATGAGAACGTCAATGAGACCTCTATTATGACCCCTTCTCAATTTTCCACCATGACAACGGCCCCTCTGCCTTTAGTGTTGGATGAACCATCGGCGTGAATTGTCCACAACATATCTTCGACTTCTGAAGTTGCAAGCTGTGTGATTTCTACTATAAAATCCGCAAGTGACTGTGCTTTTAGAGTCATTCAGGATTCATATTTGATGTCGAATTCTAATAATTTGATGGCATATTTTCTCATTCTTCCTGAAAGGTTAGCTCTGTGAAGTATCTGGAAAATGGGTTTGTTTGTTCTAATGATGATCTAATGGAATACGAAGTCTAGTCTTAACCGTCGCGCCGCTATTACCAGAGCCAGAGAGATCTTTTCCACTTTCTGACAACGTATTTTAGCAGCTTGCAGAGCTTTTCTTACGAAGTATACCAGTCAATGCCCCTCTTGAGTTTCCCGACCAAGACCCCTTGATCCGTTTCTTTAGAAGTTTCAAGAACGGTAGGGATCGCTTCACTGCCTGAGAAATGAACCTGGTTAGAGCCGCCAACATTCTTGTGAGTTTCGGGACATCTCTCGTCGTGGTCCGAGCCGCCACACACATCATCAATTTTATGTTAGCCTTCTTAACTAGTATCACATCAGACAACCACATTGTGTACATAACCACCTCCTTAACAAAGTCGGCCTGAATAAGGTCATCCACTACTTTTGCGGCCGCTTCGGCCTTTTCGTCAAATTAGGACCTTCTCCGCTGTGCTACCCATTTAGCTTTTAGATGAACGATAAGATGGTGACACGCGATGTCGGGGGAAATCTCAGGAATTTCGGCGGTGTTACACGCGAACAGATCGACATAGCTCTTGAGGCATTTGACAAGAGCCGTTTTTACTTCCTCGGAAAGGTTGGCTCCGATTATGATAACCTTTTGGGGCTTATCTCCGACTTGTATGGGTAGGAATTGACCGTCTTCTTTTTCCGCTCTCTAGCAAGTATATCGACTTCTTCATCGTCCGAACTGTTTGGTTTGTATTGCGCATCTAAATTGGCCAAGTTGACCTTGGTGCCGGATGCAATTTTCTCGATGGGCTGGCTTTTGAGTAACAAGATTTTGCTACCCGTCTGTCTACTCCCAAGGTCACAACTTTGGCATTGTTGAAATGAAACTTCATTTTCAGATGGACAGTAGAAGTGACGACCTCTAGGCTTCCTATTGTTGCTCTTCCGACTATACAGTCTCATGCGAATAGGGTCGGTAAAACCAGAAAGGGATATTGATCGTACGGTCAAGCGAGTTGTCCCTGAAAGTTACTGGAGCTACATTGAGGCCGGGTAATTGTTCCCCTAGACAACATTCGAGGTCTCTTTCCGATATTCCCAATGTAGTGAGTTAGTTTAGAGAAATGACTTCGCATGAGCTTCCTTTATTTACCAGAACTCTGCGGACCGATATTAGGTTTCCCCTAATCAACTCCTCGTCGCTGAAAGTTAAGGGACTGTTATCCAATTTGGTTTTTGGGGACTGTTAAAACCTAATTTTAAACAAAACTTTAAAGACCAATACTCAAAATAAAGGAGAGCCACTTTATTTTAACTAAATTCATGGACCTGCAAACAATTAAACTCACACTTCACAACTGCAGATATAAAACTGTTGTGGTTGACCTCTTTTTATATCTGCAGTTGTGAAGTGTGAGTTTAATTGCTGCATCACTAAAGAGAGATCTTAGGGGTCCACCATCTTATCTACCATCGATCTTATCTGTAAGATCAAAATTCAGAATAAGAAATATGAAGTTAAACATTTTTTAGTTCCTAAAAAATGAGTCTTCCATGACATCAAGCTTTAATGTCAGAGGTAAGTAACTTTAGACTATCATATCAACAAGGCAGAGAGGAGAGGAATAGGTTGGTCCGCAAAGAGGAGAGGATTTGATTCTCAGTTCTTAAATGTATCAGTTAACGGAGAGAGGAGAGGAATACGTTGGTTTGCATCACTAAACAGTTTGTTCAGTTCACAAACTGAACTGAGTTTAACAGTTTGGTTAGTGAACTGTTTTGAATAAAGGCATTTCGGTTCAGAACTGTTACTAGAAGTTCGGTTTGTACAGTTCGGTTCCAAAGTTAGTTTGAACAGCCCTATCTATTCGGTTTATATTTTTAGTAAACTGTGTCGTTCGGTTTGGCCAGTGGTTTTTATTCTACCAACCGAACCAAATCAAACTAAACCGAACCGCAAGTATATATTTTTTTGATAACCAAAAAATTATATTAAAGGGGTGCAAACGGGCACCCCAACCGTTACAAATACAAAGGGCCTCATTAAAACCTCCTTTGGCCAAAACCCCGTGGGAAAAAGACCTAAGGAGGAAAGAGTGCCCTAGGAAGAATGAGGCAAGAGTCTAAATTACACTGAGTTCATACAATTAATAGGATTTCCCCACCAATCAGAAATATTTAAAGATGAATTGCGACCTTCAATGTTAATGAACCAGCTCCAGGATATATCTTTGACATGATTGACAATCACTTGGGAGTTAAAGACTAGACCGCAAATATATTAATTTTATACTATATTTCAACAGTTATAACTAAAGTTGATGTGGTATAATTTTTATAAAATTATTTTATTCTGATTTACTATTTAATTTATTAGGGTTAAATATGTTTTTAGTCCCTACAAAATTTCACTATTTTGTTATTAGTCCCTATAAAACTTTTCATCAACTTTTAGTCCCTATAAAATTTCAAAATTTCGTTTTTAGTCCCTATAAATGCCAACTAGTGTATATCCATTGAATTTTTGAGTGATGTTTTGCATACATGTTGAGGACATTATAAACATCTCTTCCAGTTTAAATCTAGTGTATATCCGTTGAATTTTTGAGTGATGCCAACTAGTGTATATCCATTGACATTGAGTGATGTTTTTAACAACGCATAAATTAAATCTAAATTTTTTAAGTGCAAAATATTCGATAAACAAATTAAAGGAAATACTAACCTAGAAATCAAATTTTGAGTTTATTTTTTATGAGGGAGATTTTTTTAATATCTTTAACGTGTATGCAAAATATCATTCATAAATTCTAAAGGTATACACGAATTTACATTTTATAAGGACTTCAAACAAAATTGTGAAATTTTATAGGGACTAAAAGTTGACGAAATATTTTATAGGGACTAAAAACAAAATAGTGAAATTTTGTAGGGATTAAAAACATATTTAACCCAATTTATTATTGTTAGTGAATATGTTATGCTTTAGTTTAAAGTATCAAGCTATTGGTGGTAATCATCTAAACTCAAGGGCCTTATGGTGCTAAGGCGGTTGTAATAGTCTTTTGCTTAGATAAGAAAATTAGTAATTTTTAGATTTATTATTAAATTAGTTAATTTTAACTCTATTTTAAATTATGTTTTGTCTCGCAAAAAACCGATCCAACCGAAAAAATCCAAACAGCACTAGTTTGGTTTGGTTTGGATCGGATTTTCTTTAAGAAGCAAACAAAACCAAACCGCATGTATTTTTACCTTGCAGTTCAGATAGTTTTTAGGCTCAAAACTGAATCAAACCGCTCTGCGAGCACCGCTACCTCCAAGGAAGAAGCATAAAATCAAAGCCTACACTACAACAACCAAATGACTATAAGAAAGTAAGGACGCTGCCGCGCGACGATCTGCCACAAAACCTAAACCCCCCTATGCTGACAAAAACAGCAAGGATCTCCACCCCACGAAATGCACACAAAAAATAGCAACATAAGGGAAACGAGAACCAAACCTAATAGAGGATGACGACCTTCAACAACGAGTGATGACCCTCAAACAACAAGTGGTGACCTAGCAAACTCAAAGCAACGTGCAAAATGTCCGTACAAATGCCAACACCACAATGACGACGACAAATAAGGAAAGAAGAAATGAAACCCATTTTCGCTTTATAAGGGTATAACAAAGGCCCAACAGCGGCACACTAACACATGACCTTTGCAACCTTGGCAAAACGCTTCGGTTCCATACAGTCGCACCGGTTACATGCGACCCCAGACTCGCCAAAAAAAGTAGTAGCAACAGAAACAAACAAAAATACGAATGCCATTTCTCGGAAACAACAAGAAGCATCAGGAAATCTGAAATCTACAAGAAGATCTTTTTAATAAAAGAGAAAGTCCTAATACAAGGACATTACCACAAAGCCTCTGCGGAACAAAAATCCCTCCGAAAATGACGTCGAAAGCCCGTCTTGCACCACCAGTAGAATTTTCAAAGCAAGAACACACAAACAACAATTACCAAGGAAGTCACCGGAACGCCGAACTAACAACTGAGATCATCTGATGGTACTTCCATAGGAAGAGATAGCCACATAAGTACTCCGCACATCTCCAACAGAAGTCACCAACCAAAACCAAGCCACTCCAATAAAAATGTTGCCCCTTCCACATTTGACAATCTGCCGCCTCTCGAAGGTCTAAAACCCGGATGGAGTCGTGCGCAGTACCTGACGAAGAAGAAACAATCAAAAGAAATGATAATGGAGCAAAATGCTTACAAAGCATGCCAAGAAGCAAGACAGGTGGATGGAAAAATGACAATGCAAGCTAGGAGAATGGTCCTACCTATACACAAAGCCAAGAAGAAACAGTCAACGATGCATTTAGTGAGGAAATAAATATACCCATAAAAGAAGAAACACCAACATTTTGGCAAAAAACAGAGGGCAAGTGCGAACCTCATAAATGAAGAGGTCGGTTGGTCAAGCAACGATTAATAAGCCAAAGTATTGGGAAACAAGACTCCCACGAGACCGGCCAACCTGAAGGTCTTTGAGCACCTTCACCCCGAAGGGGTCCCTTCGGGGTCGGAGCTCGAAGGGCTGTGTACCGGGGGTGTCCACAAGCGCTTCAGAATACCGAGAAGAGATCTGAAATGCCAAGAAGGGCTCCCGAAGACAAAGAAGGGCTTTCACTCCCTTCGGCGAAGACCATCACCGAGTAGAGAAGGGAAAGTCGAGTAGCGCAATTGTTAGTCGAGGAAGCAGGAATAATATTAGTAGAGGACAAGAGATGCACGCGTCGTCGTATAGTCCCTGCGTAGACTAGTACGCGTCTGTGTAGAAGACAAACAAAGAGCACGTGGCAACTAGACCTCGTCATGTACTAAAGTAGGGGCTGCTCCACCACCTCGACAGCTGGCGCAGAGCAGGTAGGAGAGGTTGATTCCCTACCATCTAGAACACCCTAGGACTCTCTTTGTATTGTAAATAGTTCACTCTAATATTGTATTGAGAACTCTTGATTCATGTACTTTGGGAGGTCTCCCTTAGTAAGTCTATATCCTTAAGGTTTGCACCACCCCATTTTATTTACAAGAACAAAAGTTAATCTCCTTCATGACTTAACTGAAGCTACTTTGTATCTGGATGGAATGCTAACTAGGTTGACTTTGAATTTGAGAAAGTTTCTTGACATAAGCTTAGTCTCGCTCGACGAGGATTGAGACTTTGAGGACATCTCGGTTAAGTAGGTAAAACTTGTGTTCTAAGCTGGAATAAACCTCTAATGGTAACGATTTTGACTAACTATTCTGCTCTTCAGTGATTACAGAATAATTCATCAGTGATTACAGAATAATTCTTGTGCATCAAGGAGGCTGGAGTGTACAACATTTGGTTATACTTGTGAACATCCACATAGCGAATGATCAACTTTGTAATCATGCTTATAATTGGGTTGTAATATGGTGCTTACGTGGCTGAGGAAATATCATGCTGACACATGGCACGAGTTATACTCTCGGGATATGAGTTAAGAGAATATATTGTTCTTTGAAACAGAGCTGTGGCCATTGACTAGGGAAATAGAAGTGTTATTCAACATCCTTGTAATTGGGGAGTCTTTCTCTAATTCTTTATAATAAAAATACCAATTCCGGTCACATGGAACAAATGATGTGGAACATATAAGTCAAAATAAAACGATAGACTTCTTCTCTGAAGTCAAATTCAAAACACAGATATTATATAACACCACACATAAGATAAGAAGAAAGTAGCAGTATATGTTTTTACCAATAGTTTGGAGCTCACTTAGCTAGTGCACCAGTCAGCCAATCTAGCACCATTATTGCGTTACTAGTACCACACATGTTTTCGGAGTATATGATTTATTTTGCAACTCCCGTAGTCCTAAAACCTTTATCATTTACTAGTCTCATTTTGGATTTTCATAGTATCAAGGCATGATTTTCCTTGTAGCTCGCGCGAAAAGTATGCTTTGAAGTAATCTCCTACAACAATTCTTTTGAACAAAGCAGGTCTTTCAGGGGTAACAAGGCTTGGTGTTGGACCTATAACTTTACACATTCGAGGTCTGTGAAATGTGGCGATAGAGATCCTCTCATTCTTTGAGTTAATCGTTGCTCGATGCTCAATACTCCGATAAAGTCCATTTGTCAGTATCTGCAAAACAATTTTTTGTTAGGTGACAAAATGTGCATTTGGTTTTGTGACCTATGTAGCATTGACACTTCATAATGAAGGCGTGTTCAGTATCTAACATGTATCAGTGTCGAAGATTGACATGATATTGATACATGTGGTTACATTCAATCACTTTTATGTGGTAGTGCCAGTGTTTTTGTCTGAATTGGTGCTTCATCGTTTGTGAATGATGTTCTGTCGATTACCTCCAAAGTGTCTCCAATGTTGATAACAAAAGAATTCGTGAGAGGTTTAATAGAGATCCATTGTCCATCTTTTCTTATTTGGAGACCTTCTATGTCGTTGGCTTGGAGAAGGATGCTCAAGGCGCCTGCGTCAGAATGAGGGTTGATTCCAATGACATTTTCTGGTTGTGGACATGGAGGATAGTGATTCACCCGCATTGCTTGACTTAAATCATTAAATAACTCTAGTACTTCATTTGGTTCGATTTTAAGAGATTTTTCCACTTGTTTGATGATTGTGGTGCAAAGTTTCTCCAGTTCTAAACAATAGCTCTCTAAATTTTCTCTGCAATATGAAATAGTGTTTGTTCAAGTACCTACATAAGTAGCACTGATACTAGAGATTAAAGACGTCTCTGGTGTCTGACACCAACACTTCACCTCAATCACTTCTCTATTTTCTCATATTATTATTATTGTCTACATATTAATGTCAGTGACGTGTTATATCCACGTCCATTTCGGTGCTTCATAATTTACTACTCGATTTTGTAATTTAGAGGAAAGCCAATGATAGCAAACAAAAACCTAATGAGAGATGGATAAAACCTGAATGGTTGGGGAATATTTGGAAATAAACGGGAATTCCTTTCATAAGATGGAAGAGTTGACATGATGAACATATCTGCCCACTCTAACTTTTGATTCTCTGATGTAACAAACATCTGACCAAACCCTTGCATGTCTGTTGGGGTTTGCCAAAATTTCTTCTTCTCTTCCAACGGAAGACTTAAGAACTCTTTAACGCTTATTTTCACATTTTCCACCAATGAAGGGTTGACTCCATGATTAATCAGCTGTAATCAATTTCAACTTTAGAAATCTTACAAAGCTGATAAAAAATTCAGAATTTAATAGCTTATTGTTACAATTAGAAATGGTAGCAAAAGTATGCAATGGAATTATATAACCCTAAAGGAAAAATATCAGAATGATAAACGTTAGTAATAGAACTAATATAACCTAGAGGATATGTGGCATCAGTCAGTAGCAATCATTAGATGGTTACTTAGTTTAGTTTATTTTCGAATGGACATGTGTCCTTGCAATCAAGTCAGTTCTACTTGTAAAATCTATAAATAGTAGTTTGTAAGTAGTTCTAGGGCGCATTTCATAACATTCAGTAACCTATACACGCCTACCACAATAACACACCACCTCTGGCAATTTTAGTGAACAATGTATGTTTGAGCCAATCTTTTATGTATTCGAATCCTTACTTTTATGAAATCATTTTACTTCGACAATCGAGTGCCTTACTCTTGTCCATTTTCTTTTAATTCTGTACCTTGTTTTGTCTTACCAAACTTTACACTCAAGGAAGTTGTGTTGTTCTCTCCTTCTTAGGATTGATTTCCTTGAATTGTTTGAGTTACTTTCGACTCTATTCAAACTCTGAAACCCATTTGTACAAAACTACTTGATGAATTCATGATGTTCTGACCCTTTGTGGCTTGATTCATGTGTCTTTGTTCAAGTTCTTTTACACTAGTGATTTTGAAACTTAATTCGAATCTTGATTATGTTATTGGTCTTCAAGCATTGACTCCAATGATAACCTAATTGAATGTTACGTGAAAACCATTTTAGTCTCTGAGAACGCATTAAATTTGGGGATAGTACGTAAACATGTCAATTGGTGAACTCAGGATCTAATTCGAGGCCTCTTATTTTATCTCTTTCGAGTTCATTTATTTGACAGTGATATATGCAAACTTTATCAGAAAAGACCCCTTGTACTTCTTTAGTATAATTTTGATTATAAAAAAGTAGTCTCTATGGTTTTATAAATAGTCTCTAAAATGTTTTGTAAAATTCATCTTTTTTGTGTATTAAGAGATTACTTATTTTAGGACTAACTAACTAGACGAATTTTATAAACTTTACAAATTAAACTACTTGCAATATTGATATATTTTAGGTGACAAATTGAGACTAAATTGAGATATACCCTGTGATGTTATCTAATCTTACTGGAAAATTGTAAGACTAAATTGGGATACAAAACAGATAAAGTGTAAAATAAACCACGGGAAAGGTAAGTTATACTATAGATAAGACTGCCAGCAAATAATAAAGGAAGAGCAGAGTAGTAATAGTTAAAACCTGGAAGAAACCCCATTCTTTACAAGCATAGTCAAGATTCTGTAGTTCATCTGCATCTTCAGATAGCAGTTTATTTAAGTCAACGATTGGGATTTGTGGTGAAGAAGTTGTTGTATTCGATGCAACAACAACAGGTTCTTGATTTGGACGAAGATATTGTTCTGGAATTTTGGTGATCGGTTGCTTTGCAAGCTCGTAAACTGAAGGCACCAATAAAGAGGTTCCAAGTTTGCTGTACATTTTTCTTCAATTGATGATTATTTGAGAAAGCACTATGTAACTATATATTAATAAGGAGACCGAATCGTCAAACTAAATTGCGTGTAGTATTTTTTTTTTGACAAAAAGTTGTGTGTATATACGTCATCCAAAGACAAATGCATTTTATTGTCAAAAAAAGACAAATGCATTTCCAGCCATAGATTTGATAACTTAATATTCAGTGGCTCAGATAATTTACAGGCAACCTGCAATACAATCACATGAGCATTTTGCATTATTTAATCAAAGGTCCCTAACTTTTTATGTAGAGTTTACTATTTGGCGAATGATGAAACAATGTTCGACATGGTCGCGATGGATTTTCAGAGCATACAGCGTAGTCTCTTCTTAAAACACACATTAGTTCTATGTGAATACTTGGAGCCGATTTTGAAATTTTTTTATAGGCAATGTTACTTATTAATTGTTAGAGGTGTGGGGAAAATGTTATTTTTCAAGGTTTGTACGTTCATATTTCCGCCTCCTTACCTACTTATTGGCTTGTACTAATTAAGGACAAAAAAGGAATGTTTAAAATGGCTAGATGTACACGATTATTTTTACAATGGGTGTAATAACTTTCGTTTTATATACAATATATGTGTGTGCTCACAGCCGAGCTGACTACTCTTGAGGGTTCGGCCAAACTCTCCTTCGTAGCCGACGCGACTGTCTCCCGAAGGAACAAGACAGAACATCCGAAGACCAAGGCCAACCTTCAGCGCCATGGGACTCTTGTAGCGCTACGGAATGAGGGACTCTACCCCTCTTCTCGAAGCCCGACCTCATCTCCTGACTCAACTGGAGAACAGTAATAGGCAGAATATATATATGGAAACCCATGTAATCTCGCCCCCATATCCGCAATGGCTATTATGTGCAATAAATGTCAATAATTACCTTTTGTACTATTTATACCGCCCTAAGAGACTAATGAAAGGATCCACATTTTATCTCCATTTCACATTCATTCTCTATACTCTTACTCTCTATTTCTCATTGTGTTTTAGCTAAATCCTAGTCAAGGAAATAGTTAGGAACAGTGCTCTAAAATATGAATTTAATTGGAATGCTCAATAGGTGTAAACAATTTTTCATCACCGACCAATAAAAAATTATGGTATGCATGAGTTTAGTAAAAGTCAGTTATTTTGTAACATATCGATTTTTATTGGTTGCTAGTGTGAAAATTCGTTACACTATCTATGTCTACTAATTAAATCCCTAAAATATTGCTCGTTTATTATTTTTAGGTTTTAAATTTATATTATTACAATATATTATAAAAAAATTAAAAATGTTTTTAATCCTTTTAAAATATCGATTTTGCTATGTATATTTGAATTTTGACTTTTGGTTCCTGACTTTGTAATTAGTAGACAATAAATAGTGCCACTCTAAATGTATGTTTGGATGGAGGTTTAGGAAGGGAGGGGAGGACTTGATTTTAAATTCTAAATTGAGGAAGCTTGATAAGTGTCAATGATACTTAATTTTTTATTTATAAGAGTGGCACTTATTAAATCATTTGATATAAATTTAAATATGTTTTACCCCCAAAATACTTAATTTCACCTATAATTTAGATCTAAGAGTATTTGTTGCATTTTAATCCCTTTTTGTTTTTAAATAGATTGGCAAGTGAAAAATTCTGGTAGCAAAATGTCTCATTTTTCACTAAACTCCCACTGGTGGAAGTTGCGCTTAAAATAACAGCAGTTGTGTTTTGCACTGGATTACCACTGGTGGAAGTTACACTTAAAATAGAAGCAGTTGAGTTTTTTACTGGATTACCACTGCTGGAAGTTCCCCTTTAAAAACTGTCTGTCAAGAAAAATAGATACTTATTGTTCAACAAGAGATCAACTTTCTTCAAGTGCAGGAAATCTTCCCTTGTCCAACAAACACTACATGTCCAGCAAGACTAGCTTTCTTCATGTGCAGGAAATCTGTTTTATGAAGGGCTTGTCCAATAAGCACTCCTTTTCAAGCAAGCTGAGGTTTCTTCATGTGCAGGAAAGCTAAAATACAAAGGGCTTCTCCAGCAACAAAAAGGGTGTCCAGCACGCCGCCTTAAATTAGGTTACAAATCTGTTCACTTTTTAGCTACTATAAAAGGATTCTTGCACTTCTTTTTCACATATTCTGATATCTTAGAGGGAGGATAACACAAGGGAACAAACCAAGACTTACAAGAAGTGAAGATTAGCTCTAGGGAAGCTTGGAAAAGTGGTAACTAGATTGCTCTTCATTTCTTTCTCTTCTCCTTTGTAAAGCTTCCATGGAAATGGATACCTAAACCTCTTTAATTGGGATTAGATGTAGTCAATCTCTCATCTATGTATGAATATTGATCTTTGTTGATTCTATGTTTAATCTATGTATTGATTTAGTGATTTCATCTCATGTTTAATGTCTTTGATAGCTTGATCACCTATTGAATGATTTCTGATATGGTATTTAGTTGGAAACCTATCTATTGTGTTTGACCTAGTTGAAATCACCTATATAATTCAATATCTAGAAAAAGAATTGATGCTATAGTCTTGTTACCCAATCTTAATGCTATTGTTTATTCAAGTGAGTGAGGAATCATCATTTGTCTAATTCAATAGATCTTTTTTACTTTGATTACAGAATTAACATTGTAGGATGACATGGTAAGATAAATCAAAACTAGGATTTATATAGGATTAATGAGTGATTATATACATACCTCTAGACCGAGTTGATGAAATATAATCCCAATGTTTTTAAGTGTTTGAATCACAACCCTTTCTAATTTCCCAAATTGTGTTTTTATCCAAACAATAATCACTTTATCTTTTCACTTCACTTGAGCATAAGAATAGTTGAACGACTCATTAGTATTACCAAATCCCTGTGGATACAACCTTGATAAGATACACTATATTAGTATTACTTTCAAAGGGAGATAGCTCAATCAAGAGCGATGCCTTGAGAGCCAAACTTCAAGAACTATGGAATCCCGTAGGTAAGTGGGGTCTAATCTCCTTGGGAAAAGGTTATTATGAATTTTCTTTTTCTTCTTTGAATGATATGCGTAGGATACAATCGCAACCATCTTGGAATTGTAACCCTGGTGTACTCCGGTTGTTCACTTGGCAACCTGATTTTAATCAATTAACTATAAAACACACTAATGCTCAGTGCTGGATTAGACTCACAGGTTTGGCTCAAGAATATTGGAGGCCAAAAATTCTTTTTGCCATTGCTAGTAGTGTTGGCACACCAATTTGCCTAGATGATACAACAAGTAAAAATCATTTTGATAGATCTTTTGGTCACTTTGCTCGTATTCTGGTTGATATTGATTTGAGATCAAATAATAGAAATCAAATTTTGGTTGAACGATCAGGCTATGCTTTGTTTGTGGGTGTTGAATATGAGAATATGTTGTCCTTCTGTATGAATTGCCAAAATATTGGTCACACTACTCAAAACTGTTTCAAAATGGTGCATTTACACAAGGCGCATAATAGGGACAGGTCAGAGTATATGCCTCAGCCAAAAATTGTTCCTAAATACATCCGTAAGGCTCGGAATCTGACTCAAATAAAGAAAAGGACAAGGTTGAGGAGCCAGTGGGGGTCCTAGCAGTCACTCTCAAGCTAAAGAGGTTAATAACTTTGTAGATAAAGGTAAAGAGGTTACTAATGAGAAATAGACTACTAAGCGGGGAGCTGATATCATTAGTGTTAAACCCATTGTGAACTAGGATGCATTTAAAGGAGTCAATAATGTCCCTTGGAACGGGATGGATATCAATCCTTTAATGGGATTTACAGAGCTACTTAAGGCCCAAGAAGTTTCACATATGAATGTACCACAACGAGACACCTTATCTAGCGAGCTTAGAGATGTTGTCCCACATTCTAATGAGGAACCTGATTCGATCCAAGTTGTCCAAGACACACTCACTTCAGATGATGGTATTCAATTGCCTGCGCAAGACAACTCTACTCAGAATGAAGACTTCTCCACTTCTGATACCATTAGCGGTAGGAATTTAGACACTCCTATTGTTCACTCTAATGCCAATGTTGTTAATGATTTGCAGATTGTTAGTCGCTTTTGGGGTGATTTGGTTGCTGAATCTGAGGACGAGCATATTTCTGAAACAGGTGACTCCCAGGCCATGCCATCTAAGTACTTGGTGGATTCTAATAGTGATAATTTTACAGAGGTATTATCTAAGTCTCAAAAGAAAAAATTGTGAAAGAAGCAATTGCAAGTTCAAAAGAAAGCTAGCTTTATGACCCGATCAAAGGGTAGCCTCCAACACTCTTCCCAATGTTAAGAATTCTTCATTGGAACGTTAGGGGCATTGGTAATCCGGGCACAAGAGTTGTGCAAAAAAGCTTTGCATGCTGCATAAGCCAGATTTTTTATTTATTTATGAGCCTTGGGTTGGTATTAATCAAATTCCTTCTAATTTTTTCTCTAAGTTGAATCTGAAGTTGTTTGCTGAGAATAATAGAGGCTCTTTGCCTTCTAATCTTTGGGGGTTTTTGTAACGATGCTTATAGTCCTACAATTATCTCTGCTACAAGCCAGCAAGTAGTTTTCTCTATAGTTGTGAAAAATCAGACCCTTTAGTTTTCCGCTGTGTATGCAGCGTCCACTAATTACACCGCTAGATGGCAATTATGGAATGATTTAACTAACTTGCAGCAGAATCACTCTGCTCCTTGGGGTTTCATTGGTGATTTTAATGCAGTTTTGGGTGCTCATGAGCACAGAGGTAAGGGGCTCCTTTTAGCTATTTCTTGTGATGACTCCTGATCTTGCACTCATTCAAATAAATTGGTCCACAGTCCTACAAGGGATCTCAATATACTTGGTCTAATGGTAGACTTGGAAATCATTATACAGAGAGGAGACTGGATAGCTCCATATGTAATGAGGACTGGCTTAATTTTTGGGATAGCGTTGATTGTTGCACTCTTACTAGAAGTATGTCAGATCACTTTCCGCTTCTTCTGCATATGAAAAAGGAAACTCTTCAGAAAAGTTCTTCTTTTAAATTCATGAAAATGTGGGCTCAACATCCTGACTGCAAGAAGCTTATCTCTGAGACTTGGCAGAGTCCCGTAGTTGGTTGCCACATGCATGTCTTATCTCAAAAATTAAAAAACTTGAAAGCAAGGTTGAAGGATTGGAATTTCACTACTTTCGGAAACATTTTCACTAATGTCAAGGAAGCTTTAGCCAACCTTGATAAAATTCAGGAGCAGATTAATAATATGGGAGGCTCTGATACTTTACTCTCCCTTAAGAAAGAGGCTCAAACTAATTTGCATTAAATTACGAAGAATTTCTGTTATGAAGGATGGGGATAGAATTCTTACAGATGCTGCTGATATTGAGAATCACATTTTGACCTATTACCAGAATTTATTTTCGGTGAACAATGACTGTCAATCCAATGATCTTATTACGAAAGTTATTCCTTCTTTAGTTTCGGATCAGGACAATGTTATACTTACTAAGTTACCTTCTATGGATGAGGTTAAAATTGCAGTATTCTCTCTAAATGGAGATGCAGCCCCTGGTCCTGATGGTTTCAGGGGTTTCTTCTTCCAACATTACTGGGACATTGTTGCTCAAGATGTTTATAATGCAGTCCTGCAATTTTTTCAACAACGTTGGATGCTCCCTAATTTTAATTCTAATATTGTGGCTTTCATTCCTAAAGTAGATGGAGCTGATAGAGTTGAACAATATAAACCTAAGCTTTAGCTAATTTTAAATTTAAAATTATTACAAAAGTTATAGCTGACAGACTTGCTCTAGTTGCTCCTAATATTATCTCTGATAGTCAGCGGGGTTTTGTAAAAGGTAGAAATATTTCTGACTATATTTGTACTGCCTCTGAGTCTACTAATATGGTTCAGAAAAAGTCTTTTGGTGGTCAATTAGTCTTGAAAATTGACATCAAGAAAGCTTTTGATACTATTGACTCGAATTTCTTACTTCAAGTTCTGGCTTCTTTTGGCTTCAATTATAAATTCTGTTCTTGGATAAATATTATTTTTCACTTAGCTAGGCTCTCTTTTTCTGTTAATGGCTTTGCTGTTGGTTTCTTTCGTTGCAAGAGGGGAGTTAGACAAGGCGATCCCTTGTCCCCTCTTCTCTTTTGTTTGGCTGAAGATGTTCTTAGTCGAGGCATTTCCAAACTTGTGGTAGATGGTAAGCTTCAGCTCATGGTAGGCCCGAGATGTTTTCGTATGCCAAGTCATGTGTTATATGCTGACGATATAATGAACTTTTGTAGAGCTTCTAAAAAGAGTATTTCTAGTTTGCTGGATCTCTTTTCCTCTTATGAGCAAGTCTCTGGCCAGGTTATTAGTAAAGAGAAGTCAAAAAAATTTGCTGGCAGCACTCGGATCAACGCCATCTCAGCTTTGCTTGGGTTCTCCAAAGGATCTATCCCTTTTATTCATCTTTGGGTTCCTTTATTCAAAGGTAAGCCTCAGAGAATTCATTTGTTACCTATTGCAGATAGAATTAAGGCAAAGTTATCTTCCTCGAAGGGCTCGTTATTATCTATTATGGGTAGAGTTCAACTGGAAAATTCTGTCATTCTGAGCATGCTGGTTTATAGCTCTTGCATTTATGCTTGGCCTACTAATCTCCTCAATACTGTTGACACCTGGATTAGAAATTTTGTGTGGTCGGGAGATGTGAATACTAGGAAAATTGTTACTGTTGCTTGGCATAAGGTGTGCAAACCTTTTCAAGAAGGTGGTCTAGGTCTAAGATCTATCAAAACAATTAATAGGGCCGGTATGTTAAAGCTTGGTTGGAATTTCATCTCTACCAACTTACAATGGGCTCTGCTTTTGAAAGCTAGAGTCTACAAAAACAAGGAGATGGTAAACTATCACGTCTTTTCTTCTATTTGGCTTTGATTTAAATCTTGTATTTCTGCGATTCTCGAGCACTCAACTTGGAAATTTTGAAATGGCGCTAGAATAAATGTCTGGACCGACTCTTGGCTCTCTAGGCCTATTGTTGATATCATCGGTATACCTTCTATTTTGCACAGGGATCTTAAACCTACTCTAAGTGACTTTATTGTAAACGGTAGGTGGTTTATCCCCGCGGATTTCATTAATCACTTCCCCCAACTTCACTCTGAAATTTAGAAAATAGTTATTCCCAAGATTCCGGTGGAGGATCAATTGATGTGGGATCACTCTAATTCAGGAGATTTGACTTTCAAGGATTCTTTTCTTTTTCACAATCCTGCTGGGCAAGTAGTTCCCTAGACCAAGACAGTTTGGAAGAATTTTATTTCGCCTTCAAAATCATTTATTCTTTGGAGGGCTCTTCATAATAAAATGCCAACGGATGACCAACTTTGGATTAGAGGCTGCACTGTTGTTTCGATTTGTAGCCTTTGTGGTAGTGATTTAGATACTTCTCATCACTAGTTCCTTGCCTGCCCATTTGCCAAGCATATTTGGAATTTGCTCGGAGGAATCCTGAGCCTCCATATTGACACTTCTTCTTTTCAGAGCATTCTAACTTTGACTTCTCAAGGTTGGAGCCCTCAATTGAGCGACATCGTCTCTGCTGCGATTGTAAACATTTTTTAGGCAATTTGGTATTGCAGAAATCATGCTAGATACGATAATCATGTGATCCCCCTACATACTGCTATCAATTTAATTACTTCCAATGTGAGTTTAGCAGGAAATGCCTCTAAATCTACAATATCTACCACTGTTGCTGAATTTATGATTATAAAGGCCTTTACTGTCACTGGTAATTACAAAAATTCTTCAACCATCAAAGAGGTAATTTGGACCCCCCTGCTATTTACATGATTAAGTGCAATACAAATGGTGCTGCTAAAGGGTGCCCTGGTCCTGCTGCTTGTGGTGGTATTTTTAGAGACAGAAGCGCGACCATCCTTGGGAGTTTTTCGGCCCCCATAGGCAACAGTTATGCTCTACATGTTGAACTTATTGGGGCTATGTTGGCTATAGAGATTGCTTTTGATAAAGGCTGAAAGTTTTTGTGGTTAAAGTGCGATTCTCAATTAGTTGTTTCCGCCTTTAAGAACTGTAATGTTGTTCCTTGGAAGCTTCGAAACAGATGGAATAATTGTTTACACTCGACTAGTCAGATGCATTTCGTTTGCACTCACATTTTTAGAGAAGGTAACGCTTGTGCTGATAAGCTTGCAGGTCATGGAACTAACTCAAGTGGTTTTCCTTGGTGGAACCTCATCCCACGCTTCATCGCTGAGGACTTTTTCAGGAATAGGTTAGGTTTGCCTAACTACAGGCTTTGTTCCTTCCTTCTTTAGATGGATTGGGTTCCCGTTCTGCCTCCTACTTTTGGTGTGCTGCAAATGATTGTTAATGACTTTGGTGCTAACTTGGTTAGGATGAGAGTCGTTATAGTGATGCTTTTGCACACCTCTATAGGACTGCTTTTATTTCTTTTCTGTTATAACAATGTTTATGGTCTTGGGTATTGGTCTAGCCCCCCCATGTCTTTTGTATATTTTCTCTTTCTTATTAATAAAATTTAGTGGGAGTACTCTTTCCTTCTGGTTGCTTTTTCCCTAAGGAGGGTTTTGCACCAGAAGGTTTTAACGAGGCTCCATATCCCTTTCTTTTGCTTTAAAAAAAAAGAGATCTAACAATAAAATGTTAACCTCAACGGAAAACCACTACTCAACAATATAGGAGGGCGCAGGAACGAGCCTTGGACTCGGGCTCATGACTTCCCTCTCCAAGTATGCTAGAACTTGAATCGGCATCCCGTAATATATCCCCTTAAGACTTAGGGTGTATCCAATTATACATAAGTACATGTTTTATGCCAAAGTTATACCAACAAAACAAAGCATTAACCAACCTCTTAACAAAATCATGCACTTGTTTACTCTATCTTAACCAAATTTTCACAAAGTTTACATGGGTAAAACAACCACAAACACACAATTTCGGATTCATACTTTCAATTTAAATACAACATCAATTCATGCTCAATCTTGTCAAACATCCAATCAATTCACTGATAAGATTAGGTCTTTCAATTAGATTTACGACACCCTAGAGAACACCTCAATTGGGTTCCGGGATCAAAAGTTATCAGCAAAACTGTTTAGGTAATATTTCGGTAGCAGAGTGCGCGTAAGCACAACATAAGCGCATAGAGACAGTAGCTAATACCCGTGAGTTACATGTGGGCGCACCATAAGTGCATAGAAACAGTGGCTGTTGCGCTTAGTTTGTGCGTATGCGCTCCTGTAACACATTTTTAGTTGTTTTTAACAGATTTCTTTCCTTCTCTAGGCAATCCAGTTTTCTCAACTCTTAATCTAAACCATAGGCAACACAATTTCACTCAAAATTAAGGTAGACAATTATTGATTCATCAATTCTTGACATATTAATATGAACAATTCATCAACAAAATGAACAAGTAACTAATGTTCATCCCTTTAGCATTTTCTTAGTATAAAGTAAGGCTAAAACAAACATGCACCCCAAGATTATTTAGAACAAATCACCCATAGAGCTTAACCGTAACCTATAGAAGAGCAAATGAGTCCCAATACAATCACACCAGCCCCCTGACTCTTTCCTTGACACCCCCACTCCCCAATGTAGCTTCCAAATCTACTCTCCAAGTTTCTAAGGCAACATGCAAGTTCAGAAATTGAATTTCCAGCTTCCCCAAATAGCATGAAACTCAAAAATGACTCAAGAAGGATGAAGTTCAGTTTTCAGAATCTGTGGCCTTTAGCATTGAGCTCAATCTCTAAATGGATAAGGAAGAATGGAAGATTGTTTTTCAGCAATGATAATAGGAGTGAGTGAGGATTCTCATTGTTGGTGAAGGATGAGTGATGAAAGATAAGGACTTTTCCTCTTCTCTCCTCTCTCTCTCTCTACTTACTCTCCCTCTCAATCTATTTTTATTTTCTTTCTTCAATAATTGAATGTAAATGAGAGTGTAAAGTGAGGGATTATGTGGTCAGCTGATTTTCATTCTCCATTGTGGTTATGAGCCATTTGGGCTGAAATTCTGAAAGGGTGGTGTCTGTGTGTTTGTTTCTGGTTCGGTGGCATGACGTCCGAACCCGTTCCGCCAACCATGCTCCGAACCATCGTTTGATCATAAGACTCATTAATGGCATTTTGGTCTTTTCACGTGTGTTAGAGGTACTGAGTAGCTAGGGGGTTGGACGAAGTATGGGCCTAGTTGGGGAACTCACCTAGCTAGGCACCAATCAGCCCATCTAGTCATTAAACATAAATTTCAAGTCCAATGACAGAAATATGCTCATTAACATCCTTAGTACCATTATTACATGTTTTATTTTTCAACTCCTGTAGTCCTAAAAACTTTATCATTTAGTAATCTCTTTTTGAACTTTCATGAAATCAAGGCATGACTTTCCTTGTAGCTCGCGAGAAAAGAATGTTTTGTAGTAATCTCCTACAGTATTTCTTTTAAACAATGCAGGCCTTTCAGAAGTAACAAGGCTTGGTGTTGGACCTATAACTTTGCTCATTTGAGGTCTATGAAATGTGGCAATGGAGATCCTTTCTTTCTCCGAGTTTACTATTGCTCGATGCTCAATACTCTGGTAAATTCCATTCGTCAAAATCTGCACAACATTTAAGGTTAGGCGACAATAATGTGCATTTAACTTCTGTAAATTATCGAGCACCGACACTTTAGATAGAAGGCGTGTTTAGTGTCTAACATTTCATTTCATGTGTGTCAGTATCAAGTCTGATGTCCGTGTCAGAATCAGTGATTCACAATTTGTGAACTATTTTCTATGAATTACCTCCATAGTGTCTCCAATGTTTATAACAAAAGAATTGGTGAGAGGTTTGACAGAAATCCATTGTCCATCTTTTCTTATTTGGAGGCCTTCTATGTCATTGGCTTGGAGAAGGATTGTCAAGGCACTAGCATCAGAATGAGGCTTGATTCCAATGACATTTTCTGGTTGTGGACATGGGGGGTAGTAATTCATCCGCATTGTTTGAGTTACAACATCAAATAACTCTAGTACTTCATTTGGTTTGATTTTAAGAGCTTTCTCCATTTGTTTGATGATTGTGGTGCAAAGCTTTTCCAATTCTAAACAATAGCTCTCTAAATTTTCTCTGAAATATGAAACAATGTTTGTTAAAGTACTTACGTAACTACTTATGTAGCACCGACACATAAGATTAAAGATTGTGTACGATGTCCTACACCAACACGACACAGACATTTAAATTCAAACACTTCTTTTCTATCAACGAAAAAAACACTTCTGTTTTTGTGTCGGTGCCTCATAGGTAACTACTCGATATTGATGTAATTTAGAGGAATAAAACTTTAGTGGAATAAAACCTTAGTGGTTGAGGAATATTTGGAAACAAAAACCAAAAGAGAGTGGAATAAAACCTTAGTGGTTGAGGAATATTTGGAAATAAACTGGGACTCCTTTCACAAGATGGAAGAGTTGACATGTAGAACATATCTGCCCATTCTAACTTTTGATCCTTCGATGTAACAAAGAGCTGCCCAAACCCATGCATGTCATTTGGGGTTTGCCAAAGTTTCTTTTTCTCTTCCAATGGAAGACTTAAAAACTCTTTAACGCCTATCTTCACATGTCCCACCAATGAAGGGTTGACTCCATGATTGATCACCTGTAATCTATTTCAATTTTAGAAATCTAAAAAAGCTCATAAAAATTAAGAATTTAATAGCTATACATTAATTCTTAAAGGCGGAAATGATTAACTCAAACGTATTTCTTTATATCAGTTGGCTTTTATAATGGTAACAAAAGACTACAATGGAACTATATACACCGAAAAAGAAAAATATTCAAATCAAAACCTATAGTAATAGAACTAAGTAATCATCAGAACTCTCTAGTTAGGCCTGCTTGGGCGGGAGCAATATTAGGATGTATGACCTCCTGGATAGTTCTCGTGTTGCAACTCTTTAAATTAACGACTAATTGTTACTCAAATGGATACATCTATGAGGTTCACCTTAGGAATTAGGATGTGAAATCAGCCAAATGATTTGAAGATCCAACAGAGAAGAATATTGCACAATAAATTGAATGCAGAACCTTACGCTTGTGTGAGTTTCATGTGGCTAAATTTCAAAGCTTCAAAACACTTCTATTAACCACATGTGAAAAATATAATAAAGAAGCAGATCTAGTAATAGTTAAAACCTGGAAAAAACCCCATTCTTTACATGCAAAGTCAAGATTTTCTAGCTCATCTGCATCTCCTGATAGCAATTTATTCAAGTCAACAACTGGGATTTGAGGTGAAGAAGTTGTATTGGATGCAATGATTACAGGGTCTTGATTTGGACGAAGATATTGCTCTGGAATTTCGGTGATGGGTTGCTTTGCAAGCTCATAGACTGAAGGCACCAATAAAGAGGTTCCACTATTGCTGATGGACATTTTTCTTCCAAGTGATTGATACTCTGCTAAATCTTAGGAATTAAGATAGCTTCAATGGTGAATTGGTGATTATTTGAGAAAGCAGTAGCACCATATGTTATATAAAGAGATTATCGGTCATCAGAAAAATAGAGCAGAGAGATAATGGAAACATTAAAATATTCTTGTATTCAATAGGTGTGGACCATTTCTTCCTTGCATAAGTCACGAGCCTTAAATTCTAACTTTTCAATCTCTAACAATATCTTCAAAAGGCCACTTGTATTTTGGGTCTTTTTCCTAAGGTACTCTTTCCTCTTTAGGTCTTTTTTCCATAGGATTTTGGCCCAAAGAGATTTTAATGAGTCTCATTGTATTTGTAACGGTTGGGGTGCCCGTTTGCATCCCCATTAATATAATTTTTGTTTATAAAAAAAATAATATCTTCAAAAGAGATGAAAATATTTAAAAAAAAGAGCTAATTCGCAATTAGTTAAGGTTTCACTGTCATGATTTTGTTACCTTG
This sequence comes from Astragalus glycyphyllos, assembly GCA_963573325.1. Lineage (NCBI taxonomy): Eukaryota > Viridiplantae > Streptophyta > Magnoliopsida > Fabales > Fabaceae > Astragalus > Astragalus glycyphyllos. The sequence goes on along the minus strand of OY754314.1, from coordinate 11,807,767 downwards.
AGAGTTGCATGTTCAAGTTCCCCATACCAATTGAGCAAGAACAGAAACATAAAAATTGACATTAATATCCTTATAAATAAACATGAAAAGAATGTGGGTTCATCCAACCAAACAGATACAAACAAATGATAGATGTGGATTTATCTTAATCACATTCACATAGTGACATGTGCAAACAATTGCATCATAGTGAGAAATCCAAAGAAGACCCTTATACTTCTGAACTAACTGAAGTTTAACCATGTACGGCTAAATACAAGTAATTTGGGAGTCGAATTAATTCGCTCGGTCCAAAACTATTATGCGTTATCAGATATTCAAGTTGAAAGTTATTTCTAATCTTTACTGTCGACAAAAAGATTAGAGATGTTACATTTGGTATCAGAGCAGTTCGATCCTATCGCACTATGGTAGTTGTTGAGTATGGCTCATATTGGGCTTGGCCCAAACTTTTTGGGGGTGTCCTGGGGGTGTGGGGGGCGTCAGCCCACCACGGTTAGCTTCAGGGGTATTGTTGTAATTTTAACTAAATTATTATAAGTACCTATTGTAACACTTAAACCCTAATTTGATTCAAGCAATAAGACAGAACTACATCTGCTCTGTAGTTGCAGACGTAGTCAAAGATTGCCCGAACTGCGTGACCAATATCGTGTCTCCTATTTCCATTCTTCGTTTCCATTATTACTTCGTTTACCGTTGCTGTTACAACAATTGGTATCAGAAGATGTCTAACTCTGGTGCAAAATTCGAAGTGGCAAGGTTCGACGGAACAGACAATTTTGGGTTATGGCAAAGAACATTAAGGATTTGTTGGCTCAACAAAGTCTACAGAAGACGATGCGTGAGACAAAACCGACTGACATGACGAATGACGATTGGGCAGAGATGAAGGAGAAGACCGCGGGATTGATACGTGTATGTTTTTCAGACGAAGTGATGTACTATATCTTGGACCTAACGACTCCAAACGCGGTTTGGAATAAATTGGATAGTCAGTATATGTCGAAGACGCTGATGAACAAGTTGTTTATTTGGGTGATGATAAAGCTTGTGCTATAATAGGAATGAGACAAATAAAAATTGCTATGGACGATGGTGGCGTGTGAATGTTGAACGATGTCAGACATATTCCAAAATTGAGAAAGAAATTGAATTCTTTAGGTACTCTACAGGCAAATAGTTTTTCCTACAAGTCTAATTGAGATAGAGACATCATGAAGGTCAGCAAGGGTGCATTGACAGTGATGAGAGAAAAGAGGACAACATGTAACATCTACAAACTGTTGGGCTGTACTGTTGTAGGTGATGTTGTGTCAGTTGAGTCTGATAATGATGCAACTAAGCTTTGGCACATGCGTTTGGGTCATCTTAGTGAGCGTGGGATGATGGAACTTCATAAGAAAAATCTATTGAAGGGTGTTCGCAGTTGCAAGCTAGATTTGTGCAAGTATTGTGCACTTGGGAAACAGTGTCGTGTTAGGTTCAAGACAGGGAAACACAAAACAAAAGGAATCTTGGATTATGTGCATTCTGATGTGTGGGGGCCTAACAAAGAGCCCTCCATGGGTGGTGCCAAGTATTTTGTGACTTTTACCGATGATTTTTCTTGCAAGGTTCAGGGGTATTTTCTAAAGAATAAATCTTAAGTAATTTACAAGTTCAAGTTGTGGAAGGCAGAAGTAGAGAAGCAAACGGGCAGAAAAATCAAGCATTTGCGGTCAGATAATGGGACTGAGTACACTGACTCAAACTTCCAGAAATTTTGTGGAGAAGATGATATTTAGAGGCATTTTTCCGTTCGAAAGACACCACAGCAGAATGGTGTTGCAGAAAGAACGAACAGGATGCTAACTGAAAAGGCAAGTTGTCTCCAGTTGAATGCTGGATTATCAAAGGGTTTCTGTGCAAGGGCAATTAATATGGCATGTTATCTTATGAACAGGTCACCACGGGCTTCATTGGACAAGAAGATTGTAGAGGAGGTATGGACAGGTAATCCTATTGATCTTGAAAATTTAAGGATTTTTGGGTGTCCAACTTATGTGCATATATCCAGTTAAGATTGATCAAAACTTGATCCAAAGTCAACGGAGTGTGTCTTCGTTAGTTACTCAAAAGGTGTAAAGGGGTTCAAGTTATGGGATCAAATTTCAAAGAAGATGGTACTCAGTAGAAATGTTGTGGTTGATGAGCAGTCCATGATGTAGCAGTCAGTTGCAGATGTGTTAGCATCTGAAGGGGAAACTTCCAACAATAAGGTGATTCAGGTGCATATTGAGCCGTCACAAGCGAGCAATATGCGGCCGGTACCTGAACCACAAGCCGAACTAGACTCTAATACTGAAATTGAACATGGACTGAAGATTCAGGTGGAGTTCATGATTACTCTCTAATAGGCGACATAAAGCGCATTGAAATTAGCTCACCAGATAGATATGGGTATGAAGACTTGGTAGCTTATGTAGTTCTTACTAGTTCTGGAGATCTGTCCACTTTTTGAGAGGCTATAGCTAGCAGGAAGAATGATAAGTGGGTGGGTGCTATGGTGGAGGAGATAGATTCCTTGAAGAAATATGAGACATGGGATCTTGTTCAGCTTCCTAAAGGAAAAAGGGCTATCGGTTGCAAGTGGGTGTACAAGAGAAAATGAGCAATAATAGAAAAAGATGGGGAAAACTTCAAGGCTTGTCTTCTAGCAAAGGGGTACTCACAACAGAAGGGGATTGACTATGATGAGATTTTCTCTCCGGTCGTCAGACATACCTCTATCAGGGAAGTGAAGATAGCCAGCCGAGACATGCATTTAGAGCAAATGGATGTGAAGATAGTTTTCCTCCATGGTAATCTAGATGAGCAAATTTACATGGAGCAAACAGAGGGTTTCGGTGATACTGGACGGGGCAGACATGTTTTTAAATTGAAGAGGTCTCTGTATGGCCTAAAGAATACTCCAAGACAATGGTACAAGCGCTTTGATTCATACATGCTTCAGATTGGCTATAAAAGGTGCGAGTATGATTATTGTGTTTATGTTAGGACCCTTGGTGATGGTTCTTTTATTTTCTTGTTACTCTATGTTGATGATATGTTGATTGCTGCTAATCATTTACATGACGTAAATGAATCGAAAATCATGTTGGGAAAGGAGTTTGATATGAAAGACTTAAGTTCAGCTAAGAATATTCTTGGGATGGAAATTCACAAGGATAGGTGTGCTAGAAAATTATGGCTCTCTCAGAAAAGCTATGTTAAAAAGGTGGAAGACAGATTTGACATGAGCAATTCGAACGCTGTGAGTTCTCCATTGGTGAATCACTTTAAGCTCTCATTGGATCAGTGTCCAATGGTGTTGGTTGTTTATTGTATGCTATGATCTGTACTAGACCAGATTTGGTACAAGTTGTAAGTCAAGTATGCAAGTTTATGTCCAAACCGGGAAAACATCATTGGGAAGAAGTCAAGTGGATTTTTAGGTACTTAAAGGGTACAACAGGTAATGGTATCATGTTTAGTAGTGAAAGAGGTGATCCTTCAATTGTGAGATATGTTGATTAAAACTATGTTGGTGATATGGATGATAGGAGGTCTACAACAGGATATGTCTTTACTCTTCCAGGTGGACCCATTTGCTGGAAACCATCAGTTCAATCCATAGTTGTGATGTAAACAACTGAAGCTGCTAAAGATGTCTTACGGCTGCCAAGATTAGTGAAGGAATTGGGTGTTGAGCAAGGTGGAGTTCAGTTGCATTGTGACAGTCAAAGTGCCATTTACTTGGCAAAGGATCAAGTGTATCACTCCAGGACTAAGCATATTGATGTGAGGTTTCGCAAGATTAGAGAGCTAATTGCTTTCGGACAGATATTACTTGAAAATGTTCATACTTTAGAGAACGCAGTTGATATGTTGACCAAGCTAGTCACCAGTGACAAGTTCAAGCACTGCTTGGATTTGTTACATGTTTCTCTGTGTTAAGCAAGAGCTCTACCCCCAGCACCAAGGATGTGGACGCCACGCAGTAAATTTTCATAGGGGTTTGATATTCGCCAAGGTGGAGATTGTTGAGTATAGCTCATATTGGGGGGGGGGGGGGTGTTGGGGGTGTGGGGGGCGTCAGCCCACCACGATTAGGTTCAGCGGTATTGTTGTAATTTTAACTAAATTATTATAAGCACCTATTGTAACACTAAAACCCTAATTTGATTCAAGCAATAAGACGGAGCTACACCTTCTCTATAGTCGCAGACGTAGGCAAAAATTTGCTGAACTGCATAACCAATATCATGTCTCCTATTCCTGTTCTTCATTTCTATTATTATTACTTCGTTTTCTGTTGCTTCTACAACAGTATTCAACCTAAATCATGGAGGGAATTCAGGAGTTAATTGTCAGACACTCTAAGTATGTTGTTGGGGAACATCATGCCTGGCCAACTCAATTTTTCACAACGAGATACTAAGGAATATGACAATTGAATTCCTTAGCCTTGAACCCCTAACCTAACCATTTAGATTTTTTTTGACCTTTTTTTTTATTAGAGTGCGTAGTGGTAGCAGTTATGGCGGCAGAATCAGTTCAGTCATCACCTAAGTAAAAGGTTCGGGATAAGTTTAGGCATTAGTCATCCCGATTTTTGAGGACAAAAATCCTAAAAGGTGGGGAGTAATGTAACATCCTGAAACTCAACCTAATAGGTCGAGGAGAGATCCCAAAGTAGGATCAATTGAGGTCAAGGCTTATGGTGGTTTTGTACAACTTATATGGATCATTGAAAGGTTATGGAATCATAAATATGAACAATTGTGCAACAAGTTTGTACAATTCATGGATTTTGATTGATTTGTTCAAGTTATGGAATTAAGGATTTATGATTGTAAAACAAGTGTGTACACTTGTCATGGTAAAATCATGAATTTGTAATAGTGCTCTTTCTAGTACAATTGTTATGGGATATTAGCAAGTTAGGGAATTATGTGATTATGAGCATGTTTTCTTTAATTATGTGTTAGTTGTGATGTTTAAGGTGATTGTATGCTAGTTAGGATATGATGGAAGCTTTTGGGAATGAGTTAAAAACACTAAAACATGAGTTTTGGACTCTGCAATAACAGCACGGTTCATGCTCTTTCAGCACGGGTTGTGCACGTCTCTGGTTGGGAGACTTTTCGGCAGCTTTCCAGATGTTTTATTCATTACTTTTGATCCGGAACTTCGATTTAGGTGTTCTTGGATATGTTGGAAAGCTTAATAAAATCTCTACAATTATAAATGAACTATGAATTGTTACTTTATACTCATTCTAAGAAGCCTTCTTGACCTATCCCAACCATCACCTTGATGTATAGTTAAAATGCTATTTACCATGATGATTGCTACCTTGGAATGATTGTTTACGACCAACTTATGGATTTCTATGTATTATGATCGGTATCATATTACATCTGAATTATGTATATATAATTTTTATGATGATTATGTTTTGGTTGGTATGAGATTGACTAACTAGAGAGAAATGCCAATGACGTCCTGTCATGGTATTCCAAGACCCCTAAATACCTCCTAACTGTCATAACAACCCTATGACAGCAATTACTTTAACTAATAACTACTATCTTAACAATACTACTAACTGACAGTTTCATTATTGCTGTCTTCAGTTATTACAGTATTATTCCTAGGTTTATTTCTTCTAGTATAAGTCTTCAATGGTCTATCAAAATCAAATGAGAAGTATTTTATATTTAGTAGATAGTTTTATATTGTTTTCTTTGATTCTTTTTACTGTTACAGTGCTTTTCCAGTAGAATAGATTTAGCTACATAACGGTATTTCAAAAAAAAAAAGCAAGTCTATTTATAGGAGTTTACAAATTTGTAAGAAGGATTGAAGAGAGCACTTCAAATCCTTTAATCAAATCAAAACTAAAGCACAATTACATACACCTTTTAGACGCACGATTCCATGGAAGGAACAATTTAACACGAAGCAGCTAAAGGACCTAGGAAATTGTCACGTACCATAAACTACACTGCCCATATTCGTTTCTATTGCTTATCTATACATATATATTAGTAGCACACCTTACAGAAAACTGTCATAAAACCGATCGTATAATTAATCATTGATGCAATCCTTTTATTGCAGAGAGCACACCTTACCAAGTGTTGTCACAATCAATGGTTTTGGACTTTACCCCAAAAGCCCATTGGATTCTTCTAATTAGACACCCATAACTGGGATCCCTTGCGTGCTTTCAACTCGCTTCAGTAGGAAAAAAATACAGTGTAGCATCAGTGAATTATGAATAACATATGGAGCACACTTAGGAAATATTGTTGTGCCAAAATTCAAGCTAGATTTAACACCTTTCGATGTTAATCACTGTTTGTATTCTAGCACCACAAAAATAGGTTTCATTTCACTAGCAAGAGGGAACTGGGTTCCTAGTTGTCTACAATTTCTAACCAATACCCCAATCAGATTAATGATGTCATATATCTAATCGATGTAGGACTACAAACACACCCCTTCGCGGTTAGTCGATGTGGGATTATTTATGGTTAAGCTATCCACAGTCCGAACTAGGTCGAAATGCTCTAATACCATAAATGTAATACCTAAAGATATTGTCTACAATAACCGCTAAGCATCGACATTAATGATAATGATAAATAATAGGCTTAAATATGTTTTAGGCCCCTGCAAATATGGGGTGTTTTGGTTTAAGCCACTGCAAAAAAAAATTTTATTTATAAGCCCTTGCAAAATGACACGTTTTGTTTTACGCCCTTCTGTTAGCAAACTGTTAGTGAGACGTTAAAAATCTCTTCCACGTGTGTTTTTATTTTTATTTTAAGCCCCTGCAAAAATATATTTTATTTATTAGACCCTTGCAAAATATATTTTTTTGGGTTTAAGCCCCTGCAAATATACACGTAGAAGAGATTTTTAACGTCTCACTAACAGTTTGCTAACAGAAGGGCTTAAAACAAAACGTGTTATTTTGCAAGGGCTTATAAATAATAAAAAATTGCAGGGGCTTAAACCAAAACACCCCATATTTGCAGGGGCCTAAAACATATTTAAGCCTAAATAATAACTTAATACACAAATGAAGCTAATTATCAAAAATGGTACATAAAGTATAATTTGTACAAATCTTTTGTCTAAATAAATATGAGATGAAATACTACATAACTTCCCTGAGTGTCAATCGAGAAATTCAATACAATTTGACTTACACAATTACATTACCGACATAATGTAAGAGAGGAAGCTAAAACTACATCTCCAAGCTGGAATATCTACTCACAAGTATTGGAAACAAATTAACAAACCATGAGACTTGGAATCTAAGTAAACTTGTGCACACAAATTACTGATTTTATATTAACTACGTATGTCAGACTGTATCATCAATCAGATGATAAATCCCATGGTGGACTCGGTTCTAATATGAATGAAAAACTTCGAACCAATTGAAAAACGACGATGTTGACTTAGTTGACCACTTTTGGCTCTGTCGCACCTCAGAGCAAGATCACCTCCCATGGCGTCCTCGGTTGCTACCACGGGAGGGGAATAAGTTAAGCAGACTCCTGAATTGATTCTATGGATCGAATCGAAGGAGAATGGGACCGGAACCCTAACCCTAGAACGATTGAAACAAAATCAGAAGCATGGTGATTTTGAAGAAAAACAGGAGCTGGGAATATGAGAGATATATAGAGAAATATTGACATGCATCAAGTAATTAAAAAATTTAAAAAGTGGAGTAATGTGTTTTTTTTTATCTTGCAAGTGATTTTCTTATAAATTTAAAAAAATGATAAAATTAAAATAGATGAGTGACTTGCGAGTGTTTTCATCAATTGTGATTTTGGGTTTAACCGACAATACCATACAAGTAACTAAGGAGCCACCGGTATATATGTCGGTAGGCACATGTCACGTTTCTTCACTAAAAGAAATCAATAGCGTTTTTTTGGTATTTAGTAGTGCTTCGAAGCGCTACTTACTATTCCGTTGTGGAAGGAAACCCATAACAACAGTGCATAAAAAGCACTACTAATGGTTAAGAATCATTGGCACATTTTGAGGAAGTGCTACAAAAGGTCAAGAGTAGAGAGCGCTTCCTTAAGAAAACGCTATGAAATGTAGAAAAATATGGGGTAAAACCATTCTTCAAAGAAGCACTGTCTTTTTCCTTTCTATTTTTAAATATATTGTATACTGTTTACTACTAAATATTTGTTAATAAAAATTTCGTTATTCGAAAGGCAATCCTGGCAGTAAAACCAATTACATAAACAAGATAAAAACCTCTAACAGTATACCTTATTTTAAGTATAAGCTACATTTGAAATAAACAAAATTGCTCAAATGCTATTGCACACAAATTAAACCCCCCAATTTGGAACAGGAGGAGCACAACTTTGCACGAGCCATGCCTCTGATAAGTAAGGTCCCCTTGCTTCCTTATCTTCCTCAATGTCATATTTATTCTTATTGAAGAATAAACTTGGTGACTCATCATCCTATGACTCAGCACAAAACACTGTTGGTAATATTAATGAAGCAGCAATGGCAGAATTTGAAGACAACACAAAACCAGCTAGGAAAGATGGTGCTTCCACCTCTACACCGTGACAATGGACGAATTCTCTCTCAAATCTTACTCTCCTTCACAATTCTGTTATTGGATTTGATTTGCCCTAGATTCTCTTCTAGATTTTTCCTAGTTTTCATTCTCTGTATTCAGCTTATTGTACTCATCATGCACCTTTTTCTTCATTCTATAAAAGGTGTACTGTACCATTGTAAATATTCATTGAGTGAAATACAAAATCATTATCATTCAATCTTCAACTTCTATAATCAATGGAGCTCATCAATTTTAATATGGTATCATAGCTCTAGCTCTGATTACCTCGCATTTCCCTTCTTTGCGTTCACTCACCGGAGATGGCTCGCAACAACAACAATGCTACGGCAAGTGGAGGTGGTGGACCACCACACGATGCTGTTCCGGCATCTCCAGCTCAGGATCCGACGAGCCCTTACTACGTACACCCTAGTGATGGTCCAAGCTCCGTCGCAGTAACTCCATTGTTGAGTGCTACTGGAAACAACTACCATAGCTGGGCTAGATCAATGAAGAGAGCACTTGGAGGTAAGAATAAGCTCGATTTCGTAGATGGCAGTATTGAGGTACCTGACTCTTCTCACCCTAGCTACAGATCATGGAATAGATGTAATATGTTAGCACATTCCTAGATAATGAACTCTGTAGCAGAATCCATAGGGCAAAGTATTGTATTTCTTGAAAATGCTGTTGATGTGTGGAATGATCTAAAGGAGAGATTCTCACAAGGCGATTTGATTAAAATTAGTGAATTACAGTGTGAAATATATGCCTTAAAACAGGGCTCTTTGAGTGTGACTGAGTTTTTTTCTGAATTGAAAGCTTTGTGGGAAGAATTAGAGGCATACATGCCTGAACCTGTTTGTGGGTGCCCTAGAAAATGTGTATGTACCACTGGAATAGAATTGGCCCGTGAACATCATACTTTGAACAAAACAATTAGATTTTTGACTGCCTTGAATGAGAATTATGCAGTGATAAAGTCTTAGATATTACTGATGAATCCACTACCTAACTTGAACAAAATTTTCTCCATGGTGATCCAACACGAGAGACAACTTGGTGGAAATGAAGAACCTAAGGTAGTAGTTGCAAACACTGATGCTAAAAAGGGACAAGGAAGAGGTAAAGGAGGATACTCACCCAATAAGAATTCTGGCAGACCCTTTTGCACACACTGCAACAGAACAGGACACACAGTGGAGACTTGTTATAGAATTCATGGCTTCCCCCGAATTGGCACACTCTGGTGAATCAAAAGCCAAGGACGAGAGCAGGGTGGGGATCTCTCAGGAACAGTATGAAAAGCTGCTCAATCTCATCCAAGAGAGCAAGGTTTCTCAGCATTCTACAACCAGCTCTGCTAACATGGTAACAAGACTTTCTCCCTTTGAGAATTCAGGTATATTCCCTTTGGCATGCTCTCTTAACTCGTCACATCTAGGCTCCTGGATTATGGATTCAGGAGCAACTGATCACATATGCTCATCCCTCAAACACTATAGAGTATCATGCTATTCAACCTGTGAATATTAAACTACCAAATGGTACTTCTGTTGTTGCAAAATATGCTGGCACAGTTCAATTTAGTCCAAATTTTGTCATTCATGATGTCCTGTGTGTACCTGGTTTCTGTCTAAACCTTTTATCTGTGCCAAAATTGTTAATTGCAAACATTAGAGTTGACTTTTGTGGACCAAAATGTGACATACAGGGCCTAAAGACCAAGACGATGATTGGTTTGCGGGTGATGTTTGAGGGACTCATATACTTGGAGATAGATACCAAGAAATCTAATGGAGTAGCTATCAAAGAAGGAAGTGCTCAAAAGCTTCCAGAATCTGCCCTTTGGCATTTTAGATTAGGCCACCTATCCCCTAGTAGAATGAAGTTAATTACTAGTAGTTTTCCCCATGTAAAACCTGATGAGGGATCCATTTGTGATGTATGCCAGTATGCTAGACACAAGAAACTCCCTTATAGTTTAAGTGCTAGCCAAGCCACAAAACCTTATGAATTAATACATCTTGATATTTGGGGACCTGTTTCTACTGTTTCAATTCATGGTCATAGATATTTTTTAACTGCTCTTGATGATTTCAGTAGATACACTTGGATTATTTTACTAAAATCCAAGGCAGAGGCAAGTAATTGTGTAAAAACTCTTGTTAACATGATTGAAACACAGTATGAAACCAAAGTAAAAGTCATTAGGAGTGTCAATGGCCCTGAGTTCCTAATGCCTGAGTTCTATGCTTCAAAGGGGATAATACACCAAACTAGCTGTGTTGAAACACCACAACAAAATGGGAGGGTTGAAAAAAAAACACCAACACATCCTAAATGTAGATAGAGCTCTCCTTTTTCAATCAAAATTACCCAAACAGTTTTTGTCTTATGCTGTCCTTCAAGCCACCTATATCATTAATCGTGTCCCTAGCCCTCTTCTCCAAAACAAATCACCCTATCACCTTCTCAATGACAAACTACCTGACCTAAATAACCTAAAAGTGTTTGGTTGTCTATGTTATGCCTCCACACTTCAATATCATAGAACCAAACTAGAACCAAGGGGTAGGAAATGTGAATTTTTAGGATACAAAGCTGGTTGTAAAAGGAGCTGTTTTGTTAGATTTGAATAACAGAGAAATTTTTAAATCCACAAATACCACCTTTCATGAAGACATATTACCTTACAAAGGGACTCAACCTATCTCACAATGGCATTATATCACTGATAACTCTCCTACTGATAGTGAACCAGTAGTTGAATTGAAAACTGCTGCCAGTGACACAGCACATGCTATCACTGAACCAAATACTGAGGTAAGAAGGTCCAGCAGGGAAAAGCATCAGCCAGGATATCTATCCGAGTACATATGTGGTCTTTCAACATCATCAACCAAGTCTTCTTCCTCAGGTACACCCTATCCCATCTCTGATTTTCATTCACTCTGTCATCTATCACTCACACAGCAAAAAATTTCTACTTCTTTGAGTAATAACATAGAGCCAAAGTGTTATGAAACTGCTTGTAAGGACCCTTGTTGGGTAGAAGCAATGAACAAGGAGTTAGAGGCACTTTATTGCAATGGCACTTGGGATTTGATTGACTTAACTCCCAATATGAAGCCCATTGGTAGCAAATGGGTCTATAAAATCAAACATAGAGCAGATGGTTCTATAAAGAGGTACAAAGCACGATTGGTGGCAAAGGGATACAATCAAGTAGAAGGACTTGATTTCTTTGATACTTTTAGCCTTGTGGCTAAGCTCACAACTGTGAGAACCTTACTTGCTGTGGCATCCATGAAAAAATGGCATTTGCATCAATTAGATGTCAATAATGCTTTTTTACATGGAGACCTTGATGAAGATGTTTATATGGAGGTACCTAACGGTGTTCACTGTGATAGAGACAACCAAGTCTGCAAGTTAAAAAAATCTCTGTATGGTCTGAAGCAGGCCAGCAGAAAATGGTATTAGAAGCTCACTGACTTACTGATTCTGCAAGGCTACAAGCAGTCCACAACAGATCACTCTCTTTTCACTCTTGAGAATGAAGAAAATTTCATTGCTCTACTTGTGTATGTAGATGATGTTATTCTTGCTGGAAATAGCATCACTGAATTCTCCAGAATCAAGCAAATACTTGATAGTGCCTTCAAGATCAAGGATTTGGGAGCATTGTAATATTTCTTTGGATTGGAAGTTTGCCAATCATCTAATGGTATCACTGTCTCACAGAGGAAATATTGTCTGAATTTGCTCAGTGAAACAGGTTACTTGGGTGCTAAACCAGTGTCTACTCCTATGGATTCAAATGTGACGCTTCATCAAGATGATGGAGAGGCTTACAAAGACACAAATTCCTACAGAAGATTGATTGGGAAGCTGTTATATCTCACCAATACTAGACCAGACATAACCTTTTCCACTCAACAACTAAGTCAACATGTTAATTCTCCAACAATTAATCACTACAATGCTGTGTGCAGGATCCTCAAGTACCTCAAAGCTAATCCTGGAAGAGGTTTATTGTTTCCTAGAGATTCAACTTTACAATTATCTGGCTTCTCTGATGCTGATAGGGCAAATTGCCTGGACACAAGAAAATCTGTCACAAAATACTGCTTCTTTATTGGATCATCCTTGATTTCTTGGAGAACTAAGAAGCAACAGACTGTTTCCAGGTCTTCTTCTGAGGCAGAGTACAGAGCTCTGTCTACTGCAACCTGTGAGTTGCAATGGCTATTGTTTCTGTTAAATGATTTGAATATCAAATATGAGCGAGCACCAGTTCTTTATTGTGTCAATCAGAGTGCATTACACATAGCTGCTAATCTTGTCTTCCATGAGAGGACCAAACATCTTGAAATAGACTGCCACTTTGTAAGAGAAAAACTGCAACAAGGTGTGATGAAACTGTTGCCAGTGACTTCAAAGGGACAGACTGCAGACTTCTTCACCAAAGCACTTACACCAGCAACTTTCACTCCTTTTCTATCCGAGCTTGGCATGATCAACATATATCATGGTCAAGCTTGTGGGGGGCTATTAAAGAATAAATTTGGTGACTCAGCATCCTATGACTCAGCACAAAACACTGTTGGTAATATTAATGAAGCAGCGAGGGCAGAATTGGAAGACAACACAGAACCAGCTAGCAAAGATGGTGCTTCCACCTCTACACCGTGACAATGGAAGAATTATCTCTCAAATCTTACTCTCCTTCACAATTCTGTTATTGCATTTGATTTACCCTAGATTTGCCCTAGATTCTCATCTAGATTTTTCCTAGTTTTCATTCTCTGTATTCAGCTTATTGTACTCACCATGCACCTTTTTTTTCATTCTATAAAAGGTGTACTGTACCATTGTAAATATTCATTGAGTGAAATACAAAATCGTTATCATTCAATCTTCAGCTTCTATAATCAATGGAGCTCATCAATTTTAATAATTCTTCTCTTGCATACCAAAAATTATGTTAGCTATAAACTTGGACTTAATGCTTCTTTCTCAATTGAGAATCCCAAATACTTGACCCCCTAAACTTCTTCACACTCAAGATTAGTTTTACTTCTCCTCATTGTCTTCTGATTCAGAACCTTGCGCCTCATCTCCGTAATACCCTCTTTATTAATGCTTTCAACTTCATTATTTCTGTTTGGTCTACTTCTTTCTTCAACTCTATCATATATATGGAGTTAACTTCAAACATTCAACTCAATCTCAAATTATCAAGTACATATATTTTAAAAGATGGAAACTATATTTTGAGCAAAGGTAACATGATGACATCAACTAAGCATCACTATCACTACCGCAAAAAGTGTATTTTACGATAATTGTTTAGCAGCAATAATAGTTTCGCCGCTAATTTGTTTGTCAAAATAATAATTATGACTAATTAACAGAGTTCATTAGTGGTTTATTATTTACCAGCAAACCGGTGAAAAGTTGCGATCGTAAATTCATTTCAGAGTTGTAAATTCACGAGTCTTCCTCTCACCACTACTCTAATCGTTCTTCCGCCCACGCGAATCCTCTCACCGCACTCGCCATAGCTCTTGACACCACCTCTATGTATCTCAATCTCGAGTTTCCCTCTCACTCTGTCTCAAACTCTTTTCTCTGGAGCGTCTTCAATCCTTTGTGTTCTCTGTTAAAATTTCTCAAATCCCTAACTCATGATTATCATATTCTTTGGATTTGATCTTTTAAATCCCTAACTCGTGATTCTCCTTTTCTTTGGATTTTATTTTTCAAAACTGCACTTGTTCTTCTGGTGTTCATCTTCCCAACTCTAATTTTGACACTCTAATTTTGAGAGTGCATCTTCAACGATCGTAGCTAATTTTATTCATAACTGCACTTGTTCTTCTAGTGTTCATCTTCACAACTCTTATTTTGACACTCTTTGCCTAAGAAGAAAGCATAGCACAAGTGGTTGAAACCATTTCTCTTTGGTCAATTCCTATTATGTTTGCTTATATTGTCTCATTCATGTGCCAGATATTCCTTCAATCACAACCATCAATGCATTCTTGGTAGGTTTTGTCATAGTGATTTATGCATTCCTCTCTTGGCTTTTGGCAATGAAGTACAGGTTTGGCCTTGCTGGTGAAATGATTTCAACAAGTTTGTGAAGGGGTTTTGTGAAGAAAAAAAACTCAGAATATGAACTAACCCAAACCAAATATATTAAATAGGTTTAGATAACGGATTTTCTTAAAATCAATACAAACAAACTTGTAAAGACCCCTTGGGACATGGTGTGTCGACCCGATGCTCTCGAGTTCGATTCTCGTAATGGAAAAACTCGATTTTGGCCAATGCAAAATTTACTCTTAAGCACAAGCAACGATTATTTTTCGTTGAATGCATTGGGACACTCCATAGATAGCAATAAATGGTCCGAACCAAAATAAACTCGTACCCTATGATATAGCATTTATTTGGATGTAGTAATTAGATAGAAACTGGAAAAAAAAACATTTATTTCTCTCGTATTTTCCTTTATTTTAGATTTTAAAAAAATTCCAAACCTATTAAAATTTAATTCCATTAATTAATACAAATGTAATAATAATTTGAAGGAAAAGCATATATGTTTCCAAGACTCTGGTTCCCTCCTTAAATTCACATGTAATTTAATACCATTGGTTCCAATTCAAAATCTCTATTGGGAAGGAATAGGTGAGTTGGCTAGGTAAGGCAAAGGGGGGACATGGGTCGTCGAAAAATAGAAATGAAATTAGTAGAGGACAAGGAGGCCGAGGCTATTACCTTCTCTAAAAGAAGGAGTGGCATCTTTAAGAAGGCAAAAGAGTTGTCAATTCGTTGCGGTGTTCAAGTGGGAATTTTAGGATTCTCTCTAGGTTGTTACCCATTTTCTCTTGGTTGTCCAAAAATTGATGCTGTGACTGATAAGTTCCTTAATGGAGGGTGTGAGTTAGGCGAGCCTCCAAAAAATGATAATATTGAAAAGCTTATCAAACAACTTGCAGATCTTGAAGATGTGAAGAATGAAAGCCAACCCATTATCCATGATGGTCTAAGTTTAGAGGAGCTTCAAAAATTGAAGACTTTGCTTCAAGAGCTTCGTGGTGACTTGGAATTCAAATCATTCCAGATTGATTTGGAGGAAGCATCATCTTTGCTTCTCCTTGCAAAGAAACCTGTAAAGATAGTCAATTAGGTTGAGATGTTTTTTTTATCTCTAAATCTACATTTAGAATACCCCTTTTCATTACATTGGACAAGATCCAATGTCATGAAAATTATAGAGGATTTGCTTTGTCATATTCTACAAACTTATCATGATTTAAAATTTATGAATTCTGGAAAATTTAAGTTCAAAAATTATCATATGTACTTGTTGCTTATTTATGTATGATCGAACGAATAGTATTTTGAATTCATAAAATTACATTAAAGCTGCTAGTCCCACTGCCATTTCTATATGCAGCCATGTATCCATTAGAACATATGATAATATTGCATAACTATTATGAAGGCTTTAATATTGAAGAAAACGCAACCACCTTGGAAGGAGCAAGACTCTTCCAAACCTTGTTTAGAATCTTAAGCAACTGATCATAAAGCCTCAAATTTAGAATATTACTAATGAGAGAAGAACATGTGTCATCAATCTTAAGCAAAACCTTATGGAAACCGTAAAATAAAGTTAAATAAGATATGAATTTTGACTGTTATTTAGTCTTGGAAACATATCTCTACATTTACATCCGAAGGTCTTCTCCACGTAGGAGCTGTAACTGGTCATGGCGCCAACCTCCGGTGGTTTCCCTCCAATTTCCGGCCAGTCAGTGGCTGCTAGTTGCGCCATGTAGGATCTAGGTAGGTTCTGCTGCCAAGTAGGCTTCAAATGGCTTCAAGAAGTGGTCTTGATGATGGTTGTTTGCTGGTTTGTTCAATCAAACAGTGGAAGGGCAGCCGTGAAATCTTCAGTGAAGAAGTGAAGATAATGGCAAAGATTTAGTCTCAGTTGTGTTTTGCCAGGTGTCGTTTAATTGCTTTGTTTCCCACATCCTTGACTGTTCCCTATTCTTCTCAATTCTCTCTTCTCCATGTGGGTGAGTTTTGCTACGTTTCTTCATCTTTACTTTTCTATTCCTTCAGCGATTTGATGTATCCAAGAAGACCACCAGTTCCCAATGCTGCTGTGTTAGTTTCAGCAAGCTAACCTTGCCAACACCAATGGTTTGTAATCATAGTTTCTTCTTCCCACACACTATACTCAATGTACCACATTTGTACCCCTGGTTGGAAATCTAGCTCCTCTTGCTATAAATTGCCAGCCTTCTACGTTGGAGCTGTGATCTTTAAGCATTTCCAGGTTCTAATTTTTAGGTTCTAATCTTGTGTTTTAAAAAAGTTAGTCTATTAGTATATTTTTTTTGGTTAGTTTTTTTATGTTTCATCGCGCATTGTAGGTGTTTATGTTTCTCTTCTCAGCAGTTCAGATTTGAAGGTACTGGCATGTTTTTTCTTTCCCTATTGTGCTGTTTCCAAATGAATAGAGAAAGATAGAAAGAGAGGAAACTACATTGTGTGGATTAGAATGTAGATTAATCCATTTATGATTGCCCCTAGTAGTATTAACCAGTTGGTGATTGTATTTTTCGTTTGTGTAGATGGGTTCCCTTCCTATTGTTGGCAACCAGAACCAGGTAAACACATTGCTTTTGGTACTCTCATCCTTACTTCTTTTACTTGTGTTTTGCCTAAGTGGTAGATAGGCCTTATAAAGAATACTCTTTTATTTTGAATTTACACATTAGTAGTTATTCAACCATAGAAAGTAACCCATGATGTGAAAAAAATTCTAATGTAAATTATTGATCTTCTATGCAAACTATTTTACTTGGTTTGGTATTTATTTGTAGTTATCCAACCATAGAAAGTAATCCTTATTTTTACTTGGACTTAAAAATAAAAGTTTTTTTCGATTTACACATTAGTAGTTCTATATTTGTAGTTAAAAATAAAACTTTGTTATTTATTTGTAGTTCTATATTTGAATGCATGATGTGAGACAAATTCAAATCTAAATTATTGAACTTCTGTGCAAACTACGTTACTTGGTTTGTTATTTATTTGTAGGTCAATTCCCTTGATATTGTGGGTAACCCATCCCAGGTAATCCTATTGTTTGTAAAGCTGCCTATGTTATTTTTGTTAGTTCTGTAGAGCAATATTTTCTACAGGTTCTTTATCTTTTGTACACACTATTTAGACTGGTTTTTTTTTATTATTATAGGTCCATTCCCTTGATGTTATGGATGGCCAAAACCAAGTGATTCCATTGTCACTAAATCTGTCAGCATTTAGTCTATTAGTTCTGTTTTTCCCTCTACTGTCAACTTTTGTAACTATGTATTTCTTATAGAGTTCTTCACGTTAATATGGGGTGTTTTGGCTGACTATGTTTAAGTTGTGGTAATTTGTGTTTCTTTTTTACCCAGGTCCCTTCCTTTGGTTGTGGCTAATGAAAACCAGGTAATCATTTTGCTTGGCTCCATTAGTTGTGTTTTACCTACTTTGTAAATCTGGAGATTTTTCCCATTCTAACTTATGGTGTGCTTGTTTTCATTAGGTCAATTCACTTGCTTTACTAGATAATGACCCCTACTTTGCTGAGTGCTATATGAAATATCACAGTTATCAATTTGAGTTTGTCCCTGGATTTGTAAGTTCTCCTCTGTCGCAATTTAAATGGCTTTTTTCTTAATTGTTTAGTTTTCCTTATTTAGTTGCCCTTTTTTTCCAGTCTATGCAACCACTTCCAGTGCTTTTCTTGGCTGACTTTTACAATGAAATGCCAAGTATTGTTCGGCTATTGGATCCTTTGGGTAATGTTTTTGTCATCTCCATCAAGCAACGTCGTAGCAGGGTCTATTTAGATCATGGTGCTTCTCGCATTGGGGAGGTTTACAATCTTTTCAGTGGTGGTTGGGTCACTCTCAGGTTTATGCATGGTAGCACCTTCAAAATGTTTGTGAGGGACAGAATGGGGAAGCAGGTCATGTATCCATTCCCTCCTTAGAAATTTGGTCTTGGAGAACCACATCTCCCAATGACCATTATTGATGAGGAGAAGGATGAATTCCTTTTTTTGATGCTGTGCATTTTCACCATTCTTTGGTGAAGGATCTATCTGTTGAGGAGACTAACACTCCTTTTCTGGTGTGTCCCACATTCCTTCACTGCTGCTATTCATAATGTCATTGAGTTGATTGGATGTTTATTAGTTATTAATTGGTACTTTTTTGCAGTTCCTTCATATTGGGTTTTGCCAGTTTACCTTCTCTCCATCAACTACCTCTGTCACTTTGGTTAATTATCGTGGAAGGAAATGGAACTGCAAGTTTCAGTGGATTAGTTCTAAGCCTGATTACTGCTGTCTTTTTGATGGGTGGTCTACATTTCGTGGATTGAATGGTCTTCTTCCAGGAACATCGCTCAAGCTAGGTGTGGCTAAGAACAGGAAATACCTATTTGTGAAGGTGCTCGAGGAGTAGGAAGCATCTAATATTTGGATCAGTTATCTTTCCTCTTTTAGAAAAATTTACCTTTTGCTATTGTGTTTTACGTGTAGGCTACTTATCTGTTGGTTTTTTATTGTCTATCTAAACCTCTTATGGTATTGATGTTGTTTATCTTTGTTGTATGTTTGCTTTGCTTCTATATAGCCAGTTATTTTGTAATGATGGACTTTGTAATGTTAGATAGCTTGATTTCATGCAAGTTATATGCTTCATTCAACCTGACTATCAATGCAGCAATCTCATTATAAAGTCTATTCTATGTTATGGCCTCATATACCCTCGCTGTACTTCTGTCTTAATCTGCCTACGCATGAGATTTTCTTTGGCATAGCAGTTCCTAGCTGACAAGAGTGATTGTTTTGACGAATATGTGTGCATATTGGAAAGATGTAGAGTTGTTGTTTTCACTATATGCATGTTTATATTTTTTATTTGATTCTTTGTGCGGCTTAGTCCTTCATCATTAGCTTCACATAGTTGTGTAGGTTACCCACTAGGGGTTGCCATGAGTTGAGGGATTATAGATCCATGTCTTGAATAATAGTGAATGAATTCCGTCCTTTGTAGAATAGAGTAATAACACAAGTATTAGTAATAATAAAAAGATTAAGATTTTGGCTAACCTGATAAGAAATAAAAATGACAACCTGAGATGCATCTTATTTAACCATTAGATGAAAACGATGTGCATGTAGTGAATGAGTTCATTAGTTCTTTTTTTTGCTTTGTGTCCATTAGACAGTGATTCCTCTTTTATGATCATTTTAGATGAACATGTATTTCCTCAAATCATTGTTGAAGACACTCATCATCATTCATGATCCCCATATCATCAATTATTGTCTCTGAATTGGTTATCAGCTTGGGAGAAGATTCAATCGTTCTCTCTGAAACTGGCCTCATAATCATACTTTTCTCCACATCAAATGTTTCTGCAGTTTGAGTATCTGTACCTAAAATACCAATGTTAGAGGGATTATAAACTCATTCATATTTACTAAAACATGCATCTTTAAACTATGAACAGCAATAATTTGGAAAAAATAGCTATGTACCTCTAGCAAGATTCAACACTCACATTGGGCTTCAACGCTCACATTTTGCGAGCAATGTGTTAAGTTCTTCATCGAACAAGTTTTGTCAGGGCACAAAAGTTTTATAAAATCAGAAACTAATAATAATCACTATGAAAATGAAATATAAAACTTAAGTATAAATTTTTTAAATATAACTCAGATTTCTCTAACCACAACTATGATATACCTAAAGCTTCTATTTGAACATTAATATTGGTATCATCATTATCTTTCTAATGATTTAAAACTATGACCAGCAACAATTTGGAAAAAATAACTATATACCTGGAGCAAGAGCAACCATTTTGTGAGTAATAACCTCATCTCAAATATCATCAGCACTCACATTGGTCTTCAACACTCACATTTTGTCAGCAATGTGTAAAGTTTTTCAACCAAATCAAATACAAAACTTATGTATAAATTTTTTAAATGTAACTCAGATTTCGGGATCATCAATATCTTTCTCATTAATGTTTATATACCCTTAAAACCTTTGCTTTTGCAAATTTCAGCTGTATGTTTTAGTTTGGCTTCTAAATTCATTTGAATTAGTGTAATCTCAGTGGATTTTTTAGGGTCCCTAATGTTGTTTTGATCTTTGATTATATAGTAATGATTAACTATATGCTGTTAGAATTTACAGGTATGTTTGATACCAGATTAGGAATTTTTATGCTTATCTTTGCACTGCATGGTGGTGCATATATGGGGTGCCACTTGCCATTTTGTGATCTACTTGATTGACATCCTTTCAGATATGTCAGCATGTTCCTTCTTGCATTGTCTAAAAACTGAACTCTTGATCTTTCCTCATGTCATCGATTTGATCTTTCACTTAAAGCTAATGAGTATCTTTCTATTACTTCTCTCTATATATTCAACTACTTTGTAGCAAGTTGGTCTCACATGTTTGAATCATTTACACACACTATCCTTTTCCATTGCTTTTCCATTGTGTCTGGTTTGGAAGGTTTGGTCACAACCCCATTTGTTTGCTCATATTCCTGATTCATTGTCCCACATACTTATGTTTGTTTACCTTTACAGATGCCTCCTTTTACTTCTGCTGATCGAAAAGATGATAGCACATACGACATGGTTATCAAGTTTGGCAGGCATTATGTCGAATTCTTGCCTGAAAATGTTTGTGTTGATCTATACTTTTATGTTTAGTTTTTTCCTTTTCCCAGACTTCACTCTATCTTTTTTATAATTGATATGTTTTCTTCAAATTTTACTGTGTTCATGTTATGCAGTTATCTGTTCAACTTCCTGAATTGTTTGCCAAGCAACATGGAAGTGATATCTCCTTTTTGGTTATGCTGTGTGATCCAGCTGGGAATCAGCACCAAGTGATTGTTAAGAAGGTTAATGCACGACCATATTTTTCAAGTGGTTGGAATGATATGGGCTCTCGCTATTTTCTGCATGGTGGGGGAATAGTTAGGTTGGTTTACATTAAGCCTGACAAGCTTTTTATCAAAATTAAGGATAGATTTGGTAATGAATTTGACTATCCTACCCCTCCACGCATTTTTAAGCTTGCTAAAGATCTAGTTGCCCATGATAACAATGATTTTGGGGATAAATACCTCAGCAGCATTTCTAAATTCCCAACTCTTTACCATACACTTAGCAAGCATTTGACTGCAGCTGATGTTAATACTTCAAAGCTGGTGTGTTTAACCTTTTAATTTATTTCATTTTGTTGCCCTTATAATGAATTTACTTTTGTATTTTTAATTTTGTTAATGTTTTTCCATTATTTTGTGCAGTCCATCCCTTCTGATTTCTTGCATATGATGATGCCATTTGGTATTCATGAAGTGAAGTTGATTGATTCCCATGGCTATGCCTGGAAATGTGAAATGAATAATAATCAAGATGATGTCTCCGTTTGTGGTTTGTATTCTGGCTGGCCTCTTTTCAGGCATATCAAGTTGTTGTTCGAGGGAACTTACATTAAGCTTGCAGTTAGTTCTACAGAGCCAACAATCATTTTGTTTGAGTTCAAGAGGTCTATATGAATGGATTCTTGCTATGCTGTGCTTGGTTGTTTGTTCTGGTCATGGTGTTGGAGCAGTTTATGTTGGCTAATTATGTAGCATGCATGTCATTAAGAAAAGTGTTTGGTTTTAAATAAGTAGTGTTTGTCACTTATCTACCCTACATGTGTCTGTTGTGTTTAGTTAAGTACTTTGTATCCATCAGCTATCATTCCTCTTGGGTTAATCAAGGAAGTTATGTCTTTTGTTTTTCCATGTACTAGCCCTGACAAATGTTGTAAGTTTGTATTAATCCTCAACCATTATATATAATATTAGTTTCAGTTGTTTTGTTATTATATTTACTACTAATCTACCATACTCAGCAAGACACTTAACAAAAGGTGCTGCATAGTTCTATAATGTTGATCAATAAATGTAGTAAATTAGACACCAAGTTGGTGGAAAGATAATTATCAAACAAAGGCTTCTGATATAGGGTGATAATGTATTACCTTAGGAATGTCACCAAATTTATATACTATCTATTAATAGCTATTAATGACATTCATTAACCAATGGTACAACACAAACAAATAATGAATAAAATTGAAGAACAAGTGTAGGATTCATTTTGTTAGTATCAAACACATCAAACATAATTGGTTTTGTTTTCCCACAAACTTATGCTCAACGGTGTAATCTTATGAAGAATTGTGGACCAAAGCTTTACCAACGATTACTTCATTAAGAGTTTCAATATTTCATTTTAATTACATAATATTCTGCTGCAGCTTAGTGACATCTATTCCCTCTATATTCCTCCCATCTTCATCATCACCAACATCCCAAACTTGCTCTTCCCTTCATTTGATTCTCCTTCATTCTCTCTATTGTTAGCAAGTATGTCCTTCTCATTTTTTACCATTTAGTTTTTTTGTTTACATTTTTTGTAGCCTTACCATGACCTATACATTTTTCCTAAACTGCTTTTCCCACATGCTTCATGTCAACTTAAACTAATGTCCATTTTTGTGGATTGGTTCACTTAGTCTTTCTTAAACTTATTTCTTCATTTTGGATAACTTTTTTTTTGTTTAACTTCCTCCCTGATCTCCCTCTGTAGGCAAACCCATGGCACCACGTTATAACTTTATTTCTGAGATTGTCCCTGGCAAGGTTAACTGGACACTTCATGTTCGCGTGATCAAACTTTGGACTCTCCGAGTATAAGAATCCTCTCAACCCAAACAGCATGGAAATGATTTTGTTAGACGAGAAGGCAAGTTCCATTTTTTTCTTAGCATATCCCTTCTTTTATTTTTTTATGTATCTTACTTCATTGAAAAATTATCCTCTCTCAGCTTGATAGGATTCATTGCACTGTCAAGAATTCCCTCATTCCAATCTTCCACTCTGTGTTGAAGGAGGGTAAATGTTATCGAATTGATAAGCTTAATGTTAGTCTTAACGATACCAAATTTGCCACAACTAGCAACAAGTATAAGGTTGCTTTCATGAGCATCACAGCATGTGGTCCATCAAAGATAGCAAACATACCTTTGAATCATTTTGCATTCACTCCTTTCACTGATATCTTAGCTTCACCAAAAGATGATACCATCGTTGGTATGCTCCTTTGTCACATTTTTCTCTTTTCACACATCATTCTGTTTGTTTTCCTGATATTTTTGTAACTTTTTATTTTGATCAGATGTTATAGGCCATGCTGTTGAGAAAAGTGAATCGAAAGAACAAAGGACAGAAACTAACTTTTATAGACTCATTAACTTAGTCCTTGAGGATTTAGAGTGAGTTTTTCCCCTTTACCTTATATTATTCCTTAACATCTATGGCCCTTTTGTTTTCTTTATTTGTACATGATAATTTTTTCCCAAATAGGTCCAATAGGATTCAATGTACTCTCTGGAGTGACTTGGCTCAGGAGGTTGCTACTAAGATCAATGATGACTTTGCTCAAGAGGTTGCTAAGGTTTATTTACCACTCTTAATTAATTTTTATTCCCTTCTAAATTGGTAGCATGTTTCCTCATTTTTAATTGGGAATTTTGTTATATAGGTGTCATGGGAATCTCCAATGCTTACTATGGAACAAAAATTTTCATTAATGATGACCTCCCAGCCATTGAGGACTACAAATCCAAGTATGTTTCGTATTACTTTTCAATTACATTACTAATCATATTTCTTTGATTTACTTTCCACATTAGTCTTTCCATTTGGAGTCTCATTTTTTATGTTTCCTTCTTATTTTGGACATTAGAATGGACACATCTGAGCTATGTTTGACTCAATCAGTCAGCCAGCTTACTGCTCCTCCTGTTGTGTCCACTTTTGATGCTTTCATGGAGTCCTCCTACAAAACTATATTAGAAGTACAAGAGTCTATAACTATGAGCATATTATCCTTCCTATTAATTTGGTTTTCTTCAGCTACTTTGGCTCTTATTGTTATACTTATGGTTGGACAAATTTAGGTTGGTTCTGCTGTGATCCTTGCTCAAGTTATTGATATTGAAGCTGCACATGGGTGGTTTTACATTTCATGCCAGAAGTGCTTTCGCAAAGTTGTTGAAGTTGGCACTAAGTTTTATTGTAGAGAGTGCAAGAGGAAGGTTACTGGAGTCCCAAGGTATTTTTACATTCCAAATATTTATTCAATTTTCATTGTGTTGCCATCCATGTTCTTCTTACGTATTTTCACAAACGACTTTCTATTTTCTATGCATAGGTACAAGGTTGAGCTCAGTGTTATGGATGGGTCTGGTTCAACAAATTTAATGGTCTTTGATCGTGTAGTTACTACCTTTCTTGGAATGTCAGCACAAGATTTAATTGGTCCTCCTGATGAGCCTGTTAATGCTACTAGGCTGCCTACTGAGTTCAGGGCTTTTTATGACAAACTTATGCTCTTCAAAATTGAAATCAGGGACTCTAACATTACTGAGGGATGGGATAACTATACTGTTAAAAGGTTAACTACTAATCCTGATATCATCAACCAACTCATGGAGTTGCATTCCATCCAGGTTTGTTGTCCCTATCTATTTTATTTAACATGTTGTCCTAAATTTATTTTTGTCTCTCTCATATTAGTTTTATTACAATTGATTTGTAGCCTTTCAATGTTGTTGATGATGTTCACTCCAAGAATTATTCTGACAATGCTACTCAGAGCCCATTGGTATATTAACTTCCAAATGCATCATACACATTTAATGTTAATCAAATCACGCTTCCATTTTGTCTGATATTTCATGTTTTCATGTTTTGTTTCTTTCTAGCCTCATGTGGACAAGGTTACTTCCAATGAATCAACTGATGTTGCTGTCTTGGAGAAGTCCAATACCCTATCCAGCAAACCTGATGCTGTTCCCCTTGATAGTGAAGACAACTCTACTTCTGTGCTTAATTCTGATCCAACTCAAGCTCTTGAAGGTGCCTCCCCTCCAAGTTGTTCCATGAAACGTCCAGCTTTGATTGAGATATCCTCGGGCCCTGAATTGAATGCTCCACACCCGTCTACTGCTAAAATGCATAAGATGAAGAGCGTTAAGATAGAGGGAAACAAGTGAGTTGGTATTTCAGCTACTGCAAGGCTTTTGTTGGTATTATGAAGTGCTACCTAAGTGTTCCTCCACTTTATATTTAGTGGTTGTTAAAATAAAAGTAATTAGGACCTTATTTCCCTTTCCTGTTGTCTATCAGTTTGCTGGTGTAATAAGATGGCCTGTGTATATGGCCCTTTTGGTACTATGATTGCGTAGTTGTTGTATGGTGTTCCACATTATAGTCAATTGTGGACTAAATAAGAATCATTAGGGTGTCTTTCCTTTGATGTACTTTGCTGGATTGTGTTTCCAGTGATATGAATGTACTATCTATTTATGTTTTTAAAGTAATGAAGTATTATGTGTTTGTAATTTTCCTCTTTCATCTCTCATATGTTTTATTTGTTATTACCATTCAGCATACTTATTGTTAATACAAACAGTAGCCTTGACTACTTACAAACAAGCTTTTTTTTTACTTACATCAAATCAAATCGTGATGCAATCCTGAAATGACTTCTCATATGATTACCTTAGCAAATATTGGGTGACTTCATTTGGTCAATCTGCAGATATATCTTTTTTTCCTAACTTCTCATAGGCATTAGTTTCATAGCATTGGTTGCATAGTTTGTTGCAACTTATCTCCCTTTACTTACATAGCATTGCTATTGTTCAACTTACTGGTATGATAGGCTCTGACCAGGAAAAACGCAGCACTCACAAAGTTTGGTCACCTATTATTTCTAACCCTATTAATGGTTAGTATCTCTTAAAGTATCCATTACGTTTTCCTTTTAACTTTACAATCACTTATTGTTTGTTTCGCATTGTTTTCTTATGGATGTAACTTGCTCTTCTATTCTCGCAGCTTCACCCTCATCTACCCCTTCTATGAGTCCTTCTTTGGTGCCTTTAAGACCAGGGAAGTTCATTCTCAGGGGACTAAATGTTGATCATCAAAATACCCAACTACATCTAAAGTCAAGGGGTATGCTTCCCCAACTTTTTTCCTCACTCATTTTAATGTGTTATGTATAAATAAGTAATTCTTTGACAATATCTTCTAGGTGTGTCTCCACAAGTTATTTTTATGAGGCCTTCTTCACAAAGAATTGGGCCAGGTAAATTGGTTTTTAGACCAAGAGTTCTTGACAAGCAAACTGTTGCTCCAATTGGTTTGGCAGACACTAGAATTGCTTCACTATGTGCTCCCAATATTCATCCTAGTAACTTTGGTTATCAATAGGCTTCTTATATTTGATACCTACATATGCTTATGCTTTGAAGATTTTTTTTTTATAGCAAACTAATGTTTTTGACTATATTTTCTACCCTTGTCTCCAGAAGGAATCCTTATCAGACCTTCATCACAAGGAGTTGGAGTAGATGCATCTTCGGTTAATCGAACAATTTGTGGTGAGCATAGTTTCACTCCATTTGTTTAATTTATCAGATATTGGAATGACTTGATTTCTTCCTCCCGATGTTAAACGTGGTTACTTTATTTGTCAAATGCTTTCTCATACCCAAGTCATTATTCTTATGTTAAGCTAACTAAGAGTTTTCCCCCTATTATGATATATTAGTTAATAATGAATTTTCTCAATTGTATAACTTTGATAGATATTAAAATTGGTATGGTTTATTCAGCCAATGAGAGTGGCTTTCCTTCTCTTGAAAGTATCTAATAATCCATTAGAAAATGACATTTCTGGTTTAGATTTACTAACCAATTTTGCCTGGAATTTCACAAATCAACCAGGTGTTATTTCTGCTCCACCCAATCCTACCACTACACAACTTAGAATGCATCAACAAAATGAAGCTATTCAGCCATTGTCAACTAATACTCCTTTTCCATTGATTCAAGATACAACTGCAGTTATTTCTATGACTTCTGAAATGTCGGCATCTGACCATACATTAGTTGATGAAGTTCATGATGATTCAAGCAATTTTGATACAATATTGCAACCAAATTCTCCTTTGCTTCCATCATCAACTGGTATTGACCACCCATGTGTCATTCCCCTTTATATCTGCGTCTAATTACATTGAACTATACTCAAAATTTGGATGACAAAAGTATTGCTGAAGTTAATGTATTTTTTTGTCATTGTGTTTTCATTGTAGTTAATGAAGTATCCTACTGGGATATTGGGGATGCAAAATATATATGCCAAATTTGTGGTGCATTCATGTGGTTTGATGAAAGGGTCCAAAAGAAATATAAAGCCCATTTTCCAAGATTTTCTTTGTGTTGTAGGCAGGGAAGAGTTGCTTTGCCTCTCTATAAACCTCCACCTCAAGTCTTATATGATCTATTTCATAATCGTGATAGGAGAGGAAAGTTTTTTTTAGCAAATATTCGATCCTTCAATAGTATGTTTGCTTTTACATCTATGGGAGGAAAGATTAATACAAAGATTAATAATGGTGGTGGACCTCCAATTTTTGTTTTGAATGGAGAAAACTACCATCAAATTGGTAGTTTGCTACCCCTTCCAGATAAAGAACCAAAATTCGCCCAACTTTATATACATGACACTGAAAATGAAGTTTCCAACCGTAAGTCTGTTGTTAGGTATGCTCTCACAATCTTATCATATTCTCCTATCTATGATTCTTTATTAATAATTAGTAATATGTTTATATATTATTTGTTGTAGGATGGATGATGATGATCTTAATTAAAGAGCCCAAATTGTCGCAGACATAAAAGAGTGCCTTGATTTATATAATCCCTTTGTGAAGACATACAGAATGGCAAGGAATATTCTGTCTCAAAATCCTCCACCTACCATTAAGCTTCGTATTCTAGGAAAAAGGCGTAGAGATGCAAGACAATATAATTCGCCTACTGCGTCAGAGGTTGACGCTTTGATTGTTGGGGATTTCGATCCATCTGGATTTGATAGGGATGTTATAGTCAGTTCTCTTTCAGGGGCCTTGCAGAGGATTCCGATTTTGAGCGTTGCATATTTGCCCTTACAATATCCTTTGTTGTTTCCTTATGGGGAGGATGGTTTTTCAGAAAACATTGAGTTTCGTGCTGACAACATGGCACGGAGAATTAAACGAGATCATCTCACAATCAGAGATTGATTGGCATATAGGATTCAACATAGAGAGAATGATGGAGGTACCCTATTGTTTTCTGGTCGTTTGTTCCAACAATTTTTAGTGGATAGTTATACCATGATTGAATCTTCTAGATTGAAATGGGTTAGAAACAATCAGCTAGAACTAAGAGCTGATGTGTACAAAGGTCTTGAAGAATCCTTTTTAAGAGGTGAGAGAAACACATCAATGACTGGCAAAAGAATTATTTTGCCTTCTTCTTTTGTAGGAGGTCCCCGTTATATGTTTCAAAATTATCAAGATGCCATGACGATTTGTAACTGGGCCGGCTACCCTGAATTATTCATAACATTCACATGCAATCATAAATGGCCGGAATTATCAAGGTATTTTTCAAAATACAATTTTAAATCTGAAGATCGAGCTGATGTTGTTTGTCGAGTTTTCAAGATAAAGTTAGATCAGTTAATTAAAGACATTAAGAAGGGTGATATTTTTGGCCGTGTTGTGGCAGGTATGATTGATTTAGGTATTGTTTGTTTTTTAAATACATCTTTCAATGCTTTAATTAACAATACGTTATTTACTATGTTGCAGTTATTTACACCATTGAGTTTCAAAAACGTGGTCTACCACATGCTCATATATTGGTGTTTCTTCATTCATCTTCTAAGTATAAGACCGTTAATGACATTGACAAGGTTATATGTGCTGAGATTCCTAACAAAGACTATGATCCACAACTTTTTGATATTGTGTCTACCTCCATGCTTCAAGGACCATGCGGACATCAAAATCCCAAATCTTCTTGCATGGAGAACAAAAAGTGTACAAAATATTTCCCAAAAAAATTTAGTGATACAACAATCATTGATTCTGATTGATATCCTGTTTATAAAAGAAGAGATAACGGAGTTTTTGTTCAAAAAGGTGAATCATTTTTGGATAACAGGTCTGTTGTACCCTACAACAGGAAATTGCTTCTCAAGTACAATGCTCACATAAATGTTGAATATTGTAACCAATCCAGATCAGTCAAGTATCTATTCAAGTATGTTAACAAAGGCCATGATCGTGTTACAACGACTTTCTATGGTGTTAATGGTCCTGATTCTAATGCTGATGTTGTTGATGAAATTAAATTATATTATGATTGTAGATATTTGGCCTCATCTGAAGCTGCATGGAGAATATTTTCATTTGACATTCATTATAGAGAACCCTCATTGGAAAGGCTACAATTTCATCTACCAGGTGAGCAGCTGCTTATTTACAGAGACAACCGGCCTATTCAATCTGTTCTTTCAAAACCAAGTATTGGTAGTTCTAAATTTTTGGCGTGGATGGATGCAAACAAGATATATCCACAAGCACGTGAACTGACTTATGCTGAATTTCCAACAAAATTTGTTTGGAATGATGAAAACAGAGAATGGTTTCCACGTAAATCTGGATATACTACTGGGAGACTTCATTATATTCCCCCTGGATCTGGGGAATTATATTATTTGAGAAGGCTGTTGAATCATGTAAAAGGGCCTCAGTGTTTTGAACACCTAAGAAAAGTTGAAAATTTTGTTCACCCTACTTTTAAAGATGCTTGCTATGATATGGGTTTATTGGATGATGACAAAGAATATATAGATGCTATTAAAGAGGCGAGCCATTGGGGTAGTGGAGTTTTTTTGCGCAAGTTGTTTGCAATACTGTTAATATCTGGCCAAATTTCAAGGCCAGAAGTTGTCTGGGATGCTACATGGTTCCATTTAGGTGATGATATTTTACATCGACAACGTTGTCTTCTACAATTCCCAGGTTATCTTTTGCATCTTTGCTAAGTTAGTTTTCCAAGTTTTTTCCCCACAATAATGATAATATTTGGATTTTATCTATTATTTCAGATTTGCAGGTGTCTTCTGATGAACTAAAGACCTTTACTTTAGTTGAAATTCATAAATTGTTACAAAGCAATAATATGAGTCTATCAGATTTCCCTACCATGCCTCAGCCTGATGAAGATTTGCTTGTGACATCTCAAAATTGGCTAATATTTGATGAAATGAATTTTGATAGAAACAAACTAGAGGTTGAAAATCAGCAGCTGGTGGCGTCAATGACAGACGAGCAAAGAAACATTTATGACACAATTTTGGCTCGAGTTAATGAAAAGAAGCCTGGTTTCTTTTTTTTACATGGTTTTGGTGGAGCAGGTAAGACTTATATTTGGCAAGGATTAACAAGTGGTTTGAGATCACATGGTAAAATTGTTTTAGCAGTCGCCTCAAGTGGTATTGCTTCTCTTTTAATTCCTGGAGGTAGGACAGCTCACTCTCGATTTGCAATTCCACTTAACCTAGATGAGTTTTCAACTTGCAACATAAAACAAGGAAGTCATTTAGCGGAATTAATTCGTAGAAGTTCATTGATTATTGGGGATGAGGCACCAATGACTCATAAACACTGTTTTGAAGCTTTGGATCGAACACTACAAGATATTTTGGGTCCTTCTAACGGTCAAAGATCAGGTGTTCTTTTCGGAGGTAAAGTAGTTGTTTTAGGTGGAGATTTTCGCCAAATACTTCCTGTTATTCCAAAGGGAACAAGGCAGCAAATTGTACATGCGACAATTAACTCTTCTTATCTATGGAAAAGTTGTGAAATTTTAACTTTATCCAAGAATATGAGATTGTTGCATGGGACCTCACATGCTGACATTGCCGAAGCAACAAACTTTTCTGAGTCGGTTCTAAAAATTGGAGATGGATCAATTGGTGAGGCAACTGATACGGACATTTCAATTCAAATTCCAATTCAAGCTATTGTTGATGCAACATATCCATCCTTTCTTAATGAAATGCATGACCATTCTTTTTTTCAGAATAGAGCGATCTTGGCTCCTAAAAATGAAGTTGTTGACATGATCAACGACCATATGCTATCTTTAATTCCAGGTGATGAAAGGACATACCTAAGTTTAGATACACCTTGCGATAGTAATTCTAATGATTCTATTGTTGATGAGATACATCCACCAGAATTTTTGAACACCATTGTTGCCTCTGGTCTTCCAACTCATAAGCTTAAATTGAAAGTTGGTATTCCAGTTATGTTATTGAGAAACATTGATCACTCTTCTGGATTGTGCAACGGAACTCGACTCATTTTAACAAAAATGGGTAAATTTGTTGTTGAGGCAATTGTTTTATCAGGAAGCAATGTTGGGCAAAGATTTTTCATCCCAAGATTATCATTGACTCCATCTGATCCTCGAATTCCTTTTAAATTTCAAAGAAGACAGTTCCCTTTAGCAGTTTCCTTTGCGATGACCATCAATAAGAGTCAGGGACAATCTTTAAAAAATGTTGGAGTTTTTTTACCCCACCCAGTTTTCTCACATGGTCAATTATATGTTGCTGTTTCAAGAATTACTTCAAGAAAAGGTCTAAAAATATTGATAACTGATGACGAAGGGAATTCGACCGATACTACTTCCAATGTGGTTTACAAAGAAGTTTTCCAGAGATTATTTTAGGTAGTTTTTTAATTAAATTTGGGATTAAATTTTAGTATTTCATTTTGTTTGTATTTATGATATTTTAATTTTCTTTAACTTGGGCTAATGGTTTATTGCAATTTCAGGCCAATGGCCCATATCAAAAAAAAATTTGACTCTCAATGTCTCCACATTATCCTTCTGCCATTTCTCACTTTAACGGATTTCGTTTTGATCTTCTATCTATCCCTCTGTTATTGCTATCGTTCCAGGGACCTTCATCAGCACTAATTGTGTTTCCTTCAGCGTCGACTACTTCTTCCGTGAGTCTCCTCCTCTTTATGTCTTTCTTCTACCTTAACGAAATCTATGGTTTGATTTTCCAGTTATATGATCCATTACTCATATTGATTCGCTGATTGTGATTGTTAGGGAGACGACATTGATTTAGGTATTTGCGTTAAATTGTTCGAATTACGCTTTAGCAACTGTTCCCAATTTAGGGTTCCAGAGATTTTGATTAATTCCTTTTTTAGGGTTACAAAATATGATTTTGCTTTTCTTTTACTTTTTTTATAATCAAATTATGTTTACAATTCTGTGGTGTTGTTAATATGAATCCTTCTATACTGAGGTTTCCATCTTAGTATGATAAACTTTTATGTATACTTTTTCTATCAATTTAGTGGATACATGGTTAGTACTGTTAATCATTACACAAAACTTTCCTTTACAAATGCGTTTCAAATATTAGTTTATTTTCATTGTCAAACTTGCTGTAAAATATGTCAATTTTGTCTATAGTTTTATCTTACGTGATTAAATATGTCTTCATTATTTGCATAAGATGTGATTTTCTTTCCACGTATCCTAAGATTTTATGCTAAATTGTGTAAGATGTGATTAACTTAATCAATTGTTTTAACCATTTGTATTTCATGGAAAAAAAAGGCGTGAAAAAAATAGGAATGCAAATGAATGCAATTGCATTACTATTTGATATTAGTTTGGAGTCAAATCAGGTTCAACTAAGTTGTGTAGTCTACATGAATTCTTACACTCTTATTTAGTCTTAAAGTTTTTGCAGCATGGTCCAAGGTAGTATGGGTGTCATGTAGACAGGGCAATTTGCTCAAATCATAATTATGTTGTTGTTCTACTGTAGTTTTTCCAAAGATTTGTTTGGTTGCCATTTATGTTCACGTCCCTGCAAAAAAAAAAACCAAATTGAAATTAATGAGAGGCACAAATTATCTATAATTCACTAACTTGCTTTTTTCAATAATTATGTTACATTGTAATTGTCATACATTAATCTGTTTTACTCTGTTATACATTAATCTGATGTTGGTTGACTGCCATTTTTCCTGTTTTAAATTTTAGCTTTGCTGTTGAATTCATCGATCCCGACAATGTGCCTTCAAAGACATTCTCGACTGTGATCTCCCTGAATTCGGTAATTCTCACTTTCTCACGTTCCTCAATTTGGTGATTCTGACTATTTTATCATCACTTAACCATTCATTATTTTCTGCTTTGGTCTAATAATACTTCCCAAGCCTTGCTGTCCTCATTTAGTTTGAATTAAACACATTCCATCCTTATCATTGTTCACTAATCTCACGAATAATTTTGGTATTAGAGTTTGTTCATGAACATCTTATGTTACTAAGTTTTTTCCATACTTGATAACCATCATTTTGCTTCTATTACTACATATCTAGATCCTATTTACACATTCCTGTTGTTATTAGTCAACTTATTTCTGGTCTTTCATAATTTTTTTACAGAGACTACTTAAACTTTCAAGGAATTTTTATAGGCATTATCATGAGCGTTTTCCTGCTAGACTCTAGATTGAAACAGTTGGTGGAACACCTTATCCTGCTGTTGTTCATATTGATGGGCGTGGTACAACGTATCTAGACACAGATACATATACAGCTCAAATCATGAATGTTCTCGGAGCTGATGGTTTATATGGAGCACCTGAAAGCAGAGAAGCACAACTCACTTATTTCACTTCCAAAGGTGTTTTTGCTCTCCATTGCCCAATGACTGCTGACTGACTCCGTCCAAGGCTGATGCGTCGTCAACCACCACCCATTCAGGTTGTCTACCCAACTAATGCTGATACGCAGCACGCTGTCCAGCAGGATCCTACTGGGACTACAGTTTTTGAAGATGGCGCCACCGCTGATAATCCTATTACGATGGAATAGTTAGGTTATTAAACTTAGTTATGGTTTTCTTATTGGATTCTGCCTTTTGTTACCTTTTGAACATTGGTTTGTTCTTGAAGTTTATGTGTACTTGAATATTGTGTTTGTTTGCTTTTAATCTTATTTTCCACTTATCTTTTTTTACATGCTATTACCATTAGTTATTTTACTAAAAATAAGGATGTCTCATTAGTCAATTTCCAATCTAATGAATTTAATTATTCGTTTAATATCACTTCAAGGACAAACCATATCCTAACTTTGTTGTTAAACTTTATCTACAACTATTATTTATGTTGTTTTACTACTATAATCCTTCCATATGTCTTGAAGCTTTTAATCATTCCATATGTCCTAAAGCTTTGGCCCCGTGCATCGCACGGGTCAAAACACTAGTTATAATTAATATTTGATAACATTATTAGACATTGAAGATTTTTTCATATGTAGGTTATGGCAGAGGTTGTGGGTTCATTTATTTTAATGTTCTGTGTATGTGGAATTATTGCAAGCACACAACACCAAAATGGTGCGGTTGGCCTTCTAGAGTATGCAGCTACAGCAGGATTGACAGTGGTTGTGATAATATTCTCAATAGGGCCAATTTCTTGTGCTCATGTTAACCCAGCTATAACAATAGCCTTTACAACAATTGGCCAATTCCCTTGGGCAAGCTAAAACAATAGCCTTTACAACAATTGGCCAATTCCCTTGGGCATACTCAACCTGTATCCACAAAATGATAATATTGAAGAAACAATCAAGGATGCATTTAGTGAGGCAATAAATATGCCCAGAAAAGAAGAAACACCAACACTTTGGCAAAAAACAGAGGGCAGGTGCCAACCTCATAATTGAAGAGGTCGGTTGGTCAAGCAACGATGAACAAGACTCCCACGAGACCGGCCAACCTGAAGGTCTTTCAGGACCTTCACCCCGAAGGGGTCGGAGCTCGAAGGGCTGTGTATCGGGGTGTCCAGAAGCGCTTCAGAATACCGAGAAGAGATCTGAAATGCCAAGAAGGGCTCCGGAAGACCAAGAAGGGCTCTCACTCCCTTCGGCGAAGACCCTCACCAAGTAGAGAAGGAAAAGTAGAGTAGCGCAATCGTTAGTCGAGCTAGGAAGCAGGAATAATACTAGTAGAGGACCATAGTTGCATGCGCTGTCGTACTGTCCCTGCGCAGACCAGTATGCGTCTGCGTAGAAGACAAACAAAGAGCATGTGGCAACTAGACCTCGTCTTGTACTGAAGTAGTGGCTGCTCCACCACCTCGGCAGCTGGCGCAGAGTAGGTAGAAGAGGTTGATTCCCTACAATCTAGAACACCCTTGGACTCTCTTTATATTATAAATATTTCACTCTAATACTGTATTGAGAACGCTTGGTTCATGTACTTTGGGAAGTCTCCCTTAATAAGACTATATTTTTAAGGGTTGCACCACCCCCATTTTATATACAAGAACAAAAGTTAATCTCATTCATGACTGAACTGAAAGCTACTTTGAATCTGACTTTGAATTTGAGAAAGTTTCTTGACATAAGCTTAGTCTCACTCGACGAGGATTGAGACTTTGAGGACATATCGGTTAACTAGGTAAAACTTGTGTTCTAAGTTGGAATAAACTTCTAATGGTAACGATTTTGACTAACTATTCTGCTCTCCATTGATTACAGAATAATTCTTATACTCAATCCTAAAAAGTAAGACTTGCATACACATAATACTCATGGCACGAGTTATACTAGGATATGAGTAAAGAGAATATAATGTTCTTTGAAACAGAGTTGAGGCCATTGACTAGGGAAATAGAAGTGTTATGCAACATCCTTGTAATTGGGGAGACCATATGATTTATTTTGCAACTCCCGTAGTCCTAAAACCTTTATCATTTACTAGTCTCATTTTGGATTTTCATAGAATCAAGGCATGATTTTCCTTGTAGCTCGCGCGAAAAGTATGCTTTGAAGTAATCTCCTACAACAATTCTTTTAAACAATGCAGGTCTTTCATGGGTAACAAGGCTTGGTGTTGGACCTATAACTTTACACATTCGAGGCTTGTGAAATGTGGCGATAGAGATCCTCTCATTCTTTGAGTTAATCGTTGCTCGATGCTCAATACTCCGGTAAAGTCCATTTGTCAGTATCTGCAAAACCATTTATTGTTAGGTGACAAAATGTGCATTTGGTTAAGTGAACTATGTAGCATTGACAATTTATATTGAAGGCGTGTTCAGTATCTAACACGTACTAGTGTCGAATATTGACACGATACCGATACATGTGGTTACATTCAATCACTTTCAAGTGGTAGTGCCAGTGTTTGTGTCTGAGTTGGTGCTTTATAGTCTGTGAATGATGTTCTGTCAATTACCTCCAAAGTGTCTCCAATGTTGATAACAAAAGAATTAGTGAGAGGTTTAACAGAGATCCATTGTCCATCTTTTCTTATTTGGAGACCTTCTATATCGTTGGCTTGGAGAAGGATGGTCAAGGCGCCTGCGTCTGAATGAGGGTTGAGTCCAATGACGTTTTCCGGTTGTGGACATGGAGGGTAGTGATTCACCCGCATTGCTTGACTTAAATCATCAAATAACTCTAGCACTTCATTTGGTTCGATTTTAAGAGATTTTTCCACTTGTTTGATGATTGTGGTGCAAAGTTTTTCCAGTTCTAAACAATAGCTCTCTAAATTTTCTCTGCAATACAAAATAGTGTTTGTTAAAGTACCTACATAAGTAGCACTGATACTAGAGATTAAAGACGTGTCGACTGGTGTATGACACCGACACTTCAGCTCAATCACTTCTATTTTCTCGTATTAATATTATTGTCTACATATTAATGTCGGTGTCGTGTTATATCCATGTTTGTTTCGGTTCTTCATAATTCACTACTCGATTTTGTAATTTAGAGGAAATTCAATGCTAGCAAACAAAAACCAAATGAGAGTGGGATAAAACCTGAATGGTTGGGGAATATTTGGAAATAAACGGGAATTCCTTTCATAAGATGGAAGAGTTGACATGATGAACATATCTGCCCATTCTAACTTTTGATTTTCAGATGTAACAAACATCTGACCAAACCCTTGCATGTCTGTTGGGGTTTGCCAAAATTTCTTCTTCTCTTCCAATGGAAGACTTAAGAACTCTTTAGCGCCTATTTTCACATTTTCCACCAATGAAGGATTGACTCCATGATTAATCAGCTGTAATCAACTACAACTTTAGAAATATTACAAAGCTCATAAAAAATTCAGAATTTAATAACTTATTGTTACAATTAGAAATGGTAATAAAAGTATGCAATGGAATTTTATAACCCTAAAGGAAAAATATCAGAATGATAAACGTTAGTAATAGAACTAATAAACTAAGAGACTAGCACATTAAATGGTTAATTGTTACTGATATGGATAAATCTATATGGTTCAGCTTGGGAATTAAATTGTGGACAATAAGTTGATTGAATCCAGGGCTCTATTTATATTCTGCTTTAAAGAAGAATATAAAGGCTCTATTTAAACTAAGACACTGTTATGATTTCCATAAAATTTAGGAATGACAAAAGATGTCAAAGGCAATTACTGGTTTGCAGTCTATATAAAATAGAGTAAATCCCAATTTAGTCTATCAACTTACACACTATTTGTTACCTAATTGAGAAATGATGTTATTTTTGGAGAAAATATTG
The DNA here is from genome assembly GCA_963573325.1 of Astragalus glycyphyllos. Taxonomy (NCBI): domain Eukaryota; kingdom Viridiplantae; phylum Streptophyta; class Magnoliopsida; order Fabales; family Fabaceae; genus Astragalus; species Astragalus glycyphyllos. The sequence continues at coordinate 11,769,412 of OY754314.1, read as the reverse complement.
CTAATGTTAATGTTATGTTTAAGTGCTTAGTCGCTTTGTCTCGGGGTTAATTTGTTGAGAAGGTGGCTAGAGATTTGGATGTTTCATTCTCTAATTGGAACTCTTCTCCAATGTCGTGCTTCAACTTAGTTTAACACACTTGTAAATGGGTTTGAGAACCCCTTTGTTACAACTGTATTTCAAATTCGAAATTAGCTCCATAGACACGTCAGCAAGTCTTTAAGGTAGAACTCGAAGGCTGGTAGAAAGCAAGAGAATTCGAGAGACGCTACAATACAAGTTACGCGTGCGGCTATGAAGTAAGGGATCATTAACGGTGAAGTAAGGGAACTTTAGCGCCTATTTGAGAACTCAGGATCTAATGCGAGTTCTCTTATTTTATCTCTTTCAAATTCATTTGTTTGACGGTGAAGTAAGGGAACTTTAACTTTATCGGAAAACACCCCTTGTACTTCTTTAGTATAATTTTGATTATAAAAAAAGCAATCTCTATGGTTTTATAAATAGTCTCTAGAAAGTTTTGTAAAATTCGTCTTTTTGTGTATTAAGAGATTACTTATTTTAGGACTAACTAACTAGACGAATTTTATAAACTTTACAAATTAAACTACTTGTAATTTTGATATATTCGAGGGAACAAATTGAGACTAAATTGAGATTTACCTTGTGATGTTATTCAATCTTACTAGAAAGTTCTAAGACAAAATTGGGATACAAAACAGATAAAGTGTAAAATAAACCACGGGAAAGAAGCAGAGTAAATTTCAACCAACCAACCAACACTATGGCAATAAATTGCAAGGCTTCAAAAGAATTATATCCACAACATAAGAAAAATATAACAAAGAAGCAGAGTAATAGAGAAAACCTGGAAGAAACCCCATTCTTTACAAGCATAGTCAAAATTCTGTAGCTCATCTGCATCTTCAGATAGCAGTTTATTTAAGTCAACGATTGGAATTTGTAGTGAAGAAGTTGTTGTATTTGATGAAATAACAACAGGTTCTTGATTTTGACGAAGATATTGCTCTGGAATTTTGGTGATCGGTTGCTTTGCAAGCTCGTAAACTGAAGGCACCAATAAAGAGGTTCCAAGTTTGCTGTACATTTTTCTTCAATTGATGATTATTTGAGAAAGCACTATGTAACTATATTAATAAGGAGACTGAATCGTCAAACTAAATTGCGTGTAGTATTTTTTTTTGACAAAAAGTTGTGTGTATATACGTCATCCAAAGACAAATGCATTTCCAGCCATAGATTTCATAACTTAATATTCAGTGGCTCAGATAATTTACAGGCAACCTGCAATACAATCACATGAGCATTTTGCAATATTTAATCAAAGGTCGTTAACTTTTTATGTAGAGTTTACTATTTGGCGAATGATGAAACAATGTTCGACATAGTCGCGATGGATTTTCGAAAGCATACAGTGTAGTCTCTTCGTAAAACACACATTAGTTCTATGTGAATACTTGGAGTCGATTTTGAATTTTTTTTATAGGCATTGTTACTTATTAATTGTTAGAGGTGTAGGGGACTCTAGTACGCTGCGGAATGAGGGACTCTGCCCCTCTTCTCGAAGCCCGGCCTCATCTCCTGGCCCAACTGGAGACCGATATTAGGCAGAATATATATATATATATATATATATATATATGGAAACCCATGTAATCTCGCCCCCATATCCACAACGGCTATTATGTGCAATAAATGTCAATAATTACCTTTTGTACTATTTATACCGCCCTGAGAGACTAATAAAAGGATCCACATTTTATCTCCATTTCACATTCATTCTCTATACTCTTACTCTCTATTACTCATCGTGTTCTAGCTAAATCCTAGTCAAGGAAATAGTTAGGAACATTGACGTCAACTGTGGGGCCTGGTAAGATCACACCTACCCCATTAAATTTCTTAAAGCTACCACCATGCCATGGTTTCCACGAGGACTACTCCCTCGTCTAGTAATACTGATCCCAGAATCTTGGAGCTACATGATGCAGTAAGAGCACTACAAGACCAGAACGCAGAACAAGCTAGAAGGACTGAAGAACAGCGTCTGCGTTCTCAAGCGCTAGAAGCAAGAAATGCAAACTCTCGCCCAAGGAACCGAGGCTACAAGAGTTCCCCTAAGAGCATTTCAGTCGTTCACAGAGGCCATAGAAGCAGTGGCGATCCCGCACCGCTTCCACGAGCACTCCATCGACACCAATAACGAAAAAGGTGATGATAAGCGGCGGCAACGATGCTGTCAGTTGCAAGATGTTCGCTAGAACTCTGACTGACGTTTCCTTGAAGTGGTTCAAGGGCCTAACCTCTCGCTCAATAACCACTTTTGATGACCTCGCTGGCTACTTTGTGCAGCAGTTTTCGGCCAACAAGAAGAAACTAGTGCAATCTGAGGACCTGTTCGATCTTCGGCAAGGAGTAGTCAAACCAATGAAGAAGTATCTGGACTGGTTCAACAAAGTGACTTTCCTGGTGGACGATCCTGACAAAAGATTCTTCGTCAAATCATTTATGAAAGGTCTGAGGAATGGCACATTCAGCGAGGCACTGTCCATCCAAAAGCCTCGGACTATGGACGAAGTAAGGGCTCAGGCGGACAAGCACATCGATGTAGAGGAGACTGGCGCCAGCACAGATGAACGAGACACCAAAGCACCAAGAAGACAATACTCCCCACCAGAGAGATCGACACGGGCCGACCATCAACACTTCTCGGCCAGGCGCAACCGAGGAGGAAGGACAAGAAACCGAAAGTCACGCCCCAACCCGGAGGTTTCATACACTCGCCTCAAGGCCAAGCCCTCCACCATCCTCAACAAAGCTTAATGACGAAAGCATATAGAGGTCGACTCCTTTCGTAGGAACCATGAGTAAGTATCCACAGGCATACTGCAGGTTTCACTGGAAAAAAGGGCACACCACCGATGATTACTGGACCTTGAAGCAGCAAATTGAACAACTCATTCAGAGAGGACAACTCAAAAAGTTTGTGTTAATAGAAGAGTAGAAGAAGAGGCGAGCGAACAGTTTGCAGCCGAAGCCAGCCGCGAAGAAGGGAGGAGCTTGCAAAGAAACTGCACAGAAAGATAGCTATGAAGACCTTCAAAGGCGATGTGAACACCATCTCCGGAGGTTTCTCACGGGGGATCAGCTCCGTCGGCACGAAGAAGGTATGCTCGTTCCATTATGTTGGTTACTAACAAAGAGGCCGATGTATCTATTCCAGAGTACCCAGCAATTTCCTTCGACGTGGAAGATTTCAACAGAATCCAGCCCCACTCTGATGATCTGATAGTCATTCACATCACAACCAGCAGATACAGGGTGGCGCGAGTCCAGGTAGACGGAGGGAGCTCCGCCAATGTGATGTATTGGAAGGGCTTCCAAGGGCTCAAGCTACCGGTTGGATTATTGAAAAACTACCCTGTCACCATAGTAGGGTTTTTTGGAGAACAGGTCGACGTCCGCAAATACGTGGATCTCAGAACCACGTTCGAACAGGGAGAGTCGGCCAAAACAGTTGTCCTCAAATACATGATCATTGAGGCAACATCTTCCTACAACATCATAGTGGGCCGACCACATCTTAATGCACTCATGGTAGCGATATCCTACCCCCACTGTTGCCTCAAATACCCTCTCCCTTACCCTCTCCCCAATGGAGGGGTCTGAACAGTTAGAGGCGACCAGGCGATGGCTCAGGTGTTACGCCGAGAGCGCCAAAGTGAAGATAGTTCCTAACTGAGGTAAGAGATTCTAATTGTAGCTTTCTTGATATGGATCCGAGAATGTATAATGCAGCTAAAGAAGAAAAGAGACCCAGGCCAGTAGACGAGCTCAAGGAAGCAATCATCGGCCCAATACAACATTTGAGGACAAAAATTGGAACCGGACTATTAGTAGAGATCGAGGATCATCTCATCAAACTCATGTCAGACAACGTCCACATATTTGCATGGTCCCCCCAGCACTGAGGGATATGAAAACACAGAAGCAATCAAGGAGGAACAAGACAGAACATTCGAAGACCTAGGCCAACCTTCAGCACTGAGGGACTCTAGTAGCGCTGCGGAATGAGAGACTCCACCTCTCTTCTCGAAGCCCGGCCTCATCTCCTGGCTCAGCTAGAGACCGATAATAGGTAGAATATATATGGAAACCCATGTAATCTCATCCCCATATCCGCAACGACTATTATGTGCAATAAATGTCAATAATTACCTTTTGTACTATTTATACCGCCCTGAGAGGCTAATGAAAGGATCCACATTTTATCTCCATTTCACATTCATTCTCTATACTCTTAGTCTCTATTACTCATCGTATTCTAGCTAAATCCTAGTCAAGGAAATAGTTAGGAACAGTGCGCTAAAATATGAGTTTAATTGGAATACTCAGTAGGTGTAAACAATTTTTCATCCCTGACCAATAAAAAATTACTGTATGCATGAGTTTAGTAAAAGTCAGTTATCTTTTAACATATCTGTTTTTATTGGTTGTTAGTGTAAAAATTCGTTACACTATCTGAGTTTATTAATTAAACACCTAAAATGTCCCTTTTTAAAAAAAATTATTTTAATTCACCTATTTACCAATTTGCCATGCAAACTGATTTCCATAAAGCAGCAACTCATAATAATTCAATAATTCATAAATTTACTTCTATTGAACTTAAAAGTGCTACAAGCACAAGATTCCAACAATACATTAATCTTGAAAGTTATACAAGTTTCTTAAGGAAAAATTTTAGAACCGTTAATAAAGCAACAAATACAAGAGATGGGGAATCCAAAAAAGAACAACGATTGAGGTTATTCTTCAGCCAAGTTTATGGTTCATTCTACCTCCAAGCTATTTTGCTCTCTTCAGATCTTCTACTTGCTTCACATCTCAATTTTTTCACAACATACTTACCCCAATTTTCACAAGTAATCAAGCTGAACTCACCCTCAACCACATCTCAAAAGATGGTGAATGTGTCCTTCAAAGACTGGTCATCAACTCCACATGAAAGTGCTAAAATCAAACATGACCAAGAATCAGAATGAATCCAAGAGGAAAGACACAAATGGAATGAAACATGCAGAAATAACAAATATTGTATATGCATTTATGATGAGGACATGAAGCACCAAGATGCCATTCAAAGCTTAGGAGGTCCGATGACTAGGGAAAGATCAAAGAAAGTCCAAGAAAGCTTAGTCCAATTCATGACTAAGGCTATTGCAAAATAGGGCAACAATGTAATTGCACCGAAAACCATGCTTGTCATACAAGCTATGGAGGAGGCTCAATTTGCACGACAAAGGCCCCAAATCTATTTCATTTTTATTCCATAAAAAGTGCATGTGACCAATTGATTTATTTGGGACCAAGGCACTAAGTTATTTCATTTTAAGTTAATTTTTTTTAGTGTGTTTAATCCACTTCAAGTGGTCTATGTGTGGAACATATTTTTGTGAGTTGATGGACTCAACAGATTTGCTAATCAAGCAACTTGCTAATCAAGAAAGGCAAACTTGCTAATGAAGAAAGGCAATAAGAGGAGAAAATATTACAAGATCCAAGACATTTATGGCACATCAAGACAATCAGAGCAAAAAAGGAAATAGAAGATCCTAATCATTAATTGTGCATTCAATGCCAAATCAACTAGGATATTTTCTTAAATTGTTTTGTCTAGTATTCTTGTAATTGTTGAATACCCTTTATTTTTTCCTTGTATTAGCAAGAACGTCCCTTATTATAAATAGGGAGTATAAGTGTCAATGAAAAGGGAGAAAAGACTTTATCAAAGATTTTGAGTTCATACTCTTTGGTTCTGGATTGGACCAGCTTATTCGATCTTATCAAGAATTCCTTTTCTTGTGGTGATCCTCACACTCATAGGCTTATCCTTGTCTTGGATTAGACCAAGGTGGCGCCCCTAACCTAAACACCATCTTCTGCACGAATTCAAAAATCAATTCATTCTTCTCGTTAGTCTTAAACTGTTCCTAAACTCCCCATCCCAAAACCCACAAAATTCTTCACTCCCTTTCCCCATTATTCATCCTTTTATATCCAAAAACACAAAAATATAAATTACAACCAGAATCCATATTGAAAATCAAAAGAATGACCAGTTTCCACAACAAGGAGGTCATCAATTTAGTTGAGTCCAAGAAATAGAATAAGTAAAGAATTAGTTAGCAAACAAACCTTTTTCATCGTAGGTTGGAAGAAGATCATTTGTAAGAAAGGTACCTACAAATAAGATGATTTGTAGGTACTCTTATACTTAATGCATTTATAGAATACTCTTTAGTGAATTATTTGGTCACAACTCACAAGAAGTTGAATTATGACATTTTTGCTCCTATACCTACACAAAAATTTCTCACTTAAGTATAACTCTTGCTTGTATGATTCTGTTTATAAGAGTTCATCCTTCTGTCATTTCATAGGTTCTTGAAAGAAATTTTGGATATAAAAAGATCTGAAATGAATGTTAAACCAGCTTACTAGTTGAATAGCGTGCCAAAAATTCCTATCCACTCTAGATTGAGTTCTGCCACTACTGACCCGAAAAAGTTATCCTAAAATAAAATAAAAACAAAAAATTCTGTAGATTATCCTTAATAAGTAATTAATATTCCACAAAAACAGCAAATAACGAGCTTTAGGAGAGTTGTTATCCTAACATTAACATCAAAACATTTAAACAAAACAAAACAAACCAATCAATGCCTCAAACCTTCCTCATATATAATAAACTAAAAAAACGCGAATGGGATACCTGAAAATTAGCCAAGAAACAAGAAAAAGCAAACCAGACAGTATATGGACCAGTTTTCTACTCATGCCCTGCAATGTCATATACCACCAATTTTCTAAAACACAAAAGTCATGGGTTTGAGCCTCTTTTCCCTCTGATACAACTCCACATATAAAGGGAATTTAATAATCGGTTGTTTACAAAACCGATTCTCAATGTCCAAATACACACATTATGAATCGGTTGTTTAAACAACCGATTTATAATGTATAAAAAAGTTTCCAATACATCCTTTTAATTGCAAAATTGCCACCGCGCCAAGTTTTCGAATCGGTTATTCACACAACCGATTCCTAATAGTGCCTTTTCAAGAAGATTTTGCACTAGTGAGGTTTAGGAGGGCAGGGGAGGGCTTGATTTTAAATTCGAAATTGAGGAAACTATAAAATGTTTCTAAACAAAAATGAAGTGTGATTAACAAAGTTTTATCATTATCTATCATGTTATTTTTTCAATTTTTTAAAATTTCAAATAAATATTAAAATATAGACTAACTCTTCCAAAACCCTCCCCTCCAAATCCTCCCAAATCTGTAACACCTTTATAATTCATTTGTCAATGAAATATAAAGAGTTAAGTCATTTCATACCAATCAGAGTATGCATAAATATATAGTTAAACTTGGATTTTCATAAAAAGGAGTATGGTAAATAAGCCTTTAAACCAAAAGTATCCAAACTATAGGCTTTTAATGTCTTTTAATCTGTAGCATAATCCTAAGCTATTGACACAATCACACCAGCTGTAGCTTCCAAATCTACTCTCCAAGTTTCTAAGGCAACATGCAAGTTCAGAAATTGAATTTCCAGCTTCCCCAAATTGCATGAAACTCAAAAATGACTCAAAAATAGAATGGAAGGTTGTTTTTCAGCAATGGGAATAGGAGTGAGTGAGGATTCTCATTGTTGGTGAAGAATGAGTGAGGGATAATGTGGTCCGCTGATTTTCATTCTCTATGGTAGGTCTTGGACCGGTTATGAGCCATTTGGGCTGAAATTCTGAATTGTTTGGTTTGGGCTTGGCTTTACTACTTACACTAGTACACTTAGCCCACTCACAAGATTTCTACTAATTAATAAAGAGATATGGAATCAAGTGAACAATTAACTCCATAATCAAACCCATTTAAAAGAACATATCAATAATCTTAAGGAGCAAACATAATGTGCCAAGAAATCGTTGAGTTATTGGGATGTTACATAATCCCAGAGGATAGTATTTCTAGCCAATAGTTGGGGAACTCATCTTGCTAGGCACCAATCAGCCCATCTAGTCATTAACCATAAATTTCAAGTCCAATGACAGAAATATGCTCATTAACATCCTTCGTACCATTATTACATGTTTTATTTTTCAACTTCGATAGTCCTAGAAACTTTATCATTTAGTAATCTCATTTTGCACTTTCATGAAATCAAGGCATGACTTTCCTTGTAGCTCGCGAGAAAAGAATGCTTTGTAGTAATCTCCTACAGTAATTCTTTTAAACAATGCAGGCCTTTCAGAGGTAACAAGGCTTAGTGTTGGACCTATAAATTTGCTCATTTGAGGTCTATGAAATGTGGCAATCGAGATCCTTTCTTTCTCTGAATTTACTATTGCTCGATGCTCAATACTCCGATAAATTCCATTCGTCAATATCTGCAAAACATTTAAAGTTAGGCGACAATAATGTGCATTTAACTTCGGTGAACTATGGAGCACCAGCACTTTAGATAGAAGGCGTGTTTAGTGTCCGACACATCATGTGTGTCAGTATTAAGACTGGTGTTCGTGTCAGAACCAGTGATTCAAAAATTGTGAATGATTTTCTATGAATTACCTCCATAGTATCTCCAATGTTTATGACAAAAGAATTGGTGAGGGGTTTGACAGAATTCCACTGTCCATCTTTTCTTATTTGCAAGCCTTCGATGTCATTCGCTTGGAGAAGGATGGTCAAGGCATTAGCATCAGAATGAGGGTTGATTCCAATGACATTTTCTGGTTGTGGACATGGAGGGTAGTAATTCATCCGCATTGCTTGAGTTACAACATCAAATAACTCTAGCACTTCATTTGGTTTGATTTTAAGAGCTTTCTCCATTTGTTTGATGATTGTGGTGCAAAGCTTTTCCAATTCTAAACAATAGCTTTCTAAATTTTCTCTGTAATATGAAACAATGTTGATTAGAGTACCTGCATAACTAACTATGTAGCACCGACACTTACTAAAATTAAATATGGTGTATGGTGACCTACACCAGCACGACACCAACACTTAAATTCAATCACTTCTATTTTCTCAAGTTAATTTCAGCCTTTACATATCCATATCAGTTTCGTGTTTGGTAGTAAACAAAAACAAAATGAGATCGAGTGGAATAAAACCTGAGTGGTTGAGGAATATTTGGAAATAAACGGGGACTCCTTTCATATGATGGAAGAGTTGACATGTAGAACATATCTGCCCATTCTAACTTTTGATCCTCAGATGTAACAAAGAGCTGCCCAAACCCATGCATGTCATTTGGGGTTTGCCAAAGTTTCTTTTTCTCTTCCAATGGAAGACTTAAGAACTCTTTAACGCCTACCTTCACATCTTCCACCAATGAAGGGTCGACTCCATGATTAATCACCTGTAATCTATTTCAATTTTAGAAATCTTAAAAAGCACATAAAAATTAGGAATTTAATGGCTATACATTAATTCTTAAAGGCAGAAAAATTTAGAATTTAATAGCTATACATCTCTATGTTATAAGCGGCTTCGCTGTAGGGCGCCAAAGTTGCAACATTGTTTTTAGCCCCCAATTTCAATCATATTACCACAAATGCCATTCCTTCATTTCTTCCTTTTTTTTTCTAGTTTTTTTTTGTTTTTTGTTTTTTGCTTCAATTTTTTTTCCTTCTTTTATATTTTAAGGATTTGTATTTTTTCTTTTTTATATTTTAAAGGGGTACTTTATGGTCTCGAAAAATTTTAGATGTTTAAATATGCAAATTTTTGTTCATCAATAATTGATTCGATGAAAAAAAGATTTAATTTAATGACAAAATACATAAAGTGGGATGTTAAACAGTGTGTTTTGTTGTACTTGTTGGTGAAAAAAATTATTTTGTGACAAAATGTATAAAGTTAAATGTTAAGAAGTATGTATTAGGGTGCTTTAGGATCTAGAGAAAAAAAATTAACTCTTCAAATGCCAGAAGTTTCTTCGTAAATATCTGGTTTGGTAATAAATAATATAAAGTTTGTGACAAAATACATAAAGTGTGATCCTAACAGTGTACTTTGGGGTACTTTAGGGTCCTCGAAAAATTTTATATGTTCAAATACGGGAAGTTGTTCGTCAATAACCTGTTTGATGAAAAACAAAAAATTTCGTGACAAATTACGTAAAACGTGATGCTAGACAGTGTGTTTTAGGGTACTGTAGAGTCCAGAAAAAATGTTGGGTGTCCAAATTGGTGTTTTCTTCTTTATTTTGATAATTTTACACCAACAAGTATTAGAAACATACTTAAATTGATGTTTAATTTTAAGCAAAAATAACTACCTTTACACATCTATAACTATTAATAAATGAGATTCTAAAAAAACTGTCATTTTTGTGTCAGATTTTTCTGACTAAAATACCTTTATTGTAAGTATAAAATTCTAATAACAATAACCGTCCACTAACACACCAATACATTTCTAATTCTAATAATGATAACCACCGACTAACACACCAACACATGAAAGATGGGGGCCCGTCTTTCCCCGCTAGTACTAAGAATAGTAATTTTATGCATTAAATTTTCTTGGATTCTTGGGAAAAATAAATAGATTTACAATATTATCCGTTATTAATAGTCACCTTCTCACAACATTAATGAGTTTTTTATAGGCAAATATTAGTGGTGTGGGGGAATGATAATTTCGAGGGTTTGAACTCTATCTTTGTCTTGCAACTCTTTCATGTCCTTTAGTTCGTCAACTAAACTAATTAGGAACTTCCATCGATACTAGCTCACCGCGTGCATCGAACGGGTAATGAGGCTACTTATTTCTTTATGTCAATTGGCTTTTATAAAAATGGTAACAAAAGGCTACAATGGAACTATATACACCGTAAAAGAAAAATATCCAAATCAGAAACTATAGTGATAGGACTAAGTAATCATCAGAACTCTCTAGTTAGGCCTGCTTGGGCCGGAGTAATACTAGTATGGATGACCTCCTTGATAGTCCTCGTGTTGCAACTCTTTAAAATATTCAATCCAATAAGAATATTGTTTTAGCAGATCGAACAGAGAAGAATATTGCACAATAAGAATAATCCTTGGACCAAGTAATCCAAATGATTTGAAGATCAAACAGAGAAGAATATTGCACAGTAAGTTGAAGCTAGAGCACCTTATATATTGTTTTAGCAGATGGTTCCTAAAGGGTGGACTACTACGCTGGTGTGATTTCCATGAAATTTAGGAATGACAAAAAAAGATGCCAAAGCTAATTACTGGCGCTGTTATATTAAATAGAGTCAATTGGCAATTATTGATATTGTTAGGCTGTATATCATCGCTAGGATTTGAATCCAGAACCTTGCAGTTGTGTCTGTTTCATGTGGCACTTACCACTATCTACATACCATAAAAAGAACAAACTACCAAAAAAGACTTCAATGAATTTCAAGGCTTCAAAACACTTCTATTAACCACTTGTGAAAAATATAATAAAGGAGAATATCTAGTAATAGTTAAAATTACCTGGAAGAAACCCCATTCTTTACATGCAAAGTCAAGATTTTCTAGCTCATTTGCATCTCCGGATAGCAATTTATTTAAGTCAACAACAGGAATTTGAGGTGAAGAAGTTGTATTGGATGCAATAATTACAGGTTCTTGATTTGGACGAAGATATTGTTCTGGAATTTTGGTGATGGGTTGCTTTGCAAGCTCATAGACTGAAGGCACCAATAAAGAGGTTCCACTATTGCTGATGGACATTTTTCTTCCAAGTGATGATACTCTGCTTAATCTTAGGAATTAAGATAGCTTCAATGGTGAATTGGTGATTATTTGAGAAAGCACCATATGTTATATAAAGAGATTATCGGTGATTAGAAAAATAGAGCTGAGAGATAATAAAAACATTAAAATATTCTAGTATTCAATAGATTGAATTGTCAAACTGAGAATTCAATAATTGTGTCTATTGTGTGTATTTATATACTCTTTTTTTTTTTGAAGGCACGAAACTAATTCAATAAATCGTGGAAACGTTGCCACCAAAGGTGGTGATTACATGATAAAAGTTAAAAACATCACTACTAGGATAACCAGACCAGGTCTTGGTTCCACAACGCCTAGATAAGCTAGCTAAATCGTGAGCAGCTGAATTACAAGCTCTCCTAACATGGTGCACTTTGACAGTATTGTTTCTACTAAGAAAAGCATTACAATCTACAATAATAGGATCCAAATCTGCAATAACCATCTCACCATTCAAGCACTTCACCACGAGTGCAGCATCAGTAGCTATCATGCAGTCAGAGATGTGCAGGTCTTCGACTACACCAAGAGCCCATCTAAGGCCCAAACCTTCAGCGATCACAGGTGCAACCGAGACATTGTCTCTTCTGCACGCAGAGAAAGAAATGGTGCCATGACAGTCCGTGACAACCATCCCCCAACCTGTACCACCTTCAGGAAAGCATCCAGCATCCACATAAACGCAATTGGCATCTAATTGCCCACTCCAAATCATATCAGAATTAATGTTGGACCCAGCAGAGTTGTGTCTTGGGTTCGCTTCAGAATATTCAGAAACAAAATCAGCAGCAGCTTTGTTAATCAATACCGGATCAACAACAGTATTCTTGAAAATTAATTGGTTACGGGCAAACCAAATTTTCCACAGAGTTGTGCAAAACAGTTGAGCGCCAAAGGAGTCCCTGCAAGTCAGCCACTGCAACAGCCAGCCATTGAGATTAGGATGTTCAGGGATACGGGCTCCAAGTTGTGATCCGAAGAAGATCAATTTAGTAACCGGGCACTCCATAAATAAATGTTCAACATTTTCATCACAAGAGCTGCAAAAAGAACAAACAATGTCAGTTGTAATGCATTTTTTCCTCAAGTTGGCTTTTGTGGGGAGGATATTCTTTGCCAATCTCCAAAGGAAATTCCTGATGGTGTTTGGCAGTGGGGATTTCCATATTTCCTTCCATAAATCAGCATCCAAGTTGGAGGATCCACTAGGCATGCTTCTAAATTTTTCCTTGTAAAACAAATGATAAGCAGACTTCACTGTATACAGGCCACTCTTCTCCTCATGCCAGCTAAGCTTGTCACACACCGTAGAGAAAGATAGAGGAATGTTAGTAATCTGTTTTGCATCATCAACACTGAAAGTTCTGAAGATTTTCCCCCTATCCCACTGTCTGCTATCAGCTAGAATCAGATCAGCCACCAAACAATTCTCAGGGACCTCAGCAGTTGGTCTACTATGCGTGAACACACCTTGCTTTGGGAGCCATCTATCCTTCCACACCTTCACTGATGTACCTTGACCAATAATCCACCTGCCACCCTCTACTACCTTGTCCCTCACACTAAGAATACTTCTCCAGGCGTAGCTTGGTTGGTATCCAAGTGTTGCATTTAGAAACTCCCCTCTAGGATAATATCTACTTCTAAGGATGCTATCTAGGAGGTGATTCCTGCCACTAATCAACCTCCAGCAGTGCTTTCCCAAGAGAGCATTATTGAACTCACTAAACACTCTAAAGCCCATTCCACCTCTCCCCTTAGCCGTAGCCATCTTGTCCCAGCTCACCCAGTGGATCTTGCTACTCTAATCATTGGATCCCCACCAAAATTTTCTGATCATTGCATCAATTTGTTGGCAGCAACCCAGTGGCATCTTGTAGCAACTCATGATATAATTCGGAATGGATTGTGCCACAGCTTTGATGAGGATCTCCTTCCCAGCTCTAGATAAGCACTTCTCCTTCCACCCCTTCAACTTCTTCCAAACTCTGTCAATGACAAATTGAAAGATAACCTTCTTGGATCTCCCAAAAGGAATTGGGAATCCTAGGTATCTTGAGTGAGTCTCCACAGTCTTTACACCCATCAGTGAACTGATCATATTGCGCTCTTCTAAAGGAACATTTTGACTAAAAGAAGACTCAGATTTGTCTAAATTGACAACTTGCCCGGAGGCATGTTGGTAGATTTCCAGGATATCCATGATATGTGCTGCCTCAACAGTGTTGGCTCTAGCAAATAATAAGCTATCATCAGCGAACAGGAGGTGGGAAATCTTGGGAGCAGTCCTAGCCACTTGAATTCCATGAATGAGGTTGTTAGCTGATGCTCTATGCAGCAAACCAGACAGCACATCTGAGCAGAGAATAAAGAGGTAGGGGGATAGAGGATCCCCTTGCCTAAGCCCCCTACCTGGCTTGAAAGTGGTGCTTGGATGTCCATTGACTAGTATCTGGTAAGACACAGATGATATGCACCTAAAGATCAGCTCCACCAATCGCAGAGGGTACCCCATTTCAGAAAGAACACTCTTGACAAACCCCCATTCCACTCTATCATAAGCCTTCGACATATCCATCTTCAAAGCCATAACCCCTTTCTTCCCTTGCTTCTTCTTCTTCAACCAATGGAAACACTCCATTGCGATTAAGGCATTATCAGTAATCAACCTTCCTTGGACAAAGGCACTTTGCTCCATGTCCACCACCTCAGGCAGGGTATGTTTAAGTCTATTAGCAATGGTTTTGGTAACAATTTTAAGAGCCACATTGCATAGACTTATAGGCCTAAATTCTTTTGGATTGGTAGGATTTTTGCATTTAGGGATCAGCACAATGAAGGTTTGGTTAATACTCTCAGGAGAAAGATCATTATTCAGAATTCTCAATACAAGTTCCTCAACCTCCTTTCCAACAATGGACCAATACTTTTGATAAAACAAAGCAGGAAGCCCATCAGGTCCCGGCGCTTTGAGGGGGTGCATCTGATGGATGGCACTTTGCACCTCCTCACTAGTAAACTCACGGTTACACCAGGCAAAATGCTCAGCAGAGAGTTTTCCCTTCACCACCTCACAGACATCATTGTCAAGTCTAGGCTTTGAGGATGCAAACAGCTCTTGGAAGTAATTAATCAACAATTCACCCACTTTATCTTCTCCCCTCCACCACGTGCCATTGCTGTCTTTAAGCTTTCTTATGTGATTGACCTTGCTTCTTTGGCTAGCTTTGCCATGGAAAAACTTTGTGTTGCGGTCCCCATCTTTTAGCCACATGGCTCTACTTCTTTGCCTCCACATAGTTTCTTGAATTTTCAGTAACTCAGCATGTCTACCTTCCAAAGCTTTGAACCTCTGAATCTCCATATCATCAGCCCCCCAACTAGGAGTACACTCAAGCTCCTTCTCAAGAATAGCCAACTCCTTTTTAATCTTCCCCAAATTGTGGTCCTCAAACTCATTAGCCATATCCTTCATTGCTTCTAATTTGTGCCTGCAAGATCCCTGTTGTCTTCTCCAACAGTTAGCCACAATACCTTCACATCTTTGCTCTTTTGCCCAGGATTCTTCAAACCGAAAGACTCTCTGCCTCTTAATAGGTTGCTCTGCCCTTATGTCTTCTAAAGTAATCTTCAACACCACATGGTCAGACCCAAATTTAGCAAGGTGGGTGACTCTGATAGGATTGAATCTGGTCTGAAGCTCCTCATTGCCCAAAGCTCTATTCAACCTAGCTTGGATATTATCATTTCCCCTTCGCCCATTAGACCAGGTGAAACTAGGACCCTCAAACCCCAAATCATTAAGGCCACAGTCACTAGTAGTCTCCCTACCAAAAGACAACTGGGAAGTACTCCTGCTGTTTCCACCAACTTTCTCAGAGGCTGCCACCGTATCATTCAAATCACCAACGCATAACCAGGCTCTGCCTGAAGGAGGAGCCAGACTTCTAATCAGCTCCCAAGTGAATCTCTTATTTTGTTCATCCGGAAAACCATAAATACCACAAAACTGCCAAGGAATCCTTGTTTCCAAATCAGGGCAAGATCCTGAAATATGGTTTAAAGAGTAGGATTCAATGTTGACCATCAAGTTCTCGCCCCATAACAAGGCAATACCACCAGCTCTCTCCCTCCCTTCTCCACTACAATCAACTGCAAGGCAAGAGGCAAAACCACACCTTATTTTTATTCTATCCATCTCAGAACTTTTTAACCTTGTCTCCATTATGAAGAGCAAGAGAGGATTTTCCTTTCTTGTGAGCCTTGACAAGGCTCTAACTGACCGGGGATTCCCCAAACCCCGGCAGTTCCAGCTTAGGATTTTCATGGTAAGCGGTGGTGTTGTTCAATCAACACCACCTCCTTTGCTGCATCATTCACATCATCCATGACAACATCACCCTTATATTTCTTCTCCACTCCTTGGGGATTCTCAACATACCCTTCCTCCAGTGCTACCTCCCCTAGGCTCCTCTTTTTCACATCTTTAGCTTTTGGTCCTGGCTTGCTCTTCCTAGGGGCTCCACCCCCTCTCTTCCTGATCCATTTCTTGCCACTAGAGCTAGTAGTGTTAGACATTGGTGTGCCCTCCCCAGGCTGGAAACTGGGTTGTATAGCTACTGTCCCAAGAGACTCAGCAACTTCTTCAACCTCCTTTGCCGTGAAATCAGGAGTTACAATGGCAGGAGGCACAATAACATCAACAACAGGCTCCTTGCTAACATTCAATTGAGTGACCTCCTCCTCATTGTTCTTCAGTTTCTCAGCAGATAGGCACCTGCTGTTGCTATTTTGAGAGAAAAGAGATTTGCTACAATTACCTGAGCTAGCCTCCCGTTTCACCTCCTCAGTGATCTTTGGCAGAGGTGAGGCTCTCAGCCAAGGACCAAAGGCTTGATCCCTCTCCTCGAGTTCACTGTAATCCTCCTCCGCAGTCTCCTCACAATCCTTCATCTGATGCCCAATTCTTCCACAAACAAAACAGAAATTGGGTAGCCTTTCATACTTGAAAGACACCCACAGATCGCGCCCTTGAAATTTGACATTAGTTCCTCTCCTCAACGGCTTCCTGAGATCAAGCGAGGCCTTGATTCTCAGAAACTTCCCAATCCTGTGTTGATCCCTTTGGTCCACCTCTTCAAATGCCCCAATCAGATTACCCAGTTTCACAGCAAGAGCATCAGACCTGAGCTTTAAAGGAAGATCGTAAATGCGAATCCAGAAGGATACCTTATTCAGGACCATGTCTGACGGCTGCTCTTCACCTGAAAGACGTTCGAGGATGACGAGGTTTCTGTCAAAGCTCCATGGACCGTTGCTCAGCACACTATCAGCTTCCCTCTTTGACCCAAATCGAAACAGGAACAGATTCTTGCTAAGGTCTTGGATTTCAACTTGGTTCTTGAGGCGCCAAGCCTGAATCATCGTACTCTTGAAAGCTCTCACATTGTATGGGTTGTCAGTCCAGATCTTACCCACCAACGAGCGATTAAAAGCTCCATCTTCCCACATTTCCCCTTCTTCCACGGAAATTCCTTCTTCAACATCCTTCACGCTTCTCGCTGGTTGTGGTCGCTCCATTCCTTCGCTACGAGTCAAACACCTCAAAGTCGAACCCTAGACAAGCTAGAAAGGACCACAAAGGAGTGGGGAAAACCAGAACAGGCCCGGGGGAACGCCGAGAAGAACTCGGGGGTGACGCCGCCACTTAACCTAGCAGAGCTGAGGTTGGGGGAAAAAGGTCCACTGCTTAACTCTTCTTAGTGGGTCGCAGTTGGGTGGTACGTCGTGATTAATATTAACCATCCCTCTATATACTCAGCGATAAACTATAAACAAAATTTTGACTTTAGTTGTAACAAAATATAAGTATAACTTGATGTTTTTCATCTAGATTATTTAATGACATTATACCAAACACCTTTTATCCAATGTTAAATATATATTTTGTTAAAGGTAATTAAACATCAAACGACGATTTATCTAAAGTTTTTTGGTATACCTAATGTACCAAAAAATATCCCTCAAAATCTATAGTAGGTGTGGACCATTTCTTCTTTACATAAGTCACCAGCCTTAAATTCTAACTTTTCAATCTCTAACAATATCTTCAAAAGAGATGAAAAATATTTTTTAAAAAAATGAGCTAATTAGCAATTAGATAAAGTTTCACTGTCATAATTTTGTTACCTTGAGAGTTTCACTGTCAAGTGCGTGTTCAAGTGCGATTTATCTGCATTGAAGTTTAACCATAAAAGTACTTCTAATTACAAGTCATTGTAGACTAATAGATGTTATATATGGGTTAATTTACATTAGATAAACTTTTCATCTAGCTTATTTAA
Organism: Astragalus glycyphyllos; assembly: GCA_963573325.1. Classification (NCBI taxonomy): domain Eukaryota; kingdom Viridiplantae; phylum Streptophyta; class Magnoliopsida; order Fabales; family Fabaceae; genus Astragalus; species Astragalus glycyphyllos. The sequence goes on along the minus strand of OY754314.1, from coordinate 11,751,214 downwards.
CGACGATATATCTAAAGTTTTTTGACAAAATTAAGTTGAATATTAAACGTTAAAGACCTTATTTTTAAAGCAATTAAATGAAATGGAAAACAATTTACAAAGATGAGCCACCTAATTAATCACCAAGAGATACTTTTTTATTTTCACACATTTTTTATTTAAAAAAACACTATTTACATTGATCAAGTACTTGTCAACTTATTGTCGAAAAAAGAACTTTTTTTTGACAAAAAAAAAAGTACTTGTCAACTTGTTATAAAAAAGTACTTGTCAACTTTATAGTAAAAAAAAAAAAGTACTTGTCAACTTTGTTGTAGGAGAAAAAAAGAGTGCTAAGTCAACTTTTTTTTTTTAATGACGAGGCTAAGTCAACTTAACTATGTGGAAGTAGTAGTTGTAAGTAATTGTCTGCTTTTCTGTAAAAAAATGTGCTTTTAAATTTGAATCATGTGTAAGGCGTTTTTTATTAAAAAAATATGTTGAAAAATATGACATTCATGGAAATTAGAGAGATAACAGTCTATTATATTGAAAGCAGTGAAATATTACAAATGAGGAGAGTTAATTACAAATGTGTCTACTATCTACTTTATATACCAACCAACTAATGAGCCTTACAAGCCATTCATACAAACTAACTAATGGGTCTTACTATTTATATTTCAACAGCCTCTTGCAAGCTGAAAGGTGTTCACAACAGTTCCAGCTTGGGATAAGCAATACAAAGATACTATCAAAGTAAGGAAAATAAAAATACCAAAAAAAATCCGTCAAAAAAAAATACCAAAAAAAAAGTAAGGAAAATAAAGAACAATCTCTGAATTGGTAATAAATGAGGTGCATAGCAATTAAAAGTCTTCGACCACATTTTGGTCCCTTCAAGCTTCTTCGAGCGTCTCCACAACATTCACTCCAAAATAATCAACAAACTCCACTTTTAGGCGTAACCATCCAATTGCAAAGAAGTCAACAAAAGCTTAATCGCTGAGCAGAAACCACAACTCATGGTTTAACTACTCAGAGGAAACAACAATCCAACGCTTAACCATCAAGCAGAAGCCATACATGAAGAGTTAACCATTTGGAGGAAGAAAAATGCTTAACCACCATAGGGCAGAAGCTAATATGAACAAAGACATAAAGCCAAAGGCTTAACCACCAAGTAGAAAATAGAAACTATACCTCAAAATTTAAACACTAGCAGAAGCACAAACAACAAATAGAGCGATGTTTAACAATCCATGTAAGAAGCCTCACAATTGACCAATGGACAAAAGCTAACAATTAGCCAATAAGACAAAATATCAACAAAACGGAGTCAATCTTCCCCAGCTAAAGCAATGCAGAGTCAATCGCAATCAACATGACCGTAGTAAAATAGAATCAACCGATAAACCAAGTATCTCATTGAGAGCTTTAATCACTTAACGTGAACCTCACTGAAAACTGAGGCCAAACATAAGCTTGCATAAAGTAAACAATTCCTAAGGAACTCCCATGGTGTTGATCCAGTACCAATCCTCAAGAAGCCAGCACTCTTAGACTCATAGATGGTCAAAGCAACCCAAATTCGAACGAAACTACCAAGTGATGACAGAATAAGTAGAAAAACGATGCTAATAATTGCCACGAAACCATGGAGAAGGCTGAATGAGCAAAATCAGATGCACAAAATTGACACCATTGTATACAAATGCCAAAGAATTCCGGGGTTGAATGAATGTAACAAAATGAAATGCCCCGCAAGGCGATAACTTGTTGGCAACATTGGATGCATCTTAACCATCTTAAGAACAATCAAATTTGAACCAATATAGTATCAATGATTAACAATTTTTGACATGAGTACAAGCGTACTGCATCTTAACCATCTTAAGAACAATCAAATTATGCTGCCCAAGTGCACAATACCAAATCATCGAAGTGCACAATGTTCAATGGACGCAAATCCAAGCATAATTAAAATCTAGTAGTAAATAATGAATAAAAAACGAATTACGTACCAAGTAGCAATCCAGAATTAACCCAGTGTGATAACACGGAGTTGTGAGAATAGGAAAAGCAGAACCTGATTAGTGTGATAATGTCCAGGACTATGATGAAGTAGAAACAAAGGCGATTCTGAGAAGCAGATCGCGAATCATGAAGTGAAGGAGTCGATTGCAGATCGATTGATGAACAGTCTGATGCTTGCATGAAAAATGCTTTGCTTGACTAGGCATCGCAACAAAAAATCAAAGCAAGAGTAGGATATGTATGAAGCATAGACTTGGTGAATCGAATCAACAAATACAGGCAATGATGATTGATCTAGAGAGGAAAACATAGGTCGCGATGGAGAAGAAGAGAGAGAAACAGTTACAGTGTTTCTTTATGTTCGCGTTTGAGAAAGTGAGCGTGAAGGAGAGAAGGATTTAGGGCTCCGCAGAAGATGAGAGAATTTCAAAGAAAACAAAAATACAAAATCATCAATCACAATTGATCTTGATTAACATCAGAATTAAGATTCAATAACACATAAGAAGTGAATCAGATCTAAAGGAAAACACTGAAAATCATTTACTCCAACCAAACAAAACAGAAAAAGGAATGGATGTAAAGAAAACTAATAAAAGAAAGAGAATCAGTCGAATTAGTGTTCAAGGAGGATACCATATATGTAACATCTCATACTGCTTTCGGAACTATCGACTGCCCCCACAAACCAACACGTGTTTTTCCAGCATGCGCTGTCCTCACTTGCATGTTTTATAGGAACCTTCCCAGAAGGTCACTCATCCTACTACTACTCCAAGTCAAACACGCTTAACTATGGAGTTCTTATAAGAAGAGTTCCCTTAAAGATAATGCACCATGTTGGTATAGGTAGTCCAAATCAGTTTTTTTAAGCCATCATTCAACTGTACAGCTCCATACCTTCACAGCCCTAGGATCCCTCTCATTCTATTGCGTATTTTGTTCACTCCCCGCCCTCGTCAACCACAAATGTCACAATATAGGCATAGATCACATCCATCGGAGAGGTAGAGAGCATATGCATACTCATGAGGTAAACGAGTCATAGGAATGTTGACGCCCAAGTTATTGATTGAATTGTAGTGGATTTATGTTGAGTTGTTAATCAGAATAAAATGATCAGCACAACAAGACGGGAAACCAAACATTTCTGCACCAAGACGACAAACAAAACAACACCGCACTCAGATGATGATATAAAAAAACAAAATAAAAATTATTACTATGTGGAAACCACATATTTAGATTAAAAAAAGAGGAAAAATGATGGAAAATAATAAAGATTGGTGATTTTAGGCTAAATATATGCACGAAAACCATCTCTCTCTAGTATATGAACTAGAAGGAAGAGAAAAGTGAGGGAAACATCTAGAGTCTTTTAAGAGAGAAAAGTTTGTAGCTAGCAACAATTTAGAGTTATGTAAGGCGACTTCTACCTACCGAAGCTGTTTAGTTAAATTTTGAAATTTCAACCGTGTTATGTTGGAAAAAAGTGAGGAATGGCCCAAATGTTTGGTTTAGCGGCAATAGAAATGGTTACCAAAAGTTTTACCAGCAATTAACCAATGGTTTGTGTATCCTAAGCCGCTAGCAGCTTTCTCGACTATTGAAAGGATTGTTAGAAAAGGGTCACTTTCTCGCCGCTAAAACACAAGACTTTTATCGAGAATTATAGCAGCAATTTTAATGGCCAGTAAATGTGATTTTAGTCATACAAAGGTTTTTGGTGGCAATAACTATAGCCAATAAAAATTTATAGAAAAAGAAAAATAATTCATTATTATAATCCACCATAAAGAGTATACTTCACTTAAAGCTAAACCGCTTCAAGAATTTCCCCATGTCGAAAGCCATCGACGTAACTTCTTCAAGATGTTCAATTCCAATCAACTCTAACAATCTCCACCTTGATTGTAATTGATACCCAAGACATATTCTTTTTATTGTCGATCTATACCACTTTCTATGGAGTACCAGGAGCAGCAACGACCTAACGAATCGGATGACAAATAGACTTGGACACCACATCTCCACCCAAAACCTTAAGGCGTCAGTTATATGGGTTCCTTCTCTTATATATCCTTGATCAGTGCATTTTAATGCACTCTTTATAGCTTTGCATTTGGTGTTTTTAATTGTGTTTTGTACCTAATATTTAAGTCTTACCACGTTTCTAGACTTTGGGTCTTGTTTGAGAAGTATAGTAATTTCTTGATTAATTCTTGTTTTTATTGGACATTTGACCCCTGTTTACTCTGTAGGCCATAACTTTGGCTGTGATTATCTGATTGAGGCGTGCGAGCATGCATGGGAAAGCTAAGAAACAAAGCTACAAATCTTTTGTTGAGCTCGAAGCACAGTTCGGAAGTCTTAAAGGCCAAAATTGCGAAATATTGAAGTAGTTTATTGTAAAACAGATTTACGCGGACCAATTTACTATTTTTATCGGGCTTTTATCATAGAACCCATTTAGGGATTTAGGTATTTATTTTTCTTTACGAATAAATACACTTTTCAGAGCTGTCTTTGGTCTCTTACGCATTCCTACATTCAATATTACGTTTTGTGCCCCAACCTCCTGGAAGCTTAAGGCCCTAGATCAATCTATTGGTGAAAGTTGTTGGTGTAAGGATTTTGAGGTTCAGTACTTAATGTTAATTTCGTTTTTATGGTTTTAATTCTTTCTCTATAAATTTCATCTCTATAATTCTTGCGGCAAATTCGGTTTGTGATTTGGTTATGTGATTCGTTTTATGATTCAGTTTTGCTTAATCACTTAATCATGATTCTGTTTTGCAACTTTCATTATTCAAACTATTTTATCGCTTGTTTAATTTAGTTTGGATAGAGTCTATGATGCTTGTTTATAGGATTGATAGAATTCAGTTATGATATTAATTGTGTTACTAGCACTTGTTCACTATCACGATTGTTCAAAAATCCCCTTTTTTATTGTTTATTTTAGTTCTTGATTTTGGTAATTTCAGTATTTAGAGGTCATTGTGAGACGACCAAGGTTAACTTCTTTGTACTAGATTTTATATTATTATAATTATTTTGACCCGTGTACGACCGCTGATCAAATTGGCGCCGTTGCCAAGGACCTCTAAATAGGGATTACCAACTTCAGGACCCCCGCTAACCACTAACCTTTGTTTTTTAGTTTTGTTTCTTTGCAAGTTCTGTCGATTTCAGCTTCGGTCAGTTATGTCTCAAATTAGGAAAAAAATAACGATTTTCGGGTGATCTGGTCAGATTGCTCCAAAATTTGGTTAGAAAATCAAAAAAAATAAATTAAGGAGTAGGACTTCCTAAAGGGAGCTCTGGTCGAAATATCGAAAATTCTTTAGTTTTCTATTACTAATTAATTTTCAAATATTTGATAATCTCAAAAAAAATCCAAACAAAATTTACATAATCTTCTTTTGATTTTATTAGATTTTTAGTTGTGTTTTTATATTTTTTTAGATTCAGTTTGAATCGTTTTTTATTTTCTGCCTTAATTTTAGCATGACTTTTTTATTTATTCTAATCCTGATTCTATTCACTATAACATGGGTACTGTTTATGAACCTTCACTGGAGGATCTCATTAAACAGATGGATATTCAAAATCTCCAATTCCAACAAATAACAGATTCTACACATAGTTAATTGGAGATAATAGTTGGACAGTTAACAACTACAGTTAATAAGATACAGGCCCAAAGATCAAACCAACTGCCTACACAGGAAGAAGTGAATCCTAATGTCCCAAGTACTCCCATTGTCAGAGAAATTCCTCTTGTTAAAACCTCAAGGGTGCCTGAAACGGCTGTTGTGAAAAGTAACAAAGCTGTTGTTACTCCAAGAGTACCTGAACCTGTTGATGATAAGCAGGACAAACCACTCCCTGAAAATTTGAAATATGCATACTTAGAGGGAAGTGGAGATTTATCTTTGATTATTTCAGCTAACCTTGAATCTGAACAGGAAAAGCTGCCGCCAACTCAAAGGGAACATAGGAGAGGTATCGAATGGATCTTGGCGGACATTCTTAATAAGAAAGTGTGGCAAACACAACAACAACTCGGCCCCTTGATTCAGAATGTGTGGAAGAAGAAGGTCACCAAACATGTGTGCGGTAACCATAAAAGAGTCTTCTTTGACAAATACCAACCACACAGAATCTTCAAGTTCTCCACCTTCAAGAGGGAGTTTTCTTTACTTATTCTTAAGTTATACTTGTTGCTTACATTGAGGACAATGTGTGGTTTAAGTTTGGGGGTTGTCTTTTTATTTTTATGTTTTTAATTTTTAACTAAAAGAAAAGTAAAAAATTGTTATTTTTGCATGTTTTTCCATGAGTTCTTGGTTTGTATAAGTTGTGAGTGACTTCACTATTCTATGACCATAGGTGTTATGACATGACTTGATTGATTTCTTGTTGCTCTTGGTATAATAAGTTGGATATGAGCACTAAAGTTTGCATCATTTGTAATAGTCATTGCCCCTGGTGAGAATTGAGCCTTTTATTGGATGGACTACATGTTGCCATTCTCTCCTTTCTTGTGTGTGACTCACTCATATTTGTTAGTTACTTTAGAACTTGGCTTGATTCTTGTTGAAGCACTTGTTCACATGAGTGTTTGAAATGATCTAGGCAATTTTGTTCTTTTTCAGCTACTAGCCAAATAAGCCTATCCTGAATTTATCCCTTTGTGTAAGTCCCTTTGAGTCTTTTAACCCAATTCTTTGTTTTATAGCTCATTACAAGCCCAAAAGTGAAAAACAATGTTATTACCCAATCTTAGAGGGTGAAGGAGCTTTGACTTGAAAATTGCCAATCCATAAGTGTGGGGGTGTCCAAATTATTGCAATTGTGGTTCTCACTTGGGTTAGTTCTCTGGTTTTCAATGGAAAGTTTGGCAAATACATTTGAATAGAAAAATATTCCCAAAAAAATGAAAAAAAAAAAAGAAAAAAAAAGTCAAAAGAGAAAAAGAAAGAAAAAAATGCAAAGTGTATATATCTTTTTATCAAGAAGAGTGAAAGTTGTCTCGAGAGAGTTATGTGGAGAAATGTATCAAAATAGAGAAATTCATCATACCTTGTTGAAGTTGGATCCTCTCATGTTCACTTTACAATTGAGTTTCATTCCTTCTTTGCCCTCTTTGTTTCTTTTTATCCTAGTGTCCCTTCGGATTATCCCACCTTAACCTTGGCCCCATTACAACCCTTGTAAAAACCTTTTGATCTTATGTGCATGTGTTCTTAAATGTGGATGTTAGAAGCTTGTCAAGCATATGGTAGTGCTTACTTTCATTGATGTGCTTATTATATATATGAGAGTAAACACAAGCCTAGACGCTTGAGTAATTGAGAGCATTACGTACTACCAATACATATCCTTAAAGACTCATCACTTATGATTCACTCTCTAGTGCTCTATTCTCTTGTTTGGCTTGATTGTAATTAAGTGCTATCCCTGATTGTCATTCTCCTTGAAGCCTATGAAAAACACCTCTCTTATGATTTTGCATTCTTTGGGTTCATTGGAAATTCATGTATTGTTTTCTGTGTCTTGTTTTGTGTGTTTTGTCCGGAGTGCAAAAACTTAAGTGTCGGGAAATTTTGATCAGTACATTTTAATGAACTCTTTATAGCTTTGCATTTGGTGTTTTTAATTGTGTTTTGTACCTAATATTTAAGTCTTAGCACGTTTCTAGACTTTGGGTCTTATTTGAGCAGTATAGTAATTTCTTGATTAGTTCTTGTTTTTATTGGACATTGACCCCTGTTTACTTTGTAGGCCATACTTTTGCTGTGATTATCTGATTGAGGCGTGCGAGCATGCATTGGAAAGCTAAGGAACAATGCTACAAATCTTCTGTTGAGCTCGAAACCCAGTTTAGAAGTCTTAAAGGCCAAAACTGCGAAACACTGAAGCAGTTTAATGTAAAACGGGTTTACGAGCCAATTTACTATTTTTATCGGGCTTTTATCATAGAACCCGTTTAGGGATTTAGGTATTTCATTTTCTTTAAGACTAAATACACCTGAAACCAATGGATTGATTATATATTTTATATCTTTGGTGAATCACCCACATCACTAGCCTTAATCCAAACAGGGATCCACTCTCGCTCCCCCATTAAGCTGAACCACGACTCTGATACCACTTAACAACGAGCTAACGAACCAGATGACCAAGAGACTTGGACACCACATCTCCACTCAAAACCTTAAGGCGTCAGGATATGGATCCCCTCTCTTATAAATTCTTCATATTACTCATTTCTAGTCGATGTGGGACAACTACTCATACTTGAATTCTAAAAAAACTATCGGTATCAATCCACAAATAATGAATAAAAATGAAGAGATGAAAAATTACAAATTTTCTTCTTGTTATTTCTCTCTTTCTTCAATCTGGAATGGTTGTACAGTTTGAATTGATTGGGTATTAAATATCTTCCTATATTTATAATATCTTTTTTATCTTCCCCAAATATACACTTACTTTCCTAGTAACAAATTCTTAACACATTCCAATCCCATTTACCACAAATTCACAAGATTTAACATATACTAACTCTCTGTTTTCGTTTGAGATGAATTATTTTTCTAGGCAATTTGGGGCAAATTCTTTGCTACAAGTGGTGTTGGTAAAATTCTCAGTATATAAGATAAGATACCTCACATTCATGGACTAAAGTTGAAGGACATAAATGTGCCGAAGTCAAATATATCTTTTAAATGAAAACCAGTTCATAAGCACAAAAAATAAGTATACAATATAAATTTACTAACTGAAATTAGTTTGCGGTAACATGTTTACTACATTAGTGTATGGAGTGGAATTATCACATTTTATTTTTCCATCCCATGAAAACCCCAAGGCTCTTCTATTATAACTCATTTTTGTATCCTCATCATATCAATATATGACTTTCCTTCCAGCTGACGTGAAAAATATCCTTTGTAAAAATCTACTACACTGATATTATTAAACAGTGCAGGTGTTTCAGGAGTAACAAGACTTGCTACTGGAGCTATAATTGCATTTAATCTAGCACTGTGAAATGTGGCAATGGAAATCCTCTCCTTCTTTGAGTTAATTGTTGCTCGATGTTCAATGCTTCGATAAATTCCATTGGTCATTATCTGCCACCATTCAGGATATTTGGTAAAATTAAATAGTTAGATTGATGTGTATTCTAATCAAAAATATATGTCAAACCATTTATTGGTGTAAATAATCTACCTAAATCTTTGGTACGTATTATATTTTATGTTTAATTCAGCTCAACTCACAAAACTAGATTGAAAGGTTAGCATAGGTTTTATAAACTCTACTCAATACTTTCATGCATTATGCACGCTATATAACAACACAATTTATTTATGGTAAATGCTTTACCTACGGAGCAGTACGTTTTACCCATGATATTTTCAATGTCACTATATTTTTATTCTTATTGTTCAGTATTTTTACCTACATTTTTTTTATACTGTCACTTTTGTTGTAGTGAGCCTATTAATAAATTTAGAAATTCTCTAATATAATATATATCGTTTATTTTAGATAAACAAGAAATTTTATTGATGAGAGTATAAGGGGTACTCCACCTAAATTATGTACCTATCTTAACGTCACAAACCTTTAACTCAAGGATAGTGTCCGAAAGTCTCTATGAAAATGGACAACCACTAACTAGAGGATACTAATAAGGATAAGACTGTGTGACTACGAACCTTTAACTCCTAGCTTTAACACTTTGTAATTAAGCTCTATCTTGCCCTTATCTTTATTTTTAATGTGGGGCTTGACTTGTTCCCATTATTACATGAAAAAAAAAGAGATTTGTGAAGGTTTGTTAGTTACCTCCAACATGTCTCCAACATTGATGACAAAAGCATTTGGGAGTGGTTTAACAGGAATCCAATTACCATCTTTTCTTATTTGAAGGCCTTCCATTTCATTGACTTGGAGAAGGATAGTAAGTGCACCAGCATCAGAATGAGGATTAAGTCCAATTACTTGTTCTGGTTGGGGACATGGAGGATAGTAATTCATCCTCATTGCTTGACCTCCCTCTTCAAAAAACTCTAGCAACTCATTTGATTGGATCTTTAATGCCTTTGACATAAACTCAATGATTGTGACACACAATTTCTTTAACTCTAAAGAATAATTCTCTAGATTATTTCTGCAAATAAAACAAATTGTGAGTTACCCATGAACTTTGTAGTTTTAAATGAAAAATTATTGTATCTTTATTTACAGTATTTGATCGACCATTGCAAGCTAAAGCCGTCAATTTTGGCTCAGCTAAATGGCCCAGTGTTTTGGGTTGGGCTGGACTCAAAAAGTAGAGGCCTAGAAAGAATCAAGTTATTTTTGCTCAGTCCAATTGGCCCATGGGCCAATTTGAGTCCCCTTTTTTATGACTTTTTAAACATTAATTTTTTGTTTTCTTTTGTTAAATTTTGAACTAGGCCGAACTAGCCTATTGACCTAGTGTTGAGTTGAGCTGGGCTACTAAAAAGATGTTCAATAAATAATTGGGATGATCAAGTCCAGCCCGCTTTTGTATGCTAGCCCATTGGGCTTGGTTGGACTGCCACTTTGACGGCTCAATTGCAAATAGACATTCTCTCCACCTTCTATGAAGGGTATGAAATATTCTCTAGTTAAGCAAGATAAATATTTACTCTACTTGCAAAAACTAGCAAATAGGATGCAGTACATAACCTGAATGGTTGTGGAAGAGTAGGAAATAATTTGGGATTTCTAGTGTTTAATGGAAGAGTGTAAAGGTAGAATAAATCTGCCCATTCAAGTTTGTGTTCTTCTGATACAACAAACATTTGACCAAATCCTTCCATATCTCCTGGTTTCTGTGAAAATGCTTTCTTCTCTTCCACCGGAAGATCAAAGAACTCTTGAACAAGTATCTTGAAATTTTCCACCAATGATTGATTGACAGTGTGGTTGATCAGCTGACAATAATTTCAATTATAAAAATGTTAACATATAAAAATATTAATTCCTCATTTCAAAAATAAGAATAATATAATTTGTTAATTACAAAACTATATATACCTGCAATGTGCAGAAATTTATTTAATTGTGATAAATAAAAACTTTAACATTATCCTCAGCAACCTCATCCTCTTATAACCACTTAAATCAGAACGCGGCATTCAAATTTTATGCTATAAACAAGGTGCCTTCTAAAGTGAGGGACTAAGGAAAGCTCTCACTAGTGTACCAATCAAAATTTACAGTATGATGTAAATAAATTTTTTATCGGTAGTTGTGGTCATATCGACGTGCATGAAATTTTTAATCATTCATATATTTTATACTATATCTAATGATCAATTTAACTAAAATACAGACGAGAGGCTTAATTGATATATTTTTAATCATTCGAATTAGGCTTCATTAAGAGACAAAGAAGAAGTATAAAAAGGAGCTTCAAACTTCAAATCTCGAAAACTAACATTTCTGCTATCCCTGGTAATTAAACATTAACATTTGCTGTAAATAAATACAGGAAAAAACGAGGAAAACCAGAATATACAGACCTGAAAGAAACCCCAATTTTTGCAAGCGTGGTCAAGTTTGTCAAGTTCAGTAACATCCTCAGACAACAATTTGTTCATGTCAATGACAGGAATCTGTGGCAGAGATGTTGTGTAACATACAGCAAGGTCTTGATTTGGACGAACATATTGTTCTGGAACTATGGTTACGTTTTGCTTTGCTAGCTCCTGAACTGAACGCACTATAAGAGAGGCACCAAGCTTCTTTAACATTTCTGAATCCATAGCTGCAAAATATAACTTCAGTTAGTTAGTGTTTCTTTTCCTTAATTTCTTCCAATGTTACTTTAATTTTCTTAGATCGATGTTGAAATAAATAATAAAGGGGCTATCTTGATGATTTGTTTTTTGTAATAAAAACAAACAAATGGAGCCGCTAGTATTGACTTTTTTTTTTAGTTTTCATGTGGTTGGTGCGCGGTTTCAAATGACATCGAAACAGCGCAGTTTCCATCGACTTTGCCGATTAGTAATCTATGTTGGGAATCTGGCTGGCCACGAGTACTCGGCTTTGCCGGCCCGTGTGGTTCTCCACTCTTAATAGAGTTTTTGCTACACTTAATATTCGAACCTGAGAATTTAGAGTGGGATCTAAGTCAGTTACCACTTGGACCAACTCTTCTTGGTAGCCGCTGGTATGGACTGATCAGTCACAACTCACATACATGAGTACGGATTTTTCACATTCTTTTATTACTTTACTTTAACTTCTTTAATTAATATTTATAAAATTATACCATTGGGACACACATCCTCTCTGGAATGTTCAATTTTCCTCAAACACTATTTTTCTTTTTGTTAAAAAAATAGTTAAAATGAGTTGGACTTCGGAGGCTCATCATGGTCGGGTAGGCCTTGGGACTCTTCGTGTGCTTACAGTCACAGAGGTACTTACAGATCACCCATCAAAAGATCCTCATATCGGTAATGGGAGTTAGATCCACACCTATTCCAAATGAACTAACTCTTTACCAATTGAGTCAATCTCCGTGGCCTCCTCAAACACTATTAATATGTGGCATGAATTTATTTGTTTTATTTATGTGGGCCCGAATGGCCAAACTGATAAAAATCTCAATGACTAATATGTGGCATGAATTTAATTAGGAGCCTTTATTGACCATCATGATTATGAATAGTCTAGCATCTTTTGGATTTTTATGTGAACCATTTTGGATCTCATCAAACATACAACCACTTTTGTGGCGAATCTCAATTGACTTATCACTCTTTAAGAGTGTGACATCCCTCCATTTCTATTCTTTTATCTTTTCAATTTTGTTATATGCTCTTTTCCATTGTTTTAATCTATATGCATTTATTTTAAAGTTTACATCTTAAATTTTTGCAAAACTTCATTATCTTCCCTATACATGTGTGCCATTCTCAAAAGTTTCGAGTTTGCATATTTTGTATGCATTCCCCTTTAAATAGGACTGACAAGGATTAAAAAATTGTTACTGAAAATTCTTTCATTTTCTTCTAGAACTATTTCAAACAAGACATCAACTTAGGATGATTCGTAAAATCAATATTTTTCCACTTTGGTTCATATCAAAATGAGTTTGAACAAAAAACTTGAGAGTGAAAATCACTTTTTGAAGCAAAAGGTATAAATAGTAGCTTCAAGTAAGAATCAATTCCTTGGTGTGGCAAGGAATTCGGTCATGGCTGGCGATAACAGAGACAGAATCTGGTGGTGTGTTGCAACATATGGAAAGGTTCAGTATCAAGCAAGGTGGCAAGAGAAATAGAAGGTTGAGACTTTTGATTTGGGTGGCTGCATTATGGCCATTTGGTCTCAACGAAATGCTGTTGTCTTCAAAGGGGAAGTCTTGAATGTACCTAGGATGATAAATCAAATCAGAAGGATTTCTTGGGGATGGTTTGTAAGTAGGGAGGGGCGGAATTTATCTGTCAACTTTGAAGAGTGGAATAGGAATCCTTGTGAATGTATTGCACTAATTGAATGATTTGTAAATGGGTTGAGGTACCCCTTGTACCCCTTAATAAACTTTTTGATTTATCAAAAAAAAAAAAGAATCAATTCCAGAGACAAAATCAATTTTACTCGAGAACATCCTAACATGTCAAAAACAATTTTATATCTCATTAATCCGTTCTTAGCTCTCTCAAAAGAAATGTTGTCAAAAAAAAAAAGAGGATAATTCAAACACACGCTCAATTACAATTTTAACCTCTTTTAATAGATTCCTCTTACACTTGGCTAAAGGGTAGTGAAGCTATGGGGTAGCCTTGGCTATCCTAAAAAAATATTAGTTTGAACTAGTAGGTACATTTTATATTAAACTAGTTAAATAATATATTATTTAGCTACCTCAAATAAATTTATTAATCTAGAGATAAAAGAACAATAACAAATCCATTAATTTATTATTAGCCCAAACAAAATTGACCCACAAACCATTATTGTCAAATATTTTCCTTTGTTGGTGCTTTTATTTATATTTTTTATAACTAAAAATCATTGTCATTTTTCATTGATTAAGATGAAACATCAATTTTTAAAATATTTTTTATTTTTTATATATAATTTATTCCCTCATAAAGTTTTTGTTAGTTCGGTCCCTGCTCTTCTAACACCTCTGTTTAACCTTCTCGTTCCTATGCTTAAACTCCATGTAGAGTGTAATTTTTGAAAATGCATGTGATATGTATCTCCTATGAACCTGGATTTATCTTGATCTATGAGTTGTAATTGATTGGGGTAGGTGTTATCACCCCTTACTAGAAGAGGGACTTTAGAGATGCCATTGTTGATTCTCGCTTGATATATATTTATATGTTTTGTTACTCGTTCCCGTGGAGATTTGGCTAGGGGACTCTTCCTGCACTTGAACAAAGACTTGATAGGGCCTCGCCATTAGAGCCTAGTTCATGGATTTCCCTCAAGCCCAACACGCATAAGTGCTATGTGGATGTTGGGAGGGGGTTTGAACCTAGTACGCCCCACTTTCCCCTTCTCATCTCCCAAGAATTTGTACTAATGACAAAAAAAGGTAATGTTTAAAATGGCTATATATTCCTTTACAGATGAAGAGAAGTGTCAACACCAAAATCAGAGCTAGAGTCACAATCATAGCTTGTCTTCCATGAAGTTTGCAAGGACTGTGTATAATTTGTGGTGCATGAGAAAAGGGCCGTAAATAATTCGAAGTTCAGTCGGGAGGTAAGTAAAGTCTAACTCCAATTTGTTCAATCACCGGAGATCGAACCTGGGTCCTATTTGGGTTTTTTATAACGAAAAATGAAAAAATGACTAACTGTATGCACATTATGTAACTTAAAGAACCTAAGTGGTAAAAAAAAACTTAAAAGACCAACTTATTACAATTTAATAATTTAAATGACCACTAATGTAATTTTGCCTATATTATAACATTAAATGACATTTGTTACATAAAATGACTTATGGTTCCATTAATTGAAAAAGAGTTGAGGCCTTTCACAATGGAAATAACTCTAATTCATTCCAATAAAAATATTGAATCCTGTCGTATGGAATAAGTAATGAACATATAAGTTAAAATAAAAATGGACTTCTCATCTGAAATCATGTTCAAAACACAAATATTTATCTAACACCACACATAAGATGAGAAGATTACATTTTTAGCCAGTAGTCGGGGAACTCACCTAGATGCACTTATTAGCCCATCTGGTTGATCAAAATAAATTTCAAGTCCAATGATAGAAATATGCTAATTAACATCCTTAGCAAATTTTTGCATAACTATAATTGTTTTATTTTTCAACTCCCATAGTCCTTAAAACTTTATCATTTAGTAATCTCATTTTGAATTTTCATAACTTCAAGGCATGATTTGCCACTTAGCTCACGTGAAAAGAATGTTTTGTAGTAATCTTCTACAGAAATTCGTTTAAACAATGCTGGCCTTTCAGGTGTAACGAGGCTTGCTGTTGGACCTATAATTTTGTTTATTTGGGGTCTATGAAATGTGGCAATGGAGATCCTCTCCGCCTTTGAGTTTACTATTGCTCGATGCTCAATACTTCGATAAATTCCATTCGTCAATATCTGCAAAACCATGGAAGGTTAGGCAACAATAATGTGCATTTTATTCTATGTGAACTATGTACCACCAACACTTTAGATTGAAGGTGTGTATGGTGTTCGACACATATTTGTGTCGCACACCCACACAAGACGGACACATGTGGCTACATTCTTTCACTTCTATGAGTGTAAGTGTTGTGTCTTAGTCAGTGTTTCATAGTTTATGAATGATTTTTTGTCAATTACCTCCATAGTGTCTCCAACGTTTATAATAAATGAATTTGTGAGAGGTTTGACAGAAATCCACAGTCCATCTTTTCTTATTTGGAGGCCTTCTATGTCATTGGCTTGAGTAAGGATGGTCAAGGCACCTGCATCAGAATGAGGGTTAATTCCAATGACATTTTCTGGTTGTGGACATGGAGGGTAGTGATTCATTCGCATTGCTTGACTTAAATCATTAAATAACTCCAACACTTCATTTGGTTTGAGTTTAAGAGCCCTTTCGATGTGTTTGATGATGGTGGTGCAAAGTTTCTCCAGCTCTAAACAGTAGCTCTCTAAATTTTCTCTGCAATATGAAACAATGTTCGTTAAAGTGTACCTAAATAACAACCTATCTATGTAGCACTAATAGTTAGGATAAAAGAAGTGTCTGTTGTTCAAGATACGTACAGTGTCTGACACAGACACATCTGTTCAAACACCGATAATATTTTCTCTCATTATTATCGGTATCTACATGTCTGTATTGGTGTCGTGTTTGGTTTCCATGTCTGTATCGGTGCTTCTTAGATAAGTAACTACTCAACTTTGTAGTACTAGCAAAGAAAAACCAAGTGAGAGAGTGGAATAAAACCTGAATGGGTTGGGAAGATTTGGAAATAAACGAGGGTTTCGTACAGAAGAAGGAAGAGTTGTCATGTTGAACATATCTGCCCATTCTAACTTTTGATCCTCAGATGTAACAAACATCTGTCCAAACCCCTGCATGTCATTTGGGATTTGCCAAAATTTCTTCTTCTCTTCTAATGGAAGACTTAAGAACTCTCTAACGCCTATCTTCACATTTTCCAACAATGAAGAGTTGACCCCATGATTAATCAGCTGTAATCAGTTTCAATCATAGAAATCTTACAGTTTTATAAAATAATCAGAACTTAATAACTATACTTTAACTGTTAAAGTTATAAATGATTAACCCAAATGTATTCCTTCATGTCAATTGGCTAGCACATGAAATCGCCAATCATTAGATTCACCTATCAGCTAGTTGACTTAAACAGTCTATAAATTTCAAAGCTTAAAAACACCCTATTCACGAAATTTGAAAAATATATTAAAGGAGGGGCAGAGTAATAGTTAAAATTACCTGGAAGAAACCCCAATCTTTACAAGCATAGTCAAGATTATGTAGCTCATCTGCATCTTCAGATAGTAATTTATTTAAGTCAACAATTGGGATTTGTGGTGAAGATGTTGTATTGGATGCAATAACAACAGGTTCTTGATTTGGATGAAGATATCTCTCTGGAACTTTGGTGATGGGTTGCTTTGCAAGCTCATAGACTGAAGGCACCAATAAAGACTTTCCAATATTGCCGATGGACATTTTTTTCTTTCAAGTGATGAGATTCAGCTAAAGGTTAGGCATTATGATAGCTTTGATGATGATTATATGGGAAAGCACTATGTTATATTAGGATATATTATGTGTCAAAAAAAATTAAGATATAATAGAAAACCATAGAGTATGTAGAAATAATGGAAACATTTAATGGGTAAAACAAATCCAGGTCCCACCCCTTTAAAATTTGGGTACCACCATTTTGAAATAACTAGTCCCAATCACATGCAATACACGGGGATATGGAAATTAATTTTAATTATTATCGGAGTTGATTGAAATTTAGGCATCTTGAAATAGCTTTATATTGTCTAGTTTTGTGAAGGAAGAAGGAGAGAAGAAACTTAAAATCGGTGCCTTCAGTAAATAGTTTTACATTCTTAGGAACCCCCGATAATGCAGGGGTAGTTTTACATTCTCTTCTTCTTCTTCTCCTTTGCAAGTGCATCAAAAAACACTTAAAATTGTTTTTGATTTTCTTTCTTTCTCTTATACTCTTTTCTTAGAGTGTTGTGAGGGGTAGTTAAATATTTTCTTTGGAGAGTGTGGGTGTATTGGAGTCATTGTGTGTTTGAGAAAAACTTATGTGTTGTAGTAATTTTCACATAGTGTTATTGTCTTATTGCCATTATGCAACGGTTTGTGGGTTTTCTCTGGTTTTGGAGTTTTCCGCATTAAATTATTGTGTTCCAATTGTGTTCATTGTATTTCTCCATGATATTTTGCCAACAACTGGTATTAGAAGCTTTTGTTTCACTGGGGTATTAATTTCTTAGTATGCTTTGTTGTTGCAACTTTGTCTGATATTTCACATCAGAAAAGAAATTTATGGTTTGGTGGTCGTGGCGGACCCAAGACCCTAGGCCAAGGGGTGCAAAAAAAATCATTATAAAAATGTTCCTTTATAGCCATTGGCGGACCTACTATAGTTCAGGGAGTTCAATTAACGATTTGTGTTAGTGTTATTTAATTAAATTGTATTTTGTGTTGGTGTTATTTAATTTATTTTGATTTTGTTTATCTATTTAATTTGAATTTTTTACCAACAAGAGTTGATCCGAGTGGTAACTGGCTCGGATCCCATCCCAAGATCTCGGATTCAAATATTGGGCGTGTAAAAAACTTAGTTGGGAGGCGAGCACCACACAAACAGGCAAATTTAGAAAATTTATTGAGTTTATCAAATATACTCACTAAATTTACTAAAATTAAATAATCAAGTTATCTAACTCCAAATTTATCTAACTATTTAAGAATTCTTATTTAAGTCCTAAAGTATATAAAAATAAGAAGTAAACTGTAAAATTAATAACAAGTTTGATTACTGAAAAACCATGATCTTGGTTAAGATAGCCTTGTTGCACATATCCAAGGTTTTGAAATTAGTTTTTGGATTAGGACTTTTGTTTGAGGACAAACAAAGTTCTAAGTTGAGAAGAATTTGATAAGTGCTAACTATACTTGAATTTGGTTTGAAATCAATGACACTTATTGAATTTATTGAAATGAAATTTCTATTATCTGACCCCCAAAAGTGTTAGTTCAATTTAATTTTTATTTAAATAGGTGATGTATGTGATTGTGAGTTTTTGTACATTTTTAATCCATTTTTGTAGCTTGAAACAGATGAAAGAACTAAAGATTAAGATTTGATAAAGAGTTCAAGCGAAAAGATTGAAGAATGAAGAGAAAGAAGAATTTCTAGAAAATCTGGCTAAGTCAAATGCAATATGGCTAAGCCACATTGATGCATAGAGAAAGAAGTCAATATTGAGATATCTGGCTAAGCGAAACTTGTTCTAGCCAAGGTAAATGAGGACAGGATGTTGCTACGAAATGTGCTAAGCCTTTAAGGATTTAGTTAAGCCAGAATAACTTTCTTCAAGACAGGGTACGTAATCTCCAATTACACTATCTGGCTCAGCCAAAAGTTGTGTGGCTCAGCCAAAGTTAGCCGACTCTATTTTTTCGGCACATCTATAAAAGGCTTCTCTTCTGTTTTTCTCGCATAATTCTGAAATCTTGAAAAGAAGTGAAGATTAGTTCTAGGGAAGTTTGGAAAAGTGGTAACTAGATTATTTCTTCAACTCTTTCTTGAGTCTTTGTAAAGCTTCCATGGAAATGGATAGCTAAACCTCTATTATTGGGATTAGATGTAATCACTCTATTATCTATGTATGTAAACTGATCTTGGGTTATTCTATATTGAATCTCTGTGTTGATTTAGTGTTTTTATGTCATGCTTAATGATTTTGATAGATTGATCACCTATTGAATGATTTAGGATATGAATCAAAGTTGAAAAAATATGTATTGTGTTTTATCTAGTTGAAACCACCTATATAATTCAATATCTCGGAATAGAATTGATGCTATAGTCTTGTTACCTAGCTTAATGTTATTGTCTATTCAAGTGATTGAGGAATGATATTTTCTTTAACTCAATAGATTTTTTTCTACTTTGATTAAAGAATTAACATTGTAGGAAAATGGTAAGATAAATCAATACTATGATTTGTATAGGATTAATTAAGAATCATATACATAGTATAGATAGAGTTGATGAAATCTAATCTCAATGCTTTAAGTATTTGAATCACAACCCTTTCTTATTCTTAAATTATATATGGTTTAAGCAAACAACAACTACCTTATCTTTACACTTCACTTTAGCACACTACAAGAATATGTGTAGCATAAGAATAGTTGAACGACTTCTTAATATTATAAAATCCCTGTGGATATGATACGGTATTAGGACGATTGTAAGACGAATTCGCATAAAAGTCTTACCCGACATGTCTATTAGTTAGGTTGTTAAAATAGTTTCTATTAAAATTTCAATTTTGTGTAGAACATGAGAATGTTCTTTAGAAGAACAACAAATGAAAAAGCAATACAGTTGGGTTTCATTTTAATTATTAAATTAAATGAGTGGTTGCAGCTGGGAGCCATAGATTGAGTCTACTTAGTTGTTAAGGAAAATTAGTGTTTCCAAAACTGAATCTATGAGTTGATAATATATAATTTCCAGTCCACAGTAGATATATATATAGCCAACCTTCTGAATTCAAATAATTTGAGGAAAATTTATTTATATTTGAAAAACACAATAGATTCTTATCAATTTAATCTGCATGGACTAATTCCTATAAAATATTGTTCCCTGGTTATGCTAGAGATGGAAATTACACGGAACATAATATAAACAAAGATAAAAGTGCATGTCTGACCCAAACAACTGGCATATGCTGCAATTATTAAGCAGGATACCGTGTCTCAAGTTTGACCGTGAAATCTCGAAGTTGTGTGTGTGAATTTCAAGCAGCACTTGTCACTCAGAGGAAAGAAAAAAACCTCTATCTTATTAAATCATTGGAAAGTTTTCAATGTAGCACAAACTCCCTTTGACCTTCTAGTTGGTTCTGCAACATATTCAAAAGATTTGTAAAATGTCCAATAAGAAAAAGCCATAGTAATATCTCAAATAAAAAAACAATAACTGATATTACCTGCTGCATTTGAGTACATATTTCAATGACTTCAGCTATAGGTGCCCAATCACCAAAATTTCTCTCTATAAACTGATAAGCAATGCCACTTTTTCCACTCCCTATTATAAATAATCCACCTTTGATTTCACCTTCTCCTTTAAAATTATACTCAATATTCATTGATTTTGCACGTTTGAAATTGTAAAGTGCTCTTGGATTCAGCAAAAATCCTGATAAAAACTTCTCCTTCAGCAATTTTCCACCTCCAAGTGCTTTATAAAAGTCCCTACTCTTATCTAGAAGCACAACACCACCCCAATATCTAGGCCACAACTCTTTAACCTAATTTTTTTAAAACCATATATAATATTATTAAAAAAAGGAAAAAATATTAGAAATGAAATCACGGGGGACAAAAACCAAAATCCGTGCAAAACAAAAGAAAATAATAATTCAAATAAAAAATAAAAGTAAAATAAATCAAGTGTATCTAGAGTTAATTACCTCTGACTCCATGTCCTCATGGAGAACTGCAAATAGTTGAACCCCAAGTGCATCAAACATGGGTTTTCTTGAATAAAGTTGGTGTGCTTCAGCTCTACACATTATGCACCTTTTTTCAAGTTCATGAGACATGAATGGAAACGAAGATCAAGCTTTAGTTTCATATGAAGAGATATAAAAAACCTAACTTTTATGTGCAAGTGATGCAGAAAAAATGTTACACTTAGAATCATAGTTTTAATTGTGGTTCGCAACTGCAATTCCAGCCACAATATAAAGGTTTTGGAGAGGCCTCTGCAATGCACTTGCATCGAGAACATTCATTTTTCACGTTATTGATTTTTACAAGAATATATGGCTAACGCAACATATTTTTAGGTCTAAAGCAAACTTTGAGGTGACACTAGATGAGATAAGAGTAATAGAAAAGGCGGGACCTTACAAAAATAAATGATGTAGTTTGGCTGAAGTAGGAATCGAAAACTGATCTCATTTTTTGTTAGTGAGTCTAAAGCAGGGATTGGACCACCTTATGTTTGTCCTGGCGCGGTTAGAGTATGATCTTAGTATGCAGAAAGCAATAACAAAGGGACTCATGCAAATTTATAATATGAGCATACATTACTAGAAAAAGATGAAATAGCAACAGAAATTTACGGATAGAAAATATCAAAATCCGTCTCTAGTTTCGTTTCAAAGTGTTAGCGATGTCAAATTTAGAGACCAATTTTATTTTCTCTGTCTCGAATTTCCGTCGTTATATTTCACAGTTTTCTAGTAGTAATATGCAACTCAAATTGACAATTCTAATGTTACATAAAAGTTTACCCTGGTCTTCTGAGACATAAGAAAACAGCTGGTTTATCTCTCCAAAGTTCAGAAGCCTTCAGAGGAGGTGCCTTTAATTTCAACAAAGGTTCCATACCAATCTTATACTCAGGAGTTAATTTCTGAACTGAAATATTTTCAATAGCATTATAAGGAGCAACTTGGTCACTAACAATAGGTGGATTCACACAACCACATGCTCTAGGCTCAGCTGGGTCACAAGCTACAATTCCTTTAAATACATATCCATCTCTAATCTTCATATCAATCATTGATTGTTCAAGTGATCTTAGTGTACTATTAGTACTAGAACTAGTTGATCCATTGTTACTTTTGGGTATGCTATTGCTATCTTCTCCTCGCATTATTATGCTTGATCTCCTTCTAAGAGTAGTTCCACGTAATTTAAATGAATCCATAGATTTTGTTTTGTTAATGAAACGTGCTATGTGTCCTCTTTTCATTTCAAACTGTGAAGTTAGTTCTGTAGTTGTTAGTTTTAGAAGATCTGAAAGGTTTTTTTCACTTTCCTCCATCTTATCTGCGTATTGCATTAATCCTCGTTCATGTAGGTAACATCTGATTCCAAGTGCATCCTATGACAGAAAGAAATAAAAATTTATGAAGCATATAGTTTTATGCATCTTTTAACAAAAAGTTAGGAGAATTGTGCTTTCTTCATGTATGATGTCCCATGAGGGCTAGAATCTTAAAGGGCAATGTTTTAAAACAAGATTCGTGACTGATATCTGAGTCGGGCGACAAAATGCCCCCGCAACCACAAAGTTGCCGCGATCAAGGTCGTATTAGCCAAAATTAACGGTAATTTTATGTAATATCAAGAACTGTAACACAACTATGCTTGTAACCTTTGTTAAGAGTCCTACCTCGGATCATCTCCAGAACTAGACACTTATACTAGAAAACAGACAAACATTTTTATTAAAATAATAATATTTTAATGTGTGAGTCTGTCTCTTTCCTACTGTAAGCGTCTAATTCCAGGAGAGAATCTGAACCTGCTTTGTTCATGTATGATGTACCATGAGGGTTAGTATCTTAAAGGGTTAGTTTTTAAAACAACTAAATCATGTTTTTTATGACCGCTATTAAAGTCGTATCAGCTGCAAATGACTGCAATTCTTTGTAATAAGAATCGGGACACAACTACGACTGCAATTTTAAACTATACAGGGTGTTGTGTGGTTGATAATAGAAGTTGTATTACAAAAGGGGATTGTGGTTGAATGATAGTAAGATGAATGATAGCCAACCTTTTGCTTTTTGGTCATGTGTACTGAATCCATGTCTTCTGAGCTCATAATCTTCAGGGTCGGTACATCATCCCAACCTTCTTCCAACAAATTTTGGAGCAATTCTTTCAAAATTCCATTTCCTATGAATTCTTCCACTGAAAATGAAGCCATCTTTCCTTTCTAGAATTAGTTATTCTTGATGAGTGAGAATCTTGTCACATGAAATGTGATTGAATGTGCAGCCAAACGTGTTGCTCAAGAAAAAGTACCATTCACTAAACACAATATATATTTATATCCTGTCAGTTTATCTTGCCATTGTTAATTTATGTATGAGAACAAAAGGTAAAATACAATAAATTTTTACATAAAACAAAATGAAAGCTATTGTAAGAAGTAGGAACAAAATCTAAAACTACAATGTTAAGAACAATGCCTCAAAATTGTTTTTATTTGCCGGCCAAAAGCTGCTTTTTTTTGTACAAGACATTGGTTAAGCACAATAGATAATGTCAGAGTAAAAACTACAGAGAGTTCGATTTCCAATAGTTGTTAAAAAAAATTGGTCTAATAAGCTTTTTGGTCACTAGCACCTCCCAATTAAAACTGATGTTTAAGGTTAATTCTCATAACCCAGGGTGTGGTTGAGCGGTTGAGGCTCTTCCTCCCTTAACCAAGTGTAGAGGGTTCGATCATCGCCTTAGGTATGAAGCAGCTTTAAATCTCTGGGCCAACTGTCCCACCCTTTGTGGTGTCTCCAATCTAGTGAGGGGATTAGTCACTGCGTTCGGCGGTGGATACCATGGTCTCGATAAAAAAAAATTACAAATTCGCATACTCCTTATTGTGGTGGTATCTATTAAACATAAGTACATTTGTTATATTTAAATAACTTAAAAAACATCTGCTGTAATTTAGCCAAAATTTAATTAGACTTAGAATTTGGAAAATACCATTAGTTTTGAGAAGGAAAAAAAGTCAAAATATCAATAAATATGGGAATGAGAAGGTATCAAAATAGTGCTTATTCTTTTTGTCCCTTTAACATTTATTTTACCGCTCTTACTGGGAAAATGCTGAAATTAATTGCATTTATAATATTGAAATGGTTGAAATATGTTTTTAGTCCCTGCAAATATAGGGTGTTTTATTTTAGTCCCTCTAAAATATATTTTTAAAAAAACGTCTCTACAAAAAACTTTTTTGAAAATAGTCATTTTGCCATGTATTAAATAAAAAACCCTAAATTGTCAATTTTTTAATTTTTTTATGCTGACTGATATTGCCATGTATTAAATAAAAAAACCTAAATTGTCGATTCATCTTCTCCATCTTCCCATTCTTCCCCCTCTCTTCTTCATCTTCACCACCAACTAGAAGCACAGGTAACCAGTAGTCGGTAGATAACTCGTTCAACACTCACAACCAACACAACACCGCATCTTCATGAATCGTCGAAGCTTGAAGGGATCTGTAGTGTTTCTCTATGTTTCTCCAACTATCTCTCTCTTTAGTGTTAGTGGGTTTCTCTCTTCATTGTTAGTGAGTTTGTGTTTGGTGAAGATGGAGAAGAGAGGGATCATGTTGAAGATGGAGATGAAGAGATGAGAAGGGTTCCTGGGTTAGGTGGTGAAGAGGAAGAGACAGTGAATTTTAGAAATGGAGAAGAAGGGATGTGATGGTAGGAAAAAACTCTAATCTGATTTGGTTAGCAATTTAAAATAAAATAAAATAAAATAAAAATTAATGACATGACAGCCAAATCAGCAATAAAATACAGAAGAAAAGAAAATAAATTCCGATTCAGAATTCCGTTTGTCACATAGGCATTTTTAAAACGTCAAGTTAACATGATTGTTTTCAAAAAAGTTGCTTTTGCAGGGACATTTTTAAAAAAATTAGAGGGACAAAAATCAAAACAGCTCATATTTGTACGAAATAAAAACATATTTTTAGCATATTGAAATTGATATTAGAAGTTTATAAATCAAGTAATTACATGGTGTTTACGTGGGTAGGTTGTAACTAACTATGATTAATTGATTACTCAACTCAGGTTACTTGAGTGTATCATTCTAGATGGCCTAAACTGATTCTTAGATTTAAGTCTGATGCGAGCATGAATTCCTAGTTTTTCTAGGGAATAAGTTCCTACTTTTATCATCCAACAAAATCAATTTTTTTAACCTACATCACCAAAGATAAATGCATGCTTAATTGAATCAATTAAAGGATGAATGCATGCTTTTTAAGGTTGACTTTGAGAAGGCTTATGATTCTGTCTCTTGGGGTTTCTTGAATATATGTTAGGTCGAATGGGTTTCGGCCCAGCGTGGATTAATTGGATCAGATCTTGCTTACACAACTCTTCGATGTCTGTTCTTGTCAATGGGAGTCCTACTGAGGACTTTCAGATTCACAGGGGCCTTAAGCAAGGAGACCCTTTATCTCCTTTCCTTTTTCTCATTGTTGCCGAGGGCTTAACTGAAATGATTCAGAAGGTGGTGCGTGATGGTTTATTCTCTGAGTTCAAGGTTAATCACAACATGAGTTTTTCATTGCTTCAATTTGCTGACGACACTATTTTGGTCGAAAAGGGTATGTGGGACAATTTGTGGAGTATAAAGTCTGTTTTCAAAATTTTTGAGCTTGTTTCGGGTTTGAAGGTGAATTTTCACAAGAGCTGTTTGTACAGCTTGAACGATGATTTCCTTGAAGCGGGTGCTACTTTTTTGTCTTGTAGTACTGTTGCTACTCCTTTTAAATTCCTGGGTATCCCGGTGGGAGCCAATCCTAGAAGAAGACATACTTGGGTTCCAATCATTGATAAGGTGAGAAAGAGACTTTCATCTTGGAGTGGGCGTTTTTTATCCATTGGGGGTAGAGTGACTCTCATAAACTCGGTCCTCAATAGTATCCCTCTTTACATGTTCTGCTTTTTCAAGGTTCCCAAGATTGTTATTCAAGAGCTCGTTAAGATTCAGAGAGACTTCTTGTGGGGTGGGTAATAGAGCGGGACGACCTGTTTATTGGGTGTCTTGGGACAAAATCTGTAGACCTAAGAAGGATGGTGGCTTAGGGGTGAAAAATCTGGAAGCTTTCAATTGGCTCTATTGAGTAAATGGAAATGGAGGTGCATAAATGATATCAATGCTAGTTGGAGACAGCTTATTCCTCATCGGTATAGTGATTTGAGGTTTATTTTCACGAGGACTATTTCTTCTAGAGGTGGCACCAAGGACTCTTTACGGTGGAGAGACTTGTTACTTTTGGAAGATGGCATGCCTTCGTCGCAGAGTGCCTTTGTTTCTGGTCTTAGGCCGGTACTGGGCAGGGGGGATTTGATTTCCTTTTGGTCGCATAAGTGGGCTAGTGGTGATTCTTTTAAGGACTTGTTTCCTAGTCTCTTCATTCTGGCAAAGTTTAAAAACGGTTGTATCAGGGATCATGGGTTTTGGGTTGATAGCACTTGGCAATGGAATTTCGTCTGGGATCGTGCTTTGACTGCGGAGGAGAGGGCTGATTCTGATATGCTTTTGGACATCCTTAATCCTTTTCATCCCGACGATTCCAAGCAAGATATATGGGGCAGTGGAGGCCTGATAATTTTCACGTGTTTACTGTGAAATCTTGTTATGTTCTGTTGTTGAATCTGTTGATTCAAGATAGGTTGGATAGTGACACTCAAAGTGCTTTAGATGATATGTGGCAGCTTTCGATTCCAACCAAGGTGGGGGTTTTCGGATGGAGATTGTTGTTGGGAAAGCTTCCAACCCGAGATTCTCTTATATCTAAGGGTATTATTAATGACCCTCATGGGTCGTGTTGTCCTTTTTGTTTTGAGTTGGATGAGTCTATTTTTCACTTATTTTTCTTGTGCAGATTCTCTCGATCAGTTTGGAATTCTATTTATACATGGATAGGTAGTGCGTTTACAGATTCTCTTGTTGGAGTGTCGCATTTTAGGGCCTATGGCATTAGGCTGGAGTCCAAAAAGGCTGGGAGACTGAAGTATCTTCTTTGGATGGCAGTTACGTGGTGTCTTCAGATTCATCGAAACTGTATTCTCTTTAATGATCAAGTCTTCAATTCTCAGGTGGTTGTCAATCATGTTAAAGCTATATCTTGAAGTTGGTTTATTAGCATTGAAGGTCGCAATTGTGCTTTGAAAATTTCAGATTGGTGGGGAAACCCTATTATTTGTATGGAATCGGTTTAATTTGGTTTTTTGTCTCAAACTTCCTGGCGTACTCTTTCCTCTTTGAGTCTTTTTCCCATGAGGTTTTGGCTCAATGAGGTTTTAATGAGGCCCATTGTATTTGTAACGGTTGGGTGCCCGTTTGCATCCTCTTTAATATAATCTTTGCTTATAAAAAAAAAATCAAAGATAAATTATTATTTATAGTTAGTGTAAAATTAGAGCAAATTAGCATAAATAGTACAACCTTACAAAAACAGGCCATTCCTTAAGATCCGCCTTTGGACTTTGTTTTTGGTGTCCATATTAAGTACACCTTTGATAGGGATGATAAATATCCTGCGGTAATAAAAGACATGGTAAGATAGATACCTTTTTTATCAAATAGTAAGATAGATTCGAACAACCTTTTTCACCATTTAACATAGAAAGAAGACCCACTTTTGGTCAAATAGTAAGATAGATTCGTACAACTTTCTTCGCAATTTAATATAGAAAGAAGACCCACTTCTAATTTCTAGCACTGGCGCCGCATCCACCATTGAGAATAACTAGCGCAGCGCAGTGACCTGTGCGCGATGCACGGGTTGCACGGGACCAAAGCTTTAGGGTCTACGGAAGCATTATAAGACCAAAATTATATTAATAGTAATTGAAGTCAAATTTTAACAACTAAGTTATGTTTAAAAGATTCAAAAGTATCCCAAAATACACTGTCTAACGTCACACTTTACGTAATTTGTAACAAAATTATTTTTCGTTTTTATTAATCTGGTTATGAAGGAATAGAGTTCGGCTATTTGAAAAACTAAAATTTTTACTGAACCATAAAATACCCTTAAAACATAAAAATATGGATTATAGAGGAACAAATTTCACATATTTGAACAATTACGTTTTTTGTTGTATCATAAATTACTCTATATTAAAAAAAATAAGGAAAAAAAAGGAATAAAAAGCGAAAAAAAGAAAGAAGAAAATATTAATCTCAAGGAATAGACTTCGACTATTTAAACAGCTAAAATTTTTACTAAACCATAAAATACCCTTAAAACATAAAAATATGGATTATAGAGGAACAAATTTTCATATATTTGAACAATTACATATTTTGTTGTATCACAAATTACTCTATATTAAAAAAAATATGAAGAAAAAAATAGAGGGATAAAAAGGGGAAAAAAGCGATGAGAGAGTTTTGGGGAAAGAAATAAAACAAAAAATAAGGGAAGGATTTTTTTGGGGAAAAAAACAAAACAAAAAAAAAGGGAGGAAGAGGGAAGGATTTTTTTGGGGAAAAAAAAGGAGAGAAAGGGGAAAATTGCGCCATAAGAGAGGAGTAGAGGGAGAATTGGCACTAAATTGGTGAGAGTGCTGACATCAATGCTGATGTCATACTACCCGTGAATGTATATATAAAGATTGATAAAAAAAGTAAAATAATTGGAAATCTTGCTTTCGCGTCCAACTGTGTTGGAACTTAATCTTAATAAAACTTCAACGCAAATAACTATTTTAAAGTATTGGTTAAATTTTCCATCACAACTCAATCCATTACTTTTTTTAACCTACTTACGGAGAAAGGAAAATAAGAGGAAATTAACAGAAAACTTGACATATCAGAATTGCAATCAGCCAATAAAATAACAAGATTCTACACCTTAAAGAATGATAGAATGACACATGCCCATGAATGAAGAGACAAAAAAGTGCTCAACTAGAAACACTGAATCTCACGGTCATTGGGAAAGGCCCCATAGGACTAACTCCTTTATGGCATTCACAGCTCAACATGATGATATTACAATTTTCAATCAACACTCAGAAATCATATGAAGATTCAGGGACTCTCCCTCTCCTTTTGTTTTAGTATGCATCATTTCCCTATAAGGCCAAAAATGTATAACTTCTCTAATAGCAGAAGAAACCTAATCAGTGGTCCAAGGATCATTCTCATTCTCTGCTATGACTTCAGAAGGTTCAAAAACTTCAGGCTCTGTACTTTCACTTGGCTCTGAATCACCTTCAACTGGTGCATCTCCCTCTTCTTCCGTTCTACCCCATCTTCCTCCTAAGGCCAAGGCCATCATTCCATAAATCTTACTTCCCAACTCGGCAGGACTGTCCGGCTGCACATTATAACAAAACTTTGTTAAGCAACTACGGATATTATATAAATTTTAAATAACATGAAGAAAAATTAAATCTCTTTATTTTGCCCTTACAGAAAATCCACTAGAAATAAGTGCTGTATCGTATAAGAGTTCGACTGCTCTCTGAGCTTCACTGCTGTCTGGTGCATTCTTGCAGGCAGCCTAAAAGAGAAGAAAAAAAATAACACAGGGTAAGTCATAAACAAAATTCAGCTGTCAATAGCTTTACTAGTGGTATACGAGTGCATAAGCACGCGTTGCACTTAATATTCTTACTGATTTCTTAAACCGAATTTAAATAGTAATAGTAATTTGTAAGGGCAAAGAGAAAGGCAGTACATTATTAAAAGGAGAAAACAAGAGGCAATTCATTTTACTTCATTAATAAAGTTGCAAGGCTAGTAACTAGATTTCCGAGATTTTTGACTTCATTTTATTGAACCAACATTTTGAATGAACCAAGTTACTTAAATTGAAGGTAAAGTTTGTTTTTTCACAATCAATCATTGTTGGGTGAATTAATAACTATTTACTATTTATAAATCAATGACTCGAAACTAAAAATGCCAACTTACACTTAAGTCTTTGATAATGGGATGATCTGGATTAATCTCCAATATTCTCCTCCCTCTCATAAACTCCAAGCTTGCAGCATCTCCAAGAGCTTGTGCCTTCATTAATCTGAAAAAATAGATGTTGCAGATTGCGTAAGCCTTACACAGAATTACAAACTGCCTTTGATCTAGATAGAAGCACCAAGCATGGCTTTTAAAGCAAATGACAACTAACCTCTCCATATTCGCAGACCAACCGAATTTCCCAGATACAAGAACACAAGGAGATGAGCTCAACCGGTTAGAGACTTGAACTTTTGCCACTTTTTCACCAAGCTGTTGTTTTATCCAATCACAAAGTAGGTTGTATTCTTGCTTGACTTCCCTCTCTTTGACCTCATCCTCATCACCTGATTTACGAAAATATTATGAGCACCACATTCAAATCCCAATTAGTAAGAAGTAAAATAGTATTGAACATATTTTAGCAAAGGTAAAAACAGTACAAACCCAATTCCAAATCTTCCTTGCTGATATCAACAAATTTCTTTTCTTTGTATGTCTGTAGGTTCTGAATGGCAACCTCATCAATAGGATCAACCAAATAAAGAACCTACAATAATAGACACCGTTAGAATATATGAAAATACAATTAGTATATTCTACGTTATAGACAACAAAGACATAAAACCAGCAGCAAAACCGAAACATGGCAATTACCGCGAAACTGAAATAACAAACGACCAAAATTAATGAAACTGTTAACCACAAGCAGAACCAGAAACAAATGCAAAATTTGTCATTTGTCATATAGAACCATCAAGGGAACGCAAATTCCAATAAACAACTCTTGCAAAGGTGGCTAAACTTAAACTTTGGCCCAACAGAGTAAGTAGATGCAGAGATAATCTATGATACTCCCACGTAATATCAAGATATTAGAATATATTTTAATATATTATAATGGCACGAGTAAAAGAGATAGTTTTACAAGAATAAAAACAGATTTCAAAATTAACATGTAGCATATTAAGCATTCAAAGAGAAGTATATATCATATTCATTGTGGATTGAATATAAATATAGGATATATCATATTCGACAAGAAACACAAAATAATAGCAGGGGGCTGCATAGGGTTGCAAGCGTACACCCTCTGCCCACCGTTACTGTCAACTTACGTAAAAAACTCTCTGACAATATGCACAGATTATCAGAAAATGTGATGTTTAGAACTGAACATACCTCAATATCTTTTTGAACCAACTTCTCTAAAAATGGAGCAGTCTTTGCACTTTTCAAGCTGTCAGTTGCTAAGTAATAGATGGCCTTTTGGTTTTCACCCATGTTTTCAACGTACTCATCTAGGCTTTTAAGTTCCTCCTCACTTTTGGAAGTGTAAAATCTCAACAGTGGTGTTATGCGCTTATGATTTCCACTGTCTTCGATGCATCCTAACTTAATGAACCTACCAAAGTTCTCCCAGAATTTCTTGTAATCCTAAAATCACAGTAAATCGTATTCTCAATCCATAAAGATTGACAATTAATGTTAAAAAACTGGAGATACTGAATTGGTGCCACACCAACCTCTTTATTTTCATTTTCAGCAATATCTTGTATCATATCAAATGTCTTCCGGACCAGTCTCTTTCTCATTATTCGTACCTGAAATTAAAATATTGTCGGCACCAAACATTTTGGGAATGAAAAGAAAAGGGAAAATGCATAAACGATTACTAATAGAGGGCATGTCTTGCATGTTAATCACATAAAAAGTTTGCCATGATTGCAGGATGAGATGTAGTTTTCTTACAATTCTACTTTCCTGAAGGATCTCTCGAGAAACATTCAGAGGAAGGTCATTTGAATCAACAACACCCTTCACAAAGCTCAAGTAACGCGGAAACTGCACCAAAAAAAGTGAATTTATAAAAAAAAGCACTTGATCAATGAACAGAAGCAGCACCGAAGAACACATGCTTTAACTTGGGCCGTATTTATGCACTTAAATGCTTCTTGCACTTATTTTGGTGGATGAATACATGGAAGTGCAAGAAGCATGTGAGTACAAACATATGGTATAGCTTGCACATGTTCTAAAAATGACTTGTGATCTGGCATAACAATACAAAACTAAAACCAGTTGCATTTTTATATCAACCACTATTCTTTTAAGAACCAGCCATTTCTATAACCATTACTCAGTGCCATTAATTTGATGATGAACAAGTCAAAATTCCACTTTGAAGCTTACAGTAGACTTACCAGCTCACCATCAAAATCATCTGAGATGAACACACGCTTAACATACAGGCGAATATTCTTTGTTTTAGGGTTCACTACTTCTTCATT
This sequence comes from Astragalus glycyphyllos, assembly GCA_963573325.1. NCBI lineage: Eukaryota > Viridiplantae > Streptophyta > Magnoliopsida > Fabales > Fabaceae > Astragalus > Astragalus glycyphyllos. The sequence goes on along the minus strand of OY754314.1, from coordinate 11,718,598 downwards.
GTTAAGAGGTCCCATTCCTGGAACATAAAGAACACTTCTGAACTCAACCTCACCCTGCAGAGTTTAAAACCCAGTCAAATTTGTAAGTTCTAAAGGAAATGCTCTCCTGTGAGAGACAAAATTATTAACATACCTCAGTGGTAAAGTGAGCATGTGCAAGTGGTTCCATGAATTCATTAAAAGTCTTCTTGTAAAACTCATTGTACTCATCCTTTTCAATATCCTTTGGACTCCGCATCTAAAATAAAGTGCCAAAATCAGCTCAACACCACTGAAGTGCCAAAATCAAATCGGGCACTACAAATAATAATAAGCAAAAATGCAGGGCGTTGACATTCCAACACCATTAAAGCAGACATAGCTCAAACTCACCCATATTGGCTTTGTTTCATTGGCTAATTCCCAGTCCCAATACTTCTCAGTTTTAGTCTTTTTTGTTGTCTTTTTATCACCCTGAAAAAGGGGGAAAAACAGACTTGGTATTGGCAACCCACATGGAAAAAGCAAGTACAACTGCAACACCAACATCCAAAAATTACACACTAGCTACCTCTGCTTTTGGTTCTTCTCCTTCTTTAGGTTCTTCTTCCTCTTCAACCTGTCAATTTCCAAATTAACTACTTAAATAGTGATAACAAAGAGCAGATATCATTTGCCTCTCCTTCAACTTACCTCTACAGTTCTTGACTTTTCTTGCCATGTATAGATGGGGAAGGAAACAAACTGTGAGTAGTTCTTCACCAAACTCTGAATTTTCGTTGGCTCTGAGAATTCATACTTGTCATCCGGCTGGACAGGAAAAAGCAAATTTGGGTGTTATAAACTACATGTCTTCGCTAAAATGATCTTACAATTCAGAAATTTTACATCAGGTGGACAGGGAGAAAGAGAATTTTGGTGTTATAAACTAAATGTCTTTACTAAAATGATCTTATAATTCAGAAATTTTACACCATTTATGCAAAGACAAAAACAAATAAACAACTTAAATAGAACTACAGATGGCATTTAAAATAATAAACAGAAAACTCACACCCATCATCCAGTTTCCATTAAAATGCTCTTGCAATTTTCAAATATTACATTTTGTTATACTTTATATAAAAAAGATAACAAAAAAACTTAAAAATAAACACCTAAAGTAGTTTTTATCCTGAAATTTAAAAACCAAGATATCCCCTTCACCCCAGTTCAGATGATACCCTGGACAAGCAAAGTAATTGACTAATTGAGCACCATATAACACAAATATGTGATGATGGTATTTCGTACATCTCATGCAAACTTTCTATCAGAGAAATGAAAGAAATGTCACTCACTCTTAAATAGAGTGTAATCTGTGTACCACGACGGAGAACCTTTTCAGGATTAGTTTCTTCCCTTATTACATAAGAGCTACTGTCAGCTACTGCCTCCCACACATATTGCTTATCTGATCTTGGACTCTTTGTAGACACAACAACCTGATAATCATTAACATACAGAAAAATCAGAAACTAGTAAAATCGGAAAAATCAACTAAAACTTATGAAATCCGCACTGTACCCTGTCAGCAACAAGAAAAGCAGAGTAGAATCCAACACCAAATTGACCAATCAAACCATTATCTGCTCCTAGATCTTTGTTTTCCTGAAAGATTGGGATAAAAGTAAAAACATGATTGTTGAAGCTTTGAATCATCAAAGTATCAAATGAATTGTCTTTTTCCTAATTCCTATCAATAAAAAAATAATCACCTTAAGTGCCTTCAAAAATCTTGAGGTACCACTCTGAGCAATAGTTCCAAGACAATCAATGAGCTCTTCTTTGGTCATTCCAATACCAGTATCTCTAACAAATCAAAAGTTCACAGTTCAATAAACCCTACACATACCCACAAAAAACAAAACAACATAACAACCACAACAACAAATATGCATACGTTATAGTAATAGTTCCATTGTCTGGATCAGGCTTGATGCGTATCTCTAATTCTCCAGCCTCTCCAAGCAAAGAAGGCTCAGTCACACTTAAAAATCTCAACTTGTCCAAAGCATCACTAGCATTACTGAACACCAACAAAAGAAAAGAATCATGTAGCTGCTCACTCATGTAACTAGAATACAACATCAATTTAACAAGCAAGCACAGCAAATGTAAGCCATCCATATCAAGTTCCACACAGCAAAGTTAAGTAACAACAGAAAGACCATCAAGTCTATTCTGAAATTCTTCAAATCAATTTGAGCATAAAATGAAAACATTGTAAACTTGCAAAAAATCATGAAGTCAATTGTAAAATTCTTCAATTCAAATCAATTTGAACATAAAATGTAAACATAGTAAACTTGTAAATTACCTCACAAGTTCTCTAAGAAAAACTTCTTTGTGACTATACAGACTGTGAACAATCAAATCCATCAACCTGCTCACCTGCAAAACAAAAAAAAACAAAAAAAAATTGGAATTCACTTTCCTTAGAAACACTAACTCTTTCGCTTCAAAGTACAAAAAGATTGAAACTTGAACTCATTCAGAACACAAAAAACTACGAAACAAAAGGGCAAAATGGTAATTAATCATTGGATAAACTGATTCAGAACTCACTTCGGCTTGGTACTCAAACTTCTCACCAGTGGCCTCTTCTTTCTCAGCAACCGCCGCATCACACCGTACAGAGAGTCTACCGCCGTTTCGTCTTCTATCGTTGTTCTTCCACTTCAAAGCGGCGGTAGAAGAGAAGCACTTTCTACGAGCAGGTTGCGGCGGGAGAAAAGCGCTTCTGAGAGCGGAAGAAGAACGTGTGGGTGCGAAGGGGGAAGAAGAAGGGAGAGAAGCGAGAGAAGCAGTTGCCATGCTTCTGCTTAGCACAGGAGCCATTATTGTGTGTTTAGAGTGTTCACGTTATCTCTTATGCACTCGTGTGTTGAGAGAGAGAGAGAGAGAGAGTGGAAATTGGAAGTGAAAAAGGGTTTTTGAAAGTGGAAAGAGGGGAAGAAGGGTTTATGTTATGTTACGGAGAGATATGGCGGATGATTCTAGAAGAAACGGAAGTGCTTGTCTGTACTTGTATCGAATGAAAGGCCTAGATTATGCCAATTCAACAAAAATATACATCTATTTTCATTGTAAATAAAAAGAAAAGGGTTTAATTGATTTTTTTTTTTGACATAAGGGTTTAATTGATATAGATAAAATAATTATGGTTTAAATAATTTTTAAGGTAGCTGAGATATAATCAAATCTTTTAATTTATCTTTAATCGTCTGAATGAAAAAAGTCGTAAATTGTTACCAATCGAAATTTGGTCTATTGGAAATTATTAGTACTACAATATGGTAACTAAGATTCAAATCCCCGCGGAGAGAGGTATCACCAACTAACGTAGGCTCAAGTAGCATATCCTCTAACTAGAACTTACCATGTGCGAGGCACGAGATATTATTATCAAAAATTTGATAGTATTATACATATATATTGATTCGATTGACAGATGGATCGAATTGCTAGGAAATGGATAAATTAGAAATTTTTATTCTAAAGCGAAGTCCAAATGACACATATAGATTTGGTCCCTCTATTTTTCAAATTGACATGCACTTCACTAAGCCTACTTGACATGCCGCCTAATGTATTTTTTAAAAAACGTTTACTTTTTATTTTATTAAATATTTATTTTAAATAATTAAAATATTTTTATATTTTAAAAAATAGAAAATAATTTAATTATTTCAAATAAATAAATTAGTTTTATATTTTATATTTTAAAATATAATTTAGAAGAAATAAACTATTTTTATATTTTATATCTTAAAAAATAGAAAATAAATGAGGTGGACCCACTATTTTAATTTATATTTTAAAATATAAACTATAAAAATGGTTTATTTATTTTAAATAATTTAATAGTTTTCTATTTCTAAATAAATGTTAATTATTTAAAAATATAAAAATAGCTTTTTTTATATAATTAAATACTTTTCTATTTTTTAAATAAATATTTAACTATTGAAAATATAAAATATAAACTTAGTTTATTTATTTTAAATAATTTAATAATTTTTTCTTTCTAAAAATAGTTAACTATTTAAAAATATAAAATATAAAAATAGCTTATTTATTTTGTGTAATTAAATAATTTTATATTTTTTAAATAAATATTTAACTATCGAAAATATAAAATACAAAAATAGTTTATTTATACAAAAATTATTTGGTAAATAGGGGGACCAAAATTGCACAAAAACAAATAGGGAGATCAAAATTGCGTGTTTAGTAAAATAAGGAGACTAAAATTGCCCAAAATAAAATAGGTGGATCAAAATTGCACATCAAGTGAGACCGAACACAAAGGGTGAAACATATGAATGGACGGATTAATATGGCTTACACATGTGTGGGGATTAACCTTTTTCAAACAATGATTTCATGACATATAACATTAGCTCTTTCAAACCTTTTTCAAACATTTCTCCCCACACATGATATGTGTGGGGATTAACCTTTTTCAAACACCAGCCTTGATCATCTTCAAATTCAATAGCTCTTGCTAGGACGTACAGTTCCAAAACATTTCTGCTTTTCCAAGAACAATGAACATTTGAATTAGACAACCGTTTTAATATATGATCATGCCTTTCGAATTTGATATAACATAATAAAAATAGTTAACTAAAAAGGAAACTTGAATTATAAATAAACCTCATTGGATTCTATTATGTCAGATATGGTCATATAGGGTATTTGCAACAAATACTCAGCTAATGAGATCTATAGTAAGACCACCAGAGAGATGTGGCCGGCTAACAGTTTGAGTTAGTGAATGCCTGTTGCCTTTCATTCGGGTAAAAAACCATGTATTGCTAGTTCAGCAACTATGTATTGCCTGATTTTGCTTATTTAACTCATTAGTAGCTCATTAGTTTGTAAATAGTGGCATATTCTGTTAAACAGATTAGTTAGCAAAGTAGTTAGCTTTAGTCACCTTTAACTGCAGTTAGAGTCTATGCTTAGGCTAACCATAGTTAGTCACTCATTGTAAATCATATATATATTGGGAACTCTTGTAAATGTAAACTAAGTTAGAGAAATAACAAAATTCTGTTTTCCCTGAATCCTGAGATCAGAGAAAAGCTTTCATCGTCCATGGCTTCTCAAATTGTGAAATGGTATCAGAGCACCTAATTAGGGGCTCTTTCGCCATCGCTGCGCTTGGAAGAAACTCGTTTCGCATCTGTTTCAATTTGCTGTTTCAATTTCTCTAACTAATCGCCTCTCCGTTCTCTCATTTCTTCGATTGCTCAATCAATCATGAAAATTGAAGGTTCAACATCCACCAATGGTGAAACTGGAAGCAGAGGCTCATCAAACAAAGCATATCAGAATGATATGCTAAATCCCTATTTCATGCACCCTAGTGACAATGTGGGAAGAAGACGGACTCCCAGAGAGTACGGAATCCCAGAGAACTCATGCCAGGGGATTTCGGAAGACCCCGAGGACGGGATGCTGGCCGAGGCTCCCCATATAGAACCCAACCAGAGGAGGGTACCCACGTTCGAGGCTCAAGACCATCTGGTGGAGGTTAATTTAGGGAGCGAAGCTGAACCAAGGATGACTAAGGTCAGTGGCAAGTTGCAACCTCAACAGCGAAATCAGATGGTAGCTTTGTTAAAGGAGTATCGCGACTGCTTTGCACGAGACTACCATGAGATGCCAGGGCTTGATAGAACTCTGGTTGAACATAGGTTGCCCATCAAAGAAGGTTGCAAGCCCCACAAGCAGCCACCGAGGATATTCAACCCACACTGATGCTCCAGATCAAGGCTGAGGTAGAAAGATTGTTGAAAGCAAGGTTCATAAGAACTGCCAGGTACATAGAATGGTTGTCTAATATAGTCCCCGTGATCAAAAAGAATGGCCAGGTACGGGCCTGTATTGATTATAGAGATCTAAACTTGGCCACTCCAAAAGATGAGCACGGTATGCATATAGCCGACATGTTGGTCGATGTCGCGGCTAAATGCCATCTTGACTTTTATGGACGGCTATTCTGGCTACAACCAGATATACGTGACTGAGGCTGACACCGATAAGACTGCCTTTAGGTGCCCCAGTGCCTTAGGTATCTATGAGTGGTTGGTGATGCCATTAGACCTCAAAAATGCAAGAGCCACGTACCAAAAGGCCATGAATGCTATTTTCCATTACCTCATTGGTAAAACATGGAAGTGTATATTGACGATGTGGTAGTCAAATTCAAGAGTTCTAAGGCCCACATTATTGAGCTTAAACCAGCTCTAAAGTGGATGAGACTCCACAATCTCAAGATGTACCCCGCTAAATGTGCTTTTGGCGTATCTGCGGGCAATTTTCTAGGTTTCTTGGTGCACAACCAGGGCATTGAAGTAGACAAGAACAAAGCTCAGGCCATCTTAGAGGCAAGACCTCCCAAGACGAAGGAGCTGTAGAGTTAACTAGGCAAGATAAACTTCTTAAGGAGATTTATCGCTAACTCAGCTGGAAAGATGAAGGCTTTCTAACCCTTGTTAAGAATAAAGAACACAAAGGATATGGTGTGGGGAATCAAGCAACATGAGGCCTTTGACCAGATCAAGGTTGCCTTAACTAATCCCTCTGTTCTGTTCTGGTACCTCCACAGCCAGGGAAGCTCTTAAAGCCATACATTGCAGTCGAGGACCAAGCTATCAGCTGCTTGTTAACCCAAGTCGAAGATAATGGCAACGAGCGCGCTATTAAAAATGAAATATTCGATAATTCATAGGGACTAATGTGATTCTTAACCATTTTTTTAAAATTTACTTTAAAAGCCTTTAGGTCTATTTATCTATATATAAAAGAAGTGTCTACCATCAGGGATCACACTTTTCAAGCAGTTTGATTGGATGTTAGAGGTGTTGGAGAATCACAGACAGCTTCAATGATCGCCTCACGATGATGGAAGTTTCTGTGGCAACCACATTTGTGACAAATCAAAGCAACATCGGTTCCTTCATCACCACTTGGCTTGAACTCTTTGCCGCCATCCACTACATATCCTCCAAAACGGGCTGCATAATTCCTCCTGCACTCTTTATATTTAGTAGACACTATTGTTACTTGTCGAGGTTTGGGCTCTTCATCTCTTTTCACAATCACTTCACGGTTCTTTGAATCCTTTTAGCTTCAAATGCTGCAAAGATTGTGCAAGATAAAATATTGTCAAGCTAGGAATGTTACTAATAGAACTAATCAGAGGTTTATTAAGTTTATAAAAACCAGTCTATTGTATAAGTAATTGTGTGCAATAAATTAGTGTGAAAAATCATTTGTGCAGAATGATAATGAATGAAGAAGAATTTTTGTTTTTGAGTTTCTACCTTTCAAAAGTACACAGTGTAGAATGTGTATGTGATGAGCTCAACTCTTAGAGGGGGGTATTTATATAGTATGAGTGATCAATTTTGAACTATAGTAAAACAACTCAAACTCATTGCATTTTTCTATCTGTCACTATTTACTTTTGGGGGGTTTACTACACAGACCATATGAGTGACAATTAACGTGAGCTTAAAATGAAGCTTTGTCAGAGAAAATGAATACGATTCCTCACTAAAAATGAGTATGAGTTGTACTTAACCGATGCCGTAGCAAACAAACAAACAATGCAATCCAAACAAAACAAAGCAGAGAAGATCATGGCCAAAAAAAGGGTAATAGATTCCCACCTGCAGTACCTCGTGATGGAATAGCACAGATGGAAAACACCTTTACTAACCTTAAATTCAGCAATATCCATATCATACCAAATAGTAAAGGTGTTTGGTATGATATGGATATTGCTGAATTTAAAGTTAGTAAAGGTGTTTGGTATGATATGGAAAACCTTTATTAACCTTAAATTCAGCAATATCCATATCATACCAAATTTTTACTATTTGGTATGATATGGATATTGCTGAATTTAAGGTTAGTAAAGGTGTTTTCCATGTGTGCTATTCCATCATGAGGTACTACTGCAGGTGGGAATCAATAAGCATGTTGTGGGCGTGATCTTCTCTACTTTGTTTTGTTTGGATTGCATTGTTTGTTTGCTTGCTACGGCATTAGTTAAGTACAACTCATACTCATTTTTAGTGAGGAATCTTATTCATTTTCTCTAAAAAAGCTTCATTTTAAGCTCACGTTAACTATCACTCATATCATGGTCTGTGTAGTAAACCCCACAAAACTAAATAGTGTCAGATAGAAAAAATGTAATGAGTTTGAGTAGTTTTACTACAGTTTAAAATTGATCAGATCACATTCATGCTGTATAAATAGCCCCCTTTAAGAGTTGAGCTCATCACATACACATTCTACACTGTGTACATTTTAAAGGTAGAAACTCAAAAACAAAAATTCTTCTTCATTCATTAGTATTCTACACATATGATTTTTCACACTAATTTATTGCACATAGTTATTTATACAATAGGGGAGTTTTAATAAACTTAATAAACTTTTGATTAGTTCTATTAGTAACATTCCTAGCTTAACAATATTTCATCTTCAACAACCTTTGCAGGATTTGAAGCTAAAAGGATTCAAAGAACCATGAAGAAATGTGAAGTGATTGTGAAAAGAGATGAAGAGCCCAAACCTTGACAAGTAACAATAGTGTCTACAAAATATAAAGAGTGCATGAGGAATTATGCAGCCCATTTTGGAGGATATGTAGTGGATTGCTGCAAAGCGTTCAAGCCAAGTGGTGATGAAGGAACCGATGCTGGTTAGATTTGTCGCAAATGTGGTTGCCACAGAAACTTCCACCAGCGTGAGGCGATCATTGAAGTTGTCTGTGATTCTCCAACACCTCCAACACCCAATATACCTGCTAGAAGAGTGTGATCCCAGATAGAGAATACTTCTTTTATATATATATATATATATATATATATATATATATATGTTGGGACAAAATGTCGAAAATTTTCTATTGGTCATTAAAAATTAAATATTTAATAATTCATAGGAGCTAATGTGATTCTTAACCATTTTTTAAAATTTACTTCAAAACTCTTTACGTCTATTTCTCCATCCTTTCAAGCTATTTCTATTCCACACACCAGACATTTAAATCAGCCCCATTATTAGGAAACCATTTATAAGAGATATATTTCATTGACCAATGTTTTTGGGACAAAATATATAGTGTATGTATATTATCAACATGCAATCATGAATCTACTTTGCCTTTCCAAGGGAATGCCAGACTTACATATTATGAATGTTATTTATATGTATAATATTATCTAATACAATCTTCTTGAAAACTTATAGATGATAATGTTGTAGGACTTGTTGCTCAATCATCTTCACGCAACAACAATTAAAGAACTTCTAGGTCACAAAATATAAACAGTGAACTAAATTACTTTTTTCATATTGAACAGTTCACATTGCTTGAAGTGAGGTTTGCAACAAGGATATTTAAACCTGAATATCTTCTTCGTGAAGGAGAGTTTGGTCAGTGTACAAGGGTTACATCAACCTTCGTCGAATGTTCTCTTCAAGACCTGGAATATGGCTACCATATGTTGTTAAGACTCTCAACAAAGAAGAAAATCAAGGCCACAAAGTTATGTTTGATGCTGCAAGTATAAAACATAACTTTTATTCCAGGTTCCAGGTCTCTAAAGGCATCTTCCACTGTGACTAATCCAACCATTGTAAAGTATACCAAACCCTCCCTCGCAGAGAAAATATCCAGGCTTCAATTTGTAAATTTACAAGAAAAAAATATCAAATCATATTATACTTATAAATGATATTCATGATCTATAAGATAGTCATCCCAATGAAAAGTCAAAGAAGCATCAAGATTGCATGTTTATAATAGACACACATACTATGTATCTTGTGTTAAAAAAATGCTCAAGGAAATATATCTCCAATTGATGGTGTACTAATAATAGTGAGGATGGTGTACTAATTTCTAATTTCCCATCATTAAAAGTGCGTCATGGTAGGTTATTTGTAGTCCTAGCCATTTGAAAATGTGACGCTGTAGCTTTCAAACAAAAAAACAAAACAATGGAAAAAATAATGAATGAATGAAATTAATGTGGGAAGAAACGAGACAAGTATGTCATTGCCACCTTAGGGCTTATGTCATACCAGATTCTTGTTCAATGAAGTGACAGATTCACCCGGTCAGTTTAATGGAACTACGAAACCAAATCATATTGTCTATGATGAAAATTGAAGTCATTAGATGTGGATCGATCAACTCTATGATGAAGAGTGGAATTTATGACTGGGTTAAACCTGAATTCATGTTTTACCTAAAAAATAATTCGATGTCATTTATGTTAAATTGAAAAATAACCTAAACTCTGAACAAATAATTGGAATAGCTTTCTAGAAATTTTCCAATTTCGTTGTTATTTTCGCATGAGGAATCTTAAGATCTGGATCCCATAGCAAGGCAATTTGCCAAAAACTTGACTTTCGATCAAAATCTCCAACCTTCTTCACCTTCAACCATATTGAAAGGACTCACCATGTCTTCACTTCAAAATTGACCTATAAATTATTTCCACTAACTAATTGACAAAATTTAAAAATATAATGAAAAAAAATGAGACAAGTTCAAATTCTCTACAGCAACTGCACCTGTTGTAATGAGGTTAGATCTAGTGATGAAGGATAGTCTAGATTTGTTTGTCTCTAGAGATCCAACAATTCTACAACAGTTGATGCAACCACGAAGTCGATCCAAAGGATCCTAAGTGAAACGATCATACATAGATATTAGAATTTCAAATACACACAAGATGAAAAGAAAAAAATTACAAGAATTGGTAAAGCCCTAAAATCGGAGAAATGGAACCAACATTCACCACAAAACCAAAAATGAACATACCTGATAAGAAAATCCATAATTGGGATACAATCCCACATAAAAAAACTTTTGTGCGATGATCAAAGGGAATATGCCTAGAAGAGAAAAGCATGCTCAACAGAGAAAGAGAGTGTTTCTAGAGAAAGAGAGACATAGAGAGAGTTGTAATTTCAAAGGGTATACTGTGTGAGTAAACTTATCAGTGGAGTTTATATATACAACAACACGATCAGTTTTTGTGGTGTGGCTTAAGTAAAACAAACACATACGTTCACCACTCATTCGCTTGTGAGAATTAAAACAAGACAGTTTCATTTCATTTGCTTAGGCCATTTGAGTCGGAAACAAACAAAAACTAATGAGTTAAATAATGTTACTTTTTGAAAGAAAGAAGATGAGAGATAAACGTGTGTTATCCATGAAAAGTAGTCAGAGAAGGCTGCATGAATGTTTTTGAGTGAGAAAAAAATATGCATGAATTAATATTTAATTAAGTAAATATATATATATATATATATATATATATATAGGGAACGTATCGGATGAAAACTAGTGCTCATAGTGAAATATGAGAACTAATCATTATAACCGTTAGATTAAAATCAACGATTTAGATTACCTCTTTAATTATAGGATGTTGTGAGGTTGTGTTTCGTTTTTAGTTACAAATCACATGGGATCCTACAATTAATGAGGTAATCTAAATTGTTGGTTTTAATCTAACCCCTATAATGATTAGTTCTCATCTTTCACTATGACCACTAGTTCTCACCTGATACACTCCCTATATATAAATGGAAAAAGCAACAAACACATAAAAAGGACTTGACTCTAATACTGCAAATACTAAAACTGAAAATACAATAATAGCATCCAATGACACTTTATTGTATTTAAATCTAATTTACAATTTAAATTGTAATGTATATTTTTTGTAATTTTGATTTTATATTTGTTTGTATTTTGTTATTTTGTGATTTTTTTCAATTCTTTTTCTTGCAATAAAAAGGAAATAAGTTCTACTACTACTAATAATAGAAATCACTACAAAACCATTAACGAGCACCAAATGACCCAAGTAATATTTTTGAAGTCAACAATTAAAGCTTCAAAATTGTACAAGTAATATTTTTGATTTTTTTCTAGTAAATTTGGAATTAGCTGGAAAAAATTAGGGTGCAACAATCTTCAAGCAACAACAATTAAAGAACTTCTCGGTCACCAACTCAAAGCAGTGAAACAAATTACTCATTTCATATTAATACAGTTCACATTGCATGAAGCGAGGTTTGCAACAAGGAGATTTAAACTTGAATATCTTCTTGGTGAAGGAGAGTTTTGTTAGTGTACAATGGTTACATAAACCACCGTGGAAGGTCCTCTTCAAGACCTAGAATGAGGCTTCTAGATGTTGTTAAGACTCTCAACAAAGAAGAAAATCAAGGCCACAAAGTTATGCTTGATGCTGCAAAAATTCTTACATTTCTGCATGAGGAAGCAAGAAAGCCTCTAATATATAGAGACTTCAAACTTCAATCCATTTATTTTAACCTTAACATTGTTCTATTTTAGCATTACAATGCACCTTAACTTTGTTCCACATTCTCCCCCTAGGGCATCTCTAGCAAGGGCAAAATAAAATAGATTTGCATTGTAAATCTGAAAAAGAAGAAAACTAAGGTAGAATAAGATAGATTAGAAGTTTTGAAATTTCTATATATTAGAGGCTTTTTATCTTTCTCATGCAGAAATGCAAGACATTTTTGCAGCATCAAGCATAAATTTGTGACCTTGACATCCTTCTTTGTTGAGAGCCTTGACAATATTTGATATCCCTATTTCAGGTCTTGAAAGACGAGTCTGACTTAGAATACTAAGGAATTCCTTAGTAATTGTTACTAAATGGGCATAATAGTCATTTTCCCATCAATGAAAAAATTTGGTGACCACACCAGCACTAAATTGTGGTTAGTATGTACCAACCAGTGTTTTCATTTACCCGATCACTCACCACACAAACACTAAATTGTGGTTAGTATGTACTAACCATTGGATTGTTGTATAATGGTCACCGAAAAATTTAGTAATTGTTACTAAGGAATCCCTTAGTATCATAAGTCATTGCCGGGTGGCTTGGGCTCGCGCTAGCTAGGGGACTGAGCCCATGGCTCACGTGAACAATGTTCAATTTTGTTACCAACTTTCTCTTCTTTTCATGGTGGTAAAAGCTTTTCAATGCTTTTGCTTCTTGACCACTTGATAGGAGGGTGGAAAGCGAATCTGACTTAGAGTACTAAGGAATTCCTTAGTAATTGTTACTAAATAAGCATAATAGTCATTTCCCCATCAACACTAAATTGTGGTTAGTATGTATGAACCGGTGTTTTCATTTACTCGCCCACTCACCACACAACCACTAAATTGTGATTGTTATGTACTAACCATTGGATTGTTGTATAATGGTCACCAAAATATTTAGTAATTGTTACTAAGGAATTCCTTAGTATCCTAAGTCATTGCCTTAAAAGACATCTTCCACTGTGGCCAATCCAACCCTTGTAGAGTATACAAAAGCCTCCCTCATTTATTTCACTGTTTGGAGTTGGTGACCTAGAAGTTCTTGAATTGTTGTTTCTTGAAGATGCTCGAGTAACAAGTCTTGCATCCTTATCATTTGTAAATTTACAAGAAAAAAATTATATCAAACCATATTATACTTGTAAGTGACATTCATGATCTGTAAGATAGTCACCCCCTGAAAAGTCAAAGAAGATTCAAGATTGCATATTAATAATAGACAAACACACTATGTCTTTTGTACAAACATAGTGACTAGGATACTAAGGAATTGAAGTGAAATAAATGAGGGAGGCTTAAATTAGCCCTATATTGGTTACACCATAGTGTGTTTGTAATCACAAACATAGTGTGTTTAAATTTTTGTACCTACTTATATGTTTGTTTGTACTTTTTGTTATTTGAAATTAAGTTGAAGCTTTGTTGGTTAACATATTTCCATGTCAACACTAGCCACTTCACATTTTTTAATGACTAGGATTACAAATCACTTACCACAATAAACTTTTTAAAGTTGAACAATAGAATTTAAATAACAACAAAATTAGAATTAAAACATAACAAGTCATCAAACTTTAATGATAAAGAATAAAAATTAATCTGAACAATTGATTTGGCAACTTAGTCACTAAAAAGTGTGACATTGAAGATGTCAGAATGACACATGATTAGCGAGCTAAGCACCAACTTAATGTCGAGGACCAAAAATACAAACATGGATATAAGAGGGAACCATTGATTACAGAAAAATTTATTCCAAATTGAAAATTAAGTTTTGTATTCTGTCCTGTAATGAATGGCTTTAACAGTTATAAAAAAATGTGATGGCTTTAACGCTAAAAATATAAAACTTAATGGTTTTTTGCAGTCAAAACAACAATTAATGCATTTTTTTATAACTTTTGAAACTTTTTTACTATAGAAAAGAAGGGGAAAGTTGGAAAATTGGAAGATTCAAAAGAATAAAGAAAGAATGAATCAAACAAAAAAACAAACAAAGGAAAAAAGAATGAATGAAAGAAATTAATGTGGGAAGAAGCGAGACAAGTAAGTCATGGCCACCTTAGGGCTTATGTCATGCCAGATTCTTGTTCATTGAAGTCACAGATTCACCTGCTCAGTTGTATGGAACTGCCAAACCAAATCATATTGTCTCTGATGAAAATTGAAGTCATTAGATCTAGTGAATTGACCTATAAATGATCGCCACTAGTTAATTGAAAGGACTCACCATGTCTTCACTTCAAAATTGACCTATAAATGATCGCCACTAGTTAAATGACAAATTTAAAAATATAATGAAAAGAAAAAATGACACAAGTTACAATTCTCTACACCAGCTGCACCTGTTGTAATGAGGTTAGATCTAGTGAAAGGAAAGTCTATATTTGTTTGTCTCTAGAGATCCAACAATTCTACAACAGTTGATACACCCACGCCGATCCAAAGGATTCTAAGTGAAACATCATACATAGATATTAGAATTTTAAATACACACAAGAAGAAAATAAAAAGTTTACAAGAATTGGTAAAGGCTTAAAATCGGAGAAATGGAACCAACATTCACCACAAAACCAAAAATGAACATATAATAGACAATAGACAATATAGTCTTTCAAACATTTCAAGAAAAAATAGTCTACTGGAGCCATCAACTCATTGTTTGATTACGTGTCTTCAACTTCATGCAAGACCTCCACCCATATGCCACTCAATCTTCACGTGACTCCGCTCTTGAGTGGAACCTTTTCGTTCAAGTAAACATCAAAAGATGTTTTTCAGTGGATTTTCTCTTGTGAATAGCGAAAACATACCACAACAAATCATAGATTAATATTAGTTACCTGCAAAACTAATTCCAGGTATGCAAAAAATACACAAGAGATATGAAAAAAAAGTTGAGCTTAAATTATAAAAAAAAAGGAATGAATACACGAACTGTTGAGATGGATTTCAAAAAAGAAGGAATGAATGCATGAACTATCAATATACAAACAAATAATGTATTATTTTCTCAATCATATTCGTAGTAGTCGTTCCTCCTCTTCTTCCTAGCTGATATCACACCATTGCAGATAGAAAATGAAAAAGAGGATATCGCGCAAGCATATGAAATCAGCAAACCGACAACTATTACATTCAAATATTTCTACTTTTGTATTTATATTCTCTAGAGATTTGAATATGGTTTTTTGGTGGAAAATCTCGTTAGGATTTTAAATTGGCATAATTTTATAAGGTTTGCAAATTTCAAAACGACCTAATTAGTATGAATTCTTGTTTTGGAATTTATATATGATGTATATTGCAAACTTTAAGCACTATATCCGTTTATGGTTTTATTAACTTTTTTTGAAAATATTATTTGATTTGTTTGAATTACCAAATGCTAAAAAAAACTGCCATATATACGTTGCAACTTATAACATGTTAATTTGCATTGATTTCTAATTTATAGTTATTTATTACAATAAATGTGAAGAAAACATTTTATTTTTAATCTAAATTCCACATTAATATTTAAAATGCCATGTCATGGTTGTTTGGCTCTTTGGGATGGTATTGAGGGGAAATGTGGCGTACGTATTTCCTTTTTGGGGAAATTCTCAATTGTATTAGATATAGATATAGATATAGATATGCGTGACATCAATACTCCCAAGTTCTACGGAATATTCTCTTAAGCATATATGGTAGAGGGTGTAGATGGACAAAGTACAGGGGAAAACCAAGCTCTGTTGTTTTTGATTTAGAGCCAGTTTCCTTTGCAGGTTCATGTTCTGGTTGGCGTTCTACAATGGCAGAGGCAAGGGTGAACTTTCTTTTCCTATGAAGGGGAACAATATGTTCATCAAAAATCCTCATCATTTCCTTTGGCTCTAGGATTTTGTTCATAGTAGTAGAACCATAAATTCTTTCATAGAGGTCAATAATCTCAAGAAGTGCCTTTTGCTTCTTGGCTTCTTTCTTTATACCAGAGTGTTGTTGTTAAACTCTTTGGTCCTAGCCGTGGGATCGGCTAGAGGTTTGGACAGTCTTTGATTCCTCTTTTCTTCAAGCAATTGCGTCGAGGAGGGAGCTCTGCTTCTCAACTGTTTGTTTCTTGATTCCTCTAGAAAGGGTCAGGTTGAGTGAATGGGACGCGAGGGTTGGATTATCTACTGGTCTAATGCATAAAGATAAAATTAAAGTGCGATAAAAGAGTATAAAACTCAAAAGATAGAGTTTTTGATTGGTGATTGTGTGTGTATACAATAGCTTCTCTTCCTATATATTCATAGGCCCTCATCGGCCACTATAGGAGCCAACACTTGCCTACCGTTGGATCAATTGTAGATCAACGTCTATCATTGCTCCTAAGCCCTAAAGAGAGGGAGTAACTACCCACGATCCCACTAGCACAGTTAGTGGGGTACAACTCCCTCGCTCTGCTTTTCAAGGACTCGCTCCTTCGCTTGATTTTCAACTGGTCCCACGTTCTGTTCACGTACTTCTCTCTCTTGCATTCCACTATCCCTCGGCCTCGCCCTTGTTTCACTATCCCTCGGGGAGTTTACCATGTGATTTTCTCGAGGTCCTCTATTGGGTTTGTACTTTCAGCAAACATCTTCTAGGATTTGTCTAATAGTCTGCCTCGACGCCCTAGTCTTTTTCCTTTTTTCCTCTCAGTCCTCGGCCCACAACTTAATTATTTTTGGGTGTTAACAATTGCCCCCCCTTTTTGTGTCGTCGTATGGCCGTGAGGACGTGACTGATGGTACAAAAACCCTTGATATGGCTTGATGTAATGCTTTGAAGAGACTTAACTACCATTATGTGACACTTGGCGCTTCACGCAAATCGAAAAGGCTGCGCGACGGCTCCCAAGGTCACGCCGGTTACTCCCGAAGGCTATAAATAGCAATCATGCCTATTGTGCAAGGTTCCTTGCGCACCAATTCTCCCTTACCTCTCAACGGAAACTCTTGTGTTCCCCTTTTTCCTACAAACAGTTTTCCTTTCGACCAACCATGGCTTCCTCTTCTAAGAGTGTTGCCCCATCCATTTTCTCTTCCATTGACTCTCTCTGTCTTGCATCCCACTGCTATCAATGCTGATTACAGTTTCTTACTCTTTCAACAGAGGTTTGATTCTTGTGATGTCCCTCTCAAGTATGCCTAGTACAACGTCAAGGAAAAATTTGCCGATCTCCGGGGATGGCCAGAGAGCAATGCTGAATAGAATGCCTGGGTGGTACGATTGGTCGAACATAAGGGTACTACCTGGAAAGAGTGGGGTATCCATGACATGATCATGGTGTCAACCAAGGAGATTTCTCACAACTCTGATCTTCTATTCCCCCTAATGTCATTCTGGTCGACCACCTTAAACGCCTTCGTCTTCCCTTGGGGGATTCTAACACCCACTCAGTTGGACGTTGACATTCTGGGGCTTCCTGCCGGTGGGCTCGAGGTCCATGCCAATCCTGACTTCATGGGTGAGTATCCCTCCTTCACTTTTGCCTCGGCTTTCTCCAACCTCTTATCCAAGAATGTCAAGTCTTCTGGGGCCCATTACTGATGGGGAGCACCATGCATTCTTGGTGTATTTCTTCAACAAATTCTTTTTCAGCACCAAATCATTTGGTGTCGTCAAGGAACTCTTTGTGTTCGTACAATTGCTATACGGGCAAGAAGTATGCTTGAGGATCTTTCTTCCTTCCTCTCCTCTACAAAAGCATGGAAAGCTTAGTGAGGCAAGTCAAAGACAAAGGTTCCTACTCTCAAAGCAAGGCCCCTATCTGGTTCTTACTACTTTGGGCGCAACACTACTTCCCCAATTTCCCCCCTGATTATCTACGGAATCCACTGAGAGCCTTGATCCTTGGTGGATTTTTACCCCTAAAGATTTGTACCCCTACTCTGGCGACAACTATGACATGATCATCCACGGGAGCCGTGTGCTCGTTTCTCGTAACTTGGTCTCTGGAGCCAAGCTTTTTTCTAGCACCAACCCTCTCACCATTGAGCCCTATCATGCAAATTTCGTGGCTCGGCAGCTCGACGTTGGTCAACATATGCATGTTCCCCATGACTCTATGGCTGTATAGCGTAGCCGAGTGAAGATTCTCCCTTCTGATCTCAACAAGCTCCTCTATTTCCTTTAGCCTCGGTAGTGTGTTCACTGCAACCACCTCTCTTTCTCATAGTTTCCTTCTTTTCACGAGTCTGCCTGTGACACCGTGGGGGTCGATCCTCCTAATTCTAAGGAGGCCAACCCTTTTGTCATTCAATAGCCCGAGGGCCTTGCCTCCCCTGCAGTCACTGATGAGGAGTTGCAGCATTACTTCTTGAGACTCAAGGCTCCAGAGTTGGCCGCCTCCTCTACAGATGCAGATCTTGCCCAAGTGGAGGCAGCCCTAGATGGGGAAATCCCAACTGATACTGATCGAGTGGCGGACCTTAGACCTACATTATTCCGAGTCTCCAACTCTCCTGATGCCCCTCCATAAAAAAGGATGTCTTAAAGGAGATAGCTCTACAACTTGGGGACATCTCTAGCTTGTACGGTCGAGCCAAAGCCACCCAAGATCGGGCCCAAGCTTCTTTGCAACAACTGGACTCCCTCCGTGCTGAGAAAGATGGCTATCAGGCGACGATGGCGGAACAGGAAAAGGTTTCCTGTAGGATCAAGACCGTTGAAAGTTAGATAGCCTCCCTTCAAGCTTAGTTGGTCTCCCTCCATGCTCAACACTCTACAGCCGTAGATAAACTCTCTGCCATTTCCTCTGATATCGTCCAGCTCTTCCACCGTAGTTCTATACTGGACCCTTCCCTAACGCATGTCCTACCCCAACGACCTGACCTGGAGGAAGACCTTGAAAGAAGTCGTTAGGCTATAATGCAAGCCGTCGAGGGATGGGGAGCCCTGAGAGCATCTTACGAGCAAGCTGTCGCCCTAGTAGTTCTTGAGATCTCCGAGGCCTATGCCACTGCTGAAGCCGTGACAGGTGAGCAAACACCTTCTCCTGAACTTCCAATATCGGATAACGTCCTTTCTAGGTCGACATTGACAATGAAGTGGGGGCGCTAGTATTAGAAGCATGCCCGTCGGTGAACCCCCCATCCGAAGGTTTGAGATGTTGGGTGAGGTCGCAGCTGCTGAGACAGATGAAGCCATAACAAATGAAATTGTTCTTGGAGTGGTGGACATTGTGACAGATGCATTTACGGCTAAGGAGGCAGATATTGTGGCAGACAAGGTCGTAGTGGAGGTCGGGGGCAATGTTGTAATTACCCGATTTTGTAGATCCTATTGCCACCAGTGAGGAAAAGGCCGAGTAGTGTTAGCACCTTTCTCTGTAAATAATCTTAATTTTATCACCAGGTCGCCGATGTGTTGTGCACCATTTTGACATTTTCACTTTTTAACTACCGATCATCTTTTCCTTGCATAAATTCCCATAGAGTAGGATAATATCCTTTAAGATATTTGCCGTTAATCTTTGTTTCCCATTCTTCTCCGTCTAACTTAATCAAACGTTATGCCCCACCGTCAAATACTTCACTTACAATGTAGGGCTCGTCCCAATTTGGAGACCACTTGCCAAACTAGGAGGCTTTCTTCCCAAGTGGCAAAATAGTCCTCCATACGAGGTCACCTTCAACAAATTTTTTTGGGTTGACATGTTTATTGTAGGGTGGGGACGTTTTGGCCTTATTCATTTCTATCCCGCTGAGGGCAGCCAACTTGTCATCGTCCACCGAATCCAATTCTATCAACATGTCCTGCTGGTACTCATCCATGCTGAGAGAGTGTTGCCGAGCTACTGTTAAAGATGATACACTGATTTCTAGTGGCAACATGGCATCCTGACCATATACCAAACGATAGGGAGTCACCCCCATGGCTGTGGACTTAGGATTTCTCATTGCCCAAAGGACCTTGTTGAGGGCTTCGTGCCACTGTCAAGGCTGGTCCTCTATGTTCTTCTTGATGAGCTCGAAGATGATTTTGTTGGTAGCCTCGGCCTGTCCGTTGGCTTGAGCATAATAAGGAGACGAGTGCCTCTTCTTTATGTCGTACACTTGGGCAAAGGCCACCACTTGTTCTCCGATGAACATTGTGCCTTGATCAGCTGTGATGGTTTCAGGGATACAAAATCTATAGATGATTTGATTCTCTATGAATTTGATGACTACCGCCTGATTGACACTTCCTAAAGGCACGACTTCCACCCACTTGGTGAAGTAATCGGTGGCTACAATAATAAAATTATGGCCCTTTGAACTTGGAGGATATATCTTGCCGATTAAATTCATGGCCCACCCTCTGAACGGACAAGGTTTAACGATGGGGAGAAGCTCGTCCACAGGCTCTCTCTGGATTGGTCCATGCAATTGGCAAGCTTCAGAACCCTTTTCAAACTGGAAGCAATCGGCCGTGATCGTCGGCCAATAATATCCATGCCTATAGATGAGCCATTTCATGATGGGGCCGTTACCATATAGGCATCTTTCCTATTCAGGAACCATAATAATACCCCATTAGCACTTCTCTTATAAAGATCGTCCCCTATCAAGATGTATTTAAGTGCCCTCTGTTTGACCTTAAAGTCTGTGCTAGCCGTTGGGTTACGAAGGTACTCTGTTAGCACCCTAATCAAGGCATTGGCGGGATCCTCCTCGGTTGGTGCTAATGTCTCTTGCTGCATTACCTCGACCACCAACTCCTTGTACCCCGAGGCTTGCTGGGCCAAGTCATTCGCTTCTTGATTCTCATTTTTAGGGACATACATGATCACAACATCGGCAAAGAACTTTAACAAGTTGTGCGCCGAGGCCTGTAGCTTCTTGAGCTTCGTGTTGTAACACTTGTATTCCCTAGTAACCTGCTTAATCACTAGCTGGGAGTAACCTTTTACCTCAACGTACTGGGCTTTCATGGCAGCCAGTATAGACACGTACTATGTATTTTGTGTTAAAATAATGCTCATGGAAATATATCTCCAATTGATGGTGTACTAATAATAGTGCGGATGGTGTACTGATTTCTATTGCCCATCAGAAAAAGTGAGTTATGGTAGGTTATTTTCAGTCCTAGTCATTTGAAAATGTGATGTAGCTTTCAACATGGCAATCTTTTAGCCTGCTTAGGTTCAACATAAAATTCGAGAACAAAAGAACAAACAAATATGTATATATATATATATATATATATATATATATATATATATATATATATATATATATATATGTTGGGACAAAATGTTGAAATTTTTTTATAGGTCATTAAAAAAGAAATATTCAATTATTCATAGGGACTAATGTGATTCTTAACCTTTTTTTTTTAAAATTTACTTCAAAAGTCTTTACGTCTATTTCTCTATCCTTTCAAGCTATTTATATTCGACACACCAGACATTTAAATCAACCCCATTATTGGAAACCATTTATAGGAGATAAATTTCATTGGCCAATGTTTTTGGTACAAAATATCTAGTGTATGTATATTATAAACATGTAATCAAGAATCTACTTTGCCGTCCCAGGAAGGTAGCTCAGTTGGCGAGTTAAGGGACATGAAGGAGTTGTAAGAAGGAGGGCCCGAGTTCAATCCCCAGAAACTAACATTCCCCCACCCCCACTAACATTTGCAACTTACAAATTATGAATGTTATTTATATCTATAATATTATTTAACGCAATCTTCGTGAAAACTTACAGATGATACTGTTGTAGGACTTGCTGCTAAATAATCTTCAACGAACAACAATTAAAGAACTTCTAGGTCACCAACTCTACTCAGTGGAGAAAATTACTTTTTTCATATTGAACAGTTCACATTGCATGAAGTGAGTTTTACAAGAAGGATATTTAAAACTGAAAAGCCTTCTGGTGATGGAGTGTTTGGTCAGTGTACAAGGGTTACTTCGACCACCGTCGAATGTCCTCTTCAAGACCTGGAATGAGGCTTCCATATGTTGTTAAGACTCTCAACAAAGAAGGAAATCAAGACCACAAGGTTATGCTTGATGCTGCAAAAGGTCTTACATTTCTGCATGAGGAAGCAAGAAGGCTTCTAATATATAGAGACTCCAAAATTTCAATCCATTTTTTTAACCTTAATATTGTTCTATTTTAGCATTACAATGCACCTTACCTTTGTTCTATTTTCTCCCACGAGAGCATCTCTAACAAGGGAAAAATAAGATAGTTTTGCATTGTAGTTCTAAAAATAGAAGAAGATTCAAGTGGAATGAGCTAGAAGTTTTGGAATTTTATATATCAGTTTCTCTTTATCTTTCTCTTGCAGAAAAACAAGACCCTTTGCAGCATCAAGTATAACTTTATGAACTTGAAATCCTTCTCTAAAGGCATCTTCCATTGTGGCTAATCTAACCCTTGTAGAGTATACCAAACCCTCCCTAACTGAGAATCTATCCAGGTTTCGATTTCCTTCATGTAATCCTCATTTTATGGGATGTGAACTCTTTAATATGAGAATAGTAATTTTTTTCATTGTTTGAAGGTTGTGACCCAGAAGTTTTTGAATTGTTGTTGCTTGAAGATGCTTGAGTAGCAAGTCCTACATCCTTAACAGTTGTAAATTTACAATAAAAAAATATATTAGATCGTATAATAATTATAAATCATATTCATGATCTATAAGATAGTCATTTCCATGAAAAGTCAAAAAAGAATCAACTTTGCATGTCTATAATAGACACACGCACTATGTATTTTGTGTTAAAAATAATGCTCATGGAAATATATCTCCAATTGATGGTGTACTAATAATTGTGTGGATGGTGAACTAATTTCTATTGCCCATTGGTGTGCGAAAAGGTAATGTGCAAGTATACACAGTCGTAACAAGTAATAAAGTGAAAGTAGAGTATCGTTCCCACAGGGATTGGATTAATTTACAAGTTTAAAATGGTAGTTTTATCTAGTGAGAAACAAAGTAACAAAATAAAATATAATATGATCACTGGTGTGAGAAAACTGATATTAAAATAAGCTAAGTAAATATAAGTTGTATTACAAATCAGAAGGAAGGTAGTTGGAATGTTCTCCACTAAGTAAGTCACTTTTAACCGCATTATGTTATATATGATGCTCCAGCAATGGATGCTGCAGCAATTGATGCTCCTTCAATGGATGCTGTAGCAATTGATGCGTGCTTTTCAGCAATTAACGTCAGGGATTCATTACAAGTCTTATGTCTAAGCTCTAAATAAGTTCACCCATGTATATGAAGTACCCACAGTATCACCCTAAGGACTACGCTATCCTATGTCTAGATTTTAGCATGGAATTACAAAGTTTCCTTTGTTAAAACACTTAACCACATTAGTTCTTGAGTTCCAATTCTAAACCATGTCTGAATTTATAATTTGCATTCACTTTTAGCTGGTCAATTCTAAAGATGAATATAAAAGGGTTATCATGCAAGAACTAAATTGCAAACATCAATATATAACATAAAACTAGTTAAAAGTTCATTTCAAAGTTTTTGGCATCCAACTGCAGAAGAGTTTAGCTCATGCTTGAGATTACTAAGGACATACAAACTGATGTTATAAACATGTTCATATTACTAAAAAACAGAAAGGAAAACAAATAGAGTAGAAGATACACAGTTTAGTTTCCTTCGCATAAATCCTTCAGCATAGTATAATTGTGGAAGTAGAGAGAGAAGGTGTCACGTTCTTCTCTCTCTCTCTCTCCTTCCAAACAAGTTCTAATGGTGATTTTCTTGAGTTAATTATGGTCTTCTTGTGAATGAGAAGATGAAGAGTATTTATAGACTTCATGGGTGAGCTTTCTTCATGGTTGGGTTTCCTTGGAGAAGTTGATCTCTTTAAAGTGAATTGACAAGTGTCCTTAAAAGGTGGCACCCTTGAGTAAAGTTTCTTCATGGTTGGGTTTCCTAAGGTTGGAGTATTTTCCCACTCGTAATGCTGGAGCAATTCAGCCTGCCATGAATGCTGGGGCATTTCAGTCTGCCACGAATGCTAGCAATTGACTGCCAATAATGTTGGGCAATGATTGCCGGGGATCTGGTGTTGTAGCATTGAACAAACACATTAAAATACAACATGAGGCACCAAAAGTGCCAAATGATCACAAATCAGTTCCTAACCCTCTTTTACTCTAAACAACACATATTAACTACTTCACACACACACACACACACACACACACCTATGTCTTCCACAATATTTAATATTATTACTGCTCATTAAGTTAGTGTGTGACTCTTAGGACATAGTTTCGTTCCTAGCTATCTTCAAAACTTCACTTAGCGTTGGAAAGAGCAGTTTCCTTTTGATCATGCCAAGAGTTTTTCAAAAAGAAGAGTAGACTAACATCTTCACATAAGAACTTTGATTTAAGTATTTCACACTTTTGAGTCAGTGCTCTAATTTCTAGTTTGGTGGTTTCTGGATGTTGGAGCATCATACTCCCTGTAATGTTGTAGCATTGATTGTTGTAGCATTGGATGTTCTAGCTTTGATATTACACATAGTAATTTAGCTTATATTTCCCTCCTAGTTGACCCCCTTTTTGCATACTTTTTTTTCTCATGCATTTTTGGAACCGGTACAGCTTTTGTTTCAGGCGAATATAGCTATTACATGAATTTTTGCATTTGTAGCTTTGTTTTTGTAAACCTATTGCACTGGCTTCTCTACAATCTTTATACTTAGTCTCAATATATCTTTAGTCATCCCCAAACTTGGCTTCAAATGCTACTCTAAATTTTTAGTAAAAACTTGGAATAGATCTTGGTCTACTAACACTAGCTTTAGTATCAGATCATCTCTCAATAGCTAAGTTCTTGGCTACGCCTAGAGTTTTGAGTGTAAAAGCAGCAATAAGACTAAATATTGTTCAAACAAGGCTACTCAACACATACACTTTATTATTATTAAATTTAGCTCAAAAAGAAACATTATCTATTACTGCAAGGATAGAAAATGCAACTAATCATGCATTTGATTTAAACAAAACAATAATCAGAAGGTCCTCCCACCAACTTAAAACTCAGCAGTGTCCCCATTGCGGATGAAAACTCTAATGGAGAGACCTTTTGGACACTACAATACTGAAATTAAAAACATTTATCAAAACAAAATTTTTAAATCCTACACAGCTGTTGGATGCTAATACTGATGCCACAACATCCAACAAATTTATTGAAATAAAAAACAACACAAACAAAGAGAACATAAACATAAACAGCACAAATAAAAACACAATAACTAACCATAACACAAACAACAGAACACTAACACCCACAAGAGGGAAGAGTTACTGATTGGTGAACACAGCACAATTCTTCTTTGGCTCAGTTTCAGCTTTTGCAGCAGTTGATACTGCTATATTAGATTGGTTTCTATTGCTACAACAGCAACCTCTTGTTGTTCTATTGCCCCCTTAGTGCTTTCTGTTATAATTCCTCATTTTGCTCCTTCTCTTGCTCTTCTCCTTCCTGTAGCTCTCCTTGCACGTCCT
The DNA here is from genome assembly GCA_963573325.1 of Astragalus glycyphyllos. Lineage (NCBI taxonomy): Eukaryota > Viridiplantae > Streptophyta > Magnoliopsida > Fabales > Fabaceae > Astragalus > Astragalus glycyphyllos. Next base: position 11,692,654 of record OY754314.1, on the reverse strand, counting down.
GCAACCTTCTTTTTAAAGGTATAGCTTATACACCAGATTTTTCAGAAGATGCTGCAAATGATGTTGTCTTGCTGGAGCAATGAATGCTGCAGCATTGGGATGCCTTCACTTTGTTCCTACAGAAAAACATAAACACAAAAATAAACAAAAATATGCTTATTAGTAAATCAAAATCATGGGTTGCCTCCCAAAAGCGATTGGTTTAAGACAAAAGCGCTTGGTTTAAGGGTCTTCAGCTAGACTAAGTCTTGTGGCAGATATCTTCAGCCACGAATGCTACTGCACACAGTGCTACAGCATCAAAATTCTGCATAATTGACCGCATTTGCACAAGACCACTCATTCACACGTGCAAAAGTAAAAACAAAAACACACAAAACACAATTAGTCCTAAAAATCTGGGTTGCCTCCCAGTGATGCTTAATGTATGGTCTTTAGCTAGACTAGGCCTCATGTTAGAGTTCTGGCAACTCTATGGTGACCTTGTCCCTTACCACATGTGCTCCATAATACTGCTTCACCCTTTAGCCATTGACTTTGAATGTTCAACTAAGGGCTTCATCAAACAATTCTACTACCCTATTAGGATACACTCGCACCAATTTAAAAGGTCCTGACTGCTTAGATTTGAGCTTTTCAGGAAGTACTTTAATCTTTGAGTTGGACAAAATAACTTGTCTCCCTTTACTTATCTCTTGTCTTTGAATTTGCTTGGTTATTGTAGTCATTGCTGCAGCATTCACTTATTCAATAGATGCTGTAGCAACAAATGCTACAGCATAGTTCACTTCAAATTTGGTGTATTTGGGTGGTGGGGGTGTTAGTATAGGCCTGTTGGGTGGTGTTTTGGTTGGTGTAGTGGTAGCTGATTAGGGAGAAGATTGTGGAGTTGGATTTTGGTGAGATGGGCATCAGATTGGGAGAGTTGGTTGTTTGTTGAGTGCTTCTTTAGGGTCTGGTTCAGACTCTGTCTCTTTAACACTCCCTTCGTCTTCGGATTCATTTGTTCTTCCCACACTCTCCTTACTTTCTTTGAGGCTTGAGTCTACCAGCTCCATTAACTCATATTTTTGTTCCCAAGTTTTCTTGTGAGCCACATCACCTTGTAACACACTTTCTTCCGCCAAGGGAACATTGACGTGGACTTGCTTCAGTACCTCTAAGAATTTACCAAATGGTTTGTCGTCTTCCCCAACCTTTGAGGAAAAGCAGTAGGAGGGTATTCTTGAACAAACTTTGGTGATGGTACTGCTGCAGCATTGGATGCTCCTGCATCTGTTGCTCCAGCATTTGTTGCTACAACATCAGTTATATTTTTTACTTTTCTATTTTTTTTCCTTACCTTCACCTTCTGTATCATATGACTTTGTTAAATCTTTTCCACTTCTTGATAAACTCTAATTTAGTGCATTTTTTAGAGATGTTTTTGAGTCATTTTTTTTTGACAAGAGTTTTTGAGTCATTTTTAGAGTAATTATTATTGATTAAATAACTAACTAACTTAATTTACTCTATATTTGCAGAAAGGTAGAAAAATAAAAATGACACAAATATGGGCTGAAATTAGAAGAAAGACTAACAAATAAAAGAAAACAAACCCAAAGCCCATTAATGCAAGAAGGCCCACAGTGATAAAAAGAAGAAGATCCTCTTGGAGATTTCAATTAAAAGTGATGCACATGTGACTTGGAGAGAAAGAAAGAGGCATGGAGTGGAAAGCAAGCAACACATATTTAGGAAGGATCTAAATCCTAATATTTAGGGATTGGCATATCTTGCAATTAAAAGTGGAAGTAATCTTGACATGATCCTTTGCTTGGAGAGAAAGAAAAGGAACTAATATAAAAGGAGAGCTTCACTTGTTAATGGGGGAGCCACACACCAAATAAACAAACAGTAGTTACACAAATGCTACGGAAACGCTACGGAGGGAGAGAAGAGTTTTTCGGCACCGTGAAAGAGCTTTGGAGTAAAAGAAGGAGATTGAAGACAAAGATTAAGACTTTCTATATTTCCGGGTTATTCTTATTTCTGTAATTCAGGAACCTTATTTTTCTTTTATTGTTCTTTATTATTATGGACACCTAAGTTCTCGTCTAGGGTCTTAGGTGGATCTTGCATGTTTAGAAACCTCTTTATGTTCTAATTTCTTATTTGAATTCCTGTTTTTATTTCAATTAATAATATTCTATTGTTTTTATCACATAATTAGGATTAGCTACCCTTTTCATGTTAATAATCAATTAGTTGATCAGCGACCGTACTGCAATTAGTTGGTGGACATATAGGATAATTGGGGCTATAACTAATGCCTGACCAAACTTTAATTTAGTCTTCCAATCATTCAACCTTTTTGTGCTTTATGGTTTTCTTAAATTTAAATTCTAGCATGACCAAACTAAGGTTAATTTAGGAAAAAGAATATTAATCGCGAATGACCAAACGGATTAGTAGCTTTAGTAAAGGGATTGGTAATTGAATAAAATAAGGGAATTCAGGTAGAATTAGACATAGGGGAATCGAAGCTTGCAAGTGAAACCGTGACCCTAGACCTCTCTCTCCATCTATTAAATCTTGCATTTTATTATTTGTTAATTGTTTACTTTTTATTTCATTGTTTCAATTACAACTCAATTATTCACACGTCTAAACAATAAATAATTTTAAGTAGTTTAGTACTTGTTAATTAATCTCTGGGGATACGATATTCTTTTATACTACTTCTGCAAAATAGTACACTTGCTCTAAGTGTGTTTTTAACGCAACACTTCTCAAAGATGTAGAATTGACCTTCTCGTTCCCAAGAGTCTGTGAAATTGAAACTTCTGTGGTGGATGATAATGATCCACTTGGTCTTTGGTAAAGAGCAGTGGCTAATTGTCCAACCTGATTCTCCAAGTTCCTAATGGCAAGACCATGAGTTTGGATTGAGGTTTTTGTATCATTCGTGAATGCTATTGTATCATTCATAAATGCTCTCGTATCACTTATAAATGCATTCATAAGAGATTCCTAGGAGTTTTCCATTTCTGGTGCAGATGGTCTTTGGATATGTTGAGTAGGGAATCCTGATGGTGTGGGAGGTGCTGCAGCAGCAGGTGCTGTGGCTGCATTGTTGCTCCAATTGAAATTTGATTGGTTTCTCCACTCAGGATTGTAGGTATTTGAGTAAGGATTGTTATTATTGTTGTACCCTTCATAGTTGACTTAGATAGGGTTGTTGGGACATTCTTCATACAAGTGTCCTCCTCCACAATATACACAACTAGTTGTTCCTGGAGGGGCTTGTTCAATGACAATTGCTGTGGTCTCTGGGGATGTTGCAGCATTGGGTGTTGTAGCATTAGGCATGCTGAGACTTTTAACCATGTTGGTGAGAGATGCTATTTGATCAGATAGAGCTTTTACTTCGCTGATTTCATGCATGCACCCCGACTATTTTCTTTTAAGCATTGACCTTATCTGTGGGCCACTGGTAGCTGTTTGTTTCAATATTCTCTATAAGCTCACAAGCTTCATTATATGTTAAATTCAATAACACCCCACCAGCTGAGGCATCAAGCATAAGTCTGGTTTGTGGTTCCAAACCATTATAAAATGTTTCCGTTTGGATAACAACAGGAATTCCATGGTAGGGACATTTTGTCAACAATTCTTTCCATCTTTCCCATTCTTCAATAAGTGACTCAAATTCTTTTTGTTTAAAAGTAGTGATATCATTTCTCATCCTGGCATTTATGATAGGTGGAAAATATTTTGCTAAATTTTTTTGAGCCATCTCATTCCAAGTAGTGATAGAGTTAGGCTCTAGAGAGTTCAACCAAGTCTTAACTCTATCCTTCAAGGAATATGAAAATAATTTCAATTTAAAAGCATATTCACAAACATCAGGAATGATAAAACTGCTACACACTTCTAAAAAAATTTTTAAGTGCAAATAAGGGTCCTTATGAGGAGAACCACTAAATTGGCCTACTGTTTGAAGCATTTGGAACATCATGGATTTGAATACAAAATGTGTTGCAGAGATTTTAGGCCTAACTATGCAAAGTTGCATGATTTGAGGATCAAACATAGTACAATTTCTCATTGACCTATCTCTGTCATTTAACATACCTATTGCTCCTATGTTCAAACATTGTGTATCTACAACTGCTTTTGTTTCTTTGTTATCTTTGAATGCTCCTTAACCTTCTAAGTCTCCTTTCTATCTCAGGGTCTAACTAGGACCTATGCAAAATAGTTCTAAACACAAGAAAAGAACCAAAGTAAAATGATCACTAATTTACTACTAATCTAAATTATAAAATTAATGGCAATCCCCGGCAACGGCGCCAAAAATTTGGTGTGCGAAAAGGTGATGTGCAAATATACACAGTCGCAACAAGTAATAAAGTGAAAGTAGAGTATCATTCCCAGAGGGATTGGATTAACTTACAAGTTTAAAATGGTAGTTTTAACTAGTGAGAAACAAAGTAACAAAATAAAATAAAATATGATCAATGGTGTGAGAGAACAAAATTAAAAATAAGCTAAGTAAATATAAGTTGGATTACAAATGAGAAGGAAGGTAGTTGGAATGCACTCCACTAAGTAAGTCACTTTTAACCGCATTATGTTATATATGATGCTCCAGCAGTGGATGCTGCAGTAATTGATGCTCCTGGAATATTGGATGTTGTAGCGATTGATGTGTGCTTTTCAGTAACTAACATCAGGGTTTCATTACAAGTCTTATGTCTAAGCTCTAAATAAGTTCACCCATGTGTATGAAATACCCACAATATCACCCTATGGACTATGCTATCCTATGTCTGGGTTTTAGCATGGAAATACAAAGTTTCCTTTGTTAAAACACTTACCCACATTAGATACTATAAGATTCTATAGCTACGGAATAGATCTTGGAATAGTTATTTAAATACTATGTTTCCTTATTTAAGTAATATGTTTCCTTTAGTAAAAACTTGGAATAGATCTTTGTCTACTAACACTAGCTTTAGTATCAGATCATCTCTCAATAGCTAAGTTCTTGGCTACGCCTAGAGTTTTGAGTGTAAAAGCAGCAATAAGACTAAATATTGTTCAAACAAGGCTACTCAACACATACACTTTATTATTATTAAATTCAGTCCAAAAAGAAACATTATCTATTACTGCAAGGATAGAAAATGCAATTAATCATGCATTTTGATTTAAACAAAACAATAATCAGAAGGTCCTCCCACCAACTTAAAACTCAGCAGTGTCTCCGCTGCTGAAGCAAACTCTAATGGAGAGGCCTTTTGGACACTACAATACTTTTTTTTTGAAAAGTAAGACATCTTCATTCAATAGATATCAAAGCCAACATTACAACTAGAATGAAAGCAAATGTGTTGGGACATTTCCCATCCACAACCTAAGATCATCATCTCAATGAAAACAACATAAACATTATAGTCACAACTCATAGATTGTTTAGAAACTATGGGAACATAGACAAACCAATCACGCCAATCTAACAACCAAACTATCAGTAGCTTCCTCTCCCAGTCCTTGGCAATCACGAAAAGAGAAACTCTCGTCTTTTTCTCCAAATCCAATCCAGATGATTTTTGACTTCTGAAATGCACATTTCGACTAATATTGTTCTCAGGATTCAACCAATTTCCCTGGTATTCGATAGCTGAAAGATACTTGGAGAGACTAAAGCAAAGGGTGCTAGTCACATAGGCCTCTTCAGTCACTATGATGTGCCAAAAAACACAAGACAGAATGCAAAACAAACCAGAAACTCTGTGAGGCATTTTGTCAAACAGATGGGGTGCAGCACTAGTATTAGGTTTATTCAAGAGTAAAAGGGAAACTAGGCCAGCTATAGCAGCACCATACAGCAGATTGAGCCACCACAAAGTGACAAACCTGTAGTGTGACCATGGTGGCTTTGGCGGCGGCCGGAGAGGGTACAAAACAGAAACAATAGCCCAGCAGAGACGCACAGTAGCCCACGAGTCATTCACCACAGCAACAATCTCTGGTGGAGGAGGTTCAGGAGGAGGCCGATGCGGCGTGGTGGTGGGTCGTGGCGAGCGGAGCCCTTCGCGAAGAAGACTCGTCGATCTGAAGGCAGCAGTTACGGGATGCACCTGATTGATTTTGAGGAAGGGTTTTGGGTTATGGTGGTGGCTTTTGCATAGAGGGTCCGATGAGAAGGGGAGTGGTTGGGTCGGTGACGGTTGTGTAGGGTGAGGTGGTCGACGAGGGTGTGGCTGCTGGTGAGGGAGGGTTACGGTGAGGGTGAGCGATAGGTGGACAGGGGGTTGTTTGTAGGTCAAGAGGGAATGGGTTACGGTGGTTATTGGGAGAAAACGGTGGAGAGCAGCGATAAACCCCAACCGGTGGGGAGGAATAGAGCCTCCATTGCGGAGGGGAAAAGAACCTCCAAGAAGGAGGGGAAAACCTCCACTAACCCTAGAGTTGGGAGGAGAAAGGATGGTTCTAGAGAGAAGTGAGAACTTCGCTCTCATCCCCATCCCATAATCTGTTCTCACTTCTCCCACTACAATACTGAAATTAAAAACATTTATCAAAACAAAATTTTTAAATCCTACACCGCTGTTGGATGCTAATACTGATGCCACAACATCCAACAAATTTATTGAAATAAAAGACAACACAAACAAAGAGAACATAAACAACACAAATAAAAACGCAATAACTAACCATAACACAAACAACAGAACACTAACAGCTTAAGAGGGAAGAGTTACTGATTGGTGAACACAACACAAGTCTTCTTTGGCTCAGTTTCAGCTTTTGCAGCAGTTGATACTGTACCATTAGATTGGTTTCTGTTGCTACAACAACAACCTCTTGTTGTTCTAGTGCCCCCTTAGTGCTTCCTGTTATAATTCCTCATTTTGTTCCTTCTCTTGCTCTTCTCCTTCCTGTAGCTCTCCTTGCACGTCCTGCAACCTTCTTTTTAAAGGTATAGCTTATACACCAGATTTTTCAGAAGATGCTGCAAATGATGTTGTCTTGCTGGAGAATGCTGTAGCAATGGGATGCCTTCACTTTGTTCCTACAGAAAAACATAAACACAAAAATAAACAAAAATATGCTTATTAGTAAATCAAAATCGTGGGTTGCCTCCCAAAAGCGATTGGTTTAAGACAAAAGCGCTTGGTTTACGGGTCTTCAGCTAGACTAAGTCTTGTGGCAGATATCTTCAGCCACGAATGCTACTGCGCACAGTGCTACAGCATCAAAACATGATCAATGGTGTGAGAAAACAAAATTACAAATAAGCTAAGTAAATATAAGTTGTATTACAAATGAGAAGGAAGGTAGTTGGAATGCTCTCCACTAAGTAAGTCACTTAACCGCATTATGTTATATATGATGCTCCAGCAGTGGATGCTGCAGCAATTGATGCTCCTGGAATGGATGTTGTAGCAATTGATTAGTGCTTTTCAGTAACTAACATTAGGGTTTCATTACAAGTCTTATGTCTAAGCTCTAAATAAGTCCACCCATGTGTATGAAGTACCCACAATATCACCCTATGGACTATGCTATCCTATGTCTGGGTTTTAGCATGGAAATACAAAGTTTCCTTTGTTCAAACACTTACCCACATTAGATACTATAAGATTCTATAGCTACGGATATTCAATTTCAAAAATTTTTGGTATGCATGATCATCAACATAATATGAAACTATTCAACAGTTAGATTGATAAAGTTTGATGTCTACAAAGAGATATTAAGTGGAATAACTCTACAAAAGTTACTCTTGGAGTAACTTGATCCCCACCCATATATATATATATATATATATATATATATACACACACACACACATACACACACACACATATGTTGGGACAAAATGTTGAAATTTTTTTATTGGTCATTACAAATGAAATATTCAATTATTCATAGGGACTAATGTGATTCTTAACATTTTTTTAAATTTACTTCAAAAGTCTTTCGTCTATTTCTCCATCCTTTCAAGCTATTTATATTCGACACACCAGACATTTAAATCAACCCCATCATTAGGAAACCATTTATAGGAGATATATTTCATTCGCCAATGTTTTTGGAACAAAATATCTAGTGTATGTATATTATAAACATGTAATCAAGAATCTACTATGCATTTCCAAGGGAATGACATACTTACAGATGATAACGTTGTAGGACTTGCTCCTCAATTATCCTCAACCAACAACAATTAAAGAACTTCTAGGTCTCCAACTATACTCAGTGGGACAAATTACTCTTTAATTTTATATTGAACAGTTCACAATGCATGAAGTGAGGTTTGCAACAAGGATATTTAAAATTGAATATCTCCTTGGTGATAGAGAGTTTGGTCAGTGAACAAGGGTTACATCAACAACCGTTGAATGTCCTCTTCAAGACCTGGAATGAGGCTTCCATGTGTTGTTAAGACTCTCAACAAAGAAGGAAATCAAGGCCACAAAGTTATGCTTGATACTGCAAAAGGTCTTACATTTCTGCAAGAGGAAGCAAGAAAACTTTAAATATAAAGAGACTTCAAAATTTCAATCCATTTTTTTAACCTTAATATTGTTCTATTTTAGCATTACAATGCACCTTAACTTTGTTCTATTTTCTCCCACTAGAGCATCTCTAACAAGGGAGAAATAAGATAGTTTTGCATTGTAGTTCTGAAAATAGAAAAAGATTAAAGTGGAATGAGCTAGAAGTTTTAAAGTTTTTATATATTAGTGACTCTTTATCCTTCTCATGTAGAAATGGAAGACCCTTTGCAGCATCAAGTATAACTTTATGACCTTGACATCCTTCTCTAAAGGCATCTTCCACTGTGGCTAATCCAACCCTTGTAGAGTATACCAAACCCTCCCTCACTGAAAAACTATCCAGGTTTCGATTCATGTAATCCTCATTTTATGGAATGTGAACTCTTTAAGATGACAATCGTAATTTTTTTCACTGTTTGAAACCTAGAAGTTTTTGAATTGTTGTTGCTTGAAGATTCTTGAGTTGCAAGTCCTACATTCTTATCATTTTTAAATTTACAAGAAAAAAATATATCAGATCTGTTCTGTACCTAGCAGTGCTGGGCTGACTGCGTCGGTGGTCTCTTGCGGTATGGCTTGATGTCAACGAGCGCCCGGGAGGGGGACCTGCGAAGCCACTCCGACGCCCAAGTTAGTATTGAGAGTAGGTGAGTGATTTAGCAAGGAATGAGAGTGTACCTAATTATGGCAATATGAGTTGGTATTTATAGGGAAGCGTGCCCATTGTGAGTCGTTGGATCGCCTGAGTTAATCTGAACCCTTCAAATACTTAGGTTAGATTGGGCCTTGTAGATAGTGGATATGGACCAAGCTGATTGGGCCAATCTATGTCAATTGATGAATGGGCCTCGTGGCCCGGTCCAGAACAGTTGCCCCCCAAGTCGAGATTATTCAGTAGGATGGTCTCGGCTTGAAGCTTTTAATTTATCTGCTTGGCGCGTGGTTGTTTTCGTCGTGTTTGGTGGTGCGAGAGATTTCTTCTTACCGCGATGGTAAAAATCTTTCAATCTTTGATGAGTAAAATAAATAAATGAACATTTAAACTCATTATTTCTCACCCTCTATAAATAGAGACATTCCTCTCCATTTGGTCTTGGTAGGGTAGAGAATTGGGTGGGGATAAGATTTTCTTGAAGATAAGCTTTGTGTTGGACCACATATTTCTTCACCTCTTGGTAGGTGGTTTTTTATCCAACCCCCTTCTTTCTTCCTTCTTGATAGCATGTTGTAGAAAACATCTCCCACTAGTTTGATCCCCTCCCCATAGAGCTCATGTGATTACTCCATAGGCTTTGAGGAAAGATGAATATATTTTTATTTTTATTTTCGTAAACCGGCAGCTCCCGCTCCCGCACGCATAAACCGGCAGCTCCCGCTCCCGCACGCGTATACCGGCAGCTCCCGCTCCCGTACGCGTAAACCGGCAGCTCCCGCTCCCGCACGCGTAAACCGGCAGCTCCCACGCGCGTAAACCGGCAGCTCCCGCTCCCGCACACGTAAACCGGCAGCTCCCGCTCCCGTACGCGTAAACCGGCAGCTCCCGCTCCCGCACGCGTAAACCGGCAGCTCCCACGCGCGTAAACCGGCAGCTCCCACTCCCGCACGCGTAAACCGGCAGCTCCCGCTCCCGTACGCGTAAACCGGCAGCTCCCGCTCCCGCACGCGTAAACCGGCAGCTCCCACGCGCGTAAACCGGCAGCTCCCGCTCCCGCACGCGTAAACCGGCAGCTCCCGCTCCCGTACGCGTAAATCGGCAGCTCCCGCTCCCGCACGCGTAAACCGGCGGGTCCCCTCCCGACGGTGTTGGGGGTCCTTATGTTGTGGACGGTGGTTCTTGCTTGTAGCGTGCACCTCATGGCGCTTGGTTAGCAACTGATGCCTTGAATTTTATTTTTCAAATGAAGTCTTTGTTTCGGATCCACCTCCTTTTGTTGTTTTTGTTTTGACGCACCTCAAATTTTTCATGAGCTCCTTTTCTTTGGCACTTATAAGTATTCATGAGCTCCTTGACACTTGGGAAAATTCTCGTGAATTTTCTTTTGTGTTTGAAACTTAGAAAATTCTCGCGAATTGTTTGTTTCGACACTTGGGATGATTTCTTCGGAATCCATTCCGATTTAATTCTCATGAATTTCTTTCGCACTTTAATTTTTCAGGTCTCGAACGGTGCTTCAGAAGGTCGTCTTCTCATCGATATTTTTGCATTACTTGCCCGTCCAACTAGGTAATTCCTCTTAACTTAGTTATTTTTATCTTCAACCCCTTGTTCTTCGACCTCAGGAGAGGGGTTTGACGACAAGTTTTTCTAACACGCGACTACTTGTTTCGCCCCTTTCCTGCAGGTTCTGAGAGATGGGGAGAACCAAGTCGACCGCTCGCGTGAACGCGGCCTACCTCGGTCCCACAATCGTAGTTCCTCGGTCGGAAATAACACCTTGTGTAGAAGGGGTAATACCTGGCTATCCCATTACTTCTTCCGATGATGAGGACATGGATGACGAGCGTCGGTTCGAGTTGGAAGTGGTGGAGGTTGATGGGATCAACTATGACTGGGTCGCTCGTAGTGTTCGGTCCACCAGGAGTTTCTATACTCCTGGTAGGGGTTTGCCTTCAAGTCTTTGTGAGGATGTGCTTGGTGACCACTGGCGGTTAGAGGCGGTCGGTCCGGATGACAGGGTTTGCTGTATTCCCTCGGGTCGAAAGTTCATGATGTTTTCCCTGTTATTCACAAGATGAAGATTTCCCCATTCTTCACTTCATTCCAACTCTCCGTTTTGAAGCACCTAGGGATAGCTCCTTCACAATTGCATCCAAACTCATGGTGCTTTATCAAGTGTTTTGAGTTGGTGTTACGGGTCTTGAGGTGCAGGCGTAGTTTAAAACTCTTCTTCACCCTCTTTGAGGTGCAGCGGCGTCTAGAGCTTTCAAATGGAGTCACGCGATCAGATTTCGTTTGTTTGAGGGGTCGTCGTACTTTGCCCTATTTTGAAATCTATTCGGAAAGTCAGCATGATTGGAAACATAGATATTTTTATGTTGTCCCAGTGAGCCAAGAAGCAGTTGATAGCCTGAGTCTTCTGGATGAGCAAGGGTCAATTGCCGAGGATAAGTTTCACCTTGGGTGGAGCAATTCTGATATTGAGTTTGCCTCTCGAAATTATCGAGTTAATCCCTCTGAGTTGAACAGGGAGGATTCAGATACTTTAAATTTAATTCGAGATATTGCCGAGCGTCTTTCTGTGGCGTCAAAGAAGATAGTTTGTAGTGAGCTCACTAAGGCTCAGGACCTTCGAGATGCCGTTTGGCACTTAGGTTGCTTGTTTAGTCATGCTTTTTTAATTTCTACTTTTTTAATTCGCTTCTTGCTTTGTTGACTCATTTCCTTGTTCTTTGCAGATAAGATGGCTGCCCCCCTCACCTTTGATGAAGTTGCTGCCTTGGCCGGGAGGAGGAGCCTTCCGAGTTCGAATGGGGGAGGTCGCCCTATTCCCCTTTCCTCTGCTGTTGGCCGCCCCTCAACGGGGTCTCGTTTGAGTCTTGGTGCCCCCGGTCGGGCTGGGCCTTCTGGAGCTCCCAGGATTCCTGCCGATGTTCGAGACAAGGGGGTTTGTTTTGAAGGAGCTTCTAATACTCCCGAGAGTCGTGGCCATTCATCCAAGCGTAAGAAAAGTGTTGCCAGACGTCGTTCCCCTGTCGAGCGCCCTTCTCCCGATGGGCTTGCCCCTCCCCCTGGTCGTCCTCTTGAGCTTGACTCTGAGGTGATTAACTTCTCACATGCGGAGTGTGAGCGTTTTTGCGACAATCCTTGGGAATTTGCCATTCGCATGGTTCAGCTTGGACAAGGAATGCACGCCAAGTGGAAGGATGAAAGGGGAGGTAGCTCCAGTTCAGGTAGTCTCTATATGCTTCTTTGTTTATGATATTCTATTTGTTGGCCATATCGTTTCTTGATCGTCTCTTCTTGCAGGGGATCGTAGTCAGTTGCTTGCTGAGAATCAGAGACTTACCCGAGAGCTACAAGAGGCTATAGAGTCCGGTCATCGAGCACAAGAACTCGTGGGGCGTTATCAGCGGGAGAGGGATGAGGCTTTTTGTGATAGGGATGCATGCCTGCGGAAGATGGAAGATCTTCACACTCAACTTCAAGGGGTTCATGCTGAATTGGAAGGTGTTGAGCAGTCAAGAGATGAAGCCGTGAAGAAAGTGGAACAGATTGCCGGACAAGTGGTGGACTTTTCTCACCAAGCCTACGCTAAGGCATTGGGTCACGTTCAGTGCCTGTATCCGGAGGCTCAGCTGGACACCCAGTATCTCAGCTTTGATCATGACACCCTGGATGGGCAAATTGTCAAGTACCACACTGGTGGTGGTGGCTTTGACGTTATCTACCCGTGACTTTGTGTTCTTTAGTCTTTCAATTATGTCGTTTCTTTTCACCTTTTAAGATTTGGTTATGTACCCTAACTATGGGCCCGGCCATCTCCGGTGCTGCTATGTTTATTTCTTGTTATGCAATTTTAATCTGTGTCTTCTTATCCTGACATCTTTCTGATTGTTTGCATCTTTGCTTGACTAGTGCGTTTTACTTAATGGCGTTGGGCGCATGCCCTGCCTCGATCATTTTAACGTCTATTGTCTCGTTGCCTTGTATTATGTATCCTCCGATGACGGTTTATCAAAACCCGGTCTGATTCTAACTCGATCATCAGAGGTTGCGACACGTTTGAAGTCGCTTCGCGCGGCGAGTATGCTTGCTCGCGCCTTGGTTTATAAGGAAGCGCAAACGATCGTAGCGTCGATCTCATGCCGGCCCCTCTTTTACCATCAGGCTTTTCGTCGTTCAGCTAGTCTCGTTTCTATCGTTAGAACTTAGGCTTTTCAACCCTGCGAATAATGGTAAACATTGGAAGATAATATTCTTCGATCAAACATAAGATTTCATTCAACTGAATACTTTAACATCTGACGGCTCAAGCCGTTACATGAATTTATACAATAAATTTTTTTAACTTGTCAGTGTTCCAAGTCCTAGGGATTGGATCTTTATTCAAAGTCTCTAACTTGAAAGCTTCTTTTTCAGTTTTGGCGACAATTCTGTAGGGACCCTCCCAGTTGGGGGCTAACTTCCCTTGGGATGCATTCTTTAGACCCACGTCTGCTCTTCGTAGGACTAGATCGCCTACCTCCAATGTCCTTCGAACTACTTTGGAGTTATACCTCGTGGCCATCCTTTGTTTGATCACTGCTTCCTTTAATGCTGCTTGATTTCTCACTTCATCGACGAAGTCTAACTCCTCTCGGAGCTTTTGTTCATTGGCTTGCGGGGGACTTGGGTTTTTGGTTCTCCAACTCAGCTGCCCAATCTCGACGGGTATGACTGCCTCTGTTCCGTACGCCAATCGGAACGGTGATTCTGAAGTATATGAGTGTGGGGTGGTTCTGTAAGCCCACAAAACATAAGGTAGCTCTTCTGGCCAGCACCTTTTTACTTCGTCAAGTCTTCTTCGCAATCCTCGCAAGATTACCCTGTTAGCAGCCTCTGCCTGCCCATTGGTTTGCGGGTGCTCTACTGAGGTGAAGCGATGCTTGATATTAAGCTCTTTCATGAGTTGTCTGAACCCTTTGTCTGTGAATTGCGTGCCGTTGTCGGTGATGACTACTTCTGGTATGCCGAACCTGGTCATGATGCTCTTTTTGAAAAATTTAATACAATTTTTTGCTGTTATGCTGGCCAGTGGTTCGGCTTCAATCCATTTTGTGAAGTAGTCCACTGCGACTATCAAGTATTTCACTTGACCTGGGCCGGGGGGAAAGGACCTAAGAGGTCGATCCCCCACCAGGCAAATGGCCAAGGAGCACTCAGGTACTTCAAATCGGAAGAGGGTGCAACGTGCACATCAGCGTGTTTTTGACATTTGTCACATTTCTTGACGTAATTTTGTGAATCTTCATTCATGGTAGGCCAGTAGTAACCTGCTCTAAGAGCTTTTGCTGCCAAGGCTCGTCCTCCTAGGTGCTGTCCGCAGATTCCCTCGTGGATTTCCGCCAGGACATAGTCTGCTTCGACTCCTTCGACACACTTTAATAGAGGCATGGAAAAACCTCTACGAAAAAGTGTTCCTTCAATAACTGAATATGATGCTGCCCGCCTTCTAACGGATGCTGCTTCTTTTTCATCGGCGGGCTCATGCCCATCGAGTATGTATCGGAGGATCGGAGTTATCCAGTTTTGACTGGTTTCCACTGTGAGGACCGAGGTTGATGAATCATTATCAAGGAGGATGCTTGGACTGGACAAGGTTTCTTGAAGAACACTCCTATGATTCCCCGGTGCCCTAGTACTTGCCAATTTGGATAGTATGTCTGCTCTGGTATTCTCTCCCCTGGGTACATGTTTCACTTCTGCCTTCTTGAATAGTCCTAAGAGTTCGCGCACTCTAGCTAGATACTTTTGTAGCACCAGGTCATAGGCACCATATGCTGCATTTATCTGGGAGACCACTAAAAGTGAATCTGTGCGAAATTCAACTTGGGTGGCACCGAAGTCTTTGGCCAATTGTAGGCCAGCTATGCAAGCTTCATATTCTGCTTGATTATTTGACGTGGAGAACGAGAATGAGAGAGATACTTCTACCAATAGTCCTTCAGAGTTTTCAAGTATCAGGCCCGCTCCACTTCCTTTGCTGTTCGAGGATCCATCCACGTGGAGAATCCATGACGTTTCCACATTATCTTCATGGGACGATGTCATTTCGGCGACAAAGTCTGCTAACACCTGGGCCTTCATGGCTGGTCTCGTCTCATATTTGATTCCAAATTCTGAGAGCTCCACTGCCCATTTAATCATCCTTCCAGCCAGATCAGGACGATGAAGTATTTGTCTGATAGGCTGGTTGGTTCGAACCACAACCTGATGTGCTACGAAATATGGCCTGAGACGCCGGGCTGCAATTACCAAGGCCAAAGCGACCTTTTCCACCTTCTGGTATCTCAACTCTGGTCCTTGTAATGCCTTACTCACAAAATACACCGGCCTCTGGCCAGCGTCGGTTTCTCTGACGAGTACCGCGCTCAGCGCTTCGTCGGCCACAGCGAGGTACAAATACAGGGTTTCTCCAACCTCCGGTCGGGTTAGGATAGGTGGCTCGGAAAGGATTTGCTTTAAAAGACTCAGCGCCTGCTCCTGCTCGGCGGTCCATTCGAAGACCGTATCTTTCTTTAAAAGCTTGAAAAGTGGTAGGGATTTGAGAGCTGCCTGCGAAATGAAACGGGATAGCGCTGCAATCATGCTTGTGAGTTTTTGAATTTCAGTCTTTGTGGTTGGTGAAGTCATTTCGGTCACAGCCCTGCACTTGTCAGGGTTGGCCTCAATACCTCTCTCAGTGAGATAGAAACTGAGGAATTTCCCTGCTCGAACCCCGAATGTACACTTTTCTGGGTTCAATCGCATATTGTTCTTTCGAATTTCTGAGAACACTTCATCTATGTCTTTAAGATGATCTGGGTCATTCTTACTTTTCACTATCATATCGTCGAGATATACTTCGATTACTCGGCCGATTTGATTTTTAAACACTTTGTTCATCATTCTTTGATAAGTTGCCCCGGCATTCTTAAGCCCAAAAGGCATTACGCGGTAGCAATAATTTCCTTGCTCCGTCATAAACGCCGTTTTCTCTTGATCAGGTGGGTACATTGGGATCTGGTTATATCCTGAGTATGCGTCCATAAAAGATAATAAACGAAAACCTGAGGCGCTATCAACTAGTTTGTCTACACGGGGAACGGGGAAGGCGTCCTTTGGACATGCCTTATTAAGATCAGTATAATCAACACACATCCTCCATTTTCCATTAGATTTCTTAACAAGGACTACATTGGACAACCAAGTGGTGTACTTAATTTCTTTTACAAAGTTTGCCTCTATAAGGTCTTTGACAGCCTTAGCAGCAGCTTCAGCCTTCTCTCCCCTTTGGACTCTTCTTTTCTGAGCCACCCACTTCGTGTTGGGATTAACAGCCAGGTGGTGGCATGCTACCTCGGGTGGTATTCCTGGCATGTCATCTGCGGACCAGGCAAACAGATCAGCATTCTCCTTCAAGTATTTGATGAGTTGCTCTTTGACGTCCTCAGGGAGGTCAGAGCCTATTTTGACAGTCTTAGCAGGGTCTTCCCCCAATTGAATAGAAACAAATTCTCCATCTGGCTCAGGTCTCTTCATGCGCTTTTTGAGCTCCTTAGCGAGGGCGGAATCCTCCTCCTCTTCCTCGCTATCAGGGTCATACCTAGCATCCAAATCTGCCAAGTTCACCTCAGCCTCTTTTCTTGACTTCTTGATTGGGTTTCTCACTTCAGCAATTTCACTTTCATCCTTATAGCTCATGAAGAAACATCTCCGCGCCGCGCCCAAGTCAGCTTGAATGGTCACGACCTTGTTTTCCAAACTGTAGAACTTCATCTTTAAGTGGACTGTTGATGTAACCGCTTCCAGTCTGCCTAGTGTCGGCCTCCCGATAATGCATTGGTAAACAGATTTGCACGGGAGGACTAGGAAAGCTGTCTTCACAGTTCGGAATAGCGGCTGCTCGCCATCGGGGTCTCCATAGGTGACCATCAGCTCTAAATGCCCAAGTGGCTTGGTTTTTGCCCCGTTGAATCCTGTGAGGTCCTTTCCACTGTAGGGAGTCATATCTTTGGGGGAGATATTCAGGACTTGCAACAAATCTTCGAAGATAATGTCCACCGAGCTTCCCTGGTCAACAAGGATTCTCTTCACTTCAATATTTGCCATGATGGCCGAGATCAGCAATGGAATGTGTTTGTTCGGTCTCCCATCCAACAAGTCCTTATCATCAAAGGATATGGGTGGTCTAGCTGGACCTTCCCTAATGGTTGAAGTTGATGCCACATTCATAATTTCCTTCCAAGTTCTCTTCATTGACTTGTTTGATCCCCAATCGTCGAGGGGGTTGGTCCCGTGAATGACCATAGCGACAGGTCTTCCTTTTGCTCTTCGAGTGTCCTCCCGCTCCGAGGATTCAGTGTCGTGATTCCCAACGGCTTTGACCACCTCGCTAGCTACAGCCTTTCCCTTTCGAGGGGACCTGGATCTTCTCTCAGGTGAACGGGGTCTCTTGCGCGAGTCGGTGGGCTCTCCATCTTTTTTTACATATTGCAAGAGCTTTCCCTTCCGAATTAACTCTTCAATGTCATCTTTCAGGGCTCGACAACCGTTGGTATCGTGACCTCCACTTCGATGGTATCGACACCACTTCCTTGAAGGATTTTGGCCTTCCTTCAGCACTAAGGGTTCTGGCCTCTTAACATTCTTAAACTCAGCATTGGCACATTCAGCCAGGATTTTGGCCCGAGATTGGTTGAGCAGAGTGTGCTCGGCGAACCGTCGTGGTTTTGCCTCACGACGTCCTCCTCCTGAGTCCTTTCGCTGCCGAGTTTCTCTGGTGTCACCCTTATCGTCACCATCCTTGGCTGCCTCACGGTAAGCCATCTTGTTCTCTTCATAATCCATGTACTTTTGAGACTTCTGGAGAAATTCTGCCAAGTCCCTTGGCTTGTTGATTCCCACATCAATTTCGAAAAGACTTCCTTGCCTGAGGCCGTCTTTCATCCAAAACAGTCTTTGCTTATCCTCCAAATTCCGGACACATGAAGCTTCTTTGTTGAAACGCTCAATGTATTCTCTAAGTGTTTCACCCTCCCGCTGCCTGACGGCCCTCAGCACTTCCTCGGATTTTGGCTTCAGTCGGGAGGCGGTGAAACGAGCCGTGAATAGCCTCGCCAGCTGCCCCCATGAAGAGATGGAGTTTGGCTTCAGCTCTTGGAACCACTCTAATGCGGTGTCTTCGAGGGTGAGAGGGAAGATCTTACAATGAACAGGCTCTCGAGCGCCTCTATAGCGCATCATGAGTGAAAAGTGAGCCAAGTGCCGGTCCGGATCTCCGGTCCCATCGTACATTTTCAGTGTTGGGAGCTTTTCCAAAGTCCTTGGAATCGGGCATTCCTCCACCCTCCGAGTGAAGGGTCCTTCATCCGCAAACCTTCTTGAATTGCGAGGTGAGACATCTTGGAAGTCAAAGTCTTGGTATCTGTGCTTGTCGGGAGATCTCCTCGATGGCGATCTTCTGCGACGACTCTTGTGAATCTTAGTCTTACTTCTTGATCTGTCACGCGAATCAGAAGAGTCACGTGAAGACACTTTAGAGTGGGTGTCATCAGGCTGATAAGTCCCATCCAAAGAGGAAGGGGTCGCCCTTGGTGATTCAGGTTCCTGATGTCTCCGACGCCGAGGCGGGGAGCGATGCACATGTTTCCTCCTATGTGGTGAACGATGAACATGACGCCTCCGAGGGGGGGAACGACGGGGTCTCGATACCACAGTCGCTTGAGGGGGAGTTTCCCACAAAGGAGGAGGTTGCTCGGGCATAGAGGCCACGCGTCTCTCAATTTGCCTAAGGCGTGCTTCTTGTAGCAGCATAGTCTGAGTGCGGTTGGCCAGAAGGTCCAACAGTTGGTTGACATCCGGCGGGTGGACCCCTCCCGACGGGGGGACTTCTTGCGCAGCTGAACAGGGGTGTCTTCGTGGGTGGCGACATCGCCCTCGGGAGTGCCTTCAAGCTGGGGCGCAGGCACAGCAACACTTTTCATGCGTGGTCTGCCTCTTGGAGCCATGGGAGTGCAAGAGAAAAATTTCTAAGTGTAGGAATGGTGTGAAAGGTAGAGATCTCCCACTGTGGTCGCCAATGTTCTGTACCTAGCAGTGCTGGGCTGACTGCGTCGGTGGTCTCTTGCGGTATGGCTTGATGTCAACGAGCGCCCGGGAGGGGGACCTGCAAAGCCACTCCGACGCCCAAGTTAGTATTGAGAGTAGGTGAGTGATTTAGCAAGGAATGAGAGTGTACCTAATTATGGCAATATGAGTTGGTATTTATAGGGAAGCGTGCCCATTGTGAGTCGTTGGATCGCCTGAGTTAATCTGAACCCTTCAAATACTTAGGTTAGATTGGGCCTTGTAGATAGTGGATATGGACCAAGCTGATTGGGCCAATCTATGTCAATTGATGAATGGGCCTCGTGGCCCGGTCCAGAACAAAATCATATTATAATTATAAATGATATTCATGATCTAAAAGATAGTCATCCCCATGAAAAGTCAAAGAAGAATCAATATTGCGTGTTTATGATAGACACACACACACTGTGTATCTTGTGTTAAAAAAATGCTCATGGAAATATATCTCGAATTAATGGTGTAATAGTAATAGTGCGGATGGTGTACTAAATTCTATTTCCCATCATAAAAAGTGCGTTATGGTAGATTATTTGCAGACCTAGCCATTTGAAAATGTGACGTTGTAGCTTTTAACATGGCAATCTTTTAGCCTACTTAGTTACAACTTAATATTAGTGAACAAAAGTACAAACATATATATATATATATATATATATATATTTATATATATTTATATATTGGGACAAAATTTTGAATTTTTTTTATTGATCATTAAAAATGAAATATTCAATTATTCATAGGGACTAATGTGATTCTTAACAAATTTGTTAAAATTTACTTCAAAAGTCTTTACGTCTATTTCTCCATCCTTTCAAGCTATTTATATTCGACACACCAGACATTTCAATCAACCCCATTATTAGGAAACCATCTATAGGAGATATATTTCATTGGCCAATGTTTTTGGTACAAAATATCTAGTGTATGTATATTATAAACATGTAATCAAGAATTTACTTTGCCTTTCCAAGGGAATGATGTACTTACAGATTATGAATGTTATTTATATCTATAGTATTATGTAACACAATCTTCTTGAAAACTTACAGATAATAACGTTGTAGGACTCGCTCCTCAATTATCCTCAACTAACAACAATTAAAGAACTTCTAGGTCACCAACTATATTCAGTGGAACAAATTACTCTTTTCATATTGAACAGTTCACACTGCATGAAGTGAGGTTTGCAACGATGATATTTAAAACTGAATATCTTCTTGGTGACGGAGAGTTTGGTCAGTGAACAAGGGTTACATCAACAATAGTCGAATGTCCTCTTCAAAAAACCTTGAATGAGGCTTCCATTTGATATTAAGACTCTCAACAAAGAAGGAAATCAAGGTCACAAAGTTATGCTTGATACTGCAAAAGGTCTTACATTTCTGCAAGAGGAAGAAAGAAGGCTTTTAATATATAGAGACTTCAAAATTTCAATCCATTTTTTCTAACCTTAATATTGTTTTATTTTAACATTGCAATGCACCTTAACTTTGTTCTATTTTCTCCCACTAGAGCATCTCTAACAAGGGAGAAATAAGATAGTTTTGCATTGTAGTTCTGAAAATAGAAAAAGATTAAAGTTGAATCAGCTAGAAGTTTTAAAGTTTTTATATATTAGTGTCTCTTTATCCGTCTCATGCAGAAATGCAAGACCCTTTGCAGCATCAAGTATAACTTTATGACCTTGACATCCTTCTCTAAAGGCATCTTCCACTGTGGCTAATCCAACCCTTGTAAAGTATACCAAACCCTCCCTCACTGAGAAACTATCCAGGTTTCGATTTCCTTCTTGTCATCCTCATTTTATGGAATGTGAATTTTTTAAGATGAGAATAGTAAATTTTTTTCACTGTTTGAAGGTTGTGACCTAGAAGTTTTTGAATTGTTGTTGCTTGAAGATGCTTGAGTAGCAAGTCCTACATTCTTATCATTTGTAAATTTACAAGAAAAAAAATATATCAGATCATATTTTAAATATAAATGATATTCATGATCTAAAAGATAGTCATCCCCATGAAAAGTTAAAGAAGAATGAAGATTGCATGTTTATAATAGACACACACACACATTAATGGTGTATCTTGTGTTAAAGAATTGCTCATGGAAATATATCTCGAATTAATGTTCTAATATTAATAGTGCGGATGGTGAACTAATTTCTATTTCCCATCATAAAAAGTGCACTATGGTAGGTTATTTGCAGACCTAGCCATTTAAAAATGTGACTTTGTAGCTTTCATAAAAAAAACAAACAAAGGAGAAAATAATGAATGAAAGAAATGAATGTAGGCAAAAACGAGACAAGTAGGTCATTGCCACCTTAGGGCTTATGTCATACCAGATTCTTGTTCAACGAAGTCACACATTCACCCGGTCAGTTGTATTGGAACTACGAAACCAAACCATATTGTCTCTGATGAAAATTGAAGTCATTAGATGTTGGTCGATCAACTCCATGGTGAAGAATGGAATTTGTGACTGGGTAAAACCTGAATTCATGTTTTACCTAAAAAATAATTCGATGCAAAATTATGTTAAATTGAAAAATAACTTAAACCCTGAAAAGATAATTGGAATTGCATTCTAGAATTTTACCAATTTGGTTTTTAATTTCGTATGAGGAATCTTAAGATCTGCATCCCATAGCAAGACAATTTACCAAAAACTTGACTTTCAATGAAAATCTCCAAACTTCTTCACCTTCAATCGTATTGAAAGGACTCACCGTGTCTTCACTTCAAAGTTGACCTATAAATGATTGCCACTAATTAAATGACAAAATTTAAAAATATAATGAAAAGAAAAATTGACACAAGCTCAAATTCTCTACAGCGACTGCACTTGTTGTAATGAGGTTAGATCTAATGAAATGATAGTCTAGATTTATTTGTCTCTAAAGATCCAACAATTCTACAACAGTTGATGCACCCACGTAATCGATACGGAGGATCCTAAGAGAAACATCATAGAATTGGGATAGAATTGGTAAAGAATCCCACAAAACCAAAAGTGAACATACCTGATAAGAAAATCCAAAATTCGGATAGAATCCCACAAAAAAAAAAAAACCAAAGTTTTGTGTGATGAACAAAAGGGAATATGCCCAAAAGAGAAAACCATGCTCAACAGAGAGAGAGAGTGTCACAGAGAGAGAGAGAGAGAGAGAGAGTTGTAATTTCAAAGGGTATAGTGTGTGAGTAAACTTATAAGTGGAGTTTATATATACAACAACACGATCAGTTTTGGTGTGGCTTAAATAAAACAAACGCACGCCGTTCAACACTAATTCGATTGTGAGAATGAAAACAATACAGTTTCATTTCATTTCCTTAGGCCTTTTTCAGCCGGAAACAAACAAAAACTAATAAAATAAATAATGTTACTTTTTGAAAGAAAGAAGAAGAGAGATAAACGTGGGTTACGCTTGAAAATTAGTCAGAGATGACTGAATGAATGTTTTTGAGTGAGAAAAGAAAATATGCATTAATTAATATTTAATTAAGAATATATATATATATATATATATATATATATATAAATGGAAAAAGCAAAAAATACATAAAAAGGACTTGACTCTAATACTGAAAGTACAATAATAGCATCCAATGACACTTTATTGTATTTAATTCTAATTTGCAAATTAAATTGTAATATTTTTTTTTGTAATTCTGATTTTATATTTGTTTGTATTTGAAATTTTGTGATTTTTTAAATTATTTTTCTTGAAATAAAAAGGAAATAACTGTTGAGGCAAAATCCCAATTGAGTTTTGATGGTTAACAAACTTCACATGTCAGAAGCTTAAGTTATCTGATTTCATATGCTACTAACGTTTCTTCTTGAGTGAAATTTAAGAACAGGATATGTTAGCTACTCTCAAGAAGATAATCTGCTTTTAAGAAGCGTAAGGGTTGAAAAGACTTGAAGCAATGACAAGACAAAGAAGCCACAAGAATGTTGATAGAAATACCAAAGAAAAACACCCTTAGAATAGAAGAGAAATGTCATTAGTTAAGAAGGGTTAACATGAGAAGACTCATCATGAGAAGAGTGAATATGAGAAGAGTCGTGATGAGAAGATTCATCATGAGAAGAATCATCACGAGAAGAGTCAATATGAGAAGAGTCAATATGAGAAGATTCACACTCAAGTTGAGAAGCATCATGACAAGAAGAGTCAAGATTAGAAGGGTCATTGATGAGAAAAGTCAAGTTGAGAAGCATTAACTTGAGAAGCATCAACTACAGAAGTATCAACTTGAGAAGACTCAAAATTGAGAAGATTCATAGAAGAGAAGAGTCATGATAGCTGTAATGTGTTGTCTTCTCATGACAGCTGTAGTGTGCTGCTTCTGCAGAAAGTGCTGCAGAAAGTGCTGAAACAGCTGTTGTACTTTCCGACCACCCTTCTCAATGGCTATATTTACTTGGGAAACCACTCCAACGACTATAAATGATTAACCAATGGTTAATACACATATTATTCAGCCTCAATGGCTATAAATACAACCATGGATCATTGCTGAAGTTCTTTGTGAGAGAGAAATCAAATTCTTCCCATCCTTCTCAAGTAGATCTCTCACCCATACTCAAGTCATGCTTTAATCTAGGGATTCTATTTTCTGAGTATGTATTTCTGCTTGTTGTTTAGGATTCATTTGAATCTATCTTGTTTAAACTAAGCTCTTGTAATCCCACAAAAAAACCCCAAACCGTACATTGTAAAACCTATTAGAAATATTCTCAAGTAGCCTGTGTTGCTATAGGGTTTGAGAAGTGTGTATGAATCCGCCTAATAGATCAGGAGGATTGTATTAGGTGTGAGAACAGTAGGTAGAGCTGTGTGAAGAAAACTACCACAAGAAACAGTAGGTAGAGCTGTGTTAAGAAAACTACCATGAGAACTTTAAGCCTACGTTGGTTGTAAAGTTGTAACTATTTGGAAAATAGTGGAAATACTCACGGGGTGTGAGGAGTGGATGTAGCCCAGGGTTTTGGGTGAACCACTATACATCATTGTGTTATTTATTGCTTTTCTTAGTTGTTTTACACTACACTTAAAACTCTCCATCTGGAGAAGGTTTTTGGAAAACTGATAAAACAGCTTTTGCTAACCCTTCTCAACCTCACACAGTTTTTCTAAAAACACTGTTCTTACAACCCTTCTCAGAGTTTTCAAAGTGGTAAACTTAAAGCACTATTCTTAAGTACTTCACACGTCAGATAAGATTTTCAAACATCATCTCTTACCTTGGAAAAGCTATTTTGAAATTTATCTGGTTCTCTTTACTGATAGTTGTTTTAAGAAGAAAGAACTAACTGACCCTTCTCAACTCAAAAACATAGTTGAGAGGACAGTTTCATCTCACTCTTCTCTACTCACTGTCACAGTTGAGAAGACTGTTTCAACTGACCCTTCTCAACTCAGAAACATAGTTGAGAAGACTGATTCATCTCACCATTCTCTACTCACTATCATAGTTGAGAAGACTGTTTTCGCTCACCCTTCTCAACTTTGCAATTACACACACAATGTCTAACAATACTTGTGAAGTTGTTTATATTGTTTCAGGTTAATTTTTAAAAGGGTCACAATTCCAACCTCCCTTCCTTGTGACACTCACTGACTTCAATAAGTTCTACTAAAAATAATGTAAATCACTACAAAAATGTTAACGAGCACCAAATGACACGTTAACGATTAAAACTTCAAAATTGTACAAGTAATATTTTTGATTTTTTTTTTCTAATAAATTTTGAATTAGTCGGAAAAATTAGGGTGCAACAATCTTTAAGCAACAAAAATTAAAGAACTTCTCGGTCACCAACTCAAAACAGTGAAACAAATTACTCTTTCATATTAAACATTTCACATTGTCGGAAGTGAGGTTTGCAACAAGGAGATTTAAACTTGAATAGGAGAGTTTGGTCAGTGTACAATGGTTACGTCAACCACCGTGGAAGGTCCTCTTCAAGACCTGGAATGAGGCTTTCAGATGTTTTTAAGGCTATCAACAAAGAAGAAAATCAAGGCCACAAAGTTATGATTGATGCCGCAAAAGGTCTTACATTTCTGCATGAGGAAGCAAGAAAGCCTCTAATATATAGAGACTTCAAACTTCAATCCATTTATTTTAACCTTAACATTGTTCTATTTTAGCATGACAATGCACCTTAACTTTACTCTACATTCTCCCTCTAGAGCATCTCTAGAAAGGGTTAAAATAAGATTGATTTGCATTTAAAATCTGAAATAGAAGAAAACTAAGGTAGAATAAGATAGATTATGAGTTTTGAAATTTCTATATATTAGTGGCTTTTTATCTTTCTCATGTAGAAATGCAAGACATATTTGGAGCATCAAGCATAAGTTTTACTGTGACATCCTTCTTTGTTGAGAGCCTTGACAACATTTGATAGCCATATTTCAGGTCTTGAAAGATGAGTCTGACTTAGAGTTCTAAAGAATTCCTTAGTAATTGTTACTAAATGGGCATAATAGTCATTTCTCCATTTTTGATAAAAAAAATAGTCATTTCCCCATCAATGAAAAAATTCGGTGACCACACCAACACTAAATTGTGGTTAGTATGTACTAACCAGTGTTTCATTTATCCGCCCACTCACCACACAAACACTAAATTTTGGTTAGTATGTACTAACCATTGGATTGTTGTATAATGGACCCGACAAATACAGTGATTGTTACTAAGGAATTCATTAATATCTTAAGTCATTGCCGGGTGGCTTGGGCTCGTGCTAGCTAGGGGACTGAGCCCATGGCTCACATGAACAATAGTCATTTTTGTTACCAACTTTCTCTTCTTTTTATGGTGGTAAAGCTTTTCAATTCTCTTTGTGTCTTGACCACTTGATAGGAGGGTGGAAAGCGAATCTTACTTAGAGTACTAAGGAATTCCTTAGTAATTGTTACTAAATGGACATAATAGTCATTTCCCCATCAATGGTCACCGAAGAATTTAGTAATTGTTACTAAGAAAATTCTTAGTATCATAAGTCATTGCCCTGAAAGACATCTTCCACTGTGGCCAATGCAACCCTTGTAGAGTATACCAAAGCCTTCCTCTTTGAGGAAATATTCAGGTTTAAATTTTCTTTTTGCCAACCTCACTTCATGGAAAGTGAACTCTTTAAGATGAGAATAGGATCTTATTTCACTGTTTGCAGTTGGTGACCTAAAAGTTTTTGATTGTTGTTTCTTGAAGATGCTCGAGTAATAGTCCTACATCCTTATCAGAGTACAAGGATATCGAAATTTGTAGCTTCCCCTTAAGTCTTGGGGTAAGGAACCCGACTTGCAAGTTGCAATATTACTCTAAGTCTATGCCAGCATTCCTCCGAGTCATTGAATCATTATTGCTTTCCCTCTCTTACATTTTCTGGACCTTGACTATACTGCGCCATGCATTTGACATATTGGAGCGTCGTGGCACTTGGGGTTTGAACTCCTCTCGACATTAAGGCCTAATGCATAATTAAGTGAAAAAGAGGTATGTATGTCGTGAAATTGGATTAACTAATAAAATATCTCTCTAAATCAACTTGAAAATGGAATCAACAACAATCACACGTTCGAAGTCCTCAAATGTTTATGGATCTACCCAATAATACGCTCAACAAGTCCAAGAAGATTCTACTATGGTTAGTAGGGGTCGTGTAGTCTCCATGTAATGGCCATTGGCCGGGAGTGCATTCTCTCATGTTCGTCCAGTGACATCCTCACCGTTCATCAAAAGAGATATACTTCACTACAACAGATTTGGGGATTGGGAGCGCTTTTTTTAAGCCATCAGTAGCGCTTTCGAGCGCTCCTAAAGCTTGCGCTCCTGTTGCCAATCCCCCAAAGGTAGCGCTCGAAAACCGCTACCAATGAACAGGCAAGAGGAGCGCTTCTAAGCATAAGCGCTCCTTATTTCCGGATGCGCATAGACCATAGGTAGCGCTTCTAAGCGTAAGCGCTCCTTATTCCCGGATGCGCATAGACCAAAGGTAGCGCTTCTAAGCGTAAGCGCTCCTTATTCCCGGATGCGCATAGACCAAGAGTAGCGCTTTTTTGTTCAAACGCTCCCCATTCCTAGATGCGCTTAGACCATAAGTAGCGCTTTTTAGAGAAAGCGCTCCTTATGCCTAATTTTTTTTAATTCTAGCTGTTTCTTCTCTATTACCATAAGTAGCGCTTACAGAAAGCGCTACCTATGCCTAAATTTTTTTTAAAGAATTTTTTTCCTGTTTCTTCTCTATTACCAATTCCTTGCTCTGCTCCCTGTTTCAAATCAAATTCCAACTAATTAATAAATCCAACATACACACATATATGCCAACCAAAATTACATAAATCATCATGTACCAAAACATGAATGTCAACATAACAGCAAAAATTACAAGATATCCAATATAGGTACTACAAAAATAGGATATCCAAAAAAATTACATCAATTTCGATTTTCATGTATAACACCGGCCGGCAACATGATGACACCACTCTCCTTTGAGCTCAATAAGTTGCTCATCAGAAAAAGGAACTCCAGACACATATCCAGAAAAATACTGAAAAAGTAAAATAAAATGAACTAAGAATTATATCAATATCAAACAAATATTGAATTACTTATCAAAAAACAAACTATCAAATTATATATACATTGATTGGGATTTCCATTTCGTTGTGATTGATGATGTCCTTCATAAATTTCATTACATAGTACCCGCAATCAATGTTGTTTGGTTGGAGTGGACCCTATAAAACAAAATATGACTTGGTTATTAAATTTAATTAATTACATATGCATAAGAATATTGATTATAAACTTACCCTTATTGCTATCCATTTTGTAGAACATGATGATTTTCTGTACGCAGTCCTGGAATCACTCAATCCCCAATAAGATGCCAAAGCACTGAAACAACATCATTTAAATAACTATATTAATCGAAATACACACATAATTTAAACTATGAAATATGCAAGGTATCTAAATACACACCTATTAAATACTCCCACCAACTTGGTGTAGTAGTTGTAATGACCTAACAGTGAATCCAAATAGAAAATCACATCTCTTTTGGGATCAACCGCCAACAATATCCAATGACTCCTATAAAATTTTTGAAGAATCAAATTAATGGCAAATATATAATAAATACATATTATATACGATTGATATATATAGATTTCATTACTCACCCTAAGTTGATGGGTGCCAAAAACAAACTATCACAGCTTGATTCACGTGCTAGTGCCAAGCGCTGACTGATACTGGCTGTAACCTCTTCCTTGTTCCTTTTCATTTGTTCCTTGCTTGTTTTTATTTGTTCTTTTGTCATTTTCTTAGGATCTAGGGGGAGATTAAGTAGAAAAGTACTTTCGGGGCATAAGAACACAAATCTTTTTGTTTGATTCTTCGGGACCAATATCTCATGGTACAAATACCTTTAATTAAAATGTATACAAATTATAATAATAATAATAATAATAATAATAACATCAATAGATGAAATGATAAGATAGATATGTACCTGATATATGCTCTAATAGTAGTCGCACTTGCCTCCTCGTGCTCAAATACCACTTCGAGTTCCTCTTGATTGAAAGTGAGTGTTTGCTCGTGTCCAAAAATTTCTTTATCCATCAATGACTGTATTATGGTTGCACTACCCATGTGGTTTGACGCATAGATTTTTAAAAAAGTGATGAACTCCATGGGATTATTACAAGATCTGTCAGCAATCCTATTCCCACTAGCTATTTGCCGAGACACTCTTGTCTTGCCAGCAATAGAAGGGGAATGTTGGGATTCAATCTCATTCCCGCTAGCTATTGGCCGAGACACTTTTGTCTTGCCAGCAATAGAAGGGGAAGGTTGGGATTCGCCAACATTGCCACTAACTTTGTCACCCTTTCCAGCAGTAGAAGGGAAAGGTCGAGATCTTCCTTTGGCAACATTCCCACTAACTTTGTCTCTCGTTCCAGGAGTAGTAGGTCGAGATCTTCCTTTTGCCCTTTGGGATACCTATATATTTGGAAAGATAATTAGTTAGTAACAAATATAGTTGGAAAGATAATTTATGACAATGAGCTAATAAATTACTAACAAATATATTGTCACTTACATTGATAAGGTTTGTTGGCCATGCGACAAAAGTACCAATTGCATCATTTACAGTAATGATCTCTACACTGTGTACTGGTACAGGCAATGGTGCATCCCTCACAATTGCAATGTCAACTCTGACCCTCACATGATTTTTGGGTATGGGTATATTGTGCAGTAAGGTGCCCGGTTCGTGACAAATGAATCCCCTTGCGACCAATTTAAGCGGGTTTGATATATATAATTCACAATCATTATTGTTACCCTAAATCAAATGATAAACAAAAATGAATATGTAAAAATTGATGTAATATGTTTTATAAAAAGAGGATCTAATGATAAATACCTCATTGGACGCAATAGTGCAACTATCTCTGAAGCTATCTGGCCTAGGGGATGGTACATCAGTCCTTGGTCCAACTCTTTCTTTTAAATCTGCAACTTCATCCATTAGTTTCAATACAATTTGTTCCAACCGTCTTTCTCTACTATTTTGGTTTTTAGGCCTATTTGAACCCCAGAAAGCGGTTGGAGTAACACCAAATCCCAAACCCCTCATACGACCCGAATACTCTTTATGTTCCAAGGCACGGCCAAGGATGTCATTCTCACCATCACAATCAGTTATCTCTCCTTGTGATACTGATTGTGATATGGACTCCTGATTCACAAAAAAATTATTAGACATTATTATACATTATAACTACCATCAAAATTACAAAACAATTTTAATTTTATCATACTTAGAATTCTTTGAGACACCTCTTTCGTTTTCGGATCGTCAATCACACCATCTTTGTTTACTCGGCCTTGTACCCACAAAACATGCCGGCCAATGGATTCTTGAGTTGGATCTTTCCCGGCCTCCACTAGCTGTTAAAATTTACCAATTGTTAATAAATATATCAAAAGATTCATTCATAATAAGTGAAAGTAAAAATAAAGGATGTTGTGCCTACCATTTCTTCTTCAATGTCTTGATAACCCTTAACACCGCCTCTATAAGGGTAATCAGGACTTCTTGCTCTCTCTCGATTTTCATTGCAAAATGCCTATATAGATACATAAATATACATTAATGCATGATAATTGTCAAATATAGTTAAGTTAAAAGGTAATTGTACAAACCAAGAAGTCATCATCTTCGGTGCGTTTGGTTATAAAGACATTCCAATCCTCTTGTGTTATAATCCCGCTATATATTAGTGGGGGATGGTGTATGAGGTTCCCTTCATCATCTGTCATCCATTTCTTTTTTAGAAGAGTTCTGAACTTCCTATGTAACTTTCCGGCTTTCATAAGACAGAAGTCTTTCCGAGACTCATCCACATCAAAATATTTCTGCTTACACACAAACCATGAAAATATTATAAATATATGCTTACATATAATTATAAAAAAAGATAACCATATAGATCTAAAATTATATACTAAAATTATATACCTGGATCAAACACCATAGCTCCTGTTTGCGTCTTTCCAAAGCGAGATCACGTTTATCATGCCATCCATTCATTGAAATCGGTACCGTTTGCTTCACTTTAGTACCAATGAAGCTAGTCAACTCTTTACCATTTCGACCAAATGGTTGGCCTTTAACATTCCATTGGACCTGCATTATAACTTATGTAAGTTAGATAACAAATAGTTTTAACTAAGTATTAAATTTAGTTAATTAGTAAGTATCTTACTGAAAGTTTAGGAAGTCCTTTACTCGCCCGATTGATGATATTTTTTTTAACGGTCATTCCACGACGAGTGACCTTTTTTGGGGGTTCATGATCACTCTCATGAGCACTATCATGCCCACTATCATGGCTATGCGATGTCATCTGACCTGCAATAAAACATAATCAGTGTTATTGTTATATTTTTGCATAAGACCAACAAAAAAAATAACCAATCACTTTGAACTACAAATGAACCATTACATACAGTGACACAAATTTTATTGCTACTAAATATCAATTTGCTTGATTATAAATTAACATCTATGACAATAATTAATAGAATAATTAGTGTGATCGATAAAGTAAGTTAAGATACAAGCAAGAAATGCCTAAAAGTAAGTTTAGATTACCTTTTCCTTTTCCTCAATGCAATTTTATTTACAATTTGCTTATCCGTATGATATTTTTCTCTTCGCTTCTTGGTACTTTGCTTTCTACGAAACGTAATTCCATCGCTATGATCCTTTCTAATATACACGACATCCTCTTTAGAAGTACTTTCCCATAGTATTGGTTGTGATGTTCCGAAGAAAGGGTCATCCTCAATATCAACATCTTCGGGTGCTTTATCACCAATGTCATTAACCAATAGTTTTTTGTTTGTCAATAGAACAATGGACCAATTGATATCAACTGGATCAGTGACATAAAACACTTGTTGAGCTTGCGAGGCTAAAATAAAAGGCTCATCTTTATACCCTAACTTGTTGAAATTCACCCGCAAGAACCCCGACTCATCTATCCGTACACCATTATTATTGTCAACCCACTTACATTTGAACACAGGCTCGCGAAACATATCATAATCCAACTCCCATATGTGTTCAATGACTCCAAAGTATGACATATTGGCGTAAATGGGATTTCAGTCTTTGGCACTTGATGTATGCATAGATTGAGCTACAAGAGTCACCCCACTATTTTGCATTTTACTCTGATCATCTTGGTTTTTTGTATAGAACGTGTACCCGTTTTGTAGATAGCTGGTGTAAGAGATAACATGTATATTTGGACCTCTTGCTAACCATCTCAATCTATCAGAAATCAAGGTAGGATTCAAAGCAAACTCTAAAGAAATGTGATTTCTTAGCCACAATATGAAACTCCTATTGTGTTCTTTTCTTAACCAAACTTGACCCTTACTTGGGTAATCACACTTAAGCATGTCCATGTGCTTCGCAACATATGAATCCACCTCACTGTCATTGTGCAGAACATATAAGTGTGCTTGCTCTAGTTCTTTCCTTGATACCATCACTATTTTGCTTCCTGTCATCCCTTTACCAACGCTTCCTTTATGACGCTCCCTTGGCAGCCCCACAGAATGTTCAACACTAGATAGATAGTCGGTGCAGAACTCAATAGCTTCTTCAACTATGTATCGCTCAGCAATACAACCCTCGGGTCGTGATCGGTTTTTAACATATCCTTTTAATATCTTCATGTAACGCTCAAACGGGTACATCCACCTCATGTAACATGGGCCACACAATTGTGTCTCTCTAACCAGATGAACTATTAGATGAATCATTATGTCAAAAAATGACGGTGGAAAAAACATCTCAAGCTCGCATAATGTGACAGTAATTGAACTTTGCAACGCTGGCAACTTTCCAGGGTCAATCACTCTACTAGAAATCGCCTTAAAGAAGAAACAAAGTTTAGTTATGGCCTGACGCACTTTGTTGGGCAAGATGGATCGTATACCAATGGGTAACAAATTCTCCATGAGAACATGACAATCATGGGACTTTAGAGACTTCAACTTGAGGTCTTTCATCGATACAAGGTTTGTAACATTTGAAGAGTACCCCTCTGGAACTTTAACTCCATGAAGAAACTTACAAAAGACAGTTTTCTCCTTTTTAGATAGAGTATGAGCTGCCGCAGGTAGATATGTACGTGTACTATTCTTTATCGGACCCAATTCGGGTCTCAACCCCATACTAACCAAGTCCAACCTTGCATTGATGGTATCTTTAGTCTTTCCGGGCATATTGAGTAAGGTACCAATGACACTTTCGAAGACATTTTTTTCAACATGCATCACATCAATGAAATGTCTTACATGTAATGATTTCCAGTATGGCAACTCAAAGAAAATCGACTTTTTCTTCCACCCTCGTTTGGCAAGCTCTCCTGCAAAAGGCTTCCCAAATTTAATGTTCAAATCTTTCACCTTTTCAAATAGTTGTTCACCCGTCAAAGGTGGAGGAGCTTTACGGGTTTCTGAATTCCCATTGAATGCCTTTCTCCACATTCGATACTGATGAGTTGAAGGCAAAAATCTCCGATGACCAAGGTAGATATTCTTCTTACCATGTTCCAACCACATCCAATCTGTATTATCTTCACAAATAGGGCATGCACACTGACCTTTGTTACTGTACGCAGATAGATTGCCGTATGCTGGAAAGTCATTAATTGTGCCAAAAATCATAGCCCTTAGGGTGAAACTCTCTTCTCTGAACCCATCATACACCTCTACGCCAGTCTCCCACATTAGCTTCAAGTCTTCAATTAAAGGAGCCAAGTACACATCAATATCATTTCCTGGTTGTTTAGGCCCAGAAATTAACAAAGACAGCATCATATACTTGCGTTTCATACAAAGCCATGGAGGTAAGTTATAAATCGCCAAAATCACGGGCCATGTACTGTGGGAGCTACTCTGGATACCGTGCGGGTTAAATCCATCAGCAGACAATGCAAGTCGAAGGTTTCTTGGTTCCTCCCCGAAATCAGGATAATGAATATCAATTTTTTTCCATTGCGGAGAATCCGCCGGATGTCGTAGCAAGCCATCTTTAATCCTTTCATCCTCATGCCAAGTCAAGTGTTTTGCATCTTCTGAACTACGGTACATGCGCCTAAATCTAGGAATTATAGGAAAATACCACAACACCTTTTCTAGCGCAGATTCTTTCTTCTTATACCGTGATGCATTACATTTAGGGCACGACTTTAACAATGCATGTTCATTCCGAAATAATATGCAATCATTGGGACAAGCGTGTATCTTCTCATAGTTCAAGCCAATGGTGCCTAACATTTGTTTTGCATCATACGTTCGAGGAGGGAGCACATTATCTTTCGGTAACATATTTTTCAACAATGCGAGTAATTCCGTAAAGCTCTTATCCGTCCATCCGTGACAAGTTTTCAAGTTATACAACTTTATCACCGCCAATAATTTTGTGAACTCAGTACAACCCGCATACAACGGTGTCTCCGCATCGGTTATCAACTTCTCAAACCTTTGAGGAGAATCATTAAGATCATCTTCAACCGCCTTTGTCATCTCTTCAAATTGGTTGCCATCAAATGAATATTTTTCGGTGTCAACCGGCGCACATCTCTCAGTACTATTATTCATATTTGAAGATTCACCTCTTTCCTCACCGTGCATTGTCCAACAAGTATAACTTTGATCGATTCCGTAGGCCTTTAAATGTCCTTCCAGCTCAACTGCAGTAACTGGGTTTACATAACAACACCGTAAACAAGGACATTTGATATTACTAGAAGTTCCCAATCGTCGAACAGCAAAGTTAACAAAATATTCTACTCCATCGACATATTCCTTCGACAGAAGATTTGCAGACATCCACTTTCGATCCATATTTAACCAAAATTGATAATAAAATCCTGATAAGAGAACTTAAATATGTTATAGGTGAAAACCACACAAAGTACAATTTTTTGAACCTAAGATATTGGACCTTGGATAAGGTCTTTACTAATATGATGTTATGTTCTTTTATCATAGATTGAGCTCCTTATTTGAGATCAAAAGAAAATCACAGTATTTACTAATTGTGCATAAAATAAACATTAATTAGCATGCCATTTAATCCAATTTTCCATGCAATTTCAACTATAAGTCAACCAATCAATCAATTTCAAGAGCAGAATTTTCATTACAAACTCACATTCAAAGTCATTCAAATACACCAATTATGAAGAGTTTTAAAATAAGTGTTGTGGTCAAGTGTATAAACAATAACAAATAACAAATACAAAAGAACAAAAAAAGTACCTGAACGCAAAGAGATGAACTAGAGAGAGCGTAGAGAGTTGAACCAGAAAGAGTGCACGAGAAAAGAGTGCACGAGAAAGAGTGCACAAGTGATTGAAAAGCTAGTTTGCGGAAAAGCTTTACCTCAAAAAGCTAAGCTGCTAAAAAGAAGAACAGAAGCTGGACCTTTACTTCATACACTTTTAGTTAAATCTCTGCCACAACGAACTCATTCCTCTTCAGCTTCCGATTTTACTATAATTACAAATGCAAAAAATAATACTAGTTAACCATACAATGATAAGAATAAATAATACTAGTTAACCATCAAAGAATCTTACCTTTATGAATCTTATCTTTTGTGTTAACCACCAAAAACAAACTATTACAGATCTTATTTCATACAGATAATAGGCATAAAGATATGCATGTGAAAATTAGAAAACTTGCTTCTTCATTAACGTGGATTGAATTGTCTTTTAGATTTAGCAGCATCTATTTCATGGATTGTGCTTTACACTGCCAGCAATATATACTTATCATTAAACTAATTAACATTGAAATACACAAAATATTAACGGCTTATCTTATCCATTAGATAACTTGGTCACAATATTAAAGGAATAACTCAGATACCCCTATATATTTAGTCCAGGAATACCAAAACTTTAAAATTAGTGAGTAAACTTAAAAGCTTCATAGCTAACATCAAATAAAGAAATATTAAGATTGAGGAAAAAAACTATTGAACAACACTTTGCGTATATCAAAAACCAGAATGTGATAAGTGGCAATACTCTAAAGCCAAAACTCCAGAAATAACCATATATATGACAATACTTATATGCCACACCCACAACCAGCCACAGTTCAAAGAAAATAGGTCAACCTCCTTTCAAATCCTACTATCAAACAGGGCATAAATCTGTGAAAGAATAATAGTTTCCTCTACCTGATGGTTCATTAAAAACAGAAACCCTAAAATGTAAAATCCCTAAAAAAGAAACCAAACGAGATGAGAGAGAGCAATTAACTTACAGAAAAAGAGGTAACAAAAACAGAGCAGCAGCAAATGAGAGTGAGACGGCAGCAACAAACGAGGTGGGTGAGGAGGTGACGGCGTGGTCGACGGCGCCGTTGTGTTGGCAAGGATCGTACGAAATCGTGGGTGAGGAGGTGACGGCGGCGAAGGGAGGTTGGACGGCGACAAACGGAGGTGAGACGGCGTCGTATGGCGTTTGTTGCCCTAGAGGAAGGAACGTGACAGTGAGAGAGCGAGAGTGTTTGCAACGGGAAGGAAGAAAAGACGCGCGCTATAGCTGGCATGGATAGAAAATTAGAATTAAAATAAGGACCATAGGGAGCGCTCGTTAAGCAAAGCGCAACTAAAGCCCACGCGTGTTTTGCAAATAAGGAGCGCTCGTCCCATAAGCGCTCCCTATGATCATTCCGTCTTTAACAATAAGGAGCGCTCGTCCTATAAGCGCTCCCTATGATCGTTCCGTGTTTAGCAATAAGGAGCGCTTGTCCCCTAAGCGCTCCCTATGATGGTTCCGTGTTTATCAATAAGGAACGCTCGTCCCCTAAGCGCTCCTAATGGTGGTTCCGTGTTAGCTATAGGGAGCGCCCGTATCAAAGGCGCTACTAATGGGTCGATCTTTTTTAATATTTCTGTTGTAGTGCTTTATGGGAAAAAGCAAGAGAGTGAGGTCTAATGGTACGTCCAAATTAAAACTTGACATTTGCCATCAAGGGGTTATTAAATTTAATTGGTTTAGCCCTAGAAATTAGATATACTTTATGAAATGACGTTTAATTTAATAAGTTTAGCCCTAGAATGAAAAACTCACTATAGTGAATCCATTCCCCCATTAGACAACATTCTAGCTTGAAAAAAAAAAACAAGAAGAGATAAAGCAAGCAAAGGTGTCGGATTAGGTTGTTTGCAATCTCCTCCTCGTTGGTTTAACAAGCCCTGGTTGACATCAACACATAGTGGTAGCAAGTTATATATATACAATTCAAACATACAAAAATGGACAGTTGTTTTCTCACCATTAAATTTATTAACTACTTTTGACTTCTCTAGTGTTATCTTAAAACTTGTTTGCATTTTTAACGTGTCATGCAATAGTCGTGAATTTGTACTTTTTCTTTTCTCTAATAAAAATTCAAACAATATTATGTTTTATTATAATTTTTTTGACAAATGTATTTTGTTATAGTTATAATTGTGTTAGCCTGCATTTTCGACAAGCTCAATTAAATGCAGTCAATGAGATTTGACTTATTATTTCAAGAGAAAGATGTCAATTTCGACATTGAGAAGAGTTAAGTTATTTGGTTGTGTTAAGATGATTTCGACATGAGGCTTGCTGGAATCGAAGCGTTGAAGACAGTGATTTCGACAAGAAGAGGTTTTGAAGACTGGTAACAGATTGGAATCAAGCAACCGTTGTCGAAGGGATGCAGTAGTTACATTTTTTTTAAAATATTCTGTACAGTTATTTTCTATTTGTATAAATAGTAGTTTTTCATAGGAAAAATAGGTCACAATACGCACATACAGAATTCTCATACTCCAACTTCCAAGTTAAAGAGAAAAGCGAGTTACAGAACAATGTATGCACTTGTGCACCAATTTCTATTCATTCAATGCAATTTAAATCTGTTTTCTTAAATTCCTTGCATTTTACTTGTTTTTTGCACATTCTGTTCAGAATTGTATCATTTTGAAGTAAATTCGACAGTCTCAATATCTTTGAAATTGGCAGTTATCTTCATCAATTTCATCAAAACCGTAAGGACATTAACGAAACTTGTAACACCCCGGAAATAATTTAATTAAAATAGTTGATTGAATTATTAAAATAATTTGGAGGCGGGATATAGATAAATTAAAAGGTTAATATTTTATACGCGTAGGAGGTGAAACGAGTAAAGGAGGTGGTGACGTAGAGAGCCCAGTGTTTACTGAGCCCTCAACTTAAACCCTGGGGGTTTAAGCCAAACCCTCATTCGCAGCAAGCAAAAGAAAAACGAAAGTGAGAGTGAGAGAGAGAGCACGCGGCGCAAAGAGGGAGAGAAGAGGAGGGTTTCGCGAAGAATTTCAAAAGGAGATCGTTCGTGTTGCTGTGGTTTTGTTCGTGTCTCGTTCGTCGTGTTCCGGAGCTTACGTTATTCGAGGTAAGGGTGGGCTTAACCTTGATAATGGGTTGATGATAATTATGTGTGGGTAGTCTAGGGTTTTGTTGAATTGTTCGTGTTGTTGCATATCGTGTTTTCGTTGAGATTGATGCTTTGATGATTATTGCACGTTATTGTGATTTGTTTCGTTATTTGTTGTTGCGTGATTGTTGTATCACGATGATGGTGTTGTTATTGTTCGTGTTTTTGTTGTTGCTGTGCGTGGTTGATTGTTGTTGTCGCGTTGTCGAATTGTCGTTTTTGTTGTGGTGGTTGCGGTGTCGTTGCCGTTAGGGTTTGGTGTTTGGCAATTTAGCGATTCTGGACACAGGTTCGGTTTTTCTAAAACTGGCGCTGTTTGGTTGATCCAAAAATTATGAGGTTGATTGTTTTTGAAAATAGACTTAACGCCGGTCGTTTTGGCACTGGTTTCGTTAAATTCGGAGTTGTATAGCTCGAGTTATAGGCGATACAAGTTAGGTTAAGATTCTGGAAACGATTTGGGTATAGATTCGGTATTTCGGTGACTGGGAACGTTTTATTGACCGAAAAATTATGTGGTTTATTTTTCTGGAAAATGGACTTAATTCTTGTTAATTTGGCACTGGTTTGGTTGCGTTTAGAGTTGTGTAGCTCGAGATATGAATTCCACAAGTTAGAGTAAGATTCTGGAAACAATCTGGACACAGGGTCAGTGTTTTGGTTACCACGTTTTCAAAAGAACTCCTTTTCGAACGAATCCAATTTCTTTGAAAACTAGACAAAATTTGCCCCAGTTTATGCACAAGTTTCATGCAATTTGATTGAGTTTTGGTCACTTTGGAATTGCTTGAATTTGAAGGACAGAAACTGTCCTCTTTTGCAACTAGCCTGTGTGCTTTTCGAAAACTGTACCTATTGGACACTCTCCTTCAAAAACTGAACTTAGGGATGATAACCAGACCCATAGGGCTTTCCAACAAGTATTTATTCGTTGAAATCCGATGTCGTTTGCTATTTTAATTAATTCGCTGAAGTAGGTGCGATGTGCCTAGGCGCTGTGCGCCAGTCTTGTGCGTGGTGTGCGTGCGTTATGTCCGCGTTGTGGAGCCGTCTGGTGTTAATATTTCAGGTGCGGTGCTGGTATGCTCAGGAGAGTTTAGTGGTAGCTGTGATGCTACAACTTGGTGCTATTTTTGGTGAAATCATTTGTTTTGATTCTGGTGATATAGTATTTATTTTAAATACTTGTTATGGTGAGTTGGTGCATAATCATGGTGTCGCATTGTCATATGCATGTTTTGGTGATATAGGCTCTGCCTCTGGTGTTTATTGGTGATATGCCCGTCGTGGCTCATTTTGGTGATCGGTACCGCATGCATATGCCCACTGGAGGGGTTGCATATCATCCCATTGTCTATGAATGTTATAATTTTGGTGGTTCACTGTCAAATGGATTTTTCCTTTGGTATTTGATGCTGTGATATGGTGTAATTGTATTGTGTTGCTGTAGTCACCTGATGCTAGCATATTTTTATCATCTGCTTATTACCTCTGTTAGTCTCACCCCTTCTGCTTGGAATGTTGCTCTCATGCGGCAACGCTGCAGGTGATCGCTAGTGCTCGTGGAGGAATTGCTAGGTTTTGCTTCCTCTCTCGTTTGGGTCTGTGTCAGCTCTGATATGTAGCACCGGGGAGTCGTTAGTTATCGTTTTGAACTATTATTTTAGTTATTGGAAATTGCTTTAATTAATTTTGGAGATGTCTTTAATTGTTAATTCTGGAGATGTTTAAACTGGTTAATATTCCGCTGCTTGGTGATTTCTTTTATATAAATTATTTTGGAGATTTTTTTTTTGGAATAAATGGTGTTTTTTTTTTAAATGGTGAAAAATGTAGCGCCCTTCGAGGTGACTCTGATAATTGTCTATTTAATTGTAATAGTAAAAAGGGGGGTGTTACAAAACTCAATAATTTCTGGGAAATCAATGCACAATATGTCTTAAGATTTACTAGTTGATCTTGCAAGCAAATAATTTTAAACTAGCGGTTGTTTACCAAAAACAACGGTAAACAAATTGGCACTCCCAGTGGGACCCTTTGTGCTAAGTTTCAAAACAATTTGAAACGATTTCTTCCATTGAAATTTTACTGAGTTTGTTCCTAAAAATAACTTGTGATTTAATCTTTGTAAGCATTTAAGAAGTGGCAAACGTTTTCCAGAAATGGTTCGCCCTATTTTAAATCCTCTATCCAATGCACAAAGTTCACAAGAACAAGCGTCGGTTAGTGACGCGGGCGTTGCAAATGTCGTAGGAGTAACCGCTTCTATGCCATCTTCGACGACGATAGGGGTAACTGCTCATGTGTCTATGTCGATCACTGCAGCGTTGACACAGTCTAGTACGATGGCTTCTGTGCCACCAACATTAGGGCATCCGACAAGCCCTCCAATGGTTAATCCCTTCATCCCACAATTTACATTACCTATGATCAATAGGGATTACCCATATGGTATGCCAACAAATGGTTCGGCATTTTCTCCTCTTCATAGTTCAGCAGAGAGCGTTTATAGTCTAAACGCTCAACCCTCGTTAACCACATCGTCCTTGTTAGCGCTAAGGCAACAAATGGATGTTAGTAACCACGACATGGTTAATTTGCTGACTCAACAAAGAGGTATAGTGTTTAATCCCTTGATCCAAAACACGAACAATAGTTACCAAATGTTAGCAACCCGGATGGGGAGAATTGCTGATTTCTTTGGCACTCCACCATTGCGTAACCAACAGGATTTTCAGAATCAGAATGTCAGGCCTGTCGAAAACCCTTTAGAAAGGCCTAACAATGGGATTCCCATAAATCAGAGGCAACAACCAGTTGTCGAACAACCTGTACAAAGGGAAATTGAACCAATCCCTGATGTGGTGCTGGTTAATAGAAACCAAAATGCTGATGAAGTGGTTAGGCAAGTTCAACAAAATAATTTTGGAGCCCAAAACAATTTGACCAATCTTGTCGAAACTATTCTAGCCCAGAATGGTCTTAATTTAGGCCTACATAGGCCTAATTTTGTATCAGCATTATCAGAGTATGTCTTACAAACTGAACTTCCTAGGGGATGGAAAATCCCTAAGTTCACAAAATTCGCTGGAGAAACTAGCGAATCTACTGTCGAGCATGTTGCCCGTTATCTAACAGAGGCAGGAGACATAGCACATAACTAAAACTTAAGGATGAAATATTTCCCAAACTCTCTAACTAAGAATGCTTTCACTTGGTTCACCACTTTACCCCCGCATTTCATTTTCAAATGGGGGCAGTTAGAGAAGGCATTTCATGAGCAATTCTATATGGGCCAATCTAAGATTAGTCTTAAAGAATTGGCTAGTGTTCGACGTAAAGTGGTAGAGTCTATTGATGATTACCTGAATAGATTCAGACTTCTCAAAGCAAGGTGCTTTACTCAAGTGCCTGAACATGAGTTAGTCGAAATGGCTGCTGGTGGCCTAGACTATTCTATTAGAAAGAAATTAGATACTCTACACTTAAGAGATATGGCACAATTGGCCGATAGGGTTCGACAAGAAAGGCTTAAAGCTGAAAAAACTAGAACTAGTCGTTTCCATAAAAAAGAGAAAGTTGCTTATGTCGATACTAACGACAGCGACCAAGAATTCGACATAGCCTATGAAGATGTCGAAGAAAATGAGGTCAATGCCGCAGAATTAAAACCTTGGCCTCCTTATACATGCAAATTGTTAAGGCCATCAGATGGGAAAAATCCTGTCGAACCTAAAAATGATAAGTTTGTTGCAAAGACTTATACCTTTGATGTTACTAAATGTGATGAGATTTTTGATCCTTTGGTTGCTGATGGTCAAATATTAGTGCCTAAGGGCCTGAAAACGCCACCATTAGAACAACAAAAGAAAAGAGGTTTTTGCAAATTCCATAACTTTTTAGGCCAAAATACTTCTCGTTGTGTTCTTTTCAGGGACCTAGTCCAGAAGGCTCTTAACGAAGGCAGGCTGAAATTTGGCGGAAAATCAAAGCCTCCGATGCAGATTGACACTGATCCTCTCCCGGCAATGGATGCAATGTATGCTGAACCAGTCGAGATAATGGTTATTGAAGCCACTGCTGGAAAGATTGCTGGAAATGCCAACGTGAAAGGGACTACTGAAGGCCCAAAGGTTGAGGTCGAAATGGTTACTGAAGACCAATATGATGAAAAAATGAAGGTTGCTTATCCCAGAGCAGAAGAGGAATTAATTGATTTCCTCAACAGTTGCAAGGTAAGCAACACAGGTGATGCTGTGCCCAAGGTGTAGTTCTGTCTTCGACAAAAATGCTGCAAAAAGCCTTGAAGGCTTCAAGCCTCAATTGAAACAAAAAAGGGAAATGGGTTGACAACAGACCAAAGTTCAGTTTCAACAAAAGAGGTACACCATACAAGATTGTACCTCCAACAAAGAGTTCTCAGAAAGATCAAGCTAGGACTTTTGTTCCAACATCAAGGTCACCCATGGAGAAATGGATGTACTCTGGTGGGAAGAAAGCTGGATACCAAACCAAGCCCACAAAGATGGTTAAAGGAAGTACTAGTGCTGCTAACCAAAATAAGGCATCTGAATCTAACAAGTATGCCTACAATAACAACTACAAGGGTAAAAATCCTATGACCAGAACACAATGGCGAAGGTACCAACGCCAAAAGAGGGTTGATGCCCCAAGGAATGATGAAAGTTCAGACCAAGGAAAATTAAACAGACATCTGTCGAAATGGTTAGAAAGCCAGCAACAGAGAGAATATTTCCACATTTGTCAACTGTCAAAGAAGGTCTCAACTTAGAGGACGAAGAAATGGAATCTAATTTCTCATATTCTGAACCAGACTTCGATATTTTGTGTAATGTCGTTTCAATTCTTCCAATTGAATACGATGTGATCTCAAAAGTAAGTGAGGTCGAAGAAGACTTCAACGAAGATATAGCTATCCACAAGCCAGTTTGCTATTATGTCATGAATAATGGATGCGTCGAAGAACAGCATGCCATGTTCGAAAGACCAGATGGGGGAATGAAGAGCCATCTGAAACCTCTGTTCATTCAAGCGAAAGTCAACAACGTAGGGTTAAACAAAGTTCTGGTCGATGGTGGCGCAGTAGTGAATCTGATGCCACAACATTTGCTGAGAAAGATTGGCAAATCTGATACAGATTTAAGGCCACACAATGTGGTACTTACTAATTATGAAGGAAAATCTGGCCATTCCCTTGGGGCCATTGAAGTCGAACTGGTAGTTGGAAGCGTGAAAAGATCAACGCTATTCTTGGTTATTCCTTCCAAGGCAAACTTTAACTTGTTGCTTGGCAGAGAATGGATACATGGAGTAGGAGCAGTGCCATCAACCTTACACCAGCGACTTACCATCTAGAGAGAAGATGGATTAGTAGAAAATGTTGAAGGGGATCAGAGTTACTTCATGGCAGAAGTAAACAACATAACAAAGAAGACCTTCGACAAACAACTGGCGAATATTGCGCCATGCCTACCTTCTGAACTTGGATATGTTCACCAAGATAATGCCTTTTCCTCAGTCAAACTTCACCCAACTCATGGATTCATCTGGGAGAGGGAGATAATAGGTGAAGGAAATTACCCAGAAGGTACAATTCCACCAACAGGGTGGGAATTCGTAGATATTTAAATATGTCTAAGCCCAATGCTTGGGATAGGATTACGGCCTATGTGGCCAAGAATAAGCAAAATGCGGCTTTGGAAGCCGAAATGCATCAGATAATGGTTGTCGAAACCAGTAAGAATAATGATAAAGAAGACATGGTCGAGGACCAAAGGCTTGACTGTGTTTATGATGACGAGCCTTTAGGTTTCGAAAAAGACCCAATGGGTTCGACCAAGAAGATACAAGCACAAGATCCCTTGGGAGAAATCGACTTGGGAGATGGCTCTACAAAAAGGCCAACATGTATCAGTGCTAAGAACGATAAAGACTTGAAAGTTCGAACTATTGAACTTTTAAAAG
Organism: Astragalus glycyphyllos; assembly: GCA_963573325.1. Taxonomy (NCBI): domain Eukaryota; kingdom Viridiplantae; phylum Streptophyta; class Magnoliopsida; order Fabales; family Fabaceae; genus Astragalus; species Astragalus glycyphyllos. Next base: position 11,648,216 of record OY754314.1, on the reverse strand, counting down.
AATTCAAAGATTGTTTCGCTTGGGATTACAACGAGATGCCAGGTCTAAATCGAGAAATGGTGGAGTTGACGCTGCCAATTCGGCCAGATAAGAAACCAGTGAAACAAACACCAAGGAGATTTGCACCACAGATCATGTCGAAAATCAAAGAAGATATTGAAAGGCTGTTCAGAAACAAGTTCATCAGAACTGCAAGGTATGTAGATTGGTTAGCTAATATAGTTCCAATTATAAAGAAAAATGGGACTCTTAGAGTCTGTATAGATTTTAGAGACCTAAATAATGCTACACCTAAGGATCGATATCCTATGCCAGTGGCAGAAATGTTGGTTGATTCACCAGCAGGATTTGATTATCTGAGTATGCTTGATGGATATTCTGGATATAATCAAATCTTCATTGCTGAAGAAGATGTGTCAAAAACAGCATTTCGATGCCCAGGGGCCTTAGGCATTTATGAATGGGTAGTGATGCCTTTTGGCCTAAAAAATGCTGGTGCTACGTACCAAAGAGCAATGAATTCTATGTTTCATGATTTTATAGAAGACTTTATGCAAGTTTACATAGATGATATCGTTGTTAAGTCTTCATCAGAAAGTGGTCATATAGACCACCTTCGACAATCATTCGAAAGGATGAGAAAATATGGATTGAAAATGAATCCACTTAAATGTGCCTTCTGTGTACGTGCAGGTGATTTCCTAGGGTTTGTTGTGCACAAAAAAGGTATTGAAATCAATCAAAACAAGACAAAAGCAATCTTGGATACGAAAGCTCCTTCGACCAAGAAAGAACTTCAGTCTCTATTGGGAAAGATCAACTTTCTTAGAAGGTTCATTTCAAACCTAAGTGGCAAAACTCAAGCTTTTTCGCCATTACTGCGACTGAAGAAAGAAGATGTGTTCAGATGGGATCCAGAACACCAGAAAGCTTTCGACGAGATCAAGTCTTATTTGATAAAGCCACCTATTTTATTACCTCCTATTAGAAATAAGGTGATGAAATTGTACATAGCGGCATCAGAACTGACCATAGGTAGTATATTAGCTCAAGAGGATGAAAATGGAGTCGAAAGGGCCATTTATTACCTCAGTAGGGTTTTACACGATGCCGAAACAAGGTACCATCCAATTGAGAAACTGTGCCTTTGTTTGTATTTCTCATGTACAAAACTAAAGCAATATATAAAACCAGCTGATGTTTATGTCTACTCGCATTTTGATATTATTAAACATATGTTGTCGGAGCCAATACTACACAATAGAATTGGCCAATGGGCTTTAGCGCTTTCTGAGTATTCATTAACGTATCTGCCATTAAAGGCAATTAAAGGCCAAGTGGTGGCTGATTTTATAGTCGACCACTCATTGGTCGAAGCAACGCTAAGTTTTGTGGATGTTCAACAATGGAAGTTATATTTGGACGGTTCCAGCCATAAAAATGGAACTGGAATTGGGATTTTAATTGTTTCTCCATCAAAAATCCCAATGAAGTACAAATACAGAATCAAAGAGTTTTGCTCCAATAACGAGGCAGAATACGAAGCCTTGATAGCAGGACTTGACACCTTGCTAGAACTGGGGGCAAAAGACGTCGAAATAAAAGGGGATTCTGAATTAGTTGTGAAGCAATTAACTAAAGAATACAAGTGTATTAAAGAAAACCTAATAGTGTATTTCGTGACTGCCAATGCTATGCTAAAGCAGTTCAATAATGTTGACATTAAACATGTGCCTCGAATTGACAACCAAGAGGCAAATGATTTGGCACAAATTGCTTTAGGCTATAAAGTTTCTAACGAGAAACTGGAAGAATTAATAGAAATCAAAGAGAAACATAATTCGACTGACCTCTCTATGGCTGAATCGTCAATGCCAAAACTTGGGGGGCAGATGAGTCGAATATGTTACCACTTCAAATTGAAACTGAAATTTGTAGTTTTAAAACCAAAAATTTCGAAGTTGAAGTTTTTGCCATTGACAGTATGTCAAGTGATGATTGGAATAGGCAAATTGTCGAATACTTGGAAAATCCAACAGGAACGACTTGTAGGAAAACCAAGTATAGATCCTTGAGCTATGTGATTATTGGAAATGAATTAGTTCAAAAAGACTCCGGAAGGAGTTCTGCTTAAATGTCTTAGTGAAAGTGAGGCATATTTGGCAATTTCCAATACTCATAGTGGAGCTTGTGGATCTCATCAAACAGGTCACAAGATGAAATGGCTTTTATTTCGACAAGGTGTATATTGGCCAACTATGTTAAAAGATTGCATAGATTTTGCTAAAGGTTGCCAAGAATGTCAAAAACATGCAGGAATTCAACATGTGCCTGCAAATGAGCTACATTCAATAGTGAAACCTTGGCCGTTTAGAGATTGGGGTCTAGATTTGATTGGTGAAATTAGACCAACTTCGTCAAAAGGCCATCGTTATATATTGGTTGGGATAGATTACTTCACTAAGTGGGTAGAGGCTATTCCCTTACCTAATGTTGATCAAGAGGCAGTTATTAATTTTATTCAAAACCATATCTTGTATGGATTTGGAATTCCAGAAACCATTACTACAGATCAAGGTTCAGTTTTTATTGGACGAAAAATGGTAGAGTTTGCCTCTGAAACTGGTTTCAAGTTATTAACTTCGACGCCGTATTATGCACAAGCCAATGGTCAAGTCGAGGCAGCCAATAAGATTGTCATTAATCTGATTAAAAACACATTAGGCAAAAGCCTAAAAATTGGCATAAAACTCTTGATCAAGTGTTATGGGCTTGTCGAAATTCTCCTAGAGAATCAATTAATACTACTCCTTTTAGGTTGACGTTTGGACATGATGCAGTTTTACCAGTCGAAATTTGTTTACAATCAGCCAGAATTCAAAGACAATTTGAAATCCCATCATCTCATTATTGGAATATGATTTTAGATGAGTTGGTTGATTTAGACGAAGAGAGGTTAATTGCGTTAGATGTCCTTACAAGGCAAAAAGAAAGAGTGGCTAAAGCTTATAAAAAAAAAGAAGTTAAGTTAAAAACCTTTGCCTTAGGAGATTTAGTTTGGAAAGTTGTATTGCCTATGGACAAAAAAGAGAGAGTCTTAGGCAAATGGTCACCAAATTGGGAGGGACCATTTCGAATCGCACAAATTTTTTCTAACGGTGCCTATGAAGTCGAAGAATTAGGTGCTGATAATCGAGTTTTGCGAATAAATGGCAAGTATTTGAAAAAGTATAAGCCAATATCGCAAGAAATTAAAATAGCGCAAGACTGAAATGACGAAAGAGAATTCAAATATGGCATTCTGAGGTTTAGAAGTGCCAAAACATTGTTGAATTACAAAAGTTTGGAAATAAAGAAAGTCACAATCTAAAGCTTAAGATTGGCTTTTAGCCTCTCAAAGACGGCCTTGGCATGCTCCAATCTTGTAGTAGTGAGGGCCTCGTCTTCGACCAACCTCTGAACTTCTGCTTCATGCTTGCTGAATTCCTCCAGATGTTGATTGCCAGGGCTGCTTCTGCATTAATAACAGATTCCAAAGAATTGGGAGTTCATTTGCGAATCGAAGCTTTCTTCTTCTCCTCTGCATTAATAACAGATTCCAAAGAATTGGGAGTTCATTTGCGAATCGAAGCTTTCTTCTTCTCCTCTGCCTTAATCTTCAATTGCAGGCTCTTGATCTATTCTTGATATTTGGAAATGGCATCATCACAAGCAGCCATTTCTTTGGCATCACTTGCTGCTTGAACTTCCAAGGAAGAAATTTTAGCGTTTGATGCTTCGACCGCAGCCCATTCCTCTTGTTGGAGTTTAGCCTCACGCTCTTTCGTCACAGCATTGTTGCACCCCGAAAGATCCGGATTGGACCTTTCATCGTACAACGTGAAAATTTGTGAAGCCGCCATCAACATTTTTTATTTAGGGACCAAAACATTGAAAAAGGGTCCTTTTTTAAGGCGGGTGGTCCTTTGAGAACTAGAGATGTAGGTTCGGGGGTCGGTTAGGTGTGGGGAAGGTATTAGCATCCCACACCTCCTTTCTACCGAAAGGGAACCTTTAACTTGATGTGCGGTTTTGACAGAGTTGATTTGAAACAATTCGTTCTACTTCTTTTTTTATTTGAGAAAAGTGTTTTTGAAAACGGGGGAAAAGAAGAATCTTTTTATATATTTTTTAAAAGTGTGCTTGACGGGATGTGACCCGCTCCTAGGTATCTCCCGGTGCGATGGAGAATTCAAAGCTTACGTAGTTCTCTTTAGTCGAGAAACTTTGTGTTGGTGTTTTTTATTGTAGGGGTTTTCGGTCCTAGACTGTACAGTCCACTAGACCTAGAACAAAGACAACCCCGCCTGTACAGACGACGTGCCCCCTACTTATTGAAAATGTTTTTTTGATTAAGGAAGAAAAAGATTTGTTGTGAGGTTGGTTGCTTTTATTTGGCAAGTATCTTAGGCTCGCACGAACTGTACAGCTCGCTAACCCTAAGACGCTAACCGATCCCGGATGTACATCCGACTCGATTCCTTACTCATTTTTTTGAAATAGGGTTCAAATTGTTAATTACTTGTTTTGATTCTCATAAGTATCCCAAGATGTTTGAGCTGTACAGCTCTGATCTTAGGACGCTAGACAACACCGGCCGTACGTCCGACTTGCCTTCTTATGAGTTTTCAAAAAATGTTTATTGTTGATCTTAGAAAGAATTTGATTGTCTTATGAAAACAATTTGAGAAAAGATTGAGTTTGGAAAAAGCTTTAGTAAATGATTGATTTGATGAAAGGAGAAGGGAGTTTGAGGGTGACATTGGTCACAAAAGGTTTGTTGGGATGGCGTGGCATCCGAAAGGAAAAGAAAGTAGAACATTCAATCAATTTCCAAGTCAAGAACCAAAGTGCAACATTTAACAAATTGCAAGCAAAGCAATCAACAATGTAAGCATAAGCATAAATATTACCAATTACAACATTTGAGCACAAGAATGACACTTAGTCATCAACATCTAATGGCATGCATATGTAAGATCAACATTAATCAAATAGGTTACAAGAATAGGCACACAAATAGATAATGCAAAAGTTTAATTCAATTAGGTGTCAACACAAGATAAAACACAAGGTTGAATCCCTTTTGGTAATCCTTGACATTTCAGACAATGCACAAAGGCATAAGTGTCTAGTCCTTTTACCAAATCATCAACACAAAACAAATTATTCACCTAGAACGAACATCGGATTTGCATGATCACAAGTGACCAAAAGAAAGCAATAAAGTCATTTTGTAACCAAAATTGGTTAATCAAGTTAGAGAACTAGCATTTGCATTTTTAAACAAAAATTGCACAAAGGAAGTTGAATCATCTTAGGCAATCCTCAACATTTAAAGTGAAAGTGCCTAAGGCACAAGTGTGAGTCCTCTTGCCAATCATCAACATAGAGTAATTTTGCAAACAAGTTATAATCAATTAGCATCAAAATAACTTGAGAAAACGTTTTTGATCACAATTGCAAACCCATTTCACAAGAAAATTAACAAACCCTAATTCTAGTCATGATTTGCGAAGCATCACATCATTTTATTCAACAAAAATGCAAGATCATAGTAAAAACAACATAAATCACAATTTATTCAAGGGTGAGAAGCATCTCAAACACCCAAGCCTCCCTAAGTGCTTGTCAAAATGCTTGAGACACCTCTCACCAACAACAATCAACAAATCAACAATATAACAACACTAAAATGCATGAATATGGTAGGATGCAAAATTAGAAACATGATATCTACATTTTGATGCAAAAAGGTTGAAGATGATGCTAGGTTTTAAGAAGTTTACCTCAAATCCAAGCTAAGGAATGACTAATATGAAGAACAAGACCACAAATCAACTTGAATCTTCACCAAACTTCAATGAAACCCACGAAATGCTTGCTTAAAAATCCCCTTTGATGATGCAAGCTTGAATTAAATTGGGAGAGAAGGAAGATATATGAAGTAGGAATGGAAATGAGGTGAGAAAATGGTGATTTGGTGAAGGAGAAGTGAAGAAAAATGGAGGAGGGAGTGGTTGTTGGTGGTTTCGGCCAAAGGAGGAGAGGAGAGGAGAGGTTTGTGTGCTAGGGTTTTGTGAATGAATTGTGAGGCCAAAAAAAAGGTGTGTTTTGTGAGGTGAGGTTAATAGGGTATATATAGAAAGCAATTAGGTTTAAGGGTAGTTAGGTCATTGTGCATCTCATCTCACCATAGGATTGCATCTAAAATTTGAATGGAGGGTGAGGATTGAATCACACATGGATTGAGGTCAAAAAAATGCAAAATGAGAGAGAAATGAAGGGGAGTGAATTCGGCCAAGCAAGGGAGAGAAGAGTGGTGCCCAAGTTTTGCTAGTTGTCATCTTGTACTATTGTACTATTATATGACCAATTCATTATCCCTTCATTTTTGATTATTCTTCTTAGGATAATTGTACAAAAATACACCCAATTTAGGCCACATACTAGGAATCTTAGGAATATGCCATTTTATGAGATCACCATGACCAAAAATATCATAAAAACCTCATCTTGAAATTTTTGTAGAATATTCCTTTTTGATGCCTTTTTTGAATTTGAATTTGAATTTTTATGCAAATACGTGCATGTATGCGCAAAAAATATATGACCAAGGGTGTCTTGCTTCAAATAATTTCCTCTAAAATTGCACAATGATTTTTGATGAAAAATTATCCTCTTTTTTTGTGAAAAATGACCAAAATACCCTTTGCCCTAAAAATATTTTTTTGTCCAAAAATGCATTTCCAACCTAAAAAAAAAACCCTAGGATGCATGCACAATGCTCTTCACACTTTTCAAAATAATGCCACACTTCTCAATTTATTTATTTTTGTTGAGAATTAGGGTTTTGACCTAGGCGGACAAAATTAGGGTATGACAAGCATCATTCTTTTTCTTTTGGAAATCCCTTGTGATTTGTTCCAGAAGAGGCTCAAATTCGACAAGGAAGCCAATGAGAGACTTGCTAGAGGTTGAATTGTTAAGTTTGCGCAGCAAGGCTTTGATCTCAAAAGCGACCATGTGGTTTTGTTCAATAGTCTGAAACATATCCACTTCAAGAACTTTAGCCCGAAATTCCTGAATGAGATCTTCTTTCGAACTTCCAGACATCTCGCCAACAAAAATAGTCGAAGAGCTTTGTCTCTTGTCAGTCGAAGCTTCCCTGCTGCTTAACATTATTTTCAAGGCCTCAAGAGGGTTCTTACTTTTTAGCTCTGTCAATTCCTCTTGGCTTAAAGTGACGCTAGTCGAACGTATTACCTTAGAAGAACTATTGTCCTTTGGCGATTCATCGACATGCTCTGAATTGCCTTGAGATTCTTCTCCTTCAAATTCAACAGCGTCATCATCATCTTTTTCTTCTTCGTCGTCTTCATCTTGGTTTTCCTCTTCTTCTTCTTTGTCACTTGAATTTGGAGTTGGAACCAGAGTGTCTTTCTCAATTTCGACACCAGCAGTGCGATTACCTTCATTCATCTCATCATCTCCTTGTTCTTGATTATGGTCAAGAACTTCTTTCCCAAGCTCATTTTTATCAGAGGAAGGCTCGTTGATTATCAAATCTTCTATTTGTTGATGAGGAGCTTCTCCTGTTGTGTTGATGGGACTATTTGGGGTTTGTTGTTCCTCGACTACTTTCTCAGCTATTGGCTCGATAGAAGGAGAGAGAGTCGAAGTTGGTGTCGGTTGTTTCTGTTGAGTTTCGACATTGCTGGCCTCGTTTCCCTGTTATAATAGATTGATGAGTTTTTTCGTCATATTGAATCAAAACGATTAAGGGAAGATAAGAAACTTGTCAATTACCATTGAAGCTATTTCTCCAATGCGAGAACCTACACTTGGTTTCTTAGGAGTTTTCACTTTCTTTTTTAGAGGTTTTTCTGGGTTCATTTGAGCTTTTCCTTTATGCACCTCCTTGCTGTGTCCTTGTTGTTCGATAGGAGCTTGTTGAGATGGAATCTTAAGGGCTTCTTGAGAGTTCTTTCTTTTCTTTTCCCTTTCAACTTGAGTTTTGGGAACTTCAGTTTGTTTAGGGCTGCTTGTTGGGTTGTCAGACTGAAAATTCGACACTCATATCAGCATAAGCAAGGAAAGGAAATACAAATAATTACAAAAAGCAAAGAGGTAAGAAGTTCGACCTCTGAATCATCACTCACAATTAGCGTATTAGTTTTCTTCAATTTTTTGGAAGGAACATCAGTAGTAGTACTACTTGCCCTTTTTCGACTCTACAAAACAGAGATTAGTCAGGTGTCGAATTTAAAGTTTGAACATAGAGGAAGATGCTGCAAAGATACTCACCTCTTGTTTCTTTGTTTGTTGGAGTTTGCTTTGTTTCGAAGAAGTACTGGTTTTTTTCTTCGACGTGTTTTTGGGCGACTTTGTTGTACCAGCAGCTGGAGTTGTTGGAATAGGGACAACTATAGACATTCGACAATCATATAAGAAAGTTCATTCATGAAAGGAAAAATTAAAAAAAAAATTCTAAGAGTCTTATGCATCACCTGTTTTGATGAGGGATGTGATTCGAACATGTTGAATGTCCAAATGGAGATCACCTCTAAACGTGTATACATTATGCTTAGTCGGAGTTACTTTCTGGTCTGTTTTAGTTATAAAATAGTTTTGTAACGCCATAGTCGAACCACACACAAACCATTCAGGAATTGGTGGTCGAAATGCCAAGGCTAGTTTACTAGTCGGCAAAGGTGGAAACTTAATTTTACCTTTCAAAGTAAAATCATATTTATTTGTTACATAGGGTGGAAAGTGCATTGTCGGAATTTTTTCAATATTTTTTTGCTTTAAAACTTTCGCAGCCTCTGAAACAGTTCGACTAAGACAATGTCGATCATATACAGTTTCGAAGTAATTTTGAAAGGCTTGAATTTCTCGAATGTGCATACCTTGACTTTTGTCCTTCTTATTCTGCGAAGGAGGAAAAGCAGAAATTAGGTTGGACAGCAATGTAGTTTCTTCGACATCAGCAGATTTAGATGTGTAATAATTTCTCCACCACTTAAAAAATTCCTTATAGTGCAAGCAAATGTTGGTTCAAATTTTAAAGGAATAAAAGTGGGAGCATTTTGGGCAGTGTTGTCGAGACGTTTCCAGAAATCTCTTTTATTGTCTGCATGTTTCAAGTCCTTTTTCGTTTTATAAAAAGGGGCATGTCGAAGTTGACATAACCCAAACTGCCTTGCCACTAAATTTGGTTGATATCCAGTCATTCCAAATTGAGCCTTGCCCTTTCCAGTTGAGATTTTAGTCGATAGAAAGTTTGGAGTTAAGTAGGCTCTCCAGATTTGGTTGATTTCTTCGACATCTTCGACAGAGGTTGCAGGAAATTCTTTTGTGAACCAACTTGGTCCACGAGTCCTATCAACGATTGGTGCCATTGAAGGTGTGAAAGTGTCACAGTTCCGAAACATGGTGAAAGCAGTAGAGAACAGGTCTTCTGTAGATTGACCTATTTCCCTAGGCTTTAAAACAACAAGCCTCATACCTTCGATTCTCCTCTGTTCGACCATCTCAACATAGTCGTTAGGGCAATACAATTGCAATCTCGACTCAAAGGTGGCAAGGAGCCACAATTGGAACAACCAAATAGGGCCTGAGACCAGTAGTTTAGCTTGAGGTCCAAGTCCTCTCAAGTCGAAGGATCCATGTGCTAAAGCATCATAGAGAGATCCTAAAATGGGCTTGCTGAGGCATATGTTTCGACCTTCATGAAGTTGGATGCCAAGTTAACATACATTTTGGCCACTTGGAGTGATGAAGAGTAGAAGATATAGAGAGAGAGCCACAAGGTGAGGAAGGCAATGTGTTCTATGTCAGAAACCTCTTCGTCATCAGTTACATGCTGATCTTCAATGTACCCAGAAAATGTGGCACGTTTGAAGTCGAATTGGTAGGTATTGTTGGTGTTGTTGGGATTGAAAATTTCTCCTGTCGGTTTAAGGCCAGTTATGGCAGCCACATCCAGCAAGGTGGGAGTGAGCATGCCACATTTAAGATGTAAGCTGTTAGTTGTGAGTTCCCAAAAATGTAACGCTGCAATGAGCATGGGGCTGTGGTACCTAGGGCCATATCTCGACAGTTGAATAAGGTCATAAATCCCTTGGGATTTCCAGAATTCTCCCTTCTTCGACTCAACTTTGTTAAGCCAGTTGGTGTAGAGTTCGTTCTCTACATGGGGTGAGGACCTAAAGACCCTATTGGGGGCATTCATAAACCCCATTTCGTAGGGCCCCTTTTCGAAAATCCTAGGGCTATATTTATGGTAGCTAGGGAAAATTTCTTGAAGTTTCTGTGTGTCTTCGTGAGATTCAGGGAGAGGTCCAAGAAAAGCATGCTTGTTAGGTTCAGAAGAGGGAATTAATACCTGTGATTTCCAGATTTGAGCGCGAGCATCTTCCAAATCAGGTTCAGCAACAAATTTCTGTTTCCCAGAAGCTTGGGAGCTTGAAGCAGAAGCCATTTTTCAGGTTTGAGAAATGTGATTTGTTCTTGATTTGTAAAAACCAGAGAAAGGTTTCAAGCGTTAATGGGGTTTTAAGCGTTCTGGATATGGGTTCGCAAGGGAGATGAAGAGTGAAAAAGTAGAATGGAGAAGAAGGTACGCCTTTTATAGTTGCTGGATAAAAAAGGGGTGGGGGGGTGGGGGGGGGGGGGGGGGGGGGGGGTTTAAACCTTTGGGTTTTTTGCACTTCCAGAGAGTGGTCCACTAACAATCATGACCTGACAGTTATGGAAAAGTGGTTTTTTGGAGAGTTCCAAGATAAAACGTGGCCCACTAACTCTGAATAGTTGGCGCAATAAAGTGGTTTCCTTTTGAAAAAACGTCCTTTCAATTCTGAAAGAGGATGTTAATGACCACTACAAAAAAATCAGGGATTAGCGAGGGAAATTTCCCTCGCAAACTGACCAAAATCCCTCGCTAATGGTCATTTGCGAGGGAATTAGCGAGGGACCAGTTCCCTCGCTAATACCTTCCTCGCTAATGCAATTAGCGAGGGAATTTGAATCCCTCGCTAATTAGCGAGGGACATTTCCCTCGCTAATTCCCTCGCTAATGTTGCCTCAAAATTTGTGCAAATTTTCAAATTCTGACTGACACGTGTCTTAATTTGAATGGTTTGTTTTTTATATTTATTATTATATTATTTTTTTAAATCAGTTTTTTATTATATTATTAATGAAAATTATATTATATTATTATTTTTGTGGTTGTTGTTGTTGTTGTGGTGGTGGTGGTGGTGGTGAAAGGTGGAGAGAAAGAGGAAAGAAATTCGTAGGTGGTGGTGGTGGTGTCGTGGGCGGTGGTGGTGTCGTGGGTGGTGGTGGTGTGGTGGTGGTGGAAGAAGGTGGAGAGAAGAAGAGTGAAAGTGGAAATTGTGTAAGAGAGAGAGAGAGAGATAGAGAGAGAGAGAGAAGAGAGGAAGAGGAAAGAAGGTGTTGGTGGTGGTGGTGTCGCGGGTGGTGGTTGTTGTGTGGTGGTGGTTGTTGTGTGGTGGTTGTTGTGTGGTGGTTGTGTGGTGGTGGTTGTTGTTGTGTGGTGGTGGGTTAGGGTTTGTAGGTGAGAGAGAAAGAGAGTAGAGGAAGAGGAAGGGAAGGGTGAAGAGGAGAGAAGAAGAGTGAGGGTGGTTGGTTGGTTGTGTGGTGGTGGTGGTGGTGGAGAGTAGAGGAAGGGAAGAGGAAGGGTGAAGAGGAGAGAAGAAGAGTGAGTGAGTGACGGATTTAAGTAAAAAAAATTTAAAAAAATTGTGAGGGAACTATTTTCCGTCGCTAAAAACCACTTTAATTTGCGAGGGAACTATTTTCCGTCGCTAATTTCCTTGATTCGCGTGTCAAATTTTGAATTTCCCCTCCAAACAATTAGCGAGGGAAATTTCCCTCGCTAATGCCAACATTTCCGTCGCTAATGAATGACATTCAAATTCCGTCGCTAATTTTTTTATTTCCGTCGCTAAATCTGGTTTTTGCGAGGGACTGTTTTTCCCTCGCTAATAACAGATTTTCTTGTAGTGGACGTCAGTAGACTTGACACGAAACTGTTGAGTGAAGTTTCAAAAACGTCGTTTTCTTTCTTCATTCTAAATTCAGTAGAAAAAGACATTTTTGGGGGGCAATTTGTTAGCCTGCATTTTCGACAAGCTCAATTAAATGCAGTCAACGAGGTTTGACTTATTATTTCAAGAGAAAGATGTCAATTTCGACATTGAGAAGAGTTAAGTTATTTGGTTGTGTTAAGATGATTTCGACATGAGGCTTGCTGGAATCGAAGCGTTGAAGACAGTGATTTCGACAAGAAGAGGTTTTGAAGACTGGTAACAGATTGGATTCAAGCAACCGTTGTCGAAGGGATGCAGCAGTTACATTTTTTAAAAAATATTCTGTACAGTTATTTTCTATTTGTATAAATAGTAGTTTTTCATAGGAAAAACAGGTCACAATACGCACATACAGAATTCTCATACTCCAACTTCCAAGTTAAAGAGAAAAGCGAGTTACAAAACAATGTATGCACTTGTGCACCAATTTCTATTCATTCAATGCAATTTAAATCTGTTTTCTTAAATTCCTTGCATTTTACTTGGTTTTTGCACATTCTGTTCAGAATTGTATCATTTTGAAGTAAATTCGACAGTTTCAATATCTTTGAAATTGGCGGTTATCTTCATCAATTTCCTCAAAACTGTAAGGACATTAACGAAACTCAATAATTTCTGGGAAATCAATGACAATATGTCTTAAGATTTACTGGTTGATCTTGCAAGAAAATAATTTTAAACTAGCGGTTGTTTACCAAAAACGACGGTAAACAAATTGATAGAAACATAACTTATTCACCCGAATACGACCACTGCTCCTGTCACTATTCAAGGAGGAAATTAGTTTGAACTATAAGATTGTGTGTGATATACTCATATTGATAGTGTACTAAGAAATTTGTTTCCACAAGGGACTGTAATTGGATTTAGATCTCACTCTAAGGTTTCGAGTTCGAGAATTTTAGGTATAACAAAAACTCTGTTGAAAGGAGGGAATCACTCAGTTTCTGCATGAAAGCATACATATAACTTATGTTGTAATCTCTGAGCAACCCACCATATCCTCAAGAAGCACCTAGTCTCGAGACCGTGTCATCACAATTAAGTTTATAAGTGTTCTCTAGAGGGAGCCTCCCAATTTGGAGTTTTGTCCCTCGTACTAGTCGCAAAGGGCCACAACCTAGTCGTCCTCTCATTAGATGTCATTGTCACAGCTGCCATATATTATTTTCCAACCAAGTACCTGCACAGGAATAGTAGAGTTAGAAAACATGTAATCATTTCTAGTAGTCCATATAAAGCATAAAGCAATGCCAAAAACAAGATGGCAAGGATGAGGTAATCCCCAAGTCTTTTGCCTCTAGAGGATCAGAGGCCCCCTCTTTCTAGACTCTCCCACTTTAAGCCAACAAGAAGAATTCCCATTAGGGATTGTCTCTAAGCATCGTGCAATGATCCAATTTATGGGTGAAAGCAAACACAAAGTTTCCGTTGTAGTCTCAAAGCACCTAGCCACATCTTGAAGAAGCGCTTACTCCCAAGACTACGCCATTTCGTTCTATAATTTTCTTTGGGGGAGGTTCCCAGTTTGCAGCTTTAATTTTTCCCATGTCGTCCTTTCGTTCACTGTCGTCATAGCTGCCACCTAGCTTGATCCATATATAATTTTCCAACCAAGTGCCCGCACAGGAATAATAGAGTTAGAAAAATGGAACATTTATGGATATCCGTATAAAGCATAAAGCAGTGCCAGAAACAATATGCCAAGGATGATGAGGTTCTCCCTGAGTCTTTTGCCGCATCAAATTTGCTTTCGAAAAAGAAGCCAAAAGCATTTGTAGTAAGTAGTGAACTATAAACCAAAGCAACTTGAGGATCGTCTCTTAAAGTAGGGCCTCTTTCTCTGTTAGTCATCAAGACGCCAACGAGAATACATCCCGTTGAGAAACTACCAATAGCTTTATGGGCGGAGCTGGTTGAGAAACTACCAATGGGAATCAAATTCCAGACAATCTCGTCTTCTACACTCAGCATTTTTCACAAAAGGATCTCATGCACAAGTATGGAGAATGGCTAGCAACACTCTCTTTATCACCCTCCTAAGAACACTCACTCTATGATTGGTTAACATGCATGTGGGTCCCACAAATTATATGGATCCCATTTTCATAGTAGTGGAGTCCACGTGAACTTTAACCAATCATAGAGCGAGTGTTGGAGAGAGTGTGGAAAAGAAGGTATTGATAGTATTTCTCTTGATTAGATATTTGAGAAGGTTTGGTCAATAGATTTTATTCATTTAACTATTTGTTTACTTACTTGCATTATAATTATAACGTGAGACAGAACGAAATAATATGTATTCATTGTTTTGCCTGTAGACAGAATGACAATTGTCACCTGAAACTCACACATGCAACTACGGAGTCTTAGATTCAAACCTGGGTCATTGATCAACCTAACAATTTCAACATTTCCGAATTGAGCTATTTCGTTTTAGCAAGCCTAAAGTATTTTATTTAAATATAGTGTACACACAAGAACACAAACCATGCATGAAGAAGTTAATGTGCAAGACTAGGACTAGCTCATAAGTTACACAAAAAATAATCTCAATCTAGATAATTACTCACACTGAACAAAGGATCTTCTAGCAAGAGCTCAGGCCAAATAGTAAAATTATCAGTCACTTTAGTCAATGAATTAAATATCCTTCATAGGTGGAACAACATTTGAAGTAGATGGGGTAGTGCTACTACTTGTTCTTGATAGAAGCCATGGAGAATTTGAAGAACTTTCCCCTTGTTGATGAAACTCAATTGATTCATGAGAAGCTCGAACACTTATCTGTGGTTCATATGTTTCCAAATTAGGCTGGTGAGAGAAGGGGATTGAATCATTTACAAATTGGAGACTTCCAATTCCACTATTTGAGATAATGTTTTCAAAGTAATCATTTGAAAGATTATTAATGGTACTATTTATATTATTTGTGATAAGGTCACCCTCAATTGAACTTTGTGGATGTACTAGAAGTTGTTGTAATTGGAACCTAGCCAGTTTTATTGCCTCTACTTGTAATAATCTTATAGCATTTTGTTCCCATGGTTGATGGTTTAATAGTTCTTTCAAATTTGCCATGGTTATGAGATTAGATAAATCAGAAAAGATATCTGTTTTTGGCTGGTGTGTCATTGGATCAAAACCCATTTGAATCAGCTTCTTCTTCATATGAGTGTTCCAAAAATTCTTGATTTCATTATCTATCCTACCTGCTAAGTTGTGAATAAGGAAATATGAAAGTTGTAAATAGTTGATTTACTTATATATGTATTCGGCCCAGGCCCGTTAGGTTTTCACATAGAATAGCTTATTTAAACGCATTAGTGCTTGTACTCGAGGAGACGATACACAATCAATAAAACGGAACTACAGCTGCTCTGTAGTCGTAGACGTTGGCAAAGATTGGCCGAACTGCGTGACCAATATTGTGTCTCCTTTCGTTACATGGTGTAGCGACCGAAAAATCCGGGTGAGGATTCCTCAAAGGTTCAAAAATGAAGCTGCCACCAAAGTTTAGTTTAAGGGCAAACATTGGAAAATCCCTTTGATTTCGATAAGGGCCCTTGAGACCAGAGTTGGGTTCGGGAGTCGATTATGCATGGGGAAGGTATTAGCACCCCGCGACATCCTTCCTAAGGAAGGTTACCTGCTAATTAGTTGTAGAAGAGAAAGTTAATTTTGAAAATATTTAATTTACCCTTTTTATTTTGAATTAATAGACTTAATAAAAATATTAGTTTTTTGTGCTTGACAGGAGTGGGCCTTCGCCCTAGAACACTGACTAATCCGATCGTGCGATCGACTTAATCCCCTATTTTTAAAAATTGGTTTCCTTTGTTTGAAAGAAAGGGATGTGTTTGTATTTTTTATTTTTGGAATTGTTTGTTTCAAATAGGGATTTTAGCACCTGTTCCGTAACGGTTCATTTGTGGCCTAAAAAAGTTGACTAATCCGACTATACAATCGACTTAATCCTCTTATTATTTTAATTTGAATATTACATTCGTTTATGAGAGGGGAAAAAATATTTTAGTTTTATGTTTGAATATGAACTAGAATAAAACATAAACATGATTTTGACTACAATTAGAACCGCATGGTATCATAAATCAAAAGAGGGCAAATTAAAGCAACTAAAATACCAACGATCGAGATTCAGCTCATGTGACTATTGTTTATCAAAATGTATAATAAAATGACAATCTAAAAGGAGTAAAATAAATGAGTAGAGATAATTTGTAAAAGGTAAAACACACAGGTACATATATACACGATGCAAAACTAAAGAACTTGAACCAAGCAAGTTGTCAAAGAAAAAGAAGAAGAAAAGACAAAAACAAAAAACTGAAGCAAGAATAAGCTAGACCACGTATGAATATAAATATAAATATAACAATAATAATAATAATAATAATAAAAGAATATAATACACAAAAATAAAGAAGCAAAAGTAACGATGAAATGGGATTAGAAATCCCTAAAACAGTAGCCGCACAAAACATAAAGAAACGGAAGGGTCATGACAAGATACAAACAGAGATGGCCGCATAAGAGAGAGGGATTGACGGCGAGCGGAGAGCAGCGGCGCGATGGGACTGTGTACGGTGAGGACGGTAAGGAAGATGGCGTGGTGGTGATAGGTGAGTGTCGCCGGCGGTCACGGCGGAAGTGACGGCAATGATTCTGACCGGAGAGGGCTTCTCCTTTCTTAACTCATCTATTACTACTCATCTCTCTCTCTTTTGTTTTACTTCTTACTGATTCTTTATTTAGTGATGATGAATGGAGGAGGAAGTGAAGGCTCTTTTTTCTATTGTTTTTCTGTTTCTCAGAATACTCTCCCTTACGGTTTTAAAATTGATTTCTCTCGGTGTTTTTCTCCCCCCCTTTTGCTTGAATCTGTTGCTCTCTTTATATAGGCTCCTTCATCTTTGTTTTCTTACCATGGCCAGCTATGAGCTCTTGAAACATCACTCTCAATTTCTCAATTCATGCTACTAGGTACTCTGCTTTTTCTGATTATGTGCTGGTCTATGCCTTGTAGACTTAATACTTGATTAAAGTTTTGGGAATATGCAGAGCTTAGGATTCCTGTGTATGACCATTGTCATTAAGGCGTGTATGATGTTGGAGTTTATAGTTGCTTCTTTTTGTCAAAAGAAATGAAACATGATAAAAGAGCTCTAGACTACAAACTCAAATTAGAATATGCTGTTTTCTTTTTATTTCATTTAGTTTTAATTTTTTTGTAACAGAATAATACAAAAGTTAGTATTTAATAAAATATTTTTGTTATATGATTTTTTACATGCAATAAAGAAATAAGTTCTACTAATAATAATTGAAATGACGCAAAACCGCTAACGAGCACCGAATGACACGTATCAACGGTTATGACCTCAAAATGCATAATAAGTAATATTTTTGATTTTTTCTAAAAGAATTTGAATTAGTCGGACAAAATTAGGGTACAACACATGGTATCAGACTTGGTTCGATCAAGTTTCAGTGATTTTGGTTCCTCGTGGTTTTGTATCTTTGGTAGGTCCGTGTGACTCCTTCGTGCTTTGCAATTTCGGTGGGCTTGTGCCGTCACCTCTCTGCTTGTGATTCTCGTTTCCTGGGTTTGTGATTCTCGTTGCTTCTGCTTGTGATTTCGTTCTGACCTTGCCATTTGGTTCTGTCGTTCTGAACTTGCAATTTCGTTCTGACCTTGCGATTTCCTTCTGAACTTGATTTCGTTCTCGTTGCTTCCTCTTGACAAGAAATCGTTGCTTCTGAAGACCCACAAGGCTTGGTTCTTCAGTGATTTTGGTCCTGGTGTTAATTCGTTCTCGTTGAGGTATTGTTCGTGGATCTTGTGGTTGTATTGTTCTCGTTGAGGTATTGTACGCTTCTCGTTCTCATCGAGGCTTGGTTAGTTTTTTTTTATTTATTATCCAACAGTATTATTTGAAGAATATTTACTCCCCTGGGTCAGTATTATTTGAAGAGTATTATTGGTTATCTTTTTTATTATTGTTGGTCCTGGTTGCTTCATTTTATTGAAGACTATTACTCGTGTTGTTGGTTTCTATTGGCTATTTTAATGGCTGCTGAAAGAGAAAAGGATATTTTTTGTATTTGCTTTGCCGGCAAGAATTATGCTGCCTGGGAATTTCAATTCAAGATGTATGTCAAAGGAAAAGGATTATGGAATCACCTTGATGGGATTTCTAAGGCGCCGGAAGATAAAACTGACTTAGACGCATGGGAAATCAAAGATGGTCAGATTATTTCCTGGATCCGCAGTACTATTGATCCTCAGATGATCAATAATTTGCGATCATTTTCAACTGCTCAAGAAATGTGGAATTATTTGAAGCGTATTTACAACCAGGACAATACGGCCAAGCGTTTTCAATTGGAGTTAGAAATCGCCAATTACAAACAAGGAAATTTGTCAATTCAAGAATATTATTTTGGTTTTCTGAATTTATGGACAGAACACTCTGCTATTATCTATGCTGCTGTTCCTAAGCATTCACTTTCAGCCGTCCAAGATGTTTATGATACTAGTAAACGGGATCAATTCCTCATGAAACTTCGTCCTGAATTTGAGGCTGTTCGAGGAGCTTTGCTGAATAGGAACCTTGTTCCTTCCTTGGATATCTGTGTTGGTGAACTGCTCAGGGAAGAACAACATCTCCATACTCAAGGAACCATGGCTCATGATCCCGTCCTTTCTGAACCTGTGACAATTGCATATGCTGCGCAAAATGGAGACCGTGATATGCGGCATACTCAATGCTTCTCTTGTAAACAATTTGGACATGTTTCTCGTAGTTGTCCTAAGAAATTTTGCAATTACTGCAAGCAGCAGGGTCATATCATCTCTGCATGTCCTACGCGTCCTCCACGTCCGACTAAGCGTCTGGTGCAGGCATTCCATGTCACTACTAGCTCTGCAGCTGTTCCTTCCACCACTAGTGCTTCTAGCTCTGCTGTTGCTCCTTCCACCACTGGTGCCTCTGATGGTGGTGCACTACAGCTTGAATTAATTCAACAAGCGGTACTATTTGCCCTTTCTGCCTTGGGCATTACTGGTATGTCTTCTTTCATCAAATTGTTACTTGACTCTGGTGCATCGAATCATATGACGGGTTCCTCTAAACTCTTGCATAATTTACGTTCTTATATTGGTAATCAGAAAATTCAAATTGCTGATGGTAGTACCCTTTCTATAACTAATGTTGGTGACATAAATTCTATCTTTCGAAATGTGTTGGTTGCACCTGGGCTTGCCTCAAATTTATTGTCTGCTGGTCAATTAGTGGATGAAGGTTGTGATGTTAATCTTACTCAGGATGGTTGTCTTGTGCAAGATCGGGTGTCGGGGAAGGTGATCGCGAAGGGGCCTAAAGTTGGGAGAGTGTTCCCACTCTAGTTTATTCCACATCATTTATCTCTTGCTTGTACTAGTGTTTTGAATGTATGTGAGGATTGGCATAGGAAATTGGGCCATCCAAACTCTGTTGTTTTGTCTCACTTATTTAAGACTGGCTTGTTAGGTACTAAACCTATGGATTCTAGTGCCTCTATTTCATGTTCTGTTTGCAAATTAGCTAAAAGTAAAACACTTCCCTTTCCATCTAGTGCTCATCGTGCTTCTACTTGTATTGAGATGACTCATAGTGATGTTTGGGGAATCTCACCTGTCGTTTCTCATGCTCACTATAAATATTTTGTCACCTTTATCGATGATTATAGTCGTTTTACTTGGATTTATTTTCTTAAATCTAAATCTGAAGTGTTTTCTATGTTTAAGAAATTTCTGATGTACGTTGAAAATCAATTTCAAACCAGTATTAAATTTCTTCGGTCTGATTCTGGTGGTGAGTATATGTCTCATGAGTTTCAGGAGTTCTTACAGCAGAAAGGTATATTGTCTCAACGATCTTGTCCTAATACCCCTCAGCAAAATGGTGTTGCAGAACGTAAGAATCGTCACTTGTTGGATGTGACACGTACCTTACTTCTCGAGGCTTCTGTTCCATCCAAATTTTGGGTGGAGGCTCTTTCCACAGCTGTTTTTTTGATCAACCGTCTTCCTTCCACGGTGATTGGGTTTGATTCTCCTTACTTTTGCCTTTTTAACACTCAGCCTGATTACAATAGCTTACATACTTTTGGGTGTGTATGTTTTGTTCACCTACCATCCACTGAAAGACATAAGCTTGGAGCACAATCTGTCAAATGTGCATTTATGAGGTATAGTCATTCTCATAAGGGTTTTGTGTGTTATGATATCTCTAACCATCGGTTTTGTATTTTTAGGAATGTGACATTTTTTGATAACCAGTTTATGTTTCCTTGCCCTTCTCCTGGTCTGAATGATATTACTATACTTCCCCAATTTTCTACCTATAGAACGTTTTAAACCAGGACTCATATATGTCAGGAAACACAGTGTGCAGGTTCCCACTCCCCCTTCCGACGCTGATCCGCCACCTGATCCTGTACCTGTTGCACCACGACGTTCTGGTAGAGCGTCCCGAGCACCTGATAGATATTCACCAGATAGGTTTGATTCCTCACATACTGCTTTAACTGCTTCTCTCTCTAGCACACCTATTCCTACTTGTTACTCGCAGGCTATTAAAGATGTGCGTTGGGTGAATGCCATGAATGACGAACTTCAGGCCCTTCAAGACAATTTCACCTGGGATATTGTTCCTTGTCCTCCGGATATCAAACCCATAGGCTGTAAATGGTTTATTCTGTGAAACTGAATTCTGATGGATCTCTCAATCGGTACAAGGCTCGATTGGTTGCTTTAGGCAACAAGCAGGAATATGGTATTGATTATGATGAGACATTTGCACCGGTTGCTAAAATGACTACCGTTAGAATGGTGCTCTCTATAGCTGCTTCTCATGGGTGGTCTCTCCACCAAATGGATGTAAAGAATGCATTTCTTCATGGCGACCTGACTGAAGATATTTATATGACTCCCCCTCAGGGCCTATTTTCTTCATCTAAGGGGGTGTGCAAGCTCAAACACTCTCTATATGGTTTAAAACAGGCGCCTAGAGCATGGTATGACAAATTCCGTTCGACTCTAATTGGGTTCTCTTTTACTCAAAGTCAGTATGATTCATCCTTGTTCATTCACCGCACATCTACGGGCATTGTTCTGCTCCTTCTTTATGTTGATGATATGATCATTACTGGTTCTGATGCAGCATCCATACAGGAAGTTAAACAAAAGCTTCAAGCCTCATTTCAAATGAAAGACCTTGGTATTTTACATTATTTTCTTGGACTTAAGGTTCATTCTACTTCTAAGGGTATATTTCTCCATCAGCATAAGTATGCCACAGACCTTATTGCTATGGCTGGCCTCCAATCCGCTAATCTTGTGGATACTCCTCTTGAAGTTAATGTTAAATACCACCGTGACGAGGGTGAACTTTTGACCGATCCTTTATTGTATCAACAACTCGTGGGTAGTCTTAACTACTTGACCATTACACGACCCGACATTTCGTTTGCTGTTCAGCAAGTAAGTCAGTTCATGCATTCTCCCTGTCATCTTCACTTGGCAGCGGTTCATCGTATAATTCGCTAATTGAAAGGTACATCTCAACGGGGCTTATTCTTTCCTAGTGGGACCCCCCTTAAGTTGACTGCCTACAGTGATGCTGATTGGGCTTGGTGTCCTGACACTCGCCGCTCTGTCACTGGTTGGTGCATGTTTCTTGGTTCTTCGTTGATCTCATGGAAAAGTAAGAAGCAAGCAAGAGTCCCTAAGTCCTCAACTGAATCGGAATATCGTGCTATGTCTACGGCATGCTCTGAAATACTTTGGCTTCGTGGTCTGTTGGGTGAACTTGGGTTTCCTCAAACTGAGCCGACCTCTCTCTACACGGACAATACAAGTTCCATCCAGATTGTTGCAAATCCGGTTTTTCATGAGCATACTAAACATATTGAAGTTGATTGCCATGCTATTCGTGAAGCCTATGATAATCTTGTCATATCCATTCCCCATATCAATACTCAATTTCAGGTTGTAGATATTTTGACCAAAGCTCTTCCTCGTTCGCGCCATCAGTTTCTTGTTAGCAAATTGATGCTCCTTGATGACCCGCATCAATTTGAGGGGGGATGTGAATAAGGAAATATGAAAGTTGTAAATAGTTGATTTACTTATATATGTATTCGGCCCAGACCCGTTAGGTTTTCACATTGAATAGCTTATTTAAACGCATTAGTGCTTGTACTCGAGGAGACGATACACAATCAATAAAACGGAACTACAGCTGCTCTGTAGTCGCAGACGTAGGCAACGATTGGCCGAACTGCGTGACCAATATTGTGTCTCCTTTCGTTACATAAGTGACTTGCAATAGTTGACCATCTAGCAAACGAATGAAATTTTCATTTATAATACAAACTTCAGAAGATTCATTCTACTTGCCTTTCAAAAGAAAAAAATAAATTGCTTGATATACTTTTTTTTTCATTTTTCTTTTGGGGTGATAAATTTGATATTTTTCTAAGTAGTTCCAATTTCAAATAGAAAATGCACAAAAATATCCCTATTAAAATTAATGAGACACTAAGTTTTATTTTTTCTCTAATTAACTTATGTTGGTAATTCAACTTTTTTATGATATATATATATATATATATATATATATATATATATATATATATATATATATATATAGTGTTGAGTGTTTACTTGTTTCCAAGGATGGCATGGAGATTCAGAATTGTTTCTTCTTCTTGTTGAGAAAAGTTTCCCCTTTTAATATCAGGCCTCAAATAATTAGTCCACCTTAATCTACAACTTTTACCACACCTATTGAGTCCTGTTACAAATAACAAATCATATATCACTCAAATAATTATATGTCAATGAGTCTCACATATAAAGAAAAGCTGAATTACTGACGAAAATGAGAGAGAAAAAAATTAAATTTGTCTCCAACTTTGATCCGAAACCAATATTTATTTTTTCATTTCTAATTTCTGACGTCCATTAATTGATCATCTTTTTTCATTGGTGAAGATATTAGAGTGACCAAGGGAAGAAAAATAAATGAGTATATAACAAAAGAAATTAAAATATAGTAGTGAACCTGCAAGTTTGGGAAGAGCTCTCTCCTGCTAGCATGACCATGTTTTTCAACGTAGTTTATAAGCTTTTGATCTTCATCTGGTGTCCAAGGCCCTTTCTTCAAACCACTTTCATCACAACACGGAGATCTTCTTCCCATTTCTATATTTTATAATATATATATCTTCGAACCCCTTCCAAAGAAATTGTAATGGATATAAATTTCTTACACTCCAAACCTAAAACCACAGCTATCTATTTATATAAGATGAATATCCAAGGTATGTGGCCCACAAAAAGTCACAATATGTGTTAGTCAAAACAACCGTACACTTCGTTATGTCTAATGACATATAAAATGTTTGTGTTAAAGTTGAAGTGCTAGAGAGGGAAACATTGATATGTGTCAAAATAATTAGATTTTGGTAATCAAAAATATCAAGTAGCAACAACAAACTAGCTGAATGTACTTCTATTAAAAAAATTAGGGCTATGGCACTCTAATGTCCCTAAAAAGATCCGAATCCATTGTTCTTGAGGGAGGGATTGTGCCCTTGCGTATTGTGGAGTTTGTTAGACGAGAAGTTGGTGAGGCAAACTCTCAATTTCTAACCCTCTCAGTTGAAAATCTCATTTTTCCTTTTTCAACATAGTGGAAGCCAATAATTAATGGGTTCCCTAATGTTTGCCTTCCTTGTTAATTTTTTGTTTACCTTTGTCATAATGGAAGCTAATAATGAGTTCCCTAATGTTTGCCTTTGTTGTTAATTTTTCTTTAAGTTAATTGTACACCTCTTCGGCAGAAAAGTTTGTTTTCTTGCCCCTTTTTGGCCCATTCATCTGAATTAGGATTTAACATTAGACTTATGCTCTCTTTGATAAAATATAACTGATGATATTCGCAATCCCTTGCTCATAGCACGCAGGTCACTATGCCTACTCGGGCCAAATCGTCGTGCCTACTTGGGCTGTCATGTTGGGCTCAAATCCGGGTTGGATTGAGGTCTCATCCAAAACAGTTGCCCTCCAAGCCGAGGTCACTTCGGGTGGAGTGGTGTTGGCTTGAGTCCTCTGGTTTTGATTGAGTTTGTCATTATCTCATAACTATAGGTCAGTGAGACTTACCTGCCGCCGGGCACGCCAGGCGAGGACGTCAAACTTGACAATAAAATCGTCTCGTACTCGGCCTAGGTATGCGTAGGTCAGATGAGTTTCCCCCGAGTGTGGTTCTATGGGTATCACAAGTCGTTTGCGTTCCCTAAGCATGACGGAGTATCAGCCTCATTAGCCCAAGGCAAGAAGTTACACAAGTCGTCCTCCCAACGTGGCAGAGTGGAGGGCACGAAGCACGAAGTTGGTAACATTATACTTGGTTGATAGGCGATCCGAGGTAGCAGAAATGTAGTCGTGACAGTTGAGTTGTCAGTCACTATGACGTTTGATTTGAACGATGGGACATGTCATTATAGTTGTCTGCGCTGCTTCGTTTTACGTGTCAGCACCAACCATGCGCTTTCAAAGTCGCAACTTTTGCACTTAAACCCATTTGCGCCTTTTTGCCAGTTATAAATACACCATTATTTTATTTACAAACTTTTCCGAGAGCGCTCTCCGAACGAGGTTGAGAATTCCAACGAGCATTCGAGTATTCTGGCAGCTCTTCGAATTTTCTGGCAAGAAATCTAGTTCCGACTCAAGAAGATTTACAGACCGGCTTCCAAGGTATGTTTGAATTTTAGTTTCCTCATTTGTTTCTGTTGTCGTCAAACTCTTAGGTCCTAGCCGTGGGGTCGGTCAGAGGTTTGGACAGTCTTTGATTCCTCGTTTCTTCAAGCAATTGCGCCGAGGATGGAACTCTGCTCCTCGACTGTGGGTATCCTGACTCCTCTAGAAAGGGTCAGGTTGAGTGAGATGGATGCAAGGGTTGGATTCTACTACTGACTAATGCATAAAGTAAAGATGAAGTGCGGTAGAGAGAAGATAAATTGAAATAAACGTAGAGTTTGATTGATTGAATGTGTGTCTGTACAATTACTCTGTAGATATATATATACACAGGCCCTCGTCAGCCACTAAGCTAGCCAACATTTGCCTGCTATTGGATCAATCTAAGATCGACGTCGCTCATTGCTTCCTAGACCCTCAAAGGGGCGGAGTAACTACCCACGATCCCACTGGCACGGTTAGTGGGGTAAGTGATCGTTGCTCCGTGTTTTCTGGCCTCGCTCTTCCGTCTGATCTTCAACCGCTCCCACGTTCTTCCTTCGTGCCACGTCTTCCTTGCCTTCCAAGCTACGCCTGCATTGCATCGGCCCTCTAGGTCGTTCAGCTGCTCTAGCCTCTTTACAAAGTAGCTTTTTCCAATAAAATGAAATTCAACTTTCAGGTTAGTTACACAGAATTACAAATAAAACAAATATGACATGTGATACATATTTTGGAAAGGTTCTAAGACAATAGCCCTGTGCAGTAACATGTATAAAAATAAGAAACATAGGAAAGGGTGCATGAAAACAAACAGATTAGAAATATTGTATCTTGTTTCGGACTGGGCCAACACTCCAAGAACTTGGGCGCAGCCCATTCCCGTACTCTACCGTATTCGCATCCACGAGTGACCGGGATCCAACGGTAAGGACTTATCCGCCCGATCCAACGGTTTGGGTACGGCGCCGTAGTCTATAAATAAGTGATCAACCCTCCATTTTCAGGTACGCACTCATCCTCTCTCAAATACCTCTTCTCTTCCCTTACTGAATTAAGCATCGGAGTGCTTGCAGGTACCCCACCCGAGGCGCGGGAGGATATCACCTCGGTCCATCCGAGGTCAGCAACCATCCATCCGAGGTCAACGATCAACCATTACAAAGCACTTCAACTTGAACCTCAAGACCCGTACTCTGGTACTGAACATTGGTGACCACAGTGGGAGCATTATCACTTGCTTCCAGACTCACATACACACTTCTTCGGAAACACTGACTTGACTCATGCCTCCGCGAGGACGTCCACCTACCCGACCTCAATCTTGGGCACAGAGTGCGAACGTCGGGGCTCAAGCCCAGGCGACAGCGACACTAGAAGGTCACGTTCAGATGCTGCCTAATGAAGAAGTTCCGGCAATTCCCAACTCAGGCCGGCTTCCACCACCTGTTCCGGTCCCATTGGCCGATGCCATTCTAACTCAACTCTAGGCGGTCAGCCACCTCCTCGATGTGTTGGAGCGTCGTAGCCAGGGGCTGATGCAGCAGGAAATGGTCGCCATTGCCCGAGTAGCCGCGGCCCAACAACAACCACTAGACCGATCTCCCCAGTCTCCACCATGGACTGCAGTTTCTCGAACACACTGAACTCCGCCTCCTCCAAATGACACTTCCCCAGTACCAGTTCGCAGGGAAAAGCGCCGCGGGAAACCTTTGACTCCGCCATCACCGCCAAGATCGGATTCCCCTATCAGCTCGGACCACCATTCGTCAAATTCCTCCTCCTCTTCCTGAGATCCATCTCCCCACAAGAAGGGAACTCACAAGAGTAAGTCGAAAAAGGAGAAAAGATCCTGGGCTAGCCCTTTCGTCCCAGAAATAGACAATTGTCGTATTCCAAAGTCCCTCGAAAAGCCTCCTCGACTGAATGTGCATGACGGCAGAGGGGACCCTGATGAGCATGTGAACACTTTTGATTTGATGCTTGACTATCGTGATGCCTCGGACCACGTCCGCTGCAAGCTCTTCCCTTTCTCCCTAAGTAAATGCGCCCTGAAATGGTATCGGGACCTTCCCCCGGCATCAATTTCGAGTTGAAAACAGTTCATGAAGTTGTTCTCATCACGCTTCACAGCTTCAAGGGTAAAACCCAAGTCGGAAGACGTTCTACAGGGAGTCCGCCAAGGGGAAAAAGAGCCCCTAAGATTATATAGAAAGATACAACCAAATTGCAGATGATGTCCATCAACAATCCGACGACATCAGGGTATTATTCATGAGGCACAGCCTCTGGAAGGGTACGCTCTTCCAGATGAGTGTCGGGCTTCGCAAGCCGAAAACCCTTGATCAGATCCTGAGGCGGGAGCAGCACTACATCGACGACGAGGAAGCCGACGCCGCAGATGTGCCCAACGCTGGCCCGACCTCGGGTAAAGGGAGGGACAAACACAAGAAGGACTCCGGATCCAGCTCGAAGGAATGGCGCGGAAGACACGCCGAGTATTCCGACCTCAACGCTCCAGAGAACGAATTTTGGCTGAGTGCGCCAATACCGAATTCTGTGATATGAAATGGTCGTCTCCGATTCCCCAACACGGCAACACTAACAAAAAGGCATACTGCAGATATCACAGGAGCAGCGGCCATGATACCGAGGCCTACAGAGTGTTGAAGGATGACATGGAAGACTTGATTCAGAAAGGGAAACTGAAACAGTACCTTAGGTCGGTCGACAAGAAGAGGGAGAGGTATCCCCGTCACTCGCCTCAGAAATCATAAGCAGTGGTCAACAAAGTGACCAAATCTCCCGAGGACAGCAACGACTCGGCGGAGGACACACCGAAGTACCAAAGGCGCGCAGTGACCCGTGGCCATGGTGATCATGGGAGGCCACTCCTTGGAAGTCAAACGGACGAAACGATCGATAAAGCGGCACTGGCAAGAAATACTCAGCGTCGGGAGTGACCCGGCCTCAGCTCTGATCAAGTCAAACAGACCGCCGCTGTCATTTACCGACGCCGACCTCCTCAAAGGCAAGTCCAATGAGGAAATCCCATTGGTCATCTCTACCGTCCTAGATGGGGTCGATGTAAAAAGGATCCTAGTTGACCAAGGGACCTCGGTGGACATACTGTTCAGGGAGCTGCTCCCAAAATTAAAAATCTCTGAGGCTGACCTATTTGAGTACGATGGGTCCAATCTGGTGGGGTTTAATGGCTCCAGAACCAAGCCGCTGGGCTATCTCAAGCTCCGGGTAATATATGGAGAGGACAAGCTCTCAAGGACCATCAAGACAAGGTTCCAAGTACTACCGTGCTCTTCCCCATACCACTGCATCCTCGGCCGACCAACGTTGAGGAAGCTTGGGGCCGTTGCCTCCACCGTCCTTCTCAAGAAGAAATTCTTCTCAGATCAAGGGGAGGTGGTCACGGTCCTGGTGGACCTTGATGGGGCAAGAAGATGCCAATACCTCTGCTTCAAATCGGAGTGAAAAGCTGAGAAACAACAGGCTCTCACAGTGACCGAGCCGGAAAACAAGAAGAAAGAATAGAAAGGAGAACAAGCCCGGTAAAGCTCGAAGACAGCAAAAAGAAAATGCACTTACAAATGTATTAAAACTGTCTTCAATAAGAAAAGATTGCAGAACTATGCTATCAATTTCTATTTTTTATTGCTATGTGTGCACTAACACGCAGGTTATCCGGCAGCCTCGGTGCTCAACCAACGACGATGCCCCTCATACTCGAGTCCGACCCGAGCTGGCCACTCGACGGACGACGGTATAAGGCGAGGCCCCTGCAGAGACGCACATGTCATTCCTGACTATGAGCTTAAATGCTCAGTGGAGAAGCGCACACAGGCCCACAGCGGCTCTCAAAATCTCGCCTCGAGCGAGTAGCCTTCCCTCTGATCTCTGAGCTCAACGCTCCATCAGAGGCTGATGGAAGAAGTCCCCAGCGGCTTCGACCAAAGAACTTCCCTCTGATCCCCGAGCTCAATGCTCCATCAGAGGCCGAATGGACCTCTGATCTCCGAGCCTCGCGCTCCATTAGAGGCAGAAGACTCCCCTAATCTCCGAGCTCCGCGCTCCATCAGAGGATAAAGACTCCCTGATCTCCGAGCTCTGCACTTCATCAAGTGATAAAGACCCCCCTGATCACCGAGCGCCGCGCTCCATCAGGGGACGAAGACCCCCTGATCTCCTAGCCCCGCGCTCCATCAGGGGACGAAGACCCCCCTGATCTCCGAGCTCAGCGCTCCATCAAGGTAAACCGGATGCTGTACAAGGTGAGATACTCGGATAATCTCAACCTCGGCCTCGGCCACTGTCGTCTCAAAATATTTGCAATTGAAATATGATTAAATAACAAGATTGTTTTACTCAAAATAAGCTTTCATTCACAGGCCAATATTTACAAATACAAAATATGAAAGGAAAAAACTAGAGATGATCATTCGGACACCTCTACGTCATAACCGACGTAGAGCACCTCGGCCTCGTCCAAGGGGGCACCAGCTACAGGCCTGACCAGCTTTCCTTCAAAGACTTCATTTTCAGGTTTCAACAACTCCAGTGGCAAGTTTGGGCTGACCACGGTCAAGAGACCCTTGCAACGGTTGAAGCCAAGTACCGCAGAGCTCTCCACTCTGGCCGCAGCAGTTCTACACTCACCCTTGAGTCTCTCCGCCTCGGCCTCAGCCTGAACTCAGCCTTCCTCCGCCTTGACCTCGGAAAGCTGCCTCTAGAGCCTTCGCGCTTCCTCAGCCTCATCCTGACCCGCCGTTAATTGAGCCTCGAGACTTGCAATCTGCTCTTCAGTTGAGGCCAGGGAATTGATGGTACCACGAAGGCAGCGATTTTCTTCTATGAGCTCCGACTCCAGATATTTAAGCTCCCGAAACAAGCTGAAGGCTGCCTCGGCTACCCTCAAACACGGCCGCCGAAGGGACCTTAATCCCCAACTCAACGGGCAGAGCAGAATATTCATCAGCAGATGTTCTTGGTTTTTGAAAGGGGGATGGGGCATCAGTGCCTAGGACAATCCGTTTCCGACTTGGAGCATTTGTGCCTCTCCTCCACTTTGAAGAACATGGTTTGAGTTGGACCCCGGCCTCCTGGGCATTGGGATCGGGCACGGGGCAAGCAGCCAACACATCTGCGGAAAGAAAAGAGAAAATTCGTTAAGTTTGGTCAAGTCACCAGGACAAACAAACTGGAAAACAGACTTTCGGAATTTCGGGTTACCTAACGTCGACTTCAGTCTTGTTGCGGACTTAGCCCCAGCTTTGATAATGTCGGGACGCTGGAATCTCAGGCCGGCCTTCAGAAACTTGTCGCCCCATTCCTGAAGGAGCTGATAACTAACAGCATCCTCACCCCACATGGACTTCGGGTCCACAGACAGGGAGAAATGCGTCTTCACCAGCTCGGATCCATCATAGTCGGCAATGGCTTTATTCGCATTCTTATTCACTGCCCTCACATAAAAGAAAAGCTTCTTGAAGCCTTTGTTTGAGTCGTTCACCGGGTTAAAGTAAGCCCGATACCGAACCCCTCTCAAGCAGACGTGACTATGTCGGGTGGGCTCCTTCGGATCAGGCTGGCGGAACACGTCGAAGATAGCAAAGAAGACTCGGACTGAGGGAGTCCTCCCCAGGTAAGCCATGACGTCTTCAAAAGACTTAACATACCCCCAAGCGTTGGGGGCCAACTAGAATGGAGCTACCAACAGATGATCCAGCACGCCTTGTTGGAACTTGGACAAGGGAACTCAGATTCCCATGGTATCCATGCACCTTCCGTACAAGAAGTACCCGACCTCCTTCTTGGGCAATTTGGTGCAAGCCGGCAGTTGCCCCGCACTCTCCAACCTCCACTTCTGGTCAGCAGGCACAACCACGTACTTCTCGAACTCGGCCAAGGCATCACCATTCAGTTTGGACGTAGCGTCCACCACCTTGGAAGAAACCCAGTTGTAGAATGCCAGATTGAACTGATACTCCTCAAGCCCCCTCCTCGACTGCGTCTGAGTCCCGTACCTCGGGAACAGAGTCTTGTGGAGAACTCCCCTTTGGGCTAGAAACCCTTTTCTCTTCTGCAGAAGAGCCTGACAGTTCAACACCTGACATCTGGAAGAATTTTGGTCTCGGTGATGAGTTTTCAGGTTGGAACGGCTGCCGGAAAGTTAATTCGAGCTGACCTCGCAGGAAGAAAGAATCTTAGTTCACTCAAAATGACAAGTAAAGAATGAAAAACTCCCGTTGAGCTTAAATACCGCAGGAACTCGGAAAACGAACTGACACATCTAATTAATGCACCTCTTCAATCCTGACATGGAAAACTGAACCATAATTATGACTCCTGCCTCAGGTTCCCCAAACGTCACCTTCTGCACCCCCACTCAGCGGAGAACACATGGCACTGCAATCATGGGTCTACCCTAAAAAAAACCACATCAAGCCGAGGCCGACCTCGCTCCCTCTCCGACCTCGCTTCCTCTCCGACCTCGACTTAGGGGGCCACTGTTCCGGACTGGGCCAACACTCCAAAGAACTTGATCCCGGCCCATTCCCGTACTCTGTCGTATTCGCATCCACGCGTGACCCGGATCCAACGGTAAGGATTTATTCGCCCGGTCCAACGGTTTGGGTACGGCGCCGTCGTCTATAAATAAGTGATCAACCCTCCATTTCCAGATACGCACTCATTCTCTCTCAAATACCTCATCTCTTCCCTTGCTGACTTAAGCATCAAAGTGCTTGCAGGTACCCCACCCGAGGCGCGGGAGGATATCACCTCGGTCCATCCGATCTCAGCAACCATCCATCCGAGGTCAACGATCAACCATTACGAAGCACTTCAACTTGAACCTCAAGACCCGTACTCCGGTACCGACATATCTTAAATCTCGTTTCATCAAATTTAAATGAAAGAGAAATATTTTTATCTTTTAAACAATATAATGGAAAGAAACGTAAGAAATAACAGATCGTGGAGTCAATAATGATGCAGAACTCAACAAGAGGCCTCAGCAAAAGCACAAAATCATATTACAGTTTAAGTTCGTTAACTTCAACATTCCATATCTTCTTTTCTTTTATAATGTAGCATTAGAGAAAAGAGTTCTTACATTCTGCCTTATCTTGTTCCATATGTACTACCTCAGCAAAACCAGAAAATGCACCTTCTGGATCAATTTCAACCAAACCTATAAACAAACAGGAAAAAAAAAATCTCTGAAGAAGTCAATATAAAAGATAAACCAACCAGCCTTGAACCACAAATTATGAAAAACCAACTCTCACAAACTTGCAAAAGAAATTTAAAAATAAAGAGTTATTTAAGTAGTCGCATTTATGAAATAAAAAACAAATAACAAACCCCCAAAAAGGACCAGAAATTCCAATCGTGTAACCCTAAAATTCACAAATCCCAATCGTATAAACCTAAAATTAACAAATCCAGTAAAATAGCAAAGAACATAAGAATTGTGTAACTCAAAAGTTGCGAAAATCAGAAAAGGGAACCTGGTTAAAGAAGAGTCTACCTAGTGATAGCCGTAAACACAAATCCACGACGTGAACACGCTATTCAAAGCGGCGGCGTGAATGCTCTTAGCGACGACAATGGCGTGGGTTTGTGGTTGCAGGTGGTGTCGCGGTAGTTGCAGCGGGAGGTTTTCAGTTTGATGATAGGGTTGTAGCAAGTTTGATGATGGTTCACGAAAGGGTTGTTGCAACGTGAGGGTTTTTGCGTGTTGCTTTTGTTTCTAGAGTGAGAGGAAAGGGAGTACGCGAAAGCATTTGGGAAATATAAGCATTTTTAGAACGGGTATAGCATAGACCCGATATGAAAGATGTAAATTAGCATTTTCTATTACAGTTTGATAGGCAACTGATGTAAATAATGTAAAAATAATTACAAAGCTGCCATCACGTCATTTTTTACATCAGGTCGTTTTTAATCGATATGAATTACTGATATAAAATGCCTTTTTTCCACTAGTGTATGCCACATGGCTTGCCTTCACACCATGATCCTCTTTTCCTTTTTCCTAGCCCTCGGCCTACGACTTGATTATATTTGGGTGTTAATAGTTTCTTTCTATATGAATTCCCTGTAAGTCAGTTGGTTTCTTCGTGACAAAACTTTCTCCATCTTGGCATGTCAATCCTTTAAGGGAGGGGGTAGGTTCGAACTTGGTTATTGTTGCTCTAGGCTATGCACTTGCTAGCTCCCTTCTTATAGCTCGATTGTGGTACACTAGTTTGATGATAAATCCCTCTGATGAGTTTTGATGGAGACAAACTTTTTTGATTAGTGTTTGAGTTTTTTTGATTCTAAGTACAGGAATTATTCAATCAAGTCTCAAGAATCTTCCTGCATGATCTAAGTACAGGAATTATTCAATCAAGTCTCAAGAAGATAGTGTGCTAAGAAAGCACGACATGAGAAGGCATATTGAGCTTTAGAAGGTAAGAATGAAGGTCTTGAGTTCGTAAGAAGATA
Source organism: Astragalus glycyphyllos (assembly GCA_963573325.1). NCBI lineage: Eukaryota > Viridiplantae > Streptophyta > Magnoliopsida > Fabales > Fabaceae > Astragalus > Astragalus glycyphyllos. Next base: position 11,614,736 of record OY754314.1, on the reverse strand, counting down.
GAAAAATCAAGAAAGTTATAGTGGCTTCTCAAGATGAGAAGTTGTTCTTCAAGAAGCCTCACAATATGAGAAGGAAATAGTATGGGAGTTTCTCAAGATGAAAAGACAATATCCATCTAGCTTCTTAAGATGAGAAGGGCCAAAGTCAATTAGCTTCTTAAGATTAGAAGAACATACCTTGATGGATCACAAGAATAGAAGACATCATAAGGAGTTTATGTAACAACAGAAGATTTAATATTAGAAGCTTCCGTGACATTAGAAGATTCATCATTAGAAGAAGATACATACCATGTTGTATCAAAACAACAAAAGATTCATTAGTAGAACCTTGTGACAATAGAAGATTCAATATCAAAAGCTTCTCATAAGGACAGGAGATGCATCAGTAGCTTCTAAAGTATCAAAAGACACATGGTAATATCTTCTTGAAGATCATAATTATTTATGAAGGTCAATAAATATCTAGTTTAGTAATGTAAGTCATACTCAAAAACGTCTGTCCGAATTTAAATGTATCATACCAGACTCACGATCCAACCAATTAACTAAACATCGGAAGAAGTAGATAGAGAACAATTATGGAGGCATACCAAAGTCACGACCCAACCAATTAGCTAATATATATACCAGAGATACACAAAAGAATCACATCTAAAAAAGAGATGAGTTCTCGACTGTAGATTATCTCGAGACATCATGCGATAGAGGCATGTATCTTGAATAACTCCCCTCTTTAGCATGTTTGTTTGAGACAAAGCACGATCTAAAAGCAATTGCCAAGAGATGACGATGACTTTGGAAGGAGCTAAACTCTTCCAAAGCTTATTAAGACCGAGAAGTTTGTGATCTAAAACCTACATTGTCGCAAAGCTTATTTGGGATTTTCAACAAAATTCCACAGCTCAAACTATTGTGTTGGCAAGCCAAGGGACATGAAGGAGTTGCAAAATTGCAAGAAAGAGGTTCAGAGTTCAAACCCCGGAAACAAACATTCCCCCACCCCCACTAACATTTGCTTATAAAAAAAAAGAATGTTTTGAACTTGTCTTTTTAAATTATAATGTTTTTCAAAGATGATCGAAGGATAATTAATGTTTTTCAAACTTTGATTTTTAAAATTTCTTCAAATATTTGATAAAAACAAACCGGGGTCAAAGATGATCGCATAAGAAAACTATTCTTATTCACTATCAACTGATAGCTACATCTAATCCCTTTTACACTAGAAGGACTTTTCCACTATAATCAAATGATTTCAAATGCCTATTAGATTTGCCAACTCTTTTTTTGAAGGGAAAGATCTTCATTCATTCCAAATTGAAACAGAACTTCAAACAGGAATACAGAAAATTTGAAACACAAGAGTTGGGACAGATCCAACCCAGAGCCTTAATTCTAAGAGAGTAGACCACTCAAGCATAATGGACATTACACTTAGAGAAATCAGCAACTATTAGAGCAGAAACAACACAGTCAAAAAGACCTAAACACCAGACTATCAGCAGCTTCCGGCCATAGACATTGGCACTCGACCAGGGAGAATCTACAATCTTTCTTCCAATCCAGTTACGAATGATCTTTCTGACCCTTACAAGCACATTTCAACTATTTTTGGTCTTTAGATTAGCCAAATTTTCCCCAAGTCTCGGATTTGGGTGATAATTGGAGAGAGCAGTATGGTGGTTGCCTGCCACGTAATCTTTGATCCTCACCATGAGATGCCAACTTGCACAAAACAAACTGTTCCAGAAGCCAGAAGCCCTTTCAGGAATTTTCACAAACAGTATGGTGGTCATGCGATGGAGAGAGGGGTTCAGGAGTGAGGTAGGGATGGAAAGATGAAAGGGAAAAAGAACCCCACCTAGAGGGGGAGGCAAAGTCGCCACATGGGCGGAGAAAAGGCCAGCGAGCTGGGGCAAACCTCCACGAAACCCTAGTTTCAAGAGAGGGGATGACGATACGGTAGAGACAAGCCAAACTGTATCTCTCTAGATGTGGACCGCAGAGCGTTTTTTTAGATTTGCCAACTTTGGTTATACTCTCAACTTATCAAAACAATGTAGTGGAGTCTACCCTTTATAAAGAGTTTGTGTTGCAGTTTGTCTTCTTTGAATTGAGTAATGATGTTCTCTGGTTTGTCTTCCAATCTTGCATATTTCAAATGGACTAATGGAATAAGTTTGGTTGAGTTGGCATTTGCAATGTCGAAGATTGACCTGCATTAAAAGTGCTAGGTCTGAGCCAAGCATGTCCTTATTGTAGGTCCATTTTTAGGTCTATCCTGGCTTTTTGGAAATCCTGATAAGACCTGAAAGCCTGTTTAAAAGCTTATTTCACTATATTTTACGAAAGCCTACAACCTTTGAGTGATATATTTTTTTGTAAATAAATTTTATGTGACATCAGATTTTAATTTTATTTTATGACAATAACTTTAAATATCTCTAAAATTGATATATGTTAATGTTCCGGAGTGGGCCCAAAAAACCAATCAAACAGGGGGCCGGCCCAATCCCACGCCATCGACGGCCCCATAAGCATCCAAGTGGTCAAAGCAGGTCACTCAACGGTCAAGATCAAAACGCTCGTACCCGACTCAGGAGCGGCACTTCCGTCTATAAATAGAGGTGCAGCCCTCTATTTCCAGGTACGTTCTCATTCCCTGCATACCTCTTCTCTTCTCTTGCTGACTTAAGCATTGGAGTGCTTGCAGGTACCACCCCTCCGGCGTGCATGATCAAGCGACCTCGGACTTTCCGAGGCTAATCAGCATCCATCTGAAGTCTATCTCCAAGATCCCCAGAAGCTAATCAATCTGTATCCCAGACGCGACCATATCCGAGTCCGAGTACCGAACAATGGCGACCACAGTGGGAGGCCTTTCTCCAACTCTATTATTCCCGTAGGAACCGACTAATGATAACTATGATGATTTCGGATAGCCAATCCACCTCGGCCGCGGAAACTGAACGTACCTTGAAGCGCAAGTGGCGAGAGATTTCCGACTTAACATCAGGCTCCAATTCCGTTATAACTTCGTCTAGGAAGCCGCTATTCTTCTCCGACGAAGACTACCTAATCGGCAGACCGAATGAATTCATTTCGTTAATCATCTCTTCCTCCATACTCGGCGTTGACGTAAAACGGATCCTGGTTGATCAGGGGAGTTCTGCTGACCTTATGTTCCAGGATTTACTTCCCAGCCTCGAGCTATCACCTACCGACCTGAGCCCCTACCTCGGCACGGAGTTATCTGGCTTGGGGGAAGAGTTGACTCGACCTTTAGGCTACCTCGATGTTCTCGTGACCTATGGACGGAAGAGACTCGCCCGGACCTTCAAAACCATGTTCCTAGTCATGCTGCTAATTACCCGTATCACTACATTGTGGGCAGGCCGACGTTGGCGAGACTCGGTGCCATGGCCTCCGCAGCACACTTAAAAATGAAATTTCACTCATTAGCAGACGAGATCATTACCATCTGAGCCGACCTCGAGGCCGCAGAAAGATGCCAGTACCTCGCCCTCAAAGGAGTCCGACGTCAACTTCAAGAAATTCCCAAGCCGCCGTCTTCGGCCGTTGAGGTGAACCTCACCGAGGTTGACGCTCGCTTCGACCCCGACAGTTCCGACGACGAAGATGATGACGAAATGGCCAAGGAACTCAAGAAAAAGATCAAGCGCCCCGAGCCCCATGGTGAGTTCCTCGAGATTACATTAGGGGACGACCCCACAAAAATGGTGAAATTGGGGGCAGACGTCACAAACGCGGTAAGAGAAAACCTAATCGTGAGTCTACGCCAGAATGCCGACCTATTCGCCTGGTCCGCCTCCGAGATGCTGGGAATCCCGCTCGAAGTATCATGCCATCACTTGGCAGTAAACCCCGACACCAAATATGTGGCACAACGACGCAGAGCACAGAGTGACAAAAAGGCCGAGGCCGCAGCAAAAGCTGTCGCCGACTTACTCTCAGTCGGTTTTATAAAAAAAGTGAAGTATACCACGTGGTTAACCAACGTGGTGTTGGTAAAAAAGAATAATGGGAAGTGGAGGATTTGTGTAGACTACATCGACCTCAACAAAGCATGCCCCTAAGATGCTTTTCCGGTCCCCAACATCGACAAACTCGTGGACAATGCATCCGGCTTCCGCCTCTTATCCTTTTTAGACGCCTACTCCGACTATAACCAAATCGACGAAGATGAATCCACCGGATCAAGAGAAAACAGCCTTTATGATCAGTCAGGTGCCTTTCGGCCTCAAAAACGCAGGGGCCACTTATCAACGAAGGATGAACAAAGTCTTCCATGACCAGATCGGCAGGATTGTTGAAGTTTATCTTGATGACATGATTGTGAAAAGTAAGGCGGACGAGGCACACCTGGCCGACCTCCAGGAGATCTTCGCCGAAGCCAAAATAAACAATCTCAGGTTCAACCCCGAGAAATGTACTTTTGGCGTCAAAGCGGGAAAATTCCTCGGCTTCTGCCTCACCGAAAGAGGGATTGAGGCCAATCCTGACAACTGCAGAGCCGTGACCGACATGCGTCCCCCCACCACTAAAAAAGAAGTGCAAAAGCTGACTGGCATGGTTGCCGCCCTCTCCAGGTTCGTTTCCAGGGCGGCCCATCGATCACTTCCATTCTTCAAGATCTTGAAGAAAGGCGTCGAGTTCAAACGGACACCGGAATGTGAAAACGCCTTGACTAAGCTCAAAGAGATACTTTCAGAACCCCCAATACTCCTAAAACCGGTGGATGGGGAAACGCTTTACCTATATCTCATCGTGGCCGAGGAAACAGTTGGCGCAGTCCTGATACGTGAAACGGAGGATGGACAACGGCCGGTATACTTCGTCAGCAAAGTATAACAGGGAGCCGAGTTAAGATATCAGAAGATAGAGAAGGTAGCCCTGGCCTTGGTCGTAGCGGCAAGAAGACTGACGCCCTACTTCGTGGCACATTAAATCGTTGTGAGAACGGATCAGCCCATCCGACAAGTGGTACATCGACCCGACTTGACGGGAAGAATTATCAAATGGGCTGTCGAATTGTCCAAGTTTGGGATCAAGTACGAGGCCTGATCTGCCCTCAAAGCTCAAGTCCTAGCCGACTTTGTTGCCGAAATGACACCGACATCCACCGACTCGGTTGCTCTACTGTGGAAAGTCCGCGTTGACGGATCTTCGAATTCGAAAGGCAGCGGCGCAGGACTCATCTTGGAAAACTCTTAAGGACTCATGATCGAGGTCTCCCTCAGTTTCTCTTTCACGACCTCAAACAATCAGGCAGAGTACGAAGCATGTATTGCTGGGTTGAAGTTAGCCTTTGACTTCGGGGCAAGAATCATCGAACTGAATATCGACTCACTACTTGTGGTCTCCCAGGTCAAGGAAGAGTTTGTGTTAAAGGACCCTATATTACAACGACACCTGGCATGGGTACGAGAACTACTCCTCCAATTCGAACGGGCGGAATTAAAACACGTTCCTCGATTTGAAAATGCCCGAGCCGATGTCTTGGCCAAGGTTGCCAGCACGAAGCCAACCAGCAACCTTCGAAGCATCATTCAAGAAATCCTGAAGAAACCCAACAAATAAAAAATTCAATTAATAAAAATTACATCGAGTCCGGTATCGAACCAGCCAACCCCAAGGAAGCCACGGCGGTCCGGCGAAGGTCTACAGCTTATTCCATAAGTGATGGAAAACTTTTTAGCCGAGGCTTCTCCTCTCCCCTGTTGAAATGTGTCGAACGGGAGGAGGCAGAGTATGTACTTACTGAAATCCACGAAGGCATTTGTGGACAGCACGTCGAGGCCCGAGCTTTGGCGAAGAAAGCCCTCAGGGCTGGATACTCCTGGCCAACCATGAATAAAGACTCTGCCGACCTGGTCAGGAAGTGTGACACTTGCCAACGATACGCCGACATCCAGAATGCTCCCTCGGCTGAACTCACTTCTTTGTCGGCAGCATGGCCATTCTCCCAATGGGGAATAGATCTCCTCGGACCCTTCTCACTGGCCCGAGGTGGGGTAAAGTACCTCATAGTGGCCCTCCTAATGAGCAAGTCGAGGCGGCTAATAGGGTCATGGTCAAAGGGTTGAAGAAAAGATTAAAAGGGGCGAAAGGAGCTTGGTCCGATGAACTGCCATACGTCCTTTGGGCATATCGGACGACACCACATTCCACTACCAATGAAACTCCTTTTATATTGACATATGGTACTGAGGTTGTCATTCCAGGGGAGGTCAGAGAGTCCACTTGGAGAAGCCTATACCCCCTCAACAGAGAAGAGAAAGATAAGGCTGCGAAGGAAGAGCTCGACCTGGTCCAAGAGGTCTGAGATAAAGCACAATTGGCCGAAGCCGTCGTCAAGGCTGGGATTGCAAAACGCTACAATCAGAAAGTCATCATTTGAGAATTCAATGTCGGGCACCTCGTCCTCAAGCGTGCCGATGTGGGCAACAAGAATGCACGAGAAGGGAAGCTGGTGCCCAATTGGGAGGGACCCTACTGGGTCGTATCAAAAATTGGAAAGGGGGCCTATCAATTAGAAACCTTGTCCAAGGAGCCAATCCCCAGGACATGGAATGCAGCTAAGCTCAGAGTATATTACAGTTGATCATTCACATAATGAATGTAATCAATCATTCACGTAACGAATGTAATCAAATCGGGAAACTTGCCTCTTTGAATAAAATCATTTTCGATCATTTTTGTCTTCCACTAGTGCAAAAAAGGGATTTAAAGTCAGGCAAATTGGACATTTAAAGTCAGGCGCCAGCCTGACTTCTATTAAGGCGACTTCGTATGTGAGGAGATTTAAAGTCACGCGGCAGCCTGACTTCAAAAGTTTCTTTTAAAGTCATACTTTTACCGCCTGACTTAAATTCCCCGAGTTCATTCTAGACCAGTGTCTGTGAATAAATTTAAAGTCAGGCGCCGGCCTGACTTTAAAGATATTTTTAAGTCAGGTTTGTATCCGCCCGACTTTAAAAGTCTTTAGTTCTTTTTTTAATTTATTTAAGCTTTTCGGTGATTCCCCTTGCATATACTAATTTGGCTCTTCCAATGGGATCAAATTAATTAAATCTAGCAACACACATTCTATATAAAATACAGAAGTACTAAATTTTGCTCTAAAAATATCATTAGCAAACTAAAAATTACTTTAGCAATTCAACATTCATTTGGCTAATATCTTGTCAAACAAAGATATATGATATCTTATTGACAGCAAAACATTAAAAAGACAGTAAAGCATAAGGCCAACCACTTAATAAGGAACATGGTCTCCAAGTTGAGTAGATGAAATGATCAATATGGTTCACATTATCAAGCATCAACCTGAAACTTAAATCACATTCCAGTATCCTTAATAAGCAACCTATTGCATGGTTGGGTAAAGATTAAATGAAAGTAAAGAATGAAAGATGGTTATCATACCTTGTTTTGTGGTGAAGAATGAAAGACATCAAACGTTTGCAGTTAGACACTTTTTAGATCAAATCAACACAAGACAAGAAAGTATCACTACTACAGAAACACAATGACCCTATTTCTTATGTTAATTAAGCATCTTACTGTTGATGTTTGCAAAACAATAACTAGTTACAAGGAAAAAAACCAATTTCAAAATGCTTCATACTTTATTCCTAGAATGCCATGAAATTTATTTTCCATGCTTCAAACCATATATTTGTGAATGTTATGACACTGGCAACTTATGTTCCAGTAAGTGCACAAAGCAAGGAGCTAATAAGATCATTACAATACATAACATACCTTAGCAGCCACTTCCAATGATCTCTCGCCTACGTAAATCAGATTCATAACACAAAATCTAAATATAAGCCATTCAACTTCAAACTTCATCCGACAGTTCAAATTTATCAACAGCAGTGCTTGTGTATCTAGATTCAAATAGATCCTCTCATGTCAAAACTCTTAGTTTGTATCTTAATGCATCAGTATATTATCAATATATGAATATATAAATACAATTGAACCAAGATACCTACATAGGCCATATCGAGGATCCAGTGTTGCTAAATTAGCAAATCCTATACCCTGCAACATCAGTTCAGCTCTCAATTTATAGTTTAATGCATGAATATATTAGTACATAAACACAAATGAAGTCAGGTACCTATACAGACTATATTGAGGATCAAGTCTTTCCAAATTAGCATATGATATATCTTAATGCATCACTGTATATGACAACCATATATCTCATATTGCCAAAGCAAAAAAAAAATAGCACTTTTTTTCTCAAAAGTGGTATCATCCTGTATTTGAAAAAACAAAACAATAGTGTGATCAAATGTACATTAAACACAACACACACACAGTGAGAGAGAGAGAGAGCAGCTTAAGAATATAAAATATGCATACAATGTGCATGAATACAACAGACCAATATGCAAAAGTGAAGCTAAAACCTAGTCATAAGGGGTACTATTAACATCCAATTCAAAAATTCAATGACATGATGATAACTACAGTATTTTATCATATTATCACTTTATTTCTTCCAAGTGCTCCACATGCAGCTTAAATTTACTAATACATTACCGAACCACTGGTTGATGATTTACAGGATTAATACATAGAAAATTATCATTTATACAAAATATAACAAACGAAATATCTAGCAAAGAATAGATTAGCCCACCCATCTCCCTTCTAATTATCATCACAATTAATGAACTATAATTAGTATAGTGATGTTTTGGGAATCAATAAGTGAGTATCCTTTAACTTTTGTTTACCCAAATCTTCAAGCAATTGATGGAAAGCATTCTACGTACCTTCTTCAAAATTGCTAGAAACTAAACTGTTGACAGTAGCGCCGTGATCTACAAAGGAGTGGAAATTAAAATGAAAAAACATAGAATTGGCTAATTATATACTACAATATCAAGGTAAGGGTCTTCCATATACATGTACAAGGAAGAGTAACCTAAGAAGACAAACATACATTAATACTTGTAGCAAAAAACATTAACAAAGGTGTTGAATCACTAATAAACCTGAACATTATACTGAAAGATATCAGCCATGCAAACCTCTTTTTTTCAGTTATAGGTGAGCACCACATGTTATAGCATGAATGCTATATACTGAATGTTTTTCTGTTTTCCTCCCTCAAACTATTCCTGACAATCAATTGAGAATAACAAACATCTCATTCAAGAAAAAATAAGATAAAATGGACTAGATTTAAAGAACAAGATCCACGGCGGCACCAGCTCCCGACTCATCACAACGCCCCTCTCACCCGAGTCCGACCCGAGCTGGCCACTCGACGGACGACGGTATTAGGCAAGGCCGTCAAAGAACAACGCACATGCCCTCCCCGACTCCGAGCTTAAATGCTCAGTCGCGGAGCGCACAGAGTCCACAACGACTCCGACATCTTCGCTCCTTGTGAGCCAGCCTCCTCTTTGGCTTAGCTTAAGTGCTGAGACAGAGACCAGAGGAAGAAGTCCCAGGCGGCTTCGACACTTGCTCTTTGAGCACATGCCTTCTTCCGAACTACAAGCTTCAATGCTCAGTCTGGGACCGAGGAAGAAATCCACAGCGATTTCGAAACTCCTTGACTCCGAGCTTAAATGCTCTGTCGAGACTCAATTGACTCCGAGCTTCCATGCTCAGTCAAGATCTACTTGATTCCGAGGTTAAATGCTCTGTCAAGCTTTTTTGCAGGAAGGACCTCGTCGTCCCAAAGTTAGTCCCAGAGAGATGGCGAAACACTACGACCATGGACATCGGAAAAACAAGAAAGACATCCGCCCCTCTATACAAGAGGCGATGAAATGGAGCAACAAATAACTCTTCAAGCCGAGCTCGATCCCTGTCACTCGACCTCGACTTGGGGGTCACTGTTCCGGAGTGGGCCCAAAAACCCATCAAACTGGGGGACGGCCCAATCCCACACCCTCGACGGCCCAATAAGCATCCAAGTGGTCAAAGCAGGTCACTCAACGGTCAAGATCAAAACGCTCCTATCCGACGACTCAAGAGCGGCACTTCCGTCGATAAATAGAGGTGCAGCCCTCTATTTCCAGGTACGTTCTCATTCCCTACATACCTCTTATCTTCCCTTGCTGACTTAAGCATTGGAGTGCTTGCAGGTACCACCCCTCTGGTGTGCATGATCAAGCGACCTCGGACTTTCCGAGGCTGATCAGCATCCATCCGAAGTCTATCTCCAAGATCCCCATAAGCTAATCAATCTGTACCCCGGACGCGAACATATCTGAGTCCGAGTACCAAACAGTTAATATTTTAAGTTAATAGAAAATATTAGCAAATTTATGATTTAATACAAAGTAAAAAATTTAATATAAGAATAATAATAATTGTACAAAAAAAAGTATTATTTATATTGACTTAAATAGACCGACCTAGCTTAAAAAAGCCTATAACCAGACCATTTTATCTAAATATAGACTTTCAAAAAATATTCAGTCCAATTTACTTAAAGAAAAGTCTAGTCTAGCCTACGTCCCTCTCAGTCAACCAGGCTTATTCTCACTAATAGAAACCAGGCTAACAGAAACCACTTCAAGTTATGAAGAGTTTGTCAAGGAAACATGAGAGCGATTAAGTGTAACATTATAAAGTTCGTTAATAAAATTGATTTGGAGTAAGACTTTACAAAAAAAATAACGTGTAAAATAAGTTACAACGAAATCCCAATAAAGTATAACAGTTTTGTCCATACTTTTTATGTCTCTGTCTTTGCATTTCAGAAAGGGAAGCATCCTACAAGAAGTTACGTCCACGCAGCAATCCCCCAGACCCCCGCCCAGCACTTTTGCCAAACGAAATTACACATGCCAGTTAAGCACATGTCTGCCGAGAATTTTTTTTATTACTTCTCGATTTTTCTTTTAATTAAACAAAACAAATTGATGTTCCTAATTTTCTTTTTGTTTCAGACCATCGTTGTCTACCTACGAAATATCTCAAATTTTTAATATCGAATATCAAATTTGTCCACCGTGAGAATCGAACCCGGAAGCAAAAGGTCAACCCCCATTGGACCAACGGTGTTGGTTATTTTACTAATTTACTTGACCATCTGTCTCTAATATTTTTGTATTTATCAGTGAAAATAGAAAAGAAACAACGAATAGAGTAATATTCTTACATTTTAAAAAAAGTGTTAGAAAACAACAAAAAAGGTTCTAGTCTAATTCTGCAAATAGGTTGCATCTACTCAACAAGTTTAACACTTTGAATTTTGTCAATTTAGTGAATACTTGAAATCAGGTTGATGTTACATCTCACTCTTGATCTTGAACCTATAATTACAGAAAATTAGAAAAGAAAGAGTAGTAATGAAATTAAAAACAGGTTCAAAATTGAAATAAATATATTTGGTGACATAACATTGATCTTTGATAAGCAACTGCAACAAGATTTCTACATCACATAAAACCAGAACTGATATAGTAAATGTAATTGTTACATGCCTAAAAAAAGAACTTGACTATTCCGTGTAACTTGATTATATTTCTATTTCAATCAAGTTAATGCCATCAAATAAAAATTGGCTTTGCAACATACAAAGCAAGAATGAAGAAGAATTAGCATTTGGCCTTTTCATTATCTTTTTGTATACTATTATTGTCTGCTGGCTCCACAAATTTGCCCCAGAAGGGATGATTTCGCCAAATCAAAGTCATTTCTTCAAGTGGGATACCCTTTGTTTCTGGAAAGAACTTGTAGATGAATGTGGTCATGACAACCACAAAGCAACCAAAGAAGATGAACAAACCAAACTTGAGGTGACAAAGCATTACCGTGAAATATTGAGCTATGAAGAAAGTGCTTGTCATGTTGACAGCAACTGTTAGACTTTGAGCAGCAGGCCTAATCTCAAGAGGAAAGATTTCACTAGGTACCAACCATCCGAGAGGACCCCACGACCAAGCGTAACCTGAAACATATATGCAGATGACACCTACGATCGTAATTGCATACCATGAAGGCAGATGACCTGGGTTTCCACTTGTGCCAAATGTGACAGCAATAGCTATTGTCATGATAATCTGTAATCAAAATAGACCAAGAAAGTACTAATTAGAAACTATGAAGCACCAACACAGACACGCTGACACCGGTTTTATTGTGAAAAATAAAAGTAACTGAAGTGTCTATGTACCTGGCAAATCATCATTTGAGCACCACCCTCAAGGAAAAGTGTTCGCCTACCAAATTTATCTACAACAAGAATTGAAACTATGGTTGAAACTGGTTTAAAACTGCCAATGATTACAGCAGACATGAGTGAAGCCTTGGCTCCAAAACCAATTGTTCTGAACAAAATAGGAGCATAGAATGTGATGACATTCAATCCAGTGAATTGTTGGAAGAACGGAATCAATATGGCGAAAATAAGCTGTGGCCTATACTTTTTCTGAAACAATTGTCTCCAAGGGTCTTTTACTTTTGCTGTGGCTTCACTAGCAGTAACAATATCTCTGAACTCGGCATCAACGTCATCAGTACCACGGATTTTCACAAGCTCCTTTCTAGCTTCGTCGTGACAGCCACGCGCAACTAGAGAGTTTGGTGAATCAGGAAGGCAAAGTGAGCCTATAACAAAAATCAAAGCAGGTACAGCACCAAGACCTAAGCTTAAACGCCATCCTTGACCATTGAGGAGATTGGCAAAGTAGTAGTTGCAGAGATTGGCTCCAAATATTCCAATAGTGATTGATAATTGGAAGCACATGTTTAGAGCTCCTCTGTATTTATAAGGAGCCATTTCCGAGACATAGATCGGAACTGACTGAAAAACGAAAGAATAACAATCGGTTAGCACAAGCCCAAAGTTTTGAAAAGCACGTCGTAACCATGATCCCGGCCATAACATTATGGTTTTATATCTTTTTACAATTGACTGCGATTCTCTGCAATATCAAGGATTGCAAGTGCAACCGGGGTTTAAAATATTGTACAAGATGGAATTGAGATGTAAAGAAAATGGAAATATACCTGATTGGCACAACCAATGCCAAAACCAAGCAACAACCTTCCAGCAATAAGCATTGCAATGTTTATGGCTAAACCATTGAGTAATGCACCAGATACAAAGAAAACTCCACCCAAAATCATAGTTGCACGCCTTCCAAGATATCTGGTTATGTTGGATGCTCCAAGACCAGCAACAAGAGCACTTAGATATAGAGAAGATGTAAACAGTGTCAATATCTGACTATTGAATTTGCAATATTGGTTTGAAGAAGGCGTCAAGTTATGTGACTTTGCATAAACAGATGGAAAAAATTCCTTCAGGAACGGATCCATAGATGTCACCCCACCTAAAAAATGAAAAAAAAAAAAACATTCAGGAATTTCATCAACCACAACATATGCATAATAATAAACCAAGAAATTTACATTCTTTCCAACATGAATATTTCAATAATAAAAGTTTTCATATTAATAATTAACATCAAAATTAAGGAAAACACTCTCATCATACACAAAATTCATTGAAAACCCAGATGGGTAATTTAAAAGGGTATTATTATATCATAAAAGCATAAAAAGCAAGAGTTTTTAAGAAATATTAATAAAAAAAATGATGGGAATTGAATTACCTGAAACACCATGATCATAACCAAAAATCATTCCACCACTTGCTGCCATAATACAAGCGATAATGACCCTAAAGGTGAGTTTGCCTGGATATTCGGTAGGAACCTCCATGGTTTTGGATTGTTGCTTAGTCTTTTTTTTTTTAAATCTGTGTAAGATTTAAAAAAATGAAATGACTTGCATTAACATTACGAGGACGAGATTTTAAACCTTGAATTCAAGGTTCAAGGATACTATTTATAGCATTTTGTGTAACTGTCTTTCTTATCTATCCATTCAATCCACTTAACAAGTGTTGGAAATAATAGATTGGTTTTGATTTTTATTATTAGTTGTTTTATACTAATAATGCTATAAATAATTTATTTATTGATCAGTTTTTATCAGATAAATTAAGACTTTTATATTGAACTTTACTATTTCAGAATTTGAGATAAAAATTAAACTGATACTGATAATTTTTCAAAAGGTAGCAAATTATGTTTAGCAAAACAGAAATATAAACAAATCATTGCCTCTTTTACCTAAAGTTTTATTGAACAGAAAACATTAAGTTTTGTTCTTTTTCCCAAATTGGAAATATGTAATATAAGTTATTTTACTCATTTAGTGTGTTTTTTTAATTTTATGATTTTGTCATTGATGATTTTATTTATTTCCTTTTTCAGATTTTCAATAAAAAGGAAAATATGAAACATAAATTTAAAATTAATCAAAAATTAAAGTAGCAAAAATTAATTTCTGAGTAGCTTATGTCACTGGTGTGCTTATTCCAACTAATTACGGACTTTAAAAATCGTTTTCGATGTTGACAATGTGATCATTTTTTCAACCGTATAGGAGACACTTTGGTCTTCTTGTGTATAATTTCAAATCATTACACTATTCAATGAGTGTCCGTGAATTAATGAATCACATCACATTTTTAATATTCAGATCACATCCCTAATATTAATCAAATGAAAAAAAGAATTATATTTAAATTGTAGTTGAAACCATATATGTAGACGGTGCGGTTGGCCGTTACTGTGGTGATCTATATATAGAATATCCTCTATGTGATTCTGAGGTGAAAATGGCACCAAGTGGTGAAGCTGGAATGGAGAGGGATCAACATTTCCTACAGTTAGAATTCTGAAAACAATTTATAAACAATTTTTTTGTTACAAGATGGGAAAGAGACAATTATAAATGATAGTAGGTGTGGGGCTACTTTTCATGTAGAAAGATTGGTATCAATGAACTATGATTAATTAATTAATTAATTAATTAATTAATTAATTAATTAATTAATTAATTAATAGTACAATAACAGAAAACAAAATGAATACATCAACTAGTAGTGCTTTGTAAAAAGTTTCACGGAAAGCTGAAGTGAGTAGTGGGTTAGTGTATTCCTTTCACCCACATTTGACTTTGTGCTACATATTTATTCACGTGACATATATTCATACTTGCATAAAAAAATAATGATAGTACATACAAAAAAATTGTTTGGTACTGCAGTGCTAATAATATAAATTGTTATTGTGCTAATAATATAAATAATGGTAGTTTTGTTTTTTCCGTATTGTTGTCCTCCTCTTTTGGAGAAGTTTTTCCATATGTATATGGGTGAGTACCCCTTGTGCTCAGTTTTAATATATCTTAGACTACTTATGGTTCAACTAGGTTGAGAAAAATGTGGAATATGTCTTAACTACTTCCTCAATTTAGTCCACTTCTTATGGAGTGATTTTCTCTCTTATATATATGTTTAAGGACTTAATCTACTATAAGTTTGAATATTCTTATCCTCCGCATTTTTAGACATTACAAAAGTATTATTCATAGCCCTCTTGGTTATTAGATGAACCTCACTAGTACTTGATTCCCTTGCCTAGTGAGTGAAAAGTTTAATGTCTCTTTAGACTCTCTTTTTGTCAAATACAGGTTGTTGTCAGTTGTCGCTACTTGGTCGATTACATTGAGTATGTGTCTGGTGTGACACACAATTGTTCTTAGAATTTAAACTCTTCTCACATCATATAAAATCTATTACAAATCTTATATTAGACTTATATGTTCAATCCTATACAACAATAGCAGTTCAGAATTGGTTTGTCTCATTTACATAAAATTTCTACTCAGCTCTCATTGGATATACAATAAACTAGAACTTGTTCAAACGTTTGTAGGAATTTATTTTGATTTTCCTTTTCTATGAGATGCTATTTTTGATAAGATCTTCTTTTATACTCTTGCATACTCAATCTTCTTCTTTAGTGTACCAGAATATGAGTGTTTGAAAATCTCTTCTCTAGACAGTTAGTCACTTCTTCTTTTTCTTATACTCTCATATTTTTCAATGAGAGATTTTCTTCTTTCTAAATTCAGTTTATTTTTCTCTTTCTCTCACTTCATGCTCGCTTCTTCAAACACCTAGAGGTAGGGGTGGACAGCGGGCGGGTAGGATCGGATTCGGGCCCAAAATAGCCCATCCGAAGCAATCCGCGGATTGGACTGGGAGGCCCAAATCCGACCATTTCAAAAAATGGTTTTTGGCGGATTCGGTTATGCGGGTCCAACGGTTTGGTGGGTGGGTAGTTACGGGTTGGGCCTTCAGTGGCCCAATTAATTATTTTAAAAAACTTTTTTTATCAGTAGTTTTTTTTGCTGTTTTAAAATCTAAATACAGAATTGGGCCTAGGAAAAATTCCTTTTAACACCAACTAAATTACTAGGCTGAGTCTCTTTATAAAAAGCCATCATATTATCTTGATTTCTTTGAAAAACATACAAACATAGATTTACTGCTGCCAATTTATACATATCCTACTAAATTTAAAACATATAAACATGAATTTAAAACATACAAACATAAATAATGGCCTAAATTCATGGCCATTATCATACATGTCCTAGTAAATTTAAAACTAAATTCTAACACAAATTTATAAATGATAACACATTATAAAAGAGGGCAAACCTCAACCAAGTTACTGCTGTCAATTACCATAGCATGTGGCAGTAACTATCATAATCAATGGCACATCAACCAAATTAATTACCAACCAACTAAACCAAGCAACACTTAATACTAATAAATCTAAGTTTAAAATGCAAATTACATCATACACCCATGCAAGGGGAATTTTAAAGCTTCTTTAGAGAAGCTTAATGAAGTTCACAACTTCAAAGTTCACAAGGCCTAAGAATATGCAATCTGCATAATAAAACAGTAACTTTCATTAGTTCAAACACTAATAAATACTTAAATCGGTAATAATAAATAAACCGACCACTTTAGTAGCACTAACCTTGTTACTCATAGCCAAATAGCCTAAGTGATGAGAATCTAATTGATTCCATGATAGATTATGGATCTAACCAAGTGATTTCTTTAATCAAAGATAAAAAATAGGATAAAAAGAGAAAGGGAAAAGAAACATACAAACGGATTAGGCAAGAAGATGAAGAAATCGCCACATCCACGAGGATGATAAGATCAAGGTAGAATCACCACAAGAGTAAGAGGCTCTTGATAAGACTCAAATTTGGTTCTAAGAAAACCCTAGAGAAACACTCTCTATTCTCACAATTCTATTTCGTCAAAAAGTTCCTTTCAACTTACAAAACCACACCTATTTATAGGGAATAGATTGTGGACTCACTAAAGTGACAAACATAAACCTAAAAGCCCAAATTCAAGCCCAAACTAGGCCTTACACAATTAGACATCTAAGAATGAGAAATAACGTGCCTAAATATGTTTGGCTTATTCCAATTATAAAATTCATACGAAATCTTAATTATAAAGCTATTTAAAAGACAATGAACAATTTTAGATTATTTGCTATCATCAAGCAAATTAATCATTTGAGCTTCCAATTGTTCTTGCTCTTTAATCTTCTTTGCTCTTCCTCTTTTAATTGGTCCAAGTGCCATGTCTTGAATCTTCATGCTTTTTGTGTCCATAACATTTCTTAATGCTCTTGCGGTCGCCATCATTCCCTCCTTCTTGAAGAAATTCGACCTCGAATTTGATCTCCATTGTATCCCTCTTCTTATGACAGCATCTCCATTGTATGTTACATAAAGAAATAACTCAAATCAATACCAACTTACCTCCCGGGTCAAATGGAAATTGGGAAGAATCAATATATTTAACAAATATACCCAACACCCAACACCATAAAAAAGTAAATTTCGAAACACGAACATGACAAATTTTTTCCGAATTATCAGATACAAATTCATTCACTATGTCTAATTTCACCTGAATTCCCTTATTTTATTTAATTACCAATCCCTTTACTAAAGCTATTAATCTGTTTGGTCATTCGCGATTAATATTCATTTTCCTAAATTAACCCTAGTTTGGTCATGCTAGAATTTAAATTTAAGAAAAGCATAAAGTACAAAAAGGTTGAATGATTGGAAGACTAAATTAAAGTTTGGTCATTCATTAATTATAGCCCCAATTATCCTATAGGTCCACCAACTAATTGCGGTACGGTCGCTGATCAACTAATTGATTATAAACATGAAAAGGGTAGCTAATCCTAATTATGTGATAAAAACAATAGGACAATATTAATTGAAATAAAACTAGGAATTCAAAGTAAAATTAAAACATAAAAGGTCTCTAAACAAGCAAGATTCACCTAAGACCCTAGAAGAGGATTTAGGTATCCATAATAGTCAAGAACAATAAAATAGAAATAAAGTTCATGAAATACAAAGATAAAGAATAACCCGTAAAATAGAGAAAATCTTGATCAATGTCTTCAATCTCTTTCTTATACTCCAAAGCTCTCTCACGGTATCAAGAACAGGTACCCAAAACTCCTTTTTCTACTCTCCAATCTGTTGTCGTTAGCGTGAGTGGTTTTGTTTGTGTTATGGTGTGTAGCTCCCCCATTCACAAGTGAAGCTCTCCTTTTATATTAGTTCCTTTTCTTTCTCTCCAAGCAAAGGATCAAGTCAAGATTGCTTCCACTTTTAATTGCAAGATATGTCAATCCCTAAATATTAGGATTTAGATCCTTCCTAAATATGTGTTGCTTGCTCTCCACTCCATGCCTCTTTCTTTCTCTCCAAGTCACATGTGCATCACTTTTAATTGAAATCTCCAAGAGGATCTTCTTCTTTTTATCACTGTGGGCCTTCTTGCATTAATGGGCTTTGGGTTTGTTTTCTTTTATTTGTTAGTCTTTCTTCTAATTTCAGCCCACATTTATATTATTTTCTTTTTCTACCTTCCTGCAAATATAGAGTAATTTAAGTCAGTTATTTATTTAATCAGTATTAATTACTCTAAAAACAACTCAAAATATCTCTAGTAAATGCACTAAGTTAGAGTTTATCACTTAACCATTGCACTTTATATGGACTAGGGTGTGGAGTAGTTTCAAGATTAAGCTTTGACACTAACCTAGTGCTAGCAACATTTGCACAACTACCTCCATCAACTATCAAAGAACATATATTTCCTAGAATAAGACACCTAGTTTGGAAAATATTAGTTCTTTATGAGTCATTCTCATTTTGCTCATAGGCTTCAACAAACTTACTAACCATGAGCAAATCTCCCTTTTGAGACTTTTCCTTACATTCACTCTTATGGGAACTAACACAACCATTTTTCCTTAAGACCAAAAGTCTCTTAGTTGGACAATTTAATGCAATGTGCCCATACTCCAAACATTTAAAACATTTCATGTTCTTTAACTTAGGGTTTAAAGAAGAAGAGTTAGAAATTGTACCTTTACCCTTGGAGGTTGCAACATCAGGTCTTTTGGGTGGAGACCCCTCCTTCTTGGAATCGTTCTTCCAACTTGAAGAGTAGTAATTTGAAGGGGATTTCTTATAGGCCTTTTTTATTTGCAATTGTCTTTCCACCTTAATGGCTTGGTGGACAAGATCTTCAATTGTTACAAAATGGTGACGCTCAACTTGCTTCATTATATCTTCATTTAGACCATCAAGAAACCTATCCATGGTATTCTCCAAATTCTCCTCCACGTTAGCTCTAGTCATAGCCATCTCTAACTTCTCAAAGTACTCACTAACACTTTTACTTCCTTGAGTAAGCCTATGCAATTTGTCTCGCAACTCCTTTTGGGTATGAGAAGGAACATGTCTCCTCCTCATCATGGCCTTCAAATCTTTCCATTTTTCAATCGGCTCAAGTTCACATTTCCTCCTAAGCATTTTATCTTGATCCCACCAAGTAAGTGCATAACTTCTAAACTCCAACACAACAAGCTTCAACATTTGTTCTTCACTAACATCACAACAAGAGAAAACTTGTTCTACCTTAAGCTCCCAATCAAGATACGCTTCGGGGTCACTCTTCCCATGAAAGTTTGGAACGCTCACTTTTTCTTTCATCTCATTTTCTCTCAAATAACACTACAACAGATATTGAAAAAAAAGGCGCTAAAATGGGCAGCGTTTATGCTAGAAGTGCTGCTTTTGGCTAAAACACGGAGCAATGGGCAGCGCGTATGAAGCAAGCCCTGCTTTTGGGCAGGACGCATTGCGCAATAAGTAGCGCCTATGGAGCAAGCGCTACCTTTTGGGTTAGACGCGCTACGCAATAGGCAGCGCCTATGCAGCAAGCGCTACCTTTTGGGTTAGACGCGCTGCGCAATTGGCAGCGCCTATGCAGCAAGCGCTACCTTTTGGGTAGACGGGTTCTCAATGGCCAGCGCTTATTAGTGAAGCGCTGCTATTGGTGTGTTTTTTATTTTTTCATTTTTTTCCCTCTCAACATATACATTTTCGTTCTAGTTCTCTCCTCAACACACTAACACTCTCTCAAGCTCTCTTCCTCCTCCTCCTCCATTGGCCTCAAACGGACACACACTCCTCTCAAGCTCTCATCTTTGTCCTCTCAAGCTCTCATTTTCGTTCTTTCAAGCTCTCATTTTCGTGGCTCTCTCCCATTTTCGTTTTCCCAAAGGACATCTCTTCCACACTTCTCCATTTCTTCTCCATTTTCGTGTAAGGTGATTTCGTCCCCATTTTCGTTTCTCTTTCACAAAGTTTAGTATTACTACATGTTGCTCTAGTTATTTTAATGGCATTGGAACATTAGGTTAGATGATTTAAAGGTTATGGTTGATGATTGGTTCTTTAAAATGGTGTTTCTAAACTTTGGGGGAAATGTAGTTGTAGTGTTTGTTGAAATGTCCAAATGAAATGCTTGTTAATTTAATTTGATGTAGGCTTAGCGTTTGTTGAGATGTCCAATGCTTGTTAATTTAATGTTGCTTTCGGTTAAGGGATTTTATAAACTTGAATATTTAGGATTGCATGTTGTTTTATTAATTTTAATGGCGTTGGAACTTTATGTTAGATGATCAAAGTTGATGCTTATTGATTGGTTTATTGAAAGGGCGAAGTGTTTGTCTTATTTTGTTAATGTCACAAAAATTGATTGTATTTTTGTCTTCCATATTTGTATGATGGTTCTTTAATTAGTAATTTAATTAATGAATTGTTTATAGGAATTGAAAATACTTCCTTCGAGTTCATGTTGGTTCGTGAGTTCGAGCTCGAGTTCGTGTTTGTTCGCTTCATTTGCTAGTGCGTGGTTCGCATTCGTTGGAGTTCATCGTTGCTTCCACTTGTTCAGGTACTTTTGTTGTTTTCTTGTATTTATTATATGAAGAATGACAATATGGAAGACATCAAAGTCTTTGATTTCTTTAGTTTAAAATAGTTGAATGTATTAGCTTCAAAAAAATTGTTTTCTTTAGTTTGATTTCTTTGATTTCTTTTGTTTGTTTTGAACCATGATGATTTATTTCTTCATAGATATTGCATTGATATGTAGGCTTTGTTTTCTTGATACCTATCAAATATAAGTTATGCAAACTTGTATATGTGTGGTGAATGAAACTAGCAAAGTAAAATTGAATATGCCTAGATATGTGAATAGTGCGTGATTATGTTTTATTGCAGGTCAGATGGCGGATCATAGTAATCATGACAGTGATCATGACAGCGATCATGAGTGTGATGTTAAAAAGTATATCAGAAAGCAGGCTCCTCGGGGAATGACGGTCAAAAAAAATATCATCAATCGAGTAAATAAAGGAAAAGGAAAAGTACCAGTAAGTTACTAATTACTAATTAACTTATTAATTCAACACTTAGTTTTAATTGTTTGTTAACTAATTTACTAATGACATAATGTAGGTGGTGTGGAATATTAAGGGTCAGCCAATTGGGGATAATCGCGCAGATTTGGTTACCTTCCTCGGTAGTAAGGTAAAACAAATGATACCAATTACAATCAGTACTTGGAGTGAAAAAGTGTTGTTTTGAGGAAACACAAAGAGGAGTTTTGGTTAACAATACAGGTATATAATTTTACATCTCTTTTGTAATCTTATGTAATAAATTTGTAACCATATATATTTATATCATTTTCATTGAATATGTGTATGCAGAAATATTTTGATGTGGATGAGTCTCGAAAAGACTGGTGTATGAAGGAAGCTGGGAAGCTACATCGGAATTTCAGGGGTAGTCTAAAAAAAATTGTTGTTTGATAATAGTGGAAACCTCAGATGGAAGCCTCCAACGCCATATAGTGGATTTACTACGGAGGAGGATTGGGTTACATTTGTTAGGAGACGCACCGAAGATGAAGATTTCATGGTTAGTACTATAATATATTAAGTTATAACTTAAAATATAGTTGACAATTATATATTATACATTAATGTATACTTATGTCTCTAAATAGAAACTTTGCCAAGCGAATCGAGAGAGAGCTTCTGGTTGTGAATACCCTTATAGAGGCGGTGCTAGTGGATATCAAGTTTTTGAAGAGAGATTGGTAAGACACAATAAGCTTGATTTCTCTTTGTTTAATAAATCTTTTGATTTATAATTTCTTAACATTTGGTAAATTTAAATATAGTTGGAGGACAGTGGGAAAGATCCTACTAAAGAAAGCATTGAGCGACATTTTTTGTGGGTAGCAGCCAGACAAAAGGATGGGGAGGTTGTGGATCCCAAAACTAAGGAGGTGACCGACAGAATTGTAAGTATTTCCAAAATTCGAATATTGTTTTGAAACTTTTATGATCTATAAAATGTATAATAATTTTATTTATTATACTTTTGTTTGTGAATCAGGAAACCATATCAGAGTCTGTGTCACAGGGAGAGATCATTGATTGCTCTAAAAAGGAAATCCTTACTCGTGCCTTGGAAAAGGAAGAATACACAGGTCGTACAAGGGGTTGTGGATTTGGCGTTAATCCATCCAACTACCTTGGATCAAAGAAGAGAACTTATGATGAGCATCATGATTGTAAACAAAGTAGAGAGTTGCGGGTATAGTATGAAGGTCTAAGGTCTGAACTTAGTCAAATCAAATTGCACTATGGGTTGGTTTCGCCTGCAGTACCATCCCCTGCCCCAGATAGCGCTCGAGATAGCTGCACCATTTGGTCAACTAAGGTATTAATTATTTTTTTGACGATAAATAAGAAATTAATTATTAAACTCTCTTTCTTCTACGCAATGTATTTATTAATTTTTGTTTATAATTGATTTAGGACAACAATGAGTGTGAGTGTGAATTGTATATCTCAAACTCACACCAAATGGTTGCAATAGGCTTCACATGTGATCAATTGGGAACTTTGATGCACAATTTACCCATACCTCCAGATCATGTTAGAGTTAGAGTTGACTGTGCAATTGTGGGGGATGCACCATTGCCTGCTCCAATACCCACTATAGATTTACTAACTGTGCAAGATGCAGTTGGTACATTTGTGGCATGACCAGCACACCTTATTGTTGTAAGTGACAATATATTTGTAAATAACTAATTCTTTTATTTTGTCATTTATTGTGTGCTAGCTAAAGAATTATTTTATTTATATATAGGTACGCCAAAATGCAAAATCTAGGGGCAAAAGTGTTAGCAAGGCAATATCTACTAGCAACAAAGTGTCTTGGTCCGGCCCTTCAACACAAGTTTCTTTGCCTGCCCCTCAAAAAGTGACTCAGCCCTCTCCTCCTCCAACATTGACTCAGCCCTCTCCTCCTCCAACAGTGACTCAGCCCGCCCCTCCTCGAAAAGTGACTCGGTCCTCCGTTGCTCCAAAAGTGACTCAGCCCGCCCCTCCTCCAAAAGTGGCTCGGCCCGCCCCTGCAAAAGTGACTCGACCCGCCCCTCCAAAAGTGACTTAGCCCGCCCCTCCTTTAATAGTGTGTCAGCCCTCCGCCTCTTCCATTGATGATTCTAGGATTATTTTGTATACCGAAATGCATGCGCAATTCAAGATGGATGATGGAACCCCGCTTATATTACAGATGGATGACAACATTTTTGGAAATCCCGATCAACTATTGATAATCCCAAAACAGGATATTAATGATTTATGTCAGATGAATTGGGCAACTAGTGTTTGTATTAGAGCATATATCAGGTACGTATGTAATTTATTATTTAACATCGTTAAGTTTATTTTATTATATCGTTAATTTAATTTGTATATATACCTCTAATTGTAGGTGCTTGTATCATAACATTTTGGTCCCTTCGAAGCAGACACAGAGATATGTG
The DNA here is from genome assembly GCA_963573325.1 of Astragalus glycyphyllos. Classification (NCBI taxonomy): domain Eukaryota; kingdom Viridiplantae; phylum Streptophyta; class Magnoliopsida; order Fabales; family Fabaceae; genus Astragalus; species Astragalus glycyphyllos. The sequence goes on along the minus strand of OY754314.1, from coordinate 11,590,528 downwards.
TTCTTGTGTCCGGATAGTACACACCTCCGTAATGTTAGGGAGGATCTGTCTAATTATAACGACCTTGTGAAACAAAACAAGACAGATGTTACAAATTATATCACTCGACGCTAATTGGATGCTCAACATACAGGCGTCGATACCATGTTTTTGGCACCATGTCTTGTAGGGTGAGAGATTTAATCTATTCTTATATAACATGCATTTTTTAAATACTAGTCAATTACTTATTCAAAGTTTTATTTGGTAGGGATCATTGGATTTTGCTTGCAATAAATCCTAAGACAGATACGGTGTACCATATTGATTCTGTGCATGGTCATTTCAACACCCACCCAGACTTGGTTGTGATATTTAATAGGTGTGTGTATTTCGATCACTCTGCATATTTCTTTGTTTTAGTTGTTAACTATATGTATTTTTAATAATATAGTTATATCCAATTGTGTTCAGTTGTTTGAAGGAATATTAGGGATTGGAACAATCACAGGCAAAATGGGTGCCAATAGAGGTAAGTTTGTAATCAATCTTATCATATATTTATTTACATTATTGTTGTCAAAAAAATGTATTAAATTAAATTTAACAATCAACTAATCTTTTGTTTGTAGTGTCCGAAACAACCAAATAACAATGATTGTGGGTATTACGTAATGAGATTTATGAAGGAAATTATTACCCACAACCAAATGGATATCCCCAGACAGGTATCTTTACAAAACTCTTTTTTATTTTGATTTAACCATATAATTCAATTCTAATTTTATTTAATTATATAATTTCAGTATTTTCCCGATTGTCGGTGGAAGACATACTCTACTACACAGATTGATGAGCTTAGAGGAGAGTGGTGCCATTATGTCTTGCAATTCTTTTGATTTTAGATAGATTGTAATTTTGTAAATTGTTAGAGTTTTATTTGGATACGTGCATATGAATTGGTTCATGCATATGTAAGTTGCTAACTTGTTTTAATTTAGATACATATTGTAAGTAGCTTGTTAGTTTTGGATACATTCATATGAATTGGTTCATGCATATGTAAGTTGCTAACTTGTTTTAAATTAGATACATATTGTAAGTAGCTTGCTAGTTTTGGATACATATTGTTAGAGAGTTTGATTTGGATACATATTAATTTGTTAATATTGTAAGTTGCTAAGTTTTGGATACATATAATAACTTGTTAGCTAGTTTGTTTTGGTTTGTGATCATATTGGTGCATTTGGATATATAACTAGTTTATATATACATATGTTGTTAGTATATAATGGATTGGATTGCTATTAATTGGCTGTATTTGACCAGGAAATTATCAAATGTAAAAAGGGAAATACAAAAAAAGAGAAAAAAAAAAGGAAAAAGAAATTAAATAATGGGCAGCGCTTGGTGGGAGAAGCGCTGCTCATTCACCTAGTGCGTATAGCAATGGACAGCGCTTGGTAAAGGGAAGCGCTGCCTATTGCTAAACGTGCTAGGTGAATTGGCAGCGCTTCCCTTTACCAAGCGCTGCCCATTGCTGTACGCGCTAGGTGAATGAGCAGCGCTTCTCCCACCAAGCGCTGCTCATTCACCTAGCGCGTTTAGCAATGGGCAGCGCTTCCCCTTACCAAACGCTGCCCATTGCTAAACGCGCTAGGTGAATGAGCAGCGCTTCTCCCTTCAAACGCTGCCTATGGCTATTAATGAGCAGCGCTTCTCAAACGCTACCCATTTTTGGGGAGGAATCACCAGCGCCAAATTTAGCAGCGCTCAGAAACGCTGCCCATGGCTAAAAAAAACGCTGCCCATCCCCAAATCTATTGTAGTGATAATCTCCATATTTTCTCTCTTTTTCTCTATCTCTCCTCTCATAACTCCTTTCTTTTTTATACTTTCTATCTTTTTCTGTCACATTCCCTTCATACCTCTCATGCATCTTCCAGAGCAAATCTCCAACCTTATACTTCTTAAGAATTTTTGCAACACATTCTCTATTATAGTCAAAACCTCTATTCATCATTCCAATGACAAGATAACAAGTACCAAATGATCAAGCAAAGTAACAAGAAAGAACAATAGTCCTCACCACTCGCTAAGTGTTTACACTCAAGAAATGTATCACTCGTGTATGTCGCTCAATTATGGCTTTTTCTATAATGTTCACTCTAGCCTTTTTCCACTCCTTAATGCAACTCTTCAAGTTCTTAAAACAAACCAAACAAGTCTCAATCAAGTTTGTGGAAAACCTCTACACAGTTGTGACAAAACATACATGAAAGTTATCATTCAAGAGGCCAACAAAGACGAGAGAAACTTCTAAGACACAACCAAGGAATTTAAAAGACACGAAAGAAAGAAAAGCAAAATAAGACACACTCAAATAGATAAACAAGGAGACGACTTAAAAAAAAAGAACAAAACTAATTGACTAAGTGATTCAAATATGTGGAAGGTAAGACACTAAAAATAACTTGCAATTTTTAATAGAAGCAACAAAGATGCAAAATGGATTGATGTATCAAAATGAACGATTCTGATTTTTTTGTAAATGCCTCTTTTTTTTTCTACAAGTGCTTTTGTATAGAATCACTTTTTTTTGCAGCACTTATCTTTTCATTTTTTTTTCTGCATATTTGAATTCCTCTTTTTTTTCCTAATGAATTTAGACTTTTGAATTTCCAGAATCAGACATGTATGATAGAAATAACATCAAAAACAAATTTGCAATTAAGATTTTGGATCAAACTATTGCAAGTGAAGTTTCCCCAAAGAAAACCGACGCTAGCTACTTCTCAGATAAAAGAGTTGAACTCCAATAATTCATCAAGGACTTAATCAGGTCACCCAATTTAAAACAACAACAACAAAAACGTAAAATGCTTCCTAAAGCAACGATTTGAATCTTAGGATATTGAATTCATTTTCCCGTAAGTTGAATTCAAGTTGAACGATTTGAATCTTAGGATATTGAATTCATTTTCCAGTAAGTTGAATTCAAGTTGAACATGAATTGAAGCTAAGATCCAAAACTAGGGTAATACCGACATCCGTAGAGAAAAATCAAAGGACAAGTTAAAAACATGGAACAAAACGAAATAGTAAGGAAAGAATACAAAAATAAACAGATTTTTCAAGCAGATTTTTTTTTTGAATTTTTTTCTTCTTGATTCAAGAACAGTACAATAACAATTGGTAATTGCTCTGAATACCACTTGATGAGAATCTAATTGATTCCATGATAGATTATGGATCTAACCAGGTGATTTCTTTAATCAAAGATAACAAATAGGATAAAAAGAGAAAGGGAGAAGAAACATACAAACGGATTAGGCAAGAAGATGAAGAAATCGCCACATCCACGAGGATGATAAGATCAAGGTAGAATCACCACAAGAGTAAGAGGTTCTTGATAAGACTCAAATTTGGTTCTAAGAAGAACCCTAGAGAAACACTCTCTATTCTCACAATTCTATTTCGTCAAAAAGTTCCTTTCAACTTACAAAACCACACCTATTTGTAGGGAAAAGATTGTGGACTCACTAAAGTGACAAACATAAACCTAAAATCCCAAATTCATGCCCAAACTAGGCCTTACACAATTAGGCATCTAAGAATGAGAAATAAAGCGCCTAAAAATGTTTGGCTTATTCCAATTATAAAATTCATACGAAATCTTAATTATAAAGCTATTTAAAAGACAATGAACAATTTTAGATTATTTGCTATCATTAAGCAAATTAATCATTTGAGCTTCCAATTGTTCTTGTTCTTTAATCTTCTTTGCTCTTCCTCTTTCAATTGGTCCAAGTGCCATGTGTTGAATCTTCATGCTCTTTGTGTCCATAACATTTCTTAATGCTCTTGCGGTCGCCATCACTAAGTAACACCCCAAATAACCTTGGATACTTTTCCAGAATCTAAAAAACAAGACAGTTTAACAAATTAATCTACAAACTGAATATAAAAGAGAACTAATGAATTTCATTTCATTTGGAACAAAATTAAACAGAAACTTAATATATTTCAGAAACTATAAACTGAATATAAAACAGTTTTACAAAGGAGAATCCAGCAGCAGAATAACAGAAACAGCTTACCATAACAGCCAGAAACAGCAGCTGAATAAGTCTCTTTTTAAACTTAACTAACCAATGTCCAAGTTCCAAAATCTATTAAATCAGAATACAGCAAATTAAGAGTAATTAAAACAGAATACAACAGAATAAGAGTAATTAAAATAGAATGCTATAATCTATACCCAAAACATAAGTTCCCTCGCACGAAAATGGATCATTGGATCATGTTGTGAGTCATGAAAGACTCCAAAAGAACTAACAAGGTTGCTATTTAGTTGATGCAATAGTTGGCAATAATATGTGAGTCATGTGACTCCAAAAAATCAAAAAAGTTCACAAGACTGCAAATGTTAAAAATTGAAGCTGTTAATACAAGATATAAACAACACAGATTGCATATCAACAATTAAAACTAACAAGTAGCATATATACAAGTATAAACTCAAGGCCAGAATTACAAATTAGAGTCAGAAACATAAATACAAATATAAGTAGAGTGAAGCCATATGAAACCCAGAAACATAGTTAGACAAAAGATCATATAATCAATGAAAATGTCACATAAATAGAACACAAAAAGATCCAAATGAAACACAATGAATCCCTAAACATATAAACATATCTTTAAAGCATATAAACAGAATACAAAAGGAACTTAGAAGAACTCAGAAATATAAACAACATATATGAACAATAAACAAGTAACATATAAACAAGTAAACAAGTAATACCACAGATTGCTTGCTTGCTTGTTTCAAATAATACCACGTACGTAGTCTACCTCCTGCATCCCAGATTGCTTACTCCTTCCTTGTCCAAAGCATTGGATTGATATATCAACAACAAATGAAGATTAGTTAGTAAACAAAGGGCCAAAGATAACTAGATAACATAAACATAAATGAAGTCTTGTAAAATACTTTCATTATATTATAACTGCTCACCTTTACTGTTATGTATCTGATTGGTCTCACCCTTGTTTCCTAAGAAAGTTACCATTTGAAAATAGAGTCAGAAACAGGAAACAAAAATAAAACAAACCCTAATTTTAAACTAAAGAAATCAAAATGCAACAACGAATGTAAAGCCAGAACACAAATATAAACTCAAACCTAAACACAAATATAAACACAAAGCCAGAACTACAAATTAAAGGCACACAGAAACTACACCCATGAAACTTAAAATGAAAACCTCAAAGCAAAAACTAATATTCATTGTATCTGAGAAATTTCGTTTTAGAAAAATGATACAAAAATACATTGTTGACATGTGTGGAGTATACAAAAGGAACTATAAACCATTGTAAACAGATCCATAAAAAGAAGAGCTTTAAAACTTTGAAACTCCAAAAATTTTAAACCCCACAAAAACGTTTTAAACCCCACAAAACAAAAGAAAACAGAATAAAGATTGAAAACAAATACGAGAGATGGGAAGAAGATCATGTGGGGAAGAAAGGTTACCAAATGAAGACGAAGACAACGAAAAGAAAGATTGAGGGTTTCGTTGGAGACTTGGTCATGAGCCAGTGTCATTCACTATCTTGTTGAGACCAAATGATGAACAATGAAGGATGACTTAGAACATACGCTTTTGAAAGAGAGTGTAAAGAGGAACATGTGCGCTCAACAGACGCGTAAGGGCGTAATTGTTCTTATTATAATATTTGTTATCTTTAAAACATTTGTGGGTTATTGCTTTTAGATCCAGTTGGTTCCAACAATCTCCCCATTGTTTATGATGACAACTACATATATTGAGAAACAATTTTAACTAACAACAACACTATTTTAATAAAGATGTTAGGAGGCTCCTCCTGAACTAATGCACTTAAAATACTTACATGTGTTACCAGAACTAGAGTAACATCATACATGTGAAAATAAAAACAATGAAAAATTGATGATGATTATCAACAAACTTTTACTAATAGACCACGACCCCGTCAGTAAAAGTTTAGTTGCCGCCCGACATAGCCATCAACAATGGCGAATATCACACACGCAAATTACCGACAAATATGGTCGTCTGTAGTTGAAAAATGTAACTATTGAAAGTTACCAAAAGACATGTTTAAATTACTAACTGGCATGTTTGTCGTTAATTAAGTGTGTTAGAAACATACGTTATTACCGATGAACATGCACATCGGTAACTTTTAATAAACTCATCACTGCGATAGAATCTCATTTCATTTCTCTTTTCCCCTTCCCTTTCTCTCTTCTCTCCTTTCGTCCCTCCCTCTCCCCCTCGAATCACGGCAGCTACTCCACCACCCACCATCGCACCACCCTCCCTCTCCAATAACCTCTTCTCTCAGTATTTTGGGGTGTGTCAGAAACATACTTTACTACTGATGGTCATTCCCATCGGTAACTTTTAATAAACTCATTCCTGCGATAGAACCCCAATTTGTTTATCTGTTCCCTCTCTCTTTATCCTTTCTCTCCTATCTTCCTTTCCTCTCAGTCGCGATCCATGGAAGCTCCTCCACCACCATGTGTCATCGCCCACTATTGCACCACCCTCCCTCTCCAACAACTCCTTCTCTCAGTATTTCGGGTTAGTTCTCTCTCTCTCTCTCTCTCTCTCACTTCTCCCTTTTTGTTTTTTTTTATTTTTGTTTTTTTTTCACATTTTCGGATTAGTGAGATAAAATAGCGTTGTATTTAGGGTATTATTTGATATGTTAATTAATGAGTTAGGAGAGAAGATATGATTTGTCTGTTGAAGTTTTAAGGTTTTTTAGAATAACGAACTAGCATTATGATTTGTAGAAGAACAAATAGGAATATTGGAGTGTTGAAATGCTATTTAGTTGCTGAAATTCCTTTTTTTTTTTTTAAATTTCTAGAAATAGGAGTACGGAACTAAAACTGAAATTTCCGAAATTGTTATTGATGTGTTAGTTAGATTGTTATTTTGTTGTTGACAATGGAAAGGGTGGGGAATTGACCCTCATCCTTAATTGCTATTATCTGGTTGTTAAGTTGATCAATGTTGACGGAAAATGGTGAAGTGCTGACCCTCACCCCCATATTTGGCTCAAAATCATTTCTATTGAGATCATTTAGAAATGATTCAAACAATTTTGTTGGAAATGAGAACTTATTTTCTTCTTTGCTTAGATAGAAAAGGTTTTTGTGTTGTTATTGACCCTCATATTTGGCACAAAATCATCTCCATTGAGACCATATTGATGCGAGTAATAAGATAGGATATTGGAAATGTTATTCGAATCTAATGCATTATTTTTAAATGCGTGTCGATGGATTTTAATCAATTAAATCGTAGTTTGGTATACGATAGGTTATTTTCGGGAAGAGCGTGTTTTAAAAAAGTCTTTTATAGTCGGAGATTAAGAGTTTATTATGGTAGTGAAGCAATATTATATGTTTGAACCTGAAGGAGGATTAGATGTACATTCCTTGCTTTGAAGGTATACCTATTAGGACCAAAGGTTAAGCCAGGTATCGATTATATAATTCGGGGTTGAAGCCTAATTGTTGGATTTGAGTTGACCATGGTGAAGAACTTCCTGTTGAGGCAAAATCCCTAATTAAGTTTTGATGTTCAACAAACCTCAAAAGTGAGAAGCTTAAGATTTCTGATTTCATATATTACTAGTGCTTCTTGTTGAGTGTTTCATAAGGACAGATATTTCAAACTAATCTCAACAAGATATTTGCTTATGAGAAGCAACAATCAAAGAGAAAACTAGGAAGACTATTGCCCACACAGTTATGGAGAAAGGAGGCTTCCCAAAACATAGATTAAAATCAAGAACTAGAGTGTAATCTTGAGAAGAATCTTTTTGTGAAGTTTCATCATGCATTGTGGCAATATAAGAAGGTTGAATAAGAAGGATCAAGGCAAGAAGAATCATGACAGTAAAGATGAGAAGCATCACTTGAGAAAAAGTTAAGTTGAGAAGAGTCATGATCCTGAGAAGGGTCATGATGAGAAGATTCATGTTGAAAAGAGTCATGATCCTGAGAAGGGTCATGGTAAGAAGAATCATCATCCTAAGAAGCATCAACATGAGAAAGAATCAACTTAAGATTTATCATCTTCAACAAAGAGATCATGTGAGAAGGATCACAGTGAGAAGAGTCACTGTGAGAAGGGTCATGACAGTAATGAACAGCCTGGTTTTTGCAGAAAAGTACATACCGCTGTATGTTGCAGAAGAGCGTATTTCCAACAGCTATAAACGACTAGTTTCTCAACCAACGGCTACAATTCTTGATCCAACAGTTAATACACAATATTAACTCTATAAAACAACAACCTTGGACGCCATTACTCCTTAAGAGATTGAATCAAAATTCAGCGCTATCAACCTTCTCACCTATTCCAGTTCTTTCTCTTCCATACTCAGCTGAACCTAAAACAGAAGGGATTCATCCATTCTCTGAGTATGTACTAAGTCTTGTGTTGAAGTTATTATTGTAACACTCCATATGTATCAACCAAGCTCTAGAAATCCCAAAAACCCATATAAAACAAACAGAATCTTGAATAAGGGAACCTTCTCAAGTAGCATGAGCTGCTGTAGGACTTGAGAAGTGAGTGCTTCAGTGTTGGAAGTAGTCTAATAGATCTGGTCAGGTTTATTAATGAAGTATACAGTAGGTAGAGCTGTGAAAGAAAACTACCAAGAGAGTTCATCTTTGGAGAGATGTAAACTGTGTAATTTATTTTGGAAAAATAGTGGAAATTCTCACTGGATGTGAGGAGTGGATGTAGCCCTGGAGTGGGGTGAACCACTATAAATCACTGTGCCATTTACTGTCTTTATAGTTTACTTATTGAAGAAAAACTCTCCTTAGGGAGAAGGTTTATGAAAACTGAGAAGAGTCCTATATGACCTTTCTCTGGTCCACACAGAGTCATTATTTATTAAACCTTCTCACCTTCACAACTTGAACATAAACTATTGGTAAAAGGATTTGAAAACATATTTGGGACTCACAACTTAAAGCTACTTAAAACAATCATTGATATAAACTGTGAGAAGCTTCGAAGGAAGAACTAACAGACCCTTCTCAACTTTACTATAGTTGAGAAGACTGTTTCATCACGCTTCTCTTTTTACCTTTCTTAGGAAGAAGATTGTTTTATTACTTCTAATCTCTAACACGTATTACTTACTTTCTTGAGTCTGAGTAATACTTGTGAAGCAAAGTTCTTTTATTTCAGGAGAATTTTAAAAGGGTCACAATTCCAACCCCCCCTTTCTTGTGACATTGGTGACTTTGGCATCAGAGCTAAGCCTCTGGTGTTTAGCACACTTAACAGTGTGAGAGGAAAAGATCTTGGAGGAAGTCATGGCCAAACCAAATTCTGTAACCTTCTTACCAGAAGGTGCTTCATCTAACAGACCACCAGGGATTAATGGAGAACACTATTACTATTGGAAAAACCAAATGAAGTTGTTTCTTGAATCTCAAGACACTGGTATTTGGGATATAGTTGAAAATGGTCCATACATTCCTACAGTGGGAGATACACATTTTCCAAAGCCCAAAACTGAGTGGACTCCAGAAGAAAAGCATAAAGTGCTGCAAAATTCCAATGCTAAGTACTACCTAACTTGTGCTTTGGGAAGAGCAGAATATGACAAGATTGTGGGAAAAGAAACTGCTAAAGAAATATGGGATACTCTACAAACTGCTCATGAAGGAACAGATCAAATAAAGGAAGCTAAGAAAGGGATGCTCATTCATGAATTTGAAATGTTCAAAATGACAGAAGAAGAAACAATTGATGAAATGTTTGGTAGATTCACTGCTATCATCAATGGATTGAGTGCACTTGGGAAAACGTACCCAAATGCTGAGAAGGTTAGCAAACTGTTGAAATGCCTTCCAAAGGCGTGGAGACCAAAGAAGACTGCTATAGAAGAAGCCAAAACTCTGTCTGAACTAGACATTGATCACCTACTGGGCTCTCTCAAAATCCATGAACAAGAGCTTATGGAAGAACTGCACCCAAAGAGAAAGATAGTGGCTCTCAAAGCATCTAACAAAGAAGAATGCAACCCTTCTCACAAAGGAAAAGCAGCTGCACTCAAATCTTCCCAAGATGATGATGAGCAAGAAAGTGAGGAGGATACTGAAGGAGAAGAGCTTGCATTAATATCAAAAAGAATCAATAGATGGCTGAACAACAAAAGAAGAGGAAAGAATCAATTCAGAAGAGAACCATTCAAAGGAGACAAGTCAAAATTCACCTGCTTTGAATGCAAGAAGCCTGGCCACATGAAACAAGATTGCCCTTTACTCAAGAAGAGTCCAAGAAGGTTCACATCTCAGAAAAAGGCACTAATGGCTACTTGGGATGACTTAGAAGGGTCATCAAGTGAGCATGAAGAAGAATCAGCAAATCTTTGTCTCATGGAAGGAATAGAACAAGATGAGGTACTAACTTCTAAACTCCTTAAATGTGAAACATGCAAAGAAATTGAATCTTCCTTTGATAGTTTGTTGCATGACTCTGATATTCTATCTAGAATGCATGTTTTTCAAAGAACAGTTGAGTAAGGTTAAAAGTGAAAATGAGGAATTAAGAATACAAAATGAAAGAATGGGAACAACCATTCATACCTTACAAATATCTCACTTCAAATTGTTTGAACAATTCAAGCTTCTTACAGTCAAAATGTCTGAAAAACAAACTGTTTCTAGCATAAAACTTGAAAATGAGAATACAATGCTTAGGAAACAAGTAAGTAATTTGACAAATGAACTTGTGATATGTGCAAAGAGTCTTGAAGCTTCTCAAGTGATTTTAACTCCAATTGAGGAAGATATGATAGCTAAGAAAGGTAGGAGAAGAACTAGAACTTCATGCACCAAATGTAAACAGTTTGGACATAATGCTTCTGTCTGTAGTACTAAACATAAAGAACCTATATCTGAAAACACTGACCCTCAAGGACCCAAAGAAAAATGGGTACCTAAATCTTTGTCAAAAACAAATGCAGGCATGCCTCATAGCATCAAGAAGAAAGCTGTGGTTCCTAGACAGTGGGTGCTCAAGGCACATGACAGGGGAGAAGGATAAATTTCTCTCCATGGAGAGCTTTGATGGAGGACTTGTCATGTTTGGAAATAATGACAAAGGCTACATCAAAGGAATAGGTACAGTAGGTAAAATAAACTCTGCTCAGATTCAAAATGTTCAATTTGTGAAAGGACTCAAACATAACTTACTTAGCATAAGTTAGTTATGTGATTTTGGACATGAAGTGACATTCAAGTCTGATGTATGCAAAATAAAAAGTTTAGAGTCTGGAAAAATTATTTTCACTGGTCATAGAACAAATAATCTGTATAGCTTATGTCTAGTTGATCTTCCTGATCATATGTGTCTAATTTCTAAGGAAGATGACAAGTGGATGTGGCATAGGAGATTTGGTCATATTAGCATGAAAACTCTTTCAAAATTATCCAAACTTGATTTAGTCAGAGGTCTTCCAAAGATCAAATATGAGAAGGATAAATCATATGAAGCATGCATCCAAGGAAAGCATGTTAAATCATCCTTTAAACCTATCAACATGATTTCTACTCAAAAACCTTTGGAACTTCTGCATATGGATCTTTTTGGTCCAACCAAACATGCTAGTCTAAGTGGAAAAAGATATGGCTTTGTTATTGTTGATGACTATTCTAGGTTCACATGGGTGATCTTTCTCAAAAACAAAGATGAGGCTTTTGAAAATTTTAAAACATTTTTTAAGAAAGTTCAAAATGAGAAAAGGTCTAACATCATTGCAATCAGGAGTGACCATGGAGGAGAATTTGAAAATGCTTTATTTAAAACCTTTCTTGAAGAGAATGGTGTGTCTCACAACTTCTCTTGCCTAAGAACTCCTCAAGAAAATGGTGTAGTTGAAAGAAAAAATAGAACATTGCAAGAGATGGCTAGAACATTGCTCAATGATTCAAAAATTGAAAAATACTTTTGGGCAGAAGCAGTTAACACTGCTTGCTATATTTTGAACAGAGCTACAGTTAGAAAACTTTTGAATAAAACCCCATATGAACTTTGGAAAGGAAAGAAGCCAATTATCTCTTATTTCCATGTGTTTGGTTGTGATTGCTATGTGTTGAACAATAAGGATAATTTAGGAAAATTTGATGCAAAATCTGATCCTGCATTATTCTTAGGATATTCTCTCACATCAAAAGCATATAGGGTATTCAATCTTAGAACAAAAGATGTTGAAGAAAGCATGCATGTGATGTTTATGGAAACTAACAGTTCTAATAATATAAATGAAGAAGATGAGACTGATGCAGATAAGACAGGTGAGAAGGATGCTGAAATAAATGAGAAAGCTGAAACAGATCCAACAATTGACCCTTCTCAACTCTTGAATAATCAAAATGTACAACCTACTCAAGCTTCTGATCTCCCTAGAAGTTGGAGACTTGTTACTCACCATCCTCAAGAGCAAATAATTGGAGAAACCATTGAACCAGTCAAAACTAGAAGTTCTTTCAGAAGAGAAGCTTCTCAGAGTGCTCTCATATCCCAAATAGAGCCCAAGAATATAAATGAAGCAATTATAGATGAATCTTGGGTAGAAGCAATGCAAGAAGAGCTTGCACAATTTGAGAAGAATGAGGTATGGAACCTAGTACCCTCTCCTTCACATAAATCTGTTATTGGTACTAAGTGGGTGTTCAGAAACAAAATGGATGAAGATGGTAAGGTGATTAGAAACAAAGCAAGGTTAGTTGCTCAAGGTTACAATCAACAGGAAGGTATTGATTATGATGAAACTTTTTCTCCTGTTGCTAGACTAGAAGCTATTAGAATCCTTCTTGCTTATGCTGCTCACAAAGATTTCAAACTCTTCCAAATGGATGTTAAAAGTGCTTTTCTCAATGGCTTTCTAAATGAGGAAGTGTATGTACACCAACCTCCTGGTTTTATTGATGAGAAGCAATCAAACCATGTTTTGAAACTAACCAACGCACTCTATGGTCTCAAACAAGCTCCTAGAGCTTGGTATGAAAGACTGAGTACCTTTCTTCTCAAAAATGGTTTTTCAAGAGGAAAAATTGATGTCACTCTCTTTAGAAAATCAATTAAAGATGAATTATTAATAGTTCAAATTTATGTTGATGACATCATCTTTGGAGCAACAAATGAAAAGCTATGCAGTGACTTTGGAAAACTTATGATGAGTGAGTTTGAAATAAGCCTAATGGGCGAACTAAGATACTTTCTTGGTTTGCAAATCAAACAACTTAAGAAGGGTATTTTCATCTCTCAAGAAAAATATATAAAAGGTCTTCTTAAGAAATACAAAATGAGTGATGCAAAAGCAATGGCAACTCCCATGCACCCTTCTGCAAACATTGAGAAGGATGAGAAAGGTAAATCTGCATCTGAGAAGGAATATAGAGGTATGATAGGATCCCTATTGTATCTCACTACAAGTAGACCAGATATAGTCTTCTCAGTAGGGTTGTGTGCTAGATTTCAATCTACTCCAAAAGAATCTCATCTTTGTGCTGTTAAAAGAATTTTTAGATATCTTGTTGGTACACCTAACCTTGGCTTGTGGTACAAGAAAAGAACCCATTTTTGACCTAATTGGGTACTGTGATGCTGACTATGCTGGAGACAAAATTGAAAGAAAAAGCACAAGTGGTTCTTGCCAACTACTTGGAGAATCACTCATCTCATGGTCATGCAGAAAGCAAAACACAATTGTCTTGTCTACCACAGAAGCAGAATATGTATCTGCAGCAGGATGTTGTTCTCAAATTCTTTGGATCAAAAACCAACTTGAGGACTACTCTCTAAGCTTCTCAGGTATTCCTATCTTTTGTGATAATACCAGTGCCATTAATTTGTCTAAAAATCCCATTCAACATTCTATATCAAAGCACATTGATATTAAACATCATTTTATTAGAGATCATGTGCAAAAGAAAGATATTGAACTTGTTTTTGTGGATACTAAGCATCAATTAGCTGATATCTTCACTAAACCTCTGTTAGAAGAGAACTTTAGTTATATTAAAAGCATGTTGCATATCATTGAAACCCCCTCTGATGAGAAGGGTTATGACCACCAACCTTCTCAAGACTGAGAAGGGTCATTACCCAACCTTCTCAAACCTGAGAAGGGTCATCAGTATCATATGGCCTTTAAAAACATCAAAAAGATTTTATGTTTGTTTCTTTTCTGTCTGTTTTAGTGTTTGTTTCAATGTTGATAATGCTTTAATTGTTGTTTTTCCTTTTATGGTTTATGTCTTAGGTTTTTTTTTTTGTTAAAAATACCAAAAATAGGTCCCTAGCCGTTCAACGGCTCTTCTCATCTCTCTCCCGATCAATCTTGTCACTTAAGTCCCTTCAACAGTTACACACATCAGTCAATGATGTTGTAACCGTTAGGTAATAACTGATTCCAAGTTATTAAAATCACGCCATCTCTCTCTCTTCATTCATTCGCATAACCGTTGTAACCTCTCCCTCTTCATTCTTCCTTCTTTCTCTCATGGTGAGAACAAAGAATCCAGAACCCATATCATCTTACTCTGATTCCTCACGCGATTCCTCTCTTAGAATCCCAAACTTTGTTCTTGTTGGACCTCCACAATCTATTTGCGACACGAAACCCCTAAAATCCAGACCAGCCAAAATGAAACATGCTCCAAGCGGAAACCCAAGAAGATCAACCAGAGTAATATGGAAAACCGCTGCTAAAAACACCACTTGAACTAATCCAGATGCACCAATAAAACTGGAAGAGGAGAATGTTGCTTCTGAATAGGGAACAGAGCAACCACAAGCTCCTGAGAAGAGTGCTTCTTCTCCAAAATCTCCTCCAAAGATGGCTCCTAAAGACAAGAAAATAGAAAGGGAAGATGCTGAAATTAGGAAGAAAGTCATGGAGACTCTAGCCACTGCAAGCAAACAATCTAAGGGAACAAAGAAGAGAAAACAGCCCGACATGTCCAACTGGAACAAGAAGGCAATCGTTTCTGGAACAGTATACAACCTGGAAGAAATTGAGAAGAGTGGATGGAATGTCACTCCTCTCCTTACTCAACAAAAATGGGAAAGGTTTGTCTCTCTAGATGATTTGGTTTATAGAGAGAAAGTCAGAGAGTTCTATGCAAATGCTCAATACCAACTTGAGCCCCTTCAAATCACTTCTTGGATTGGTGGCAGGGAGTTCAACATCTCTCCAATCTCTCTAGGACAGGTCTTCAATATCCCTCATAAAGGTGTGCAAATTTATGAAGAGAAATGGTATAACTCCTTAGGTATTTCTGCACAAGAACTCAAAACTATTCTACTGAAAGACCCTTCTCTCCCCATCACAGCACCAAACCTCAAACCCTTAGTCAGAATCCTTCACCACATCAGTTCCCATACTCTCCTTCCTAGAGCTGGTTCCTTTGAGAAGGTAACCACTAGAGATTGCATTATTCTATACCATCTAGTAGAAAACAAGCCTCTTAGTCTCCCTTACCTTATCATGCATCATATGATAAATGCTATTAAGGCAGACAAACTCCAAACCTCTCTCCCCTATGGAAAAGCCCTCACAAAAGTGTTTAATCACTTTTTAATCAAGATATTTGTCAAAGAAGGAACCATCGAATCAAAGCCCTTCACCTCTAAGAATCTAAAACTCATGGGTCTAGATGTTGCTGCTAAGGAAGAGCAGAATGATGGAAAGAAAAAGAAACAGAAGGTTTCTCATACAACATCTGTAGAAGAAGAAATGGCTGAAACTCTTAGAATAGAAACTAAGACAAAGAGAAGAAATGACCCTTCTCTCAGTCCTGAGAAGGGTGAAAATATCCCTGAGAAGGTTCAGGAGAAGGTTAAAGAGGTTGAGAAGGATATAATAAGACTGAATTGAAATATAAAACTAAATAAAATAGAGAATAGATTTGGGATTAGTAGGGACCTATCATTGGATTATTCCCACAATCCAACGACTAAGAAGTCTACTCACTCATGATCATAGTAGATATAAAAACTCAAATTAAATATGCTAGCAATAAATACTAAAAGATGAAGAAAAAAAGAAAGGAAAAACTAAATTTGAGTTTTTCTAAGAGAAAGTTGAGAGGAAGAGTCTCCAATTTCGTGGCCTTCTAGGCCTCTATTAATAGCCAAATTCTACCCCATTTAAGTCCACTTACATCCCCATAAAGATCCATAAAAAAAAACAACCCTTTGTATTCCTAGTTTTATGAACGTAGTTACTATTATAAATGGGAAGTAATTGCTTCTAAATGCTCCTTTGGTATTCCACTTGCTTCCCATGAATAATGACAATAATATTTGGGTATTATGAGCAATAATCATCCAAAACCATTCAGATTAAAATAATCAAAAGAGGGAGTGTGATGGTTTGCTGACTGTTGATTCAACATGCCCAAAACAGTAGAACACGAGTAGCTGTGTTTATCTCTGAGCTTTTTTCTTTCTTGGCTTATTTTGATGCATTTGGTTCCGTATTTCAACCTTGGGCCTTAGGACTTCATTCTTCAAACTTTTTTATTCTTGAATTCTTCCTTTATTTATCAACTCATCCTAATAACGAAATAAAAATTAAAGGGAGTAAAATAGTACAATTGTCAAACTAAAATACTAAATAAACTTAGCAAAACAAGGACTAAAATAGCATAAATATATCACTTATTAGAACGCCCTGTAGAGTCACTAGGCTTCTGATGATTTCAGAAAGCAATCAGACCAAGCTAAGAAGAATATGGAATCCGAGAAACGTGGCTCGCTATATTGCTGTGGATCTATTAGTCAGGCCCTGCATGCTACTAGACTTGCAAAAAGCTTTTGCAAATATATGTGTCATTTTAGTTATGGCGGTTAGTAAGAAACTGAAAAACATGTGTTTTTCATTTTTACAGGATAGAAAATTAGGGCAGACGGTTCCCATACATGAGCAGCATAGGCGTTTAGATGTCAGGAAGGGAACCAGTGACTATGTTGATGGAACATGAGTTGTATTATTGTATTGTTAGCCTGTGATTTCGACAGGCTAAATTAAATGCAGTCAACGCGGTTTGACTTTGGTTTTCATAGAAGAAGGTGTTGGTTTTAACACAGAAGAGTTGTGTCAGAAGGCAAATTCGACAAAGCTTCAGACTTAACTAGTTTGAAGGGTGATATTTGGACGAGAAGAAAATTGAATTCAATAGCAAGTCAAAAGCAAGTGCTCGCTGTCGAAGCTTTGGTAGTTATCCAAGTCGAAGGCTGTAGCAATTTCCTTTTTTTTAAATTCTCTATACAGTTAGTTAGTTTTAGCGTTTTCCCTCCTCATATAAATAGGAGTTTCTCATAGGAAAAAGAGGTCACAATCTCATTACAGAATTCTCACGCTCTAACTTCCAACACATTACAAAGAAAACAAGCCAAGAGAAGAATGTATGATCTGTGCACCAACTTTCTTTACAATTAATGCAATTTTAATTTGTTTTCTTCGTTGCTTTTCTGCAATTTTTTCTTTGTTTTATTCTCCCTCATTGAGGAAATTCGACGGTTTCGCGCGAGATCGACGGTTATCTTCTTCTTTTTACTTTTAAACTGCAAGAACACATATAATTCTGGGAAAAATTTTAACACAAATGGTCTTAGGATTTACTAGTTGATCCTGCAAACAAAAGCAATTTTAAACTAGCGGTGTTTACAAAAATCCAAGGTAAACAAATTGGCACGCCCGGTGGGACATTTGTGTTAATTTTAAGTTTTTCGTTGAATTCTTAAACTTTGTGTTTGTCTGTGCATGCAATTAAGGAGTGGTATACATCTTCCAGAGATGCCACGCTCTAGTACAAGTAATGCTTCTGCATTAAATCCACAAAGTACACAAGAACAAGCGTCAGTTAGTGACGTTAACGCTGCAAATGTCACAGGTATAACCGTTGCTATGGCTTCTTCGACAACAATGGGAGTAACCGCTATAACTTCTCCCATAATTACTCCTGTGTCAATGATGACCACTGCAGCATTAACAAATGTTAATACAATGGCTTTTCTGCCACCAATAGTAGGACCAACGAGTCCTTTGATGGAAAATCCAATGATTGGAAATAGGCCATTTACTATGAGTGGAAAGGCTTTATCGTATGGCATGCCAACAGCATTGATGGCAGGCGTTCAGACAAATTCGTCTACATTTGCAGATAATGCAATTACAGGGTATTCTCCTACTCATGGTTCAACAGAGGACATCCATAGTCGAAATGCCCAAACTAATCTGACTACAACATCTTTGTTGGCATCAAGACAACAAATGGATGATAGCAATCATGATATGGTCAATATGTTAACACAACAAATTGGTACTGTGTTTAATCCTTTGATACAAAACACTAATAATAGTTACCAAATGTTGGCAACACAAATGGGAAGAATTGCTGACTTGTTTGGTACTCCACCAGTACATAACCAGCAAATCCCCCAAATCCAAAATGCTAGGCCTGTAGAGATACCGGTAGAAAGGCCTAACAATGCAATTCCTATAAATCAGGGAAACCAAGGACAACAACAAATTGTCGAAGAGCCTATGAGGATAGAGGCAATCCCTGAAGTTGTGCTGGTGAATAGAAACCAAAATGCAGATGAAGTGGTCAAACAAGTGCAACAAAACAATTTTGGAGCACAAAACAACCTGGCTAATATGGTCGAAACTATTTTAGTCCAGAATGGCCTTAACTTAGGTTTACATAGGCCTAATTTTGTGTCGCCCTTGTCAGAATACACCTTACAAACAGAGCTACCTAGGGGATGGAAAATTCTCAAGTTCACAAAGTTCGCTGGAGAAACCAGTGAATCTACCCTCGAACACGTGGCTCGTTATTTGACTGAGGTTGGCGATCTAGCACATAATGAGAATTTAAGGATGAAGTACTTTCCAAATTCTCTAACTAAGAATGCCTTCACATGGTTCACTACACTGCCTCCAAATTCAATTTTTAATTGGAGTCAATTAGAAAAGGCCTTCCATGAGCAGTTCTATATGGGCCAATGTAAGATTAGTCTTACAGAACTGGCTAGCGTTCGACGCAAGGGGGAAGAATCTATTGATGATTATCTCAATAGATATAGACTACCCAAAGCAAGGTGTTTTACCCAAGTGCCTGAGCATGAGTTAGTCGAAATGGCTGCTGGTGGTCTAGATTACACTATAAGAAAGAAACTAGACACACTACATTTTAGAGATATGGCACAATTGGCTGATAGAGTTCGACAAGTCGAAAGACTCAAAGCTGAAAAAGCCAGAACAGGTAGATTCCAAAGTAAAAAAGAAAAGGTTGCTTATGTCGAAGCTAATGACAGTGACCAAGAATACGACATATCTTGCAAATTGTTAAAGAAGAGGTTAACATTGCAGAACTAAAACCAGGACCTCCTTATACTTGCAAATTGTTAAAACCTTCTAATGGGAAAAATCCTGTGGAACCTAAGAATGATAAATTTGTCGCAAAAACTTACACTTATGATGTATCTAAATGTGACGAAATATTTGATCTGCTTGTGGCTGATGGTCAGATCTTAGTGCCTAAAGGCCTAAAGATTCCACCATTAGAACAACGACTGCAAAGAGGCTTTTGTAAGTTTCATGGTTTCTTAGGTCATAACACTTCCCGTTGTGTCATTTTCAGGGATTTGGTTCAAAATGCTATCAACGAAGGAAGGTTGAAATTTGGTGACAAATCTAAGCCACCAATGAAGATTGATACTGATCCCTTGCCAACAACTGATGCATTGCTGGTTGAAGTCGATCTCAATGTGGTTGAGGTCATAAAGGTTGTTGCTGAAAATGCTAAGGTAGAGAAAGCTGTAGACAAGGTTGATGTCGAAATGGTCACTGAAGACCAGTACGCTAAAAAAATGAAGATAGTGTATCCAGGGGCTGAAGAAGAATTGATTGATTTTCTCAATCGCTGCAAAATCAACAACACTGAAGTGATGTTTTGTCCTAGGTGCAGTGCTATCTTCGACAAAGAGGCTGCCAAGAATTTTAAGGGATTTAAGCCTCAACTGAAACGTAAAGGAAAGTGGGTCGACAAAAGGCCAATGTTCAACTACAACAACAGAGGGACCCAATATAAGGTTACTTCGACAAGGAATCCTCAGAAAGGTCAGATTAGAACTTATGTTCCTCCAGCAAAGTCACCTGTCGAGAAATGGGTGCATTCTGGTGGAAAGAGTACTGGGTATTACCCAGTATCTTATGCTGGAAAGAATGTTGAAAATCAACAGAAACCAGCAAAATTGCTCAGGGGCAGCACTAGTGCTACTAGCCAAAATAAGGCAACTGAATCTAACAAGTATGCCTATAACAATAATTACAAAGGGAAGAACCCTATGACAAGAACGCAATGGCGCAGATATCAACGCCAGAAAAAAGTTGCTGCTGCATGCAAGGTGGAAAACTCCAACAAAGAGAAAGGCAAACAAACACCTTCAAAATCTCTTAAAATGGCTAGAAAGCCAGCGACCGAAAGGATATTTCCACCACTTTCAGTGATCAAAGAGGGCCTCAATTTAGATGAAGAAATGGGCTCGGATTTCGCTGATTCTGGGTCAGAATTTGACGTCTTGTGTGGTGTAGTTTACATCCTCCCAATTGAGTATGACGTGGTTTCTGAAGTAAACGACGTCGAAGAGGATTTGGACGAAGAAACCACTTACAAACCCATCTGTCACTATGTCCTCAAGAATGGTTGTGTGGAAGAGCAACACGCTGTCTTTGAGAGACCTGATTGTGGGATGAGGAATCATCTCAAACCTTTGTATATCCAAGCAAAGGTGAACAAAGTTGGGGTAAGCAAGATCTTGGTTGATGGTGGCGCTGCTGTGAACCTGATGCCACAACAGATCTGAAAACACACAACGTAATCCTTACCAACTATGAAGGTAAAAGTGGCTACTCTCTTGGAGCCATTGAAGTTGACCTTTCTGTTGGAAGCATTAGAAGGCCAACTATGTTTATGGTGATTTCAGCCAAGGCAAATTACAACATGCTGTTGGGAAGTGAATGGATCCATGCTGTGGGGGCAATCCCTTCGACAGTTCACCCGAGGCTCATTATTTGGAGAGAAGATGGCCTAGTCGAAAATATTGAAGGTGATCAAAGCTATTTCAAGGCTGAGGTGAATATTATCACCAAGAAAACCTTCGACAAGAAACTGGCGAGCATTGCGCCATGCATTTCCTCTGAACATGGTTATGAAAGCCAAGATAATGTGAGGACCTCAGTGATTCTTGATCCCAACTATGGATTCATTTGGGATAGAAAGGTCATTGACGAAGACAACTACCCACAAGGCTATGTCAAGCCTACAGGGTGGGAAGGACCATAAATAGTTATTTATGAATGAACCCAATGTATGGGATAGAATTACGGCCTACGTGGCCGAAAATAAGCAAAAAGCGGTTTAAGAAGCTGACTTACAACAACAATTAGTTGCTGAAGCCGTTGAAGATAAGAATAAAGACAACATTGTCAAAAACCAGAGGCTTGATTGCGTCTATGATGACGAGCCTTTAGGTTTTGAAAAAGATCCAATGGGTTCAACCAAAATGATCCAAGCACAAGATCCCTTAGAAGAAATTGATTTAGGAGATGGCTCAATAAAAAGGCCAACATACATAAGTGCTAAGATTGATCAAGAGTTGAAGGCGCAGATTGTTGAATTGCTGAAGGAGTATAATGACTGCTTTGCATGGGATTACAATGAAATGCCAGGGTTGAGTTGTGAAGTTGTTGAAATCAAACAACCAATTCGACCAGGAAAGAAGCCAGTGAAGCAAACTCCAAGAAGATTTGCACCAGAAATCTTGGTGAAGATCAAGGCAGAAATAGAAAGGTTACTAAAGAGCAAGTTCATCAGAACTGCCAGGTATGTCGAATGGCTTGCTAATATAGTGCCTGTAATTAAGAAACATGGTACACTTAGGGTGTGTATAGATTTTAGAGATTTAAATAATGCTACACCTAAAGATGAGTATGCCATGCCAGTGGCAGAAATGCTAGTAGATTCAGCTGCAGGTTATGAATACCTAAGTATGCTTGATGGTTATTCTGGATATAACCAAATATATATTGCTGAAGAAGATACATCAAAAACAGCATTCCGATGCCCAGGGGCATTAGGTGTCTATGAATGGGTTGTAATGCCTTTTGGCCTAAAAAATACTGGTGCAACGTACCAAAGGGCAATGAATTCTATGTTCCATATTTTATTGAAAAATTTATGCAAGTGTACATAGATGATATTGTAATTAAGTCTTCTTCAGGAATTGGTCATATAGACCATCTTCGACAATCATTTGAAAGAATGAGAAAATATGGATTGAAAATGAATCCAATCAAATGTGCCTTCTGTGTTGGTGCTGGTGACTTTTTGGGTTTCGTTGTACACAAAAAAGGCATTGAAATCAATCAAAACAAGACGAAAGCAATCTTGGAAACGAAAGCTCATTCGACCAAAAAAGAATTGCAGTCATTACTAGGAAAAATCAATTTCCTTAGAAGATTTATCTCAAATCTAAGTGGTAAAACCCAAGTGTTTTCGCCACTACTTCGACTGATGAAAGAAGATGTGTTCAAGTGGGATGCAGAACACCAACAAGCTTTCGACGAGATTAAAGCATACTTAATGAAGCCACCAATTTTGTTACCACCAATTAGGAATAAAGTAATGAAATTGTATATAGCAGCTTCAGAATTTTCTATGGGTAGCATGTTAGCTCAGGATGATGAAAATGGTGTCGAAAGGGCCATTTATTACCTTAGTAGAATTCTAAATGATGCAGAAATTAGGTATCATCCTATAGAAAAATTGTGCTTATGCTTGTATTTCTCTTTTACAAAATTGAAGCAATATATAAAGCCTGTTGAATTGTATGTTTATTCGCATTGCGATATTATTAAACATATGCTGTCGAAACCAATTTTACATAGTAGAATCGGTAAATGGGCTTTGGCTATTTCTGAATTCTCTTTGACTTATCAGCCATTAAAAGCAATAAAAGGTCAAATAGTGGCTGACTTCATAGTTGACCATTCAGTGGTCGAAAATACAATAAACTTAGTGGAAATACAACCTTGGAAGTTATACTTTGACGGTTCAAGCCATAAAAATGGTGTTGGAGTTGGAGTTTTAATAATTTCACCAACAAAAATACCAACAAGGCATAAGTTTAAAATTGAAGGGACGTGCTCCAATAATGAGGCAGAATATGAAGCCTTAATAGCAGGACTTGAGATCTTGTTAGAATTGGGAGCAAAACATGTCGAAATCAAAGGAGATTCAGAAATAATTGTGAAACAATTAACAAAAGAATACAAATGCATCAAAGAGAACTTAATAATGTATTTTGCCAATGCTAACACGTTGTTAAAAAGATTTGATACTGTTCACATAGAACATGTGCCTCGAATAGAAAATCAAGAGGCCAATGATTTGGCACAAGTAGCTTCAGGGTACAAAGTGACAAAAGAAAAGCTATTGGAGCTAATAGAAATAAAGCACAAACTGATTTTGACAGATCCATCCAATGCCCAATTGTCAATGCCAAAACTTGAGGAGGCAATGATGTTAAATTTGGTGGAAAATTTTCAACTTTTTGAAAAATATAAAGTGGAAATTTATGCCGTTGACAATATGTCGAATGATGATAGGCGTAGGCAAATTGTCGAATACTTGGAGAATCCAACAGGAGTCACTGATAGAAAAACCAAGTACAGAGCCTTAAG
The DNA here is from genome assembly GCA_963573325.1 of Astragalus glycyphyllos. Classification (NCBI taxonomy): domain Eukaryota; kingdom Viridiplantae; phylum Streptophyta; class Magnoliopsida; order Fabales; family Fabaceae; genus Astragalus; species Astragalus glycyphyllos. Next base: position 11,566,687 of record OY754314.1, on the reverse strand, counting down.
CTATGTGATTATTAGGAATGAATTGTTTAAAAAGACTCCTGAAGGAGTATTATTGAAATGCCTTAGTGAAAGTGAGGCATATTTAGCAATTTCCAATACTCATAGTGGTGCTTGTGGATCTCATCAAGCAGGTCACAAAATGAAGTGGCTTTTATTTCGACAAGGAGTCTATTGGCCAACTATGCTGAAACGTCGTATCACTCTGCAACGTGATGCAAGTGACGTCATCAAAGCAGTTGAAAAGGGTTTTCAAAAATGCTCTTTTTCTGCCATTCACATAGTCCCTGTCGAAAAAGACATTTTTGGGGGGCAATTTGTTAGCCTGTAATTTCGACAGGCTAAATTAAATGCAGTCAACGCGGTTTGACTTTGGTTTTCTTAGAAGAAGGTGTTTGTTTTAACACAGAAGAGTTGTGTCAAAAGGCAAATTCGACAAAGCTTCAGACTTAACTAGATTTGAAGGGTTATATTTCGACGAGAAGAAAATTGAATTCAATAGCAAGTCAAAAGCAAATGCTCGCTGTCGAAGCTTAGGTAGTTATCCTAGTCGAAGGCTGTAGCAGTTTCCTTTTTTTTTAAATTCTCTGTACAGTTAGTTAGTTTTAGCGTTTTCCCTCCTCATATAAATAGGAGTTTCTCATAGGAAAAAGAGGTCACAATCTCATTACAGAATTCTCACGCTCTAACTTGCGACACATTACAGTGAAAACGAGCCAAGAGAAGAATGTATGATCTGTGCACCAACTTTCTTTACAATTAATGCAATTTTAATTTGTTTTCTTCTTTGCTTTTCTACAATTTTTTCTTTGTTTTATTCTCCCTCATTGAGGAAATCCGACGGTTTCGCGCGAGATCGACGGTTATCTTCTTCTTTTTACTTTTAAACCTCGAGAACACATATAATTATGGGAAAAACTTTAACACAAATGGTCTTAGGATTTACTAGTTGATCCTGCAAACAGAAGCAATTAATTCCAAGGTAAACATGTATGGTATGTTGTTTTGTTAAAATTTACATTAATTTATATGTTGTTTGGTTATACAAAATAGGAGGAGTTTCAGCTGATGAGTCGGGACACACGAGGGAGTGACCCACTGGCACCTCTATTCCCATAGGAGGAGGCACTAGCTCTGCAGAGGTGGAAGAAGTTGGCCGAAGGGATGTATAAGGGTCACCTCTACAGTCGGGTCTCTACTTGTTATGGAGAGGGGTTGATCACATCGATACTAGCAGAGCATCTTGAAGCCAATGAATGTCAATTAGTGTCACGAGAAAAGGGGGGTTTCAATTGTGACCCATTTTAAAATCTGACTTGGATCAACCAAAACTCTTACGTAAATAGGACATGTAATACTTGGTTAAGAGTAACAGGTAAGGAGCATCAGAAGATAGAACCTATCTTGTGAGTATATTTTTCAATAGGGTACATATGGGTATGGTTGAATAGAGTAGGTCATGATACTAAGAAGATGTAGAGAATGTATCTTGAATAGCATGGGTGTCTTCTTAGATGTTGGATGGTGTATGGAAGATGATATGGTTAGAAAGTGATGTTCAATCTTCTTACACATGTGATTTGACTTTCTCATTGTGTTACTCAACTAGGAAGATGAGATAGTTGTAGGTAGATGATAGAGGAAGCTCAATCTTGAATGATTAAAGATTATAGCTAGGAGAGTTCCTACAATGGAGTAGGCGGAAGGTTTTCCTTATGAGTAGGTTGTTGTATAAAGTAAACCATACAGAAAAGTAGTAAAAAAACACACAAGAGTTATGGAGGATCACCCAAATCAAACGGGCTACATTTACTCCTCACACCATGTGAGAATTCCACTATTTCTCAAATAGTTTACAAGCCAATCACAGACTACAACACTAATAGTTTCTTCACAGCCCTATCAACTATTTCACTAGATTTCTTCTACAACACTAGTACTTGTAATACCCCTAAGGAATGTTGCGTCAAAGACACACTTAGAGCAAGTGTACTCTATTGCAGAAGTAGTATAAAAGAATATCGTATCCACAGGGATTAATTAACAAGTACTAAACTAATCAAGATTATTTAATGTTTAGACGAACGAATAGTTTTATGTTATAGAAACGAAATAAAGAGAATTAAATAGCAAGAATTAAAATACTAAATTTAATCGATGGAGAGAGGTCTAGGGTCGCGGTTTCACTTGCAAGCTTCGATTCCCCTATGTCTAATTCTACTTGAATTCCCTTATTTTATTGAATTACCAATCCCTTTACTAAAGCTACTAATCCGTTTGGTCATTCGCGATTAATATTATTTTTCCTAAATTAACCCTAGTTTGGTCATGCTAGAATTTAAATTTAAGAAAAGCATAAAGAACAAAAAGGTTGAATGATTGGAAGACTTATAGCCTCAATTATCCTATAGGTCCACCAACTAATTGCAGTACGGTCACTGATCAACTAATTGATTATGAACATGAAAAGGGTAGCTAATCCTAATTATGTGTTAAAAACAATAGGACAATACTAATTGAAATAAAAATATGAATTCAAATAAGAAACTAGAACATAAAAGTCTCTAAACTTGCAAGATTCACCTAAGACCCTAGAAGAGGATTTAGGTATCCATGATAATAAAGAACAATAAAAGAAAAATAGGGTTCATGAATTACAGAGATAAGAAAAACCCGGAAATAGAGAAAGTCTTAATCTTTGTCTTCAATCTCCTTTTTTTACTCCAAAGCTCTCTCACGGTGTCAAGAACGGTGCCGAAAAACTCTTTTTCTCCTCTCCTCTCTGTTGCTGTCAGTGTCACTACAGCTTTTCGTAATTTAGTGTTAGTGTATGCGGCTCCCCTTTTTCTATTTCATGCATCCCTTTTATATTTGCTTGTCTAGGGTTTTGTGCCTTTTTTTTTTTCCTTTCATTCTCGGCAACTTCTCCTACAAGAAATTATTAGCCTTTTTTCTTTGAATGGTCTCTAATTGGCCGTGGACTTCTTTTAGTATTCCAGCACATATCTTCTTCTTTGATTTCAACCCTATATATATATAAATAAATAAGTGAATTTTAATTGGACTTTTATTCTTTCTCATATTTTCTTCATTCTGCATAATATAGTGAAAATCAAGTCAATAATTTATATATTTGGTAATAATTATTGCTCTAAAAGTGACTCAGAAATATCTCTAAAAATACACTAAATTAGAGTCTATCAAAGAACAGCTTAGACATCTGCACTAATATTTCTACCAACCAATGCCGTGTTAGGAAAGCACTAACATCTAAGACTCTACTTAGCCATCTTCATTAAGATAGTGTTTGGGTTCTGTTTGGGAACTACACTAGCTTGGATGATTACAAGAGTGTGTCTTGAACCAATAATCAAACCTATTTTCCTAGTTGATTATTGTCAATACCCCTTAAGTACAATCCTTTTTGGTCCCAAGAGTCCCAAAAGTATTTTCATGTTTTGTTTCCCTTGTTTAATCCCATGGTTCCCATATCAAATTTCACCTTTTCGGTACTTCGTTTAATATATGAAATAAAACTTTATGATTGATGGGATTAAAATAGAAAATGAACTTTAACAAAATAGAGTTTAGACTTGAGATTGTTTAGTGGTCTATCTATCATTGTATTAGTCCCACAATCCCAAGGCTAAAAGAAGTCTACTCACTCATGATCATTGTAGAAAATGACTTGAAATTAAAAGACATGAATTATAAATAACAAAGTGTAAATGACGAAAATGTAAATTGGAGAATATAAATGACTAGAATTGTTAAGAAAGCAGTAAACTGCAGAAAATAAAAGTGTTGAAAAATTAAGAACAAAAAGTAAAGTTGCAAGGATGTAAAGTGCAAGAATATAAATAACTAGAACTTAAAATGGAGAAAGTTAATTGCATAGAATCTTAGAAATAAACTTTGAGTAGTGTTTTACAATAGCCAAAGATGCCTAGACAATTAGAATTCTGTGTATTTATATAGGCCTAGAGAAGAGACAAATGAGTTAAGTCACATTACAAGCTCAAGAATTCTGCCTTTGGCCTTGGGAGTTGGACATATTGCCCTTTTAATGCTTATATTCCTCTCTTTTCTCAATACTTGTCCTGAAAATAAAAATAAAGTAAAAGGTAGTAAAGTAGCTCCAGAATAGAACTAAAGTACCAAAAAACTTACTTAAAACAAATACTAATTAAAAAGACAACTAAAGGAGGCTTCAAACTTGTCAGGGTTTACCACTTGTCCAGAAGTAGTTTCATAGGTACTTAGGATATTTAGGACCTTTCTAGCTTCACAGGTACTAGCCCTAGTGAAAAGGAGACTGTCATCTACAAAGAAAATGTGGGATATCTCCGGTGCTGGTCTAGCAATCTTGATACCATGGACTTCATTGCTCGCAGCACACTTATGGATCATACCCAATAGAAAATTAGCACACATGATGCCTAAACCCCCTTTAAGGAGTGAAAGGGAACTGGGTTGGCCATTAATGATGATTTTGTAGGAGACAGAAGAGATACAGGACATAATAATTAAGATCCACAAAGTTGCTAGGGTACCCCATGGCCATGAGATTTTTCCCAACAAAAGACCATTCCAAACTGTCATAGGCCTTGGAAATGTCAACCTTGAGAGCCACAACACTATCTTAATAACAATCTTCATCGTGACGTTGCAGAGGCTAATAAGTCTAAAATCCTTATCAGAAAAAGGATTTTTGCATTTGGGAATCAGAAAATTGAAGGTTCGGTCCTTGTTGTCACTTCTCACATTCTAAATATGGGCTCTCTAATAAAATATAAAATGTTCAATTTAAGTGAAAAAGGTTGATCTTTTTCTCAAAATGAAAAGGTGCAACTTGCTAACATATACCTTTTATATATATATATATATATATATATATATATATATATATATATTATGAGAGGAATTTTATCATGAGAGGGTGAGAGGAACCAATCATGACCATAGATAAAATCAAGAATGGTCGAGATTATAGGGAAAAGTCAATGTGATAACTACCCACCTTTTAATCACAACCACCCATGTAGTGTTATAGGATCCAGATTTACTCCTCTCGTCTCTCACAATAAACTCTCCTCTCACCTCCTTTGATCATTGCTGCCGTTCTTGTGTTATTTTCGGGTCCCATGGCCGATTACGATTTGCAACGTCTGACAATTGAGAACGAGGAGTCTAACGTATTGTTTCCAACGCAAGGAGATGGGGGTGAAGACGATAATTTTGAGTTGTGTTTGGTGGGACGCTTTCTCTCATATAGACCGATTAGGGTGCACATCATGAAAGACAAATTGGCTGGGGTGTGGCGCCCCTTAGGGCGGTGACTATTCGGGAGATGGAGCTTGGTCTATTCCTCTTCCGATTCTACCATCAAATGGATGTCCAAAAAGTGCTCAAAGGTGGTCTGTGCTGCTTTGACAAACACCTATTGATCCTTAGCACATTGCAGGAGTGAGTTATGTCGAGTCAAGTGCCGTTGTTTGCAGTTTCGTTCTAGGTGCAACTGTGCAAGTACATAACCTCCCACCTGGCTTTATGTCTGAAGCGGTGGGTAAGAGTCTTGTGGGGTGTATGGGTGAGTTGCTGGAGTACGATGCTAAAAACTCAGTAGGTTTTTGGAGAGCTTTCATGCGTCTGCGTGTTCTTCTTGATGTCTGTAAGCCTCTGCTGCGAACTAAAAAAATACGTAAGGAGGGAGGAGCTCCGATCATAGTTTCATTCAGATATGAGAAACTAGGTTCTTTTTGCTACTTGTGTGATTTGATTGGCCATAACAACGACTCTTGCGGACTATTATTGACTATGAGAACTGATACAGGAGAAAGAGGATGGGACCAGGAATTAGGGCTGATATTCGTCCTAACACCAGCGCCAGCGCTGCGCGGTGGCTGCGAGACGAGGCTCCGGCTGGGGGCTCCGATCGAGAGTGTGATTTGCGGCGCAATTATTGGGATGGAGCAGTTACAAATCCTACTTTTAAGGAAAACGCGTATGTTATGGAAGGTGCTATTATTACTCCACAAATGGTGGAGACTTTTAAGCGTCCAACTAATTTATTTACAAGGAAAGAAGTTAATCAGTCTTTTGCTCCAAGTAATGCCAACATGGCTAATAATGAGCCAGATCAGCACATGGTGGACCAGGAGTCTACGGTTTGTGACATTAATGAGGTGGAAAAAAAAGAGACGCAGGAACGATGCTATTATCCATGATGAACATGCAACCACGATTCATATGCATACACAACCTCTTGACAGTGTTATTTCTTCTTCATCAGCTACGACTTCTATTGATGAAGATCAAATGATTTGGAAATTCAGCAAACATGGCAAATATTTCGCTAAGTCAGCTTATTGGCATGCTATGGAACATCTTGTTGACTCATCTCACTTGAGGGCTGATGGTAATTGGAACTCTATTTGGTCCCTTAATGTTCCAAACAAGTTAAAAATTCTACTGTGGCGAATAACTCGTGGCTGCCTCCCTATTCGATGTAGGCTTCAACGTAAAAAGGTACTGTATCCTGGCTCATTCCCACTGTGTAATGAATATCCGGAGAACGAGTGGCACTTATTTTTTGGTTATTCTAAGGCGCGGAGGTTTGGAGAGTTGTTGGTTTATGGAATAAAATTGCAGATTTTACGAGTCTGCTGAAGGCGCAAACGAGCTCCTTTTTGCGTTGCTGGATGTCGTGAAACCGCAGGTAAAAACTGATTTTGCAACTATCATTTGGGCCGTGTAAATGCAACGTCGACGGAGCTTGGTTTGAGAATGTGAAGCGGTGTGGGATTGGCATTTGTGTTAGGGATGATCTTGGCTCTTTTCTTGCTGCAAAAAAACTTTGGATTATTGGCTTTTTACCGCCTCCTAAGATTGAGGCTCTCGGTTTATTGGAGGTTATTCGTTGGTTGACTCAGCTTGGGTACCAACATGAGGATTTTGAGCTGGATTGTAAGCAAGTGGTTGATGCGGTTACAGGCAGACTCAAGATAGTACTGAATTTAGAGTTATTATTTCATCATGCAGAGACACTCTTTTTCATTTACATAACTATTCTCTTAGTATTAAAGCCAATTGTGTTGCTCATAGTTCAACTAGGACGGCCCAATCTTTTGTTAGTCACCAATTGCGCTTTTCAATTCCTACTTGTATTGCAACACTTTTCAACTCCCACAAACTGTCAGAAAAAAAGTGTTGCTCCCACAACTCAAAAATCTTAGATCCATCCTTGCTATCATGGATTTCCTACGTATTTGGATTTTTAGACATAGGGCGTATTTGGATAGAGCTTATTTTGAGCTCAATCTTTTTCATTTACATAACTATTCTCTCAGTTTTAAAGCCAATTGTGTTGCTCATAGTTCAACTAGGACGGCCCAATCTTTTGTTAGTCACCAATTCCACTTTTCAATTCCTACTTGTATTGCAACACTTTTCAACTCCCACAAATTGTCAGAAAAAAAGTGTTGCTCCCACAACTCAAAAATCTTAGATCCATCCTTGCTATCATGGATTTCCTACGTATTTGGATTTTTAGACATAGGGCGTATTTGGATAGAGCTTATTTTGAGCTTATGAAAAACAGCTTATGCAAATAAATAAGCTTTCACTACAACAGATTTGGGGATTGGGAGCGCTTTTTTAGGCCATCAGTAGCGCTTTCGGGCGCTCCTAAAGCCTGCGCTCCTGTTGCCAAACCCCCTACAGGAGCGCTCAAAAAGCGCTCCTAATAATTAGGAAAAAGTAGTGCTTTTTACTTCAAGCGCTCCTTATTCCCAGATGCGCTACGACAATAAGGAGCGCTTGCAGCAAAAAGCGCTTCTTATTGTCTTAAGTATAGGTAGCGCTTTCTATTATAAGCGCTCCTTATTCCCTATTTTTTAAAAAAAAATCTTTTTTTTTTGTATATTCTCTATTTTACATTACAGCAATACTGCATTTAAATGCAATATTTACACCATTACTACCAAAATAAATTTTAAAAAAATACATATATTAAAAAAATTAAATAGGACTTTTATTAACGAATTTAAGTAAAGGCTTAAGACAAGCCAAGACCATGAAAATTACAACTTTGTCTATGAGTAAAGTTGAAGTAAATGGGCCACAATGACCTTAATAACAAAAATTACATTATACTAAGATAACTTATGAATAAAACATAATGTACTAACACCAGTAATTACAAAAATAGTTGTATTCGTTACTTCTCATTACAAAACCTGATCTACCTCAAACAATTTTCTACCTACCTACCTACAACAAGAAGAAGAAAATTTTAGTAATACGTGTGGAATTTATATACCATTGGTGTCTTCTCTTCTCTAGGAACCAAAGGATCATATTCCGTGTTGATCAAACTGCAAATTTCAGGAAAGACAACCATCACTCCAAACATAATCACCTGAGAAACTACATAACACTATATGGATCCAAATTTGTACAGTTTTCATTCATTGATTAATTTGAAAAAACTATTATTGGACATAATAATTATTAAACAACTAGAAAACAACACCTAAAGGACGCATCATTCATCGCAATATTTGAGACATTGTGAAGGAGCTAAGAGAAATACAGAAAGAAATGAAAACTGACCTCTTCCTTAGATCCGGTGCCATAGAAGGAAGCGATGGTAGCGTCGAGCAAGGGAACATCAATCGGTTGACTCAAATCTCTGAGTTTCTTGGCGGCCATGGAGGAACAAGAAGATCAATCGGTTGCCACACAAACTCAGTCACATACTTCTTCAAATGGCTAGGAGAGCCTTCAACTCAGTCACATACTTCAATCTAACACAATAATAGAGATGAACTAGCAAATCCATGCATATTACAATTCTTCAAAGAATTTATCAAAAGTCAACACATAATAGTACTACAGCAGCAATCATATAATCTTTATCCAACCAACTACTACAAACACATAATTGATGTCCAGGGCAATGGCACAAAATCTCAAGTATTTAATTAATCTTCTGCATAGGCATCTCTAAAACTGGAACTTGGGACTTCTGTGAGAGAATGACACAGTATAACTTGGGACTTCTGTGAGAGAACGTACCTTGTCAAAGATGGGAAATTCTGATTTAAAGCGAGTGCAGACAAAATCCAGAATTTGATCATTGCTTCCAGGTTCTTCCTCACCAAATTGATTACATGGAAATGCCAAAATCTCCAGGCCTAATTAAGCTACCCAACTCAGTCATCTATATTAATTAATTAAAATTTTCATCTATATTAATTAATCCACATTGATGAATATTAAGATTTCAAATTAGTTATATATCTGCAACAACATGGATGCTTTGGCACATAGCATAGAACTGCTCATGGTTGGAAATCCATTGATATAACCAAGATTTACTTCCTACAAAAGTAAATATGAGTTAGACTCCCACAACATAACTAGTCAATTATGCTAAGGAACAATGTTATTGTGAAGAATAGCGTCACAAACTTGCTCAATCTATGACTAAGCGCAAGTAGAGCTGCTGGCTACCCTTCTTCCCCATCCTGTGACATTTGGCTGAGAAACTTTTGGAGAAATCTGCCTCAAATGACGTAAAGCCTGAAAAATAATTGAAGGGTTACAAAAGCAGTTAAGTCAAATTTCATCATTGAAAGCTACACAGAAAATGTGCAATCTCATTCTGAGTTCACAGATAACGTTACTAATTTGGTTGGTTTTGCAATGACTTGCTATTTTTTATACTGAAATGTATTTGCATCATGTTATTTCCAAGTCTTTCAACGCATAAGTTTTAATATGCCTATTTTTAGATTTCAACTTTTAAAATCCCTAAAACCTAAACAATCAAGAAAAGGTTATTGAATGCATCTCTCAACGCATAAGTTTTCTAAGTTTTAATTTCCATTACAAATATGGGTGAACCAGAACTAGGTCATAAAAACGAACACAAATTTGACATTTTTACAAACAGGGTATGTGCACAATTAAAGATTTGGAAGGGGAAAAGATTAAACCAAAAATAGAAGTTAAAAGGGACTCACGCGGAGCAGGGAGCAGGGAGAGAGATGAAAAAGAGCCTTCGAAGGAGAGGACGGCGTCTCCTAACATGACGGTGCAGGGAGGAGGCGACGGTGCATGGAGGAGGCAACGGCGCAAGGAGGAGGCGACAGAGGAGAGAGCTGAATGTTTGTGCGTACGTGAGGGTTTGTGAGGGTTTCTGCGTGAGTAAGTGAGTGTTTTCAACGGGAAGAATGAAATTAGTAAAAAGCCAAAGGGAGCGCTCGCGTATAAGCGCTTCCCTTGGACCTCCGTGTTTTGATCAAAGGGAGCGCTCGCATACAAAGCGCTCCTTATTGTAGTTCCGTGTTTAGCAATAGGGAGCGCTCGCGTACCGAGCGCTACTTTTTTAACCTCCGTGTTTAGCTATAGGGAGCGCTCTTGTGCAAAGCGCTACTTATTGGACCTCCATGTTGGGAATAAGGAGCGCTTACCTATAAAGCGCTACTAATGTTGTGCTCTTTTTAAACATTTCTGTTGTAGTGTTTTTTGTATTATTCAGAAATCTTGTCAATGTAGTTTATGGAAAAACAACTTATGGAGATATAACTTTTGTTAGTGAGAACTTATGGGTTAACATGAAAACTTATTTATCTCCATAAGTTATTTTCCATACGCTCAAAAATAAGCTAATCCAAACGGGCCCATAACCACATAAAGACTCACTAGCCTATTGGAATAAACAATACTCACTATTTTACAATATAGGGTTATTTATACACGGTAAGAAAATTAATAAACTTATTACTTTTAATATATTTATTTATCATTTTTCAATAATACTTTCAACTATTTATTATTTTATTCTACATATTTCTCTCTCTACCGTAAATATTTTATTATATTATTGACAAAACAATAGCTAATGTGGCATTGAACTAAGAAAACAATTAAATACAATATGTATCGTGAAATCCGGCTCAAGAGATTAATCTCTGCAGTTGCGCATAGAGTATACCGATTTTCACAAAAAAAATATGTATCATGAAATAGGAGTATCATTTTAAATTGATGCGGGAGTTTTATACGGTAATAAAAATAGTTTACTTGCTACGCATTGTTGGCTTAACCTTTTTTACACTCACAATCAGTAATAACTCATGGTATTTATGACATATAGAGTGGTTGTTTTTTGACCCAGCTATTTTTAATAACATCTCGACTTATAATTGGTCAATAATGTAAAATATTTATACATCATTTGTACATATAAATTAAATCCTAATAAAAATTGAAAAAAGTAGTATTTATCAAAAAATAATAATTGAAAAAGTAGTACACCCGTGAAAGGATATCCCGTGATTAACAAAAAGTACACCATTTCCCGTGAGAAAAGAATTTCCTGGAACACGACGACCCAGCTATTAACAAAAATAATAATATAAAAAGGCATATAATCTAATGGATAGGAGATGCAGATCCTCTGTAGTCTCCACTCTCTATCTCTCTCTACTTCTATTTTTAATTTTTTTTTAATTAAAAAATATCAAAGGTAAGTAGTTTCTAGCAGTAGTGACCGTCGTGACTGCAATTGATTTCGACTGCAGTGAATCACAGTCCATACATAGGGGGATTACTTCACACTTACACCATCGATCACATGTTAATTAACAGTTAGGATGATACTTTTTGTACATCCAAACTCATATATGCTCACTACTGCACTTTTTAATTCAGGAATGTGTTTTTCGAAATATTTTCCGATTTTTGTTGAAAAGTATATAATTTTCGAATGTAAATCTAATTTCGGATTAATTATTAAACTTTAATTTTTATGTAATAATACTAATTTTTGATTAACGACCAAGATTCCATTAACACTTTTGATCAACGACCTACATTTTTTATTATCGACATTTTTATCAATGGCCTACATTCGGTCAAAATACTTTAATTGACGCGTTGATTTTTTGTTTTGAAAATTAATTGACGCATTGATAAGTGTGCTTAAACAGGTAGAATTTCAATTGCCGAGATTTCTTATGCACAATATTGATCAACGACACACACCCAATGACAATCGCAATAAATACCACATTTATTGGTCATATATAATCAATCCAATCCAATGACATTAACTGGCCAACATTTATTGGGCTTTTTTTGGTCAGTGGGTACAAAACTTCCATCTTCATTGTCTAGGGAATTTTCAATGTCAAAATACGGGTCAAGATCATCTAGAGGATCACTTTGTGGTGACACGTGAGATGCACTTTGAGTCATGTTTTGAGCATTATCTTGAACTTGAACAGGTGCAGATTGAGTTCTAGGTGTAAACCTCTTTTTCTTAGTCATTTCTGCAAAACCATATTTAGATGTAAGAGACTATGAAATTAAAACATAATGTAGCATTACAGTAAATCTCACATCACCAAAAATACACATACACCAAAAGAGCAATTAGCTTAGGATTACAATAGCAGCATATTAATTACACTATCACCTTAGAAAAACTCAAAATAAAGGAATGATTAAAATAGGGTATGAAGAAAATAAAGGATTGAACACAGAATATTTAACCATGAGAAATAGAAAGAGAGGAAGAAAGAAGATGAACCTGGTGTAGGTGTGGCAGTGGCGAGAGAGATTGCGAGATTGACGATGGCAAGATTTTGAGAGGCTGATGGTTGACGGTTGTCATACCCTAATTTTGTCCGCCTAGGTTTAAAACTCTAATTTTCCACAAAAATAAATAAATTGAGAAGTGTGGCGTTATTTTGAAGAGTGTGAAGAACATTGTGCATGCATTTTTGAGTTTTTAGGGCAAAAGGGTATTTTGGTCATTTTCTAAAAATAAGATATTTTCTCATCAAAAATCATTGTGCAATTTTAGAGAAATTTATTTGAAGCAAAACATTTTGGTCATGTATATATGCATGCGCATGCATGCATGCATTATGCACAAAAAATTCAAAAAGGCATCAAAAAGGAATGATCTACAAAAAAGTTTCAAGATGTGATTTTTATGATATTTTTGGTCATGGTGATCTCATAAAATGGCATATTCTTCAAGATACTTTGTATGTGGCTCAAAATGGTTAGATTTATGTATAATTATCTTGAAAGGAATAATCAAAATTGAGAGGATAATTGGAGGGTTCATGGATAGTACAATGGTACAATTGCCAACTTGCAAAACTTGGTGACCAAGACCACACCCTACCCCAATGTTGCGCCATTCCCTCCCCATTTCCTCTCCAATTTTTCATTTTGTCCCTCATCATGTGTGTTTCAATCCTCACCCTCCATTCAAATTTTAAATGCAATCCTAGAGTGAGATGAGATGCACAATGACCTAAATACCCTTAAACCTAGTTGCTCTCTATATATACTTTAGAAACCTCATCTCACACACACCTTTTTTTTGGCCTCACAATTCATTCACAAAACCCTAGCACACAAACCTCTCCTCTCCTCTCCTCCTTTGGCCGAAACCACCAACAACCATTCCCTCCTCCATTTTTCTTCATTTCACTTCCCTTTTCCATCTCATATTAACTCCTACTTCATATATCATCCATCTCTTCTACCAAGATTCAAGTGTTCATCATCCAATCTCAAGAACAAGGCAAGTTGCGCAAGGTTTTGGTGAAGATTTAGTTGATTTGTGGGTTTTATCTTCATACTCTTTATTTATTAGCTTGGATTCAAGGTATACCTCAAAACTCTTGCATCATTCACTAAGTTTTTTTTCTTTTGCATCAAAATGTAAAAATCATGTTTCTAATCTTGCATCCTACCATATTCATGCATTTTAGTGTTGGTATATTGTTGATTTGTTGATTGTTGTTGGTGAGAGGTGTCTCAAACATTTTGACAAGCACTTAGGGAGGCTTGGGTGTTTGAGATTGCTTCTCACCCTTGAATAAATTGTGATTTGTGTTGTTATCATTTTGTTTGTTGCATTTTGTGAAATAAAATTGTGTTAGGAAGCTATGAATGTTTCGCACCCTTAGTATAAAATAGGTTTAATCGAGTTTTGATGCATTTCTTTATGCAATCTTGTTATTGAGGCTTGATTTTGAAGTTCCCATGTCCAAACATGTTGTTTGATTTTGCAAATATTCATTTTTCATGCCTTCTTACTTTCACAAAAATCAAAAAAAATATGAATAGTTGTTGATTTTGGTGTTTGATTGCTTGGATCTTGTGAATAAATGTTCCTAAGTCTTGCTAGTGTCATTTGCTTGCTTGATTTTGTGGATTTGTTGAATGAAATTGTTGTTTGGTTATGTTTTGGTTCGCAAGTTTCTAATAAGTTAGGGTTTTGTTATTTCTTTGTAAAAGGGGTTTGCAATTGTGAGTAAAATGATTTCTCAAATTGTTTTAATGTTGGTCGTTATGTACTTTGCTTGCAAATTATTCTATGTTGATGATTGGCAAGAGGACTCACACTTGTGCCTTAGGCATTTCACTTTAAGTGTTGAGGATTGCCTAAGATGATTCAACACAACCTTGTGCTTTGATTGAAAATTTTGGTTTGCTTGTTAGTAACTTGTTTGCAAAATTACTCTATGTTGATGATTGGCAAGAGGACTCACACTTGTGCCTTAGGCACTTCACTTTAAATGTTGAGGATTGCCTAAGATGATTCAACTTCCTTTGTGCAATTCTTGTTTAAAAATGCAAATGCTAGTTCTCTAACTTGATTAATCAATTTTGGCTACAAAATGACTTGTTATTGCTTTCTTTTGGTCACTTGTGATCATGCAAATGCGATGTTCATTCTAGGTTAATAATTTGTTTTGTGTTGATGATTTGGTAAAAGGACTAGACACTTATGCCTTTGTGCATTGTCTCAAATGTCAAGGATTACCAAAAGGGATTCAACCTTGTGTTTTATCTTGTGTTGATGCCTATTTGAATTAAACTTTTGCATTATCTATTTGTGTGCCTATTCTTGCAATCTATTTGGTTAATGTTGATCTTGCATGTTCATGGCCATTAAATGTTAGATGACTAAGCGTCATTCTTGTGCACCAGTGTAGTAATGGTTAAGGTATATGCTTACGCTTGCATTGTTGATTGTTTTGCTTGCAACTTGTTAAAGTTTACACTTTGGTTCTTGATTTGGAAATTGATTTGAATTCTCTACTTCTTTTTCTTTTGGATGCCACGCCATCCCAACAAACTTTTGTGATCAATATCACCCTCCAATTCTCTTCCTCTCTTCTTCAAGTCATTTCTTTTTCCAAATTATTTTTCAAATTAAAACTTTTCTTCAAATTGTTTTCTATAGCAATCAAATTTTTTCAAAGATCAACAACAAACCTTTTTGAAAATTCATAAGGAGTCAAGTCGGACGTACGGCCGGTGTTGACTAGCGTCCTAAGATTGGAGTTGTACAGCTCAAACATCTTGGGATACTTATGAGAATTAAAACAAGTAATTAACAACTTGAACCCCTTTTTTTTAAAAAAAATGAGTAAGGAATCAAATCGGATGTACATCCGGGATCGGTTAGCGTCTTAGGGTTAGCGAGCTGTACAGTTCGTGCGAGCCTAAGATACTTGCTCAAATAAAAGTAATCAACCTCACAACAAATCCTTTTCTTCAAGTAATTCAAACCATTCTCAAAAAGTAGGGGGCACGTCGTCTGTACAGGCGAGGATGTTTGTTGTTTTAGGTCTAGTGAACTGTACAGTTCAGGACCGAGAACCCCTACAATAAAAAAAAAGCACCAAAGTTTCTCGACTAAAGAGAACTACGTAAGCTTTGAATTCTCCATCGCACCGGGAGATACGTAGGAGCGGGTCACATCCCGTCAAGCACACTTTAAAAAAAAAAATATAATAAAAAGATTCTTCTTTTCCCCTGTTTTCAAAAACATTTTTCTCAAATAAAAAAGAAGTAGAATGAATTGTTTCAAATCAACTCAGTCAAAACTGCACATCAAGTTAAAGGTTCCCTTTCGGTAGAAAGGAGGTGTGGGATGCTAATACCTTCCCCACACCTAACCGACCCCCGAACCTACATCTCTAGTTCTCAAGGGACCACCCGCCTTAAAAAGGACCCTTTTTCAATGTTTTGGTCCCTAAATAAAAAATGTTGATGGCGGCTTCACAAATTTTCACGTTGTACGATGAAAGGTCCAATCCGGATTTTTTTGGGGGTGCAACAACGGTGCCAAGATTTTGAGAGAAACGATTGAGAGGAATGAAAGAGTGAGAGGAACAAAAGTGAGATTAGGTTAAAAGTTAGAGGTTTCCATTTTCTTATTTTATTTTTTATTATAATACAATAGGTAGCACTTTTTAAAAAGCGCTACCCATTCATTTCCGTGTTTTGGGAATAAGCAGCGCTTTTTAAATGGGTATTTGCCAAATAGAGTGAAGTAAAGAGAGGTCCTCGGGGCACATTAAACGACAAAAACTCCCCGAGGGAGGGTTACGCCCGAAGGCCAGTGAGCTAAGCCGAGGGAAAGAAGTTGCCCCAGCCTATAGAGTGCCACAGTCCAAGTGGCTCGGGTGCCTAAGCTATTACCTAAAGGGGTTAGTGAGGCTGAGCCACCGAGTGGCCGAGGCAAGGTAGACGTTGCATGGAAGGCAAGGAAGACGTGGCACGAAGACAAAACGTGGGAGCGGTTGAATTTCAAGCAGGAGAGCGAGGCCGGAAAATGCGAAGCGACGAGCATTCACCCACTAACCGTGCTAGTGGGATCGTGAGTAGTTTTGGTGGTCCACAATATAAGAAATAAACACAATTTTCAAGGTGTTTTAAATGATCAATCCCAAATTTACCCCTATTTAAGTGGTGTAGTTAAGAATGATGTCATTAATTAAGAGTGTAAATCAACATTTAATGAAAAGGGCAATCTTGGAAAGTAGATAAACTTTTAGCCTTATTAAATGATAATAGTTGATTTCATTGTTATTCTTTGATATGTGAGATGTTTGATTTTTTCTCTTATATTGTGGATCGGAGGTAGTAATTAGTAGCGCTTGTTATGCGCTCCTGTAGAGGTGTTGGCAACAGGAGTGGCAGCTTTAGGAGCGCCCGAAAGCGCTCCCAATGGTTAAAAACACTAGTGCAGAAAAGACATTTAGCATCGGTTGTTTTGGACATTTAGCATCGGTTATCAGAGGATGCTAAATCCCCAGATACTAAATGTGGGACATTTAGCATCGGTTATTTAACCGATGCTAAATGTCCCCTGCTGATACTTTTAGCATCGGTTGTACTGTACAACCGATGCTAAATGTCCCCCTACTGGTACTTTTAGCATCGGTTGTACTGTACAACCGATGCTAAATGTCTCCTGCTGATACTTTTAGCATCGGTTGTACTGTAAAACCGATGCTAAATGTCCCCCTACTGGTACTTTTAGCATCGGTTGTACTGTACAACCGATGCTAAATGTCTCCTGCTGATACTTTTAGCATCGGTTGTACTGTACAACCGATGCTAAATGTCTCCAACTGGTACATTTAGCATCGGTTGTACTATACAACCGATACTAAAGGTCTACTGTTGGTACTTTTAGCATCGGTTATATTGAACAACCGATGCTAAATGTCTCATTTTTTTTTATATTTTTTTTGGTTTTTGTTCATACCAGTCATCTAATATATAATAACCTGTTATAGACAGAGAGATATTCCAGTCATCAACACATATAAAAGTACTTAAAATTCCATTAAACTTAATAATGTCTTACATAGTGAGAACATAAGTTAAACTAATTAGAAAACAAAATACATAACAAAATGTGGTATCCACCATAACATATATAACACTATTGTGCACAAAATGTGGCGACCCTTTCCTAATTACACAAGTTAAGCTACGCACGAAATAGTGTATCTTTTTGCTCTGTACGTATCTTGAAAAAGAATTCCGCCCAAAGCTGACGAGTCTCCTCAAGTTCCTTATCGGTGTATGACTTTGCATTATCAAATACCTACAAGTTTAAAATTTACTCAAACAAATTAGATTTCAAACTTTTATACCTTCTCTTAATTATCAAATACCTACTAAAAAAGACTTTGCTTTGACAAAATTTAATACCTTCTCCCAATTATCAACAATACCGACGCTCGCAATGGTCAGCATTATAGAACACTAGAAGATAAAGGAGGTTCAGGGTGAAAATCCAAAAACACTCTGAAGAAATAAAATGTGACAAGGACATCTAAAAGACTAAAAAGCAACATAAGATTGAATAGCACCAATGCATAACTCAGTAACTAAAATCAAAATTGAACATAATATAGTATCTTTAAGACATCTCCAACTCAGAAAACAACCTAGAAGCTTCTGGCATTCTTTGGCTGTTTACAGATCAAGGAGCAACACGATGCGTCCAGCCACTTGGTCGAGATCCCTCCTGCCATTGGAAGTGATTTTACTGCCACAGAGATAAAGAAAATTGATGTTAAAACAATATGATATCATGATACATCCTAAGACAACCCAGAATAGCAACAATTATTGCTATATCAACAAAATCCTTTGATTTAAATCAAAATTTTGTCACTATCTTGCTGTCTTCAGTATCTTCAACTTTTTTGTGTTTGCTTTCAAAATGATTCAAAGCACTGTTTAAGTTAACATAGTTACCATAATATCTAACTGCAGGGTGAGGGGTTAGGTCTCTTGCTTGATGCACTAGGAGTTGACAATTGCTCTAACAATAAGGACTAATTCTCAATCACTGATACTAAATGTACCGAAGTAAGTACATTTAGTATCATTTTTTCTATATAACTGATACTAAATGTATTAATATTTTTTAATATTTTTTTTGTTTTTATCCATACCAACATATTATTAACCTGTTATATACAGCGATAATTCCAGTCATCAACACATAATAAATATATCTTACAAAATAACAATTGTTCAAAGGATCTCTTTCCTAACATACTTTAAATTCCATTAAACATAATCTCTTACAAAATAACAATTGTTCAAAACATTAACAACTCATAAACAAACACATATCCATATCAATAATAACAGAATATTAACAACTCAAGCAACTCAATAATAATTTTTGACTACAGTAACTTATAAGCATTACATTACTTCATACTATAATGACACTATTAGTACCAAATTACCAATTAAAGGTAAAAAACTAACATAAACTTTATCAAACTACTTGGGACACACTGCAAAGAAGTTAAGACAAAACAAAATTTTATCTTTATTTTTCATACAAATATATGAGTTAATTTCTGAGAATAGTTACCAAGAAAGGCCAACAATGAAAGCCAACTAAGAAATAAGTAGATGTTCCTCATATTCTAAATAACTAGAAATCCTCGAACTAATTTGAAGTGTGCACACAGTAGAACACACAAATCCTTAGAGACAGCGAGTGCAGCCAAGGATGCCTCACTTGGTGATATGCATGAAACAGAGTGCATCCGGAAAAATTTTGATGAACCTTATTGAACATTTAATCCCTGAGAAGAAGAAAAAGTGTGTAACAATTAGAGAGCAGGAAACTGAGTACATTCTAGAGTACTTCAAGGAACTGTTGTGGAGAACAATTAGAGGTAAAAAATAGTCATTATCTATCATATATCTAGTTCCACACCTTGATTGATCTAAAGTCTGCAAAATATTGTCATGGCATGCAAGTGATAGGGTTATCTGGTGGCTAACCTGGATTAATTAAACCAAATGATGCTGATACTCGGGCAATGAAAGAAGCTTACTGTGTAATTGTACAATAACCATTGTTTTCTGCCAGCTTTGAGTCTTGCAAACTGTTTGCGGCATTTTCTCTACAAACAACATTTAAACAATTAGTTGTCCTCATTTTGTGGAAAGAGGTTCCAAATAAAACATAAAATGGAAATGACAAAAATTCTGTGGAAATCCATGTAATGTTTTCCTAGACTTTTAATCACAAAGTCAAAATTTGTGACTCTAAACTGACAAGTCAAGCATTTCCTTGTGTATTATGGAATATGATCATAATCATGGTCAAAAAATTGGTTTAAATAGTACAAAATAATTAATATTTTTTTTTTTACAAATTCTCTCACAAGTTTTGATGAAAACAAACTCACTTGAATGATACTCAGAAATCTGAACTCTAATGTATCTAACTACCCTACTTGAGTAAGTTTCCGTGAGAGGAGGTGACACATAAGTTTAAGGATAATGAACATTGAAGGACAAAGGGAAAATCCACCAAAGCTGCCATATGCACCAAGACTGCATAAAGCCATAAATCCAGAACACAAGAACCACTCCAAGAGCAATAAAATGGTTTAGATGAGCTTGCCGCACACATCTTTCGATGATCTCCTATTGTATAAGACTAGAACAACAACAGATGTCATGTAATGTAACAATATGACCAGATAGTAACATGGTAACAACAAGTAGCCATCCAAAAAAATTCATGAAAAATGAAAATAATAACCAAGAGGCATAGTTAATACAAATCAATATGCACTTTTACCTGTTCCTACATAAGTGCATACCTCTTCATGCTCAATTGTATGTCCAAGAGGCATCGTTACTTGACTGCCAGTGAACCGCATAGCTCATACACCTTGGCTCACCACTACTCTATACTTTGCTACTGATAGTAATTAGTTTCATCTTATGGCTTCTAAATCATTGAGCATGGTATGAATTCAACTGAAAGATAATAGCACCGACACAATTGGTTTAAATTCAAACATAAAAATGCAATATTTCAGCAAACCAGTAACTTTAAGAGAACATGAAAAAACAACAATACTTATCATTAACCAAATCACTATAATATTGATATAGGCACAATGTTATTGTCTGGCAGCCAGCCCCAAACATCAAAATTCCTTTATATTGTCAGCACAGATTTCCATCAATAGGCACAATATTAAGTAAATGTGATACTGGGATTAAAATTAAAATAGACTAAAGTACAAAGACAAAAAATGAAAGCATAAGCTCACTTAAACGTACTGAGCTTTTGCCCGTTCTTCCTTTCTGCCATTAAAATGACCCTGTAATCAAAAGGAAACATTTAAATGATGAAGCACAATCCCTAAAATAAATTGCACAATCCCTAAAGCCAAAGCAGAATAAATTGCTAACAATAGTTATGGCAATCTTTTTTGCAGAAGTATCATTACCTGCAGCTTCCTTTATAGCAGAAGAATAGCCAATTTGCAAAATCCATCTTCATCAACATTTAGTTTATTTTATGCAGGCTTCTTAATGTTGAGCAATTTCAACACGAAAAATAGATAGTATCATCAAAACAGAAGAGCAACTTAGTTAATCAACAGAAATCCTTGGAAAATAAGTGCATGCTGAGAACAACCACTGAAATTACACCGATATGGTCAATTTGCACACACAACTTATAGAACAATCAACAGGTGTTGAAAAGGTCCCCTTTTATTTGAACCCTATATTTTTCCTCGTCTATATCATCGTAAACCCAATTTCATGAAACATAACAGTTTAAAACCGTCTTTTGAACCCTAAATTGGTCACACAAGTTAGGGTTCCAAGATTAAAAAGGAATTGCTAGAAGCTTTACAAGGTTTGAGATCTCCAAGCTTTGTAAGAAGAGAAAAAAGAATACTATTTCAGATCTCAAGATTACCTTTGAATGAAGTACATGAAGGTCCAAATCAGAGAAGATAGAGGAAAGCGAGCTCACGACGATATGATTGAGAGCAACAATGCGACGGTGAGGAGCAATCAGAACTGCGACAGTGAGGGGCGAGCGTGAGCGAGAGAAGACGGAGGAAGCAGTGACCTTAGAGAGAGAAGACGGAGGTTCAGAGAGTGAGAGAGCGAGAGAGTGGGATTACTGAGAGAGAGAATTGAGAACGCGAGAAGCGATGGCAAATGCGTTAGACATACACATTTAACATCGGCTGTATAAACAACTGATGCTAAATGTAGCCGTGAAAATTGAAAACTTCCACTTAATTGCAAAACTGCCACCGCGTGTACATTTAGCATCAGCTGTTCAAACAACCGATGCTAAATGGTGCTTTCTAAAGTCAATTTTGCACTAGTGAAAAAGCGCCCCAATGGTTTTTCCTGTTGTAGTGGGGACTTCGTTGGTGGCTAATATATGAGAAATCGCTCTTAGGATCCAACTCACATAAACTTTTATATTAATAATAAACACCCAATTAATTGTAAATATTGGTCTACCTGAAACTTATTGACATGTCAATTTTACAATGGATTGGCACAAAGTACAGATATAAGCTATGAACTTATTTCCCATACAAGGTACACATTTTAGTGATACAAATTAACATATAGTAGCACTTACCAAAAAAAAACATATTGTGGCAATACTAAAGGATATTTAAGATAAACAAAAAAAAAAACATTCAATCATCTTCCAACAAGATAGGCTTCAAGACATCACTTGTTATTCTTAGGTGGATGGTGCGTTGGTCGATGGTAATCAGCTGTAAAAGCTGCAGCAAAACCCCCATCAGACAAATCACTTCTTAAACTTCTTTTGCCAGATTTTCTCACAACTTGCTTTACACTTGATTTGCTTGAGTTCACTTCAACTGGTGCCAGAATTTTCACCCCAGTTCCATTTGTAGCACTAATTGCAATACTTTCCTGTTCAAAAAATTCCCAATGAGTATATATGGTTAGCATATTTTAATTACACCAGAAATTGAAATCAATCCCTTGTATATATAAGAAGCTAACTTCAACTCAAAATCACCTTTGTATCCAGAATTTCATAAACTTTAGCACCTGCAATTTTCACAACTTTTATGTCATTATTTGTTTATAATTAGGATTTCAAAATAAATATGCAACTGTGATCTCTATGTAGCGACATCATGGTTTTTCATGTCTGTACAACCGAAACGCAATTGCAATTGAGATCACATCAGACATCAGTCACATAAAACATATGTAGCATTACTACTACAAATTAAAGACATGTCCGGTGTCTAACACGTGTTGCGTTGGACAGAGATATAGACACTTCAATTACTTCTATTTTCTCAAATTATTTTTAGTGTCTACATGTTTGGTGTTTGTGCTTGTGTCGGTGCTTCATAGCATATAGATGCAGTATATCAAGGATACTACCGTAACCTTAAAACCCTTGCCTATAATGTCTTTTTAAGCAAATTATAAAGAACTAACACAAAGTATATGAAAATTAAAAATAGAACAAATACCTGTAGGGTTCAACCGAGCAGTAGATAGCCATGCAACATGTAGAAATACAAGAAAAACACAAATTGTATTCTTAACAAGCACCATAACCTTTAAATTGTTGAAGGTATAAGATTGTCCAAACACCCAAATCACAGAAAAGAGGAGTATCTTCAAAAGAGTAATTTTAGTTTATACTTAGTATTCTTATGAGAAAAGCCTAAGTCAAATTTATAGTGTTCAAACCTGTATAGTATTGTAATGTGTGCTCGTTCTTCCGATCTTGTTGACATTTGAAAAAGTTTTTGAATCCCCATAATATTGACACAATTTTTCATGAAATCCCTTGTTTCAGAAAAGTAGTTTTCGCAAATATCATGAATATTATTAAAAACAAGGCACTTTATGATGAATTCTATGTGAATTGATGGTCCAAAGAATGTAGTATATATTAGTATAATTATAATTAGTGTGCCACCATTCTTGGGATAGGAAAGTTCAAAAGAAGGTCGCAAAGATTGATAAGAAGAAAACAATGTTAGGTTAAAATAACGTGCAATGGATGTTAGTTTAAAATAACGTGCAATGGAAGTATGTGTGTTTTGCGTTTGTCTACCACCATGCACTCAACGAGAAAAAAGCTATATATGCTTTAATTTGCCGAGGTAGGTACACTACGTTTAACAATGTTACGGTGCATATTATATTTATTTAGAACTAGAGAATTCCCATATAGAAAGAACATGTGAATGAACATTTTGCAGTTCTTCAAGGTCTTCAAATGATGTTGTTCTGAGAAAAATATTAGATCATATATTTATTATATGAAATTAGAACACATATTTGTACCACCTACTGAAGAGATGATTATCTGTATTACAAATACTCCTTCCATAACACAATATAAGCAAATTTGTGGTATTTAACTTGTGAGAAAATGTAAGAAAAAATTGATTTTTTAAATCTTATTCACTAGAGTATATCAAAATGTTCTTCATTTAATACTGAATATTTGACGATGAACATGAAAAATTATAGACTTTTTTTTAAGATGTCGAATAATTTAGGTAATTAAGTTAAACTTTAAATGATATTTGCAAAAACACGTGCAAAGAATGGAGCTCAGTTGACAAGTTAAGAGACATGAAGGAGTTGCAAGAAGGAGGTCCGGCGTTAAAATTCTGGAAACTAACAATTACCACACCCCCTAACTAATTTCTAACCACTATCATTTACCTATAAAAACTATATATCTTAATAAGTGTGAAAGTAGTTAGTTTTGTTTATATTTTGTTACAGCATAGTATTTGCTTTGTGCAACTCCTAAATTAAAGATTCCAAGCTTTACACACTTTAGGTAGTGTTTAGATCGGACATTTAAAAAATTTAGGGAATTTCAAATTGTAGGCAATTCAAATGTATCAATTAAAAACCTTTAAATTTTAAAATTATTTGTTCAGATGGAATATTAAAATTCATCATTCTTAAAATTCTTTGTTTGGATAAACTAATTAAAATTCTTCATTCTTTTTATATATTTTATTAAATTCTTCACTTTACCCAAGGGTCAAATGACATGTGAGTTCAATGACTGGCTGGACCGACCCACAGATGTCGGGCCCCAACCGACTGGGAGTGGAACAGTCCCGACCTACTGAGTTAGAGATGACAAAGCAGACTACTCGGCTTGTGTTGGCTCGGGCCTTTTCGGGCTGAGATAACAAACTCAATTTAAAAAAATATAATATACTCACTATTCAACATATGTTGAATTGAAAATTTTAAAAAAATTTACTTTACAGTTTTCTACATTTTTTCAACAGTAGATTACCTATATCCCACAAAACAATAGTGTTCTGTTTTACAGTTTTATTCTTTTTTTTTCTTTGAAAAGGAACTCGACAATACATCTCAATTGTCAATTGTCATGTACTAGTATACGTGCCTGTGCGATGCACGGGAAACGTTTCAAGTACATTGGTCATAAAAAAAACAATTTATTAGCAAAAACTTATAAATTCTTAAATGTCCCTCCTCATGCATATATCTAGCATTGTTTAATTGATTTATGTTTGTCAAATAGATTAAAGACATTTTTTACCAAGAATGTATGAGGAGTCATGATTATATAGTTCATTAATGTATCAATATTATAAACACATTTTTGTTTTTTTCTTTTGACATTAGTACAATACATCGTTTAACATTTTACGGTTATTAATATTGTCATTTATACCTTATTGGTTAATAATAGTAATTATGTATTTGTAGTATGTAATGTATATTTGTTTGAATATATATTACATAATGATTATTCAAGATATTAAGTAAACGTACGATGCACGGGAGAATTGATGTTTGGAAATGTCAATTTTTTAAAATAATTAAGTTATTTTAATAATATGGATAGTTATGGAATAGAAAATAATAAAATCTAAACTAATGATCATGATACTAAAAACATACAAATAAATAAAACTGAAAAAAAAATTCGCGAAATGAAAAAGAGTAGCTCACAACATAGACCCATGAACAAATTTTGTGAACAAATTTTTTGGGTATTTTATTTAAAGCTTAGGCAAATTGTAAAATTAATTATTAGATTTAAATAAATGTAAATTATATTTTCATAATCAAATAAGTCTAATAGTTACCTTAGTAATGAATAAAAATATAACGATTTTCCTAAAACTATTAATATTTAAATTTTTATTTTTGAGTTTGCATTGAAAGACAAAAACAAAGAGAAAATTATTCAATATAAACCATAGTTTAATTAATCAAGTAAGTACAGTTATTATTCCTCAATATAAAAATTCATCATTTTTTACAAAATGGCATTTTAAAATTATTCACATGAGCCAAACCCGGATTTCTTCGAATATTCCTTGGGATGTCAGTGGGGAGGAGTTAAGCTGGGGAATACGCCCCCACTCCCCGTCCCCACCACCGAAACTATCACTCATGCCCGTCCCCAATCCTCATTTGAGAGTTTCCTCTCTCATCACCTTCCCTACAAATCCCCACTGTCTCTGTGGAGATGAGATAAATTTATTAAGAATTAGAAAAAATATGAATTGAAATATAATCAAATGAAAAAAATATAAAAGTAAGACAAAAAAAATTAAAAGTTTCACATTCTAATATAGAAAACATAAAAGTTACTCGTACTTTGATATTATTTTTGTTACAAAATAAAAAAATTCTTGCTTTAATATTTTAATATTTAAAAAGCATAAATGTAATAATAAAGTATAAAATTCACCCACTAAAATTTTTATTAATAATTTTAATTAAAAACATATGTAAAAGACTACAAAATCAATTACTTATAATAAAATATATATCTATAATAAGAATATTTATGTAATATATTCAGGGCACGAACATGGTCTCTGTCCCCAAGCCCAAATTGATTGTGGGGGGATTTTCTCCTTCGTCCTCGTACCCATGGGAAAAAATTTCCCACCTGTAGGGCTCCTAACGGGGCAATTAATCCCATAGGGATCCGACTAATAATACTTTAAAATTAATAATTATATTTAAATAAATGTAAATTATATTTGCATACTCAAAGAAATCTAATAGTTAGCCAGGTTTCCGGCCTAGATTAGTCCCGATGGAAACTACGTAACAATGACACGGTAACTAAAAAAAAATCTAATAGTTACCTTAGTAATTCATAAAACAGTAATGATTTTTCTAAAACTATTAATATTGAAATTTTTATGTTTGTGTTTGCATGGAAAGACAAAAACCAACAGAAAACAATTCAATATTGACCATAATTTAATTAATTAAGTACAAATAATATTCTTCAATATAAAAATTTATCACTTTTTATACTATGGCATTTCAAAAGGAATCACATGAACCAAACCCAGATTTCTGTGATTATTCATTGGGATGACAATGAGGAAGAGCTGAGGCGGGGAATACTCCCCCAATCCCCATCACCGCCTCTCAAATTGTCTCCCATCCTCGTCTGGGGGGGGGGGGGGGGGGGGTCCTCCATCATCCTCTTCCCTACAGATCCCCACGGTCCTTGCGGAGATGCCGTAATTTTTTTTTTAAAATTACCAAAAAAATGAATTGAAATACAATAAAATGGGAAAAAAATATAAAAGTAAGACTAAAAAGGATTAAAAGTTTTACATTTTATATAGAAAATATAAAAGTTATTCCTACTTTGATATTTTAATATTTAAAAAGCATAAAAGTAAGAATAAAAATATAAAATTAGCAGAGTTCAATATTTTATTAATATTTTTAAGTAAAAATACATATAAATAACTAAAAAATTAATTACTTATAATATAAAATATATCTATAATAAGACTATTTATGTAATATATTCAGGGTGAGGATATGGTCCATGCATGTCCCCCACGCCAAATTTAGAGGTGCAAAAAAACCCGTAGGTACCCGCGAGTAAAATCTGTGACGGGCACGGGACGGGTCTCTTAACAGGTACCCACGGGTAAAATAAAAGGGAAATAAAAATACCGGTCAATAAACGGGGAGGGGCCCGGTAATGAGGTACCCATACCCGTTACATATATACCTAATTACCCTTTATTTATTTTCTGGACTGGGCCAGTTGTCAAGCCCAATCCACTAAGTGATCATCCAACCCAGCAAGGGGAGGATCCGCTCGACTGATACTTGGGCCCCCAACGCAACTGGGCTATCCAACGTCAACGATCCGAACTTATCACTATAAATAACATCAGTCACTAGGTGTTAGGTACGCAATTCATTTGAATATTCACGAGATAGTACTGTAGCTCGATATAGCTGACTTGGGCGTCGGAGTGTTATTGTAGGTACACCCCCCCACCCCCCACCCCCATCCCCCCGCGTTCAGGTCATCCTCAGCCTAAAGTAGCAGACAATCCGTCCCTCGATCATCCACGCGGAAGACCCGTAGGTACGGGTCATAGGCGACCACAATGGGAGAACAGTACTATCCCACCAACATTCCCAATGCCTCTAAATACAACTCGAGGCAGACCGCGGACAATGGGAGGAACGACGACCAACACTGAGGTCGTTGCCCCCAGTCCCCATCCAGGCACGACCTAGCAGATTGACGTCACCCTTCCAGCCAATCTAGTTCAGGAGCTTTGCAGAGAAGAGGAGCAGATCGCTCGCAGAGAAGAGCACCAGATCGTCCGTGAAAGAGAAGTGCAGGTCATCCTCCGTGAGGGGGAGAGCAGATCGCTCGTAAGTAGCAAGTCACACAGGTCGTCCGCCGTGAGGGGAAGAACTGATCGCCCTCTGGGCTACAAATGAAGAGCAGATCGCCCCAAGGGGGGTGGTTGCTCCAGAGAATAATATTGGCACAAATAATATTGAAAATATTAGAAATTCACAACGAACGACACGAAAAGCACCCATCAGTTATCATACGATCCGTTACGATCCAGATCGCTGAAAAAAATTCACAAGTAATAACCGGGGACATGATCACCAGAACTGCAAATCAAGCCTAAGACTGCTCCACGATCGGAGTGTGCGAACACTGTCATTACCATAAGAGCGATGGGCATGACACAAATGATCTCATGGCCCTCAAAGACGACGTTGAGGCATTAATCCGAGGGGGAAAGCTGACTCAGTACGTAAGGAAGAACCAAGCTGATGGGCGAGACGACAACCGAACATGTCGATCGCCTAGGAAAGGTAAGACACCAACCACCGAAGTGGCCAAAGTCAGAGAAGAAGAGGAGGATGAAGACGATGATGTCCCAGATACAAGAAGATCAAGGCGAAGGCAAGTTGCCATGATGATCACTGGAGGCATCCCCACTGACGCCTCAACTAACAAGTCAATAAAGGGAAGGTTCGACCAGATCATGAGCGTCGCGTCAACATCTACACCAAGGGTCCTCTTGAAGAGGCCGCCCATTCTGTTCGGGGATCACTACAAAAAAAACGCTTATTTGCGAGGGACATTAGCGAGGGAATAACATTCCCTCGCTAAAACTGACTTTAGCGAGGGAATTAGCGAGGGAATGTGATTCCCTCGCTAAAACTGACATTAGCGAGGGAATTTGAAAATTTGACCGTTAGCGAGGGATTTAGCGAGGGAATTTGAAAAATTTCCGTCGCTAATTGTTTGGAGGGAAAATTCAGTCAAATTCATGCGAATCAAGGAAATTAGCGACGGAATTAGCGAGGGAATTAAAATCCCTCGCTAATTAAAGTGGTTTTAGCGACGGAATTTGAGTTCCCTCGCTAATTAAAGTGGTTTTTAGCGACGGAATTTGAGTTCCCTCGCTAATTTTTTTAATTTTTTTTACTTAAATCTGTCACTCACTCACTCTTCTTTCTCACTCTTCTTCTCTCCTCTTCACCCTTCCTTTTCCCTTCCTCTACTCTCCACCACCACCACCATCACCACCACACAACCAACCAACCACCCTCACTCTTCTTCTCTCCTCTTCACCCTTCCCTTCCTCTTCCTCTACTCTATCTCTCTCACCTATAAACCCTAACCCACCACCACACAACAACCACCACCACCACCACCTTCTTTCCTCTTCCTCTCTTCTCTCTCTCTCTCTCTCTCTCTCTTACACAATTTCCACTTTCACTCTTCTTCTCTCCACCTTTTTCCACCACCACCACACCACCACCACCCACGAGACCACCACCACACCACCACCACCCACGAGACCACCACCACCACCTACGAATTTCTTTCCTCTTTCTCTCCACCTTTCACCACCAACACCACCACCACCACCACCACCACCTTTCACCACCACCACCACCACCACCACAACAACAACCACAAAATTAATAATATAATATAATAAAAAACTGATTTTAAAAATAATATAATAATAAATATAAAAAACAAACCATTTAAATTAAGACACGTGTCAGTCAGAATTTGAAAATTTGCACAAATTTTGAGGCAACATTAGCGAGGGAATTAGCGAGGGAAATGTCCCTCGCTAATTAGCGAGGGATTCAAATTCCCTCGCTAATTTCATTAGCGAGGAAGGTATTAGCGAGGGAACCGGTCCCTCGCTAATTCCCTCGCAAATGACCATTAGCGAGGGATTTTGGTCAGTTTGCGAGGGAAATTTCCCTCGCTAATCCCTGATTTTTTTGTAGTGGATGAGGACCTCATTGACAGGACGCCCAACATTGAAGTTCCACTCGTGGTGGTTGCCGTGACGGCCAACATGGAGGTCAGACAAGTTCTGATCGACCAAGAATATGGAGGTCAGACGAATACTGATCGACCAAGGAAGCTCCACGGACATCATTTTCGAACGAATCAAGTTTAATGGAGCATCCACCACACTAATCGGATGAATCAAGTTGATCGTCACTATGGAGAAGGAACCTCAAAAGTTCGACCTACCGCGTGAGTGAAGTTCGAGCCGTGTTCGATAAACTGCGCGGTCAGGATACAACACTTAAACGAATTTAAGCACAAACGAAGCGGCCTAAGATTGGTCGCACCTCCGAGGGCGAGTTCAATCCGAGTCGAAGTTGGTAAACTGCCCAAGGGCGCTTAAACGAATTCAAGCACAATCGAAGCGACCTGAGATTGGTCGCACCCCTGAGGATGAGTTAAATCTGGGTAGAAACCTGGTAAACTGTCCATGGGCGTTCACGATCCTACTCGAAGGAAACTGATGGAAAGAATAAGATAACACGCGAAAATACCGAGCCAAGCGAATAAGGCAACAAGATAACGAGCGATCCTCCTTTGGGGAGGATCGAGTGCTCCTCGTCTTTTGGAGCGATCCAATTCTGACGTCCTCGACCCCTGCTGGTCGCCCAAGATTGGGGCGACCACTTATTGGTCGCCCGTGTGCAACCTTGGAGGGATGTCCAGTATAGAGCTCATAACTTCGTCCATGTTTATCCGATGGGGGCGTGTGAGCATGCGTTGAAAAGATAAGAAGCATGCCTACAACTTTCATGTTGGAGTAAAAATCTAATTTGGACGTATTCGACCCCTTCTGGTCGCCCAAGATTGGGACGACCACTTCTTGGTCGCCAGCGTGCAACCTTGGTGGACGGTTTGGTCTGGAGACCATAACTTCGGCCATGTTTATCCGAATAAGGCGTGTGACCATGCGTTGGAAAGCTAAGAAGCATGCCTACAACTTTCTTGTTGGACTCAATATAATCCGTACGTGTTCGACCCCTTCTGGTCGCCTAGGATTGGGCCGACCACTTCTTGGTCGCCCGCGCGCAACCTTGGAGGATGGTCTGGTCTGAAGAGCATAACTTCGTCCATATTTATCCTATGGAGACGTGTGAGAAGGCGTTGGAAATATAAGAAGCATGCCTACAACTTTCATGTTGGACTCAAAATCTAATTCGGACGGGATCGACCCCTTCTGGTCGCCCAAAATTGGGGCGACCACTTCTTGGTCGCCCGCGCGCAACCTTGGAGAACGGTCTGGTCTGAAGAGCATAACCTCGTCCATGTTTATCCGATAGGGGCGTGTGACCATGCATTGAAAGGATGAGAAACAGAGCTACAATTCTTATGGTGAGCTCAAAATCCAATTCGGACGTCCGCGACCCCTTCTGGTCGGCCAAGATTGGGGCGACCACTTCTTGGTCGCCCGCGCGCAACCTTGGTGAACGGTCTGGTCTGAAGAGCATAACCTCGTCCATGTTTATCCGATAGGGGCATGTGAGTATGCGTTGGAAGGATGAGAAACAGAGCTACAATTCTTATGTTGAGCGCAAAATCCAATTCGGACGTCCTCGACCCCTTCTGGTCACCCAAGATTAGGGGTACCACTTCTTGGTCGCCCGCGTGCAACCTCGGAGGGATGTCTAGTATGGAGACCATAACTTCCTCCATGTTTATCTGATGGGGGCGTGTGAGCTTGCATTGGAATGGTTAGAAGCAGAGCTACAATTCTTATGTTGAGCGTAAAATCTAATTCGGACGTATTCAACCCCTACTGGTCTTCTAAGTTTTGGGCGCCCACAGCACAAAAAATGGGCAATCGGCACCATGGAGGGCTGTCTAGTCTGACAACCTTGGAGGCATGGGCAACCCAAAGATACTGAGCATCGATCGTGCAAAGATAAAAGAGCACATGCACTTAAAGCAAAATAAAATCAAGCATGCAACAAAGTATCAAAAGCACAAACGATCAAAGTCGGGATTACTACAAAAGTCAGACCAAATGCAAATTTGGACCCTCCGGAGTAGCGTGGGAGCTGTCGTTTGGATTCCGTGGGGTAGAAGGAGGAGCTGAGGTCGAACCCTCCATAGGTCCTTTCCAAGCCCGTGAAAGCATCAGAGCGAAGGACGAACCTTTACCCACCATCTTATGTGCAAAAGAAGAAGAGAAAAACATTAGTCACAAAGAAAAGATGTTAAGCAAAATAATGATCATGGGCAACCCGAGGAGTATGGGCGACCATGCTCGCGAGGCGAGCCAAAGAATGGGCAAGGGACTTAGACTGTCTAGAACCTCCCGAGGCTGGGGACTCAGCAGGAGGACCAAACTCTACCTCCTCATGAGAGCTCACCTCCTCTTCGTGCCGAGAATGCACCTCCTCCTCATGAGACCTCATCTCCTCCTCACCATTCGACATCTCGAGAGATCGTCCCTTTTTCAGGGTAGCTGCCCGAGCAACGTGAGGATCAGATGTCGGAGGTTCGCGTAGAGTTTGCTTGGTCCTCGCCACGATATAGACCTGCAGGAAGGAGCGACCGCTCGTCAGACGAGTTCATAGGCTTGCGGGTGAGGGAGGCGACTGTCTCGCCCCAAGCCTGATCGCCCCTTCCCGCCAAACCAAAACAAACACAAGTAAAAGAATAAGCAAGAAGGAAAGAAAAGAAGTATACCTGAGAATTAAGGTCGGCTGACAAAGAAGACCAAGTCACCGCTATGAAGATTAAGGTCACCCACGATCAAGACCACTCACTGAATACAGAAATAAAGGGAAGATCAGGCCCGCACTAAGACAATTAAATGAAGAGTTATCATTTATAACGCACATACGACAATTTTCGCAAGTTACTAACAACAAAGTTCAAGGTAGCATACCGTGAAAGAAAGATCAAGCCGCCCGGAAGATCGAACTACCAAATCGGGAAGAGGCAAGATCACGATGCGACCTGGAAGATCGAAAAATCAAATAATCAGGTTATTACGATCCTACCTGAAATCACTACATCGATACTTGAAAAGGGGAAGAGGTAAATACCCAAAAGTACGTCTTACACCAAGAAGGAAAATACTAGCAAAGGGTTGCTCGAGTCACACAATGGATGGTCTCTCCCTAGAGCTACCGATCATCCACCAACAAAACATCATAATTTAGAACACACGAGATAATAATCATGACAAAACCTCTAGCAAGGAAAATCAAGGTAGCAGTCCATGGGAACTAGTTCAAATCGAATTAAACATCGAACAATCAAATCGCAGAGAGAACAAATTACCAAGGTATTCAGGTCCTACCAAATTACTAATAGTTGAATGAAAAATTACCAAGGTACTCAGATTTAATACACAAAAGAAAGTAGAAAAAGAGGAGAGTACTCGAAAATTTTGTCAAAAAGTTAGATGAACGCTCGCGCCACAGAGGAGAAGGAGCTCAGTCACCCACGAAGAAGAGGGACGGGTCACCCGTTGAGCAGATCGCCCGTACAAGGGGTCACCGTGAGCTTTGCTCCTGCCGATCAGAGAAGACGCGCGCAAGACGAGCTGATCGTCGCGCGAGCTAGCCGCCTGGAAAGAAGACGCCCACGATGGGCAACCAAGCAGATCAGATCGCCTCCTTTTCTGGTCGCATGCGGGTCGCTCCTAGGAACTTCGGTCGGGTCGTCCGAAGAACGATCGGATCGCCTCCTTTTCTGGTCACACGCGGGTCGCTCCCAGGAATTTCGATCGGGTCGTCCGAGGAACGATCAGGTCGCCCCCTCCCCAGTCACTCGCGTACACGCAGGTCGCTCCCAGGAGCTTTGGTCGGGTCGTCCGGGGTAGTGACCGTCCTCCTCACACCCGATGGACAGATCGCCCGTAGAAACGAAGAGGTAATCGGACCAGGGGAACACTTTGAGGTGCTGGTTGTCCTAGAGGGGTTATGGTTGCTCCAAAAGAAGGATCCTCTCAAAAGTTTCAAAGTGATCCTCCCAGAGAGAATTTTTAGAAGAAAAAGAAAATGTGTTTGTGAGAAATAAGTGGTGAGAGTGAAAGACCCCTCTCATCCACCTTATATATGGGCCCAAGAAAATAGCCCAATAAAACATTAAAAATGTTCAAGATTCAGTGAAGTCAAGACGACGCAAAAAATAGCCATCACTGATCAAACGATCTGTTACGATCTAGATCGCCGAAAAACATCAGAAGTAACGACTGGGGGCACGACCATCCGATTACCCGTCAGGCCTACGCCCGCTCAACGATCGACCTTGGCTTGGGGGGCAACTGTTCTGGACTGGGCCAGTTGTTAGGCCCAATCCACTAAGTGATTATCCAACCCAGCAAGGGGAGGATCCGCTCGACTGATACTTGGGCCCCCAGCGCAACTAGGCTATCCAACGTCAACGATCCAAACTTATCACTATAAATAACATCAGTCACCAGGTGTCAGGTACGCAATTCATTCGAATATTCACTAGGTAGTACTGTAGCTCGATATAGCTGTCTTGGGCGTCGGAGTGTTCTTGTAGGTACACCCCCGCGCGCTTTCAGGTCATCCTCAGCCTAAAGTAGCAGACTATCCGTCCCTCGATCATCCACGCGGAAGACCTGTAGGTACGGTTCAATTTATACACACACACACACACATACCTAGTTTAAAAAAGAAACTTGTGGTTGTATCTTTTATCATAATATTTTGAATAATTAGTGACTTATTATTTTCAAAGTTTCCTATGATTGTAATTCTAGTATTTTTTTATCTCCATTTGTTAATGATTATAACTCAGTAAATACCCGCTACGTGGGTACCCGCGCGGGTACGAAGCTTGCCTGGGTCTCATTTCTATCTCGTGGGCCGGGTAGCGGGTAGTTGGTACCCGTGCCCGCCCCGCCCCATTTACATCCCTAGCCAAATTGATTGTGTGGGGATTTTCACCCAACGCATATAGTATGCCTGCACATATTGGATCTTTAAAATTTACGCTAATTTCTTAGGAGTGGCCTCCAAATTTCATGATTTAATATTTCATGATTTATTTTCTTATTTAATTTGGATTGGGAGAATAGCCGTATATTACTCGCATATACGCTTTTGGAAATCTTTTGATTATGAATTGAAAAACATCTTCACTTATTCTGTAAATGTGGTTCAAGATGTCCAGTTTTTCTAATAATGGCATCAAGATCGGCTTGTATATTACTCGCATATAAGCTTTTGGAAGTTTTAAGTTTCAAACTCATGATCATAGGTTCAACGCACCAAATCCCGAGTAAAATTACCTACTATTAAAAAGTAACTAAAAGAGATAAAAGATGTCATAAAAAAAATTAACCTCAACATAAGAATTTATTTCAACTTTTTATAACTTCATAATAAATGATGGCTATACTACAGAATAATAGGTGCAATGTTTTTTAGATAGAAATATGTGGAAAACACAAAAACAACACAAAGAAAAGAACCCAAAAGGATGACCTTTTTTCCAATGTTTTTGGGATCCATGGTTTGCGCTTTCTTCTCTAGGCAAAGGAATCCATGTTATTCTTTATATTTCACGAACGCACACAGAAAATTTCAAATAACCCGATTGGTTTGTGTG
This sequence comes from Astragalus glycyphyllos, assembly GCA_963573325.1. Lineage (NCBI taxonomy): Eukaryota > Viridiplantae > Streptophyta > Magnoliopsida > Fabales > Fabaceae > Astragalus > Astragalus glycyphyllos. The sequence continues at coordinate 11,530,788 of OY754314.1, read as the reverse complement.
TGGATGAATGTTGTGTGGTGAGTGAGATTCTATATGGCATTATATATATAGGAGGTGAATTGTAGGTGTTTGAAGTCCATAGAGGGAAAGATCTACATGCTGACTTTTTCAAATCAAAAGTTCAGTTATGATTGTTGTTTATGAATTTTCGGTTACAAAGTCACAAAAAAGGAAATAAGATTCAGTTATGTATTAAGATTCATTGCATGAAAAGTAGTAACTGACCAATATCAAATTTTATATGTTAATATGTGTGATGAATATTTTAATATGTTTAGGGAAAAACCTATGATTTTATTTATGTATTAATATGTGTAATGAATATTTTAATAAATCTTTTATAAATCATATAAATTAGTAACTGACCAATAGGTATTCATGTTTTATTATGTGTAATGAGTAACACATTAGATGTGCAACTTTCCAATATCAAATGAATGTCTATGATTATTTCAGTTACGAATTAATAAATGAAATTAGTTTACGTTTTTTTCAAATAGAGTTAATACACGTATTTATTATTAAATCAACCATAAATAACATGTTAATTAAAATAATCAATGAGATTATTTCTAGACTGTTACTTGTTACACCTTTAATTTCAACCGATATTCGTGTTTTAGCAAATCACGGTTAGTAGAACCATTCTTGCTCTTAAAGTTATTTTTATGCATGATAACCAAAAGTGAGTAGATATAGCTTTTGACATGTTGAAAGTAATTATTTGTAGGCTGAAAAAATTTCTAGTTACTTTAAATTTATTCTGTAAAAATCAATTGCACATTTTATTAAAACATATCCGTAAAAATTGTTTAACTTTTATGCATGATATTACTATTAAATATTGCTTGTGCAGAAAAGGTAGAAGTAAAATTCTCTACTTATAATTCAATTCAAATATTATTAATTAGAATATATTGTCGAAAAGAAAATGATATCAATGGGAATTACAGATGTAAAATCATAGTTTATTCGATTTAAGTAATGCATCAAATGTCTTCAAGCCTCAAATATTCATTCTCTCATCAAATGTCCTCAAATATGTATTGATGTACTAACCAATCAAATAATCAGTATTGAAAACATCAGCAAGAGAAGTAGTTTGTTGACCCTCTGGATCCTTGTAGCTTATTGAAAGTTAATCTTAAATAAATTTATGCCCAGTTGTACGGTATGCACTAGTATTGGCAGCAACATCGAAATTGGTGATGTTATAGACAACCCCTTCATTCAAGTCAGACTCAAATTTGTAAATCAGTGATTTACGAATAATTGCATGTATCTTGTTTCCCCATCGATAAGCGAAATGATAGAACAAAAATCATAAATAGACAACCTCATCAAATATCATAAAATATAATTTTTTTTGAGTATTTTAAATGATATGACATATAAATATAAAATATGAACCTCTCTATCGATAAAAACAATTTCAACAGAAAATGGGAGTCTGCTATTGTTCAAATCAGGGACTTCCCACTTGCTTGTGATGCCCACCAGTAGGTTCCATTTGCCATTTCTGGCATTGATGTTAGATATCATGTCATACTTTGAGACATTTTGCAAATAGATAGGAGTGAAAACAAAACTTTTGGATATAAATGACAATTTCGTTTCGTTTTGGGCAAGTAGTGGAGGAATGTTGGTGGTGGTATAATGCTTGTATGGTAGTCTTATTTATAGATGAGTGTGATTGAAAAATTTTAATTAAAATGGCAAAACGTTTTTTCCACAATAAATTCGCATGAGCGTAATTATTCCAATTATTATCAATAACGTTAACGTATCTTGTTACAATGCTAATAAAACGTTTTAATAATCAATAAAATATCTTGTTACATTTATTATCATTTGTAACATTTTATGGAAATATACTCAGAAATTATATTTTGTAATGTTTTAATAAAATATAATCAAAAACTATATTAAAATGATGAACGTTTTAATATAATCGATAATCATATCGAAAAGATGTTATATTATAACGTTTTATTAAAATATAATCATTATATTTTTTTGCTTAAATATATATTTTGCCCCTGCAAATATCACCATAATCCAGTTATACCGCTGTAAAAATAAAAACTTTAAAATTACCCTTGCAAATATAAATCGCTTACGGTTATGCTCCTCGGTCAGTTTCTCATGAAAAATAATAATTTAAATAAAGTTTAAATCTATGTTTTACCCCTGCAAATATCATCATAATCTAGTTATGCCCCTGCAAATATCACTATAATCCAGTTATGTCGCTGTCAAAATCTTTATGGTGATAACTGGATTATGGTGATATTTACAGGGGCAGAATACATATTTAAGCCTATTTTTTTTTGTAACGTTTTATTAAAATGATGAAGTTGGTCACACACAATTATTATCATTTCGTAACGTTTTATTAAAATATAATTAGTAATTATATTTTGTAACGTTTTAATAAAATGTAATCAAAAATAATATTTATTTTTTGTAACGTTTTAATAAAATATAATCAATAATTATATCGAAAAGATGTTATCTTGTAAAGTTTTATTAAAATAAAATCAATAGTTTTATTTTGATACAGTTTATTAAAATGGTGAAGTTGGTCAAACACAATTATTATCATTTTGTAATGTTTTATTAAAATATAATCAGTAATTATATTTTGTAACGTTTTAATGAAATATAATCAAAAATTATATTAAAATGATGAACGTTTTAATAAAATATAATCAATAATTATATTTTGTAACGTTTTAATAAAATATAATCAATAATTATATCAAAAAGATGTTATTTTGTAACATTTTATTAAAATATAATCAATAATTATATTTCGTAACATTTTAATAAAATGATGAAGTTGATCACAAAAAATTATTATCATTTTATAACGTTTTATTAAACTATAATCAATAATTATATCTTGAAAGTGGGAAGTGGATATTGATTATCAGGTTTCACTTCCATCTCCCTAATACAATTGTTCTAGCGGGAATACAATTTCATTGTAAATTAACCTTCAAACAAATTAGTATTTTGTATTAGCTACAATTAGTAGCATTTTTTTTGACCAATTAGTAGCATTTATATATAGTTTAAAACGTATTATAGGTATCTATGGGTTTAATATCGATTGTCCGTTACAAATTTATATGGGTCAGTTACAATTTATTTGGTTATGTTACACTTGATACAATGAATTTCAATTGAACTGTAACATTTAAATGTTTCCCGTTATAATTTGAAATGTATTACTAAAATATCTCACTACAAATTATACGTTTAATTTATTTCCCCGATTATTAGTTAAATTTTCGATCCCATTAACACTTGACTATATTGAACAGAACATCACATTTTGTTTGTCAACATCAAGTTCTTATTGTCTTACTGATTCAATTAGTGCAGCTTCGCATTTTTACCTAACTGGCATTAATTCAATCTCAATATCATCATATTAAAATGGCCCCATTTCACTTATAGGGAATGAAAAATGGTATAAACTTAAATTAGTATAAATTAATAAATAAAGATAAAGGATGACAAACTTTCCAAAATACGTTACAAATTGCTTTGTATAAATCACAAAAAATTTCATTTTGGTGATTTAGATTACATGAGTGACAAAAGTTAAATCACAAAAAATTTATTCCCCAATCTACCATACTCGACCAAAATTTCTGCTACACTCTATCTGAATAAAATACAAAGCAGAAGTGATCCAACAACAAAACTGTAATAGAAGTGATCCAACAACAAAATTAGGTAATAGAAGTGATCCAACAACAAAATTAATTTTGTTTCCACTTTTTAATAGAATCATGATACTAAAATAACCAATGTATCACTAAATATTCTCGTGCATCTGCTACACTCTATCTGAATCTCCAAAAACCCTTATATTCAACTTGTAACTCAACCATGTAGCTCATATGTGATTCAACCCAACTCCCAATGTTCAAATCCAATAGTATTCAACTCCTTCAACCTGAAATTTCCATTTGGTGATTTACATTACATTTGATATGGTGATTTACATTACATGAGTGAAAAAAAGATTGAACACAACATACATATTATGGAAAACCTACTTGACAACATGTCAAATCAATATCTAATAGCAATAAGATGAATTTCAAAAACAACTATTTACAAATTTACTGCTACACACTATCTGATTCTTCAAAACACTAATATTCAACTGCTATCTCACGAATGTAGCTCATATGTGACTAAATCCAACACCGAACATTCACATGCAAAAGTATTCACCTCCTTCAACATGAAATATCCAAATGGTGAAGAAGAACTCTCCAAATAAATTCAAACGAATTGTGATGAACAAATGATGCTTAGTGAAGATGAAGTGATGGTGTGGATAGTGACTAAACCCATCACCCAACCTTAGGTATTTATACCTATATTTTTTTTAGAGAGTTACAACTAAAAAAACGTTTTTTATTTTCAATTAAATCTCATAAATATATTGGAACGTTACACATTTAAAAATGTTTTTCTTATTTATTCCAATTAAAACAACAAACATATATATAAAATAATATAAATATAATAAATAATTAAATTATAGGTGAGTTGGAAATAGCATTTATTTCTAAAATTCTATATGAGTGACACATGTTAAAATAATTAATGAGCTTATTTGCAATTGTTACTTACTGAATTTGCAAACACTTTATTCCATTCAATTCGCTCAAAATCGATAAGATGAGGAAAAAAAATGTATGGTTGTCTGTTTTATTAATATGATTGGATCAAAATTTTGGGGTCTGCTTGATTATCCTTTTTAAAAACAGTTTTTCTATTGAGAGAGAGAGTACTATTGGGGGACGTTTATGTTTTAATTGTCAAAAAAAATGCTTTAATTTAGGCTAAATATTACTTTTGCTCCTTTATCTTTACTCAAAGTTTCGTTTTCTTCCTTTATATTCTTTTGTCTTGTTTTGGTTCCTCATCCTTTATTTACGTTTCAGTTGGATCATTTTTAGTGTTTTCGGTCCATTATTTTCAACGGACACCACAGTGTCAATTAATAACTGATGTGGCGTCCCAGTGTCCGGTCTGACTTGGATGCATTATCAAATTGTGTGACATTTCATTTTTTTAATATTAAGAAACACATTACACATAAGCAGATGTTTAAAAAAATCAGAAAATTTTTCTTTAGAAATCAAAAACAAGAAATAAAAAACTGAACCTCCATCTTCATCATCTGCACCACCATTTGAACCCTAAATCAAAAATCTCCATCTTCATCTTCCCACTAACTCATCCACATTAGCAAAAAAATATACACAAATCTGGACATTTTCGATCCATAAAGGAAAAATGAAGCTCACAAATCTCCAAGTAAGTTTCAAAAATTTGGAAAAACAAAACAAATCTGAAAAAATGAATGGGTTCCCACAAATCGAAAATGAAGAGGAAATGGATTAAGAGTTATGAAAAATGGGTTTAAATGGGAAGAAGAAACCCAGACCTGTTCTGGGTTGCTCTTAATGTGTTTCTGGGTTTTTGGGACCAAAATGAAACTAAAAAAAGACATGGGGGACCAACTTGAAACTAAAATAAAACATAGGGGACTGTTATGGGTCGTTCGACCTGCGAACTTGACCCGGAAATTCCTAGCTCTAAAGGTCGCCAAATGTAGCCAACTTAGATGCATTTTAATCGAGATTCATAGAAAAAGAACCCCTATGGTGATTTACAGAACAATCAACATTATTGAGAGAAAGTACAAATCTAATAATATAGTGGGAACTGGGAAAGATGAAGATGGGGTTTCTAGTTTTAACCTTCAGTTTTTATTTTTCATTTTAATAATGTTTCCAGATTTGCATTTTTTGGTTTTGTTAATGGGGTGAAGATTTCCTCCATTTTTTATTTTTTTTATTTTTGTTAATGAGGAAAATAAAGATGGTGTTGTAATGTTGTTTTTGTTTGTCAGTTTAATGTTTTTAGTTTTTAGTTTTTTTTTTTTTTTTTTTATATTTTAAAAACATAAATTGTAATGTGTAATTTTTTTGATTTAAAGTAAAATAAAATTCTCACGTCATTTAATCAAGTAAGACGTCACTTCATTTAACTGCTAGTGTGGCATTTGTTAACTCATTGAATGGAAAATATCATTGAGGGACCAAAATGAAAAAGAAAAATGGAAGATGAGGGACCAAAACAGGATAAAAGAAAGATAAAGAACCAAAAAAAACTTTGAGCAAAGATAAACTACCAAAAGTCCTATTTAGCCTTAATTTATGTTCCATATTGGGCCTCGATTCAAACCGGAAACCTTTTTTTTCAACTTTCCGGAAACACCTCAAAAGAGGTATTTCCGAATGTCAAAATAAATAAAGCCTTAAATATATGTTACCCCTGCAAATATACCCATTATCCATTTACCCCCTTGTAAAAATAAAACTCTTAAAAATGATCTTGCAAATGTAAACCGTTTACGGTTCCCCCTGCTATTAGATTATGTTGACAGCGTTAAGTGTATAATGGGTATAAACCGTTTACGGTTACCCCCTGAAAAATATAAACCGTTTACGGTTACCCCCTGCAGAGGGGTAATTGGAAACACTTATTATTTGCAAGGTCTTTTTTAAGAGTTTTATTTTTACAGGGGGTAAATGGATAATAGGTATATTTGCAGGGGGTAACATATATTTAAGCCATGAATAAATAAAGTAATTAATTATTGGGCAAAAAAATAATTAATTATTACCTGTAGCAGAGAAGTGTATCATCCAGTCTGGGATGTCTTCCAGAAACATGCGTCGTTCACCTGCTTGTACAAAATGGCCAAGGCAGCTGGACCCCAAGCCCACTGGCCACATTCATCAAAAGATTGAATCAGTCTGAGCCACTTGACGGGTACATATATGTGTGACTCTTGTCAGCAAAGATGGTATAACCAAACAAGAGCAACATATAGCACGGTGTTGCATTATCAAAAAGTGATGTTGCATGTTAGCTCTGTATGCCTCCTCCAAAAAACTGAATCTGAAGTTCGGTCCCCTAGTGAACCGACACTCCTCTAAGCAAGAATCGTAGTCTAGACCCAACAACTCGCCTCCAACATGAATGGCATCCTGGTCAGTAAATCCCATCCCAGGCTGCAAAAATGTGATGTTGAGCGGCAAATGGAGCAACGTGGATACGTCGTCCAACGTCACAATCATCTTCCCGAAAGGTAGGTGGAATGAGCTGGTCTCAGAGTGCCACCTCTCCACCAACGACGAGATCAGCTCGTGATTGATGTGGTGGAGAGGTGTAGAGTCGAGCTCCAACAGACGGGCCTGCTGTAACCATCTCTGTATGTGTGGGTAGTGCTGTTGAGGACGAAACCTAAAAATCTTCCCACCATGGGCTGCCACCTTAATTTTTCCACGGTCCTGTATAAAAATAAATTCTATAAATTAAAACATATTAAATGACAGTAAAAAAAATTAAATTAATTATTAAAAGTATTACCTATCCCACACGTAGCCTCGACACCACGTGCACATGAAGCCGATGCAACAAAAGCTGATGTATCTCCTGCTCAGCAGCGTACTGTTGAACAACCTCATCATGCTGCTGAGCATATGCAGCATCCATAATTTGGTCCTGCTGAATAGGCTCATGATACCGTTGTTGTTGTAAAGCGTCTGTAGCCTCATCAGACCCACTGATGTCCTGCTCACACGCACGCCTGTTACGCTCAGAACCATGAACGGCTAGCCTGACTAACCGAATCCTCCCCGTCCTGGTACTAGGTGAAGTGACTAAGTTACACAAGAAGGGGGGTTGAATTGTGTACCCTTTGTAAACATTGTACCTGAAACCTTCTCAGACTGAGTGTTCTCAAGATAAACTTGGGATTGAGAAGGTTAGAGTTAGTTTCACTAACGTACAGCCAATGGATATAATGTATGATGAATAATAAGGATGAGTTATATAACCCTTATCTAGTAAGAGAATTGATTTAATCAAACTAATCAGATAATGAAAAGATTAAGTATTAGTTTGGAAAACAGTCTTGAGAAGGTTGATTGACTTAACCTTCACAAGGTTTTGAAAACATTCACAATTATAAAACAAGTAGGTAGAAAGTATGGAAAGCATGTAAATAACACAGTAGAGTTATAGAGGTTCACCCAACAATGGCTACTTCTTCTCCCCACTTCCCAAGTGGGTATTTCCACTATTTCCCAAGTAGCACTTACACTTGCTTTTGCTCAACCACAAAAGACTTCAAACACCACTTGATTTTGATCAACACACAAAAGCAACGTGCTCTCTTACACAGCTACACCAAGCTGTTCTTCCTATTAAGAAACTCTCCCTAGTTTCCTAAAGGACTCCCCTATCAAGTAGATTCTCACCAACACTCACCTCTTTTTAGGTAGTTTGATAGAATGCTCACAAGATAGTTCTTTACAATCAAAGGTTTGAGTTTGGGATAATAAATAGCTTGAGAATATAATACACTAAGTGTTTACAACAATGTATATCAAGCTAACACATACTTTATAAAAGTCCCAAATTTTGAGTAACTTGAGTGTGGGATGAGTAGATTGGATGAACTTTGTGAAGCTTTAATTGTATAGGTTCCAATTCACTCTCACGATTTGTAACTTCGAATTCCAGCCTTTAAATAGCCATGGGAACTGAATATAGCCGTTGGAAACTTGAATATAGACGTTTGGAGATGTCCGTTGGTCCATAGGAGTGACTAGATGGAAGGGTCAAAAGTTGACAGCTTTTGAACCTTCATAAGCTGACTATTGTATATTATGCTAACTTTTCAACCTCCACATGCTGACACAGTCCTTAACCTTCAGTGTTCTGACTTTCCTTTAGTTGGCTTGTCCTTTCTTTTCAGTTATAACAGTTGTACACGAAGCTTCACATTCCTTTATACCTTAAACACCTTTTGTTGGCGTAGGAATAATCAAGGAGTTCCTCCTTCATTTATTGCAAGATTCCAGCATTAAAAACTCTCTGATCTTCAATAAATGAGAGCAAACAGTCATGTTGAGAAGCTTGATGAACATAATCTTCTTATCTTGTTCTACATCTTTGTTCTTCAACATTCACATTACTGGATCTTCATCATAAATGTGGGGCCAAACTTCTTTTGACTACTGGTCAATATAGAGTTGACTTGGTCAAACATTTGTGTTGACTTTTTGCATTGACTTGGTCAACCTTCACATGTGTTAACCTTTACATAATTCAACCTTCACATCTCATTTCTACCTTTGTATTTTTATGTTCTTTTCAGTTAAAGGTATTTTCACATTTTGCTATCTTTGAGGCTTGATCTTCACACTTGAAATAAACATGTTAGATAAACATTAACTAGAAAACTTAATGTCTTACTAAGTTTGTATCATCAAAACATGGAAAGAGATTTTCATTCCAACACTAGAGGCAAGAGGAGTCTGATCTGCATGTCCGCCTACAGTCTGTGAAGACTCGCCTTGCTCTAAACGTCCTGCACGTCCTGATCTAGTCTCCACTGAAAAAACCAAAAAAAAAATTAAAAATGATTTTTTTTTTTTAAAAAAAGGGGATAATTGCAGAAGTGAACTTCAGTGGGATTTCCGAAAATCCCTCAGTTGGGCATATTTTCGGGTGTCATGTTTGACTTCCGGAAATATATCCTGTTGAGGTATTTCTGGAAATCCCAAAGAATTTCACTTCCTCAATTATCCCTTCATAGATGATTTCAGAAATTTTAAAAAATTACACTTCCAGAATTATCTAAAAAAAACGATAATTCCGAAAAGTTTAGGAAAAAGCTTACTCTGATTTCACAATTATGTGAAAAATGAGAAATGATTTTGGTTTTTTATTGTATTTAAGGGTATTTTCGTCACTTTGGCCAAATTAGGGGGTATAGGGAAGAAGGGGTACGAAAAAAAAGCCAAGACTAATTTGGTAATTTACTCTTAAATAAAGTTGAAATTAGATAACTTGATTCCTTAATTTTAGTAAATTAAGTGAGTATATTTGAATAAAATTAAACATTTAGATGAACCAATAATTTCTATAATGAATTTTTTGCACCCCTGACCTAGGGTCCTGGATCCACCACTAAGTGTGTGCGGGTATCACCCCCCTCACGAGATCAACGCCGGGTCTGGCCCTTAACTCGGTTACGATGACCGAGTATATGAAGAACTTGGGCCCTTCCTTCAGGAGATGACATACCACTTTATCCTGTAGAACACCTTCCATTTCCATTCCTGACCTTGACCACCAATCATGGGAAGATAGTAGGGATATCTATCAGGACAAAAAATGCTCCCCTGGCCCCAAATGTTGTCTGCAACCCAATCGTAATCGTCATCGTCGTTGATGTCTTCATCCTCGCCTACCTTGCCTTCTGGTGCCTCCACATCGCCACTACCAACAGAAGATTAACCATGCTCCATAGCCAAATCTTCGTCTGCATCGTCTTTGAAGTCTACTGGAGTTACAAGAAAGAGGGGGCTTGAATTCTGATCCTTTTAATAACAATTAGTGTTCTAAGAAGATATAAACTTTAGAACCCACTAACTTCTTGTATCTTCTTAGAGGCTAGACTGTGTAAGAAGAAGATACTTTGGTAAATAATTTCTAAATTTTGTTTCTTTCTTCTTAAACTGATGATGTTGTGTAAAAGAAATACTTGGTTGAGAAGATATAAAGTACCGTATCTTTATAAAGAGATAGTGAAAGATGATTTAACTTGAAATTGTGTTAAACTTCTTAGAGTAGCCTTCTCACATTTGTGCAGAAAATTTTTCTTTTAAAACTGAGTGCTACTTAAAAGAAACTATGAGAAAACAGTAAATAACACATAGGAAGTATAGCCGTTCACCCAAATCAATAAAAGCTACTCCACTCCTCACTTCTAGTGAGTATTTCTCCTATTTTCCAAATAATTAACACCTTACAAGCCAACATAGGCCAAAACACTTGATATCTAGTGAGTATTTATCCTATTTTCCAAATAATTAACACTTTAAAAGCCAACATAGGCCAAAAAACTTGATATTTTTCTTGCACAACTCTATCTACTGAAACTTGATAGTTTTCTTGCGCAGATCTATCTACTGTCACACTAGTTTTCTTGCACAGCTCTAGCAATTGAAACACCCTAAGAAACTACTTAGGCATCTTCTCTAGAAATAAGCAAAAGTTTCATCTCTCTTTCGTTCCTACTTAAGCATTTCTCGTTTCATCTTTTATCAAAAAAACTCTGGGTGTTTTTTTCACACGAAAAAAAAAATCGTTCATTAACCACTGATTTGTACCACAATGGTTAGCTGTCACTAACAACAAATGTGCATCGCAATGGTTAGTGGCCACTAACCACAGATATGCATAAATGTGGTTAGATGCCAATGGTTAGAGATATCACTAACCACAAATGTGCATAGCAATGGTTAGTGGGCACTAACCACATATATGCATAAATGTGGTTAGATGCCAATGGTTAGATGTCACTAACCACACATGTGCATGGCAATGGTTAGTGGCCACTAACCACAATTATGCATAAATGTGGTTAGATGCCAATGGTTAGATGTCACTAACCACACATGTGCATGGCAATGGTTAGTGGCCACTAACCGCAGTTATGCATATAATGAGAAGAAGAAGAAGAAGAAGAAGAAATCAACCTGCATAATGAGACATCAATGGCGTAAAGGAAGAGCGAGTTTCAATGGCATGGTTCAACGGTGTCCGTTTTTGCAACAACGGTGTGCGTCGCGGCCTATTTTCTTGCGTGAGTGCGTTTTTGCGACTTCCTTTGCATCATGCAATGGCGTGCAAAGAAGAAGAGCGTGGAATAGAGAAGAAGAAGAAGAAGAAGAAGAAGAAGAAGAAGAAGAAGAAGAAGAAGAAGAAGAAGAAGAAGAAGAAGAGCGTGGAATAGAGAAGAAGAACGTGAAGAAGAAGAAGAACGTTGAAAAAAAGATAGGAAGAACGTGAAAAAAAATAAGAAACGTGAGAGAGAGAAAAACGTGGAAATTCTGATTTAGTTTTGTAACCGTCCCTAAAAAATAGGGACGGATTTAATGGTTAATTTATTTTAATTATTTAATTTAATTAAAACAAAAAAAGACTGTGACAACAATGCCCTTATTCATTTCTATCCATTAGATTAAATTTGCTAAAAAAAAGGAGAATCAAATGGCTACTAATTATTTAGTAAGAGTTACTAAGCAAAAGGCTTAGTAACATAAGCCAAAGCCGACATTTTTTATTATGCCCTTCAACATTCAAAGAGCCTCGATAAGCAGTAGTTCCCGTCTAATGTTGTAGCCTTTGCATGAAGTCTCCTCCATAATAAACCTATTTCGGAGGGGATCATATGGTATTGCCACTGATGCATCAAGAGATAGAGAGACATATTTTTGTTTTTTTAATTAGAAATGTACTAGTTTGTATGTAATTTTAGAGGCACCACAAACTAATTAATTACTTTCTAGCTAGTTCACACAAACCTCTCAACTAAAATAATTAAGTACACGGTGCTTAACTTTCAAAATTAGTAATTAATTAGAACAGAATCTTACCTGTGCTGAGGCTGAAATTCCTGGAGCGTCATGGAGAGATTTCCTAATTCAGTAAATGATTCTTAGAGAGAATTTTGTCTATCTCTTGTGTAACTTCTAGTGGCTTTTAGGCTATGTAAAAATTAATTATCCTTTCATCCATTTAATCATTCAAACAAAAAGTTCAAAATTGAATGCTAACAGAATCAGTAGTATAGCACAAAGCAACGTCTTATATTTTTGAACAATAATATGACATTGGAATAGTCTTGTACTCTTGTTACATTGTAAGAGAATCTCAATCTATTAGTACGCCTACAACAATGAATCATGTGACTACTTTATAAAATCAAATAATCAAAAATAACATATGGTAGGGAAGATTCCATGTAGCTAGCCTTTTCATCCAAAATAATATTCTTGCATGTGTAAATCGACGCCAGTGGTCATTTATTCATTGGTTGTGAAAAAATAATAAACAAACCTGAAACAAAGAAAAGCATAATTGCATGAGTAATTAATAAGTTAATGAACGAAACACTGTATGAGATAAAAGAAAGAGCAAAGATCAAGAACGCACAGATAGTGCAATAGATGAAAAACCACAAATATAAAAATATTAGCCATTCCGGTGGATCTTGCTGTGCAAGAAATATTCTGTGGTAAAGAATGCGGCCACGGCTGTTGTTGCTGCATCGGAGAGTCGATTTGTTTCTGTGGCCACCATGGAGGACAGCCGGACGTTTTCCACTGCATCCGAGCTTCGATCGGTTGTTGTTTCGGTGGTTCTTGTTGCTGCGTGGTCGAAGATTCTGTCGCGGAATATGTAATCTTAAATCTATATAAGTAGATGTTTCTGGGGTCTGTTGCAGCGTAGATTCGTCTGGTGGTTGTTTCTCCGTCTGAGGAGACTCGTCTGGTGGTTGTTGCTCTGGCGAAGGAAGCTCGTCTGGTGGTTGTTTCTCCAACGGAGGAGACTCGTTAGGCGGTTCTTGCTAGGGATCCATAGTGGCGTTTTCACACTATCACTATGGATAACAGAGACTTGATTAAGTTTGTTAAGTTAACCTGCTTAATATATATAAATTTGAATATGTGAGGGAACTTCGTAAATAATCTCTAACGGTTACTTTATTAGTTTGTTAGTCAATTTATTAACCAATTGGATTATAACTAACTAACTAACGGTTCTCAAGCTACTAGCATCAAGATTAGGCTTACCCTTATAGATATAAGTCTTGAGTTCGTTTCCTTGGTTTGTGAAGGGTAAAGCCAAACCCAGGAAATAACATGTTCTGGACTGGGCCACGAGGCCCTTTCAGCAATTTACATGGCCCAATCAACTTGGTCCATATCCACAATTCACAAGCCCAATAGGAATCTCATGATTGAAGGGCTCAGATCAACTCACTCGATCCAACGGCTCACAACGGGCACGCTTGTCTATAAATACTGGCTCACATTGCCATAGTTAGGTACACTCTCATTCCTTTCTAAATCACTCACCTAGTCTCAATACTAACTTGGGCGTCGGAGTGGCTTCGCAGGTCCCCCTCCCGGGCGCTCATTGATATCAAGTCATACCGCAAGAGACCACCGACGCAGTGCACACAACACTGCGAGGCCCAATTCTTCAAGAAACCTTGTCCAGTCCAAACATCCTCCTTGACAATGGTTCACCAACCTCGGTTCTCACAGTGGAAGCCAGTCAAAACTGGATAACTCCGATCCTCCGATACATACTCGATGGGCATGAGCCCGCTGACGAGAAAGAAGCAGCATCCGTAAGAAGGCGGGCAGCTTCGTATTCAGTTATTGAAGGAACACTTTTTCGTAGAGGTTTTTCCATGGCTCTACTAAAATGTGTCTAAGGAGCCGAAGCAGACTATGTCCTTGCGGAAATCCACGAGGGAATCTGCGGGCAACACCTAGGAAGACGAGCCTTGGCGGCAAAAGCGCTTAGAGCAGGTTATTACTGGCCTACCATGAATGAAGATTCGCAAAATTACGTCAAGAAATGTGACAAATGTCAAAGGCACGCTGATGTGCACATTGCCCCTTCTTCCGATTTGAAGTACCTGAGTGCTCCTTGGCCGTTTGTTTGGTGGGGGATTGACCTCTTGGGCCCCTTCCTCCCTGGCCCTGGCCAAGTGAAATATATAATTGTCATAGTGGATTACTTTACCAAGTGGATCGAAGCCGAGCCACTGGCCAACATCACAGTAAAAAACTGCATTAAGTTCTTCATGAATATCATCATGACTAGGTTCGGCATACCAGAAGTAGTCATCACTGACAACGACACACAATTCACAGCCAAAGGGTTCAGACAACTGATGACGGAGCTTAATATCAAGCATCGCTTCACCTCAATGGAGCACCCGCAAACCAACGGGCAAGTAGAGGCTGCTAACAGGGTCATCCTTCGAGGATTGCGAAGAAGACTTGACGAAGCAAAAGGGTGTTGGCCTGAAGAGCTACCTCAACTACGTCGGAGTCTCCATTCCGGTTGGGTTACGGTATAGAGGCAGTCATACTTGTCGAGATTGGAGAGCTAAGTTGGAGGACCAAACACCCAAATCCCCCGGAAGCCAATGAATAAAAGCTCCGAGAGGAGTTGGACTTCGTTGATGAAGTAAGAAACCAAGCAGCGTTGAAAGAAGCAGTAATCAAACAGCGGATGGCCACGAGGTATAACACCAAAGTGGTGCGAAGAACCTTAGAGGTCGGCGACCTAGTCCTACGAAGAGCGGACGTGGGTTTGAAGAACGCATCCCAAGGAAAATTAGCCCGCAATTGGGAGGGACCTTACAGAATTATCGCAGAGACCGAAAAAGAAGCGTTCAAGTTAGAAACTTTGAATAAAGAAACAATCCCTAGAACTTGGAATACTGACAAATTGAGAAAGTTTATTGTATGAACAATAAGAAATCAATGTAATGGCTTCGACCATTAATATTAAAGTGCTCAGATGGATGAAATGTTAGTTTTACAAATAGAAATGTGTTTGCAGTACTTATTGTTATTTGCAGGATAAAGACCGAGTCCCGATGTTGAAGGCAAGGGACTAGCTAACGAAAAGCCTGACGGTGAAAAGGGGCGGCATGAGATCGACGCTACGATCGTTTGCGCTTTCCTATAAACCAAGGCGCGAGTGGACTTACTCGCCACGCGAAGCGACTTTGAACGTGTCACAACCTCTGATGGGCGAGTTAGAATCAGACCGGGTTCTGATAAACTGTCCCCAGAGTATACATGACCACGAGATAACATAGTAGTGAATGCTCGGATGAGCAAGGCAGGACACGCGTTCAATGCCATCAAAGACACCAATCAAGCATAAACCTCGATCGGCACAATTATATACAAGAGACGAGCGGAAAAGATAAGCATTTCGAGAAATATCAAGCTAAGAAAATATACGATGAGCATGCATAAATCAAAATAAGATAGTCACACCGGAGATGGTCGGGCCCCTAGTCAGAGTACATAACCAAATATAAAGAGGCGGAAAGAAAACTACATTGTTGGAAGACTGGAAGGCATAAAAATCACAGGTAGATAACGTCAAAGCCACTCCCACCAGTGTGGTAGTTGACAATTTTCCCATCCAGGGTGTCATGGTCAAAGTTGAGATACTGGGTATCCAACTGAGCCTCCGGATACAGGCACTGAACGTGACCCAATGCCTTAGCGTAAGCCTAGTGATAGAAGTCCACCACTTGACCGGCAATCTTTTCCACTTTCTTCACAGCTTCATCTCTTGACTGCTTAACACCTTCCAATTCAGCATGAACTCCTTCAAGTTGGGTGTGGAGATCTTCCATCTTCCGCAGGCAGGCATCCCTATCACAAAAAGCCTCATCCCTCTCCTTTTGGTAGCGCCCCATGAGTTCTTGTGCTCGATGACCGGACTCCATAACCTCTTGTAGCTCTCGTGTAAGTCTCTGATTCTCAGCAAGCAAATGATCCCGTTCCCCTGCAAGAAGAGACGATCAAGAATCGATATGGCCAACGCATAGAATATTTGAGACAAATAAATATGTAAAGACTACCTGAACTGGAGCCACCTCCCCTTTCACCTTTCCATTTGGCGTGCATTCCTTGCCCAAGCTGAACCATGCGGATGGCAAATTCCCAAGGATTGTCACAAAAACGCTCACACTCCGCATGAGAGAAGTTGACCACCTCAGGGTCAAGTCCAAGAGGACGGTCAGGAGGAGGGCGTTCGACAGGGGAGCGACGTCTGGCAACACTTTTCTTACGCTTAGATGAATGCCCACGACCCTCTGGAGTATTAGAAGCTCCTTCAATACAAACTTCCTTGTCTCGAACCTCGACAGGAATCTTGGGAGCTCCAGAAAGATCTCTCCTAGCCCGACCGGGAGCACCAATACTCAAACGAGACCCCGTTGAGGGGCGACCAGCAGCAGATGAAGGGGGGATAGGGCGACCTCCCTCATTTGAACTCTGAGGGTTCCTCCTCCCAGCTAAGGCAGCAACTTCATCAAATGTGAGGGGAGCAGCCATCTTATCTGCAAAAGAACAAGGAAATGAGTCAACAAAGCAAGAAGCGAAATAAGAAAGTAGAAATTAAAGAACATGAGTAAACAAGCAACCTAAGTGCCAAACAGCATCACGAAGGTCCAGACCCTTAGTGAGCTCAGTACAAACTATCTTCTTTGACACTACAGAAAGACGCTCGACAATATCTCGAATTAAATTCAAAGTATCGGAATCCTCCCTGCTCAACTCAGATCGAAGAACTCGATAATTTCGAGAGGCGAACTCACTATCAGAATCGCTCCACTCAATATCAGAACTCGATAATTTCGAAAGGCGAACTCAATATCACCATTCGAATGCTCTAGACGCCGCTGCATCTCGAAGAGGGCAAAGAAGAGTTTTAAACTACGCCTGCGTCTCAAGACCCATAACACCAACTCAAAGCACTTGATAAAGCACTGTGAGTTTGGGTGCAGTTGGAAAGGAGCTATCCCGAGGTGTTTCAAAACAGAGAGTTGGAATGAAGTGAAGAATGGGGAAATCTTCATCTTGTGAATAACAGGGTGAAACATCATGAATTTTCGACCTGAGGGAATACAACAAACTCTATCATCCGGATTGACCGCCTCTAACCGCCAGTGGTCTCCAAGCACATCGTCACAAAGACCTGAAGGTAAGCTCCGACCGGGAACATAAAAACTCCTGGTGCACCGAACACTACGAGCGACCCAGTCATAGTTGATCCCATCAACCTCCACCACTTCCAACTCGAACCGACACTCGTCATCAATGTCCTCGTTGTTGGAAGAAGTAACGGGATAGCCAGGTACTACCCCTTCTACGCAAGGTGTTTTTTCCGACCGAGGAACTTCAATTGTGGGACCAGGGTATGCCGCGTTCACGCGAGCGGTCGACTTGGTTCTCTCCATCTCTCAGAACCTGCAGGAAAGGGGCGAAACAAGTGGTCTCATGTCAGAAAATAACTTGTTATCAAAACCCCTCTCCTGAGGTCGAAGGACAAGGTATAGAAGATAAAAATAATTAAGTTAAGAGGAGTTACCTTGACAAAGTATGACGAGCGAGTAATGCAAAAATATCAATGAGAAGACGACTTCCCGAAACACCGTGCGAAACCTGAAAAATTAAGGCGCGAGAAAAATTTATGAGAATTTTTCTAAGTGTCATTGAGAAAGAAAGTCATGAGATGTAATTTTTCTAAGAAAGAAAGTCATGAGATTTTTTTTTTCTAGGTGTCATAGAGAAAGGAAATTCATGAGAATTCCTCCAAATGTCTAAAACTAAGGGCCATGAGGCCAAGATAAAGTGTTAAAAATTGAGGACCATGAGGTGCCAAATATAAGGCAACATATCCCGGCAACGTGCCGGTCTCCAAAGATACCCAAAGAGCGCGCGAGCTCTACTTCGACAACCTGCCGGTCTTCGAAGTCGTCCAAGGGCGCGCGAGCGCTACCTCGGCAACCTGCCGGTTTCCGAAGATTCCAAGAAGTGAGCAAGGGCATGCGTAGTCAATCCCGGCAACCTGCCGGTTTCCAACGCAAACTCGGCACCCATTTTCTCTCTCTCGCGCGCTCACAAGTTGAGTGCCGGCACCCTGCCGGTTTGCACTCGACATCGGTACCCTGCCGGTTTACGCACCCGTTTCCTCTCTCGCGCGCGCACAAGTTGAGAACTGGCACCCTGCCGGTTTGCACTCAACACCGGCATCCTGCTGGTTTATGGGTGTGGGAGCGAGACACTCGCATGCGCCTGGCACAGGCGTGAAGGACGGCACCCTGCCGGTTTCCCAAGTCAGCCACGAGGCACAAAAGGGATGATATTTCGCGTATAAAGATCAACCGATGAATTGATGCAAGAATATATGACTAAGAAGAATTAAAGGACATTGAAGACCCACTTACCAAATGAAGTGATGAGGGAAAGCTCCAAAAAGAAAATATGAGTGGACAACCAAATCCTTATCTCCAAGAAAATCTTATCTCCACCCAATCTCAAATTTTTACTCAAAGTTTTTCACTCTCTAGGATGGGGTCCAAAGTAAGGAGCCCACTCCATCTATTTACGATCGGACAGGACGAGTATCGCGACATGCCAAACGGACGAATTAAGAGCTTCAAGCCAAGATCATCCTAAGGAATAATCTCGACTTGGGGGGCAACTGTTCTGGACTGGGCCACGAGGCCCTTTCAGCAATTTATATGGATTGGCCCAATCAACTTGGTCCATATCCACAATTCGTAAGCCCAATAGGAATCTCATGATTGAAGGGCTCAGATCAACTCACTCGATCCAACCGCTCACAACGGGCACGCTTGCCTATAAATACTGGCTCACATTGCCATAATTAGGTACACTCTCATTCCTTGCTAAATCACTCACCTACTCTCAATACAAACTTGGGCGTCGGAGTGGCTTCGCAGGTCCCCCTCTTGGGCGCTCGTTGATATCAAGCCATACGGCAAGAGACCACCAACGCAATCCACACAACACTGCTAGGTACAGTTCACAACACAAACCAAGGAAACACGGAAAGTGCTAACCAAACACAAGATCTCCAACATTTATAAATATAAATAAGTAGCTAGATTTTTTTGTCATGGATACTACATCTAACATCTCCAATCTTACATTTAATTATATTGCTATTATTGTAAGCATTGGTTTGTTATTAGGAGTTTAGAATTGATCAAATTTTTATGAAGTGACTTAGTGGCACTTTTTATAAGGTTTTTCTTTAAAAATAATTACAGGATTAGAATAAGAGGCTTAAGTAATAGAGGGAAGGATTGTGGATCTTCGTTGATAGAAGTCAGGATTCTTATTGAGGAGCTAATAACATAGCTAATTCATATAGCTCATTCATAGCCGATGTGGGACTAACCACTCACACATGAATTTTCACACTAATAACATAGATTAAACCCCTTAACCTCTTTAGGTGTTTGGTTAGGGAGTTTATTTATTTTCTATGTACATTAACACACTCAAAATACCATTAGAGAGATGGATGGGGACCAAAGTGAAACTAAAAGAAAAGACATGGGACCAAATTGAAACAACACCAAGAACAAAGTAATTTATTGTAACAAGTTTATATCGTGTTTTACTGAACCAAATTACAAAAAATTGTTGTCCATTTCGCTCAAAATTTGATAAGAATCTGATTATGCATGTTTTAGGAACAAAAAGCGCTTATGAGAAAAAGTGATTCTGGAAAATCATGGTTGAAGATGAAGATTCAAAAGCTTCAAGTCAACAATGTTAAAATGCTCAAAACAGCACCAAACCAAACAATTTGTGTCTAACTTGAACGAAATTTCACAAGAATCACGAATCCACCATTAATATGCATAAAAAGTAATACAACTTATCAAAAACACGTTTTTGGCCGAAAAACGGGTTTGGATTTTGTGAGAGGCTACAATATATACTTGAATCTCAACCAAGTTGCATCATAACAATTCCAAAATGCTTGAAATTACTGTAGTAAGTGAATGCAACCAAGAGATTTAAATGAAATCAATGCAAAATCAAGTACGAAATTGAAGTAAAAAATGCAAAAAGGATATAGTCTAATGTTTTTGGTTTAAAAAATTGAATTTTCTTTTTGAAGAGCAAAGGAACAATTATATACCTATTTATTACTCTCTCATTTCTCGCCCTCATAGCCAAGAATGGCGTCTTCCCTTCCTATGCCGCTGATTGTGGTGACGACATCGTTTCCCTCCGCTAAAAATGGTTATTCAAATTAAGAGAACAAATTCAAGTAGATCCAATTAGAGGAAAAATATTCATAACAATAGTGTTCCTTTTTAGTTAAAGGTTTGACTTTATTGAATTATTGTATAACATTACTGAATTGTTATGAAAAATATCCATAACAATAGTATTTCTTTTTTTTTTTCACGTGTATAAATTGTTAGAATCAATCCTTGAGAAGGCGTCCTTTTGAATGGATGCTATTCAAAAAGTGTATAATTAATTATATATTTAATAATATATTTACATTAATAGAAGCATTAAATTTTATAAATTTTAAATATGACCTAATGTGATCCACTTTATTCTCAATTATAATTTATTAAAATATTGTAAACTCAATATTTTCGCATCGGATGATGTCATGCATCGATAAAAGATAAAAAATAATATAAAGTTATAAAAGTTGAATATTTATTGATTAATTTTCACACATTTATGGGATGCAACTAATTTTGTTTTTGTTTAATTGTTTTATAAAAATTTATAAAAATGTGTCATTAATTTCCCAAAATATTGAAAGCTCAATATTTTGAGGTAGGATGATCTCATGCATGTATAATAACTAAAAAATAAAGTTTATTGATTAATACTCAAGCATTTATGGGATTAGGCTAGTTTTGTTTTCTTTTATTGTTTCATAAAAATATATTATTGAAGGGTGAAGGGTGAAGACAAACCAAGGAAACACGGAAAGTGCTAACCAAACACAAGATCTCCAACATTTGTAAATATAAATACGTACTTGTCATGGACACTACATCTAACATCTCCAATTTTACATTTAATCATATTGCTATTATTATTGTAAGCATTGTTTTGTTATTAGAAGTTTAGAATTGATCAAGTTTTTATGAAGTGACTTAGTGAAACTTTTTTTAAGGTTTTTCTTCAGAAATAATTATTGGATTAGAATAAGAGGCTTAAGTAATAGAGGGAAGGGTTGGGGATTTCTCCACTAGTGGTAGCTATGGAAGGATCTTCGTTGATAGAAGTCATGGTTCATATTGAGGAGCTAGAGAACCAGAGCAATATTGGGAATTCCAACGCCTCTCCTAAATTTCTCAGGTAACATATATTAAACCCTTAAAAACCTCTCTTAGGTATGTGTGGTTAGGGAGTCGATTTATTTTCTATGTTACCATTAACACGCTTAAAATACCATTAGAAGATTGATGGGGACTAAATTGAAACTAAAAGAAAACACATGGGACCAATTTGCCGCTCAAAGTGTGGAAGGTGGTAGTGGGGATTCAGAGGAATTTTTTGTGGGCAGGGGTTGATTCGGGGAAGAAAATTACGTGGGTAAAGTGGGCACAAGTCTCTAAGCCGAAAAAGGAAGGGGGCTAGGGTTCAAGGATCTGCGTCTGTTTAATTTCAGCCTGCTCGGGAAATGGCGGTGGAGATTGTTACTTGGTGACGACTCTCTCCCATTAAGGGTTCTTAAAGCTAAGTATGGTAGTGGAATTGTAGAGAATACTGAGTTAAGTGCAAGGAATCCACCCTATTACTCGTTCTTGTGGTGGAAGGATATTTGCAGGGTGGGGTTGGGATTGGAGTCTACCACTGATTGGTTTGTTGATGTTGTGGTTAGAAAAGTAGGGAATGGGGAGAATATCCTTTTCTGGCATGATGTATGGGTTGGGGATGTCCTCCTGAAGGTAGCTTTCCCGAGACTCTCGGCGGTCTCTACTCAAATAGAATGCACAGTATTCGAGGTGATGGGACCTGAGGGGGTGGGGTGACCTGGAGCCTCAACTGGCGGAGGGGCTTTTTTGCCTTGGAAGAAGGGCTTCTTAGGGAGTTGATGAGGGTAATTTTACCAGTGGCCTTTTCGTCTGTTGAGGACAGGTGGTCTTGGGAGGCTGCCAATGACGGGGTCTACTCAGTGAAATCGGCATATGAGTTACTCCTTCATAGCTCTCCTAGTGCGGCCCCTAGGGCTCCGGTGGTGGTGTTCGCTTTAGATAAGCAATGGAAGAGCTTTGCGCCCACAAAAGTTATGGCGTTTGCCTGGCAACTCCTTTTGAATAGGCTCCCTACCCGGGACAACCTATTTCGAAGACATATTATTACGAATGTGAGTGGCTTAGGGTGTGTTCTCCATGGGGATCATTTGGAATCCGAGCAACATTTGTTTATGTCATGTGTTGGTAGTGCTTCCGAACGATCTCGCAACCCTTTATTTAGTTTTTTACTAGGGGGTTAACCTTTGGAAAGGTAGAAGGGGTAGTTTGATGATTTGGCATGCTGTTCTTTGGGCGGTTTGGGATTGTCGAAATGGGGTGTTCTTCTCAAATAAGAATAGTGACCTCGCTGAGACCTTGTTTGTAGTAAAGACATATTCTTGGAATTGGTTCCTGGCTAAGACCAAGATGAGCCACTGCCTTTTCTATGAATGGTGTGTGGATCCATTGGAATGTATGTCCAGGGGATAGGAGTCTTCTGGTGTGATGGTCATTCCTAGCCTATGCTGGGTGAGCCAGAGGTGTTTTCTAGGTGGTGGTGCACATGATTCTGCCTGGAACCTATTGTTGTGAGTCCCATTGGAGTATTTATATTTATATTTTATATCGGTTGAGTTGTTATGCCATGGGCCTTGCAAGTGTGACTGTTGACTTTGTATATGGGTTTTGTGTCGCTAAAACACACTATATATATAGAATATACATTTTTGCCGTTCAAAAAAAAACACCAACAACAAAATGATTTCTTGTAACAAGTTTATCACGTCTTTTACTAAACCAAATTACAAAAAATTGGTGTTCATTTCGATTAAAATTTCATAAGGAACTAGATTATGCAAGTTTTAGGAACAAAAAGCGCTTATAAGAAAAAGTGATTCTCGAAAGTCATGGTTGAAGATGAAGAATCAAAAGCTTCAAGTCAAAAATGGTAAAATGTTCAAAACAACACCAAATCAGACAAAATTTGTGTTCAACTTCAACGAAATTTCACAAGGATCACGAATCTACCATCAATTTGCACAAAAAAGTAGTACAACTTATCTAAAAACACATTTTTTTGCCGAAAAACGGATTTGGATTTTGTGAGAGGCTACAATATATACTAGAATCTCAACCAAATTGCACCAAACCATTTCCAAAATGCTTGAAATTACTGCAAGAAGTGAATGCAACCAAGAGATTTAAATGAAATCAATGCAAAATCAAACACGAAATTGAAGTCAAAAATGCAAAAAGGATATAGTTTTATGTTTTTGGTTTAAAAAATTGGAATGTCGCGCCGCATCATTTAATGAAATACATATCAGTCATGACACATAAGAAGCCATGTCAACAGTTAACTGCTAGCGTGACATCTGTTAACTTGTTGGATGGAAACACCATTGAGGGATCAAAATGAAACAGAAGTGGAAGATGAGGGATCAAAAAGGGACAAAAAAAGATAAATGACCAAAATAAAACCTAGAGCAAAGATAAAGGACCCAAAAAGTACTAATTAGCCTATTATATATTAGCATAGAGTAGAATTAATTCTAAGGTTGGATGCAAGAGTGGTTAATGTACTTCATCTAAAGAGATGGACTTGACCATGTATTCAATCCCCAAAAATGGAAAAAATTGAGTCACACTTTAGTTACTTCCAGGTCGAACTGTGGATTAGTTAGGACTCTTTTTCCCGAGACACCTGAGTTGTATGGAAACAAATTTCTCTGACTCTATACTTGGCATGTATCGATTATATTTGTTACTCTTTTGAATTCATTTAGCAAATTTCTCAAACTTCCTTTATACAATGAGCTGTGGAAACCGTTTTTGCCATAAAAATAGTCAGTATAATTTATCCACCCAAAAGAATACTCATTATTTGAGCTATAGTTTAGAATTCAATTAACATTGCTTGAAAGATAATTAAATATATATATTTCTCATTAACTTTTACAAAAAACGTACATGGGCGATTTCATATCCTAATCTTTATAATGGTGTGATGACAATGCATTCTCCCCTGAATGCACCCTTCGTGTATTATTACTATTCTAACCTTTACAATCTTAAAATGTTAAAACTAAGACTATCCGCAAATCTCTTTGATATAAAAAACAAATGAAACTACATATCATAGAAACTCCAAGAATCCCCTCTTCAAGTCGGATTAGAAGATAGGGTTAATATGGTAATTAATTAGATTTTAGGAGGAGGAAGGAGCCATTTTGAGCCTTCAATCATTGCAAGAGTAATGAAAGGTTTGGCTTCTGCATCAGTTAGTTGTTTTGTGAAGCTTGGACGCGTTTTGGGATCTGCCCTGGGTCCTGTATTCTTGTACTCTCCATAGTATGAAGTCCTGTACGTACGTGACATCAAGTGTTAATGTCATTGCTAATAATGTTACACAAATAAATCTAGAAAATTTACTAAGAATAATGATGTGCAATTAATGTTGAATTAGTGGAGTTGGTTACTTGGTATATATATTCAGGGTGTAAGTCGTCATTCCATGCTATTGGGTTAACAACAGTGGTTAAAGTTGAGTAAGCAAAGATGACTTTAGGGTTAGACATCCATGTTCTTGCTAAGAATGTGTCATTTCCAGTTCTAGTGACATCTCAATATACAAGTGAGTAGATGTAATCTTCTGCTTCACTTTTTCTTGCTTGTGCCATTATTACCGTTGGCCCTTCTGCCCCAAGTGCTCTCAATTCAGTGTTCTGTATGTATCACAAAAATAAATAGAACTTCATTAATTACTAAAGTCACAAATATAGGATTTGTTTGGCTCACAAAAGAAAGTGAGAAGAAAGAAAGATAAGGAAAAAGAGAGAGAGAGTAGAAAGGGAAATGATTTTTTAGTTGTTTGGTTTAATGTGAAAGGGAAAGGAAAGAATGAGAGAAGTTTTCTCTTCCTTTGTTTGAGAGGATAAAAAGTAAGAGGAAAGAAAAGTATGTATGTATAAAATGACAAAACTAACTTTTATGTCATTTACTTTAAAAAATGGTGATTTCTCTTACATTTCCTTCCAAAATGGGGGGAAACAAAATTTGGAGTGGGACCTAGTAAAACTTTTCATTCTTTTCTCTTAGTTTTCATAGCTACCAAATACAGTGATAGTGTCTTTGGACAGAAAAATTAAGGTTCTCTTTCGTAAACAGTAGCTAATGGCAGATGAACTAGTGGGATAGGAAATTATGTGTTTGGTAAAACTAGCGGTTAAAGTAACTGATAAATGTAAAATAACATAGAAGGATATATTTATTTAATTCATGATTAATGTGTTTGGTTTATTTTAATAAGAATAGAGATTTTTTTTTAAAAGAGTAAAAATATCTATAACAGTGACACGCTATACGTTATCCGCTCAAAGACTACTCAAAAAATATTAAACACTAGTATTTACCAAACACTTGTATCTGTCATCCGCTAGTCAAAAATGCTAGTCAAATCCGCTAGCTGATGAGGCTTGTCAAACTGATCCTAAATATATTTTATAGGAAATACTTACTAAATATAGTGACTTGCCACTTCCAAAAATTAAATCCACAGTGCCTTGAATTAAGCAATCTTTGAAGAAATGTTTACCCCTATCATCACATAGTGTATCCTGGAATCCCAACAACTTACACTTATAAACCCTCCTCCGTCGCTGAAGAGGGAAAGTGCTTCCGTTAAATGGAGTAATAAGGGCCACCCACCAGAAAAACGTCGACGACAATCCATTTTCGGGAAAGAGAGGGAAGATATATTTTTCTGTTCTACTTTCTAATTTCTGTCATTCTTTTTTCTTTCTTTTTCTCATTGGGTGTGTTTGGATTAGGAGAGAAAGAGGGAAGAGAGAAAGAGGGGAGACATATAGTAGATTAGGAGGGTTGTTTGTTTGAAGTGAAAGAGGGAAGAGAGAAATATGGAAGAGAGAGTTGTGTCTCTTGGTTTTGAAAGGACAAAAACACCCCTATGTGTTTGATTTAATTTTTTAATTTAGTTGAGAGCAAAATAGTAAATGACAATTTTAAGAGCTGTTTCTCTCCACTTTCTCTCCACTTGTGGAGAGATTACAAAAACCATTAAACTAATCTTTCCTCCCTCTCTCTTTCCTATTTCTCTCCTTAACCACACATGCAAAAATCACTCTCTCTCCCTTACTCTATCTTCCCTCTTTCACCCCAAACAAAAACACCCTTACAGAAAAAAGCAATTTGAAGTGGTGGTTCTTCGTGTCGTTTCCTTAGATCTTAGTGATTCATTTTTTTATCAACTATTGCATTTTTTGGGGTGTGGTATTGTAAGAACTTTTCAATTAGGTTTTGGAATTGAGTTCTACCATTATCCTTTTCATTCGTATTGTGTTTAGCCCAATAGGTGTTTGGTTAAATGTATTATAAATTGTTCAGAATTATTTTTCAAAGTTTATTTTAGAAGATGGTTTTTATTATTAACATAATAGAACTGAGTTTATCTATTTTTTTTAAATAAAGAAATTGACAAAGGTTGAAGGCTTTAGATGTACTTTATCATATTAATGAATGACATTAAAAGGATCTAAGAAATGTAATTTGAAGCTTCGCAATTTTTAATTTTATTATTTCATTTCAAAGTGTTGTGACTAATTTTTTTTTATGCAACAACTTTTGTCATTTTGTAGGGATCCTAATCCACCTGTTTCTACATTTTCTCTTCACTCACCGGATCAACTAACTAAGATCCTAATTCATTAATAAGTATTCTCATTGTCATAGGTG
The DNA here is from genome assembly GCA_963573325.1 of Astragalus glycyphyllos. Lineage (NCBI taxonomy): Eukaryota > Viridiplantae > Streptophyta > Magnoliopsida > Fabales > Fabaceae > Astragalus > Astragalus glycyphyllos. Next base: position 11,503,271 of record OY754314.1, on the reverse strand, counting down.
TTATTAAAATTTCCAAACTTAGTAATAGTATTTGTTTTACAATATAGCTTCCTTCTTCTATGTAAAGGTGATTTTACTTGAACATTTTCGAGGTTGAATTTCTATCAATTGGGACTCTTTCGTTATTCCCTTTTCATTTGCTTTTATTTTTGTGTGTTTCAAATAATTCAACTGGGATTTGATTGATGATTCAAAGAACATTGGTTGATGATGAAAATTGTTAGTTAAGGTATTACTTCCAATTTGGTATGGATATTTATTAGATAATAATTTAGTGCTATGTCGGAGTTCAGTTTTTTTAACAAAAACTTGCTATTACTAACGATCTTTCCTATCATAGTCAAGGATATTCAGCCATGAAACTGCTATATTATCTAATTCTTTCTTCTGGGTTAGTTATTTGATTCTTGCAAGATGTCTCCCTTATTGATAAAATCTTTAGAAAAGCTTACGGTAAACGAAAGGTCAAATATGAGTAGAGAGAACGACATGTGAAAATTTGTACGTATTGCATCTATTAAATTAGTAGTGAGGAATGGTGGCTTTCAACTTGGGAAAGCTCCTTCGTTTGTGCAAGGTAGGAAAGTGGACCACAAACCATTTAGTTTTATTTTAAATATTTGTATAGTTTAATATCATTGAGTGATATGAATTTTTAATATTGAACTGAAATCCAATTATCTATATATATTAAGGAATTTTTTGTCTTTTTCAATTCTCCAATTATTTTTGTATTTTTATATCTATGGGCATGTCAACTAAATTAAATTAAAATTGTTTTAAGTGTTGGACAAATTGTTATTTTCCAAAAATTTAATATCTTCTCACTAAGTAATTTATTAAAAAATAATATGAGAAAATTTCAATGGCATTCAAAATACTAATGTCTTCATGTAAGCTGATTAGTATAAAATAATAATTTGAATTTTTAAAATCCTTTATAAAAAAATAATATATTCTTTTCTTTTTCCTTTGTTTCTTTTTGAAGTATGTTATTATTTAGTAGTATCAAAATATGATAAAGCGCAAGAAAAAAACCACATCTATCAATATTTTGTAAGAAAACATATTTTTTAATAGGTTGCATAGAAATATATTTTATTTGTATAAAAATATTTGTATTTAAATTTTAGGGTAACAGTATATTATAATAGAATGATTTTTTTACAAGAAATATCATAAATAAACAAATTTCAATATATGAATATTTTAATAAGTAATAGGGTTAAATATGTTTTTGGTCCTTATAAATATAGTGAATTTTGTTTTTAGTCCCTCTAAAATTTTATGGGCACTTTTGGTCCCTAAATATTATTTGCGTTTGCACTTTTGATCTCTGTCGTTAGTTTCCACTAACGGTGCTGACGTAGCATTGATTATGTGGCAATTTTTTATATATTATCATGCCAGGTCACATTCCATGTCATTAGTTTCCTGCCACATAATTAGAAATGTTGGAAATAATAAAAAACTAAAAACAAAATTAAAAGAAAATTAAAATCCCCAATCCCTATTTTCACTCTCATCTTTATCTTATATATGTTGTTGTCCGATTCATGCTGTAAAAATCAGAAACAAGTCGATGTGCATTTTGTGTACAGCAAGATGTGCATCTTGACCCCATTATCCCTCTATGAGAGGGATAGTGGGGGGATAGTGGGGGTCAAGATGAGAGGTGAGGAAAAACAACAATGAGGGATGAGTTTTGAACTTTGAACTCGTCGGTACATAATGAGGGTAAGATTAAAAGATGAGAGATTGTGTTCTACAGCAAGATGAAGATGATGAAGATGACAATGGGATTAGGGATTTTAGTTTTAGTTTTTTAGTTGTTTATAATTTCCAACCTTTCTAATTATGTTGCAGGAAAATAATGACATGGAATGTGACATGGCACGTCAACACATAAAAACTGCCACATAACTAATGTCGCGTCAACACCGTTAATGGAAACTAACAGCAGAGCCCAGAAGTGCTAAATTTATAGGGACCAACAAATATTTAGCCCTAAATAATATACAATACTATATTCTTTAAATTTAAAATACATATTGTTCCTTTTGTAGATCAAATATATAACTTCTATATGGCACGAAGCAGTATTGGTATGCTCATTACGTCGTCCCAGCCGAGCAGTAAAATTTAGCTGGAGAGCTTTAACCACCAAAACATGATGTTGTTTATGCATATAAACACAACAAATTAATATAGAGTTTCAATAGCTTAAAATTTTGTTATTCAAATTATGCAAAATATATAAATATACATATTATTAAATATAGTGATACATTTTTTTAGATATATAAGTGATACATCAATGATATTATCAATGATACAGCTGTTTATCAATTTGTCAAAAAAAAAAACCATTTATGAAAAACAAAATTATACCCGGGCATAGCACGGGTCAACTATTCTAGTAATAATTAAATTTAGAATGTTGTTATTGTAGAAAGGTAAGAAGATATGAGAAAGTATGTTGATGTGGATAACAAATTAGTGAAAAAAATCAATTGGTATATCAACAACGATCCTAAGAATTAGTCAGATTCGTTAAGAGTGGATCTAGGCCATCTATTAAAAATTGAAATATTGAGCTGAAATTTAGAAGAGTGTAAGTCAAATTGTGAGTTTACTATTTCTTTAGTTGTTAGAATCGAAAGAATTGTGAAGTCGGGTGCAATTTTTTATTTTCAGGGGTCAAAATAAAAATGATATAGGGAGATAAGTGTTTATTTTTATTTTTCAAGGTGTGCACGTGCACACCCTCACTAACGCTTACTTCTGCCCTCAAAGGGCTGTATTTATATTACAAGGGTGTTAAATACTGATAAATGTACATTATTGTCGAGTTGACCCTTACAGACAATGAGAGGTAAATCAAGGACATTTCCCTCCCATTATGCTTCATTCGTTTCTGGGAGAGGTAGAGGCTAGATATTTCTAATCGATCGGTCGGTCTTCAAGGATGACTAAAAGTAAGGACCTAACTAGAAACGTTTTAAATTTTGTAAGGTTCATTTTAAAACTTTCTTTTATAGGGGGGTATATGGATTCTTGTGATATTTGCAGGGGGTAAAAGCTATTTAAGCCTAAATAAAAAGTTAGCCTACAGACTGTGCTGAACAGTTTCTAAAAAAGACGAAGGGACTGACTTGAGGGAAGAGATAATTTCAAGGTTACAAATAAAACACAAATGTAAAGACACAACCATAAGTCACTGTAGCCAACAGACTATGCTAAAAATCATCAAATCACCTTTAGAGAAGACCAACAATTAACGGGGGCAGGAGAAACATTGCCGAAAAATCGTAGCCACGAAAACACACCGGGAAATACCAAGTATCTTATTCTTCTTTACTGATGTTATGAATCACTGTTTTACAAAAATAATAAATGAATCATCAAACAAACGAAAACAACACCAACAAGATCAGGTTTTTGGATCTAAAGAATGCACTATTTGTGTCACTTATTTTGCATGCATCAAGTGTAGACTTGTTTTCAAATATATTAGTTGTGTGATTGTGTTTCCAAATAATGATCGGATGGGTTGAATTCCTACAACAGCAGGTTAATGGGTTGTTTCGTGAAAGTACCATAGTATTTGGATTACGTATAAATAAATGGATGAATAATTGTAATTATATACAATTGTAAGTCTTGGACCTTTAATAAACAATCTTAACACAATTTAGTCACTGATCCACTAGTGCAAAAAAGGGATTTAAAGTCAAGCAAATTGGACATTTAAAGTCGGGCTCGAGCCCGACTTATATTTAAGGGACTTCGTATATCAGACGATTTAAAGTCAAGCTCCTGCCCGACTTCAAAAATTGGTTTTCAAGGCGGGCTTTTAACCGTCTGACTTTAATAACTAGTGTATGTTCTGGTCCAACCTTAGTGAATAACCTTTAAAGTCGAGCGTTGGTCTGACTATAAAGGTGTCACTACAACAGATTTGGGGATGGACAGCGTTTTTTTTAGCCATGGGCAGCGTTTCTCGGCGCTGCTAAATTTGGCGCTGGTGATTCCTCCCCAAAAATGGGCAGCGTTTGAGAAGCGCTGCTCATTAATAGCCATAGGCAGCGTTTGAAGGGAGAAGCGCTGCTCATTCACCTAGCGCGTTTAGCAATGGGCAGCGTTTGGTAAGGGGAAGCGCTGCCCATTTCTAAACGCGCAAGGTGAATGAGCAGTGCTTGGTGGGAGAAGCGCTGCCCATTCACCTAGCGCGTATAGTAATGGGCAGCGCTTGGTAAAGGAAAGCGCTGCCCATTGCTGGTAAATGAGCAGCGCTTCTTCCACCAAGCGCTGCTTATTCACCTAGCACGTTTAGCAATGGGCAGCGCTTCCCTTTACCAAGCGCTGCCCATTGCTATACGCACTAGGTGAATGGGCAGCGCTTCTCACACCAAGCGCTGCCCATTGTTTAATTTTTTTTTTCCTTTTTTTCTTGTTTTTTTGTATTTTCCTTTTTACATTTGATAATTTACTAGTCATATAAAGCCAATCCAAAACTAGCAAGATACTTACTATATGTATCTAAATTAAAACAAGTTAGCAACTTACATATGCATGAACCAATTCATATGCATGTATCCAAAATTAGCAAGCTACTTACAATATGTATCTAAATTAAAACAAGTTAGCAACTTACATATGCATGAACCAATTCATATGCATGTATCCAATCAATAAAACTCTAACAATTTACAACATTACAATCTATCTAAAATCAAAAGAATTGCGAGACATAATGGCACCACTCTCCTCTAAGCTCATGAAGCTGTGCAGTAGAGTATGTCTTCCACCGACAATCGGGAAAATACTGAAATTATATAATTAAATAAAATTAGAATTGAAATATATGGTTAAATCAAAATAAAAAAGAGTTCTGTAAAGATACCTGTCTGGGGATAACCATTTGATTGTGGGTAATAATTTCCTTCATAAATCTCATTACGTAATACCCACAATCATTGTTATTTGGTTGTTTCGGACACTACAAAACAAAAGTTTAGTTAATTGTTAAATTTAATTTAATACATTTTTTTGACAACAATAATGTAAATAAATATATGAGAAGATTGATTACAAACTTACCACTATTGGCATCCATTTTGTCTGTGATTGTTCCAATCCTCAATATTCCTTCAAACAACTGAACACAATTGGATATAACTATATTATTAAAAATATATATAGTTAACAACTAAAACAAAGAAATATGCAGAGTGATCGAAATACACACACCTATTAAATATGACAACCAAGTCTGGGTGGGTGTTGAAATGACCATGCACAGAATCAATGTAGTACACCGTATCTGTCTTAGGATTTATTGCAAGCAAAATCCAATGATCCCTACAAAATAAAACTTTGAATAAGTAATTGACTAGTATTTAAAAAATGCATGTTATATAAGAATAGATTAAATCTCTCACCCTACGAGACACGGTGCCAAAAACATGGTATCGACGCCTCTATGTTGAGCATCCGATAAGCGTCGAGTGATATAATTTGTAACATCTGTCTTGTTTTGTTCCACAAGGTCGTTATAATTAGACAGATCCTCCCTGACATTACGGAGGTGTGTACTATCCGGACACAAGAACACATATCTCTGTGTCCGCTCCGAAGGGACCAAAATATTATGATACAAGCACCTACAATTAGAGGTATATGTATATACAAATTAAATTAACGATATAATAAAATAAACTCAATGATGTTAAACAATAAATTACATACGTACCTGATATATGCTCTATTAAAAACACTGGTTGCCCAATTCATCTGACATAAATCATTAATATCCTGTTTTGGGATTATCAATAGTTGATCGGGATTTCCGAAAATATTGTCATCCATCTCCAATACAAGCGGGGTTTCATCATCCATCTTGAATTGTGCATGCATTTCGGTATACAAAATAATCCTAGAATCATCAATGGAAGAGGCGGAGGGCTGACACACTATTGGAGGAGGGGCTGGCTGAGTCACTTTTGGAGGGGCGGGTTGAGTCACTTTTGGAGCAAGGGAGGACCGAGTCACTTTTCGAGGAGGGGCGGGCTGAGTCACTGTTGGAGGAGGAGAGGGCTGAGTCACTGTTGGAGGAGGAGAGGGCCGAGTCACTTTTTGAGGGGCAGGCTGAGAAACTTGTGTTGAACGGCCGGACCGAGACACTCTCTTGCTAGTAGATATTGCCTTGCTAACACTTTTGCCCCTAGATTTTGCATTTTGGCGTACCTATATATAAATCAAATAATTCGTTAGCTAGCACACAATAAATGACAAAATAAAATAATTAGTTAGTTACAAATATATTGTCACTTACAACAATAAGGTATGCTGGCCATGCCACAAATGTACCAACTGCATCTTGCACAATTAGTAAATCTATACTGTGTATTGGAGCAGGCAATGGTGCATCCCCCACCATTGCACAATCAACTCTGACTCTAACATGATTTGGAGGTATGGGTAAATTGTGCATCAAAGTTCCCAATTGGTCACATGTGAAGCCTATTGCAACCATTTGGTGTGAGTATGAGATATACAATTCACACTCACACTCATTGTTGTCCTAAATCAATTATAAACAAAAATTAATAAATACATTGCGTAGAAGAAAGAGAGTTTAATAATTAATTTCTTATTTATCCTCAAAAAAAATAATTAATACCTTAGTTGACGGAATGGTGCAGCTATCTCGTGCGCTATCTGTGGCAGGGGATGGTACTGCAGGCGAAACCAACCATAGTGCAATTTGATTTGACTAAGTTCAGACCTTAGACCTTCATACAATACCCGCAACTCTCTACTTTGTTTACAATCATGATGCTCCTCATAAGTTCTCTTCTTTGATCCAAGGTAGTTGGATGAATTAACGCCAAATCCACAACCCCTTGTACTACCTGTGTATTCTTCCTTTTCCAAGGCACGAGTAAGGATTTCCTTTTCAGAGCAATCAGTGATCTCTCCCTGTGACACAGACTCTGATATGGTTTCCTGATTCACAAACAAAAGTATAATAAATAAAATTATTATACATTTTAAATATCATAAAAGTTTCAAAACAATATTCAAATTTTTTGAAATACTTACAATTCTGTCGGTCACCTCCTTAGTTTTGGGATCCACAACCTCTCCATCCTTTTTTCTGGCTGCTACCCACAAAAAATGTCACTCAATGCTTTCTTTAGTAGGATCTTTCCCACTCTCCTCCAACTATATTTAAATTTACCAAATGTTAAGAAATTATAAATCAAAAGATTTATTAAACAAAGAGAAATCAAGCTTATTGTGTCTTACCAATCTCTCTTCAAAAACTTGATATCCACTAGCACCGCCTCTATAAGGGTACTCACAACCAGAAGCTCTCTCTCGATTCACTTGGCATAGTTCCTATTTAGAGACATAAGTATACATTAATGTATAATAAATAATTGTCAACTATATTTTAAGTTATAACTTAATAGATTATAGTACTAACCATGAAATCTTTATCTTCGGTGCGTCTCCTAACAAATGTAACCCAATCCTCCTCCGTAATAAATCCACTATATGGCGTTGGAGGCTTCCATCTGAGGTTTCCACTATTATCAAACAACCATTTTTTTTAGACTACCCCTGAAATTCCGATGTAGCTTTCCAGCTTCCTTCATACACCAGTCTTTTCGGGACTCATCCACATCAAAATATTTCTGCATACACATATTCAATGAAAATGATATAAATATATATGGTTACAAATTTATTAAATAAGATTACTAAAGAGATGTAAAATTATATACCTGTATTGTTAACCAAAACTCCTCTTTGTGTTTCCTCAAAACAGCACTTTTCTCACTCCAAGTACTGATTGTAATTGGTATCATTTGTTTTACCTTACTACTGAGGAAGGTAACCAAATCTGCGCGATTATCCCCAATTGGCTGGCCCTTAATATTCCACAACACCTACATTATGTCATTAGTAAATTAGTTAACAAACAATTAAAACTAAGTGTTGAATTAATAAGTTAATTAGTAATTAGTAACTTACTGGTACTTTTCCTTTTCCTTTATTTACTCGATTGAGGATATCTTTTTTGACCGTCATTCCTTGAGGAGCCTGCTTTCTGATATACTTTTCAACATCACACTGATGATCGCTGTCATGATCACTATGATCTGCCATCTAACCTGCAATAAAACATAATCATTGTTATTGTTATATTTATCTATCCAAAATAAATAAACAGACAAGAAGATGAAAACTATGTAAAATAACTACTTGGAAATAGATAAAAAGCATATGATGTAAGTCTAAATTACCTTTTCCTTTTCTTGGATATAATTGTATTTGCAATTCGCGTCTTAGTATATTTTTTTTTGACGAATCGTAATCCTATCACTATGATCGTTTCTAACATACACAAAATCCTCTATAGGAGTACTTTCACCTACAATTGGTAGTGATGTCCCAAAGAAAGGGTCGTCCTCAATACCATCATCATTGGTTGCTTGATCCTCAATGTCATTCACCAATTTTTTATTTGTCAATAAACAATGGACCAATTTGTATCAACTGGATCAGTGACATAAAACACTTGTTGAGCTTGGGATGCCAAAATAAAAGGCTCATCTTTATATCCTAACTTATTGAAATTCACCCGCATGAACCCCGACTCATCAATCTGTAAACCACTATTATTGTCAACCCACTTACATTGGAACACAGGCTCCCGAAACATGTTGTAATCCAACTCCCATATGTGTTCAATGACCCCGAAGTATGACATATTCGCATATAAGGGATTTCTGTCTTTGGCACTTGATGTATGCAAAGCTTGAGCTACAAGAGTCACCCCACTATTTTGCATTTTACTTTGACCATCATGGTTTTTTGTATAGAACGTGTACCCGTTCATTAGATAGCTGGTGTAAGAGAAAACATGCATATTTGGACTGTTTGCTAACCATCTCAATCTTTCTGAAATCGAGGAAGGATTCATAGCAAATTCGAAATCAATGTGCTCTTTTAGCCACACTATGAAACTCCGATTATGTTCTTTTGTTAACCAAACTTGAGTCTTATATGGGTGATCACTCTTAAGTATGTCCATGTGCTTGGAAACATATGAATCAACCTCAGTATCATTGTGCAAAACATATAAGTGTGCGTCATCTAGGTCTTTCCTTGATACCATCACTATTTTTGTTCCTGACATCCCTTTACTAATGCTTCCTAAGTGACGAGACCTTGGCAGTCCCACAGAATATTCAAGACTAGATAGATAGCCGGTACAGAACTCAATAGCTTCTTCAACTATGTAGCACTCAACAATACAACCCTTGGGTCGTGATCGATTTTTCACATAACCTTTTAATATCTTCATGTAACGCTCAAAGGGATACATCCATCTCATGTAACATGGGCCACACAATTGTGTCTCTCTAATCAGATGAACTATTAGATGAATCATTATGTCAAAAAACGAAGGTGGGAAATACATCTCAAGCTCACACAAAGTGACAGTAATTTCTCTTTGCAATGATGGCAACTTTCCAGGGTCAATCACTCTACTACAAATCGCCTTAAAGAAGAAACTAAGTTTGGTTAGGGTCTTGCGCACTTTATTAGGCAAAATGGAACGTATACCAATGGGTAGCAAATTCTCCATTAGAACATGGAAACCATGAGACTTTAAAGACTTTAACTTGAGGTCTTTCATCGATACAACGTTCATAAGATTTGAAGAGTAACCCTCTGGAACTTTAACTCCACGAAGAAACTTACAAAACACGGTCTTCTCCTTTTTAGATAAAGTATGAACTGCCGAAGGTAGATATGTACGTGTACCCTTCTTTATCGGACCCAATTCTGGTCTCAACCCCATACTAAGAAAGTCCAACCTCGAGTTGATGGTATCTTTAGTCTTTCCTGGCATATTGAGCAAGGTACCGATGACACTTTCAAAGACATTTTTTTCAACATGCATCACATCAATGAAGTGCCTTACATATAATGACTTCCAGTATGGCAACTCAAAGAAAATTGACTTTTTTTTCCACCCCCGTTTGGCAAGCTGTCCTGCAAAAGGCTTCCCAAATTTAATGTTCAAACCTCTCACCTTTTCAAATAGTTGTTCACCCGTCAAAGCCATGGGAGTTTACGGGTTTCGATATTCCCATTGAATGCCTTTTTCAACAGTCGATACGAATGAGTAGATGGCAAAAACCTACGATGACCACAGTATATATTCTTCCTACCATGTTCCAACCACATCCAATCAGTGTTATCTTCACATATAGGGAACGCACACTGACCTTTGTTACTGTACCCAGATAGATTGCCGTATGCTGGAAAGTCATTAATTGTGCCAAAAATCATAGCCCTCAAGGTGAAAGTTTCTTCTCTGAACCCATCATACACCTCTACTCCAGCCTCCCACATTAGCTTCAAGTCTTCAATTAACGGAGCCAAGTATACATCAATATCATTTCCCGGTTGCTTGGGCCCAGAAATTAACAAAGACAACATCATATATTTGCGTTTCATGCAAAGCCATGGAGGTAAGTTATAGATCGCCAAAATCACGGGCCATGTACTGTGGGAGCTACTCTGAATGCCGTGCGGATTAAATCCATCAGCAGACAATGCAAGTCGTAGGTTTTTATGATCCAACCCGAAATCAGGATAATCAATATGAATTTTCTTCCATTGCGGAGAATCCACCGGGTGTCGTAGCATGCCATCTTTAATCCTTTCAACATCATGCCATGTCAAGTGTTTTGCATCTTCTGAACTATGGTACATGCGCCTAAATCGAGGAATTATGGGAAAATACCACAACACCTTTTCTGGAGCAGATTCTTTCTTTTTATATCGCGATGCATTACATTTAGGACATGACTTTAACGATGCATGTTCATTCCGAAATAAAATGCAATCATTGGGACAAGCATGTATCTTCTCATAGTTCAACCCAATGGACCCTAACATTTGTTTTGCATCATACGTCCGAGAAGGGAGCACATTATCCTTCGGCAACATTTATTTCAACAGTGCGAGTAATTCCGTAAAGCTCTTATCCGTCCATCCGTGACAAGTTTTCAAGTTATACAACTTTATCACAGCCAATAGTTTTGTGAATTCAGTACAACCTGAATACAACGGTGTCTCCGCATCTGTTATCAATTTCTCAAACATTTGAGGACAGTCATTAAGATCGTCTTCAACAGCCTTTGCCATCGCTTCAAATTCGCCCCCTTCAAATGTAGGTCTTTCAGTGTCAACCGGTGCACATCTCTCAGTACTATTACCCATATTTGAAGATTCACCTCTTTCCTCACCATGCATTGTCCAACAAGTGTAACTTTGATCTATTCCGTAACCCTTTAAATGTCCTGCCAACTCCTCTGCATTAACTGATTTTACATAACAACAACTCAAACAAGGACACTTGATGTTACTAGAAGTCCCTAAACGTTCAACAACACACTTCACAAAATAATCCACTCCAGCAACATATTCCTTGGACAGACGATTGGCAGACATCCACTCTCTATCCATAATTTCCCAGTATTTATTTATAATAAAATCCTGATAAGAGAACTTAAAAACCTATTATAGGTGACAAACAACAAACAATTCGCATATTTAGGCATATTTGATTTTACTTTGCTAGTTTCATTCACCACACATATACAAGTTTGCATAACTTATATTCTTGTTCAAGTATAAAATATATAATATAAAAAAAGGTGATCTATTTCTAAAAAATAGTAATAGAAGAGTAAAGCCTACATATCAATGCAATATCTATGAAGAAATAAATCATCATGGTTCAATCAAAACAGTTATTAAGATTTTTAGAATCATTGTTGTTGCAAGACTAAACTTCATCACAAGTTAGGTATCAATCTTTCATTTCAAGCACAACTAAAAGAAAAGGAACACATAAAAAAAAAATAAGAGAGGCAATTTCAGTTTTAAATAAATAAATAGTCACTCTAGTTTTAAGCAACAAAAGTACCTGAACAAGTGTAAGCAACAATGAACTCCAACCTAGGCGAACCACGCACTAGCAAATGAACCGAACTCTCGAACAACGAATGCAAAGCTCCGACAAAACAAACTCGCAAAACCTAACAACAATTCACATATTCAGCAACAATCCTCAATTTCTCATGTTTAGAAATACATCACAAGTTTCCCTTAACCTAGAACAACATTCAATTAACATGCATTTCACTAAATATCTCAAATTTATAAATATACAACACAAGAATCCCTTAACCTAGAGCAACATTAAATTAACAAGCATTTCATTTGGACATTTCAACAAACACTACACCTACATTTCCCCTCAAGTTTAGAAACACTTCACCCTTTCAAAGAACCAATCAACAAGCATCAAGTTTGAATCATCTAACCTAAGGTTTCAATGCCATTAAAATAACTAGAACAACAAGCAATCCTAATTTCAATCATTCGTTTCAAAATTCTTCTATATATTGAAATTGGTATTCTTTGAGTCAAAAAGACAAACACTTTAAATGCAAAGCAAAAGAGACAACACACAACAAAACAACCACATATACACAATGTCACAATATGATAAACCAAGTAAAACAACCACATATATCACAATAACACTTTAAATGCAAAACAAGAAATGAGTTTATGAGTTACCTTCAAAGATGCTTGGCTTGGAGATGGTTGAATATGTCACCAAAACGAAATGGCTTGAAGATGGTTGAGAGAGAGAAACGAAATGGAGAGAGTATGTGAGGGAGAGAGAGACGAAATGGTTGAGAAAGATAGAGAGAGAAACGAAATGGGTGGGTTTTCCTTAAAGAATGGTTGAAGATGGTTGAGAAGAAGGGTGTGTTTTCGTGAGAGGGAGAGAGTGGGAGCTGAAGAACGAAAGTGTGAGAGAGAGAGAGAGAGACGTTGGAGGGCTAAGATATTGAAAGAAACGAAAAAAAAGGGCAAAGGGCAGCGCTTTATACTTATAAGCGCTGCTTATACTGGTACCAATGGACAGTGCTTGTTCAGAGGCGCTGCTTATAGCTTATACGCGCCTAGGCAATAGGCAGCGTTTCCTAAGAAGCGCTACTTATTGGAGGACGCATTTCTCCTATAAGCAGCGCTTTTTAGGAAACGCTGCCTATTGCCTAGGCGCGTATCACCTATAAGCAGCGTTTATACACTAGGCGCTGCCCATTGCTAATCCCGTTACAACTATAAGCAGCGCTTCGAAGACCAAGCGCTACCCATGCCTATTGCGTTCTATCAATGCGTAGCATTTTTTAAAGAAGCGCTACTTATGGATGCGCTCTTTTCTTCAACATCTGGCGTAGTGTGTTTTTAAGTCATACTTTTAACCACCTGACTTTGAATGTTTTAAATATTAAAGTCAGGCTCGTAGCCGCCCGACTTTAAAAGTCTTTCTTTTTTTTCTTTTTTAGATTTTGGGTGATTCCCTTGCATATACTAATTTGACTCCACTAGTGGCATCAAATTCACTAAACCTAACATTACACATTCTATATAAAAGTTCAAAAATACTAAATTTTGCTCAAAAGTATCATTAACAAAGTAAAAGTTACTTTAGCAATTCAACATTCATTTGCATATGATACACGGGAAAAGTTATCTCCAAGACAACATATCAAAGCAACAACAAAACAAACACAACTACGCTTCTATTAAGCTCCAGTATACACAAACATGTAACATTAAAGGCAATTGAACACATAAGTGAGATTTGATGCCACTGATTTTGACATTACTTAAGTTGTTTTCTTTGTTCTTCCTTTGAAGTTGGTTTACGCTCCGCATACAACTTTATAAAGAACTCGGCCCAAACTTGTCTAACGTGCTTCAACTCTTCAAGTGTGAATGAACAACTCAAATTAAACATCTGCAAGAAGAAAAGTTGAATAAGAATCACGTGGTTAACCTAATACATACATACAACATATCATCCTAAAAGTTGGAAAAATTCAATTACCTTCTTCCAATTATTAGTAATAGTTGCGGAGACAATGGTAATCATATTAATCATCACATAATGGCCACAAGTATAACCATCTTTTTGATTCGCTCCCTATAAATGAATATCAAACATGTAAATTGAATATAATTTAAATAACAAGTATAAAATGGCTAAAATGTGACACTATTGCTATTATTCATTCCATAATAACATTTTCCTCTTTCTTCATCATTTCAAAATGGGTTCTAAAGGGAAACAAATCTAGCACTCTTCTTCTCTATGTTGCTGATTCTTTGGGTTGGTTTTACTAACTCAAATTTTAATCAAGAAAGAGCTGAATGCACCGATTGTCAGGATCAAAAGAGGATATACATATTGGTGTTTGTGTCTATTTATCTATAGGATACTAATGTAAAATGTAAATCAAACAAATAGTCATGATCAAAATGACCTATAGATAAATATACACATACAACCTTATCAGTCCATCCATGTATCGCCTTCAGATTGAACAATTTTATCGTCACAGACAACCTTGTGTGTTTTGTACATCCCAAATACGAGCAAGACCAAGAAGAAGTGGTACTAATTCCACACAAAAAGAAGAGACACATATGTGTAATTACCATATGTGTAGTCTTATTACTATTACTTATTTTAGTAACAGTATCTGTTATCTTAGCCTTGACAATTTTCAAAACCAAAGATCCAAAAACAAAGCTTGTTTCGGCTACTTTAGAAGGTATATCACCAAGTCTTTCACTTCCAACAATCAACTTACAAATCAATGTTACTCTTGATCTTAAAATTCAAGTTCAGAACAAAAATCATGCAAGTTTTAAGCATCAAGAGGGGACTAGTTTTGGTCAAGCTTTGTATTTTCAATGTGAGCAATATATAAAGCATAGCAGCAAATCTGAAAAATGGATTAAATGGTTAACAGAGTTTACCAAATCAAATCATGCTGTCCAAATTAAAACTATATCCATGTCTTTAAGGTAGAATCATGCTGTAATTAAAACTATATAGATGTTACAGGACAAAATCATGCTGTCCAAATTAAAACTATATCCATGTTTAATGCATAGCAAAAACTATATAGAAAAACAATATAGAAGCATGATAGCTAGATACCTGAAAGGGTTTCAGCACAAGAGAGCAATGGTGAGATGAGAGAGGGTGAGGGCGGAGTCGACAACAAGATATGAAGTCAACTTTGATAAGGAGCGTGTATTACCTAACCATAAAAAAAGAAAAAGAAATTGTTAAATTTCCACAAAGTGCCTTAATTGTCAAATTGGATAATAATGCTGCAACTTACTAAAACCGAAAGTCCGAAATCACTCTCACAAATTGGACCCAAGAGCTCACTTCAGCCCAAACCAACGAGGGCCTCAAAGAGTAGGAAAACTCCTCACAAACTAATTACTGACATAGTTTGTGTGAGCATCTATCTTTAGTTCCTAATGGCATACCAACATAGCATATGCCCTTTATCCACTTGATGGAATTATGAGCCTCTGGTATTAATAATTCAATATTATTATCAAATATGAATATGACAGACAGAGGCTTTTACCAGCAACCACAGGTTCAATACTTTATATCAAATATGAATATGAAGCTACTTCTATTTGTAATTATAAGGCAAATGCTAAGTTCATCCCTCTGGTCTCGAAAACAAACAGAATCACAAATGTAAATTCATCTCCTAATAAAGCTTGCAAGTGAATTTGCTCTGCGCTGACATTGATTAAAAAGGCTAGTTGTGTTTCTTTCTAAACAGACAGTAGTTCTCCATGACAGTATCCCATATATATTACCATTCTATGCAAAATTAAAATTTCCCCAATTGATATCTTGTCCTTTACTTCTATTTTTTTCTCTAGTCTATAAATTTTACCTAAAGAACTAAATCCAGCACAAAATTATCAGAAAAAGAGCTGGCCTAATACAGCAAGCACGTCACATATTCATCTAAATCTCACCAGGACCAAAAATTGCTTATATCTTAAATCTAATTGTATGAAATATAACCTCTACCATATGTTGAAACATTTGTAACAGATATGTGGCACAAATCAAAGGCAATAAAAAGATATGGTGTAATGAAACAAGAGGAAATGTGATGAGAATCTAATTGATTCCATGATAGATTGAGGATCTAACCAAGTGATTTCTTGAATCAAAGATAACAAATAGGATAAAAAGAGAGAGGGAAAAGAAACATACAAACGGATTAGGCAAGAAGATGAAGAAATCGCCACATCCAAGAGCATCAGATCAAGGTAGAATCAACACAAGACTAAGAGGCTCTTGATAAGACTCAAATTTGGTTCTAAGAAGAACCCTAGACAAACACTCTCTATTCTCACAATTCTATTTCGTCAAAAAGTTTCTTTCAACTTACAAAACCACACCTATTTATAGGGAATAGATTGTGGACTCACTAAAGTGACAAACATAAACCTAAAAGCCCAAATTCAAGCCCAAACTAGGCCTTACATAATTAGGCATCTAAGAATGAGAAATAACGCGCCTAAAAATGTTTGGCTTATTCCAATTATAAAATTCATACGAAATCCTAATTATAAAGCTGTTTAAAAGACAATGAACAATTTTAGATTATTTGCTGTCATTAAGCAAATTAATCATTTGAGCTTCCAATTGTTCTTGTTCTTTAATCTTCTTTTCTCTTCCTCTTTTAATTGGTCCAAGTGCCATGTCTTGAATCTTCATGCTCTTTGTGTCCCTAACATTTTTTTTAATGCTCTTGCGGTCGCCATCATTCCCTCCTTCTTGAAGAAATTCGACCTCGAATTTGATCTTCATTGTATCCCTCTTCTTATGACCGCATCTCCATTGTATCTTACATAAAGAAATAACTTAAATCAATACCAACATACCTCCCGGGTCAAATGGAAATTGGGAAGAATCAATATATTTGACAAATATAACCAAACACCCAACACCATAAAAAAGTAAATTTCGAAACAGGAACATGACAAATTTTTTTCGAATTACCACATATAGATTCATCCACTATAAACGTCTTGGTATTGCCAAACTCTTTTAAAATTTCAACACGTTGACCTTGTATCAAAGATGGAGTTAGAAAATCAATATCACAATAGTTATAGAGAGCGCACAAGGAATGACTTAGAGACATCATATTTTGAAAATTTTCTTCTCCCATTTGAAACATAGGCAAAAAATACAAGTTAAACATTTTCATCATCAAATTTGTAAAATTTTCAATCACATGAGAAAACTTAAGCAATGCAATAAACAAGTCATCCAACATGAATTTAGAAAGCTTAATTGATTTGACTCTTTTGTAAGGAATCAAATCAAAAGAAACTTCCCTTGAATCAACTTCTTCAAGCAAATGGACTTCATTGGAAACATGCAAATTGGGAGTAGCACCATAAGGCACCAAACCACGAGGCACCTCTATTGAATAGACGTCCCTATGCATTCTCAAAAATAGATCAACAACACTAGGGAAATTGTTAGCATAATAAAACAAAAAATGAAATGGAACTTCAAGTTTAAGCATAGGCCTTACCAACAATGCTCTGTTGACCTCAATCTCCCTTTTTAAGAGATTTTTATTATTCCCCATTTCTTTCTTTTCATTGTTTTTCTCTCTTTTCCTCTCTTTTGCCACACTCATTTTCATTTTCTTTCAACTCTTCTTTCTCTTTTTCTATTTTAAGTTTCAAAGCCAACATGTCTTCTTTAGCCTTCTTTGGACTAAGAGGGTGAAGAGTAAATTTAATTTTATTGTGAACAAAAGTGTATTTATTGGATTCACCATCATGAAAAACTTTCCTATCAAATTGCCAAGGTCTCCCTAGCAATATGTGGCTAGCCTCCATGGGTGCTACATCACATATAACCTCATCACAATATTTATCAATGGAAAATGATATCTTGACTTGTCTATTTATCTCTAGTTCTCCATGATCACTTAACCATTGCACTTTATATGGACTAGGGTGTGGAGTAGTTTCAAGATTAAGCTTTGACACTAACCTAGTGCTAGCAACATTTGCACAACTACCTCCATCAACTATCAAAGAACATATATTTCCTAGAACAAGACACCTAGTTTGGAAAATATTAGTTCTTTGTGAATCATTCTCATTTTGCTCATAGGCTTCAACAAACTTACTAACCATGAGCAAATCTCCCTTTTGAGACTTTTCCTTACATTCACTCTCATGTGAACTAACACAACCATTTTTCCTTAAGACCAAAAGTCTTTTAGTTGGACAATTTAATGCAATATGCCCATACTCTAAACATTTAAAACATTTCATGTTCTTTAACATAGGGTTTAAAGAAGAAGAGTTAGAAATTGTACCTTTACCCTTGGAGGTCGCAACATCAGGTCTTTTAGGTGGAGACCCCTCCTTCTTGGAATTATTCTTCCAACTTGAAAAATAGTAATTTGAAGGGGATTTCTTATAGGCCTTTTTTATTTGCAATTGTCTTTCCACCTTAATGGCTTGGTGGACAAGATCTTCAATTGTTACAAAATGGTGACGCTCAACTTGCTTCATTATATCTTCATTTAGACCATCAAGAAACCTATCCATGGTATTCTCCAAATTCTCCTCCACGTTAGCTCTAGTCATAGCCATCTCTAACTTCTCAAAGTACTCACTAACACTTTTAGTTCCTTGAGTAAGCCTATGCAATTTGTCACGCAACTCCTTTTGGGTATGAGAAGGAACATGTCTCCTCCGCATCATGGCCTTCAAATCTTTCCATTTTTCAATCGGCTCAAGTTCACAATTCCTCCTAAGCTTTTTTTCTTGATCCCACCAAGTAAGTGCATAACTTCTAAACTCCAACACAACAAGCTTCAACATTTGTTCTTCACTAACATCACAACAAGAGAAAACTTGTTCTACCTTAAGCTCCCAATCAAGATACGCTTCGGGGTCACTCTTCCCATGAAAGTTTGGAACACTCACTTTTTCTTTCATCTCATTTTCTCTCAAATAATCTCCATATTTTCTCTCTTTTTCTCTGTCTCTCCTCTCATAACTCCTTTCTTTTTTGTACTTTCTATCTTTTTCTGTCACATTCTCTTCATACCTCTCATGCATCTTTTGGAGCAAATCTCCAACCTTATACTTCTTAAGAATTTTTGCAACACATTCTCTATTATAGTCAAAACCTCTATTCATCATTCCAACGACAAGATAACAAGTACCAAATGATCAAGCAAATTAACAAGAAAGAACAATAGTCCTCACCACTCACTAAGTGTTTACACTCAAGAAATGTATCACTCGTGTATGTCGCTCAATTATAGCTTTTTCTATAATGTTCACTCTAGCCTTTTTCCACTCCCTAATGCAACTCTTCAAGTTCTTAAAACAAACCAAACAAGTCTCAATCAAGTTTGTGGAAAACCTCTACACAATTGTGGCAAAACACACATGAAAGTTATCATTCTAGAGGCCAACAAAGACAAGAGAAACTTCTAAGACACAACTAAGGAATTTAAAAGACACGAAAGAAAGAGAAACAAAGGAAGACACACTCAAATAGATAAACAAGGAGACGACTTAAAAAAAAGAACAAAACTAATTGACTAAGTGGTTCAAATATGTGGAAGGTAAGATACTAAAATAAACTTGCAATGTTTGATAGAAGCAACAAATATGCAAAAATGATTGATGTATCAAAATGAACAATTCTGGCTTTTTTTTAAATGCCCCCTTTTTTTTATAAGCGCTTTTGTATAGAATCACTTTTTTTTTTCAGCACTTATCTTTTCAATTTTTTTTTTGCATATTTGAATTACTCTTTTTTTTCTAATCAATTTAGGCTTTTGAATTTCCAGAATCGGACATATATGAAAGAAATAACATCAAAAACAAGTTTGCAATTAGAATATTAGATTACAAGATCAAATAGCCTCTAGTGATGAAGATAAGCGATAAACAATAAGAACTTGTGCAGAAATTTCCAGAAACAGGTTTGAAATTTTAGCAAAGTTAAAGCTAATAATCAAAGGAGTAAACCTTCCAACACATACTAAATACAGATGACACTGATGAGAGTACTTGTTATCAACAAGAATAGAAAACTAGACAAATTTCAAATTTTTGGATTAACCTAAAAAAAGAACGCAACAACGACGATAAAAAAAAACCAAAGCACTCATCCTTTAGAATGTTAACGTACTAGACAGCAACAATGAAGCTATTTGCTGACTGAAAGAAATTTTTAAACCAGCCAGCAAAATCATGCCAAACACTTGATAAAGGGACGTAGAAAAAAAAAAGTGCAGATTTTTTTTTTTACTTGATTTATGGACACAATAACACTTGGTAATGGCTCTGAATACCACTTGATGAGAATCTAATTGATTCCATGATAGATTGAGGATCTAACCAAGTGATTTCTTGAATCAAAGATAACAAATAGGATAAAAAGAAAGAGGGAAAAGAAACATACAAACGGATTAGGCAAGAAGATGAAGAAATCGCCAACTCCAAGAGGATCATAAGATCAAGGTAGAATCACCACAAGAGTAAGAGGCTCTTGATAAGACTCAAATTTGGTTCTAAGAAGAACCCTAGAGAAACACTCTCTATTCTCACAATTTTATTTCGTCAAAAAGTTTCTTTCAACTTACAAAACCACACCTATTTATAGGGAATAGATTGTGGACTCACTAAAGTGACAAACATAAACCTAAAAGCCCAAATTCCAGCCCAAACTAGGCCTTACACAATTAGGCATCTAAGAATGAGAAATAACGCGCCCAAATTTTTTTGGCTTATTCCAATTATAAAATTCATACGAAATCTTAATTATAAAGCTATTTAAAAAACAATGAACAATTTTAGATTATTTGCGATCATTAAGCAAATTAATCATTTGAGCTTCCAATTGTTCTTGTTCTTTAATCTTCTTTGCTCTTCCTCTTTTAATTGGTCCAAGTGCCATGTCTTGAATCTTCATGCTCTTTGTGTCCCTAACATTTTTTTAATGCTCTTGCGGTCGCCATCAAAATGAGTAAAGAATAGCTAGATAGCGAAGAAGTAGTAGAAGAGGAAGCACAAACCGTTGAGGAGAAGCTGATGATAGGGTTCAAATCCTAAGTTAATAACAAACACATGATAAAATTAGAAAAAAGTTAGGGTTCCAAAACGTAATTGGTATACACAACACTAAAATCACTCAATCACTAGTGCAGATTTGACATTTAGTATCGGTTGTTTTGCACATTTAGTATCAGTTGTGGAACCGATACTAAATCCACCGATACTAAATGTACAATCATTTAGTATCGGTTTTTTACCCGATACTAAATGTACTACTAAGGTACTGTTAGGGTACATTTAGTATCGGTTGTACATCAACACCCGATACTATATGTATTACTAAGGTACATTTAGTATCGGTGTTTCTTTATAACCGATACTAAATGTACCTTAGTAATACATTTAGTATCGGTTATACAGAAACACTGATACTAAATGTACCTAAGTAATTACATTTAGTATCGATGTTTCTGTATAACCGATACTATATGTATTACTAAGGTACATTTAGTATCGGTTATACAGAAACACTGATACTAAATGTACCTAAGTAAGTACATTTAGTATCGGTGTTTCTGTATAACCGATACTTACATTTAGTATCGGTGTTTCTGTATAACCGATACTATATGTATTACTAAGGTACATTTAGTATCGGTTATACAGAAACACTGATACTAAATGTACTTAAATGTACCTAAGTAAGTACATTTAGTATCGGTGTTTCTGTATAACCGATACTATATGTATTACTAAGGTACATTTAGTATCGGTTATACAGAAACACTGATACTAAATGTACCTAAGTAAGTAAATTTAGTATCGGTGTTTCTTTATAACCGATACGATATGTATTACTAAGGTACATTTAGTATCGGTTATACAGAAACACTGATACTAAATGTACCTAAGTAAGTACATTTAGTATCATTTTTTCTGTATAACCGATACTAAATGTATTAATATTTTTTAATATTTATTTTGTTTTTATCCATACCGACATATTATTAACCTGTTATATACAGCGATAATTCCAGTCATCAACACATAATAAATATATCTTACAAAATAACAATTGTTCAAATAACAAATTCTTAATAGTTTTTGCAAACTTATGGGCCCGAACCGAACCGAACTGTTAACCAATTACATAGTTTTTTACTGAACATTTAAAGTTACATAGTTTCTGAGCTTATAAAATTAGTTTGTTTTTTTTTTTTGCAATCACGAACCGTCAATCGGATTAATAGTTTTACCGAACTGTCAAAAGGTAATAACTAAGTCTAGAGCTATTACGGCATTTAAAATCAAAATGAACCAAATACAGTCAAACTTTAAAACCCAACATTGCTGAATCAATTCCCTATTTGCAAAAGAAACTATTCCCTATTTCCTCTATCTCCTTGGGTTCCCTTAACCATTGTTTCATCAGCAGATCTGTCTACCTTATAGGCTTCATGCTCTTCCCCACAATAATTGTAAACACAATAATAGCTTTTAACTTATCCTTCTCTTCGAGGTAAAGAGCCCAAATGTCACCATAGATCGTGATGCTCGAAGTAGCTACAACCTACAATCAAGTAATGCAGAAACATTCATCAATAATTCAAACAACCACACAAACATATTTCAAATTCTGGTGTTGAACAACAGAAACAATGGCATTTCAAATTCTGGTGTTGAACAACAGAAACAATGGCAGAAAAAAATCCCTATCAAACCAATGGCAGATTGGCAGCAAGCAACAGAAACCTCAGCACCATATAAATCCTCAGCAACAATAATTAAGATCAAAACTAAAAAGCACAATAAGGCCTAGTCACACCAGTTACTAGTATTCATCAACAGTAAGGCCCAGTTTCTAGTACAAAGCAAATACAATAAATGCGCTTGGCCCTATTTCTTGTAAAAGCAATTGGATGTAGCTTTTACATTAAAGAGGTAAATTAAAATCCAAACAGAAACTTTCTCACTTCAAAATCAATTTTAATTTAAAAGGTAAATATAACAAGCAACGTTCACATAACCAAATGCTATGTATGCAATTAGGCATTATTAAGACTGATATAAATAATGCTTTGAGAAAATATTAATCAAAACAAAGTGGTTGCCTTAAGAAAAAGTGGTCAAATCCCAAGAAAGCAAATGAAACAAGTTACCCAATACCAATCAAATATGTATTCAAAAAGAATGCAGCAATGGTACATTACAATGGTAATATGAAACTATGTATGGTTAGATATGAACCCAGATGTCAAAAAAGGGATTTGAGAAGCATTTCTATATAAGATACACTTTCAAAATGAGAAGGGACTGTCCAAGCTTCAAACCATAAGTCCATAACATTTCAAAATGAGTTCTCTTTCCTTTCATAATTATAAATGAATGACAATCTGTTTTGGTTCTATTTACAAAATAACTAACAATTTCAATAACCAGATCACTAGGACAGCAAACCAAGAATTATGAACTTTTGTATCAAATCCATAAACAACATAAAGAACTCTACAAAAGATAAAGAATTGAAAATGGGTAATACTGCAAAAGATCTGCTATTTCATCTCACCCAACGGGCAACAACCATCAACAACATAAAGCTCATGCATTAACTTCTCAACATAAACAGAGGAAAGGGTGCTTTACTTACATCATAATTGTTCAAAATAGTGTATCCTTTTGCTCTGTACGTATCTTGACAAACAATTCTGCCCAAAGCTGACGAATCTCTTTAATTTCCTCTTCAGTGTATGCCTGGGTGTTATCAAATACCTACAAGTTTAAAAGTGACTAAAAATTCAGAACATTACTTCATACTATAATGACACTATTAGTACCAAATTACCAATTAAAGGTAAAAAACTGACATAAACTTTATCAAACTACTTGGGACACACTGCAAAGAAGTCAAGACAAAACAAAATTTTATCTTTATTTTTCATACAAATATATGAGTTAATTTCTGAGAATAGTTGCAAAGTGATGTTTAGCATTTAAAGAAATATTATTGACAGGGATAATACCTTCTTCCAATTATCAACAATACCGGCAGTTAAAATGGTCAGCATAAACTTCATCACATAATAGCCGCAATGATAACCATTCGTTTGTATTGGCATCTACACAAATGAATTAACAAAGTTAACCAAAAAACAATATAATATATATATCATATATGAATTCACTCAAAATTAAATCAACCCAATATTTAAACTACTTACTATAGGGTACAACCACTTGGCGGTCGATGTAGAATCCCCTTTCACACCTCTAATAACAACATAAATATAAATTAGGTATAAAATTTCAACCCAAAGTTCAAATACTACAATATAAAGCATGATAAACAATTAAAAACTTACTTGCTAAACATGTCTTTGATTGTTTTTCCTGGTTGGCGATTGTAGGAACACATCCAGACCACGGTATTTTGCTTTGGGAGTAGGACAACTAGTTGCCAATGATTGCTGCAACATTGATAAACATAAAATTTAGTAACATGCAGTGATACAAAGACTGCTAATTAAACAGTTCTGTCAAAATTGCACAACCAAAAAGACACCATGGATCAATTACTAATTCATGTACCTATGGCAAAATGGAGCCAAATATATTTCCTTATTGGTAGTAGTCAGTGTCCGTTGAATATATTCAGAAACATCCTGTTTGGTAATGTGACCATCTTTCAAGTTCATCTTATGTGGACACAGAAATCCATACTGATCATCACCCTTTTCAACAACTTGGCGATACAGATATCTATTAATGGCACGTAAGAAAAACTATCAAATTGACTAATTTTAGAAACGCGAGAAATTTACATAATCAAATAAACCTTACTACTTACGTGCACCATATGCTCAAGTGGGCCAACTCAAGCCACCCTTTACCAGAAACCATTTCGTTGATCGCTTTGCCTCCAATAAAGCACGTATATTTTTCATGCTCCAACTCTATCTTGGCATGTCTATCATCATCATAAGCAATCAAAAGTATCTTTTTCAACCAATCAATTTTCTCCTCCTCCCCCTCCTCCTTCCCCTCCTCCTCCTTCTCCTCCTTCACATTAGATGGTGAGCAGCTCCCCTTAGATCCAACAGTGGTCATGGGATCTTGAACAGCCGCATTTTGACATAATCCTCCACATGTTTGAGGCCTCTGAATAATTAAAAATACGATCTCAATCAATCTGTTTACAGTGAAAAATATACTATATAATTCATAAACATATACCTCTGCCAAAATCTTCTTAAGTCGTTCTTCCACCATCCCATCCATCTTATCCAGCACTTGATTCATGAACTCCTCTTTATTGAATCCTGAAGAACGATGCACATGTCTAAAGTATTTCTTTAGCCCGACACCTTTTCCAACTGCGCGACAACGACCGGGATGCTCGGGTGTTCCAATGGCAGCGGTCAAAATATCATTCTTTCCTTGCGGAACGAAAGATCCTTGGCTGCTCATAACAGTAAGTTCGTCCTACAACAAAAACATGTTCACGTGTTAGAATCGACGGTAATGTGTTCTAGTTTCATTTTCCAAAATATGTCATTTTGTCAATCAACATCCAAAAAGTTTGTAACTGATGCTGCATACATGAAAGAATTGAACCCAACAAAAAAATTTACTTACAATCTTAGATGCAACTACTGCTAACTCCTCAGATACAAAAGATCCAGACTTGTTTTTGCGGCCAGCCTTCCATAGCTCATGTCGCTCTGGAGATGTAGGCTCAATCTCCAAAATAGGATCACCAGACTCCTCCTTGCCTTTTTTTATTATTTCTTCCTTCAAATTCTCCTTCAACTTTGTATAACCGCCTGGCCCCATTGTGTGTTTGTATATATTTTTATTTGGAGTATTCTTGGAAGATTTTCTCTTAGCCTGTTACAAAGAACAAACACCACCACATATATAACAAATCCATAATATTGTTTAAGAAACTAA
Organism: Astragalus glycyphyllos; assembly: GCA_963573325.1. Taxonomy (NCBI): domain Eukaryota; kingdom Viridiplantae; phylum Streptophyta; class Magnoliopsida; order Fabales; family Fabaceae; genus Astragalus; species Astragalus glycyphyllos. The sequence continues at coordinate 11,477,261 of OY754314.1, read as the reverse complement.
AATATTTGTGGTTAAAACAATACCACAAACTCCGGCGTAGTGCGACTTTTAACATATGCAGCCCATGTCTCAGTAGATATGGCGCTATACTTGTGACATGGAGTAGTTTGACCGTCCGCATCCCCATTGCCAAAGACATATTCATTGTTGAGTCTTGTCTTGAACTGTTTCCAGCAACCACCGATATAAGACATCCAGAACTTGTGGAATTCCTCATTTTCGGGAACATCAAATGTTTGCTTAACATCATCCCAAGCAATCCTTTTTGTTTCGCCATCAACTTGCTCCCAGGAAAAGGGCAATATGCTTATTTTTGTTCGAGCAACCACTCCTAAATAGTTCTTGAATTTGTTAGCATATGGACCAATAATTTTGCCTTTACTATCAACAGCCACTCTATATTTTTCACCAGTTGGGAGCCGATTAGTGAACTTTTGTAATGATGTCGGACGTCTAGTTTTCTTTTTTGGAGGGTCGGCACTGGGATCATCCATGATATCTGTTTGAACAAAGGAAACAAAATATATTAATCAATTACAACCTGCCATTCAATAGAAATATGCAGAACAGTTATGCAAATGTGGGTCACTCACTCTTTACTCTTTATGACATTGACTCTCTGAACTGAATATATTAATCAATTGCAACTTGTGTTTTATTATTGAAAGTATCTGCTATACAGAACACAACTCTGTTTTATGGATTTCAGTTTTTAATGGTCACCTTCTACACAATTGAATTAAACAATATAGTGGTTTCTTCTAACACTTTGAAAAATAACAAGAAACAAATTAAGCCACTAAAAACAAATCTAACATAAACAAGAAACAAATCTAACAAAAACAAAAACCACTAAAAACAAATCTTGCATCCTCAAAAATCTGAGAGTAATAACAAAATTTAATTCAATCAACAACTACCATAAAGTCACAACCATCGTTGTCATTAAAGTTCAACAATACAATTTCATAGATTCCAAAAAAAAAGAACAAATCTAAACTCATTCGTATAAAATCCCTTCATTATGATCATTGCGAGCGGCATGTTCATCGTCAACTTCATTGTCATCAACTAAAGTAGGCACTTGTGTTAACAAACAAGGTGTTTCAGAAATTGCAAGACTTGAATCTTCATCACTTCCTATTTTTCCTTGTAGGACCACTGACCACTTCCTGTTAGAAGGATCTTTCACATAGAATACTTGTTTTGCTTGGTCAGCCATGATGAAAGGTTCCTCATTATAACTTACCTTGTCAAGGTCCACTAGTGTAAATCCCATTTCGTCGGTATGCACACTATTTTTGCTAGTGTTAACCCACTTGCATTTAAAAAGTGGCACTTTAAATTTACGGTAATCAAGTTCCCAAATCTCATCAATGACACCAAAGTAAGCAATGGATGCGAGTATGGGATTAGCATCCTTTGAACTAGAGAAGTGCATTGAGGAAGCCATGACCATAACCCCACTGTTTTGCGTGGTACTCACCTCATCTTTCGACTTTGTGTAAAAGGTATAGTTATTTATGTCGTACCCGCTCCAACACACGACATTAAAGGAAGGGTCATGTGCTAACCATCTCAAAGTCTCAGAGGCACTTGGATCTTTCTTAATTTGTGATTTAAACCAATCTATGAATGTGTTGTTATGCTCGTTCAATAATTGATAATTATTCATTTGATGGTTTTTGGCCTTTACTATCTTTTTATGATCAGACAAGTAAGGTATAACTTCCTCTGTGTTATTCAAAACATACAAATGTGCTTGAAGCACTCCAGCCCGACCCATGATCTTAGTGGAACATCCATGTGTACCTTTACCTTGGCATCTCCCTGCATAACGAGACTTTGGTAGTCCTACAGATTTCGCTTCTGACAAGTAGTCTGAACAAAACTCAATAGCTTCTTCTGTGACATACCTTTCGACAATGGATGCTTCAGGACGATATTGGTTCTTCACATACCCTTTCAAGATCTTCATGTATCACTCGACTGGGTACATCCACCTTAAATAAAAAGGGTCGCATAATCTAATCTCCCTAACTAGATGAACAATTAAATGAACCATGATATCAAAGAACGAGGGAGGAAAAAACATCTCCAACTGACACAAGATAATAGCAGCCTCATTTTCCAACTCGTCCAATTTTTCGGGGTCGATGACTTTAGCACATATACTATTGAAGAATAGACACAATCTAGTTATGGTATGTCGGACATCTTTCAGCAAGATGCCACGAATCGCACAGGTAGTAGTTGTTGCATCAAGACGTGGCAGTCATGCGACTTCAAGCCAACTAATTTGAGATCTTTCATTGAAACCAGTCGCTTTACATTTGAAGAGTAACCATGTGACACTTTGATTCCCCGTAGACATTCGCAAAAGCTCATTTTCTCTTTTTTTGACAACGTATAACATGCTGGAGGCAAATATGTGCCTTTGCCTCTTTCCACTGGATGTAATTGTTCTCTTATGCCCATCTCACGCAAATCTAGACGAGAATTTATACCATCCTTTGTCCCTTGAATGTTGAGAAGAGTCCCGATGACACTATCACAAACGTTTTTCTCAATGTGCATGACATCAAGATTGGACCAATACGGAAGATCAAAGAACACCGATCTCTTCTTCCACTTGCTTTTCTCGTTGGACTGCTTCTGCTTTTTACCGAATACAACTTTGATGTCCTTAACCACTTGATAAACTTCTTCACCGGTCAACGCAATCGGAACAATGTCATTTTCTTGGCACCCATTAAAAGCTTTTTTCAACTTACGATATCTGTGATTAGGTTTGAGAAATTTCCGATGCCCAAGGTAAACCGTCTTCCTTCCATGTTTCAGTTGATGGTGGCACGTTCCTTCTGCACAAATAGGACAACCTTTATGCCCCTTAACACTATACCCAGACAAGTTTCCGTATGCTGGAAAGTCATTGATCGTGCAAAATAACATGGCTCGCAGCTTGAAAGTTTCACTAGAATACCCGTCAAACACATCCACACCTTCATCCCACATTGTCCTCAAGTCTTCAACCAATGGACTAAGGTAAACGTCTATGTCATTACCTGGTTGTTTCGGACCAGAAATCATCATGGATAACATCACATATTTGCGCTTCATGCACAACCATGGAGATAGGTTGTAAATTACAATGAGAACAGGCCACGAGCTATGATTCGTACTTAAGTTACCATATGGATTCATACCATCTGAAGCAAGTGCGAGCCTAAGAATCGGCCGGATGGCGAATCTTTCCGTCGCATTTCCTCTCATCTGCATGCCATCTGATGCTCTTCGCATCATTTGCATTAGCAAACAAGCGTTTGAACCTAGGTATTATTGGAAGATACCACAAAACCTTCGCAGGGGAACCCTTTGTGCAGTTGTCTTCAAAACTAGATTCACCCGACTTCACTTTGTAGCGCGACCAATTACACGTAGGGCACTTATGAAAATTCTCAAAGTCTTTCCGATACAATATGCAGTCATTGGGACATGCATGTATTTTCTTATACTCCACACCCATCGGACACAGAATCTTCTTCGCATCATACGTACGTTTTGGCAGTGTGTTACCTATGGGAAGCATGTCTTCCAACAGCTCAAGACATTCAGTGAATCCCTTATCAGTCCACCCATGTATCGCCTTCAGATTGATCAATTTTAACGAAGCAGACAATCGTGTGTATTTTGTGCAACCAAAATACAAAGGTTGATCTTTGTCTTTGCACAAAGTATCATATTCGTGCGCTCGCTTAAAAGATTCAGGACCAATGTCACGTATCATGTCCTTCATTCGATCATCCATATCTTCATCGGCTTTCTCACTTTTGGACACAGTTGGATTGCCGGTTGATTCACCATGCCATATCCATGTGGTATAACTGGGTAAGATCCCATAAACAAAGAGATGGTCTCGTATTACACGTAGTGGTTTTGGGGCCCGATTCACACAATTACAACAAGGGCAGGAATACGTTACTTCAGATTCGGGAACATCAGTTTCGGGAACATCAATTTCGGGAACATCAGTTTTGCGAAGATTTACTTGAGCAAAATGTATAAACTCTTCGACTCCTTTCGCATACTCATCACTTAGACGATTACTTTGTATCCAACTACGATCCATGACTATATGCTCCAAAATAATAGACCAAGAATTAATTGTTAAAACAAAATCAAAAAATCACATCAAACCAATTAGAAGACCATCAAACCTCTCCAGGCATACTGATGAGGTTTATCAAACATTAGATTAATTTAAATTGATGATCTTCCTCAATTAGAAGACCATCAAACCTCTCCAGGCATTTAAACAAAACCCACCACTAAAAAATCAATTCAAATAGCAAATAAAACCAAAAGATGAAACCAAAAGGTAAAACACATTTGATAACACACCCGATTAATGAAGAACATAAAAGCGAGGCATTACAATGCCAATTGATTTAGTTAGATGCCATTGTGATCTTTCCTTTATTCTATTTTCCAGCTCATGACAAAAGGAGTACAATTGAAAAACTAAGCAAACACCATTATTGGCATGTCCACAACAGCAAGAATCCTATAAGATAACATAAATCAATATCATAGCTCAAAGAAACACAAAGAGGAAAGGTAGCTTACCAGATAACTTTGAAGTTTATAGGCTCCCCATTCTTGCATCACTTGAGTTCAAGTCTTCATAAGAGAGGAGAGAAATCTAAATTTTACATCACAAGCAACTATGATCAAAACACATCTAAAAACACATAAATGTTGAATTGACAACTAGTCAATTACGAAAAAAAATCCGAATATTTTTAAAAAATTTGTGAATTTTATAACTTAATATGTGTTTTAAATAAAAGTCAAAAAACAAAAGTAAAATCAAATGTTGAATGGTATTGTTGAAATAGGAAAGAATAAAAGAGAATATGAGAAGAAATAATATATGAGAGAATAAGAATGAGGAATTATGAAGAAATAAGAATAAAATAGTGAGATGAAGAAGGAATAAGAATAAAGAAGTGAGAATGAAGAAGAAAGGAGAATTATAGAAGAGAGATATGTAGAGAAATTTTTGAAGATTAGAGAGTATGAGAAAGAAGAAGAAAGATAAGATAGAGAAAATGTAGAAGAGAATGAGAAGGAAAGAAAGAGATAAATGAGAGAATGAGATGAGTGTAGGAGAAAGTTGTATTTATAGACGAATTTTTTTCCCTCTAAATTTTTCCGGTGGATTTTTGAAAATTTCGGCGGATTTTCGAAAAATAATTTTTTTATTTTTTGGAAAATCCGCCGGAAATTACCAAAAATCCGCCGGAAATTTCCGGTAACATTTCCGGCGGATTTTTTCAAATTTCCGGCGGATTTTCGAAAAAATAAAATTTTTTTTTGTTTTTTTTTTTGGAAAATCCGCCGGAAATTTCCGGTAACATTTCCGGCGGATTTATTATAATTTCCGGCGGATTTTTGCAAAAAAAAAAAATTTTAAAATTCCGCCAGAAAGTCCAAAAAATCCGTCGGAAAGTTTCTGTGGGATAAAAATCCGCCGGAAAGTTTTGGACAGTAAATCAACTATTTTTTGTAGTGAAGTAACAGCTACAACCAACCTTGCATAGTTAACAAAAACAAAAGTAACAACTACAAGATTTATCAGTATTGATGCTTCAGAGAATTATATTAATAGAAGATTTATTAGTAACAACTACTCCCTCGCATATTTCTCACTTTATGAAAAACCCTTAATAGCAACATCAATATAAATCTTCTATTAATATAAATCTTCACAGGGCATTATATTAGTACACTGCTATAATATAAATCTTCACAGAGCATTATATCCTCACAGATTTTTCACAGGGCATTATGTTAGTATACTGATAAACATCAATACCTCACAGCATTATATTAATAGAAGATTTATTAGTATACTGATAAACCTCACAGGACAAACATTGATTCAGGTTTTAGCAACATCACAGATGCTTAGACTTTATGAAAAACCTTTAAATAAATCAATCAACTCACTGTTTCTGATATCACTCACCACCTCCCAAACATGATTAAAACGAAACAAACTTAGGGTTCAAGCGGAGAACACGAAAACAAACTTAGGGTTTCAAGCGCAGAAAACGAAAACAAAGGGAGAGGAAGAGAACGAAAACGAAAATAAAGGGAGAGGAAGAGAACGAAAACGAAAATAAAGGGAGAGGAAGAGAACGAAAGCCAAGATGCTTACCATTTGAAGATTCTGAACGAAAACAGTACTGAGCTTCAAGATTCTGAACGAAAACGAAAACAGTGAATGAAGTGATGACGGCGACAGCGATGGGGAGGGATGACGGCGACGGTGATGGGGAGGGAGGACGGCGACGGCGAGGGAGGGTGAACGCGTGAATGATGGGAGAACCTGAGAGTGAGAGTTCGAGACTGATGAGGTGAGTGAGGAGAGAACGAAAGAATGAGTGAGAGACTGATGAGAACGCGTGAAAATTAGGAATAAAATGGGACCTTTAGCATCGGTTGTTTAAACAACCGATGTTAAATGTAGGCGGGTATATGGAAAACTTGCACTTAATTGCAAAATTGCCACCGCATCTACATTTAGCATCGGCTGTTTGAACAACCGATGCTAAACGATGCTTTCTAAAGTCAGTCTTCCATTAGTGAATGAATCTAAGAAGATGAGCAATGATCAGAGAAGAAAAGTTAGGGTTCCAATTAGGTTACCTTTCAGAAGATTCTTTCTCTGTTGAAGAAGTGAGATGGAAGAGAAAGAGTGAGGTTGAACGAGAAAGAGTGAGGTTGAAGAGTAAGAAAGAGTGAGATTGAGAGTGAGATGAAATCAAGATTGGTGGTGAGAACGATGGAAGCTAATGGAGAGAACGATGAAATCAAGATAGCGTCATTGAGTACGAATGTCTCTGAGTAGGGTTTAAAAAACATTAAACATTTGAAGGCAGACATAAATTATGCACGACTTCGTAAATCCTTTTAAAAAAATTAACTTTTAAGTCGCGCTAAATTGCACCTGACTTAAAAAGGTTCGCGCCAGACAATCTTTCTCATCTTAATTACAAGTTTGCCACCGCTTTTGTCTTTTAAGTCAGGCATTTGTGGGTCGCTGTTGCGCTAAAAACACACTTAGAGCAAGTGTACTCTATCGCAAAAGTAGTATAAAAGATTATCGCATCCACAGGGATTAATTACCAAGTACTAAACTAGTCGAGATTATATATTGCTTAGAACCAATAGTTTGATGTGAAGGAAACAAATAAGAAATAAATAAATAACAACAATTAAAATGCGAGACTAAATTAATGGAGAGAGGTCTAGGGTCGCGGTTTCACTTGCAAGCTTCGATTCCCCTATGTCTAATTCTACCTGAATTTCCTTATTTTATTTAATCATCAATTCCTTTACTAAAGTTATTAATCCGTTTGGTCATTTGCGATTAATATTCGTTTTCCTAAATTAACCCTAGTTTGGGTATGCTAGAATTTAAATTTAAGAAAAGCATAAAGTACAAAAAGGTTGAATGATTGGAAGACTAAATTAAAGTTTGGTCATGCATTAATTATAGCCCCAATTATCCTATAGGTCCACCAACTAATTGCAGTACGGTAGCTGATCAACTAATTGATTATGAACATGAAAAGGGTAGCTAATCCTAATTATGTGATAAAAACAATTGGACAATGTTAAATAAAATAAAAATAGGAATTCAAACCAGAAATTAGAACATAAAGAGGTCTCTAATCATGCAAGATTCACTTAAGAACCTAGAAGAGGATTTAGGTATCCATAATAGTCAAGAACAATGAAATAAAAATAAGGTTTATGAATTACAAAAATAAGAATAACCCGGATGTAGAGAAAGTCTTAATCTTTGTCTTCAATCTCGTTATTCTGCTCCAGAGCTCTCTCACGGTGTCAAGAACGAGTACCAAAATTCTTCTCTCCCTCCGCCGCGTCCGTGTAGCTCTCCTTTTTGTATGTGGTGTGTGGCTTTTTCCATTCACAACTGAAGCCCTCCTTTTATATTAGTTCCTTTTCTTTCTCTCGAAGCTAGGGATCAAGTCAAGATTATTTTCTCTTTAAATTGCAAGATATCACAATCCCTAAATATTAAGATTTATATGCTTCCTAAATATGTGTTGCTTGCTATCCACTCCATGCTTCTTTCTTTCTCTCCAAGTCACTTGTGCATCATTTTCAATTGAAATCACCAAGAGGATCTTCTTCTTTATATTTATATATATATAAATTCCTAATAGCTTCAAAAGAGGACTTTTATATCTCTTTTATATTTTCTTTCTTTCGGCAAAATAAAGAGCAAATTAAGTTAGTGATTTATATAATTAATATATAATTGCTCTAAAATTGACCCAAAAATATCTCTAAAAATGCACCAAATTGGAGTTTATCAACTCCCCCACTAAATAGCTCACATGCATGCAAAAGATGGGGTTTCATGGGTTGTAATGGGGCCAGGGTGAATTCATGCATAAGAAAAAATGGATAATCAAAGGGCTAAAAAAAGATGAAGCAAATAGTAACCTTTGAAACCACATATGGAGCTCCTATCTATTTTACAATTTTTGTCCAAACTTCAAATTAATTTCACTTTCATTCTTCACTCTTCTTTTTCTAATGAGTCAACTCTTTTTGATTTGCCTTTTTTTTAAGTAGAATTTTTTTTTTGATTTGCCCTTTGGCTCTTTCATTCTTTTGATGTGCCTTTTCCTCCTTCTTGCATTTTTTTTTCAAAGGAGGAAAAGGTAAGTACATGAAAACTCCTATTTTGTTTCCTTTGTATGAAAATATTTTTTTCTCTTCATCCTGACAAGATAGATAATTAAAGTATAGGACGAAGTTTCAGTCCTGATAATATAGACAAGTAAAATATAGGACGAAATTGTAATTTTCAATAGTTGCTCCACATTCAATTTCAAATGGTTACCACAAACAAAAAAGAAAAAATTATATCTGGGAACCAACGAAAAAATATAACAAATAGGCTCACAGGGGGCAACTAATGGATAATTTCAACAAACAACTCTGAGGCTAGAAAAATACCTAAATTCCCCAAATCTTTTTACATGATGCAAATCAATTTTCGCCTTGAAATGGTCAAAAGACAAATTCTAGAATGTATTAAATTGGGAAACACACTTAGAGAAAGAAAATGGGTAAAAATTTATGATTTAGTATCAATCCCTTATGAAGGCTCAGATCTCACATTTAGAAGCTAGTTCACAAAAAGTACTCAAGAGGGACAAATGCTAATTATCAGCTTCCTAAGGACAACCCCAATGTTACAATTAAACACAAGTCTGTCAAGTGAATTAATTATGGGATCCCCTAAAGGCAAAATCTCTATTTTTTTTCAATTTAAGCATAGTTCATGCAAAACAAGCCAGAAAAAATGCTATCAACATACGTAGTGGGTATGTGCATTAATAGAGAACAAGTGACAAAATAACGCTCCTCCCCCACACTAGCATGAACCATGGTCCTCAATGCAAAATGATCAAACAAAAACAAAAGGAAATAAATGTGAGAGAGAGAGAGAGAGAGTAAGAGAGACTTCCCTGAGAGAGCTTGTAGTTGGAGTTTATTCCTAAAAACAAAACAAAAGCAAAATAAAATTAACTGAAAATAAAACACAGGTTGCCTCCTATGAAGCGCTTGTTTAACGTCATGAGCCTAACAATAGTTGGTGCTCAATTAGGTGGCTCTCCAAGAGCAAATTTTACATCTAACGCAATGCACCTTCTTAGTTTTCTAACCATGTGGTTGACATTCTTCTTTCTTTTTCCACGTGGTGGGTGAACTTCAAAGGATTGGGGAATTTTTATTTTGTCTCCATCCACCACTATGCTAGGATCCTGCAAAATAAAATATTTTTCCAAAAGGTCCTGCATCTTCAAATCACTAAAAATATTAGTTTTAACCACATCATTAAAAGGAGGGGAAGTAAAAGGAGAGAAATTTTCACTTGAATTTAAAGCTTTAATCAAATCCTCTTCTTTACCACTCATTAAAGTTACCTTTCCCTTATGGACCTCAATCACACAAAGACGAAAAGTGCAAACAAAGAATTCAATTGTGGAATTGATAGAGAAGAAAGAACTGAAAACTAAAAACAAAGTAGACGAAATAACATTAAAAACCGAACCTCAAAATCCGTAAAACGGCAGCCTTTCACCGATGAATCGACTTAGCGGTTTAAGCTTCCATGGAGGCTAGAGCACAAAAAAATTTTAAAGTGTGAATAATGAGTGAGAGAGAGAGAGAAACGGCTGCTGGTCAGCCAAGTCTATAAGACAAATGAAAAAACCTAATCCCTTACGGGTTCTTGGATAAAAGCCCGTTACCAAACTAATATTCGGCCCAAAACCCGTTTTACAATAAACTGCTTCTGTATTTTGCAGTTTTGGCCTTTAAGACTTCCGAATTGGTTTTCGAGCTCAACAACAGATTTCTAGCTTTGTTCCTTAACATTCCAACGTATGCTCGTACGCCTCAGTCGGATAACCACAGTCAAAGTTATTGCCTGCAGAGTAGACAGGGGTCAATATGCAATAAAAACAAGAATTAATCAAGAAATTACTATTTTGCTCAAATAAGACTCAAAGTCTAGAAACTTGCTAAGACTTAAAGATTAGGAACAAAACACAATTAAAAACACCAAATGCAAAGCTATAAAGAGTGCATTAGAATGCATTGATCCAATTCCCACACACTTAAGCTTTTGCACTCCGGGCAAATCACACAAAACATGACACAAAAAACAATACATGAATTTACAATCAACCCAAAGAATGCAAAGTCATAAGAGAGGTGCTTTTCCTAGGCTTCAAGGAGAATGACAATCAGAGATAGCACTTAATTACAATCAAGGCAAACAAGAGAATAGAGCACTAGAGAGTGAATCATAAGTGATGAGTCTTCACAGGATATGTATTAGTAATGCGCTCAATCACTCAAGTGTCTAGGCTTGTGTTTACTCTCATATATATATAATAAGCACATCAATGAAAGTTAGCACTACCATATGCTTGACAAGCTTCTAACATCCACACTTAAGAACACAGGCACATAAGATCAAAAGGACTTTATAAGGGCTCTAATGGGGCCAAGGTCAAGGTGAGATAATCCTAAGGGGGAACTAGGCTAAAAAGAATCAAAGAGGATAAAGAAGCAATGAAAATCAATTGTAGAATGAGCATGAGAGGGTCCAACTTCAACAAGGTATGATGAATTTCTCTATTTTGATATACTTCTCCACATAACTCTCTCCACACAATTTTCACTCTTCTTGAAACAAAAATTAAAAGATGTATGCATTTTCCATTTTTTTTCTTTTTTTTTTAGGAATATTTTTCTATACAAATGTACTTGCCAAAATTTCTATTGAGAACTCAAGAACTAACCCAAATGAGAACCACAATTGCAACAATTTGGACACCCCCACACTTATGGATTTGACAATTTTCAATTCAAAGCTCCTTCACCCTCTAAGATAGGGTAATAACATTGTTTTTTCGCTTTTGGGCTTGTAATGAGCTATAAAACAAAGACTTGGATAAAAGGTTCAAAGGGGTAAATTCAGGGTAGGCTTATTTGGCTAGTAGCTAAGAAAGAACAAAATTGCCTAGATCATTTCAAACATGCATGTGAACAAGTGCTTCAACAAGAATCAAGTCAAGTTCTAGAGTAACTAACAAAACTGAGTGAGTCACACACAAGAAAGGAGAGATTGACAAAATGTAGTCCATCCAATAAAAGGCTCAATTCTCATCAGGGACATGACTATCACAAATGATGCAAAGTCTAGTGCTCATAATCAACTTGTTATACCAAGAACAACAAGAAATCAATCAAGTCATGTAAAACACCTATGGTCCTAGAATAGTAACATAACTCACAACTTGTACAAACCAAGAACTCATGGAAAAGCATGCAAAAATAACAATTTTTTAAAATTTTTTTAAATAAGGAAAACTGAAAAACAAATCAAAAATTAAAAGAAAAAGACAAACTACTAAGCTACTAAAAGACACCCCCCACACTTAAATCATACATTGTCCTCGATGAAAACAACAAGCATAAAATAAAAGTAAGGAGGAGGGACTTCCTGGTCAAACTTCAGTGTAGGTGGGATGTTCCAATGAGAGTTCTCTTATGGTTGCATCTTCAGTTGCGGAACTCTCATGGAATAACTTGAGGCGCTTTCCATGGACTTTGAAAACTTTGTTTGTCCCCTCACTTTTTATTTCCACTACACCATGAGAAAAAATGTTAGTAATAACAAAAGGACCAATCCACTTTGATCGATGTTTCCCAACCATAATTTTCAGGCGGGGTCTGAACCATAAAACTCTATGCCCAATGGAGAACTCGTTTTTGAAAATCATCTTATCATGCTTAGCTTTCCACACTTTCTTGGCAGGAATGCCTGTCAAGGTTAAACCAATGTCGCTCCTATGTTTTCTTAGGATTGGCGGCTTCTTTTCCTATTCAAATTTAAGCCCTGCTATGTTAGTCTCATGAAGCTTCCCACTCCCCTCGGAATATCCAAAACTAAAAATAATTAAAAAAAGATAAAACATAGTAACAATGTAAGTTAACCTTGGTCGTCTCACAAGGATCTCTAATACTAAGATTACCACAATCAGGAACTAAATAAACAATAAAACAGGGGTTTTTGATGAAAACGATTTCTATTTGAGGGGTTAAACAATTTAGAGAGACAATCGATCCACCGGTTTCCGGGTGTGCGTCTTGGATTTATCATCGGTTTCAAATAATCGTGCAAGACTCGTTCAAAGTTTCAGTTCTTGATTGATAATAAACTAATCAAGCAAGCGTCAATTAGTTTATGCGAATTCACACCGTTTTAAAGCAAGCGTCAAAACAATGTGTTCAATCAATTGTGATCGTGAACAAGCTCCACTTAACACAATCAATATCATAACCGAATTCAATCAATCCTCTATCAATTCCTATTCGAATTAAATAAAACAAGCGATTAAATAACTCGAATAGTTAAGAGTTGCATTAACAGATTCACATCTAAACAAGCGTCATACATAAACGATTCGCGTGATGCAAGTAAACCGAATTAGGGCAATTAAGCATCACACAAAGACAAAAATTGCAAACAAAGAATTCAAATGTGGAATTGATAGAGAAGAAAGAACTGAAAACTAAAAACAAAGTAGATGAAATAACATTAAACACCGAACCTCAAAATGTGTAAAACGGCAGCCTTTCACTGATGAATCGACTTAGCAGTTTAAGCTTCCATGGAGGCTAGAGCACAAAAGTTTTGTAAACTGTGAATAATGAGTGAGAGAGAGAGAGAGAGAAACCGCTGCTGGTCAGCCAAGTCTATAAGACAAATGAAAAAACCTAATCCCTTACGGGTTCTTGGATAAAAGTCTGTTAACAAACTAATATTCGGCCCAAAACCCGTTTTACAATAAACTGCTTCTGTATTTCGCAGTTTTGGCCTCCAAGACTTCCGAATTGGTTTTCGAGCTCAACAGAAGATTTGTAGCTTTGTTCCTTAGATTTCCAACGCATGCTTGCACGTCTCAATCGGATAACCACAACCAATGTTATGGCCTGCAGAGTAGACAGGGGTCAATATGCAATAAAAACAAGAATTAATCAAGAAATCACTATTTTGCTCAAATAAGACCCAAAGTCTAGAAACGTGCTAAGACTTAAAGATTAGGAACAAAACACAATTAAAAACACCAAATGCAAAGCTATAAAGAGTGCATTAAAATGCATTGATCAACCAACTTCTTGAATTTATTAATGAAAAACATCCAAACCATGTTTTTAAACTGACTAAGGCTCTTTATGGTCTCAAACAAGCTCCTAGAGCTTGGTATGAAAGACTTAGTACATTTCTTCTCAAAAATGGTTTTTCAAGAGGAAAAATAGATGTTACTCTCTTTAGAAAAACTCTCAAAGATGAACTTTTAATTGTTCAAATTTATGTTGATGATATCATCTTTGGAGCCAGAAATGAAAAGCTATGCACTGACTTTGGAAAACTAATGATGAGTGAGTTTGAGATGAGTTTAATGGGTGAGATGAGATACTTTCTTGGCTTACAAATCAAACAACTTAAGAAGGGTATTTTCTTCTCTCAAGAGAAGTACATTAAAGATCTTCATAAGAAATAGAAATTGAGTGATGCAAAAGCTATGGCAACTCCCATGCACCCTTCTGCAAGTATTGAGAAAGATGAGAAGGGTAAGCCTATATCTGGAAAGGAGTATAGAGGGATGATTGAATCTCTATTGTATCTCACTGCTAGTAGGCCAGACATAGTCTTCTCAGTAGGACTATGTGCGAGGTTTCAAACTGCTCCAAAAGAATCCCACCTATGTGCTGTCAAAAGAATTTTTAGATATCTTGTTGGAACACCAAATATTGGACTATGGTACCAAAAGAGAACACACTTTGAGCTCATTGGGTATTGTGATGCTGACTATGCTGGAGATAAAATTGAAAGAAAAAGCACAAGTGGTTCATGTCAACTACTTGCTGAATCACTCATCTCATAGTCATGTAGAAAACAAAGCACAATTGCCCTATCTACTACAGAAGCTGAATATGTCTCAGCTACTGGTTGCTGCTCTCAAATTCTATGGATCAAGAATCAACTTGAAGACTTCTCTTTAAGTTACTCAAGTATTCCAATATTTTGTGATAATACTAGCTAGTGCTATAAATCTGTCAAAAAATCCAATTCAACATTCTAGATCAAAGCACATACATTTATATTAAGCATCATTTCATTAGAGATCATGTGCAAAAGAAAGATATTGAACTTGTGTTTGTTGATACTAAACATCAACTGATTGATATCTTTACTAAACCCCTTCTAGAAGAAAGTTTTAGTTTCATTAAGAGCATGCTTCATATCATTGAAACCCCCTCAGATGAGAAGGGTCATGACCATCAACCTTCTCAGAAATGAGAAGGGTCATAACCCTCAACCTTCTCAACTCTTGAGAAGGGTCATCAGAATCATATGACCATAAAAATATAAAAAGAATTTATGTTGTTTGTTGTTGTTTTAATTAATGTGTGCATTTAATTGTCTGTTTATGTTTATTCTTTTTTTATTAAGTTTATCTTTATTAAAAACCCAAAAATAGGTTCCTAGCCGTTACAATGGCTTCTTTCTCTCTCTTTCTCACACACGTCTCAATCAACGGTTACACATCAGATAATGATGTTCCAAACCGTTGGTCAATAACTGCTCTGAAGTGATTAAAACACTTCACTTCTCTTTCTCTCATTCTATCTTGAAACCGTCCTCTCTCTTCTTTCTCTCAAAATCCCTTGCTCTCAAATGGTAAGAACCAAAAACACTAAACCCATTTCCTCTTTTTCTGATCCTAAATCACACGAAGCTATTCCAAATTTCATTCTTGTTGGTCCACCTCAAAAGATTATTGACGTCAAACCTCTGAAATCACGCCCAGCAAAGATGAAGCATACTCGTAGTTGAAACCCAAGGCGTTCAATGCGTGTTAAATTCCATTTCGCTTCCAAAAACACATCTGGGATCTCCTCTGAGGCACCCATTGATCTTGATAAAGAAGAAAATCCTCCTGCGCAGAGTACAGAGCAACTCACTGTTGCAGATCAGAAGGTTGAGTCTTCTAAAGCAGTCATTAAAACTGCTGCTAAGAAGGTTGGAGAGAAGAAGAAATTAGATAAAGGAAAGAAGATTGAGATTCCCTTGCCTCCAAGTGGTAAGCAGGGCCAGTCTTTGAAGAAAAGGAAGCAACTAGATAGAACCAAATGGAGTTCAAAGGCTATTGTTGCTGGTACTGTCTACTCACCTGAGGAGATTGAAAAATATGGCTGGAACATTACCCCATTTCTCATTCAACAGAAATGGGAGAGCATTCAACAGAAATGGGAGAGGTTCATATCTCTGGATGACTTAGTCTACAAAGAAAAAGTGAGAGAATTCTATGCAAATACCACCATCCAATATTATCCTCCAAAGATCACCTCATGGATTGGTGACAAGGAATTTTCTATCTCCTCCATCTCTCTTGGAAAAGCCCTTAATATACCAAATGAGGGAACTCAGATGTATGAAGTGTCCTGGTATAATCTATTAGGAATCTCCATTCAGGAACTCAAAGCCACCCGTCTCAAAGACCCTTCACAGCCCCAAATCTCAATGATATGGTTAGGATACTTCACCCTATTTGTTCCCACACTCTTCTTCCTAGAGCTGGATCCTTTCAAAAGGTCACCACTGGTGATTGCATGTTCTTATATCATCTCATCACAAATAAACCAATTAGCCTTCCTTTCCTTATAATCCATCACATGATAAATGCAATTAGGGCAGAAAAACCACAACTTCCCTACCATATGGCGAGGCTCTCACTAGAGTTTTCAATCACTTCTTGATTAAAATCTCTGTTGATGAAGGAGTCATAGAATCCAAAACATTCACTACCAAGAACTTAAGACTCATGGGATTGGATGTTGCAACTGAAGAAGAATGAAATGATAGGAAGAAGAAGAAGCAAAAGACAATATCTGTGTCTATCATGTCCATAGAAGTGGCAATAGAGGAAATAATTGCTGAAGTTATTAGAAGGGAGACAAAGAGCAAAAAGAAGAATGATCCAATGCCCTAGGAAAAGGGGAAAAATAATTGCTGAAGTTATTAGAAGGGAGACAAAGAGCAAAAAGAAGAATGATCCAATGCCCTAGGAAAAGGGGAAATCACCTGAGAAGAGTTCTGAAGAGGAAACAGAACTTGAGAAGAGTGAAAGAGTTGAGACAAGTGTCGCTGAGAAAGTTCAGGATGAACAAAGTGAGGAAAATTTGTCTGAGAAGGTTCAGACTGAAGAAGAAAGAGCTAAGAAGATTGAATCTCAAAAGGAGCAGGTTCAAAAATATCTTAAGAAGGGTCCTCAAGACATGTCTGATGATGAGAGGACCATCACAGATAAGAAGGGTGATTCAAATCAGTCTTCCTCAATAGAAATAATGGCCCCCTTAACAAAGGTCTACACAGAGTAAAAACAAGAAGAATAGGGAAACCTGCTGAGCAAGAAGCTACAAGCATTTTGGTACAAAGGTTAGACGTTGCTGCTGATGGAAGAGAAGAGTTAAACACACCAGAAAAGATGTCTGGTGGTGAAAAATCTGCAGAAAAAACTGAAGAATTGAAACTCAACTCATCTAGTGAGCATGGTTCTGAGAGAACAGTGGTGCTTGAGGGCATGACTCCATTCAATCTTAATGTTGATACCACTGAGGAACCACATGCTGAGATTGAAATAGAGGTAAATGAGGGAAATAATAACATGGAAGCTTGTTGCACCCCGAAAAAAAATCCGGGTTGGACCTTTCATCGTACAACGTAAAAATTTGTGAAGCCGCCATCAACATTTTTTATTTAGGGACCAAAACATTGAAAAATGGTCCTTTTTAAGGCGGGTGGTCCTTTGAGAACTAGAGATGTAGGTTCGGGGGTCGGTTAGGTGTGGGGAAGGTATTAGCATCCCACACCTCTTTTCTACCGAAAGGGAACCTTTAACTTGATGTGCGGTTTTGACAGAGTTGATTTGAAACAATTCATTCAACTTCTTTTTTTATTTGAGAAAATGTTTTTGAAAACAGGGGAAAAGAAGAATCTTTTTATTATATATTTTTTTTTAAAGTGTGCTTGACGAGATGTGACCCGCTCCTACGTATCTCCCAGTGCGATGGAGAATTCAAAGCTTACGTAGTTCTCTTTAGTCGAGAAACTTTGGTGCTTTTTTTTTTATTGTAGGGGTTCTCGGTCCTGAACTGTACAGTTCACTAGACCTAAAACAACAAACATCCTCGCCTGTACAGACGACGTGCCCCCTACTTTTTGAGAATGGTTTGAATTACTTGAAGAAAAGGATTTGTTGTGAGGTTGATTACTTTTATTTGAGCAAGTATCTTAGGCTCTCACGAACTGTACAGCTCGCTAACCCTAAGACGCTAACCGATCCCGGATGTACATCCGATTTGATTCCTTACTCATTTTTTTTTTAAAAAAAAGGGTTCAAGTTGTTAATTACTTGTTTTAATTCTCATAAGTATCCCAAGATGTTTGAGCTGTACAACTCCAATCTTAGGACGCTAGTCAACACCGGCCGTACGTCCGACTTGACTCCTTATGAATTTTCAAAAAGGTTTGTTGTTGATCTTTGAAAAAATTTGATTGCTATAGAAAACAATTTGAAGAAAAGTTTTAATTTGAAAAATAATTTGGAAAAAGAAATGACTTGAAGAAGAGAGGAAGAGAATTGGAGGGTGATATTGATCACAAAAGTTTGTTGGGATGGCGTGGCATCCAAAAGAAAAAGAAGTAGAGAATTCAAATCAATTTCCAAATCAAGAACCAAAGTGCAAACTTTAACAAGTTGCAAGCAAAACAATCAACAATGCAAGCGTAAGCATATACCTTAACCATTACTACACTGGTGCACAAGAATGACGCTTAGTCATCTAACATTTAATGGCCATGAACATGCAAGATCAACATTAACCAAATAGATTGCAAGAATAGGCACACAAATAGATAATGCAAAAGTTTAATTCAAATAGGCATCAACACAAGATAAAACACAAGGTTGAATCCCTTTTGGTAATCCTTGACATTTGAGACAATGCACAAAGGCATAAGTGTCTAGTCCTTTTACCAAATCATCAAAACAAATTATTAACCTAGAATGAACATCGCATTTGCATGATCACAAGTGACCAAAAGAAAGCAATAACAAGTCATTTTGTAGCCAAAATTGATTAATCAAGTTAGAGAACTAGCATTTGCATTTTTAAACAAGAATTGCACAAAGGAAGTTGAATCATCTTAGGCAATCCTCAACATTTAAAGTGAAGTGCCTAAGGCACAAGTGTGAGTCCTCTTGCCAATCATCAACATAGAGTAATTTTGCAAACAAGTTACTAACAAGCAAACCAAAATTTTCAATCAAAGCACAAGGTTGTGTTGAATCATCTTAGGCAATCCTCAACACTAAAAGTGAAATGCCTAAGGCACAAGTGTGAGTCCTCTTGCCAATCATCAACATAGAATAATTTGCAAGCAAAGTACATAACGACCAACATTAAAACAATTTGAGAAATCATTTTACTCACAATTGCAAACCCCTTTCACAAAGAAATAACAAAACCCTAACTTATTAGAAACTTGCGAACCAAAACATAACCAAACAACAATTTCATTCAACAAATCCACAAAATCAAGCAAGCAAATGACACTAGCAAGACTTAGGAACATTTATTCACGAGATCCAAGCAATCAAACACCAAAATCAACAACTATTCATATTTTTTTTGATTTTTGTGAAAGTAAGAAGGCATGAAAAATGAATATTTGCAAAATCAAACAACATGTTTGGACATGGGAACTTCAAAATCAAGCCTCAATAACAAGATTGCATAAAGAAATGCATCAAAACTCGATTAAACCTATTTTATACTAAGGGTGCGAAACATTCACAGCTTCCTAACACAATTTTATTTCACAAAATGCAACAAACAAAATGATAACAACACAAATCACAATTTATTCAAGGGTGAGAAGCAATCTCAAACACCCAAGCCTCCCTAAGTGCTTGTCAAAATGTTTGAGACACCTCTCACCAACAACAATCAACAAATCAACAATATACCAACACTAAAATGCATGAATATGGTAGGATGCAAGATTAGAAACATGATTTTTTCATTTTGATGCAAAAAAAAATTAGTGAATGATGCAAGAGTTTTGAGGTATACCTTGAATCCAAGCTAATAAATAAAGAGTATGAAGAGAAAACCCACAAATCAACTAGATCTTCAACAAAACCTTGCGCAACTTGCCTTGTTCTTGAGATTGGATGATGAACACTTGAATCTTGGTAGAAGAGATGGATGATATATGATGTAGGAGTTAATATGAGATGGAAAATGGAAGTGAAATGAAGAAAAATGGAGGAGGGAATGGTTGTTGGTGGTTTCGGCCAAAGGAGGAGAGGAGAGGAGAGGTTTGTGTGCTAGGGTTTTGTGAATGAATTGTGAGGCCAAAAAAAAGGTGTGTGTGTGTGTGAGATGAGGTTTCTAAGGTATATATAGAGAGCAACTAGGTTTAAGGGTATTTAGGTCATTGTGCATCTCATCTCACTCTAGGATTGCATTTAAAATTTGAGTGGAGGGTGAGGATTGAAACACACATGATGAGGGACAAAATGAAAAATTGGAGAGGAAATGGGGTGGGAATGGCGCAACATTGGGGTAGGGTGTGGTCTTGGTCACCAAGTTTTGCAAGTTGGCAATTGTACCATTGTACTATCCATGAACCCTCCAATTATCCTCTCAATTTTGATTATTCCTTTCAAGATAATTGTACATAAATCAAACCATTTTGAGCCACATACAAAGTATCTTGAAGAATATGCCATTTTATGAGATCACCATGACCAAAAATATCATAAAAATCACATCTTGAAACTTTTTTGTAGAACATTCCTTTTTGATGCCTTTTTGAATTTTTTGTGCATAATGCATGCATGCATGCGCATGCATATATACATGACCAAAATGTTTTGCTTCAAATAAATTTCTCTAAAATTGCACAATGATTTTTGATGATAAAATATCTTATTTTTAGAAAATGACCAAAATACCCTTTTGCCCTAAAAACTCAAAAATGCATGCACAATGTTCTTCACTCTTCAAAATAAAACCACACTTCTCAATTTATTTATTTTTGTTGAGAATTAGGGTTTTGACCTAGGCGGACAAAATTAGGGTATGACAGCTGCCCCTCTTTATTTGGAATTTAACAAGGAATATGAATTGGCCGAAACATATTCCGAGGCAAAATAGAAATAAAGGATTCAGAAATTATACCAATTTTGTCTACTTAGAGAAACCAGAATTTTCCTTTTTCTTTTTTTCTCTCTTTTTTTTTTTTTGGAATCAATTGGTGCCAACCCTCAATAAGCCAGCGAAAGCAGTAAAGAAAGCAAAAAAAAGGGTGCCGGCCCTCATTAAGCCGGCGAAGGAGGCTGCCTAAAGCCTTTTAACCAATCGCGAACGATCCGAGTTTACACTTGGGCCTGGGGAGCACGTGGGCTCAAAGGGGTGGTCTTTCGAGCGACCGGAGGAGGGTACTATATCAAGTCTAGATCTCGATATTTCCCTAGGACTGCGCCATGTTTTAGGCCAACACAGCTATCCTTTTCGACTGGACCTATTGAGGTCAAAGGGACTTACTCGCAGCTCGAATACGAAGTGAAGTCAATCTTCTGGGGTGCAGGTTATGCAAAAGCATGTCATGCGAGTGCGTGTGATGCGAGTGCATGCGATGCGATGATTTGATGAATGCCGTGAAAATGCTTTTGATTTTCTTTTGATTCTTCTTGATCAGCTTTCTTTTTTTCTGATTTTTTTTTTTTGCTCTTGACTTATTTTCTCTTTGCTGGTTCGACCGACCCGTGACACTCATGGCACAAGACTGAGGAACTTATTAGAGTTGCTGCGGTGCACGGGCCGGGTGCAGGTTTGCTTTATGATTTGCCATCTGAAGTGATTGATGGGCGCAATTATTTTCCTTGCAACATTAATTTGTTTTTGAGAAATCACTTCCTTCCCGTGACTTTTGGGGATTTCGCAATGATTGCAATGCTCTAGGATTTATGCACATGTTTTACAATTCAGTATTACCATCATCATAAAACGTTTATTTTGAGCTGAAAAAGCAGAAAATAGAAAAGCAAACAGATATGAGAAAAATTGAACTTTATTGATGTGGAAACCGGTCGTACAGAAAGTTACGCCGACTGTTCAATACATTTGAAAATTTAAACTGCAAAAAGACACGAAAAAGAGAGAAAAGCTAGTTTCTAAATGTCCGTCTCTGTGGAACAATGCCAAACATTTATGTCCTTGACCTTGATCACCCCTCTATCCAAACCTTCAGGAGTGCTGTATGCCCTTGTTTATTTTCATGCCCAAGTTTTCTAACCCTAATTTTTGCCTGGATCGCCCTTTGCGGGTTTTCAATCCACCGGGTCGCTCTGATTTTGCCTAGGCCGCCCTTTCGGGTTTTCAACCTAGCGAGCTAATTCTTACTTGGCTTATCTTTCTCTTTTTTTGTCTATTTCTTTCAGGCATAATACTTCTTCACCGAATCTGAATTGACTGGGTTTCTGAGTTCTTCACCGTCCATGTTGGTGAGTATTAGTGCTCCTCCAGAGAAGGCTTTCTTGACCACATAAGGTCCATCATAAGTGGGAGTCCATTTTCCTCGGGGATCGCTCTGGATGGGCAATATCTTTTTGAGCACAAGATCTCCCTCGTTGAACTCTCGAGGGCGAACTTTCTTGTCGAAGGCCGTCCTCATCCTCTGTTGATACAGCTGTCCATAACACAAAGCTGCAATTTTTTTTCGTCAATGAGATTTAACTGATCCAGACGAGCTTGTACCCATTCAGCTTCTTCCAACTTGGTTTCCATCAATACCCGCAGGGAGGGTATTTCAACCTCAATAGGGAGGACTGCCTCTGACCCATATACTAGAGAAAAAGGGGTTGCCCCAGTTGAGGTACGCACTGAAGTGCGGTATCCGTGCAAAGCAAAAGGAATCAACTCATGCCAATCTTTGTAGGTCACCACCATCTTTTGAACTATTCTCTTGATATTCTTGTTGGCCGCTTCGACGGCCCCATTCATCTTGGATCGATAGGGGGAAGAATTATGATGCTGGATTTTGAATTCTGTGCACAGGTCTTTCATTATCTTGCTATTCAGGTTACTGCCGTTATCGGTGATGATCCTGTTTGGAAGGCCGTAACGACAAACCAGATCTTTCTTTACAAACTTTGCAACCACAGAGCTAGTGATGCTTGAGTATGAGGCAGCTTCAACCCACTTGGTGAAATAGTCAATGGCGACAAGGATGAAGCGATGCCCGTTTGATGCTTTTGGCTCGATAGGACCGATGACATCCATCCCCCACATTGAGAATGGCCAAGAAGTAGTCAGAACGTTTAATGAAGCAGGTGGTACATGGATATAATCGGCATAGATTTGGCATTTGTGACACTTTCTTACAAAGCTGTAGCAGTCAGATTCCATTTGCAGCCAATAATAGCCGGCTCTTAAGATTTTTCTGGCCATGGTGTGTCTACTGGAATGAACCCCGAATGAGCCTTCATGGACCTCTTTCATAATCTTTTCGGCCTCCTCTTTTGCAACACACCTTAGGAGAACCATGTCATAATTTCTCTTGTAGAGAACTTCACCATTCAGGAAGAAATTCCTCGACAGCCTTCTGAGCGTTCTCTTGTCATTTTCTGATGCCCCAGGAGGGTATTCCCTGGTGGTGATGTACTGCTTAATATCATGGTACCACGACTTGTCATCAGGCTCTTCATCTATTGCAGTGCAGTAATGATGTGCTGGCAGATCCCTATGCTGGATTCTGAGGTGAGCTAAACTCTTGACACAGCTGATGTTGAACATTGACGACAAGGTTGCCAAAGCATCGGCCAACTGGTTTTCGCTTCGAGGGATATGCTGGAAAGTGACTTTCTCAAAGGACTCCATCAATTCTTGAACATAATCACAATAGGGAATCAATTTGGGATCTCTGGTCTCCCAATCACCTCGCACCTGATGAATAACCAAGGCTGAATCACCATACACATCAAGCCTTTTGACCTTCCATTCAAGGGCTGCCTGAATACCCAGGATGCATGCTTCATATTCCGCAATGTTATTTGTAACATAAAAGCTCAGTCTTGCAGTGACCGGAATGAAGCGATTGTCTGGAGAGATTAACACAGCTCCGGCCCCATGCCCCCACATGTTGGATGCACCATCAAATATCATCCTCCATCTTTCATCATCTTGGGATTTCCCCTCGTCGAATAGTGCCATGATGTCTTCATCGGGAAAATCATACTGCATCGACTGGTATTCTGGGATAGGCTGACAAGCTAAATACTCAGCAAGTGCGCTGCCCTTGACTGCCTTCTGCGTGACGTACAGGATATCATATTCTAACAATAACATTTGCCAACGGGCAATCCGTCCTGCGAGAGCTGGTTTCTCAAAAATGTACTTGATTGGATCCATTTTAGACACCAACCAAGTTGTATGGCTCAGCATGTACTGCCTTAAACGATGAGCAGCCCAAGCCAAAGCACAACAAGTCTTCTCCAGCATTGAGTATCTTGTCTCGCAGTCAGTAAATTTCTTGCTCAGGTAATAAATAGCATGTTCTTTCTTGCCTGACTCATCATGCTGCCCCAGCACACACCCCATCGAATTGTCTAACACGGTTAGGTACAAGATCAGCGGTCTTTCGGACACCGGTGGCATCAGAATTGGTGGATTCTGAAGATACTCTTTAATTCTCTCGAAGGCTCTCCGACAATCATCGTTCCATTTGGATTCTTGGTTCTTGCACAACAGCTTAAAGAGAGGCTCGCAAGTGGCTGTCAGTTGGGATATGAACCTTGAGATGTAGTTCAGTCTCCCAAGAAAACCACGGACCTCCCTTTCAGTCTTTGGTACTGGCATTTCGAGGATTGCTTTGACTTTATCTGGATCAACTTCTATCCCTTTCTGACTGACGATGAACCCCAGTAGCTTTCCGGATCTTACACCGAAGGTGCATTTAGCTGGGTTTAATCTGAGTTTGAACTTCCTTAGACGTTCAAAGAGTTTTTGCAGATTCACAATATGCTCTTCATCAGTCTTGGATTTAGCAATCATATCATCCACATACACCTCGATTTCCTTGTGCATCATGTCGTGGAACAATGTCACCATGGCCCTCTGATACGTTGCACCGGCGTTTTTGAGTCCGAAAGGCATCACCTTATAGCAAAAGGTTCCCCAGAGAGTTATGAAGGTTGTTTTCTCCATATCTTCCGGAGCCATCTTTATCTGATTGTATCCTGAGTATCCGTCCATGAAGGAGAACAAAGAGTGTTGGGCTGTACTGTCCACCAGAATATCAATGTGGGGTAGGGGGAAATCATCTTTGGGGCTGGCTCTGTTCAGATCCCTGTAATCGACACACATTCTGACTTTCCCGTCCTTCTTCGGAACCGGGACGATATTGGCAACCCATTGAGGATACTTGGCAACCGCTAGAAACCCGGCATCAAATTGTTTCTTTACCTCATCCTGGATTTTCAACGACATCTCTGGCTTCATTCTTCTCAGTCTTTGCATTACAGGCGGGCATTCTGGCTTTACTGGCAACTTGTGTACAACAATATCGGTATCCAACCCAGGCATATCTTGATACGACCATGCAAAAATGTCAACGTAATCGCGCAGGAGCTGAATTAACTTCATACGATCACTGTCGTTCATTGCGGTACCGACCTTAACCTCTTTCTTGTTCTCATCTGTACCCAAGTTGATTACCTCATTTGATTCTCCGTGAGGCTGAATGACCCTTTCTTCCTGTTCCATTAATCTCATTAGTTCTGGAGGAGCTTTCCAGTTGTTCTCAACATCTCCCTCAGTTTGATTAATTGGATGATCAAAGTCAAAATATGGATCATCGGCATTGTTATTTTCAGAGATAATTATTGTTGATCTGCATTTGCAGAGGCAAAAAAAAGCAGAATGAAAGGCGAAACAAACAGGCAAAATAAAATAAAGCGGAGAAGACACATGAAATTAAGAGAAATGATTTTATTGATGACTTCTCTGCCATTATTAGCCTGAAGGGTCATCACGCTTTCTTCTGTTTCAAAAGTAACTACCTGAACTACACGGCGGTCCATCAAGTCTTGCAAGATCTGCTTAAAAACTTCACAAACCCCTTTACACAGTGTCATACCCTAATTTTGTCCGCCTAGGTTTAAAACCCTAATTTTCCGCAAAAAAATAAATAAATTGAGAAGTGTGGTTTTATTTTGAAGAGTGAAGAGCATTGTGCATGCATTTTTGGGTTTTAAAAGTCATTCTAGGGCTTTTAAATTCATTGTTAGAGTGGAAATGCATTTGTTGTTAAAAAACAAGGTTTTTAGGGCAAAAGGGTATTCTGGTCATTGTCAAAAATAAGATAATTTCTCATCAAGAATCATGGTCCAATTTTAGAGAAATTTATTTGAGGCAAAACATTTTTGGTCATTTATGTATGTATGGGCATGCATGCATACATTGTCCACAAAATTTCAAAAAGGATCAATAGGGAATATTCTACAAAAATTTCAAGATGAGGTTTTTATGATATTTCTGGTCATGGTGATCTCATAAAATGGCATATTCCTAAGATTCCTAGTATGTGGCCTAAATTGCGTGTATTTTTGTACAATTATCCTAAGAAGAATAATCAAAAATGAAGGGATAAAAGAATGGTCATATAATAGTACAATAGTACAAGATGACAACTTGCAAAACTTGGGCACCACTCTCCCTTGCTATTTCGAATTCACCCCCCTTCATTTCCCTCTCATTTTGCATTTTTTTGTCCCTCATCATGTGTGTTTCAATCCTCACCCTCCATTCAAATTTTAAATGCAATCCTAGAGTGAGATGAGAGGCACAATGACCTAAATACCCTTAAACCTAGTTGCTCTCTATATATGCCTTAGAAACCTCATCTCACATAGACACCTTTTTTTTGGCCTCACAATTCATTCACAAAACCCTAGCACACAAACCTCTCCTCTCCTCTCCTCCTTTGGCCGAAACCACCAACAACCATTCCCTCCTCATTTTTCTTCATTTCACTTCCATTTTCCATCCCATATTAACTCCTACTTCATATATCTTCCTTCTCTCCTAATTTAATTCAAGCTTGCATCATCAAATGGCATTTTTAAGCAAGCATTTCGTGGGTTTCATTGAAGTTTGGTGAAGATTCAAGTTGATTTGTGGTCTTGTTCTTCATATTAGTCATTCCTTAGCTTGGATTTGAGGTAAACTTCTTAAAACCTAGCATCATCTTCAACTTTTTTGCATCAAAATGTAGATATCATGTTTCTAATTTTGCATCCTACCATATTCATGCATTTTAGTGTTGGTATATTGTTGATTTGTTGATTGTTGTTGGTGAGAGGTATCTCAAACATTTTGACAAGCACTTAGGGAGGCTTGGGTGTTTGAGATTGCTTCTCACCCTTGAATAAATTGTGATTTGTGTTGTTATCATTTTGCTTGTTGCATTTTGTGAAATAAAATTGTGTTAGGAAGCTATGAATGTTTTGCACCCTTAGCATAAAATAGGTTTAATCGAGTTTGATGCATTTCTTTATGCAATCTTGTTATTGAGGCTTGATTTTGAAGTTCCCATGTCCAAACATGTTGTTTGATTTTGCAATTATTCATTTTTCATGCCTTCTTATTTTCACAAAAAATCAAAAAAATATGAATAGTTGTTGATTTTGGTGTTTGATTGCTTGGATCTTGTGAATAAATGTTCCTAAGTCTTGTTAGTGTCATTTGCTCGCTTGATTTTGTGTATTTGTTGAATGAATTTGTTGTTTGGTTATGTTTTGGTTCGCAAGTTTCTAATAAGATAGGGTTTTTGTTATTTCTTTGTGAAAAGGGTTTACAATTGTGAGTAAAATGATCTCTCAAATTGTTTTGATGTTGCTTGTTAGTAACTTGTTTGCAAAATTACTCTATGTTGATGATTGGCAAGAGGACTCACACTTGTGCCTTAGGCACTTTCACTTTAAGTGATGAGGATTGCCTAAGATGATTCAATTTTCTTTGTGCAATTCTTGCTTGAAAATGCAAATGCTAGTTTTCTAACTTGATTAATCAATTTTGGTTACAAAAATGACTTGTTAATGCCCTCTTTTGGTCACTTTTGGTCTTGCAAATGTGATGTTCTTTCTAGGTCAATGTTATGCTTTAATGTTGATGATTTGGTAAAAGGACTAGACACTTATGCCTTTGTGCATTGTCTCAAATGTCAAGGATTACCAAAAGGGATTCAACCTTGTGTTTTTATCTTGTGTTGATGCCTAATTGAATTAAACTTTTGCATTATCTATTTGTGTGCCTATTCTTGTAACCTATTTGGTTAATGTTGATCTTACATATGCATGCCATTAGATGTTGATGACTAAGTGTCATTCTTGTGCTCAAATGTTGTAATTAGTAATGTTTATGCTTATGCTTACATTGTTGATTGCTTTGCTTGCAATTTGTTAAATGTTGCACTTTGGTTCTTGACTTGGAAATTGATTGAATGTTCTACTTTTTTTTCCTTTTGGATGCCACGCCATCCCAACAAACCTTTTGTGACCAATGTCACCCTCAAACTCCCTTCTCCTTTCTTCAAATCAATCATTTTCTAAAGCCTTTTTCCAAACTCAATCTTTTCTCAAATTGTTTTCATAAGACAATCAAATTCCTTCTAAGATCAACAATAAACCTTTTTGAAAACTCATAAGGAGGCAAGTCGGACGTACGGCCGGTGTTGTCTAGCGTCCTAAGATCGGAGCTGTGCAGCTCAAACATCTTGGGATACTTATGAGAATCAAAACAAGTAATTAACAACTTGAACCCTATTTCAAAAAATGAGTAAGGAATCGAGTCGGATGTACGTCCGGTATTGGTTAGCGTCTTAGGGTTAGCGAGCTGTACAGTTCGTGCGAGCCTAAGATACTTGCTCAAATAAAAGTAATCGACCTCACAACAAATCCCTTTCTTCAAGTAATTCAAACCATTTTCAAAAAGTAGGGGGCACGTCGTCTGTACAGGCGGGGTTGTCTTTGTTCTAGGTCTAGTGGACTGTACGGTCTAGGACCGAAAACCCCTACAATAAAAAACACCAACACAAAGTTTCTCGACTAAAGAGAACTACGTAAGCTTTGAATTCTCCATCGCACCGGGAGATACGTAGGAGCGGGTCACATCCCGTCAAGCACACTTTTAAAAAATAATAAAAAGATTCTTCTTTTCCCCCGTTTTCAAAAACACTTTTCTCAAATAAAAAAGAAGTAGAACGAATTGTTTCAAATCAACTCTGTCAAAACCGCACATCAAGTTAAAGGTTCCCTTTCGGTAGAAAGGAGGTGTGGGATGCTAATACCTTCCCCCCACCTAACCGACCCCCGAACCTACATCTCTAGTTCTCAAAGGACCACCCGCCTTAATAAAGGACCCTTTTTCAATGTTTTGGTCCCTAAATAAAAAATGTTGATGGCGGCTTCACAAATTTTCACGTTGTACGATGAAAGGTCCAATCCGGATCTTTCGGGGTGCAACAGCTGGCGACTCCACTGGGGACTTTTCTTTTAAAACGAGGGTCAGGCCTAATTAACTTGATGTGCGGTTTAATTGTTTGATTTGAATGTGATTGTTCTATTTCTCTCTTTTATTCTCCTTCTTTTTCTTCTCTCTTTCTGATGTTTGAATGTTCTCTTGCATTCTCGTGTTGTTATGTTGCATTCATGTGCATTTGACTCTTCTTCTTCTATGTTCGCTTCTTGTTCCTTCTTCTCCTTTCATCTTCTTTTGTTTATATGTTTAATATGATCATGCATTTCTCCAATCACCATGTCCCCTTCTTCTTCGCTCCCTTTCTTCGAGGTAAGTTCATCCATTTCCCCGATTCTATTATGTCCCCTCTTCTTGGCACCCTTTCTCGAGGTAAGCGGTGCATATGATTGTTGAAACCCTAGGGTAGTTTACTTGTTTGTATTGAAATGATATATGCTTGCAAAACCCTAGGGTAGATGACTCTTTGTCTGGACTGATTTTGGATTTTCTTTGCAGGTGGGGGGGTATGTTTGTCGTTGTGCTCCTACACACACGTTGCACTCTTTTTACCCTTATATTTCTTGGTGAGACAGCCCTATACCCGGGCTAGAGCATATCTTAGGCTAGAACGAAGTAATTAGTGGCCGCTCACTGGACGTACGTCTTGTTGGGTGGTTGCGAAGACTTCACCTAGAGTTTGGCTTTGTTTGATGATACCATCACTTGGACGTATGGCCCTGTGATCGGTGGTCTCAGATGAGGTCGTTGGCTCTAGGAGCCTTATTTAGGGTCCTTCTTTTAGTGCTAACCTTGAAGTGTGTACCCGTAGAAATAGCCATAGATCCTGTCTCTAAGAAACCTTGGTAGGACACAAAGGAGCTTCATACCCCTGCATCCATGCTAAATAAAATATTTTTGCAAATAAACCGAAAAAAAATTATCAAAAAAAATGTGTGAATTTCCGGCTTTTGAAAGCCTTTGCATTATAAATAATTTTTTTTTACTCATTTCCTTTTGCATACATCTTCATCCAGTGAAGATCATGATTTTTCATGCATTAAAAATTGCGAGTATCATGCACTTTCTCGCATATAAAAAAAAACATTTTTTAGAAACATCTCTCGTGCATTGTTATTTTCCCTTGCATATAAATATGTGAACCTCTCATTTTGCATATAGTTTCATTTAATAAAAATCACGTCTCTCGTGCATTTTAAAAATAATTGCGAGTATCATGCATTTCATTTCATTGCATAAGAAAAATGAAAATGAAAAAAACAATTATCATCTGCATAGCATAAGCATTTCAGTCATCCATAATCATGTACAAAAACCTTCATCAAATAATGTGGGCGTCGAGCCAATGTAGCACTTATGCATCATTTCATTAACCTCATAAGCATTATTTCAGAAAAAAGACCAAGAAGAACTACGTAGCTTTGATTCCTCATCACAATGGGGATACGTAGGAGCGGGTCATACCCGTCAAGCACCTTTTTCTAAAAACCTTTTTCCCCAAATAAAGCACCTTTTTCTAAAAACCTTTTTTCCCCAAATAAAGCACCTTTTTCTAAAAACCTTTTTCCCCAAATAAAGCACCTTTTTCTAAAAACCTTATTCCCCAAATAAAGCACCTTTTTCTAAAAACCTTTTTCCCCACGTCATCATTTTCGCAAAAAGGGGCATTGGTATTTCAGATCTTGCCGTGCCTCTAAAGAATAAAAATCATTTTGAAAAAATATCATTCTTGCATCTTGCATCATCCAAAAATGCATTGGAGTTTCGTATTTCATCTTGCATCAAAAACAAACAAAAAAATCTACTTTAGAATAATTACACTTTTCAAGTGGTCATTTTTCATGCATTTGCATATCATGATTGGTTCATTCATACATTGCATAAACCAAATAAAAAAGTTGTGATGAGAGACGAGACGCTTTTGCAAAATCATCTGTTGAAAAAGTTTACCCTTACTTATTTGCAAACTCAAGATGTTCCAAGGCACTCAGTTTTTCAAATCAACAGTTCATTTGCATTTTCTTCAAAAAAGGCATTGCATCTCATCCATTCCATGATAAAAGACTGAAACAGTTAATCAAAAAAAAAATTTCCATCAGGTTTTAACCAATGTTAACTCTCTACGAAGCATTCTTCTAGTGGGCGTGCATGCCATGTGCAGTTTCTCTTGTTTGAGTCTGTCAGTTTCCTTCCCTTATCATCATTCTCCATCCAAGTTTGATACAACCCCATCCCCGTGTCATACGCCGACCTATGCAGCTATCTAATCAGTCATGGATGGATCACTCCTCGCAAGATGAGATCAGTTCAACCTCCATTCCCAAGCGGGTACAATCCAGAAGCCACTTGCGAGCTCCATGCTGGGGCAATTGGGCATTCTGCTGAAAATTGCTATCTTTTGAAAAGTTTGGTTCAGGGCTTCATTGATCCCAAGCAGTTAACTTTTGAGAAGGGGGGAAGGATCAAGTTCTCAGGGTCTGTGGACTATTAAGCAAGGATAGCAGTTGTTGAAGAGGGTTGAAGTGGTGAAAGCGGCATCATCAAAACATTTGTGTCTTTGTCATGCATTTCATAGCATTTATGAGTGATTGTTGATTTTCATGTAGTTTTTCAGTTCAAAACAATTTTCTGTAATGCAATCCTTTGGCTCTGCCCAAGGTCTTAGGATATTTCAATAAGGGCACACATGTTTCCTTTTAGTATCATCATCAATAAAATGTTATTTTGAATTCCTCAATAAAATTTCTTTCTTTCATTTTGTCATGTGTCTGTTATTTGCTTTTCAATTCCTCCCAACGCGGATCAAAAATAATAATAAATGAAAATAATCTTTGAAAACAACGACGCCAATGGTTCATATTGTGACTCTGATTACCCGATTAACCAAACTGAGAGAGAGGCTGAAGACAACTGGGATGTTTCTTCGGAGTTAATAAGTGAAGAATTGGCTAAGGCTGTAGAAATTCATGATGCCACAACTAGGTTGGGTAATGAAGTCAAAGCACAAGTTCAAGCAAAGTGGAGCAATGCTGAGGAAACCAAACAAATGTTACAAGCGAACCTCTTTCGCGACCAAACCCTTTCCCTTCCTCAGATCAACCAACTTTCCCATTTCCAATTACAAGTACCCCATCACAAAAAAAATTTCATAACCAAATGCCTGCCATCGCCACCTTCCTCACTACCAGTGGCCCTTCTACGAAATCAACCCATCTCATTTGCTCCTCCCTCTGAACCTCCTGTCACCCCAGTTAATACCAGAACCCAATCAAGCATCCTCCAACCGCTGCAGGGGTTTCATTGCCATTATCTCTCCAATCACCCCAGACAAGGATCACTTCAAATATCCAAAAATAGTGTATCACTTTTATCAGCTCACTCAACTCAAAAGCAAAAAAAGGAAAAAATCAGAAAAATGAAACAAAAAAGAACAGATTCAAAAAATGAAAATCCCAAAAATGAAAAAAACAAGGGAAAAAGGGACGAAAGAAATATAAGTTGTGAGCTGATACATTTGGCCATAAAGCGTAAGAGATCCTTGTCTCAATGAACCTTCCTACACCTTGTTGTGTATGACCACCCTTTCTTCCATAAACCTTCAAACACTTCATCATTCCTATACATCTCTCCTTTAATAAAACCGCAAACACTACCTCAACCTAGTCATCCCGCCCTCCACAAACCCTCAGTCATTCCTCAGACTCCACCATCAGATTTGCAATCAAGCTGTTGTGCAAGAATAAGAGAACAAAGTGGTCCGTCCTCATGAGGAATCAAGTGACATGATCAATTTGAGCAAAGGAGAGGATTGACGCCATGATAAAGAGCAATGAATCAACAAGTTTGTGTAAATCACCCTTCTGACATAAGACACTTGCCATTATAACAAAGTCTGTAATTACCAAAGTTCGGTCTGTTGCGCAGCTTTCCAAGCTAAGGTAGTCACAAATGACAGTATGAAGACTCCGGGTCAAGCATCATGATCCCTCCCTACGCCACCCTAAAAATGGGGCAGTTAGAGACAATCAACAAAGGATATCAAGGACGATGATGACCTTCATGGAAATCAGGCTTCGTTTTACACTCTAACAGGGGCAAACCCCATATGATGGAAGTAATACTTTCATTGAGCCTTATCAAACCAAAGTACATTTGTCTTATGTCAGAAGAAGATTAAGAGAAAGCTCAAACCGAAGAAAGCTCATCTTCAACAATTTCAAAGAAGACTCAATGCTCAAAAAGATCATGAACCTCCAAAGGGATTCCCATGGAGATGAACCCAGTATCATGAAGACGAAGAACTTATTCTCCGGAGGGGCCTTTAATTCTCGCAAAATGGGATGCAAGAAAAGAAAACCCCAGTTTCCAGTAAATTCAGATACAGTGAGAAAGGAGTATGCCTAAAGAAATAAATGAAAAAAGAGAAAGATGAGCCAAGTAAGAATCAGCTCGCTAGGTTGAAAACCCGCAAAGGGCGGCCTAGGCAAAACCAGAGCGACCCGGTGGATTGAAAACCTGCAAAGGGCGATCCAGGCAAAAATTAGGGTCACAAAACTTGGACTTGAAATGAAAAAGGCAATCAGCACTCCCAAAAGTTTGGATAAAGGGGTGATCAAGGTCATGAGTATGGACGATTGGCATCGTTACTTCAAAAGAAAAAACACAAGATCTGCTTCCCCTTTTTCTTGTATTTTTCAATGTACTTTCAATTGGCGTGACCTTCTGCCCGTCCAGTTTCCATAACAATAAGAATTCAACTTTTTCTTCCACGTGTTTGCTTTTCGTGTCTTTTATCTTCCCTTATTCTGTCTCTTTGTTTTAAAATAAATGTTTTTATGATTGATGATACTGAATTGTGAAACCTGTGCATGAGTCAAAAAGCATTACAATCATTGCGAAATTTCTGAAAATCACAGAAAAGAGGGGATCCCTCAAATAAATGAATTGGCAAAAAAAACAAACGCGGGCACAATCACTTCAAATGGCAAGCAAACTTATGCGCGGCTCTGGCATTGCTATTACCCTAGATGGTCCTCATGTCTCAGGCCCAAAGGAAAAGATTTGCACCAAAGATTAAAACAAGGTTTAGTGATCACCAAGTGAGGCTTCTTTCATGCCAAAAGTCAAGACATTCATAGAGAACCAAAGATTTGCACTGAGAACACCACTCAGATCCAAAAGTTGGGGCATTCTCTTCACCACCCACCCACCCTGGTCTTGGGAAAGTTTGTTCATTGTCCATCCCATTCATATACCCCCATCAGTTCATAACCAGTACCATAACTTCATCCCCTTTCACAAACCCACTCAAAGAACCCATTTGAAATTGTCATTCTAAAGTAGGGCATTTCCATAACTGTTCACTCCCGCTCAAATGAGCAGAGTTCTCCGTAAAGTCATTCACATCCATAAATTCCTGTCGGGGCAGTCTCTCAACTCACTATCCTAAACCAATCCCAAGTTAACTGACTCACTCGTCCACATCTGCACTCTTATGCATACTTACTAGTCAATGCTTCAGAGAGAGAGAATACAAATTGATCATGTGGTGTTTAAAGTTCAGTCATCATGGAAATGGAAAGGAAAATAAGTGAGCTTGTTAATAAAAACCTTGAGAACACCAGAGTTTGAATCAAATCTAGTTTTTCCAAAGAATGGTCCATAGCCATCTCAATTCCTTGCATTCAAAGTCTCGCGTCTCATCATCATAAAAATGTTTACAAAAATGTTTAAATACTCCAATCATTCATCCTCCTCATGCATGTAGGAATTTCATGTTATTCAAAGCATTACATTCGCATCATCCACATTCATCACAATAAAAGCAAAAGAACACAGACATTCCATAGCATTTATCATCATCACATCAAACATCAAATCAGTTTTCAAAACAAAAAGAGGCATTCTTAATAAATAGTCATAGTCATCACGATAGGACGCTTGAATTGATCACTCAAGAATCCTAAAGTCCCTATGCTAAAAGAAAATTAAAAACATTCATTGCATCACGTGCATTCGCATAACCTGCCTTTGCATAACATACATTTGCATTACATTTGCATATCCACCTCTTGTGCATTCATCGAAAAAAGAATAAGGAGCATTTCATGAATATCCATGTCTTTGCTAAATTTTTCTGCATCCAAATAAGTTGCTATCTGCTAGTAACAGCTCAAGTCGCCGATGGTCGATCCTACGAAACTCGTGTTCGTTCGATCACCACTAAGGTAAGAAAAAAACTTGCATTCATGCACCATTCCTTGCATCAACTAACGTATGCAGGTACCCTGGATCGGTGCGGCAGCATTGACCAACTGAAGAAAACCAATTGGATTTTCAAATCCCCTTTGGACCCACGTGTCCCCCAGAAGATTGACTTCACTTCGTATTCGAGCTGCGAGTAAGCCCCCCTGACCTCAATAGGTCCAATCGAAAAGGATAGCTGTGTTGGCCTAAAACATGGCGCAGTCCTAGGGAAATATCGAGATCTAGACTTGATATAGTACCCTCCCCCGGTCGCTCGAAAGACCACCCCTTTGAGCCCACGTGCTCCCCAGGCCCAAGTGCAAACTCGGATCGTTCGTGATTCGTTAAAAGGCTTTAGGCAGCCTCCTTCGCCGGCTTAATGAGGGCCGGCACCCTTTTTTTTTTTTGCTTTCTTTACTGCTTTCATTTACTGCTTTCTCGTCGACGTGACAAGTGTTGACTCTCTCTCTCTCAAAAGAAGAGAGATCAAAGAAAGGAAACAAAAAAAAGAGAAAAAAAGAAAAGGAAAATTTGGGTTTCTCTAAGTAGACAAAATTAGTATTATTTCTGAATTCTTTATTTCTATTTTGCCTCGGAATATGTTTCGGCCAATTCATATTCCTTGGTAAAATCCAAATAAAGAGGGGCAGCTGTCATACCCTAATTTTGTCCGCCTAGGTTTAAAACCCTAATTTTCCGCAAAAAAATAAATAAATTGAGAAGTGTGGTTTTATTTTGAAGAGTGAAGAGCATTGTGCATGCCATTTTTGGGTTTTAAAAGTCATTCTAGGGCTTTTAAATTCATTGTTAGAGTGGAAATGCATTTGTTGTTAAAAAACAAGGTTTTTAGGGTAAAAGGGTATTTTGGTCATTGTCAAAAATAAGATAATTTCTCATCAAGAATCATTGTCCAATTTTAGAGAAATTTATTTGAGGCAAAACATTTTTGGTCATGTATGTATGTATGCGCATGCATGCATACATTGTGCACAAAATTTCAAAAAGGATCAATAGGGAATATTCTACAAAAATTTCAAGATGAGGTTTTTATGATATTTCTGGTCATGGTGATCTCATAAAATGGCATATTCCTAAGATTCCTAGTATGTGGCCTAAATTGGGTGTATTTTTGTACAATTATCCTAAGAAGAATAATCAAAAATGAAGGGATAATAGAAAGGTCATATAATAGTACAATAGTACAAGATGACAACTTGCAAAACTTGGGCACCACTCTCCCTTGCTATTTCGAATTCACCCCCCTTCATTTCCCTCTCATTTTGCATTTTTTTTGTCCCTCATCATGTGTGTTTCAATCCTCACCCTCCATTCAAATTTTAAATGCAATCCTAGAGTGAGATGAGATGCACAATGACCTAAATACCCTTAAACCTAATTGCTCTCTATATATGCCTTAGAAACCTCATCTCACATAGACACCTTTTTTTTGGCCTCACAATTCATTCACAAAACCCTAGCACACAAACCTCTCCTCTCCTCTCCTCCTTTGGCCGAAACCACCAACAACCATTCCCTCCTCCATTTTTCTTCATTTCACTTCCATTTTCCATCCCATATTAACTCCTACTTCATATATCTTCCTTCTCTCCTAATTTAACTCAAGCTTGCATCAACAAATGGCATTTTTAAGCAAGCATTTCGTGGGTTTCATTGAAGTTTGGTGAAGATTCAAGTTGACTTGTGGTCTTGTTCTTCATATTAGTCATTCCTTAGCTTGGATTTGAGGTAAACTTCTTAAAACCTAGCATCATCTTCAACTTTTTTGCATCAAAATGTAGATATCATGTTTCTAATTTTGCATCCTACCATATTCATGCATTTTAGTGTTGGTATATTGTTGATTTGATGATTGTTGTTGGTGAGAGGTATCTCAAACATTTTGACAAGCACTTAGGGAGGCTTGGGTGTTTGAGATTGCTTCTCACCCTTGAATAAATTGTGATTTGTGTTGTTATCATTTTGCTTGTTGCATTTTGTGAAATAAAATTGTGTTAGGAAGCTATGAATGTTTTGCACCCTTAGCATAAAATAGGTTTAATCGAGTTTGATGCATTTCTTTATGCAATCTTGTTATTGAGGCTTGATTTTGAAGTTCCCATGTCCAAACATGTTGTTTGATTTTGCAAATATTCATTTTTCATGCCTTTTTATTTTCACAAAAAATCAAAAAAATATGAATAGTTGTTGATTTTGGTGTTTGATTGCTTGGATCTTGTGAATAAATGTTCCTAAGTCTTGTTAGTGTCATTTGCTCGCTTGATTTTGTGTATTTGTTGAATGAATTTGTTGTTTGGTTATGTTTTGGTTCGCAAGTTTCTAATAAGATAGGGTTTTTGTTATTTCTTTGTGAAAAGGGTTTACAATTGTGAGTAAAATGATCTCTCAAATTGTTTTGATGTTGCTTGTTAGTAACTTGTTTGCAAAATTACTCTATGTTGATGATTGGCAAGAGGACTCACACTTGTGCCTTAGGCACTTTCACTTTAAGTGATGAGGATTGCCTAAGATGATTCAATTTTCTTTGTGCAATTCTTGCTTGAAAATGCAAATGCTAGTTTTCTAACTTGATTAATCAATTTTGGTTACAAAAATGACTTGTTAATGCCCTCTTTTGGTCACTTTTGGTCTTGCAAATGTGATGTTCTTTCTAGGTCAATGTTATGCTTTAATGTTGATGATTTGGTAAAAGGACTAAACACTTATGCCTTTGTGCATTGTCTCAAATGTCAAGGATTACCAAAAGGGATTCAACCTTGTGTTTTTATCTTGTGTTGATGCCTAATTGAATTAAACTTTTGCATTATCTATTTGTGTGCCTATTCTTGTAACCTATTTGGTTAATGTTGATCTTACATATGCATGCCATTAGATGTTGATGACTAAGTGTCATTCTTGTGCTCAAATGTTGTAATTAGTAATGTTTATGCTTATGCTTACATTGTTGATTGCTTTGCTTGCAATTTGTTAAATGTTGCACTTTGGTTCTTGACTTGGAAATTGATTGAATGTTCTACTTTTTTTTCCTTTTGGATGCCACGCCATCCCAACAAACCTTTTGTGACCAATGTCACCCTCAAACTCCCTTCTCCTTTCTTCAAATCAATCATTTTCTAAAGCCTTTTTCCAAACTCAATCTTTTCTCAAATTGTTTTCATAAGACAATCAAATTCCTTCTAAGATCAACAATAAACCTTTTTGAAAACTCATAAGGAGGCAAGTCGGACGTACGGCCGGTGTTGTCTAGCGTCCTAAGATCGGAGCTGTGCAGCTCAAACATCTTGGGATACTTATGAGAATCAAAACAAGTAATTAACAACTTGAACCCTATTTCAAAAAATGAGTAAGGAATCGAGTCGGATGTACGTCCGGTATTGGTTAGCGTCTTAGGGTTAGCGAGCTGTACAGTTCGTGCGAGCCTAAGATACTTGCTCAAATAAAAGTAATCGACCTCACAACAAATCCCTTTCTTCAAGTAATTCAAACCATTTTCAAAAAGTAGGGGGCACGTCGTCTGTACAGGCGGGGTTGTCTTTGTTCTAGGTCTAGTGGACTGTACGGTCTAGGACCGAAAACCCCTACAATAAAAAACACCAACACAAAGTTTCTCGACTAAAGAGAACTACGTAAGCTTTGAATTCTCCATCGCACCGGGAGATACGTAGGAGCGGGTCACATCCCGTCAAGCACACTTTTAAAAAATAATAAAAAGATTCTTCTTTTCCCCCGTTTTCAAAAACACTTTTCTCAAATAAAAAAGAAGTAGAACGAATTGTTTCAAATCAACTCTGTCAAAACCGCACATCAAGTTAAAGGTTCCCTTTCGGTAGAAACGAGGTGTGGGATGCTAATACCTTCCCCCCACCTAACCGACCCCCGAACCTACATCTCTAGTTCTCAAAGGACCACCCGCCTTAATAAAGGACCCTTTTTCAATGTTTTGGTCCCTAAATAAAAAATGTTGATGGCGGCTTCACAAATTTTCACGTTGTACGATGAAAGGTCCAATCCGGATCTTTCGGGGTGCAACACACAGGGAATCAGCACACCCATTCTCCTGACAACATCCTTTCTCAATGACCTCAAATCGACACAATTCAGCGTGAATGGCATCCAAGGGAGTTTTAATTTTCTCAACCTCCCTTATCACCTGTCCAGTAGAATCTTCTATTGCATTGGTCGACAGATTCCCATGTCCTGGCAGTGGATTTGTAGTTATACTTGGACTGTTCTGTTTGAAAGAAATCCAATTAGCGTCGATTAAGTCCTGAACTACGTGCTTAAAAGCTTTGCAGTCCTCCACTGTGTGACCGATTCCACCCTCATGAAAATTACAAGTAGCATTGGCATTATAGCTCCTAAGGAAAGGAGGCTGGAGAGGCTTCATCGAGAGAGTGTTGATTAGGTTTTTGGAGACCAGATGATTGAACAGCTCCGTGTAAGTCATCGGGATTGGATCAAAACTGACGCGCTTCTTATACTGGTAGTTCTGGGCTTTATAACCATCATTGGCTCGTTGAGGTTGCACTAGTGCCGAGAATGGTACCGTCTGCGGTGGAGTACTGAAAGATGGATTTCCTCAGGAAATTACATTGGTCTCTCCCTCTTTCTTTTTAGGGAAATGAGAAGAGGGCTTTCTTTGTCCACCTGAACTGCCTGAACTACCTGAACTACCAAAGTGGGTGATCTTCCCGCTATGCAAACCGTTTTCAAGCCTTTCCCCAATAACTACCGTGTCTGAGAAATTTGACGAGACACTCCCTATCAGTCTGTCGTAGTAGATTGCCGGAAGAGTTTCCATTAACATGTATACCATCTCTTTCTCTGTTAGTGATGGCTTTACTTGTGAAGCTGTACTTTTCCACCGTTGGGCGTATTCTTTAAAAGATTCTTTATCTCCTTTGCCCATGTGCTGTAACTGAGATCGATCTGGAGCCATATCCATATTGTACTGGTACTGTTTCAAAAAGGCTTCTGAGAGGTCCTTCCAACTATGGATGTCGGAAGACTGTAACTGCATGTACCAGTCTAAGGATGCCCCAACTAAGCTATTCTGAAAGCAGTGGATCAACAGCTTATCATCACTAGCATGCGCAGCCATTTTTCGGCAATACATGGTTATATGACTTGATGGACAACCAGCTCCCCGGTACTTGTCAAAATCAGGTGCCTTAAACTTTGGAGGAAGGACTATATCTGGAACGAGACACAAATCACGGGCATCCTTGACTCTAACACCTGTACCTTCCACAGCCCTTAACCGTTCTTCAAGCACACAATACTGGTCTCTGGGCTGAGAGTTTTCAAACACATGCCCCTGAGGATGACTACTCATGCCATAATAATTTCCCCCAAACTGAGCGGGATTTCCTACTTGATACGCAACATTCTGAGGATTGGTAGTGATCCCAGGAGTAGGACTGAGTGGATTTCTCTGTAGCGCAGCATCATGCTTAGGAGCGTGGACCTGTGGTCCACCAACAACTCCACCAGGTACGACCACAGCAGCCTGACTTGGCCCTGTTACCCTAGCTGGATTGGATTCAACATTTTGAGGCGTATAACCGACTGGCATTCCCCACGGGTACCTCTGAGCAGCTGGATGGCCCTGACCGCTTGCCCCTGGAGAGTGGACAAAATGAGGGATCCCCGTTCCCGGAGGAGGAATAGTAGTTGCAGTATTAACAGGCCCCGGAGGGGGAATGAAGGTGACAACTCCATCAGGGTTTACAACGGCGGTGGCCTCAGCACTGGCCCCACCTTTCCGATTCCTCAGCATACCCATCATTTCAAACATCTGGGCCTCCATAGCCCCTACCTTATCCTTCAAAACCCGGTTTTCTTGAGCTAGCTGCTCGGGGTTGAGTATCTC
Source organism: Astragalus glycyphyllos (assembly GCA_963573325.1). Lineage (NCBI taxonomy): Eukaryota > Viridiplantae > Streptophyta > Magnoliopsida > Fabales > Fabaceae > Astragalus > Astragalus glycyphyllos. The sequence goes on along the minus strand of OY754314.1, from coordinate 11,435,827 downwards.
TATAACCGGATCATCCGGACCCGAGTGGTAACTCTCAACCTCAATGTCCGGGTTTTCTTGATTCTCTGCCATGAGCCTTGCCTGTAGACGAGTGTAGTAACGGTGATGGCGAACCAGCTTGCCTTTTCTGTTTGTTTAAACATTTATTGTGTAAAAGCCTGAATGAATAGATGCATGGATGCATGAAATGAATGGATGCATAAGTAAATGTGTATGCATGCGATGCAAAATGCGTTTTTTTTTTTGGTATCTACAATTTCCCCGGCACTGGTGAGAATGCATGCAAAGTGTATGAATGGATGCATGATGAAAAAAATAATAATATTTTCAACATAACAGTTTTTCAAAAGCTAGAAATTCACATACATTTTTTTTGAAAATTTTCGGTTTATTTGCAAAAATACTTATTCAGATGCAGGGGTATGCAGCTCCTTTGTGCCCTACAAGGTTTCTTAGAGACAGGGTCTACAGCTATTTCTACGGGTACACACTTCAAGGATAGCACTAAAAGAAGGACCCTAAATAAGGTTCCTAGAGCCAACGACCTCATCTGAGAGCACCGATCCCAGGGACGTACGTCCAAGTGATGATGTCTTCAATCAAAGCCAAACTCTAGGTGAAGTCTTCGCAACCACCCAACAAGAAGTACGTCCAGTGAGCAGCCACTAATGACTTCGTTCTAGCCTAAGGTATGCTCTAGCCCGGGTATAGGGCTGTCTCACCAAGAAATAAAGGTAAAAAGTGCAACGTGGGTGTAGGAGCACAATGATAAATATACCCCCCACCTGCAAGGAAAAACCGGAAACAGTCCAGACAAGGAGTCGTCTACCCTAGAGTTTTGCAAACACATATCATTTCAACATAAGCAAGTAAACTACCCTAGGGTTTCAACAATCATATGCACCGCTTACCTCGAGAAAGGGTGCCAAGAAGAGGGGACATAATAGAATCGGGGAAATGCATGAACTTACCTCGAAGAAAGGGAGCGAAAAAGAAGGGATCATAGTAGAATTGGGGGAATGATGCATGAGCTTACCTTGAAGAAAGGGAGCGAAGAAGAAGGGGACATGGTGATTGGAGAAATGGATGATCATATTAAACATATAAACAAAAGAAGATGAAAGGAGAAGAAGGAACAAGAAGCGAACATAGAAGAAGAAGAGTCAAATGCACATGAATGCAACATAACAACACGAGAATGCAAGAGAACATTCAAACATCAGAAAGAGAGAAGAAAAAGAAGGAGAACAAAAGAGAGAAATAGAACAATCACATTCAAATCAAACAATTAAACCGCACATCAAGTTAATTAGGCCTGACCCTCGTTTTAAAAGGAAAGTCCCCAGTGGAGTCGCCAGCTGTTGCACCCCGATAAAAAATCCGGATTGGACCTTTCATCGTACAACGTAAAAATTTGTGAAGCCGCCATCAACATTTTTTATTTAGGGACCAAAACATTGAAAAATGGTCCTTTTTAAGGCGGGTGGTCCTTTGAGAACTAGAGATGTAGGTTCGGGGGTCGGTTAGGTGTGGGGAAGGTATTAGCATCCCACACCTCCTTTCTACCGAAAGGGAACCTTTAACTTGATGTGCGGTTTTGACAGAGTTGATTTGAAACAATTCATTCTACTTCTTTTTTTATTTGAGAAACTGTTTTTGAAAACAGGGGAAAATAAGAATCTTTTTATTATATACTTTTTTTTAAAAGTGTGCTTGACGAGATGTGACCCGCTCCTACGTATCTCCCGGTGCGATGGAGAATTCAAAGCTTACGTAGTTCTCTTTAGTCGAGAAACTTTGGTGCTTTTTTTTTATTGTAGGGGTTCTCGGTCCTGAACTGTACAGTTCACTAGACCTAAAACAACAAACATCCTCGCCTGTACAGACGACGTGCCCCCTACTTTTTGAGAATGGTTTGAATTACTTGAAGAAAAGGATTTGTTGTGAGGTTGATTACTTTTATTTGAGCAAGTATCTTAGGCTCGCACGAACTGTACAGCTCGCTAACCCTAAGACGCTAACCGATCCCGGATGTACATCCGATTTGATTCCTTACTCATTTTTTTTTTAAAAAAAAGGGTTCAAGTTGTTAATTACTTGTTTTAATTCTCATAAGTATCCCAAGATGTTTGAGCTGTACAACTCCAATCTTAGGACGCTAGTCAACACCGGCCGTACGTCCGACTTGACTCCTTATGAATTTTCAAAAAGGTTTGTTGTTGATGTTTGAAAAAATTTGATTGCTATAGAAAACAATTTGAAGAAAAGTTTTAATTTGAAAAATAATTTGGAAAAAGAAATGACTTGAAGAAGAGAGGAAGAGAATTGGAGGGTGATATTGATCACAAAAGTTTGTTGGGATGGCGTGGCATCCAAAAGAAAAAGAAGTAGAGAATTCAAATCAATTTCCAAATCAAGAACCAAAGTGCAAACTTTAACAAGTTGCAAGCAAAACAATCAACAATGCAAGCGTAAGCATATACCTTAACCATTACTACACTGGTGCACAAGAATGACGCTTAGTCATCTAACATTTAATGGCCATGAACATGCAAGATCAACATTAACCAAATAGATTGCAAGAATAGGCACACAAATAGATAATGCAAAAGTTTAATTCAAATAGGCATCAACACAAGATAAAACACAAGGTTGAATCCCTTTTGGTAATCCTTGACATTTGAGACAATGCACAAAGGCATAAGTGTCTAGTCCTTTTACCAAATCATCAACACAAAACAAATTATTAACCTAGAATGAACATCGCATTTGCATGATCACAAGTGGCCAAAAGAAAGCAATAACAAGTCATTTTGTAGCCAAAATTGATTAATCAAGTTAGAGAACTAGCATTTGCATTTTTAAACAAGAATTGCACAAAGGAAGTTGAATCATCTTAGGCAATCCTCAACATTTAAAGTGAAGTGCCTGAGGCACAAGTGTGAGTCCTCTTGCCAATCATCAACATAGAGTAATTTTGCAAACAAGTTACTAACAAGCAAACCAAAATTTTCAATCAAAGAACAAGGTTGTGTTGAATCATCTTAGGCAATCCTCAACACTTAAAGTGAAATGCCTAAGGCACAAGTGTGAGTCCTCTTGCCAATCATCAACATAGAATAATTTGCAAGCAAAGTACATAACGACCAACATTAAAACAATTTGAGAAATCATTTTACTCACAATTGCAAACCCCTTTCACAAAGAAATAACAAAACCCTAACTTATTAGAAACTTGCGAACCAAAACATAACCAAACAACAATTTCATTCAACAAATCCACAAAATCAAGCAAGCAAATGACACTAGCAAGACTTAGGAACATTTATTCACAAGATCCAAGCAATCAAACACCAAAATCAACAACTATTCATATTTTTTTTGATTTTTGTGAAAGTAAGAAGGCATGAAAAATGAATATTTGCAAAATCAAACAACATGTTTGGACATGGGAACTTCAAAATCAAGCCTCAATAACAAGATTGCATAAAGAAATGCATCAAAACTCGATTAAACCTATTTTATACTAAGGGTGCGAAACATTCACAGCTTCCTAACACAATTTTATTTCACAAAATGCAACAAACAAAATGATAACAACACAAATCACAATTTATTCAAGGGTGAGAAGCAATCTCAAACACCCAAGCCTCCCTAAGTGCTTGTCAAAATGTTTGAGACACCTCTCACCAACAACAATCAACAAATCAACAATATATCAACACTAAAATGCATGAATATGGTAGGATGCAAGATTAGAAACATGATTTTTACATTTTGATGCAAAAAAAAATTAGTGAATGATGCAAGAGTTTTGAGGTATACCTTGAATCCAAGCTAATAAATAAAGAGTATGAAGAGAAAACCCACAAATCAACTAGATCTTCAACAAAACCTTGCGCAACTTACCTTGTTCTTAAGATTGGATGATGAACACTTGAATCTTGGTAGAAGAGATGGATGATATATGAAGTAGGAGTTAATATGAGATGGAAAATGGAAGTGAAATGAAGAAAAATGGAGGAAGGAATGGTTGTTGGTGGTTTCGGCCAAAGGAGGAGAGGAGAGGAGAGGTTTGTGTGCTAGGGTTTTGTGAATGAATTGTGAGGCCAAAAAAAAGGTGTGTGTGTGTGAGATGAGGTTTCTAAGGTATATATAGAGAGCAACTAGGTTTAACGGTATTTAGGTCATTGTGCATCTCATCTCACTCTAGGATTGCATTTAAAATTTGAATGGAGGGTGAGGATTGAAACACACATGATGAGGGACAAAATGAAAAATTGGAGAGGAAATGGGGAGGGAATGGCGCAACATTGGGGTAGGGTGTGGTCTTGGTCACCAAGTTTTGCAAGTTGGCAATTGTACCATTGTACTATCCATGAACCCTCCAATTATCCTCTCAATTTTGATTATTCCTTTCAAGATAATTGTACATAAATCTAACCATTTTGAGCCACATACAAAGTATCTTGAAGAATATGCCATTTTATGAGATCACCATGACCAAAAATATCATAAAAATCACATCTTGAAACTTTTTTGTAGAACATTCCTTTTTGATGCCTTTTTGAATTTTTTGTGCATAATGCATGCATGCATGCGCATGCATATATACATGACCAAAATGTTTTGCTTCAAATAAATTTCTCTAAAATTGCACAATGATTTTTGATGGGAAAATATCTTATTTTTAGAAAATGACCAAAGTACCCTTTTGCCCTAAAAACTCAAAAATGCATGCACAATGTTCTTCACTCTTCAAAATAAAACCACACTTCTCAATTTATTTATTTTTGTTGAGAATTAGGGTTTTGACCTAGGCGGACAAAATTAGGGTATGACAAAGCTGAGAAAGAAGCATCTGCAGAAGCTGAGAAGGGTGTAGATTCTGAAACTGAGCAAGAAGATTCTGCTCAAAACAATTTAGATGGTATGGTCTTTGAAACCTTAACCCAACCAGTTCCAACATCACCTCAGGGGGAGCTTCAATCTAAAACCACCTCACCTGTCATACAAACCCCTCTCCCATCCCTGTTCAATGAACATATGCCCACACTTCCACCTTTCTCACCTACCTTAAACTTACCTAAGCCTTTCCTACCTATCTCACCACAACCTATTCCCATTGCAACTACTCCACCTACATAACCTTCACCAAATCCAACACTTTCGCGTGTCACCTCACACAATCTTGAACAACTTCTTGCTGCTATTAACATAGAGCATGGAATCTCACCTCTCAAAACCTCCAATACAATCACCTCCTCAAACGTTAACCAATTCCTGAACCTTAATCAAACTCCTCAAGATGACTCTCCCCAACCTATATTCCCTTCCATCAATACTCAGACCCAAGCATCTGACTTGTCATCTAAATTTGCTCAATGCTGCTCAATCTTCTAGTACATCACATGGGAAGGTTGCTGAGGTTTCCAAAGAGAAAAGCCCACCTGCTGAACCTTCTACTGTTATGGAAAAGAGGATGTCAAAGATGGAGAAAATGATGAGAAGGATGAAGGCCCTGTTGAAGGATGTTCTTGAGGGACAAGCAAAAATACAACAAGCCCAAAGGGCTCAAGCTACTCGTGATGAGAAATACCAGTCATGAATTCTGCAACAGGGGTTAACCACTATTGCTCCACTTTTAATTCCACCAGAATTTTGTCCTGCTGCTCAGTTTCCAGACATTCCTAGGCCTGCTACTTCTTCCTCTTCTCATGGGTCTTCCCCATCGAAGTCGCTCCTTAATCTATTCTGTCTGCCTCCACCTTTCTGATGTGTGACAAAAGGGGGAGAAGAGTAGATAAAGTCTGCCTCCACATCTGTCAAAAGTTGAAAAGAGTCAAAGCAGAGAAGAGTCATGACAACTGGAAACATCTGCCTTCTGCAGAAACACAACTGTATTGTGCAGACAGCTTCTCCCAACGGCTATAAATGGTTATATTACTTTGCCAACTGCTCTAATCTTTAGACCAGAGAATAATACACATAATTCCATCTATAAATAAAAGCTCCTGGTCACCATTGATCCTCATGAGAGTGCATTGAGTTCTTAACTTCCAACCTTCTCAAGTGTCAAAGTATTCTCTCATCCATACTTAGCTGTTGCAAAACAGAAGGGATTCACCTAGTCTTTGAGTATGTGTTAAGTCTTGTGTTGTTGTTTTTACTGAATACTTCATTTGTATCAACTAAGCTCTAGAATCCCATAAACCCAAACACCTAAACAGTAAACCTGTAGGGAACCTTCTCAACTGGCATGGGTTGCTGTAGGACTTGAGAAGTGAGTGCTTCTGTGTTAGAAGCAGTCTAATAGACCAGAAAGAGTCTATTAGGGTTTGTCACAGTAGGTAGAGCTGTGTGAAGAAAACTACCATGAGCTCTTTTAACCTAGGGAGGTGTAAAATTTATAAGCGATTTTGGAGAATAATGGAAATACTCACTGGGAGTGAGGAGTAGATGTAGCCCAGGGTTTTGGGTGAACCACTATCTAAATGTATTACAAGAATATCACTGATCTAGCTGCCTATTAACCATCTAACAGTTTTACTTTGAAAATAGTTAGGTATTGAAGGCAGAACTTTCTGACCCTTCTCTGCTCACTAAATATATTAAAGAGATTGTTTGTATTCACCCTTCTTAACACAAACAACTCACTGTCTTAATATTAAATCATACTTGTGAAGAAAGTTCCTTATTTTCAAGTGAATTTAAAAAGGGTCACAATTCCAACCCCCTTCCTTGTGACTATTATTGACTTCAAAAAGGGAGTTTCGCCACTTCCTTACCAAGGTGTTGACTTTCCCTGATTTCTCAGGCCAAGGCTAGGTTTGTTTGTATAGTTTGCCTCTCTTTAGCACTTTTTGAATTCGTTTTAGATCTTTTAATGTTTATTTTTGGCTGTTTTTTTTATCCCAGTTGGTCCCTTCTCTTTATTGTGAGTTTGCTCTAAAGCTTGGTGGTAAGGCTTTGGAGTTGGTTGATGAGAATGGTCTAGAGTGGGACTGTGAACTTCATCGAGATAACAAGGATTAGAAACAATATCACATCTATTCTGGTTGGGATGAATTCTGTAAGTTTAAGAGTCTTGTGGTTGGTGATACTATTATGTTTTCGGTCAATGACCCAATATTTGAAGTCATCTATTATTGGCGTTGATTATGTCGATCTTCGCACTGCGTCATCGTCTACTACAAACTTCGTGTGTTTCGCTTCAAGCGTCGTCTATTATTTTTGTTTTCTTTCTTTTTTAAAGTAAGTTTAGTCGTTTCTTCTTTTTCCTTTTCTTTCTTTGTTGCCCTATCTCTTATGTAATGTTGACTTGCCCATATATATTACAATGTAGAATGTTTATTCCATTTTGTTTATTTTATTTATTTTAACGTAATGCTATTCTTATTATAACGTGTTCTTATTAATAATTTGTTGGCCATTGAGTTCAATTTGGTGTCCTAGTTACAAACTCAAGCTTGGTTTGTTTCAGTGTTCCAACTTATTGAACGATTTGGTCTCAGATGATTAATTATTAGATTATTATGACAGGTATCTATGGGAATAGTGTTTCCTTTTTTTAGTCGTCGAAGAATTTTTAGGCTCAATACTTAAGAAGGCTACCAGAATGATTCTTGAGGAAGTGTATGAACCACGGCAAGCGTACTCGGCTTGGTTGTTCATCAAATCGGATAAGAAGTCGATGTCGTCACCGATTTATAAAGCGAGGTGATTGAGCTCGGTAGGGAGTAACCATATGGAAATAACGTCGGCAGTTGTTGGTGAACCCGGATAAAAATGAGTCAAGTTGTAAAAGGACTTTTCAATAAGTGGATGCCAGAGGAAGAGTGTATAACACAGTAGGTTTACTCGGCTTGGGGGTTCATCAGATTGGAGAAGAACTCAACGACATCACCATTATATAAACCGAGGTTAATGAGCTCGGGAGGGAAGAACCATTTGGAAATCACCTCGGAAGTTGTTGTAAAATCCATATAAAAATAGGACAAGTTGTATGAGGACTTTTCAATAAGTGTATGATTACCTTTATGTTTAATAATAAATTGAGGCAAAATATATCTCCAGGTCCCTTAACTTATTTATTTGTGACAAATAGGTCCCTTAACTTTTTTTTAACGAATAAGTCCCTTAACTTATTTATTTGTAACGAATAGGTCCCTTAACTTTTTTTGTAACGAATAGGTCCCTTAACTTTTAAAAACGTAACACTATTGCCCCTTTTAACTCATTTAAGGGAGAGATTTTAAGGAGCAACGGTGTTACGTTTTTAAAAGTTAAGGGACCTATGTGTTACAAAATATAAAGTTAAGGGACCTATGCGTTACAAAAAAAAGTTAAGGGACCTATTCGTTACAAATAAGTAAGTTAAGGGACCTATGTGTTAAAAAAAAGTTAAGAGACCTATTCGTTACAAATAAAAAAGTTAAGGGACCCCAGTAGATATTCTGCCAATATTAAATTATGGTCTAATGAGACTCAGTTTATTATCATCTATAAATTATTAAAAATATTGTAAACTCAAGAATTTGACATACAGTGATGTCATGCGTCTATCAAAAATAAAAACAAAGTTTTATTGAATAATTCTCCCACATTTATGGGATGCGACTAATTTCCTTTTGTTTCATTGTTTTATAAAAACATATCATTAATTATGTTTAATAATAAATTGAGGATAATAAATTGAGGACATCACATATTCTCCCACATTTTCAATAAGTGTATGATTAACATTATATTTAATAATAAATTGAGGATAATCGAACCATTAAATTTTGTAAATTTTAAATTATGCTCTGATGTGATTCAGATTATTATCATCTATACTTTATTGAAAATATTGTTAACTCTAAAATTTGACATACTGTGATGTCCTGTGTCTATCAAAAATAAAAAATAAAGTTTTATTGATAAATTCTCCCACATTTATGGGATGCGACTAATTTTGTTTTTGTTTTATTATTTTATAAAAACATATCATTAATTATTAATTTCACAAAACATTGAAAACTAAAAAAATTGACATAAGATGATGTCATGCATCTATAATGAATAAAAAATAAAGTTCTATTGATTAATTCTCAAGCATTTATGGGATTAGACTAATTTTTTTTATTTTATTTTTTTTGAAGACGTATTATTAATTTCACAAATCTTATAAACTCAGTTTTATGATTAATATTGATTTCACGCTTATTACACTAGAGGACCTTTAAGTTATTTATTTGTAACAAGTTGGCATTTTAAGTTTTTTGTAACAAATAAGCTCTTTTAGTGATTACTCTAGCTTATGTATTTTGATGTAATGCTACCTTATATATTGTGATTACTCTACATAAGATGCAACCAATCATATTTTGGTGTATTTTGATGTAATCAACGATATGACATTTTACTAAAAGGGCCAAAGGTGTCAACGTTAGGTATCTTAAAGGGCCTCTTTGTTACAAAAAAAACTTAAAGGGCCAACTTGTTACAAATAAATAACTTAAAGGTCCTGTAGTGTAATTTTGCCTAAAATAATATACATAGTGCTCATTCAAGTTATGGTTCTTGAATGTGTTACCAACATTTGTATTCACTTTTCTTTCAACGTTGTCTAATGTGATCTTTTTCCAAGCTATTTTCATGTGACCTTCCTTTTAAATTTCGTTCTTCGTGTTTCATTTATCGCGTGCATACTTATACTCGTAGCTATATTAAGTGGTCCTCCTTCGCCACAACTTCTCTGCAACTTATCTTTCGCACAAAATTTTAAGCTTTTTATATAAATGAGGCGTTGTGTTTAAACTTCGTATTTGTCTTCGTTGTGTTTTATATGAAATAATGTTTTGCTCTTAATAGATTGTTATTCTTCTTATCTTGGAGGTATTTAAGAGCAATGGCCAGCCGAGAATTTCTTGCCATCATGCGACGAAGTGATGTGAGTTATTTTGTTCTTGGTAGATTGATCACTTTGTTTTTTGTCTGTTACATTCGTACTATGAACTTCTATTTTGATGTCTTTTTTTTGTTTTTCTTTGTTCTAAGAACCATGTGACTATTCCAAGAAGTTTCTATCGTCAGTACGGCTGTGGACAACCAGCTAGGGTTTTCCTTTTTAACGTGTGTGTTCCTAGAGGTGGTTATGTGGTTTTTCTTTGATTGATTACCCCTTTTTTTCGTTTATAATTGAGTTTGGACTGTGTGGTTTAAGTGTGCTCTCAACTACTTAAATGGTACTATTTTTGTTGCTTGTTTTAGTTGGTTTTGTTAGTCCCACATTACAATTACAACTTCAACCAATACATTTAGGTGCTCCATTAGCTTCTGCCCATCACTTCGGCGTCCCTCCTCTTTTCCCAATCTTTGCATGCATGCCTTGAATGGTTTGATTCACTGATTCTTTTTTATTTTTTGTTGGGTTTTCGGTTTTAGTTTATTTGATGGATCCGTTTATGGAGTTCTTGGCTATTATGCGACGAAACAATGTAGGTTATTCTTCTTTATCTACTTTTTCGCTTTGCCCCTATTTGCTGAATCTTGGCGTTTATGCGATGAAACAATGTAGGTTCTTGGCGTTTTTCTTTTTCCTGCCCCGAGTTAGTGCCCCTGAAGCTTTCTACCATCGTTATGGCAACACATTACTACTTATTCTTTCATTGGAAGATATCTATGGAACGAGAGTCCACGACACTCTGTGTGTTGATTCATATGGCCACCCTTACATCAACACTAACACCTTTCGAGTTTGCGCAGTCTACTAGTATCCGGTGTCTCTAATGGTTCGCATTAATTACCTTTTTGGGGGACAGTTTTTGTTCTTTGTTCCACGGTCTTCATCCTACTTTTTTGAGGGACCTGATGTTCTAGCTCTTCCAGCACTTGCACATATGGACCAAGCTGATGCTTCAAGTGATGATGGTGATGATTTAGATTCAGATAGTCTTGGTACTGATCGAGTGGAAATTGAACAGGATAAGATGTCAGTTAATCGGTTGCCTTCTATTAGTAGTGATGAAGATTAGTGTGATAGTATTAAATTAATAATATGGTTATTAGATGATTTGTTATTTGTCTAATATCTGTTATTTTGTATAAATGCCTGTTGTTTTGAGTAATTATGGGTAGTTTGTTTTGTATGTTGTTTAATTTCCTTTAGTATTTCTATTAGTTGTCATTGTTTAATGGTTGATTTTATTTTTAAACAACGGTTAAAAAACAAATTAAATCCTCCGACACTCCACCAAGACATTACAATTATTTACCTTTGCTTAAATTTGTTTTTGTTTGGGTCAAATCGTTAACTCTTTTTTACGGTATAAGAAAAGGACGATAGGGCCCATATTTTTACAATAAAGGCAATAGTGGACCAAAATAAGCCATTGACGTGTTTTCAGTGCATTTTTACGTGTTTTGGCCCCCCAAGTCAGTGGCTATAAAAAGAAAATGTTGAAACCCTAACGTTTAATATATTACCGTTTCATACTCCAAATTTCAATCAGTAACATGCTAACTGTTCATCTTTTTTAGTTTCCTCTTTTGAAAAGGTTTAAAAGTTGGTGATCTATATATGTACTTTTCAGGTGACTAATAAGTTATTAAATTCGTTAGGCCATTTCCAATTTTATTATTTTGGTTACTCTATTTGTGATCATTATTTGCAATTCCCTTTCATCTTTTAGTTCACCCTTTAGCACTATGAATGTTAGATAAATATGCTAACTTGGTTTCCCCAAAATCAATTTTGCAATTAGTTGTCGTGGTTATATGGCCCGAGGACTTTTCCCCTGTTATTTCATTGGACTCGGTACTTTTTTTATGCGTAACAGTTTTGTTCTTTTTTCAGTTTAATAAAAATTTTTATCACAAACAATATTATCATTTTGACCTCTGTAGAGATTACTTTAGCTTCCTACAGACTTCTTCAGGGATTACCGCACTCAATTCCCTTCTAAGGTCTCTATAGAAACAATTGCTGCCAAACCTAATCGTGCATTTGTTTTTGTTGATGACCTTGGTGTTGCTTATCTAAAGACCAATACGCTTTGGATCATGAATGTTTTCTGTATTGATGGTTTAATTGGAACACTTTAAGAAGGGAGATCGTCTTGAAGTATACAACACAAGGCGTTTTTAACATTACTTGCCAGATGAGTCATGGTCATGTCACGTGTTTTGTTAGAATCAATGGGTTGGAAGGTGGTTCGTTCAAGTTGAAAAGTGGTTAATGGATGTTATGAAGAAGGTTTATTTAATTACAAACCAACTGAAATATAGATATTTAGCTACTGAGGTCTCATAGCCCTTTTAAAACTTCAAGTATATCATTCTTACTAACTTATTGTAATCTTTGCTTTTGTCTTCCAAGATTTTTTTACCAATCACGAAGGTAGTGGAGTGCACTGGATCTTTCAGCGCACACCCAAACGATCACAACATCTCCCGACCACCAGCTAAGCGATATTGTCTTGCATCTCCGGCATCTTCCTTGATCTCACAATTCCATCTTCTGTCGTCTTCATCCACGAGTTTGAAATCGGATCTCCCAGGTGTCAATGCACGCCTACAAAAGTATGAAGGCAGTAGCTGCAATATAGAGAAATCATTTGGTATTTTACCTGTTGTTCTTGATAAATAGGGAATCTAAAAAATTTACCACAGCACCGTTAACAATGTCTGCGAAGCTGATAGTCTTCTCAAATTGGTAGCAAAAATCCATCTCATCATCAAGGACCAATTGATAGTTTTCAGGTGGTCCTCAAAGCCTGGTTCATAGAGCGGGACAGGTGAATCCTGTTCGTTTGTAGGATTTGTAGGAGGAGCCACTGGATAGTAGACGCCGTCCACGAAATTGGTGTCCACGATAGAAAGTGCCTATTTGACTCCATCCTTCAGTCATGGTACACCATTCGCTCGAGCATGGCCGAAATCCCCATTCATCTAAGTATGCAAATGATACAAAGATTTCGTCACCTAAAATAATACGTTGACTGTAAAAAAAGTATGCTACACGACATTTTCATTTACCTTCTTCCTATGCTTCTGTTATCCCTTCTCTAATGATTTTGTTTAAAGCTGGGATCGCACTTCCTTATATATGAAGTTTTGGTCTTAATTTTTAAATTTATAAATAAAAAAATCTGCTCTTTGGTCTTAATTTCTAAATTTGTAAATAAAAAAAATTGCGCTTTGTATTTATGATGCTTGAGTGTGTCATCAACGTGTATTCTTAATTTCTATTAAAATAGAAAACCAATGGATTCCCTGTTCATAGTTGACATTATATCTGTGTGTGCGTGTTGTTCACTTCTTTTGATTTCCAATTTTCCAAATTGTTATTTTCCTTATTTTTCGTTGTCATGGTTTAAACTTCTTCTATCGCGTTCAAACAGTTATTGTCTATTCCCCTCAGATTTGCCTTCAATTTGTATCAAGGTGTGTTCCTTTCTTCTACAACCCTATTCTATGATTTGGCTTCAACCAATATACATTGTTTAATTCTCATTTGTTTCCTTTAGATGTTACGCTGTAGTTCTCATCTATGAAGGTGATGATGGCTCGGAGCGGCTCTCTTATGCAGTCTAACTACCGAGAAGGGGGCCCGCGGCGGCCTTTCCCTACTTAAAGCACGGACGTTAACGAATCTCTCTTAAATTGTTTTAATTTGCAAGAATCCATCAAGACCTTTGGGTTTTTATCGGCTATCTCAGACTTCCTCTCATTCACAAAGTTAATGTCGATCGCATTTCCTACTCTACTGTGGGCGTTCATTCAATACATTCATGCGAGACGGCAAAACAACAAGCAGAATTAATGAAGTGTAAACAAAGACCGGAGAAAACGGTCGGCGCCCATTGTATGTTACAACTTAAAATTGGCCCCGGACATGCCCGAGACCAATCAAAAAGAGACTTAAAAGGAAAAGATCAACTGGCTCTGCCTTTAGCCTCGACCTCTTGCTCAGGGTTGTTTGCAACAGCTCCTTCTCCAGCAACAGTAACTGCAGCAGGATCGTAGATCACGGCACCGTTGTGAACTATCTTTCCGCCTTCAGCCTTATATTTGGCATCCAGCAGACTAATATTCAAGCCAGGTTCAAGGACCACGGCCATGCCGAGGCAGCGCTTGAAGCCGGACATAGCAGCCTTCGCCATATTCTGGGTGAGCTCGGCTTTGTTCGCCTTCAGTTGTTCAACCTCCTGGTATTTCTTCTCCTTTGCGCCCTCAGCTGCTTCCGCCCTCTCCAGAGCCGCCTTCAGATCTTCCTTCAGCTTTGGAAGGTCAGTAATTAGCTTCTTCTGCTGGGAGACTTGGGAACTGGCATCCTCGAGTTGCTGCCGGACTGCTTTCAACTTCTCGAGCTCCTCCTTCAGACTCTGGTTCTCCTCGGAATAGGCTACCAAGTTACAAGAGCTATTTTCAGCGTCAAGGGCGGAGATCTTACCTCGGAAGCGATCAGTCATCTTTCCCGCCGCCAGCTCTCGCAGCTCCTTGATAACCCCAGCTCCAATTTGGCCAACTCTGATAGAGGCTTCAAAGTTGGCAAGGGAGGCCTGCCCTGTCCCCTTGTCCGTACTCTGCTGCGTTGACCTTTGTTTTTTAGCAGGATCATTCAAGGCAGCCTCCGTGTTGCTCCTCTTCCGGTCGGCCCCCGAATCTTGCTGCAGCATCGGAGATCGAACTGCAGGAGAATCCCGTTGAGGGTTGTGTTGAATTTGTTTTTGCTTTTTCGAGGCGGGCCCCCCAGAGTGGGACTTGCCCGCATGCTTATCTGATGGGCCGGTCCTGGTGGCCGACCCAGAAGGCTTGTTTGCTACCTTCTTTGCAGGTGTGTTTTTATCCATCGTGACCGTGGTGTCAACCCCGCCCACCTCGAAGACGGCTTCGAAGTCACGCTCGTCCATTTTACCTACAACAACAACAACAACAAAAAGATGAGTCAGCAACAATGACATGCCAGAGTCAACACAACGCAAACAAGCAAGAGCAAGAAAGGATCAAAACAGATTACAAGTGGCAAAATATTGATTCAATGTGGCTTTGGACTCGGCCAGGGCGTCTATCATTGACCCGCAATGAAATCGAAGACCAGCCTTGACCATTATCTTGCCCCACTTACTAAACAACTCATATGATTTTCTGTCTTCTCCTTTCAGCTTTTCAGGATTCATCATGTAGCTCTGGGTGCCAATCTCCACACCATCTCGGATTTAATGCTTCTAATCCTAGAACAGCGGGAAGTGCGCCCTTTTCAGCTCCTGGTTCTCAAAATCAGCAACGGCAAGCTTTGCGGCACTGCTCGTAGCTCGGATAAAGAAGAAATTCGGCTTGAAGTCCTGGTTCGAGTCATTAACCGCGAAGAAGTAAGACTGGTTTGCATTACACCTCAGTTCGACATGCCCGTGCCTCCTGCCCTTAGATCCGGCATCCGGAGAATGGAGCACGTTGAAGAAGCAGAAGAAGACCTCAGCAGTTGGAACCCTCCCGAGGCGCTCCATAACCAGCTCAAAGCCTCGGACAAAGCCGCAACCGTTTGGCGTCAGTTGTGAAGGGGCCAATGCCAAAACTCCAGCACACTCTTCTAGAACTCGGTTAATGGGATCCAGATTCCCATGGTCTCCATGACAACTCCGTAAAAGAAGAAGCCAACTGCATCGTGCTCCATCCACACCGGATATTTATCAGCATCCATAAGTTGCCACCTCTGCTCAGCAGGACCAGTAATGAATTTCTCGTAGTAAGAAAGAGGTTTGTCCGGCCTCAACCTCGCGACAGTATTGCAAATCCTCGTGGCCACCCAGGGGTACTGATCTTCAACCATGTTTTTAGCATCCTCCGCCTCAGCCTCAACTTCCAATTCAGCTTCAAGTTCCTCTGCCCAAGAGATGACCTCGACATCTTCCATTTTCGGGTTCTCCCCAACAGTGCACTCCAAGGTCAACAAAATCGGCTCCCTGGCCGAAGCGCTCGACGGGGCTGGAGAAGGAGCCTGGGTCGAAGACATGAGAGAAGGGGACCCCTTAGGGGCCAGCATCCATTCTCCAGTTGCCGACTTCCGCAGAATTGGTTTGCCAGGCGGTATTCCTAGAGCCCGTCTTTCCTCACTCCTAGTTCGGGGGATTATCTGCAAGGGGAGGACGGCGCTATCACTTAATCTACTCGTATCATGCGTTCTATCCTAATTTGCAATGGCATACGTCTAGGCCTCGAGCGTTACCATGGCCGGACGACTCCTCCCCTTGGAGGAAGCGATGACAGTCACCAACCTGGTGACATCGGCCGCTACTTGAATGTTAAAAGTACTTGAACAGATTTTGTGCAAGAAAACTAACCTTTACGCAGGAATGTTCTGATGTCGGACTGAATGATGACCTCGCGGACAAGAATCCCAGGAAATAACGTCGACGGTGGAGTAATTGATCTTGCGCAACTACTAAAAGATTCGCCTTGTAGAGCTCACAACCAGGAAGCATGCAAGAATGACCAAATGAATCTCCAACTCGCCCTTTTATGGGAGCAGGAGGTGAAGTGGCACGATGAATTAAATGCGTAACTCTTCGAGTCTTCACGAGCAGGTATCCGAACCCCTTGGAACGTTGCATATAAATTCAAAATTCATCTTTCAGGAAAGAACAGGTCTTGACGAGAGTTCCGGACTAGGCCAAACCCTTCGCTGGCTTGAGCCTGGCCCATTCCCGCTTCCGACAATCATATCCGCACTCCATGTGGACCCAACGGTCAGGATCTATTCCACACATCCAACGGTCCAGGTACAACACCTCACCTATAAATAGAGGCTCCGCCCTCAAATCAACGGGGGGACGAAGAACTAAGATGACAATAACCACGTCATGCCACACCATACTCACGATCTAGAGCATCCGAGCATGACGAGCTCGGACTCTTCATCACGCACCTCGGCATCCGCCGAGCTTATATTCTTCATATCTTTCTAACCTTTCTATTATTTTCCATCTCTTTCTCATACTGACTTGGGCATCGGAGTGTCTTGCAGGTACCCCCCACCCAGCGTGGACGAAACGCGACCTCAGACATCCGAGCCTCTGATCCCTGCCGACCAAGTCTAGCACTCTTTCGCAAGGACCTATCTCATAGGAAGCATTCAAGTAACTAAGCCCCGGGTTCGGATCGTATCCAACGTCGGGAGCCTCAGCACCGTACTCTAGTATCGAACAGGGATCATGCCTTAACTGGAAAACATCTTGAGCCAATTAATCATGCATTTTGCCAATAAACCTGTTTCGGTATTTGTCCTGACTGCAAATTTGATATATCTTGATGTCTCAACTCCTTATTTGGTAATTATGTCTAACATTTATTTCATTTTATCCTTTATTTTTGCTTTTCAACAAAAAAACTCTCATATTTCTTTATGTTTTTCAGCATCTGCCTTTGGGTTACTGTGACATTATTTTCCCTGAAAAACGTGACACAGAGGTTGTTTTGATAGACCCCTTAGGCCAGATGTGGGATTGTGTTTTACTCCTGGAAAGTCCTCTAGTTCATGGCAATGTTCAACTCTTTGGTTGGTTGCTTATATTTGAAGAAAATGAATTTCCTGAGAATTATCCTATAACATTGGAGATACCTGTTGAGAATCGTAGGTTCATATTCTTTAGTGGTTGAGTTACATTTAAGTATCTATGCATGTAATGAATGTGTTTACCTATTTATTACTCTCTCATTTCTCGCCCTCACAGCCAAGAATGGCGTCTTCCCTTCCTCTGCCGCTGATTGTGGTGACGACATCGTTTCCCTCCGCTAAAAATGGTTATTCAAATTAAGAGAACAAATTCAAGTAGATCCAATTAGAGGAAAAATATTCATAACAATAGTGTTCCTTTTTGGTTAAAGGTTTGACTTTATTGAATTATTGTATAACATTACTGAATTGTTATGAAAAATATCCATAACAATAGTATTTCTTTTTTTTTTCACGTGTATAAATTGTTAGAATCAATCCTTGAGAAGGCATCCTTTTGAATGGATGCTATTCAAAAAGTGTATAATTAATTATATATTTAATAATATATTTACATTAATAGAAGCATTAAATTTTATAAATTTTAAATATGACCTAATGTGATCCACTTTATTCTCAATTATAATTTATTAAAATATAGTAAACTCAATATTTTCTCATCGGATGATGTCATGCATCGATAAAAGATAAAAAATAATATAAAGTTATAAAAGTTGCATATTTATTGATTAATTTTCACACATTTATGGGATGCAACTAATTTTGTTTTTGTTTTATTGTTTTATAAAAATTTATAAAAATGTGTCATTAATTTCCCAAAATATTGAAAGCTCAAATTTTTGAGGTAGGATGATCTCATGCATGTATAATAACTAAAAAACAAAGTTTATTGATTAATACTCAAGCATTTATGGGATTAGGCTAGTTTTGTTTTCCTTTATTGTTTCATAAAAATATATTGAAGGGTGAAGGGTGAAGACAAACCAAGGAAACACGGAAAGTGCTAACCAAACACAAGATCTCCAACATTTGTAAATATAAATACGTACTTGTCATAACATCGCCAATTTTACATTTAATCATATTGCTATTATTATTGTAAGCATTGTTTTGTTATTAAGAGTTTAGAATTGATCAAGTTTTTATGAAGTGACTTAGTGAAACTTTTTTTAAGGTTTTTCTTCAGAAATAATTATTGGATTAGAATAAGAGGCTTAAGTAATAGAGGGAAGGGTTGGGGATTTCTCCACTAATGGTAGCTATGGAAGGATCTTCGTTGATAGAAGTCAAGGTTCATATTGAGGAGCTAGAGAACCAGAGCAATATTGGGAATTCCAACGCCTCTCCTAAATTTCTCAGGTAACATATATTAAACCCCTTAAAAACCTCTCTTAGGTATGTGTGGTTAGGGAGTCGATTTATTTTCTATGTTACCATTAACACGCTTAAAATACCATTAGAAGATGGATGGGGACTAAATTGAAACTAAAAGAAAACACATGGCCGGGACCAATTTGCCGCTCAAAATGTGGAAGGTGGTAGTGGGGATTCAGAGGAATTTTTTGTGGGCAGGGGTTGATTCGGGGAAGAAAATTACGTGGGTAAAGTGGGCACAATTAAGTCTCTAAGCCGAAAAAGGAAAGGGGCTAGGGGTCAAGGATCTGCGTCTGTTTAATTCCAGCCTGCTCGGGAAATGGCGGTGGAGATTGTTACTTGGTGACGACTCTCTCCCATTAAGGGTTCTTAAAGCTAAGTATGGTAGTGGAATTGTAGGGAAAACTGAGTTAAGTGCAAGGAATCCACCCTATTACTCGTCCTTGTGGAGGAAGGATATTTGCAGGGTGGGGTTGGGATTGGAGTCTATCGCTGATTGGTTTGTTGATGCTGTGGTTAGAAAAGTAGGGAATGGGGATGTCACCCTGAAGGTAGCTTTCTTGAGACTCTTTGCGGTCTCTACTCAAACAGAATGCACAGTATTGGAGGTGAGGGGGCCTGAGGGGGTGAGGTGACCTGGAGCCTCAACTGGCGGAGGGGCTTTTTTGCCTGGGAAGAAGGGCTTCTTAGGGAGTTGATGAGGGTAATTTCACCAGTGGCCTTTGTGTGTGTTGAGGACAGGTGGTCTTGGGAGGCTGCCAATGACGGGGTCTACTCAGTGAAATCGGCATATGAGTTACTCCTTCATAGCTCTCCTAGTGCGGCCCCTAGGGCTCCATTGGTGGTGTTCCCTTTAGATAAGCAATGGAAGAGCTTTGCGCCCCCAAAAGTTATGGCGTTTGCCTGGCAACTCCTTTTGAATAGGCTCCCTACCCGAGACAACCTATTTCGAAGACATATTATTACGAATGTGAGTGGCTTAGGGTGTGTTCTCTGTGGGGATCATTTGGAATCAGAGCAACATTTGTTTATGTCATGTGTTGGTAGTGCTTCCGAACGATCTTCCAACCCCTTTTTCAGTTTACTAGGGGGTTAACCTTTGGAATGGTAGAAGGGGTAGTTTGATGATTTGGCATGCTGTTCTTTGGGCGGTTTGGGATTGTCGAAATGGGGTGTTCTTCTCAAATAAGAATAGTGACCTCTCTGAGACCTTGTTTGTAGTAAAGACACATTCATGGAATTGGTTCCTGGCTAAGACCAAGTTGAGCCACTGCCTTTTCTATGAATGGTGTGTGGATCCATTGGAATATATGTCCAGGGGATAGGAGTCTTCTGGTGTGATGGTCATTCCTAGCCTATGTTGGGTGTGCCGGAGGTGTTTTCTAGGTGGTGGTGCACATGATTCTGCCTGGAACCTATTATAGTGAGTCCCATTGGAGTATTTATATTTATATTGTATATCGGTTGAGTTGTTATGCCATGGGCCTTGCAAGTGTGACTGTTGACTTTGTATATGGATTTTGTGTCCCTAAAAGACACTATATATATATATATATAGAGTATACATTTTTGCCATTCCAAAAAAAAAAACACCAACAACAAAATGATTTCTTGTAACAAGTTTATCACGTCTTTTACTAAAGCAAATTACAAAAAATTGGTGTTCATTTCGATTAAAATTTCATAGGGAACTAGATTATTCAAGTTTTAGGAACAAAATGCGCTTATAAGAAAAAGTGATTCTGGAAAATCATGGTTGAAGATGAAGAATCAAAAGCTTCAAGTCAACAATGGTAAAATGTTCAAAACAACACCAAATTAGACAAAATTTGTGTTCAACTTCAACGAAATTTCACAAGGATCACGAATCTACCATCAATTTGCACAAAAAAGTAGTACAACTTATCTAAAAACACATTTTTTGCCGAAAAACGGATTTGGATTTTGTGAGAGGCTACAATATATACTAGAATCTCAACCAAATTGCACCAAACCATTTCCAAAATGCTTGAAATTACTGCAGTAAGTGAATGCAACCAAGAGATTTAAATGAAATCAATGCAAAATCAAACACGAAATTGAAGTCAAAAATGCAAAAAGGATATAGTTTTATGTTTTTGGTTTAAAATATTGAAATGTCGCGCCACATCATTTAATGAAATAAATATCAGTCATGACACATAAGAAGCCATGTCAACAGTTAACTGCTAGCGTGACATCTGTTAACTTGTTGGATTGAAACACCATTGAGGGATCAAAATGAAACAGAAGTGGAAGATGAGGGATCAAAAAGGGGCAAAACAAGATAAATGACTAAAATAAAACCTAGAGCAAAGATAAAGGACCCAAAAAGTACTAATTAGCCTATTATATATTAGCATAGAGTAGAATTAATTCTAAGGTTGGATGCAAGAGTGGTTAATGTACTTCATCTAAAGAGATGGACTTGACCATGTATTCAATCCCCGAAAATGGGAAAAAATAGAGTCACACTTTAGTTACTTCCAGGTCGAACTGTGGATTAGTTAGGACTCTTTTTCCCGAGACACCTGAGTTGTATGGAAACAAATTTCTCAGACTCTGGACTTGGCATTAAACGCTTATATTTCTACTCTTTTGAGTTCATTTAGCAAATTTCTCAAACTTCCTTTATATAATGAGTTGTGGAAACTGTTTTTTGCCATAAAAATAGTCAGTATAATTTATCCACCCAAAAGAATACTCATTATTTGAGCTATAGTTTAGAATTCAATTAACATTGCTTGAAAGATAATTAAATATATATATTTCTCATTAACTTTTACAAAAAACGTACATGGGCGATTTCATATCCTAATCTTTATAATGGTGTGATGACAATGCATTCTCCCCTGAATGCACCCTTCGTGTATTATTACTATTCTAACCTTTACAATCTTAAAATGTTAAAACTAAGACTATCCGCAAATCTCTTTGATATAAACAACAAATGAAACTACATATCATAGAAACTCCAAGAATCCCCTCTTCGAGTCGGATTAGAAGATAGGGTTAATATGGTAATTAATTAGATTTTAGGAGGAGGAAGGAGCCATTTTGAGCCTTCAATCATTGCAAGAGTAATGAAAGGTTTGGCTTCTGCATCAGTTAGTTGTTTTGTGAAGCTTGGACGCGTTTTGGGATCTGCCCTAGGTCCTGTATTCTTGTACTCTCCATAGTATGAAGTCCTGTACGTACGTAACATCATGTGTTAATGTCATTGCTAATAATGTTACATAAATAAATCTAGAAAATTTACTAAGAATAATGATGTGCAATTAATGTTGAATTAGTGGAGTTAGTTACTTGGTATATTCAGGGTGTAAGTCGTCATTCCATGCTATTGGGTTAACAACAGTGGTTAAAGTTGAGTAAGCAAAGATGACTTTAGGGTTAGACATCCATGTTCTTGCTAAGAATGTGTCATTTCCAGTTCCAGTGACATCACAATGTACAAATGAGTAGATGTAATCTTCTGCTTCACTTTTTCTTGCTTGTGCCACTATTACCGTTGGCCCTTCTGCCCCAAGTGCCCTCAATTCAGTGTTCTGTATGCATCACAAAAATAAATAGAACTTCATTAATTACTAAGGTCACAAATATAAGATTTGTTTGGTTCACAAAAGAAAGTGAGAAGAAAGAAAGATAAGGAAAAGGAGAGGGAGAGATAGAGTAGAAAGGGAAATGATTTTTTAGTTGTTTGGTTTAATTGAAAGGGAAAGGAAAGAATGAGAGAAGTTTTCTCTTCCTTTGTTTGAGAGGATAAAAAGTAAGAGGAAAGAAAAGTATGTACGTATAAAACGACAAAACTAACTTTTATGTCATTTACTTTAAAAAATGGTGATTTCTCTTACATTTCCTTCCAAAATGGGGGGAAACAAAATTTGGTGTGGGACCCAGTAAAACTTTTCATTCTTTTCTCTTAGTTTTCATAGCTACCAAATACAGTGCTAGTGTCTTTTGACAGAAAAATTAAGGTTCTCTTTCGTAAACAGTAGCCGATGGCAGATGAACTAGCGGTGATAGGAAATTATGTGTTTGGTAAAACTAGCGGTTAAAGTAACTGATAAATGTAAAATAACATAGAAGGATATATTTATTTTAGGCTTAAATATATGTTTTACCCCTGCAAATATCACCATAATCTAGTTATGCCCCTGTAAAAATAAAAACTTTAAAATTGCCCTTGCAAATATAAATCGCTTACGGTTATGCCCCTCGGTCAGTTTCTCAACCAAAAAAATAATTTAAATAAGGTTTAAATATATGTTTTACCCCTGCAAATATCACCATAATCCAGTTATGCCCCTGCAAATATCACTATAATCCAGTTATGCCCTGTCAAAATCTTTAATTTTTCTATTATGCTGATATTTGCAGGGGCAGAACATATATTAAAACCTTATTTAAATTATTTTTTTGGATTGGAAGCTGACCGAGGGGCATAACCGTAAGCGATTTATATTTGCAAGGGTAATTTTAAAGTTTTTATTTTTACAGGGGTATAACAGGATTATGGTGATATTTGCAGGGGCAGAATACATATTTAAGCCTTTATTTAATTCATGATTAATGTGTTTTGTTTATTTTAATAAGAATAGAGAATTTTTTTTAAAGACTACTCAAAAAATATTAAACACTAATATTTACCAAACACGTGTATCTGTCATCTGCTAGTCAAAAATGCTAGTCAAATCCGCTAGCTGATGAGGCTTGCGAAACAGATCCTAAATATATTTTATAGGAAATACTTACCAAATATAGTGACTTGCCACTTCCAAAAATGAAATCCACAGTGCCTTGAATTAAGCAATCTTTGAAGAAATGTTTACCCCTATCATCACATAGTGTATCCTGGAATCCCAACAGCTTGCAATTATAAAAGGCTGCTTTTTCACCAGAAATTCTCATTGCAACAGCTTGCTCACCCTCTTTTCTTCCATCAGGTCTTGGTGCAGAATTCTATATCATCAAAATTCATAGCTTAAGAACAATTAATTTTCATCAGTAAAATATTAGCATATGAATTTTAGAGATAGATGTAATATACAAACCGAGATCATGATGTTAGCAGCAACAAAATAATCTGATTCAACAGTCAAAGTACCACTATAAACAGTTCCATATTGTTTTGCAGTGCCACCAAAAGTCAAATTTGGCATATTACCAGGTGCTCCATAAAACGTAATAAAAGGTTTCGTCCTTTCAATTTTGATTTTCTCATTATAATTTCCACCACCAATATACAGAATCACACGTTTTGTATTTCCAGTTGGTATGCTATTAATTGCATCAGTAATGGTTTTGAATTGTCCACTACCATCTTGCATTACTTTTATAACCTTAGCACCTTCTTCTGCTGCTACCAATGCAGGATCTAAAGTCGCTTTTCTTTGAGCCAAAGGACCAACATTGGCATTGAACCATGAATCTAATTGAGCTTTATCAGCTGGAATTGGAACATTATCATCGGATAAAACAACGTTGGATGTTATAAATGTTACTATGAATACGATTGCTACGTTAATTGTAGAGCTTCTTGTTTTGGATGCCATTTTTCTTGGTTTCAATTTTTGTTTGGGTGAATATAGGTGATTGGTGTTGGAATTTATAAGAGATTCATGTTACTTAATTTAGAGAGTTGTTAATTTGATTCAACCATTTTTTTTTGTTAGGGAAGCTATAATTAAACATGGGGATGCTATGAATTTTATAAGTTATTTAAGGATTTTTTGTTTCTAACCATACATATGTATTAGCGGAAATTATTTAAAGTTTTTCCACCAAGAAAGGGAAAGAAGCTTGTTTTATGCTAAATTTGGAAAGAGTTTGTAAAGTGTATCTAGGCCTTGAATTAAAGATTAGTGGTGAAATGTGGTGTGTCTTATCTATATCTAATAATGTATAACAATTAAGAATGCTTTAATAGTGTATATCTAATAAATGTTGTTACAAGTGTCACCTCTGAAGCAGTTTGATTATTGCTTTAATATCTTTTTGTGATTATTGCTTTATTTATTTTTTGACCTCATTAATGTTTTTTTCATTAGGGAATTTTTCTTTGAAAATTTAATAAGGACATATGCTACATCAATTTAATGAATATTAATAATACATGGTATATATGGTAACAAATTATTGTTGAAATATTATTGAAAATTATGATTTTAATATTAATAGAAAAGCTCACAAAAAAAAAAATAAGGGCTTTCCTCCTCCGTCGCTGAAGAGGGAAAGTGCTTCCGTTAAATGGAGTAATAAGGGCCACCCACCAAAAAAACGTCGACGACAATCCATTTTCGGCAAAGAGAGGGAAGATATATTTTTCTGTTCTACTTTCTAATTTCTGTCATTCTTTTTTCTTTCTTTTTCTCATTGGGTGTGTTTGGATTAGGAGAGAAAGAGGGAAGAGAGAAAGAGGGGAGAAATAGAGTAGATTAGGAGGGTTGTTTGTTTGAAGTGAAAGAGGGAAGAGAGAAATATGGAAGAGAGAGTTGTGTCTCTTGGTTTTGAAAGGACAAAAACACCCCTATGTGTTTGATTTAATTTTTTAATTTAGTTGAGAGCAAAATAGTAAATGACAATTTTAAGAGCTGTTTCTCTCCACTTTCTCTCCACTTGTGGAGAGATTACAAAAACCATTAAACTAATCTTTCCTCCCTCTCTCTTTCCTATTTCTCTCCTTAACCACACATGCAAAAATCACTCTCTCTCCTATTACTCTATCTTCCCTCTTTCACCCCAAACAAAAACACCCTTACAGAAAAAAGCAATTTGAAGTGGTGGTTCTTCGTGTTGTTTCCTTAGATCTTAGTGATTCATTTTTTTATCACCTATTGCATTTTTTGGGGTGTGGTATTGTAAGAACTTTTCAATTAGGTTTTGGAATTGAGTTCTACCATTATCCTTTTCATTCGTATTGTGTTTAGCCCAATAGGAGTTTGGGTAAATGTATTATAAATTGTTCAGAATTATTTTTCAAAGTTTATTTTAGAAGATGGTTTTTATTATTAACATAATAGAACTGAGTTTATCTATTTTATTTAAACAAAGAAATTGACAAAGGTTGAAGACTTTAGATGTACTTTATGATATTAATGAATGACACTAAAAGGATCTAAGAAATGTAATTTGAAGCTTCGCAATTTTTAATTTTATTATTTCATTTCAAAGTGTTGTGACTAATTTTTTTTTATGCAACAACTTTTGTCATTTTGTAGGGATCCTAATCCACCTGTTTCTACATTTTCTCTTCACTCACCGGATCAACTAACTAAGATCCTAATTCATTAAAAAGTATTCTCTTTGTCATAGGTGTTATTAAAATTTCCAAACTTAGTAATAGTATTTGTTTTACAATATAGCTTCCTTCTTCTATGTAAAGGTGATTTTAACTTGAACATTTTCGAGGCTGAATTTCTATCAATTGAGACTCTTTCGTTATTCCCTTTTCATTTGCTTTTATTTTTGTGTGTTTCAAATAATTCAACTGGGATTTGGTTGATGATTCAAAAAACATTGGTTGATGATGAAAATTGTTAGTTAAGGTATTACTTCCAATTTGGTATGGATATTTATTAGATAATAATTTAGTGCTATGTCGGAGTTCATTTTTTTTAACAAAAACTTGCTATTACTAACGATCTTTCCTATCATAGTCAAGGATATTCAGCCATGAAACTGCTATATTATCTAATTCTTTCTTCTGGGTTAGTTATTTGATTCTTGCAAGATGTCTCCCTTATTGATAAAATCTTTAGAAAAGCTTACGGTAAACAAAAGGTCAAATATGAGTAGAGAGAATGACATGTGAAGTTTTGTACGTATTGCATCTATTAAATTAGTAGTGAGGAATGGTGGCTTTCAACTTGGGAAAGCTCCTTCGTTTGTGCAAGGTAGGAAAGTGGACCATAAACCATTTAGTTTTATTTTAAATATTTGTATAGTTTAATATCATTGAGTGATATGAATTTTTAATATTGAACTGAAATCCAATTATCTATATATATTAAGGAATTTTTTGTCTTTTTCAATTCTCCAATTATTTTTGTATTTTTATATCTATAGGGATGTCAACTACTGTTATTTTCCAAAAATTTAATATCTTCTCACTAAGTAATTTATTAAAAAATAATATGAGAAAATTTCAATGGCATTCAAAATACTAATGTCTACATGTAAGCTGATTAGTATAAAATAATAATTTGAATTTTTATAATCCTTTATAAAAAAAATAATATATTCTTTCTTCTGGGTTAGTTATTTGATTCTTGCAAGATGTCTCCCTTATTGATAAAATCTTTAGAAAAGCTTACGGTAAACAAAAGGTCAAATATGAGTAGAGAGAATGACATGTGAAGTTTTGTACGTATTGCATCTATTAAATTAGTAGTGAGGAATGGTGGCTTTCAACTTGGGAAAGCTCCTTCGTTTGTGCAAGGTAGGAAAGTGGACCATAAACCATTTAGTTTTATTTTAAATATTTGTATAGTTTAATATCATTGAGTGATATGAATTTTTAATATTGAACTGAAATCCAATTATCTATATATATTAAGGAATTTTTTGTCTTTTTCAATTCTCCAATTATTTTTGTATTTTTATATCTATAGGAATGTCAACTACTGTTATTTTCCAAAAATTTAATATCTTCTCACTAAGTAATTTATTAAAAAATAATATGAGAAAATTTCAATGGCATTCAAAATACTAATGTCTACATGTAAGCTGATTAGTATAAAATAATAATTTGAATTTTTATAATCCTTTATAAAAAAAATAATATATTCTTTCTTTTTTCCTTTGTTTCTTTTTGAAGTATGTTATTATTGAGTAGTATCAAAAGATGATAAAGCGCAAGAAAAAAACCACATCTATCAATATTTTGTAAGAAAACATATTTTTTAATAGGTTGCATGGAAATATATTTTATTTGTATAAAAATATATTTGTATTTAAATTTTAGGGTAACAGTATATTATAATAGAATGATTTTTTAAAAAGAAATATCATAAATAAACAAATTTCTATATATGAATATTTAAATAAATAATAGGGTTAAATATGTTTTTGGTCCCTATAAATATAGTGAATTTTATTTTTAGTCCCTCTAAAATTTTATGGGCACTTTTGGTCCCTAAATATTATTTGCGTTTGCACTTTTGATCTCTGTCATTAGTTTCCACTAACGGGGCTGACGTAGCATTGATTATGTGGCAATTTTTTATATATTATCATGCCAGGTCACATTCCATGTTATTAGTTTCCTGCCACATAATTAGAAATATTGGAAATAATGAAAAATTAAAAACAAAATTAAAAGAAAATTAAAACCCCCAATCCCTATTTTCACTCTCATCTTTATCTTATTTATGTTGTTGTCCGATTCATGCCGTAAAAATCAGAAACAAGTCAATGTGCATTTTGTGTACAGCAAGATGTGCATCTTGGCCCCAGTATCCCTCTATGAGAGGGATAGTGGGGGGATAGTGGGGGTCAAGATGAGAGGTGAGGAAAAACAACAATGAGGGATGAGTTTTGAACTTTGAACTCGTCGGTACATAATGAGGGTAAGATTAAAAGATGAGAGATTGTGTTCTACAGCAAGATGAAGATGATGAAGATGACAATGGGATTAGGGATTTTAGTTTTGGTTTTTTAGTTTTTTATTATTTCCAACCTTTCTAATTATGTTGCCGGAAAATAATGACATGGAATGTGCATGGCATGTCAACACATAAAAACTGCCACATAACTAATGTCGCGTCAACACCGTTAATGGAAACTAACAGCAAAGCCTAGAAGTGCTAATAATAATGTAGAGATCAAAAGTGTCCAAAAATTTTTAGAGGGACTAAAAACAAAACTCGCTATATTTATAGGGACCAACAAATATTTAGCCCTAAATAATATACAATACTATATTCTTTAACTTAAAATACATATTGTTCTTTTTGTAGATCAAATATATAACTTCTATATGGCGTGAAGCAGTATTGGTATGCTCATTACGTCATCCCAGCCGAGCAGTAAAATTTAGCTGGAGAGCTTTAACCACCAAAACATGATGTTGTTTATGCATATAAACACAACAAATTAATATAGAGTTTCAATAGCTTAAAATTTTGTTATTCAAATTATGCAAAATATATAAATGTACATATTATTAAATATAGTGATACATTTTTAGATATATAAGTGATACATCAATGATATTATTAACTTACAAAATATAAATTACTCAACAGCTGTTTATCAATTTGTCCAAAAAAAAAACCGTTTATCAAAAATAAAATTATACCCGTGCATAGCACGGGTCAACTATTCTAGTAATAATTAAATGTAGAATGTTGTTATTGTAGAAAGGTAAGAAGATATGAGAAAGTATGTTGATGTGGATAACAAATTAGTGAAAATGAATCTGAGAAGATGAGCAACGATCAGAGAAGAAAAGTTAGGGTTCCAATTAGGTTACCTTTACAGAAGATGAAACTGAGAAAGAGTGAGGATATGAGAAAGAGTGAGGTTACCTTTCTGAAGATTCTTTCTCTGTTGAAGAAGTGAGATGGAAGAGAAAGAGTGAGGTTGAACGAGAAAGAGTGAGATTGAACAGTAAAAAAGAGTGAGATTGAGAGTTAGATGAAATCAAGATTGGTGGTGAGAACGATGGAAGCTAACGGAGAGAACGATGAAATCAAGATAGCGTCTTTGCGTACGAATGTCTCTGAGTAGGGTTTAAGAAACATTAAACATTTGAAGGCAGACATAAATTATGCACGACTTCGTAAAACCTTTTAAAAAAATTAACTTTTAATTCGTGCTAAAAGGTTCGCGCCAGACAATCTTTCTCATCTTAATTACAAGTTTGCCACCGCTTCTGTCTTTTAAGTCAGGCATTTGTGGGCCGCTGTTGCGTTAAATCACACTTAGAGCAAGTGTACTCTTTCGCAAAAGTAGTATAAAAGATTATCGTATCCACAGGGATTAATTACCAAGTACTAAACTCACTACAAAAAAAAAGCTCATTTGCGAGGGACGTTAGCGAGGGAACCCTGGTCCCTCGCAAATTTAAGAATTAGCGACGGATTGGTTGAACATTAGCGAGGGAATTGGTTTTCTCGTTTTTTCTGGACATTAGCGACGGAATGGGCACGTTTAGCGACGGAATTTCCCTCGCAAAACACAGGGCGCCAAATTAAAATTGCGTGGCACGCAAAATAAGGAGGTTAGCGACGGATTAGCGACGGATTTGATGTCCCTCGCAAAACGTTCTGACCGTTGCAGTGCCTAGGGACGCGTGGCACGCAAAACGAGGAGGTTAGCGACGGATTTGATGTCCCTCGCAAAACGTGACAATTAGCGACGGATTTTCTGTCCCTCGCAAAATCCGTCGCTAACCTAAATAAATGTACCGTTTTTCTTTTTTTTTCCTCACTCTTCTCTCTCACTCTTCACTCTTCTCTCTCACTCTTCACTCTTCTCTCTCACCACCCATCCGAATACTCCCCTCTCTCACCCCCTTCTCTCAAATCCACAACCACAACCACCACACAACCACCACCACCACCACCCACGGAACTCCTCTTCCTCTCCTCTCTCCCTCTCTCACGATTTCCCTCTTCTTCCACCACTACCACCACCCACGAAACCACCACCACTACCCACAAAACCACCACCACTACCCACGAAACCACCACCACCGGAGCTCCTCTTCCTTTCCTCTCCTCTATCTCTCTCTCTCACGATTTGCCTCTTCTTCCACCACCATCACCCCCCACGAAACCACCACCACCACCACCACCACCACCGGAGCTCCCATTTCCTTCAATTTGTAAGTTTTGATTTGCACTTTTTATGATGTTATAATTTTAATTTTTGATTTATTGAAGTTGTTTTAATTTATTTATTATTTGCTTGAAATTGAAATTTGTTAGTATTGAAATTTGGTGTTTGAAGCCTACAATCGCACCGGAGTGCGCACCGTCACCGAACCACCTCACCGGACGTCAATCTCGCTCATAACAGTTAGTTTTTAAAATAAATTGTTGTTTTTAAAATAAATTGTTGTTGTTGTTGGTTAGGATTGAATTGGTTAGGATTGAATTAGTTAGGATTGAATTATTTGTTGTTGTTATTGTTGTTGTGTGTTAAGTTTTGAATTAGTTAGGATTGAATTATTTGTTGTTGTTGTTGTGTGTTGTTGTGAATTGGTTAGGATTGGTTAAGTGATATTGTAAAATGTGAGTTGTAGGATTAAGTGTGAAATATGAGTTAAAATTGAGTGAATATTGTGAAATGTGAATGTTAGTAATTGAAAAATGAATATAAATTTGTTAAAGTGAAATTGTTGAGAAGAGTTAGATTGAAAATTATTGAGAATTAAAAATTGTGTATGTTGTTAATTGTGTCAAATAGTTGAAATTGAAAAGTGTATTATTTTAGAGTTGTTAATTGAAAATTGTTTAATTGTTGTTTTGATGAACCCTAGGTTAGATGACTGTGTGTTGTTGATGGAAAAGGGTGAGGTGTTGTCCCTCACCCCCATAATTTGCTCGAAATCATCTCCATTGAGATAATTGCGAGACGATACTAACAACGGTAAGGTTGGGAGTTATATGAAATAACTTCCTTCACTACTTGGATGGAAAAGGGTTTTGTGCTGTCCTTGACCCCCATACTCGGCTCGGAATCATCTCCACTGAGATCATATCGATGCCACTAACTTGATAGGTTATTGGGAATGTTATGGGAATCTAACACATTTTCTTAAATATGTGTAGATGAATTGGTATGAATTTAATCGTGATTGGGTGTATGATCGGTTATTTCCTAGAAGAGCGGGTTTAAAGCAAAGTTTTGTAATTGGGGTTGAACAGTTTCTTGTTGTAGCGTGACGACATGAATTGGCTAGACGGGAAAAGGGGGTTAGATGTCCATGCTTAAAATGCGACGGAATACCTATTAAGACCGATGATGAAATTAGGGAACACTTGAGGTGACCGAGTGGCACACATACCTAGTTAACGGTTACAAATTTGACACTCAATCATGGAGTGAGGGAAAAAGAACAATTAATAGTGGGGTATATGTTAAAGGGGAAACTGGAGGAGGTGAAAATGACTACTATGGTGTGATTGAACACATATATGAACTTGAATACCCACGGTTAGACTATGAAAAGAAAATAGTTTTGTTTTTGTGTAGATGGTTTGATCCATCAGTTAGAGGAACAAAATTGAATCCAAAATGTAATACCGTGGACATTCGAATGAATGGAAGGTATAAACTTTATGATCCGTTTATCATGGCAGAGAATGTGAGGCAGGTGTATTATGTTCCATATCCATCAACTCGGAGAGGATGGTGTGTTGCAATTAAGACAAAACCTCGGGGTCGCATTGAAGCTAATGATGCGGAGGATGACGTTCCTTATCAGGTGGATGAAATTTCGGGAGTAAATGAGGTAATTGAAGTTGAACAGATTGACTCCTTACGTGATGATCGATTCCTAGTTGAAGAAGTTGAAGCAGTTGAAGCAGTTGAAGCAGAAGTTGATGAAAATGAAGAACATAATGAAGATGAAGAAGAGAATGAATATAACGAATATGAGCAAGATGAAGATGAACAAGATGAAGAAGACAATGAAGATGAATAATTTTATTAATCTTATGTTGTATTTAAATTTATTAGAGTTATTGTTCTTGTGTTTTCTTATGTTGACTCATTATGTTGTCTTTAAATTTATTTTAATCATGTTGACTCATTATGTTGTCTTTAAATTTATTTTAATCATTAATATATCATGATTGTTCTTGTTAATTTAGTTTCTTTAATTTATTTATAATATACATCATTAATGTTGTTAGTATCACATTTGGTTTCTCTTTTTTTCATAGATATGGATCCAGGAGGTTCTGACCCACCGAGACGTGCAGGGAAGCAGATTGCCGATGAACCTCCCAAGAGGAGGCGTAATCGTCGTAATCGTGAGGTGGTTCTCAACATTGGGAACATGAGGCAGGGTCATACATCATATATGAGTCCACCAGGTACCGAGCCGATTGCCCCACGACCTCCGTCTCCATCTGGTCCCGGATTTTTTCATTTACCCTCGCATGGGCATTATATGGGCCCATCATATATGTATGCAGCAGGGCATATGGGTGCACCACATATAGGCTCATCATCTGGGCATATGGGCACACCAGTTGGGCATATGGGTGCACCACATGGACATATAGGCTCATCATCTGGGCATGGCAGACCAGCAGGGCATATGGGCGCACCATCTGGACATACGCGCAGACCAGCTGGGTTATCTATGCCTACCCCATCGCCCCAGGATGATATTGATCCTGATATTGAGCCCGAGCTGGATGATATTGACATCGATGAAGAGACGGTGGAGGTGGTTGTTATCGATGGTGTTAAACTAAAGGTCATTTATCCTAGTGGTGACGCGTAAGTATTTTGTTTGTTTTTTTTAAAGTTAATTTATCAAACGAATTATATTTGATTGTTTGATATATCTTTCATTATGCAGGCTTCTTCCTGCAAAGGTAGCTTCATCGAACATTACCCGTGTCATCCGAAAAATGTACTTTCAAAAGTTTCGTTCAAAGTGGACTAAGGTCACTGATGACGAAAAGAAGGAACTGCTGGAATTCTTTAGGGTAAGTGTCAATTATGTCATTACTTATATTGTTAGTTTAAATTTAATGTTTAATATAATTACTAATACATATTTTTGTTTTACTTAGGGTAAAGTGACATGGCGCGAAGAAGATGATGAAGAAGTGAGAAGAGTTTTTAATAAAAGGATGAGCGCTCAGTTATCAGATTTGCTTTATAAGTTGCGGGCTAAAAAGCAGCAGCCAAACTACATGAGTGATGAAGTTTGGAATGCCTTCCAGGCTCATTGGGCTACAACAAAGTTCAAAGCAAAATCTGAAGCAGCCAAGAAGAATAGAAACTCAGAGAAGGGTGGCTCGCTTCACACCTGCGGGTCCGTCAACCAGGCTCAGCATGCTCTTAGATGGGTATATTATTTTAAAAATCTTTGTGTTATTTTTACATTGGTTAATTAGTTTGCAATATTTGAAAATGTATTTCATTTTACAGAGTTTGAAGGCAGGACGCCCTATCACTGCTCCTGAGCTGCATAGAGTCACCCATTTGAGGAAAGGGACTAACGAGTATGTTGATGACCGCGCCAGGATTACTCAGGTAAATATACAGCTTGATTTGTATTATATAAAGTTGCTTTGTTAAAATAGAGCGTTAATTATGCTATGTTCTGTGGTTATGCAAAACAGGAGCAAATTAATGAGATCATGTCTCAGCTGACTCAGGGGAGCTGGGACCCTGCCTCACTTGGTGAACTTCCTCCTGAGATGCGAGATCTGGCAAACGTCAATTGGGAGAAATTAATTGGTTGGTACAAGGGTCGTCTGTATGGTACTGGGCCAATGGCTCCTATTATGGGTTCTAAGGGCTCGTCTAGGGCCGGGAGCAGCAGAGGACGCAGTCGACCAGCTTCTACTAAGTCAGATGCGGAGACAGAGAAGCTTAGGCAGGAGCTGCAATCTACTAAACAGCAGCTGGAGGATACTCAAGCGGAGGTTAGGGGCTGGAGGGCAGACCATGCGAAGGTGCTAAGGAGACAGGAGCTGATGTATAACTATTTTAAGAGCAAGAATATTTTTCCAGATGAGGAGGAAGATCAGGAGCAAGCTCAGCAGTCAGAGGAGTCAGAGGAATCAGAGGAGTCTGACGGCAGCTATTAGGATAGTTTGACATTTCTGTACTTTTTTATTCGGATATTATGTTATTTTTTATTCGGATAATATGTTGTTTTAATTCGGATTTTATGTTGATTTGGAGTTATATTATGTTGATTTGGATGGAATTAAAACTGTTTTAGCTATTTCAATCAGGTATAAAATCAGGTCTATCAATAAAAAAATAAAAATAGGTTTAGCAGAAAAAAAAATTTAAAAAAAAAAATTGAGATTAGCGAGGGATTTAGTGAGGGAAAAAAAAATTTAAAAAAAAAAAGAGATTAGCGAGGGATTTAGCGAGGGAAAAAAAAATTTTAACAAAAAAAAAATGGATTAGCGCGGGATTTAGCGAGGGAAAAAAAATTTAAAAAAAAAAAAAAGAGAATTAGCGAGGGATTTAGCGAGGGAAATTGTTTTTTTTTAAAAAAAAAAAAAAAGGATTAGCGAGGGAATAGTGGACGCGTGGCTGTCAGAAATTGGCCACGTGTCTCTCAACATTAGCGAGGGATTTAAAATCCCTCGCTAATCAGCGAGGGAATAGTCCCTCGCTAATTAGCGACGGATTTTAAATCCCTCGCTAAATGGATTAGCGAGGAAGGATTTAGCGAGGGAACCTGTCCCTCGCTAATTCCCTCGCAAATGACCATTAGCGAGGGATTTTGGTCAGTTTGCGAGGGAAATATCCCTCGCTAATCCCTGTTTTTTTTGTAGTGACTAGTCGAGATTATATATTGTTTAGACGAACCAATAGTTTGATGTGAAGGAAACAAATTAGAAATAAATAAATAACAAACAATTAAAATGCGAGACTAAATTAATGGAGAGAGGTCTAGGGTCGCTGTTTCACTTGCAAGCTTCGATTCCCCTATGTCTAATTCTACCTGAATTCCCTTATTTTATTTAATTACCAATTCCTTTACTAAAGCTATTAATCTGTTTGGTCATTCGCGATTAATATTCATTTTCCTAAATTAACCCTAGTTTAGTCATGCTAGAATTTAAATTTAAGAAAAGCATAAAGTACAAAAAGGTTGAATGATTGGAAGACTAAACTAAAGTTTGGTCATGCATTAATTGTAGCCCCAATTATCCTATAGGTCCACCAACTAATTGCAGTACGGTCGCTGATCAACTAATTGATTATGAACATGAAAAGGGTAGCTAATCCTAATTATGTGATAAAAACAATAGGACAATGTTAATTAAAATAAAAATAGGAATTCAAACCAGAAATTAGAACATAAAGAGGTCTATAATCATGCAAGATTCACCTAAGACACTAGAAGAGGTTTTAAGTATCCATAATAGTCAAGAACAATGAAATAAAAATAAGGTTTATGAATTACAAAAATAAGAATAACCCGGATGTAGAGAAAGTTTTAATCTTTGTCTTCAGTCTCGTTATTCTGCTCCAGAGCTCTCTCACGGTGTCAAGAACAAGTACCAAAATTCTTCTCTCCCTCCGCCACGTCCGTGTAGCTCTCCTTTTTGTATGTGGTGTGTGGCTTTTTCCATTCACAACTGAAGCCCTCCTTTTATATTAGTTCCTTTTCTTTCTCTCCAAGCTAGGGATCAAGTCAAGATTGTTTCCTCTTTAAATTGCAAGATATCACAATCCCTAAATATTAGGATTTATATGCTTCCTAAATATGTGTTGCTTGCTATCCACTCCATGCTTCTTTCTTTCTCTCCAAGTCACATGTGCATCATTTTCAATTGAAATCCTCAAGAGGATCTTCTTGTTTATATATATATATATATATATATATATATATCTATATATATATATATATATATATATATATATATAAATTCCTAATAGCTTCAAAAAAGGAATTTTATATCTCTTTTATATTTTCTTTCTTTCTGCAAAATAAAGAGCAAATTAAGTTAGTGATTTATATAATTAATATATAATTGCTCTAAAATTGACCCAAAAATATCTCTAACAATGCACCAAATTGGAGTTTATTAACTCCCCCACACTTAGCTTTTGCTTGTCCTCAAGCAAATTTTTTGGCTCAATAAAATTTTCAAATAAATAATAGAGACAGGCAAATAAGGGACCCAAAACTAGGAGCACAATGACAGACAATAGACAATATAGTACATATGAGGTGTCAAGAGGTTTCCCAATTAGAGGCTCATGTCCCTGAAGAATACATTTCTGTGAACAAGGGCACTCGCTCACACTCTCTCTAAGTGTTTAGGGACTAGGGAAAATACACTTAAGTTTCAACAAAATGCACATTACCATAAGCTTGTAATTTGACCAACTCTCCACTAAATAGCTCACAAGCATGCAAAAGATGGGGTTTCATGGGTTGTAATGGGGCCAGGGTGAATTCATGCAGGTAAGAAAAAATGGTTAATCAAAGGGCTAAAAAAAGAAGAAGCAAATAATAACCTTTGAAACCAAATATGGAGCTCTTATCTATTTTACAATTTTGGTCCAAACTCCAAATTAATTTCACTTTCATTCTTCACTCTTCCTTTTCTATTGAGTCAACTCTTTTTTATTTGCCTTTTTTTGAGTAGAATTTTTTTTTTGGATTTGCCCTTTGGCTCTTTCATTCTTTTGATGTGCCTTTTCCTCCTTCTTGCATTTTTTTTCGTAGGAGGAAAAGGTAAGTACATGAAAACTCCTATTTTGTTTCCTTTGTATGAAAATATTTTTGTAAGCACATGATTCACTCCATTTTTTCTCTTCATCCTGACAAGATAGATAATTAAAGTATAGGACGAAATTTCAGTCCTGATAATATAGACAAGTAAAATATAGGACGAAATTGTAATTTTCAATAGTTGCTCCACATTCAATTTCAAATGGTTACCACAAACAAAAAAGGAAAAATAATATCTGGGTACCAACGAAAAAATATAACAAATAGGCTCAAAGGGGGCAACTAATGGATAATTTCAACAAACAACTCTGAGGCTAGAAAAATACTTAAATTCCCCAAATCTTTTTACATGATGCAAATCAATTTTCGCCTTGAAATGGTCAAAAGACAAATTCTAGAATGTATTAAATTGGGAAACACACTCAGAAAGAAAATGGGTAAAAATTTATGATTTAGTATCAATCCCCTTATGAAGGTTCAGATCTCACATTTAAAAGCTAGTTCACAAAAAGTACTCAAGAGGGACAAATGCTAATTATCAGCTTCCTAAGGACAACCCCATTGTTACAATTAAACACAAGTCTATCAAGTGAATTAATTATGGGATCCCCTAAAGGCAAAATCTCTATTTTTTTTCAATTTAAGCATAGTTCATGCAAAACAATCCGGAAAAAATGCTATCAACATACGTAGTGGGTATGTGCATTAATAGTGAATAAGTGACAAAATAACGCTCCTCCCCCACACTAGCATGAACCATGGTCCTCAATGCAAAATGATCAAATAGAAACAAAAGGAAATAAATGAGAGAGAGAGAGAGAGAGTAAGAGAGACTTCCCTGAGACAGCTTGTAGTTGGAGTTTATTCCTAAAAACAAAACAAAAGCAAAATAAAATTAACTGAAAATAAAACACAGGTTGCCTCCAATGAAGCGCTTGTTTAACGTCTATGAGCTTTACGATAGTTGATGCTCAATCAGGTGGCTCTCCAAGAGCATATTTTACATCTAACGCAATGCATTTTCTTAGTTTTCTAACAATGTGGTTGACATTATTCTTTCTTTTTCCACGTGGTGGGTGAACTTCAAAGGATTGTGGAATTTTTATTTTGTCTCCATCCACCACTATGCTAGGATCCTGCAAAATAAAATATTTTTCCAAAAGGTCCTGCATCTTCAAATCACTAAAAATATTAGTTTTAACCACATCATTAAAAGGAGGAGAAGTAAAAGGAGAGAAATTTTCACTTGAATTTAAAGCTTTAATCAAATCCTCTTCTTTACCACTCATTAAAGTTACCTTTCCCTTATGGACCTCAATCACACAAAGACGAAAAATGCAAACAAAGAATTCAATTGTGGAATTGATAGAGAAGAAAGAACTGAAAACTAAACACAAAGTAGACGAAATAACATTAAACATCGAACCTCAAAATCTGTAAAATGGCAGCCTTTTACCGATGAATCGACTTAGCAGTTTAAGCTTCCATGGTGGCTAGAGCACAAAAGTTTTGTAAAGTGTGAATAATGAGTGAGAGAGAGAGAGAGAGAGAGAGAGAGAGAGAGAAACGGCTGCTGGTCAGCCAAGTCTATAAGACAAACGAAAAAACCTAATCCCTTACGGGTTCTTGGATAAAAGCCCGTAAACAAACTAATATTCGGCCCAAAACCCATTTTACAATAAACTGCTTCTGTATTTCGCAGTTTTGACCTTTAATACTTTCGAATTGGTTTTTGAGCTCAACAAAAGATTTCTAGGTTTCTTCCTTAGCTTTCCAACGCATGCTTGCACGCCTCAGTCGGATAACCACAGTCAAAGTTATGGCCTGCAGAGTAGACAGGGGGTCAATATGCAATAAAAACAAGAATTAATCAAGAAATTACTATTTTGCTCAAATAAGACTCAAAGTCTAGAAACGTGCTAAGACTTAAAGATTAGGAACAAAACACAATTAAAAACACCAAATGAAAAGCTATAAAGAGTGCATTAAAATGCATTGATCAAATTCCCCCACACTTAAGCTTTTGCACTCCGGGCAAATCACACAAAACAAGACACAAAAAACAAAACATGAATTTCCATTCAACCCAAAGAATGCAAAGTCATAAGAGAGGTGCTTTTCCTAGGCTTCAAAGAGAATGACAATCAGAGATAGCACTTAATTACAATCAAGGCAAACAAGAGAATAGAGCACTAGAGAGTGAATCAGAAGTGATAAGTCCTCACAGGATATGTATTAGTAATGCGCTCAATCACTCAAGTGTCTAGGCTTGTGTTTACTCTCATATATGTAACAAGCACATCAATGAAAGTTAGCACTACCATATGCTTGACAAGCTTCTAACATCCACACTTAAGAACACATGCACATAAAATCAAAAGGTCTTTATAAGGGCTGTAATGGGGCCAAGGTCAATGTGAGATAATCCTAAGGGGGAACTAGGCTAAAAAGAATTAAAGAGGATAAAGAAGCAATGAAAATCAATTGTAGAATGAGCATGAGAGGGTCCAACTTCAACAAGGTATTATGAATTTCTCTATTTTGATATACTTCTCCACATAACTCTCTCCACACAATTTTCACTCTTCTTGAAACAAAAATTAAAAGATATATACACTTTCCATTTTTTTTTCTTTTTTTGGGAATATTTTTCTATAAAAATGTACTTGCCAAAATTTCTATTGAGAAGTCAAGAACTAACCCAAATGAGAACCACAATTGCAACAATTTGGACACCCCCACACTTATGGATTTGACAATTTTCAATTCAAAGCTCCTTCACCCTCTAAGATAGGGTAATAACATTGTTTTTTCGCTTTTGGGCTTGTAATGAGCTATAAAACAAAGACTGGGATAAAAGGTTCAAAGGGGCTTACACAAAGGGGTAAATTCAGGGTAGGCTTATTTGGCTAGTAGCAAAGAAAGAACAAAATTGCCTAGATCATTTCAAACATGCATGTGAACAAGTGCTTCAACAAGAATCAAGTCAAGTTCTAGAGTAACTAACAAAACTGAGTGATTCACACACAAGAAAGGAGAGATTGACAAAATATAGTCCATCCAATAAAAGGCTCAATTCTCATCAGGGACATGACTATCACAAATGATGCAAAGTCTAGTGCTCATAATCAACTTGTTATACCAAGAACAACAAGAAATCAATCAAGTCATGTCAAATCACCTATGGTCCTAGAATAGTAACATCACTCACAACTTGTACAAACCAAGAACTCATGGAAAAGCATGCAAAAATAACAATTTTTTTTAATTTTTTTAAATAAGGAAAACTGAAAAACAAATCAAAAATTAAAAGAAAAAGACAAACTACTAAGCTACTAAAAGACACCCCCCACACTTAAATCATACATTGTCCTCAATGAAAACAGCAAGCATAAAATAAGAGTAAGGAGGAGGGACTTCCTGGTCAAACTTCAGTGTAGGTGGGATGTTCCAATGAGAGTTCTCTTATGGTTGCATCTTCAGTTGCGGAACTCTCATGGAATAACTTGAGGCGCTTTCCATCGACTTTGAAAACTTTGTTTATCCCCTCACTTTTTATTTCCACTACACCATGAGAAAAAATGTTAGTAATAACAAAAGGACCAATCCACTTTGATCGATGTTTCCCAACCATAATTTTCAGGCGGGGTCTGAACCATAAAACTCTATGCCCAATGGAGAACTCCTTTTTGGAAATCATCTTATCATGCTTAGCTTTCCACACTTTCTTGGCAGGAATGCCCGTCAAGGTTAAACCAATGTCGCTCCTATGTTTTCTTAGGATTGACGGCTTCTTTTCCTGTTCAGATTTAAGCCCTGCTATGTTAGTCTCATGAAGCTTCCCACTCCCCTCGAAATATCCAAAACTAAAAATAACTAAAAAAAGATAAAATATAGTAACAATGTAAGTTAACCTTAGTCGTCTCACAAGGATCTCTAATACTAAGATTACCACAATCAGGAACTAAATAAACAATAAAACAGGGGTTTTTGATGAAAACGATTTCTATTTGAGGGGTTAAACAATTTAGAGAGACAATCGATCCACCGGTTTCCGGGTGTGCGTCTTGGATTTATCATTAGTTTCAAATAATCGTGCAAGACTCATTCAAAGTTTCAGTTCTTGATTGATAATAAACTAATCAAGCAAGCGTCAATTAGTTTATGCGAATTCACACCGTTTTAAAGCAAGCGTCAAAACAATGTGTTCAATCAATCGTGATCGTGAACAAGCTCTACTTAACACAATCGATATCATAACCGAATTCAATCAATCCTCTATCAATTCCTACTCGAATTAAATAAAACAAGCGATTAAATAACTCGAATAGTTAAGAGTTGCAAAAAACAGATTCACATATAAACAAGCGTCATACATAAACGATTCGTGTATTGCAAGTAAACCGAATTAGGGTAATTAAGCATCACAGAAAGTAAAAAATTGCAAACAAAGAATTCAAATGTGGAATTGATAGAGAAGAAAGAACTCAAAACTAAAAACAAAGAACATGAAATAACATTAAACAACAAACCTCAAAATGCGTAAAATGGCAGCCTTTCACTGATGAATCGACTTAGCAGTTTAAGCTTCCATGGAGGCTAGAACACAAAAGTTTTGTAAAGTGTGAATAATGAGTGAGAGAGAGAGAAACCGCTGCTGGTCAGCCAAGTCTATAAGACAAACGAAAAAACCTAATCCCTTACGGGTTCTTGGATAAATTAAAAGCCCGTTAACAAACTAATATTCGGCCCAAAACCCATTTTACAATAAACTGCTTCTGTATTTAGCAGTTTAAGCCTTCAAGACTTTCGAATTGGTTTTCGAGCTCAACAGAAGACTTGTAGCTTTTTTCCTTAGATTTCCAACGCATGATGCTTGCCCGTCTCAATCGGATAACCACAACCAATGTTATGGCCTGCAGAGTAGACAGGGGTCAATATGCAATAAAAACAAGAATTAATCAAGAAATTACTATTTTGCTCAAATAAGACCCAAAGTCTAGAAACGTGCTAAGACTTAAAGATTAGGAACAAAACACAATTAAAAACACCAAATGCAAAGCTATAAAGAGTGCATTAAAATGCATTGATCAACCAACCTCTTGAATTTATTGATGAAAAACATCCAAACCATGTTTTTAAACTGACTAAGGCTCTTTATGGTCTCAAACAGGCTCCTAGAGCTCGGTATGAAAGACTTAGTACATTTCTTCTCAAAAATGGTTTTTCATGAGGAAAAATAGATGTTACTCTCTTTAGAAAAACTCTCAAAGATGAACTTTTAATTGTTCAAATTTATGTTGATGATATCATCTTTGGAGCCACAAATGAAAAGCTATGCACTGACTTTGGAAAACTAATGATGAGTGAGTTTGAGATGCGTTTAATGGGTGAGCTGAGATACTTTCTTGACTTACAAATCAAACAACTTAAGAAGGGTATTTTCATCTATCAAGAGAAGTACATTAAAGATCTTCTTAAGAAATACAAAATGAGTGATGCAAAAGCTATGGCAACTCCCATGCACCCTTCTGCAAGTATTGAGAAAGATGAGAAGGGTAAGCCTGTATCTGAAAAGGAGTATAGAGGGATGATTGGATCTCTATTGTATGTCACTGCTAGTAGGCCAGACATAGTCTTCTCAGTAGGACTATGTGCGAGGTTTCAAACTGCTCCAAAAGAATCCCACCTATGTGTTGTCAAAAGAATT
This sequence comes from Astragalus glycyphyllos, assembly GCA_963573325.1. Classification (NCBI taxonomy): domain Eukaryota; kingdom Viridiplantae; phylum Streptophyta; class Magnoliopsida; order Fabales; family Fabaceae; genus Astragalus; species Astragalus glycyphyllos. The sequence goes on along the minus strand of OY754314.1, from coordinate 11,392,825 downwards.
TTTAGATATCTTGTTGGAACACCAAATATTGGACTATGGTACAAAAAGAGAACACACTTTGAGCTCATTGGGTATTGTGATGCTGACTATGCTGGAGATAAAATTGAAAGAAAAAGCACAAGTGGTTCATGTCAACTACTTGGTGAATCACTCATCTCATAGTCATGTAGAAAACAAAGCATAATTGCCCTATCAACTACAGAAGCTGAATATGTCTCGGTTGCTGGTTGCTGCTCTCAAATTCTATGGATCAAGAATCAACTTGAAGACTTCTCTTTAAGTTACTCAGGTATTCCAATATTTTGGGATAATACTAGCTAGTGCTATAAATCTGTCATAAAATCCAATTCAACATTCTAGATCAAAGCACATTCATCTATATTAAGCATCATTTCATTAGAGATCATGTGCAAAAGAAAGATATTGAACTTGTGTTTGTTGATACTAAACATCAACTGACTGATATCTTACCCCTTCTAGAGGAAAGTTTTAGTTTCATTAAGAGCATGCTTCATATCATTGAAACCCCCTCAGATGAGAAGGGTCATGACCATCAACCTTCTCAGAAATGAGAAGGGTCGTAACCCTCAACCTTCTCAACTCTTGAGAAGGGTCATCAGAATCATATGACCATAAAAATACAAAAAGAATTTATTTTGTTTGTTGTTTGTTTTAATTAATGTGTGCATTTAATTGTCTGTTTATGTTTATTCTTTTTTTTTTATTAAGTTTATCTTTATTAAAAACCCAAAAATAGGTTCCTAGCCGTTACAACGGCTTCTTTCTCTCTCTTTCTCACACAGGTCTCAATCAATGGTTACACATCAGATAATGATGTTCCAAACCGTTGGTCAATAACTGCTCTGAAGTGATTAAAACACTTCACTTCTCTTTCTCTCATTCTATCTTGAAACCGTCCTCTCTTCTTTCTCTCAAAATCCCTTGCTCTCAAATGGTAAGAACCAAAAACACTAAACCCATTTCCTCTTATTCTGATCCTAAATCACACGAAGCCATTCCAAATTTCATTCTTGTTGGTCCACCTCAAAAGATTATTGACGTCAAACCTCTGAAATCACGCCCAGCAAAGATGAAGCATACTCCTAGTTGAACCCCAAGGCGTTCAATGCGTGTTAAATTCCATTTCGCTTCCAAAAACACATCTGGGATCTCCTCTGAGGCACCCATTGATCTTGATAAAGAAGAAAATCCTCCTGCGCAGAGTACAGAGCAACTCACTGTTACAGATCAGAAGGTTGAGTCTTCTAAACCAGTCATTAAAACTGCTGCTAAGAAGGTTGAAGAGAAGAAGAAATTAGATAAAGGAAAGAATATTGTGATTCCCTTGCCTCCAAGTGGTAAGAAGGGTCAGTCTTTGAAGAAAAGGAAGCAACCAGAGAGAACCAAATGGAGTTCAAAGGCTATTGTTGCTGGTACAGTCTACTCACCTGAGGAGATTGAAAAATATGGCTGGAACATTACCCATTTCTCATTCAACAAAAATGGGAGAGCATTCAACAGAAATGGGAGAGGTTCATATCTCTGGATGACTTAGTCTACAAAGAAAAAGTGAGAGAGTTCTATGCAAATACCACCATCCAATATGATCCTCCAAAGATCACCTCATGGATTGGTGACAGGGAATTTTCTATCTCCTCCATCTCTCTTGGGAAAGCCCTTAATATACCAAATGAGGGAACTCAGATGTATGAAGTATCACTACAACATTTGGTAGATACGGCAACACTCATTTTCTAAAAACTAAGAAAACGTTGTCATAGATGAGCCAAATAGAACGGGTTCTAAATTCTGAATACACAGGGAAAAAATCTCCTCTACTTACACTTTTTATGCGCAGCCTCTTATTTCTCCACGGGGAACAAATCACTTGCTCTTCTTCATCACTCTCGACCGTCACTCCGCTCACCGTCACTCTGCTCTCGCTTAATCACTCTCGCTTCTTCTTCAGCAGATTGTCTATGGCTTGCATCAAAGTTCTTGTAAGGTGAACCCTAATCTGGCTTGAACATCGCATAGTGTGAATCTCACCTTTTCTATGTTGATTTTAGTTTTTGAATAATTCCCCCTTTCTTGATTTAGGTTTAGTTTAATTCATCTCCAGATTCTCGCTGATCTAATCACTGTGCCAAAATCAAAAGCAAGCGCTAAACCCTAGCTCTCGTTTTGAAGATCGCTATTTGTTTACAACATTGATGCGCTGTTCATCCTTCAAGATCGTTACAAAATTAGGAACCGGTTCTTGAGTCTTAGTAGTGGTAAGACCCCTCGACCTTGAGTTTTACGATTTCCCTCTTTGGTTTCATGATTTTTGATAGGGGTTTGTTGATTTTTGGTATTTTTGTTTTGTTAAAAGTGTTGGAAATGTTGTCAAAAAAAAGTGTTGGAAATGTTATTCAGATTTCTCGTATCTTGATTTTTGTTTTTCAGATTTTTTGCTCAAAAAATGTTATTCAGATTTCTCCTCTCTTGATTTTTGCAAGCCAGGGAATTGTGGATACTTAAATATATTCAGATTGTGAAATTGCAAGTAAGAATATCAAGGGAAAGGGAAACCTGAATTTCCAAGTAAGAAGAGCAAACTACACTTTGCTTTATTGCATGGAAACTTTGTGAACCTTCATGGTTTTTTAAGGACAGGATATCTCTGCTGAAAAAAAAGCTGCAGCAGGGCACTGTAATTGATTATTTGTTAAAGAAGCAAAAGCTTTGAATGAGACAGAAAATACTGGGATGTCCCAAGTTGCATTCTTTATTCAGTTTTGGAAAATTTCCAGCTTGTACTTGATGCCAAATTAGATCTTGTCAAATTTATTCTCATTAAGACTTTGTTCGTAAACTAATCTATTTGTGTTTGCAGATTTTGCCACGGCTAGGACACATGTCCTATGATGGCATAAGGAGCAATTGTGTTGTTCCTGCTACCACCAACGCACCACTTGTAGAACATTTAAAGTTCTCGTTACCTACTTTTATTGGAGTTAGTTTCTTTCCTTTTTGACTGAAGGATTTAATGATTGGATTAGTATAAGTTTGAAAACACTTCAAGATTGAATTGAACTTAAAATGTTATGTTAATCTGTTATGTGCTATCTATAGTTTAATTTATATAGTTTATACATGTTACTTTTACATTATGTTGTCATTATTGCAAATGGTAATGTGACCCTTGAACCTACTACTTCTCATTTTCCTGACTACTGAGTAACACTTATGCCTTGATACTTAGCATGGCTATAAGGATTTCATCAAAGAAGTTCCAAGATGTTATTTATTTTTGTTTGGTCTTTATATTCATCATTTTGCCTTGATACTTAGCATGGCTATACTGAGTAACACTTATGCCTTGATACTTCTCATTTGTTTTGTCTTTATATTCATCATTTTGTTTTGTCTTTATAAGGGCCAATTCCAAGACCCTCCCTTTTCACCAATGTTGAAGAAAGAGCAGGAAGTAATCTACTCTGTTGTTCAAAGGTTTGTTGGAATGTGGTGGAATGGTTGATATCTTTATTCAGACCCTTGTGGCTGGACTCTTATACAGGTTTGAAATCGTTCACTTTCAAAGCAAAAAAAAAGCTCAAACTCATAATGTTTATACTTTATATAGTTGTTTGCTTTCCACTTCAGTATAAATCACTCCTAACTTTAATGGAACCGTATTACAGATTACCTGTTAGTCCATTTTCTAGAAGCACCAAAGATTGAAGCTTTCAAGACAACTAGTCCTTGCAAGGAATGATTTGGTAGGTGAGATTCCAATCAGTTATGAGAGGTTTTCTGAGCTTTTAATATTTCATGCAAGTAGGTGGAGGATTGGCTAGGTGGCTTTGGATTCACAGTCACATTTATATGATTGAAGCTTAAAAGCTACTTTAGAGCTTTCTAGAGTTTTGTTGCTAATTCTTTTACTAGCTTGGTGTAATTGTAATATAAGTGTTTTTTCACCAAGAAGAAAAAAGTACTTTAGTTTAAGTAGTTATGTCTAACACATGTATTTGTTGGCTTGTGTAATATTGACTTTTTGCCTCATTAAATTAGTGAGTTTTCACGTTCAATTTGATAATTTTTTTTTTTATTATCAATGGCAACGGTTTTAAAATGTTGTGTAAGATGATCACAGGCAACGGTTTTACAGTAGGCAACGCTTTTTAATCGTTGCCATTAACTGCAACGGTTTCATGTTGTTGGGATAGCGTGAAGTAAAAAACCGTTGTCTTTTCCATCTCAATAGGAACGGTTTTTTGTCAGTGTTGCCTTTTCGCACAAAAACCGTCGCCTAAGGTATAGGCAACGCCTGCAAAAACAACGGTTTTAAAACTGTTGCCAAAGGAAAAGACAACGGTTTTTTGGTATCTTGCAACGGTTTTCAGGCGTTGCCGTAGGGTCAAAATGTTGTAGTGTATCCTGGTATAATCTATTAGGATTCTCCATTCAGGAACTCAAAGCCACCCGTCTCAAAGACCCTTCACAGCCCCAAATCTCAACGATATGGTTAGGATACTTCACCATATTTGTTTCCACATTCTTCTTCTTAGAGCTGGATCCTTTGAAAAGGTCACCACTGGTGATTGCATGTTCTTGTATCATCTCATCACAAAGAAACCAATTAGCCTTCCTTTCCTCATAATCCATCACATGATAAATGCAATTAGGGCAGAAAAACCTCAACTTCCCTACCATATGGCGAGGCTCTCACTAGAGTTTTCAATCACTTCTTGATTAAAATCTTCGTTGATGAAGGAGTCATAGAATCCAAAACATTCACTGCCAAGAACTTAAGACTCATGGGATTGGATGTTGCAACTGAAGAAGAATGAAATGATAGGAAGAAGAAGAAGCAAAAGACAATATCCATGTCTATCATGTCTGCAGAAGTGGCAATAGAGGAAATAATTGCTAAAGTTATTAGAAGGGAGACAAAGAGCAAAAAGAAGAATGATCCAATGCCCTAGGAAAAGGGGAAATCACTGGAGAAGAGTTCTGAAGAGGAAACAGAACTTGAGAAGAGTGAAAGAGTTGAGACAAGTGTCCCTGAGAAGGTTCAGGATGAACAAAGTGAGGAAAATTTGTCTGAGAAGGTTCAGACTGAAGAAGAAAGAGCTGAGAAGATTGAATCTCAAAAGGAGCAGATTCAGAAATATCTTGAGAAGGGTCCTCAAGACATGTTTGATGATGAGAGGACCATCACAGATAAGAAGGGTGATTCAAATCAGTCTTCCTCAATAGAATTAATGGCTCCCTTAACAAAGGTCTACACTAGAGTAAAAACAAGAGGAATAGGGAAACCTGCTGAGCAAGAAGCTACAAGCATTTTGGTACAAAGGTTAGACTTTGCTGCTGATGGAGGAGAAGAGTTAAACACACCAGAAAAGATGTCTGGTGGTGAAAAATCTGCAGAAAAAACTGAAGAATTGAAACTCAACTCATCTAGTGAGCATGGTTCTAAGAGAACAGTGGTGCTTGAGGGCATGACTCCATTCAATCTGAATGTTGATACCACTGAGGAACCACATGCTGAGATTGCAATAGAGGTAAATGAGGGAAATATTAACATGGAAACTGAGAAAGAAGCATCTGCAGAAGCTGAGAAGGGTGTAGATGCTGAAACTGAGCAAGTAGATTCTGCTCAAAACAATTTAGATCCAGCATCACCTCAGGGGGAGCTTCAATCTAAAACCACCTCACCTGTCGTACAAACCCTTCTCCCATCCCTGTTCAATGAACATATGCCCACACTTCCACCTTTCTCACCTACCTTAAACTTACCTAAGCATTTCCCACCTATCTCACCACAACCTATTCCCATTGCAACTACTCCACCTACATAACCTTCACCAAATCCAACACTTTCCCGTGTCACCTCACACAATCTTGAACAACTTCTTGCTGCTATTAACATAGAGCATGGAATCTCACCTCTCAAAACCTCCAATACAATCACCTCCTCAAACGTTAACCAATTCCTGAACCTTAATCAAACTCCTCAAGATGAGTCTCCCCAACCTATATTCCCTTCCATCAATACTCAGACCCAAGCTTCTGACTTGTCATAAAAATTTGCTCAATGCTGCTCAACCTTCTAGTACATCACATGAGAAGGTTGCTGAGGTTTCCAAAGAGAAAAGCCAACCTACTGAACCTTCTGCTGTAGATTAAGTTCTTAGGTCTTAGGAGTCTTTTGAATGATCTGCATTAGCTAGCATCTGTGCTCTAGACACTTTTGTTGAGAAGTGTTCTTCTCATTGTCTGTTTTTCATTTTCATAGGCATATCTGCCACGTAGAACATAACCTATTGTAATCATTGTAATGATTCTTTTGATGGTCTCAATGAAAAAATATGTTTTTGCTTATGTTCTTATGTGTGTTATCTGAATTGTGTGGTATTAATAATTCTAAATCTATATGCACATATTCAGGGGGAGTACAAATTAAACTTGCCTTATAAAATTTTAAAACAAAAGTCAGAAAACTTAATCCGTCTCAAATGAGTTTGTCAAACATAAAAAAGGGGGAGATTGTTGAGGAAAAATCCCTAGTTAAGTTTCGATGATTAACAAACCTCACATGGTGAGAAGCTTAAGTTATGTGATTTCATATGCTACTAATGTTTCTTCTTGAGTGTCAAATAAGAACAGGAATATCCAAGTAAATCTCAAGAAGGTATATGCTTATGAGAAGTATTGTATATGAGAAGACTTAGAAGAATGTTGCTCACAATGTTTCTATGGGAGAAACCTTCTTGTGATAAGATCAAAAGATCAAGCACATTGGTAAACTTGAGAAAGATCATCATGAGAAGCTCTATATGTATCAGTAGCAACATGAGAAGGGTATCTAAGAAGGATCAACCTAAGAAACATCATGACAGAACCATAAGAAAGGAGATGAAAAGCATCAGATGAGAAAAGTCAAGTTGAGAAGAGTCATGACCATCAGAAGGGTCATGATGAGAAGAGTCAAGTTGAGAAAAGTCATAAAGTAATACTACAAGTATCTTCATTCAAAACATCAACTTGAGAAGCATTAACTTGAGAAGTATCATCTTCCACATCTGTCAAAAGTTGAAAAGAGTCAAAGTAGAGAAGAGTCATGACAACTGGAAACATCTGCCTTCTGCAGAAACACAGTTGTATTGTGCAGACAACTTCTCCCAACGACTATAAATGGTTATATTACTTTGCCAACTGCTCTAATCTTTGGACCAGAGGATATTACACATAATTCCATCTATAAATAAACGCTTCTGGTCACCATTGATCCTCATGAGAGTGCATTGAGTTCTTAACTTCCAACCTTCTCAAGTGTCAAAGTTTTCTCTCATCCATACTTAGCTGTTGCAAAACTGAAGGGATTCACCTAGTCTTTGAGTATGTGTTAAGTCTTGTGTTGTTGTTTTTACTGAATACTTCATTTGTATCAACCAAGCTCTAGAATCCCATAAACCCAAACACCTAAATAGTAAACCTGTAGGGAACCTTCTCAAGTGGCATGGGTTGCTGTAGGACTTGAGAAGTGAGTGCTTCTGTGTTAGAAGCAGTCTAATAAACCAGAAAGAGTCTATTAGGGTTTGTCACAGTAGGTAGAGCTGTGTGAAGAAAACTACCATGAGCTCTTTTAACCTAGGGAGGTGTAAAAGTTGTAAGCGATTTTGGAGAATAGTGGAAATACTCACTGGGAGTGAGGAGTGGATGTAGCTCAGGGTTTTGGGTGAACCACTATCTAAATGTATCTAAATGTATTACAAGAATATCACTGATCTAGTTGCCTATTAACCATCTAACAATTTTACTTTGAAGAAAGTTCCTTGTTTTCAAGTGAATTTAAAAAGGGTCACAATTCCAACCCCCCTTCCTTGTGACTATTATTGACTTCAAAAAGGGAGTTTCGCCACGTCCTTACCAAGGTGTTGACTTTCCCTAATTTCTCAGGCCAAGGCTAGGTATGTTTGTATAGTTTGCTTCTCTTTAGCGCTTTTTGAATTTGTTTTAGATCTTTAAATGTTTATTTTTTGGTGTTTTTTTTTATCCCAGTTGGTCCCTTCTCTTTATTGTGAGTTTGCTCTAAAGCTTGGTGGTAAGGCTTTGGAGTTGGTTGATGAGAATGGTCTAGAGTGGGAGTGTGAACTTCATCGAGATAACAAGGATTCGAAACAATATCACATCTATTCTGGTTGGGATGAATTCTGTAAGTTTAAGGGTCTTGTGGTTGGTGTGACTGTTATGTTTTCGGTCAATGAGCCAAAATCTGAAGTCATCTATTATTGGCGTTGATTATGTCGATCTTCGCACTACGTCATCGTCTACTACAAACTTCGTGTGTTTCGCTTCAAGCGTCGTCTATTATTTTTGTTTTCTTTCTTTTTTAAAGCAAGTTTAGTCGTTTCTTCTTTTTCCTTTTCTTTCTTTGTTTCCCTATCTCTTATGTAATGTTGACTTGCCCATATATATTACAATGTAGATTGTTTGTTCCATTTTGTTTATTTTATTTATTTTAACGTAATGCTTTTCTTATTATAACGTGTTCTTATTAATAATTTGTTGGCCGTTGAGTTCAATTTGGGGTCCTAGTTACAAACTCAAGCTTGGTCTGTTTCAGTGTTCCAACTTATTGAACGATTTGGTCTCAAATGATTAATTATTAGATTATTATGACAGGTATCTATGGGAATAGTGTTTCCTTTTTTTTAATCGTCGAAGAATTTTTAGGCTCAATACTTAAGAAGGCTACCAGAATGATTCTTGAGGAAGTGTGTGAACCACGGCAAGGGTACCCGGCTTGGTTGTTCATCAAATCGGATAAGAAGTCGATGTCGTCACCGATTTATAAACCGAGGTGGTTGAGCTCGGTAGGGAATAACCATATGGAAATAACATCGGCAGTTGTTGGTGAACCCGGATAAAAATGGGTCAAGTTGTAAAAGGACTTTTCAATAAGTGTATGATTAACTTTATGTTTAACAATAAATTGAGGTTAATCTAAGGTGATGCATCTTATTTTCCTTTTGTCTATAAAAATATATTAACACTTATGCTCCATTATATAGTTATGTCTCACTCTTAATTTCTAGATAAGAGAAGAATCAAATTGCTCTTTCAATTTACGCTACTTAAATTTGGCGTCGATATATATATTGAGATAATTAAGTTTTACACTTACTTTCTAAATAAAATAAAATACATAATGCTCCTTAAGAAGGCTACCACTAGGATGCCAGAGCAAGAGTGTATAACACAGTAGGTGTACTCGGAAGGGAAGAACTCAATGACATCACCATTATATAAATCGAGGTTAATGAGCTCGGGAGGGAAGAACCATTTGGAAATCACCTCGGAAGTTGTTGTAAAATCCTGATAAAAATAGGACAAGTTGAAGCAAAATATATCTCCAGGTCCCTTAACTTATTTATTTGTGACAAATAGGTCCCTTAACTTTTTTTTAACGAATAAGCCCCTTAACTTATTTATTTGAAACGAATAGGTCCCTTAACTTTTTTTTGTAACGCATAGGTCCCTTAACTTTTAAAAACGTAACACTATTGCCCCTTTTAACTCATTTAAGGGAGAGATTTTAAGGAGCAACGTTGTGACGTTTTTAAAAGTTAAGGGACCTATGTGTTACAAAATATAAAGTTAAGGGACCTATGCGTTACAAAAAAAAGTTAAGGGACCTATTCGTTACAAATAAGTAAGTTAAGGGACTTATGTGTTACAAAAAAAAGTTAAGAGACCTATTCGTCACAAATAAATAAGTTAAAGGACCCCAGGAGATATTTTGCCAATATTAAATTATGGTCTAATGAGACTCAGTTTATTATCATCTATAAATTATTAAAAATATTGTACTCAATAATTTGACATACAGTGATGTCATGCGTCTATCAAAAATAAAAAAAAAGTTTTATTGGTTAATTCTCCCACATTTATGGGATGCGACTAATTTCCTTTTGTTTCATTGTTTTATAAAAACATATCATTAATTATGTTTAATAATAAATTGAGGATAATAAATTGAGGACATCACATACTCTCCCACATTTTCAATAAGTGTATGATTAACATTTTATTTAATAATAAATTGAGGATAATCGAACCATTAAATTTTGTAAATTTTAAATTATGCTCTAATGTGATTCAGTTTATTATCATCTATACTTTATTGAAAATATTGTTAACTCTAAAATTTGACATACAGTGATGTCCTGTGTCTATCAAAAATAAAAAATAAAGTTTTATTGATAAATTTTCCCACATTTATGGGATGCGACTAATTTTGTTTTTGTTTTATTATTTTATAAAAACATATCATTAATTATTAATTTCAGAAAACATTGAAAACTAAAAAATTTGACATAAGATGATGTCATGCATCTATAATGAATAAAAAATAAAGTTCTATTGATTAATTCTCAAGTATTTATGGGATTAGACTATTTTTTTTTATTTTGTTTTTTTTGAAGACGTATTATTAATTTCACAAATCTTATAAACTCAGTTTTATGATTAATATTGATTTCACGCTTATTACACTAGAGGACCTTTAAGTTATTTATTTGTAACAAGTTGGCCCTTTAAGTTTTTTTTGTAACAAATAAGCCCTTTTAGTGATTACTCTAGCTTACGTATTTTGATGTAATGCTACTTTATATATTGTGATTACTCTACATAAGATGCAACCAATCATATTTTGGTGCATTTTGATGTAATCAACGATATGACATTTTACTAAAAGGGTCAAAGGTGTCAACGTTAGGTATCTTAAAGGGCCTCTTTGTTACAAAAAAAACTTAAAGGGCCAACTTGTTACAAATAAATAACTTAAAGGTCCTGTAGTGTAATTTTGCCTAAAATAATATACATAGTGCTCATTCAAGTTATGGTTCTTGAATGTGTTACCAACATTTGTATTCACTTTTCTTTCAACGTTGTCTAATGTGATCTTTTTCCAAGCTATTTTCATGTGACCTTCCTTTTAAATTTCGTTCTTCGTGTTTCATTTATCGCGTGCATACTTATACTCGTAGCTATATTAAGTGGTCCTCCTTCGCCACAACTTCTCTGCAACTTATCTTTCGCACAAAATTTTAAGCTTTTTATATAAATGAGGCGTTGTGTTTAAACTTCGTATTTGTCTTCGTTGTGTTTTATATGAAATAATGTTTTGCTCTTAATAGATTGTTATTCTTCTTATCTTGGAGGTATTTAAGAGCAATGGCCAGCCGAGAATTTCTTGCCATCATGCGACGAAGTGATGTGAGTTATTTTGTTCTTGGTAGATTGATCACTTTGTTTTTTGTCTGTTACATTCGTACTATGAACTTCTATTTTGATGTCTTTGTTTTTCTTTGTTCTAAGAACCATGTGACTATTCCAAGAAGTTTCTATCGTCAGTACGGCAGTGGACAACCAGCTAGGGTCTTCATTGAAGACATTCATGATAACATATTTGCTGGGATTAATCGTTTTAATGAAAAATATGTTTTCCTTTTTAACGTGTGTGTTCCTAGAGGTGGTTCTGTGGTTTTTCTTTGATTGATTACCTCTTTTTTTCCTTTATAATTGAGTTTGGACTGTGTGGTTTAAGTTTGGACTCTTTTAGTTGGTTTTGTTAGTCCCACATTACAATTACAACTTCAACGCCAAATTTAGGTGCTCCATTAGCTTCTGCCCATCACTTCGGCGTCCTTCCTCTTTTGCCAAATTTATTGCCACCATCAACCATCTAATCTTATTATTTGTTTTTGCTATCCATGAGTTCTATTTTCTACCATCTTTGCATGCATGCCTTGAATGGTTTGATTCACTGATTCTTTTTTATTTTTTGTTGGGTTTTCGGTTTTAGTTTATTTGATGGATCCGTTTATGGAGTTCTTGGCTATTATGCGACGAAACAATGTAGGTTATTCTTCTTTATCTACTTTTTCGCTTTGCCCCTATTTGCTGAATCTATGGCATTTTTCTTTTTCCTGCCCCGAGTTAGTGCCCCTGAAGCTTTCTACCATCGTTATGGCAACACATTACCACTTATTCTTTCATTGGAAGATATCTATGGAACGAGAGTCCACGACACTCTGTGTGTTGATGCATATGGCCACCCTTACATCAACACTAACACCTTTCGAGTCTGCGCAGTCTACCAGTATCCGGTGTCTCTAATGGTTCGCATTAATTACCTTTTTGGGGGACAGTTTTTGTTCTTTGTTCCACGATCTTCATGCTACATTTTTGAGGGACCTGATGTTCTAGCTCTTCCAGCACTTGCACATATGGACCAAGCTGATGCTTCAAGTGATGATGGTGATGATTCAGATTCAGATAGTCTTGGTACTGATCGAGTGGAAATTGAACAGGATGAGATGTCAGTTAATCGGTCGCCTTCTATTAGTAGTGATGAAGATTAGTGTGATAGTATTAAATTAATAACATGGTTATTAGATGATTTGTTATTTGTGTAATATCTGTTATTTTGTATAAATGCCTGCTGTTTTGAGTAATTAAGGGTAGTTTGTTTTGTATGTTGTTTAATTTCATGTAGTATTTCTATTAGTTGTCATTGTTTAATGGTTGATTTTATTTTTAAACAACGGTTAAAAAACAAATTAAATCCTCCGACATTCCACCACAACATTACAATTATTTACATTTGCTTAAATTTGTTTTTGTTTGGGTCATATCGTTAACTCTTTTTTACGGTATAAGAAAAGGACGATAGGGCCCATATTTTTACAATAAAGGCAATAGTGGACAAAATAAGCCATTGACGTGTTTTCAGCGCATTTTTACGTGTTTTGGCCCCCCAAGTCAGTGGCTATAAAAAGGAAAATATTGAAACCCTAACGTTTAATATATTACCGTTTCATACTCCAAATTTCAATCCGTAACATGCTAACTGTTCATCTTTTTTAGTTTCCTCTTTTGAAAAGGTTTAAAAGTTGGTGATCTATATATGTATTTTTCAGGTGACTAATAAGTTATAAAATTCGTTAGGCCATTTCCAATTTTATTATTTTGGTTACTCTGTTTGTGATCATTATTTGCAATTCCCTTTCATCTTTTAGTTCACCCTTTAGCACTATGAATGTTAGATAAATATGCTAACTTTGTTTCTCCAAAATCAATTTGGCAATTAGTTGTCGTGGTTATATGGACCCAGGACTTTTCCCCTGTTATTTCATTGGACTCGGTACTTTTTATTAAGCGTAACAGTTTTGTTCTTTTTTCAGTTTAATAATTTTTTTTATCACAAACAATACTATCATTTTGACCTCTGTAGAGATTACTTAAGCTTCCTAAAGACTTCTTCAGGGATTACCGCACTCAATTCCCTTCTAAGGTCTCTATAGAAACAATTGCTGCCAAACCTAATCGTGCATTTGTTTTTGTTGATGACCTTGGTGTTGCTTATCTAAAGACCAATACGCTTTGGATCATGAATGTTTTCTGTATTGATGGTTTAATTGGAACACTTTAAGAAGGGAGATCGTCTTGAAGTATACAACACAAGGCATTTTTAACATTAATTGCCAGATGAGTCATGGTCATGTCACGTGTTTTGTTAGAATCAATGGGTTGGAAGGTGTTTCGTTCAAGTTGAAAAGTCGTTAATGGATGTTATGAAGAAGGTTTATTTAATTACAAACCAACTGATATATAGATATTTAGCTACTGAGGTCTCATAGCCCTTTTAAAACTTCAAGTATATCACGAAGGTAGTGGAGTGCACTGGATCTTTCAGTGTACACCCCAAACATCACAACATCTCAAACGATCAACCCATTGAAATGACGGAAATGGTCCCAACCACCAGCTAAGCGATATTGTCTTGCATCTCCGGCATCTTCCTTGATCTCACAATTCCATCTTCTGCCGTCTTCATCCACGAGTTTGAAATCGGATCTCCCAGGTGTCAATGCACGCCTACAAAAGTATGAAGGCAGTAGCTGCAATATAGAGAAATCATTTGTTATTTTTCCTGTTGTTCTTGATAAATAGGGAATCTAAAAAACTTACCAGAGCATCGTTAACAATGTCTACGAAGCTGATAGTCTTCACAAATGGGTAGTAAAAATCCATCTCATCGTCAAGGACCAATTGATAGTTTTCAGGTGGTTCCTCAAACCCTGGTTCATCAAGCGGGACAGGTGAATCCTGTTCGTTTGTAGGATTTGTAGGAGGAGCCACTGGATAGTAGACGCCGTCCACGAAATTGGTGAACACCCTAATTAGGAACCTGCCCCTTTAGAGGTATATCATCTTGACCCACCCACCAAAAATGAGTCGATAGAAAGTGCCTATTTGACTCCATCCTTCAGTCATGGTACACCATTCGCTCGAGCATGGCCGAAATCACCATTCATCTAAGTATGCAAATGATACAAAGATTTAGTCACCTAAAATAATACCTTGACCGTAAAATAAGTATGCTACACGACATTTTCATTTACCTTCTTCCTATGCTTCTGTTATCCCTTCTCTAATGATTTTGTTTAAAGCTGGGATCGCACTTCCTTATATAATGAAGTTTTGGGCTTAATTTTTAAATTTATAAATAAAAAAATCTGCGCTTTGGTCTTAATTTCTAAATTTGTAAATAAAAAAAATTGCGCTTTGTATTTATGATGCTTGAGTGTGTCATCAACGTGTATTCTTAATTTCTATTAAAATAGAAAACCAATGGATTCCCTGTTCATAGTTGATATTATATCTGTGTGTGCTTGTGGTTCACTTCTTTTGATTTCCAATTTTCCAAAATTGTTATTTTCCTTATTTTTTGTTGTCATGGTTTAAACTTCTTCTATCGCGTTCAAACAGTTATTGTCTATTCCCCTCAGATTTGCCTTCAATTTGTATCAAGGTGTGTTCCTTTCTTCTACAACCCTATTCTATGATTTGGCTTCAACCAATATACATTGTTTAATTCTCATTTGTTTCCTTTAGATGTTACGCTGTATTGCTCATCTATGAAGGTGATGATGGCCCAGAGCGGCTCTCTTATGCAGTCTAGCTACCGAAAAGGGGGCCCGCGGCGGCCTTTCCCTAATTAAAGCACGGACGTTAACGAATCTCTCTTAAATTGTTTTAATTTGCAAGAATCCATCAAGACCTTTGGGTTTTTATCGGCTATCTCGGACTTCCTCTCATTCACAAAGTTAATGTCGATCGCGTTTCCTACTCTACTGTGGGCGTTCATTCAATACATTCATGCGAGACGGCAAAACAACAAAAAGAGTTAATCAAGTGTAAACAAAGACCGGAGAAAACGGTCGGCGCCCATTGTATGTTACAACTTAAAATTGGCCCCGGACATGCCCGAGACCAATCAAAAAGAGACTTAAAAGGAAAAGATCAACTGGCTCTACCTTCAGCCTCGACCTCTTGCTCAGGGTTGTTTGCAACAACACCTTCTCTAGCAGCAGGAACTCCAGCAGGATCGTAGATCACGGCACCCTTGTGAACTATCTTTCCGCCTTCAGCCTTATATTTGGCATCCAGCAGACTAATATTCAAGCCAGGTTCAAGAGCCACGGCCATGCCGGGGCAGCGCTTGAAGCCGGACATAGCAGCCTTCGCCATATTCTGGGCGAGCTCGGCTTTGTCCGCCTTCAGTTGTTCAACCTCCTGGTATTTCTTCTCATTTGCGCCCTCAGCTGCTTCCTCCCTCTCCAGAGCCGCCTTCAGAACTTCCTTCAGCTTTGGAAGGTCAGCAATTAGCTTCTTCTACTGGGAGACTTGGGAATTGGCATCCTCGAGTTGCTGCCTGTTGCACCCCGAAAAAAAAATCCGGATTGGACCTTTCATCGTACAACGTGAAAATTTGTGAAGCCGCCATCAACATTTTTTATTTAGGGACCAAAACATTGAAAAAGGGTCCTTTTTAAGGCGGGTGGTCCTTTGAGAACTAGAGATGTAGGTTCGGGGGTCGGTTAGGTGTGGGGAAGGTATTAGCATCCCACACCTCCTTTCTACCGAAAGGGAACCTTTAACTTGATGTGCGGTTTTGACAGAGTTGATTTGAAACAATTCATTCTACTTCTTTTTTTATTTGAGAAAATGTTTTTGAAAACAGGAGAAAAGAAGAATCTTTTTATTATATATTTTTTTTAAAGTGTGCTTGACGGGATGTGACCCGCTCCTACGTATCTCCCGGTGCGATGGAGAATTCAAAGCTTACGTAGTTCTCTTTAGTCGAGAAACTTTGGTTTTTTTTTATTGTAGGGGTTCTCGGTCCTGAACTGTACAGTTCACTAAACCTAAAACAAGAAACATCCTCGCCTGTACAGACGACGTGCCCCTTACTTTTTGAGAATGGTTTGAATTACTTGAAGAAAAGGATTTGTTGTGAGGTTGATTACTTTTATTTGAGCAAGTATCTTAGGCTCGCACGAACTGTACAGCTCGCTAACCCTAAGACGCTAACCGATCCCGGATGTACATCCGATTTGATTCCTTACTCATTTTTTTTTAAAAAAGGGTTCAAGTTGTTAATTACTTGTTTTAATTCTCATAAGTATCCCAAGATGTTTGAGCTGTACAACTCCAATCTTAGGACGCTAGTCAACACCGGCCGTACGTCCGACTTGACTCCTTATGAATTTTCAAAAAGGTTTGTTGTTGATCTTTGAAAAAATTTGATTGCTATAGAAAACAATTTGAAGAAAAGTTTTAATTTGAAAAATAATTTGGAAAATGAAATGACTTGAAGAAGAGAGGAAGAGAATTGGAGGGTGATATTGATCACAAAAGTTTGTTGGGATGGCGTGGCATCCAAAAGAAAAAGAAGTAGAGAATTCAAATCAATTTCCAAATCAAGAACCAAAGTGTAAACTTTAACAAGTTGCAAGCAAAACAATCATCAATGCAAGCGTAAGCATATACCTTAACCATTACTACACTGGTGCACAAGAATGACGCTTAGTCATCTAACATTTAATGGCCATGAACATGCAAGATCAACATTAACCAAATAGATTGCAAGAATAGGCACACAAATAGATAATGCAAAAGTTTAATTCAAATAGGCATCAACACAAGATAAAACACAAGGTTGAATCCCTTTTGGTAATCCTTGACATTTGAGACAATGCACAAAGGCATAAGTGTCTAGTCCTTTTACCAAATCATCAACACAGAGTAATTTTGCAAACAAGTTACTAACAAGCAAACCAAAATTTTCAATCAAAGCACAAGGTTGTGTTGAATCATCTTAGGCAATCCTCAACACTTAAAGTGAAATGCCTAAGGCACAAGTGTGAGTCCTCTTGCCAATCATCAACATAGAATAATTTGCAAGCAAAGTACATAACGACCAACATTAAAACAATTTGAGAAATCATTTTACTCACAATTGCAAACCCCTTTCACAAAGAAATAACAAAACCCTAACTTATTAGAAACTTGCGAACCAAAACATAACCAAACAACAATTTCATTCAACAAATCCACAAAATCAAGCAAGCAAATGACACTAGCAAGACTTAGGAACATTTATTCACAAGATCCAAGCAATCAAACACCAAAATCAACAACTATTCATATTTTTTTGATTTTTGTGAAAGTAAGAAGACATGAAAAATGAATATTTGCAAAATCAAGCAACATGTTTGGACATGGGAACTTCAAAATCAAGCCTCAATAACAAGATTGCATAAAGAAATGCATCAAAACTCGATTAAACCTATTTTATACTAAGGGTGCGAAACATTCATAGCTTCCTAACACAATTATATTTCACAAAATGCAACAAACAAAATGATAACAACACAAATCACAATTTATTCAAGGGTGAGAAGCAATCTCAAACACCCAAGCCTCCCTAAGTGCTTGTCAAAATGTTTGAGACACCTCTCACCAACAACAATCAACAAATCAACAATATACCAACACTAAAATGCATGAATATGGTAGGATGCAAGATTAGAAACATGATTTTTACATTTTGATGCAAAAAAAAAACTTAGTGAATGATGCAAGAGTTTTGAGGTATACCTTGAATCCAAGCTAATAAATAAAGAGTATGAAGAGAAAACCCACAAATCAACTAGATCTTCACCAAAACCTTGCGCAACTTGCCTTGTTCTTGAGATTGGATGATGAACACTTGAATCTTGGTAGAAGAGATGGATGATATATGAAGTAGGAGTTAATATGAGATGGAAAATGGAAGTGAAATGAAGAAAAATGGAGGAGGGAATGGTTGTTGGTGGTTTCGGCCAAAGGAGGAGAGGAGAGGAGAGGTTTGTGTGCTAGGGTTTTGTGAATGAATTGTGAGGCCAAAAAAAAAAGGTGTGTGTGAGATGAGGTTTCTAAGGTATATATAGAGAGCAACTAGGTTTAAGGGTATTTAGGTCATTGTGCATCTCATCTCACTCTAGGATTGCATTTAAAATTTGAATGGAGGGTGAGGATTGAAACACACATGATGAGGGACAAAATGAAAAATTGGAGAGGAAATGGGGAGGGAATGGCGCAACATTGGGGTAGGGTGTGGCCTTGGTCACCAAGTTTTGCAAGTTGGCAATTGTACCATTGTACTATCCATGAACCCTCCAATTATCCTCTCAATTTTGATTATTCCTTTCAAGATAATTGTACATAAATCTAACCATTTTGAGCCACATACAAAGTATCTTGAAGAATATGCCATTTTATGAGATCACCATGACCAAAAATATCATAAAAATCACATCTTGAAACTTTTTTTGTAGAACATTCCTTTTTGATGCCTTTTTGAATTTTTTTGTGCATAATGCATGCATGCATGTGCATGCATATATACATGACCAAAATGTTTTGCTTCAAATAAATTTCTCTAAAATTGCACAATGATTTTTGATGAGAAAATATCTTATTTTTAGAAAATGACCAAAATACCCTTTTGCCCTAAAAACTCAAAAATGCATGCACAATGTTCTTCACACTCTTCAAAATAACGCCACACTTCTCAATTTATTTATTTTTGTGGAAAATTAGAGTTTTAAACCTAGGCGGACAAAATTAGGGTATGACAGCTGCCCCTCTTTATTTGGATTTTAACAAGGAATATGAATTGGCCGAACATATTCCGAGGCAAAATAAAAATAAAGAATTCAGAAATTATACCAATTTTGTCTACTTATAGAGAAAACCCAAATTTTCTTTTTCTTTTTCTCTCCTTTTTGCTTTTCTTCTTTGAGTGAGTGCTAGCCCTCAGTAAGCTAACAAAACGGGAAATCAACTGGTGCCAACCCTCAATAAGCCAGCAAAAGCAGTAAACGAAAGCAGTAAAGAAGACAGTAAAAAGGTACCGACCCTCTATAAGCCGACACCAGAGGCTGCCTAAAGCCTTTTAACAAACCGCGCACGATCCGAGTTTGCACTTGGGCCTGGGGAGCACGTGGGCTCAAAGGGGTGGTCTTCAGAGCGACCAAGGGGGGGGGGGGGGGGGGTACAATACCAAGCCTAGATCTCGATACTTCCCTAGGACTGCGCCATGTCTTAGGCCGACACAACTATCCTTTTCGACTGGACCTATTGAGGTCAAAGGGACTTACTCGCAGCTCGAATACGAAGTGAAGTCAATCTTCTGGGGGACACGTGGGTCAAAAGGGGGATCCGCAAATCCAATTAGCTTTCTTTAGTTGGTCAATGCTGCCGCACTGATCCACAGTACCTGCATACGTTAGCAGATGCAAGGCATAGTACATGGAGCATGGGTGCATGTTATGCAAAAGCATGTTATGCGAGTGCGTGTGATGCGAGTGCATGCGATGCGATGATTTGATGAATGCCGTGAAAATGCTTTTGATTTTCTTTTGATTCTTCTTGATCAACTTTCTTTTTTCTGATCGTTTTTTTTTTCTCTTGACTTATTTTCTCTTTGCTGGTTCGACCGACCCGTGACACTCATGGCACAAGACTGGGGAACTTATTAGAGTTGCTGCGGCGCACGGGCCGGGTGCAGGTTTGCTTTATGATTTGCCATCTGAAGTGATTGATGGGCGCAATTATTTTCCTTGCAACATTAATTTGTTTTTGAGAAATCACTTCCTTCCCGTGACTTTTGGGGATTTCGCAATGATTGCAATGCTCTAGGATTTATGCACATGTTTTACAATTCAGTATTACCATCATCATAAAACGTTTATTTTGAGCTGAAAAAGCAGAAAATAGAAAAGCAAACAGATATGAGAAAAATTGAACTTTATTGATGTGGAAACCGGTCGTACAGAAAGTTACGCCGATTGTTCAATACATTTGAAAATTTAAACTGCAAAAAGACACGAAAAAGAGAGAAAAGCTAGTTTCTAAATGTCCGTCTCTGTGGAACAATGCCAAACATTTATGTCCTTGACCTTGATCACCCCTCTATCCAAACCTTCAGGAGTGCTGTATGCCCTTGTTTATTTTCATGCCCAAGTTTTCTAACCCTAATTTTTTCCTGGATCGCCCTTTGCGGGTTTTCAATCCACCGGGTCGCTCTAATTTTGCCTAGGCCGCCCTTTCGGGTTTTCAACCTAGCGAGCTAATTCTTACTTGGCTTATCTTTCTCTTTTTTTGTCTATTTCTTTCAGGCATAATACTTCTTCACCGAATCTGAATTGACTGGGTTTCTGAGTTCTTCACCGTCCTTGTTGGTTAGTATTAGTGCTCCTCCAGAGAAGGCTTTCTTGACCACATAAGGTCCATCATAAGTGGGAGTCCATTTTCCTCGGGGATCGCTCTGAATGGGCAATATCTTTTTGAGCACAAGATCTCCCTCGTTGAACTCTCGAGGGCGAACTTTCTTGTCGAAGGCCGTCCTCATCCTCAGTTGATACAGCTGTCCATGACACAAAGCTGCAATTCTTTTTTCCTTAATGAGATTTAACTGATCCAGACGAGCTTGTACCCATTCAGCTTCTTCCAACTTGGTTTCCATCAATACCCGCAGGGAGGGTATTTCAACTTCAATAGGGAGGACTGCCTCTGACCCATATACTAGAGAAAAAGGGGTTGCCCCAGTTGAGGTACGCACTGAAGTGCGGTATCCGTGCAAAGCAAAAGGAAGCAACTCATGCCAATCTTTGTAGGTTACCACCATCTTTTGAACTATTCTCTTGATATTCTTGTTGGCCGCTTCGACTGCCCCATTCATCTTGGGTCGATAGGGGGAAGAATTATCATGCTGGATTTTGAATTCTGTGAACAGGTCTTTCATCATCTTGCTGTTCAGGTTGCTGCCGTTATCGGTGATGATCCTGTTTGGAAGGCCGTAACGACAAACCAGATCTTTCTTTACAAACTTTGCAACCACAGAGCTAGTGATGCTTGAGTATGAGGCAACTTCAACCCACTTGGTGAAATAGTCAATGGCGACAAGGATGAAGCGATGCCCGTTTGATGCTTTTGGCTCGATAGGACCGATGACATCCATCCCCCACATTGAGAATGGCCAAGAAGCAGTCAGAACGTTTAATGAAGCAGGTGGTACATGGATATAATCGGCATAGATTTGGCATTTGTGACACTTTCTTACAAAGCTGTAGCAGTCAGATTCCATTTGCAGCCAATAATAGCCGGCTCTTAAGATTTTTCTGGCCATGGTGTGTCCACTGGAATGAACCCCGAATGAGCCTTCATGGACCTCTTTCATAATCTTTTCGGCCTCCTCTTTTGCAACACACCTTAGGAGAACCATGTCATAATTTCTCTTGTAGAGAACTTCACCATTCAGGAAGAAATTCCTCGACAGCCTTCTGAGCGTTCTCTTGTCATTTTCTGATGCCCCAGGAGGGTATTCCCTGGTGGTGATGTACTGCTTGATATCATGGTACCACGGCTTGTCATCAGGCTCTTCATCTATTGCAGTGCAGTAATGATGTGCTGGCAGATCCCTATGCTGGATTCTGAGGTGAGCTAAACTCTTGTCACAACTGATGTTGAACATTGACGACAAGGTTGCCAAAGCATCGGCCAACTGGTTTTCGCTTCGAGGGATATGCTGGAAAGTGACTTCCTCAAAGGACTCCATCAATTCTTGAACATAATAACAATAGGGAATCAATTTGGGATCTCTGGTCTCCCAATCACCTCGCACTTGATGAATAACCAAAGCTGAATCACTATACACATCAAGCCTTTTGACCTTCCATTCAAGGGCTGCCTGAATACCCAGGATGCATGCTTCATATTTCGCAATGTTATTTGTAACATAAAAGCTCAATCTTGCAGTGACCGGAATGAAGCGATTGTCTGGAGAGATTAACACAGCTCCGGCCCCATGCCCCCACATGTTGGATGCACCATCAAATATCATCCTCCATCTTTCATCTTCTTGGGACTTCCCCTCGTCGAATAGTGCCATGATGTCTTCATCGGGAAAATCATACTGCATCGACTGGTATTCTGGGATAGGCTGACAAGCTAAGTACTCAGCAAGTGTGCTACCCTTGACTGCCTTCTGCGTGACGTACAGGATATCATATTCTGACAATAACATCTGCCAACGGGCAATCCGTCCAGCGAGAGCTGGTTTCTCAAAAATGTACTTGATCGAATCCATTTTAGACACCAACCAAGTTGTATGGCTCAGCATGTACTGCCTTAACCGATGAGCTGCCCAAGCCAAAGCACAACAAGTCTTCTCCAGCATTGTGTATCTTGTCTCGCAGTCAGTAAATTTCTTGCACAGGTAATAAATAGCATGTTCTTTCTTGCCTGACTCATCATGCTGCCCCAGCACACACCCCATCGAATTGTCTAACACGGTTAGGTACAAGATCAGTGGTCTTCCGGACACCGGTGGCATCAGAATTGGTGGATTCTGAAGATACTCTTTAATTCTCTCGAAGGCTCTCCGACAATCATCGTTCCATTTGGATTCTTGGTTCTTGCACAACAGCTTAAAGAGAGGCTCGCAAGTGGCTGTCAGTTGGGATATGAACCTTGAGATGTAATTCAATCTCCCAAGAAAACCACGGACCTCCCTTTCAGTCTTTGGTACTGGCATTTCGAGGATTGCTTTGACTTTATCTGGATCAACTTCTATCCCTTTCTAACTGACGATGAACCCCAGTAGCTTTCCGGATCTTACACCGAAGGTGCATTTAGCTGGGTTTAATCTGAGTTTGAACTTCCTTAGACGTTCAAAAAGTTTTTGCAGATTCACAATATGCTCTTCATCAGTCTTGGATTTAGCAATCATATCATCCACATACACCTCGATTTCCTTGTGCATCATGTCGTGGAACAATGTCACCATGGCCCTATGATACGTCGCACCGGAGTTTTTGAGTCCGAAAGGCATCACCTTATAGCAAAAGGCTCCCCAGAGAGTTATGAAGGTTGTTTTCTCCATATCTTCGGAGCCATCTTTATCTGATTGTATCCTGAGTATCCGTCCATGAAGGAGAATAAAGAGTGTTGGGCTGTACTGTCCACCAGAATATCAATGTGGGGTAGGGGGAAATCATCTTTGGGGCTGGCTCTGTTCAGATCCCTGTAATCGACACACATCCTGACTTTCCCGTCCTTCTTCGGAACCGGGATGATATTGGCAACCCATTGAGGATACTTGGCAACCGCTAGAAACCCGGCATCAAACTGTTTCTTTACCTCATCCCGGATTTTCAACGACATCTCTGGCTTCATTCTTCTCAGTCTTTACTTTACAAGCGGGCATTCTGGCTTTACTGGCAACTTGTGCACAACAATATCGGTATCCAACCCAGGCATATCTTGATACGACCATGCAAAAATGTCAACGTAATCGCGCAGGAGCTAAATTAACTTCATACGATCACTGTCGTTCATTGCGGTACCGACCTTAACCTCTTTCTTGTTCTTATCTGTACCCAAGTTGATTACCTCAGTTGATTCTCCGTGAGGCTGAGTGACCCTTTCTTCCTGTTCCATTAATCTCATTAGTTCTGGAGGAGCATTCCAATTGTTCTCAACATCTCCCTCAGTTTGATTAATTGGATGATCAAAGTCAAAATATGGATCATCGGCATTGTTATTTTCAGAGATAATTATTGTTGATCTGCATTTGCAGAGGCAAAAAAAAGCAGAATGAAAGGCGAAATAAACAGGCAAAATAAAATAAAGCGGAGAAGACACATGAAATTAAGAGAAATGATTTTATTGATGAATTTCAAAAACAACGTTTTTATTGATGATGATAGCAATGAAGATAAAAACATGCGTGCCTCTAACAACTTATCCCATGGCCTTGGGCAGAGCCACAGGGGTGCATTACAAATTATTACTTTGAATTAAAAGCCACGGGAAAGTCAGCAGCTTCCCAATTCTTCAACTTTTCACCGGCAAAGCAACGGCGGACTAGGCTGGTATCACCTTTTTCAGCTCCAAGACCATCGCCAATGGCAGCGATTTGATTAGGGTCCAGCAACCCTGCACTCTTAAAGCTCTGGCGAATATCACAGATAGGGATCTTTTTTGACCAAGGATCATGGCCTCTCCGTTTGGCCAATGTTGCACCCCGAAAAAATCCGGATTGGACCTTTCATCGTACAACGTGAAAATTTGTGAAGCCGCCATCAACATTTTTTATTTAGGGACCAAAACATTGAAAAAGGGTCCTTTTTTAAGGCGGGTGGCCCTTTGAGAACTAGAGATGTAGGTTCGGGGGTCGGTTAGGTGTGGGGAATGTATTAGCACCCTACACCTCCTTTCTACCGAAAGGGAACCTTTAACTTGATGTGCGGTTTTGACAGAGTTGATTTGAAACGATTCATTCTACTTCTTTTTTATTTGGGAAAATGTTTTTGAAAATGGGGGAAAAGAAGAATCTTTTTATTATTTTTTTAAAAGTGTGCTTGACGGGATGTGACCCGCTCCTACGTATCTCCCGGTGCGATGGAGAATTCAAAGCTTACGTAGTTCTCCTGAGTTGAGAAACTTTGCGTTGGTGTTTTTTATTGTAGGGGTTTTCGGTCCTAGACTGTACAGTCCACTAGACCTAGAACAAAGACAACCCCGCCTGTACAGACGACGTGCCCCCCTACTTATTGAAAATGTTTTTTTTGATTAAGGAAGAAAAAGATTTGTTGTGAGGTTGGTTGCTTTTATTTAAGCAAGTATCTTAGGCTCGCACGAACTGTACAGCTCGCTAACCCTAAGACGCTAACCAATACCGGATGTACATCCGACTCGATTCCTTACTCATTTTTGAAATAGGGTTCAAGTTGTTAATTACTTGTTTTGACTCTCATAAGTATCCCAAGATGTTTGAGCTGTACAGCTCCGATCTTAGGACGCTAGACAACACCGGCCGTACGTCCGACTTGCCTCCTTATGAGTTTTCAAAGAGGTTTATTGTTGATCTTAGAAAGAATTTGATTGTCTTATGAAAACGATTTGAGAAAAGATTGAGTTTGGAAAAGCTTTAGAAAATGATTGATTTGAGGAAAGGAGAAGGGAGTTTGAGGGTGACATTGGTCACAAAAGATTTGTTGGGATGGCGTGGCATCCAAAAGGAAAAGAAAGTAGAACATTCAATCAATTTCCAAGTCAAGAACCAAAGCGCAACATTTATCAAATTGCAAGCAAAATAATCAACAATGCAAGCATAAGCATAAACATTACCGATTACAACATTTGAGCGCAAGAATGACACTTAGTCATCAACATCTAATGGCATGCATATGTAAGATCAACATTAACCAAATATATTGCAAGAATAGGCACACAAATAGATAATGCAAAGGTTTAATTCAATTAAGTGTCAACACAAGATAAAGCACAAGGTTTAATCCCTTTTGGTAATCCTTGACACTTGAGACAATGCACAAGTGCATAAGTGTCTAGTCCTTTTACCAAATCATCAACATTAAAGCATAACATTGACCTAGAAAGAACATCACATTTGCAAGACCAAAAGTGACCAAAAGAGGGCATTAACAAGTCATTTTTATAACCAAAATTGATTAATCAAGTTAGAAACTAGCATTTGCATTTTCAAGCAAGAATTGCACAAAGAAAATTGAATCATCTTAGGCAATCCTCATCACTTAAAATGAAGTGCCTAAGGCACAAGTGAGAGTCCTCTTGCCAATCATCAACATAGAATAATTTTGCAAACAAGTTACTAACAAGCAAACCAAAGTTTACAATCAAAGCACAAGGTTGTGTTGAATCATCTTAGGCAATCCTCAACACTTAAAGTTAAGTGCTCAAAGGCACAAGTGTGAGTCCTCTTGCCAATCATCAACATAGAGTAATTTTGCAAGCAAAGTACATAACAACCAAACCAAAACAACTTGAGAAATCATTTTACCCAATATTGCAAACCCATTTCACAAGAAAATTAACAAACCCTAATTCTAATCATGATTTGCGAAGCATCACATCATTTTATTCAACAAAATGCGAAATCATAGTAAAAACAACATAAATCACAATTTATTCAACAAAATGCAAGATCATAGTAAAAACAACATAAATCACAATTTATTCAACAAAAATGCAAGATCATAGTAAAAACAACATAAATCACAATTTATTCAAGGGTGAGAAGCAATCTCAAACACCCAAGCCTCCCTAAGTGCTTGTCAAAATGTTTGAGACACCTCTCACCAACAACAATCAACAAATCAACAATATAACAACACTAAAATGCATGAATATGGTAGGATGCAAAATTAGAAACATGATATCTACATTTTGATGCAAAAAAAATTGAAGATGATGCTAGGTTTTAAGAAGTTTACCTCAAATCCAAGCTAAGGAATGACTAATATGAAGAACAAGACCACAAATCAACTTGAATCTTCACCAAACTTCAATGAAACCCACGAAATGCTTGCTTAAAAATGCCCTTTGATGATGCAAGCTTGAATTAAATTAGGAGAGAAGGAAGATATATGAAGTAGGAATGGAAATGAGGTGAGAAAATGGAAGTGAAATGAAGAAAAATGGAGGAGGGAATGGAGAGGAAATTCGGCCAAGGGAGGAGAGGAGAGGAGAGGTTTGTGTGCTAGGGTTTTGTGAATGAATTGTGAGGCCAAAAGTTCTTTTTGAGGTGAGGTTTCTAAGGTATATATAGAGAGCAACTAGGTTTAAGGGTATTTAGGACATTGTGCTTTTGCAAACCATTGAGATTTGAGCTAGAATTTGAATCAAAGGCCAAGATTGCAATGCACATGGATTAGGGACAAGGAGAAAACACAAATGAGTGAGGAATAGCTGGTCATACACAAAAATTATGAGTTTTTGTTGCACAAAAATTGTTGAGGGCACCTAGGTCATTCTACACAAAGTTGTAGCCTAGGATTTGATCTAGAATTTTAATCAATGGCTAGGAATACAACTCACATGGATCAAGGGCATGATGAAACACAAAATGAGGTGAAAATGAGCTGGAAAATTCGGAGCAAAGAGGCCTTGGTGCCCAAGTTTTGCAAGCTTGTCAAGAAAAATAGTACATTTTGTCTTATTGGGGACACTTCCTTATTTTCACCATTTTTGATTATTCTTTTCTAGATAATTCCATAAAAATCATGCCACTTTGGGCCATATCCTAGGAATCAATGATTGGGCCCAAAATTCCATGATATCACCCTTCCCAAAATTGATTTGAGACCTCACCTTGATGGAAATTCCCATTTTGTCCTTTTGCTTAAAATTTGAATTTTATGCCAAAAATCATGCATGCATGCGCACAAAAATTCATAACCCAAATCATCTAGATCCAAATAAATTCCTCTGAGATTGAACAATGATTTTTGGTGAGAAATTGCTTAATTTTGGAAATGACCAAAATACCCTTTTGCCCTAAGAACATTGTTTTTTTACAACAAATGCATTTCCACTCTAACAATGAATTTAAAAGCCCTAGAATGACTTTTAAAAACCCAAAAATGCATGCACAATGCTCTTCACTCTTCAAAATAAAACCACACTTCTCAATTTATTTATTTTTTTGTTGAGAATTAGGGTTTTGACCTAGGCGGACAAAATTAGGGTATGACAGCCAACCACCTGCTCTTTCTTTCCTCTGCCATCCCCTTTCTCTCGGCTTGATTAGGATTGTACCCCAACCCACAACGGTCTCGATTTTCCTTCAGTTGAATAGGCGCAAGAATCCCCTGACCAGTCTTGCCTAAACCACATCCCATCTTGTATCCTTGTTCTATCATGATCTTGGCGACCATTTCCTCGTTCCTTGACAATTTTGACCCTGGTGACGGAAGCTTGCTCCCTCCGAATACAGCATTAGCAATTTCAAGGGACTGAAAGGAGGTCTCCAGAGATTCCTCAGCGGCTTCCACATAACGGAATGGGGATGGCTTGTTGACTAACATTTCTTCTTCACCAAACACAACAACAATCTTGTCATCTACCACAAACTTGACCCTCTGGTGTAGGGAAGAGGGAATAGCTCCCGCCATGTGAATCCACGGTCTCCCCAACAGGCAGCTATATGATGAAGTGATGTCCATGATCTGGAAATTCACATAAAAGGTCTCCGGCCCAATCTGAATTGGGAACTCCACTTCCCCTAGCACTTCCTTCTTCGACCCGTCAAACGCTCTCACCAACGTCGAACTAGGCTTCATATAAGAGCAGTCCACATCCACTTTGTCCATGGTGGACTTCGGCATGACATTTAGTGAGGACCCATTATCAATCAAAACCCTGTTTTCTTGAGCTAGCTGCTCGGGGTTGAGTATCTCTATAACCGGATCATCCGGACCCGAGTGGTAACTCTCAACCTCAATGTCCGGATTTTCTTGATTCTCTGCCATGAGCCTTGTCTGTAGACGAGTGTAGTAATGGTGATGGCGAACCAGCTTGCCTTTTCTTGTTTGTTTAAACATTTATTGTGTAAGAGCCTGATTGAATAGATGCATGGATGCATGAAATGAATGGATGCATAAGTATATGTGTATGCATGCGATGCAAAATGCGTTTTTTTTTGTATGAATGGATGCATGATGAAAAAAATAATAATATTTTCAACATAACAGTTTTTCAAAAGCTAAAAATTCACATACATTTTTTTTGAAAATTTTCGGTTTATTTGCAAAAACCTTTATTCAGATGCAGGGGTATGCAGCTCTTTTGTGTCCTACAAGGTTTCTTAGAGACAGGGTCTACAGCTATTTCTACGGGTACACACTTCAAGGATAGCACTAAAAGAAGGACCCTAAATAAGGTTCCTAGAGCCAACGACCTCATCTGAGAGCACCGATCCCAGGGACGTACGTCCAAGTGATGATGTCTTCAATCAAAGCCAAACTCTAGGTGAAGTCTTCGCAACCACCCAACAAGACGTACGTCCAGTGAGCAGCCACTAATGACTTCGTTCTAGCCTAAGGTATGCTCTAGCCCGGGTATAGGGCTATCTCACCAAGAAATAAAGGTAAAAAGTGCAACGTGGGTGTAGGAGCACAATGATAAATATACCCCCCACCTGCAAGGAAAAACCGGAAACAGTCCAGACAAGGCGTCGTCTACCCTAGAGTTTTGCAAACACATATCATTTCAACATAAGCAAGTAAACTACCCTAGGGTTTCAACAATCATATGCACCGCTTACCTCGAGAAAGGGTGCCAAGAAGAGGGGACATAATAGAATCGGGGAAATGCATGAACTTACCTCGAAGAAAGGGAGCGAAGAAGAAGGGATCATAGTAGAATTGGGGGAATGATGCATGAGCTTACCTTGAAGAAAGGGAGCGAAGAAGAAGGGGACATGGTGATTGGAGAAATGCATGATCATATTAAACATAAAAACAAAAGAAGATGAAAGGAGAAGAAGGAACAAGAAGCGAACATAGAAGAAGAAGAGTCAAATGCACATGAATGCAACATAACAACACGAGAATGCAAGAGAACATTCAAACATCAGAAAGAGAGAAGAAAAAGAAGGAGAATAAAAGAGAGAAATAGAACAATCACATTCAAATCAAACAATTAAACCGCACATCAAGTTAATTAGGCCTGACCCTCGTTTTAAAAGGAAAGTCCCCAGTGAAGTCGCCAGCTGTTGCACCCCGAAAAAAAAAATCCGGATTGGACCTTTCATCGTACAACGTGAAAATTTGTGAAGCCGCCATCAACATTTTTTATTTAGGGACCAAAACATTGAAAGAGGGTCCTTTTTAAGGCGGGTGGTCCTTTGAGAACTAGAGATGTAGGTTCGGGGGTCGGTTAGGTGTGGGGAAGGTATTAGCATCCCACACCTCCTTTCTACCGAAAGGGAACCTTTAACTTGATGTACGCTTTTGACAGAGTTGATTTGAAACAATTCATTCTACTTCTTTTTTTTATTTGAGAAAATGTTTTTGAAAACAGGGGAAAAGAAGAATCTTTTTATTATATATTTTTTTAAAAGTGTGCTTGAAGGGATGTGACCCGCTCCTACGTATCTCCCGGTGCGATGGAGAATTCAAAGCTTACGTAGTTCTCTTTAGTCGAGAAACTTTGGTTTTTTTTTATTGTAGGGGTTCTCGGTCCTGAACTGTACAGTTCACTAGACCTAAAACAAGAAACATCCTCGCCTGTACAGACGACGTGCCCCTTACTTTTTGAGAATGGTTTGAATTACTTGAAGAAAAGGATTTGTTGTGAGGTTGATTACTTTTATTTGAGCAAGTATCTTAGGCTCGCACGAACTGTACAGCTCGCTAACCCTAAGACGCTAACCGATCCCGGATGTACATCCGATTTGATTCCTTACTCATTTTTTTTAAAAAAGGGTTCAAGTTGTTAATTACTTGTTTTAATTCTCATAAGTATCCCAAGATGTTTGAGCTGTACAACTCCAATCTTAGGACGCTAGTCAACACCGGCCGTACGTCCGACTTGACTCCTTATGAATTTTCAAAAAGGTTTGTTGTTGATCTTTGAAAAAATTTGATTGCTATAGAAAACAATTTGAAGAAAAGTTTTAATTTGAAAAATAATTTGGAAAAAGAAATGACTTGAAGAAGAGAGGAAGAGAATTGGAGGGTGATATTGATCACAAAAGTTTGTTGGGATGGCGTGGCATCCAAAAGAAAAAGAAGTAGAGAATTCAAATCAATTTCCAAATCAAGAACCAAAGTGTAAACTTTAACAAGTTGCAAGCAAAACAATCAACAATGCAAGCGTAAGCATATACCTTAACCATTACTACACTGGTGCACAAGAATGACGCTTAGTCATCTAACATTTAATGGCCATGAACATGCAAGATCAACATTAACCAAATAGATTTCAAGAATAGGCACACAAATAGATAATGCAAAAGTTTAATTCAAATAGGCATCAACACAAGATAAAACACAAGGTTGAATCCCTTTTGGTAATCCTTGACATTTGAGACAATGCACAAAGGCATAAGTGTCTAGTCCTTTTACCAAATCATCAACACAGAGTAATTTTGCAAACAAGTTACTAACAAGCAAACCAAAATTTTCAATCAAAGCACAAGGTTGTGTTGAATCATCTTAGGCAATCCTCAACACTTAAAGTGAAATGCCTAAGGCACAAGTGTGAGTCCTCTTGCCAATCATCAACATAGAATAATTTGCAAGCAAAGTACATAACGACCAACATTAAAACAATTTGAGAAATCATTTTACTCACAATTGCAAACCCCTTTCACAAAGAAATAACAAAACCCTAACTTATTAGAAACTTGCGAACCAAAACATAACCAAACAACAATTTCATTCAACAAATCCACAAAATCAAGCAAGCAAATGACACTAGCAAGACTTAGGAACATTTATTCACAAGATCCAAGCAATCAAACACCAAAATCAACAACTATTCATATTTTTTTGATTTTTGTGAAAGTAAGAAGACATGAAAAATGAATATTTGCAAAATCAAGCAACATGTTTGGACATGGGAACTTCAAAATCAAGCCTCAATAACAAGATTGCATAAAGAAATGCATCAAAACTCGATTAAACCTATTTTATACTAAGGGTGCGAAACATTCATAGCTTCCTAACACAATTTTATTTCACAAAATGCAACAAACAAAATGATAACAACACAAATCACAATTTATTCAAGGGTGAGAAGCAATCTCAAACACCCAAGCCTCCCTAAGTGCTTGTCAAAATGTTTGAGACACCTCTCACCAACAACAATCAACAAATCAACAATATACCAACACTAAAATGCATGAATATGGTAGGATGCAAGATTAGAAACATGATTTTTACATTTTGATGCAAAAAAAAAACTTAGTGAATGATGCAAGAGTTTTGAGGTATACCTTGAATCCAAGATAATAAATAAAGAGTATGAAGAGAAAACCCACAAATCAACTAGATCTTCACCAAAACCTTGCGCAACTTGCCTTGTTCTTGAGATTGGATGATGAACACTTGAATCTTGGTAGAAGAGATGGATGATATATGAAGTAGGAGTTAATATGAGATGGAAAATGGAAGTGAAATGAAGAAAAATGGAGGAGGGAATGGTTGTTGGTGGTTTCGGCCAAAGGAGGAGAGGAGAGGAGAGGTTTGTGTGCTAGGGTTTTGTGAATGAATTGTGAGGCCAAAAAAAAAAGGTGTGTGTGAGATGAGGTTTCTAAGGTATATATAGAGAGCAACTAGGTTTAAGGGTATTTAGGTCATTGTGCATCTCATCTCACTCTAGGATTGCATTTAAAATTTGAATGGAGGGTGAGGATTGAAACACACATGATGAGGGACAAAATGAAAAATTGGAGAGGAAATGGGGAGGGAATGGCGCAACATTGGGGTAGGGTGTGGCCTTGGTCACCAAGTTTTGCAAGTTGGCAATTGTACCATTGTACTATCCATGAACCCTCCAATTATTCTCTCAATTTTGATTATTCCTTTCAAGATAATTGTACATAAATCTAACCATTTTGAGCCACATACAAAGTATCTTGAAGAATATGCCATTTTATGAGATCACCATGACCAAAAATATCATAAAAATCACATCTTGAAACTTTTTTTGTAGAACATTCCTTTTTGATGCCTTTTTGAATTTTTTTGTGCATAATGCATGCATGCGCATGCATATATACATGACCAAAATGTTTTGCTTCAAATAAATTTCTCTAAAATTGCACAATGATTTTTGATGAGAAAATATCTTATTTTTAGAAAATGACCAAAATACCCTTTTGCCCTAAAAACTCAAAAAAGCATGCACAATGTTCTTCACACTCTTCAAAATAACGCCACACTTCTCAATTTATTTATTTTTGTGGAAAATTAGAGTTTTAAACCTAGGCGGACAAAATTAGGGTATGACACTGCCGGACTTCTTTCAACTTCTCGAGCTCCTCCTTCAGAATCCGGTTCTCCTCGGAATAGGCTACCAAGTTACGGTCTCGGTAAGTATTTAACTCGCGACATATTTGAATATATTTTCCTTGTAAAGATCTATTTTCAACGTCAATGGTGGAGAGCTTACCTCGAAAGCGATCAGTCATCTTTCCTGTCGCCAGCTCTCGCAGCTCCTTGATAACCTCAGCTCCAGTTTGGCCAACTCTGATAGAGGCTTCAAAGTCGGCAAGGGAGGCCTGCCGTGTCCCCTTGTCCGTACTCTGCTGCGTTGACCTTTGTTTTTTAGCAGGATCATTCAAGGCAGCCTCCGTGTTGCTCCTCTTCCGGCCGGCCCCCGAATCTTGCTGCGGCATCGGAGATCGAACTGCAGGAGAATCTCGTTGAGGGTTGTGTTGAATTTGTTTTTACTTTTCTGAGGCGGGCCCCCCAGACGACTTGCCCGCATGCTTATCTGATGGGCCGGTTCTGGTGGCCGACCCAGAAGGCTTGTTTGCTACCTTCTTTGCATGTGTGTTTTTATCCATCGTGACCGTGGTGTCAACCCCGGCCACCTCGAAGACGGCATCCAAGTCTCGCTCGTCCATTTTACCTACAACAACAAAAAGATGAGTCAGCAACAATGACATGCCAGAGTCAACACAACGCAAACAAGCAAGAGCAAGAAAGGATCAAAACAGATTACAAGTGGCAAAATATTGATTCACTTTGGCTTTGGACTTGGCCAGGGCGTCTATCATTGACCCGCAATGAAATAGAAGGCCAGCCTTGACCATTATCTTTCCCCACTTATTAAACAACTCATATGATTTTCTGTCTTCTCCTTTCAGCTTTTCAGGATTCATCATGTAGCTCTGGGTGCCAATCTCCACACCATCTCGGATATAATGCTTCTAATCCTAGAACAGCGGGAAGTGCGCACTTTTCAGCTCTTGGTTCTCAAAATCAGAAATGCAAGCTTTGCGGCACTGCTCGTAGCTCGGATAAAGAAGAAATTCAGCTTGAAGTCCTAGTTCGAGTCATTAACCGCGAAGAAGTAAGACCGGTTTGCATTACACCTCAGTCCGACATGCCCGTGCCTCCTGCCCTCAGATCCAGCCTCCGGAGAATGGAGCACGTTGAAGAAGCAGAAGAAGACCTCAGCAGTGCACTCCAAGGTCAACAGAATTGGCTCCCTGGCCAAAGCGCCTGACGCGGCTGGAGAAGGAGCCTGGGTCGAAGACATGAGAGAAGGGGACCCCTTAGGGGCCAGCATCGGTTCTCCAGTTGCCGACTTCCACAGAATTGGTTTGCCAGGGGAGGACAGCGCTATCACTTAATCTACTCGTATCATGCGTTCTATCCTAATTTGCAACGGCATACGTCTAGGCCTCGAGCGTTACCATGGCCGGACGACTCCTCCCCTTGGAGCAAGCGACGACAGTCACCGACCTGGTGACATCGGCCACTACTTGAATGTTAAAAGTACTTGAACAGATTTTGTGCAAGAAAACTAACCTTTATGCAGGAATGTTCTGATGTCGGACTGAATGATGACCTAGCGGACAAGAATCCTAGGAAATAACGTCAACGGTGGAGTAATTGATCTCGCACCCCTACTAAAAGATTCGCCTTGCAGAGCTCACAACCAGGAAGCATGCAAGAATGACCAAATGAATCTCCAACTCGCCCTTTTATGGGAGCAAGAGGTGAAGCGGCACGATGAATTAAATGCGCAACTCTTCGAGTCTTCACGAGCCGGTATCCGAACCCCTGGAACGTTGCATATAAATTCAAAATTCATCTTTCAGGAAAGAACAGGTCTTGACAAGAGTTCCGGACTGGGCCAAACCCTTCGCTGGCTTGAGCCTGGCCCATTCACGCTTCCCACAATCGTATCCGCACTCCGTGTGGACCCAACGGTCAGGATCTATTCCACAACGGGGGGACGAAGAACGAAGATGACAATAATCACGTCGTGCCACACCATACTCATGATCTAGAGCATCCGAGCATGACGAGCTCGGACTCTTCATCACGCACCTCGGCATCCGCCGAGCTTATATTCTTCATATCTTTCTGATCTTTCTATTATTTTCCATCTCTTTCTCATACTGACTTGGGCGTCGGAGTGTCTTGCAGGTACCCCCACCTAGCATGGATGGAACGCAACCTCAGACATCCGAGCCTCTGATCCCTGCCGACCAAGTCCGGCACTCGTTCGCAAGGACCTATCTCATAGGAAGCATTCAAGTAACTGAGCCCCGGGTTCGGATCGTATCCAACGTCGGGAGCCTCAGCACCGTACTCTGGTACCGAACAGGGATCATGCCTTAACTGCAAAACATCTTGTGTCAATAATGCATTTTGCCAACAAACCTGTTTCGGTGTTTGCCCTGACTGCAAATTTGACTTATCTTGATGTCTCAACTCCTTATTTGGTAATTATGTCTAACATTTATTTCATTTTATCTTTTATTATTGTTTTTCAACAAAAAAACTCTCATATTTCTTTATGTTTTTTAGCATCTGCCTTTGGGTTAATGTGACATTGTTTTCCCTGAAAAACGTGACACGGAGGTTGTTTTGATAGACCCCTTAGGCCAGATGTGGGATTGTGTTTTACTCCTGGAAAGTCCTTTAATTCATGGCAATGTTCAACTCTTTGGTTGGTTGCTTATATTTGAAGAAAATGAATTTCCTGAGAATTATCCTATAACATTGGAGATACCTGTTGAGAATCGTAGGTTCATATTCTTTAGTGGTTGAGTTACATTTTAGTATCTATGCATGTAATGAATGTGTTTACCTTTTTAGTACTCTCTCATTTCTCGCCCTCACAGCCAAGAATGGCGTCTTCCCTTCCTCTGCCGCTGATTGTGGTGACGACATCGTTTCCCTCCGCTAAAAATGGTTATTCAAATTAAGAGAACAAATTCAAGTAGATCCAATTAGAGGAAAAATATTCATAACAATAGTGTTCCTTTTTTGTTAAAGGTTTGACTTTATTGAATTATTGTATAACATTACTGAATTGTTATGAAAAATATCCATAACAATAGTATTTCTTTTTTTTCACGTGTATAAATTGTTAGAATCAATCCTTGAGAAGGCGTCCTTTTGAATGGATGCTATTCAAAAAGTGTATAATTAATTATATATTTAATAATATATTTACATTAATAGAAGCATTAAATTTTATAAATTTTAAATATGACCTAATGTGATCCACCTTTTTCTCAATTATAATTTTTTAAAATATTGTAAACTGAATATTTTCGCATCGGATGATGTCATGCATCGATAAAAGATAAAAAATAATATAAAGTTACACATTTATTAATTTTGTTTTTGTTTTATTGTTTTATAAAAATGTGTCATTAATTTCGCAAAATATTGAAAGCTCAAAATTTTGAGGTAGGATTTTTTTAGATATGCAATACTTTCATTGAAGGGAGCATAAGGGGTGCCCAGCCCTTACAATGGGGATAAAGGAAAGGGGGAGGGCCTCCTCAAAACCTCCCTGAGCCAAAACCCAATGGGAAAAAGACTCAGGGAGGAAAAAGAATACCTCGTACCGCCTGCACTACAGTGAGGATAAGCAACCTAACTCACTGTTTCTCCCCCTAAAGACTACAAAAGTTTAAGCATTGTAGTGGATTAGACCACCACATTGAAATGGAAAAGGAGGAATTACAATTCAATCTATAAATACACCAATACCAAGAAAGACTTTTAATACGATTCACCACCATCTCGATATTAGGCTCCTCATTATTGAAAATAGCTCCATTCCTCGCCAGCCATATGCTCCAACAAGTAGTTAACCAAACCACGTGCTTCGTGCGTTTTGCTTTCTTCCCCTTACACAAGCAGCAACACTGATGGACAAGACCAACAACATCCAAAGACAAATCAAGAGCAACACCAATCCAAGATGTAACACACTTCCAAACCAAATTCGCAAACCAGCAATGGAGGAACAAATGATTCACGGACTCACGCTGAACGTGACAGAATGAGCAACGAGCATTTGTCTTCCAAGTGGAGAACATTCCTGCGCAATAGTTGCTCGCGCACCGGCAACGCATCCAACAGCAACCGCCAGCCAAAAACCAACACTTTCGAAGGCACTATTGATTTCCATAAACCTGCAAAAAAATTCTGCTGCACCGAGACATTAGAGGATAAATCACCACAGACCAGCTGAATATAAAAGGTTTTAACCGAATAATTCTTTGATTTATCGAGCGGCCAAATCCAAGAATCCATCTTCATTCTCGTTGGAGCCACGGGCTGGAGAATATCTGCCTCAGCTGTTCGGACAGCATCATTACCTAGATGCCAAGGTTCCAACCAACGCCAAGAATCATTATGCCAGACACCAGATTCAGCCACCATTAAATTCTGCTGTCCAACACCATTATACAGGAGAGGAAAGACCTTAAACAAAGGGTCAATCCCAAGCCATTGGTCTTTCCAGAAATTAATTGAAGCACCATCACCCAAACCTCTTCAAACACACCAAGCAAACCTTCTTTGTTCCTCTACATTAACATCCAAGTTCACCAAGTCCCTTCACCAAATGGATCCCGAGTCCCTACGACGATTACCATCCACCAAATCCAGAACTAATGAAGAGGCCAAATCTCCGTACGTACAAGATAACATACGACTCCAACTCACACAGGGATCCGAAAAAGCTCTCCATTTCCACTTAGACAACAAAGCTATATTAAATTGTTCCAGGTTTTTGATCCCGAGACCTCCCTCTTCCTTTGGTTTACAAATGCTATCCCAAGCCACCCAACACATTCCCCTCTCCCCCTCTTTGATACCCCAAAGAAAATCCCTTTGGATTTTAACCATCTTCTTGATTACTACCTTCGGAGCTTTATAGAAAGAAAACATATGTAGCGGCATGCTATTAAGAATGGAGTTTATAAGAGTTACCCGGCCTCCAATGGATAGAAACCGACCCTTCCACAAAGACAACCGCTTTCTAACTGCTCCTAAAACATAGCTCCAAGTTGCTTCCCTCCTCGGATTAGCGCCAATTGGGATTCCCAGAAACTTGAAGGGGATAGATTCCGTTCTACAAAATAGGAAAGTGCTAGCTCTCTCCAAAAACCCATCCGGAGTGTGGATACCTATAAGCCTGCTCTTGTGAAAATTTACCTTCAAACCGGAAACAAGCTCAAAGGATCTCAAAATAGACTTGATACTCCAAAGATTTTCCCAAGAAGCTTTTCCGGCAAACATTGTGTCATCCGCAAATTGAAGAATAGAAAAGTTCAAATCCTCATTGAAAGAAAAACCTTGATAATCACCAATATCCACCGCCTTCATCATCATCACCGACAAGGCCTCTGCCACTATAAGAAAGAGGAAAGGAGACAAAGGGTCCCCTTGTCGCAGACCACGCTGAACTTTGAAATCCTGAGTTGGGCTACCATTCACTAGAACCGACATAGAGCTAGTACACACACAAGACTTAATCCAAGCAATGCAACGTTGGGGGAAACCCATTCTAGTCAACATGTAAAACAAGAAATTCCAAGAGATGGAATCATAAGCTTTTTCAAAGTCCACCTTGAACAACATACATTCTTCCTTGCTTCTTTTGGCATAATCAACCAACTCGTTCGCCACCACAACACCGTCAAGAATTTGTCGCCCACATATAAATGCTGATTGATGATGAGAAATAATACTTGGCATAACTTTCTTGAGCCGAGAAGCTAAGACCTTGGCCAATATTTTGTATATACACCCAATCAAGCATATAGGCCTAAACTCCCCCAAACCTTGCGGATTATCGTGCTTAGGAACCAAGGCGATGAATGAAGCCGAGATAGCTTTGGGGAGGAAAGCATTCGCGAAAAACTCATTGAAAAAACCTACCACATCCTCTTTCATGAAACTCCAACCAGACTTAATGAAGTTGAGATTGAACCCATCCGGACCCGGACTTTTATCCCCATCACACTCCCAGACACCCATCCTTATTTCTTCCTCAGTAAAAGGTTGAATCAAAGAATCCGCTTGAGATGAAGTCAAACGCTTGAATTGAAGACCGCCCAAAAGTGGCCTTTTATGATTTGCCTCAGAAAAGCACTTCTCAAAATGTTGTTTTACAAAAGATTTCACCACATCCACCTCCTCCACTTGCTCCCCGTTATCTCTAAGAATAACCACACTACACCGTCTTCTTCTATACCTCATTAGAGAGTGGAAGTATTTTGAATTCATATCCCCCTCCTTTATCCACCTTGCTCTAGACTTTTGAGCCAAGAAAGATTCCTTCGCACGAATTTCCTTCCAAAGCGAGGCAGAAACTTCTCTTCTGTTTGCCACAACGTCACTATCCCACCCTTCACCCAACATATCATCCAACGAATTCAGATCCCGAACTAGAGTATCAATGTTCAAGTCGACTTTACGAAAAACCTCTTTATTCCAACTCCGAATGCTTCCTTTGAGAGACTTCAACTTTTCTTTTAAAACAAAAGCCTTATGACCTGTATTGCTAAAACCATTCCAACAAGATTGAACAAAAGGTAAAAAGTCATCATGACTCAGCCATGCGTTGAAGAAACGAAACGGCTTTGGGCCCCAATCATTCGATAACCGAAGAAGCCAAATAGGTGAATGATCGGAGATGTCCCGATTGCCAATCCACTGATCTGTGATCCCCCAATCAACCATAAGACCCTCTGAAATCAAAAACCTGTCCAACCTGCTCATAGAGATTCCATCTGAGCAAAACCAAAAGAATTTCTTCCCCGACACCGGAACATTAACAAGATCCATGTCTACAATGAAGCTGTTAAAATCATCTAACTCAACTTGAGAGGTACTCCCACTTCAGCCCTTTCTTTCAGAACTGCTAGAAACAACATTAAAATCCCCTACAATACACCACTCTCCAGCCCCTAGACTTTGTTTAATCGCTACCAACTCAACCCACACCCTTCGTCTCGCACCCGCATAGCACGGTGCATAGATGTTTACCACATGTGTTGCGCCCGAAAAATCCGGTTTGGGACTTCTCGTTTTGCAACGTGAAAAATAGTAGAGCCGCCACCAATATTTATTTGGGAAAACATCGGAAAAACCCTTTTTTTTTGGAAAAGCGAGTGGTCTTTCGAAATCAGAGATGTAGGTTCGGGGGTCGGTTACGCATGGGGAAGGTATTAGCATCCCATACGTCCTTTCTATTGAAAGGGAACCATTAACTCGATGTGTGGTTTGACAAAGGTTTGAGTTGAAAGCGATTTGTTCTACTTCTTTTCTTTTCTTTTCTTTTCTTTTTTTTTTTATTTGAAAAATCGTTTTATTGAAAACGGAAGACAGGAATATTTTTGTTATCTTTGAAAAGTGGAAACAAAACAAAGATTTTTTAAAAGGGTGCTTGACAGGACGGACCCGCTCCTACGTACCCTCACTGGGTTGAGGGATCAAAGCTACGTAGTTCTCGGCTTTTGCGTCTGAAAACGGCTTAAGAGTTTTTTGCAATTGGGTGAGCGTTTGTGAAGACCGAACAACAACGGTTAGAATGGCCTCACTACTAACTCTTTTTTGAAAATAAAATCATCATTAACGATCTAAACGGCAACAGCGCGAGTGATCATCAATGACAATTTGTTTTATTTAATGGAGGAAGAAAATGTTTTCGCAAAGCAAGGAGCGTTTGAAAATGAGTTTAGAAAATGGGTTTTGGAAAACAAGTAGAACATTATTCAATCAATTCCAAGTCCATAACCAAATGCAACAATGAATGAACAAGATCCAAACATACTCACCAATCAAGCAATCATAAACATGTTGATTATTAACCAAGATTAAGCATGCCAATATAATCAAGAGATCCAATTATTAAGGATGCAAGACAAAGTTCTCAAGACAATTGTGTGTGTGTGTGAGAATTGCTACGGGAAGGGCAACAATCTCAAAGGGGTGCATATACCTTAATGACTCTATGCTACAACCGGAAAAGTAGGCTTACGTCTTCATCAAGAATACATACTAGTGGAAGGAAGGGCACACAATTAAATCAAGTCATTCAAATGGCATCAAGAACAAGTGAACACAATTGATCATAGGCATAGAGTATTCTAGGTTTAATGAATGAACATGTGAGCGATGATACATGATTAAGCAAGCATGTGAATGCCTGAGCATACAAGAGAATGCATGAATAAGTATACAAGAGAATGCATGAGCATACAAGAATGCATGAGCATTTATTATGCATGGTATACAAGTATGAGTGAATGTGTGTGCAAGCATGCAAGGTGTCGCATAGATGATGCAAATAAGTGAAATGCAAAGTTTGAAAATGTTTTGAGTAAGAAGTGGTAAAAATGTTTTGGGGTTTTAAATGAGAAGTAGTAAAAGTTTAAAATGCAAACGATTGAAATGTTTTGGGATTTTTTTTATGCAAATTTACAAGTGGTAAAAAGTTTGAGTGAGAAGTTAATGAAATGGTAGAGTAGAAATGCATGAGGTAAATGGTAATTATTTAATGAGATGGTAAAGTAAAAAGGTAAAAGGGTAAAAACACAATTGCACAATTGCATTTATTCACACAAGATCAAAACAACCCGTTCTCAAGCACAAAATATGCACAAAAGTGGCCTAAGGCCGAAGCAATGCTAAGCACAAATCACCATCAAATTTCATGCTAAAATTCACAATTAATACATGGAACAATTCACAAGACTAAACCCTAGATCATCATGCCATGTTCTAAGGTAAGCATCAAGCATATCATGTATTTTATTCTTCACAAAATCAAAGAAGTAAAAAGGCAACAAAAACCCTAGGTTTTGAAGCAACAACCCGAGGCACCCAACACAAAAATCAAGCCAAAATTCAACTTAAAATCATGAAATGAACAAAATGAACACAAGAACCCTAAAATCCATGCTATGGCCGAAGCAAAATAGGTAGGAAAACAAGGTTTTATTTCACCAAAATCATGCAAATGAGGTAGAAATGCAATGAATGATGAGAAAACACAAGAATCTTTCCTTCAAGGCCAATGACTCATCTCAAACACCCAAGGCTCCCAATGTCCTTGTCCAATAATGTTTGAAATGAGTCCTCAAAGCTTCTTTCGAGAAGGAAAGAGGAATAGAAGAGAGATTACATGATGAAAATTAAAGAAAATGCAAGGGTTAGTGAGCTTACCTCTAGATCTAGCTAGAAAATGAAGAAGGAAAGAGAAT
Organism: Astragalus glycyphyllos; assembly: GCA_963573325.1. NCBI lineage: Eukaryota > Viridiplantae > Streptophyta > Magnoliopsida > Fabales > Fabaceae > Astragalus > Astragalus glycyphyllos. The sequence continues at coordinate 11,350,353 of OY754314.1, read as the reverse complement.
AGAAGCAAGAACACTTGAAGAACACCACAAGAACCTCTTGAACCTTTCGCAAATGCTTGATTCTTGATGGTTTTTGATGAAACTTTGATGATTATGCAAGTTTAGAAGTAGATTTATTGAAAGGATGAAGAATAAACAAGGTTTGATGGTTGATTTTTTGGAAGAATTTTGAAGAAAAGAATATAGGTATGGTGGCTGGTTGCTTCGAAGGAATGAGAGAAAGAGAGGAGAGATTTGGGTGCTAGGGTAAAAAATGAGTCTCCTCATGGTCTCCTATTTTGGGTTTTATATGAGGTGCAAAATTAAGGGTATATAGGACATTGTGCTTTTGCAAACCATTGAGATTTGAGCTAGAATATGAATCAAAGGCCAAGATTGCAATGCACATGGATTAGGGACAAGGAGAAAACACAAATGAGTGAGGAATAGCTGGTCATACACAAAAATTATGAGTTTTTGTTGCACAAAAATTGTTGAGGGCACCTAGGTCATTCTACACAAAGTTGTAGCCTAGGATTTGATCTAGAATTTTAATCAATGGCTAGGAATACAACTCACATGGATCAAGGGCATGAGGAAACACAAAATGAGGTGAAAATGAGCTGGAAAATTCGGAGCAAATGAGGCCTTGGTGCCCAAGTTTTGCAAGCTTGTCAAGAAAAATAGTACATTTTGTCTTATTGGGGACACTTCCTTATTTTCACCATTTTTTATTATTCTTTTCTAGATAATTCCATAAAAATCATTGCACTTTGGGCCATATCCTAGGAATAATTGATTGGGCCCAAAATTCCATGATATCACCCTTCCCAAAATTGATTTGAGACCTCACCTTGATGGAAATTCCCATTTTGCCCTTTTGCTTAAAATTTGAATTTTATGCCCAAAATCATGCATGCATGCGCACAAAAATTCATAACCCAAATCATCTAGATCCAAATAAATTCCTCTGAGATTGAACAATGATTTTTGGTGAGAAATTGCTTAATTTTGGAAATGACCAAAATACCCCTTTTGCCCAAAAAAACCCTAATTTTGCTCCAAAAGGCATTCCAATCCTAAAAATGATTTTAAAAGCGCTGAAATGACTTTTAGAACCCAAAAATGCATGCTCATAGTTCTTCACATCCTTCAGAATGATGCTTCAATTCATAATTTATTGCTTTTTGTGGAAAATTAAGGTTTTGTTCCAAGCCGGACAAAATTAGGGTATGACAGCTGCCCCTCTTTATCTGGATTTTAACAAGGAATATGAATTGGCCGAAACATATTTCGAGGCAAAATAAAGATAAAGAATTCAGAAATTATACCAATTTTGTCTACCTAAAGAAACCCGAATTTTCCTTTTTCCATTTCTATTTTTTTTGTTTTTCTGATGCAGATGCGATGACATGATATTTTTTTGTTTTTCCTATGAGCGCCAACCCTCAATAAGCTGACAGAAAGCAGAAAATAAAGAAAGCAATAAAAGGGGTACCGACTCACATTGAGCCGGCGAAGGAGGCTGCCTAAAGCCTTTTAACGAATCGCGAACGATATGAGTTTGCACTTGGGCCTCGGAGCGCGCGGGCTCAAAAGAGGTGGTCTTTCGAGTGACCAAGGGGAGGGTACTATATCAAGTCTAGATCTCGATATTTCCCTAGGACTGCACCATGTTTTAGACCAACACGGCTATCCTTTTCGACTGGACCTATTGAGATCAGAGGGACTTACCTGCAGCTCGAATACAAGTTGAAGTCAGTCTTTCTGGGGGACACGTGGGTCCAAAGGGGGGATTCGGAAATCCAATTCATCTTCTTCAGGGTCAATGCTTTCACACCGATCCAGGGTGCCTTCTCTGGTCGCAGGACTTTTCTTCAGGTTTCTCAGGTTGGCGGTACCTGCACATGTCAGCAGATGCAATGCATGGTGCATGGAATGAATGCATGTTATGCAAAGGCCTGTTATGCGAATGCATGCGATGCGATGATTTTGGGTGAATGATGAATGCTGGGGAATGCTTTTCTTTCAGCTTTGATTGTTTTTTTTTTCTTTCATCTTTTAATTCTTCTTTTGATCAGCTTTCTGTTTTCTGATCATTTGTTTTTTCTTCTTTTTGCCTGATCAGCTTTTTCTTTCTGATCATTTGCTTTTTTGTGCTCTTTATTTTTTTTAATAAAAGGCTTATTCTTTTGCTGGTTCAACCGACCCCCGACACTCCTGGCACGAGACTGAGGAACTAATTTACGGGACCCATGAGCCGAGTGCAAGTTTGCTTTATGGTTTGCCTTCTGGAATGACTTATGAGTGCAACTTTCCTTGCAAGATTAACTTTCTTTGGGAGATTGCTTATTTCCCGTGACTTTTAAGGATTTCGCAATGATTTGTAATGCTCTATGATGTATGCACATGTTTTGCAACTCAGTATTACCATCATCATAAAACGTTTATCTTGAGCAGAGAAGCGGAAAATAACAAACCGGTAGGAAAAAGTTGAGCTTTATTGATGTAGAAGCCAATCGCACAGAATGTTACGACGACTGTTCAATACATTTGAAAGTTTAAACTACAAAAAGACACGAAAAAAGAGAAAAGCTAATTTCTGACTGTCCGTCTCTGTGGAGCAGTGCCAACATCTGTGTCCTTGACCTTGATCATTCCCTCATTCAAGCCTCGGGGAAGGTTGTATGCCTTTGTTTAACTTTCCACGCCCAAGTTTTCTGACCCTAATATTTGCCTGGATCGCCCTTTCGGGTTTTCAATCTACCGGGTCGCTCTGATTTTGCCTAGGCCGCCCTTTCGGGTTTTCAACCTAGCGAGCTGATTCTTACTTGGCTTATCTTTCTCTTTTTTCGTCAATTTCTTTCAGGCATAATACTTCTTCACTTGATCAGAATTGACCGGATTCCGAAGATCCTCGCCATCCATGTCTGTGAGTAACAGCGCCCCTCCAGAAAAGGCTTTCTTGACAACATAGGGACCATCATAGCTGGGTGTCCACTTTCCTCGGGGATCAGTCTGAATAGGCAGGATCTTCTTCAGCACCAGATCGCCTTTCTTGAATTCACGAGGTCTGACTTTCTTATCAAAAGCTGTTCTCATCCTCTGCTGGTATAACTGACCGTGGCATAAGCCTGCAATCCTTTTCTCCTCAATCAGGTTTAGCTGATCCAACCGGGCCTGTACCCACTCAGCTTCTTCTAGTTTTGTTTCCATCAGTACCCGCAGGGAGGGTATTTCAACTTCAATGGGCAGGACTGCTTCTGACCCATATACCAAGGAAAAAGGGGTTGCCCCAGTTGATGTACGCACTGAAGTACGGTAGCCATGCAGAGCAAAGGGAAGCATCTCATGCCAGTCCTTGTATGTTACCACCATCTTCTGCACTATCCGCTTGATGTTCTTGTTTCTTGCAGAGCAGCTTGAAGATCGGCTCGCAGGTGGCCGTCAGCTGGAAGATGAATCGGGAGATGTAATTCAACCTTCCCAGAAAGCCACGGACTTCTTTTTCTGTTTTGCTCACCGGCATTTCAAGGATGGCTTTCACTTTGTCTGGGTCCACCTCAATCCCCTTCTGACTAACAATGAAGCCTAGCAACTTCCCTGATCTCACCCCGAATGTGCACTTGGCAGGGTTCAACTTGAGCTTGTACTTCCTCAACCGATAGAAGAGTTTTTGCAAGTTGACAATGTGCTCTTTGTCAGTTTTGGATTTTGCGATCATGTCATCAACATAGACCTCAATCTCCTTATGCATCATATCGTGGAACAAGGTCACCATGGCCCTCTGGTAGGTTGCGCCAGCATTCTTCAACCCGAATGGCATGACTTTATAACAGAAAGTACCCCAGAGAGTGATGAAAGTTGTCTTTTCCATGTCTTCGGGGTCCATCTTGATCTGGTTATATCCCGAATATCCATCCATGAAGGAGAATAACGAGTGTTGTGCAGTGCTATCCACCAAGACATCAATATGTGGCAGTGGGAAGTCGTCTTTGGGACTAGCACGATTCAGATCTCGGTAGTCAACACACATTCTAACCTTCCCGTCCTTCTTGGGAACTGGGACAATATTGGCAACCCACTGTGGGTATTTGGCCACCGCTAGGAATCCTGCATCAAATTGCTTCTTTACTTCGTCTCTGATTTTGAGGGACATCTCAGGCTTCATCCTCCTCAATTTCTGCTTTACGGGCGGGCATTCAGGTTTGACCGGCAGCTTGTGTACCACAATATCAGTGTCCAACCCAGGCATATCTTGGTAGGACCATGCAAACACATCAACGCAGTCATGCAACAGCTGTACCAACTTCATGCGATCTTCGTCATTCATGGCTTTTCCCACTTTGACCTCTTTCTTGTTCTCAGCTGTACCCAAGTTAATCACTTCGGTAGATTCCCCGTGAGGCTGGATTACCCTTTCCTCTTGCTTCATTAGTCTCATGAGTTCCGGAGGAGCTTCCCAATCTTCCTCAACATCCCCCTCGGCTTGGTTGATAGGATGATCAAAGTCAGAATGCGGACTGTTGACACTACTGTTTTCAGAGACCATTACTGTGGATCTGCATTTTACCGTAGCGAAAAAGCAGAATGAAAGGCGAAACAAGCAAGCAAGCAATAATAAAGCAGAAAAAAGACTCATGCAATGAAGAGAAAATGATTTTTATTGATTGAGAAATTCAAAACAAACGTTTTTATTGATGATGATGATTCAGAAAATAAAAACATGTGTGCCCCTAGCAACCGGTCTTATGGCCTTGGGCAGAGCCACAGGATTGCATTACAGATGATTACATTGAACCAAAGGTCACAGGAAAGTCGGCAACTTCCCAGTTCTTCAACTCTTCACCGTCACAGCAGCGGCGAACCAGACTTGCACTACCCTCTTCATCTTCAGAGCCATCCTTGATGACAGCAACTTGGTTGGGATCCAGCAAACCAGCACTCACGAAGCTCTGGCTAATGTCACAAATTGGGATCCTCTGGGGCCATGTCCATGTTATATTTATATTGTTTCATGAATGCTTCGGACAGATCCTTCCAGCAACGGATTTCTGAGGCTTGCAGTTTCATGTACCAATCTAGAGGAGCTCCGGCCAAACTGTTTTGGAAGCAGTAAATCAGCAATTTGTCATCATTGGCATAAGGACCCATCTTCCGGACAAACATTGTAACATGACTCTCAGGACAGCCGGTGCCTCGGTACTTGTCCACCTCAGGAGCTTTGAACTTCGGTGGTAATACCAAATCTGGGACTAAGCATAGCTCACGAGCTTCTCTAGCCCTGACGCCAGCACCTTCCACGGCTCTTACCCTCTCTTCTTGTGCACGAATCGGGTCATTTGGCTGCGATCCCTCAAACATGTGGCCTTGGGGTTGACTGCCCATGCTATAGTAATATCCTCCAGGCTGAGGAACATTGTGAGGGTGTGCAACAAGCCCCGGAGTAGGGCTGAGCACAGCATGAGGACTAGGAGTCTGGACCTGCGGTCTTCCAGCAGCTCCCCCAGACACGGCAGCAGTAGCCTGATGTGGCCCAACAGCGTCAGCAGGAATGGGTCTAACAATTTGCGGCATGTACTCGGCGGGCATCCCCCAAGGATATCTTTGTGACTGATTCTGCCTATTCATCCCTGAAGCAAAGACGGGATGACTGATCCCAGACCCCGGAGGAACTGTGGCTGCAGCATTAACTGACACTGGAGGAGGTATAAAAGAAATGACACCATCGGGACCCACCACAGCCGTACCTTCAGCAGCGGTTCCACTCTTTAGGCTTTGTAGCAAGGCCATCATCTCATGCATTTGGGTCTCCATGGCCCCAACCTTATCCTTTAGAACCTGGTTCTCCTGAGCCAGCTGCTCAAGATTAATAATCTGCACACCCAGATCTTCGTGCTCTGGATTACTCTCGGTCTCAATCTCTGGGTGATCTTGCAGATTGGCCATCAACTTTGCTTGCAGTCGGGTGAAGTATCGGTGACGGAGAACCAGCTTGCCTGACTTGCTCTGACGAAACATTTTTTTTTTATGAGCAGGGGTATTAATGAATGCAATGAATGCAATGCAAATGGGTGTTAGTTTTAGTTTGTCTTATGCCGTGAACCACAGTGTGCCATGTCTTGCCATAGGCCTAACAGTGGACTTTGATTATTTTTGTTTGAAACACAACAAGATTGGAATCAATAAGTGAAACAAAACATACTCCATACATTCAAATTCAAGCAAGTACTTCAAGCCTTACATTTCAAAAGGTAGAATACTCAAATGGAAATACGGTCATCCAGAAAGAGAGAATACAATGAAAATTACAAACAAGAGCTCAACTACATAGAGCTTTGAAATCTTCAGTTCTCTTTCTCTCGTTGCCTGTGGGAATCCTTCCAGTCTTCTCTCTGACTTCTTCAACCAACGCCCTGCAAAACTTCACGAATTTGTAAACTGCCAGTGGAGTGTTAAAGGGAAACATCTCAACCTCAGCCTTTCTTAGCTTTTTAGGTACACCTGCAAGAGCTTGGTTGGCCAACTCTGCAAGCTCAGAGAATCTAGCCTTCCACTGTTGAATTTCATCTTTCAACTCAATGATAACTGCCTGTTCTTCAATCCTGCCAAGCAGTTCAACAAAGCGGTGTTCCCAATGCTGACTCTCATCCTTCACCTGCCTGTATGCATCACTGATGTGTCGAAAGTTTCTTTTCAGTTCATCAGAAATCTCTCGCTCAAATCCTAGAGCCTGCTTGTATTCTTTGAGAATGCTCTCAACTGAATTTCTTTCTTGCGCGACACTGCTCAGTTTGCTTTCCCACTCAGCCTGTAGCAAGCGGGACTCTCTTTTTGACTTTGCAAGCAAGCTCTTCACAGTCCTCTCATCCATCTTTGTCTTTTCATAGAGATCTCTCCACTGACTGGTCTCTTCAATGGCTCTCTTTTGTTTAGCCTTTTGCCTCTTGATTTCCTCTTTCGCTACTTGCAGATACTTTTGAGCTTCTAGCTTTTCCTTCGCTTCTACTTTGAGTTTCTTGTCAAACTCCTCAATGGCAGCAGATTTGAGAGCATTATCTTCTTTTAATCTTTGGTTGTTCAGAGTCAACTTCTCTATCTCAGCTTGCAAGGATTTTTTCTCTTCCTCTGCTTTCATTAGAGCCAACTTGACCTCACCTAACTCTTCAACAACGGGAGTACCAGAGTCTATTACCTCCCTCTCAACTTGCAATAATTTCTGATAAGGCAATCAGACGCTCTGAATCCTTTTCTCAAGCCATTGAGCAAAGGTAACACCACTAGCTCTCTGAGAGATCTCTACTTTTCCATAACGAGTCACCATACTCCAAGCTTGCAAAATCTTCCTAGTCAATATGTGATCCTTTGGACCTCCCTCATAGATGTAAAACGGGAATGCCATCTCTTCAGTAGGCGAGTTCCTTATAGGATATCCTAATTGTCTCAGCGTCAGGGAGGGATTGTAGTTAATGCACCCTTTAGTGCCCATCAGTGGAACATTTTGAAAACCACCACAGCGGAAGACTACCTCAGGTCTAGCTTCCCAGCAAGATGAAAGATACCAACGAACCGAGTGCTCGTCTAGACTCCCTAGAAACTGGATCCACTCTTGAATACTCATGGTTTTCACCTCACAAGATACAGCATAGTCAATCAACTTTTCCACTTTCTTTGGATTGGTGAAAACATGGATAAGAAGCCAGGCATATAACAGATGGGAAGAGCAAGAGATTTTCTTCCTTTTGAGTTCACAGTGGTGAGTAAGAGCGGAATAAGTGTCAGCAAGCATTGCAGGGATCGGATTGATAGGATTCTTCTCATTCTGGAAAGTTAAGAAAATGCCGATGACAGTCACATCCACAAGTCTTTCAATCTGCGGAAAGAGAACAATCCCGAAGATTGTTAAGGCCAAGATTTGCTTGAAGACAACCCAATTTTTGTTTCTGGCATGAGTATCCATCATACCCTCGAGATAACTCTGCGGGAAACCTACCACAAGGTTCTTCCTCTGCCTCTGGAGCTTCAGGTCCTCTACCTTTACTTGCAACAATGCAGCAAACTTCTCATCCGTGTAATACTGCTCTTGATACTGGCAGGGAGCAGCTTTGGTCTGAGGGAAACCCAAGATCTGATGATATTCTTCCAAAGTGGGAGCCATTTGGAAATTTTTGAAAAGGAAGCATCTGATTTCGGAGTCATAGAATCTGCTTAGAGCCACGATAGCCTCAGTCTGTACCTCTAGCAACAACAACTTCCGAAGGTTCCCATAAGAGCTGTCAAACGATCCCCTTTCAATAGGTCCCATTAGGTCAACATATCCTTTCAAGCTGGTGACGTCTACCTTTCTTACACCCGGGTACCTTGGAGCATGCACTGTCTCACTTCTTGATTCCATTAAGTTCCTCTGGCAAGATTCTTTGTCACTTTGTGATTCTCGGCAAACAAACTTGAGTAAGATGCAATGATGCATGCATGGGTTTTATGTAATGCGAGGATGCATGCAAATGCTGATGATGTTTTATGCATATGCAGATTAGGGCAAAATCTTTATTGGCATTGATTTAAGCTTTTTTTTTTGAAATACGGGCCGTACGTTGTTTCATATGGACCAGTGAGAGAAAGGCTACAACGGCAACTCGTTCTCTCTTTTTTTTGAAGAATGCGGGCCACATGCTACCTCATAAGAGAAAGGTTACAACGGTAACTCGTTCTCCCTTTTTTTTTGAAAAAATGTGGACCATATGTTACTTTATAAGAGAGACTACAGCGGCAGCTCGTTCCCATTTTTGAAAAGGGTGGGCCATATGTCATCTCGTACGGACCGGCAAAAGAAAAGCTACAACGGCAGTTCTTTCTCTGCTTTCTTTTTTTGGAAAAATCTCCTTCTACTCCTTTTGGAAAACATGCCTAGATTACAATGCAACACATAATTTGTATGTCCTTGTGTCCTACGAGGCGGGAACCTAGGTTCTAGGGCAACTCAGATGTTCCTCCCATGTTGGCTTTAATCACTTCCTCACCAGGCTACCAGAGCTAATTCTCTCTCACAATAGCACCCACAACGATGGTACGCCATCTGGTGTGAGGCATCGTGAAAGAGCATACTCCGGCTGAAACTTTCGTGAGAGTCAGAAGGACAACGGTCCAATTGCCAGTCACTACTCATTTCCACTCCCCTAAGTTTTGTCAGACCTTGGGTTTTAGGCCCTTCTCAAAGCACAATAAGCATAAGGTGTGAGTGTGTGTAGCAAGGACATACCGCCTAAAACTACCCATCATAAACCCCCACCTGCAAATGAAAACCCAGAACAGTCCAGACAAAAGCATACAATAGCATGTTGCATATCATATAGCATTCCAATTAAAGAATTAACACAGGAAGTCAATAAGCAATCGCAAACATTGTTTACCTTAAGAAAGGGAGCCAAGAGGAAGGGATCATGATAAGGTGGGGGAGAAATGCATGAATTTACCTTTAGAAAGGGAGCAAAGAAGAGGGGACGTGGGAATTGAGGAATGCATGAACATGGTATGTGAACAAAGAGAAAATGCGCAAGGAGCACACATAGAAGGAAAACAAATGCATATGAATACAACATAACATCATGATAATGCTAGAGAAACAATCAAGCATCACAGACAAAGAAAGAAGGGAAAAGGAAAAGAAAAGGGAGAAAAGAAAGAAGTAGAACAAAGCTTTCAATTCAAAAGATTTAAACCACACATCGAGTTAACTAGGCTTGACCCTCGCCTTTTATAAAAAGTCCCCAGCAGAGTCGCCAGCTGTTGCGCCCGAAAAATCCGGTTTGGGACTTCTCGTTTTGCAACGTGAAAAATAGTAGAGCCGCCACCAATATTTATTTGGGAAAACATCGGAAAAACCCTTTTTTTTGGAAAAGCGAGTGGTCTTTCGAAATCAGAGATGTAGGTTCGGGGGTCGGTTACGCATGGGGAAGGTATTAGCATCCCATACGTCCTTTCTACTGAAAGGGAACCATTAACTCGATGTGTGGTTTGACAAAGGTTTGAGTTGAAAGCGATTTGTTCTACTTCTTTTCTTTTCTTTTCTTTTCTTTTCTTTTCTTTTCTTTTTTTTTATTTGAAAAATCGTTTTATTGAAAACGGAAGACAGGAATATTTTTGTTATCTTTGAAAAGTGGAAACAAAACAAAGATTTTTTAAAAGGGTGCTTGACGGGACGGACCCGCTCCTACGTACCCTCACTGGGTTGAGGGATCAAAGCTACGTAGTTCTCGGCTTTTGCGTCTGAAAACAGCTTAAGAGTTTTTTGCAATTGGGTGAGCGTTTGTGAAGACCGAACAACAACAGTTATAATGGCCTCACTACTAACTCTTTTTTGAAAATAAAATCATCATTAACGATCTAAACGGCAACAGCGCGAGTGATCATCAATGACAATTTGTTTTATTTAATGGAGGAAGAAAATGTTTTCACAAAGCAAGGAGCGTTTGAAAATGAGTTTAGAAAATGGGTTTTGGAAAACAAGTAGAACATTATTCAATCAATTCCAAGTCCATAACCAAATGCAACAATGAATGAACAAGATCCAAACATACTCACCAATCAAGCAATCATAAACATGTTGATTATTAACCAAGATTAAGCATGCCAATATAATCAAGAGATCCAATTATTAAGGATGCAAGACAAAGTTCTCAAGACAATTGTGTGTGTGTGTGAGAATTGCTACGGGACGGGCAACAATCTCAAAGGGGTGCATATACCTTAATGACTCTATGCTACAACCGGAAAAGTAGGCTTACGTCTTCATCAAGAATACATACTAGTGGAAGGAAGGGCACACAATTAAATCAAGTCATTCAAATGGCATCAAGAACAGGTGAACACAATTGATCATAGGCATAGAGTATTCTAGGTTTAATGAATGAACATGTGAGCGATGATACATGATTAAGCAAGCATGTGAATGCATGAGCATACAAGAGAATGCATGAATAAGTATACAAGAGAATGCATGAGCATTTATTATGCATGGTATACAAGTATAAGTGAATGTGTGTGCAAGCATGCAAGGTGTCGCATAGATGATGCAAATAAGTGAAATGCAAAGTTTGAAAATGTTTTGAGTAAGAAGTGGTAAAAATGTTTTGGGGTTTTAAATGAGAAGTAGTAAAAGTTTAAAATGCAAATGATTGAAATGTTTTGGGATTTTTTTTATGCAAATTTACAAGTGGTAAAAAGTTTGAGTGAGAAGTTAATGAAATGGTAGAGTAAAAATGCATGAGGTAAATGGTAATTATTTAATGAGATGGTAAAGTAAAAAGGTAAAAGGGTAAAAACACAATTGCACAATTGCATTTATTCACACAAGATCAAAACAACCCGTTCTCAAGCACAAAATATGCACAAAAGTGGCCTAAGGCCGAAGCAATGCTAAGCACAAATCACCATCAAATTTCATGCTAAAATTCACAATTAATACATGGAACAATTCACAAGACTAAACCCTAGATCATCATGCCATGTTCTAAGGTAAGCATCAAGCATATCATGTATTTTATTCTTCACAAAATCAAAGAAGTAAAAAGGCAACAAAAACCCTAGGTTTTGAAGCAACAACCCGAGGCACCCAACACAAAAATCAAGCCAAAATTCAACTTAAAATCATGAAATGAACAAGATGAACACAAGAACCCTAAAATCCATGCAATGGCCGAAGCAAAATAGGTAGGAAAACAAGGTTTTATTTCACCAAAATCATGCAAATGAGGTAGAAATGCAATGAATGATGAGAAAACACAAGAATCTTTCCTTCAAGGCCAATGACTCATCTCAAACACCCAAGGCTCCCAATGTCCTTGTCCAATAATGTTTGAAATGAGTCCTCAAAGCTTCTTTCGAGAAGGAAAGAGGAATAGAAGAGAGATTACATGATGAAAATTAAAGAAAATGCAAGGGTTAGTGAGCTTACCTCTAGATCTAGCTAGAAAATGAAGAAGGAAAGAGAATAGAAGCAAGAACACTTGAAGAACACCACAAGAACCTCTTGAACCTTTCGCAAATGCTTGATTCTTGATGGTTTTTGATGAAACTTTGATGATTATGCAAGTTTAGAAGTAGATTTATTGAAAGGATGAAGAATAAACAAGGTTTGATGGTTGATTTTTTGGAAGATTTTTGAAGAAAAGAATATAGGTATGGTGGCTGGTTGCTTCGAAGGAATGAGAGAAAGAGAGGAGAGATTTGGGTGCTAGGGTAAAAAATGAGTCTCCTCATGGTCTCCTATTTTGGGTTTTATATGAGGTGCAAAATTAAGGGTATATAGGACATTGTGCTTTTGCAAACCATTGAGATTTGAGCTAGAATTTGAATCAAAGGCCAAGATTGCAATGCACATGGATTAGGGACAAGGAGAAAACACAAATGAGTGAGGAATAGCTGGTCATACACAAAAATTATGAGTTTTTGTTGCACAAAAATTGTTGAGGGCACCTAGGTCATTCTACACAAAGTTGTAGCCTAGGATTTGATCTAGAATTTTAATCAATGGCTAGGAATACAACTCACATGGATCAAGGGCATGAGGAAACAAAAAATGAGGTGAAAATGAGCTGGAAAATTCGGAGCAAATGAGGCCTTGGTGCCCAAGTTTTGCAAGCTTGTCAAGAAAAATAGTACATTTTGTCTTATTGGGGACACTTCCTTATTTTCACCATTTTTGATTATTCTTTTCTAGATAATTCCATAAAAATCATGCCACTTTGGGCCATATCATAGGAATCAATGATTGGGCCCAAAATTCCATGATATCACCCTTCCCAAAATTGATTTGAGACCTCACCTTGATGGAAATTCCCATTTTGCTCTTTTGCTTAAAATTTGAATTTTATGCCAAAAATCATGCATGCATGCGCACAAAAATTCATAACCCAAATCATCTAGATCCAAATAAATTCCTCTGAGATTGAACAATGATTTTTGGTGAGAAATTGCTTAATTTTGGAAATGACCAAAATACCCCTTTTGCCCAAAAAAACCCTAATTTTGCTCCAAAAGGCATTCCAATCCTAAAAATGATTTTAAAAGCGCTGAAATGACTTTTAGAACCCAAAAATGCATGCTCATAGTTCTTCACATCCTTCAGAATGATGCTTCACTTCATAATTTATTGCTTTTTGTGGAAAATTAAGGTTTTGTTCCAAGCCGGACAAAATTAGGGTATGACAACATGAACAACTTTATTACGAACAACCGCACTAATGCCAAGAAAACCAAGACCAGAAAAATGAGACGTCACCAAACAGGCCCCTTCAAGCCAAGAACATAGAATCCCTCCCGAAGAACCACTTGAGGGTTGATGAAGCCATTGGAAGGATCGGTTCCCCATAACATTCCAACCTCTCCCTCTACCACCACCTCCCTTTTCGTCTCCTGAATGCAAACAAAATCGAAAGAACCTGAATTTAAAACAGAAACCAATTGGCGACGCTTCCCGCGGTCACCCCACCCTCTAATATTTAAAGATAAGATATTCATGGATTTAGGTTGTTATGCACCCTCCTACTACTCTCTGCTTCGTCTCTTCTTTCCCCGTTTTCAATCAACTCAATATAAAGATCATCCGGTAAGTTACCTTCAACCCCTAAACGCTTGGCATTTTCCCAGACTTTTCTTGCTACCCCTTACTCTGGAGGGCTCAGAACTTATTGTTGCATAAACCAATGTCTCCACTCAAAATTGAACCCCCACATAAAACTGTGCCAGCTGAAAACAAAGATGAATCATACTTACTTACTTGATGGGACGGTTGCGGTTCAACAACTACTTGGTTAGACACACCCGAGACTTCGGCAAGCTCTCAGGTAGCTTTCTTCAGTTTACCGGACAACGGTTTTCTTTTTGACTCCTACTCGTAACAATTTTCTCTGCTTTCTTTTCGGTAAGGCATGACTTGGATTTGGAGAAATAAGCACATTTGGAATTGAAGGGAGATCTAGAGGTTGACAACCTATGAGATGTTTCGATGGGCAAGATTGGGGAACCACTTCTTGAGACTTAACAACATGTGATCCTCCCACGACAGTACCGACCAGCTTGTTAGTGATAGATGGATTTGTTTCCTGCACAAAACTACCAACAGAAAGAATAGGGGAGCATCCGTTGGACGGACTAACTCCATTGGACATTCTTAGAACTTCGTCGTTGGAGACTCTTAACCCTTCAGTCAAAACGTTAACCATTATGTTCGGGTCAACCTTCCCGGAATTTTGCACGGCATTAAGCAACGCATTCAATTCCAATTCCCTTAGCTCTTCCTCACCATGAACGTCTCCAGTTTCTGCGTACATAAGATCTGAATAATCATCACCTGAACTTGAGTCAACATCATCCCCCTCGTCATAATTTTGTGCCTTGTTACGTCATTCAACCGGACCTCCCCAATCCTCCACAACTTTGATAGAGAAAGGAACAGTGTTAATAACCACGTGAATCTCCATATTCACCGTTCCTGCAACCTGAGTACGAACCATAATCCGTGCGACATCATAGGATCTCTTTTTCTCAGTGTTAAGGTCAGCACAAACAAACTCACCAACATGCGCAACCAACTTGGAAAAAAATAGCAAGTTCCAAGCGTGCACCGGAATGCCATAACACCTTAGCCAAGTAGTCCTCTCTGGGTCAACATCCGTTGGCTTCCGTGGCCGAATCCATTTGAACCATTGATAAAGCCATTCACGACCATCATCAATGTACTCAAAAAAATTCCCATCTTCTATGTCTCCTTCCAATAGAACCAAGTTGGAACCCATAGGAGTAGCTTTGATTGCAAACACACCCTGCTGCGATAATTCATCCTGTATGAAATAAGATTTCCCCGGAGTAATGACTTCTCCTACCATCGCTAAAGCTAGAAGAGGGTCTGATTCCATGTTGCATATCCATGCTCCATCCTTATTTCTCCCCTTGGCGTCGGGTGCCTAGCTGCCGGTTGATGATTAAAATGATCCTTCGGCACCTCCCTTTTGAATCTAGGAAGGTTTACATGAATCTTCTCCCCCTCTATGAATATGTTATCAAGTAAGGTAGCAAGACGGTCCGGGTCTTTAACATCGAGAAAGCGAACAAAACCAAATCTTCTACCTTGCGCATTCCTTCGAGCCGGGATAACCACCTCATGGACTCTTCCTTGCCTATCAAATAGATGAAGCAAATCCCTAGCACACCAACTCTCCGGAAAAGAGGAAAAATAGAGCGATATGACCTCCCCCCCGGTATTTTTCCTAGAGCCAAGAGCAACATCAATAGATCTAAAACCTCCACGACCCCCTCCCTTCCTCTCTTGAATGCTTTTGAGGTAGGATGATCTCATGCATGTATAAAAACTAAAAAATAAAGTTTATTGATTAATACTCAAGCATTTATGGGATTAGGCTAGTTTTGTTTTCTTTTATTGTTTCATAAAAATAGATTATTGAAGGATGAAGAGTGACGACAAACCAAGGAAACACGGAAAGTGCTAACCAAACACAAGATCTCCAACATTTGTAAATATAAATACGTACTTGTCATGGACACTACATCTAACATCTCCTATTTTACATTTAATCATATTGCTATTATTATTGTAAGCATTGTTTTGTTATTAGGAGTTTAGAATTGATCAAGTTTTTATGAAGTAACTTAGTGAAACTTTTTTTCAGGTTTTTCTTCAGAAATAATTATTGGATTAGAATAAGAGGCTTAAGTAATAGAGGGAAGGGTTGGGGATTTCTCCACTAATGGTAGCTATGGAAGGATCTTCGTTGATAGAAGTCAAGGTTCATATTGAGGAGCTAGAGAACCAGAGCAATATTGGGAATTCCAACGCCTCTCCTAAATTTCTCAGGTAACATATATTAAACCCCTTAAAAACCTCTCTTAGGTATGTGTGGTTAGGTAGTCGATTTATTGTCTATGTTACCATTAACACGCTTAAAATACCATTAGAAGATGGATAGGGACTAAATTGAAACTAAAAGAAATCACATGGGACTAATTTGCCGCTCAAAGTGTGAAAGGTTGTAGTGGGGATTCAGAGTAATTTTTTGTGGGCAGGGGTTGATTCGGGGAAGAAAATTACGTGGGTAAAGTGGGCAGAAGTCTCTAAGCCGAAAAAGGAAGGGGGCTAGGGGTCAAGGATCTGCGTCTGTTTAATTCCAGCCTGCTCGGGAAATGGCGGTGGAGATTGTTACTTGGTGACGACTCTCTCCCATTAAGGGTTCTTAAAGCTAAGTATGGTAGTGGAATTGTAGGGAATACTGAGTTAAGTGCAAGGAATCCACCCTATTACTCGTCCTTGTGGTGGAAGGATATTTGCAGGGTGGGGTTGGGATTGGAGTCTACCGCTGATTGGTTTGTTGATGCTGTGGTTAGAAAAGTAGGGAATGGGGAGAATATTCTTTTCTGGCATGATGTATGGGTTGGCGATGTCCCCCTGAAGGTAGCTTTCTTGAGACTCTTTGCGGTCTCTACTCAAACAGAATGCACAGTATTGGAGGTGAGGGGGCCTGAGGGAGTGGGGTGACCTGGAGCCTCAACTGGCGGAGGGGCTTTTTTGCCTAGGAAGAGGGGCTTCGTAGGGAGTTGATGAGGGTAATTTCACCAGTGGCTTTTTTGTGTGTTGAGGACAGGTGGTCTTGGGAGGCTGCCAGTGACGGGGTCTACTCAGTGAAATCGGCATATGAGTTACTCCTTCGTAGCTCTCATAGTGCGGCCCCTAGGGCTCCGTTGGTGGTGTTCCCTTTAGATAAGCAATGGAAGAGCTTTGCGCCCGCAAAAGTTATGGCGTTTGCCTGGCAACTCCTTTTGAATAGGCTCTCTACCCGGGACAACCTATTTCGAAGACATATTATTACGAATGTGAGTGGCTTAGGGTGTGTTCTCTGTGGGGATCATTTGGAATCAGAGCAACATTTGTTTATGTCATGTGTTGGTAGTGCTTCCGAACGATCTTCCAACCCTTTTTTCAGTTTACTAGGGGGTTAACCTTTGGAAAGGTAGAAGGGGTAGTTTGATGACTTTGCATGCAATTCTTTGGGCGGTTTGGGATTGTCGAAATGGAGTGTTCTTCTCAAATAAGAATAGTGACCTCGCTGAGACCTTGTTTGTAGTAAAGACATATTCATGGAATTGGTTCCTGGCTAAGACCAAGTTGAGCCACTTCCTTTTCTATGAATGGTGTATGGACCCATTGGAATGTATGTCAAGGGGATAGGAGTCTTCTGGTGTGATGGTCATTCCTAGCCTATGTTGGGTGTGCCGGAGGTGTTTTCTAGGTGGTGGTGCACATGATTCTGCCTGGAACCTATTGTAGTGAGTCCCATTGGAGTATTTATATTTATATTGTATATCGGTTGAGTTGTTATGCCATGGGCCTTGCAAGTGTGACTGTTGACTTTGTATATGGATTTTATGTCCCTAAAACACACTATATATATAGAGTATACATTTTTGCCGTTCCAAAAAAAAAAACACTAACAACAAAATGATTTCTTGTAACAAGTTTATCACGTCTTTTATTAAAGCAAATTACAAAAAATTGGTGTTCATTTCGATTAAAATTTCATAAGGAACAAGATTATGCAAGTTTTAGGAACAAAATGCGCTTATAAGAAAAAGTGATTCTGGAAAATCATGGTTGAAGATGAAGAATCAAAAGCTTCAAGCCAACAATGGTAAAATGCTCAAAACAACACCAAATCAGACAAAATTTGTGTTCAACTTCAACGAACTTTCACAAGGATCACGAATCTACCATCAATTTGCACAAAAAAGTAGTACAACTTATCTAAAAACACATTTTTTGCCGAAAAACGGATTTGGATTTTGTGAGAGGCTACAATATATACTTGAATCTCAACCAAGTTGCACCAAACCATTTCCAAAATGCTTGAAATTAGTGCAGTAAGTGAATGCAACCAAGAGATTTAAATGAAATCAATGCAAAATCAAACACGAAATTGAAGTCAAAAATGCAAAAAGGATATAGTTTTATGTTTTTGGTTTAAAAAATTGAAATGTCGCGCCACATCATTTAATGAAATAAATATCAGTCATGACACATAAGAAGCCATGTCAACAGTTAACTGCTAGCGTGACATCTGTTAACTTGTTGGATGGAAACACCACTGAGGGATCAAAATGAAACAGAAGTGGAAGATGAGGGATCAAAAAGGGACAAAAAAAGATAAATGACCAAAATAAAACCTAGAGCAAAGATAAAGGACCCAAAAAGTACTAATTAGCCTATTATATATTAGCATAGAGTAGAATTAAATCTAAGGTTGGATGCAAGAGTGGTTAATGTACTTCATCTAAAGAGATAGACTTGACCATGTATTCAATCCCCGAAAATGGAAAAAAATAGAGTCACACTTTAGTTACTTCCAGGTCGAATTGTGGATTAGTTAGGACTCTTTTTCCCGAGACACCTGAGTTGTATGGAAACAAATTTCTCAGACTCTGGACTTGGCATGTATCGCTTATATTTCTTACTCTTTTGAATTCATTTAGCAAATTTCTCAAACTTCCTTTATATAATGAGCTGTGGAAACTGTTTTTTGCTATAAAAATAGTCACTATAATTTATCCACCCAAAAGAATACTCATTATTTGAGCTATAGTTTAGAATTCAATTAACATTGCTTGAAAGATAATTAAATATATATATTTCTCATTAACATTTACAAAAAACGTACATGGGCGATTTCATATCCTAATCTTTATAATGATGTGATGACAATGCATTCTCCCCGGAATGCACCCTTCGTGTATTATTACTATTCTAACCTTTACAATCTTAAAATGTTAAAACTAAGACTATCCGCAAATCTCTTTGATATAAAAAACATATGAAACTACATATCATAGAAACTCCAAGAATCCCCTCTTCAAGTCGGATTAGAAGATAGGGTTAATATGGTAATTAATTAGATTTTAGGAGGAGGAAGGAGCCATTTTGAGCCTTCAATCATTGCAAGAGTAATGAAAGGTTTGGCTTCTGCATCAGTTAGTTGCTTTGTGAAGCTTGGACGCATTTTGGGATCTGCCCTAGGTCCTGTATTCTTGTACTCTCCATAGTATGAAGTCCTGTACGTACGTGACATCATGTGTTAATGTCATTGCTAATAATGTTACATAAATAAATCTAGAAAATTTACTTAGAATAATGATGTGCAATTAATGTTGAATTAGTGAAGTTGGTTACTTGGTATATTCAGGGTGTAAGTCGTCATTCCATGCTATTGGGTTAACAACAGTGGTTAAAGTTGAGTAAGCAAAGATGACTTTAGGGTTAGACATCCATGTTCTTGCTAAGAATGTGTCATTTCCAGTTCCAGTGACATCACAATGTACAAATGAGTAGATGTAATCTTCTGCTTCACTTTTTCTTGCTTGTGCCACTATTACCGTTGGCCCTTCTGCCCCAAGTGCTCTTAATTCATTGTTCTGTATATATCACAAAAATAAATAGAACTTCATTAATTACTAAAGTCACAAATATAGGATTTCTTTGGCTCACAAAAGAAAGTGAGAAGAAAGAAAGATGAGGAAAAAGAGAGAGAGAGAGTTGAAAGGTAAATGATTTTTTAGTTGTTTGGTTTAATGTGAAAAGGAAAGGAAAGAATGAGAGAAGTTTTCTCTTCCTTTATTTGTTTGAGAGGATAAAAATTAAGAGGAAAGAAAAGTATGTATGTATAAAACGACAAAACTAACTTTTATGTCATTTACTTTAAAATGGGGGGAAACAAAATTTGGAGTGGGACCCAGTAAAACTTTTCATTCTTTTCTCTTAGTTTTTTCATAGCTACCAAATAGTGTCTATGGACAAAAAAATTAAGGTTCTCTTTCGTAAACAGTAGCCGATGGCAGATGAACTAGTGGGATAGGAAATTATGTGTTTGGTAAAACTAGCGGTTAAAGTAACTGATAAATGTAAAATAACATAGAAGGATATATTTATTTAATTCATGATTAATGTGTTTGGTTTATTTTAATAAGAATAGAGAATTTTTTTTTCAAGAGTAAAAATATCTATAACAGTGAGACGCTATACGTTATCCGCTCAAAGACTACTCAAAAAATATTAAACACTAGTATTTACCAAACACGTGTATCTGTCATCCGTTAGTCAAAAATACTAGTCAAATCCGCTAGCTGATGAGGCTTGTCAAAGAGATCCTAAATATATTTTATAGGAAATACTTACCAAATATAGTGACTTGCCACTTCCAAAAATGAAATCCACAGTGCCTTGAATTAAGCAATCTTTGAAGAAATGTTTACCCCTATCATCACATAGTGTATCCTGGAATCCCAACAGCTTGCAATTATAAAACGCTGCTTTTTCACCTGAAATTCTCATTGCAACAGCTTGCTCACCCTCTTTTCTTCCATCAGGTCTTGGTGCAGAATTCTATATCATCAAAATTCATAGCTTAAGAACAATTAATTTTCATCAGTAAAATATTAGCATATGAATTTTAGAGATAGATGTAATATACAAACCGAGATCATGATGTTAGCAGCAACAAAATAATCTGATTCAACAGTCAAAGTACCACTATAAACAGTTCCATATTGTTTTGCAGTGCCACCAAAGGTCAAATTTGGCATATTACCAGGTGCTCCATAAAACGTAATAAAAGGTTTTGTCCTTTCAATTTTGATTTTCTCATTATAATTTCCACCACCAATATACAGAATCACACGTTTTGTATTTCCAGTTGGTATACTATTAATTGCATCAGTAATGGTCTTGAATTGTCCACTACCATCTTGCATTACTTTTATAACCTTAGCACCTTCTTCTGCTGCTACCAATGCAGGATCTAAAGTGGCTTTTCTTTGAGCCAGAAGACCAACATTGGCATTGAACCATGAATCTAATTGAGCTTTATCAGCTGGAATTGGAACATTGTCATCGGATAAAACAACGTTGGATGTTATAAATGTTATTATGAATATGATTGCTACGTTAATTGTAGAGCTTCTTGTTTTGGATGCCATTTTTCTTGTTTTCAATTTTTTGTTTGGGTGAATAGATGACTGGTGTTGAAATTTATAAGAGATTCATGTGACTTAATTTAAAGAGTTGTTAATTTGATTCAACCATTTTTTTTTTGTTAGGGAAGCTATAATTAAACATGGGGATGCTATGAATTTTATAAGTTATTTAAGGATTTTTTGTTTCTAACCATACATATGTATTAGCGGAAATAATTTAGAGTTTCTCCACCAAAAAAGGGAAAGAAGCTTGTTTTGTGCTAAATTGAGAATGCATCTCAATAAATGTTGTTACAAGTGTCACCTCGATCTGAAGCAGTTTGATTATTGCTTTAATATCTTTTTGTGATTATTTCTTTATTTATTTATTTTGACCTCATTAATGTTTTTTTCATTAGGGAATATTTCTTTAAAAATTTAATAAGGACATATGCTACATCAATTTAATGAATATTAATAATACATGGTATATATGGTAACAAATTATTGTTGAAATATTATTGAAAATTCTGATTTTAATATTAATAGAAAAGCTCACCCAAAAAAATAAGGGCTTTCCTCCTCCGTCGCTGAAGAGGGAAACTGCTTCCGTCAAATGGAGTAATAAGGGCCACCCACCAGAAAAACGTCGACGACAATCCATTTTCGGCAAAGAGAGGGAAGATATATTTTTCTGTTCTACTTTCAAATTTCTTTGTCATTCTTTTTTCTTTCTTTTTCTCATTGGGTGTCTTTGGATTAGGAGAGAAAGAGGGAAGAGAGATTGAGGGAAGAGAGAAAGAGGGGAGAAATAGAGTAGATTAGGAGGGTTGTTTGTTTGAAGTGAAAGAGGGAAGAGAGAGTGAGGGAAGAGAGAAATATGGAAGAGAGAGTTGTGTCTCTTGGTTTTGAAAGGACAAAAACACCCCTATGTGTTTGATTTAATTTTTTAATTTAGTTGAGAGAAAAATGGTAAATGACAATTTTAGGAGCTATTTCTCTCCACTTGTAGAGAGATTACAAAACCATTAAACTAATATTTCCTCCCTCTCTCTTTCCTATTTCTCTTCTTAACCAAACATGCAAAAATCACTCTCTCTTCCCTTACTCTATCTTCCCTCATTCTCCCCAAACAAACACACCCTTACAGAAAAAAGCAATTTGAAGTGGTGGTTCTTCGTGTTGTTTCCTTAGATCTTAGTGATGCATTTTTTTATCAACTATTGCATTTTTTGGGGCGTGGTATTGTAAGAACTTTTCATATAGGTTTTGGAATTGAGTTCAACCATTATCCTTTTCATTCGTATTGTGTTTAGCCAATAGGTGTTTGGTTAAATGTATTATAAATTGTTCAGAATTATTTTTCAAAGTTTATTTTAGAAGATGGTTTTTATTATTAACATAATAGAACTGAGTTTATCTATTTTTTTTAAATAGAAAAATTAGTAGTGAGGAATGGTGGCTTTCAACTTGGGAAAGCTCCTTCTTTTGTGCAAGGTAGGAAAGTGGACCACAAACCTTTTAGTTTTATTTTAAATATTTGTATAGTTTAATATCATTGACTGATATGAATTTTTAATATTGAACTGAAATCTAATTACCTATATATATTAAGGAATTTTTTGTCTTCTTCAATTCTCCAATTATTTTTGTATTTTTATATCTATGGGCATGTCAACTAAATTAAATTAAAATTGTTATAAGTGTTGGACAAATTATTATTTTCCAAAAATTTAATATCTTCTCACTAAGTAATTTATTAGAAAATAATATGAGAAAATTTCAATGGCATTCAAAATACTAATGTCTACATGTAAGCTGATTAGTATAAAATATTAATTTGAATTTTTATAATCCTTTATAAAAAAATAATATATTATTTCTTTTTTCCTTTGTTTCTTTTTGAAGTTTGTTATTATTGAGTAGTATCAAAAGATGATAAAGCGCAAGAAAAAAAACCACATCTATCAATATTTTGTAAGAAAACATATTTTAGTTTTCTATTATTTCCAACCTTTCTAATTATGTTGCAGGAAAATAATGACATGGAATGTGACATGGCATGTCAACACATAAAAACTGCCACATAACTAATGTCACGTCAACACCGTTAATGGAAACTAACAGCAGATCCCAGAAGTGCTAACAATAATGTAGAGATCAAAAGTGTCCAAAAATTTTTAGAGGGACTAAAAACAAAACTCGCTATATTTAAAGGGACCAAAAAATATTTAGCCCTAAATAATATACAATAATATATTCTTTAACTTAAAAAACATATTGTTCTTTTTGTAGATCAAATATATAACTTCTATATGGCATGAAGCAGTATTGGTATGCTCATTACGTCGTCCCAGCCGAGCAGTAAAATTTAGCTAGAGAGCTTTAACCACCAAAACATGATGTTGTTTATGCATATAAACACAACAAATTAATATAGATTTTCAATAGCTTAAATTTTTGTTATTCAAATTATGCAAAATATATAAATATACATATTATTAAATATAGTGATACATTTTTTTAATATATAAGTGATACATCAATGATATTATTAACTTACAAAATATAAATTACTCAACAGCTGTTTATCAATTTGTCAAAAAAAAAACGGTTTATCAAAAACAAAATTATACTCGTGCATAGCACGGGTCAACTATTCTAGTAATAATTAAATTTAAATTGTTGTTATTGTAGAACCGTAAGAAGATATGAGAAAGTATGTTGATGTGGATAACAAATTAGTGAAAAAAATCAAATGGTGTATCAACAATGATCCTAAGAATTAGTCAAATTCGTTAAGTGTGGATCTAGGCCATCAATTAAAAATTGAAATATTGAGCTGAAATTTAGAAGAGTGTAAGTCAAATTGTGAGTTTACTATTTCTTTAGTTGTTAGAATCGAAAGAATTGTGAAGTCGGGTGCAATTTTTTATTTTCAGGGGTCAAAATAAAAATGATATAGGGAGATAAGTGTTTATTTTTATTTTTCAAGGTGTGCACGTGCACACCCTTCACTACAAGAAAACTCGCTTTTAGCCACCAAAATTTGCGACGGAGTATAGATCGGTCGCTAATTTGCGACGGAATATGGGCCGATCGCTAATATGGGACGGAATATGGGCCTACGCGTTTGTTTGCCACGGAAAATGGGGTGGTTGTTAATTTGCCACGGACATAGCCGTCGCAAACCCGTCGCAAACGCTTGTATTTTCACTTAAACTCTCACAGCTCATACGATTCATTTATCACTTTCCCTCTCTTCCCTCATCCTCTGCCTCCTCCCTCAACCATCGCCTCCTCCGCACCACTCTTCATCTTCCCAAAAAAACGGCCACCACCACCACCACAATCGCCTCCACCTCACGTCCTGCCATGCTTGAAGCACCACCACCACCAGTGACTAGTGACTCTCCTCTCTATATTGCCTTTCTTTTCTCAGCCACTCTCCTCTCTTCTTCTTAAAAGGTAAGTCTTTTTTCTTCTTCTCTACTTCTATTTTACTGAAATGCCTCCATTCTTAGTTGAATCAAAACCCTAAATCCCAATTTTGAAGCATTCAACCTTAACCCCTCCATTTTTGAATCGAAACCCTAACCCCCATTTTTATTTAGGTTTGATTAGTTGTTGTTGTTGTGGATTCTGGAATCAGTAGTTGTTGTTGCGAATCAATAGTGCAAGAGTTTTTATGTTAATCTTTATTTACCATTTTTTCTATCCCCGTAATATTGTCCGATACTCTGATATATGGTAGAATAGAATCTTGTTTTCTCAAGTAAATGACTAGTAATTCTCTTAGCTTGCTTTCCTTGATGCACATCTTTTTTATGTTATGTTTTCAATGTTAACATATATTCTTTGGTGCCTACTGATGCATATATTTTTTTACTTAGTTTGAATTGAACTGTATAAGTGACGCTTCTTAATTCTGAGTTACTGGGTTTATGTTGCTACTATATGAATTTGATGAGTTAATGGGTTAGGGGTCCTCAATTAGGGGATATGTAAAATTTTAAGGTAAATATTGTGTGTGTGTATTTTTACAATCTATTTCTTACTATCTGTTTCTTGTTCAGAGTTAGGGAAGCCAGCAATGGGCACCTCTGTAAAGGTGATTTGTTATAACTCATTTTCTTTCAGCGAGAGTTTTAAATTTGAAGTCCTTTTTTGCTGACAACTTTTATTTCAAACACTGTTTTAGAAAACAGTTCTTAGACTTGGTCAGATGTGGACATCTCGGCCTGTTAGCAAGACATAAACCTATGTCACATGACATTGGTATACCCAAGTTATATATATGCTTCGCTGTTTTCAATCAGTTTAACTATAGATTGTTTATTTATCTTTTATGGAATCACTGGAAGATGTAAGGAATTCATGACTCTAGGCTTTTTCGCAAGCTTCCTTTCCTTTCATGACTCTAGGCTTTTTCAAAAAGTGAGTTTGTTTTGTTGTCTTGAGAAAGTGTTTGCTATAACTTATTTAGAGATTCTTTTGTTGTCTTAAGTAGTAATTGTTGCTAACTCATTTTGTGTCATATTGTGTGTGTGTTCTTATTTAGAAGCCTTCAATGTTTTACTTAATTGTTTAGCCAATGTTTCGATTCTGCATCTTTGATAATTTGAATATTTTCTGTTATCTTGGTACTGGAATATTTTCGGTTACATTTGGGAATATCTCTTATTTTTTAATTTCTTATTTGTAATTGCAGGCTGTTAAGCCAGGTGAGCCTAGCTGGGATAGTCCTTGGGGTCTGGAAGGCGTGGGTGGCACATTGAATGCAGTGGAGCATTGCATCTTTAGTTAGTTTGTTTACATTGAATGCGTGCATCTTCAGGTGCGGTGCTGGTATGCTCAGGAGAGTTTAGTGGTAGCTGTGATGCTACAACTTGGTGCTATTTTTGGTGAAATCATTTGTTTTGATTCTGGTGATATAGTATTTATTTTAAATACTTGTTATGGTGAGTTGGTGCATAATCATGGTGTCGCATTGTCATATGCATGTTTTGGTGATATAGGCTCTGCCTCTGGTGTTTATTGGTGATATGCCCGTCGTGGCTCATTTTGGTGATCGGTACCGCATGCATATGCCCACTGGAGGGGTTGCATATCATCCCATTGTCTATGAACGTTATAATTTTGGTGGTTCACTGTCAAATGGATTTTTCCTTTGGTATCTGGTGCTGTGATATGGTGTAATTGTATTGTGTTGCTGTAGTTACCTGATGCTAGCATATTTTTATCATCTTCTTATTACCTCTGTTAGACTCACCCCTTCTGCTTGGAATGTTGCTCTCATGCGGCAACGCTGCAGGTGATCGCTAGTGCTCGTGGAGGAATTGCTAGGTTTTGCTTCCTCTCTCGTTTGGGTCTGTGTCAGCTCTGATATGTAGCACCGGGGAGTCGTTAGTTATCGTTTTGAACTATTATTTTAGTTATTGGAAATTGTTTTAATTAATTTTGGAGATGTCTTTAATTGTTAATTCTGGAGATGTTTAAACTGGTTAATATTTCCGCTGCTTGGTGATTTCTTTTATATAAATTATTTTGGAGATTTTTTTTTGGAATAAATGGTGTTTTTTTTTTAAAATGGTGAAAAATGTAGCGCCCTTCGAGGTGACTCTGATAATTGTCTATTTAGTTGTAATAGTAAAAGGGGGGTGTTACATTATTCACCTCAAAGGGCTGTATTTATATTACAAGGGTGTTAAATACTGATAAATGTACATTATGGTCGAGTTGACCGTTACAGACAGTGAGAGGTAAATCAAGGACGTTTCCCTCTGATTATGCTTCATTCCTTTCTGGGAGAGGTAGAGGCTAGATATTTCTAGCCGATCGGTCGGTCTTCAGGGATGACTAAGAGCAAGGACCTAACTAGAAACGTTTTAAATTTTGCAAGGCTCATTTTAAATTTTTTTTTAATAGGGGGGTATATGGATTCTTGTGATATTTGCAGGGGGTAAAAGCTATTTAAGCCTAAATAAAAGATTAGCCTAGAGACTGTGCTGAAGAGTTTCTAAAAAAGGCGAAGGGACTGACTTGAGGGAAGAGATAATTTAAAGGTTACAAATAAAACACAAATGTAAAGAAACAACCATAAGTCACTGTAGCCCACAGATTGTGCTGAAAATCATCAAATCACCTTTAGAGTAGACCAACAATTAACGGGAGCAGGAGAAACATTGCCGAAAAATCGTAGCCACAGAAACATTATCGGGAAATACCAGGTATCTTATTCTTCTTTACTGATGTTATGAATCACTGTTTTACAAAAATAATAAATGAATCATCAAACAAACGAAAACAACACCAACAAGATCAGGTTTTTGGATCTAAATAATGCACTATTTGTGTCA
Organism: Astragalus glycyphyllos; assembly: GCA_963573325.1. Lineage (NCBI taxonomy): Eukaryota > Viridiplantae > Streptophyta > Magnoliopsida > Fabales > Fabaceae > Astragalus > Astragalus glycyphyllos. Next base: position 11,323,006 of record OY754314.1, on the reverse strand, counting down.
CTTATTTTGCATGCATCAAGTCTGGACTTGTTTTCAAATATATTAGTTGTGTGATTGTGTTTCCAAATAATGATCGGATGGGTTGTATTCCTACAATAGCAGGTTAATGGGTTGTTTCGTGAAAGTACCATAGTATTTGGATTACGTATAAATAAATGGATGAATAATTGTAATTATATACGATTGTAGGTGACCATGGCCAACAAAGACTTCCTTGCAATGGTGCGAAAAAACAATGTAAGTCTTGGACCCTTAATAAACAATCTTAACATAATTTAGTTACTGATCATAACTGATCATACAGATGTAACTGAAATTTCCATTTTTCTTGTTACAGGATTATTTTCAAATACCAAGGATATTCTATGCTTCTTATAAAGGCACACTACCGAAGAAAGTGGTCCTCAAAGATAAGTTGGGACATAGCTTTAATGAAGAACTGAACGTTGATGAATGGGGCACACCAATAATTACAATCAACGGGGAAAATATAATTCGAACCTATACATACAGGCGATTTGCGATTGTTCAATTGACCTACAAATCAAAAGGAAAATTCCAAATGTTTGTCCCAGACTCAACACACTACTTTCTCTTCCACCCTCCAATCCTAGAATTGCTAGATTACAAAGTTGACACCATTAATCATAACCATGAGTTTGATTTTGATTCAGTAGGTATGTATGATTCCGATTCTGCAAGGAACAAGAAAAAGGGTATTACAATTCGAGCCGAGATGGAGGCAAATTCTGCCCATAAATCAGGACACCAAACTGAACATGACTCAGAGTTCGATTATGAAGAATCACTTGAAGGAACACAGGAGGTCAGTTGCTGAATCTTCAGAAAGCGGCGATGAGATAAAATCTGATAGCAATTCTGGCACATGATGTTGTAAAAATAATAAGCTATTTTTAAAATTTCCAATGGTCTATTTAGGGATGCTACTTTGATAAACCTATGGTGCTTTTGTAATATATATGTCTGGTTGTTTTAAATATCATGAAACACGGTGATGAACATTATAATATTTGAATTTTTTGTATGATATATTATAAAATGATGAGAAACTGGATGCCCAAAGACGCCCACACGTATTAGCAAACACACAGGGTAGCACGGGGTGATGTAACCGATGTTTAAGTGTAAAAAACAGATATAGTTGCTGAAGTAAAATATTCGAATGTAGGTATTTTTACCAAACAGAACAAAAGTCTGGAACGATTGAATTCTTTTACGCTTGCGAGAGTTGTTGTCCTACGTGTCATTGATAGCGTTAAGTTGAAGTTGCAAACCGATTATGAAAACACGTTTTTCAGGCCCCACGCGCTTTAATGCCTCACCATCTAACCCATTTAAAATTTTTCTTGCTGTTCTAAAATACATTCTCACTCTTACACTCTATATGTTGAACGATTCATTTGGATGCTAAGATAAGTTTTTACATCAAATTTAGATAAGTTTTTAGTTATTTGATTCCTATTATTTAACATTATACTTCTTGCCAAATCTTTCAAATGCAATTATTTGGAAGAATGGATAATAAAGATTTCATGTGCATCATTCAGTCCCACTTAGTAAGTTCAGCTGACTCTTATTGGAATATTTGTTGAAATTTAACAATAACTAGTTCCAACATCTTGTGTTCAACGCTGTTATCGCAGGCACGAATCAGTCTTCCTATGAGTTTTTATGATACCTTTGCAAACAAATTTTCGTCAACTGTTTTCGTAGAAGACAAATTTGGTAATCTTTACCCAGGAACTCTTGGTTTAAGATATACAGGAACACCGTATCTTGAAACGGACACGTTTTGCATATGCAAACATAAATACGAACCACCTACACCTCACTTTCTACTCAAACCTAATGATGGTTGTCTGGAAGAATATAATGTCCATCATCAAAGAAACAACGATGAAGGTTCAATAGGACTACGTGTAGTAGCACTAAACTCAGCTAACCAAAACAACAGACAAAATGATGCATACTATGAAGCACCACTAGATGAACCACAATACGATCCAGAAGGCAACAATATCGTTGGCAGCATTGTTCAGGATATTGAAGATGAGATTTCAATTGATAGGCCACCAATTTCAGACGATGAGGAAGATAAGAAACACAACTCTGATTAAATTTCACAGAAGTTGGTTCGCTCAATGCCTGCACATTGAAGGAACACAAGAGGTCAGTTGGTGAACATCGACTAAGGGATGATGAGACAACATTTGGTAGTATTTGTAGTACATGATGTTGTAAAATAAAAGCTGGCTTTAATATTTCTAATGGTCTGTTTAGGGATGCTACTTTGATAAACTTTTATTGAAAAGTCTTTCTACAACTTGTCATATATTTATCCGGGTTCATTAACAACTGCCGAGCTGATTTCCATATGGTTCCTCGCTTTCGAGCTCATTCACCTCGGTCCATATATCGGTAATATCGTCGAGTTATTATCCGATTTGATGAACCACCAAGCCCAGTACGGTTGCCGTGTTTCACACTCTTCCTTTGGCATTCTAGAAGTAGCCTTCTTAACGAATGAGTATCATAATTCGTCCACCAATAAAAAAAGGAAAAACTATTCTTATGGATATTTTTCATAATAATATAATAAACGTTAATTTTTAACTAAATTATTAAAGATAACATGTTATAATTTAATGTACAAATTGATAATATAGAATTTCATAACATATAAGAGGTATATAATTTATATATAGATGACACAACAATATTATATATAAATTAATTTTTTTATAAAAGGACGACAAAATCCTGTGAAATAAAATGGTCAACCACCTCCCATGCGTACTTTCATGTAAATTCACTCTATTCTTGTGTTTGATTTTGATGACCTAAGCAAATTGAACTCAAAAAGATGCAGAAATTGAGGAATTGAAGGTTGATGCTATTGATAGAGTTTGGACGTGCTTTGATAAAGCCAAGGCGCAAGTGGAAATTCTATATACAGAACTTGATCTATCTGAAACTAGTGACTTCAAAATCGAATCAGAAGGCATGCTTGTAGAGATACCTGCTTCTAGCGATGAAGAGCAAGACGATAAGACGGATGAGGGAGTTGTTGAAAATGACAGGGACAAAAAGAAGTGAGTATTTCTTGGCTTGATTTGTTTTGCCTTCGGGGTCCTTTTATTACTTTAGCCTTCTATTTGCAATACCTCTGGATTTCATTTTGTAATGCCTCTGGACTCGGCCTCGTAGTGCATCCGGGCTCCATTTTTTAGTGCATCCGGGCTCATTGTGAACGCTATGTTTGTTTACCCTCATTGTTTGGAAAACCTTGCCACGAGAATATCAAGCTCATAAATAATTTTAGTGTAACGATACCATTCAGACTTTAACCTTTGTGTGTGTACTCGGCTTTTAGCTCAGCTCATCGATTTGCTTTAAATTAATGATACGTGATGCAAATATGATGCATTTAAAATTTAGATCAACCATCTACAAATTTAAATTAAAAGTATAATGTAAATCTGAAAGTTTCTTGACTTTTATAAATAGATATCATTCCAACTAAAAGATAGTTAAATGCACCCAATATGGGATTAAATGACCTACACAAATTGAATTCAACAAAAAGAAGATTGTGGTATAAATATAAGGTTGAAGTTGGGATGTGTAGAAGTAAAATATTGTTTTTTTTAAGGTAATATTGTTTTTGTTACATATGAACAAATTAAAAAGTAAATGGCATTGTAAAACGGTTAAAAATGAAAAGTAATAGACCACAGTAGATATTGAATGTCAAATACGTGGCCCACAGTTTTACCAAAAACAGCGAAAATCAAGGTTGCAAAGATGTGGAAGACATAAGGATTTTGATTTGGAAATCTTTCAGATAGGTATGTCTTTAAAGCTAGCCATAATAAGACACCAACCTATTCCTGTGACTCATTTGGACGGTTTAGTTGTTGTGTGTGCTGTGCGGGTACGCGTTGCCTAAAGTAGTGATTTTTCAACTCCAACCTCTGATGTCTTGAAGTAACTGCGACAAAAGGAGAATGAGGTTTTTTTTTACCACACACATCTTCAAACAAGCTGAAAACGACAGCAAGAAAGAACTGCATTTACTCTGTTTAGGAAACAAATAGGTTTTAGGGAAAGATCCGATTTTTACAAATGGGAACTTTCATAGTTGTGTAAATTTCCGGACATGCATAATATTATTTGTTGTTATTTATGTTTATATAGTCTGAACGGTTAGTAGACGGTTGCATTTTTCCAAAAGTCCAAACTTTCCACTTCCCGTTAGGTTTTGTCAATATAGTGATCAAGTTTTAATTTTTATCATACAAAGTATATTCATATAGTTTGAATGGTTAGTAGATGGTTGCATTTTTGCAAAAATCCAAACTTTCCATTTCCCCCGTTAGGTTTTGTTAAAATAGTGATCAAGTTTTATTTTTTATCATACAAAGTATATTCACACTGGACATATATATTTAGCGATGGATCACGTTCCTGTTAACATACGAATCCATTTTAGTAGATGATTTACTTCTCATACTATGCAATTTACTGTTAATCACTGTGAGGTAGAAGTGGGTGTGTCATGAAAATGAATTCCAAAAATATTATAGGTAACTTATTGATGTCTATCTAAGGATGTTGCGAGGGAAGTTAAGTTTAAAAATTAAAATTTTGTTAATAGTAATATCTAACGACTTTTTCGTGACTCTTTCAAGGAAAATACTTGGTAGCAAAGTGAGTTACATAACATAACCTATATTTTTACCTTGTAATTAGATTAAACTCTCTTGATGTAAAATTTACTGACATTATATACTTGTGATTGTTAATAGAATCGAGTGAAAATACCAGATGGATTTTACAACAAATACTCCAAAAAATTCCCCTCCAAACTAACACTTGCAAACAAATTCGGGACTACTATACCCGCAAGAATAAAAGTTGATGAAGCTGGCTGGCCATACATGTTGACCAAGTCAGAGTTTATTTGCAGGCTCTACGGTTACCATGAATATGCCGTTGGTCGCTGACACACGTTTCAAGGGGAAATTTCAAGCTCTTCGTGCTTATTTCATCTCGCTACTTCGACGCACATGGTCCTTTTGCAGGTGAAAATGATATGGAGTCTGAGGCAGATATTGATGACGATGAACTGACAGACGATGATCATCCATGCTCACATGAAGTAGGAGGTGATGGAGGCACGAATTCTGTTGGAAGGCTCTCTGACAACAAAACACGTACTAAGTTTGAGAAAGCACAACTCGTACCCAAAGGTTTGCAAGGCAAAAAAAAGGATGTCAATGGTTGCCCAAGTGATTGCAATTCGGTAGTTGGTGGGTACAACCCTTGAAAGACATCACAATGTTGTTAAGAGTTGTTTTGTTTAATCATGAAGTAATATGCAAAAATGGATGCTTAATATATATATATTAGTTTCATGGCTAAGTATTTTGGTTAGTGCAGTATATTATGTGTGTGAGCTAAAAACACGATAGACTTTGTTTAATTTTGTTGCTCATGACAATGACTAACCTTAGCTATGGTATCTTTATTGGTACGGTTATTGACTATATAGATATTAAGTGGATTTTGATGAGGGTTTTTAACTTTTTTCCTAAAAACATGGTCATTGATATCAGTTTCTGAAAGTAATAGTTGAACATGATTTTATATCTTTAAATAGTATCAGTGATCGATTATAACAATGATAAATATGGTAAAACTAAAAGTGTACAAAGTGGTTCAGAAAAATCAACCATGGGCTGAAACAAAATATGAACTTGGTGCACTCTTTTTAAAAGGACAGTGTACTTGAAATGGATAGAATAAAGGGTTGTAATGAAAAGGATCCTAGGAGGATGGAAGTACAAGGGAATATTACGGAATCTGGTGAGTAGTTATTTACATGGGGTTGTAAGGGTCAGTACAAGTTCAACACGGTCCCCCCAATATCCCGCAAAAGATTTGATCACAAAGAACAAAAAGATGGGAAATAGGGTTTGTTAATTTTTTTTCCAAAACGATAACATTTAATATTTTAAATGTATAAATGAATTGTTTATAGTGAGCAAAATAATACGAAGAGGAACGAACCTGGTGAACAAGCGTCTTTTGACATCTTGGTTTGATAAATCGATGTGAAGCGAGTTAGAGTGAGAGTCGTTACTACAAGTTTGCGAAGTGAAAGGGGAAATCCTCCTTCTGAGATAGAGAAGGGGATTTGGTGGTTGCAGTGACGTGGAATTGATGACTCTGTGGACGTTTATTAGGTCACAATTTAGAAATTGTAAATTCTTCAATAATTCTGAAAATAAGATGCATCACCTTACATTTCGAAAAAAAATTTTTTACATATCTGGTTCAAAAAAAATTTCCCAAGTTTTTAACTTTTTTGGTCAAGAAATATATGCCCCTCCTGTTGGATATCCACTTGCTGTTGTAATTGAAGCCACGGTGAACCCAGCTGCCACCCGTGCCATTTCGAGTCCTATTGTGATTGATGGAGTAGAAGAGGTTAAACAGGGTGGTATTGTGACCCCTAGTGTTAAAAGTGTTGAGGCAAAATCCCTAGCTATGTTTTGATGATTAACAAACCTCAAATGGTGAGAAGCTTAAGTTATCTGATTTCATATGCTACTAATGTTTCTTCTTGAGTGTCAAATAAGAACAGAAATATCCAAGCAAATCTCAAGAAGGTATATGCTTATGAGAAGCATTGTATATGAGAAGACTTAGAAGAAAGTTGTTCACAATGTTTCTAAGGAAGAAACCTTCTTGTGATAAGATCAAAAGATCAAGTTCATATGGTAAACTTGAGAAAGATCATCATGAGAAGCTCTATATCTATCAGTAGCAACATGAGAAGGGTACCTAAGAAGGATCAACCTAAGAAGCATCATGACAGAACCATAAGAAAGGAGATGAAAAGCATCAGATAAGAAAAGTCAAGTTTGGAAGAGTCATAACCATCAGAAGGGTCATGATGAGAAGAGTCAAGTTGAGAAAAGTCATAAAGTAATACTACAAGTATCTTCATTCAAAGCATCAACTTGAGAAGCATCATCTTCAACATCTGTCAAAAGTTGAGAAGAGTCAAAGCAGAGAAAAGTCATGACAACTGGAAACAGCTGCCTTCTGCAGAAAAGCAGAAACACAGCTGTATTGTGCAGAAAACTTCTCCCAACGGCTATAAATGGCTATATTACTTTCCCAACGGCTCTAATCTTTGGACCAGAGGATATTACACATAATTCCATCTATAAATAAACGCTCCTGGTTGCCATTGATCCTCATGAGAGTGCATTTAGTTCTTAACTTCCAACCTTCTCAAGTGTCAAAGTTTTCTCTCATCCATACACAGCTGTTGCAAAACTGAAGGGATTCACCTAGTCTCTGAGTATGTGTTAAGTCTTGTGTTGTTGTTTTTACTGAATACTTCATTTGTATCAACCAAGCTCTAGAGTCCCATAAACCCAAACACCTAAACAGTAAACCTGTAGGGAACCTTCTCAAGTGCATGTGTTGCTGTAGGACTTGAGAAGTTAGTGCTTCTGTGTTAGAAGCAGTCTAATAGATCAGAAAGAGTCTATTAGGGTTTGTCACAGTAGGTAGAGTTGTGCGAAGAAGACTACCATGAGCTCTTTTAACCTAGGGAGGTGTAAAAGTTGTAAGCTATTTTGGAGAATAGTGGAAATACTCACTAGGAGTGAGGAGTGGATGTAGCCCAGAGTTTTGGGTGAACCACTATAAATCACTGTTATTTACTGCTTTCAAACTATTAGTTTACACTTCACGAGAAAACTCTCCATCAGGAGATGATTTAAGAAAACTGTGAAAGGAGTATTCTGACCCTTCTCAGCTGATAAATGGTTTAAAGTAAAACTCAGTTTTCAACCCTTCTCACATCTTCACTACACTGATAATAGCTTAATAAGGTTCTTGATAAGTTGTATCTAAATGTATTACAAGAATATCACTGATCTAGCTGCCTATTAACAATCAAACAATTTTACCTTGAAAATAGTTAGGTATTGAAGGCAGAATTTTCTGACCCTTCTCAACTCCATTTTATAGTTGAGAAGACAGAGAAATCCTACCATTCTCTGCTCACTAAATATATAAAAGAGATTATTTGTACTCACCCTTCTTAACAGAAATAACTCACTATCTTAATATTAAATCATACTTGTGAAGAAAGTTCCTTGTTTTCAGGTGAATTTAAAAAATGTCAGAATTCCAACCCTCCTTCCATGTGACTTTTATTTACTTCAGTTGGTATCATAGCTCGGCCTCTGTGTTGAGCACACTCAACAGTGTGAGAGGAAAAGATCTTGGAGGAAGTCATGACCAAACCAAATTCTGTTGCCTTCCTACCAGAAGGTGCTTCATCAAACAGGCCACCTGTGCTCAATGGTGAACACTACTACTATTGGAAAAGTCAAATGAAGCTATTCCTTGAATCTCAGGACACAGACATATGGGTTGAAAATGGTCCATATGTTCCAACAATAGCAGGTCTTGTACCAAACAACTGTATTCCCAAACCAAAGGCTGATTGGACTGCTGATGAGAAGCATCGTGTACTGCAAAATGCTAAAGCCAAGTATTACTTAACTTGTGCTTTGGGAAGAGCAGAATATGACAAGATAGTGGGAAAAGAAACTGCTAAGGAAATATGGGAAACACTGCAAACTGCTCATGAAGGAACTGATCAGATTAAAGAAGCAAAGAAAGGCATGCTCATCCATGAATTTGAAATGTTTAAAATGACTGAAGAAGAGACCATTGATGAAATGTTCAGCAGATTCACCACAATCATCAATGGGTTAAGTGCTCTGGGATAAATCTATCCAAATGCTGAAAAGGTTAACAAGCTTCTCAAGTGTCTTCCACTAGATTGGAGACCAAAGAAGACTGCTATAGAAGAAGCAAAGGATCTGTCTTCATTAGAAACTGACCATCTTCTGGGTTCACTAAAAATCCATGAACAATAACTCATGGAGGAACTACACCCAAAGAGAAAGATAGTTGCTTTGAAAGCTTCTCAAAAAGAAGACAACTCTTCTTTCTAGAAAGGAAAATCACTGGCACTTAAATCTTCTCAAGTGGATGAGGAAGAGCAAGAAACTGATGATGATACAGAAGGAGAAGAACTAGCCTTAATCTCTAAGAGAATCAACATATGGCTTAACAACAAAAGAAGAGGAAAACCTCAATTCAGAAGAGACACATTTAAAGGAGAAGGAAGCAAATCAAAGATTACCTGTTATGAATGCAAGAAGCTTGGACATATGAAGCAGGACTGTCCTCTGTTAAACAAGAAGAGTCCTAGAAGATTGTCACCAAAGAAAAAGGCTTTATTGGCTACTTGGGATGACTCAGAAGAATCATCAAGTGAGCATGAAGAGGAAACAACAAACCTATGTCTCACAGCAGGAACTGAACAAGAAGAGGTATATGATTCTGATCTCCCTAAATGTGAATTTAGCAAAGAAGTAGAATCCTCTTTTGATAGCCTGCTTTATGATTCAAACATTCTTTCTAAAAAATGCATGTTTTTTAAACCTCAGTTATGTGTCTTAAAAAGGGAAAATGAGGAGTTAAAAACACAAAAATGAAAGAAAGGGAAAAACAATTCATACTTTACAAAAATCCCATTTCAAACTATCTGAACAGATCAAGCTACTCAACTTCAAAACACAAGAAAAACCAAGTGTTTCTAACTTCGAACTTGAAAAAGAAAATACAATGCTTAGAAAACAACTTACTGACTTAACAAATGAGCTTATGATCTGTGGACAAAATCTGGAAGCTTCTCAAAAAGGTTTAACTCCCCTTGAGGAGGATCAACTTTATAAGAAGAAAAATAGAAAATCTAGAATCAAGGGCTTGAATTGCAAACAAACTGGACATCATGTTTTAGTTTGTAAAAATAAGCAAAAAGATCCCATAGATTTGAAAACTAACCCTCAAGGACCCAGAGACAAATGGGTACGTAAATCTTTGTCAAAATCTAATGCAGGCATGTCTCATATCATCAAGAAGAATACTGTGGTTCCTAGATAGTGGATGCTCAAGGCACATGACAGGGGAGAAGGATAAGTTCCTCTCCATGAAGAGCTTTGAAGGGGGATTAGTCATGTTTGGCAATAATGACAAAGGCTTCATCAAAGGACTAGGTACAGTAGGTAAAATAAACTCTGCTCAGATTCAAAATGTTCAATTTGTGAAAGGACTCAAACATAACTTACTTAGTGTAAGTCAGTTATGTGACTATGGAACTGAAGTGATCTTTAAATCACATGTATGTAGAATAAATAGTCTAGAGTCTGGAAAAACAATTTTTACTGGTCATAAAACAAATAACCTCTATAACATATGTCTTGATGATCTATCAGGTCAAATGTGCTTAATCTATAAAGAAGATGACAAATGGATGTGACATAAGAGATTTGGTCATATTAGCATGAAAACCCTTTCAAAATTATCCAAACTTGAATTAGTCAGAGGGCTTCGAAAGATCAAATATGAGAAGGATAAATCATGTGAAGCATGCATTAAAGAAAAGCATGTTAAATTGATGATTATTCTAGCCTGAGTGGAAAAAGATATGGTTTTGTTATAATTGATGATTATTCTAGGTTCACATGGGTAATTTTTCTAAAACACAAAGATGAGGCTTTTGAAAGCTTCAAAACATTTTTTAAGAAAGTTCAGAATCAGAAGTGTTCTCGCATTATCACAATAAGAAGTAACCATGGAGGATAATTTGAAAATGCTTTATTCAAAACCTTTCTTGAAGAAAATGGTGTTTCTCACAATTTCTCTTGTCCAAGAACTCCTCAACAGAATGGTATTGTAGAAAGAAAAAACAGAACTTTGCATGAAATGGCTAGAACATTGCTGATTGATTCAAAAATTGAAAAATACTTTTGGGCAGAAGCTGTGACTACTGCTTGTTACATTTTGAACAGAGCTACTATTAGAAAAACCTTAAACAAAACCCATATGGACTTTGGAAAGGAAAGAAGCCTATCATTTCTTATTTCCATGTATTTGGCTGTGACTTCTATGTTTTAAACAAGAAGGATAATTTAAGAAAATTTGATGCTAAATCAGACCTTGCACTATTCTTAGGATCTTTTCTCACATCAAAAGCATATAGAGTGTTTAATCTTAGGACTAAGGATGTAGACGAAAGCATGTATGTTATGTTTATTGAAACTATAAGTTCAACAGATAGAAATGAATATGATGAGACTGATGCAGATAAGATAGGTGAGAAGGGTAATGAAACAAGTGAGAAATCTGAAACTGAAGCAACACCTAACCCTTCTCAAGCCCTAGATAACCCTAATAGCCAATCAACTCATGCCTCTGACCTACCTAGAAGCTAGAGATTAGTAACTCACCATCCTCAAGAGCAAATTATAGGTGAAACTTCTGAACCACTGAGAACCAGAAGTTCATTCAAAAGAGAAGCTTCTCAAAGTGCCCTAATCTCAGCAATAGAACCAGAGAACTTAAATGAAGCAGTTATTGATGAATCCTGGGTGGAAGCAATGCAAGAAGAGCTTGCTCAATTCGAGAAGAATGAGGTATGGAACTTAGTCCCATCTCCAAAACATCAATCAGTTATTGGCACTAAATGGGTATTCAAAAACAAAATGGATGAGAATGGTAAATTCATCAGAAACAAGGCAAGGTTAGTTGCTCAAGTCTACAATCAACCGGAAGATATTGATTATGATGAAACATTTGCATCTGTTGCTAGATTAGAAGCCATTAGAATACTTCTTGCCTATGCTGCTCACAAAGATTTTAACCTCTTTCAAATGGATGTTAAAAGTTCTTTTCTAAATGGTTTTCTAAATGAAGAAGTGTATGTACACCAATGATCAACGGACGCACGCGGGTCAATATAATTAAAAAAAAGATAAAATATAGTAACAAGGTAAGTTAACCTTGGTCGTCTCCCAAGGATCTCTAATACAATGATTACCACAATCAGGAACTAAATTAACAATAAAACAGGGGGTTTTGATGAAAACGATCTCTATTTGAGGGGTTAAACAATTTAGAGACACAATCGATCCACCGGTTTCCGGGTGTGCGTCTTGGATTTATCATCGGTTTCAAATAATCGTGCAAGACTCGTTTAAAGTTTCAGTTCTTGATTGATAATAAACTAATCAAGCAAGCATCAATTAGTTTATGCGAATTCACACAGTTTTAAAGCAAGCGTCAAAACAATGTGTTCAATCAATTATGATTGTGAACAAGCGCCACTTAACACAATCGATATCATAACCGAATTCAATCAATCCTCTATCAATTCCTACACGAATTAAATAAAACAAGCGATTAAATAACTGGAATAGTTAAGAGTTGCGACAACAGATTCACACATAAACAAGCGTCATACATAAACGATTCGCATATTGCAGGTAAACAGAATTTGTGTAATTAAGCATCACACAAAGACAAAAATTGCAGACAAAGAATTCAAATGTGGAATTGATAGAGAAGAAAGAACTGAAAACTAAAATCAAAGTAGACGAAATAACATTAAACACCAAACCTCAAAATCCGTAAAACGGCAGCCTTTCACCGATGAATCGACTTAGCAATTTAAGCTTCAATGGAGGCTAGTGCACAAAAGTTTTGTAATGTGTGAATAATGAGTGAGAGAGAGAGAGAGAGAGAGAGAGAGAGAGAGAGAGAGAAACGGCTGCTGGTCAGCCAAGTCTATAAGACAAACAAAAAAACCTAATCCCTTACGGGTTCCTGGATAAAAGCCCGTTAACAAACTAATGTTCGGCCCAAAACCCGCTTACAATAAACTGCTTCTGTATTTCGCAGTTTTGACCTTCAGGACTTCCGAATTTATTTTCGAGCTCACCGAAAGATTGGTAGCTTTGTTCCTTAGCTTTGCAACGCATGCTCGCACGCCTCAATCGGATAACCACAGCCAAAGTTTTGGCCTGCAGAGTAGACAGGGGTCAATATGCAATAAAAACAAGAATTAATCAAGAAATTACTATTTTGCTCAAATAAGACCCAAAGTCTAGAAACGTGCTAAGACTTAAAGATTAGGAACAAAACACAATTAAAAACACAAAATGCAAAGCTATAAAGAGTGCATTAAAATGCATTGATCAACCAACCTCCTGGATTTATTGATGAAAAACATTCAAACCATGTTTTTAAACTGACTAAGGCTCTTTATGGTCTCAAACAGGCTCCTAGAGCTTGGTATGAAAGACTTAGTACCTTTCTTCTCAAAAATGGTTTTTCAAGAGGAAAAATAAATGTTACTCTCTTTAGAAAAACTCTCAAAGATGAACTTTTAACTGTTCAAATTTATGTTGATGATATCATCTTTGGAGCCACAAATGAAAAGCTATGCACTGACTTTGGAAAACTAATGATGAGTGAGTTTGAGATGAGTTTAATGGGTGAGCTGAGATACTTTCTTGGCTTACAAATCAAACAACTTAAGAAGGGTATTTTCATCTCTCAAGAGAAGTACATTAAAGATCTTCTTAAGAAATACAAAATGAGTGATGCGAAAGCTATGGCAACTCCCATGCACCCTTCTACAAGTATTGAGAAAGATGAGAGGGGTAAGCTTGTATCTGAAAAGGAGTATAGAGGGATCATTGGATCTCTATTGTATCTCACTGCTAGTAGGCTAGACATAGTCTTCTCAGTGGGACTATGTGCAAGGTTTCAAACTGCTCCAAAAGAATCTCACCTATGTGCTGTCAAAAGAATTTTTAGATATCTTGTTGGAACACCAAATATTGGACTATGGTACAAAAAGAGAACACACTTTGAGCTCATTGGGTATTGTGATGCTGACTATGCTGGATATAAAATTGAAAGAAAAAGCACAAGTGGTTGATGTCAACTACTTGGTGAATCACTCATCTCATGGTCATGTAGAAAACAAAGCACAATTGCCCTATCAACTACAGAAGCTGAATATGTCTCAGTTGTTGGTTGCTGCTCTCAAATTCTATGGATCAAGAATCAACTTGAAGACTTCTCTTTAAGTTACTCAGGTATTCCAATATTTTGTGATAATACTAGCTAGTGCTATAAATCTGTCAAAAAATCCAATTCAACATTCTAGATCAAAGCACATACATTTATATTAATCATCATTTCATTAGAGATCATGTGCAAAAGAAAGATATTGAACTTTTTTGTTTGTTGATACTAAACATCAACTAACTGATATCTTTACAAAACCCCTTCTAGAGGAAAGTTTTAGTTTCATTAAGAGCATGCTTCATATCATTGAAAACCCCTCAGATGAGAAGGGTCATGACCATCAACCTTTTTAGAAATGAGAAGGGTCATAACCCTCAACCTTCTCAACTCTTGAGAAGGGTCATCAGAATCATATGACCATAAAAATACAAAAAGAATTTATGTTGTTTGCTGCTTGTATTAATTAATGTGTCCATTTAATTGTCTGTTTATGTTTATTCTTTTTTTTATTAAGTTTATCTTTATTAAAAACCCAAAAATAGGTTCCTAGCCGTTACAACGGCTTCTTTCTCTCTCTTTCTCACACACGTCTCAATCAACGGTTACACAACAGATAATGATGTTCCAAACCGTTAGTCAATAACTGCTCTGAAATGATTAAAACACTTCACTTCTCTCTCTCTCTCATTCGATCTTGAAACCGTCCTCTCTCTTCTTTCTTTCAAAATCCCCTGCTCTCAAATGGTAAGAACCAAAAACACTGAACCCATTCCGTCTTATTCTGATCCTAAATCACACGAAGCCATTCCAAATTTCATTCTTCTTGGTCCACCTCAAAATATTATTGATGTCAAACCTCTGAAATCACGCCCAGCAAAGATGAAGTCTACTCCTAGTGGAACCCCAAGGCATTCAATGTGTGTTAAATTCCATTTCGCTTCCAAAAACACATCTGGGATCTCCTCCGAGACAGCCATTGATCTTGATAAAGAAGAAAATCCTCCTGCGCAGAGTACAGAGCAATTCACTATTGCAGATCAGAAGGTTGAGTCTTCTCAACCAGTCATTAAAACTGCTGCTAAGAAGGTTGAAGAGAAGAAGAAATTAGATAAAGGAAATAAGATTGAGATTCCCTTGCCTCCAAGTGGTAAGAAGGGTCAGTCATTGAAGAAAAGGAAGCAACCAGAGAGAACCAAATGGAGTTCAATGGCTATTGTTGCTGGTACAGTCTACTCACCTGAGGAGATTGAAAAATATGGCTGGAACATTACCCCATTTCTCATTCAACAAAAATGGGAGAGGTTCATATCTCTAGATGACTTAGTCTACAAAGAAAAAGTGAGAGAGTTCTATGCAAATACCACCATCCAATATGATCCTCCAAAGATCACCTCATGGATTGGTGGCAGGGAATTTTCTATCTCCACCATCTCTTTTGGAAAAGCCTTTAATATACCAAATGAGGGAACTCAGATGTATAAAGAATCCTGGTATAATCTATTAGGAAACTCCATTCAGGAACTCAAAGCCACCCTTCTCAAAGACCCTTCGATATGGTTAGGATACTTCACCATATTTGTTACCACACTCTTCTTCCTAGAGCTGGATCCTTTGAAAAGGTCACCACTGGTGATTGCATGATCTTATATCATGTGATCACAAAGAAACGAATTAGACTTCCTTTCCTCATGATCCATCACATGATAAATACAATTAGGGCAGAAAAACCTCAACTTCCCTCCCATATGGCGAGGCTCTCACCAGAGTTTTCAATCACTTCTTGATTAAAATCTCTGTTGATGAAGGAGTCATAGAATCCAAAACATTCACTGCCAAGAACTTAAGACTCATGGGATTGGATGTTGCAACTGAAGAAGAAAGAAATAATAGGAAGAAGAAGAAGTAGAAGACAATGTCTGTGTCTATCATGTCCATAGAAGTGGCAACAGAGGAAACAATTGCTGAAGTTATTAGAAGGGAGACAAAGAGCAAAAAGAAGAATGATCCAATGCCTCAGGAAAAGGGGAAATCACTTGAGAAGAGTTTTGAAAAGGAAACAGAACTTGAGAAGAGTGAAAGAGTTGAGACAAGTGTCCCTGAGAAGGTTCAGGATGAACGAAGTGAGGAAAATTTGTCTGAGAAGGTTCAGACTGAAGAAGAAAGAGTTGAGAAGATTGAATCTCAAAAGGAGCAGGTTCAAAAATATCTTGAGAAGGGTCCTCAAGACGTGTCTGATGATGAGAGGACCATCACAGATAAGAAGGGTGATTCAAATCAGTCTTCCTCAATAGAAATAATGGCTCCCTTAACAAAGGTCTACACTAGAGGAAAAACAAGAGGAATCTGGAAACCTGTTGAGCAAGAAGGTACAAGCATTTTGGTGCAAAGGTTAGACTTTGCTGTTGATGGAGGAGAAGAGTTAAACACACCAGAAAAGATGTATGGTAGTGAAAAATCTGGAGAAAAAACTGAAGAATTGAAACTCAACTCATCTAGTGAGCATGGTTCTGAGAGAACAATGTTGCTTGAGGGCATGAATCCATTCAATCTGAAAGTTGATACCACTGAGGAACCACATGCTGAGATTGCAATAGAGGTAAAGGAAGGAAATATTAACATGGAAGCTGAGAAAGAAGCATCTGCAAAAGCTGAGAAGGGTGTAGATGGTGAAACTGAGCAAGAAAATTCTGCTCAAAACAATTTAGATGGTATGGTCTTTGAAACCTTAACCCAACCAATTCCAACATCACCTCAGGGGGAGCTTCAATCTAAAACCACCTCACCTGTCATACAAACCCCTCTCCCATCCCTGTTCAATGAACATATGCCCACACTTCCACCTTTCTCACCTACCTTAAACTTACCTAAGCCTTTCCCACCTATCTCACCAGAACCTATTCCCATTGCAACTGCTCCACCTACAGAACCTTCACCAAATCAAACACTTTCCCGTGTCACCTAACACAATCTTGAACAACTTTTTGCTGCTATTAACATAGAGCATGGAATCTCACCTCTCAAAACCTCCAATACAGTCACCTCCTCAAACATTAACCAATTCCTAAACCTTAATCAAACTCCTCAAGATGACTCTCCCCAACCTATATTCCCTTCCATCAACACTCAAACCCAACCATCTGACTTGCCATCTAAATTTGGGTCTCTGGATTCCTCATTCCTCAATGCTGCTCAACCTTCTAGTACAGCACATGAGAAGGTTGTTGAGGTTTCTAAAGAGAAAAGCCCACCTGCTGAACCTTCTGCTGTCATGGAAAAGAGGATGTCAAAGATGGAGAAAATGATGAGAAGGATGAAGGCCCTGTTGAAGGATGTTCTTGAGGGACAAGCAATAATACAACAAGCCCAAAAGGCTCAAGCTGCTCGTGATGAGCAATACCAGTCATGGATTCTGTAACAGGGGTTAACCACTATTGCTCCACTTTTAATTCCACTAGAATTTGGTCCTACTACTCAGTTTCCAGACATTCCTAGGCCTGCTACTTCTTCCTCTTCTGATGGGTCTTCCCCATCGAAGTAGCTCCTTAATCTATTCTGTCTGCCTCCACCTTTCTGATTTGTGACAAAAGGGGGAGAAGAGTAGATTAAGTTCTTAGGTTTTAGGAGTCTTTTGAATGATCTGCATTAGCTAGCATCTGTGTTCTAGACACTTTTTGTTGAGAAGTGTTCTTCTCATTGTCTGTTTTTCATTTTCATAGGCATATCTGCCACGTAGAACATAACCTATTGTAATCATTGTAATGATTCTTTTGATGGTCTCAATGATAAAATATGTTCATGCTTATGTTCTTATGTGTGTTATCCGAATTGTCTGGTATTAATCATTCTAAATCTATATGCACATATTCAGGAGGAGTACAAATTTAACTTGCCTTAGAAAGTTTTAAAACAAAAATCAGAAAACTTAATCCATCTCAAACAAGTTTGTCAAACATCAAAAAGGGGAAGATTGTTGAGGAAAAATCCCTAGATAAGTTTTGATGATTAACAAACCTCAAATGGTGAGAAGCTTAAGTTATGTGATTTCATATGCTACTAATGTTTCTTCTTGAGTGTCAAATAAGAACAGGAATATCCAAGTAAATCTCAAGAAGGTATATGCTTATGAGAAGCATTATATATGAGAAGACTTAGAAGAATGTTGCTCACAATGTTTCTAAGGAAGAAACCTTCTTGTGATAAGATCAAAAGATCAAGTACATATGGTAAACTTGAGAAAGATGATCATGAGAAGCTCTATATGTATCAGTAGCAACATGAGAAGCGTATCTAAGAAGGATCAACCTAAGAAGCATCATGACAGAACCATAAGAAAGGAGATGAAAAGTTTCAAATGAGAAAAGTCAAGTTGAGAAGAGTCACGACCATCAGAAGGGTCATGATGAGAAGAGTCAAGTTGAGAAAAGTCATGACCATCAGAAGGGTCATGATGAGAAGAGTCAAGTTGAGAAAAGTCATGACCATCAGAAGGGTCATTCAAAGCATCAACTTGAGAAGCATCAACTTGAGAAGCATCATCTTCCACAACTGTCAAAAGTTGAGAAGTGTCAAAGCAGAGAAGAGTCATGACAACTGGAAACAGCTGCCTTCTGTAGAAACACAGCTGTATCGTGCAGACAGCTTCTCCCAACGGCTATAAATGGCTATATTACTTTGCCAACGGCTCTAAACTTTGGACCAGAGGATATTACACATAATTCCATCTATAAATAAACACTCCTGGTCGCCATTGATCCTCATGAGAGTGCATTGAGTTCTTAACTTCCAACCTTCTCAAGTCTCAAAGCTTTAGAATCACATAAACCCAAACACCTAAATAGTAAACCTGTAGGGAACCTTCTCAAGTGGCATGGGTTGCTGTAGGACTTGAGAAGTGAGTGCTTCTGTGTTTGAAGCAGTCTAATAGATCAGAAAGAGTCTATTAGGATTTGGCACAGAAGGTAGAGTTGTGTGAAGAAAACTACCATGAACTCTTTTGACCTAGGGAGGTGTAAAAGTTGTAAGCTATTTTGGAGAATAGTGGAAATACTCACTGGGAGTGATGAGTGGATGTAGCCTAGGGTTTTGGGTGAACCACTATAAATCACTGTGTTATTTACTACTTTCAAACTATTAGTCTACACTTCATGAGAAAACTCTCCATCAAGAGACGATTTAAGAAAACTGAGAAAGGTGTATTCTGACCCTTCTCTGCTATTAAATGGTTTAAAGTAAAACACAGTTTTCAACCCTTCTTACATCTTCACTACACTGATAATAGCTTAATAAGGTTATTGATAAGTTGTATCTAAATGTATTTCAAGAATATCACTGATCTAGCTGCCTATTAACAATCTAACAATTTTACCTTGGAAATAGTTAGGTATTTAAGGCAGAACTTTCTGACACTTCTCAACTCCAATTTATAGTTGAGAAGACAGAGAAATCCTACCCTTCTCTGCTCACTAAATATATTAAAGAGATTGTTTGTACTCACCCTTCTTAACACAAATAACTCACTGTCTTAATATTAAATCATACTTGTGAAGAAAGTTCCTTGTTTTCAGGTGAATTTAAAAAGGGTCACAATTCCAACCCCCCTTCCTTGTTTCTATTATTGACTTCAAAAAGGGAAATTTGCCACGTCCTTACCAAGGTGTTGACTTTCCCTAATTTCTCGTGCCAAGGCTAGGTATGTTTGTATAGTTTGCTTCTCTTTAGCGCTTTTTGAATTCGTTTTAGATCTTTAAATGTTTATTTTTGGCTGTTTTTTTATCCCAGTTGGTCCCTTCTCTTTATTGTGAGTTTGCTCTAAAGCTTGGTGGCAAGGCTTTGGAGTTGGTTGATGAGAATGGTCTAGACTGGGACTGTGAACTTCATCGAGATAACAATGATTCGAAACAATATCACATCTATTCTGGTTGGGATGAATTCTGTAAGTTTAAGGGTCTTGTGGTTGGTGATACTGTTATGTTTTCGGTCAATGAGCCAGAATCTGAAGTCATCTATTATTGGCATTGATTATGTCGATCTTCACACTACGTCATCGTCTACTACAAACTTCGTGTGTTTCGCTTCAAGCGTCGTCTATTATTTTTGTTTTCTTTCTTTTTTAAAGCAAGTTTAGTCGTTTCTTCTTTTTCCTTTTCTTTCTTTGTTACCCTATCTCTTATGTAATGTTGACTTGCCCATAAATATTACAATGTAGAATGTTTATTCCATTCTGTTTATTTTATTTATTTTAACGTAATGCTATTCTTATTATAACGTGTTCTTATTAATAATTTGTTGGCCGTCGAGTTCAATTTGGGGTCCTAGTTACAAACTCAAGCTTGGTCTGTTTCAGTGTTCCAACTTATTGGCCGTCGAGTTCAATTTAAGGTGATGCATCTTATCTTCCTTTTGTCTATAAAAAATTATTAACACTTATGCTCCATTATATAGTTACGTCTCACTCTTAATTTCTAAATAAGAGAAGAATCAAATTGCTATTTCAATTTACGCTACTTAAATTTAGCGTCAATATATATATTGAGATAATTAACTTTTACACTTACTTTCTAAATAAAATAAAATAAAATACATAATGCTCCTTAAGAAGGCTACCACTAGGATGCTAGAGGAAGAGTGTATAACACAGTAGGTGTACTCTGCTTGGGGGTTCATCAGATCGGAGAAGAACTCAACAACATCACCATTATATAAACCGAGGTTAATGAGCTCGGGAGGGAAGAACCATCTGGAAATATTCACCTCGGAAGTTGTTGTAAAATCCAGAGTGTGAAACACGGCAAGTGTACTCGGCTTTGTGGTTCATCACATTGGACAAAAACTCGATAATGTCATCGATATAGAAACCGAAGTGAATAAGCTCGGAATGCAGAGAACCGTATGGAAAGTTGTTGATGAACCCGGCTAAATATAGGAGGAGTTGTATAAAGCCTTTTCAATAAGTGTATGAGTAACTTTATATTTAACAATAAATTGAGGATGATCGAACCATTAAATTTTATAAACTTTAAATTATGCTCTAACGTGATTCAGTTTATTATCATCTATACTTTATTGAAAATATTGTAAACTCTAAAATTTGACATATTGTGATGTCATGTGTCTATCAAAAATAAAAAATAAAGTTTTATTGATAAATTCTCCCACATTTACGGGAGGCAACTAATTTTGTTTTTGTTTTATTATTTTATAAAAACATATCATTAATTATTAATTTCATAAATCATTGAAAACTAAAAAATTTGACATAAGATGATGTCATGCATCTATAATGAATAAAAAATAAAGTTCTATTGATTAATTCTCAAGCATTTATGGGATTAGACAATTTTTTTTTATTTTGTTTTTTTTAAGACGTATTATTAATTTCACAAATCTTATAAACTCAGTTTTATGATTAATATTGATTTCACGCTTATTAAAAAATTCACAATTTCTAGATAATTATCTAAGGTGCTGCATCTTAGTTTCCTTTTCTCTATAGAAAAATATTATCACTTATGCTCCATTATATAGTTAAGTCTCACCCTCAATTTCTAAAAAAGAAGAGAATCAAATTGCTACTTGAATTTACGCTTCTTAAATTACGTTTTACACTTACTTTCTAAATAAATAAAGCCAAAATTACACTAGAGGACCTTTAAGTTATTTATTTGAAACAAGTTGGCCTTTTAAGTTTTTTTTGTAACAAATAAGCCCTTTTACTCTGGCTTATGTATTTTGATGTAATGCTACTTTATATATTTTGATTACTCTACATAAGATGCAACCAATCATATTTTGGTGTATTTTGATGTAATCAACGATATGACATTTTACTAAAAGAGCCAAATGTGTCAAAGTTAGGTAACTTAAAGGGCCTCTTTGTTACCAAAAAAAAACTTAAAGGGCCAACTTGTTACAAATAAATAACTTAAAGGTCCTCTAGTGTAATTTTGCCTAAAATAAAATACATAGTGCTCTTTCAAGTTATAAAAGTTGCATATTTATTGATTAATTTTTACACATTTATGGGATGCAACTAATTTTATTTTTGTTTTATTGTTTAATAAATATTTATAAAAATGTGTCATTAATTTCCCAAAATATTGAAAACTCAAAATTTTGAGGTAGGATGATATATTGAAGGGTGAAGGGTGAAGACAAACCAAGGAAACACGGAAAGTACGAACCAAACAAAAGATCTCCAACATTTGTAAATATAAATACGTAGCTAGATTTTCTTGTCATGGACACAACATCTAACATCTCCAATCTTACATTTAATCATACTAGTGTGTATGACCCGTGCGATGCACGGGTATACAATATATTATGAAATTCTCTAATTATTAAGCATTATATAATATATAATTTATTAACTTTCACTATATAGTTACTTATATTGTATTGTAAAAAAAATCTACTTCTATTACAATCAGTATTAGATTTAAGTATGGCAATGTGATGAGACGGGGAGGCGGTGAGGAGTGCTCCCCTCTATCCGTCTCCAGCCCCCAAACATTCCCCGTTTGTGTCCTCATCCCACGAATCCCCATAGTCTCCCTGGGGATTCGATAAAATTTACTAATGAGAAATCATGGTAGGTGTGACTTTCAAAATAATAGGAATAAAAGTCAAACTTTTTTATGTGTCCATTTCTAATTGGCTGACGCAAAATATTTATACATTATCAGGGCGTACTAATTAAACTCTACCCTTAATTGGTAATTGGTTTATTTTAACTTTATTTAAAATATTGTGCACAACTTTTTTTATTGAAACATATTGTATATAGATAATGACAACAAAATATATTAATTATTAAAATAAGCTAATTTCGAAAAAGTTATAACTATATTCACTAATAAAAACAACTATAGCTATAGTCTCGGGTTCTTATAAAATAGAAGCCAATAAATTTCACACAATTTTTTTTTAACATAAAACTTCACACAAAACCCAAACTATTCAATGCTATTGAACAAAAATCCTCTTCTTCACAAACAAAGTCTTCCCAGCGACGTCAATTCTGATGGCAGAAATATTGGCTTTGGGAGATGCTGCTCAAATGGTGGTGAACTTGGACACCAACAGAGTAGTCTTGGAGAGCGATTCTTCGGAGCTGGTTAGGTTCTACAGAAAGGAGACAAATATTACTTTGTCTCCTACTTATACAGTATCTATTGGCACAACATCTTTCAAATTGATCTTCAATATTTAGAACCCAAACCACACATCATGGTCCTGCAATCTATGAAGAAACTAATATATCAAATAATTGATAGGAATGTAACGAATAAAACCTTGCTAGGCTTCTTGGCCTGCTCTGCTAAACCAATGGTGGAGTTATTGGTAGTTCGAATATGAATTTGTAGTTGTTGCATAACACAATCATGATATAAACTTTAAATCATAATCGTATCACATCATCTGAACCTAAAACAACACAAAGTAAAACATACACACCTTTTGAAATTAGTCTCTGCACCATCTTCTTCTCTTTCCTTATTAAATTAATAAGATGGTCAAGCAATCAATGTTAACCCTCTTCACATTGTTCTGATTGATTTTCTGCATCCGAATAAACATTTTTTAGGAAGAATAAAAAATCAAATATAAGACACACCCATAATGCACCTCTAATTGATAATGCCTCTCTAATCGATTTCTAAATTCAATATTCCTAAAAGAATGCCAGTACATGGAATACTTGCTATCAAGTGAAAATTATGATCTTACCGCTTCTTGAAGCAACGATATGTTGAGAACTCATTTCACATTTCCAGATGCTCTTAATTTTCATGTTTCTCTATCAAGTGAATTTTAAGTAAGTTGAACGACGTGAAGAAAGAGGATCCAATAGTAATTTGAGTTTGGTGTTTAAACCAAAAGGTTTGAATTTCCTCTTCAAACGAATTACAATAACTGGTTTAAAATCCAATCAAATTAGGGTGAACGGTGGAAGAACTAATTAATAAAAATCTACCTGAGTCCACGAAATTTCAATATCATAGTACCACGAATCTCTGTACAAAACCATGTCACTTGATCAAAAATAAACTACGAAGAAAGAGCTCAACAACGGATACATAAATTTCTTGCATCATATTTTTTCAAGCAGATGAAAGTTACAAATAATTAACAAAAATGGCCAAACCAATTCAAAACTGACCAATAAGTTAATAGCCCTAAGATATCTATATACCTAAATAAATATATATTGTACTATTCATATTTATGTGTGTACAATATGCAACAAAAGGGTTGTGTATCATGATTGGTAGTAAACAATAAAATGAACCTTCTTAATTGAAAATATCATTGGTCATAAGTTTCTGCTTTGGGTGTTAAATGCAGCCATAGAGCATCATACTTTTGCATACATTCTGAAAATAAAACCAAAGAAGCAAAATCATTAACCTATAAAGAAGTCACAATAAAAATACAATACAAAAATGTTGAGTACAAATGACATCTCAAGTAAATTCATACACATGATATCTCAATAGACAGTTTCACTTTTATTTTCACATGATATGTAGTACCAGTCAAAAAAAAAGATCGAATCAAACAAAAGAAAAAAATGGAAGAACCATGACATCGGAAAATAAAGTGAGACAGAGAAAGGGGGAGAAGAGATTGTAATTGTAATTAATGAAGGATTTCATCAAATAAAATGATTCACATGATAGTAGCTTATGATTTAATAAAATATAGTAATATAGTAATTTCAGAAATGATTCCCACTTATTTGATTAGCATTGAAAGTAAAAACTTAATGAGGTGTATTATTATTGTTTGTTGTCAGATTGATTTCATATTAATCCTAATATTGTTATCAAAAAATTTCAAATTCTTACCATTAAATAACAACAAATCTCCGTACAACATTATTGTCATTAATCATACAAAGTTTATTGATACAGGTGGCACCAAAGTTTACTGTAATTTCAGATTCTTTTTTTACGACATTATTCGTTTCAATCACAACATTATTGGCACCAGACCCTGGATTTATTAGAAAAATAATTTTATTAGAATAAAAACATTTCTGAATTTTATAATACTAAAATATTGTAAAATTATTTTTGTCATAAAAAAAATATTGTAAAAATAAGTTGATTAGAACAAATATTGTATGGGAAATTATGATATGCAAATAGAATTTTACGTGGCTGAGATCCAAATATGTTTGGTCAAACGTGTGTATTTACTTTTTTTAAAAAATATTATTATTATCATTCTTATTGTTGTTGTTGTTGTTATTATTATTATTATTATTATTATTATTATTATTATGATTATTAGGTCAGCCGATAATGAGTGAAATGTTAACAGACCCATTTATGCCTTTTTTGAGAACAATTTGTTTACGGAAAGTTACCATGGAGGAATTAGGGTGCTTCTATGATAGAGAGGGAAATTTAATGCTAGTTATTATTTGGATCCGTGTTTGTAGGGGCAATCAAATGGGAGCCGTTGATCATATCAGCCGCAATTTTGGACAATATGGACCGTTTAGATTCTAGACGCAATTTTGGATCATCATCACCGTTGATCTCCTTATTATTCGTTGATATTGTGATGTGATGCCTAAGTGGACTTTTTTTGCATACGTGGAAATGAAGTGGATCTGACGTGTTTTTCTATGAATATGTGACATGGACAGTGACATGTCAAACTCATGGTTTAGTATAATATAGATTGCTATTATTATTGTAAGCATTGGTTTGTTATTAGGAGTTTAGAATTGATCAAGTTTTTATGCAGTGACTTAGCGAAAATTAAGTTTTTCTTCAGAAATAGTCATTGGAGCAGAATAAGAGGCTTAAGTAATAGAGGGAAGGGTTGGGGATTTCTCCACTAATGGTAGCTATGGAAGGATCTTCGTTGATAGAAGTCAAGGTTCATATTGAGGAGCTAGAGAACCAGAGCAATATTGGGAATTCCAACGCCTCTCCTAAATTTCTCAGGTAACATATATTAAACCCCTTAAAAACCTCTCTTAGGTGTGTGTGGTTAGGGAGTCGATTTATTTCTATGTTACCATTAACACGCTTAAAATACCATTAGAAGATGGATGGGGACTAAATTGAAACTAAAAGAAAACACATGGGACTAATTTGCTGTTCAAAGTGTGGAAGGTGGTAGTGGGGATTCAGAGGAATTTTTTGTGGGCAGGGGTTGATCCGGGGAAGAAAATTACGTGGGTAAAGTGGGCAGAAGTCTCTATGCCAAAAAAGGAAGGGGGCTAGGGGTCAAGGATCTGCGTCTGTTTAATTCCAGCCTGCTCGGGAAATGGCAGTGGAGATTGTTACTTGGTGACGACTCTCTCCCATTAAGGGTTCTTAAAGCAAACTATGGTAGTGGAACTGTAGGGAATATTGAGTTAAGTGCAAGGAATCCACCCTATTACTCGTCCTTGTGGTGGAAGGATATTTGCAGGGTGGGGTTGGGATTGGAGTCTACCGCTGATTGGTTTGTTGATGTTGTGGTTAGAAAAGTAGGGAATGGGGAGAATATCCTTTTCTGGCATGATGTATGCGTTGGGGATGTCCCCTTAAGGTAGCTTTCCCGAGACTCTTTGCGGTCTCTACTCAAACAAAATGCACAGTATTGGAGGTGAGGGGGCCTGAGGGGGTGGGGTGATCTGGAGCCTCAACTGGCGGAGGGGCTTTTTTGCCTGGGAAGAAGGGCTTCTTAGGGAGTTGATGAGGGTAATTTCACCAGTGGCCTTTTCGTCTGTTGAGGACAGGTGGTCTTGGGAGGCTGCGAATGATGGGGTCTACTCAGTGAAATCGGCATATGAGTTACTCCTTCATAGCTCTCCTAGTGCGGCCCCTAGGGCTCCGTTGGTGGTGTTCGCTTTAGATAAGCAATGGAAGAGCTTTGCGCCCCCAAAAGTTATGGCGATTGCCTGGCAACTCCTTTTGAATAGGCTCCCTACCCGGGACAACCTATTCCGAAGACATGTTATTACGAATGTGAGTGGCTTAGGGTGTGTTCTCTGTGGGGATCATTTGGAATCAGAGCAACATTTGTTTATGTCATGTGTTGGTAGTGCTTCCGAACGATCTCCCAACCCTTTTTGCAGTTTTTTACTCGGGGGTTAACCTTTGGAAAGGTAGATAGGGTAGTTTGATGAATTGGCATGCTGTTCTTTGGGCTGTTTGGGATTGTCGAAATGGGGTGTTCTTCTCAAATAAGAATACTGACCTCAAAGACATATTCATCGAATTGGTTCTTGGCTAAGACCAAGTTGAGCCACTGCCTTTTCTATGAATGGTGTGTGGATCCATTGGAATGTATGTCCAGGGGATAGGAGTCTTCTGGTGTGATGGTCATTCCTAGCCTATGCTGGGTGTGCCGGAGGTGTTTTCTAGGTGGTGGTGCACATGATTCTGCCCGGAACTTATTGTAGTGAGTCCCATTAGAGTATTTATATTTATATTGTATATCAGTTGAGTTGTAATGCCATGGGCCTTGCAAGTGTGACTGTTGACTTTGTATATGGGTTTTGGGTCCCTAAAACACACTATATATATAGAGTATACATTTTTGCCATTCAAAAAAAAAACACCAACAACAAAATGATTTCTTGTAACAAGTTTATCACGTCTTTTACTAAACCAAATTACAAAAAATTGGTGTTCATTTCGATTAAAATTTCATAAGGAATTAGATTATGCAAGTTTTAGGAACAAAAAGCGCTTATAAGAAAAAGTGATTCTTGAAAATCATGGTTGAAGATGAAGAATCAAAAGCTTCAAGTCAACAATGGTAAAATGTTCAAAACAACACCAAATCAGACAAAATTTGTGTTCAACTTCAACGAAATTTCACAAGGATCACGAATCTACCATCAATTTGCACAAAAAAGTAGTACAACTTATCTAAAAATACATTTTTTGCCGAAAAACGGATTTGGATTTTGTGAGAGGCTACAATATATACTTGAATCTCAACCAAGTTGCACCAAACCAATTCCAAAATGCTTGATATTACTACAGTAAGTGAATGCAACCAAGAGATTTAAATGAAATCAATACAAAATCAAACACGAAATTGAAGTCAAAAATGCAAAAAGGATATAGTTTTATGTTTTTGGTTTAAAAAATTGAAATGTCGCGCCACATCATTTAATGAAATAAATATCAGTCATGACACATAAGAAGCCATGTCAACAGTTAACTGCTAGCGTGACATCTGTTAACTTGTTGGATGGAAACACCACTGAGGGATCAAAATGAAACAGAAGTGGAAGATGAGGGATCAAAAAGGGACAAAAAAAGATAAATGACCAAAATAAAACCTAGAGCAAAGATAAAGGACCCAAAAAGTACTAATTAGCCTATTATATATTAGCATAGAGTAGAATTAACTCTAAGGTTGGATGCAAGAGTGGTTAATGTACTTCATCTAAAGAGATAGACTTGACCATGTATTCAATCCCCGAAAATGGAAAAAAATAGAGTCACACTTTAGTTACTTCCAGGTCGAATTGTGGATTAGTTAGGACTCTTTTTCCCGAGACACCTGAGTTGTATGGAAACAAATTTCTCAGACTCTGGACTTGGCATGTATCACTTATATTTCTTACTCTTTTGAATTCATTTAGCAAATTTCTCAAACTTCCTTTATATAATGAGCTGTGGAAACTGTTTTTTGCTATAAAAATAGTCACTATAATTTATCCACCCAAAAGAATACTCATTATTTGAGCTATAGTTTAGAATTCAATTAACATTGCTTGAAAGATAATTAAATATATATATTTCTCATTAACATTTACAAAAAACGTACATGGGCGATTTCATATCCTAATCTTTATAATGATGTGATGACAATGCATTCTCCCCGGAATGCACCCTTCGTGTATTATTACTATTCTAACCTTTACAATCTTAAAATGTTAAAACTAAGACTATCCGCAAATCTCTTTGATATAAAAAACATATGAAACTACATATCATAGAAACTCCAAGAATCCCCTCTTCAAGTCGGATTAGAAGATAGGGTTAATATGGTAATTAATTAGATTTTAGGAGGAGGAAGGAGCCATTTTGAGCCTTCAATCATTGCAAGAGTAATGAAAGGTTTGGCTTCTGCATCAGTTAGTTGCTTTGTGAAGCTTGGACGCATTTTGGGATCTGCCCTAGGTCCTGTATTCTTGTACTCTCCATAGTATGAAGTCCTGTACGTACGTGACATCATGTGTTAATGTCATTGCTAATAATGTTACATAAATAAATCTAGAAAATTTACTTAGAATAATGATGTGCAATTAATGTTGAATTAGTGAAGTTGGTTACTTGGTATATTCAGGGTGTAAGTCGTCATTCCATGCTATTGGGTTAACAACAGTGGTTAAAGTTGAGTAAGCAAAGATGACTTTAGGGTTAGACATCCATGTTCTTGCTAAGAATGTGTCATTTCCAGTTCCAGTGACATCACAATGTACAAAAGAGTAGATGTAATCTTCTGCTTCACTTTTTCTTGCTTGTGCCACTATTACCGTTGGCCCTTCTGCCCCAAGTGCTCTTAATTCATTGTTCTGTATATATCACAAAAATAAATAGAACTTCATTAATTACTAAAGTCACAAATATAGGATTTCTTTGGCTCACAAAAGAAAGTGAGAAGAAAGAAAGATGAGGAAAAAGAGAGAGAGAGAGTTGAAAGGTAAATGATTTTTTAGTTGTTTGGTTTAATGTGAAAAGGAAAGGAAAGAATGAGAGAAGTTTTCTCTTCCTTTATTTGTTTGAGAGGATAAAAATTAAGAGGAAAGAAAAGTATGTATGTATAAAACGACAAAACTAACTTTTATGTCATTTACTTTAAAATGGGGGGAAACAAAATTTGGAGTGGGACCCAGTAAAACTTTTCATTCTTTTCTCTTAGTTTTTTCATAGCTACCAAATAGTGTCTATGGACAGAAAAATTAAGGTTCTCTTTCGTAAACAGTAGCCGATGGCAGATGAACTAGTGGGATAGGAAATTATGTGTTTGGTAAAACTAGCGGTTAAAGTAACTGATAAATGTAAAATAACATAGAAGGATATATTTATTTAATTCATGATTAATGTGTTTGGTTTATTTTAATAAGAATAGAGAATTTTTTTTTCAAGAGTAAAAATATCTATAACAGTGAGACGCTATACGTTATCCGCTCAAAGACTACTCAAAAAATATTAAACACTAGTATTTACCAAACACGTGTATCTGTCATCCGTTAGTCAAAAATACTAGTCAAATCCGCTAGCTGATGAGGCTTGTCAAAGAGATCCTAAATATATTTTATAGGAAATACTTACCAAATATAGTGACTTGCCACTTCCAAAAATGAAATCCACAGTGCCTTGAATTAAGCAATCTTTGAAGAAATGTTTACCCCTATCATCACATAGTGTATCCTGGAATCCCAACAGCTTGCAATTATAAAACGCTGCTTTTTCACCTGAAATTCTCATTGCAACAGCTTGCTCACCCTCTTTTCTTCCATCAGGTCTTGGTGCAGAATTCTATATCATCAAAATTCATAGCTTAAGAACAATTAATTTTCATCAGTAAAATATTAGCATATGAATTTTAGAGATAGATGTAATATACAAACCGAGATCATGATGTTAGCAGCAACAAAATAATCTGATTCAACAGTCAAAGTACCACTATAAACAGTTCCATATTGTTTTGCAGTGCCACCAAAGGTCAAATTTGGCATATTACCAGGTGCTCCATAAAACGTAATAAAAGGTTTTGTCCTTTCAATTTTGATTTTCTCATTATAATTTCCACCACCAATATACAGAATCACACGTTTTGTATTTCCAGTTGGTATACTATTAATTGCATCAGTAATGGTCTTGAATTGTCCACTACCATCTTGCATTACTTTTATAACCTTAGCACCTTCTTCTGCTGCTACCAATGCAGGATCTAAAGTGGCTTTTCTTTGAGCCAAAAGACCAACATTGGCATTGAACCATGAATCTAATTGAGCTTTATCAGCTGGAATTGGAACATTGTCATCGGATAAAACAACGTTGGATGTTATAAATGTTATTATGAATATGATTGCTACGTTAATTGTAGAGCTTCTTGTTTTGGATGCCATTTTTCTTGTTTTCAATTTTTTGTTTGGGTGAATAGATGACTGGTGTTGAAATTTATAAGAGATTCATGTGACTTAATTTAAAGAGTTGTTAATTTGATTCAACCATTTTTTTTTTGTTAGGGAAGCTATAATTAAACATGGGGATGCTATGAATTTTATAAGTTATTTAAGGATTTTTTGTTTCTAACCATACATATGTATTAGCGGAAATAATTTAGAGTTTCTCCACCAAAAAAGGGAAAGAAGCTTGTTTTGTGCTAAATTGAGAATGCATCTCAATAAATGTTGTTACAAGTGTCACCTCGATCTGAAGCAGTTTGATTATTGCTTTAATATCTTTTTGTGATTATTTCTTTATTTATTTATTTTGACCTCATTAATGTTTTTTTCATTAGGGAATATTTCTTTAAAAATTTAATAAGGACATATGCTACATCAATTTAATGAATATTAATAATACATGGTATATATGGTAACAAATTATTGTTGAAATATTATTGAAAATTCTGATTTTAATATTAATAGAAAAGCTCACCCAAAAAAATAAGGGCTTTCCTCCTCCGTCGCTGAAGAGGGAAACTGCTTCCGTCAAATGGAGTAATAAGGGCCACCCACCAGAAAAACGTCGACGACAATCCATTTTCGGCAAAGAGAGGGAAGATATATTTTTCTGTTCTACTTTCAAATTTCTTTGTCATTCTTTTTTCTTTCTTTTTCTCATTGGGTGTCTTTGGATTAGGAGAGAAAGAGGGAAGAGAGATTGAGGGAAGAGAGAAAGAGGGGAGAAATAGAGTAGATTAGGAGGGTTGTTTGTTTGAAGTGAAAGAGGGAAGAGAGAGTGAGGGAAGAGAGAAATATGGAAGAGAGAGTTGTGTCTCTTGGTTTTGAAAGGACAAAAACACCCCTATGTGTTTGATTTAATTTTTTAGTTTAGTTGAGAGAAAAATGGTAAATGACAATTTTAGGAGCTATTTCTCTCCACTTGTGGAGAGATTACAAAACCATTAAACTAATATTTCCTCCCTCTCTCTTTCCTATTTCTCTTCTTAACCAAACATGCAAAAATCACTCTCTCTTCCCTTACTCTATCTTCCCTCATTCACCCCAAACAAACACACCCTTACAGAAAAAAGCAATTTGAAGTGGTGGTTCTTCGTGTTGTTTCCTTAGATCTTAGTGATGCATTTTTTTATCAACTATTGCATTTTTTGGGGCGTGGTATTGTAAGAACTTTTCATATAGGTTTTGGAATTGAGTTCAACCATTATCCTTTTCATTCGTATTGTGTTTAGCCCAATAGGTGTTTGGTTAAATGTATTATAAATTGTTCAGAATTATTTTTCAAAGTTTATTTTAGAAGATGGTTTTTATTATTAACATAATAGAACTGAGTTTATCTATTTTTTTTAAATAGAGAAATTAGTAGTGAGGAATGGTGGCTTTCAACTTGGGAAAGCTCCTTCTTTTGTGCAAGGTAGGAAAGTGGACCACAAACCTTTTAGTTTTATTTTAAATATTTGTATAGTTTAATATCATTGACTGATATGAATTTTTAATATTGAACTGAAATCTAATTACATATATATATTAAGGAATTTTTTGTCTTCTTCAATTCTCCAATTATTTTTGTATTTTTATATCTATGGGCATGTCAACTAAATTAAATTAAAATTGTTATAAGTGTTGGACAAATTATTATTTTCCAAAAATTTAATATCTTCTCACTAAGTAATTTATTAAAAAATAATATGAGAAAATTTCAATGGCATTCAAAATACTAATGTCTACATGTAAGCTGATTAGTATAAAATATTAATTTGAATTTTTAAAATCCTTTATAAAAAAATAATATATTATTTCTTTTTTCCTTTGTTTCTTTTTGAAGTTTGTTATTATTGAGTAGTATCAAAAGATGATAAAGCGCAAGAAAAAAAACCACATCTATCAATATTTTGTAAGAAAACATATTTTAGTTTTCTATTATTTCCAACCTTTCTAATTATGTTGCAGGAAAATAATGACATGGAATGTGACATGGCATGTCAACACATAAAAACTGCCACATAACTAATGTCACGTCAACACCGTTAATGGAAACTAACAGCAGAGCCCAGAAGTGCTAACAATAATGTAGAGATCAAAAGTGTCCAAAAATTTTTAGAGGGACTAAAAACAAAACTCGCTATATTTATAGGGACCAAAAAATATTTAGCCCTAAATAATATACAATAATATATTCTTTAACTTAAAAAACATATTGTTCTTTTTGTAGATCAAATATATAACTTCTATATGGCATGAAGCAGTATTGGTATGCTCATTACGTCGTCCCAGCCGAGCAGTAAAATTTAGCTAGAGAGCTTTAACCACCAAAACATGATGTTGTTTATGCATATAAACACAACAAATTAATATAGATTTTCAATAGCTTAAATTTTTGTTATTCAAATTATGCAAAGTATATAAATATACATATTATTAAATATAGTGATACATTTTTTTAA
This sequence comes from Astragalus glycyphyllos, assembly GCA_963573325.1. Classification (NCBI taxonomy): domain Eukaryota; kingdom Viridiplantae; phylum Streptophyta; class Magnoliopsida; order Fabales; family Fabaceae; genus Astragalus; species Astragalus glycyphyllos. Next base: position 11,289,400 of record OY754314.1, on the reverse strand, counting down.
TATATAAGTGATACATCAATGATATTATTAACTTACAAAATATAAATTACTCAATAGCTGTTTATCAATTTGTCAAAAAAAAAACCGTTTATCAAAAACAAAATTATACTCGTGCATAGCACTGGTCAACTATTCTAGTAATAATTAAATTTAAATTGTTGTTATTGTAGAAACGTAAGAAGATATGAGAAAGTATGTTGATGTGGATAACAAATTAGTGAAAAAAATCAAATGGTGTATCAACAATGATCCTAAGAATTAGTCAAATTCGTTAAGAGTGGATCTAGGCCATCAATTAAAAATTGAAATATTGAGCTGAAATTTAGAAGAGTGTAAGTCAAATTGTGAGTTTACTATTTCTTTAGTTGTTAGAATCGAAAGAATTGTGAAGTCGGGTGCAATTTTTTATTTTCAGGGGTCAAAATAAAAATGATATAGGGAGATAAGTGTTTATTTTTATTTTTCAAGGTGTGCACGTGCACACCCTTCACTACAAGAAAACTCGCTTTTAGCCACCAAAATTTGCGACGGAGTATAGATCGGTCGCTAATTTGCGACGGAATATGGGCCGATCGCTAATATGGGACGGAATATGGGCCTACGCGTTTGTTTGCCACGGAAAATGGGGTGGTTGTTAATTTGCCACGGACATAGCCGTCGCAAACCCGTCGCAAACGCTTGTATTTTCACTTAAACTCTCACAGCTCATACGATTCATTTATCACTTTCCCTCTCTTCCCTCATCCTCTGCCTCCTCCCTCAACCATCGCCTCCTCCGCACCACTCTTCATCTTCCCAAAAAAACGGCCACCACCACCACCACAATCGCCTCCACCTCACGTCCTGCCATGCTTGAAGCACCACCACCACCAGTGACTAGTGACTCTCCTCTCTATATTGCCTTTCTTTTCTCAGCCACTCTCCTCTCTTCTTCTTAAAAGGTAAGTCTTTTTTCTTCTTCTCTACTTCTATTTTACTGAAATGCCTCCATTCTTAGTTGAATCAAAACCCTAAATCCCAATTTTGAAGCATTCAACCTTAACCCCTCCATTTTTGAATCGAAACCCTAACCCCCATTTTTATTTAGGTTTGATTAGTTGTTGTTGTTGTGGATTCTGGAATCAGTAGTTGTTGTTGCGAATCAATAGTGCAAGAGTTTTTATGTTAATCTTTATTTACCATTTTTTCTATCCCCGTAATATTGTCCGATACTCTGATATATGGTAGAATAGAATCTTGTTTTCTCAAGTAAATGACTAGTAATTCTCTTAGCTTGCTTTCCTTGATGCACATCTTTTTTATGTTAAGTTTTCAATGTTAACATATATTCTTTGGTGCCTACTGATGCATATATTTTTTTACTTAGTTTGAATTGAACTGTATAAGTGACGCTTCTTATTTCTGAGTTACTGGGTTTATGTTGCTACTATATGAATTTGATGAGTTAATGGGTTAGGGGTCCTCAATTAGGGGATATGTAAAATTTTAAGGTAAATATTGTGTGTGTGCATTTTTACAATCTATTTCTTACTATCTGTTTCTTGTTCAGAGTTAGGGAAGCCAGCAATGGGCACCTCTGTAAAGGTGATTTGTTATAACTCATTTTCTTTCAGCGAGAGTTTTAAATTTGAAGTCCTTTTTTGCTGACAACTTTTATTTCAAACACTGTTTTAGAAAACAGTTCTTAGACTTGGTCAGATGTGGACATCTCGGCCTGTTAGCAAGACATAAACCTATGTCACATGACATTGGTATACCCAAGTTATATATATGATTCGTTGTTTTCAATCAGTTTAACTATAGATTGTTTATTTATCTTTTATGGAATCACTGGAAGATGTAAGGAATTCATGACTCTAGGCTTTTTCGCAAGCTTCCTTTCCTTTCATGACTCTAGGCTTTTTCAAAAAGTGAGTTTGTTTTGTTGTCTTGAGAAAGTGTTTGCTATAACTTATTTAGAGATTCTTTTGTTGTCTTAAGTAGTAATTGTTGCTAACTCATTTTGTGTCATATTGTGTGTGTGTTCTTATTTAGAAGCCTTCAATGTTTTACTTAATTGTTTAGCCAATGTTTCGATTCTGCATCTTTGATAATTTGAATATTTTCTGTTATCTTGGTACTGGAATATTTTCGGTTACATTTGGGAATATCTCTTATTTTTTAATTTCTTATTTGTAATTGCAGGCTGTTAAGCCAGGTGAGCCTAGCTGGGATAGTCCTTGGGGTCTGGAAGGCGTGGGTGGCACATTGAATGCAGTGGAGCATTGCATCTTTAGTTAGTTTGTTTACATTCTATTATTTTGTTAGTTTGTTAGTAGAAAAAAATTAGTAATTAAATGTTTTAATTTGCACATGGATTGTACTAATTTATTATTGTGGTTATTATGTTTTGCTTTATATATGTTTATTAATTTTGATATTGGAGCATTCATGTGTTTTGTATAGATATATCACTATTAAATAGATTTTGGAGGTATGATTTAATTTTTTTTTAAAAATTTGTGACGGATTTGCGATGGAAGGTGTCATTGTTTGCCACGACTTTGCGACGAACATTTGCCACGGATTTGCGACGGAAAAATTTGCGACGGAAAATTCCGTGGCAAACGATTTGCGACGAGCGTTTTTGCCCTTGTATGCAACACACCAAGTGTTACTTGCAATGCATACACGCCAAGTGTTACTTGCAACACACCAAGTGTTATTTTGCAACGGAAATTAGTCCATTTGCGACGGAAAACGCCGTCGCAAACCAGCGATTTTCTTGTAGTGCTTACTAGCGCTTACATCTGCCCTTGTATGCAACACACCAAGTGTTACTTGCAATGCATACATCACACCAAGGGTATCTCATCCACCTTGCAATTTGTCATCACATATAACCTTCCACTTTGCATCTGTTACGATCGGTTTCTCTTGTTGAGAAAGGACCGAACACGAGTTTAAAGAATAATACAATAGGTATTGAGAAAATGGGTTTGGATCCGTTATTCGCCTCAAAGGGCTGTATTTATATTACAAGGGTGTTAAATACTGATAAATGTACATTATGGTCGAGTTAACCGTTACAGACAGTGAGAGGTAAATCAAGGACGTTTCCCTCTGATTATGCTTCATTCCTTTCTGGGCGAGGTAGAGGCTAGATATTTCTAGCCGATCGGTCGGTCTTCAGGGATGACTAAGAGCAAGGACCTAACTAGAAACGTTTTAAATTTTGCAAGGCTCATTTTAAAATTTTTTTTAATAGGGGGGTATATGGATTCTTGTGATATTTGCAGGGGGTAAAAACTATTTAAGCCTAAATAAAAGGTTAGCCTACAGACTGTGCTGAAGAGTTTCTAAAAAAGGCGAAGGGACTGACTTGAGGGAAGAGATAATTTAAAGGTTACAAATAAAACACAAATGTAAAGACACAACCATAAGTCACTGTAGCCCACAGATTGTGCTGAAAATCATCAAATCACCTTTAGAGTAGACCAACAATTAACGGGAGCAGGAGAAACACTGCCGAAAAATCGTAGCCACAGAAACATTATCGGGAAATACCAGGTATCTTATTCTTCTTTACTGATGTTATGAATCACTGTTTTACAAAAATAATAAATGAATCATCAAACAATCGAAAACAACACCAACAAGATCAGGTTTTTGGATCTAAATAATGCACTATTTGTGTCACTTATTTTGCATGCATCAAGTCTGGACTTGTTTTCAAATATATTAGTTGTGTGATTGTGTTTCCAAATAATGATCGGATGGGTTGTATTCCTACAATAGCAGGTTAATGGGTTGTTTCGTGAAAGTACCATAGTATTTGGATTACGTATAAATAAATGGATGAATAATTGTAATTATATACGATTGTAGGTGACCATGGCCAACAAAGACTTCCTTGCAATGGTGCGAAAAAACAATGTAAGTCTTGGACCCTTAATAAAAAATCTTAACATAATTTAGTTACTGATCATACAGATGTAACTGAAATTTCCATTTTTCTTGTTACAGGATTATTTTCAAATACCAAGGATATTCTATGCTTCTTATAAAGGCACACTACCGAAGAAAGTGGTCCTCAAAGATAAGTTGGGACATAGCTTTAATGAAGAACTGAACGTTGATGAATGGGGCACACCAATAATTACAATCAACGGGGAAAATATAATTCGAACATATACATACAGGCGATTTGCGATTGTTCAATTGACCTACATATCAAAAGGAAAATTCCAAATGTTTGTCCCAGACTCAACACACTACTTTCTCTTCCACCCTCCAATCCTAGAATTGCTAGATTACGAAGTTGACACCATTAATCATAACCATGAGTTTGATTTTGATTCAGTAGGTATGTATGATTCCGATTCTGCAAGGAACAAGAAAAAGGGTATTACAATTCGAGCCGAGATGGAGGCAAATTCTGCCCATAAATCAGGACACCAAACTAAACATGACTCAGAGTTCGATTATGAAGAATCACTTGAAGGAACACAGGAGGTCAGTTGCTGAATCTTCAGAAAGCGGCGATGAGATAAAATCTGATAGCAATTCTGGCACATGATGTTGTAAAAATAATAAGCTATTTTTAAAATTTCCAATGGTCTATTTAGGGATGCTACTTTGATAAACCTATGGTGCTTTTGTAATATATATGTCTGGTTGTTTTAAATATCATGAAACACGGTGATGAACATTATAATATTTGAATTTTTTGTATGATATATTATAAAATGATGAGAAACTGGATGCCCAAAGACGCCCACACGTATTAGCAAACACACAGGGTAGCACGGGGTGATGTAACCGATGTTTAAGTGTAAAAAACAGATATAGTTGCTGAAGTAAAACATTCGAATGTAGGTATTTTTACCAAACAGAACAAAAGTCTGGAACGATTGAATTCTTTTACGCTTGCGAGAGTTGTTGTCCTACGTGTCATTGATAGCGTTAAGTTGAAGTTGCAAACCGATTATGAAAACACGTTTTTCAGGCCCCACGCGCTTTAATGCCTCACCATCTAACCCATTTAAATTTTTTCTTGCTGTTCTAAAATACATTCTCACTCTTACACTCTATATGTTGAACGATTCATTTGGATGCTAAGATAAGTTTTTACATCAAATTTAGATCAGTTTTTAGTTATTTGATTCCTATTATTTAACATTATACTTCTTGCCAAATCTTTCAAATGCAATTATTTGGAAGAATGGATAATAAAGATTTCATGTGCATCATTCAGTCCCACTTAGTAAGTTCAGCTGACTCTTATTGGAATATTTGTTGAAATTTAACAATAACTAGTTCCAACATTTTGTGTTCAACGCTGTTATCGCAGGCACGAATCAGTCTTCCTATGAGTTTTTATGATACCTTTGCAAACAAATTTTCGTCAACTGTTTTCGTAGAAGACAAATTTGGTAATCTTTACCCAGGAACTCTTGGTTTAAGATATACAGGAACACCGTATCTTGAAACGGACACGTTTTGCATATGCAAACATAAATACGAACCACCTACACCTCACTTTCTACTCAAACCTAATGATGGTTGTCTGGAAGAATATAATGTCCATCATCAGAGAAACAACGATGAAGGTTCAATAGGACTACGTGTAGTAGCACTAAACTCAGCTAACCAAAACAACAGACAAAATGATGCATACTATGAAGCACCACTAGATGAACCACAATATGATCCAGAAGGCAACAATATCGTTGGCAGCATTGTTCAGGATATTGAAGATGAGATTTCAATTGATAGGCCACCAATTTCAGACGATGAGGAAGATAAGAAACACAACTCTGATTAAATTTCACAGAAGTTGGTTCGCTCAATGCCTACACATTGAAGGAACACAAGAGGTCAGTTGGTGAACATCGACTAAGGGATGATGAGACAACATTTGGTAGTATTTGTAGTACATGATGTTGTAAAATAAAAGCTGGCTTTAATATTTCTAATGGTCTGTTTAGGGATGCTACTTTGATAAACTTTATTGAAAAGTCTTTCTACAACTTGTCATATTTTTATCCGGGTTCATTAACAACTGCCGAGCTGATTTCCATATGGTTCCTCGCTTTCGAGCTCATTCACCTCGGTCCATATATCGGTAATATCGTCGAGCTATTATCCGATTTGATGAACCACCAAGCCCAGTACGGTTGCCGTGTTTCACACTCTTCCTTTGGCATTCTAGAAGTAGCCTTCTTAACGAATGAGTATCATAATTCGTCCACCAATAAAAAAAGGAAAAACTATTCTTATGGATATTTTTCATAATAATATAATAAACGTTAATTTTTAACTAAATTATTAAAGATAACATGTTATAATTTAATGTACAAATTGATAATATAGAATTTCATAACATATAAGAGGTATATAATTTATATATAGATGACACAACAATATTATATATAAATTAATTTTTTTATAAAAGGACGACAAAATCCTGTGAAATAAAATGGTCAACCACCTCCCATGCGTACTTTCATGTAAATTCACTCTATTCTTGTGTTTGATTTTGATGACCTAAGCAAATTGAACTCAAAAAGATGCAGAAATTGAGGAATTGAAGGTTGATGCTATTGATAGAGTTTGGACGTGCTTTGATAAAGCCAAGGCGCAAGTGGAAATTCTATATACTGAACTTGATCTATCTGAAACTAGTGACTTCAAAATCGAATCAGAAGGCATGCTTGTAGAGATACCTGCTTCTAGCGATGAAGAGCAAGACGATAAGACGGATGAGGGAGTTGTTGAAAATGACAGGGACAAAAAGAAGTGAGTATTTCTTGGCTTGATTTGTTTTGCCTTCGGTGTCCTTTTATTACTTTAGCCTTCTATTTGCAATACCTCTGGATTTCATTTTGTAATGCCTCTGGACTCGGCCTCGTAGTGCATCCGGGCTCCATTTTTTAGTGCATCCGGGCTCATTGTGAATGCTATGTTTGTTTACCCTCATTGTTTGGAAAACCTTGCCACGAGAATATCAAGCTCATAAATAATTTTAGTGTAACGATACCATTCAGACTTTAACCTTTGTGTGTGTACTCGGCTTTTAGCTCAGCTCATCGATTTGCTTCAAATTAATGATACGTGATGCAAATATGATGCAGTTAAAATTTAGATCAACCATCTACAAATTTAAATTAAAAGTATAATGTAAATCTGAAAGTTTCTTGACTTTTATAAGTAGATATCATTCCAACTAAAAGATAGTTAAATGCACCCAATATGGGATTAAATGACCTACACAAATTGAATTCAACAAAAAGAAGATTGTGGTATAAATATAAGGTTGAAGTTGGGATGTGTAGAAGTAAAATATTGTTTTTTTTAAGGTAATATTGTTTTTGTTACATATGAACAAATTAAAAAGTAAATGGCATTGTAAAACGGTTAAAAATGAAAAGTAATAGACCACAGTAGATATTGAATGTCAAATACGTGGCCCACAGTTTTACCAAAAACAGCGAAAATCAAGGTTGCAAAGATGTGGAAGACATAAGGATTTTGATTTGGAAATCTTTCAGATAGGTATGTCTTTAAAGCTAGCCATAATAAGACACCAACCTATTCCTGTGACTCATTTGGACGGTTTAGTTGTTGTGTGTGCTGTGCGGGAACGCGTTGCCTAAAGTAGTGATTTTTCAACTCCAACCTCTGATGTCTTGAAGTAACTGCGACAAAAGGAGAATGAGGTTTTTTTTACCACACACATCTTCAAACAAGCTGAAAACGACAGCAAGAAAGAACTGCATTTACTCTGTTTAGGAAACAAATAGGTTTTAGGGAAAGATCCGATTTTTACAAATGGGAACTTTCATAGTTGTGTAAATTTTCGGGCATGCATAATATTATTTGTTGTTATTTATGTTTATATAGTCTGAACGGTTAGTAGACGGTTGCATTTTTCCAAAAGTCCAAACTTTCCACTTCCCGTTAGGTTTTGTCAATATAGTGATCAAGTTTTAATTTTTATCATACAAAGTATATTCATATAGTTTGAATGGTTAGTAGATGGTTGCATTTTTGCAAAAATCCAAACTTTCCATTTCCCCCGTTAGGTTTTGTTAAAATAGTGATCAAGTTTTATTTTTTATCATACAAAGTATATTCACACTGGACATATATATTTAGCGATGGATCACGTTCCTGTTAACATACGAATCCATTTTAGTAGATGATTTACTTCTCATACTATGCAATTTACTGTTAATCACTGTGAGGTAGAAGTGGGTGTGTCATGAAAATGAATTCCAAAAATATTATAGGTAACTTATTGATGTCTATCTAAGGATGTTGCGAGGGAAGTTAAGTTTAAAAATTAAAATTTTGTTAATAGTAATATCTAACGACTTTTTCGTGACTCTTTCAAGGAAAATACTTGGTAGCAAAGTGAGTTACATAACATAACCTATATTTTTACCTTGTAATTAGATTAAACTCTCTTGATGTAAAATTTACTGACATTATTTACTTGTGATTGTTAATAGAATCGAGTGAAAATACCAGATGGATTTTACAACAAATACTCCAAAAAATTCCCCTCCAAACTAACACTTGCAAACAAATTCGGGACTACTATACCCGCAAGAATAAAAGTTGATGAAGCTGGCTGGCCATACATGTTGACCAAGTCAGAGTTCATTTGTAGGCTCTACGGTTACCATGAATATGCCGTTGGTCGCTGACACACGTTTCAAGGGGAAATTTCAAGCTCTTCGTGCTTATTTCATCTCGCTACTTCGACGCACATGGTCCTTTTGCAGGTGAAAATGATATGGAGTCTGAGGCAGATACTGATGACGATGAACTGACAGACGATGATCATCCATGCTCACATGAAGTAGGAGGTGATGGAGGCACGAATTCTGTTGGAAGGCTCTCTGACAACAAAACACGTACTAAGTTTGAGAAAGCACAACTCGTACCCAAAGGTTTGCAAGGCAAAAAAAAGGATGTCAATGGTTGCCCAAGTGATTGCAATTCGGTAGTTGGTGGGTACAACCCTTGAAAGACATCACAATGTTGTTAAGAGTTGTTTTGTTTAATCATGAAGTAATATGCAAAAATGGATGCTTAATATATATATATATTAGTTTCATGGCTAAGTATTTTGGTTAGTACAGTATATTATGTGTGTGAGTGTCATACCCTAATTTTGTCCGCCTAGGTCAAAACCCTAATTCTCAACAAAAATAAATAAATTGAGAAGTGTGGCATTATTTTGAAGAGTGTGAAGAACATTGTGCATACATTTTTTTGGGTTTTTAGGGCAAAGGGTATTTTGGTCATTTTTCAAAAAAAAAGAGAATAATTTCTCATCAAGAATCATTGTGCAATTTTAGAGAAATTTATTTGAGGCAAAACATTTTTGGTCATGTATGTATGTATGCGCATGCATGCATACATTGTGCACAAAATTCAAATTCAAAAAAGGCATCAAAAAGGAATATTCTACAAAAATTTCAAGATGAGGTTTTTATGATATTTTTGGTCATGGTGATCTCATAAAATGGCATATTCCTAAGATTCCTAGTATGTGGCCTAAATTGGGTGTATTTTTGTACAATTATCCTAAGAAGAATAATCAAAAATGAAGGGATAATGGAATGGTCATATAATAGTACAATAGTACAAGATGACAACTTGCAAAACTTGGTGACCAAGGCTACACCCTCCCCCTTGCTTGGCCGAATTCTCCCTCTCCATTTCCTCTCCAATTTTTCATTTTTTGTCCCTCATCATGTGCGTTTTAATCCTCACCCTCCATTCAAATTTTAAATGCAATCCTAGAGTGAGATGAGATGCACAATGACCTAAATACCCTTAAACCTAGTTGCTCTCTATATATACCTTAGAAACCTCACCTCTCACACACTTTTGGCCTCACAATTCATTCACAAAACCCTAGCACACAAACCTCTCCTCTCCTCTCCTCCCTTGGCCGAATTTCCTCTCCATTCCCTCCTCCATTTTTCTTCATTTCACTTCCATTTTCTCACCTCATTTCCATTCCTACTTCATACATCTTCCTTCTCTCCTAATTTGATTCAAGCTTGCATCATCAAAGGGCATTTTTAAGCAAGCATTTCGTGGGTTTCATTGAAGTTTGGTGAAGATTCAAGTTGATTTGTGGTCTTGTTCTTCATATTAGTCATTCCTTAGCTTGGATTTGAGGTAAACTTCTTAAAACCTAGCATCATCTTCAACTTTTTTGCATCAAAATGTAGATATCATGTTTCTAATTTTGCATCCTACCATATTCATGCATTTTAGTGTTGTTATATTGTTGATTTGTTGATAGTTGTTGGTGAGAGGTGTCTCAAACATTTTGACAAGCACTTAGGGAGGCTTGGGTGTTTGAGATGCTTCTCACCCTTGAATAAATTGTGATTTATGTTTGTTTTCACTATAATTTTGCATTTTTGTTGAATAAAATGATGTGATGCTTCGCAAATCATGATTAGAATTAGGGTTTGTTAATTTTCTTGTGAAATGGGTTTGCAATATTGGGTAAAATGATTTCTCAAGTTGTTTTGGTTCGGTTGTTATGTACTTTGCTTGCAAATTATTCTATGTTGATGATTGGCAAGAGGACTCACACTTGTGCCTTAGGCATTTCATTTTAAGTGTTGAGGATTGCCTAAGATGATTCAACACAACCTTGTGCTTTGATTGAAAATTTTGGTTTGCTTGTTAGTAACTTGAATGCAAAATTACTCTATGTTGATGATTGGCAAGAGGACTCACACTTGTGCCTTTGAGCACTTAATTTTAAGTGATGAGGATTGCCTAAGATGATTCAATTTTCTTTGTGCAATTCTTGCTTGAAAATGCAAATGCTAGTTTTCTAACTTGATTAATCAATTTTGGTTACAAAAATGACTTGTTAATGCCCTCTTTTGGTCACTTTTGGTCTTGCAAATGTGATGTTCTTTCTAGGTCAATGTTATGCTTTAATGTTGATGATTTGGTAAAAGGACTAGACACTTATGCACTTGTGCATTGTCTCAAGCGTCAAGGATTACCAAAAGGGATTCAACCTTGTGCTTTATCTTGTGTTGACACTTAATTGAATTGAACTTTTGTATGATCTCTTTGTGTGCTTATTTTTGATCTTACATATACATGCCATTAGACGTTGATGACTAAGTGTCATTCTTGTGCTCAAATGTTGTAATTGGTAATGTTTATGCTTATGCTTACATTGTTGATTGCTTTGCTTGCAATTTGTTAAATGTTGCACTTTGGTTCTTGACTTGGAAATTGATTGAATGTTCTACTTTCTTTTCCTTTTGGATGCCACGCCATCCCAACAAATCTTTTGTGACCAATGTCACCCTCAAACTCCCTTCTCCTTTCTTCAAATTGTTTTCATAAGCCAATCAAATTCTTTCTAAGATCAACAATAAACCTTTTTGAAAACTCATAAGGAGGCAAGTCGGACGTACGGCCGGTGTTGTCTAGCGTCCTAAGATCAGAGCTGTACAGCTCAAACATCTTGGGATACTTATGAGAATTAAAACAAGTAATTAACAACTTGAACCCTATTTCAAAAAATGAGTAAGGAATCGAGTCGGATGTACATCCGGTATTGGTTAGCGTCTTAGGGTTAGCGGGCTGTACAGTTCGTGCGAGCCTAAGATACTTGCTCAAATAAAAGCAACCAACCTCACAACAAATCTTTTCTTCCCTAATAAAAAAAAACATTTTCAATAAGTAGGGGGCACGCCGTCTGTACAGGCGGGGTTGTCTTTGTTCTAGGTCTAGTGGACTGTACAGTCTAGGACCGAAAACCCCTACAATAAAAAACACCAACACAAAGTTTCTCGACTAAGGAGAACTACGTAAGCTTTGAATTCTCCATCGCACCGGGAGATACGTAGGAGCGGGTCACATCCCGTCAAGCACACTTTTAAAAAACAATAAAAAGATTCTTCTTTTCCCCCGTTTTCAAAAACACTTTTCTCAAATAAAAAGAAGTAGAATGAATTGTTTCAAATCAACTCTGTCAAAACCGCACATCAAGTTAAAGGTTCCCTTTCGGTAGAAGGGAGGTGTGGGGTGCTAATACCTTCCCCACACCTAACCGACCCCCGAACCTACATCTCTAGTTCTCAAAGGACCACCCGCCTTAAAAAAAAAAAAAGGACCCTTTTTCAATGTTTTGGTCCCTAAATAAAATATGTTGATGGCGGCTTCACAAATTTTCACGTTGTACGATGAAAGGTCCAAACCGGATTTTTCGGGGTGCAACAGCTGGCAACTTCACTGGGGACTTTCTTTTTTAAAACGAGGGTCAGGCCTAATTAACTTGATGTGCGGTTTAATTGTTTGATTTGAATGTGATTGTTCTATTTCTCTCTTTTCTTCTCCTTCTTTTTCTTCTCTCTTTCTGATGTTTGAATGTTCTCTTGCATTCTCGTGTCGTTATGTTGCATTCATGTGCATTTGACTCTTCTTCTTCTATGTTCGCTTCTTGTTCCTTCTTCTCCTTTCATCTTCTTTTGTTTATATGCTTAATATGATCATGCATTTCTCCAATCCCCATGTCCCCTTCTTCTTTGCTCCCTTTCTTCAAGGTAAGCTCATGCATCATTCCCCCAATTCTACTATGGTCCCTTCTTCTATGCTCCCTTTCTTCAAGGTAAGTTCATGCATTCCCCCGATTCTATTATGACCCCTCTTCTTGGCTCCCTTTCTTGAGGTAAGCAGTGCATATGATTGTTGTTGGAACCCTAGGTTAGTTTACTTGTTTGTATTGAAATGATATATGCTTGCAAAACCCTAGGGTAGACGACTCTTTGTATGGACTGTTTCTGGATTTTCTTTGCAGGTGGGGGGGTATGTTTGTCGTCGTGCTCCTACACACACGTTGCACTCTTTTTACCTTTATTTTTTTGGTGAGACAGCCCTATACCCGGGCTCGAGCATACCTTAGGCTAGAACGAAGTCATTAGTGGCTGCTCACTGGACGTACGTCTTGTTGGGTGGTTGCGAAGACTTCACCTAGAGTTTGGCTTTGTTTGAAGACATCATCACTTGGACGTACGTCCCTGGGATCGGTGCTCTCAGATGAGGTCGTTGGCTCTAGGAACCTTATTTAGGGTCCTTCTTTTAGTGCTATCCTTGAAGTGTGTACCCGTAGAAATAGCCATAGACCCTGTCTCTAAGAAACCTTGTAGGACACAAAGGAGATGCATACCCTTGCATCTGAATAAAGATTTTTGCAAATAAACCGAAAATTTTCAAAAAAAAAAGTATGTGAATTTCTAGCTTTTGAAAAACTGTTATGTTGAAAATATTATTATTTTTATTTTTTTATTTTTCATCATGCATCCATTCATACACTTTGCATGCATTCTCACCAGTGCCGGGGAAATTGTAGATACAAAAAAAAAAACGCATTTTGCATCGCATGCATACACATATACTTATGCATCCATTCATTTCACGCATCCATGCATCTATTCATTCAGGCTCTTACACAATAAATGTTTAAACAAACAGAAAAGGCAAGCTAGTTCGTCATCACCGTTACTACACTCGTCTACAGGCAAGACTCATGGCAGAGAATCAAGAAAGTCCAGACATTGAAATTGAGAGTTACCACTCGGGTCCGGATGATCCGGTTATAGAGATACTCAACCCCGAGCAGCTAGCTCAAGAAAACCGGGTTTTGAAGGATAAGGTAGGGGCTATGGAGGCCCAGATGGTTGAAATGATGGGTATGCTTAGGAATCTGAAAGGTGGGGCCAGTGCTGAGGCCACCGCCATTGTAAACCCTGATGGAGTTGTCACCTTCATTCCCCCTCCGAGGCCTGTTAATACTGCAACTACTATTCCTCCTCCGGGAACAGGGATCCCTCATTTTGTCCACTCTCCAGGGGCAAACGGTCAGAGCCATCTAGCTGCTCAGAGGTACCCGTGGGGAATGCCAGTCGGTTATACGCCTCAAAATGTTGAATCCAACAAGCAGGAGACCAACAATTAACGGGAGCAGGAGAAACACTGCCGAAAAATCGTAGCCACAGAAACATTATCGGGAAATACCAGGTATCTTATTCTTCTTTACTGATGTTATGAATCACTGTTTTACAAAAATAATAAATGAATCATCAAACAAACGAAAACAACACCAACAAGATCAGGTTTTTGGATCTAAATAATGCACTATTTGTGTCACTTATTTTGCATGCATTAAGTCTGGACTTGTTTTCAAATATTTTTTTTTGTGTGATTGTGTTTCCAAATAATGATCGGATGGGTTGTATTCCTACAATAGCAGGTTAATGGGTTGTTTCGTGAGAGTACCATAGTATTTGGATTATGTATAAATAAATGGATGAATAATTGTAATTATATACGATTGTAGGTGACCATGGCCAACAAAGACTTCCTTGCAATGGTGCGAAAAAACAATGTAAGTCTTGGACCCTTAATAAACAATCTTAACATAATTTAGTTACTGATCATACAGATGTAACTGAAATTTCCATTTTTCTTGTTACAGGATTATTTTCAAATACCAAGGATATTCTATGCTTCTTATAAAGGCACACTACCGAAGAAAGTGGTCCTCAAAGATAAGTTGGGACATAGCTTTAATGAAGAACTGAACGTTGATGAATGGGGCACACCAATAATTACAATCAACGGGGAAAATATAATTCGAACATATACATACAGGCGATTTGCGATTGTTCAATTGACCTACATATCAAAAGGAAAATTCCAAATGTTTGTCCCAGACTCAACACACTACTTTCTCTTCCACCCTCCAATCCTAGAATTGCTAGATTACGAAGTTGACACCATTAATCATAACCATGAGTTTGATTTTGATTCAGTAGGTATGTATGATTCCGATTCTGCAAGGAACAAGAAAAAGGGTATTACAATTCGAGCCGAGATAGAGGCAAATTCTGCCCATAAATCAGGACACCAAACTGAACATGACTCAGAGTTCGATTATGAAGAATCACTTGAAGGAACACAGGAGGTCAGTTGCTGAATCTTCAGAAAGCGGCGATGAGATAAAATCTGATAGCAATTCTGGCACATGATGTTGTAAAAATAATAAGCTATTTTTAAAATTTCCAATGGTCTATTTAGGGATGCTACTTTGATAAACCTATGGTGCTTTTGTAATATATATGTCTGGTTGTTTTAAATATCATGAAACACGGTGATGAACATTATAATATTTGAATTTTTTGTATGATATATTATAAAATGATGAGAAACTGGATGCCCAAAGACGCCCACACGTATTAGCAAACACACAGGGTAGCACGGGGTGATGTAACCGATGTTTAAGTGTAAAAAACAGATATAGTTGCTGAAGTAAAACATTCGAATGTAGGTATTTTTACCAAACAGAACAAAAGTCTGGAACGATTGAATTCTTTTACGCTTGCGAGAGTTGTTGTCCTACGTGTCATTGATAGCGTTAAGTTGAAGTTGCAAACCGATTATGAAAACACGTTTTTCAGGCCCCACGCGCTTTAATGCCTCACCATCTAACCCATTTAAATTTTTTCTTGCTGTTCTAAAATACATTCTCACTCTTACACTCTATATGTTGAACGATTCATTTGGATGCTAAGATAAGTTTTTACATCAAATTTAGATCAGTTTTTAGTTATTTGATTCCTATTATTTAACATTATACTTCTTGCCAAATCTTTCAAATGCAATTATTTGGAAGAATGGATAATAAAGATTTCATGTGCATCATTCAGTCCCACTTAGTAAGTTCAGCTGACTCTTATTGGAATATTTGTTGAAATTTAACAATAACTAGTTCCAACATTTTGTGTTCAACGCTGTTATCGCAGGCACGAATCAGTCTTCCTATGAGTTTTTATGATACCTTTGCAAACAAATTTTCGTCAACTGTTTTCGTAGAAGACAAATTTGGTAATCTTTACCCAGGAACTCTTGGTTTAAGATATACAGGAACACCGTATCTTGAAACGGACACGTTTTGCATATGCAAACATAAATACGAACCACCTACACCTCACTTTCTACTCAAACCTAATGATGGTTGTCTGGAAGAATATAATGTCCATCATCAGAGAAACAACGATGAAGGTTCAATAGGACTACGTGTAGTAGCACTAAACTCAGCTAACCAAAACAACAGACAAAATGATGCATACTATGAAGCACCACTAGATGAACCACAATATGATCCAGAAGGCAACAATATCGTTGGCAGCATTGTTCAGGATATTGAAGATGAGATTTCAATTGATAGGCCACCAATTTCAGACGATGAGGAAGATAAGAAACACAACTCTGATTAAATTTCACAGAAGTTGGTTCGCTCAATGCCTACACATTGAAGGAACACAAGAGGTCAGTTGGTGAACATCGACTAAGGGATGATGAGACAACATTTGGTAGTATTTGTAGTACATGATGTTGTAAAATAAAAGCTGGCTTTAATATTTCTAATGGTCTGTTTAGGGATGCTACTTTGATAAACTTTATTGAAAAGTCTTTCTACAACTTGTCATATTTTTATCCGGGTTCATTAACAACTGCCGAGCTGATTTCCATATGGTTCCTCGCTTTCGAGCTCATTCACCTCGGTCCATATATCGGTAATATCGTCGAGTTATTATCCGATTTGATGAACTACCAAGCCCAGTACGGTTGCCGTGTTTCACACTCTTCCTTTGGCATTCTAGAAGTAGCCTTCTTAACGAATGAGTATCATAATTCGTCCACCAATAAAAAAAGGAAAAACTATTCTTATGGATATTTTTCATAATAATATAATAAACGTTAATTTTTAACTAAATTATTAAAGATAACATGTTATAATTTAATGTACAAATTGATAATATAGAATTTCATAACATATAAGAGGTATATAATTTATATATAGATGACACAACAATATTATATATAAATTAATTTTTTTATAAAAGGACGACAAAATCCTGTGAAATAAAATGGTCAACCACCTCCCATGCGTACTTTCATGTAAATTCACTCTATTCTTGTGTTTGATTTTGATGACCTAAGCAAATTGAACTCAAAAAGATGCAGAAATTGAGGAATTGAAGGTTGATGCTATTGATAGAGTTTGGACGTGCTTTGATAAAGCCAAGGCGCAAGTGGAAATTCTATATACTGAACTTGATCTATCTGAAACTAGTGACTTCAAAATCGAATCAGAAGGCATGCTTGTAGAGATACCTGCTTCTAGCGATGAAGAGCAAGACGATAAGACGGATGAGGGAGTTGTTGAAAATGACAGGGACAAAAAGAAGTGAGTATTTCTTGGCTTGATTTGTTTTGCCTTCGGTGTCCTTTTATTACTTTAGCCTTCTATTTGCAATACCTCTGGATTTCATTTTGTAATGCCTCTGGACTCGGCCTCGTAGTGCATCCGGGCTCCATTTTTTAGTGCATCCGGGCTCATTGTGAATGCTATGTTTGTTTACCCTCATTGTTTGGAAAACCTTGCCACGAGAATATCAAGCTCATAAATAATTTTAGTGTAACGATACCATTCAGACTTTAACCTTTGTGTGTGTACTCGGCTTTTAGCTCAGCTCATCGATTTGCTTCAAATTAATGATACGTGATGCAAATATGATGCAGTTAAAATTTAGATCAACCATCTACAAATTTAAATTAAAAGTATAATGTAAATCTGAAAGTTTCTTGACTTTTATAAGTAGATATCATTCCAACTAAAAGATAGTTAAATGCACCCAATATGGGATTAAATGACCTACACAAATTGAATTCAACAAAAAGAAGATTGTGGTATAAATATAAGGTTGAAGTTGGGATGTGTAGAAGTAAAATATTGTTTTTTTTAAGGTAATATTGTTTTTGTTACATATGAACAAATTAAAAAGTAAATGGCATTGTAAAACGGTTAAAAATGAAAAGTAATAGACCACAGTAGATATTGAATGTCAAATACGTGGCCCACAGTTTTACCAAAAACAGCGAAAATCAAGGTTGCAAAGATGTGGAAGACATAAGGATTTTGATTTGGAAATCTTTCAGATAGGTATGTCTTTAAAGCTAGCCATAATAAGACACCAACCTATTCCTGTGACTCATTTGGACGGTTTAGTTGTTGTGTGTGCTGTGCGGGAACGCGTTGCCTAAAGTAGTGATTTTTCAACTCCAACCTCTGATGTCTTGAAGTAACTGCGACAAAAGGAGAATGAGGTTTTTTTTACCACACACATCTTCAAACAAGCTGAAAACGACAGCAAGAAAGAACTGCATTTACTCTGTTTAGGAAACAAATAGGTTTTAGGGAAAGATCCGATTTTTACAAATGGGAACTTTCATAGTTGTGTAAATTTCCGGGCATGCATAATATTATTTGTTGTTATTTATGTTTATATAGTCTGAACGGTTAGTAGACGGTTGCATTTTTCCAAAAGTCCAAACTTTCCACTTCCCGTTAGGTTTTGTCAATATAGTGATCAAGTTTTAATTTTTATCATACAAAGTATATTCATATAGTTTGAATGGTTAGTAGATGGTTGCATTTTTGCAAAAATCCAAACTTTCCATTTCCCCCGTTAGGTTTTGTTAAAATAGTGATCAAGTTTTATTTTTTATCATACAAAGTATATTCACATTGGACATATATATTTAGCGATGGATCACGTTCCTGTTAACATACGAATCCATTTTAGTAGATGATTTACTTCTCATACTATGCAATTTACTGTTAATCACTGTGAGGTAGAAGTGGGTGTGTCATGAAAATGAATTCCAAAAATATTTTAGGTAACTTATTGATGTCTATCTAAGGATGTTGCGAGGGAAGTTAAGTTTAAAAATTAAAATTTTGTTAATAGTAATATCTAACGACTTTTTCGTGACTCTTTCAAGGAAAATACTTGGTAGCAAAGTGAGTTACATAACATAACCTATATTTTTACCTTGTAATTAGATTAAACTCTCTTGATGTAAAATTTACTGACATTATTTACTTGTGATTGTTAATAGAATCGAGTGAAAATACCAGATGGATTTTACAACAAATACTCCAAAAAATTCCCCTCCAAACTAACACTTGCAAACAAATTCGGGACTACTATACCCGCAAGAATAAAAGTTGATGAAGCTGGCTGGCCATACATGTTGACCAAGTCAGAGTTCATTTGCAGGCTCTACGGTTACCATGAATATGCCGTTGGTCGCTGACACACGTTTCAAGGGGAAATTTCAAGCTCTTCGTGCTTATTTCATCTCGCTACTTCGACGCACATGGTCCTTTTGCAGGTGAAAATGATATGGAGTCTGAGGCAGATACTGATGACGATGAACTGACAGACGATGATCATCCATGCTCACATGAAGTAGGAGGTGATGGAGGCACGAATTCTGTTGGAAGGCTCTCTGACAACAAAACACGTACTAAGTTTGAGAAAGCACAACTCGTACCCAAAGGTTTGCAATGCAAAAAAAAGGATGTCAATGGTTGCCCAAGTGATTGCAATTCGGTAGTTGGTGGGTACAACCCTTGAAAGACATCACAATGTTGTTAAGAGTTGTTTTGTTTAATCATGAAGTAATATGCAAAAATGGATGCTTAATATATATATATATATATATATTATTTTCATGGCTAAGTATTTTGGTTAGTACAGTATATTATGTGTGTGAGTGTCATACCCTAATTTTGTCCGCCTAGGTCAAAACCCTAATTCTCAACAAAAATAAATAAATTGAGAAGTGTGGCATTATTTTGAAGAGTGTGAAGAACATTGTGCATACATTTTTTTGGGTTTTTAGGGCAAAGGGTATTTTGGTCATTTTTCAAAAAAAAAGAGAATAATTTCTCATCAAGAATCATTGTGCAATTTTAGAGAAATTTATTTGAGGCAAAACATTTTTGGTCATGTATGTATGTATGCGCATGCATGCATACATTGTGCACAAAATTCAAATTCAAAAAAGGCATCAAAAAGGAATATTCTACAAAAATTTCAAGATGAGGTTTTTATGATATTTTTGGTCATGGTGATCTCATAAAATGGCATATTCCTAAGATTCCTAGTATGTGGCCTAAATTGGGTGTATTTTTGTACAATTATCCTAAGAAGAATAATCAAAAATGAAGGGATAATGGAATGGTCATATAATAGTACAATAGTACAAGATGACAACTTGCAAAACTTGGTGACCAAGGCTACACCCTCCCCCTTGCTTGGCCGAATTCTCCCTCCCCATTTCCTCTCCAATTTTTCATTTTTTGTCCCTCATCATGTGCGTTTTAATCCTCACCCTCCATTCAAATTTTAAATGCAATCCTAGAGTGAGATGAGATGCACAATGACCTAAATACCCTTAAACCTAGTTGCTCTCTATATATACCTTAGAAACCTCACCTCTCACACACTTTTGGCCTCACAATTCATTCACAAAACCCTAGCACACAAACCTCTCCTCTCCTCTCCTCCCTTGGCCGAATTTCCTCTCCATTCCCTCCTCCATTTTTCTTCATTTCACTTCCATTTTCTCACCTCATTTCCATTCCTACTTCATACATCTTCCTTCTCTCCTAATTTGATTCAAGCTTGCATCATCAAAGGGCATTTTTAAGCAAGCATTTCGTGGGTTTCATTGAAGTTTGGTGAAGATTCAAGTTGATTTGTGGTCTTGTTCTTCATATTAGTCATTCCTTAGCTTGGATTTGAGGTAAACTTCTTAAAACCTAGCATCATCTTCAACTTTTTTGCATCAAAATGTAGATATCATGTTTCTAATTTTGCATCCTACCATATTCATGCATTTTAGTGTTGTTATATTGTTGATTTGTTGATAGTTGTTGGTGAGAGGTGTCTCAAACATTTTGACAAGCACTTAGGGAGGCTTGGGTGTTTGAGATGCTTCTCACCCTTGAATAAATTGTGATTTATGTTTGTTTTCACTATAATTTTGCATTTTTGTTGAATAAAATGATGTGATGCTTCGCAAATCATGATTAGAATTAGGGTTTGTTAATTTTCTTGTGAAATGGGTTTGCAATATTGGGTAAAATGATTTCTCAAGTTGTTTTGGTTCGGTTGTTATGTACTTTGCTTGCAAATTATTCTATGTTGATGATTGGCAAGAGGACTCACACTTGTGCCTTAGGCATTTCATTTTAAGTGTTGAGGATTGCCTAAGATGATTCAACACAACCTTGTGCTTTGATTGAAAATTTTGGTTTGCTTGTTAGTAACTTGAATGCAAAATTACTCTATGTTGATGATTGGCAAGAGGACTCACACTTGTGCCTTTGAGCACTTAATTTTAAGTGATGAGGATTGCCTAAGATGATTCAATTTTCTTTGTGCAATTCTTGCTTGAAAATGCAAATGCTAGTTTTCTAACTTGATTAATCAATTTTGGTTACAAAAATGACTTGTTAATGCCCTCTTTTGGTCACTTTTGGTCTTGCAAATGTGATGTTCTTTCTAGGTCAATGTTATGCTTTAATGTTGATGATTTGGTAAAAGGACTAGACACTTATGCACTTGTGCATTGTCTCAAGCGTCAAGGATTACCAAAAGGGATTCAACCTTGTGCTTTATCTTGTGTTGACACTTAATTGAATTGAACTTTTGTATGATCTCTTTGTGTGCTTATTTTTGATCTTACATATACATGCCATTAGACGTTGATGACTAAGTGTCATTCTTGTGCTCAAATGTTGTAATTGGTAATGTTTATGCTTATGCTTACATTGTTGATTGCTTTGCTTGCAATTTGTTAAATGTTGCACTTTGGTTCTTGACTTGGAAATTGATTGAATGTTCTACTTTCTTTTCCTTTTGGATGCCACGCCATCCCAACAAATCTTTTGTGACCAATGTCACCCTCAAACTCCCTTCTCCTTTCTTCAAATCAATCATTTTCTAAAGCTTTTCCAAACTCAATCTTTTCTCAAATTGTTTTCATAAGCCAATCAAATTCTTTCTAAGATCAACAATAAACCTTTTTGAAAACTCATAAGGAGGCAAGTCGGACGTACGGCCGGTGTTGTCTAGCGTCCTAAGATCAGAGCTTTACAGCTCAAACATCTTGGGATACTTATGAGAATTAAAACAAGTAATTAACAACTTGAACCCTATTTCAAAAAATGAGTAAGGAATCGAGTCGGATGTACATCCGGTATTGGTTAGCGTCTTAGGGTTAGCGGGCTATACAGTTCGTGCGAGCCTAAGATACTTGCTCAAATAAAAGCAACCAACCTCACAACAAATCTTTTCTTCCCTAATCAAAAAAAACATTTTCAATAAGTAGGGGGCACGCCGTCTGTACAGGCGGGGTTGTCTTTGTTCTAGGTCTAGTGGACTGTACAGTCTAGGACCGAAAACCCCTACAATAAAAAACACCAACACAAAGTTTCTCGACTAAGGAGAACTACGTAAGCTTTGAATTCTCCATCGCACCGGGAGATACGTAGGAGCGGGTCACATCCCGTCAAGCACACTTTTAAAAAACAATAAAAAGATTCTTCTTTTCCCCCGTTTTCAAAAACACTTTTCTCAAATAAAAAGAAGTAGAATGAATTGTTTCAAATCAACTCTGTCAAAACCGCACATCAAGTTAAAGGTTCCCTTTCGGTAGAAGGGAGGTGTGGGGTGCTAATACCTTCCCCACACCTAACCGACCCCCGAACCTACATCTCTAGTTCTCAAAGGACCACCCGCCTTAAAAAAAAAAAGGACCCTTTTTCAATGTTTTGGTCCCTAAATAAAAAATGTTGATGGCGGCTTCACAAATTTTCACGTTGTACGATGAAAGGTCCAAACCGGATTTTTCGGGGTGCAACAGCTGGCAACTTCACTGGGGACTTTCTTTTTTAAAACGAGGGTCAGGCCTAATTAACTTGATGTGCGGTTTAATTGTTTGATTTGAATGTGATTGTTCTATTTCTCTCTTTTCTTCTCCTTCTTTTTCTTCTCTCTTTCTGATGTTTGAATGTTCTCTTGCATTCTCGTGTCGTTATGTTGCATTCATGTGCATTTGACTCTTCTTCTTCTATGTTCGCTTCTTGTTCCTTCTTCTCCTTTCATCTTCTTTTGTTTATATGCTTAATATGATCATGCATTTCTCCAATCCCCATGTCCCCTTCTTCTTTGCTCCCTTTCTTCAAGGTAAGCTCATGCATCATTCCCCCAATTCTACTATGGTCCCTTCTTCTATGCTCCCTTTCTTCAAGGTAAGTTCATGCATTCCCCCGATTCTATTATGACCCCTCTTCTTGGCTCCCTTTCTTGAGGTAAGCAGTGCATATGATTGTTGTTGGAACCCTAGGTTAGTTTACTTGTTTGTATTGAAATGATATATGCTTGCAAAACCCTAGGGTAGACGACTCTTTGTATGGTCTGTTTCTGGATTTTCTTTGCAGGTGGGGGGGTATGTTTGTCGTCGTGCTCCTACACACACGTTGCACTCTTTTTACCTTTATTTTTTTGGTGAGACAGCCCTATACCCGGGCTCGAGCATACCTTAGGCTAGAACGAAGTCATTAGTGGCTGCTCACTGGACGTACGTCTTGTTGGGTGGTTGCGAAGACTTCACCTAGAGTTTGGCTTTGTTTGAAGACATCATCACTTGGACGTACGTCCCTGGGATCGGTGCTCTCAGATGAGGTCGTTGGCTCTAGGAACCTTATTTGGGGTCCTTCTTTTAGTGCTATCCTTGAAGTGTGTACCCGTAGAAATAGCCATAGACCCTGTCTCTAAGAAACCTTGTAGGACACAAAGGAGATGCATACCCTTGCATCTGAATAAAGATTTTTGCAAATAAACCGAAAATTTTCAAAAAAAAAAGTATGTGAATTTCTAGCTTTTGAAAAACTGTTATGTTGAAAATATTATTATTTTTATTTTTTTATTTTTCATCATGCATCCATTCATACACTTTGCATGCATTCTCACCAGTGCCGGGGAAATTGTAGATACAAAAAAAAAACGCATTTTGCATCGCATGCATACACATATACTTATGCATCCATTCATTTCACGCATTCATGCATCTATTCATTCAGGCTCTTACACAATAAATGTTTAAACAAACAGAAAAGGCAAGCTAGTTCGTCATCACCGTTACTACACTCGTCTACAGGCAAGACTCATGGCAGAGAATCAAGAAAGTCCAGACATTGAAATTGAGAGTTACCACTCGGGTCCGGATGATCCGGTTATAGAGATACTCAACCCCGAGCAGCTAGCTCAAGAAAACCGGGTTTTGAAGGATAAGGTAGGGGCTATGGAGGCCCAGATGGTTGAAATGATGGGTATGCTGAGGAATCTGAAAGGTGGGGCCAGTGCTGAGGCCACCGCCATTGTAAACCCTGATGGAGTTGTCACCTTCATTCCCCCTCCGAGGCCTGTTAATACTGCAACTACTATTCCTCCTCCGGGAACAGGGATCCCTCATTTTGTCCACTCTCCAGGGGCAAACGGTCAGAGCCATCTAGCTGCTCAGAGGTACCCGTGGGGAATGCCAGTCGGTTATACGCCTCAAAATGTTGAATCCAATCCAGCTGGGGTAACAGGGCCAAGTCAGGTTGATGTGGTCGTACCTGGTGGAGTTGTTGGTGGACCACAAGTCCACGCTTCTAATCATGATGCTGCGCTACAGAGAAATCCACTCAATCCTACTCCTGGGATCACTACCAATCCTCAGAATGTTGCGTATCAAGTAGGAAATCCCGCTCAGTTTGGAGGATATTATTATGGCATGAGTAGTCATCCTCAGGGGCATGTGTTTGAAAACTCTCAGCACAGAGACCAATATCGTGTGCTTGAAGAACGGTTAAGGGCTGTGGAAGGTACAAGTGTTAGAGTCAAGGATGCCCGTGATTTGTGTCTCGTTCCAGATATAGTCCTTCCTCCAAAGTTTAAAGCACCTAATTTTGACAAGTACCGGGGTGTTGGTTGTCCATCAAGTCATATAACCATGTATTGCCGAAAAATGGCTGCGCATGCTAGTGATGATAAGCTGTTGATCCACTGCTTTCAGAATAGCCTAGCTGGGGCATCCTTAGACTGGTACATGCAGTTACAGTCTTCCGACATCCATAGTTGGAAGGACCTCTCAGAAGCCTTTTTGAAACAGTACCAGTACAATATGGATATGGCTCCAGATCGATCTCAGTTACAGCACATGGGCAAAAAAGGTAAAGAATCTTTTAAAGAATACGCCCAACGGTGGAGAAGTACAGCTGCACAAGTAAAGCCATCACTAACAGAGAAAGAGATGGTATACATGTTCATGGAAACTCTTCCGGCAATCTACTACGATAGGCTGATAGGGAGTGTCTCGTCAAATTTCTCAGACATGGTAGTTATTGGGGAAAGGCTTGAAAACGGTTTGCGTAGCGGGAAGATCGCCAACCACTTTGGTAGTTCAGGTAGTTCAGGCAGTTCAGGTGGACAAAGAAAGCCCTCTTCTCTTTTCCCTAAAAAGAAAGAGGGAGAGACCAATGTAATTTCCGGAGGAAATCCATCTTTCAGTACTCCACCGCAGACGGTACCATTCTCGGCACCGGTGCAATCTCAACAAGCCAATGATGGTTATAAAGCCCAGAACTACCAGTATAAGAAGCGCGTCAGTTTTGATCCAATCCCGATGACTTACACGGAGCTGTTCAATCATCTGGTCTCCAAAAACTTAATCAACACTCGCTCGATGAAGCCTCTCCAGCCTCCTTTCCCTAGGAGCTATAATGCCAATGCTACTTGTAGTTTTCATGAGGGTGGAATCGGTCACACAGTGGAGGACTGCAAAGCTTTTAAGCACGTAGTCCAGGACTTAATCGACACTAATTGGATTTCTTTCAAACAGAACAGTCCAAGTATAACTACAAATCCACTGCCAGGACATGGGAATCCGTCGACCAATGCAATAGAAGATTCTACTGGACAGGTGATAAGGGAGGTTGAGAAAATTAAGACTCCTTTTGATGCCATTCACGCTGAATTGTGTCGATTTGAGGTCATTGAGAAAGGATGTTGTCAGGAGAATGGGTGTGCTGATTCCCTGTGTAAACGGGTCTGTGAAGTTTTTAAGCAGATCTTGCAAGACTTGATGGACCGCCGTGTAGTTCAAGTAGTTACTTTTGAAACAGAAGAAAGCGTGATGACCCTTCAGTCTAATAATGGCAGAGAAGTCAGAAGGCCAATTGAGATTTTATATGATTACAATCCGAGGCCATTGGGGATGGCAGAGGAAAGAAAGAGCAGGTGGTCGGCCAAACTGAGAGGCCATGATCCTTGGTCAAAAAAAATCCCTATCTGTGATATTCGCCAGAGCTTTAAGAGTGCAGGGTTGCTGGACCCTAATCAAATTGCTGCGATTGGGGATGGTCCTGGAGCTGAAAAAGGTGATACCAGCCTAGTCCGCCGTTGCTTTGCCGGTGAAAACTTGAAGAATTGGGAAGCTGCTGACTTTCCCGTGGCTTTTAATTCAAAGTAATAATTTGTAATGCACCCCTGTGGCTCTGCCCAAGGCCATAGGATAAGTTGTTAGGGGCACGCATGTTTTTATCTTCATTGCTATCATCATCAATAAAAACGTTGTTTTTGAAATTCATCTATAAAATCATTTCTCTTAATTTCATGTGTCTTCTCCACTTTATTCTATTTTGCCTGTTTGTTTCGCCTTTCATTCTGCTTTTTGCCTCTGCAAATGCAGATCAACAATAATTATCTCTGAAAATAACAATGCCGATGATCCATATTTTGACTTTGATCATCCAATTAATCAAACTGAGGGGGATGTTGAGGACAACTGGAAAACTCCTCCAGAACTGATGAGATTAATGGAATAGGAAGAAAGGGTCATTCAGCCTCACGGAGAATCAACTGAGGTAATCAACTTGGGTACAGATGAGAACAAGAAAGAAGTTAAGGTCGGTACCGCAATGAACGACAGCGATCGTATGAAGTTAATTCAGCTCCTGCGCGATTATGTTGACATTTTTGCATGGTCGTATCAAGATATGCCTGTGTTGGATACCGATATTGTTGTGCACAAGTTGCCAGTAAAGCCAGAATGCCCGCCTGTAAAGCAAAGACTGAGAAGAATGAAGCCAGAGATGTCGTTGAAAATCCGGGATGAGGTAAAGAAGTAGTTTGATGCCGGGTTTCTAGCGGTTGCCAAGTATCCTCAATGGGTTGCCAATATCGTCCCGGTTCCGAAGAAGGACGGGAAAGTCATGATGTGTGTCGATTACAGGGATCTGAACAGAGCCAGCCCCAAAGATGATTTCCCCCTACCCCACATTGATATTCTGGTGGACAGTACAGCCCAACACTCTTTATTCTCCTTCATGGACGGATACTCAGGATACAATCAGATAAAGATGGCTCCAGAAGATATGGAGAAAACAACCTTCATAACTCTCTGGGGAACCTCTTGCTACAAGGTGATGCCTTTCGGACTCAAAAACGCCGGTGCAACGTATCAGAGGGCCATGGTGACATTGTTCCACGACATGATGCACAAGGAAATCGAGGTGTATGTGGATGATATGATTGCTAAATCCAAGACTGATAAAGAACATATTGTGAATCTGCAAAAACTCTTTGAACGTCTAAGGAAGTTCAAACTCAGATTAAACCCAGCTAAATGCACCTTCGGTGTAAGATCCGGAAAGCTACTGGGGTTCATCGTCAGTCTGAAAGGGATAGAAGTTGATCCAGATAAAGTCAAAGCAATCCTTGAAATTCCAGCACCAAAGACTGAAAGGGAGGTCCGTGGTTTTCTTGGGAGACTGAACTACATCACAAGGTTCATATCCCAACTGACAGCCACTTGCGAGCCTCTCTTTAAGCTGTTGTGCAAGAACCAAGAATCCAAATGGAACGATGATTGTCAGAGAGCCTTCGAGAGAATTAAAGAGTATCTTCAGAATCCACCAATTCTGATGCCACCGGTGTCCGGAAAACCGCTGATCTTGTACCTAACCGTGTTGGACAATTCGATGGGGTGTGTGCTGGGGCAGCATGATGAGACAGGCAAGAAAGAACATGCTATTTATTACCTGAGCAAGAAATTTACTGACTGCGAGACAAGAAACACAATGCTGGAGAAGACTTGTTGTGCTTTGGCTTGGGCTGCTCATCGTTTAAGGCAGTACATGCTGAGTCATACAACTTGGTTGGTGTCTAAAATGGATCCGATCAAGTACATTTTTGAGAAACCAGCTCTCGCAGGACGGATTGCCCGTTGGCAGATGTTATTGTCAGAATATGATATCCTGTACGTCACGCAGAAGGCAGTCAAGGGCAGCGCACTTGCTGAGTACTTAGCTTGTCAGCCTATCCCAGAATACCAGTCGATGCAGTATGATTTTCCCGATGAAGACATCATGGCACTATTCGACGAGGGGAAGTCCCAAGAAGATGAAAGATGGAGGATGATATTTGATGGTGCATCCAGCATGTGGGGGCATGGGGCCGGAGCTGTGTTAATCTCTCCAGGCAATCGCTTCATTCCGGTCACTGCAAGACTGAGCTTTTATGTTACAAATAACATTGCGGAATATGAAGCATGCATCCTGGGTATTCAGGCAGCCCTTGAATGGAAGGTCAAAAGGCTTGATGTGTATGGTGATTCAGCCTTGGTTATTCATCAGGTGCAAGGTGATTGGGAGACCAGAGATCCCAAATTGATTCCCTATCGTGATTATGTTCAAGAATTGATGGAGTCCTTTGAGGAAGTCACTTTTCAGTATATCCCTCGAAGCGAAAACCAGTTGGCCGATGCTTTGGCAACCTTGTCGTCAATGTTCAACATCAGCTGTGACAAGAGTTTAGCTCACCTCAGAATCCAGCATAGGGATCTGCCAGCACATCATTACTGCACTGCAATAGATGAAGAGCTTGATGACAAGCCGTGGTACCATGATATCAAGCAGTACATCACCACCAGGGAATACCCTCCTGGGGCAACCCCTTTTTCTCTAGTATATGGGTCAGAGGCAGTCCTCCCTATTGAGGTTGAAATACCCTCCCTGCGGGTATTGATGGAAACCAAGTTGGAAGAAGCTGAATGGGTACAAGCTCGTCTGGATCAGTTAAATCTCATTGAGGAAAAAAGAATCGCAGCTTTGTGTCATGGACAGCTGTATCAACAGAGGATGAGGACGGCCTTCGACAAGAAAGTTCGCCCTCGAGAGTTCAACGAGGGAGATCTTGTGCTCAAAAAGATATTGCCCATTCAGAGCGATCCCCGAGGAAAATGGACTCCCACTTATGATGGACCTTATGTGGTCAAGAAAGCCTTCTCTGGAGGAGCACTAATACTCACCAACATGGACGGTGAAGAACTCAAAAACCCAGTCAATTCAG
Organism: Astragalus glycyphyllos; assembly: GCA_963573325.1. NCBI lineage: Eukaryota > Viridiplantae > Streptophyta > Magnoliopsida > Fabales > Fabaceae > Astragalus > Astragalus glycyphyllos. The sequence continues at coordinate 11,260,043 of OY754314.1, read as the reverse complement.
ATTCGGTGAAGAAGTATTATGCCTGAAAGAAATAGACGAAAAAAGAGAAAGATAAGCCAAGTAAGAATTAGCTCGCTAGGTTGAAAACCCGAAAGGGCGGCCTAGGCAAAATCAGAGCGACCCGGTGGATTGAAAACCCGCAAAGGGCGATCCAGGCAAAAATTAGGGTCAGAAAACTTGGGCATGAAAATAAACAAGGGCATACAGCACTCCTGAAGGTTTGGATAGAGGGGTGATCAAGGTCAAGGACATAAATGTTTGGCATTGTTCCACAGAGACGGACATTTAGAAACTAGCTTTTCTCTCTTTTTCGTGTCTTTTTGCAGTTTAAATTTTCAAATGTATTGAACAGTCGGCGTAACTTTCTGTACGACCGATTTCCACATCAATAAAGTTCAATTTTTCTCATATCTGTTTGCTTTTCTATTTTCTGCTTTTTCAGCTCAAAATAAACGTTTTACGATGATGGTAATACTGAATTGTAAAACATCTGCATAAATCCTAGAGCATTGCAATCATTGCGAAATCCCCAAAAGTCACGGGAAGGAAGTGATTCCTCAAAAACAAATTAATGTTGCAAAGAAAATAATTGCGCCCATCAAACACTTCAGATGGCAAATCATAAAGCAAACCTGCACCCAGCCCGTGCGCCGCAGCAACTCTAATAAGTTCCCCAGTCTTGTGCCATGAGTGTCACGGGTCGGTTGAACCAGCAAAAGAATAAGCCTTTTATTAAAAAAAAAGAAGAGTACAAAAAAGCAAATGATCAAAAAAAAAAAAAAGCTGATCAGGCAAAAAGAAGAAAAAACAAATGATCAGAAAACAGAAAGCTGATCAAAAGAAGAATTAAAAGATGAAAAAAAAACAATCAAAGCTGAAAGAAAAACATTCCCCAACATTCATCATTAACCCAAAATCATCGCATCGCATGCATTCGCATAACAGGCCTTTGCATAACATGCATTCATTCCATGCACCATGCATTGCATCTGCTGACATGTGCAGGTACCGCCAACCTGAGAAACCTGAAGAAAAGTCCTGCGACCAGAACAGGCACCCCTGGATCGGTGTGAAAGCATTGACCCTGAAGAAGACTAATTGGATTTGCGGATCCCCCTTTGGACCCACGTGTCCCCCAGAAGATTGACTTCACTTCGTATTCGAGCTGCGAGTAAGTCCCCCTGACCTCAATAGGTCCAGTCGAAAAGGATAGCTGTGTTGGCCTAAAACATGGCGCAGTCCTAGGGAAATATCGAGATCTAGACTTGATATAGTACCCTCCCCCGGTCGCTCGAAAGACCACCCCTTTGAGCCCACGTGCTCCCCAGGCCCAAGTGCAAACTCGGATCGTTCGCGATTCGTTAAAAGGCTTTAGGCAGCCTCCTTCGCCGGCTTAATGAGGGCCGGCACCCTTTTTTTTTTGCTTTCTTTACTGCTTTCGCTGGCTTATTGAGGGCTGGCACCAATTGATTCCAAAAAGAAAAAAAAAATCTTTTCATTGCATTTGTATCATATTTCAAAAAGGAACAAAAAGGAGAAAAAAAGAAAAAGGAAAATTCTGGTTTCTCTAAGTAGACAAAATTGGTATAATTTCTGAATTCTTTATTTCTATTTTGCCTCGGAATATGTTTCGGCCAATTCATATTCCTTGTTAAAATCCAAATAAAGAGGGGCAGCTGTCATACCCTAATTTTGTCCGCCTAGGTCAAAACCCTAATTCTCAACAAAAATAAATAAATTGAGAAGTGTGGCATTATTTTGAAGAGTGTGAAGAACAATGTGCATACATTTTTTTGGGTTTTTAGGGCAAAGGGTATTTTGGTCATTTTTCAAAAAAAAAGAGAATAATTTCTCATCAAGAATCGTTGTGCAATTTTAGAGAAATTTATTTGAGGCAAAACATTTTTGGTCATGTATGTATGTATGCGCATGCATGCATACATTGTGCACAAAATTCAAATTCAAAAAAGGCATCAAAAAGGAATATTCTACAAAAATTTCAAGATGAGGTTTTTATGATATTTTTGGTCATGGTGATCTCATAAAATGGCATATTCCTAAGATTCCTAGTATGTGGCCTAAATTGGGTGTATTTTTGTACAATTATCCTAAGAAGAATAATCAAAAATGAAGGGATAATGGAATGGTCATGACAACTTGCAAAACTTGGTGACCAAGGCTACACCCTCCCCCTTGCTTGGCCGAATTCTCCCTCTCCATTTCCTCTCCAATTTTTCATTTTTTGTCCCTCATCATGTGTGTTTTAATCCTCACCCTCCATTCAAATTTTAAATGCAATCCTAGAGTGAGATGAGATGCACAATGACCTAAATACCCTTAAACCTAGTTGCTCTCTATATATACCTTAGAAACCTCACCTCTCACACACTTTTGGCCTCACAATTCATTCACAAAACCCTAGCACACAAACCTCTCCTCTCCTCTCCTCCCTTGGCCGAATTTCCTCTCCATTCCCTCCTCCATTTTTCTTCATTTCACTTCCATTTTCTCACCTCATTTCCATTCCTACTTCATACATCTTCCTTCTCTCCTAATTTGATTCAAGCTTGCATCATCAAAGGGCATTTTTAAGCAAGCATTTCGTGGGTTTCATTGAAGTTTGGTGAAGATTCAAGTTGATTTGTGGTCTTGTTCTTCATATTAGTCATTCCTTAGCTTGGATTTGAGGTAAACTTCTTAAAACCTAGCATCATCTTCAACTTTTTTGCATCAAAATGTAGATATCATGTTTCTAATTTTGCATCCTACCATATTCATGCATTTTAGTGTTGTTATATTGTTGATTTGTTGATAGTTGTTGGTGAGAGGTGTCTCAAACATTTTGACAAGCACTTAGGGAGGCTTGGGTGTTTGAGATGCTTCTCACCCTTGAATAAATTGTGATTTATGTTTGTTTTCACTATAATTTTGCATTTTTGTTGAATAAAATGATGTGATGCTTCGCAAATCATGATTAGAATTAGGGTTTGTTAATTTTCTTGTGAAATGGGTTTGCAATATTGGGTAAAATGATTTCTCAAGTTGTTTTGGTTCGGTTGTTATGTACTTTGCTTGCAAATTATTCTATGTTGATGATTGGCAAGAGGACTCACACTTGTGCCTTAGGCATTTCATTTTAAGTGTTGAGGATTGCCTAAGATGATTCAACACAACCTTGTGCTTTGATTGAAAATTTTGGTTTGCTTGTTAGTAACTTGAATGCAAAATTACTCTATGTTGATGATTGGCAAGAGGACTCACACTTGTGCCTTTGAGCACTTAATTTTAAGTGATGAGGATTGCCTAAGATGATTCAATTTTCTTTGTGCAATTCTTGCTTGAAAATGCAAATGCTAGTTTTCTAACTTGATTAATCAATTTTGGTTACAAAAATGACTTGTTAATGCCCTCTTTTGGTCACTTTTGGTCTTGCAAATGTGATGTTCTTTCTAGGTCAATGTTATGCTTTAATGTTGATGATTTGGTAAAAGGACTAGACACTTATGCACTTGTGCATTGTCTCAAGCGTCAAGGATTACCAAAAGGGATTCAACCTTGTGCTTTATCTTGTGTTGACACTTAATTGAATTGAACTTTTGTATGATCTCTTTGTGTGCTTATTTTTGATCTTACATATACATGCCATTAGACGTTGATGACTAAGTGTCATTCTTGTGCTCAAATGTTGTAATTGGTAATGTTTATGCTTATGCTTACATTGTTTATTGCTTTGCTTGCAATTTGTTAAATGTTGCACTTTGGTTCTTGACTTGGAAATTGATTGAATGTTCTACTTTCTTTTCCTTTTGGATGCCACGCCATCCCAACAAATCTTTTGTGACCAATGTCACCCTCAAACTCCCTTCTCCTTTCTTCAAATTGTTTTCTATAGCAATCAAATTCTTTCTAAGATCAACAATAAACCTTTTTGAAAACTCATAAGGAGGCAAGTCGGACGTACGGCCGGTGTTGTCTAGCGTCCTAAGATCAGAGCTGTACAGCTCAAACATCTTGGGATACTTATGAGAATTAAAACAAGTAATTAACAACTTGAACCCTATTTCAAAAAATGAGTAAGGAATCGAGTCGGATGTACATCCGGTATTGGTTAGCGTCTTAGGGTTAGCGGGCTGTACAGTTCGTGCGAGCCTAAGATACTTGCTCAAATAAAAGCAACCAACCTCACAACAAATCTTTTCTTCCCTAATCAAAAAAAACATTTTCAATAAGTAGGGGGCACGCCGTCTGTACAGGCGGGGTTGTCTTTGTTCTAGGTCTAGTGGACTGTACAGTCTAGGACCGAAAACCCCTACAATAAAAAACACCAACACAAAGTTTCTCGACTAAGGAGAACTACGTAAGCTTTGAATTCTCCATCGCACCGGGAGATACGTAGGAGCGGGTCACATCCCGTCAAGCACACTTTTAAAAAACAATAAAAAGATTCTTCTTTTCCCCCGTTTTCAAAAACACTTTTCTCAAATAAAAAGAAGTAGAATGAATTGTTTCAAATCAACTCTGTCAAAACCGCACATCAAGTTAAAGGTTCCCTTTCGGTAGAAGGGAGGTGTGGGGTGCTAATACCTTCCCCACACCTAACCGACCCCCGAACCTACATCTCTAGTTCTCAAAGGACCACCCGCCTTAAAAAAAAAAAGGACCCTTTTTCAATGTTTTGGTCCCTAAATAAAAAATGTTGATGGCGGCTTCACAAATTTTCACGTTGTACGATGAAAGGTCCAAACCGGATTTTTCGGGGTGCAACAGTGAGCTAAAAACACGATAGACTTTGTTTAATTTTGTTGCTCATGACAATGATTAACCTTAGCTATGGTATCTTTATTGGTACGGTTATTGACTATATAGATATTAAGTGGATTTTGATGAGGGTTTTTAACTTTTCTCCTAAAAACATGGTCATTTATATCAGTTTCTGAAAGTAATAGTTGAACATGATTTTATATCTTTAAATAGTATCAGTGATCGATTATAACAATGATAAATATGGTAAAACTAAAAGTGTACAAAGTGGTTCAGAAAAATCAACCATGGGCTGAAACAAAATATGAACTTGGTGCACTCTTTTTAAAAGGACAGTGTACTTGAAATGGATAGAATAAAGGGTTGTAATGAAAAGGATCCTAGGGGGATGGAAGTACAAGGGAATATTACGGAATCTGGTGAGTAGTTATTTACATGGGGTTGTAAGGGTCAGTACAAGTTCAACACGGTCCCCCCAATATCCCGCAAAAGATTTGATCACAAAGAACAAAAAGATGGGAAATAGGGTTTGTTAATTTTTTTTCCAAAACGATAACATTTAATATTTTAAATGTATAAATGAATTGTTTATAGTGAGCAAAATAATACGAAGAGGAACGAACCTGGTGAACAAGCGTCTTTTGACATCTTGGTTTGATAAATCGATGTGAAGCGAGTTAGAGTGAGAGTCGTTACTACAAGTTTGCGAAGTGAAAGGGGAAATCCTCCTTCTGAGATAGAGAAGGGGATTTGGTGGTTGCAGTGACGTGGAATTGATGACTCTGTGGACGTTTATTAGGTCACAATTTAGAAATTGTAAATTCTTCAATAATTCTGAAAATAAGATGCATCACCTTAATTACATTTCGAAAATTTTTTTTTTACATATCTGGTTCAAAAAAAATTTCCCAAGTTTTTAACTTTTTTGGTCAAGAAATATATGCCCCTCCTGTTGGATATCCACTTGCTGTTGTAATTGAAGCCACGGTGAACCCAGCTGCCACCCGTGCCATTTCGAGTCCTATTGTGATTGATGGAGTAGAAGAGGTTAAACAGGGTGGTATTGTGACCCCTAGTGTTAAAAGTGTTGAGGCAAAATCCCTAGCTATGTTTTGATGATTAACAAACCTCAAATGGTGAGAAGCTTAAGTTATCTGATTTCATATGCTACTAATGTTTCTTCTTGAGTGTCAAATAAGAACAGAAATATCCAAGCAAATCTCAAGAAGGTATATGCTTATGAGAAGCATTGTATATGAGAAGACTTAGAAGAAAGTTGTTCACAATGTTTCTAAGGAAGAAACCTTCTTGTGATAAGATCAAAAGATCAAGTTCATATGGTAAACTTGAGAAAGATCATCATGAAAAGCTCTATATCTATCAGTAGCAACATGAGAAGGGTACCTAAGAAGGATCAACCTAAGAAGCATCATGACAGAACCATAAGAAAGGAGATGAAAAGCATCAGATAAGAAAAGTCAAGTTTGGAAGAGTCATGGTCATGATGAGAAGAGTCAAGTTGAGAAAAGTCATAAAGTAATACTACAAGTATCTTCATTCAAAGCATCAACTTGTGAAGCATCATCTTCAACATCTGTCAAAAGTTGAGAAGAGTCAAAGCAGAGAAAAGTCATGACAACTGGAAACAACTGCCTTCTGCAGAATAGCAGAAACACAGCTGTATTGTGCAGAAAGCTTCTCCCAACGGCTAAAAATGGCTATATTACTTTCCCAACGGCTCTAATCTTTGGACCAGAGGATATTACACATAATTCCATCTATAAATCAATGCTCCTGGTTGCCATTGATCCTCATGAGAGTGCATTTAGTTCTTAACTTCCAACCTTCTCAAGTGTCAAAGTTTTCTCTCATCCATACACAGCTGTTGCAAAACTGAAGGGATTCACCTAGTCTCTGAGTATGTGTTAAGTCTTGTGTTGTTGTTTTTACTGAATACTTCATTTGTATCAACCAAGCTCTAGAGTCCCATAAACCCAAACACCTAAACAGTAAACCTGTAGGGAACCTTCTCAAGTGCATGTGTTGCTGTAGGACTTGAGAAGTTAGTGCTTCTGTGTTAGAAGCAGTCTAATAGATCAGAAAGAGTCTATTAGGGTTTTTCACAGTAGGTAGAGCTGTGCAAAGAAGACTACCATGAGCTCTTTTAACCTAGAGAGGTGTAAAAGTTGTAAGCTATTTTGGAGAATAGTGGAAATACTCACTAGGAGTGAGGAGTGGATGTAGCCCAGAGTTTTGGGTGAACCACTATAAATCACTGTTATTTACTGCTTTCAAACTATTAGTTTACACTTCACGAGAAAACTCTCCATCAGGAGATGATTTAAGAAAACTGTGAAAGGAGTATTCTTACCCTTCTCAGCTGATAAATGGTTTAAAGTAAAACTCAGTTTTCAACCCTTCTCACATCTTCACTACACTGATAATAGCTTAATAAGGTTCTTGATAAGTTGTATCTAAATGTATTACAAGAATATCACTGATCTAGCTGCCTATTAACAATCAAACAATTTTACCTTGAAAATAGTTAGGTATTGAAGGCAGAACTTTCTGACCCTTCTCAACTCCATTTTATAGTTGAGAAGACAGAGAAATCCTACCATTCTCTGCTCACTAAATATATAAAAGAGATTATTTGTACTCACCCTTCTTAACAGAAATAACTCACTATCTTAATATTAAATCATACTTGTGAAGAATGTTCCTTGTTTTCAGGTGAATTTAAAAAATGTCAGAATTCCAACCCTCCTTCCATGTGACTTTTATTTACTTCAGTTGGTATCATAGCTCGGCCTCTGTGTTGAGCACACTCAACAGTGTGAGAGGAAAAGATCTTGGAGGAAGTCATGACCAAACCAAATTCTGTTGCCTTCCTACCAGAAGGTGCTTCATCAAACAGGCCACCTGTGCTCAATGGTGAACACTACTACTATTGGAAAAGTCAAATGAAGCTATTCCTTGAATCTCAGGACACAGACATATGGGTTGAAAATGGTCCATATGTTCCAACAATAGCAGGTCTTGTACCAAACAACTGTATTCCCAAACCAAAGGCTGATTGGACTGCTGATGAGAAGCATCGTGTACTGCAAAATGCTAAAGCCAAGTATTACTTAACTTGTGCTTTGGGAAGAGCAGAATATGACAAGATAGTGGGAAAAGAAACTGCTAAGGAAATATGGGAAACACTGCAAACTGCTCATGAAGGAACTGATCAAATTAAAGAAACAAAGAAAGGCATGCTCATCCATGAATTTGAAATGTTTAAAATGACTGAAGAAGAGACCATTGATGAAATGTTCAGCAGATTCACCACAATCATCAATGGGTTAAGTGCTCTGGGATAAATCTATCCAAATGCTGAAAAGGTTAACAAGCTTCTCAAGTGTCTTCCACTAGATTAGAGACCAAAGAAGACTGCTATAGAAGAAGCAAAGGATCTGTCTTCATTAGAAACTGACCATCTTCTGGGTTCACTAAAAATCCATGAACAATAACTCATGGAGGAACTACACCCAAAGAGAAAGATAGTTGCTCTGAAAGCTTCTCAAAAAGAAGACAACTCTTCTTTCTAGAAAGGAAAATCACTGGCACTTAAATCTTCTCAAGTGGATGAGGAAGAGCAAGAAACTGATGATGATACAGAAGGAGAAGAACTAGCCTTAATCTCTAAGAGAATCAACATATGGCTTAACAACAAAAGAAGAGGAAAACCTCAATTCAGAAGAGAGACATTTAAAGGAGAAGGAAGCAAATCAAAGATTACCTGTTATGAATGCAAGAAGCTTGGACATATGAAGCAGGACTGTCCTCTGTTAAACAAGAAGAGTCCTAGAAGATTGTCACCAAAGAAAAAGGCTTTATTGGCTACTTGGGATGACTCAGAAGAATCATCAAGTGAGCATGAAGAGGAAACAACAAACCTATGTCTCACAGCAGGAACTGAACAAGAAGAGGTATATGATTCTGATCTCCCTAAATGTGAATTTAGCAAAGAAGTAGAATCCTCTTTTGATAGCCTGCTTTATGATTCAAACATTCTTTCTCAAAAATGCATGTTTTTTAAACTTCAGTTATGTGTCTTAAAAAGGGAAAATGAGGAGTTAAAAACACAAAATGAAAGAAAGGGAAAAACAATTCATACTTTACAAAAATCCCATTTCAAACTATCTGAACAGATCAAGCTTCTCAACTTCAAAACACAAGAAAAACCAAGTGTTTCTAACTTCGAACTTGAAAAAGAAAATACAATGCTTAGAAAACAACTTACTGACTTAACAAATGAGCTTATGATCTGTGGACAAAATCTGGAAGCTTCTCAAAAAGGTTTAACTCCCCTTGAGGAGGATCAACTTTATAAGAAGAAAAATAGAAAATCTAGAATCAAGGGCTTGAATTGCAAACAAACTGGACATCATGTTTTAGTTTGTAAAAACAAGCAAAAAGATCCCATAGATTTGAAAACTAACCCTCAAGGACCCAGAGACAAATGGGTACCTAAATCTTTGTCAAAATCTAATGCAGGCATGTCTCATATCATCAAGAAGAATACTGTGGTTCCTAGATAGTGGATGCTCAAGGCACATGACAGGGGAGAAGGATAAGTTCCTCTCCATGAAGAGCTTTGAAGGGGGATTAGTCATGTTTGGCAATAATGACAAAGGCTTCATCAAAGGACTAGGTACAGTAGGTAAAATAAACTCTGCTCAGATTCAAAATGTTCAATTTGTGAAAGGACTCAAACATAACTTACTTAGTGTAAGTCAGTTATGTGACTATGGACATGAAGTGATCTTTAAATCACATGTATGTAGAATAAATAGTCTAGAGTCTGGAAAAACAATTTTTACTGGTCATAAAACAAATAACCTCTATAACATATGTCTTGATGATCTATCAGGTCAAATGTGCTTAATCTATAAAGAAGATGACAAATGGATGTGACATAAGAGATTTGGTCATATTAGCATGAAAACCCTTTCAAAATTATCCAAACTTGAATTAGTCAGAGGGCTTCAAAAGATCAAACATGAGAAGGATAAATCATGTGAAGCATGCATTAAAGAAAAGCATGTTAAATTGATGATTATTCTAGCCTGAGTGGAAAAAGATATGGTTTTGTTATAATTGATGATTATTCTAGGTTCACATGGGAAATTTTTCTAAAACACAAAGATGAGGCTTTTGAAAGCTTCAAAACATTTTTTAAGAAAGTTCAGAATCAGAAGTGTTCTCGCATTATCACAATAAGAAGTAACCATGGAGGATAATTTGAAAATGCTTTATTCAAAACCTTTCTTGAAGAAAATGGTGTTTCTCACAATTTCTCTTGTCCAAGAACTCCTCAACAGAATGGTATTGTAGAAAGAAAAAACAGAACTTTGCACGAAATGGCTAGAACATTGCTGATTGATTCAAAAATTGAAAAATACTTTTGGGCAGAAGCTGTGAATACTGCTTGTTACATTTTGAACAGAGCTACTATTAGAAAAACCTTAAACAAAACCCATATGGACTTTGGAAAGGAAAGAAGCCCATCATTTCTTATTTCCATGTATTTGGCTGTGACTTCTATGTTTTAAACAAGAAGGATAATTTAAGAAAATTTGATGCTAAATCAGACCTTGCACTATTCTTAGGATCTTTTCTCACATCAAAAGCATATAGAGTGTTTAATCTTAGGACTAAGGATGTAGACGAAAGCATGTATGTTATGTTTATTGAAACTATAAGTTCAACAGATAGAAATGAATATGATGAGACTGATGCAGATAAGATAGGTGAGAAGGGTAATGAAACAAGTGAGAAATCTGAAACTGAAGCAACACCTAACCCTTCTCAAGCCCTAGATAACCCTAATAGCCAATCAACTCATGCCTCTGACCTACCTAGAAGCTAGAGATTAGTAACTCACCATCCTCAAGAGCAAATTATAGGTGAAACTTCTGAACCACTGAGAACCAGAAGTTCATTCAGAAGAGAAGCTTCTCAAAGTGCCCTAATCTCAGCAATAGAACCAGAGAACTTAAATGAAGCAGTTATTGATGAATCCTGGGTGGAAGCAATGCAAGAAGAGCTTGCTCAATTTGAGAAGAATGAGGTATGGAACTTAGTCCCATCTCCAAAACATCAATCAGTTATTGGCACTAAATGGGTATTCAAAAACAAAATGGATGAGAATGGTAAATTCATCAGAAACAAGGCAAGGTTAGTTGCTCAAGTCTACAATCAACCGGAAGATATTGATTATGATGAAACATTTGCATCTGTTGCTAGATTAGAAGCCATTAGAATACTTCTTGCCTATGCTGCTCACAAAGATTTTAACCTCTTTCAAATGGATGTTAAAAGTTCTTTTCTAAATGGTTTTCTAAATGAAGAAGTGTATGTACACCAATGATCAACGGACGCACGCGGGTCAATATAATTAAAAAAAAGATAAAATATAGTAACAAGGTAAGTTAACCTTGGTCGTCTCACAAGGATCTCTAATACAATGATTACCACAATCAGGAACTAAATTAACAATAAAACAGGGGTTTTTGATGAAAACGATCTCTATTTGAGGGGTTAAACAATTTAGAGAGACAATCGATCCACCGGTTTCCGGGTGTGCGTCTTGGATTTATCATCGGTTTCAAATAATCGTGCAAGACTCGTTTAAAGTTTCAGTTCTTGATTGATAATAAACTAATCAAGCAAGCATCAATTAGTTTATGCGAATTCACACAGTTTTAAAGCAAGCGTCAAAACAATGTGTTCAATCAATTGTGATTGTGAACAAGCGCCACTTAACACAATCGATATCATAACCGAATTCAATCAATCCTCTATCAATTCCTACACGAATTAAATAAAACAAGCGATTAAATAACTCGAATAGTTAAGAGTTGCGACAACAGATTCACACATAAACAAGCGTCATACATAAACGATTCGCATATTGCAGGTAAACAGAATTTGTGTAATTAAGCATCACACAAAGACAAAAATTGCAGACAAAGAATTCAAATGTGGAATTGATAGAGAAGAAAGAACTGAAAACTAAAATCAAAGTAGACGAAATAACATTAAACACCGAACCTCAAAATCCGTAAAACGGCAGCCTTTCACCGATGAATCGACTTAGCAATTTAAGCTTCAATGGAGGCTAGTGCACAAAAGTTTTGTAATGTGTGAATAATGAGTGAGAGAGAGAGAGAGAGAGAGAGAGAGAGAGAGAGAGACGGCTGCTGGTCAGCCAAGTCTATAAGACAAACAAAAAAACCTAATCCCTTACGGGTTCCTGGATAAAAGCCCGTTAACAAACTAATATTCGGCCCAAAACCCGCTTTACAATAAACTGCTTCTGTATTTCGCAGTTTTGACCTTCAGAACTTCCGAATTTATTTTCGAGCTCACCGAAAGATTTGTAGCTTTGTTCCTTAGCTTTGCAACGCATGCTCGCACGCCTCAATCGGATAACCACAGCCAAAGTTTTCGCCTGCAGAGTAGACAGGGGTCAATATGCAATAAAAACAAGAATTAATCAAGAAATTACTATTTTGCTCAAATAAGACCCAAAGTCTAGAAACGTGCTAAGACTTAAAGATTAGGAACAAAACACAATTAAAAACACAAAATGCAAAGCTATAAAGAGTGCATTAAAATGCATTGATCAACCAACCTCCAGGATTTATTGATGAAAAACATTCAAACCATGTTTTTAAACTGACTAAGGCTCTTTATGGTCTCAAACAGGCTCCTAGAGCTTGGTATGAAAGACTTAGTACCTTTCTTCTCAAAAATGGTTTTTCAAGAGGAAAAATAAATGTTACTCTCTTTAGAAAAACTCTCAAAGATGAACTTTTAACTGTTCAAATTTATGTTGATGATATCATCTTTGGAGCCACAAATGAAAAGCTATGCACTGACTTTGGAAAACTAATGATGAGTGAGTTTGAGATGAGTTTAATGGGTGAGCTGAGATACTTTCTTGGCTTACAAATCAAACAACTTAAGAAGGGTATTTTCATCTCTCAAGAGAAGTACATTAAAGATCTTCTTAAGAAATACAAAATGAGTGATGCGAAAGCTATGGCAACTCCCATGCACCCTTCTACAAGTATTGAGAAAGATGAGAGGGGTAAGCTTGTATCTGAAAAGGAGTATAGAGGGATCATTGGATCTCTATTGTATCTCACTGCTAGTAGGCTAGACATAGTCTTCTCAGTGGGACTATGTGCAAGGTTTCAAACTGCTCCAAAAGAATCTCACCTATGTGCTGTCAAAAGAATTTTTAGATATCTTGTTGGAACACCAAATATTGGACTATGGTACAAAAAGAGAACACACTTTGAGCTCATTGGGTATTGTGATGCTGACTATGCTGGATATAAAATTGAATGAAAAAGCACAAGTGGTTGATGTCAACTACTTGGTGAATCACTCATCTCATGGTCATGTAGAAAACAAAGCACAATTGCCCTATCAACTACAGAAGATGAATATGTCTCAGTTGTTGGTTGCTGCTCTCAAATTCTATGGATCAAGAATCAACTTGAAGACTTCTCTTTAAGTTACTCAGGTATTCCAATATTTTGTGATAATACTAGCTAGTGCTATAAATCTGTCAAAAAAAGAAAGATATTGAACTTTTGTGTTTGTTGATACTAAACATCAACTAACTGATATCTTTACAAAACCCCTTCTAGAGGAAAGTTTTAGTTTCATTAAGAGCATGCTTCATATCATTGAAAACCCCTCAGATGAGAAGGGTCATGACCATCAACCTTTTCAGAAATGAGAAGGGTCATAACCCTCAACCTTCTCAACTCTTGAGAAGGGTCATCAGAATCATATGACCATAAAAATACAAAAAGAATTTATGTTGTTTGCTGCTTGTTTTAATTAATGTGTCCATTTAATTGTCTGTTTATGTTTATTCTTTTTTTATTAAGTTTATCTTTATTAAAAACCCAAAAATAGGTTCCTAGCCGTTACAACGGCTTCTTTCTCTCTCTTTCTCACACACGTCTCAATCAACGGTTACACAACAGATAATGATGTTCCAAACTGTTGGTCAATAACTGCTCTGAAATGATTAAAACACTTCACTTCTCTCTCTCTCTCTCATTCGATCTTGAAACCGTCCTCTCTCTTCTTTCTTTCAAAATCCCCTGCTCTCAAATGGTAAGAACCAAAAACACTGAACCCATTCCGTCTTATTCTGATCCTAAATCACATGAAGCCATTCCAAATTTCATTCTTCTTGGTCCACCTCAAAATATTATTGACGTCAAACCTCTGAAATCACGCCCAGCAAAGATGAAGTCTACTCCTAGTGGAACCCCAAGGCGTTCAATGTGTGTTAAATTCCATTTCGCTTCCAAAAACACATCTGGGATCTCCTCCGAGACAGCCATTGATCTTGATAAAGAAGAAAATCCTCCTGCGCAGAGTACAGAGCAATTCAGTGTTGCAGATCAGAAGGTTGAGTCTTCTCAACCAGTCATTAAAACTGCTGCTAAGAAGGTTGAAGAGTAGAAGAAATTAGATAAAGGAAATAAGATTGAGATTCCCTTGCCTCCAAGTGGTAAGAAGGGTCAGTCATTGAAGAAAAGGAAGCAACCAGAGAGAACCAAATGGAGTTCAAAGGCTATTGTTGTTGGTACAGTCTACTCACCTGAGGAGATTGAAAAATATGGCTGGAACATTACCCCATTTCTCATTCAACAAAAATGGGAGAGGTTCATATCTCTAGATGACTTAGTCTACAAAGAAAAAGTGAGAGAGTTCTATGCAAATACCACTATCCAATATGATCCTCCAAAGATCACCTCATGGATTGGTGGCAGGGAATTTTCTATCTCCACCATCTCTTTTGGAAAAGCCTTTAATATACCAAATGAGGGAACTCAGATGTATAAAGAATCCTGGTATAATCTATTAGGAAACTCCATTCAGGAACTCAAAGCCACCCTTCTCAAAGACCCTTCGATATGGTTAGGATACTTCACCATATTTGTTCCCACACTCTTCTTCCTAGAGCTGGATCCTTTGAAAAGGTCACCACTGGTGATTGCATGATCTTATATCATGTGATCACAAAGAAACGAATTAGACTTCCTTTCCTCATGATCCATCACATGATAAATACAATTAGGGCAGAAAAACCTCAACTTCCCTCCCATATGGCGAGGCTTTCACCAGAGTTTTCAATCACTTCTTGATTAAAATCTCTGTTGATGAAGGAGTCATAGAATCCAAAACATTCACTGCCAAGAACTTAAGACTCATGGGATTGGATGTTGCAACTGAAGAAGAAAGAAATAATAGGAAGAAGAAGAAGTAGAAGACAATGTCTGTGTCTATCATGTCCATAGAAGTGGCAACAGAGGAAACAATTGCTGAAGTTATTAGAAGGGAGACAAAGAGCAAAAAGAAGAATGATCCAATGCCTCAGGAAAAGGGGAAATCACTTGAGAAGAGTTCTGAAAAGGAAACAGAACTTGAGAAGAGTGAAAGAGTTGAGACAAGTGTCCCTGAGAAGGTTCAGGATGAACGAAGTGAGGAAAATTTGTCTGAGAAGGTTCAGACTGGAGAAGAAAGAGTTGAGAAGATTGAATCTCAAAAGGAGCAGGTTCAAAAATATCTTGAGAAGGGTCCTCAAGACATGTCTGATGATGAGAGGACCATCACAGATAAGAAGGGTGATTCAAATCAGTCTTCCTCAATAGAAATAATGGCCCCCTTAACAAAGGTCTACACTAGAGGAAAAACAAGAGGAATCTGGAAACCTGTTGAGCAAGAAGGTACAAGCATTTTGGTGCAAAGGTTAGACTTTGCTGTTGATGGAGGAGAAGAGTTAAACACGCCAGAAAAGATGTATGGTAGTGAAAAATCTGGAGAAAAAACTGAAGAATTGAAACTCAACTCATCTAGTGAGCATGGTTCTGAGAGAACAATGTTGCTTGAGGGCATGAATCCATTCAATCTGAAAGTTGATACCACTGAGGAACCACATGCTGAGATTGCAATAGAGGTAAAGGAAGGAAATATTAACATGG
This sequence comes from Astragalus glycyphyllos, assembly GCA_963573325.1. Lineage (NCBI taxonomy): Eukaryota > Viridiplantae > Streptophyta > Magnoliopsida > Fabales > Fabaceae > Astragalus > Astragalus glycyphyllos. The sequence goes on along the minus strand of OY754314.1, from coordinate 11,244,216 downwards.
AAGCTGAGAAAGAAGCATCTGCAAAAGCTGAGAAGGGTGTAGATGGTGAAACTGAGCAAGAAAATTCTGCTCAAAACAATTTAGATGGTATGGTCTTTGAAACCTTAACCCAACCAATTCCAACATCACCTCAGGGGGAGCTTCAATCTAAAATCACCTCACCTGTCATACAAACCCCTCTCCCATCCCTGTTCAATGAACATATGCCCACACTTCCACCTTTCTCACCTACCTTAAACTTACCTAAGCCTTTCCCACCTATCTCACCAGAACCTATTCCCATTGCAACTGCTCCACCTACAGAACCTTCACCAAATCAAACACTTTCCCGTGTCACCTAACACAATCTTGAACAACTTTTTGCTGCTATTAACATAGAGCATGGAATCTCACCTCTCAAAACCTCCAATACAGTCACCTCCTCAAACATTAACCAATTCCTAAACCTTAATCAAACTCCTCAAGATGACTCTCCCCAACCTATATTCCCTTCCATCAACACTCAAACCCAACCATTTGACTTGCCATCTAAATTTGGGTCTCTGGATTCCTCATTCCTCAATGCTGCTCAACCTTCTAGTACAGCACATGAGAAGGTTGTTGAGGTTTCTAAAGAGAAAAGCCCATCTGCTGAACCTTCTGCTGTCATGGAAAAGAGGATGTCAAAGATGGAGAACATGATGAGAAGGATGAAGGCCCTGTTGAAGGATGTTCTTGAGGGACAAGCAATAATACAACAAGCCCAAAGGGCTCAAGCTGCTCGTGATGAGCAATACCAGTCATGGATTCTGTAACAGGGTTAACCACTATTGCTCCACTTTTAATTCCACTAGAATTTGGTCCTGCTACTCAGTTTCCAGACATTCCTAGGCCTGCTACTTCTTCCTCTTCTGATGGGTCTTCCCCATCGAAGTAGCTCCTTAATCTATTCTGTCTGCCTCCACCTTTCTGATTTGTGACAAAAGGGGGAGAAGAGTAGATTAAGTTCTTAGGTCTTAGGAGTCTTTTGAATGATCTGCATTAGCTAGCATCTGTGTTCTAGACACTTTTTGTTGAGAAGTGTTCTTCTCATTGTCTGTTTTTCATTTTCATAGGCATATCTGCCACGTAGAACATAACCTATTGTAATCATTGTAATGATTCTTTTGATGGTCTCAATGATAAAATATGTTCATGCTTATGTTCTTATGTGTGTTATCTGAATTGTCTGGTATTAATCATTCTAAATCTATATGCACATATTCAGGAGGAGTACAAATTTAACTTGCCTTAGAAAGTTTTAAAACAAAAATCAGAAAACTTAATCCATCTCAAACAAGTTTGTCAAACATCAAAAAGGGGAAGATTGTTGAGGAAAAATCCCTAGTTAAGTTTTGATGATTAACAAACCTCAAATGGTGAGAAGCTTAAGTTATGTGATTTCATATGCTACTAATGTTTCTTCTTGAGTGTCAAATAAGAACAGGAATATCCAAGCAAATCTCAAGAAGGTATATGCTTATGAGAAGCATTATATATGAGAAGACTTAGAAGAATGTTGCTCACAATGTTTCTAAGGAAGAAACCTTCTTGTGATAAGATCAAAAGATCAAGTACATATGGTAAACTTGAGAAAGATGATCATGAGAAGCTCTATATGTATCAGTAGCAACATGAGAAGCGTATCTAAGAAGGATCAACCTAAGAAGCATCATGACAGAACCATAAGAAAGGAGATGAAAAGTATCAAATGAGAAAAGTCAAGTTGAGAAGAGTCACGACCATCAGAAGGGTCATGATGAGAAGAGTCAAGTTGAGAAAAGTCATGACCATCAGAAGGGTCATGATGAGAAGAGTCAAGTTGAGAAAAGTCATGACCATCAGAAGGGTCATTCAAAGCATCAACTTGAGAAGCATCAACTTGAGAAGCATCATCTTCCACAACTGTCAAAAGTTGAGAAGTGTCAAAGCAGAGAAGAGTCATGACAACTGGAAACAGCTGCCTTCTGTAGAAACACAGCTGTATCGTGCAGACAGCTTCTCCCAACGGCTATAAATGGATATATTACTTTGCCAACGGCTCTAAACTTTGGACCAGAGGATATTACACATAATTCCATCTATAAATAAACACTCCTGGTCGCCATTGATCCTCATGAGAGTGCATTGAGTTCTTAACTTCCAACCTTCTCAAGTCTCAAAGCTTTAGAATCACATAAACCCAAACACCTAAATAGTAAACCTGTAGGGAACCTTCTCAAGTGGCATGGGTTGCTGTAGGACTTGAGAAGTGAGTGCTTCTGTGTTTGAAGCAGTCTAATAGATCAGAAAGAGTCTATTAGGATTTGGCACAGAAGGTAGAGTTGTGTGAAGAAAACTACCATGAACTCTTTTAACCTAGGGAGGTGTAAAAGTTGTAAGCTATTTTGGAGAATAGTGGAAATACTCACTGGGAGTGATGAGTGGATGTAGCCTAGGGTTTTGGGTGAACCACTATAAATCACTGTGTTATTTACTACTTTCAAACTATTAGTCTACACTTCATGAGAAAACTCTCCATCAGGAGACGATTTAAGAAAACTGAGAAAGGTGTATTCTGACCCTTCTCTGCTATTAAATGGTTTAAAGTAAAACACAGTTTTCAACCCTTCTTACATCTTCACTACACTGATAATAGCTTAATAAGGTTATTGATAAGTTGTATCTAAATGTATTTCAAGAATATCACTGATCTAGCTGCCTATTAACAATCTAACAATTTTACCTTGGAAATAGTTAGGTATTTAAGGCAGAACTTTCTGACACTTCTCAACTCCAATTTATAGTTGAGAAGACAGAGAAATCCTACCCTTCTCTGCTCACTAAATATGTTAAAGAGATTGTTTGTACTCACCCTTCTTAACACAAATAACTCACTGTCTTAATATTAAATCATACTTGTGAAGAAAGTTCCTTGTTTTCAGGTGAATTTAAAAAGGGTCACAATTCCAACCCCCCTTCCTTGTTTCTATTATTGACTTCAAAAAGGGAAATTTGCCACGTCCTTACCAAGGTGTTGACTTTCCCTAATTTCTCGGGCCAAGGCTAGGTATGTTTGTATAGTTTGCTTCTCTTTAGCGCTTTTTGAATTCGTTTTAGATCTTTAAATGTTTATTTTTGGCTGTTTTTTTATCCCAGTTGGTCCCTTCTCTTTATTGTGAGTTTGCTCTAAAGCTTGGTGGCAAGGCTTTGGAGTTGGTTGATGAGAATGGTCTAGACTGGGACTGTGAACTTCATCGAGATAACAACGATTCGAAACAATATCACATCTATTCTGGTTGGGATGAATTCTGTAAGTTTAAGGGTCTTGTGGTTGGTGATACTGTTATGTTTTCGGTCAATGAGCCAGAATCTGAAGTCATCTATTATTGGCGTTGATTATGTCGATCTTCACACTACGTCATCGTCTACTACAAACTTCGTGTGTTTCGCTTCAAGCGTCGTCTATTATTTTTGTTTTCTTTCTTTTTTAAAGCAAGTTTAGTCGTTTCTTTTTTTCCTTTTCTTTCTTTGTTGCCCTATCTCTTATGTAATGTTGACTTGCCCATAAATATTACAATGTAGAATATTTATTCCATTTTGTTTATTTTATTTATTTTAACGTAATGCTATTCTTATTATAACGTGTTCTTATAAATAATTTGTTGGCCGTCGAGTTCAATTTGGGGTCCTAGTTACAAACTCAAGCTTGGTCTGTTTCAGTGTTCCAACTTATTGGCCGTCGAGTTCAATTTAAGGTGATGCATCTTATCTTCCTTTTGTCTATAAAAAAATATTAACACTTATGCTCCATTATATAGTTACGTCTCACTCTTAATTTCTAAATAAGAGAAGAATCAAATTGCTATTTCAATTTACGCTACTTAAATTTAGCGTCAATATATATATTGAGATAATTAACTTTTACACTTACTTTCTAAATAAAATAAAATAAAATACATAATGCTCCTTAAGAAGGCTACCACTAGGATGCTAGAGGAAGAGTGTATAACACAGTAGGTGTACTCTGCTTGGGGGTTCATCAGATCGGAGAAGAACTCAACAACATCACCATTATATAAACCGAGGTTAATGAGCTCGGGAGGGAAGAACCATCTGGAAATATTCACCTCGGAAGTTGTTGTAAAATCCAGAGTGTGAAACACGGCAAGTGTACTCGGCTTTGTGGTTCATCACATTGGACAAAAACTCGATAATGTCATCGATATATAGAAACCGAAGTGAATAAGCTCGGAATGCAGAGAACCGTATGGAAAGTTGTTGATGAACCCGGCTAAATATAGGAGGAGTTGTATAAAGCCTTTTCAATAAGTGTATGAGTAACTTTATATTTAACAATAAATTGAGGATGATCGAACCATTAAATTTTATAAACTTTAAATTATGCTCTAACGTGATTCAGTTTATTATCATCTATACTTTATTGAAAATATTGTAAACTCTAAAATTTGACATATTGTGATGTCATGTGTCTATCAAAAATAAAAAATAAAGTTTTATTGATAAATTCTCCCACATTTACGGGAGGCAACTAATTTTGTTTTTGTTTTATTATTTTATAAAAACATATCATTAATTATTAATTTCATAAATCATTGAAAACTAAAAAATTTGACATAAGATGATGTCATGCATCTATAATGAATAAAAAATAAAGTTCTATTGATTAATTCTCAAGCATTTATGGGATTAGACAATTTTTTTTATTTTGTTTTTTTTAAGACGTATTATTAATTTCACAAATCTTATAAACTCAGTTTTATGATTAATATTTATTTCACGCTTATTAAAAAATTCACAATTTCTAGATAATTATCTAAGGTGCTGCATCTTAGTTTCCTTTTCTCTATAGAAAAATATTATCACTTATGCTCCATTATATAGTTAAGTCTCACCCTCAATTTCTAAAAAAGAAGAGAATCAAATTGCTACTTGAATTTACGCTTCTTAAATTACGTTTTACACTTACTTTCTAAATAAATAAAGCCAAAATTACACTAGAGGACCTTTAAGTTATTTATTTGAAACAAGTTGGCCTTTTAAGTTTTTTTTGTAACAAATAAGCCCTTTTACTCTAGCTTATGTATTTTGATGTAATGCTACTTTATATATTGTGATTACTCTCAATAAGATGCAACCAATCATATTTTGGTGTATTTTGATGTAATCAACGATATGACATTTTACTAAAAGAGCCAAATGTGTCAAAGTTAGGTAACTTAAAGGGCCTCTTTGTTACCAAAAAAAAACTTAAAGGATCAACTTGTTACAAATAAATAACTTAAAGGTCCTCTAGTGTAATTTTGCCTAAAATAAAATACATAGTGCTCTTTCAAGTTATAAAAGTTGCATATTTATTGATTAATTTTTACACATTTATGGGATGCAACTAATTTTATTTTTGTTTTATTGTTTAATAAATATTTATAAAAATGTGTCATTAATTTCCCAAAATATTGAAAACTCAAAATTTTGAGGTAGGATGATCTCATGCATGTATAAAAACTAAAAAATAAAGTTTATTGATTAATACTCAAGCATTTATGGGATTAGGCTAATTTTGTTTTCTTTTATTGTTTCATAAAAATATATTATTGAAGGGTGGTGAAGACAAACCAAGGAAACACGGAAAGTACGAACCAAACAAAAGATCTCCAACATTTGTAAATATAAATACGTAGCTAGATTTTCTTGTCATGGACACTACATCTAACATCTCCAATTTTACATTTAATCATATTGCCATTATTATTGTAACCATTGTTTTGTTATTAGGAGTTTAGAATTTATCAAGTTTTCATGAAGTGACTGAGTGAAACTTTTTTTAAGGTTTTTCTTCATAAATAATTATTGGATTAGAATAAGAGGCTTAAGTAATAGAGGGAAGGGTTGGGGATTTCTCCACTAATGGTAGCTATGGAAGGATCTTCGTTGATAGAAGTCAAGGTTCATATTGAGGAGCTAGAGAACCAGAGCAATATTGGGAATTCCAACGCCTCTCCTAAATTTCTCAGGTAACATATATTAAACCCCTTAAAAACCTCTCTTAGGTGTGTGTGGTTAGGGAGTCGATTTATTTCTATGTTACCATTAACACGCTTAAAATACCATTAGAAGATGGATGGGGACTAAATTGAAACTAAAAGAAAACACATGGGACTAATTTGCTGTTCAAAGTGTGGAAGGTGGTAGTGGGAATTCAGAGGAATTTTTTGTGGGCAGGGGTTGATCCGGGGAAGAAAATTACGTGGGTAAAGTGGGTAGAAGTCTCTATGCCAAAAAAGGAAGGGGGCTAGGGGTCAAGGATCTGCGTCTGTTTAATTCCAGCTTGCTCGGGAAATGGCAGTGGAGATTGTTACTTGGTGACGACTCTCTCCCATTAAGGGTTCTTAAAGCAAACTATGGTAGTGGAACTGTAGGGAATATTGAGTTAAGTGCAAGGAATCCACCCTATTACTCGTCCTTGTGGTGGAAGGATATTTGCAGGGTGGGGTTGGGATTGGAGTCGACCGCTGATTGGTTTGTTGATGTTGTGATTAGAAAAGTAGGGAATGTGGAGAATATCCTTTTCTGGCATGATGTATGGGTTGGGGATGTCCCCCTGAAGGTAGCTTTCCCGAGACTCTTTGCGGTCTCTACTCAAACAAAATGCACAGTATTGGAGGTGAGGGGGCCTGAGGGGGTGGGGTGATCTGGAGCCTCAACTGGCGGAGGGGCTTTTTTGCCTGGGAAGAAGGGCTTCTTAGGGAGTTGATGAGGGTAATTTCACCAGTGGCCTTTTCGTCTGTTGAGGACAGGTGGTCTTGGGAGGCTGCGAATGACGGGGTCTACTCAGTGAAATCGGCATATGAGTTACTCCTTCATAGCTCTCCTAGTGCGGCCCCTAGGGCTCCGTTGGTGGTGTTCGCTTTAGATAAGCAATGGAAGAGCTTTGCGCCCCCAAAAGTTATGGCGATTGCCTGGCAACTCCTTTTGAATAGGCTCCCTACCTGGGACAACCTATTCCGAAGACATGTTATTACGAATGTGAGTGGCTTAGGGTGTGTTCTCTGTGGGGATCATTTGGAATCAGAGCAACATTTGTTTATGTCATGTGTTGGTAGTGCTTCCGAACGATCTCCCAACCCTTTTTGCAGTTTTTTACTCGGGGGTTAACCTTTGGAAAGGTAGATAGGGTAGTTTGATGAATTGGCATGCTGTTCTTTGGGCTGTTTGGGATTGTCGAAATGGGGTGTTCTTCTCAAATAAGAATACTGACCTCAAAGACATATTCATCGAATTGGTTCTTGGCTAAGACCAAGTTGAGCCACTTCCTTTTCTATGAATGGTGTGTGGATCCATTGGAATGTATGTCCAGGGGATAGGAGTCTTCTGGTGTGATGGTCATTCCTAGCCTATGCTGGGTGTGCCGGAGGTGTTTTCTAGGTGGTGGTGCACATGATTCTGCCCGGAACTTATTGTAGTGAGTCCCATTAGAGTATTTATATTTATATTGTATATCGGTTGAGTTGTAATGCCATGGGCCTTGCAAGTGTGACTGTTGACTTTGTATATGGGTTTTGTGTCCCTAAAACACACTATATATATAGAGTATACATTTTTGCCATTCAAAAAAGAAAACACCAACAACAAAATGATTTCTTGTAACAAGTTTATCACGTCTTTTACTAAACCAAATTACAAAAAATTGGTGTTCATTTCGATTAAAATTTCATAAGGAATTAGATTATGCAAGTTTTAGGAACAAAAAGCGCTTATAAGAAAAAGTGATTCTTGAAAATCATGGTTGAAGATGAAGAATCAAAAGCTTCAAGTCAACAATGGTAAAATGTTCAAAACAACACCAAATCAGACAAAATTTGTGTTCAACTTCAAGGAAATTTCACAAGGATCACGAATCTACCATCAATTTGCACAAAAAAGTAGTACAACTTATCTAAAAATACATTTTTTGCCGAAAAACGGATTTGGATTTTGTGAGAGGCTACAATATATACTTGAATCTCAACCAAGTTGCACCAAACCAATTCCAAAATGCTTGAAATTACTACAGTAAGTGAATGCAACCAAGAGATTTAAATGAAATCAATACAAAATCAAACACGAAATTGAAGTCAAAAATGCAAAAAGGATATAGTTTTATGTTTTTGGTTTAAAAAATTGAAATGTCGCGCCACATCATTTAATGAAATAAATATCAGTCATGACACATAAGAAGCCATGTCAACAGTTAACTGCTAGCGTGACATCTGTTAACTTGTTGGATGGAAACACCATTGAGGGATCAAAATGAAACAGAAGTGGAAGATGAGGGATCAAAAAGGGACAAAAAAGATAAATGACCAAAATAAAACCTAGAGCAAATATAAAGGACCCAAAAAGTACTAATTAGCCTATTATATATTATCATAGAGTAGAATTAATTCTAAGGTTGGATGCAAGAGTGGTTAATGTACTTCATCTAAAGAGATGGACTTGACCATGTATTCAATCCCCGAAAATGGAAAAAAATAGAGTCACACTTTAGTTACTTCCAGGTCGAACTGTGAATTAGTTAGGACTCTTTTGAATTCATTTAGCAAATTTCTCAAACTTCCTTTATATAATGAGCTGTGGAAACAGTTTAGCAAATTTCTCAAACTTCCTTTATATAATGAGCTGTGGAAACAGTTTTTTGCCATAAAAATAGTCAGTATAATTTATCCACCCAAAAGAATACTCATTATTTGAGCTATAGTTTAGAATTCAATTAACATTGCTTGAAAGAAAATTAAATATATATATATATATATATATATATATATTTCTCATTAACTTTTACAAAAAACGTACATGGGCGATTTCATATCCTAATCTTTATAATGTGTGTGATGACAATGCATTCTCCCCTGAATGCACCCTTCGTGTATTATTACTATTCTAACCTTTACAATCTTAAAATGTTAAAACTAAGACTATCCGCAAAACTCTGTGATATAAAAAACAAATGAAACTACATATCATAGAAACTTCAAGAATCCCCTCTTCAAGTCGGATTAGAAGATAGGGTTAATATGGTAATTAATTAGATTTTAGGAGGAGGAAGGAGCCATTTTGAGCCTTCAATCATTGCAAGAGTAATGAAAGGTTTGGCTTCTGCATCAGTTAGTTGTTTTGTGAAGCTTGGACGCGTTTTGGGATCTGCCCTAGGTCCTGTATTCTTGTACTCTCCATAGTATGAAGTCCTGCACGTACGTGACATCATGTGTTAACGTCATTGCTAATAATGTTACATAAATAAATCTAGAAAATTTACTAAGAATAATGATATGCAATTAATGTTGAATTAGTGGAGTTAGTTACTTGGTATATTCAGGGTGTAAGTCGTCATTCCATGCTATTGGGTTAACAACAGTGGTGAAAGTTGAGTAAGCAAAGATGACTTTTGGGTTAGACATCCATGTTCTTGCTAAGAATGTGTCATTTCCAGTTCCAGTGACATCACAATGTACAAATGAGTAGATGTAATCTTCTGCTTCACTTTTTCTTGCTTGTGCCACTATTACCGTTGGCCCTTCTGCCCCAAGTGCTCTCAATTCAGTGTTCTGTATGCATCACAAAAATAAATAGAACTTCATTAATTACTAAGGTCACAAATATATATAGGATTTGTTTGGTTCACAAAAGAAAGTGAGAAGAAAGAAAGATAAGGAAAAGGAGAGAGAGAGTAGAAAGGGAAATGATTTTTTAGTTGTTTGGTTTAATGTGAAAGGGAAAGGAAAGAATGAGAGAAGTTTTCTCTTCCTTTGTTTGAGAGGATAATAAGTAAGAGGAAAGAAAAGTATGTATGTATAAAACGACAAAACTAACTTTTATGTCATTTACTTTAAAAAATGGTGATTTCTCTTACATTTCCTTCCAAAATAGGGGGAAACAAAATTTGGTGTGGGACCCAGTAAAACTTTTCATTCTTTTCTTTTAGTTTTCATAGCTACCAAATACAGTGATAGTGTCTTTGGACAGTAAAATTAAGGTTCTCTTTCGTAAACAGTAGCCGATGGCAGATGAACTAGTGGGATATATAGGAAATTATGTGTTTGGTAAAACTAGCAGTTAAAGTAACTGATAAATGTAAAATAATATAGAAGGATATATTTATTTAATTCATGATTAATGTGTTTGGTTTATTTTAATAAGAATAGAGAATTTTTTTTAAAGACTACTCAAAAAATATTAAACACTAGTATGTACCAAACACGTGTATCTGTCATCGGCTAGTCAAAAATGCTAGTCAAATCCGATAGCTGATAAGGCTTGTCAAACAGATCCTAAATATATTTTATAGGAAATACTTACCAAATATAGTGACTTTCCACTTCCAAAAATGAAATCCACAGTGCCTTGAATTAAGCAATCTTTGAAGAAATGTTTACCCCTATCATCACATAGTGTATCCTGGAATCCCAACAGCTTGCAATTATAAAAGGCTGCTTTTTCACCAGAAATTCTCATTGCAACAGCTTGCTCACCCTCTTTTCTTCCATCAGGTCTTGGTGCAGAATTCTATATCATCAAAATTCATAGCTTAAGAACAATTAATTTTCATCAGTAAAATACTAGCATATGAATTTTAGAGATAGCTGTAATATACAAACCGAGATCATGATGTTAGCAGCAACAAAATAATCTGATTCAACAGTCAAAGTACCACTATAAACAGTTCCATATTGTTTTGCAGTGCCACCAAAAGTCAAATTTGGCATATTACCAGGTGCTCCATAAAACGTAATAAAAGGTTTTGTCCTTTCAATTTTGATTTTCTCATTATAATTTCCACCACCAATATACAGAATCACACGTTTTGTATTTCCAGTTGGTATACTATTAATTGCATCAGTAATGGTCTTGAATTGTCCACTACCATCTTGCATTACTTTTATAACCTTAGCACCTTCTTCTGCTGCTACCAATGCAGGATCTAAAGTGGCTTTTCTTTGAGCCAAAGGACCAACATTGGCATTGAACCATGAATCTAATTGAGCTTTATCAGCTGGAATTGGAACATTATCATCGGATAAAACAACGTTGGATGTTATAAATGTTACTATGAATACGATTGCTACGTTAATTGTAGAGCTTCTTGTTTTGGATGCCATTTTTCTTGTTTTCAATTTTTGTTTGGGTGAATATAGGTGATTGGTGTTGGAAGACCAAACTCCCATGACAAGCATTTATGATAGCACAAAACTAACGCCAGTCAAGGTAGGCTTCTTAAGGATTTTTATGCATATTTTTCATATTATTTAATAAATGTTAAACCTTTAACAAAATTACTAAAAAGAATACGTTTTCATAAAACAATAAAACAAAACAAAATTAGTTTAATCTCATAAATGTCTGAGTATTAATCAACAAAACTTTTTTTTTATAAACGGATGACATCACCGTATGTTGTGACATCCAGGGCTGAAGAGGGTGGGGAGTGATCGCCGATGCCCAAAAAGGTAGCATGGCAAAGAGCGGCTCCTGGCAGCTTCAAAGCGAAGGGGGGTGTGAATGAACCGAATACGCACCGGAATGAGAGGGATCCTGGAGGCTGTGCAGATATGGGACTATACAGTTGAAGGAAGGCTTAAAAGAATTAATTTGGACTACCTATACCAACAAGGTGCATCTTCTTTTCGGGAGCCCTTCCCATAAGAACTCCATAGTTGAGTGTGCTTGACTTGGAGTAGAAGTGGGATTGGTGACCTTCTGGGAAGTTTCCGAGAAAGCATGCAAGTGAGGACAACGCATGCTGAAAAACAGTTTGAGATGTTACAAATAAATGTAACACCCTAGTTTTTCTAAACAATAGAAATACCAAAACATACATTTTAGTTTACATCAGAGTACAAAATTTCCTGCTTAGATATACGTCACTGTAAGAATAGCGGAAACGATTACATAACTTAAATTAAATTTAAGTCATATTATCAATTAAAGAGACAACACGAGAATCAAAAACCAAGATAAAAGAACTAGTCTTCAATTTTCTCCTAGAGCATGTCATCTAACTATGTCTTCTAGTAGCTTTCCTCATTCCCCGTTTCTCTGTAAAAACAACAACAATAATAGGCTGAGAGAACATATCTCAGTGAGTTCTACCACGACCCCTAACATTCACTCGGTTCAATTATAAAATTGTTGCAACGTAGTTTAATTTATAAACAACTTGCCTATTTAGTTGTAGCCCATTACCGACTGTGCAACAGCCACAATCTCGGGATTCTAATGTGCTAACAATTTACTTTGGCTTTCGTAGTTTAACAAACTACAAAACTTATTTCATTTATCGAAACACCGACCGCCTTACAATTGCTAATCTCGGTGATTCGTGCAACAATCATTAGCATAACATCGGCCGCCATACAATTGCTTACTCCCGATGAACCCCCTCTAGTACTTTCCCTAACGGATACTGGGCCTAGGTTAGGGGCTCATGACTTTCCCCGCCTAGTATGCTACTTCTAGGGTTGTCACCCATATTCGATATAATATATATCACACCCGCATTGGGTCGTCAACCTTATAAGTTTGATATGATTTATATATATCGTGAACCTATATCAATCTTAGATGAATATATAATCATCCTATATCAGTCAAACAATAATAAGTTGAACATGTAGTTCATTTACCTTTCAAAATATATGCCCTCTCTAGTAGACTAAATTTCGGTTTTTCGGAACATTTATAATTTTCAAAACATTTCCTAAAACAAAGTTGATAATGTTCAAAATAAAAATCAATCTATTTATATGGTTAGGTCCTTTTGTAAGCTTCATAACGCATCTGAGAACACATTAATCGGGTTCCCGGAACAAAAGTTATGATCAAAAATGTTTTTAGATAAAATTGAGATAGCAGGGTGCGCGTGACTTGCGCGTTAGCGTAACATACGCGTAAAGAAACAGTGGATATTGCACGTAAGTCACGCGTAGGCGCAATGTACGAGCCGAGAGACGATAGCTATTGTTTGTTTTGCGCGTGGTTTGCGCCTGAGTTACGCGTATGCGCCCCTCTACAGCAAGAACATGATTTTTGACAGCATTCCACATCAAAATTTTACCCAATCTCACCTTCAACTCAAACCAATTCATACTAGAACCACAATCAAACAGTTGACACATACAAAACACATAATTTCAAGTCCAACAATCAACAATATCAATCAAAATCGATTTAACTAGACATTGTTTCGAAAACCTCAAAAATACGTTATTTCACGAAATACGGTTTTGACTCAACGCTCATTTCGAAATCAAAACACCAAGTCATTCCAGCATACCAACACAATCAAAAACAAATTGTGAAAACCCTAAACGTGAGTAAAACTCACCTCTTGTAATGAAAATCACAAAAACAACCATCAACGGAGCTCTCGCAACGACGAGACCCCACTAACAATCCCCAAAACTCTCCGAAATGCACTCCAATTCGAACTCGAACTACCAAATTCAAACCCAAGCTAGCCCAAACAAAAATCACCTCTTTTGAATCCCTTGCTACTGATTGTGATTGTTTGCAAACTCATAAAAACTTACTCTCAATCCCATGGAACAAGTGGTAGAAATGGTGAAGCCAACAACACCCTTATTTCTCCCTCAAGCTTGAAATCTATGGGTGATAAAAGGAGATGATGAAGCTGGGAGCTTTGTGCAAGAGGGATATCAATAGATAGAGGAGAATGATTCGAGAAGAATGGGACAAGAATCAGCAACATGCATGAAGAAATGAAGGATCTCTCTCTCTCTTCTTTCTTTTTCTCTTTCTAATTTTTGCTGAATGTGAGTGTTTGTATTTCCTAAACTTCAGCATATGTTTTCTTTTAATGAAGGTGTGGTGAGCTGAGGGTTACTTAAAGGGTGGAAAGACCAAACTACCCTTATATATGATTCCCCCACTTAAATCAATTTCCAATCAAACAATCAACTTCTAATGCTCAATCTCATATCCTTAATAATCAATTTAACAAAATTAATCAATTATATAATAAATTTTGACTATGAGCTGAAAGTTTATTTGATGTGGAAAAAGACCAAAATACCCTTTTGTTCTAATTCATACTTAAACCCATTTCTACTCAAACAATCCCATAACAATTCACACAATTTCAAACAATAATACAACTAAATCATATAACTTAGCCTATATATTGCTTTCGAGACAACCTCATGTCCGAGACTTGAATTATTATTTACTCAAAATAATAAATCACTAGTTAATTTCGTAAACCAAATTAACGAAACTAAGAATGTTACATATGTCAAATTGTTGAGTTTACAATATCTTTAATAAATCATAGACGATAATAAACTGAATAACATTAGAGCATTATTTAAAATCTATAAAATTTAATGTTTCGATTAACGTCAATTTATTATTAAATATTAAATATAAACTTAATCATACACTTATTGAAAACCCTTATACAATATGCCGGGAATCATGAAGCCGGAAGTACGATTCAACAGCTCGGTAATTGGTTAAGTTACCAGTAGCATCGTTTGGTTTCACTTAACCCAGCTCTAAGTTGGGCTTCTAAATGTTTATAAGCATGTTTAGTCTCTATAACCTTATCCAAAAAAACAACTTTTTGATACCAATTTGGACTAATTGCACATTATTTTTTAAATTCAAAAACCAGCTCATAGAATTATTAATATTTAATTTGTGTCAAAAAAATTATTAATAGTTAACATAGAGCATTTACTAACCGACGTGATGTATAACAAAGTTGTTAAAAAAACAAAGCATCTAAATGGATATTGGAATAGATTTAAAACCAATCTCATAACTTATCTTCGGATGGAATCTGTAAAATTATTTTATTATTTACCTTATATTATGGTAATCAAAAAGTGAAATTATATGTGTTTATATTTAAAATTAACTTATAAATAAATAATAATTCACTCATTAATTCTCCCACGTTTATGGGATGCGACTAATTTTGTTTTTGTTTTGTTGGTTTATAAAAACCTATCATTAGTTATTAATTTCACAAAGTATTGTAAACTCAAGATTTTGACGTATGATGATGTCATGCATTTCATAAAAAAATAAACCAAAACAAAATTAGTCTAGTCTCATAAATGCTTGAGTATTAATCAATAAAACTTTATTTTTATTTTTTTATAAAACAATAAAACAAAAGCAAATTAGTCGCATCCCATAAATGTGGGAGATTTAATCAATAAACTAAGTCACATTAGACCATAATTTAAAAATTATAAAATTTAATGGTTCGATTAACCTTAATATATTATTAAATATAAATTTAATCATACAATTATTGAAAAGTCCTTATACAACTTGTCCTATTTTTATCCGGGTTCCACAACAACTTCCGAAATGATTTTCATATGGTTCTTCCCTTTCGAGCTCATTAACCTCGATCGGTTTATATAACGGTGACGTCGTCGAGTTCTTCTCCAATCTGATGAACCACCAAATCGAGTACACCTACCATGTTTCACACTTTTCCTCTGGCATCCTAGTGGTAGTACGAATAAAAAAAAGGAAACACTATATTACTAAAGAGAATATGTTTTCATAAAACAATAAAACAAAAACAAAGTTAATCTAATCTCATAAATGCCTGAGTATTAATCAACAAAACTTTATTTTTATTTATTTATTATAGATGGATGCCATCATCCTAATAATTAATGATAAAGACCTAAAGCCCAACCCAAAGTTGCGTCAAGCGAAACAATAAATAAAAAGTTAACCTACAGACTGTGCTGAACAGTTTCTAAAAAAGACGAAGGGACTGACTTGAGGGAAGAGATAATTTAAAGGTTACAAATAAAACACAAACGTAAAGACACAACCATAAGTCACTATAGCCTACAAACTGTGCTGAAAATCATCATATCACCTTTAGAGAAGACCAACAATTAACGGGGGCAGGAGAAACACCGCAGAAAAATCGTAACCACGGAAACATCACCGGGAAATACTAGGTATCTTATTCTTCTTTAATGATGTTATGAATCACTGTTTTACATAACTAATACATGAATAATCAAACAAACAAAAACAGTACCAACAAAATCAGGTTTTTGGATCTAAAGAATGCACTATTTGTGTCACTTATTTTGCATGCATCAAGTGTAGACTTGTTTTCAAATATATTAATCATGTGATTGTGTTTCCAAATAATGATCGGATGGGTTGTGATCCTTCAATAGCGGGTTAGCGGGTTGTTTCGTGAAAGTACCATAGTATTTGGATTACGTATAATTAAATGGATGAATAATTGTAATTATATACGATAGTTGGTGACCATGGCCAACAAAGACTTCCTTGCAATGGTGCGAAAAACCAATGTAAGTCTTGAACCCTTAATAAACAATCTTAACACAATATAGTTACTGATAACATAGATCAAACCGATGTAACTTAAATATCCATTTTTCTTGTTACAAGATTATGTTCAAATACCAAGGATATTCTATGCTACTTATAAAGGCACACTACCGAAGAAAGTGGTCCTCAAAGATAAGTTGGGACATAGCTTTAATGGAGAACTGAACGTTGATGAATGGGGACACCAATAATTACAATCAATGGGGAAAATATAATTCAAACCTATACATACAGGTGATTTGCGACTGTTCGGTTGACCTACAAATCAAAAGGAAATTTCCAAATGTTTGTCCCAGACTCAACACACTACTTTCTCTTCCACCCTCCATTCCTAGAATTGCTAGATTACGAAGTTGACACCATTAATCATGACCATGAGTTTGATTTTGATTCAGTAGATATGTATGATTCCGATTCTGCAAGGAACAAGAAAAAGGGTATTACATTTCGAGCCGAGATGGAGGCAAATTCTACCCATAAATCAGGACACCAAACTGAACATGACTCAGAGTTCAATTATGAAGAATCACTTGAAGGAACACAGAAGGTCAGTTGCTGAACCTTCAGAAAGTGGTGATGAGACAAAATCTGATAGTAATTCTGGCACATGATGTTGTAAAAATAATAAGTTGTTTTTAAAATTTCTAATGGTCTGTTTAGGGATGGTACTTTGATAAACCTATGGTGCTTTGTAATATATGTCTGGTTGTTTTAAATATCATGAAACACGGTGATGAACATTTAAATATTTGAATTTTTAGTATGATATATTATAAAATGATGAGAAACTGGATGCCCAAAGACGCCCACATGTATTAACAAACACACAGGGTAGCACGAGGTGATGAATCCGCTACAATTAGTAGCGACATTCGTAGAATAAAATTTACTAATTGATTAATGACCCTGTTAAAATAGTGTTTTTAACTGAGAAAATAAATAGATGTAACTGATGTTTAAGAGTAAAAAACAGATATAGTTGTTAAAGACCCTGGCATTGATAGCGTTAAGTTGAAGTTGCAAACCGATTATGAAAACACGTTTTTCAGGCCCCACACACTTTAATGCCTCACCATCCAACCAATTTAAAAATTTTCTTGCTGCTATAAAATACATTCTCATTCTTACACTCTATATATATTGAACAATTCATTTGGATGCTTAGATAAGTTTTTGCATCAAATTTAGATCAGTTTTTAGTTATTTTTTCCCTATTTGTTAACATTATACTTCTTACCAAATCTTTCAAATGCAATTCTTTGGAAGAATGGATAATGGAGATTTCATGTGCATCATCCAGTCCCACTTAGTAAGTTCAGCTGACTCTTATTGGAATATTTGTTGAAATTTAACAATAACTGGTTCCAACATTTTGTGTTCGATACTGTTATTGCAGGCACGAATCAGTCTTCCCATGAGTTATAATGATACCTTTGCAAACAAATTTCCGTCAACTGTTTTCGTAGAAGACAAATTTGGTAAACTTTATCCAAGAACTCTTGGTTTAAGATATACAGGCACACCGTATCTTGAAACAGACCCGTTTAACATATGCAACCTACATAAATACGAATATGGAGCAGTGCTTCTTCTATCATACACATCTAGTGGGTTTTTAAAGTTATCTGAACCAACTACACCTCACTTTCTACTCAGACCTTACGATGGTTGTCCAAAAGAATATAATGTCCATCATCAGAGAAACGACAATGAAGGTTCAATAGGACTATGTGCAGTAGCACTAAACTCAGCTAACCAAAACAACAGACAAAATGATGCGTACTATGAAGCACCGCAGGATGAACCACAATGTGATCCAGAAGGAAACAACATCGTTGGCAACACTGTTCAGGATATCGAAGATGAGATTTCAATTGATGGGCCACCAGTTTCAGATGATGAGGAAGATAAGAAACACAACTCTGATTAAATTTTACGGAAGTTGGTTCACTCAATGCCTGCACATTGAAGGAACACAAGAGGTCAGTTTGTGAACATCGACTAAGGGATGATGAGACAACATCTGATAGTATTTATAGTACATGATGCTATAAAATAGAAGTTGGCTTTAATATTTCTAATGGTCTGTATAGGGATGCTACTTTGATAAACTTTTATTGAAAAGTCTTTCTACAACTTGTCATAATTTTATCCGGGTTCATTAACAACTGCTGAGCTGATTTCCATATGGTTCCTCCCGTCTGAGCTCATTCACCTTGGTCCATATATCGGTGATATCGTCGAGTTATTATCTGATCTGATGAACCACCAAGCCCAGTACAGCTACTGTGTTTCACACTCTTCGTTTGGCATTCTAGAAGTAGTCTTCTTAAGGATTGAGTCTCATAATTCGTCCATCACTAAAAAAAAAAAAAGGAAACACTATTCTTATGGATATTTTTCATAATAATACAGTAAGTGTTAATTTTTAACTAAATTATTAAAGAGAACATGTTATAATTTAATGTACAAATTGATAATATAGAATTTCATAACATAAAAGAGGTATATGATTTATATATAGATGACACAACAATATTATATCATATGAATTAATTTTTTTATAGAAGGAAAACTTGTAGAGATACCTGCTTCTAGCGATGAAGAGCAAGACGATAAGACGGATGAGGGAGTTTGTTGAAAATGATGGGGACAAAGAGAAGTGAGGATTTCCTGCCTTGATTTGTTTTGCCTCCGGGGTCCTTTTATTATCTTAGCCTTCTATTTGCAGTGCCTCCGGATTTCATTTTGTAATGCCTTTGGACTCGACCTCGTAGCGTATCCAGGCTCCTTTTTGTAGTGCATCCGGGCTCCATTTTGTAGTGCATCCGGGCTCATTGTGAACGCTATGTTTGTTTACCCTCATTGTTTGGAAAACCATGCCACGAGAATATCAAGCTCACAAATCGCCTTAGTGTAACGATGCCCTTCAGACTTTATCCTTTTTCTGTGTACTCGGCTTCTAGCTCAGCTCATCGATTTACTTTAAATTAAAGATACATGATGCAGATATGATGCATTTAAAATTTAGATCAACCATCTACAAATTTAAATTAAAAGTATAATGTAAAATTGAAAGTCTCTTGACTTTTATAAATAGATATCATTCCAACTAAAAGATAGTTAAATGCACCCAATATGGGATTATATGACCTACACAAATTGAATTCAACAAAAAGAAGATTGTGGTATAAATATAAGGTTGAAGTTGGGATGTGTAGAAGTAAAATATTGTTTTTTAAGGTAATACTGTTTTTGTTACATATGAACAAATTAAAAACTAAATGGCAATGTAAAACGGTAAAAAACGAAAAGTAATAGACCATAGTAGAAATTGAATGTCAAACACACCAACCTATTCCTGTGACTCATTTGGACGGTTCAGTTGTCGTGTGTGCTGCGCGGGTACGCGTTGCCTGAAGCAGTGATTTCTCAACTTCAACCTCTGATGTCTTGAAGTAACTGCGACAAAAGGAGAATGAGGTTTGTTTTTTTACCACACTCATCTTCAAACAAACTGAAAACGACAGGAAGAAAGAACTGCATTTACTCTGTTTAGGAAACAAATAGGTTTTAGGGAAAGATCCGAGTTTTACAAATGGGAACTTTCATAGTTGTGTAAATTTCTAGACATGCATAATATATTATTTGTTGTTATTTATGTTCATATAGTCTGAACGGTTAGTAGATGGTTGCATTTTTCCAAAAATCCAAACTTTCCACTTCCCTCTAGGTTTTGTCAAAATAGTGATCAAGTTTCGATTTTTATCATACAAAGTATATTCATATAGTTTGAACGGTTCGTAGATGGTTGCATCTTTTCAAAAATCCAAACTTTCCACTTCCCGTTAAGTTTTGTAAAAATAGTGATCAAGTTTTATTTTTTATCATACAAAGTGTTCCAGAATGGGCCGAAGCCCATTCCAGTGACTCTACCTGGACCGGCCCATGAATAAAGGGGCAAAGGAACAAAGAACCGGATCAACGGACCCGATTGGTCCGTACGCATAGATCCAACGCTCAAGGATCGCCCACCAACGCTATAAAAGCACTAATGGCGTCAGTTGTCAGGTACGCACTATTGATTGAGACCTATACCCTGCTCGTTCGCTTTTGACTTAGGCGTTGGAGTGTCTTCGCAGGTACACCCGCCCCCTGAAGCGGAGCTCGGCGCGCGACCAGAAGAACATTAGAGATCTGATACCTGTGAAACAGCGGTCAAGCATACCAGGCACCAGATCATTTGGCGACCACAGTGGGAGCCCGCGCGCTTTCCGCC
Organism: Astragalus glycyphyllos; assembly: GCA_963573325.1. NCBI lineage: Eukaryota > Viridiplantae > Streptophyta > Magnoliopsida > Fabales > Fabaceae > Astragalus > Astragalus glycyphyllos. The sequence continues at coordinate 11,223,524 of OY754314.1, read as the reverse complement.
AATCCCAAAGATGCCCTTGAAGGCACCCCGAGGCCGACCAAAGGCCACAGCTCATTTATAAAGTGTGGCCGAGATCGCAACTCGACCACCACCAGCGGGTGTTGAAGGCAACAACACCGTCCCTGCCCAGCGGGTCATAGTAGAGCTTCCTGCCGACCTGGTCCAAGAGCTGCGAGAACTACTGCACGACCGAAACCAGGCTCTGAATCGCAATAACGACCGCCTAATGCAATTAGAAGATAAGATCGCCTCGAGGCGAGCACAGACGGCCCCAGAGAAGCAACCTCATCATGAGGGCACTTCGGCGGTGCGAGCACGCCCTTCAAGAGCTCGTCGATCGCCTCCGCGAAGGCAGCTGGTCCATCGATCTCCAACCCTGAGGAGGGGACGAGGAGGAGTGGCCACCCATCCAAGAAAGACTCCGTCCACATCTGATTACACTTACTGGCCTGAAGAATCATCACACGAAGGTTCCTCTCGTGGTTCAACCAGTTCACCTACTCGTTCTCGAAGTCGATCTAACGAACGGTACTCATATCGATCGAAAGATTATTCCAACCACCACGGTCGTGGAGGAAGCTACCCAGAAAAGCGACTATGCCATCAAAATAAGAAGGATACCAGCCTTGAACCATATACGAGAGAAATAGATGAGTTTCGCATCCCACGCTCGTTGGAAAAGCCTCCGACCGACCTTAAGATGTACAACGGCGTGAAAGATCCAGACGCCCATTTAAAGCACTTTGATATTATGATGAAATATCGCGGAGCGCCCGGACCTGTAAAATGCAAAATCTTCCCCCTTACTCTAGAAGGGTCGGCGTTGGAATGGTTCACCGAGCTAAAACCCAACACCGTTTCATCTTGGGAGCAGATGGCTAGGGTGTTCACCGCCAGCTTTACGACCTCCAAGATCAAGCCAAAATCTCAGGACGTTTTGATCGCCGTCAGACAAGGGCCGCAAGAGTCTTTGAGAAGTTATGTCGAAAGATTCAATCGAGAAGCCGATCAAGTCAGAAACTTGGACGATAATCAGAGGTTATTCTTCTTGAGAACGGGTCTCTTAAGAGGAAGTCGTTTCGAAGTGGAGGTGGGTCTCCACATTCCCAGGGACCTAGAGACATTCCTAAGACGCTCCCAAAGGTTCATGAATTATGAGGAGAGAACGACCGCTCTTGAAGCTGCTGAGGCGGGCATGAACCAACACTCGCGATCAGAAAAAGATATAAAGGAAAAAGAAGAGTGCGCCAATAACCGCCCGTCCAGGGAAAGTAGGATCAAGAGATTCGCTGAACGCACTAAGCTAAATACCTCGTACGCAAACATTTTAGCGGAGTGTTCCAACGCAAAATTTAGAGATGTCAAACCAACGGAACCCCTCGTGCTCAAAGACGGGCAGCGTCCATCGAAAAACTATTGTAGGTATCACAAGAGTAACGGGCATGACACTAACAACTCTATGGCTCTTAAAGATGATGTGGAAGGTCTAATCTGAAGAGGGAAATTGACTCAGTACGTAAAAAGAGATTATGCGAAAGCACGAGAAGAGCGGAAGGTTACCCGTTCACCTAGAAGGGGAAAAGCAGAAGCAGATGAGACGATCAAAGTCGTAGAAGAAGACGACGATGAAGAGAATAGTACAGGCGCTAGGAAGTCGAAGGGAAGACCGGTCGCTATGGTCATATCCGGAGGAATACCCACGGACGCCTCGACTAACAGATCGATCAAAAGAAGATGGAACGAGATCATGAGTGTCGCCTCGGCCTCCACTCCACAGCCGCCTTCCGTACGACCATCCATTTCCTTTAGAGACGAGGATCTCATCGATGGAACACCCAACTACGAGGTACCTTTGGTGATCGTCGCAGTCATGGCGAACGTGGAGGTTAGGCGAATATTGGTGGACCAAGGTAGTTCAGCAGATATAATATTCGAAGACCTGTTGGACGCGTTGAAGATTTCAAAAGACGACCTAAGGCCATACAGAGGAATTGTTCTCACCGGATTCAATGGTGCCTCGACAACTCCTATAGGGTAGCTAGAGCTGAGGTGACCTTTGGAGATGATACTGAAGAAAATCCCCTCTTCAGGACGGTCAGAGCGGATTTCATCGTATTGCCGTGCAAATCGGTCTATCAGTGTATCATTGGGCGGCCAACCCTTGCCCGTTTAGAAGCAGTTCCGTTAACCGTCCATTTGAAGATGAAGTTCTACACCAAATCTGGGGAGGTCGCAATTGTCCCAGCCGACTTACTGTCTGCAAAGCGAGCATTCCTCCTGGGACTAAAGGAAAAAGGTAAAAAAGTAGCAAGAGAAATAAAAGCAGCAGCGAAAAGCAGCGGGCAGGTAAATTTGGCAGATCTTGATGCTCGTTATGATTTAGAAAGTGAGGAAGAAGAAGGAGACGACCTTTTGACCAAAGAATTGAAGAGCAGATTCAAGCGACCAGAGCCAGATGGAGAATTTTGTCACGTGCAACTAGGGGACGACCCAAAGAAGACAATCAAGATTGGAAAGAATCTCTCCCCTGAGACTCAGGACGAGCTCGTCCAATGCCTTAAACGCCTTAAACACCACGCGGATCTGTTTGCCTGGAGCGCAGCGGACATGCCCGGAATTCCCCCTCAAGTGGCATGCATCACTTAGTAGTCAACCCAGAAGCGAAATGGGTTGCTCAAAGGAGGAGAGTTCAGAAAGAAGAGAAGGCGCGAGCAGCGTCCAAGGTCGTCGAGGACTTGCTCGATGCAGGCTTCATTAAAGAAATAAGATAGACCACGTGGCTGTCTAATGTCGTCCTGGTTAAGAAGGCAAATGGCAAATGGAGAATGTGCGTAGACTATACTGACCTAAATCGAGCAGGCCCGAAGGATGCTTTCTCCGTCCCTAGTGTTGATCGTCTAGTCGATAATGCAAGAGGATACAAAATCTTGTCCATCCTGGACGCCTATTCTGGGTACAATCAAATTGCCATGCATCCACAAGATCAGGATAAGACCGCATTCATGACGGACAGGGGAAATTTCTGTTATAGAGTTATGCCTTTTAAGCTGAAGAACGCTGGAGCGACCTACCAGCGCATGGAGAACAAAGTTTTTCACGATCAGATAGGAAAGATGGTGGAAGTATACCTGGATGATATGATTATCAAGAGCAAGCAAGATCAAACACACATAGACGACTTAAGAGAAGTGTTCAAAGAAGCCAGAAAAAATTCGTTGAGATTCAACCTAGAGAAGTGTACCTTTGGGGTAAGGGCGGGCAAATTTCTTGGATTCTACCTCACCGAAAGAGGGATTGAAGCCAACCCAGACAAATGTCGAGCAGTGACTGAGATGAAGCCGCCAACGACCAAGAAAGAGATACAGAAACTAAATGGCATGATTGCCGCTCTCTCACGATTTGTGTCCAAAGCCGCAAGCAAATTCTTACCTTTATTCAGGCTGTTAAAGAAAGAAATCGCGTTCGACTGGACGCCCGAATGCGACCAAGCCCTCGAACAACTTAAGGCGGCCTTGGCAGAACCTCCAATTTTGACCACTCCTAAGCCCGGGGTAATGCTCTACCTATACTTATCCATTATAGACGAGGCTTTGGCCGCTGTTTTGGTACGAGAAGAAGGAACGAAGCAAAACCCGGTCTACTTCGTTAGTAAGGTACTACAGGGGCCAGAGCTTAGATATCAAAAAATTGAGAAGTTGGCTTTAGCTCTGGTCGTGTCCACTCGAAAATTGAGGCCATGTTTTGTAGCCCACCAGGTCGCTCTGCGAACCGACCAACCGATTAGACAGATCCTTCATAGACCTGATCTGGCGGGAAGAATGATCAAGGGGGCTGTAGAATTATCCGAATTTGGAATCAAATACGAACCTAGGTCGACCATCAAGGGACAAGTCTTGGCCGACTTTATTGTAGAGTTGACTACAGGAGCGGAGGACCCGGTCCACGACGTATGGACGCTGCATGTTGATGGTTTGATCCTTGAGAACGAGCAAGGAACGACTATCGAGGTCTCCTTGGCTTTCTCTTTTCCAACGACCAACAATCAGGCTGAATACGAGGCCTGTTTGGCTGGGTTGTTGCTCGCTCTGGAATTCAATGTGAAGAAGGTAGAACTCCAATCAGACTCGTTGTTAGTGGTATCCCAGATCAAAGACATCTTTTCGGCCAAAGACGAGATCCTCCAGAGATACCTCGCAAAAGTCAAGGAGTTGATGCAGAAATTCGAATACGCCGAAGTCAGGCATGTCCCTAGAGTAGAGAACGCTAGGGCGGACATCTTATCCAAGCTCGCAAGTACGAAGAACCCTGTCAACCACAAAAGTGTGATACAAAAAGTTCTATCTCAACCAAGCGTAAGGCTAGAGGCCACGCTGGGAGCAGATGTGTGTAAAATTGACTCAGCCCGAACCTGGATCGACCCCATTTTTAACTACATAATGGATGGGGAAGAACCTGTGGACCCTGAAGAAGCTGCGCTCGTTCGAAAACGAGCAACATCCTACTCAATCATAAACGAGCAGCTCTATAGAAGGGGATTCACTATGCCCTTGCTCAAGTGCCTACTTCCAACGGAAGCAAGCTACGTCCTAAAGGAGATCCACGAAGGCATCTGTGGGAATCATATGGGTTCGCGAGCGCTGGCAAGAAAAGCATTAAGGGCGGGCTATTATTGGCCGACCATGGATGCGGACGCAAGAGACCTAGTGAAGAAATGTGACAAGTGCCAGAGGCATGCCGACGTTCACATTGCACCTCCAACCGAGCTCAACAGTTTGACCGTCCCATGGCCATTCTCATGGTGGGGTATTGACTTGTTAGGACCTTTCTCACTCGCCCCTGGTCAGCCGTTTCTGATCGTTGCGATTGACTACTTCACTAAGTGGATCAAGGCTGAGCCACTAGCTACGATTACTTCCAGGAATTGCCTCAAGCTCGTCAGAAAGAACATCTTGGTGCGGTTTCGAATCCCCGAGGTCGTTGTATCGGACAACGGCACACAGTTCACCGACCGAAACTTTCAAGAAGTCTTAGCAGAACTAGGCGTAAAACAGCGTTTTACGTCAGTCGAACACCCGCAAACGAACGGGCAGGCAGAAGCAGCCAACAGAGTCATCCTGAGGGGCCTCAAAAGAAGACTAGATGAAGCTAAAGGGAAGTGGGCAGAAGAGCTCCCTTCAGTGTTATGGGCGTACAGAACAATCCCACACTCGACCACTAGAGAAGCCCCCTTCAAACTGGTCTATGGAACGGATGCGCTGATTCCCGTCGAAATGGGAGAACTAACCTAGAGAACAAGCAATCCTATGCCGCCGTCAGAAAACGAACAGGCGACCAGAGAAGAGCTCGATCTAGTGGAAGAGCTGCGGAGTAAGGTGATAACAATCATTTATGATTGTTATTACCTCTTATTTGAAGCTTAAATTGTTGTGAGTTCTAAAGTAATATTGTCTTTAATTAGTTAAAATATGTTGTTTAGTGTAAAAGAAGATTTAATTATGGTTTGGAGTCATTTGGCACTTTGGTGCCCCATTTTGTGCTTTTATGTGTGTATTTCATTGCTGCAGCAATAGGTGCCGCAGCATTGCATTCTTGCGTCAGATGAGAGAGAAAATGGTGCACGCGGATCTTAGGGCCCTGCTGCTGGTACCAGGCTGTCATACGCTCAGAATATTCCATCTATGTGGTCACTTGTACTCCTAGGCACACATAATGACAGAAAGAGCCTCCAAATGACATTTCTTGGATCACTAAACCCTAGCTCTATAAAAGGGAGCTCATCTTCCTCATTTGGGAGGCTGGTTCAGAAAGGAGGCTAGGGTTAGACATAGCCTTTCTCTCCATTTTCGTTCCAAGCGCCATTTTCACAATAAAAGGTAGAAATTCTGTTGCTGGGAATGATGCTGCAGCAATATACGAGTTGATTTACTTGGAGATTTTCGTGGATTTGGGAGCTGATCTGAACCTCCATGCTACTGTTCTTGGAGCCAATCTTCAGTCTACCTCTTCCTAGTATCTTTCTTCCTTGTATTTTCGGTATTATGGCTTTAACATTTATGTTTGAGTTGTATTTCTTGTGTTGTTTGCTCATCATGAGCTAAATACTTAGTTGGGATGTTTAGATCTATGTAATGAAGTCTTAATGTTCTTGATGCTTATGTTATTGTGTTGAGCACTTTATCTTGTGTGTTTTACTACATCCATCTTAGCTTAGGGTTGGCCGTCTAATCTAAGTAGAAATACATTCACAGAGATGGTTTGTATTTATATCTCACAAGATGACATGGTATGTTGCACTATAGGAATATAGTTGTTCCTTGCTTGAGTCCTAGGAATAGGAGAGGCATAAGCCATGAGGTACAACACTTAGGTGTAAAGCTGCTTGTTCTCCAGTAGCCTAGGGAAATAATCCTTTCTGAATTAGGAATAATTTGGGAGGACTAAAGCCTAGTGTTAAGCATTAGGAATAATGCACAATTGCGGCAGCACCTAGTGCTGCAGCACTTAGCATAGCATTTTGAGCATTATTATGAATTTGCATAATGAAAGCATTCTCAACTTACTCTCATTCTGGATTTCTACTAATCATTTATCTTAATTACTGTTTGTTGATAAAACTAAGTTCTACAACTTGTTATTTTACTTTGTTTTACTTACTAGCTTACTTGCTAATTAAATATAGAAAAGAACTCAACAATCCTCGGAACGATCTCTACTTACTCTTTATTACTTGTTACGATTGTGTATACTTGCACATATTGTTTTCACACAACAAGTTTTTGGCGCCGTTGCCGGGGATTGTGATAGTTAATTTCTATTGTTTAGTTAGTATGTTTAGTTAGTTTCTTTGTGTGTTCAATTTTTGAGCAATTTTTTTTTCTTTCGTATTGTGCTTTGTGTTTGTAATGTGTTCTCTTTGTTGTTTTTAGTTTCACTATTTGTGTTTTGTGAAAGAAAAAAAAATTTCCACTTTATGCGATGGACCATTGGAGTTTTTACTTTATGCAAGAATTGAATGCTCAACAATGTTTCAATTTTGATTTCCTTGGTAGTGAACATGAAAGGGGCTGTTTTGAGACAAATCCATGTTCCCAAGCTCAAACCAAAGGATTACATGAGGGAAACTCTAGTTTAAAAGAACTCTTAGCTCAATCTATTGAATCTATGAAGGTGGAGCGTGAAAAATTTGAAAGGGGCTGTTATGAGACCAATTTCATGCCTATGACAGCCCAAAATACTGATTGTGGCATGGAAAACTTTGTGTGTGAGCAAGATCCAAGTTGTCAAGCTCAAACCGAAGGATTCCATGAGACCATCTCCAACTTCCAAGAATTTGTAGCTCAATCACTTGAGTATATCAAAGTGGATAGTGACAACTTTCAAGTATCATGTAAGAATATAAAGGCTCACTTTAAGACAATTATGGAGCATATAAAAGAGGAGAGTTGTATTGAAGAAGTGATTGATCTAAAAGAAGATAGTTATCATGACAACTTTGAAGCTTCATGTAAGAATATAGAGGCTCACATTAGGACTATTATGGAGCATCTACAAGAAGAAAGTTGTATTGAATATGTGGTTGAGCAAAAGGAAAAAATGAGTGTAGAGTGTGAACTTGAATGTGGTTATTTGAAAGAAGTGGAAGAAAAACAAAAAAGTTGTGTAGTTGTAGAACAAGAAAAATTCAAAAATAGTGACAAGAAAGAAAAGCCAAGGTTGAGGTATGAAAAGAGCCATGTGACAATAAAGGTTCAGCCCTTGGTAATTGAAGGAAAGAATCCTCGGCAAAATGAACTTCAATTTTTTCAAGAAAAGAGGAACTCCTATCCCAAATGTTTATTGATTGGGGCATGGGAACACTTGCTTCCATATGCCAAATACGTGGGATTTCTGACCAAAAGGAGAAAGCGGAAAGATGATATTTTCTTCTTGTCCTATTATCCACCCTAACTTGGGTTTTGAAGGCCAAGTCTAGCTAATGACTATAAATTAAGCGCTACTAGGAGGCAACCCAGATTTTTAGTAGTAATTGTGTTTTGTGTGTTTCTGTTTTTACCTTTTCAGGTATGAATAAGTGGTCCTTTGGTTTGTCCTGTCAATTATGCAGAATTTTGTTGCTGCAACACCATGTGTTGCGGCACCTGTTGCTGAAGTGTTGAGCATGTGATCAAAATGGAATTTCAAATGCAATTGTGGCATATTTGGTAGTCACCTCTGTTAATTGGCAGTGTGTTTTCTCTATCTCACCATTTAAACCTTGCTAGAAATCTTTTCCCCAATCACCACCCACCCAAAACCTTTTCACCACACCTCCACCTAAACCATCCCTCCACCCAAAACACATTCTCCACCACAAAAGCCCACTTCTCACAGTTACAACCCTTCATTATTACCCTTCATCCACCACACCTTAAAGCAAACAATTCATCCATATTCTAAAACCATCCCCTCCACCCAAAACAATCCATTCCACAAGTCCCTATCAACCAAACAACCTCCCTCACCAAAGGAAAATCCACCCAAAAATCAACCTTCCAAAGAGAAAACACCAAGGCCATTGGAAGCTGAAATGCAGAGTGTGAATGTTGTCACAGGTAGTGCTACAGCAACAGTGTCAGAAGGCAAAGCTGCAGCATCTGCTGCAGCAGCAAAGAAAGTTTTAAGAAACAAATTAGTGGACAAAAAGAGGCCAAGGATATCTGATTCTATTATGGAGAAACCTGACTCTGCTTTACCAGATGATTAGGTCCCTCCTCCTACACCAGATCCTCCATTGGCCAAATATTCCATGCAACATGCCTTTTGCAAAAGTGAGCTTAAATTGAGATGTGGCAGCACCTGATGCTGCAGCATCCAATGCAGTTGCCGAAGAGTGCACCAAGCTAAAGGAGCCAGTACCAGAAACAAACCAGGGGTCCATTCTAGTTAACCCTTTCTCTTTTGTGTTTAGTTGTTTATGTTCTGTTAGTTGTCATTAATTGTTGTTTTTTTTATTTAGTTTTGTTTTAGTAGCATCCAACAGTTGTTTAGAATTGTTTTCATGTTTCTGTGTTTAGTGTCTAATTTTTGTTTTAATTATGTCTAAGGTCTCTCCCTATAGTATTTGCATGAGCAGTGGGGACACTGCTGAGTCTTAAGTTGGGGAGAGGACCTTGTGTTATTTGTTTTCAAAAGGCATGTTTAGTTGTATCTTTTGTTCATATTAGTAATAGATTATGATTCTTTTTTTGGGCTGACTTAATGATGATTATGGTGAGTTTGAGTGAGGATAGCCTGGTTTGGATTGATGATTAGATTGCTATTGTTCCCACACTTATACTCTAGGTTTAGGTAGGAAATTAGTAAGCTAGAAACAATCTGATGCTGAAGTTAGATTTTGGTAGACCAAGGTGGTGCCAAATTTCTACTAAAAACTTAAGGTAGCATAGGAAACTAAGCTTGGGGGTTCTTTGAGATATACTAAGGCAAAGCAAGAAGGAATGGAATTAGGTCATGTGCACATAGTTTTAGGAATGTGAATGAAATCTGAATGTAAGGTGCTATGTTATAAAGCACCAGTGTCTGTAAATAAGTGTAATGTGCTGTAATTGCCCAATCATCAATGAGAAAAAAAAAAGAAGAGAAAAAGAAATTGAAAAAAAAAGTTGAAAAAAAAGAAAAAAAATGCTATCAAAAAGAAATTAAAGAATAAGAGCAATGCAGTACAGTAATAGTTAAATGTCTTTACAAAGAGTCTTTGTTAGTCTGTAATGCTGCAGCAGCAGTTGCTGCAGCATTGTTATGCCCATTTGTAATAAGTGCACTGGCCTAGACTTCTGAAATGCTACATGAAAGCCCTTTGTAATGCTATCCCCCCATTCTGTGCTTAAATTGTTAGTCTACCCTGCTTTTCGAAAAATCTTTGGCATAACCAAAAGAAAGCCATGCTTTCCAAGGCTAGGAGAACTTTTGAAACTTGCTAAGGACTGAACTAAGCCTAGTGATCACACACACACCTTGAGCAGTATGCAATTCTTTGAATCTTGATGAACTTAAGGTGTATATGAGTGATTGAGAATCTGAATGTTCATGCCCAACTTGAACATCTTTGAAAATCTGTTTGAATCAATTTGTGCAGCTGGATATTGCATTACTTGTGTATGTTTGTCATTGTCAAGTATCATTGCTTGAGGTCAAGCGTCATTGCTTGAGGGCAAGCAATGGTTTATTGCTTCAGGACAAGCAATGGTTTTAGTTTTGGGGTGTGATAACAATCATTTATGATTGTTATTACCTCTTATTTGAAGCTTAAATTGTTGTGAGTTCTAAAGTAATATTGTCTTTAATTAGTTAAAATATGTTGTTTAGTGTAAAAGAAGATTTAATTATGTTTTGGAGTCATTTGGCACTTTGGTACCCCATTTTGTGCTTTTATGTGTGTATTTCATTGCTGCAGCAATAGGTGCCGCAGCATTGCATTCTTGCGTCAAATGAGAGAGAAAATGGTGCACGCGGAATATTCCATCTATGTGGTCACTTGTACTCCTAGGCACACATAATGACAAAAAGAGCCTCCAAATGACATTTCTTGGATCACTAAACCCTAGCTCTATAAAAGGGAGCTCATCTTCCTCATTTGGGAGGCTGGTTCAGAAAGGAGGCTAGGGTTAGAGATAGCCTTTCTCTCCATTTTCGTTCCAAGCGCCATTTTCACAATAAAAGGTAGAAATTCTGTTGCTGGGAATGATGCTGCATCAATACACGAGTTGATTTACTTGGAGATTTTCGTGGATTTGGGAGCCGATCTGAACCTCCATGCTACTGTTCTTGGAGCCAATCTTCAGTCTACCTCTTCTTAGTATCTTTCTTCCTTGTATTTTCGGTATTATGGCTTTAACATTTATGTTTGAGTTGTATTTCTTGTGTTGTTTGCTCATCATGAACTAAATACTCTTAGTTGGGATGTTTAGATCCATGTAATGAAGTCTTAATGTTCTTGATGCTTATGTTATTGTGTTGAGCACTTTATCTTGTGTGTTTTACTACATCCATCTTAGCTTAGGGTTGGCCGTCTAATCTAAGTAGAAATACATTCACAGAAATGGTTTGTATTTATATCTCACAAGATGACATGGTATGTTGCACTATAGGAATATAGTTGTTCCTTGCTTGAGTCCTAGGAATAGGAGAGGCATAAGCCATGAGGTACAACACTTAGGTGTAAAGCTGCTTGTTCTCCAATAGCCTAGGGAAATAATCCTTTCTGAATTAGGAATAATTTGGGAGGACTAAAGCCTAGTGTTAAGCATTAGGAATAATGCACAATTACGGCAGCACCTAGTGCTGCAGCACTTAGCATAGCATTTTGAGCATTATTATGAATTTGCATAGTGAAAGCATTCTCAACTTACTCTCATTCTGGATTTCTACTAATCATTTATCTTAATTACTGTTTGTTGATAAAACTAAGTTCTACAACTTGTTATTTTACTTTGTTTTACTTACTAGCTTACTTGCTAATTAAATATAGAAAAGAACTCAACAATCCTCGGAACGATCTCTACTTACTCTTTATTACTTGTTACGATTGTGTATACTTGCACATATTGTTTTCACACAACATAAGGCTGCCCTCAGGGAAGCGTTAGTAAAACAAGCGATGGCCACAAGTACGAACACACCCTGTAAACGAGCTAAATGTCAAGTAGAAACTTGGTAAGCTGTTTACAGGGATCCCTATGAAGATCGGTCCGACGAGGACTGAAACAGTATTATAAAGCCCGAAGGCCGCGAGCAAAGTAAATCAAAACTTAGAAAAAGTAAAGAGAAGATAGTTAACATTAAAGTCTACTCGGAGAAAGCCGGGCTAAGAAAAGATTACAAGAAAACAAAGACACTTGTTGAAAATACAAAAAAGGGCGAGTCACTCAGGACGGCTGTAGATGACTGTTTCTTCTTCGATGACGTTCCCATGCTCATCTTTCTCCGCAAGACGAACGATTTGGCCATTCCTCAAAAAATGATTGTTGGTCACGATCTCAGGGTTAATCTCAAAGGCCTTCAAGGTTTCCATTAGACCGACCACCTGCTCCCCCAGCTGATTCACCTTGGTAGATTGCTCGGTCAAACTGGCAGTAGCGGTGGCAAGTTTAACTTCAGCATCTACCTTGGCTGTTATGGCCGCGTCACGTTCAGCAGTGACCAAGCCAAGTTCGTTCTTCGTCGGTTGGAGGGCGACCTCAGCATCCTCAAGCTTTTTCTTGGTACTCTCGAATTCTGCCCGCAATTCTGTAATATGACCAAGGGCGGACTTATACTTGTCAGTTTTATCCAAGAGGTCACCCTCCAACCATAAGTTTCTATGGAGTAAGCGCATACCTGCTTGATGGCTAGCTTCTTCAGATTTATAGCGAGCAAGTTTTTGAGAAGCTGCTTGGGCAATTTCTGCAACGAACAATAGAGGGTCTGCTCGAAGGCTTTCAAAATCTACATCCTTAAGATCGTCCAAATCCAAGGACGACCTCCTCGGTATTTCTCTTCTTTTTGGGGAGGGTCAAGGTCAATCGCAACGGCGTCCACAGAATTCTGAGCCCGATCTCTCTTCTTAGAAGCGGAGTTCGTTCCCTGTTCACGAACAGGAGGTCTATGATCGCCCTCAGCGTGGAGAGGTTGAGAAGGAGAACAAAGGTCACCCTCTTCTACTTCCTTGACTTTGTCTTGGCCAAAAGGGCTTCAAAGCCTATGCCCGACATTTCAGCTGAAAAGAAAAAGGGTTAGAGGCAAGACGAAGTAAAAACGATCAAAGCTAACGAACAAAAGAAAAAGTAAAAGCACACCAGAGGAGGGAATTTAAATATCGTAATCGCTCAGCCTCCTCTGATGTCTATAGTGGATGGTGTCGCGGTCATAGTGTGAGTGCGACCAACCCAGAGGGAATTTCATCGAAGTAATATGACCTTCAGCGTCCACAGTTCCCACCATCTCCTTAGCCCGACCATTGATTGGAACGACCTAGAGGAGAGCATGCCTCCAAGGTTTGGTCGATTCGCAGAAAGGTTTGAAGAGTCTGATCGTGCCCTTTCGCCCCTTCAAAGAAACTTGTTCCCATGGCCTAGGTTAACTCTTCATCTCCACGGTATGACTAACATCGAATAGGGAGAAGAATAGACGGCAATTCACTTCCCGGTCAAGAGCGACCATTATTATCTCGAAAGACTTAACAAGCGCCCAAGCGTTGAAGTGAAGTTGAGAGGGGGCGACCCCAAGTGTTCTCAGGACGCGTCTCTGGAAGAATGTGAAGGGCGGTCGCACCCTCAAATCTAGGAGAACATTGGTCGACATGATAAATTTTAAAGAGGTAGGGATCATGGCAGCATGCTCGTGAGCCAGCACACCCTCAACTAGCCATTCCTGGTCGCCATAACCAATAAGCTTCGTAAAAAGCGGAAACATCTCATCACCTGTTGGAAAGACCGAACGCTCGTTGGTTATAGCGAAAGAAATCCACGAGCGGTCATCATCAAGCCTACCCCTCCAATCGTGCTCTTTAGGCAGCACCTCATTGGTCGAAACCGGAGGAGGCGCAGGGTTCACTCGAAGAGATTGAACGGTGTCGACAGTGTTCGACGAGCGACCAGACGATGACGAAGTAGAGAGATCGGTGGAAGAGAAAGTCTCGGACGGAAGCCTGCTCGCACTAGTGTCTCTAGAGTGAGCAGCACACTCATCCATCTTTGCAGATTGACGGTCGGATATCCTCGCAGTCTTCTTTGTTCGCGCCACTGCTTTACCCTACAAGGAGAGGGAAGTCAGGCTCACCTTAAACGATGATTTGCAGAAGGGGGCGACAAGGTCGTCCCCGAGCCTGACACCCCCTCCTCGCTCTACACAACGAAGAATCGATCAAACTAAAGAAAAACGAGCAAAAAGTGCATACCTGGAGTAGGAGAAAAGTTCGGACTCAAGGTAGGATACTCCTTGATGAGCAAAATCAAGCGATCGGACGAGTGAGATCGCCTGAGTTGGAAGTCTTGCACGGGTGAGCACCTGGCCAGAATAGAACAGTAAACTGTTGTTCGTCTCAAGAAGGTATGACCGCTTTCAGAACTTCAGGATAAAGAGCGAAGAATGAGGAGGGGGGCATATTTATAAGGTTTAGAAAGCAAGCAAACGAAACGTCGTGACCTTTCGCTTGCACGCGTCTTGAAAACTGAACCATCATCATAACCAGGCGCCGCCTTTTTGAATTTCGAGGCACCATTAACGATCCTTGAAAGGACGTGAAACGTCGCTTCATGATAGGTGCCACGTGTCATACAAATGAAGCAGGATCTATCACTATTTCGAACGATCGACCAAACAACCTCGTGTCTTAAAGGAGCGAACATCGGAACGGTCAGGAAACAAGCCTACGCCCGCTCCACGAACGACCTTGGCTTGGGGGGCAACTGTTCCGGAATGGGCCGAAGCCCATTCCAGTGACTCTACCTGGACCGGCCCAGGAATAAAGGGGCAAAGGAGCAGAGAACCAGATCAACAGACCCGATTGGTCCGTACGCATAGATCCAACGCTCGAGGATCGCCCACCAACACTATAAAAGCACTAATGGCGTCAGTTGTCAGGTACGCACTATTGATTGAGACCTATACCCTGCTCGTTCGCTCCTGACTTGGGCGTTGGAGTGTCTTCGCAGGTACACCCGCCCCCTGAAACGGGGCTCGGAGCGCGACCAGAAGAACATCAGAGATCTGATACCTGTGAAACAACAGTCAAGCATAGCAGGCACCAGATCACAAAGTATATTCGCACTGGACATATTTAGCGATGGATCACGTTCCTGTTAACATACGAATCAATTTTAGTAGATGATTTACTTTTCATACTATGCAATTTTCTGTAAATCACTGTGAGGTAGAAGTGGGTGTGTCATGAAAATGAATTCGAAAAATATTATATGTAAGTTAATCATGTCTGTCTAAGGATGTTGCGTGGGAAGTTAAGTTTAAAAATTACAATTTTGTTAATAGTAATATCTAACGACTTTTTCGTGACTCTTTTAAGGAAAACACTTGGTAGCAAAGCGTTCATTGCCGTTTTTCAACGTGCAACGGTGAGTTACATAACAGAACCTATATATGTTTACCTCGTAATTAGATTAAACTCTCTTGATGTAAAATTTACTGACATTGTATACTTGTGATTGTTAATAGAATCGAGTGGAAATACCAGATGGATTTTACAATAAATACTCCAGAAAATTCCCCTCCAAACTAACCCTTGCAAACAAATTCGGGACTACTATATCCGCAAGAATCAAAGTTGATGAAGATGATCGGCCATACATGTTGACCAAGTCAGAGTTCATTTGTAGGTTCTATGGTTATCATGGAATCTATATAGATACTCTTCGTGCCTATTTAATCTCACTACTTCTACGCACATGGTCCTTTTGCAGGTGAAAAAGATATGGAGTCCGAGGCAGATACTGATGACGATGAACTCACAGACGATGATCATCCTAGCTCACATAAAGTAGGAGGTGACGGAGGCACGAATCCTGGCTCACATGAACTCACAAACAATGATCATCCTGGCTCACATGGTCCTTCTACGCACAGCTCATATCCAAAGGATTGCAAGGGAAAAAAAGGATGTCAATGGTTGCCCAAGTGATTGCAATTCGGCAGTTGGTGAGTACAACCCTTGAAAGACATCACAGTGTTGTTAAGAGTTGTTTTGTTTAATCATGAAGTAATATGCAAAAATGGAAGCTTAATATATATATATATATATATATATATATATATATTAGTTCTGTGGCTAAGTATTTTGGTTACTAGAGTATATTATGTGTGTAAGCTAAAAACACGATAGACTTTGTTTAATTTTGTTGCTCATGACAATGACTAACTTTAGCTATGGTATCTTTATTGGTACGGTTATTGAGTATATAGATATTAAGTGGATTTTGATGAGGGTTTTTAACTTTTTTCCTAAAAACATGGTCATTGATATCAGTTTCTTAAAGTAATAGTTGATCATGATTTTAAATCTTTAAATAGTATCTGTGATAGATTATAACAATGATAAATATGGTGAAAACTAAAAGTGGACAAACTGGTTCAGAAAAATTAACCATGGGCTGAAACAAAATATGATCTTAGTGCACTTTTTTAAATAGGACAGTGTACTTGAAATGCATAGAATAAAGGGTTTACGGTTTATATATTTGATCCCCCTTGCAAATATACTCATTTTCTATTTACCCCTCCTGTAAAAAAAAATTACGGTTACCCCCCTGCAAATATAAACAGTTTTCGGTCACCCCCTCTGTTAGATGAAGTAGTGTATAATAGATATAAACCATGTACGGTTACCCCCCTGCAAAATATAAAAAGTTTACGGTTACCCCCCTGCAGGGGGTAACTAGAAACACTTATTATTTGTAAGTTTGATTTTAAAACTTTTTTTTTACAAGGGGGTAAATGGAAAAATGAGATATTTGCAGGGGGATCAAATATTTAAGCCTAAAGGATTTTAATGAAAAGGATCCTAGGAGGATGGAAGAACAAGGGAATATTACAGAATCTGGTGAGTAGTTATTTACATGGAAGGGTCAGTACAAGTTCAACACGGTCCCCCCAATATCCCGCAAAAGAGTTGATCACAAAGAACATAAAGATGGGAAATAGGGTTTGTTAATTTTTTTTCCAAAACGATAACATTTAATATTTTAAATGTATAAATGAATTGTTTATAGTGAGCAAAATAATACGAAGAGGAACGAACCTGGTGAACAAGTGTCTTTTGACATCTTGGTTTGATAAATCGATGTGAAGCGAGTTAGAGTGAGAGTCGTTACTACAAGTTTGCGAAGTGAAAGGGGAAATCCTCCTTCTGTGATAGAGAAGGGGATTTGGTGGTTGCAGTGACGTGGAATTGATGACTCTGTGGACGTTTATTAGGTCACAATTTAGAAATTGTAAATTCTTCAATAATTCTGAAAATAAGATGCATCACCTTACATTAATATTCACAAACTGATTTTTTTTAATAACTACGAAATTAATAATTAATAATCCTTCTTTTTTATGAGTCGATAGTCATCTATACGGTTTTTGCCTTTCGAATACCTCCGTATACGCATTTATCTACATTTGGCCAAACCATTTTTACTTTTATTTTTACTTTTAATGCATTTTACTGTGTAGTGTTAGTGATTTAACCAATTGTAAGTCAAAGTATCTATTGTTGCAAATGGAAGTCGAGTGGGATGCTATTAAAAGAAACAAATGGAATGTGAAAAGAAGAAAGAAGCGTTAGAGGTTATTCGGGTTTTTTAACCATTTCGAAACCACTAACCTCCTGTGCATTGAGGTTTTCGGAGAAGTCGTGTTTGTTGACACTTTTGGGAAGGAGAATTCTGTTTATATATCAAGGGCTGATGGAGAGAGTTATTTAACAGCTGGATGGGTGCTAATGGGAGGATATTATGGTCTTGAGGAAAATGGTCTGTTCCCAATTGTTTACATATCTGGTTCAAAAAAATTTTCCAAAGTTTTTAACTCTTTTGGTCAAGAAATATATGCCCCTCCTGTTGGATATCCACTTGCTGTTGTAATTGAAGCCACAGTGAACCCAGCTGCCACCCGTGCCATTTCGAGTCCTATTGTGATAAGATCAATGTTTCTAAGGAAGAAACCTTCTTGTGATAAGATCAAAAGATCAAGTTCATATGGTAAACTTGAGAAAGATCATCACGAGAAGCTCTATATCTATCAGTAGCAACATGAGAAGGGTACCTAAGAAGGATCAACCTAAGAAGCATCATGACAGAACCATAAGAAAGGAGATGAAATGCATAAGATGAGAAAAGTCAAGTTGAGAAGAGTCATGACCATCAGAAGGGTCATGATGAGAAGAGTCAAGTTGAGAAGAGTCATGACCATCAGAAGGGTCATGATGAGAAGAGTCAAGTTGAGAAAAGTCATAAAGTAATACTACAAGTATCTTCATTCAAAGCATCAGCTTGAGAAGCATCATCTTCAACATCTGTCAAAAGTTGAGAAAAGTCAAAGCAGAGAAGAGTCATGACAACTGGAAACAGCTGCCTTCTGCAGGAAAGCAGGAACACAGCTTTATTGTGCAGAAAGCTTCTCCCAACGGCTATAAATGGCTATATTACTTTGCCAACGTCTCTAACTTTGGATCAGAGGATATTACACATAATTCCATCTATAAATAAACGCTCCTGGTCGCCATTGATCCTCATGAGAGTGCATTGAGTTCTTAACTTCCAACCTTCTCAAGTGTCAAAGTTTTCTCTCATCCATACTCAGCTGTTGCAAAACTGAAGGGATTCACCTAGACTCTAAGTATGTGTTAAGTCTTGTGTTGTTGTTTTTACTGAATACTTCATTTGTATCAACCAAGCTCTAGAATCCCATAAACCCAAACACCTAAACAGTAAACCTGTAGGGAACCTTCTCAAGTGGCATGTGTTGCTGTAGGACTTGAGAAGTGAGTGCTTCTGTGTTAGAGCTATTAGGGTTTTTCACAGTAGGTAGAGCTGTGTGAAGAAAACTACCATGAGCTCTTTTAACCTAGGGAGGTGTAAAAATTGTAAGCTATCTTGGAGAATAGTGGAAATACTCACTGGGAGTGAGGAGTGGATGTAGCCCAGGGTTTTGGGTGAACCACTATAAATCACGGTGTTATTTACTGCTTTCAAACTATTAGTTTACAGTTCATGAGAAAACTCTCCATCAGGAGATGATTTAAGCAAACTGAGAAAGGTGTATTCTGACCCTTTTCTACTGATAAATGGTTTAAAGTAAAACTCAGTTTTCAACCCTTCTCACATCTTCGCTACACTGATAATAGCTTAATAAGGTTCTTGATAAGTTGTATCTAAATGTATTACAAGAATATCACTGATCTAGCTTTTTATTAACAATCTAACAATTTTACCTTGAAAATAGTTAGGTATTTTTGTTTAGTGCATCTGGGCTCATTGTGCATCCGGGCTCCATTTTTTAGGGCATCCGGGCTCATTGTGAACGCTATGTTTGTTTACCCTCATTGTTTGGAAAACCTTGCCACGAGAATATCAAGCTCATAAATCATTTTAGAGTAACGATACCATTCAGACTTTAACCTTTGTGTGTGTACTCGGATTTTAGCTCAGCTCATCGATTTGCTTTAAATTAAAGATACGTGATGCAAATATGATGCACTTAAAATTTAGATCAACCATCTACAAATTTAAATTAAAAGTATAATGTAAAACTGAAAGTTTCTTGACTTTTATAAATCGATATCATTCCAACTAAAAGATAGTTAAATGCACCCAATATGGGATTAAATGACCTACACAAATTGAATTCAACAAAAAGAAGATTGTGGTATAAATATAAGGTTGAAGTTGGGATGTGTAGAAGTAAAATATTGTTTTTTTTAAGGTAATATTGTTTTTGTTACATATGAACAAATTAAAAAGTAAATGGCATTGTAAAACGGTTAAAAATGAAAAGTAATAGACCACAGTAGATATTGAGTGTCAAATACGTGGCCCACAGTTTTACCAAAAACAGCGAAAATCAAGGTTGCAAAGATGTGGAAGACATAAGGATTTTGATTTGGAAATCTTTCAGATAGGTATGTCTTTAAAGCTAGCCATAATAAGACACCAACCTATTCCTGTGACTCATTTGGACGGTTTAGTTGTTGTGTGTGCTGTGCGGGTACGCGTTGCCTAAAGCAGTGATTTTTCAACTCCAACCTCTGATGTCTTGAAGTAACTGCGACAAAAGGAGAATGAGTTTTTTTTTTACCACACACATCTTCAAACAAGCTGAAAACGACAGGAAGAAAGAACTGCATTTACTTTGTTTAGGAAACAAATAGGTTTTAGGGAAAGATCCGATTTTTACAAATGGGAACTTTCATAGTTGTGTTTCTGGACATGCATAATATTATTTGTTGTTATTTATGTTTATATAGTCTGAACGGTTAGTAGATGGTTGCATTTTTCCAAACGTCCAAACTTTCCACTTCCCGTTAGGTTTTGTCAATATAGTGATCAAGTTTTAATTTTTATCATACAAAGTATATTCATATAGTTTGAATGGTTAGTAGATGGTTGCATTTTTTGCAAAAATCCAAACTTTCCATTTCCCCCGTTAGGTTTTGTTAAAATAGTGATCAAGTTTTATTTTTTATTATACAAAGTATATTCACACTGGACATATTTAGCGATGATCACGTTCCTGTTAACATACGAATCCATTTTAGTAGATGATTTACTTTTCATACTATGCAATTTACTGTTAATCACTGTGAGGTAGAAGTGGGTGTGTCATGAAAATGAATTCCAAAAATATTATAGGTAAGTTATTGATGTCTATCTAAGGATGTTGCGAGGGAAGTTAAGTTTAAAAATTAAAATTTTGTTAATAGTAATATCTAACGACTTTTTCGTGACTCTTTCAAGGAAAAAACTTGGTAGCAAAGTGAGTTACATAACAGAACCTATATTTTTACCTCGTAATTAGATTAAACTCTCTTGATGTAAAATTTACTGACATTATATACTTGTGATTGTTAATAGAATCGAGTCGAAATACCAGATGGATTTTACAACAAATACTCCGGAAAATTCCCCTCCAAACTAACCCTTGCAAACAAATTCGGGACTACTATACCCGCAAGAGTAAAAGTTAATGAAGCTGGTCGGCCATACACGTTGACCAAGTCAGAGTTCATTTGCAGGCTCTACGGTTACCATGAATATGCTGTTGGTCGTCTGACACACGTTTCAAGGGGAAATTTCAAGCTCTTCGTGCTTATTTCATCTCGCTACTTCGACGCACATGGTTTTTTTGCAGGTGAAAATGATATGGAGTCTGAGGCAGATACTCACTAGTGCAAAATTGACTTTAGAAAGCACCATTTAGCATCGGTTGTTTGAACACCCGATGCTAAATATGTAACCGGTGGCATTTTTGAAATTACGAGTAAAAGTTTAAGTTCACGTTAGACATTTAGCATCGGTTCTTTTAACAGCCGATGCTAAATGTCAAAACCCAATTTTAATTTCTCGCACAAAACACGACCCATTT
This sequence comes from Astragalus glycyphyllos, assembly GCA_963573325.1. Classification (NCBI taxonomy): domain Eukaryota; kingdom Viridiplantae; phylum Streptophyta; class Magnoliopsida; order Fabales; family Fabaceae; genus Astragalus; species Astragalus glycyphyllos. The sequence goes on along the minus strand of OY754314.1, from coordinate 11,202,428 downwards.
ACGCGATACTCACACAAACACTTCTCTTCCTCACACAAGCGATGGCCTTCTCTTCCTCACACAAGCCCTTCTCTGCCTCACAAACTCGTCATTGAAGCCCTTCGTTCAGAAATCTTCAAGCTCATCGTTCACTTCGTTTTCGTTTTCTTCCTCATCGTTCACTTCGTTCTCTTCCTCATCTTTCACGTTGGTACTCGTTTTCTTCCACATTGAAGCCATTCGTTCAGAAATCTTCAAGCTCCTCGTTCACTTCGTTCTCTTCCTCATCGTTCACTTCGTTTTCGTTCTCTTCGTTTTTCTTCAGAAATCTTCAAGCTTAATTCGTCCAGAAATCTTCAAGCTCACTTCGTTCAGAATCTTCAAGCTTCGTTCAGAATATTCGCTCACTTCGTTTTCGTTTTCAAATGGTAAGCATCTTGGCTCTCTCTTCCTCTCCCTTCATTTTCGTTTTCTCTGGTTGAAACCCTAAGTTCGTTTTCGTTTTCTCCGCTTGAAACCCTAAGTTTGTTTCGTTGTTAATTTTGATTTTGCCAAGTTTCTAGTTCAGTTTATTCAGTTTTAATCTTTAGGCTTCTTTGCTTCTTGGTAAAATCAATGTTAGCCTAAAATCAATGTGAGCGAATATGTGTTTGTTGAACTTTAGAGTGGATATATTTGCCCTAATTTGGAGTTTGAGATTCTAAGTAACTGAACAATATTTGATCCACTAACGCTGAATTTTTTGTGGGTTTTTGCAGATGGCTGTAACTGTTCCTGTTAGCGCTGATTATTCCATCAGAAGATCTGGTTTAAAGGTTTGATATTTCTTCTTATTTTTTATCTGCCTCTTCACTTATGAAATTTAGTTATATGAATGTTCTACTGGTTTTGTTATATTAAATTTATAGACCTAAACTATCTGAATTATCTTCTCTCTTTTTTTGTTTTCTTTTCATTATGTTAGAAAACTCTTGCAGTGAATGAAAGGGAACTTTGTAAATATTTTGAACCTGGGAACCATGTTAGAGTTGTCTCTGGTGTTCAAGAGGGCGCTACTGGCATGGTTGTGAAAGTGGAGCAGCATGTCCTGATCTTAATGATCTTAATGTCTGATACTACAAAGGAGGATGTCAGTTTTATTATCCCTTAATAGACTTGCTTAAAAGACTTCTGATTTTTTAAGTACATTTAGTATAGAAATGACAAAAATATCTTCTCGATAGATCCGTGTGTTTGCAGATGATGTTGTAGAGAGTTCTGAGGTAACCACTGGAGTTACGAAAATTGGGGACTATGAACTTCGTGATCTTGTATTGCTAGAGTAAGAATTTTTATTTGGCTCGAGATTAAGCATAGCATATTGCCTTTGCGTGCTATGGTTCAAACTTTCCTCACTTAAATTTAACTTGGTGCAGTAGTTTATGTTCCTTCTGCCAACCTCCTACCTTAGCAAAAAATTATTCCTTTGTTGCCGTCATGAGGCAGTTTATATTTGATGCCTTGATGGGGATGGATCCTTTGATAACAGGCACCTGATGTACCTACCAGATCATACCAATACTTGGTGTCTATCATTTTAGATAATCTAGACTGCTAAGGCACACCTAGGAGGCTGCAATTGATTGGGTCAGGCACAATCAATACATTTTCTCACTTATAGAAAATGTTATTGCCAGGTGGTTCAATCTCTGCTTCAGCTGGGACGGGGTTTCACTACTCATGTCATCACCATTGCAATTGGAGAAGTATGCCACAGTTTCTTCTAGCAATCTGTATTAAATTACTGATCTTTCTGTTCTATTAGTTTAATGACTGTCATATGCTAGTGGTAAAGAGGAAATCTATGAGAGAAAAGGCTAGGTTACCAAAATCACAAGAAGGCCAGGTTGGTGAAAATGCACTGGTAAGAATAGATACTTAAGATTAACAATTTGTATTATTATGTCGTCAAGATTTCAAAATGCTTGATACTTATTTGGATTTCAAATGCTTGATACTTAAGATTAACCTTTTTCAGGTTAACATGATAGGACGTGATGGCATTCAAGGACCTGTATATGTGGGAACTGGATGTGTTTTCAATAAAGCTGGGAGGTTGTGAGCAGTATACATAAAGCTGGGAGGTATGTTCCCACTTTTTTCTTAATTTAGCTATTGTTTTTAAATTCTTATTCTACAATGGGTGAGTTGGTTGTTTTGAATTCAATTACTTTAAACATTGTGTATATATGGAGTTAAACATTATGCCCTGTCAAGGATAACTTTCAAGCTTATGTTTGTGATGTATTGGATTGTGGGTAGCTATTTTCTCAGTAGCTTTGTAGCTTTGTATCATACAAACACCTTCCATATATTTAAATGTATTTGGATATTACTATTCATATGCATTCATTTCATGCAGGACGATATCCAACTCACGGCTAAAATGGGATTAGATGTCTATCGATTTTCCATTTCATGGTCAAAACTTATTCCAGGTATAAAACTAATATCTAAAATAGTGTCAAAAGCTGACTTTACTTGACATTCAATTTGATTTTGGGGCCATAAGTCAAATTCAAGAGCATCTATATATTTATAACTTCTTACATCAGACTAATATTATTTGTTAGTCTGACCTTGGTCTTATTTCTTACCAGATGAAAAAGGGACATAATCTGAATTGAGAAGGTAACTTTAGTAACGAAAGCATATAGTACAGAAACTGTCATTAGTGTGGTTTTAAGTGTAAAAATGGCCAAGTTGTGTAAAAATGGTTTTAAGGTAACTTCTATTTGCATTTGTTTTTCTTCTTTTTTCAGCTCCAAGTTGTATTCACACTTTAATCTCCTTTACCAGTCGCTTAAAGAGAAGCAGTAAGAAAGTGTTAATAGAAGATTGATATAAGTTTGCTGGTGCGTGTTTTCAGTTATAGGTATTTTTCTACCTTTATTTTGAGTTTTTCTATTATAGTTATTCTGTTAAACATTGATTTTCTGATTCAGAGCTTATGTTGAGTGTATTTGTTGCTAATTATTTAGTCAAAATGAAAATTACTTGCTGTCTTTCAATAGCAGATTAGGAAAGAGGGATTAAGCTGTTTTATCCTTATCCATTGTAAATTGTTGATTACAGATGTTCACTTTAGCTCTGCATTACCTCATTTTAGTGATTTTTCCCTACTTTTTTGTGCAGTGCATCAGATATTCATACAACACCTAAACATGTACTGCTAAACAGATTAACGCAAATAAGTTTCTGCGCAGGTTTCTGAAAAGAAGGCTCGGGCATGGTGGGCTGCAAAAGGAAATATCCCATATTTTGAGACATCTGCCAAAGAAGGTATATTGAAGAAGCATTCCAATGCATAGCAAAGAATGCCCTGAAAAGTGGGGGAGCATACACTGGCCCTATTGGTGTTCTAGTTTGTAGTAACCATGTTTTCTCTTTGAAATCAGAAGATGTATATAAGATCAATGTTTAGTTGTGGAGACAAACCATTTGCTATATTATAATAAAAATACTTATTGTGGGTGTACATTTGCTATATATAAGATCAATGTCTAATTCTATTGTGTTGAGAACAATTATTAGTCAAACCACAAAAGAAGTGGCACCATCAAATCCTTTTGTAGCTTGGTCATTACTCATTACTATATATAATCCTTAGGTATCCTTTGGTATAATGGAATTTAAAGTATGTTAGGAAAGAGATCATTTGAACAATTGTTATTTTGTAAGATATATTTATTATGTGTTGATGACTGGAATTATCGCTGTATATAACAGGTTAATAATATGTCGGTATGGATAAAAACAAAAAAAATATTAAAAAATATTAATACATTTAGTATCGGTTATACAGAAAAAACGATACTAAATGTACTTACTTAGGTACATTTAGTATCAGTGTTTTTGTATAACCGATACTAAATGTACCTTAGTAATACATATAGTATCGGTTATACAGAAAAAACGATACTAAATGTATTTACTTAGGTACATTTAGTATCAGTGTTTCTGTATAACCGATACTAAATGTACCTTAGTAATACATTTAGTATCGGTTATACAGAAACACCGATACTAAATGTACCTTAGTAATACATATAGTATCGGGTGTTTATGTACAACCGATACTAAATGTACCCTAACAGTACCTTAGTAGTACATTTAGTATCGGGTAAAAAATCGATACTAAATGATCGGACATTTAGTATCGGTCGATTTAGTATCGGTTCCACAACCGATACTAAATGTGCAAAACAACCGATACTAAATGTCAAATCTGCACTAGTGACTGATGATGATGAACTGACAGACGATGATCATCCATGCTCACATAACGTAGGAGGTGATGGAGGCACGAATTCTGTTGGAAGGCTCTCTGACAACAAAACACGTACTAAGTTTGAGAAAGCACAACTCGTACCCAAAGGTTTGCAAGGCAAAAAAAAGGATGTCAATGGTTGCCCAAGTGATTGCAATTCGGTAGTTGGTGGGTACAACCCTTGAAAGACATCACAATGTTGTTAAGAGTTGTTTTGTTTAATCATGAGGTAATATGCAAAAATGGATGCTTAATATATATATATATATATATATATATTAGTTTCATGGCTAAGTATTTTGGTTAGTACAGTATATTATGTGTGTAAGCTAAAAACACGATAGACTTTGTTTAATTTTGTTGCTCATGACAATGACTAACCTTAGCTATGGTATCTTTATTGGTACGGTTATTGACTATATAGATATTAAAACATGGTCATTGATATCAGTTTCTGAAAGTAATTGTTGAACATGATTTTATATCTTTAAATAGTATCAGTGATAGATTATAACAATGATACATATGGTAAAACTAAAAGTGTACAAACTGGTTCAGAAAAATCAACCATTGACTGAAACAAAATATGAACTTGGTGCACTTTTTTTAAAAGGACAGTGTACTTGAAATGGATAGAATAAAGGGTTGTAATTAAAAGGATCCTAGGAGGATGGAATATTACGGAATCTGGTGAGTAACACGAAACTAATAATTAATAATCCTTCTTTTTTATGAGTCGATAGTCATCTATACGGTTTTTGCCTTTCGTATACGTCCGTATACGCATTTATCTACATTTGGCCAAACCATTTTTACTTTTATTTTTACTTTTAATGCATTTTACTGTGTAGTGTTAGTGATTTAACCAATTGTAAGTCAAAGTATCTATTGTTGCAAATGGAAGTCGAGTGGGATGCTATTAAAAGAAACAAATGGAATGTGAAAAGAAGAAAGAAGCGTTAGAGGTTATTCGGGTTTTTTAACCATTTCGAAACCACTAACCTCCTGTGCATTGAGGTTTTCGGAGAAGTCGTGTTTGTTGACACTTTTGGGAAGGAGAATTCTGTTTATATATCAAGGGCTGATGGAAAGAGTTATTTAACAGCTGGATGGGTGCTAATGGGAGGATATTATGGTCTTGAGGATATTATGGAGTAGAAGAGGTTAAACAGGGTGGTATTGTGACCCCTAGTGTTAAAAGTGTTGAGGCAAAATCCCTAGCTATGTTTTGATGATTAACAAACCTCAAATGGTGAGAAGCTTAAGTTATCTGATTTTATATGCTACTAATATTTCTTCTTGAGTGTCGAATAAGAACAGAAATATCCAAGCAAATCTCAAGAAGGTATATGCTTATGAGAAGCATTGTATATGAGAAGACTTAGAAGAAAGTTTTCAAAATGTTTCTAAGGAAGAAACCTTCTTGTGATAAGATCAAAAGATCAAGTTCATATGGTAAACTTGAGAAAGATCATCATGAGAAGCTCTATATCTATCAGTAGCAACATGAGAAGGGTACCTAAGAAGGATCAACCTAAGAAGCATCATGACAGAACCATAAGAAAGGAGATGAAAAGCATTAGATAAGAAAAGTCAAGTTGGGAAGAGTCATGACCATCAGAAGGGTCATGATGAGAAGAGTCAAGTTGAGAAAAGTCATAAAGTAATACTACAAGTATCTTCATTCAAAGCATCAACTTGAGAAGCATCAACTTGAGAAGCATCATCTTCAACATCTGTCAAAAGTTGAGAAGAGTCAAAGCAGAGAAAAGTCATGACAAATGGAAACAGCTGCCTTCTGCAGAAAAGCAGAAACACAGCTGTATTGTGCAGACAGCTTCTCCCAACGGCTATATTACTTTCCCAACAGCTCTAATCTTTGGACCAGAGGATATTACACAAAATTCCATCTATAAATAAACGCTCCTGGTCGCCATTGATCCTCATGAGAGTGCATTTAGTTCTTAACTTCCAACCTTCTCAAGTGTCAAAGTTTTCTCTCATTCATACACAGCTGTTGCAAAATTGAAGGGATTCACCTAGTCTCTGAGTATGTGTTAAGTCTTGTGTTGTTGTTTTTACTGAATACTTCATTTGTATCAACCAAGCTCTAGAGTCCCATAAACCCAAACACCTAAACAGTAAACCTGTAGGGAACTTTCTCAAGTGCATGTGTTGCTGTAGGACTTGAGAAGTTAGTGCTTCTGTGTTAGAAGCAGTCTAATAGATCAGAAAGAGTCTATTAGGGTTTGTCACGGTAGGTAGAGCTGTGCGAAGAAAACTACCATGAGCTCTTTTAACCTAGGGAGGTGTAAAAGTTGTAAGCTATTTTGGAGAATAGTGGAAATACTCACTAGGAGTGAGGAGTGGATGTAGCCCAGAGTTTTGGGTGAACCACTATAAATCACTGTGTTATTTACTGCTTTCAAACTATTAGTTTACACTTCATGAGAAAACTCTCCATCAGGAGATGATTTAAGAAAACCGAGAAAGGAGTATTCTGACCCTTCTCAGCTGATAAATGGTTTAAAGTAAAACTCAGTTTTCAACCCTTCTCACATCTTCACTACACTGATAATAGCTTAATAAGGTTCTTGATAAGTTGTATCTAAATGTATTACAAGAATATCACTGATCTAGCTGCCTATTAACAATCAAACAATTTTACCTTGAAAATAGTTAGGTATTGAAGGCAGAACTTTCTGACCCTTCTCAACTCCATTTTATAGTTGAGAAGACAGCGAAATCCTACCCTTCTCTGCTCACTAAATATATAAAAGAGATTATTTGTACTCACCCTTCTTAACAGAAATAACTCACTATCTTAATATTAAATCATACTTGTGAAGAAAGTTCCTTGTTTTCAGGTGAATTTAAAAAGGTCAGAATTCCAACCCTCCTTCCTTGTGACTTTTATTTACTTCAATTGGTATCATAGCTCGGCCTCTGGGTTGAGCACACTCAACAGTGTGAGAGGAAAAGATCTTGGAGGAAGTCATGGCCAAACCAAATTCTGTTGCCTTCCTACCAGAAGGTGCTTCATCAAACAGGCCACCTGTGCTCAATGGTGAACACTACTACTATTGGAAAAGTCAAATGAAGCTATTCCTTGAATCTCACACTACAACAGATTTGGGGATGGGCAGCGTTTTTTTTTAGCCATGGGCAGCGTTTCTGGGCGCTGCTAAATTTGGCGCTGGTGATTCCTCCCCAAAAATGGGCAGCGTTTGAGAAGCGCTGCTCATTAATAGCCATAGGCAGCGTTTGAAGGGAGAAGCGCTGCTCATTCACCTAGCGCGTTTAGCAATGGGCAGCGTTTGGTAAGGGGAAGCGCTGCCCATTTCTAAACGCGCAAGGTGAATGAGCAGCGCTTGGTGGGAGAAGCGCTGCCCATTCACCTAGCGCGTATAGCAATGGGCAGCGCTTGGTAAAGGAAAGCGCTGCCCATTGCTGGTGAATGAGCAGCGCTTCCCCCACCAAGCGCTGCTCATTCACCTAGCACATTTAGCAATGGGCAGCGCTTCCCTTTACCAAGCGCTGCCCATTGCTATACGCGCTAGGTGAATGGGCAGCGCTTCTCCCACCAAACGCTGCCCATTGTTTAATTTTTTTTTTCCTTTTTTTCTTGTTTTTTTGTACTTTCCTTTTTATATTTGATAATTTCCTGGTCATATACAGCCAATTAATACCAATCCAATCCATTATATACTAACAACATATATATATATATATATATATATATATATATATATATATATATAACTAGTTATATATCCCAATGCACCAATATGATCACAAACCAAAACAAACTAGCTAACAAGTTATTATATGTATCCAAAACTTAGCAACTTACAATATTAACAAATTAATATGTATCCAAATCAAACTCTCTACCAATATGTATCCAAAACTAGCCAGATACTTACAATATGTATCTAAATTAAAACAAGTTAGCAGCTAACATATGCATGAACTAATTCATATGCATGTATCCAAAACTAGCAAGCTACTTACAATATGTATCTAAATTAAAACAAGTTAGCAACTTACATATGCATGAACCAATTCATATGCATGTATCCAAATAAAACTCTAACAATTTACAAGATTACAATCTATCTAAAATCAAAAGAATTGCGAGACTTAACGGCACCACTCTCCTCTAAGCTCATCAATCTGTGCAGTAGAGTATGTCTTCCACCGACAATCGGGAAAATACTGAAATTATATAATTAAATAAAATTAGAATTGAAATATATGGTTAAACCAAAATAAAAAAGAGTTCTGTAAAGATACCTGTCTGGGGATAACCATTTGATTGTGGGTAATAATTTCCTTCATAAATCTCATTACGTAATACCCACAATCATTGTTATTTGGTTGTTTCGGACACTACAAAACAAAAGATTAGTTAATTGTTAAATTTAATTTCATACATTTTTTTGACAACAATAATGTAAATAAATATATGAGAAGATTGATTACAAACTTACCACTATTGGCACCCATTTTGTCTGTGATTGTTCCAATCCCCAATATTCCTTCAAACAACTGAACACAATTGGATATAACTATATTATTAAAAATACATATAGTTAACAACTAAAACAAATAAATATGCAGAGTGATCGAAATACACACACCTATTAAATATGACAACCAAGTCTGGGTGGGTGTTGAAATGACCATGCACAGAATCAATGTAGTACACCGTATCTGTCTTAGGATTTATTGCAAGCAAAATCCAATGATCCCTACAAAATAAAACTTTGAATAAGTAATTGACTAGTATTTAAAAAATGCATGTTATATAAGAATTAATAAATTAAATCTCTCACCCTACGAGACACGGTGCCAAAAACATGGTATCGACGCCTCTATGTTGAGCATCCGATAAGCGTCGAGTGATATAATTTGTAACATCTGTCTTGTTTTGTTCCACAAGGTCGTTATAATTAGACAGATCCTCCCTGACATTACGGAGGTGTGTACTATCCGGACACAAGAACACATATCTCTGTGTCCGCTCCGAAGGGACCAAAATGTTATGATACAAGCACCTACAATTAGAGGTATATGTATATATAAATTAAATTAACAATATAATAAAATAAACTCAATGATGTTAAATAATAAATTACATACGTACCTGATATATGCTCTAATACAAACACTGGTTGCCCAATTCATCTGACATAAATCATTAATATCCTGTTTTGGGATTATCAATAGTTGATCGGGATTTCCAAAAATGTTGTCATCCATCTCCAATACAAGCGGGGTTTCATCATCCATCTTGAATTGTGCATGCATTTCGGTATACAAAATAATCCTAGAATCATCAATGGAAGAGGCGGAGGGCTGACACACTTTTGGAGGGGCGGGCTGAGTCACTTTTGGAGCAAGGGTGGACCGAGTCACTTTTCGAGGAGGGGCGGGCTGAGTCACTGTTGGAGGAGGAGAGGGCTGAGTCACTATTGGAGGAGGAGAGTGCCGAGTCACTTTTTGAGGGGCAGGCTGAGAAACTTGTGTTGAACGGCCGGACCGAGACACTTTCTTGCTAGTAGATATTGCCTTGCTAACACTTTTGCCCCTAGATTTTGCATTTTGGCGTACCTATATATAAATCAAATAATTTGTTAGCTAGCACACAATAAATGACAAAATAAAATAATTAGTTAGTTACAAATATATTCACTTACAACAATAAGGTGTGCTGGCCATGCCACAAATGTACCAACTGCATCTTGCACAGTTAGTAAATCTATACTGGGTATTGGAGCAGGCAAAATGCAGTCCCCCACAATTGCACAATCAACTCTGACTCTAACATGATTTGGAGGTATGGGTAAATTGTGCATCAAAGTTCCCAATTGGTCACATGTGAAGCCTATTGCAACCATTTGGTGTGAGTTTGAGATATACAATTCACACTCACACTCATTGTTGTCCTAAATCAATTATAAACAAAAATTAATAAATACATTGCGTAGAAGAAAGAGAGTTTAATAATTAATTTCTTATTTATCCTCAAAAAAAAAATTAATACCTTAGTTGACGGAATGGTGCAGCTATCTCGTGCGCTATCTGTGGCAGGGGATGGTACTGCAGGCGAAACCAACCCATAGTGCAATTTGATTTGACTAAGTTCAGACCTTAGACCTTCATACAATACCCGCAACTCTCTACTTTGTTTACAATCATGATGCTCCTCATAAGTTCTCTTCTTTGACCCAAGGTAGTTGGATGGATTAACGCCAAATCCACAACCCCTTGTACGACCTGGGTATTCTTCCTTTTCCAAGGCACGAGTCAGGATTTCCTTTTCAGAGCAATCAGTGATCTCCCCCTGTGACACAGACTCTGATATGGTTTCCTGATTCACAAACAAAAGTATAATAAATAAAATTATTATACATTTTAAATATCATAAAAGTTTCAAAACAATATTCGAATTTTGGAAATACTTACAATTCTGTCGGTCACCTCCTTAGTTTTGGGATCCACAACCTCTCCATCCTTTTGTCTGGCTGCTACCCACAAAAAATGTCGCTCAATGCTTTCTTTAGTAGGATCTTTCCCACTCTCCTCCAACTATATTTAAATTTACCAAATGTTAAGAAATTATAAATCAAAAGATTTATTAAACAAAGAGAAATCAAGCTTATTGTGTCTTACCAATCTCTCTTCAAAAACTTGATATCCACTAGCACCGCCTCTATAAGGGTACTCACAACCAGAAGCTCTCTCTCGATTCGCTTGGCATAGTTCCTATTTAGAGACATAAGTATACATTAATGTATAATATATAATTGTCAACTATATTTTAAGTTATAACTTAATAGATTATAGTACTAACCATGAAATCTTTATCTTCGGTGCGTCTCCTAACAAATGTAACCCAATCCTCCTCCGTAATAAATCCACTATATGGCGCTGGAGGCTTCCATCTGAGGTTTCCACTATTATCAAACAACCATTTTTTTTTTAAACTACCCCTGAAATTCCGATGTAGCTTTCCAGCTTCCTTCATACACCAGTCTTTTCGAGACTCATCCACATCAAAATATTTTTGCATACACATATTCAATAAAAATGATATAAATATATATGGTTACAAATTTATTAAATAAGATTACTAAAGAGATGTAAAATTATATACCTGTATTGTTAACCAAAACTCCTCTTTGTGTTTCCCCAAAACAGCACTTTTCTCACTCCAAGTACTGATTGTAATTGGTATCATTTGTTTTACCTTACTACCGAGGAAGGTAACCAAATCTGCGCGATTATCCCCAATTGGCTGGCCCTTAATATTCCACAACACCTACATTATGTCATTAGTAAATTAGTTAACAAACAATTAAAACTAAGTGTTGAATTAATAAATTAATTAGTAATTAGTAATTAGTAACTTACTGGTACTTTTCCTTTTCCTTTATTTACTCGATTGATGATATCTTTTTTGACCGTCATTCCACGAGGAGCCTGCCTTCTGATATACTTTTCAACCTCACACTGATGATCGCTGTCATGATCACTGTGATGATCACTATGATCCGCCATCTAACCTGCAATAAAACATAATCATTGTTATTGTTATATTTATCTATCCAAAATAAATAAATAGACATGAAGATGAAAACTATGTAAAATAACTACTTGGAAATAGATAAAAAGCATATGATGTAAGTCTAAATTACCTTTTCCTTTTCTTGGATATAATTGTATTTGCAATTCGCGTCTTAGTATTTTTTTTTTGACGAATCGTAATCCCATCACTATGATCGTTTCTAACATACACAAAATCCTCTATAGGAGTACTTTCCCCTACAATTGGTAGTGACGTCCCAAAGAAAGGGTCGTCCTCAATACCATCATCATCGGTTGCTTGATCCTCAATGTCATTCACCAATTTTTTATTTGTCAATAAAACAATGGACCAATTTGTATCAACTGGATCAGTGACATAAAACACTTGTTGAGCTTGGGATGCCAAAATAAAAGGCTCATCTTTATATCCTAACTTATTGAAATTCACCCGCATGAACCCCGACTCATCAATCTGTAAACCACTATTATTGTCAACCCACTTACCTTGGAACACAGGCTCCCGAAACATGTTGTAATCCAATTCCCATATGTGTTCAATGACCCCGAAGTATGACATATTCGCATATATGGGATTTCTGTCTTTGGCACTTGATGTATGCAAAGCTTGAGCTACAAGAGTCACCCCACTATTTTGCATTTTACTTTGATCATCATGGTTTTTTGTATAGAACGTGTACCCGTTCATTAGATAGCTGGTGTAAGAGAAAATTTGCATATTTGGGCCTTTTGCTAACCATCTCAATCTTTCTGAAATCGAGGAAGGATTCATAGCAAATTCGAAATCAATGTGCGCTTTTAGCCACACTATGAAACTCCAATTATGTTCTTTTGTTAACCAAACTTGAGTCTTATATGGGTGATCACTCTTAAGTATGTCCATGTGCTTGGAAACATATGAATCAACCTCAGTATCATTGTGCAAAACATATAAGTGTGCTTCATCTAGTTCTTTCCTTGATACCATCACTATTTTTGTTCCTGACATCCCTTTACTAATGCTTCCTAAGTGACGAGACCTTGGCAGTCCCACAGAATATTCTAGACTAGATAGATAGCCGGTACAGAACTCAATAGCTTCTTCAACTATGTAGCGCTCAACAATACAACCCTCGGGTCGTGATCGGTTTTTCACATAACCTTTTAATATCTTCATGTAACGCTCAAACGGATACATCCATCTCATGTAACATGGGCCACACAATTGTGTCTCCCTAATCAGATGAACTATTAGATGAATCATTATGTCAAAAAACGAAGGTGGGAAATACATCTCAAGCTCACACAAAGTGACAGTAATTTCTCTTTGCAATGATGGCAACTTTCCAGGGTCAATCACTCTACTACAAATCGCCTTAAAGAAGAAACTAAGTTTGGTTAGGGTCTTGCGTACTTTCTTAGGCAAAATGGAACGTATACCAATGGGTAGCAAATTTTCCATTAGTACATGGCAATCATGAGACTTTAAAGACTTTAACTTGAGGTCTTTCATCGATACAAGGTTCATAACATTTGAAGAGTAACCCTCTGGAACTTTAACTCCATGAAGAAACTTACAAAACACGGTCTTCTCCTTTTTAGATAAAGTATGAGCTGCCGGAGGTAGATATGTACGTGTACCCTTCTTTAACGGACCCAATTCTGGTCTCAACCCCATACTAAGCAAGTCCAACCTCGAGTTGATGGTATCTTTAGTCTTTCCTGGCATATTGAGCAAGGTACCGATGAAACTTTCAAAGACATTTTTTTCAACATGCATCACATCAATGAAGTGCCTTACATATAATGACTTCCAGTATGGCAACTCAAAGAAAATAGACTTTTTCTTCCACCCCCGTTTGGCAAGCTCTCCTGCAAAAGGCTTCCCAAATTTAATGTTCAAACCTCTCACCTTTTCAAATAGTTGTTCACCCGTCAAAGCCATGGGAGCTTTACGGGTTTCGATATTCCCATTGAATGCCTTTTTCAACAGTCGATACGAATGAGTAGATGGCAAAAACCTACGATGACCACAGTAGATATTCTTCCTACCATGTTCCAACCACATCCAATCAGTGTTATCTTCACATATAGGGCACGCACACTGACCTTTGTTACTGTACCCAGATAGATTGCCGTATGCTGGAAAGTCATTAATTGTGCCAAAAATCATAGCCCTCAGGGTGAAAGTTTCTTCTCTGAACCCATCATACACCTCTACTCCAGTCTCCCACATTAGCTTCAAGTCTTCAATTAACGGAGCCAAGTATACATCAATATCATTTCCCGGTTGCTTGGGCCCAGAAATTAACAAAGACAACATCATATATTTGCGTTTCATGCAAAGCCATGGAGGTAAGTTATAGATCGCCAAAATCACGGGCCATGTACTGTGGGAGCTACTCTGAATGCCGTGCGGATTAAATCCATCAGCAGACAATGCAAGTCGTAGGTTTCTTGGATCCAACCCGAAATCAGGATAATCAATATCAATTTTCTTCCATTGCGGAGAATCTGCCGGGTGTCGTAGCATGCCATCTTTAATCCTTTCATCATCATGCCATGTCAAGTGTTTTGCATCTTCTGAACTATGGTACATGCGCCTAAATCGAGGAATTATGGGAAAATACCACAACACCTTTTCTGGAGCAGATTCTTTCTTTTTATATCGCGATGCATTACATTTAGGACACGACTTTAACGAGGCATGTTCATTCCGAAATAAAATGCAATCATTGGGACAAGCATGTATCTTCTCATAGTTCAACCCAATGGACCCTAACATTCGTTTTGCATCATAGGTCCGAGAAGGGAGCACATTATCCTTCGGCAACATTTCTTTCAACAGTGCGAGTAATTCCGTAAAGCTCTTATCCGTCCATCCGTGGCAAGTTTTCAAGTTATACAACTTTATCACAGCCAATAGTTTTGTGAATTCAGTACAACCTGAATACAACGGTGTCTCCGCATCCGTTATCAATTTCTCAAACATTTGAGGACAATCATTAAGATCGTCTTCAACAGCCTTTGCCATCTCTTCAAATTCGCCCCCTTCAAATGTAGGTCTTTCGGTGTCAACCGGTGCACATCTCTCAGTACTATTACCCATATTTGAAGATTCACTTCTTTCCTCACCATGCATTGTCCAACAAGTGTAACTTTGATCTATTCCGTAACCCTTTAAATGTCCTGCCAACTCCTCTGCATTAACTGATTTTACATAACAACAACTCAAACAAGGACACTTCATGTTACTAGAAGTCCCTAAACGTTCAACAGCACACTTCACAAAATAATCCACTCCAGCAGCATATTCCTTGGACAGACGATTGGCAGACATCCACTCTCTATCCATAATTTCTCAGTATTTATTTATAATAAAATCCTGATAAGAGAACTTAAAAACCTATTATAGGTGACAAACAACAAACAATTCGCATATTTAGGCATATTTGATTTTACTTTGCTAGTTTCATTCACCACACATATACAAGTTTACATAACTTATATTCTTGTTCAAGTATAAATCATCATGGTTCAATCAAAACAGTTATTAGCAATTGATTTTTAGAATCATTGTTGTTGCCAAGACTAAGTTAGGTATCAATCTTTCATTTCAAGCACAACTAAAAGAAAAGGAACACATAAAATAAATAAGAGAGGCAATTTCAGTTTTAAATAAATAAATAGTCACTCTAGTTTTAAACAACAAAAGTACCTGAACAAGTGGAAGCAACAATGAACTCCAACCTAGGCGAACCACGCACCAGCAAATGAACCGAACTCTCGAACCACTTAGATACGAAAGAAACGAACTCGAACTGGAACTATAACGAACTCACGAACCAACACGAGCTCGAAGGAAGTATTTTCAATTCCTATAAACATTCATTAAGTTAATTAGCCATATATATTAAAATAGGGGGTTAAAGAATAGCTCAATCACATAAGTCACTTGTATTATATATACTTTCTATACCTAATAAAGACAAACATACAATCAATTTTTGTGAAATTAATTCATTCATAAGTCACTATTATTCCTAAGTCACTTGTATTATATATACTTTCTATACCTATAACTAGTTCATTCATTGAAATTGAATAAGAATATTTAATGTATTGATTCTTTCACTAGTTTTCTCTCTATGACTTTTTCTAGTTCACTCATTAATATCATCACAACCTATAGTTTAATGGAGTAAAATCATTAACCTACATCAAATTAACCTAGAGCAACATCAAAGCATTTCATTAACCTAGAGCAACATTAAATTAAAAAGCATTTCATTTGGACATTTCAACAAACACTATACCTTCATCAAATTAAATTAACATTCATTTGGACATTTCAACAAACACTACAACTACATTTCCCCTCAAGTTTAGAAACACCATTTCAAAGAACTAATCATCAAGCATCAACTTTGAATCATCTAACCTAAGGTTCCAATGCCATTAAAATAACTAGAACAACATGTAGTATTACTAACCTTTGTGAAAGAGAACCAAAAATGGGGAAGAAATGAGCTTCCACGTACAAACCGAAATCCTTTCCGAAAATGGGAGAAGTGTGATGTCCTTTGGGAAAAAAAATAAGAGAGAGCCACGAAAATCTAGAGCCACGAAAATGAGAGCTTGAGAGAACGAAAATGTCCTTTGTGATGGGAGGAGGAGGGAGAACGTACGTGCGACCAAGGGAGGAGGAGGGAGGAGGAGAGCTTGAGAGAGTGGAGTAGCTAGTGTGCTTTACGTGGTTAACGCTGGGAAAGGAAGAAATAAAAAAAAACCAATAGGCAGCGCTTCATTTAAAAGCGCTAGCCATTAGGACGCGAAAAAACCAATAGGCAGCGCTTCACTTAAAAGCGCTAGCCATTAGGACATCCATAAGCAGCGCTTGCTGCAGAAGCGCTACCTATTGCGTAGCGCGTTTTCACCAATAAGCAGCGCTTGCTACAGAAGCGCTACCTATTGGGTAGCGCGTTTTAACCAATAAGCAGCGCTTGCTGATAAACGCTGCCCTTTTGCCTACGAATACCCAGCGCTTTTCATTTAAGCGCTGCCTTTTTCCTTGGGCGTTTTATCAATAACCAGCGCTTTCCAAGTAAGCGCTGCCTTTCCCTTGCGAGTGTTTGTCAATACCCAGCGTTTTTTAAATAAGCGCTGCCTGTCCCTTTGACCGTATCACCTTACCTAGCGCTTTTTAATAAACGCTGCTTAAGGTAGCGCCTATTTTTCTTAATTCTGGCGTAGTGTCAGGACACAGACATATGGGTTGAAAATGGTCCATATGTTCCAACAATAGCAGGTCTTGTACCAAACAGCTGTATTCCCAAACCAAAGGCTGATTGGACTACTGATGAGAAGCATCGTGTACTGCAAAATGCTAAAGCCAAGTATTACTTAACTTGTGCTTTGGGAAGAGCAGAATATGACAAGATAGTGGGAAAAGAAACTGCTAAGGAAATATGGGAAACACTGCAAACTGCTCATGAAGGGTTAGTACAAGTTCAACACGGTCCCCCCAATATCCCGCAAAAGAGTTGATCACAAAGAACATAAAGATGGGAAATAGGGTTTGTTAATTTTTTTTCCAAAACGATAACATTTAATATTTTAAATGTATAAATGAATTGTTTATAGTGAGCAAAATAATACGAAGAGGAACAAACCTGTTGAACAAGCGTCTTTTGGCTTCTTGGTTTGATAAATCGATGTGAACCGAGTTAGAGTGAGAGTCATTACTACAAGTTTGCGAAGTGAAAGGGGAAATCCTCCTTCTGAGATAGAGAAGGGGATTTGGTGGTGGCAGTGGCGTGGAATTGATGACTCTGTGCATTGATGTTGTTGCACTGCGAGTATATTCTGCAGGTTCTTCAAGCCACATACGCCATTACTACCCCGTTGAAGTTCATTTATTTTTGGCTGCTCACGTCTTTCAAGGAGGCGAGGATAAGCCATACATTGTAATTTCTTTTTCCATATTATAGTTTTAATTAATGGGCTGCTTTCCATGTAGTTGTTTCCAGATAGTAGTTGGTGGAGTCATTTACGAAGGCGTAGAGGTATGTTCTAGTCCATGTAGCTACTGTGTTGTTGTGGTTCTTTCCTTTTATATATCTATTTGTCGAGTTCCTTTTTTTAATAGATGGCTACCGGAGTTGGATTATTTGAGAACAACGGTCTTGGTGCTGTTTTGCCACCTTTGGAGTTTTACTACGTTGAGTGGATACCTGGAGCGGTGAGCTTCGCTGTATCAATTTCAAATGTATTTTTGGTTTGTTTCCTTTGTGTATTATTTATGTTTTGTTTTGGTTTTTTAGGTGCTAGCTCTGATGCCAGCTTGGTTTTCCAAAAAATATTATAATGAGGTTTTTGGAGAAGTCGTGTTAGTTGACACTTTTGGGAAGGAGCATTATGTTTATATATCAAGGGCTGATGGAAAGAGTTATTTAACTGCTGGATGGGTGCTAATGGGAAGATATTATGGTCTTGAGGATAATGGTCTGTTCCCAGTTGTTTAAATATTTGGTTCAAAATTTTTTTTCCAAGTTTTTAACTCTTTTGGTCAAGAAATATATGCCCCTTCTTTTGGATATCCGCTTGCTGTTGTAATTGAAGCCACGGCGAACCCGGCTGCCACCCGTGCCATTTCGAGTCCTATTGTGATTGATGGAGTAGAAGAGGTTAAACAGGGTGGTATTGTGACCCCTAATCTTAAAAGGGAGTTTTGCCACGTCCATACCAAGGTGTTGAATTTCCCTGTTTTCTCGGGCCAAGGCTTGGTATGTTTGTATAGTTTGCTTCTCTTTGGTCCTTTTTGAATTCGTTTTAGATCTTTAAATATTTATTTTTGGCTGTTTTCTTTTATCCCAGTTGGTCCATTCTCTTTATTGTGAGTTTGCTCTTAAGCTTGGTGGCAGTGCTTTGAAGTTGGTTGATGAGAATGGTCTAGAGTGGGACTGTGAACTTCGTCGAGATAACCAGAATTCAAAACAGTATCGCATCTATTCTGGTTGGGATGAATTCCGTAAGTTTACGGGTCTTGTGGTTGGTGATACTGTTATGTTTTCAGTCAATGAGCCAGAATCTGAAGTCGTCTATTATTGGCATTGATTATGTCGATCTTCGCAATACGTCATCGTCTACTACAAACTTCGTGTGTTTCGCTTCAAGCGTCGTCTATTGTTTTTGTTTTCTTTCTTTTTTAAAGCAAGTTTAGTCGTTTCTTCTTTTTCCTTTTCTCTCTTTGTTGCCCTATCTCTAATGTAATGTTGACTTACCCATATATATTACAATGTAGAATGTTTGTCCCATTTTGTTTATTGTATTTATTTTAACGTAATGCTATTCTTATTATAACGTGTTCTTTTTAATAATTTGCTGGCCGTCGAGTTCAATTTGGGGTCCCAGTTACAAACTCAAGCTTGGTTTGTTTCAGTGTTCCAACTTATTGAATGATTTGGTCTCAGAAGATTAATTATTAGATTTTCAAGTATCCATGGGAATAATGTTTCCTTTTTTTAATCGTCGAAGAATTTCTAGGCTCAATCCTTAAGAAGGCTACCAGTAGGATTCCTGAGGAAGTGTGTGAACCATGGCAAGCGTACTCGGCTTGGTTGTTCACCAAATCGGATAAGAAGTCGATGTCGTCACCAATTTATAAACCGAGGTGATTGTCCATATGGAATTAACGTCGGTAGTTGTTGGTGAACCCGGATAAAAATGGGTCAAGTTGTAAATGGACTTTTCAATAAGTGTATGATTAACTTTATGTTTAATAATAAATTGCAGTTAATCTAAGGTGATGCATCTTATTTTCCTTTTGTCTATAAAAAAATATTAACACTTATATATGCTCCATTATATAGTTACGTCACACTCTTAATTTCTAAATAAGAGAATAATCAAATTGCTATTTCAATTTACGCTACTTAAATGTGGCGTCAACATTTATATTGAGATAATAAAGTTTTACACTTACTTTCTAAATAAAAAAAATACATCATGCTCCTTAAGAAGGCTACCACTAGGATGCCAGAGGAAGAGTGTATAACACAGTAGGTGTACTCGGCTTGGGGGTTCATCAGATCGGAGAAGAACTCGACAATGTCGCCGTTATATAAACTGAGGTTAATGAGCTCGGGAGGGAAGAACCATCTGAAAATCAACTCGGAAGTTGTTGTAAAATCCGGATTAAAATGGGACAAGTTGTATAAAGACTTTTCAATAAGTGTATGATTAACTTTATATTTAATAATAAATTGAGGTTAATCGATCCGTTAAATTTTATAAATGTTAAATTATGGTCTAATGTGATTCAGTTTATTATCATCTATAAATTATTAAAAATATTGTAAACTCAAAAATTTGACGTACATGATGTCATGCTTAATTCTATCAAAAATTAAAAAAAAGATTATCGATTAATTCTCCATCATTTATGGGATGCGACTAATTTCCTTTTATTTTATTGTTTTATAAATACATATCATTAATTATTAGGATCATGTCATGCATCTATAATAAATAAAAAACAAAGTTTTATTAATTAATACTCAAACATTTATGAGATTAGACTAATTTTGTTTTTGGTTTTTTTTTTTTTATGAAAACATATTCTCTTTAGTAATTTAGTTAAAGGTTTAACGTTTCTTTAATTATTAGGATAAATATCCAAAGAATAGTGTTTCCTCCTTTTTTTTATTCGAGGAAGAATTATGAGACTCAATCCTTAAGAAGGCTACCGCTAGGAAGCCAGCAGAAGAGTGTGAGACACGGCAAGTGCACCTGACTTTGTGGTTCATCAGATTGGACAAGAACTCGATAATGTCATCAATATAGAAACCGAGGTGAATAAGCTCGGAATGGAAAGAACCGTATGGAAATCACCTCGGAAGTTGTTGAAGAACCCGGCTAAATGTAGGAGGAGTTGTATAAAGCCTTTAAAATAAGTGTATGATTAACTTTATATTTAATAATAAATTGAGGATAATCGAACCATTAAATTTTATAAATTTTAAATTATGGTCTAATGTGATTAAGTTTATTATCATCTCTAAATTATTAAAAGTATTGTAAATTCAATAATTTGACATACAGTGATGTCATGCGTCTATCAAAAAAAATTATTGATTAATTCTCCCACATTTATGGGATGCGACTAATTTCCTTTTGTTTTGTTGTTTTAAAAATACATATAATGAGTTATTAGGATGATGCCATGCATCTATTATAAATACAAAATAAGGTTTTATTGATCAATACTCAAGCATTTAAGAGATTAGACTAATTTCGTTTTTGTTTATTTTCTTATGAAAACATATTCTCTTTAGTAATTTAGTTAAAGGTTTAACGTTTATTTAATTATTATGAAAAGTATCCATGATCCAGTGAAAGTAGTGTTTATTTAAACGAAGGACAACTACAAATAATTTGAAGGAAACTAAGTATGTTGCTGAGCAAAGTACTTGGTGCCCAGCAAAACCGAAGCTGCACCATAATATCATTATTATATGCGCAGCAATTGCAAAATAAATGAAATAGTTATTTTCTTTAATTGTTTAAAAAACACGTATCTTACATTTCTGTTAAAAAATAAACGTGTCATCCCAAAAAAGTATAGTTAAAAACACATGGAACAAAAGTGATTAAAACACAAAAACAAAATGAGTGATAGGATAAAAACAAAATAAGGTTACAACATAAAAAAACAAATGAGTCATGGCTCTAAAAAAAATACGTTGGCACATGCGGGGAGTGGCACACGATTTGCGACTCCTCGCTTTATAGTTTTAGATATATATTTTAAACTTGAAGTTTAATAGTCTATAAAGTTTTACCATTTACAAGTCATATGGTAGCTTGTGTACTTATTTCCAACTGGCAACCAGCAGTTTGCAAATATAATAGGGGACTCTAGAAGAGCTATTGTATTGTTACTTAAAGGAACAAAATTACACATTGATGTTGTATTGGATTCTCTCAAGTCTCATAGAAAATAATTAAGTTTCAAGGATACTCATCTAAGTGCATATACCAAATTGAATATCATGAGACTTACCTTAAACCAGAAGTTTAAGGATCATAATAAGAATAAGGTGATATTTGTAAATCTATAATGATGTGGACCATTTAGATATTTTATTATTTTAGTTGATGCATCAACTAAATGGCTACATAAATATAATTGTCATCAACTCACAACCAGAAGTTTGTGAGATTTTGCTCAACTAATTCGAGTAAGAGCTCATTATGTGAATTATCCTGAAAGCATTTCATAAGTATTTTATGACTATTAAAATTTATATTGAACATCACATAGCATATGTTCATTCATAAAATGGTCCTGAAGAACCATTCATTAGACATCTCAAGTTAGTTATATGACCAATACTTATGAGATGGAACTTCCATTTTCTACTTGGGAACATGCAATCTTACATGATAAGACATTGATACTAACCAAACCAATAAGTGAACATATATCTGTAAGTTCTCCCCTTTAAATTTGATTTTTGGTCAATGACCTAATATTCTCCACCTAATATATTTTTGATGTGTTGTGCATACTATAATGAATCCATCACATCGTAATAAGATGGATCCTTAAAGAATGTTAGGAATATATGAATCTTTATCCATCATAAAGTATGCTGAGCCAACAACCAGAGATATTTTTATAGTTTTGTCAGTTAATTATCATTTTGATGAATTAGTTTTCCCAACATTAGGGGGAGAGATAATCAGCTGGAAATTAGTATTATTTGAAATAAATTATTATTATCTTATCTTGATCCTCTTATAAACCAATGTGAACCAGAAGTTTAAAAAATAATTTATTTGCAATATTTTGTAAATTATTCACCAGCTGCAATACGCAAATAAAAGTTGATGTCCCTGTTGGACACTCAAACATTGCAAATAAATCTTAACCACGCATGAAGTGTGTTGTTTTGTCGGTTCCAACGAATAAAAATCCTCGAACAAGAAAATGATCTTAAAAGCAAGATGGCCCAAAAGAGGGTATGGAAACTCCAAACGAGTAATTTGAATTATTATTTTTCAAGTTCCAGAAGAACTGATCAGGTACCTGAAATTTGTGGAAATGAGATCTCAATAAGTTATGTCAAGAATGAAATGTGATGGAACCGAAAGAAAGTCCACGTTGAGATTTTTGTGTGTGCATAATATAGCGCTAAATGTGATAAGTGATGAAGAGGATCATGAACCAAAGTCTATTAAGAATTTAGACAAAGGAATGATTGGCCCTAAATAGAAAAATGTAATTGAAGTGGGATTAAACTTGCTTTGCAAAGTAATACCTTTTTCCGACCTATAGTCCATACAGCTGAAGATGTGAATCTAGTTAGACTCGATGTTCAAAAGTATTCGCACAATCCTAACATTTGAATTTGAAGATAAATTCACCTGTAGTGAATGCAAGTAATTTTGAAAGGCTCAAATACAACCATGGATGTGTTACAACTCTTTGTATGACTTATTTGATAGTCATGATTATATGAAGATCCCAAAAAGATCTAATTTTTCGAGACCAGCTGTTCATACTCTTTAGATGATTTCTCCAATGAAATTAGTCCCTCCATGGGATAATATAATCTGCATATTTTAATTGCTTAAACAAAGAGTTTGATATGAAGGACCTCAAATTATATTTGATGGATTTGGAGGTTGAACCTCTGATTTATCTCTAACTAGAAAATCCTAGAAGGATTAAAGATATAGAGAAATATCTTAAATAAATATTTCAGCGAAACAAAGTTTTGTCTAGAGCTGCAGATCGATCAATTAGCTAATTGAATCAAGACAAATTATATCGATTGAGTATATGATGGGTGTGTCAAGAAGATATGTCTCTAAGACTTTAAATTAGAGTGCGCACATTAGTAAATGTCATATCGATTGATGTGATTTGTGAGATAGAACTTATCACCAACCAAAATGCATTAGAATAAAGGGAGGTATATTTATCTTATATTTTTACGATAGAATTGAAACAATTATTTTATGAATATATGTCCACTAAATTAACCATGCAGATACAAGATATTTTTGTGGTCCAGATCAAGCTGGTTCTGAAATATGTGATTATTTACATATGGCGACATTGAGGCATCATCATGATATACATAGCAATCTATAGTTATCATTTCCTCATATCATGTTCAAATACCAGTAATTCAAGTAAGAAGTCCCAAAGATAATACCAACTATGAAGCTCAATTGAAAGGAGGATATATTACGAAGTGTATTGCTTCATATGCATCAGGGGGAGAAAATCTAAATGTACCTTCTTAAGAGATTCTTCAAACAAGGGGAGAAAACTGTACTCTTTTTACCTTGTCGTGGTTTTTTCCCATTGCGTTTTCCACGAAAGGTTTTTAACGAGGCAGTTCTCCCATTGTACTCTTTTTCCTTGACTAAGAATTTTTCCCACTGGGTTTTTTCTAAGTAAGGTTTTAATGAGACATACCTCAATGGACATCCAAGGGGGAGTGTTATGAATATTTGGTGGATGTCCATCTCTCCTTAGTCCTGTCATCTTACCAAGGATACTCTATAACTCCCATGAGTAAAGAGCTTTCACCCATTCTTTAGTGCTCTTAACTTTGTGCTTGTAAGTTACAAGATTTGTATCCTATAAATAAGACTTATATGGCAATGTAAAAGGTACATTGAAGAGTATCATACAAGAGTCATCTTCTTCTTCTCTCATTCCCTCATTTTCTTGTTCTTCTTCTTGTTCTAGTTTTAGTTAGTTTCATAACAAAATTAAATTTTTTTGTTTTATTTACATTGGAAAATAATGTCAACTATGAATAGGGAATCCATTGGTTTTCTATTTTGATAGAAATTAAGAATACAACATTGATGACACACTCAAGCATCATAAATACAAAGCGCAATTTTTTTTTATTTACAAATTTAGAAATTAAGACCAAAGTGCAGTTTTTTTATTTTCAAATTTAAAAATTAAGACCAAAACTTAATTTATAAGGAAGTGCGATCCCAGCTTTAGTACAACCACAAAACAAAATCATTAGAGAAGGGATAACAGAAGCATAGGAAGAGGGTAAATGAAAATGTCGTGTAGCATTCTTTTTTTTACGGTCAACGTATTATTATAGGTGACTAAATCTTTGTATCATTTTCATACTTAGAAGAATGGGGATTTCGGCCATGCTGGAGCGAGTGGTGTACCATAAGAACAACCAATAGAGAAGATCTACTACGTTGAATGGTCTGGAGCAACGGTATTTAGGAAGTGGGAGAAGTGGGAGAAGTTCATATTTTATAAATATATTAATCACATAGTTATTCCTAACTCCATCTAATTTAAATTCTTATTTAGGATGTGACATTAATCCCAACAATGTTTGCTCGTCGTTTCTACGAAGATGTTGAGGATTTAGTCCAACTACTTGATCCAGCTGGAAATATACACCAAATCGGCATTCACAAGGTGTACGGGTCTATATACATGACTCAAGGATGGAGTCAAATAGGCACTTTCTATCGACTCATTTTTGGTGGGTGGGTCAAAATGATATACTTCTCAAGAGGCAGGTTCCTAATTAGGGTGTACACCAATTTCGTGGACGACGTCTACTATCCAATGGCTCCACCTACAGATCCTACAAATGAACAGGATTCACCTGTCCCGCTTGATGAACCAGGCTTTGAGGAACCACCCGAAAATTATCGATTGGTTCCTGACGATTAGATTGATCTTTGATACACAGTTGTGAAGACTATCAGCGTTACAGACATTGTTAACGGTACTCTGGTAAGTTTTTTAGATTCCTTATTTGTCAAGAACAACAGGTAAAATAACAAATGATTTCTCTAGCAGTTAGTGCCTTCATACTTTGGTAGGCGTGCATTGACACCTGGGAGATCCGATTTCAAACTCGTGGATGAAGACGGCAGAAGATGGAATTGTTAGATCAAGGAGGATGCCGGAGATGAAAGGCAACATCGCTTAACTGGTGGTTGAGACCATTTTTGTCATTTCAAGGGGTTGATCGTTGGAGATGTTGTGATGTTTGGTGTGTACGTTGATCCAGTGCACTCGACTACCTTTGTGATTGGTAAAAATTTCTTGGAAGACAAAAGCAAACAGTACATTAAGTTAGTAAGAATGATATACTTGAAGTCTTAAAAGGGCTATGAAACCTCATTAGCTAAATATCTATATTTCAGTTGGTGTGTAATAGTTTGCAATTAGGCACTTAACCTTTGCAATTGTAAGATTATAAGAAGCATATATGATTTCCTATTTACTAATTAAATAAAGCTTTTCTTCATAACATCCATTAACCACTTTTCAACTCGAACAAAACACCTTCCAACCCATTGATTCTAACAAAACACATTACACGACCATGACTCATCTGGCAATTAATGTTAAAAACACCTTGTGTTATATACTTCAAGAGTTAACGATTTGACCCAAACAAAAACAAATTTAAGCAAACGTAAACAATTGGAATGTCTTGGTGAAATGTCGGAGGATTTAAATTGTTTTTTAACCGTTGTTTAAAAATAAAATCAACCACTAAACAATGACAACTAAATACTACCCTTAATCACACAAACTACCCTTAATTACACAAAACAACAGGCATTCATACAAAATAACAGATATTAGACAAATAACAAATCATCTAATAACCACATTATTAATTTAAGACTATCACACTAATCTTCATCACTACTAATAGAAGGCGATCGATTAACTAACATCTCATCCTGTTCAATTTTCATTCGATCAGTACTAAGACTATCTGAATCTGAATCATCACCATCATCACTTGAAGCATCAGCTTGGTCCATATGTGCAGGTGCTGGAAGAGCTAGAACATGAGGTCCCTCAAAAAAGTAGCTAGGTTGAAGACCGTGGAACAAAGAACAAAAACTTGTTAGAATTTTGGGTCACAAATGTAACATTTAAATTTGTTAGGGCCATTATTTGATTAGCCAAAACTAAAGTGGTCTATTTGATATTAATTTTATGGCGAAGGGCATATATGTCATGAAAGGTTATTGTGTAGATACCATAAGCAAATATTCTAATTTGATGAGGGGCCAAATTAGAAATATTGAAAATTGAGATGTAACTGAAAAGGCAGTTACTTATATGGGTTATGGTCCCCATTTGTAGAGTAACGTAAGATTGGTTTCAGTTGTGGCTTTCTCTCTTCATCCCCATTAGAAGAGAATCAAGAAACCCTAAGGTACTCTACAATTGGAAAATCACATACCTACAAACCTTCAACGTTTCCCAATGGCAAACTCAGGTACACTTCCGCTCTATATTCTCATCTTGAATTCGGGTATTAGTTTATAAGGATCAATTTAGGATTGTGCTCCTTTTAGATTTCTATATGGGTAGAAAACATGCGGTTAGGATCAAATCCTTGATTGTTAGAATCCGACAAGTGATATCAGAGCCACCTATACTTGATTCATGTTTGAATTTTGGGAATTATTGAAATTGGGGTTCCAAAATTTGGGTTTTCTTGATCTTCCGAAATTGTTATGAAATCTTGAATCAATATTGATTATATATATGTTTGATATTTGAGAATCAGCGTTGACGGTTTTTATATATTTTGCGGCTTCAGTATTTTTTTTATTATTATCATTATTACGCTGATTTCTTGTTTTCAATTCTGTAGTAGGTTACTGTTTCATGTTGAATCCAATTATTGATTGGTGCTTCTATCAAAAAAAATAAAAAATTATTGATTGGTGCTGCACGTTGCGTTATTATAAATTTATTTTCTAACAATGCAATTGGTGCTGCATTTGCTTGAAGTATTTTTTTTTAAGAACAATGCCTTTTGTGATGCTTCATATTTAACCATTTGTTTTTTTTGGTTTTATAAAGTATCGCTGGTTCAATTCACGGTGATTGGTTTTGGTTCACATTAATATATAACTATATATATTAAATTATTAAGGCAATTGATGTTTTTCTTTCCAATTGATTCAAGAAAGCAAGAATATTTTTTAATTCAGCATATATATAAATATATATATATATATATATATATATTAATATGAAGGCTATTGCAATTTTGATTTGCAATCAATTAGCAACAAATTTTGATGCTGAAACAGAAAGGAACACAGGCAGGCCATGCTGGTTTGCACGGCCGTGTCCCTTACTTATATATATTTTTAAATTTTGTATAATTTGGTTCAAATTTTGGCTATGGTTTGTATTTTTATACAATTGTTTAACATTTCAAATGAGCTAATTGAATCAAGAAAGTCGCCAAAGTGACTTCTCTTGGGTAGATTGTTCGTAAGAAATGTTAAATGTTTGTGCGTGTGTTTATCCATGCGAGTACTAACTGACCCAAAGGTAGGTTAGTGTTTGGCCGGATTTCATAGGCACTTGTGATGGTAAACATGTGATAATTATAAGATTTTACATGTGAATGACAAATCAATCCAAAGAGGGGTTTATTATTTGACATGTTTTATTATCAATGTTTGGTCACTACAACAAGAGTACCACTAGCAATTAATATTACTGTCCAAAGACTTGATATTGATGGTGCACTAGGTATCTTGAGATGGGTTATGCCATTAATTGAACATATTGATAATTGAATTTTTATGATGTGAGTATATTTATAGTGTTTATTTTGTTCTATTTTCAGCTACTATTGCTTCGATATCTGCTAATCTGAATTCGGTTCCGGTTCTTGGCTGCGTGGATCTTGACCTTGCATTAAGGATGGAGCAACCCCCTTCTGCTACGGAATCTAGTACCTCTGATCAGAGGAAAGATTATGAGAAGTGGGATCGCTCCAATCGCATGAGTCTCATGATCATTAAGCGCGGCATTCCTGAGATCTTTAGGGGTACTATCTCAGAAGAGATAACAAGTGCCAAAGATTTCCTTGCTGAAATTGAAAAGCTCTTTGCGAAAGGTGATAAAGCGGAAACAAGTACTCTTCTGCAAAAACTTGATTTCCATGAAGTATCAAGGCAAAGAAAATATAAGGGAATACATTATGGGCATGTCAAATATTGCTTCAAAACTTAAGGCGCTAAAGCTTGAGCTGTCGGAAGACTTACTCATTCATTTAGTATTACTTTCTCTTCCTTCACAGTTCAGTCAGTTTAAGATATCTTATAACTGTCAAAAGGAGAAATGGTCTCTTAATGAGCTCATTTCATTTGTGTGCAAGAAGAGGAAATGTTGAAGCAAGAAAAGAAAGAAAGTGCTCATTTTGTTAGCACCTCTAAAGACAAGGGCAAAAGAAAGAAAACTAATGAGCCCAAGAATGAAGCTGATAAAGGTCCAACACAAAAGAAACAAAAGTAGGATGATAACTGTTTCTTTTGCAAAATGTCTGGACATGTGAAGAAGAAATGTCCTAAATATCACACTTGGCGTGTAAAGAAAGGTACATTTCATGCTTTGGTCTGTTCTGAGGTCAATTTAGCTTCAGTACCTAGAAACACTTGGTGGGTAGACTCTGGTGCAACTACTAACATCAGTGTTTCAATGCAGGGTTGCCTGAGCTACCGGAAGCCAAATGATGTTGAAATATACATCTATGTTGGAGATGGCAAGTCGGTGGAGGTGGAAGCTATAGGGAATTTTAGATTATTATTGTGTACTGGATTTTATTTGGATTTGAAAGACACTTTTGTGGTATTGTCATTTAGACGGAATTTAATTTCAGTTTCTTATTTGGACAAATCAGGTTATTTATGTTCATTTGGGAACAATAGATTCAAGTTGTCTTCTAATTCAAATATTGTTGGAACTGGTTCACTTATGGGATATGATAATCTATATTTGCTTGACACTGTAGCTACCTATAGTGAATCCTTAAATGTGGAATCACGTGGTACTAAGCGTAAAATTGATAATAACAACTCAGGAGCATTATGGCACAAGCGCCTAGGTCACATCTCTAAAAATAGAGTTGAGCGACTTGTGTCAGATGGAATTTTAAATTCTATTGACTTCACAAACTTTGATGTTTGTGTTGAGTGCGTTAAAGGTAAACAGACCAAAACAAAGAAATTTGGTGCATATAGAGCTACGGACGTCTTAGAGTTGATACATACGGACATTTGTGGACCATTTCCCACACCTTCTTGGAATGGTCAACAATATTTTATATCATTCATAGATGATTATTCTAGATATGCATACTTATTTCTTATACATGAAAAGTCTCAATCATTGGATGTGTTCAAATCATTTAAGGCTGAAGTTGAGAATCAACTCAACAAAAGAATTAAGAGTGTCAAATCTGACCGTGGAGGTGAATATTACGGTAGATATGACGGTTCAGGTGAACAACGTCCGGGGCCTTTTGCCAAATACCTAGAGGAATGTGGAATCGTCCCACAGTACACCATGCCAGGGTCACCTACCAAGAATGGTGTGGCTGAAAGACGAAACCGGACTCTTAAGGATATAGTAAGGAGTATTACTTGTCATTCTACCTTGCCAGAGTCACTCTGGGGAGAGGCACTAAAGACCGCAGCTTACATTCTAAATAGAGTGCCAACCAAGGCAGCTGCTAAAACACCTTATGAGCTTTGGACAGGGCGAAAGCCTAGTTTGAAATATTTTCACGTATGGGGATGTCCAGCTGAGGCAAGGGTTTATAGGTCAAATGAAAAGAAATTGGACTCCCGAACAGTGAGCAGCTACTTTATTGGTTATTCTGAAAGATCGAAGGGCTACAAATTTTATGATCCCAAATTAAACTCAATTTTTGAGACGAGAACAGCCACATTCTTTGAGGATATTGAGTTTGGGGGGAGGGGGGAGGAATAAGGTTAGAGACATTGTTTTGGAGGAAGAGTCGATAACAATTCCAAAACTGATTCATACAGTTGCTTTTGATGAAGCAAATATGGAACCTGTACAAGACATTGTTGTTGAATCTTTTCCTACTCAAGATGATTTGGTGATTCATGAAGAACAAACTCAAAATCCCCAAGAACAAGTGTTACAAAAACCAATACCTTTGCGGAGATCCACTAGAGAAAGGAGAAATGCTATTCCGGATGATTACATAGTCTTTCTCCAACAACATGAGGAAAATAATGGTATGATGGAAGCTGACCCAATCAACTTCCGCCAAGCCATGCAGGATTCTAACTCAGAAAAGTGGATTGAAGCAATGAAGGAGGAATATAAGTCTGACCCAATCAACTTCCGCCAAGCCATGCAGGATTCTAACTCGGAAAAGTGGATTGAAGCAATGAAGGAGGAATATAAGTCCATGCAAGATAATAAGGTTTGGGAACTTGTCCCATTACCAGAAGGTGTGAAACCCATTGGTTGCAAATGGATATTTAAGACCATGCGGGATTCTAACGGTAATGTGGAGAGGTATAAGGCTCGTCTTGTGGCTAAGGGTTATACCCCAAAGGAAGGGATTGACTTTAAAGAGACTTTCTCTCCGGTTTCATCAAAAGACTCTTTTAGGACAATCATGGCTTTTGTTGCACATTATGATTTGGAACTCCATCAAATGGATGTCAAGACGGCGTTTCTCAATGGCAACATTGATGAGACAATCTATATGGCGCAACCAGAAAACTTTGAATCAGGAAACCCAAAGGATATGGTTTGTAAATTGACAAAATCTATTTATGGACTAAAGCAGGCGTCTCGTCAGTGGTACCACAAGTTTCATGAAGTAATTCTCTCATTTGGTTTTGAGGTGAATGCAGTTGAGGATTGTGTGTATCAAAAATTCAGTGGGAGCAAGTACATTTTCTTGGTCTTGCATGTTGATGACATACTGCTTGCCACTAATGATATAGGCATGTTACACGAAACCAAGATATTTCTATCAAGAAATTTTGAAATGAAAGATCTTGGTGACGCCTCCTTTGTATTAGGAATTCAGATACACCGAGACCGATCTCAAGGTATTCTAGGATTGTCACAAAGGAGCTATATCGAAAAGGTACTTAAAAGGTTTGGCATGCAGGAATGTAAACCAGGGGATACACTAGTTGTTAAGGGAGACCAATTTAGTCTCAGTCAGTGCCCAAAAGTAAACTTAGAAATTCAAGAAATGCAAAAGATTCCTTATGCATCGGCTGTAGGGAGTCTGATGTATGCCCAAGTCTGAACGCGTCCGAAAATAGCGTTCATAGTTGGGATGTTAGGCAGATATTTGAGCAATCCAGGAATGGATCATTGGAAAGCAGCCAAAAGGGTTATGAGGTATTTAAAGAGAACAAAAGATTATATGCTCACATATAGGAGGTCAGACCAGTTGGAGATCACTGGATATTCTGACTCTGATTTTCCTGGATGCCAAGATAGTAAAAGATCCACTTCAGGCTATATCTACATGTTGGCTGGTGGTGCAGTTTCTTGGTACAGTGCCAAGCGAACTCTCATTGCTTCATCCACCATGGCAGTAGAATTTATAGCATGTTTTGAGGCATCTAACCATGGGATTTGGCTAAGTAACTTTGTCACAGGGCTGTGAATTGTGGAAGGAATTGAAAGACCACTTAAGTTATACTGTGAAAATAAATCAGCAGTCCTATATTCCAACAATAATAGGAGCTCGACCAAGTCAAAACATATTGACATCAAGTTCCTAGTTGTTAAAGAAAGGGTACAAATTGTAGACAGATTTCCATAGAACACTTAGGGACAAACTCCATGATAGCGGATCCTCTTACAAAAGGTCTTCCACCCAAGGTCTTTCATGAGCACACTGCTCACATGGGTGTTTTACAGTTTGAGGAATCTTTAGTTTAGTGGGAGTTACTCATTTATGAATTTTGTGTTCTATGTTTGGTATTATGTATGCATACTCTTGTATTTGGATATTTTTTCTGCTTACTTATAAAGTTTGACATTCAGTTATTTATACTTTGCACAATAAGGTCATGGAATGATCTCACTAAAGTAAAGTAGGACCAATTGAAAATTGACATGTGCCGGCCACGTTCTTCGGATTTTCATGCTACACATTTCATGATGAATCTATGTCATTTAGTTATGTCAATATTAGTAATCATTGATAGGTTTAGTTATGATTGATATAACGAAAATCACTTTGGTTCTGTGTACTGGCATAACTAATGGACGAGATCATTTGGATATGCTTGAAGTATATAATGGCAAATTTTGAGCTCATAAAGTCTAAAGCGATTGTAAAGTTACATATGTGCAGTGGGAGATTGTTAGAATTTTGGGTCACAAATATAACATTTAAATGTGTTAGGGCGATTATTTGATTAGCCAAAACTAAAGTGGTCTATTTGATATTAATTTTATGGTTAAGGGCATATATGTCATGAAAGGTTATTGTGTAGATACCATAACGCAATATTCTAATTTGATGAGGGGCCAAATTAGAAATATTGAAAACTGAGATGTAACTGAAAAGGCAGTTACTTTTATGGGTTATGGTCCCCATTTGTAGAGTAACGTAAGATTGGTTTCAGTTATGGCTTTCTGTCCCAAAGGTACTCTACAATTGGAAGATCACATACCTACAAACCTTCAACGATTCCCAATGGCAAACTCAGGTACGCTTCCGCTCTATATTCTCATCTTGAATTCGGGTATGGGTTTATAAGGATCAATTTAGGATTGTGCTCCTTCTAGATTTCTATATGGGTAGAAAACATGCGGTTAGGATCAAATCCTTGATTGTTAGAATCCAACAAAATTGTCCCCCAAACAGGTAATTAATACGAACCATTAGAGACACTGGATAGTGGTAGACTGCGCAGACTCGAAAGGTGTTAGTGTGGATGTAAGGGTGGCCATATGCATCAACACACAGAGTGCTGGGGACTCACGCTCCATAGATGTCTTCCAATGAAAGAATAAGTGGTAACGTGTTGCCATAACGATGGTAGAAAGCTTCAGGAACACTAACTTGGGTCTGGAAAAAGAAAAATGCCACGGATTCAGCAAATAGGGGCAAAACGAAAAAGCAGATATAAAGAAGAATAACCTACATCGTTTTGCCGCATAATAGCCAAGTACTCCATAGACGGATCCATCAAATAAACTGAAACCGAAAACCCAACAAAAAATAAGAAAGAATCAGTGAAACAACCACTCAAGGCATGCATGCCAAGATGGTAGATGATCTGACCCCTAGTGTGCTTGACCGCTGTTTCACAGGTATCAGATCTCTGATGTTCTTCTGGTCGTGCTCTGAGCTCCGCTTCAAGGGGCGGGTGTACCTGGGAAGACACTCGACCGCCCAAGTCAGGAGCGAACGAGCAAAGTATAGGTCTCAATGAATAGTGTGTACCTGACAACTGAAGCCATTAATGCTTTTATAGAGTTGGTGGGCGATCCTCGAGCGTTGGATTTATGCGTACGGACCAATCGGGGCCGTTGATCCGGTTCTCTGCTCCTTTGCCCCTTTATTGCTGGGCCGATCCAGGTGGAGTCACTGGAATGGGCTTCGGCCCATTCCGGAACAGTTGCCTCCCAAGCCAAGGTCGTTCGTGGAGCGGGCGTAGGCTTGTTTCCTGACCGTACCGATGTTCGCTCCTTTAAGACACGAGGTTGTTTGGTCAATCGTTTGAAATAGTGATAGATCATGATCCGTTTGTATGACACGTGGCACTTTTCATGAAGCGACGTTTCACGTCCTTTCAAGGATCGTTAATGGTGCCTCGAAATTCGAAAAGGCGGCGTCTGGTTATGATGACGGTTCAGTTTTCAAGACGCGTGCAAGTGAAAGGTCACGACGTTTCGTTTGCTTGATCCCTAAACCTTATAAATATGCTGCCCCCCTCTCCTCACTCTTCACTCTTTATCCTGAAGCTCTGAAAGCGGTCATTCTTTTGCTCTCGAGACGAACAATAGTTTACTGTTCTATTCTGGCCACGTGCTCGCCCGTGCACGACTTCCAACTCATGCGATCTCACTCGTCCGGTCGCTTGATTTTGCTCATCAAGGAGTATTCTACCTTGAGTCCAAACTTTTCTCCTACTCCAGGTATGCACTTTTTGCTCGTTTTTCTTTAGTTTGTTCAATTCTTCGTTGCGTAGAGCGAGGAGGGGGTGTCAGGCTCGGGGTCGACCTTGTCGCTCCCTTCTACAAATCATTGTTTAGGGTGAGCCTGACTTTCCTCTCCTTGCAGGGTAAGGCAGTGGCGCGAACAAAGAAGACTGCGAGGAAACCCGGCCATCAATCTGCAAAGATAGCTGAGTGTGCTGCTCGCTCTGGAGATACTAGTGCAAGCGGGCTTTCGTCCGAGACTTTCTCTTCCACCGATCTCTCCACTTCGTCATCGTCTGGTCGCTCGTCGAACACTGTCGACACCGTTCAATCTCTTCGAGTGAACCCTGCGCCTCCTCCCGTTCCAACCAATGAGGTGCTACCTGAAGAGCACGATTGGAGGGGTAAGCTTGATGATGACTGCTCTTGGATTTCTTTCGCTATAACCAACGAGCGTTCGGTCTTCCAACCAGGTGATGAGATGTTGCCGCTTTTTACTAAGCTAATTGGTTATGGCGACCAGGAATGGCTAGCTGAGGGTGTGCCGGCTCACGAGCATGCTGCCATGATCCCGACCTCTCTAAAATTTATCATTTACACCAATGTTCTCCGAGATTTGAGGGTGCAACCTCCCTTCACATTCTTCCAGAGACGCGTCCTGAGAACCCTTGGGGTCGCCCCCTCTCAACATCACTTCAACGCTTGGGCGCTTGTTAAATCTTTCGAGATAATAATGGCCGCTCTTGACCTGAAAGTGAATTGCCGTCTATTCTTCTCCCTATTCGATGTTAGTCGTACCGTGGAGATGAAGAGTGAACCCAGGCGATGGGAATAAGTTTCTTTGAAGGGGCGAAAGGGCACGATCAGATTCTCCAAACCTTTCTACGAATCGGCCAAACCTTGGAGGCATGCTTTCCTCTGGGTCGTTCCAATCAATGATCAGGCTAGGAGATGGTGGGAACTGTGGACGCTGAAGGTCATATTACTTCGATGAAATTCCCTCTGGGTTGGTCGCACTCACACTATGACCGCGACACCATCCACTATAGGCATCAGAGGAGGCTGAGTGATTACGATATTGATAGCGTCTTGATGCTAGAGACCCTGGTTACTTAGCTGCTCGAAGGGGTTATTCGTTGTAACAAATTCGTTTGTCTTAGGACGTCTGAACAAGCTGAAAATAAACTTGGTGTGCTTTTACTTCTTCTTTTGTTTGTTAGCTTTGATCGTTTTTACTTCGTCTTGCCTCTAACCCTTTCTCTTTTCAGCTGAAATGTCAGACATAGGCTTTGAAGCCCTTTTGGCCAAGACAAAGTCAAGGAAGCAGAAGAGGGTGACCTTCGCTTCCCCTTCTCAACCTCTCCATGCTGAAGGCGATTATAGACCTCTTGTTCGCGACCAAGGAACGAACTCCGCTTCTAAGAAGAGAGATCGGGCTCAGAATTCTGTGGATGCCGTTGCGATTGACCTTGACCCTCCCCAAAAAAGAAGAGAAGCACCGAGGAGGTCGTCCTTGGATTTGGACGATCGTTGCAGAAATTGCTCAAGTCGCTTCTCAAAAGCTTGTTCGTTATAAATCTGAGGAAGCTAGCCGTCAAGCAGGTATGCACTTACTCCATAGAAACTTATGGTTGGAGGGTGACCTCTTGGATAAAAATGACAAGTCTCAGTCCGCACTTGGTCATATTACAGATTTGCGAGAAGAACTCGAGAGTACCAAGAAAATGCTTGAGGATGCTGAGGTCGCCCTCCAACCGACAAAGAACGCACTTGGCTCGGTCACTGCCGAACGAGACGCGGCCATAACAGCCAAGGTAGATGCTGAAGCCAAACTTGCCACCGCTACTGCCAGTTTGACCGAGCAATCTACCAAGGCGAATCAGCTGGAGGAGAAGGTGGTCGGTGTAAAGGAAACCTTGAAGGCCGTCGAGGACGAGCGGGATCAGGCCAAGGGCGAGCTAGAGTTCTTGGAGGACATGACTATTTCAATCGCCAAAGGGAGCTTCGACGAGGCTGTTGCTCAGATCCAGTATTGCTATCCTTCTCTGGAGATTAACTCTGAGATCGTGAGCAACGATCATTTTTTGAGGAACGGCCAAATCGTTCGTCTTGCGGAGAAAGATGAGCATGGGAACGTCATCCAAGAAGAAACAGTCATCTACAGCCATCCTGAGTGACTCGCCCTTTTTTGTATTTTCAACAAGTGTACTTTATGTTTTCTTGTAATCTTTATGGAGCCCACACGCTTCTATGATCACATGTTTTCTTGTAAGCTTTTTCGAGCCCAGCTTTCTCCGGGCAGACTTTAATGTTAACTATCTTTACTTTTTCTAAGTTGATTTACTTTGCTCGCGGCCTACGAGCTTTATAATACTGTTTCAGCCCTCGTTGGGCCGATCTTCATAGGGATCCCTGTAAACAGCTTACCAAGTTTCTACTTGAGATTTACCTCGTTTACCGGGTGTGTTCGTACTTAAGATCGCTTAAGTTTCCTCCAAAGCAGTTTATCAAACTCGGTTTGAACTTAACTCGCTTAAGAGGTAATTGGTTAAGATCGCTTAAGTTTCCTCCTAAGCAGTTTATCAAACTCGGTTTGAACTTAACTCGCTTAAGAGGTAATTGGTTATTGGGTCGATCAACATCTTTTAAAGAGAATCAAATTAAGAAATACCTTCGCCATTCAAATGATGGGCGAGCGGGCCTCGATAAAAAACCCCGTAGGAAAAAAGAGTGTCCCGCTCGTTTGATTTTTTATTCATTGTTCAAGCAACAACATGACATTTTTACAAACTTTCAAGTGAAATATCTTCTAAGATTTGCTGCATTCCAAGTATTTGGAATGATGCCTCCGTCTACATTTTGTAAGATGTACGCCCCTTTGCCCGTCTTGGCCGCCACTTGGTAAGGACCTTCCCAATTTGGGGCAAGCTTTCCTTGACAGGCATTTCTTCAGCCAATATCTTCCCTTCTTAGGACGAGCTGCCCTATTTCGAAGGCTCTAGGAACGACCTTGGCGTTGTGTCTTGTGGCCATCGCTTGTTTTACAAACGCTTCCCTAAGGGTAGCCTTACTCCGTCGCTCTTCCACTAGATCGAACTCTTCTCTGGTCGCTTGTTCGTTTTCTGACGGCGGCATAGGATTGCTCGTTCTCCAGCTTAGTTCTCCCATTTCGACGGGAATCAGCGCATCCGTTCCATAGACCAGTTTGAAGGTGGCTTCTCTAGTGGTCGAGTGTGGGGTTGTTCTGTACGCCCATAATTCTGAAGGGAGCTCTTCTGCCCACTTCCCTTTAGCTTCATCTAGTCTTCTTTTGAGGCCTCTCAGGATGACTCTGTTGGCTGCTTCTGCCTGCCCGTTCGTTTGCGGGTGTTCTACTGACGTAAAACGCTGTTTAACGCCTAGTTCCGCTAAGGCTTCTTGAAAGTTTTTGTCGGTGAACTGTGTGCCGTTATCCGAGACAACGACCTCGGAGATCCCAAACCGCACCAAGATGTTCTTTCGGACGAACTTGAGGCAATTTCTTGAAGTAATCGTAGCTAGTGGCTCGGCCTCGATCCACTTGGTGAAGTAGTCAATCGCGACGATCAGAAACTTCAACTGACCAGGGGCGAGTGAGAAAGGTCCTAACAAGTCAATACCCCACCATGCGAATGGCCATGGGGCGGTCAAACTGTTGAGCTTGGTTGGAGGTGCAATGTGAACGTCGGCATGCCTCTGGCACTTGTCACATTTCTTCACTAGGTCTCTTGCGTCCGCATCCATGGTCGGCCAATAATAGCCCGCCCTTAATGCCTTTTTTGCCAGCGCTCGCGAACCCATATGATTCCCACAGATGCCTTCGTGGATCTCCTTTAGTACGTAGTTTACTTCTGCTGGAAGTAGGCACATGAACAAGGGCATAGTGAATCCCCTTCTATAGAGCTGCTCGTTTATGATCGAGTAGGATGTTGCACGTTTTTGAATGAGCGAAGCTTCTTTAGGGTCCACAAGTTCTTCCCCATCCTTTATGTAGTTAAAAATGGGGTCGATCCAGGTTCGAGCTGAGTCGATTTTACACACATCTGCTCCTAGTGTGGCCTCCAGCCTTACGCTTGGTTGAGATAGAACTTTTTGTATCACACATCTGTGGTTGCCAGGGTTCTTCATACTTGCGAGCTTGGATAAGATGTCCGCCTTAGCGTTCTCTGCTCTTGGGACGTGCCTAACTTCGGCGTATTCGAATTTCTGCATCAACTCCTTGACTTTTGCGAGGTATCTCTGGAGGATCTCATCTTTGGACGAAAAGATGTCTTTGATCTGGGATACCGCTAACAATGAGTCTGATCGGAGTTCTACCTTCTTCACATTGAATTCCAGAGCGAGCAACAACCCAGCCAAACAGGCCTCGTATTCAGCCTGATTGTTGGACGTTGGAAAAGAGAAAGCCAAGGAGACCTCGATAGTCATTCCTTGCTCATTCTCAAGGATCAAGCCAGCTCCGCTGCCCTTGCCGTTGGACGACCCATCAACATGCAGCGTCCATACGTCATGGACCGGGTCCTCCGCTCCTGTAGTCAATTCTGCAATAAAGTCGACCAAGACTTGTCCCTTAATGGTCGACCTAGGTTCGTATCTGATTCCAAATTCGGATAATTCTACAGCCCACTTGATCATTCTTCCCACCAGATCAGGTCTATGAAGGATCTGTCTAATCGGTTGGTCGGTTCGCAGAGCGACCTGGTGAGCTACAAAATATGGCCTCAATCTTCGAGCGGACACGACCAGAGCTAAAGCCAACTTCTCAATTTTTTGATATCTAAGCTCTGGCCCCTGTAGTACCTTACTAACGAAGTAGACCGGGTTTTGCTTCGTTCCTTCTTCTCGTACGAAAACAGCGGCCAAAGCCTCGTCTGTAATGGATAAGTATAGATAGAGCGTTTCCCCGGGCTTAGGAGTGGTCAAAATCGGTGGTTCTGCCAAGGCCGCCTTAAGTTGTTCGAGGGCTTGGTCGCATTCGGGCGTCCAATCGAACGCGATTTCTTTCTTCAATAGCCTGAATAAAGGTAAGGATTTGTTTGCGGCTTTGGACACAAATCGTGAGGAAGCGGCAATCATGCCATTTAGTTTCTGTATTTCTTTCTTGGTCGTTGGCGGCTTCATCTCAGTCACTGCTCGACATTTGTCTGGGTTGGCTTCAATCCCTCTTTCGGTGAGGTAGAATCCAAGAAATTTGCCCGCCCTTACCCCAAAGGTACACTTTATTGGGTTGAATCTCAACGAATTTTTTCTGGCTTCTTTGAACACTTCTCTTAAGTCGTCTATGTGTGTTCGATCTTGCTTGCTTTTGATAATCATATCATCCAGGTATACTTCCACCATCTTCCCTATCTGATCGTGAAAAACTTTGTTCATCATGCGCTGGTAGGTCGCTCCAGCGTTCTTCAGCCCAAAAGGCATAACTCTATAACAGAAATTCCCCCTGTCCGTCATGAATGCGGCCTTCTCCTGATCTGGTGGATGCATGGCAATTTGATTGTACCCAGAATAGGCGTCCAGGAAGGACAAGATTTTGTATCCACTCGCATTATCGACCAGACGATCAACACTGGGGCGGCGAAAGCATCCTTCGGGCACGCTCGGTTGACGTCAGTATAGTCTACGCACATTCTCCATTTGCCGTTTGCCTTCTTAACCAGGACGACATTAGACAGCCACGTGGTGTATTTTATTTCTTTTATGAAGCCTGCATCGAGCAAGTCCTCAACGGCCTTGGACGCTGCTCGCGCCTTCTCTTCTTTCTGAACTCTCCTCCTTTGAGCAACCCATTTCGCTCTTGGGTTGACTGCTAAGTGATGGCATGCCACTTGCGGGGGAATTCCGGGCATGTCCACCGCGCTCCAGGCAAACAGATCTGCGTGATCTTTTAGGCATTGGACGAGCTCGTCCTGAGTCTCAGGGGAGAGATTCTTTCCAATCTTGATTGTCTACTTTGGGTCGTCCCCTAGTTGCACGTGACAAAAGATCGTCTCCTTCTTCTTCCTCACTATCTGGGTCATAACGAGCATCAAGAGCTGCCAAATTTACCTGTCTGCTGCTTTTCATTGCTTCTTCTATTTCTCTTGCTACTTTTTTACCTTTTTCCTTTAGTCCTAGGAGGAATGCTCGCTTTGCGGACAGTAAGTCAGCTGGGACAGTTGCGACCTCCCCAGACTTGGTGTAGAACTTCATCTTCTGATGGACGGTTGACGGCACTGCTTCTAAACGGGCAAGGGTTGGCCGCCCAATGATACACTGATAGACCGATTTGCACGGTAAAACGATGAAATCCGCTCTGACCGTCCTACAGAGGGGATTTTCTTCAGTATCATCTCCAAAGGTCACCATCAGCTCTAGCCGTCCTATAGGAGTTGTCGAGGCACCATTGAACCCGGTGAGAACTGTTCCTCTGTATGGCCTTAGGTCGTCTTTTGAAATATTCAACGCGTCCAACAGGTTTTCGAATATTATATCTGCTGAACTACCTTGGTCCACTAATATTCGCCTAACTTCCATGTTCGCCATTACTGCGACGATCACCAAAGGTACTTCGTAGTTGGGTGTTCCGTCGATGAGATCCTCGTTTCCAAAGGAGATGGATGGTCGTACGGAAGGCGACCGTGGAGTGGAGGTCGAGGCGACGCTCATGATCTCGTCCCATCTTCTTTTGGTCGATCTGTTACTCAAGGCGTCCGTGGGTATTCCTCTGGATATGACCATAGCAACCGATCTTCCCTTCGACTTCCTAGCGCCTGTACTATTCTCTTCATCGTCGTCTTCTTCTACGACTTTGATCGTCTCATCTGCTTCTGCTTTTCCCCTTCTAGGTGAACGGGTAACCTTTCGCTCTTCTCGTGCTTCCGCATAATGTCTTTTTACGTACTGAGCCAACTTCCCTCTTCGGATTAGAGCTTCCACATCATCTTTAAGAACCATGCAGTTGTTAGTGTCATGCCCGTTACTCTTGTGATACCTACAATATTTTTTCGAAGGACGCTGCCCGTCTTTGAGCACGAGGGGTTCCGGTGGTTTAACATCTCTGAATTCCGCGTTGGCACACTTCGCTAAAATGTTCGCGTACGAGGTATTTAGCTTAGTGCATTCAGCGAATCTCTTGATCCTACCTTCCCTGGTCGGGCGGATACTGGCGCACTCTTCTTTTGCCTTTATATCCTTTTCTGATCGCGATTGTTGGTTCGTGCCCGCCTCAGCAGCTTCAATAGCGGTCGTTCTCTCCTCATAATTCATGAACCTTTGGGATCGCCTTAGGAACGTCTCTAGGTCCCTGGGAATGTGGAGTCCCACCTCCACTTCAAAATGACTTCCTCTTAAGAGGCCCGTTCTCAAGAAGAATAACCTCTGATTATCGTCCAAGTTTCTGACTTGATCGGTTTCTCGATTGAATCTTTCGACATAACTTCTCAAAGACTCACGCGGGCCTTGTCTGATGGAGATCAAAACGTCCTGAGATTTTGGCTTGATCTTGGAGGTCGTAAAGCGGGCGGTGGACACCCTAGCCATCTGCTCCCAAGATGAAATGGTGTTGGGCTTTAACTCGGTGAACCATTCCAACGCCGACCCTTCTAGAGTAAGGTGGAAGATTTTGCATTTTACGGGTCCGGGCGCTCCGCGATATTTCATCATAATATCAAAGTGCTTTAAATGGGCGTCCAGATCTTTCAGGCCGTTGTACATCTTAAGGTCGGTCGGAGGCTTTTCCAACGAACGTGGGATGCGAAACTCATCTATTTCTCTCGTATATGGTCCAAGGCTGGTATCCTTCTTATTTTGACGGCACAGTCACTTTTCTGGGTAGCTTGCTCCACGACCGTGGTCGTTGGAATAATCTTTCGACCGATGTGAGTATCGCTCGTTAGATCGGCTTCGAGAACGAGTAGGTGAACTGGTCGAAGCACGAGAGGAACCTTCGTGTGATGATTCTTCAGGCCAGTAAGTGTAATCAGATGTGGACGGAGTCTTTCTCGGTGGGGTGGCCGCTCCTCCTCGTCCCCTCCTCGGGGGTAGAGATCGATGGACCAGCTGCTTTCGCGGAGGCGATCGATGAGGCCTTGAAGGGCGTGCTCGCACGGGCGAAGTGCCCTCATGATGAGGTCGCTGCTCTGGGACCGTGTGTGCTCGCCTCGAGGCGATCTGATCTTCTAATTGCGTGAGGCGGTCATTATTGCGATTCAG
This sequence comes from Astragalus glycyphyllos, assembly GCA_963573325.1. NCBI lineage: Eukaryota > Viridiplantae > Streptophyta > Magnoliopsida > Fabales > Fabaceae > Astragalus > Astragalus glycyphyllos. The sequence continues at coordinate 11,159,331 of OY754314.1, read as the reverse complement.
AGCCTGGTTTCAGTCGTGCAGTAGTTCTCGCAGCTCTTGGACCAGGTCAGCAGGAAGCTCTACTGTTACCGGCTGTGCAGGGACAGTGTTGTTGCCTTCAACACCCGCTGGTGGAGGTCGAGTTGGGATCTCGGCCACACTTTGTAAACGAGCTGTGGCCTTTGGTCGGCCTCGGGGTGCCTTTGGGGGCATCTTCAGGATTGGTGGAAAACGGGCGGGCTCCCACTGTGGTCGCCAAATAATCTGACCCCTAGTGTGCTTTACCGCTGTTTCACAGGTATCAGATCTCTGATGTTCTTCTGGTCGTGCTCCGAGCTCCGCTTCAGGGGGCGGATGTACCTGCGAAGACACTCCAATGCCCAAGTCAGGAGCGAACGAGCAGAGTATAGGTCTCAATGAATAGTGTGTACCTGACAACTGATGCCATTAATGCTTTTATAGAGTTGGTGGGCGATCCTCGAGCGTTGGATCTATGCTCCTTTGCCCCTTTATTGCTGGGCCGGTCCAGGTAGAGTCACTGGAATGGGCTTCGGCACATTCCGGAACAATAGAAAATAGAACTCATGGATAGCAAAAACAAAGAAGGTGAAACACGTTAGGACCATAGATGGAAACACGGAAAGAATCCAACGTTTAAAAAATAAAAAGAAACAAACCTGATCTCCAGAATAGACTATGTTGCAAAAAGTGCAATTGTTGGTGTGTCGAGGAGGAAACGTATTTTTAAAACCAAAGGGAGTTAATGAGATTAGATAGTTGTTGGTGGCAATAAATTTGGGAAAAGAGGAGGGGCGCTGAAGTGATGGGCAGAAGCTCATGGAGCACCTAAATTTAGTGAATTTGTAATTGTAATGTGTGACTAACAAAACCAACTAAAACGGACACCAAAAATAGGACCATTTAAGTAGGGTTTTTTTTATTTATCCCCACCATCTTCACATACACCCCCACGGACCCTGCAAAAAGATGCAATTGCCCTTCACAAAATTTAGAAAACCCGAAATATCTATAAAAAAAAAATCGCTCGGATTTATCTCCATGGATAAATCCGATTTGTATTTTTCTGGGGGTAAAATCGCATCGGATTTATCTCCATGGATATAAATCCGATTTAAAAAATTAAAATTATATATTTTTTAGAAAAATAATTTAGATATGAATATCGATCGTCTTTTGGTTATGTTTAGTGTGTAGTTTGTTAACACGTGATGATGTTATACGTCGATCGAATAATTTAGGCTAAGAAATTGGTTTTCGGGCAACCTACTCCGATTGTATTGAAACCATAACCAATAAATCGGAAATAAATCAAGGATCAAGACACCGCTAAAAAGAACTTCTATTGGAAAAGGGGGGCTCAAAATCCCAAATTCCATCGTTTACTATTTTTTATTAATTTTTTTAATTTTTCATAGTCTCCAAAAAATCTAAAAAAATTTGCATAGCCTTATTTTGGTTTTATTAGAGTTTTAGTGGTGTTTTTATAATTTTTTGATTAGTTTTGACTCTTTAACGGATTTTTAGGAGCGTTTTTATAACCTTTTTTAAAAATTCAAATAAAAACCAATTTTTTTTAATAACAAAATTGGATTTACCTTGGTGGGTAAATTCGATTTTCTTTTTTTGGGGAATTCAGATTTATATACCCACTAGGTAAATCCAACTTTAAAAATAACAAATTGGATTTACCACCCCCCCCCCCCCCCCCCCCCCAAAAGTAAATCCGATTTGTTATTTTTAAAGTCGGATTTACCTATTGGGGGTATATGGGTAGATACATCCGACTTTACAAAATAACAAATCGGATTTACCTTATTTGCAGGTAAATCCGAGCGAGTTTTAGTTGGCCAGGGGTATTTTCGTCAAAAAAAGTCTTGTGGGGATATATGAGAAGATGGTGGGGGTAAAAAAAAAACCCTTTAAGTAGTTGAGGACACACTTAAACCACACAGCCCAATCCCAATTATAAACGTATTTGAAGTATGTTTTTTCCTTCTTTAATTTTCCCCGCGAACACTTTCATTTCATTCTTGCCTTTTGCTTCCGTGCAAATTTTCGCAAACCAGTTCTAATTTTTTTTTAAATTCTCCTTCACCTGTAACTGGATGTGTTTTGTTATTTTCAGTTTAGTTATGCTCTATGTTACAGATATTATTAGTTTTCCATCTCTTTCATTTTTTACTGTTAATATATGGAGTATGGATTGAGCTAGCTGTTCTATAACAATGATGTAATTGTTTCTTCAGAAATGTATGAATCTTGTGAATTTTCACTTACAGAACAAATTCTTCTTCATGATGAAGGAGAAAATTCATTGCAATATGAAACGCGCTGAAGAACTTGGTTAACTAGAATCCATGTGTTATCTTATTATATGATGGTTTGTGTGTATTATAGATGGAGGAAAGCTTGCTGAAGAACTTTATGCTGAAAGTTTACAAATATAAAATTTAGAATTAGCACCTCCCTGTGGTAGGATTCTATGAGTGAATTGATATGGAAATTCAATTACTAAATGCATTAAGTGATTTGGTTTGGTCTATACTATACAAAAGGGTATAATGTTGATTACAAGGTATTTCTGACTAGTCGAAAAAGCATTGAATAGATATATTGTTTCTGTTTATCTTCACAATCGTTTTTTCTTGATTGCCTTTTGGTGCCAATGTTTATCGATATTTTTCTTGTTTTATTTCATCGTTCATTGGAGTTGGAGTTGGAATCATTAGCTGCAGGGGTTTCATTTTTCTTTCTTTGAATGGTTTTGTTTCTTGTGATTTCAATGCTTACCAGTCTTCAATGTGAGATGATATGGTGCTCTTAATTTTCTTTTATTGTTTGATCATTCATGAGATGAGATGAGATGTGGTGTCTGGAGGTTTATTTGAACGTTTGATAATTTTAATTGATCTCAGGAAATTCGTCTTGGATATGTATCTGGACTCTACTCGAGTTTTTTTATCCGTTATCTAAGTTTTTCTATATCATCTTATATAATTGAATTCAACAAAAGCTTACATTTTCACTCATCTACATGTTTGATTCTAGTTTCTCTTTTGGACTTTGATATTTGCTTGCATTTCTTTTTCCTCTCAAAATTATTACGGATCAAAGGATCTTGCTTATTACTTCACATGATGAACTTGTCATGTAGGATTCGAAACTTCTCTCCTGTCTATTCATAGAATTGCCCATCTGTTCGGGTATTCGGGTATGTAATCCTTTTTTTGTTAACTATTTTCCTTCACTTTGTTTCTAGTTATTGTTTTTAATTTTGCGTTTATTGCTTGGGTGCATTGGGTTAGATTTAATCATCACTGTGCCTTTCAAGGTATAAGTTCAATTCAATAACTCTAATAGCAAAAAGCAATTAGAGTACAAAAAGATGATGCTGACTTGCTGTAGTTTAGACGTTTTAATCGAGCATTTTAACTCATATGTGACTTAAGATATTACAAGATATACTACTTTCTGCAGGACATGTATTGTATCTAACTTCTTGTGTAGGTGTGGGGCATTAGGAGATAGATGGATCTCCCCTGAAGATTTTGTGCTATGTAATAGCAATAGCACTGTTCTTCCCATATGTTTATTTTGTTGAACTCTCACATTTTTATACTTGACCTTAAATTGCCGTTCTCATGGGGTCCTCTCCTCAAAGACCTTTGAAGACTTGATGATAATGAACTTGAAAAATCAAACAAGTAAATATCTTTTTCATTTTCTCAAACCCATTTTGGAAATTAGTATAGCTCAGAAAGATAAATCAGCAACTTGAGCCGGTCATGGTGCTAGTTAAAAGTTGGTGGCTTACTCATTCATTGTTTTAATGTTTAAATTCACACTAAAACTGGTTCTAGTGAAATTGCAGTGTTGTTACTGTCTAGAAGAGAATCCTTATTAGCAGCATTAATAGTGATGTTGGGTTAAAGGACAGCAGAAGGTTTATTAATTGGTCTTGGAGAAGGTGCATCATATGGTAATAACTTTGTATTATTTGGATTAGGAGAGATCTGAATCATATTTGAGAATATATTTTTACAAGGCCTACTTGTAGAAGAAGTAGAAGATCTCATCTCATGTTGAAGAATAGTAGGATCTTCAAGGACCACCTTGTTGTGTCCAAAAACCGAAGAAGAACTAGTAGCTGCTGCAGGTAATTGTTGTTCCAAACCAGTAGAGATAATAGTATTAGTAGTACTAGTTGTGAAGTAAGAAGGTGTAGGTGTAGGTAAATCAAGTTCTTGTAAGAAAGGATCTCTTAAAGAAGAAAAGTGATTATCAGAAGAAGAAAAGTGATTATGATGATGATTATTTCATTGATGATGATGCTTTTCATGATGATGTTGCTGTAAAGAAGCTGCTGCAGGTTGTTGATGATCAGATGCTGATGTTCCTCCACCACTATTAGCAGTAGAACTAGCACTGAGTATGTCAGTTAAATCACCTTGGTAATTGTCCATATTTGTTGTTGTTGAAACAAAGATATACTACACATGCTTTATTATTCTTCCACAATAATATTAATTAGTACAAGAACAAGAAAAAGAAACAAGGGTTGTTGTTGTTGCTGTTGTTTTTGTTCTTGTTGCTCTTAAATCTGTTTAATTCAATAAACCTATGCAGTGATTATTGTTTATTCTAAACTTTTCAGGTTCTATTATTAATTATTAATTAATCTTGGTTGTATTTCTTGCAGCTCCAAGGAGAAGCCCAATCTAAGGTGAATCTTCTTCTTCTTAGATTTTGTTTTCTTCATATTTCTTAGACTAATTAATATGCAAGACAGAGTTTGATGTTTGATTTGTTGATTTGCATGTTTTTTCAGAGTTCTGGTAGAGGCAAGAGAGTAAAAAGGAATGGAATAGAAGATGATAAATCAAAGGAAGTAGTTCATCTTAGGACCTTACCTTACCTTAGTTTGACGTTTGTGTTTTAGAAACATTTTGTTGAATTTTGTGTAAGAAACTTGTAGAAATCTTAAGTTTCATGAATTGTATTGTAAGATATTAATTCCAATGGAATTTGAAAGAATTTTTATGAATTTATTATGTGTTGTTGTTTGGAAATAATTTTGTATATCAGGATTTTATAAATTGGTCAATTGATATCTATTAATAGTGCCAATTAATTTTTTTAAAAAAAATTAGACATTTAGCATCGGTTGTTTACACAACAAACAACCGATACTAAATGTCAATTTTAGAGACATTTAGCATCGGGTATTCTATAAAACCGATGCTAAATGTGCTTGTAAGAGACATTTAGCATCGGTTATTCTATACAACCGATGCTAAAGGTGACTTTTAGCATCTGGGGATTTAGCATCGTCGGATAACCGATGCTAAATGTCCAAAACAACCGATGCTAAATGTCTTTTCTGCATTGGTGAATCCAGGCAAATATGTTATCATGAATGTCTTCAATGAAGACACTAGCTGGTAGTCCATGGCCGTACTGACGATAGAAACTTCGAGGAATAGTCACATGGTTCTTAGAACAAAGAAAAACAAAGATATCAAAATAGAAGTTCATAGTACGAATGTAACAGACAAAAAACAAAGTGATCAATCTACCAAGAACAAAATAACTCACATCACTTCGTCGAATGATGGCAAGAAATTCTCAGCTGGCCATTGCTCTTAAATACCTCCAAGATAAGAAGAATAACAATCTATTAAGAGCAAAACATTATTTCATATAAAACACAACGAAGACAAATACGAAAATTAAACACAACGCCTCATTTAATTATATAAAAAGCTTAAAATTTTGTGCAAAAGATAAGTTGCAGAGAAGTTGTGGCGAAGGTGGATCACTTACTATAGATACGAGTATAAGTATGCACTTATTGAAGAGTCTTTATACAACTTCTCCTATTTTTAGCCGGGTTCATCAACAACTTCCGAGGTGATTTCCATATGGTTCTTACAATTCCGAGCTTATTCACCTCGATTTCTATATCGATGACATCATCGAGTTCTTGTCTGATCTGATGAACCACAAAGTAGAGGACACTTGCCGTGTTTCACACTCTTAAGCGTTAAGTCTCATAATTCTTCCACGAATAAAAAAAGAAGGAAACCCTATATTATTATTTTTTATTCTTATTGTCGTTACACACCATAAATATTTACAATTCGTTCATGCGTTAACAATCAAAAATAATATTCATCCTCCTTCACATTCACTAGCCTAATCTTCTTTTCTCTTGGTTGATTGTTGTTTAGGTTTGGACCGGACCGGTTCGCTCTATCTTCAGATGAGCTTCCCGGATTGGGCATAGTTGATGTGCCAAACCGGTTTGGTGGATCTTCAGACGAGCTTCCAGGCATGGGCATAGTTGGTGTACTATATCCGATGTTCTAAATCGCATAGACATCGACAACAGCACCAACAAGTGGCCCAGTTGAAGGTGAGGCAGCTGAACCCTAACCTTGCGTCAGAGGTCCCGCCTGGCAGGCTCGGAAGCGACACAAAATCAGCGTGAGGATTACCTGCTACTTATGGAGAGGCTCTCCTACAACGCCCAAAGAGTCACTTCCAGCGAGCATTAACCTCAACCTAAAGCCTCACTGCGTCTTGAGTCCTCTGCACAGCCCTAACATCTCAAGATGGAAGTCCTACAAGGAAAAATCCGCAACTCACGAATATCAATAACCCCCATCTTCAATTTCCTGACAATCCCAGTATGCCAGAACTTGGTGGGGTTGTAAAGAAAACTCAATAACTGAGGAATTATGTCAACATTACAGAGGAATATCGCAAGAGATGAGTTAATGAAGAGCAAGGATTGAGAGCCGAAACCCTTCTCTTATATAGCAAGGGAGTGCCAAACTCCCACAACAAGTATTTATGGTGGAGCAAAAGCTAAAGCCAATAAAAATGGAAAAGTAACCCGTCAAATATGAAACTTCCAACAAGTCAAAAGAAGAAGTTAGTCTTTGGCTTTCGTGTCATTTATAACACCAATCAAAATGGAAAACTAACCAGTCAAATATGAAACTTCCAAGAAGTCAAGAGAAGAGGTACGCTTTGTTATCATTTTGATCTTTTACGTGTGTTAATATTTACGAAGACATTTTTCTAATACGTGTTTTCTCAGTTGTTTAGAGTTACACGTCTTTTTTTATTTGGGTGTTGTGTTTTAATTTGGTGTCGCATATGTTTTAATTTGGTGTCGCCTTCTAAATATGACACCTAATATAGAAATCACAATTACCAAACACTTAATAATATATACAAGTGATTTATTTATGTTTAATGTGTTGAATTATTACATGTATTTGAATTATTATTTTTCATTTTATTTGTTTGATTTTATATGTTTTGTCAATTGTTTAAAGTGACATGTGTTGAGTTATTATTTTTCATTTTATTTGTTTGATTTATAGTGTTTTGTCAATTTTTGATTTATTACATGTTTGCCATTAATCAGTTTTGTTGCATGTGTTTTTAACAATAGCTTTTTTTAAAGAATTAAAGAAAATGACTATTGACTTTCTTTTACATTTGCTTATAACCTTTTTTCTTTCTTATTTCGCATTTGACAATTTTTTTTACTGAGTGTAACATATGTGTTTTTTGCTCCTCGACACACCAACAGTTGCACTTTTTGCAACATAGTCTATTCTAGAGATTAGGTTTGTTTCTTTTAAACGTTGGATTCTTTCCGTGTTTCCATCTATGGTCCTAACGTGTTTCACCTTGTTTGTTTTTGCTATCCATGAGTTCTATTTTCTACCATCTTGGCATGCATGCCTTGAGTGGTTGTTTCACTGATTCTTTCTTATTTTTTGTTGGGTTTTCGGTTTCAGTTTATTTGATGGATCCATCTATGGAGTTCTTGGCTATTATGCGGCGAAATGATGTAGGTTATTCTTCTTTATATCTGCTTTTTCATTTTACCCCTATTATGTGGCGTTTTTCCTTTTCCAGACCCAAGTTAGTGTCCCTGAAGCTTTCTACCATCGTTATGGCGACACGTTACCACTTATTCTTTCATTGGAAGACATCTATGGAACGCGAGTCCACGGCACTCTGTGTGTTGATGCATATGGCCACCCTTACATCCACACTAACACCTTTCAAGTCTGCGCAGTCTACCACTATCCGGTGTCTCTAATGGTTCGTATTAATTACCTGTTTGGGGGATAGTTTTGTTGGATTCTAACAATCAAGGATTTGATCGTAACCGCATATTTTCTACCCATATAGAAATCTAGAAGGAGCACAATCCTAAATTGATCCTTATAAACCCATACCCGAATTCCAGATGAGAATATAGAGCGGAAGCGTACCTGAGTTTGCCATTGGGAATCGTTGAAGGTTTGTAGGTATGTGATCTTCCAATTGTAGAGTACCTTAGGGTTTCTTGATTCTCTTCTAATGGGGATGAAGAGAGAAAGCCACAACTGAAACCAATCTTAAGTTACTCTACAAATGGGGACCATAACCCATATAAGTAACTGCCTTTTCAGTTACATCTCAATTTTCAATATTTCTAATTTGGCCCCTCATCAAATTAGAATATTGCCTTATGGTATCTACACAATAACCTTTCATGACATATATGCCCTTAACCATAATATTAATATCAAATAGACCACTTTAGTTTTGGCTAATCAAATAATGGCCCTAACACATTTAAATGTTACATTTGTGACCCAAAATTCTAACAATCTCCCACTGGTCACATATGTAACTTTACACACGTGTTAGACTTTATGGGTTCACTAGTGGAAAAAAGCCATTTTATATCAGTAATCCATATCGGTTAAAAATGACCTGATATTAAAAATGAGGCGGTGGTAGTTTTGTAATTATTTTTACAATATTTATATCGGTTGTCTCCCGAACTGATATAGAAAACGCTAATTTACATCTTTCATATCGGGTCCATGCTACACCCGTTATAGAAAACGCTAATGTTTTCCAAATTTCTTTCGCGTACTCCTTTCCCTCTCACTCCAGAAACAAAAGCAACGCGCAAAACCCTTTCGTGTCCATCATCAAACTCGCTGCAACCCTATCATCAAAGTTTCATCTCTCCTCTATGATTCTTCTTTCCTCTTCTCTCTATTTTTTCTTTCTTGCATCTGTCTTCTCTTCTCTCATGTTGCCACCTGCGTGCACCGTTACGAGATCTATCGGAGCACGCCGTGAATGATTAAGATTTCTTGCATCTGTCTTCTCTTCTCCCATGATGATACCACCGCTCACATTTTGGATTGACGAAAAAACCCTTGAATTCACAGTTATCATCATCTTCATCTTGTGCATTTTCGTCGGCTTTGGGGATGGTGATGATTCGTCCACCGCCAGAAGTTGGAGAAAGAAGAGGTTCATTGTCGTCGTAAGGCCTGATTGAATCAGAATGCTTTGGTTGTTGAGATTGTTGAGATGGATTTTCTGTTCGCTTGTTGTCGCTGTAGCTTGCATTGGGGATTTCAGTGGTCCTCTCGAAAACCACATCGCTCATCTTCTCCTCCTCGCTGCCTCTGCTCGACCTTGCTGCGCCTCCGCCGCTGTTGATCTTCCTCCCTATGACGATGTTGTTCTGTGTTTGACGGTAAGCTTCTAATTTTCCCTTCTAATCTTGATTGTTATGATTTGTGTAATGTTCCCCTAATTTCTTTTTGTTCCTTAATTTCCTGTTCCCGTGAATCCGTCTGTGCCCTAATTCCCTTTCCCTTTCCCCTTTCTTCACTCTTTGTAAATTGATTGTAAATTTGTGAATTTGTTATTGTGTTATCGGCACTCATGACAATTTTCTATTAGCACTCATGACATAAGAATGGATTACTGGTGTGTTACTTATAGTTTCTATATTGTTTTACAGTTCTGCAAATCAAGCATTCTTATTCCATTAATTTCTATAGTAAACTCCAGCTCCTATCATGTAAAAATTCCAAATCTATGTCATGTCGATGTGATGGTGTCATTTAGGAGACTAACAATATTGAAATTATTAAAACTATTGAGTTTATCATATAGTGCTACTTGAACTTGTTAGTGTATTCTGACTTGCAGCTGAAATGATATTGTAGGTCTGGGGTTGTCAACCCCATGTAATTTGTGGAGTGTTGGATGTATTCTCATCGAACAATGCGCGGTTGGTCTTCCATCTATGAATATATAGGCATTGTTTGAATTGGTTGTTAGGAACCAGAAAGAGTGACAGGTAAATCTAGAATCACAAAAGAAAGAAATGTTGCTTTGAACTGAATTATGAACACATAATTATAGAAATCACTTTCTGCCACAGGGCTATGTCCCTATAGAGAACTATCACTCTCTATCCCAAACACTTCAGTTTTTTCCACAATGATGGAGAGAGTCTTGGGACCTCTACCAGATGATATTATTATAAGGGCTAAGTAAGTAATCAATTATATACAAATTGGTTTGAGATTCATCCAGAACAAGCCTTCTAAGTTCTGAATGAGTGACTAACTCACTAATTATAATTAAGCACAATAAATTTATTCAGTAATGTCTTTTAAATCTATTTGCTTAACAATATGCAGCAAGAGTGCATAGAAGTATTTTAAGCGTGGATCCCGAACAAAATGGCCTGAAGGTGGGTGCTGGAAAGCATTCTTACCATGTTATAAAGTAATAGAACCTTTGAATCACCCTTTGGTGCAGTATCAAGGTATTGGATATATCTTTTATGTTAATAATAGTTTGCAAATTTTTTTGTTGTTTGCTAAGGTGTTTGCAATTACCCAGAATCAACTGGTGTTAACATATCGGTCACTTTATTCTTCCGTGACAGCTAAGGTAGACCTTGCCCCTTTGTAAGTTTTTGTTCTGCTAGATATGGATTCCTGAGCTGCTTAGTAGACTTCTAACGAGTTTCAATCTATTTGTCCAGCTAATATGTTGTTTCTTGCTTAACTCTTTTTGTTGAGGTTTTTATGCTAATATGTTGTTTCTTACTGCAGAAATGGAACATATATGCTGGGAATATTTTGCAGAAAAGATGCAGAGCTGTGGAGTTTATCAATTTCAGAATTTGAATATTTTTGGGTGAAATGGCTTCAAACAATTACCTCTTCGCCAATTTTAGTGAAGTACTTACTGCTGAAGATAGTAAGCATATCAAAAATAAACACTCAGATGATTCATGTCATTTTGATCTCTGTTAGAATTGTTTTTCTTGAAACTAATATCATATCCTATGCTGGCAATGTAGCAAGCTTAGCTATACATGCTGGAGCTGCTGAAATCATTGTTTCCAATCATGGAGCTCGCCAACTTGACTATGTCCCTGCAACTATTATGGCTTTGGAAGAGGTAATGCATCCTAAATATTTCTAGATTTTTTTTCTTAGTTATAATATGTGATTTATGTTTTATGGACAACACACATGCCCTTCTAACTTTCTAGCATAATCATAGAGTATAACCATTTTTGTCTATCCTTAGATTTGAAGGTTTTTTTTCCTGTTATCTTTTCTATGTCATACTGTACACGAAGGAAGAATTATCAACTGAAGCTGTTTTGTGATAAAGACTACCCAGAAAAGCCCTCAAGTGTTCGGTTTCATTCAAGGGTCCATATTTGGTGCTTGCTTAGTTTATGTTAGAAGTAACTTTCTGGATAGTTTTGGTAATATGTTATCACCATCATCTTTTATGGAAAACAATTAAGGTTGTATTGATTAGATTTGATAATATGTACTTGAAGATTATTTGAGATTGTGTTAAAGATTTTGTAATATGTACTTGAGATTGTAATGCTTTATCTTTGGACAAGATGATGATTGTACTGGCCTTAATGGATTTCTATGTTACAATGTCTCCTTTGTGTTTCACTAAGTTCTGAATTTTGATTTATCAGAGTCTTAATTCTGATTTCTCTAACAGCAGGTGTGTAGAGAATAAATAGGCATATATGCTGATTAGACACCACCTTTTTAATTTAAAAAAGAAAAAACTTCATTTTTCATATCGGTTCTTAAATCAACAGATATTAAAAATCAGTATTCCATATCGGTTCTCCCTAAAAACAGATGCGAAAAGTTTTTTTAATATCGGTTCTCGTAAAAACCTGATGTCAAAAACACACTTATATTTGATAAAAATTGACTTTTTATAACGGATCTACGGGTAACAGATATGAAAACTATATTTCGCATCAGTTCTGCGCCAGATGTTAAAAGTCCTTATTTTTTATATCTCCTTTTTCCGCATCTATTCATGAACCGTTATGAAATGTCGTTTTTAACCGTTATGAAATGCCTTTTTTCCACTAGTGGTTATGCCATTATATACTTCAAGCATATCCAAATGATCTCGTCCATTAGTTATGCCAGTACATAGAACCAAAGTGATTTTCGTTATATCAATCATAACTAAACCCATCAATGATTACTAATATGGACATAACTAAATGACATAGATTCATCATGAAATGTGTAGCATGAAAATCCCAAGAAGGTGGCCTGTACAAGTCAATTTTCAATTGGTCCTACTTTACTTTAGTGAGATCATTCCATGACCTTATTGTACAAAGTATAAATAATTGAATGTCAAACTTTATAAGTAACCAGAAAAAATATCCAAATACAAGAGTATGCATACATAATACCAAACATAGAACACAAAATTCATAAATGAGTAACTCCCACTAAACTAAAGATTCCTCAAACTATAAAACACCCATGTGAGCAGTGTGCTCATGAAAGACCTTGGGTGGAAGACCTTTTGTAAGAGGATCCGCTATCATGGAGTTTGTCCCTAAGTGTTCTATGGAAATCTATCTACTTTGTACCCTTTCCTTAACAACTAGGAACTTGATGTCAATATGTTTTGACTTGGTCGAGCTCCTATTATTGTTGGAAGATAGGACTGCTGATTTATTGTCAGTATAACTTAAGTGGTCTTTCAATTCCTTCCACAATTCACAGCCCTGTGACAAAGTTACTTAGCCAAATCCCATGGTTAGATGCCTCAAAACATGCTATAAATTCTGCTGCCATGGTGGATGAAGCAATGAGAGTTTGCTTGGAACAGCACCAAGAAACTGCACCACCAGCCAACATGTAGATATAGCCTGAAGTGGATCTTTTACTATCTTGGCATCCAGGAAAATCAGAGTCAGAATATCCAGTGATCTCCAACTGGTCTGACCTCCTATACGTGAGCATATAATCTTTTGTTCTCTTTAAATACCTCATAACCCTTTTGGCTGCTTTCCAATGAACCATTCCTGGATTGCTCAAATATCTGCCTAACATCCCAACTATGAACGCTATATCCGGACGCGTACAGACTTGGGCATCCCTACAGCCGATGCATAAGGAATCTTTTGCATTTCTTGAATTTCTATGTTTCCTTTTGGGCACTGACTGAGTCTAAATTGGTCTCCCTTAGCAACTGGAGTATCCCCTGGTTTACATTCCTGCATGCCAAACCTTTTAAGTACCTTTTCGATATAGCTCCTTTGTGACAATCCTAGAATACCTCAAGATCGATCTCGGTGTATCTGAATTCCTAATACAAAGGTGGCGTCACCGAGATCTTTCATTTCAAAATTTCTTGATAGAAATATCATGGTTTCGTGTAACATGCCTATATCATTAGTGGCAAGCAGTATGTCATCAACATGCAAGACCAAGAAAATGTACTAGCTCCTACTGAATTTTTGATACACACAATCCTCAACTGCATTCACCTCAAAACCAAATGAGAGAATTACTTCATGAAACTTGTGGTACCACTGACGAGACGCCTACTTTAGTCCATAAATATATTTTGTCAATTTGCAAACCATATCCTTTGGGTTTCCTGATTCAAAGTTTTCTGGTTGCGCCATATAGATTGTCTCATCAATGTTGCCATTGAGAAACGCCGTCTTGACATCCATTTGATGGAGTTCCAAATCATAATGTGCAACAAGAGCCATGATTGTCCTAAAAGAGTCTTTTGATGAAACTGGAGAGAAAGTCTCTTTAAAGTCAATCCCTTCCTTTGGGGTATAACCCTTAGCCACAAGACGAGCCTTATACCTCTCCACATTACCGTTAGAATCCCGCTTGGTCTTAAATATCCATTTGCAACCAATGGGTTTCACACCTTCTGGTAATGGGACAAGTTCCCAAACCTTATTGTCTTGCATGGACTTATATTCCTCCTTCATTGCTTCAATCCACTTTTCCGAGTAAGAATCCTGCATGGCTTGGCGGAAGTTGATTGGGTCAGCTTCCATCATACCATTATTTTCCTCATGTCCTTGGAGAAAGACTATGTAATCATCCGGAATAGCATTTCTCCTTTCTCTAGTGGATCTCCGCAAAGGTATTGGTTCTTGTAACACTTGTTCTTGAGGATTTTGAGTTTGTTCTTCATGAATCACCAAATCATCTTGAGTAGGAGAAGATTCAACAACAATGTCTTGAACAAGTTCCATATTTGCTTCATCAAAAGCAACTGTATGAATCAGTTTTGGAATTGTTATCGACTCTTCCTCCAAAACAAAGTCTCTAACCTTATTCTCCCCCCACCAAACTCAATATCCTCAAAGAATGTGGCTGTTCCCATCTCAAAAATTGAGTTTAATTTGGGATCATAAAATTTGTAGCCCCTGGATCTTTCAGAATAACCAATAAAGTAGCTGCTCACAGTTCGGGAGTCCAATTTCTTTTCATTTGGCCTATAAGGCCTTGCCTCAGCTGGACATCCCCATACGTGAAAATATTTCAAACTAGGCTTTCGCCCAGTCCAAAGCTCATAAGGTGTTTTGGCAGCTGCCTTGGTTGGCACTCTATTTAGAATGTAAGCTGCGGTCTTTAGTGCCTCTCCCCAGAGTGACTCTGGCAAGGTAGAATGACAAGTCATACTCCTTACCATATCCTTAAGAGTCCAGTTTCGTCTTTTTGCCACACCATTCTTGGTAGGTGACCCTGGCATGGTGTACTGTGGGACGATTCCACATTCCTCTAGGTATTTGGCAAAAGGCCCCGGACGTTGTTCACCTGAACCGTCATATCTACCATAATATTCACCTCCACGGTCAGATTTGACACTCTTAATTCTTTTGTTGAGTTGATTCTCAACTTCAGCCTTAAATGATTTGAACACATCCAATGATTGAGACTTTTCATGTATAAGAAATAAGTATGCATATCTAGAATAATCATCTATGAATGATATAAAATATTGTTGACCATTCCAAGAAGGTGTGGGAAATGGTCCACAAATGTCCGTATGTATCAATTCTAAGACGTCCGTAGCTCTATATGCACCAAATTTCTTTGTTTTGGTCTGTTTACCTTTAATGCACGCAACACAAACATCAAAGTTTGTGAAGTCAATAGAATCCAAAATTCCATCTGACACAAGTCACTCAACTCTATTTTTAGAGATGTGACCTAGGCGCTTGTGCCATAATGCTCCTGAGTTGTTATTATTAATTTTACGCTTAGTACCATGTGATTCCACATTTAAGGATTCACTATAGGTAGCTACAGTGTCAAGCAAATATAGATTATCATATCCCATAAGTGAACCAGTTCCAACAATATTTGAATTAGAAGAAAACTTGAATCTATTGTTCCCAAATGAACATAAATAACCTGATTTATCCAAATAAGAAACTGAAATTAAATTCCGTCTAAATGACGATACCACAAAAGTGTCTTTCAAATCCAAATAAAATCCAGTACACAATAATAATCTAAAATTCCCTATAGCTTCCACCTCCACCGACTTGCCATCTCCAACATAGATGTATCTTTCAACATCATTTGGCTTCCGGTAGCTCAGGCAACCCTGCATTGAAACACTGATGTTAGTAGTTGCACCAAAGTCTACCCACCAAGTGTCTCTAGGTACTGAAGCTAAATTGACCTCAGAACAGACCAAAGCATGAAATGTACCTTTCTTTACACGCCAAGCGTGATACTTAGGACATTTCTTCTTCACATGTCCAGACATTTTTCAAAAGAAACAGTTATCATCCTGCTTTTGTTTCTTTTGTGTTGGACCATTATTAGCTTCATTCTTGGGCTCATTAGTTTTCTTTCTTTTGCCCTTGTCTTTAGAGGTGCTAACAAAATGAGCACTTTCTTTTCTTGCTTCAACATTTCCTCCTGTTGCACACAAAATGAAATGAGCTCATTAAGAGACCATTTCTCCTTTTGACAGTTATAAGATATCTTAAACTGACTGAACTGTGAAGGAAGAGAAAGTAATACTAAATGAATGAGTAAGTCTTCCGGCAGCTCAAGCTTTAGCGCCTTAAGTTTTGAAGCAATATTTGACATGCCCATAATGTATTCCATTATATTCCCTTATATTTGACATGCACATAATGTATGCCCAACAAGTTCTGAAGAAGAGTACTTGTTTCCGCTTTATCACCTTTTGCAAGGCGCTTTTCAATTTCAGCAAGGAAATCTTTGGCACTTGTTATCTCTTCTGAGATAGTACCCCTAAAGACCTCAGGAATGTCGCGCTTAATGATCACGAGACTCATGCGATTGGAGCGATCCCACTTCTCATAATCTTTCCTCTGATCAGAGGTACTAGATTCCGTAAGAGAAGGGGGTTGCTCCATCCTTAATGCAAGGTCAAGATCCATGCAGCCAAGAACCTGAACCTAATTCAGATTAGCAGATATCGAAGCAATAGTAGCTGAAAATAGAACAAAATAAACACTATAAATATACTCACATCATAAAAATTCAATTATCAATATGTTCAATTAATGGCATAACCCATCTCAAGATACCTACTGCACCATCAATATCAAGTCTTTGGACAGTAATATTAATTGCTAGTGGTACTCTTGTTGTAATGATCAAACATTGATAATAAAACATGTTAAATAATAAACCACTCTTTGGATTGATTTGTCATTCACATGTAAAATCTTATAATTATCACATGTTTACCATCACAAGTGCCTATGAAATCCGGCCAAACACTAACCTACCTTTGGGTTAGTTAGTACTCGCATGGATAAACACACGCACAAACATTTAACATTTCTTACGAACAATCTACCCAAGAGAAGTCACTTTGGCGACTTTCTTGATTCAATTAGCTCATTTGAAATGTTAAACAATTGTATAAAAATACAAACCATAGCCAAAATTTGAACCAAATTATACAAAATTTAAAAACATATATAAGTAAGGGACACGGCCTGCCTGTGTTCCTTTCTGTTTCAGCATCAAAATTTGTTGCTAATTGATTGCAAATCAAAATTGCAATAGCCTTCATATTAATATATATATATATATATATGCTGAATTAAAAAATATTCTTACTTTCTTGAATCAATTGTAAAGAAAAACATCAATTGCCTTAATAATTTAATATATATAGTTATATATTAATGTGAACCAAAACCAATCACCGTGAATTGAACCAGCGATACTTTATAAACCAAAAAAAACAAAAGGTTGAATATGAAGCATCACAAAAGGCATTGTTCTTAAAAAAAATACTGCAAGCAAATAAATTTATAATAACGCAACGTGCAGCACCAATCAATAATTGGATTCAACATGAAACAGTAACCTACTACTGAATTGCAAACAAGAAATCAGCGCAATAATGATAATAATAAAAAAAAAATACTGAAGCCGCACAATATATAAAAACCGTCAACGCTGATTCTCAAAGATCAAACATATATATAATCAATATTGATTCAAGATTTCATAACAATTTTGGAAGATCAAGAAAACCCAAATTTTGGAACCCCAATTTCAATAATTCCCAAAATTCAAACATGAATCAAGTATGGGTGGCTCTGATACCACTTGTTGGATTCTAACAATCAAGGATTTGATTCTAACCGCATGTTTTCTACCCATATAGAAATCTAAAAGGAGCACAATCCTAAATTGATCCTTATAAACCCATACCCGAATTCAAGATGAGAATATAGAGCGGAAGCGTACCTGAGTTTGCCATTGGGAATCGTTGAAGGTTTGTAGGTATGTGATCTTCCAATTGTAGAGTACCTTAGGGTTTCTTGATTCTCTTCTGATGGGGATGAAGAGAGAAAGCCACAACTGAAACCAATCTTACGTTACTCTACAAATAGGGACCATAACCCATATAAGTAACTGCCTTTTCAGTTACATCTCAATTTTCAATATTTCTAATTTGGCCCCTCATCAAATTAGAATATTGCCTTATGGTATCTACACAATAACCTTTCATGACATATATGCCCTTAGCCCTAAAATTAATATCAAATAGACCACTTTAGTTTTGGCTAATCAAATAATGGCCCTAACACATTTAAATGTTACATTTGTGACCCAAAATTCTAACAAGTTTTTGTTCTTTGTTCCACGGTCTTCAACCTAGCTACTTTTTTGAGGGACCTCATGTTCTAGCTCTTCCAGCACCTGCACATATGGACCAAGCTGATGCTTCAAGTGATGATGGTGATGATTCAGATTCAGATAGTCTTAGTACTGATCGAATGAAAATTGAACAGGATGAGATGTTAGTTAATCGATCGCCTTCTATTTGTAGTGATGAAGATTAGTGTGATAGTCTTAAATTAATAATGTGGTTATTAGATGATTTGTTATTTGTCTAATATCTGTTATTTTGTATGAATGCCTGTTGTTTTGTGTAATTAAGGGTAGTTTGTGTGATTAAGGGTAGTATTTAGTTGTCATTGTTTAGTGGTTGATTTTATTTTTAAACAACGGTTAAAAAACAATTTAAATCCTCCGACATTCCACCAAGACATTCCAATTGTTTACGTTTGCTTAAATTTGTTTTTGTTTGGGTCAAATCGTTAACTCTTGAAGTATATAACACAAGGTGTTTTTAACATTAATTGCCAGATGAGTCATGGTCGTGTAATGTGTTTTGTTAGAATCAATGGGTTGGAAGGTGTTTTGTTCGAGTTGAAAAGTGGTTAATGGATGTTATGAAGAAAAGCTTTATTTAATTAGTAAATAGGAAATCATATATGCTTCTTATAATCTTACAATTGCAAAGGTTAAGTGCCTCATTGCAAACTATTACACACCAACTGAAATATAGATATTTAGCTAATGAGGTTTCATAGCCCTTTTAAGACTTCAAGTATATCATTCTTACTAACTTATTGTACTGTTTGCTTTTTGTCTTCCAAGATATTTTTACCAATCACGAAGGTAGTCGAGTGCACTGGAGCAACGTACACACCAAACATCACAACATCTCCAACGATCAACCCCTTGAAATGACAAAAATGGTCCCAACCACCAGTTAAGTGATGTTGTCTTGCATCTCTGGCATCTTCCTTGATCTCACAATTCCATCTTCTGCCGTCTTCATCCACGAGTTTGAAATCGGATCTCCCAAGTGTCAATGCACGCCTACCAAAGTATGAAGGCACTAACTGCTAGAGAAATCATTTGTTATTTTACCTGTTGTTCTTGACAAATAGGGAATCTAAAAAACTTACCAGAGTACCGTTAACAATGTCTGCAAAGCTGATAGTCTTCACAACTGTGTATCAAAGATCAATCTCATCGTCAGGAACCAATTGATAATTTTCGGGTGGTTCCTCAAAGCCTGGTTCATCAAGCGGGATAGGTGAATCCTGTTCATTTGTAGGATCTGTAAGTGGAGCCATTGGATAGTAGACGTCGTCCACGAAATTGGTGTACACCCTAATTAGGAACCTGCCTCTTGAGAAGTATATCATTTTGACCCACCCACCAAAAATGAGTCGATAGAAAGTGCCTATTTGACTCCATCCTTGAGTCATGTATATAGACCCGTACACCTTGTGAATGCCAATTTGGTGCATATTTCCAGCTGGATCAAGTAGTTGGACTAAATCCTCAACATCTTCATAGAAACGACGAGCGAACATTGTTGGGATTAATGTCACATCCTAAATAAGAATTTAAATTAGATGGAGTTAGGAATAACTATGTGATTAATATATTTATAAAATATGAACTTCTCCCACTTCATACTGTTGCTCCAGCATGGCCGAAATCCCCATTCATCTAAGTATGAAAATGATACAAAGATTTAGTCACCTATAATAATACATTGACTGTAAAAAAAAAGTATGCTACACGACATTACCCTCTTCCTATGCTTCTGTAATCCCTTCTCTAATGATTTTGTTTTGTGGTTGTACTAAAGTTGGGATCGCACTTCCTTATATAATGAAGTTTTGGTCTTAATTTTTAAATTTGTAAATAAAAAAAACTGTGCATTGGTCTTAATTTCTAAATTTTTATATAAAAAAATTGCGCTTTGTATTTATGATGCTTGAGTGTGTCATCAACGTGTATTCTTAATTTCTATCAAAATAGAAAACCAATGATTCCCTGTTCATAGTTGACATTATTTTCCAATGTAAATAAAGCAAAAAATTTTAAGCCTTTCAAAATTACTTGCATTCACTACAGGTGAATTTATCTTCAAATTCAAATGTTAGGATTGTGCGAATACTTTTGAACATCGAGTCTAACTAGATTCACATCTTCAGCTGTATGGACTATAGGTCGGAAAAAGGTACTTTGCAAAGCAAGTTTAATCCCACTTCAATTACATTTTTCTATTTAGGGCCAATCATTCCTTTGTCTAAATTCTTAATAGACTTTGGTTCATGATCCTCTTCATCACTTATCACATTTAGCGCTATATTATGCAGACACAAAAATTCTCAACGTTGACTTTCTTTCGGTTCCATCGCATTTCATTCTTGACATAACTTATTGAGATCTCATTTCCACAAATTTCAGGTACCTGATCAGTTCTTCTGGAACTTGAAAAATAATAATGCAAATTACTCGTTTGGAGTTTCCATACCCTCTTTTGGGCCATCTTGCTTTTAAGATCATTTCCTTGTTCGAGGATTTTTATTCATTGGAACTGACAAAACAACACACTTCATGCGTGGTTAAGATTTATTTGCAATGTTTGAGTGTCCAACAGGGACATCAATTTTTATTTGCGTATTGCAGCTGGTGAATAATTTACAAAATATTGCAAATAAATTATTTTTTAAACTTCTGGTTCACATTGGTTTATAAGAGGATCAAGATAAGATAATAATAATTTATTTCAAATAATACTAATTTCCAGCTGATTATCTCTCCCCCTAATGTTGGGAAAACTAATTCATCAAAATGATAATTAACTGACAAAACTATAAAAATATCTCTGGTTGTTGGCTCAGCATACTTTATGATGGATAAAGATTCATATATTCCTAACATTCTTTAAGGATCCATCTTATTACGATGTGATGGATTCATTATAGTATGCACAACACATCAAAAATATATTAGGTGGAGAATATTAGGTCATTGACCAAAAATCAAATTTAAAGGGGAGAACTTACAGATATATGTTCACTTATTGGTTTGGTGAGTATCAATGTCTTATCATGTAAGATTGCATGTTCCCAAGAAGAAAATGGAAGTTCCATCTCATAAGTATTGGTCATATAACTAACTTTAGATGTCTAACGAATGGTTGTTCAGGACCATTTTATGAATGAACATATGCTATGTGATGTTCAATATAAATTTTAATAGTCATAAAATACTTATCAAATGCTTTCAGGATAATTCACATAATGAGCTCTTACTCGAATTAGTTGAGCAACATCTCACAAACTTCTGGTTGTGAGTTGATGACAATTATATTTATGTAGCCATTTAGTTGATGCATCAACTAAAATAATAAAATATCTAAATGGTCCACATCATTATAGATTTACAAATATCACCTTATTCTTATTATGATCCTTAAACTTCTGGTTTAAGGTAAGTCTCATGATATTCAATTTGGTATATGCACTTAGATGAGTATCCTTGAAACTTAATTATTTTCTATGAGACTTGAGAGAATCCAATACAACATCAATGTGTAATTTTGTTCCTTTAAGTAACAATACAATAGCTCTTCTAGAGTCCCCTATTATATTTGCAAACAGCTGGTTGCAAGTTGGAAATAAGCTACCATATGACTTGTAAATGGTAAAACTTTATAGACTATTAAACTTCAGGTTTAAAATATATATCTAAAACTATAAAGCGAGGAGTCGCAAATCCTGTGCCACTCCCCGCATGTGCCAACGTATTTTTTTAGAGCCATGACTCATTTGTTTTTTTATGTTGTAACCTTATTTTGTTTTTCTCCTATCACTCATTTTGTTTTTGTGTTTTAATCACTTTTGTTCCATGTGTTTTTAACTATACCTTTTTGGGATGAGACGTTTATTTTTTAACAGAAATGTAAGATACGTGTTTTTTTAAACAATTAAAGAAAATAACTATTTCATTTATTTTCAATTGCTGCTCATATAGTAATGATATTATGGTGCAGCTTCGGTTTTGCTGGGCACCAAGTACTTTGCTCAGCAACATATTTAGTTTCCTTCAAATTATTTGTAGTTGTCCTTCGTTTAAATAAACAACACTACTTTCACTGGATCAATATTATTATTTTTTATTCTTATTGTCGTTACACACCAAAAATATTTACAATTCGTTCATGCGTTAACAATCAAAAATAATATTCATCCTCCTTCACATTCA
Source organism: Astragalus glycyphyllos (assembly GCA_963573325.1). Taxonomy (NCBI): domain Eukaryota; kingdom Viridiplantae; phylum Streptophyta; class Magnoliopsida; order Fabales; family Fabaceae; genus Astragalus; species Astragalus glycyphyllos. The sequence goes on along the minus strand of OY754314.1, from coordinate 11,136,793 downwards.
CTAGCCTAATCTTCTTTTCTCTTGGTTGATTGTTGTTTAGGTTTGGACTGGACCGGTTCGATCTATCTTCAAATGAGCTTCCCGGATTGGGCATAGTTGATGTGCCAAACCGGTTTGGTGGATCTTCAGACGAGCTTCCAGGCCTGGGCATAGTTGGTGTGCTATATCCGATGTTCTAAATCGCATAGACATCGACAACAGCACCAACAAGTGGCCCGGTTGAAGGTGAGGCAGCTGAACCCTAACCTTGCATCAGAGCTCCCGCCTGGCAGGCCCAGAAGCGACACAAAATCAGCGTGAGGATTACCTGCTACTTATGGAGAGGCTCTCCTACAACGCCCAAAGAGTCACTTCCAGCGAGCATTAACCTCCACCTAAAGCCTCACTGCGTCTTGAGTCTTCTGCACAGCCCTAACATCTTAAGATGGAAGTCCTACAAGGAAAAATCCGCAACTCATGAATATCAATAACCCCCATCTTCAATTTCCTGACAATCCCAGTATGCCAGAACTTGGTGGGGTTGTACAGAAAACTCAATAACCGGGGAATTATGTCAACATTACAGAGGAATATCGCAAGAGATGAGTTAATGAAGAGAAAGGATTGAGAGCCGAAACCCTTCTCTTATATAGCAAGGGAGTGCCAAACTCCCACAACAAGTATTTATGGTTGCGCAAAAGCTAAAGCCAATAAAAATGGAAAAGTAACCCGTCAAATATGAAAATTCCAACAAGTCAAAAGAAGAAGTTAGTCTTTGGCTTTCGTGTCATTTATAACACCAATCAAAATGGAAAACTAACCAGTCAAATATGAAACTTCCAAGAAGTCAAGAGAAGAGGTACGCTTTGTTATCATTTTGATCTTTTACATGTGTTAATATTTACGAAGACATTTTTCTAATATGTGTTTTCTCAGTTGTTTAGAGTTACACGTCTCTTTTTATTTGGGTGTTGTGTTTTAATTTGGTGTCGCATATGTTTTAATTTGGTGTCACCTTCTAAATATGACACCTAATATAGAAATCACAATTACCAAACACTTAATATATACAAGTGATTTATTTATGTTTAATGTGTTGAATTATTACATGTATTGAATTATTATTTTTATTTTATATATTTGTTTGATTTTATATGTTATGTCAATTTTTTAAAGTGACATGTGTTGAGTTATTATTTTTCATTTTATTTGTTTGATTTATAGTGTTTTGTCAATTTTTGATTTATTACATGTAATTGCCTTTAATCAGTTTTGTTGCATGTGTTTTTAACAACAGCTTTTTTTAAAGAATTAAAGAATTAAAGAAAATGACTATTGACTTTCTTTTGCATTTGCTTATAACCTTTTTTCTTTCTTATTTCGCATTTGACAATTTTTTTTACTGAGTGTAACATATGTGTTTTTTGTTGGGCACCCATTGCTTTGTTCAGCAACGTATTTGGCCTCCTTCACATTATTTGTAATTGTGCTTGATTTAAATAAACGACACTACTTTGACCAGATCAATATTTCCGTTATTTATTATTATTTTCATTGCACACCATAAATATTTACAAATCGTTTATGAGGTAACGATCGAAAACAATTTTTTTTCATTAGAGGCATCACTCATTTGTTTTTTCATGGTATAATGTTATTTTGTTTTTATCCAATCACCTTTTTTTATACGTAATAGTTTTTTTTTCTCATTTCGCATTTCGCAATTTTTTTTACTGAGTGTAACATATGTGTTTTGTTAAATAATTAAACAAAATAATCATTTACTTTATGTTGCATTTGTTTTTTGCTGGGCACCCATTGCTTTGCTCAGCAACATATTTAGCCTCCTTCACATTATATGTAATTCTGCTTTATTTAAATAAACGACACTACTTTGACGGAATCAATATTACTATTGGTTATTATTATTTTCATTACACACCATAAATTAAACAATAGGCATCACTAATTTGTTTTTTCATGGTACCTTATTTTCTTTTTATCTAATGACCTTATTTTGTTTTTATCCAATCAGCTTATTTTGTTTTTATCATTTAATCAGTTTTGTTGCATGTGTTTTTAACAATAGCTTTCTTTGGGGTGACACGTATATTTTTTAAGCCAAGTGTAACTTATGCGTTTGTTTAAAGAATTAAAGAAAATGACAATTGACTTTCTTTTGCATTTGCTTATAACCTTTTTTTTTCTCATTTCGCATTTGACAATTTTTTTTGAGTGTAACATATGTGTTTTGTTAAGTATAAGGGTGAGAGGAGAGAGAAGATGATTAAAAAATTATAAAAAATGATATGAGAGAGAGTGAAATTAAGAGAGAGATAGAGAGGATGGAGGGAGATGTAGGGTTAGTGGGAAGGAGAGGATCCAAACCCTAAATTTAACAATAGGCATCACTCATTCGTTCATTTATGAGGTAACAATCAAAAACAATTTTTTTTATTAGAGGAATCACTCATTTGTTTTTTCATGGTATCACCTTATTTTCTTTTTATCTAATGACCTTATTTTCTTTTTATCCAATCAGCTTATTTTGTTTTTATCCTTTAATCAGTTTTGTTGCATGTGTTTTTAACAATAGTTTTTTTGGGGGTGGCACGTATATTTTTTAAGCCAAGTGTAACTTATACGTTTGTTTAAAGAATTAAAGATAACGACTATTAACTTTCTTTTGCATTTGCTTATAACATTTTGTTCTCATTTCGCATTTGACAATTTTTTTTCTGAGTGTAACATATGTGTTTTGTTAAATATAAGGGTGAGAGGAGAGAGAAGATGATTAAAAAATTATAAAAAATGATGAGAGAAAGTGAAATTAAGAGAGAGAGATAGAGAGGATGGAGGGAGATGTAGGGTTAGTGGGAAGGAGAGGATCCAAACCCTAAATTTAACAATAGGCGTCACTCATTCATTCATTTATGAGGTAACAATCAAAAACAAATTTATTTTTATCACTCATTTATTTTTTCATGGTATAATCTTATTTTGTTGCATGTGTTTTTAATACTTCCACCTACTTTTATATACCACTTGAAGAATGGGAATTTGCGTGGCAGCGATGTAGCTCTCCAAAAGGAATATATGTTTGGCCAGTCGGTAATATAAAAAGATTATCGTTACTAATACTATCTAATATAAGCTTTAGTATTCGTGTAGAATTTCAAACTACATTAAAATTTAGATTTATCAACATCATATATTACATAAGCATGTCTCAACGATGCCTAAAAATATTCGTCTTCTTCTTCCATGACACCAAATATAACAACATCTTCACTCATTAAACAGTTAGCTTCCTTAAAACTTTCCCATGCACGACTTAGAATATACTTGCTACAATCTGCTTCATATACTCTGATATCACAAAGCCATTTTCTGAAATCCTCATCAATAAGTGTAAAGGTATTTGTGTGTAACCTTAAGGCGCGTGTACACCAATCTGCAGGAAATAACTGAAATACCCAATAATATTATAATACTTCATAAAATCAATTATCTTTCATAAAAATTATAGAAAATAACAGTTCGATTACCAAATAACTGCTCTTGATATCAGTGGAATTCTCTATCTTTAGAATCGTATGACGAAGGTTAACATTTTCATTATAAAACACGAGTTCACTTTCTGTTGAGTCTTCCCATTCGTTCCATGGATCCTCTTCCTGTGGATTTTTTATATTATCTTCGGGTTCGAACATTGCTACGTCGGGTTGGATTTTCATAGGTATTCATGTTCTTTACAAAACAAGCTTATTTATAATACAGTCGACCACACAATTAAGTTTATACAAATCTATTTTGCATGTCAGCAGTTATATTCATTAAGTGTTGGTTGATTATAATGCCACATATCTCTTAAAATTTTCATAGTGGTTATAGGTAGTGACTCAACATTTTCATAGGCCACATGTTTTTCTAATAGATGTTTTCTAAAGTAGCTCAATTTTGTTTAGTTTTTACTAAAAGCAAATGAATACATACATATTATTATTCTTAATTATAATGCGCTTTTGTTATTTTTTACTAAATCCTCCCTTTTATAAAAACACACAAATAAGTTTATACAAATCTATTTTGTATGTCAACAGTTATATTGATTAAGTGTTGCATGATTATAATGCCACATAACTCTTCAAATTTTCATAGTGGTTATAGGTAGTGACTAAACATTTTTATAGGCCACATGTTCTTCTAATAGATATCTCTTAAATTTTTCATAGTGGTTATAGGTTGTGACTAAACATTTTTGTAGGCCACATGTTGTTGCATGTTTTGCTTTGTTCCTGTTTCTGAGGAAAAAAAATTGACACATTTTTGTTGATAATCTTATGTGTTGTTAATTTTTAATGGATCTCTTTTGGTTATAAAAATCTTTATCTAACTGGCCATACCTGCTTCACTTTCATTTTCTATTTGGTGAGAATCGGAATATCTTGCCATTCTTCTGAACTTTCAAATGCAAGTGTTGAAAAATATTTTCTAAAATACCTCTTTTTTGTTATTTGTAAAAACTCTTCCCTTTTACAAAAACACACAATTAAGTTTATACAATTCTATTTTGCATGTCAACAATTATATTGATTAAGTGTTGGATGACTATAATGCCACATATCTCTTAAAATTTTCATAGTGGTTATAGGTAGTGATTAAGCATTTTTATACGCCACATGTTGTTGCATGTTGTGCTTTCTCTAAGTTCGTCTGCTCCATAAAAAACTTTCTCGAATGACCTTACATGTTTCACTTTTATTTTCTAATTGGCCACGATCAGAATGTCTTGCCCTTCTTCTGAAGTTCCAGATCTAAGTGTTGAAAAGGTTGGTTATTTTAAGATCTGAATTATGTTTCTTTACTCCATTATCTCTATCAAACTCTGATATTTCTCTATCTTCTCTTTTGCTTTTAGTTACCTTCCTTTGTGTTTAGCATTGTCTGCTTGATTTCTTTTAGCTTATGCTGTATGCATGTGGAACAAGAATGTTTTGAGGGTTTAGTTATTTTGTTCGTTGCTATTTGATCATGTTCTAAGTTCTTTATTGTTCCTTGGTATGCTCTATAGTTATTATTCTACGCATGTATTTGAACAATGTTTATGTGCATGCACTGTATGTTCTTCTTCGTTACGTATTTTGTTTGATTTGTTGGTGTTTGTCAGTGGCGCTCAACTTTTTTTGCTCAGCAAGCTCAGCACGTTTTCCTCTTTTTTTACCTCCTGTCCAAATATTAATTATGCATGTCATTTTTTCTCATTTTGTTTGTTTTGTTGCCTTGTTTCGCTGGACAGCTATTACGTTTGCCCAGCAACATAAAAAAATATTACTATTTTTACTGACCCCTTTCTAAACACTACTTACTTGGTGTCCTTCCCATTTAGCTAAAAGTCTACCTCTCAAAATTTGACCCTCTTTATTTTATTTGTTCTATTTTTACTTTTCTATCATCATATTTATTGTTTGCTGTCTTTGCACCAGCTTATTAAAAAATCCTTTTATTTGTTCTGTTTTTTTCCCCTTTTATCTTGTTAATTAATTCTTTTACTTTTTTATTTATTTATTTTAATATAGTCGTAGGATCCTATATGTTCATTTTCACAGGATGCTGTACCTCCTTTGATGGTGCGTTTGAATCCCAATGTAACTCAGGTAATGTTTTCCAGACATACTTATTTGAATGCACTTATCTTTCATTTCTCTTATTTTTCATTCATTTCTCTTTTACCTTTTAGTTTTTGTTTGTAGTATACGTTTACAGACATTACCTATTATTTATATTAAAATATTATATTGACTTTCTTTTGTTGCCAAATATTCCTTAGGATGATTTTCCTCCTTTGTTCATTGATCTGGATCTATATGTTCGTGACGTTGGATTGAGGAAGAAAACATGTCTATGTGGATATGACCCATCATCGGTTTTACACTTTTGACAATATACTTATCAAATTTAACATGTTATGATTCACATTTTATTTGTCTAATTTCTGTTTTAATTTGTTGCATGTTACTAGGAATATGGTGCTGTTTAATTGCTTCCAAAGCAATATCACAAACCATTTCCTGCATCTGTAGGGTTAAATGATTGTATGAAGAATGAATTTCATGTTACTACCAGAACTCATAAAGGAATTATGTACTTATATCAAGGTTGGAAGAACCTGGGTAACTATTATGGGCTTATTGGTGGTGGATGGATACAGTTAACTTTTGTTGCACGAACTCACCTCTGTATCCGTGTTATGGATAGGACTTTTGCACAAGTAATTTCTCCTATTCCACCTAAAACTTTTTATCCTCATACTATTGATGTGCCTATTGTGTTCTGTAAGGAAGAGTCGTGTAGCAATGCGATTGTACGTCATCCTACCCTTCGGTTTACACGATCTCTATTGACCAAAGTTCCTTCAGGAGAAGCAACACGTTTGGTAATGTTTATCCTATCAACTATCTTTGATTGATAATTTTTCCCTTCTTATTGTTTACATATGTTTTTATGCTATTTATGTAGCATCTCCACTCAAACTTTTCCAAAGCTGCTATCCCACGTCGGTTAGTCAATATTATTGTTGTCGATAAATGGCAAAGAGGCTGGATTTGTTCTATTGAGAGAAGAGCACACTTCACATCAAAAACCAAGAGACCTAAAACTGAATGCTATCTTTCAGGGGAGTGGATTGTTTTGCGCAAGGTTCTTGGGCTTAAGGCAGGTGCCCCAATTCAATTGAGAACCCACAAAGACTACCCAAAAACAATGTTTTTAAGTTTAAGTTGGTTTAGTTAACTTAGATATCTTATGTAGTGAATTGTAATGTTTAAGCGTCTATCTGTGTCCATGTATCATGTCAGTATGAAGTTACTAGCCTTTTCAATTATGTCCATAGGTTCTAGACTATTTTGTGAAGCAACAGCTCTCTAATATAATATAATATATATTTCTTGAAGTTCAGTTCCATTATTCAGTGAAAACCTAACATCCATGCGATGTTAAAATATAAAAAAGTAATAAGCACCAAGCAATTGAAAATCAAACTGAAAAATTATTCTTTAGTCTTGATGATTTTGGCTCTTAGAGATTGATTTAATTTTTATCTTTGAAGTATATAGTTTCAAGTAAATGTGTAATGGCGACCAAGTAGATGCCCAACTCTATTGATGATGTTGGCGACCAAGAGAAGTTGATGCCTACCAAAATTAATGTTAGAATTGATTATAAAAATTACATTACATGTTAAAAACAAATACAAATTAAATATTTGTATGGTATACATATATAACTAAATAGTTGTTTCAATAGTAAGAATCTGGATGTTATACATACATACACAGTAAGAATCTGGATAAGGTAAGTAACATATCTTGGATAAAAAAATTAAACTTAGACCTATATAAGTATGCTTACAAAAATATAAAAAGGTTATCGGTTAAATCAGTAAAATAGAAACCAAAGTGTTCTGGAGTGGGCCGAAGTCCACTTCAGCCATGGAAACAAGGAGCGGCCCAGGCAAGAATGGGTTAAAGGGTGAAAGCGTGAATCAACGGCGCAGATGAATCCGTACGACCATCCAACGGCCGGGCGTGATTCGCGCTCCCTATATAAGCAGTCATTGCGTCAGTTGTCAGGTACACACTATTCATTCAGATTTATATTCTGCCCGTTCGTTCCTGACTTGGGCGTTGGAGTGTCTTCGCAGGTACACCCGCCCCCGGAAGTTAAATTTGGAGCACGACCAGAAGAGCACAGAGATTTGATACCTGAGAAACTGCGGTCCAACATTCAAGGGTACAGATCAATTGGCAACCACAGTGGGAGCCCGCGCGCTTTCCACCAATCTCGAAGATGCCCCCGAAGGCACCTCGGGGCCGACCAAAGGCCACGGCTCGTTTACGAAGTGTGGCCGAGATCCTGACTCGATCACCACCAGAGGGTGGTGAAGGCAACAACACCGTCCCTGCACAGCCGGTCACCGTAGAGCTTCCTGCCGACCTGGTCCAAGAGCTGCGAGAACTACTGCACGACCGAAACCAGGCTCTGAATCGTAACAATGACCGCCTCACGCAGATAGAAGATCAGATCGCCTCGAGGCGAGCACGCACGGCCCCAGAGCAGCGACCTCATTATGAGGGCACTTTGGCCGTACGAGCACGCCCTTCCAGGCCTCATCGATCGCCTCCGCGAAGGTAGCTGGTCCATCGATCTCCACCCCCGACGAGGGGACGAGGAGGAGCGACCGCCCCACCGAGAAAGACTCCATCCACATCTGACTACACTTACTAGCCTGAAGAATCGTCGCACGAAGGTTCCTCTCGGGGTTCAACCAGTTCACCTACTCGTTCTCGAAGCCGATCTAACGAGCGATACTCATATCCGTCAAAAGATTATTCCAACCACGGTCGTGGAGCAAGCTACCCAGAAAAACGACTGTGTCGTCAAAATAAGAGAGATACCAGCCTTGGACCGTTTACGAAAGAAATAGATGATTTTCGCATCCCACGCTCGTTGGAAAAACCTCCAACTGACCTCAAGATGTACAACGGCGTAAAAGATCCGGACGCCCATCTAAAGCACTTTGATATTATGATGAAATATCGCGGAGCGCCCGGACCTGTAAAATGCAAAATCTTCCCCCTTACTCTAGAAAGGTCGGCGTTGGAATGGTTCACCGAGCTAAAGTCCAACACCATTTCATCTTGGGAGCAGATAGCTAGGGTGTTCACCGCCCGCTTTACAACCTCTTGGATCAAGCCAAAATCCCAGGACGTGTTGATCGCCATCAGACAAAGCCCGCATGAGTCTTTGAGAAGTTATGTCGAAAGATTCAATCAAGAAGCCGATCAAGTCAGAAACTTAGACGATAATCAGAGGTTATTCTTCTTGAGAACGGGCCTCTTAAGAGGAAGTCGTTTTGAAGTGGAGGTAGGACTCCACATTCCCAGGGACCTAGAGACATTCCTAAGACGATCCCAAAGGTTCATGAATTATGAGGAGAGAACGGCCGCTATTGAAGCTGTTGAGGCGAGAATGAACCAACACTCGCGATCAGAAAAAGATATAAAGGCAAAAGAAGAGTGCGCCAATAACCGCCCGACTAGGGAAAGTAGGATCAAGAGATTCGCTGAACGCACTAAGCTAAATACCTCGCACGCAAACATTTTAGCGGAGTGTGCCAACGCAGAATTCAGAGATGTTAAACCACCGGAACCCCTCGTGCTCAAAGATGGGCAGCGTCCCTCGAAAAAATATTGTAGGTACCACAAGAGTAACGGGCATGACACAAACAACTGCATGGCTCTTAAAGATGATGTAGAAGCTCTGATCCGAAGAGGGAAGTTAACTCGGTATGTAAAAAGAGATCATGCGGAAGCACGAGAAGAACGGAAGGTTACCTATTCACTCAGAAGGGGAAAAGCAGAAGCAAATGAAACGACCAAAGTCGTAGAAGAGGACGACGATGAAGAGAATAGCATAGGCGCTAGGAAGTTGAAGGGAAGACCGGTTGCTATGGTCATATCCGGAGGAATCCCCACGGACGCCTCGACTAACAGATCGATCACAAGGAGATGGGACGAGATCATGAGCATCGCCTCGACCTCCACCCCAAGGCCGCCTTCCGTACGACCGTCCATCTCCTTTGGAGACGAGGACCTCATCGACGGAACGCCCAACTACAAAGTACCTTTGGTGATCGTCGCTGTAATGGCGAACATAGAAGTTAGGCGGATATTAGTGGACCAAGGTAGTTCAGCGGATATAATACTCGAAGACCTGTTAGACGCGTTGAAGATTTCAAAAGACGACCTAAGGCCATACAGAGGAACAGTTCTCACCGGGTTCAAAGGTGCCTTGACAACCCCCATAGGACGGCTAGAGCTGATGGTGACCTTTGGAGATGATACTGAAGAGAATCCCCTCTGCAGGACAGTTAGAGCAGATTTCATCGTTTTGCCGTGCAAATCGGTCTATCAGTGTATCATTGGGCGGCCAACCCTTGCCCGTTTAGAAGCAGTGCCGTCAACCGTCCATCTGAAGATGAAGTTCTACACCAAATCTGGGGAGGTCGTAACTGTCTCGGCAGACTTACTGTCCACAAAGCGAGCATTCCTCCTAGGACTAAAGGAAAAAGGTAAAAAAGTAGCACGAGAAATAGAAGAAGCAATGAAAGGTAGCGGAGAAGTGAATTTGGCAGATCTTGATGCTCGCTGGGACCCAGATAGTGAGGAGGAAGAAGGAGACGACCTTTTGACCAAAGAGTTGAAGAACAGAATCAAGTGACCAGAGCCAGAGGGAGAGTTTTGTCACGTGCAACTAGGGGACGACCCAAAGAAGACAATCAAGATTGGAAAGAATCTCTCCCCTGAGACTCAGGACGAGCTCATCCAATGCCTAAAAGACCACGCAGATCTGTTTGCCTGGAGCGCGGCGGACATGCCCGGAATTCCCCCGCAAGTGGCATGCCATCACTTAGCAGTCAACCCAAGAGCGAAATGGGTTGCCCAAAGGAGGAGAGTTCAGAAAGGAGAGAAGGCGCGAGCAGCGTCCAAGGCCGTTGAGGACTTGCTCGATGCAGGCTTCATAAAAGAAATAAAATACACTACGTGGCTGTCTAATGTCGTCTTGGTTAAAAAGGCAAATGGCAAATGGAGAATGTGCGTAGACTTTACTGACCTCAATCGAGCGTGCCCGAATGACGCTTTTCCCGTCCCCAGCGTTGATCGTCTAGTAGATAATGCGAGTGGATACAAAATCTTATCCTTCCTGGACGCCTATTCTGGGTACAATCAAATTGCCATGCATCCACTAGATCAAGAGAAGACCGCATTCAAGACGGACAAGGGAAATTTCTGTTATAGAGTAATGCCTTTTGGGCTGAAGAACGCGGGAGCGACCTACCAGCGCATGATGAACAAAGTTTTTCACGATCAGATAGGGAAGATGGTGGAAGTATACCTGGACGATATGATTATCAAAAGTAGGCAAGATCGAACACACATAGACGACTTAAGAGAAGTGTTCAAAGAAGCCAGAAAAAATTCGTTGAGATTCAACCCAAAAAAGTGTACCTTTGGGGTAAGGGCCGGAAAATTCCTTGGATTCTATCTCACCGAAATAGGGATTGAAGCCAACCCGGACAAATGTCGAGCAGTGACCGAGATGAAGCCGCCAACGACCAAGAAAGAGATACAAAAGCTAAATGGCATGATTGCCGCTCTCTCACGATTTGTGTCCAAAGCCGCAAACAAATCCTTACCTTTGTTCAGACTGCTGAAGAAAGAGATCGCGTTCGACTGGACTCCCGAATGCGACCAAGCCCTCGAACAACTTAAGGCGGCCTTGGCAGAACCACCGATCTTGACAACTCCTAAGCCCGGGGAAACGCTTTATCTATACCTATCCATTACGGACCAGGCTTTGGCCGCTGTTTTGGTACGAGAAGAAGGAACGAAGAAAAACCCGGTCTACTTCATTAGTAAGGTGCTGCAGGGGCCAGAGCTTAGATATCAAAAAATTGAGAAGTTGGCTTTAGCTCTAGTCGTATCCGCTCGAAGATTGAGGCCACATTTTGTAGCCCACCAGGTCGCTCTGAGAACCGACCAGCCGATCAGACAGATCCTTCATAGACCTGATTTGGCAGGAAGAATGATCGAATGGGCGGTAGAGTTATCCGAATTTGGAATCAAATACGAACCCAGGTCGACCATTAAGGGACAAATCTTGGCCGACTTTGTTGCAGAATTGACTCCAGGAACAGAGGACCCGGACCACGACATATGGACGCTGCATGTTGATGGGTCGTCCAACGGCAAGGGCAGCGGAGCTGGCTTGATCCTTGAGAACGAGCAAGGAACGACGATCGAGGTCTCCTTATCTTTCTCTTTTCCAACGTCCAACAATCAGGCTGAATACGAAGCCTGTTTGGCTGGGTTGTTGCTCGCTCGGGAATTCAATGTAAAGAGAGTGGAACTCAGATCAGACTCGTTGTTAGGAGTATCCCAGATCAAAGACATCTTTTCGGCCAAAGACGAGATCCTCCAGAGATACCTCGCAAAAGTCAAGGAGTTGATGCAGGAATTCGAATACGCCGAAGTTAGGCACATCCCTAGGGCAGAAAATGCCAGGGAGGACTTCTTATCCAAGCTCGCAAGTATGAAGAACCCTAGCAACCACAGAAGTGTAATACAGAAAGTTCTATCTCAACCAAGCATAAGGTTGGAGGCCACACTGGGAGCAGATGTGTATGAGATTGACTCAGCCCGGACCTGGATCGACCCTATTTTTAACTACATAAAGGATGGGGAAGAACCTGTGGACCCTAAAGAGGCTGCGCTCGTTCGAAGATGAGCAACATCCTACTCGATCATAAACGAGCAGCTCTATAGAAGGAGATTCACTATGCCCTTGCTCAAGTGGCTCCTCCCAACAGAAGCAAATTACGTACTAAAGGAGATCCACGAACGCATCTGTGGGAATCATATGGGTTTGCGAGCGTTGGCAAAAAAGGCATTAAGGGCGGGCTATTATTGGCCGACCATGGATGCGGACGCAAGGGACCTAGTGAAGAAATGTGACAAGTGCCAGAGGCACGCCGACGTTCACATTGTACCTCCAACTGAGCTCAGCAATTTGACCTCCCCATGGCTGTTCTCATGGTGGGGTATCGACTTGTTAGGGCCTTTCTCACTCGCCCTTGGTCAGCTGAAGTTTCTGATCGTCGCAATTGACTACTTCACCAAGTGGATCGAGGCCGAGCCACTAGCTACGATTACTTCAAGGAATTGCCTCAAGTTCGTCAGAAAGAACATCTTGGTGCGGTTTGGGATCCCCGAGGTCGTTATCTCGGACAACGGCACACAGTTCACCGACAGGAACTTTCAAAAAGCCTTATCGGAACTAGGCGTTAAACAGCGTTTTACGTCAGTCGAGCACCCGCAAACGAACGGGCAGGCAGAAGCAGCCAACAGAGTCGTCCTGAGGGGCCTCAAAAGAAGGTTAGATGAAGCTAAAGGGAAGTGGGCGGAAGAACTCCCTTCAGTACTATGGGCGTATAGAACGACCCCACACTCAACCACTGGGGAAGCCCCCTTTAAGCTGGTCTATGGAACGGATGCACTGATTCCCGTCGAAATGGGAGAACTAAGTTGGAGAACGAACAATCCTATGAAGCCATCCGAAAACGAACAGGCGACCAGAGAAGAGCTCGATCTAGTGGAAGAGCTACGGAGTAAGGCTGCCCTCAGGGGAAGCGTTAGTAAAACAAGCGATGGCCACAAGACACAACGCCAAGGTCGTTCCTAGAGCCTTCGAAAAAGGGCAGCTCGTCCTAAGAAGGGCAGATATTGGCCGAAGAAATGCCGGTCAAGGAAAGCTTGCCCCGAATTGGGAAGGTCCTTACCGGGTGGCGGCCAAGACGGGAAAAGGGGCGTGCATCTTGCAGAATGTAGACGGAAGCATCATCCCAAATACTTGGAATGCAGCAAATCTTAGAAGATATTTCACTTGAAAGTTTGTAGAAATGTCTTGTTACTTGAACAATGAATAAAAGATCAAACGAGCGGGACACTCTTTTTCCCTACGGGGTTTTTTATCGAGGCCCGCTCGCCCGTCATTTGAATGGCAAAGGTATTTCTTAATTTGGTTCTCTTTAAAAGATGTTGATCGACCCAATAACCAATTACCTCTTAAGCGAGTTAAGTTCAAACCGAGTTTGATAAACTGCTTAGGAGGAAACTTAAGCGATCTTAAGTAAGAACACACCCGGTAAACGAGCTAAATCTCAAGTAGAAACTTGGTAAGCTGTTTACAGGGATCCATACGAAGATCGGCCCAACGAGGGCTGGAACAGTATTATAAAGCCCGTAGGCCGCGAGCAAAGTAAATCAACTTAGAAAAAGTAAAGATAGTTAACATTAAAGTCTGCCCGGAGAAAGCCGGGCTCCATAAAGATTACAAGAAAAAATAAAGTACACTTGTTGAAAATACAAAAAAGGGCGAGTCACTCAGGACGGCTGTAGATGACTGTTTCTTCCTGGATGATGTTCCCATGCTCATCTTTCTCCGCAAGACGAACAATTTGGCGATTCCTCAAGAAATGATCGTTGCTCACGATCTCAGGGTTGATCTCCAGAGAAGGATAGCAATACTGAATCTGAGCAACAGCCTCGTTGAAACGACCTTTGGCGATGGAAATAGTCATGTCCTCCAAGGCCTCTAGCTCGCCCTTGGTCTGATCCCGCTCGTCCTCAACGGCCTTCAAGTTTTCCTTTAGACTGACCACCTCCCCCTCCAGCTGATTCACCTTGGTAGAGTGCTCTGTCAAACTGGCAGTAGCGGTGGCAAGTTTGGCTTCAGCATCTACCTTGGCTGTTATGGACGCGTCACGTTCAGAAGTGACCAAGCCAAGTGCATTCTTCGTTGGTTGGAGGGCGACCTCGGCATCCTCAAGCTTTTTCTTGGTACACTCGAGTTCTATCCAAGAGGTCACCCTCCAACCATAAGTTTCTATGAAGTAAGCGCATACCTGCTTGACGGCCAGCCTCCTCAGATTTATAACGAGCAAGCTTTTGAGAAGCGGCCTGGCCAACTTCTGCAACGAACATCAGAGGGTCTGCTCGAAGGCGTTCCAAATCGAGATCCTAGAGATCATCCAAATCTAAGGACGACCTCCTTGTTTCTCTTCTCTTTTGGGGAGGGTCAAGATCGATCGCGACGGCGTCCACGGAATTCGGAGCCCGATCTATCTTCTTTGAAGCCGAGTTCGTTCCCTTTTCACGAAGAGGAGGTCTATGGTCGCCCTCTGCGTGGAGAGGTTGAGAAGGAGAAGCAAAGGTCACCTTCTTCTGCTTGACATTTCAGCTGAAAAGAGAAAGGGTTAGAAGCAAGACGAGATAGAAATGCGACCAAAAGCTAACGAACAAAAGAAAGTTAAAGCACACCAAGTTTATTTTCAGCTTGCTCAGACGTCCTAAGACAAGCAAATTTGTTGCAAGGAATAACCCCTTCGGGCAGCCAAGTAACCAAGGTCTCTAGCATCAAGATGCTCTCAATATCGTAATCGCTCAGCCTCCTTTGATGCCTATAATGGATGGTATCACGGTCATAGTGTGAGTGCGACCAGCCCAGAGGGAATTTCATCGAATTAATATGACCTTCAGCGTCCACAGTTCCCACCATCTCTTTAGCCCGATCATTGATTGGGACGACCCAAAGGAAAGCATGCCTCCAAGGCTTGGCCGATTCGCAGAAAGGTTTGAAGAGTCTGATCGTGCCCTTTCGCCCCTTTAAAGAAACTTGTTCCCATCGTCTGGGTTCGCTCTTCATCTCTACGGTACGACTGACGTCGAATAGGGAGAAGAAAAGACGGCAATTCACTTCCCAGTCGAGCGCGGCCATTATTATCTCGAAAGACTTAACAAGCGCCCAAGCGTTGAAGTGAAGTTGAGAGGGGGCGACCCCAAGGGTTCTCAGGACGCATCTCTGAAAGAAAGTAAAGGGAGGTCGCACCCTCAAATCTCGGAGAACATTGGTGTACATGATAAATTTCAGAGAGGTCGGGATCATGGCTGCATGCTCGTGAACCGGCACACCCTCGACTAGCCATTCCTGTCGCCATAACCAATTAACTTAGTGAAAAGCGGCAACATCTCATCACCTGGTGGAAAGACTGAGCGCTCGTTGGTTATAGCCGAAGAAATCCAAGAGCGGTCATCATCAAGCCTACCCCTCCAATTGTGCTCTTCAGGCAGCACCTCATTGGTCGGAACGGGAGGAGGTGCAGGGTTCACTCGAAGAGATTGAACGGTGTCGACAATGTTCGACGAGCGACCAGACGACGACGAAGTAGAGAGATCGGTGGAAGAGAAAGTCTCGGACGGAAGCCCGCTCGTGCTAGTATCTCCAGAGCGAGCAGCACACTCAGCCATCTTTACAGATTGACGGCCGGAGATCCTAGCAGTCTTCTTTGTTCGCGCCACTGCCTTACCCTGCAAAGAGAGGGAAGTCAGGCTCACCCTAAACGATGATTTGCAGAAGGGGGCGACAAGGTCGACCCCGAGCCTGACACCCCCTCCTCGCTCTACCCGACGAATAATCGAGCAAACTAAAGAAAAACGGGCAGAAAGTGCATACCTAGAGTAGGAGAAAACTTCGGACTAGAATACTCCTTGATAAGCAAAATCAAGCGACCGGACGAGTGAAATCGCCTGAGTTGGAAGTCGTGCACGGGTGAACACCTGGCCAGTTGAGACAGTAAACTGTTGTTCGCCTCGAGAGCAAAAGTATGACCGCTTTCAGAGCTTCAGGATAAGGGGTGAAGAATGAGGAGAGGGGGCAGCATATTTATAACATTCAGGGAACAAGCAAGCGAAACGTCGTGACCTTTCACTTGTACGCGCCTTGAAAGCTGAACCGTCATCATAACCAGGCGCCGCCTTTTTGAACTTCGAGGCACCGTTAATGATCCTTGAAAGGAGGTGAAACGTCGCTTCATGAAAAGGGGCCACGCGTCGTAAAGATTTAAGAGCAAGATTGTCAAGACGTACGGTTGACCGAGCAAATTCCTCCAGGGCTGTCGAAAGTGGTCCCGATTAAAGCCTTCACCCGTCCCCAGCACGATCTTGGCTTGGGGGGCAACTGTTCTGGAGTGGGCCGAAGCCCACTTCAGCCATGGAAACAAGGAGCGGCCCAGGAAAGAATGGGTTAAAGGGTGAAAGCGCGAATCAACGGCGCAGATGAATCCGTACGACCATCCAATGGCCGAGCGTGATTCGCGCTCCCTATATAAGCAGTCATTGCGTCAGGTACACACTATTCATTCAGATTTATATTCTGCCCGTTCGTTCCTGACTTGGGCGTTGGAGTGTCTTCGCAGATACACCCGCCCCCGGAAGTTAAGTTTGGAGCACGACCAGAAGAGCACAGAGATTTGATACCTGAGAAACTGCGGTCCAACATTCAAGGGTACAGATCACAAAGCAACACATCAAATATTAATAAAATTTCCTAAAACATCATTCGATTGGGAAAATTATGAAATTTATGCTTACCGAATTATGCAAACTTAATTTATTTTGAGGCACTGGTAAGACTATTGCGTAAATTTGTCTTATAGTCGTCCTAATACAGTGTATCGTATCAGGGTCGTATCCACAGGGATTTGATAATACGAATGAGCCGTTCAACTATTCTTATGCTAAAGTGAAGTGTAAAGATAAAGTGATTGTTGTTTGCATAAAAACAGAAATTTGGAATGTAAAAGGGTTGGGATTAAAATACCTAAAAGCATTAGGATTAGATTTCATCAATCTATCTAGAGGTATGAATATAATCATTCATTAATCCTATATAAATCTTAGTATTAATTTATCTTACCATGTCATCCTACAATGTTAATTCCTTAATCAAAGTAGAAAAGATCTAATGAATTAGGCAAATGATGATTCCTCACTCATTTGAATAAACAATAGCATTAAGATTGGGAAACAAGACTATAGCATCAATTCTATTCCTAGATCTTCAATTATATAGGTGATTTCAACTAGATCCAACACAATAGATAGTTTTCCAACTAAATACCATATCCTAAATCATTCAGTAGGTGATCAAGCTATCAAAAGTATTAAAAATGAAATGAAATCACTAAATCAATACATAGATTAAACATAGAAACAAAAAAAGATCAAAGTTCATACATAGATGAGAGATTGACTACATCCAATCCCAATAAAAGAGGTTTAGCTATCCATTTCCATGGAAGCTTTTCAAAGATTCAAGAAAGAAATGAAAAGCAATCAATAGTTACCACTTTCCCAGGCTTCACTATGATCAAAATCCACTTCTTTGTTGCCTTGCTTTGTGCCCTATGTTCTCCTCCTTTTAAGATTTCAGAATCTGTGAAAAAGAAGTGAAAGAATCCTTTTATAGCAGCTGAAAAGTGAACAGTTCCGTAACCTAATTTAAGGCGGCGTGCAGGACAAGATTCTGTTGTTGGACGAGTCCTTTGCATTTTTGCTTTCCTGCTCATGAAGAAAGGTAGTCTTGCTGGACACCATTTTCTTGCTGGACGAGGGAGGATGTCCTGCACTTGATGAGTTTTTGCCTGCCGTCTTGCGGGACACAATTGGCTGAATGGACAATAAGTGCATTCTTCTATTCCTTGATGAACTTTACTCTTCCTTCTTATTTTAACTTTATTTGGATTCTTTTCACACTTCGATTCCACTCTATTTAAAACAACAAAAAGGGATTCAAATGCAACAAACCTCTTAAATCTAAATCTATAATTGTCAAATTCAAATTTGGTGAAGTGAAACTCTTTTTCGGGTAAAACCTATTGAAATTTATGCAAAATAATTCAATAAGTGCCAATAATTTAGATTAAAAAGTAGGTATATTTGGCACTTATCAGGCATCCAGTAGGATCAACAGTTCTCATTAAATAGAAATAGTCTAGCAAATATAGCCTCCCTCCTTTAAGCCTATCCTTTTCTGTTTTGGCAAGTATAGACAGGCGATACCGTAAAAAAGGTTCATCAAGAAGAATACCACATAGAACCATTTCTGCGCCATTGTATTCATCCAATTTAGATTCTTCCAATTTAGGTACCTGCTGGAACATAATCTTGCTCCGCTTAGGGTCCTGGTCGAAGCACCTATTATTAGTTCAAATAAAGAAAAAAAGGTCACCATCAGAGGAAAAATCCTAAGGAGTAACCGAATGTTAAGAGGAAGGAAGACAATAAAATTTACAATAAAATTTATATTCTTATTTAAATATTAAATGATATGTATGTCAACTTTAGAGCTTTACATTACCACCCAATACTTATTCGATTTTAATCTTTTATATTTCTATGATCCCTGATGTTTGATAAATAGTTAACCAAAAAATTTGATATTATTAGACAACTATTTTCAAACTAATAGCTTCTCTATTTTGACCCAAAAAAAAACTTCTTTATAACTTTTTGCTTTATTATATATTTGTGTCAATACGCAATGAATCAATATTAATTGACTCAGTATTGGATACAACATCACTAACCACTCTTTCATTTCTAATTCAAAAGTAATGGATACAACAACATAAATCCAACTAAAGAAAACAACAACAAACAACAATATAAAAAGATAAATCCCAGAATTAAACACAAGGTGATATCAAACTCTCAACATAGACGGTAGGGACCAAACAAGCATCAAATCTCTCAAACATAGTCATGTCTTCAATTTGTTTAATTTCTCGAGCCATTAAAGTACCATCAGTAGAATTGTAAACAAACAATATTGAGAAAAGCTCCAATAACACCTTTTCATCTGAATCCTCAGAAACATAAAGTTCCCTAGCATTTAGAGATTGACCATTACCCAATTGAGAAGCTTCACGATCATCTGTTGTCACACTGAACAGTTTGGTCCAAGACTCTTTGACACCATACTCCTTCATGATCCAAATATCAAGAAAACCACTACGACGAGGAACAAGGATGGACAAGCAATCTCTCAACACACTCAATGATTTTCGGAGATCATGGTCATTCCCATAGTCCGGCTGCAATACCTGTTTGTAATTCTTAGTCCGCAAATCAAGAGCAACAATGACCTTTTGACGACGATTCGCAGTATCAAGAGACATCCAATTAACAGTTCCATTCACGAACAATCCAAATAAATGAAAGGGCTCTGGATGTCCTACATAAGGGAACGTCTCATCAATCCTTTTCCAAATATTTGTAACCAAAGTATAAACCTTAACTTCTGTTCCATAAAACAACATACGGTCACAAAAATAGTTATAAATATTGACAGCAACGACGTTGTATGTATCAGTGAAATGATCGTATCCAAAGCCATACACTGTGAAGCCTACTGCTGCTGGATGTGGAATTTCTAAATCTGGCAGTAGGTTGAATTTCCATATTGAAGGGTTCCATAAACAAGCAAAACTGTTATCAATGCCAATACAAATGATGCCATCACAGGACCCAACAAGGCGATGGTAGTGTTTAGGATTGTTGAGAGGGTGATGAAGCTGCACCGGGTAGACAATCGTCCCCATTGTCAACACGAACGAGAGGGGGTAATCCATGAGGGAAGGAGTCATAAGGTGATAGCGCTGAATTGACATCTCAAGGTACTTCTTGGAAAATTGTTTGTTGGAAGAGATCAGGGATAACCAATACTTGTAGACACACTTCAGTTGCATGAGGTATTTCACAGAGATCCTACTCAGGATCTGTTCTAAAATTTCGACTGGAAGAGTGGGAAGACTCATTACGGATTATAGCTAGGATTGAATTCTCAAAGCTGTGCTCATTCAACATATAAATAAAAAAAATTGATATAGTGATGATAGATAAATTGTATAATAGAGAATGCTGTCTTTAAATCTGCGTATAAGGATAAAAATTACATTAGAAAGACGAATTTTGGACTCAAATGTCTTACTGCGAGTTAAGGGCTGCACTTACCAAATTTGGCTAAAGCCAAAATCAAATTCAATCAAAATGAATCATCAATAAATGCCAAAAAATGTCAAGTTCAACAAAAACATTTCCCTAGAGGTATTACCAATAAATGCCAAAAATCAGAAATAGAACAAAGATTAATCAAGTTAAATCAGAGAAAAGAATTACCTACCTCTACGTTTGATAGGAAGAAAACAATGATAGATTAAAAACAAAAATACAATATTAGCAAAGGGAGAACTATTATGGTTGTTACAAGTTTTGAATATTAATATGAACAATTTTTGACATTAAAAAAGTACAGATATCACTCTAAACAATTGACAAAACACATAACCCACACAACTGGACATAATAGAAACACCTTGAAGCCAAAATATGAAGACACAAACATGCATATATGTAGTGTTAAAGACTGCATTACAATCACTCAAATTTCTCATAAACTATATCCCCCAATCCCATTAACCCTAATTCTAAATTTTTCAAAATCAAAGCTAGAGAAAACATTGATGCACTTACTTGATAGTAGCATGCAAGACACGAAAGAGACTTAAGGAGAGGAAAAGTAATGCTCTGCTTCAGAAAATCCTTTTTTGTTGACTGCTACAACTTCTTACTGACTACTTTTCAAAGTAATGGGCTTATTGGTAGTGGACTTTGTTTTTTTCGAATGTTATTTGAAACCATGTTATTAAAAGAACCTACTATTTACACCTATTCTTTTAGCTTTAGATTGTTACATATATACTTTGTATAGAGGAACGCATAAGAAAGTGCATGCCAACAATATCTATGTATGCATGCCAACAATAACTTCCCCTTTGTTGTCACTTACTCACATTGCCACGTATGGCTAAAATTTGGTTTTTTTATGATATAACCTTCTTTTGTTTCTATCCTATCACCTTTTTTTCTTGCATGTGTTTTTACCTTGGCCTTTGAGAAGACCATTACAACTATAAATAGAATTGGAAAAATTACACAAATATTCTTACACGTCACCCTATGACTTTGACACCTAGCAAAAATATTAATAAAATACCACATATACGTTTAATATTGATAAAATATCACTTATATTACCACATATGAAACTCCATTTTGTTTTCTTAATTTTGTTTCATTTTTGTTATGCCATAATAACATTCAGGTAATAAATTCTTTTTTAAAATGTTTTGTCAAATTTAATTTGCTGTCATTGCAACATGTTGCCACTCAAAATTTATTAAATGTTGCTATGTGTTGTCATTACATTAATTCAACACCTATTCTACTTGGTGTCTTCTTGCGTGTCAATAGTAATTTTAATTTGGTGTCACATATGTTTTAATTTGGTATGCCACTTCCCACATGTGCCATCCATTTTCTTTTTACATCAAATTGCTAAAAAAGTCTACCTCATACTTTTTTTTCATAACTCAAAGTTTATTAAATGTTGCTATGTGTTGTCATTACATTAATTCAACATCTATTCTACTTGATGTCTTCTTGCATGCCAATAGTAATTTTAATTTGGTATCACATATGTTTTAATTTGGTGTCATCTTCTAAAGATGAAACCTAATATAAAATTATGGACACTAAACACCTATTCTACTTGGTGTCTTCTTGCATGCCAATAATAGTTTTTATGTTGTCAATCATTTAGGTTACCACATATGTTTTAATTTGACGTCATCTTCTAAAAATGACACCTAATATAAAATTATGGACACTAAACACCTATTCTACTTGGTGTCATTCTTTTTTTTTCATAACTCAAAATTTATTAAATGATGTTATGTGTTGTCAGTACATTAATACAACACCTATTCTACTTGGTGTCTTCTTGCATGCTAATAGTAATTTTAATTTGGGCTCACATATCTTTTAATTTGAGCAAGAGAACTTGGTGCCCAACAACACTTCCCACGTGTGCCATCCATCGTCTTTACACTCTTCTCAGGATGTGGATCTTGGACAAATATTTTGTCTCTACCTTGCAACCCTCATCGGTAAGTTTGTATTCAATTAATTTTAATACCATTGTTTCTTTTTTTCGTTAATCTATAGTCTCCGCTCTAACTTATTTTTAAAATTTTCTATTTTTGAAGCCGCATGTGAGAATGCCTGAGAGCTTTTATTCGAGGTATTCGCATGAAATTCCAACCATTATTTCCTTTAAGGACAAATTTGCTATCAGTTATCCTGATAGAATATTTGTTGACTCAGAAGGTTTGCCATTTATAGAGACCAACACTGTTGAAATTTGTAAAGTTTATCTCTATAAGATCTCTCTTTATGTTCGACTTACGTATAGTTCAAATGGGATTTTTATTCTTTGTGTGCCTCCTTTGGGTTCACCTATTGATGCACATGGTCGTTATCTGGGCTTTCAACCTGCTATGCATGATGTTGAGGCCAATGGTGAAGCTCCAATTGTGGTTGAGGATGGCATACCATATTACAAACCCGGTAGTGTATTGTGTTCTGGATTTTTATTTGTTTGTCAAATGATTAGGCTGGTTGTTCATATATGAATGTTTATGACCACCTTTTACTATGCAGATGGCGAAGATGATGATGATGATGATGATGATGATGATGATGATGAATTTGACATCGATAATTCCACTGATGTTGATCAACACAATGGTGATGAAATTGATGAAGATTATATTATTGATCGTGATTCCCACACATAGTTTGGTAGCTCTTATGTATCATCTTATTTACCTACGTGTCAGCGGTTTATGACTACCTTTTTATGTTTCCTATTCTGTTGTTGTGTACGACCTATTCTCTTTAACTGTTATCTGGTTGTTACCCTCTATTAACCTGTAATTTAATGTTTTTCGATAAGCAATTGCAAAATCAATCCTTTTGCATTTTGTCTGCACTAGAGTCGTTCATCAATAGATAGAAAATGTAAACACAATAATCTATATTAGACACCAAATTGTACTAATATTTTCCCTCTTTCCTCTCTATTTTTCTTTCGATGTTACTTCCTTGACAACTCATTAGAATCGTGCATAATAATGGAGCGTGTTACTGTTAATATGAAATAACGTTTATAGAAAACACTATGATCAAACACCCTGCCAAATATTTGTTAATTGGCCACATGCTGCGGCTGGTAAGGTGGATTTATTTTGGTCATTATTACTTCCTTGACTGGCTTACTTAGATAAGTGGGTTTTGTCATAAAGATAGTGGTTGGAAGTTGTTTTAAATCCAATTGGCTTTATTAACTTGCCGTTTTCCAAGCCACATTTTTCCCTTTAACTTGAATCCTTCATCCATGTATTCTGGTTACCCTTGGTCTCATTGAATAGTCAGCAAACATTACACATATTACAAATAGAATTTGGTACCTTCGGCTTTTTGGATTTTCAACGGCGTACTTCTATTTGTTAATTTGTGAATTGAATTGCTTATTGTTTCTTCTTTTATTAACGAAAGTAAAATGTGACAGGAGACACAAAGTGCATTCCGAAGTTTGTTGATCGTGTTGTTGAGCAAAAAAAATCCCGTGTTCGTATTATTGATGTTCCACGTAATAAATATTTACAATTCGTTCATGCGTTGACAGTCAAGAACCACATTCACCCTCCTTCTTCACCAACGCATGCACAACACGGGTCCTGGGAATCAAACACATTCATACTCCATAATGAAGAACGTCACACATCATGCATTCTCAAGGCTTTCAACGCTTTTGCTGGGCAAAAGGAATCGGTGCCAAACAACACAGACAGAACAAATAAAACAAAAATGAATAACTCAACGAACTGTGCTAACTGTTTATTCGATATGAAAATGAACATAGATATTAATTACTTAAATTCAATGATGATGGTTCAAGGACTAATGATAAAAAAGAATCCTGGATTTGTAAGATTGATTTCATTGCTGATAAAAAAAAGAGTGGATTTTGCAACTTCACAACTTTCCATACTTATATCTGTTACTCAAATTCACAGGTTGACTTTGATGGTGTTGCTCAGCAAGAAGATTTTCTGCCAAGCAATACTAAAGTCACTGCAACACTAAATAGAGGACATTTTTCTGTTGCTGCATAAATCACTGCAGCTATTGTAATAATACAAATCAATACAATAAATACAATTTTCTTAAACCCTTTTCACTCAAAATAGAAATAATGACAAACACATAATTACAATAATATTTGATCCAAATATATAGTTCTTCAATTGTCTATATAAACTTCACAAAATATAATAACTTTTCTTATGTATGTATAGATTACAATTTTTAAAGATCAGAGCGCAAATTCTCAATTTATTCTCAAAGACACAAATTCATTAATATAACGAAAATAGCATATCACACGGAACACAAAGTCTGTTCCCAACACTGTTGATCGTGTTGTCTAGCAAAAGAAATCCCACGTTTGTATTATTGTCATTGCACGTAATAAATATTTACAGTTCCTTTGTGTGCTAACAATCAACAATGATATTCACCCTCCCACTTCGCCAACACGTGCGAAGCACGGGTTCTTGGTCTAGTTTTTTTATAAGTACATAGCAAACTTCTGGTTTACTTTAGCATAATTTTAACTGCTCTCATCTATATTTGCATCGACAATTAATAAAAATGATGCATTAAAATCTTATCATTCAAATAATAATAATAAAAATACTAACTAATACATATAACAAAAATTACTATTTACAAACAAAGAATTAGGAACGCACATTTTTTTTAACTATATGTTTATATGGAATTCCTAGTATGAGAAAGAAAATAAGTAACATATTTCCATTATGCCAAAATACTAAACCATTATTATGAATTCTAAAGGTTATAACCACAAATTATACTAATGACCTTTAAATAGGATAATGATAACTTTTACTACTTCAATAATCATAACCACAACTTTTGTTGTACCTAAAATTTTAATCTAATTCATTCTCTTCTAGGAATGCAGTTCAATCCATTGAGTGATTTGTGTCAATCACAATATCACATAATCTTGATTCAAAATATTCTTGAAAATATTTTCTCATTTATGCTACTCCAGGAGCATATTCAAGTAAAATAAAATTTCTCTTATATTTCTTTGATTCAATTATAATAAGATCAAATAGATCATTTAGATTACAATCATGGTCTAAATATTTAGTTCTTCAAGAACTTGACCACAAATATTTCATTAGTGATGATCAAGAAAAATCATACTTTCTAACTATTTGTTCTCCAAGAATTATAACCCGAGTTTAAATGATTACCATAATTTCATTGAACAATTCTCCAGGGATGGTTGAATATTAAGTTTTTTTTTTATGTTCTACAAGAACTATTACAAATCTTGACATTTTACTCCTACAGGGATACGTGAATATTAATTTATTTATTTTCTTCAGTTCTTCGAGAACTATATAACTGTTGGAACACTTCGGACACACTGACGAACATGAACAAAATAGGTTGAACCCCCTTATCTTTATATGACTGCTCGGAACTCTTACTCTTTTCTTTTCAAAATGAGAAGTATCTTTAGAGATTAAAAAAACACATTGTTTCAAAAAAAGAAAAGTTATTTTCTCATATTTTCACATCGGTACCTGTTTCCTATGTTCTATACGTTCCTCTCATTCATGTATGTATGTATATAAAAAAATATGTGCCACACTCATGTTTTTCAAAGGCTTTATATACAAAAGCATTAAACCTATAATAACAATATTGTCGTTGATTCTTTAAACAAGTTGAAACAGACAAATACTTGAAGGCTTTAACTCTTGAGACACAACGGCTCCTATATAAATATGGTTATAAAAAATGGTTTATAGATATGCAATGATTTTGCTATATATGAATCCAACGGATTCAAATATACATAGATAAATAATATAATAAATTGAATGTTATAAAAACCCATAATGGAGATATTAACATTAACAATAAAATAATTCGAAGAGAGGAGTTACAAAATCATAATGGAAATAATGAGTTTAAATTAAAACCGAAGGAGTAACTTAATGTTCAACAGATACAAAGTTAACAAATTAAAATACTAAGTTCTCAAAACAATTTAGTAGTATTCTTTTTAAATAAATCATCACAACAATATCAAATCATAAAAAAAAAATCCTTTAAGCAATCCTACAAGGATTCTTGAACATTTTTTTAGTTCTTCAAAAACTATATCACAAACTTTCATACTTTGAACAATCCTATAAGATGCTTCAATATTCAGTTATTTGTACTATCATTCTGAGATGCTTGAATGATGAATTCTTCTGAAATTCCTCAAGAATATAAACAAACACGATATGTTTAGATATAAAGTTTTTATTTTTTGTACAATCCTTTTAGGATGCCTAAATGAGGAATTCTTCTAGAATTTATCAAGAATAGATAAACATGATAGTTGTCCTTATGCAATCCAACATGGATGCTTAAATATAGAATTCTTCCGGAATTCATCAAGAATAGACAAACATGCTAATTGTGTTTATGCAATCCAACAGGGATGCATGGATGTTGAATTCTTCAGGAATTCATCAAGAATAGAAAATGATAACCATGGTAACTAAATTAAATTCTCAATAAAACTTCTATACAAAAAATATAAAATATTAACATGATAAAATAAAAACTACGAGGAAGAACATCATAACATGATAATAAGTTAGATTAGCATAAATAAAGTAAAAAGAAAACATATCTTGCAATATGGCCTCCAAGCAGATTAAACTTTCATTTTGGTAGAGACTCATGCTGATAACGTGTTATGGAACTAACTAAAACTAGAGCAAGAAGAAGAACAAGAAAATGAGGGAATGAGAGAAGAAGATGACTCTTGTATTATACTCTTCAAGGTACCTTTTACCATATAAGACTTATTTATAGGATACAAATATTGTAATTTACAAGCAAAGTTAAGACATATAAAGAATGAGTGAAAGCTCTTTACTCATGGGAGTTATAGAGTATCCTAGGTAAGATGAAAGGACTAAGGAGAGACATCCACCAAATATTCATAACAAATTTAAGTGTGTACTCCTTGCCTTTTTATTATGTCATGTATCTGTGTGTGTGTCTATATATATATATATATATATATATATATATATATATATATATATATATATATATATATATATGTCTGTGTGTGTGGCTCACTTCTTTTGATTTCCAATTTTCCAAATTGTTATTTTTCTTATTTTTCGTTGTCGTGGTTTAAACTTCTTCTATCACGTTCAAACTGTTATTGTTTATTCCCCTCAGATTTGCCTTCAATTTGTATCAAGGTGTGTTCCTTTCTTCTACAACCCTATACTATGATTTGAATTCAACCAATATACATTGTTTAATTCTCATTTGTTTCCTTTAGATGGTACGTACGCTGTATTCCTGCGTTCAATGGGAGAGATTATCGTTATGCCTTGGACATTAAGTTTGAACAATTTGAGATGGAGTTTGTTCCTCGGCAGGTACGGTTCTAATTCTCTTCATCGTCAATAACTTTTTTTAATTTGATCTTTAACCAAATTAGTAACAACTCATTTGTTTTACAGGAAAGAGTTAAGCTACCGTCTTTTTTGTCTACTCAGAGTGGAAAGGATCTGCCACTTACTGTCGTTCTTTTTGATCGTCGTGAAAACGAATTTGAGGTGGTTGTTGTTAAGACAGATGACGACGTCTTCTTTGAAGAAGGATGGCTCCAAATGGGTACATTTTATCGCCTCTATTAAGGAGGTTTGGTGCAATTAGTTCATGTGCGATTCGATCGGTTTTTCATTGAGGTTAGGGACAGGTTTCTCACACCTGCTATTTCTTTTGGTCCACCTAAAGTGTTGAAGATTGGTCAACCACCTGCGTTGCTTGGGGATCATGCCTTAACTGCAAAACATCTTGAGCCAATAATGCATTTTGCCAACAAACCTGTTTCGGTGTTTGCCCTGACTGCAAATTTGACTTATCATGATGTCTCAACTCCTTATTTGGTAATTATGTCTAACATTTATCTCATTTTATCTTTTGTTTTTGTTTTTCAACAAAAAAACTCTCATATTTCTTTATGTTTTTCAGCATCTGCCTTTGGGTTACTGTGACATTGTTTTCCCTGAAAAACGTGACACGGAGGTTGTTTTGATAGACCCCTTAGGACAGATGTGGGATTGTGTTTTACTCGTGGAAAGTCCTTTGGTTCATGGCAACGTTCAGCTCTTTGGTTGGATGCCTATATTTGAAGAAAATTAATTTCCTGAGAACTATCCTATAACGTTGGAGATACCTGTTGAGATTCGTAGGTTCATATTCTTTAGTGGTTGAGTTATATTTTAGTATCTATGCATGTAACGAACTAGTGTGAATAACCCGTGCCATGCACAGGTAGACAAATAATTCTAAGCACCTTATTAAAATATAATTTAACTTGTTCAACACTATTTTGATTTTATTAATATAAACAAATTAAGTAATTTTAAAGAAAAATACAACACTGTTATTACTAAAAAAAACTTGTTTTTCAAAAAATAAACAAAACGTAAGTCATGGTGACAATTCATTTTTGGCTATTATTATCTCCTTCGTGACTTTCCATGTAATATATATTCCAAGTTACATATATAATAAAAATCCAACAGAAATATATAAATATAAAATATAATATAATAAGAAAATTGAAACCCACTATCAGTTTTTGATGGGAGGAACTATTTTTTTCTACATAAAACCCACTACTTATATTTCGGTGCTGACAATTTGTTATTCTACACAATACCCACACTATTCGTCGAATTGAAAGCAAGTAGTTCACAAAAAAAGGAAAGTACCATTTTTTAGGCATTTCTGAAAACAAAGACAACCTAGGTTCACCGTCAATCATAGTACCCATTTATTTAGCTTCACCTCCTTGTTTGCTTATTCTCTCCATCAATCACAGTGGTTATATACAAACCATGCTGGCAATTTAAATTTGAAAAGACGATGTTGTTAATAATTAATTATTATTTTTAAATTTTGTAGCACATTTTTACCTGTGTAATTACATGAATTTAGGCATTACGTGGATTATTGCTACTTTTATTAGGTCTCTTAATATGGTGATTCGAGAGTATAGTTTATAGTATTCATTGTCTTCTTTGTAGCGCTTTTTGGTCCATTAGTTTCTCTGTAAAATGCCAGATTTCTGAGGCAAGTGGTATGGTAATAAAACTTTGTACAAAGTATATTTTAAATATGTGGGTGATATGCAAAAAGGAAATACAATGATATATAACCAATTGATATGCATAAATTGGGGAGTCATTAACATGTTGATGACTTAATAATTTTTACTTGTTTCAATGTAGTATGCAAACGACGGTGGAATGGCGAAACTTGATTAAAGTACGAAGGCGTTATACAGGTATGTATTGGACCAGTAATTATCAGTATAGTTTTTGACAAAGTACATGCATATATTAATTTGTTTTAGAAATTCCTGCAAAATTTAGGAATACTCTTGGTCCAGCTATTAGTGTGTGTTCATATACCGCACTACCAAATGTTTGCTATGCAGCACTTTGGGGAATTAGTAGTTGCATACTTAAGACAGATAATAATTATCTTTCAACAATGGAAACAGAATACATCCCAGGATAATGTGTGGTAGTCTATATTAAGAAAAACTCAATTGACAGAACAATATATGAAAGATTCAGTTTCGTACAACTGATAACAATATTAAAAGACATAATTTAAGATCTTATTCTATCAAAAAACACAAAACCCAAGACACCAAACACTTGTCCCAACCAAATGGAACATAATAGTTTCTGATAAAGGCAACTGTTAACATAAGAACTTATTCAAATTAAAAACATAGATTGAATTTGTTTAAAAAACATTGCAACTGCATCGCGATGACTCCAATGCTTAGTCCTTCTCTTTCTTGATCTCCTTGATCATCTTGACACCGGACCCAGATGCGAGGTCAGCAAACGAACACGGTTTCTTGATGGCGGGAGTATTCGGACTATCATGACATAAGTCAACAACCTCAATATCAGATGGAGTCTTCTGCCCATGTTTGTCAGTTTGATCAAACTTGTCCAGAAGATCCTGTTGATGAGATTTATTGATATATGAAGTATAATTAATAACTATTAATTATTATTTTTTAATTATTCAACATTTGTTATAGGTGTATGTGCACTCTACTCAATAAAACAGAGTTAAAAAATATGGCATCAGTACATATGGTATATTAGTACATCAATTATAGTATTTTGAATCTATAGTATATATGGTAGATTATCTTCCCATATTTTCACCTTTGCGAAAGTGATTGCAACAATTGCATGGCCCATCTCACCAGCGATTAGGAAAGCAGTTAGTTCATCAACCAAGGCACCAAACAAAGTAAACTTGAATCGATAGCTGATGATAAATTGAAAGCATATGAAGTTTAGTTACGATACAACTACTGGAAGCACTACACAATGATTATGGAGTTAACTATTAAACAACTTACCCACGATTATCACTACAAAAAACGTGAGGATTTGCGAGGGATTATAACGAGGGAACAACTTTCCCTCGCAAACGTGAGGATTTGCGACGGATTTTGCGAGGGAAACAGGTCCCTCGTTGAATGTCAAAGTTAGCGACAGATTTAAAGGGTATAGCGACGGATTTTAAATTCCCTCGCAAACTGAAATTGGAATTAGCGACGGACTGGTTGATTCCCTCGCTACCTGAAAAGACCGTTTCAGATATGGGGAATTGTACGCCATTTAGCGACAGATTTTCCTGATTCCCTCGCTAATTTTCAACGTTTCAAAATCTGGGGATTTGCGCCTAATTAGCGACGGATTTTAAGCCCAATTCCCTCGCTAATGTTTTAAATTTTTTTCCAGAAATCACTTATCTATTATTTCCCTCTTCTTTCTCACTACTTCCTCACACTTCCTCACGTCACTTCTTCCTCTTCCTTACACGAACCCTACCACCTCCATCACCAAACCACCACCACCACCACCACCACCACCACCACCACCACACAACCACCATTACCCACAACCTCCTCTCCTCTTCCTCTACCCTCTCTCATCTATGAATTTACCCCCACCACCACACAACCATCACCACATAACCACCACCACCACCTCCACCACCAACATGACCTAGCTACAAACTCCTCTACTCTCTAAGCTACGAATTCCTCTTTTCTTACCCCCAATTTCTTTCATCTTTCTCTCTTTTTCTCTCCACCATAACCACCACCACCACACCACCACCACAAATTAGTGTCTTCTCTCTCCCTTTTGTGAGTTTTTACTTTTATTTTTATGATATTGTGTTGATTTTAATTTTGTGTATGAATTTATTTTGATTTATGTTTCTTTCTTGAAATTGAAATGATTTAGGATTGAAATTGTTGGTGTTTGAAGTCTCACAAACGCACCGGAGTGCGCACCGTCACCAAACAACGGCACCGGACCTCAATCTCATAACGGTTAGTTTATAAATTAAATGTGTTGTTGTTGGTTTTGTTGTGTGTTAGGATTAGGTGTTGTTGTAAAATGTGAGTTAAATTGAGTGTAAATTGTGAGTTAGAATTTTTTATCGTTGTTAAAATAAACTTTTTGTTTAAAGGTTGTTGGATTGAGTGTGAATTGTGAGTTAATATTGAGTGAATGTTGTTTAGGAAACTATATTGTTAGAGATGATTGTTGTTAGTAATTGAAAAGTGAATTTGAATTTGTTAAATTCAATTTGTTGAGAAGAGTTAGATTGAAAATTGTTGAGAATTAAAAATTGTGTATGTTGTTAATTGTGTCAAATAGTTGAAATTGAAAAGTGTATTATTTTAGAGTTGTTAATTGAAAATTGTTTAATTGTTGTTTTGATGAACCCTAGGTTAGATGAC
Source organism: Astragalus glycyphyllos (assembly GCA_963573325.1). Classification (NCBI taxonomy): domain Eukaryota; kingdom Viridiplantae; phylum Streptophyta; class Magnoliopsida; order Fabales; family Fabaceae; genus Astragalus; species Astragalus glycyphyllos. The sequence continues at coordinate 11,104,468 of OY754314.1, read as the reverse complement.
TGTGTGTTGTTGATGGAAAAGGGTGAGGTGCCGTCCCTCACCCCCATAATTTGCTCGAAATCATCTCCATTGAGATAATTGCGAGACGATACTAACAACGGTAAGGTTGGGAGTTATATGAGATAACTTCCCTCACTACTTGGATGGAAAAGGGTTTTGTGCTGTCCTTGACCCCCATACTCGGCTCGGAATCATCTCCACTGAGATCATATCGATGCCACTAACTTGATAGGTTATTGGGAATGTTATGGGAATCTAACACATTTTCTTAAATATGCGTAGATGAATTAGTATGAATTTAATCGTGATCGGGTGTATGATCAGTTATTTCCTAAAAGAGCGGGTTTGAAGCAATCTTTTGTAATTGGGGTTGAACAGTTTCTTTTGGTAGCGTGGCGACATGATTTGTCTAAACGGGAAAAGGGGGTTAGATGTCCATGCTTAAAATGCGACGGTATACCTATTAAGACCGATGATGAAATTAGGGAGCATTTGTATCGTTGGGGTTTTAAGCCTAATTATTGGATTTGGGTGGAACATGGAGAAAAAGGACTCCCAAATTTTGACGTAGGGGCTTCAAGCAGTTCTGGTGTTGGTGTTGCACATAATGAAATTTTTGAGTTGATGGAAAACATGATTTGTGATGTGGTCTTATGGTGAATGTGACGATTATGATGAACTTCCAAATGAAGAAGCACAAAGATTTTATAACTTGTTAAGAGATTCGAACAAACCGTTGTTTGAAGGCTCCCCACAATCAAAATTATCTATGTGTGTGAAGCTTTTATCTCTCAAGTCCATGAGTAATATTTCTGAGGTGGGTTTAGACTATGTGACTGAAATGATGTTGGAAGCGACGCCTAATAAGGATAATTTGCCCAAAAGTTATTATGAAGCAAAGATGTTAGTTTCGAAGCTCGGATTGAATTTTAAGAAGATTGATTGTTGTTCAAAAGGGCACATGTTGTTTTACAACAATGAATTTGGTAAAAACGATGGTGAGCTACTTGAATGAAAATTCAGTGGAAGACCGAGGTATCACGATCGTAAAGGGGCAAAACGTAATTATAAACCAATCCCGATAAAGTCGAAGTTCTATTTGCCTATAGATCCAAGGTTGCAAAGAATGTTTGCATAGGCCGAAATTGCGCAGAAAATGACTTGGCATTATGACAATAAGTGTACCTCGGACATTTTACGCCACCCATCTGACGGTGAAGCGTGGAAGCACTTTGATCAAGTGCATTATGATTTTGCCTCAGACCCACGGAATGTTCGACTTGGCTTGTGCTCTGATGGATTTACTCCATATATCCAAGCATCACCCTACTCTTGTTTGCCAGTCATTGTTACCTCTTACAATCTTCCTCCTGAGATGTGCATGACTAAGCCGTATATGTTTTTGACTTGTCTTATACTTGGTCCACACAATCCAAAGGCTAATATTGATATCTTTTTGGAACCTCTGATTGATGATCTTAAGAGATTGTGGGGGCTAATACTTGGTCCACACAAAAGAAAATTTTTATGATGAGAGCGGCATTGATGTGGACAATTAACGACTTTCCCAGGCTCAGCATGCTCTTAGATTGTATATTATTTTAAAAATCTTTGTGTTATTTTTACATTGGTTAATTAGTTTGCAATATTTGAAAATGTATTTCATTTTACAGAGTTTGAAGGGACTAACGAGTATGCGAGTCACCCATTTGAGCTGCATATAGTCACCCATTTGAGGAAAGGGACTAACGAGTATGTTGATGACCGCGCCAAGATTACTCAGGTAAATATACAACTTGATTTGTATTATATAAAGTTTCTTTGTTAAAATTGAGCGCTAATTATGCTATGTTTTGTGGTTATGCAAAACAGGAGCAAATTAATGAGATCACCTCTCAGCAGACTCAGGGGAAATGGGAACCTGCCTCACTTGGTGAACTTCATCCTGATATGAGAGGTCCGGCAAACATCAATTGGGAGAAATTAGTTGGTTGGTACAAGGATCGTCTGTATGGTACTGGGCCAATGGCTCCTATTAGGGTTCTAAGGGCTCGTCTGGGGCCGGGAGTAGCAGAGGACGCAGTCAACCAGCTTCTACTAAGTCAGATGCAGAGATAGAGCAGCTTAGGCAGGAGCTGCAATCTACTAAACAGCAGCTGAAGGATACTCAAGAGGAGGTTAGGGGCTGGAGGGAAGACCATGCGAAGGTGCTAAGGAGACAGGAGCTGATGTATAACTATTTTAAGAGCAAAACTATATTTCCAGATGAGGAGGAAGATCAGGAGCAAGCTCAGCAGTCAGAGGAGTCAGAGGAGTCTGACGCCAGCTTTTAGGATAGTTTGACATTTCAGTACTTTTTTATTCGGATATTATGTTACTTTTGATTCGGATATTATGTTGTTTTAATTCGGATTTTATGTTTATTTGGATTTATATTATGTTGATTTGGATTGAATTAAAACTGTTTTAGCTATTTCAATCAGGTATAAAAGCAGGTCTATTAATAAAAAAATAGGTTTAGCAGAAAAAAAATTGGGATTAGCAAGGGAATAGTGGACGCGTGGCTGTCAGAACTTGGCCATGTGTTTCTGAATATTAGCGAGGGATTTAAATTCCCTTGCTAATTAGCGAGCGATTTAAATTCCCTCGCTAATTGGATTAGCAAGGAGGGATTTAGCGAGGGAACCAGTCCCTCGCTAATTCCCTCGCAAATGACCATTAGCGAGGGATTTTGGTCAGTTTGCGAGGGAATTTTCCCTCGCTAATCCCTTTTTTTTTTGTAGTGTATCAAGCTCAATTATAACCAATTTGGACTTCTGCCCATTCGTAACATAGTCACGTTGTTGTCCAACACCAGTGAGGACACCAATGATATCTTATCCCAAATCACAGTAAAAATTGTTAGAAGACAACTATTCAAAGCAAATATGCCTTATAGAATTTTCAAATATATTGGGATACCTACCAACCATGTAATTGATATCAAACCCTGGTTTGAAACAATCGGCAGGGGGAGTAAAAGTGTACACATAAGGTGCCACTAAGCCCATGTCAGCCTTCTTGATCAAAGTAGACATCTTAAAATTTAACTTACACTGATGGTGAGTTGAGCGGAATGTTCCGAGATTCTCAACAACCTCAAAGTTTCTCATGTAATACACGACACCACTCGCATAGTTCTTTTTCAAATTTGTAAATCAGTGACTTTTTAAGTGTTGCACTAATCTTGTACCCTGAAAAACTGAATAAATCTTGGAGATGCTTTCATGTTTAAGAAAGACCATTTTATATAAGTTTGTCATATTACTACTGCATATATAGTCTTGCTTTCTCACCACATAAATTCAATAATACACGTTTACTTATAAATGCCATAAAGTTAATATATGTTATCTGAATATTGTCAACAGAGATTGTTTTGAAGAGATGTGTCATCAAAATGGTTGCACATAACATATTCTCATGCATCCAAAAGATCCAGGATCAGAATGATGAGACTGTAATGTGAAAAGATGCAGTTATAAATTTATTTGTTAATAACATGAATATATTCTGCACAGAAAAATGCGGTGTACCTGTGTATCAACCAGGACCATCTCGACGACGAAAGGCAAGTGCTTATTCTGCAAATCTGGCACTTTCCAGACCCTAACCATTCACACTAGTAAGTTCCAGTCCTCTCTGCTCTTGTTAACAGCAGAAAGCAGATCAGATGCGTTGGATTTGCTGGATGCCATTAGGATGAGTTTCAACAATGAAGAAGGAAGAACAACAAAGAATGAGATAACACTGATGCAATGAGGTGGATGGTAGATGAGAGGTACAAAACAGGCTTTATATAATGATGCTTCAGAAAATGTTTTGCGTAAATTTTGCCAAACAATTTATGACCTACGTTGACTGATGAGTATCAATATCAATAATCAAATAATGTCAATAATGATATACCAAAATGGAAATGGAAAATGAAAGAAAAAGGGATGATTGTTGGCTGAATGTTGGGACTGACAGTGTGTGAATATTGTGAAGAGGGCCTGACAGTATGCGAATATGGTGGACATATTTATTAGGCGTATCAGTGTATTTTCAAATTCTTTTGGTGAGCGCCCTTTTCTTTTTGAAGGAGTTCAAAGTTCTGTTTGACTATTGTTAATTGACCCTGAATTTGTTTTAATTGCTAGTTAATGTAGTTACTCGAATTTTAAAAGAGGGAGGGAGAATATGTGACTGTGTCGCAATAAAGATGGTATAGAATAGTAAGCATGACTGGGATTTTAACGGATTGGTTATATTGCTACTTAATGCATTGTCTCCAATTTATTATTTTGCTGATTATATGCTTCTTGTTTTGAATTAGGGAAGAATAATTTTTGTATTGTTTATGTATGTAGTGATGTTGCTGATAATATAGAATATGTGTCCATTTTTTTTTTAATTTGCTAGTTAATGCATATTCTCATGAATTTTAAAAAAATGGAGGGACAATTTGTGACAGTTTTGAAATCAACATTGTACAGAATAGTAAGTATGGCTGAGACTTGTAATATGCTTTATTTATAGGCTTATGAAGGTGATCGTATGAAGGTGAACATGGAGATAGATATGGCTCCCTATTATTTCGTTTTTCTGATGCGAATAGCATTGGACAGTTCATTTATTTTTTTATTGTGTAGAACGTACATTTAATAAGGCCTTCAAATTTTAATTGGTTATTGAACTGGACCTAGCAGTGTTGTGCGGACTGCGTCGGTGGTCTGTTGCGGTATATCTTGATATCAACGAGCGCCCGGGAGGGGTACCTGCGAAGCCACTCCGACGCCCAAGTTAGTATTGAGAGTAGGTGAGTGATTTAGCAAGGAATGAGAGTGTACCTAATTATGGCAATACAAGTTTGTATTTACAGGGAAGCGTGCCCATTGTAAGCCGTCGAATCGGGTGAGTTGATCTGAGCCCTTCAAATATTTAGGTTAGATTGGGCCTTGTAGATAGTGGATATGGACCAAGCTGATTGGGCCAATCTATGTTAATTACTGAGTGGGCCTCGTGGCCCAATCCAGAACAGTTGCCCCCCAAGCCGAGATTATTCCATAGGATGGTATTGGCTTGAAATTCTAATCAGTTCGCCCAAAGCGATTTTTGTTCGTCCGGTCGAATGAGGTTGAGAGCCTTCCGCTTTTCCGTTGCGGTAAATTTAAAAAGATTAACCTTGGTGGGCAAAAATGATAAATGAATATTTTGATTTGTCCTTCCCTTTTTCACTCACTATAAATAGGTGAGCTCATGCTTGGACCACATTCTTAGTGAGAGTGAAAAACACTTTGAGTGAAATTTTGAGTGTAGGAGAAGATAAGATTTTGGAAGAGTGGATAGGATTTGGGACCACACAAAATCTCCCTTGAAGCTCTCCCTTGGTAAGTGTTTCTTCCTTCATCCTCTTGTATCTCTTTTCAACATTATATGCTAGCCTTGCACACTTCATAGGAATGTTGGCTCATGGTTGCAAAAGATTGTTGATGCCTCATGGCATTTGTGTGGGTCAAAATTTTTGCATTGAAACCACACCCAAAGTTGTCTTGAAATGGAACCATATAGGGGATAAATCTTGGACACTGGCGCACCCCCTACGCGTGTAAACCGGCAGGGTGCTGGGTTAAATTTTCCGCGCTCGCCCTCTTGGCGCAAACCGGCAGGGTGCCGGGTTATGGCTCCCCCGCGCGCGCCCTCTTGGCAGAAACCGACAGGGTGCCGGGTTACGCTCCCGCGTGCGCTCCCTCGCGCAAACTGGCAGGGTGCCGGGTTATGCGCCCACGTGCGCTCCCTTGCGCAAATCGGCAGGGTGCCGAGTTATGCGCCCGCGTGCGCTCCCTTGCGCAAACCGGCAGGGTGCCGAGTTATGGGGCCTTGCCTTCGCGCGCTCCTGCGCCTCGCACAAACCGGCAGGCTTCGTGCGCTCGTGCGATGCCCCCTTCGTGCTTCATGCGTGACACTTAGTTTATTTCCCATATTGGGGCCTCATGGCTCTTTAGTAGTTTTAATTCTCATGAATTTCTTTCGCACCTTAATTTTTCAGGTTTCGAGCGGTGCTTCATTCTCATCGATATTCTTGTATTACCTGCTTGTCAAACTGGTAATTCCTCTTAACTTAGTTATTTTTATCTTCTATGCCTTGTCCTTCAACCTCAGGAAGGGGGGTTTGATAACAAGTTATTTTCTGACCCGCGACCGCTTGTTTCGCCCCTTTCCTGCAGGTTCTGAGAGATGGGGAGAACCAAGTCGAATGCTCGCGTGAACGCTGTAACACCCCGGAAATAATTTAATTAAAATAGTTGATTGAATTATTAAAATAATTTGGAGGCGGGATATAGATAAATTAAAAGGTTAATATTTTATATGCGTAGGAGGTGAAACGAGTAAAGGAGGTGGTGACGTAGAGAGCCCAGTGTTTACTGAGCCCTCAACTTAAACCCTGGGGGTTTAAGCCAAACCCTCATTCGCAGCAAGCAAAAGAAAAACGAAAGTGAGAGTGAGAGAGAGAGCACGCGGCGCAAAGAGGGAGAGAAGAGGAGGGTTTCGCGAAGAATTTCAAAAGGAGATCGTTCGTGTTGCTGTGGTTTTGTTCGTGTCTCGTTCGTCGTGTTTCGGAGCTTACGTTATTCGAGGTAAGGGTGGGCTTAACCTTGATAATGGGTTGATGATAATTATGTGTGGGTAGTCTAGGGCTTTGTTGAATTGTTCGTATTGTTGCATATCGTGTTTTCGTTGAGATTGGTGCTTTGATGATTATTGCACGTCATTGTGATTTGTTTCGTTATTTGTTGTTGCGTGATTGTTGTATCACGATGATGGTGTTGTTATTGTTCGTGTTTTTGTTGTTGCTGTGCGTGGTTGATTGTTGTTGTCGCGTTGTCGAATTGTCGTTTTTGTTGTGGTGGTTGCGGTGTCGTTGCCGTTAGGGTTTGGTGTTTGGCAATTTAGCGATTCTGGACACAGGTTCGGTTTTTCTAAAACTGGCGCTGTTTGGTTGATCCAAAAATTATGAGGTTGATTTTTTTTGAAAATAGACTTAACGCCGGTCGTTTTGGCACTGGTTTCGTTAAATTCGGAGTTGTATAGCTCGAGTTATAGGCGATACAAGTTAGGTTAAAATTCTGGAAACGATGTGGGTATAGATTCGGTATTTCGGTGACTGGGAATGTTGTATTGACCGAAAAATTATGTGGTTTATTTTTCTGGAAAATAGACTTAATGCTTGTTAATTTGGCACTGGTTTGGTTGCGTTTAGAGTTGTGTAGCTCGAGATATGAATTCCACAAGTTAGAGTAAGATTCTGGAAACAATCTGGACACAGGGTCAGTATTTTGGTTACCACGTTTTCAAAAGAACTCCTTTTCGAACGAATCCAATTTCTTTGAAAACTAGACAAAATTTGCCCCAGTTTATGCACAAGTTTCATGCAATTTGATTGAGTTTTGGTCACTTTGGAATTGCTTGAATTTGAAGGACAGAAACTGTCCTCTTTTGCAACTAGCCTGTGTGCTTTTCGAAAACTGTACCTATTGGACACTCTCCTTCAAAAACTGAATTTAGGGATGATAACCAGACTCATAGGGTTTTCCAACAAGTATTTATTTGTTGAAATCCGATGTCGTTTGCTATTTTAATTAATTCGCTGAAGTAGGTGCGATGTGCCTAGGCGCTGTGCGCCAGTCTCGTGCGTGGTGTGCGTGCGTTATGTCCGCGTTGTGGAGCCGTCTGGTGTTAATATTTCAGGTGCGGTGCTGGTATGCTCAGGAGAGTTTAGTGGTAGCTGTGATGCTACAACTTGGTGCTATTTTTGGTGAAATCATTTGTTTTGATTCTGGTGATATAGTATTTATTTTAAATACTTGTTATGGTGAGTTGGTGCATAATCATGGTGTCGCATTGTCATATGCATGTTTTGGTGATATAGGCTCTGCCTCTGGTGTTTATTGGTGATATGCCCGTCGTGGCTCATTTTGGTGATCGGTACCGCATGCATATGCCCACTGGAGGGGTTGCATATCATCCCGTTGTCTATGAATGTTATAATTTTGGTGGTTCACTGTCAAATGGATTTTTCCTTTGGTATCTGGTGCTGTGATATGGTGTAATTGTATTGTGTTGTTGTAGTTACCTGATGCTAGCATATTTTTATCATCTGCTTATTATCTCTGTTAGACTCACCCCTTCTGCTTGGAATGTTGCTCTCATGCGGCAACGCTGCAGGTGATCGCTAGTGCTCGTGGAGGAATTGCTAGGTTTTGCTTCCTCTCTCGTTTGGGTCTGTGTCAGCTCTGATATGTAGCACCGGGGAGTCGTTAGTTATCGTTTTGAACTATTATTTTAGTTATTGGAAATTGTTTTAATTTATTTTGGAGATGTCTTTAATTGTTAATTCTGGAGATGTTTAAACTGGTTAATATTTCCGCTGCTTGGTGATTTCTTTTATATAAATTATTTTGGAGATTTTCTTTTTTTTAAAAATGGTGTTTTTTTTTTAAAATGGTGAAAAAGGTAGCGCCCTTCGAGGTGACTCTGATGATTGCCTATTTAGTTGTAATAGTAAAAGGGGGGTGTTACATTAGTGGTATCAGAGCAGTTCGGTCTGTTCGGCCAAGTTGTCGAGTCATCGAGTCGAGTAACACTTGAGTAATTGTTACTCGTTCCTGATTATAGTTTCTGTTGCAGTGTTAGGTTGAGATGGCAGGACGGAACGATGCTGCACTCGCTGCTGCTTTGCAGGCTGTGGCTCAAGCTGTGGAGAATAACCCAGGTGCTGCTGGTGATGCTGGGTCGCGCAGTTTGGCTACGTTTCAGAGGGAGAATCCTCCTACCTTTAAGGGCAAGTATAACCCTGATTGTGCTTTGGCGTGGCTGAAAGAGATGGAGAGAATCTTTCGTGTTATGGATTGCTCTGAGGCGCAGAAAGTCAGGTATGGTACTCATATGCTGGCAGAGGAGGCTGATGACTGGTGGTTGGAGGTGAGGCAGAGGTTGGCGACTGTGAATGAAGAGGTCACTTGGGCTGTGTTCAGCAGAGAATTTCTGAGAAAGTGTTATCCTGAAGATGTCCGTGGGAAGAAAGAGATTGAGTTTCTGGAGCTGAAGCAGGGTAATATGTCGGTGACTGAGTATGCTGCCAAGTTCATTGAATTGGCGAAGTTCTATCCACATTATGGTGAGGCTGGTGCTGAATTCTCCAAATGCATCAAGTTTGAAAATGGGTTGCGGGCTGATATCAAGAAGGCGATAGGGTATCAGAAAATTCGGGTGTTCTCGGAGTTGATTGACAGCTGCAGAATCTTCGAGGAAGACAGTAATGCTCATTCTAGAGTCATGAGGGATAGGCAGAAGAATTTCTCGAGTCGTGGGAAGCCGTATGAGGTTCCAGCTGGTAAGGGCAATCAGAGAACTGCTGTGGGTAAGAGACCTAGTGGGGGAGATGCTGCTGCTAGTGTGGTAAACCCGGTCATAAGCGTCCTGACTGTCTAGGTGATGTGAAGAAGTGCTACAAGTGTGGTAAAGAGGGTCATATGGCGTCTAGCTGTGATCGAAAGGATGTGTTATGCTACAACTGTGGTGAGGGTGGTCATATCAGCACTCAGTGTCCTAAACCGAAGAAAGAAAGGTCCGTTGGGAAGGTGTTCGCTCTGGCGGGGTCAGATGCAGTGAATGAGATCAGAGGTACATGCTATATTAATAATTCTCCTCTTATTGCTATTATTGATACTGGTGCTACCCATTGTTTTATTGCTACTGCATGTGTTGAGAAATTAGATCTTGTTTTATCTTCTATGTTGAGGGAGATGGTTATCGATACTCCGGCTAAGGGTTCGGTGACTACCTCGGTTGTTTGTGCTAAATGCCCTTTATCGATATTCGGTAATGATTTTCTCGTTGACTTGATTTGTTTGCCGCTGAGCGGAATGGATGTTATTCTAGGTATGGACTGGTTAGTTGATAACCATGTTCATATCAACTGTCATGAAAGGTCTGTGAGTTTCTTTCCTCCTGAAGAGGAAGAGTCTGGTTTGTTGTCTGCTGGTCAGTTGCATAGGGTAATGAGGGAAGACGTCCAGTTGTTTTCATTAATGGCGTCATTGTCTGCTGAGAGCCAAGCGAAGGTTGATGAGTTGCAGGTGGTGCGAGAGTTTTCTGAGGTTTTTCCCGACGAGATTCCGGATGTACCACCAGAGAGAGAGGTTGAGTTTGCTATTGATCTGGTACCTGATACTAAACCTGTGTCTATGGCACCGTATAGAATGTCTGCATCTGAATTGTCAGAACTGAAGAAGCAACTCGAGGATCTGCTTGAAAAGAAATTTGTGAGGCCAAGTGTGTCGCCGTGGGGAGCTCCAGTGTTGTTGGTGAAAAAGAAAGATGGTAGTATGAGGTTGTGCGTAGACTATCGGCAGCTGAATAAGGTGACTATTAAGAACAAGTATCCGCTTCCGAGGATTGATGACTTAATGGATCAGTTGGTGGGTGCTCAGGTGTTCAGTAAAATAGATTTGAGATCGGGTTATCATCAGATCAAGGTGAAAGACGAAGACATTCAGAAGACAGCTTTCAGAACCCGTTATGGGCATTATGAGTATTCCGTGATGCCTTTCGGTGTGACTAATGCGCCGGGAGTGTTCATGGAGTACATGAATCGTATCTTTCGTGAGTATCTGGATCGGTTTGTGGTGGTATTCATTGACGACATCCTAATTTATTCTAAGTCAGAAGAGGAGCATGCAGAACATCTGAGATTGGTATTGGAAATTCTGAGGGACAGGAAATTATATGCGAAGCTGTCTAAGTGTGAGTTTTGGTTGAAGGAGGTTAGCTTTCTGGGTCATGTTATTTCGGGGAATGGAATTGCCGTGGATCCGTCTAAGGTTGATGCCGTGTTACAATGGGAGTCTCCGAAGTCAGTTACTGAGATTAGAAGTTTTCTGGGTCTGGCAGGTTACTATAGGAGGTTTATAGAAGGATTTTCGAAGTTGACACTTCCGTTGACTCAGTTGACTTGCAAGGGTAAAGCTTTCATCTGGGATGACTGTTGTGAAGAGAGCTTCAAAGAATTGAAGAAGAGGTTGACGACGTCTCCTGTTCTGACGTTGCCTAATCCGGAAGAGTCGTTTGTGGTGTATTGTGATGCTTCCAAGATGGGGTTGGGAGGTGTGCTTATGCAGAATGGTAAGGTAGTTGCCTATGCGTCGAGACAGTTGAGGACTCATGAGAAGAACTACCCTACCCATGATTTAGAACTTGCTGCAGTTGTGTTCGCGTTGAAAATTTGGAGACATTATCTGTATGGTTCGAGGTTTGAGGTGTTCAGTGATCATAAGGGTTTGCAGTATCTGTTTGATCAGAAAGAGTTGAATATGAGACAGCGCAGATGGTTGGAGTTGCTGAAAGACTATGACTTTAGCTTGAACTATCATCCGGGAAAGGCTAATGTGGTAGCTGACGCTTTAAGTCGAAAGACGTTGCATATGTCAGCAATGATGGTTAGAGAACTCGAATTAATTGAGCAGTTCAGGGATATGAGTTTGGTTTGTGAAGTGACGCCTCAGAGTGTCAGATTGGGGATGTTGAAGATTGATAATGAATTCATGGCTAGCATTCGAGAAGCTCAGAAGTTAGATGTTAAATTAGTTGACCTGATGGTTGGGATTGATCAATCCGAGAATAAAGACTTTGAGTTGGATGCGCAGAATGTATTGAAGTACCGTGGGAGAATCTGCATTCCTGATGATGAGGAGATGAAAAGAGCAATTTTAGAAGAAGGTCATAGGAGTAAGTTGAGTATCCATCCGGGAGCTACAAAGATGTATCAGGATCTGAAGAAGATGTTTTGGTGGCCTGGTATGAAGCGTGATGTGGCGCAGTTTGTGTATTCCTGCTTGACTTGTCAGAAATCGAAGGTTGAGCATCAGAAGCCTGCTGGGTTGATGCAACCGTTGGAGATTCCGGAATGGAAGTGGGATAGTATTTCTATGGATTTCGTGATAGGGTTACCTAATACTGTGAGGGGGCACGATTCGATTTGGGTGATTGTGGATAGATTGACGAAGTCTGCTCATTTTATTCCTATCAATATCACGTATCCGGTGTCGAGATTGGCAGAGATTTATATTCAGGTGATTGTGAAGTTGCATGGTGTTCCTTTGTGAAGTTGCAGGTGATTGGCAGAGATTTATATTCAGGAGATTTATATCCGGTGTTCCTCTGACAGAGATCCTAGGTTCACTTCTGATTTCTGGAAGAGTTTGCAAGAAGCGTTGGGTTCTAAATTGAGGTTGAGTTCAGCTTATCATCCTCAAACTGATGGGCAGACAGAGAGGACCATTCAGTCGTTGGAAGACTTGTTGAGATCTTGTGTTCTTGAGCAGGGAGGTGCGTGGGATACTCACCTTCCGTTGATCGAGTTTACTTACAACAATAGTCACCATTCTAGCATCGGGATGGCACCGTTCGAGGCATTGTATGGTCGGAGATGTAGGACTCCGTTGTGTTGGCATGAATCTGGGGAGAGTATTGTTCTTGGACCCGAGGTTGTTCGAGAGACTACTGAAAAGGTGAAATTGATCCGTGAGAAAATGAAAGCGTCGCAGAGTAGACAGAAGAGCTATCATGATAAGAGAAGGAAGGATTTAGAATTCCAAGCTGGTGATCATGTGTTTTTGAGAGTCACGCCTATGGCTGGTGTTGGGCGTGCATTGAAGACAAAGAAGTTGACTCCTCGTTTCATTGGACCGTATCAGATCACTGAGAGAATTGGTAATGTTGCTTATAGGGTGGCCTTGCCGCCTAATCTTTCGAATTTGCACGATGTATTTCATGTGTCGCAACTTCGGAAGTATATTTCGGATCCGTCCCATGTGATTCCCATGGATGATGTGCATGTGCGGGATAATCTCACTGTGGAGACAATGCCTGTGCGAATTGAAGATCTTGAAGTGAAGACTTTACGTGGCAAAGAGATAAACCTGGTGAAAGTGGTCTGGTTAGGAGCTGCTGGTGAAAGCATGACATGGGAGTTGGAGAGCAAGATGCGAGAGTCCTATCCGGAGCTGTTTGAATCAGGTATGTTTTCGAGGACGAAAGATTCTAAGTGGGGGAGGGTTGTAACACCCCGGAAATAATTTAATTAAAATAGTTGATTGAATTATTAAAATAATTTGGAGGCGGGATATAGATAAATTAAAAGGTTAATATTTTATATGCGTAGGAGGTGAAACGAGTAAAGGAGGTGGTGACGTAGAGAGCCCAGTGTTTACTGAGCCCTCAACTTAAACCCTGGGGGTTTATGCCAAACCCTCATTCGCAGCAAGCAAAAGAAAAACGAAAGTGAGAGTGAGAGAGAGAGCACGCGGCGCAAAGAGGGAGAGAAGAGGAGGGTTTCGCGAAGAATTTCAAAAGGAGATCGTTCGTGTTGCTGTGGTTTTGTTCGTGTCTCGTTCGTCGTGTTCCGGAGCTTACGTTATTCGAGGTAAGGGTGGGCTTAACCTTGATAATGGGTTGATGATAATTATGTGTGGGTAGTCTAGGGCTTTGTTGAATTGTTCGTGTTGTTGCATATCGTGTTTTCGTTGAGATTGGTGCTTTGATGATTATTGCACGTCATTGTAATTTGTTTCGTTATTTGTTGTTGCGTGATTGTTGTATCACGATGATGGTGTTGTTATTGTTCGTGTTTTTGTTGTTGCTGTGCGTGGTTGATTGTTGTTGTCGCGTTGTCGAATTGTCGTTTTTGTTGTGGTGGTTGCGGTGTCGTTGCCGTTAGGGTTTGGTGTTTGGCAATTTAGCGATTCTGGACACAGGTTCGGTTTTTCTAAAACTGGCGCTGTTTGGTTGATCCAAAAATTATGAGGTTGATTGTTTTTGAAAATAGACTTAACGCCGGTCGTTTTGGCACTGGTTTCGTTAAATTCGGAGTTGTATAGCTCGAGTTATAGGCGATACAAGTTAGGTTAAAATTCTGGAAACGATTTGGGTATAGATTCGGTATTTCGGTGACTGGGAACGTTGTATTGACCGAAAAATTATGTGGTTTATTTTTCTGGAAAATAGACTTAATGCTTGTTAATTTGGCACTGGTTTGGTTGCGTTTAGAGTTGTGTAGCTCGATATATGAATTCCACAAGTTAGAGTAAGATTCTGGAAACAATCTGGACACAGGGTCAGTGTTTTGGTTACCACGTTTTCAAAAGAACTCCTTTTCGAACGAATCCAATTTCTTTGAAAATTAGACAAAATTTGCCCCAGTTTATGCACAAGTTTCATGCAATTTGATTGAGTTTTGGTCACTTTGGAATTGCTTGAATTTGAAGGACAGAAACTGTCCTCTTTTGCAACTAGCCTGTGTGCTTTTCGAAAACTGTACCTATTGGACACTCTCCTTCAAAAACTGAACTTAGGGATGATAACCAGACTCATAGGGCTTTCCAACAAGTATTTATTTGTTGAAATCCGATGTCGTTTGCTATTTTAATTAATTCGCTGAAGTAGGTGCGATGTGCCTAGGCGCTGTGCGCCAGTCTTGTGCGTGGTGTGCCTGCGTTATGTCCGCGTTGTGGAGCTGTCTGGTGTTAATATTTCAGGTGCGGTGCTGGTATGCTCAGGAGAGTTTAGTGGTAGCTGTGATGCTACAACTTGGTGCTATTTTTGGTGAAATCATTTGTTTTGATTCTGGTGATATAGTATTTATTTTAAATACTTGTTATGGTGAGTTGGTGCATAATCATGGTGTCGCATTGTCATATGCATGTTTTGGTGATATAGGCTCTGCCTCTGGTGTTTATTGGTGATATGCCCGTCGTGGCTCATTTTGGTGATCGGTACCGCATGCATATGCCCACTGGAGGGGTTGCGTATCATCCCGTTGTCTATGAATGTTATAATTTTGGTGGTTCACTGTCAAATGGATTTTTCCTTTGGTATCTGGTGCTGTGATATGGTGTAGTTGTATTGTGTTGTTGTAGTTACCTGATGCTAGCATATTTTTATCATCTGCTTATTATCTCTGTTAGACTCACCCCTTCTGCTTGGAATGTTGCTCTCATGCGGCAACGCTGCAGGTGATCGCTAGTGCTCGTGGAGGAATTGCTAGGTTTTGCTTCCTCTCTCGTTTGGGTCTGTGTCAGCTCTGATATGTAGCACCGGGGAGTCGTTAGTTATCGTTTTGAACTATTATTTTAGTTATTGGAAATTGTTTTAATTTATTTTGGAGATGTCTTTAATTGTTAATTCTGGAGATGTTTAAACTGGTTAATATTTCCGCTGCTTGGTGATTTCTTTTATATAAATTATTTTGGAGATTTTCTTTTTTTTAAAAATGGTGTTTTTTTTTTAAAATGGTGAAAAATGTAGCGCCCTTCGAGGCGACTCTGATGATTGCCTATTTAGTTGTAATAGTAAAAGGGGGGTGTTACAAACGCGGCCTACCCTGGTCCCACAATCGTAGTTCCTCGGTCGGAAGTAACGCCTTGTATAGAAGGGGTAGTACCTGGCTATCCCGTTACTTCTTCCGATGATGAGTACGTAGATGATGAGCGTCGGTTCGAGTTGGAAGTGGTGGAGGTTGATGGGATCAACTATGACCGGGTCGCTCGCAGTGTTCGGTCCACCAGGAGTTTTTATACCCCCGGTAAGAGTTTACCCACAAGTCTTTGTGAGGATGTGCTTGGGGACCACTGGCGGTTAGAGGCGGTCGGTCCGGATGACAGAGTTTGTTGTATTCCCTCGGGTCGAAAGTTCATGATGTTTTGCCCTGTTATTCACAAGATGAAGATTTCCCCCTTCTTCACTTCATTCCAACTCTCCATTTTGAAGCACCTAGGGATAGCTCCTTCACAATTGCATCCGAACTCATGGTGCTTTATCAAGTGTTTTGAGTTGGTGTTACGGGTCTTGGGGCGCAGGCGTAGTTTAAAACTCTTCTTCACCCTCTTTGAGGTGCAGCGGCGTCTAGAACTTGTCATACCCTAATTTTGTCCGCCTAGGTTTTAAACCCTAATTTTCCGCAAAAAAATAAATAAATTGAGAAGTGTGGTTTTATTTTGAAGAGTGAAGAGCATTGTGCATGCATTTTTGGGTTTTAAAAGTCATTCTAGGGCTTTTAAATTCATTGTTAGAGTGGAAATGCATTTGTTGTTAAAAAACAAGGTTTTTAGGGCAAAAGGGTATTTTGGTCATTGTCAAAAATAAGATAATTTCTCATCAAGAATCATTGTGCAATTTTAGAGAAATTTATTTGAGGCAAAACATTTTTGGTCATGTATGTATGTATGCGCATGCATGCATATATTGTGCACAAAATTTCAAAAAGGATCAAAAGGGAATATTCTACAAAAAGTTCCAAGATGTGATTTTTATGACATTTTTGGTCATGGTGATCACATAAAATGGCATATTCCTCAAGATACCTTGTATGTGACTCAAATTGGTGTATTTTTGTACAATTATCTTGAAAAGAATAATCAAAAATGAAGGGATAATGGAATGGTCATATAATAGTACAATAGTACAAGATGACAACTAGCAAAACTTGGTCACCAAGGACCCCTCCCAATGTGTGGCGCCACCCCCTCTCTATTCTCTCATTTTGTGTTTTCTCAATGTCCTCAATCCATGTGAGCCTCAATCCTAGCCTTTGATTCAAAATTAAAATCAAATCCTAGAGCACAACTAGTGCATATTGACCTAACTACCCTTATACCTAATTGCTTTCTATATATACCCTATTAACCTCACCTCACAAAAGGAGAAAGCTTTTGGCCTCACCATTCACTCATAAACCCTAGCACACAACTCCCTCCTCACCTTCTCTCCATTTTATGCGCCACCCCCTCTCCCTTCTCTCTAACTCACTTCTTCATTTCTCATCTACCCACACACATTCAATCCATCTTCCAAGCCTAAACACTAATTTTCAACCATCAATCCTTCATAAAATCACACAAAAGTTCAAGATCAAGGGTCATTTTTTGGAGATTGAAGACCAAGCTTGAAGATAAGTTGATTTGGTTGATTGTTTCTTCATCTATTGTGTTTATTTGGAGCTCATCTTAAGGTATGTGATTCCTAGACCCCTTCTCTTGTAAATCCTTGCATAAAGTCATCATTTCTTGCATATTTGTGAGATTTCCACTTCCAAAAATGTAGATCCTCTCTTTTAACTTCATTTTTATGCTTGTACATATGTTAATCTCATGAATCTTTGTTTTGATGCTTTGATTTTGGGGTTATATGCATGATTTTGTTGTTTTAATTGAAATAAAATGTTATTTGCTTTGATGATAATTTCGCATGCTTCAAATAAATATGTGTTTTATGATTTTTGTTGGTTCTCATGGTTGAATCTTGTGAATAAATGCATCTATGTTTTGGTTATGTCACTCGCTTGCTTGATTTGGTTGACTTGTTAAAATAAATTGATGATTGGCCATTAAACTTGCAAATATTCAAACCTATGTTGTTAATTGTGAAATTTGTGATTTGAGAAAAATGAATTTGGGTTTTGGTTCATTTATGATCCACAAATGATCTTGGGTTATGCTAAGTTGGCAAGAGATAGGTTACTTCAACCTTGATGCCTATGCTTATAAGCATTTAAAAATTCAATTCCCATTTGATGTGCTTGTGAAATGTGAGCAAAAAGGGGTCTATAAACAATTGAATTTGCGCACATGATTGGTCTCCAATGACCTTGATGCATCCTCAAGTTTAATCATGCTTTCTTTGCTCTTTGAGTTTATTGTAAATTGTTGTTTGAAGCTTGTGAAGTTTCGGCAAAGGATAGGTTCATTTAACTTTGATGCACATGCATTTTGCATATTCATGCATTCTTACCTATTCTTGCATCCTTGCCTACTCATGCATTCTTGAATTGAAGTTTCGTACTCCATGCTTGATATACTTGTTTATGTGCTTGTGGTGCATTAAAATGTTGAATTGGTGTTCACAATTTGCTTGTTTTGATTTCCACCAATTGTTACTCGTTAGTAACTCTCCAAAACTTCAAAACCATGTTGCATACAAAGAACAACTTGTTACTCGTTAGTAACGTTCCAACTTCAAAACATTTTTTTTACATTTACATAATCATTGATAAACAACTTCACTTCTTCTCAAAACAATTTCAAACTATTTTTCACAAATCAAACTTTGTTGAGGATAATGCGAAGCCTTTGCTTGCACGATTGTCAACAATGGGGTGCTAGTGGTGATCACTTGGAGTCTTTGCTCAATTGATTATCATGAACACTCATTTTTCAAAAGAACTCTCATTTCACAAATCAAACTTTGTTGAGGATAATGCGAAGCCTTTGCTTGCACGATTGTCAACAATGGGGTGCTAGTGGTGATCACTTGGAGTCTTTGCTCAATTGATTATCATGAACACTCATTTTTTAAAAGAACTCTCATTTCACAAATTAAAAACGTTGTTGAGGATAATGCGAAGCCTTTGCTTGCACGATCGTCAATAATGGGATGCTAGTGGTGATCACTCGAAACCTTTGTTGTTTGATCACTGTGAACATTCAATTTTCACAATTAAACAACTAAAAAATAAAAACCTTTTCTCGACAACCGAGAACTACGTAAGCTTTGAATTCTCCATCGCACTGGGAGATACGTAGGAGCGGGTCACATTCCCGTCAAGCACGACAAATGAAAACCATTTTCTTTTCAAAAAAACAAACCCTTTTCCAAAACAAGGCAATTTCTAAAAATAAAACAATTTTCGAAAACAAGAACTACGTTGCTTTGATTCCCTCCCCAGGATACGTAGGCACGGTGCCCTCCCGTCAAGCGCAAAAGATTAAACTTTCCTTAAGTTTTTCCATAAAGTAAGGAGAGATAAAGAGAGATAAAAACAAAGCATTTCTTAAATCAACCTTTTAAATCACACGTCAAATCGAGGTTCCCTTTCAGTAGAAAGGATGTGTGGGGTGCTCGTACCTTCCCCATGCATAACCGACCCCCGAACTCAAATCTCGTGGTTCCAAGGACCATTGTCTTTCAAGAAAGGTTTTTTTCAATGTTTTACCTCTAAAAAAAATATTGGTGGCGACTCCAATTCATGTTGTGCGAAGTGAAATCCCTCCAAAGGATTTTTCGGGGTGCAACAGCTGGCGACTCCACTGGGGACCTTTCTTTAGTGGGTCGAGCCAATCGATTCGACATGTGATTTATTTCGTTGATTTGAATGCTTTGTTATATCTCTCCTCCTTTCCCTTTCTTCTTTCTTTCCTTTGCCTTTAAAAACATGCTTGCATTATTCTTAGAATTGTCGTGTGCATTCTTGTGATGTTGTGCTTGCGTGCATTGTGTGTTAGCCTTCTTCCTCTTCTATATTTGCTTCTTGAGTAAAATAAGAGTAGTTTCTTCTTCTTCTCCTCTTACTTTCGTCGTTTATATGCTTTTCTCATACATTTCCCCAATCCTAGCATGTTCCCCTCTTCTTTGCTCCCTTTCTTGAGGTAAGCTCATGCATTTCCCCTAATCCTATTATGTCCCCTCCTCTAGGCTCCCTTTCTTAAGGTAAGCAATGCTTGCGATTGTTGTTGGAACCCTAGGTTAGTATACTTATGTTGAAATGATATTGAACCCTAGGGTAGACGACATGCTGTTGCTTGATATTGTCTGGACTGTTCTGGTTTCCCTTTGCAGGTGGGGTTTGGGTAGATTTTTAGGTGTTGTGCCCTCATCACACACTGCACACCTTATATTTGTGATCATTGAGTGGGGCCTAAAACCCAAGGTCTGCAAAGAACCCTAGGAGAGTGGAAATGAGTAGTGACTGCCATTCGTAGACCGTTGTCTGTCTGGCTCTCATGAAAGTTTCGCCCAAGAGTGCGCTTTCTTCATGATACTTCACAATCGGTAGCTCTCTACGATTGTGGGTGTATTCATGAGAGAGACTTTAGCTCTTGGTTGCCATTGTGAGGCAGTGACCAGAACCCACATGGGAGGATTACCCTTGTCGTTGACTTTAGAGCCTATGATCCTTACCCATTTGTAGGACACGGGGGCACGCAAATTGTGTGTTGCATTAGCTTAGGCATCCTCTTTCGAAACTCTTTTACCAAAAATGTAGAAAGTAATTTCCTTTTTCCCTCATAAACACCTATATGAGGTGGCATATAGCAGGTATTTTCAAAAATGTTTTGAACCGCCACCAATAAACATCATTTTCTTCTCTCTTTTCTATGTAAATAAAAGGTCATAATCATCACATCTGCGTCATTTTGCATCATCATCGTTGCATTCGCATCTAACAAAAATTTTGAAAAAAACCTCCATTCTTTGCATCCTCCATGCATTAAAGTTGTTTGCCGGAGATCGCAACGTAACACAAAGTCTTGTCATAGGTGTGTAAGAAACGGAATGGAATCAAAAGGCAAAACCGTTTTCAATTCAAGGCTTCCTGTTGTGAAAGAGATTGATATGGCTAGTCTGAAAGAGTATGCATCCCTCCTAGGTCCTATTGAGGTCGGGTCTTTTGACAAAACCTATGGGAACATTCGCAAGCTGCTACAACTAGAAGTGCAAGAGAGTGCCATTGCTGCCCTGTGTCGGTTCTATGACTCGGAGATTCGCTGTTTCATTTTTAAGAATTTCCAAATGGCGCCTACTCTAGAAGTGTATGATAAGATTTTGGGCTTTGATCGATCCAAGTTTAAGCCTTATCAATACCAAGGGGAGTATTATTCTGATGAAAAGCTTGCTGCCTTGTTGCAAATCAGTGCTGAGAAAGTGCGGGCCCATAAGATAGAACGTAATAAGGTATTTGGGTTTCCTCAAGAATACTTTGAGAGTTTGATGACCAGCTATGTAGTGTCTGATGATTGGAATTCTTTCAAGCAAGTACTAGCTCTGACCATCTTCGGCATTGTGCTCTTCCCTCAGATAGAGAGGCATGTGAGTGAAACTGCAATCGGTGTCTTCCTCGCCTTCAAATGTGCAAAAAATCCTATCAACCCGGTTCCCGCAATCCTCGCAGAGACATACCGTGCCTTCACTCGTCACCATGAATTCCAAAAGAATAAGATGTGTTGCTCCTTCCCTGTGTTATATGCTTGGTTAATCAGTCATGTGTGTACCAACAAAAGTGAGGTGAAGGATTTGCTTTCCTATGCCTTGGGTTGTAATCCGAAGACTATGAACTCTCAAGAGTGGGTGCATGCTTTCAAGAACCAAGATGCTCTCCAAATTCGTTGGTTCTCACTTAAATGTTGGGTAGACAGGCCTCCAGTGGTATTTCGGTGTGGGTGTTTTCAGAACGTTCCTCTCATGGGAACCCAAGGATGCATAAACTATAACCCCTCTTTGACCTTGCGACAGCTCGGATACCCTATGCGGGATTCACCCTCCGAAGCTATGCTGTTTCGTTTTTACCTCCACGCGGGGATCCCTAAAGACGAGAGTCTACTTCGGCGAGTCCTGCAAGCTTGGGAAACCGTAGTGCGGAAGGACAGAGAAGAGTTAACCAGGAGGACCACTGCTATCTCTTTTTCTCAATGGCTTGAAGGGAGGATTAGTGAAACTCGGTCATCCAACCAAGAAGTACCACTGCCTGAGGAAAAGATACAAGAACCTCACATTCCTACCATTGAAGAATTGGAAGAGGTTAGGTTGGCCCTGTCAAAGGTGGGAGAAGAGAAAAGGGCTCTGCAAGATAGATTGAGAAAGATGATGCAAGACAAGAAAAAGCTAGAAAATGAAAATGCTTTCCAAGCTGCAACTATTGAGGAAGTCAATAGAAAACTTGAAATAGAGGGGAAAAGCAAGAGGGAAATGCAAAAGCACTTGAAGGGTGCCAAAGAGGAAGTGAAGAGGTGCACTACCAAGATGAATGAGGCTGTAGCGGAAGCAATTAAATGGAAGAGGCTATATGAGGATACATGGAAAGAAGAGCAAGCAGTCAGACACGCACTAGTTAAGTCAAGAAAAGACTCTCGAATAATGAAGCTTGAATTGGAAGATCAATTAAAGAGTGTCAAGCAAGATCGGGAATCTATTGAAGGGATCCTGAGGGATTATCAGCAAGCACTAAGAAGGGAACAAGGGAAGTCGGAAAGCTTGGCCAATCATGTGCAGTACTTGGAAGGGTCTTACCTCCGGCTAAGGGAGAAGAGTGACTATTGGGAGAGTCAATTTGCGGAATTGCTCAGTAAGGTAAAAAGTCAACAAGTCTTTGAGGAATTGAAAAAGGAAGGCTTACATTGGAAAGACAAGTTCTCCAAGTTAGTTTGGTTAGCTAATCAGGTTGTGAGAGACATTCCCAAGAAGCTAAGAAAGGCGGATGCAGAAATGAATCCTTTCAACACCCCTGTCAAGGTGTGTGAGTTTGTTGGGTACTGCAAGATTCTCACAGAAGAACTCCTGGAGAAAGCCCGGGGGGCAGCTGAGAGCAAGAAGAGGAAAAGGAGCGAGGAGTTGAAAGCCATATGCCTTTAAAGTTCCCTTTAGAGTATTGTAGCGATCCTTAGGAAATTGTAATTTTCTTTAAGAAGTTGTAACTTTCTTTGGAAAATAGTACTTTGTTTAAAATCATTGTATTGCACTCTTAAGGAATATTGTACTTTGATTTGCTTTCTATTTGTGATACTCCTTCGCATTCCATTTAATTGAAGTACGTTTGTTTTGCCTTGTTGCTTCCAACTTTGTTGCAATCTTAAAAACACCTGAACCTTAACACCTATGACAAGATGAGTTGCACCGCGATTCCCGGCAATAAACATAATAACATGCATATTGCATTGCATTTGCATCATTTGTCTTTGTGTTCATCAAAAAAAATGTTCCGTCCACAGAAGTAAGACAAGCTGGTTAATCATCGGTATTGGACGCGATCACAGGCAAGAAATATGGCCAACAATCAAGACAACGCGAATCTGGGCAATCATCAACCAATCCAGAATGATGCAGTTCCAGAAGGTCCGAATCCAAATGGTCAGGGTCAGCATGATCAAAATCAAGAGAATCGAGCAATCAGGGCTGAGATGGAAGTTATAAGAGCTAAAATGGCAGAGGTCATAAGAGTGTTAAGTGCCTTAAGGGATGCTGGCATAACTGAAGGTGCTGCTGCCGCAGGAGTGGATCCTCCTCCTGAACCTAGAGTCTCTCAGGCTCTCCAGAACGTGCGATGGCCTCCTTATGGTCTCCCATTAGGGTACACACCCCCTGCTGCCGGTGCAAACCCAGAAAATGGTCCTTCGGGAACCACAGGATAGGCCCAGCCTGAATCAGCTGTGAATGAAGTTGGAACGGGGACACCTCAGGTTCAAATTCAGATTCCTACTCCTGCTATTACCCCGGGAACTCCGGTTGGCTTCAATTCTCCAGCAACAATCCATCCACAAGTTCAGGGTCCAATTCCTCAGATTATCGCTCACTCACGTGACCCACACGTGACCCCAGCTGTGGTGTCGATAAATAATCTTCACTACGGTGTGAGTGGTTTTCCGCCGAATTACCCTGATGAAGCTAGAAGTCAGTACCAGATGTTAGAAGAAAGATTGAGAGCTATTGAAGGAACAGGTTCCCAGGCTAGGAACGCCCATGAGTTATGCTTGGTCCCTAATCTAGTCCTGCCACCCAAGTTCAAAGCACCATTTTTCGACAAGTACAAAGGAGCAACCTGCCCGCGCAGCCATGTGACGATGTATTGCCGGAAGATGACTGCCCACGCCCGTGATGATAACCTGATGATACATTGCTTTCAGGAAAGTTTAGCTGAAGCTCCCCTTGAATGGTATATGCAATTGGAGCCAACTAATATCCATTGTTGGAAGGATCTGGCGGATGCCTTTATCCGTCAATACCAGTACAATAGTGATTTAGCCCCGGATAGGACCCAGCTGCAATGTATGTCTAAGAAGGATAATGAGACATTCAAGGAATACGCCCAGAGGTGGAGGAACCTCGCTGCACAAGTAAAACCCTCCCTGCTTGATAAAGAGATGGTCCATATGTTCATGGAAACTCTTCCCCCAGTGTTCTATGATCGTTTGGTCGGCAGCGTGGCTTCGAATTTCTCTGAGATGGTTGTCATTGGAGAAAGAGTGGAGAAACCAGTGCTGTGGCGGGCAAAAGAAGGTCACCACAATACAACCCCATCCCCGTGTCATGCAGCTATCTAATCAGTCATGGATGGATCACTCCTCGCAAGATGAGATCAGTTCAACCTCCATTCCCAAGCGGGTACAATCCAGAAGCCACTTGCGAGCTCCATGCTGGGGCAATTGGGCATTCTGCTGAAAATTGCTATCTTTTGAAAAGTTTGGTTCAAGGCTTCATTGATTCCAAGCAGTTAACTTTTGAGAAGGGGGAAGGATCAAGTTCTCAGGGTCTGTGGACTATTAAGCAAGGATAGCAGTTGTTGAAGAGGGTTGAAGTGGTGAAAGCGGCATCATCAAAACATTTGTGTCTTTGTCATGCATTTCATAGCATTTATGAGTGATTGTTGATTTTCATGTAGTTTTTCAGTTCAAAACAATTTTCTGTAATGCAATCCTTTGGCTCTGCCCAAGGCCTTAGGATATTTCAATAAGGGCACACATGTTTCCTTTTAGTATCATCATCAATAAAATGTTATTTTGAATTCCTCAATAAAACTTCTTTCTTTCATTTTGTCATGTGTCTGTTATTTGCTTTTCAATTCCTCCCAACGCGGATCAAAAATAATAATAAATGAAAATAATCTTTGAAAACAACGACGCCAATGGTTCATATTGTGACTCTGATTACCCGATTAACCAAACTGAGAGAGAGGCTGAAGACAACTGGGATGTTTCTTCGGAGTTAATAAGTGAAGAATTGGCTAAGGTTGTAGAAATTCATGATGCCACAACTAGGTTGGGCAATGAAGTCAAAGCACAAGTTCAAGCAAAGTGGAGCAATGCTGAGGAAACCAAACAAATGTTACAAACGAACCTCTTTCGCGACCAAACCCTTTCCCTTCCTCAGATCAACCAACTTTCCCATTTCCCATTACAAGTACCCCATCACAAAAAAATTTCATAACCAAATGCCTGCCATCGCCACCTTCCTCACTACCAGTGGCCCTTCTACAAAATCAACCCATCTCATTTGCTCCTAACCTCCTGTCACCCCAGTTAATACCAGAACCCAATCAAGCATCCTCCAACCGCTGCAGGGGTTTCATTGCCATTATCTCTCCAATCACCCCAGACAAGGATCACTTCAAATATCCAAAAATAGTGTATCACTTTTATCAGCTCACTCAACTCAAAAGCAAAAAGGAAAAAAATCAGAAAAAATGAAACAAAAAAGAACAGATTCAAAAAAATGAAAATCCCAAAAATGAAAAAAACAAGGGAAAAAGAGACGAAAGAAATATAAGTTGTGAGCTGATACATTTGGCCATAAAGCGTAAGAGATCCTTGTCTCAATGAACCTTCCTACACCTTGTTGTGTATGACCACCCTTTCTTCCATAAACCCTCAAACACTTCATCATTCCTATACAACTCTCCTTTCATAAAACCGCAAACACTACCTCGACCTCGTCATCCCGCCCTCCACAAACCCTCAGTCCTTCCTCATACTCCACCATCAGATTTGCAATCAAGCTGTTGTGCAAGAATAAGAGAACAAAGTGGTCCGTCCTCATGAGGAATCAAGTGACATGATCAATTTGAGCAAAGGAGAGGATTGACGCCATGATAAAGAGCAATGAATCAACAAGTTTGTGTAAATCACCCTTCTGACATAAGACACTTGCCATTATAAGAAAGTCTGTAATTACCAAAGTTCGGTCTGTTGCGTAGCTTTCCAAGCTAAGGTAGTCACAAATGACAGTATGAAGACTCCAGGTCAAGCATCATGATCCCTCCCTACGCCACCCTAAAAATGGGGCAGTTAGAGACAATCAACAAAGGATATCAAGGACGATGATGACCTTCATGGAAATCAGGCTTCGTTTTAACAGGGGCAAACCCCATATGATGGAAGTAATACTTTCATTGAGCCTTATCAAACCAAAGTACATTTGTCTTATGTCAGAAGAAGAATAAGAGAAAGCTCAAACCGAAGAAAGCTCATCTTCAACAATTTCAAAGAAGACTCAATGCTCAAAAAGATCATGAACCTCCAAAGGGATTCCCATGGAGATGAACCCAGTATCATGAAGACGAAGAACTTATTCTTCGGAGGAGCCTTTAATTCTCGCAAAATGGGATGCAAGAAAAGAAAACCCCAGTTTCCAGTAAATTCTGATGCAGTCAGAAAGGAGTAGGCCTAAAGAAATAAATGAAAAAAGAGAAAGATGAGCCAAGTAAGAATCAGCTCGCTTGGTTGAAAACCCGCAAAGGGCGGCCTAGGCAAAACCAGAGCGACCCGGTGGATTGAAAACCCGCAAAGGGCGATCCAGGCAAAAATTAGGGTCAGAAAACTTGGACTTGAAATGAAAAAGGCAATCAGCACTCCCAAAAGTTTGGATAAAGGGGTGATCAAGGTCATGAGTATGGACGATTGGCATCGTTACTTCAAAAGAAAAAACACAAGATCTGCTTCCCCTTTTTCTTGTATTTTTCCAGTTTAAAATTTTTTCAATGTACTTTTAATTGGCGTGACCTTCTGCACGTCCAGTTTCCATAACAATAAGAATTCAACTTTTTCTTCCATGTGTTTGCTTTTCGTGTCTTTTATCTTCACTTATTCTGTCTCTTTGTTTTAAAATAAATGTTTTTATGATTGATGATACTGAATTGTGAAACCTGTGCATGAGTCAAAAAGCATTACAATCATTGCGAAATTTCTGAAAATCACAGAAAAGAGGGGATCCCTCAAATAAATGAATTGGCAAAAAACAAACGCGGGCACAATCACTTCAAATGGCAAGCAAACTTATGCGCGGCTCTGGCATTGCTATTACCCTAGATGGTCCTCATGTCTCAGGCCCAAAGGAAAAGATTTGCACCAAAGATTAAAACAAGGTTTAGTGATCACCAAGTGAGGCTTCTTTCATGCCAAAAGTCAAGACATTCATAGAGAACCAAAGATTTGCACTGAGAACACCACTCAGATCCAAAAGTTGGGGCATTCTCTTCACCACCCACCCACCCTGGTCTTGGGAAAGTTTGTTCATTGTCCATCCCATTCATATACCACCCTCAGTTCATAACCAGTACCATAACTTCATCCCCTTTCACAAACCCACTCAAAGAACCCATTTGAAATTGTCATTCTAAAGTGGGGCATTTCCATAACTGTTCACTCCCGCTCAAATGAGCAGAGTTCTCCCTAAAGTCATTCATATCCATAAATTCCTGTCGGGGCAGTCTCTCAACTCACTGTCCTAAACCAATCCCAAGTTAACTGACTCACTCGTCCACATCTGCACTCTTATGCATACTTACTAGTCAATGCTTTCAGAGAGAGAGAATACAAATTGATCATGTGGTGTTTAAAGTTCAGTCATCATGGCAATGGAAAGGAAAATAAATGAGCTTGTTAATAAAAACCTTGAGAACACCAGAGTTTGAATCAAATCTAGTTTTTCCAAAGAATGGTCCATAGCCATCTCAATTCCTTGCATTCAAAGTCTCGCGTCTCATCATCATAAAAATGTTTACAAAAATGTTTAAATACTCCAATCATTCATCCTCCTCATGCATGTAGGCATTTCATGTTATTCAAAGCATTACATTCGCATCATCCACATTCATCACAATAAAAGCAAAAGAACACAAACAATTCCATAGCATTTATCATCATCACATCAAACATCAAATCAGTTTTCAAAACAAAAAGAGGCATTCTTAATAAATAGTCATAGTCGTCACGATAGGACGCTTGAATTGATCACTCAAGAATCCTAAAGTCCCTATGCTAAAAGAAAATTAAAAACAAATCATTGCATCCATGTGCATCCCAGCATCAAAAGCCTGCATTCCATGCATCATTCAAAGCTTCCCAATTTTCAAAAAGAAACTCAGTTGCTTTGGACTCGTTAGGCCCCAAAATTTTCAAAAAGTCAGTTACTTTGGACCAATGGGTCCCCGAAATCTCATTTTCAGAAAATCATCATGGCACCGAGTTAGTGAACTCCATCAGCACAGAGTTAGTAAACTCCCACAGAGTTAGTGAACTCCTTCCACAGATCACAACGTCGCGTACGAGCGCGCGGCAGATCCTACAGACTTCGTTAAGTCCATCGGATTAATTGTGTCAACTTAAGGCATAGCGTAGATCCATTGATCATATCAGTTCCGGACCTGATATTGATCGGCCGCTCGAAAAGGCCACCCCCAGAGCTCGGACTCGACGAGAGTCTGTTAAAAGGTTTTAGGCAACCTCCGAATTCCCCAATTTACGGCACTTCCCATTTACTGCTTTACGCAATTTACTGCTTTCTCGTCGACGCGACAAGTGTTGACTCTCTCTCTCAAAAAAAGAGAAAAAAAAGAAAAGGAAAATTCAGGTTTCTCTAAGTAGACAAAATTGGTATCATTTCTGAATTCTTTATTTCTATTTTGCCTCGGAATATGTTTCGGCCAATTCATATTCCTTGGTAAAATCCAAATAAAGAGGGGCAGCTGTCATACCCTAATTTTGTCCGCCTAGGTTTAAAACCCTAATTTTCCGCAAAAAAATAAATAAATTGAGAAGTGTGGTTTTATTTTGAAGAGTGAAGAGCATTGTGCATGCATTTTTGGGTTTTAAAAGTCATTCTAGGGCTTTTAAATTCATTGTTAGAGTGGAAATGCATTTGTTGTTAAAAAACAAGGTTTTTAGGGCAAAAGGGTATTTTGGTCATTGTCAAAAATAAGATAATTTCTCATCAAGAATCATTGTGCAATTTTAGAGAAATTTATTTGAGGCAAAACATTTTTGGTCATGTATGTATGTATGCGCATGCATGCATATATTGTGCACAAAATTTCAAAAAGGATCAAAAGGGAATATTCTACAAAAAGTTCCAAGATGTGATTTTTATGACATTTTTGGTCATGGTGATCACATAAAATGGCATATTCCTCAAGATACCTTGTATGTGACTCAAATTGGTGTATTTTTGTACAATTATCTTGAAAAGAATAATCAAAAATGAAGGGATAATGGAATGGTCATATAATAGTACAATAGTACAAGATGACAACTAGCAAAACTTGGTCACCAAGGACCCCTCCCAATGTGTGGCGCCACCCCCTCTCTATTCTCTCATTTTGTGTTTTCTCAATGTCCTCAATCCATGTGAGCCTCAATCCTAGCCTTTGATTCAAAATTAAAATCAAATCCTAGAGCACAACTAGTGCATATTGACCTAACTACCCTTAAACCTAATTGCTTTCTATATATACCCTATTAACCTCACCTCACAAAAGGAGAAAGCTTTTGGCCTCACCATTCACTCATAAACCCTAGCACACAACTCCCTCCTCACCTTCTCTCCATTTTATGCGCCACCCCCTCTCCCTTCTCTCTAACTCACTTCTTCATTTCTCATCTACCCACACACATTCAATCCATCTTCCAAGCCTAAACACTAATTTTCAACCATCAATCCTTCATAAAATCACACAAAAGTTCAAGATCAAGGGTCATTTTTTGGAGATTGAAGACCAAGCTTGAAGATAAGTTGATTTGGTTGATTGTTTCTTCATCTATTGTGTTTATTTGGAGCTCATCTTAAGGTATGTGATTCCTAGACCCCTTCTCTTGTAAATCCTTGCATAAAGTCATCATTTCTTGCATATTTGTGAGATTTCCACTTCCAAAAATGTAGATCCTCTCTTTTAACTTCATTTTTATGCTTGTACATATGTTAATCTCATGAATCTTTGTTTTGATGCTTTGATTTTGGGGTTATATGCATGATTTTGTTGTTTTAATTGAAATAAAATGTTATTTGCTTTGATGATAATTTCGCATGCTTCAAATAAATATGTGTTTTATGATTTTTGTTGGTTCTCATGGTTGAATCTTGTGAATAAATGCATCTATGTTTTGGTTATGTCACTCGCTTGCTTGATTTGGTTGACTTGTTAAAATAAATTGATGATTGGCCATTAAACTTGTAAATATTCAAACTTATGTTGTTAATTGTGAAATTTGTGATTTGAGAAAAATGAATTTGGGTTTTGGTTCATTTATGATCCACAAATGATCTTGGGTTATGCTAAGTTGGCAAGAGATAGGTTACTTCAACCTTGATGCCTATGCTTATAAGCATTTAAAAATTCAATTCCCATTTGATGTGCTTGTGAAATGTGAGCAAAAAGGGGTCTATAAACAATTGAATTTGCGCACATGATTGGTCTCCAATGACCTTGATGCATCCTCAAGTTTAATCATGCTTTCTTTGCTCTTTGAGTTTATTGTAAATTGTTGTTTGAAGCTTGTGAAGTTTCGGCAAAGGATAGGTTCATTTAACCTTGATGCACATGCATTTTGCATATTCATGCATTCTTACCTATTCTTGCATCCTTGCCTACTCATGCATTCTTGAATTGAAGTTTCGTACTCCATGCTTGATATACTTGTTTATGTGCTTGTGGTGCATTAAAATGTTGAATTGGTGTTCACAATTTGCTTGTTTTGATTTCCACCAATTGTTACTCGTTAGTAACTCTCCAAAACTTCAAAACCATGTTGCATACAAAGAACAACTTGTTACTCGTTAGTAACGTTCCAACTTCAAAACATTTTTTTGCATTTACATAATCATTGATAAACAACTTCACTTCTTCTCAAAACAATTTCAAACTATTTTTCACAAATCAAACTTTGTTGAGGATAATGCGAAGCCTTTGCTTGCACGATTGTCAACAATGGGGTGCTAGTGGTGATCACTTGGAGTCTTTGCTCAATTGATTATCATGAACACTCATTTTTCAAAAGAACTCTCATTTCACAAATCAAACTTTGTTGAGGATAATGCGAAGCCTTTGCTTGCACGATTGTCAACAATGGGGTGCTAGTGGTGATCACTTGGAGTCTTTGCTCAATTGATTATCATGAACACTCATTTTTTAAAAGAACTCTCATTTCACAAATTAAAAACGTTGTTGAGGATAATGCGAAGCCTTTGCTTGCACGATCGTCAATAATGGGATGCTAGTGGTGATCACTCGAAACCTTTGTTGTTTGATCACTGTGAACATTCAATTTTCACAATTAAACAACTAAAAAATAAAAACCTTTTCTCGACAACCGAGAACTACGTAAGCTTTGAATTCTCCATCACACTGGGAGATACGTAGGAGCGGGTCACATTCCCGTCAAGCACGACAAATGAAAACCATTTTCTTTTCAAAAAAACAAACCCTTTTCCAAAACAAGGCAATTTCTAAAAATAAAACAATTTTCGAAAACAAGAACTACGTTGCTTTGATTCCCTCCCCAGGATACGTAGGCACGGTGCCCTCCCGTCAAGCGCAAAAGATTAAACTTTCCTTAAGTTTTTCCATAAAGTAAGGAGAGATAAAGAGAGATAAAAACAAAGCATTTCTTAAATCAACCTTTTAAATCACACGTCAAATCGAGGTTCCCTTTCAGTAGAAAGGATGTGTGGGGTGCTCGTACCTTCCCCATGCATAACCGACCCCCAAACTCAAATCTCGTGGTTCCAAGGACCATTGTCTTTCAAGAAAGGTTTTTTTCAATGTTTTACCTCTAAAAAAAATATTGGTGGCGACTCCAATTCATGTTGTGCGAAGTGAAATCCCTCCAAAGGATTTTTCGGGGTGCAACAGAACTTTCCAATGGAGTCACGCGATCAGATTTTGTTTGCTTGAGGGGTCGTCGCTCTTTGCCCTATTTCGAAATCTATGCGGAAAGTCAGCATGATTGGAAACATAGATATTTTTATGTTGTCCCAGTGAGCCAAGAAGCAGTTGATAGCCTGAATCTTCTGGATGAGCAAGGGTCAATTGCCGGGGATAAGTTTCACCTTGGGTGGAGCAATTCTGATATTGAGTTTGCCTCTCGAAATTATCGAGTTAATCCCTCTGAGTTGAAGAGGGAGGATTCAGATACTTTAAATTTAATTCGAGATATTGCCGAGCGTCTTTCTGTGGCGTCAAAGAAGATAGTTTGTAGTGAGCTCACTAAGGCTCAGGACCTTCGAGATGCCGTTTGGCACTTAGGTTACTTGTTTAGTCATGCTCTTTTAATTTCTACTTTTTTAATTCGCTTCTTGCTTAGTTGACTCATTTCCTTGTTCTTTTGCAGATAAGATGGCTGCCCCCCTCACCTTTGATGAAGTTGCTGCTTTGGCCGGGAGAAGGAACCCTCCAAGTTCAAACGGGGGAGGTCGCCCTATTCCCCCTTCCTCTGCTGCTGGCCGCCCCTCAACGGGGTCTCGTTTGAGTCTTGGTGCCCCCGGTCGGGCTGGGCTTTCTGGAGTTCCCAGGATTCCTATCGATGTTCGATACAAGGGGGTTTGTATTGAAGGAGCTTCTAATACTCCCGAGAGTCGTGGCCATTCATCCAAGCGTAAGAAAAGTGTTGCCAGACGTCGTTCCCCTGTCGAGCGGCCTTCTCCTGATGGGCTTGCCCCTCCCCCTGGTCGTCCTCTTGAGCTTGACTCTGAGGTGATTAACTTCTCACATGCGGAGTGAGAGCGTTTTTGCGACAATCCTTGGGAATTTGCCATCCGCATGGTTCAGCTCGGACAAGGAATGCATGCCAAATGGAAGGATGAAAGGGGAGGTAGCTCCAGTTCAGGTAGTCTTTATATGCTTTTTTATTTATGATATTCTATTTGTTGACCGTATCGTTTCTTGATCGCTTCTTCTTACAGGGGATCGTGGTCATTTGCTTGCTGAGAATCAGCGACTTACCCGAGAGCTACAAGAGGTTATAGAGTCCGGTCATCGAGCACAAGAACTCGTGGGGCGTTATCAGGGGGAGAGGGATGAGGCTTTTTGTGATAGGGATGCATGCCTACGGAAGGTGGAAGATCTTCACACTCAACTTCAAGGAGTTCATGCTGAATTGGAAGGTGTTAAGCAGTCAAGAGATGAAGCCATGAAGAAAGTGGAACAGATTGCCGGACAAGTGGTGGACTTCTCTCACCAAGCCTACGCTAAGGCATTGGGTCACGTTCAGTGCCTTTATCCGGAGGCTCAGTTGGATACCCAGTATCTCAACTTTGATTATGACACCATGGATGGGAAGATCGTTCAGTACCATGCTGGTGGGAGTGGATTTGACGTCATCTACCCGTGAACTTGTGCTCTTGTAGTCTTTCAATTATGTAGTTTTCTTTTCGCCTTTTAAGATTTGGTTATGTACCCTAACTATGGGCCCGGCCATCTCCGGTGCGACTATCTTTATTTCTCGTTATGCAATTTCAGTCTATGTCTTCTTATCTTGGCATTTTTCTGATTGCTTGCATCTTTTGCTTGACTAGTGCGTTTTAATTAATGGCGTTGGGCGCGTGCCCTGCCTCGATCATTTTAACGTCTATTGTCTCGTTGCCTTATACTTATGTATCCTCCGAGGACAGTTTATCAGAACCCGGTCTGATTCTAACTCGACCATCAGAGGTTGCGACACGTTTGAAATCGCTTCGCGCGGCGAGTATGCTTACTCGCGCCTTGGTTTATAAGGAAGCGCATACGATCGCAGCGTCGATCTCATGCCGGCCCCTTTTTTACCATCAGGCTTTTCGTCTTTCAGCTAGTCCCTCGTCTTTATCGTTAGGACTTAGGCTTTTTAATCCTGCGAATAATGGTAAACATTGGAAAATAACATTCTTCAAGCAAACGTAAGATACTATTCAATCTGAATACTTTAACATTTGATGGCTCAAGCCGTTACATGAATTTACACAATAAACTTTTTCAACTTGTCAGTATTCCAAGTCCTAGGGATTGGATATTTATTCAAAGTCTCTAGCTTGAAGGCTCCTTTTCCAGTCTCGGCGACAATTCTGTAGGGCCCCTCCCAGTTGGGGGCTAACTTTCCTTGGGATGCATTCTTTAGACCCACGTCGGCTCTTCATAGGACTAGATCACCGACCTCCAAGGTTCTTCGCACCACTTTGGTGTTATACCTCGTGGCAATCCGTTGTTTGATTACTGCCTCTTTCAACGCTGCTTGGTTTCTTACTTCATCCACGAAGTCCAACTCCTCTCGGAGCTTCTGATCGTTGGTTTCCGGAGGATTTGGGTGTTTAGTCCTCCAACTTAGCTCTCCAACCTCGACAGGTATAACTGCCTCAGTGCCGTAAGCCAAGCGGAATGGCGATTCCGATGTGGATGAGTGTGGGGTGGTTCTGTAAGCCTACAATACATAAGGTAACTCTTCAGGCCAACATCCTTTTGCTTCGTCAAGTCTTCTTCGCAATCCTCGAAGGATGACCCTGTTAGCAGCCTCTGCTTGCCCGTTGGTTTGCGGATGCTCCACTGAGGTAAAGCGATGCTTGATCTTGAGCTCCGTCATGAGTTGTCTGAACCCTTTGTCTGTGAATTGTGTGCCGTTGTCAGTGATGACTACTTCCGGTATGCCAAACCTAGTCATGATGTTCTTCTTGAAGAACTTCATGCAGTTTTTTGCTGTGATGCTGGCCAATGGCTCGGCTTCGATCCACTTAGTAAAGTAATCCACTGCGACAATTAAATATTTCACTTGGCCTGGGCCAGGGGGGAAGGGGCCCAGGAGGTCAATCCCCCACCAAGCGAACGGCCAAGGAGCACTTAGGTACTTCAAATCGGAAGAAGGGGCAATGTGCACATCCGCGTGTCTTTGACACTTGTCACATTTCTTGACGTAATTTTGTGAATCTTCATTCATGGTAGGCCAGTAATATCCTGCTCTAAGTGCTTTTGCCGCCAAGGCTCGTCCTCCTAGATGCTGCCCGCAGATTCCCTCGTGGATTTCCGCCAGGACATAGTCTGCTTCGGCTCCTTCAACACATTTTAATAGAGGCATGGAAAAACCTCTACGAAAAAGTGTTCCTTCAATAACTGAATATGATGCTGCCCGCCTTCTAACGGATGCTGCTTCTTTCTCGTCAGCAGGCTCATGCCCATCGAGTATGTATCGGAGGATCGGAATTATCCAATTTTGACTGGCTTCCACCGTGAGGACCGAGGTTGATGAACCATTATCAAGGAGGATGCTTAGACTGGACAAAGTTTCTTGAAGAACGCTCCTATGATTCCCCGGTGCCCTAGTACTTGCCAATTTGGATAGTATGTCTGCTCTAGTATTCTCTCCCCTGGGTACATGTTTCACTTCCGCCTTCCTGAATAGTCCTAAGAGTTCGAGCCCTCTAGCTAGATACTTCTGTAGCACCGGATCGTAGGCACCATATGCTGCATTTATCTGGGAGACCACTAGAAGTGAATCTGTGTGGAGTTCAACTTGGGTAGCTCCGAAGTCCTTGGCCAATTGTAGGCCAGCTATGCAAGCTTCATATTCTGCTTGATTATTTGACGTGGAGAACGAGAATGAGAGGGATACTTCTACCATTAGGCCTTCGGAGTTTTCAAGTATCAAGCCCGCTCCACTTCCTTTGCTGTTTGAGGATCCATCCACGTGGAGGATCCATGACGTTTCTATGTTTCCTTCATGGGATGATGTCATTTCGGCGACAAAGTCTGCTAACACCTGAGCCTTCATGGCTGGTCTCGTCTCATATTTGATTCCAAATTCTGAGAGCTCGACTGCCCATTTAATCATCCTTCCAGCCAGATCGGGACGATGAAGAATTTGCCTGATAGGTTGGTTGGTTCGAACCACTACCTGATGTGCTACGAAGTATGGCCTGAGGCGCCGGGCTGCGATTACTAGGGCCAAAGCGACCTTTTCCACCTTCTGGTATCTCAACTCGGGCCCTTGTAATGCCTTACTTACAAAATACACCGGCTTTTGGCCCGCGTCGGTCTCTCTGACGAGTACTGCACTTAGCGCTTCGTCGGCCACAGCGAGGTACAAATACAGGGTCTCTCCAACCTCTGGTCGGGTTAGGATAGGTGGTTCAGAGAGGATTTGTTTTAAAAGACTTAGCGCCTGCTCCTGCTCGGTGGTCCATTCGAAGACCGTATCTTTCTTTAAAAGCTTAAACAGCGGTAGGGATTTGAGAGCGGCCTGTGAAATGAAACGGGATAGCGCTGCAATCATGCCTGTGAGTTTTTGAATTTCTGTCTTTGTGGTTGGTGAAGTCATTTCGGTCACAGCCCTGCATTTGTCAGGGTTGGCCTCAATACCTCTCTCAGTGAGATAGAAACCGAGGAATTTTCCTGCTCGAACCCCAAATGTACACTTTTCTGGGTTCAATCGCATATTGTTCTTTCGAATTTCTGAGAACACTTCATTTATATCTTTAAGATGATCTGGGTCATTCTTACTTTTTACTATCATATCGTCGAGATATACTTCGATTACTCGGCCGATTTGATTTTTAAACACTTTATTCATCATTCTTTGATATGTTGCCCCGGCATTCTTAAGCCCAAAAGGCATTACGCGGTAGCAATAATTTCCTTGCTCCGTCATGAATGCCGTTTTCTCTTGATCCGGCGGGTACATCAGAATCTGGTTATATCCTGAGTATGCGTCCATAAAAGATAATAAACGAAAACCTGAGGCGCTGTCAACTAATTTGTCTACACGGGGAACGGGGAAGGCGTCCTTTGGACATGCCTTATTAAGATCAGTATAATCAACACACATCCTCCATTTTCCATTAGATTTCTTAACAAGGACTACATTGGACAACCAAGTGGTGTACTTAATTTCTTTTACAAAGTTTGCCTCTACAAGGTCTTTGAGAGCCCTAGCAGCGGCTTCGGCCTTCTCTCCCCTCTGTACTCTTCTTTTCTGAGCCACCCACTTTGTGTTAGGATTAACAGCAAGGTGGTGGCATGCTACCTCGGGTGGTATTCCTGGCATGTCAGCTGCGGACCAGGCAAAGAGATCAGCATTCTCCTTCAAATATTTGATGAGTTGCTCTTTGACATCCTCAGGGAGGTTAGAGCCTATCTTGACAGTCTTAGCAGGGTCTTCCCCCAATTGGATGGAGATGAATTCGCCATCTGGCTCAGGTCTCTTCATGCGCTTTTTGAGCTCCTTAGTGAGGGCGGAATCCTCCTCCTCTTCCTCGCTGTCAGGGTCATATCTAGCATCCAGATCTGCCAAGTTCACCTCAGCCCCTTTCCCTGACTTCTTGATTGGGTTTTTCACTTTAGCAATTTCATTTTCATCCTTATAGCTCATGAAGAAGCATCTCCGTGCTGCGCGCAAGTCTGCTTGAAGGGTCACGACCTTGTTTTCTAAACTGTAGAACTTCATCTTTAGGTGGACCGTTGATGTTACCGCCTCCAGTCTGCCTAGTGTCGGCCTCCCGATAATGCATTGGTAAACAGATTTGCACGGGAGGACTAGGAAGGCTGTCTTCACAGTTCTGAATAGCGGCTGCTCGCCATCGGGGTCTCCATAGGTGACCATCAGCTCTAAATGCCCAAGTGGCTTGGTTTTTGCTCCATTGAATCCTGTGAGGTCCTTTCCACTGTAAGGAGTCATATCTTTGGGGGAGATATTCAGGACTTGCAGCAAATCTTCGAAAATAATGTCCACCGAGCTCCCCTGGTCAACCAGGATTCTCTTCACTTCAATATTTGCCATGATAGCCGAAATCAGCAATGGAATGTGTTTGTTTGGTCTCCCATCCAACAAATCCTTATCATCAAAGGATATGGGTGGTCTAGCTGGTCCTTCCCTGATGGTTGATGCTGATGCTACATTCATAATTTCCTTCCAAGCTCTCTTCATAGACCTGTTTGATCCCCAATCGTCAAGGGGGTTGGTCCCGTGAATGACCATAGCCACTGGCCTTCCTTTTGCTTTCCGAGTTTCCTCCCGCTCTGAGGATTCAGTGTCGTTATCCCTGACAGCTTTGACCACCTCGCTAGCTACAGCCTTTCCCTTTCGAGGGGACTTGGATCTTCTCTCAGGTGAACGGGGCCTCTTGCGCGAGTCATTGGGCTCTCCATCTTTTTTTACATATTGCAAGAGTTTACCCTTCCGAATCATTTCCTTAATGTCGTCTTTCAGGGCTCGACAACCATTGGTATCGTGACCTCCACTTCGGTGGTATCGACACCATTTCCTTGAAGGATTTTGGCCTTCCTTCAGCACTAAAGGCTCTGGCCTCTTAACATTCTTAAACTCAGCATTGGCACATTCAGCCAGGATTTTGGCCCGAGATTGGTTGAGTAGAGTGTGCTCGGCGAACCGTCGTGGTTTTGCCTCACGACGTCCTCCTTTTGAGTCCTTTCGCTGCCGAGTTTCTCTGGTATCACCCTTATCGTCACCATCTTTGGCTGCCTCGCGGTAAGCCATCTTGTTCTCTTCATAATCCATGTACTTGTGAGACTTCTGGAGAAATTCTGCCAAGTCCCTTGGCTTGTTGATTCCCACATCAATTTCGAAAAGACTTCCTTGCTTGAGGCCATCCTTCATCCAAAACAATCTTTGCCTATCTTCCAAGTTCCGAACACATGAAGCTTCCTTATTGAAACGCTCAATGTATTCTCTAAGTGTTTCACCTTCCCGCTGTCTGACAGCCCTCAGCACTTCCTCAGATTTTGGCTTCAGACGGGAGGCGGTGAAACGAGCCGTGAACAGTCTTGCTAGTTGTCCCCATGAAGAGATGGAGTTTGGCTTCAGCTCTTGGAACCACTCTAATGCGGTATCCTCTAGGGTGAGAGGGAAGATCTTGCAATGAACAGGCTCTCGAGCGCCTCTATAGCGCATCATGAGTGAAAAGTGAGCCAAGTGCCGGTCCGGATCTCCGGTTCCATCGTACATCTTTAGTGTTGGGAGTTTTTCCAAAGTCCTTGGAATCGGGCATTCCTCCACCCTTCGAGTGAAGGGTCCTTCATCCGCAAACCTCCTTGGATTGCGAGGTGAGACGTCTTGGAAGTCAAAGTCTTGATATCTGTGCTTGTCGGGAGATCTCCTCGATGGCGATCTTCTGCGACGACTCTTGTGAATCTTAGCCTTGCTCCTTGACCTGTCACGCGAATCAGAGGAGTCACGTGAAGACACTTTGGAGTGGGTGTCATCAGGCTGATAAGTCCCATCCAAAGAGGAAGGAGTCGCCCTTGGTGATTCGGATCCTTGATGCTTCCTACGCCGAGGTGGGGAGCGATACACATGCTTCCTCCTAGGTGGTGAACGATGAACATGACACCTTCGAGGGGGGGACCGACGGGGTCTCGATACCACAGTCGTTTGAGGGGGAGTTCCCCACAAAGGAGAAGGTTGCTCGTGCATAGAGGCCACACGCCTCTCAATTTGCCTAAGGCGTGCCTCTTGTAGCAGCATAGTCTGAGTGCGGTTGGCCAGGAGGTCCAACAGTTGGTTGACATCCGGAGGGTGAACCCCTCCCGACGGGGGAACTTCTTGCGCAGCTTGAACAGGGGTGTCTTCGTGGGTGACGACATTGCCCTCAGGAGTGACTTCAAGCTGGGGTGGAGGCACAGCAACACTCTTCACGCGTGGTCTGCCTCTTGGAGCCATGGCAGTGCAAGAGAAAAGTTTCTAAGTGTAGGAATGGTGTGAAAGGTAGAAACCTCCCACTGTGGTCGCCAATGAACTGTACCTAGCAGTGTTGTGCGGACTGCGTCGGTGGTCTCTTGCGGTATATCTTGATATCAACGAGCGCCCGGGAGGGGTACCTGCGAAGCCACTCCGACGCCCAAGTTAGTATTGAGAGTAGGTGAGTGATTTAGCAAGGAATGAGAGTGTACCTAATTATGGCAATACGAGTTGGTATTTATAGGGAAGCGTGCCCATTGTAAGCCGTCGGATCGGGTGAGTTGATCTGAGCCCTTCAAATATTTAGGTTAGATTGGGCCTTGTAGATAGTGGATATGGACCAAGCTGATTGGGCCAATCTATGTTAATTACTGAGTGGGCCTCGTGGCCCAATCCAGAACAGTTATATTGCTATTTAAAGCATTTTCATGTCAGTTAAAAACATGTACACGTCAGCATTGTTTGGCTAATTGTGATTGTTATCTGATGACATTTGGCTGTTTAAGTTTGTTTGGCAATTCCCAATTGTATTTCATATAGATGTGTTTACCTATTTCTTCATTTCCATCATTTTGGGGCACCCTTTATTGCGTTTTAATGGATGTTTTCGTTTTCTGTTTGCACTCTAGCTAAAATTCGCAATCCATTGTGTAGTTAAGTTTTACTGTGCTTAAATGTGACATCAACATCTATAAAAAAGAAATTAAAGGAGACATGTTCTGTTAAATTATTTTGTTGGTCAAGCCAGCTGCGACCGATATCGCCCGACATCCCTCCCCATCTTGTGCGTCTCTCTCATTTCTCGCCCTCACTGCCAAGAACGTCTTCCCTTCTTTTGCCGCTGATTGTGGTGACGGCATCGTTTCCCTCCACTAGAAATGGTTATTCAAATTAAGAGAACAAATTCAAGTAGATCCAATTAGAGGAAAAGTATTCATAACAATAGTATTCCTTTTTAGTTAAAGGTTTGACTTTATTGAATTATTGTATAACATTACTGAATTTTTATGAAAAATATCCGTAACAATAAAGTTTTTTTTCCGTGTATAAATTATTAGAATCAATCCTTGAGAAGGCTACCACGTTGTTCTTTAGATTTCTAGATTACACGTTTTAATAAAAATAATGTGATCTCAATATTCATCATCCTTTTGAATGGATGCTATTCAAAAAGCGTATAATTAATTGTATATTTAATAATATATTTAGATTAATAGAAGCATTGAATTTTATAAATTTTAAATTATGACCTAATGTGATCCACTTTATTCTCATTTATAATTTCTTAAAAATATTGTAAACTCAATATTTTCGCATCGGATGATGTCATGCATGGATAAAAGATAAAAAATAATATAAAGTTATAAAGGTTGCACATTTATTGATTAATTTTCACACAATTATGGGATGCAACTAATTTTGTTTTTGATTTATAAAAATTTATAAAAATGTGCCATTAATTATTAATTTCCCAAAATATTGAAAACACAAAATTTTGAGGTAGGATGATCTCATGATGTCTAAAAAATAAAATAAAAATAAAGTTCATTGATACTCAAGCATTTATGGGATTAGGCTAATTTTATTTTCTTTTACTGTTTTATAAAAATATATTA
Source organism: Astragalus glycyphyllos (assembly GCA_963573325.1). Classification (NCBI taxonomy): domain Eukaryota; kingdom Viridiplantae; phylum Streptophyta; class Magnoliopsida; order Fabales; family Fabaceae; genus Astragalus; species Astragalus glycyphyllos. Next base: position 11,063,313 of record OY754314.1, on the reverse strand, counting down.
TTGAAGGGTGAAGGGTGAAGGGTGAAGACAAACCAAGGAAACATGGAAAGTGCTAACCAAACACAAGATCTCCAACATTTATAAATATAAATATATACGTAGCTAGATTTTCTTACATTTAATCATATTGCTATTATTATTGTAAGCATTGGTTTGTAATTAGGAGTTTAGAATTGATCAAGTTTTTATGCAGTGACTTAGCGAAAATTAAGTTTTTCTTCAGAAATAGTCATTGGAGCAGAATAAGAGGCTAAAGTAATAGAGGGAAGGGTTGGGGATTTCTCCACTAATGGTAGCTATGGAAGGATCTTCCGTTGATAGAAGTCAGGGTTCTTATTGGGGAGCTAGAGAACCAGAGCAATATTGGGAATTCCAACACCTCTCCTAAATTTCTCAGGTAACATATATTAAACCCCTTAAAAACCTCTCTTAGGTGTGTGTGGTTAGGGAGTTGATTTATTTTTTATGTTACCATTAACACACTTAAAATACCATTAGGGAGATGGATGGGACTAAATTAAACCTAAAAGAACACACATGGGACCAAATTGAAACAACACCAAGAACAAAATGCTTCATGTCAACAATGGTAAATCATGGTTGAAGATGAAGAATCAAAAGCTTCATGTCAACACCAAGAACAAAAATGATTACGGAAAATCATGGTTGAAGATGAAGAATCAAATGCTTCATGTCAACAATGGTAAAATGTTCAAAACAACACCAAATCAGACAAAATTTGTGTTCAACTTAAACGAAATTTCACAAGGATCACGAATCCACCATCAATTTGCACAAAAAAGTAGCACAACTTATCTAAAAACACATTTCTGGCCGAAAAACAGATTTGGATTTTGTGAGAGACTAAAATACTCAAATCTCAACCAAATTGCACCAAACCAATTGCAAAATGCTAGAAATTACTGCAGTAAGTGAATGCAACCAAGAGATTTAAATGAAATCGATGCAAAATCAAACACGAAATTGAAATCAAAAATGCAAAAAGGATATAGTTTTATGTTTTTGATTTTAAAGAGGTGAAATGTCACATCATTTAATGAAATACATATCAGCCATGACACTTAAGAAGCCACATCAGCTGTTAACTTCTAGCGTGACATCTGTTAACTTGTTGGATAAACACCATTGAGGGATCAAAAAGGGACAAAAAAAGATAAATGACCAAAATAAAACCTAGAGCAAAAATAAAAGACCAAAAGTACTAATTAGTGTTGTGATTTTATTCATTTTAAGAGATATTTTAAAAGTGGGAAGTCCCTTGCTTGGCTTTAGACATACCAAATTTTTATTTACCGATATATTTTTTTTTATAATTATATTTTTGGGCTTACTTGAGCCTATCCAAAAATCTATTTTCTACAAAATTTTAATATGTTTTTCACTTGCTTGTCATTAGTGGGGGATTGTTGGAATAATGACATTCAAGTATATGTAAGTTACATTTTTATAATTTATTATATTTATAATTTATGATAATATATATTTTATATAAATGTTACCGTCGGTTTCTTAATCTATTTTCATAACAACTGATTTAATAGATTTCATGACATGAATTTATTATGAGATTCCAAATAATTATTCATAGTTGATTTCTTTTAATACAAATATCGGTTTCTCAAAGTTAGTTTTGGTTGTTAGTGAAAATGTGTTAATGAGAAATATATTATTATGTAACTGATGGTTTTAAAAGTCTTATTGGAATATTTCCTTTGGTCTTTGCCATTACTTTATGCAATTACTTTATGTTAATTACAATTTAGTAGATGCCTTATGATTCAACGGTTTTTCTTTTTGCCAAAGCAACAAGTTTTGGAAGTGTAACAAGTTAAAGAGAAAAATATATAAAGAGAACTGTTGTGGGCTATTTAGTGAGAGGAAAAATTCTTGGGTTTATCTTCTGATTTCTAAACACTTCTATACATTGAATTCTTGCCAGTTCGGATACCTGAGTCGCTACTAGTGATCTCAGACGAGACCGGTTGTACCCTCGGGGGATTTGCGCTGTAGAGGCGGATAAATTCTTAAGGGCAGTCGCAAGACGCCTCCGGTTGTTTTTCCTCACGTTCGTTCTTTTGCAGGTACCATCTCAGATTCTTCGTTCGTTGTTGTAGGTTAGAATTTCCCTACAATCTTAAGGATTTATACTCATGTCTATTGAGACCCACAACAACGGTGATACCACTCTGGTCAACAACGACAACGGTCAAGATTTTCATAGATGGCAAGAACGTATCAACTCCTTCCTTGATGAGCTCGATGTTGCAGTTGCACTAACCGTGCCAAGACCGCTGTCATCTACGACAACCAAACAACTCGAAATTTGTACACATGATAATAAGGTATGGTGACACACCCTCTAATAAGGTTATTGATTATTGAGATAAAGAGACTAAAGGAAACAAAACATAATAGCGTGAGTTCCTTGTTTACGGTTTCTCCCTGTGACTTATCTAAATTATGTAAACCCGCATTGTCTTTAATCATTAAAATAAAATAATCACTATTGATATGGTTAGTGATTACTGCTAGTGCTGGCCTGTTTTGGTTCTGCTTTAAATATATGGTTATATTGTTCTTTTTGTGTATACTTACATGACCAGATTATTTCATGATTCCTACTACACTATAAGACTTTTACTATTGATAAATTTTACGAAACCTTTCTTGAAGAAACGTGTTGTTGATTATGTTGTCTGATAACTTAGAATTTAAACCTTATATTGTTAATGAGATACTCTAAAGATCATTCCTTTAAGTTGATAGATTTTTGGATAATGTTCAATATAGAAACTCCGTAGATTTGGTTATCCTACTCTTGAATATTTTTGAGCGCTTTTAAGTGTTCTTCCATGATCATCTGACATTGTTGTGGTAACCTTCTTTAATTTTCATGTCAAGAAATTCTTGATGAATACGGTGTTTGTGGTCTTTATTTTATGAAACATAAGACTTAGCAAATGCCTGTTAATGTTTGAAATAGCTGTTAAAATTAACCTTCTTGTTATCTGGCAAATTTTTCAAAATACATATGTTTAGAGATATCGTCAAAATTTTGAAAATACACATGTGTAGCCATGAGTTTTATACTGTCAAAACTGAGAAGTTTTATTTTGCAAATGTTATATTATTATACTATTGAAAGTTTTCGAAATTGTGGACTTTGCCTTTGGCAACAATTTAAGAGTGAGGGATTTAATTTCCTTGATGTGCACAAATCTGCTAATCGATTTATAGCCACTATAAAACAAATTGTTTTATTTAGAGTTTCAGCTTGCAAGTAATATTTTCATTAATATGTGATATTTTACTTTTTGATTTTGGAATGCTATGTTGTGTGAGGCATTGTGGGGGTTGCTCTTGAATCATGTTTTACGAAAATTGAGTTTTTAAGTTTTCCCATGTTATGCTATGTTGATTTTATACAAGAGAATTTGCCACCTTATCTTAAGGTTCTATTGCATATTCAATCTATGGGAGAATTCAAGATAGATTATAGTTAAAACAATATTGTGATGATGATGGTTGTTACGATTTCGATTCTATTTTTTGGTAGGAGAATTTGTATGTCCTAATATGATGATGTCAACACTAGACTGCTAGGTTGTGAAAAAGCCATTGTTGTCAATTTAATGTGTGCACCTCTGCCCAAGTACTCAGTTTGAATGAGTAGAGAAATCGAAAGGATTGAATCTCAGAGAAAATGAGAAGAATATTGTATTGTGGTGCAACAGAGCCTGGCAGATCAAATGTTGTAGAGATCACCATGGCTTGCTGTTGATAAATTTTGACTTCATGTAATTCCCCTCTGCCCAAATGTAGAGAAGTCCTCTCTTGCTCCTACTTAGCCTTTTGAGAGTTTGAGTTTTTGAAATATTTAAAAGTTTTTGAACCTATGAAAAGGTTATCATCCTAACTTGAAATATTTAAAACTGTGGGGGAGTTTACCTAGAGTCATTAGGGAAGGTGATAGTATTATACTATCACAGGAACATTATTTTGAGAAACTTCTTAGGAAGTTTGGTCACTATAACTCTACCCCATTGAGAACCCCTTATGAAGCTAACTCACACTTGAAGAAAAATAGAGGTGATCCTGTTGACCAACCTCAGTATGCCCAAGAAATTGGGAGCCTACTGCATTTAATGAATTTTTCTCGACCAGACGTTGCGTTCGCAGTCGGTCGTCTGAGTAGGTATACTCACAATCCTGGTCAGGATCATTGGAAGGCAATTGCTCACCTGATGCCATATTTGAGAGCTACCACAAATTATGGTATTACTTACAGTGGATTTCCCGCAGTATTAGAAGGATACTGTGATGCTAACTGGATATCTGATTCAGATGGGACAAAATCCACTAGTGGTTATGTTTTTACTCTTGGTGGTGGTGCGGTAACTTGGAGGTCAGCCAAACAATCAATAATTGCTAGATCGACTATGGAGTCGGAATTTGTAGCTCTAGAATTGGCTGGTACTGAAGCTGAATGGGTAAAGAACCTTTTAGCTGGAATTCCTTTGGGAATAAAACCGACACCATCAGGGTCAATTCATTATGATAGTTAGTCAGCAATAGCCGTTGCAAAGAATAAGACCTATAATGGCAAGAATAGACATGTGCAATTGCGACATAACATTGTCAAACAATTGCAAAAATATGGAGCAATATCGATCGATTATGAGAAGTCAGAAGTGGATTCGGCCGATCCTCTGACAAAATCCCTAGGGAAGAAATTAATTTGTGAAACATCGAGGGGAATGGGACTTAAGCCAATTTAAATCAAGAAGTGATGGTAACCCAACCTTTGTGATTGGAGATCCCATGAAGAAGGTTCAATGTGGTAAAAACAAGTTGCTTCTTGATATTACTAGCACTGAAAATTAATTCATGTAATTAATTTTATTTTTGTCCCTTCCTATGGTGTTATGATGTTATTGTGATAGTGCTAGTCTGCAAGGTAAAAGGGTTAAGCTTAAAGCTTTTAATGATTATCATAGCCCTTATGGGTGGTGTATGACTTGCAGCATACACTTGATGAAATCACCTATATGAGTGTTAAGTGGGGCCGCTTGCATGAGATCCTGGCGAGGTCTCTAGAGCACTCATGAACACCGAGCACGCGCAGGGCCTAGTAGCGCACCACCGCGGAAACAACAAGAATGTGGGGGTGTAATGTGATCGTAAAACCTCTAACATATAACATGTGTCTTCGGTTCCATAGCTTGCTAAACCAATTCACTGTATGTTATGTTTTATCTGTCTAGGACTGGTTCCATAGCTTGCTATACAGCTCCGATGCATTACATCTACAATGTTAACCCAAGAAACTTCTTTTATTTATTTACTTTCCAACTTTTGAAATATGTGGGGGATTGTTGTGATTTTATTCATTTTAAGAGATATTTCAAAAGTGGGAAGTCCCTTGCTTGGCTTTAGACATACCAAATTTTTATTTACCGCGATATTTTTTTTTTATAATTATATTTTTGGGCTTACTTGAGCCTATCCAAAAATCTATTTTCTACAAAATTTTAATATGTTTTTCACTTGCTTGTCATTAGTAGGGGATTGTTGGAATAATGACATTCAAGTATATGTAAGTTACATTTTTATAATTTATTATATTTATAATTTATAATAATATATATTTTATATAAATGTTACCGTCGGTTTCTTAATCTATTTTCATAACAACTGATTTAATAGATTTCATGACATGAATTTATTATGAGATTCCGAATAATTATTCATAGTTGATTTCTTTTAATACAAATATCGGTTTCTCAAAGTTAGTTTTGATGGTTAGTGAAAATGTGTTAATGAGAAATATATTATTATGTAACTGATGGTTTTAAAAGTCTTATAGGAATATTTCCTTTGGTCTTTGCCATTACTTTATGCAATTACTTTATGTTAATTACAATTTAGTAGATGCCTTATGATTTAACGGTTTTTCTTTTTGCCAAAGCAACAAGTTCTGGAAGTGTAACAAGTTAAAGAGAAAAATATATAAAGCGAACTGTTGTGGGCTATTTAGTGAGAGGAAAAATTCCTGGGTTTATCTCCTGATTTCTAAACACTTCTATACATTGAATTCTTGTCAGTTCGGATACCTGCGTCGCTACTAGTGATCTCAGACGAGACCGGTTGTACCCTCGGGGGATTTGCGCTGTACAGGCGGATAAATCCTTAAGGGCAGTCGCAAGACGCCTCCGGTTGTTTTTCCTCACGTTCGTTCTTTTGCAGGTACCATCTCAGATTCTTCGTTCGTTGTTGCAGGTCAGAATTTCCCTACAATTAGCCTACTATACATTATCATAGAGTAGAATTAACTCTAAGATTGAGTGCAAGAGTGGTTAATGTACTTCACTAAAGAGATTGACTTGGCCATGTATTCAATCCCCGAAAATGTAAAAAATTAGAGTCACACTTTAGTTACTTCCAGGTCGACCTCTGGATTAGTTAGGACTCTTTTTCCCAAGACTCCTGAGTTGTATGGAAACAAATTTCTCAAACTCTGGACTTGGCCATTTAGTGCTTATATTTGTTACTCTTTTGAATTGATTTAACAAATTTCTCAAACGTAGATTGTGTGATGACAATGCATTCTCCCCTGAATGCACCCTTCGTGTATTATTACTATTATTCTAACCTTTACAAAGACATAACTTAATCTTAAAATGTTAAAACTAAGACTATCGGCAAATCTCTTTGATATAAAAAAACAAATGAAATTACATATCATAGAAACTCCAAGAATCCACTCTTGAAGTCGTATTAGAAGATAGGGTTAATATGGTAATTAATTAGATTTTAGGAGGAGGAAGGAGCCATTTTGAGCCTTCAATCATTGCAAGCGTAATGAAAGGTTTAGCCTGAGCATCAGTTAGTTGTTTTGTGAAGCTTGGACGCGTTTTGGGATCTGCCCTAGGTCCTGTATTCTTGTACTCTCCATAGTATGAAGTCCTGTACGCACGTAACATCATGTGTTAATGTCATTGCTAATAATATTACTTAAATAAATCAAGATAATTTACTACTAATGATTTGAATTAGTAATATTTAATTAGTGGAGTTAGATACTTGGTATATTCACGGTGTAAGTCGTCATTCCATGCGATTGGGTTAACAACAGTGGTTAAAGTTGAGTAAGCAAAGATGACTTTAGGGTGAGACATCCATGTTCTTGCTAAGAATGTGTCATGTCCAGTTCCAGTGACAGCACAATGTACAAATGAGTAAATGTAATCTTCTGCTTCACTTTTTCTTGCTTGTGCCACTATCACCGTTGGCCCTTCTGCCCCAAGTGCTCTCAATTCATTGTTCTGTATGTATCACAAAATAAATAAATAAATAAAACTTCATTAATTACTACGGTCACAAATATGGTTTTGTTTGGTTCAAAAAAGTGAGAGGAAAGAAAAATAAGAGAAAGGAAAGTGATGACAAAGAAATAGAATAGCAAATGAGATGATTTTTTTGTTATTTGGTTTAAATGAAAGTTAAAGGAAAGAAAGTTAGATGTTTTCTCTTCCTTTGTTTGAGAGGATAAAAAGTGGTAGGAAAGAAAAATATGTAAGTGTATAAAATGACAAAACTAACCTTTATTATAAAAGTAAATATATTTTTTAACATTTGTCAAAAAAACTTTGCATTGATTTGAGTGCAAAGTTAATCATATCATTTACTTAAAAAATTGTGTTTTCATTTCCTTTTCTTTCCAAAAAGTGGGAAACAAAATTTTGCATAGGACTTTGTCAAAAAAAAAATTGCATAGGACCCACTATATCCTTTATATATTTTATAAGGCAACCAAACTAAAAAAACATATTTCCTTACTTTTTCATCATAGCAAATGATGTGTTTCATAAAACTAACTGCTAAACTAATTGATAAATATAAAATGATATAAAAAATATTTATTTAATTCATGATTAAACTGTTGGGTTTATTTTAATAAGAATAGAGAAGGAATTTATGAAAAATAATAAGAATGAAAATGACTAAAAAAAATGAGACGCTATAAGCTTGAAAAAACTTTAAACACTACTCAAAAAATGTTAAACATTAGTGCTTATCAAACGTGTGCACTCGTCACTTGCTAGTCAAATTTGCTGATCAAATCTGCTATCCTCTAGCTGATGGGAATTATCAAAAAGATCTTATAAATATTTATAGGAAATACTTACCAAATATAGTGACTTGCCACTTCCAAAAATGAAATCCACAGTGCCTTGAATTAAGCAATCTTTGAAGAAGTGTTTACCCCTATCATCACATAGTGTATCCTGGAATCCCAACAACTTACAATTATAAAAGGCTGCTTTTTCACCAGAAATTCTCATTGCAACAGCTTGCTCACCCTCTTTTCTTCCATCAGGTCTTGGTGCAGAATTCTATATCATCAAAATTCATAGCTTAAGAACAATTAATTTTCATCAGTAAAATACTAGCATATGAATTTTAGAGATAGCTGTAATATACAAACCGAGATCATGATGTTAGCAGCAACAAAATAATCTGATTCAACAGTCAAAGTACCACTATAAACAGTTCCATATTGTTTTGCAGTGCCACCAAAAGTCAAATTTGGCATATTACCAGGTGCTCCATAAAACGTAATAAAAGGTTTTGTCCTTTCAATTTTGATTTTCTCATGATAATTTCCGCCACCAATATACAAAATCACACGCTTTTTATTTCCATTTGGTATGCTATTAATTGCAGCAGTAATGGTCTTGAATTGTCCACTACCATCTTGCATTACTTTTATAACCTTAGCACCTTCTTCTGCTGCTACCAATGCAGGATCTAAAGTGGCTTTTCTTTGAGCCAAAGGACCAACATTGGCCTTGAACCAGGAATCTAATTGAGCTTTATTAGCTGGAATTGGAACATTATCATCGGATAAAACAACGTTGGATGTTATAAATGTTACTATGAATATGATTGCTACGTTAATTGCAGAGCTTCTTGTTTTGGATGCCATTTTTCTTGTTTTCAATTTTTGTTTGGGTGAATAGGTGATTGGTGTTGGAATTTATAAGAGATTCATGTGACTTAATTTAGAGAGTTGTTAATTTGATTCAACAATTTTTTGTTTTGTTAGGGAAGCTAAAATTAAACATGAGGATGCATGCTATGAATTTTATAACTTATTTAAGGATTTTTTGTTTCTAACCATACATATGTATTAGCCGAAATTATTTAGAGTTTATCCACCAAAAAAGGGAAAGAAGCTTCAATAATTATAAAGATTGCTAAAGATTGGTGTTATAATAATTATATTTCGGCTTCCCAACATTCTAAAGATTGCTAAAGATTGGTGTTATAATAATTATATTTAGAATGTTGTTATTGTAGAAACGTAAGAATAATCAATTTTTTTATAAAATTATTTAAGAATAATCAATTTTTTTATAAAATTATTTAAATTTAGATGTTTTTCATCTGTTTATTATAACTTTAAAAAAAATTCAAAAATAATCTAAAAACTATTAAAAATGAGAGAAGTTGTTGTGAATAGTTTATAATAAAAATAATTTTTCTTTAGAAAAATTATAATTGTAGAGTTTCTTTAGTACCCTTGAATTATTTTGTACAAATACCCAGTAGGTTAAAACCAATTCTGTTCGGTACCTGGACGTCGGGTCCAGGATACAAGCTGTTGTGCTTCCTGGAGCTTGAAGATTGACTTCGGATGGTCCGAGATAGGGCGTCACCGCGTGTTGGGTGTGGGGTACCTGCAAGCACTCCGATGCTTAAGTCAGCAAGGGAAGTGGAGAGGTAACTGTGAAAGTGGGAACGTACTTGGAAATGGAGGGCCGCGCTTGTATTTATAGATGATGAGCCGTCCCTAAACCGTTGGATGCGGGTGCGGGTTTAATTCTTAACCGTTCGATGTGGTCACCATGCGCATCGGGTTATCCCTGGTGTGGAAATGGGTCTGGCCTGGAACTATGGGCCTTTGGCCCAATTCGGAACAGTGGCCCCCCAAGTCGAGGTCGGCGAGGGGACGAGGTCGGCCTCGGCTTGATTGGACCGTTTGTCTTTTAGGGGGTGTAATGATTGCAACGCCACATGTCTCTTGCTGAGTGGAGGAATAGGCAGGTGCCGTTTGAGAATCCGAGGTGGAGGCGCCATAATTGCAGTTCAATTTCCAATGTCAGAATTGAAGTGATGCATTGATTGGACGTGCCGGAATTGCAGGTCCTATTTTTTACTTTGCCATTTTGATTGTTAGAATCATCTCTCGTCGACGATATCCAATGGTTCCTTTCAGTTCTCCGACCGCCGCACCGACCTGAAAGTTCACCGCTTTTCTGGAATTTTCTTTTATCCGAGCTCTTCATTTAAGCGAACGAGATCAACATTTCTGTCGATGTCGAGCGTCGAGATGGTTGGCTAGTCAGCAGTAGAACATCGAAGCGATTCTGCTGTCCAAGAGGATTTACCACGGGAAGTCGGTCTTGTGGTGGAGGGAACATCGAAAAATTCTGATGCTCAAGAGGCTGGAGGATACAGGTTTAATCTGGCAGAGTACCGCTGGGTCTCCCCCGTGGTCGTCGAAACCACGACCAATCTGAAAAGCAAGTTTCTATTCAATTTCCAGCAGTATGTGACCGCCCCTGCAGGTCAAAAGTGGAGGTTGGAGGATGCGGGGCAACTGCCGCTTGCTACTAGGTTACCAAAGAAGGAGGTCAGCTACTTCTTTTATGGGAGGTGTCTGAACACTATGGGAATACGGGTGCCTTTGTGTGAGTTTCAACAGGGCGTGCTTGATCACCTGCAAATAGCTCCGTCTCAGCTGGCCCCCAATGCCCGGGGGTACGTCAAATCTTTTGAGGCCGTGATGGCCTACCGGGGAGGCTCCCTTCGTGCGGGTCTTCTTCACTGTCTTTGATGTGTTTCGTCAACCCGAGAAGGAAGATGCCTGCCGGCACGGTCATGTCTGCCTTCGGGGAGCCCGATTCTGGGCTTATTTTAATGTGGTGAATGACTCCAACAAGGGGTTTAAGTCCGTCTTCTTTTATGTTCGGGCAGTGAATAAGGAGGCCAAAAAGGCCATTGGTGAATATAATGGCTCCGAGTTGGTGAGGACGCACTTCCCCCTATCCTGGTCTGGAGATCATTTTGACCGGGACACTAAGGCTTTCGCTGTGAAGCTGGAGTCCCTTGGGGGCGAGGACGCCGTCACTTACAAGCTGCTCAAAAATTCAGGTGATAAGGTGCTCAGAGCTGGCCTGAAATTTGAGTGTGCTTCCATTATCCAAGACGGGGCCGAGTCCGCAGCCTAGCTGAAAACTACTTTGGGTAAGCTCTGCTACTCTAAGTATTTATTTGTTTCCTTTTTATGTCGTGGCTCACCTCGCGTTTACTTTGCGCAGATAAGCTGGCTGACTGTCCCGAGCCCGATCCCGATCCCAACAGTCCTGGGATCGGGGTCCCGCTCAAAGCATGCTCGACAAAACTGAAGGGTAGCTCAAGTCAGAAGCGGGCCGCCGTTCCCAGCATAGTGGCCCCAGCCCCCTCCAAAAAACCAATAATAGTTATTGAGGACTCTGATGTTGATGGAGTACTGTGGATTGAAGTACCTTCCACAACCGAGCTGGAGGCTTCCGAGAGAGTTGCTGAGATTGCCGTAAGGCTGTTGGAGGAGCTTCGAGAACTGGAATCGGACCGAGAAACTTTGCGCCTTGAGACAAGACTCGGCGAGGTTGAGGCCAAGAATCTCTCTCTCGATGGGGACCTGCAGGACCGATCTGACAAGTTGGAATACTGCCGGGATGTGAGGATTCCGAAGTTTATCGAAAAGAACTGCTTCCTCTGAGGAGTCATAGAATCCTTGGCTTCTGCGGAAGGACAGATTGTCAAACTCGAAGCCCGGTGATTGCAAATCAGGGCGAGGCTGATCAGGCGGAGGCACTTCAGAAACAACTCGCCGAAGCCAAAGAGGTAGAGGAGCGGGCACAGGCAGAGGCCAGGGTACTCCGAGCCGAGGTGGAAAGAAATAAGGGCGAGCGTGATGCTGCGATGACCAGGCTGGAGAACTCTATAGTGCTTGGTTTTAACCATTGTAGAGGATTGCTAGCCGTGCTTAGGCCCGATCTGCCTTTGGAGCTGTTGGAGCCTGGAATTGAGATCTTTGAAGGAAGATTAGTGAGGCCCGTTCCTGGCGTCCCCCTGGAGGAGGCCGAGGTGCTGTTCGATCAGTCCGAGCCGGAGGAGTCGGAGTGACCTTGCAACTTTTTTCTTTTTTCGCACTCCCATATTTGTAAATATTGGCCCGTGGCCCACCTTTTGTAATATGTCCGTCATGAATGAAAGTTTATTTTAGTTAAACAATTTTCTGCTGTTTGTATTGCTCGTGAACGGTCCGTTGTTATGGTGGTGAGAGCGGACCGAGACCGAGATCAGTATTGCGTGAGCGGATTGCTTCTAAGGCTTAAGAGATCAGAGGGGTCTTCTTCCTCTGATGGAGCGTTGAGCTCGGAGATCAGAGGGGTCTTCTTCCTCTGATGGAGCGCGGAGCTAGGAGATAAGAGGGGCCTTCTTCCTCTGATGGACGTCGGGTTCGGGGTACAAGCTGTTGTGCTTCCTGGAGCTTGAAGATTGACTTCGGATGGTCCGAGATACGGCGTCCCCGCGCGTCGGGTGTGGGGTACCTGCAAGCACTCTGATGCTTAAGTCAGCAAGGGAAGTGGAGAGGTAAGTGTGAAAGTAGGAACGTACCTGGAAATGGAGGGTCGCGCTTCTATTTATAGACGATGAGCCGTCCCTGAACCGTTGGATGCGGGTGCGGGTTTCTTAACCGTTCGTTGTGGTCACCATGCGCATCGGGTTATCCCTGGTGTGGAAATGGGTCTGGCATGGAACTATGGGCCTTTGGCCCAGTCCGAAACAAATTCAAAATTTAAATTTATTTTAAATAAATAAATATAAAAAAAATAGTATTTCATTAAATGATTATATATTGGGTATCATACAAAAAAAAAAATCTAGGGTATTGAAGTTGCCACCACCATAATTTAGAATGCTGTTATGTTTATTATAATTACTCTATAGTCACTAGAAACACATAGAAGAATTCCCATATCTGTGCTCACAAGGCTAGCAGTATAAGCTAGTATCGCCTTGGCATCATGGCATACATCATCCTCCCTATGGCATTAGAATTAGGAACATTTCTTATGCACTCCCTCCCTGTTTGCTTCTGTCTTAGGAGATTATTGTGCATAAGATAGCTTGAAATGACTAGAAATAGGGGTAGAAATAAATTTTTCTTCTACTGAATTTCTTCAAGAGTTTCTCAACATACCCACTCTAGTTAAGTATAAGATGCCTTTATCTTTATTCCTTTTAGTTTCCATTCCAAGAATCTTGTTGGCCGCCGCCTGATCTTTCATGTCAAATTCTAAACTTAGGCATTTCTTCAAATTCTCAATGGCCTTAGTATCTTGGCGAGAAATTAATATATCATCCACATATAATAGTAGTTATGTCTATTTTTCAGAGTCTTCTTTTCTATAGTAAACACAATTGTCAAAAGAACTCCTTGCATTGGATATCCTTTAAATACCATAAAGCCATCAAACCTTTATACCACTGTCTTGATTATTTTTTTACAGGGACCTAAATGGATTATGGTGATATTTGCAGGGGCTGAACATATATTTAAACCTTTTATTTATTTACTTCATTTTTTAAGGCAAACCTATGAACATTGAAAAGTATGACAGCTGGACATGTTTTGTAGCTCTGCCTTTTAAAAATAAAGAGCTTTTTTGCTTGTTTGGCCTAGTCCTGGAATCACTTAGTACTTTTCTAGGACATTCTTTCGAAGAATCTGCTTAAAGGATCGACTCTAGCAGAACATATTTCAGTTCTAAAATTTTATGTCCCATTCATAGTCTGTAAGAGTGACTTAACGTTAAAAATAGCAATAAGTGAGTCTCCTCAAACTCATGTGATTCTCTTTGGCCTTTCTCTAGCTTTTCATGTTTTCCAAGTTAGGATTAACCAACAAGTTAGGCTGCAATGTGTTAGCTTGGTCTGAGTTTGCGCAATATTTGATGAGTTCAGGACTTTGATGCGTGTGGTAGTATATTTGATGTCGTATGTTTTTCTAATTACTGTATTTTTTGATATCATGTTTTCTACAGAATCCCCAATTTGTTGCACCAACATTTCATTCCCATTTGGTACCAGTATGGGTTCTTTTCTTTCATGTTTTTATAGCACTAATTTTCTACAGAAGCCAATGTATAACTAACACTCAAGTTCTGTTTACTACAATTTACTTAGATAGGACTCTTTGGTTTGTCTTTTATCATTTGTAGTTATGGAATATTTTATTCTATATTGGGTGTATTTATTATGTTATACGTAGATTGTTTACCTACTTATTATGTATGAGAAGAATGGAATTGTAATCTTGTCTTGTTGGTAAAAACAAGCTCCATATGGAAAGCTTCCTTTTTTAAAACAAAAAAAATACCACTAAGTTTGCCACAGTTAAACCGTGGCTAAACATGGACTGAAATTCAAGCACCCTATTTTGACACTCTTTAACCATAGCAAAACAAACAGATGACCGTGGCTAAACTCATGTTACCACGCTTACATTTGGCGTGGCTAAAAGCTGAAAAACCCGTGGCTAAAAATTAGCAACGCCCTGTCTTTCCACCGTCGTAGTAACCGTGGCTAACTATATTTGCCACGGTTTAAGTCTTGGTTAGCCACGGCGCCCTAATCTTTTCCCTTTTTTCCTCATAATCATCGGTCCACGACTTAATTATTTTTGGGTGTTAGCAGAAAAATAATAAAAAACAAAGTTCTATATTCCAGCTAGGACTAAACAAAATATAACTATTAATAGTTTGATGTATTATTTTATTTTGAAGATATTAAAAATAATTATAAAATATTTTTTCTTGAAAATCTTATAATAAAATTACAATCAAAATAAAGTGCTAATTTTATAAATAACAATAAAACCTAATAAAGGGTAATTTATGCACTTCAAAATTGAATAGAAAAAGAAGAAGACTGTCTCAGATTATACGGTCAGGTAATTTTGATTTAGTTTGCATTCAAGAAACTAAGAGGGAGGTGTTGCTTGATTATGTTGTTGAAAATTTATGGGGTAACAAAATGATAGATTGGGTAGCTATTCCATCAATAGGACAATCTGGAGGTTTATTAATGATGTGGATGAAAGACTAGTGGGTTGTTAAACCAAGAATTTATGGTGACCGGTTTGTGGCTGTGTATGTGGAATGGAGATCTTTGACTTTGTTTTGTGTTTGCATATATGCACCTTGTCACACAAGTGAAAGAAAATTATTATGGGATGAGCTTTGTAATCTCAAACGTAATAGTGTGCAAGGGGAATGATATTTGGTTGGAGATTTTAATGCAGTAACTAAACAATGATATGGAATTACTTGATCCTCCTTTGTTAGACAAGAAATTTACTTGGTTTTGTCTTGAGGGTATTTCAGCTAGTAGAATAGACAGATTTCTAATAACTGAAGGACTTATTGATGATTGGCAAGTAAAGGGGCAAAGAGTTGGTAATCGGGATATCTCTGATCATTGCCCAATTTGGTTGTTGTGCTATGATCGGAATTGGGGTCCAAAACCATTCCGATTTAATAATTGTTGGTTGCAACATGAAGGGTTTAAATCTTTTGTTGAGGATGTCTGGCATAATTTTCAGGTGGCCGGCAAGAAGGCGTTTATCATTAAGGAGAAGTTAAAATTGTTGAAAGACAAACTGAAAGTCTGGAATAAAGAAATTTTTGGTTGGTTAGATCTGAAAAGTGAAAATATTGTGGAAGAGTTGAATGATTTGGATGTGGCGGTGACAGAGGAATTGGACATGACTGCGGTTGATGCCAGAAATGAAGCATCGGCTTCATTTTGGCAAAATTTGAAGTTTAAAGAGAGCTTGCTTAAATAGAAATCTAGAGTTAGATGGATTCAAGAGGGGGATGCTAATTCGAGGTATTTTCATGCGTGTATGAAATATAGGAGGCGTAGAAATCAGTTATGCGGGTTGGAGGTAGAGGGGAGGTGTTTTGAAGAAGTGTCTGATGTCAAAAGGGAGGTCCGAAATTTCTTTGTGAAGAGCTTTGAGGATAATGTGAGCAACCGACATGTGTTAGATGGATTAGTTTTTCCCAAACTAAGTGATGCTAATAACCGATTTTTGATTAGTCCTATTTCAGAGGAAGAGGTCAAGGAGGAGATATGTTTGGGGGTGTGATGGTGATAAGAGTCCGGGTCCAGATGGCTTTAATTTCAGTTTTATCAAAGAATGTTGGGAGGTGTTGAAAGAGGATATTGTGTCTTTCATTCATGAATTTCAAATTCGTCCGGTCTTGCCTAAAGGTATAACGGCATCTTTTCTTGCTCTTATTCCTAAGAATCATAATCCTCAAGGGCTGAAAGAATATAGACCTATTTGTTTGATCGGGTGTTTATACAAGATTTTCTCCAAAGTTCTAGCGGCCAGATTGAAGAGAGTCATTGGTAATTTGATTTCTCCTTGTCAAACCGCATTTGTTTGAATGAGGTTGTAGACTTGGCCAAGAGAAGAAAAGATGAATGCTTAATTTTCAAGGTTGATTTTTAGAAGGCATATGATTCTGTGTCTTGGAGTTTCTTGTTTTATATGTTGGAAAGGATGGGCTTCGACGCAAGATGGATTGATAGGATGCGGGCGTGTGTATGCGAAAATTCTTTGGCGGTCCTGGTTAATGGTAGCCCAACAAGGGATTTCAAAGTGTTTAAGGGTTTGAGACAAGGGGATCCATTATCTCCTTTCTTGTTTTTAATTATGGCAGAAGGGCTTGGGGGAATGGTTCAGAAGGCTGTGAGGTTGGGGTTGTTCGAAGGTTTTAAGGTGTCTTCAGATAAGTATTACTCTCCCTTACAAATTGCGGATGATGCTATTCCGGTCTGTAACGGATCTTGGAACAACCTTTGGTGTCTCAAATCTATCTTCCGTGGTTTTGAGTTGGTATTGGCTGAAAGTCAACTTTCATAAAAGTAATCTGTTTCGTATCAATTTGAGGGAGGAGTTTCTCGAATCGGCTTCCTCATTTTTGTCTTGTGACGAGCTCCATTTCCCCCTCTTTAAAAGTAATCTGTTTGGTATCAATTTTGGTACCACAGTGGGGGCCACAGTGGGAGCATCACCGCTTGCTTCCATCTCTCAACGTATCAAGCCCTCTCCGGACTAACTCACTTCTCCAAGAGGCATAAACGCTCTTTGAAATTACGAAACCTATTTCCTACTATTTCGCAGGATTTCTTTTTTCCCATTTTGCAGGTTATGCTCGCCTCCCAACCACGGCTTGAGCCCGAAGAGTATGCTCGCCTCCCAACCACAGCTTGAGCTCGAAGACTCCGCTCGCCTCGCAAGCACGGCTTGAGTTTCTGTCCGACCCCGGATATCTCCAGGGCACCTCTCTAGGATTCTCATCGCCGACCTCCCGCGTCTACCTCAAGGTTGGATCCTCATCCGATATTCTGATGATTTCTTTGCAGGTCTTCACCCGCTCGGATCTCCCTCATGATCACGACGCCAAGTCAACAGCCCGTAGCGGCTCCAATAGCACTCTAATCTCCGAGCCCCGTGTAACACCCCGGAAATAATTTAATTAAAATAGTTGATTGAATTATTAAAATAATTTGGAGGCGGGATATAGATAAATTAAAAGGTTAATATTTTATATGCGTAGGAGGTGAAACGAGTAAAGGAGGTGGTGACGTAGAGAGCCCAGTGTTTACTGAGCCCTCAACTTAAACCCTGGGGGTTTAAGCCAAACCCTCATTCGCAGCAAGCAAAAGAAAAACGAAAGTGAGAGTGAGAGAGAGAGCACGCGGCGCAAAGAGGGAGAGAAGAGGAGGGTTTCGCGAAGAATTTCAAAAGGAGATCGTTCGTGTTGCTGTGGTTTTGTTCGTGTCTCGTTCGTCGTGTTCCGGAGCTTACGTTATTCGAGGTAAGGGTGGGCTTAACCTTGATAATGGGTTGATGATAATTATGTGTGGGTAGTCTAGGGTTTTGTTGAATTGTTCGTGTTGTTGCATATCGTGTTTTCGTTGAGATTGGTGCTTTGATGATTATTGCACGTTATTGTGATTTGTTTCGTTATTTGTTGTTGCGTGATTGTTGTATCACGATGATGGAGTTGTTATTGTTCGTGTTTTTGTTGTTGCTGTGCGTGGTTGATTGTTGTTGTCGCGTTGTCGAATTGTCGTTTTTGTTGTGGTGGTTGCGGTGTCGTTGCCGTTAGGGTTTGGTGTTTGGCAATTTAGCGATTCTGGAAACAGGTTCGGTTTTTCTAAAACTGGCGCTGTTTGGTTGATCCAAAAATTATGAGGTTGATTGTTTTTTTGAAAATAGACTTAACGCCGGTCGTTTTGGCACTGGTTTCGTTAAATTCGGAGTTGTATAGCTCGAGTTATAGGCGATACAAGTTAGGTTAAAATTCTGGAAACGATTTGGGTATAGATTCGGTATTTCGGTGACTGAGAACGTTGTATTGACCGAAAAATTATGTGGTTTATTTTTCTGGAAAATAGACTTAATGCTTGTTAATTTGGCACTGGTTTGGTTGCGTTTAGAGTTGTGTAGCTCGAGATATGAATTCCACAAGTTAGAGTAAGATTCTGGAAACAATCTGGACACAGGGTCAGTGTTTTGGTTACCACGTTTTCAAAAGAACTCCTTTTCAAACGAATCCAATTTCTTTGAAAACTAGACAAAATTTGCCCCAGTTTATGCACAAGTTTCATGCAATTTGATTGAGTTTTGGTCACTTTGGAATTGCTTGAATTTGAAGGACAGAAACTGTCCTCTTTTGCAACTAGCCTGTGTGCTTTTCGAAAACTGTACCTATTGGACACTCTCCTTCAAAAACTGAACTTAGGGATGATAACCAGACCCATAGGGCTTTCCAACAAGTATTTATTTGTTTAAATCCGATGTCGTTTGCTATTTTAATTAATTCGCTGAAGTAGGTGCGATGTGCCTAGGCGCTGTGCGCCAGTCTTGTGCGTGGTGTGCGTGCGTTATGTCCGCGTTGTGGAGCCGTCTGGTGTTAATATTTCAGGTGCGGTGCTGGTATGCTCAGGAGAGTTTAGTGGTAGCTGTGATGCTACAACTTGGTGCTATTTTTGGTGAAATCATTTGTTTTGATTCTGGTGATATAGTATTTATTTTAAATACTTGTTATGGTGAGTTGGTGCATAATCATGGTGTCGCATTGTCATATGCATGTTTTGGTGATATAGGCTCTGCCTCTGGTGTTTATTGGTGATATGCCCGTCGTGGCTCATTTTGGTGATCGGTACCGCATGCATATGCCCACTGGAGGGGTTGCATATCATCCCATTGTCTATGAATGTTATAACTTTGGTGGTTCACTGTCAAATGGACTTTTCCTTTGGTATCTGGTGCTGTGATATGGTGTAATTGTATTGTGTTGCTGTAGTTACCTGATGCTAGCATATTTTTATCATCTGCTTATTACCTCTGTTAGACTCACCCCTTCTGCTTGGAATGTTGCTCTCATGCGGCAACGCTGCAGGTGATCGCTAGTGCTCGTGGAGGAATTGCTAGGTTTTGCTTCCTCTCTCGTTTGGGTCTGTGTCAGCTCTGATATGTAGCACCGGGGAGTCGTTAGTTATCGTTTTGAACTATTATTTTAGTTATTGGAAATTGTTTTAATTTATTTTGGAGATGTCTTTAATTGTTAATTCTGGAGATGTTTAAACTAGTTAATATTTCCGCTGCTTGGTGATTTCTTTTATATAAATTATTTTGGAGATTTTCTTTTTTTTAAAATAGTGAAAAATGTAGCGCCCTTCGAGGTGACTCTGATAATTGTCTATTTAATTGTAATAGTGAAAGGGGGTGTTACACCCCGCGCTCCATCAGACAATAAAGTCGGGATAGTCTGCACGTCTCCCTCAGGAGTGTCTGGAGGACGGGCCCCAGAATTCGCGTTCTGGAGTCGGGATTGAGATCGAGTGGGTGGTCGTCCTCGCGGAGCCATAGGAAGTTGAGGATGAAGTCGGATCGAACAGATTTATCTCCCACTGTGGTCGCCAATGTTCGGTACCAGAGTACAAGTAGTTACCTAGGATAGGCGAGCACTGCGAGGACGGAAGGGTGATTTCGGGCTGCTGAGTCTGGACCTCGGGTTGACCGAGGTGTGCTTCTCCCGCGCCTCGGGTTGGGTACCTGCAAGCACTCTGATGCCTAAGTCAGCAAGGGAAGTGAATAGGTAATGAAGACGGGGATGGAAAGCGTACCTAGAAATGGCGAGTGAGTCCAATATTTATAGAGCAGGTCGCCGTGTCCGCACCATTGGATCGGGCGAGGGGGTCTGGTCCGTTGGATGTGGATCCGTTGGATGATTAATCAAATCAAAAGGATTTCTTGGGGATGGTTTCTAAGTAGGGAGGGGAGGAATTTGTCTGTCAACTTTGAAGAGTGGAATAGGAATCCTTGTGAATGTATTGCACTACTTGAATGATTTGTAAAAGGGTTGAGGCCGTTGAAGTACCCCTGTACCTCCTTAATAAAACAATTTAATTTATCAAAAAAAAAAGTCCATCGCTTCACAAAATATAGTTCATTAAAATCACATAATATGCTTAACATCTAGGATATTCATGCCTTTATTACCAAAAGAAAGGCGTACTATTGTTGGAGAGTAAACTTGATTTGGCCCATTGGACTAATCAAGTGTTAGGCCCATTTGGCTTTAGTGTTTTAGTTTATAGAAAATTCTAGAGAGTAGTAGAGAAATGTAGAAATGAAATATGTAATATTAAATAAGTAGTTGAGAGAAGTGTGTAGAACTCTCTCACTTGAAGTGTGTAGAATATTCTCTAGATTCATGTAGAACTCTCCCTTGGAGCCTATAAATAGGGGAGAGCTAGTCATTTGTAAACCAAGCAAAAAACAAGTAAGCAAGTTAGCAAATAAACATCAAGTTCTAAAGAGCAAAGTATCCTCTCATTTTAAGAAACCATAGTCTCCTCTTCCCTTCTTCCCAAAGTCTTCCTAAAACCATTCTACTTTCCAACAACTATGACTAGTTTTATTCATTTCAAGTGTTATCTTCCTTAAAACTTAAGCCCTTTTAAACACAACCCTGAGAGATGGAACTAGATCACTAAGAGACAAGTGCCTATTCCCATTATCATCAACATATATCCCTAATTCTCTACACAAAGTCCCACATTTACAAACTGAAGGACAAGAAGAAAGAACATAAACGTTATCAGCTTTCTCAATCTTAAACCAATTAAAAATAGTTTCACGACTTGGATTTCCCTCAACTCCACCGGTACTTAAAAACCATACTCCTGTCAACACCTTTAAAAGTTTCCAAACTGGAGTTTCAGCACATGTATTTGTTGTGAAAATAGACTTTATATTTAGATCAGTTGATGTTAAAATGACACGTTTTTTTGCATTGTAAGGTGTGAAAGTAACTGCTTGACCTCTCTTAACTTCATGCTTCTCTTGAACCACATAAAGAGGACATGTAATGGTGTTACCTGTGTTTGCAATTGTTAATCCACCACCATTTCCTCTAGTGACTGGTAAAATGTAATACTTGACACTTGTTCTTAGTTTTTGGCCTGAAATATCAAGCACTGGTTCAGGTGCTGGAGAAATTATGCCAACGAAGATTAAAACAGAACAAGTTATGGAAAATGTGAAGAGTGAGGTCTTCATGTTTTTCTTTGGATATAAGATTAGATGAGTGTTTCTGTGTATATGTATGGAAATAAGAGTTTCTATTTATAGGACATAAAGGGGTATTATGAGTTATGTGTCTCTTGGATCAATTTGAATATGCTTGGAGAGAAAAAGTTGACTTAAGTGAGTGAAATATTTGTCGACATACTGAAATATCAATACATATATCAACAAATTAGCTTATCAAAAAAAAATATATATCAACAAATTTTCCACTATAATTGAGGTGTGAAAAGGTTCAAGGAAGTCATCATTGTGCAATTGTATAATTTTCCCACCATTTAAGGAATCTTATCTCATAGTCACGTGCAATTTGCTCAGAGACTTATAATGGTTATTATATTATAAAGTTAGTTAACAAAAAGATTAAGAAAACAATAAGCTTAATAAACGACTACAACTAAACAACAATAATGTCATGCAAGGATGCCGATTCCAACGCAAGATGCATTGAATCGTCGTAAAATTTCTACCAAATAATGTCATTGAAGAGAATTGACCTAATCGACGGTTGTTTATGTTGTTAACAATATGTTTAGCAAATATCCCGACTACCCGGGTTATATATTGGATATAACCGTGCTGGCTATACAGTCCGTTAACCAATAGGCCACCTTTGGCAACTGTCACATCGACGCCATGCATACACACAACGTGACACCTTAACCGATATGTTGAGCTATTTAACCGGGATTACATGACATATTGTACGAGAGTCGACGTTATATAACTCGAGAGTCTACAAAAAGAGTGGAAGCCCCATGATTTGAGAAGCCCGAGTAGCTCCAATGTCTAATTGATGAGGAGCAACTTTGTTTCGTAGAAGGTCGACTTACTATGTTATCATGCCGACGTCACCAGTGTCTTCTAGGGATTTTCTGGAAACTAATTCAATATGAACATCGAAGCCATTCCAAGTAAAAAAAAAGCAACAGAAGCGCAGTGTATTTAGATGACGTCATATATTGGCGCAATGGGAATGTGCGCCCTACTTTACGTCCCTTCAATGTCATAGAGAGAGTTTCTCAACTTCTAAACTACCCCACGCATCAGAAGCGCGTGCAACGCTGAGGAGGTTTAGCTTATTGATATTCCCATTTAACCTATTTAAAGGTAGATTGACTGAATGAGAAGCTATTTCCTTCTGAACCCACCGTACAACGGGTTGCTTACAAATTCATTCGTTCTAACACCCCCGTAGGCAGATCGTCAAGCAGCATCAAGGTAAGTTCTGCTCTTTACTCTCTTATTCCTTTCACATTTTTTTCTATTTCTTGCTGGGTTTTCTGAGATGGTGAAACTCGATCAAAATGGGAACGGAGTTTCCGAAGCTCCATCTAGCCAAATAAGGAAGAGGGGTGTTAATCTTCCCCTTTCAGACACTGTAAGCCTCTTCAGCGTGAGTTCGAATTCTTCAAAAGATAAATCGGAAAGTGACCATTTCGTTACTTCTTATTATCCAGGGAGTCAACGTGGTAGCTGGGATCGTGATGAGCTCACCGATTGTAACATTAGAGTCTTGATGGCTTCAGAGATTGACGTTGATGAAGTCGTCGATTTTAAGGCTCGTGGATACTCGTCTATTTTTTGACCGAAGAGTCAATTGTTCAGTTTAGAGTTAGTGTGAAACTATACTCCACTAGCAAGGAAGAAGATATAATTGCAGAATGCTGTAAGGTCGGCGAACCAGTTTGTTTGGCTAGACCAAGGGGCATACAAGACGAAGCGACTTACATGTACGCCTGTCTGTTCGAAGATCTAAAACTGCGAATGCCCTTTACGTTCTTTGAAAGTTCAATTTTGAGAGCTTCAAATATTGCCCCTACACAGCTTCATTCGAATAGTTGGGCATTTGTTCGCGCATTCGAGATTCTGTGCTGAGCTCTTAAAATAGTGACAACAGTAGGCGCCTTCTTTGCTTTTTACCGGTCAAAAGCTGAAGGAAGAAGAAAGTGGATATCTTTATATAGCCACCAAAATAAACGTCTCTTGACCCCCTTTACAATTTCCTATAAGGACTTTAAAGTAGAGTTCTTTCGAGTTCGTGGGAGCCCTGCATGTCCCCAAATGTTTTTTGGCTATAGAGGAGCCTATCATTTTCCATTATATTGGCAAAGTGAGCCCTTCGCCATTAGCGGCGTGGTCGAAAAAGAGCTAAATGCAGAGAATAGAGAAAATATTAGCCTTCTTTCTGGGTTTGCTCCCATGACTTGAAAAAAAATTATAGGCATGGAGGACGATGAGGGGAACTTGCATGAGTATCTTAGTAAGTAATATTATACATCTCACATTGCCTAAATTAATAGCCTCTAACCAGGTATACCTCCCTATTTTTTTTGCAGTCAGGATGTCAGCTCACAGAGATAGAGACATGAGGAGCTATCTGAAGAGAGCTCAAGGAAATATGACTATGAAGGCCATTACTGAAGGTGAGGCGGATTTAGACACCGGTCTACAAAGGATCAAAAAGACGACAAAGACGATTCTTCTGAGGAGTACGCCAATAACTGCTACCCCTTTGAACATGGTTGCTGCAATGAAGAACACGACTAGGCCGTCATCAACAGCAGCTATTGTGTTGGAGGAAAGTTCTGATGCTCAAAATCCCAAAAAAGAGAAAAGCCGATGAGCGCGAAGTGCTATGGTCCAGTCTCCTAACTGAGTTCCGTGGCGAAGGAGGCGTGAAATCCCTTTGGGATAAGTGCTTCCCAGTTAAGAATTTTGTGAGGGACCACCTGCTAACTCAAGACGATGCCAACCGGATTGAAGGAATCGGGTTCGAACAAGCATGCGCTGTTCTGCAGTATTATGCTCTTAAAGATGCCGTTCTGGGCAATGTTATCAATGAAGAGTTCGGGAAGTTTGTACTCCGTGAGAGCCAGAACAAAAAAGAGCTCAACGATGCAAGGCTACGACTGGTTAACCAGCAAGAGTTGACTAAAGAGATAACTAGATTGCAGGGCGAACTGGCTTCCCAAGAAAACAAATACAAAGAGAAGGAAGAGGTTGTCAAGAAATAGTTGGACGATATCAAAGCTGAGTGGAACGAAGAAATCTCCAATGTCCATTCTAAAGTGAAGAAAAGGAAGAGGAAAACACCGAGTTGCAGAAGAAGGTGAAAAACAAGGAAATTGAGATTGACGAGCTGAAGCTTGAGATGGCAACCGAGTTTGTGAAGGGGTTCGCCCTGGCCACTGAAAAAACCCAGTTCTTATACCCTGAATTGAACTTGTCGGAGATTGGCGCTCTTATAATTATGAATTTAGGGGGAGATGGAAAGAAATGGATGTGTAAAGACCGCAAAAGATTTTAAATGTCGTAAAAAAAAATTAAGGAATTATCTACCAAGGGTTCATATCTATTAGGAAGGGTCCCTTTGCTTGCGCATAAAACACAAATCTACCAAATTACACTAGTTAAAATAAATAAAACGGGTGCAAATATCAATGGGCCTCAGAAATCATACACCAATATAGCCCAATAAAATCTTTAATCCATGAGAAGTAGCCCAAAGCAAAAGTTCAAATCTCATAGATGCAAATATTAGCAGGCCCAAGAAACGACATTTTTAATCCATGAATCGAAAGCCCAAAACAACTATTCATTTCAAAGGAAAATGGCAAAACAGGTGCCGAATATTTTGAGGCTCCGTTTTGGAAACGTCACAAAGTATAAAAAGAGGGAAACAGAATAGTCGCGACCACTCGCTGTTCTCGTTCCAATCACACTACAAACAAACAGGAAAACCCATTTCGTTGCTTCAAACTTAACACATACAACACTCGTTGAATTGGAGATAGCCACTCTTCTTCGTACTACAAACATCGAGTGGACTCCACCATCGACGCCCACATTGTCAGTGAAAAATGGAGCATTTCCGTAGAGGTCATACCCGAAGACATTTTCAACTCAAGAAGAACAAAATAGGTAATAGGTTGATTCTGCATACGTCTAAAAAGTAAACGCCATCATCATTTATCTTTAAAAATACATGAAAACAGTAAATCTTTTGCCAGCCATTCAATAACCTAAGTCATTGCATGTTTAAATAACGATTTTTGCTAGTATTGTTGACTTTTTTATACATAATTTGTTTACCTAATCTATAATATATTTTCCCAACTACCTCCAGGAGAAAGGTCAAATGTGGATCCCAGACTGCGGCGACGGCATTCTTATGTTGCTATCGGTAATGTTTTTCTCGCATTATGTGGGGTTTACACAAAAAATAGAGAATTTGTTTTAAAAAAAATATATTTGATTTTTTAATTGCAGGCAGAAGAAAAACATTATTTATTTGCGGAAGAATCTACCAATAAGATGCATATAGATTCATTTGCATGTGTCTACAAATCTTCAAATCGTAAGCAGTTGGTACGAAATTCGCATCAAGCCATAACGTCATGAGTATAATGAAACTAAACCAACCCAACAAGGTTTAAAAAAAAGGTAATTAACATGAATATTCAAGTTAGACTAATAGATAAAACGGTTTGTAGGTTATGCCTGACGGATTTGTCAGAAAATGGTGGCACAACCTGGACAACCCATTTGAACAAACTTCCGAGAGCGGTGTGAAGGCATTAGTTGATGTTTTGAATGATGGGAACAAATTGGCTCTTGCAAAAGGGTGGGATGAATTCGTTAGCATGCATTCAAAGAAAGCTGCAATACACACCGTCCATTTCAACTACGTAGGGGAAAACAAGTTTCATATAGATTTTTTTGACGCGGATAGTACCGAGATACAATTAATTTACGATTCTTGGCGCCACACGCCCACTAAATTATGTATTTCATTTAGAAGACCTACAACTGCTCACGTGACAACGGTAAGTGTGAAAAATACTATCCGATGGTTTTCAATTATCGCTTTTTTATGAAACATAATATCTAAGAATTATTGTTAGAACTAAACTGGTTCTTTCAATAACTAGCACTTAAATTACTGTGATACCATTTTTAGTATCTTAATAGACTAACTAGTGATACCTGACAATGCCTCTTTGTATCATAATCAATAAACATATGCTTCTGTTATGTCCCTACGACAAGCAAATGTCGATAGACATTAAACTATAGTAATGCAGGATTCGGGACTAAAGAACTTATTTGTCGTATTTTGGAAAACTTGGCGAGCTAGTTGCCAGAGGAACGATTCCAATGTAATCACTTTGCAAGGGCCAAAAACATAGAGTTCGTAAAACAGAAACTTGGTGCGATCATTTTATTCGTTCATTTTTTACTCGTTCTTGTATATTCTATTTATTGATTCATTCTGATCGTGCTTTGTTTTCTCCTATTTCTTTTGCAGCTAAAATGTCTGATGTTGGGTTCAAAGAGCTTTTGAAGAAGGCCAAGAAAGGGAAGCATGTTCGTTTTGCTCCCTCTCCTTCCCAAACTATCAATCTGGATGATGAGGAGATGCCCTCCAATATTAAGAAGGGAACATGCTCGTCCCAGAAGAAGAGAAAGCAATCAACTGGAACCACTGAGCTTGAGACTGATCCTCCCATTCCTCCTTCAAAGCGGAACGTCCAAGCCCAAAGGAGGTCGTCCTCTTCACTCAACTTGGACGACCTCAATGAAGCAGATTTTGCTCGTTTCCGTGAAGATCCTCTTCTCTTCATGTCTGATGTGGCCAAGGCAGCCTCCTCTAAACTTGCTCGTTATAAGGAAGAGGAGGCTGAACGACAAGCAGGTATGTGACTTGTTCATCGTAATTTATGGTTAGAGGGCGATCTAATAGATAAGACTGATAAATATAATTGTGCTTTCGATCACATCACAGAGTTGCGGGCAGAGCTGGAATCTACGAAGAAAAAGCTTGAAGAGGCTGAGACCGCCCTCCAACCAACCAAAGATGCTCTTCAGACAGCCACCACTAAACGAGATGCTGCTGTGAACGCCAAGGTCGAGGTAGAAACAAAGCTGTCCACTGAGACGATCAGAGTTAACGAGCTCTCTAACAAGGTGCAGGGATTGGATGAAGAGGTGAGTGGTCTGAAGCAGGATCTCTAACTGCTCGCAATAAAGCTTTGGCTGATTTGGAGGCTCTTAAGCAAGCCACTCTTGCCATCGCCAAGGAGCGTTTTGAAGGGGCGGTCCCCCAAATTCAATAATGCTTCCCTTCCCTTGAGATCAACCGCGAGGTCGTTGACAACGACCATTTCCTGAAGGATGGGCAGATCGTCCGGCCCGAGGAGGAAGACGAGGAGGGAAACATGGTGAAGGAAGAGACGGTCATCTATAGGCGACCAGAATAACTTGGCTTGTAATCTTTTAGCTTGTTGTTTTTTTTTGCTTATTGGGCGGACTTGCGGTCGTCCTTCTTTTGTATTATTTACTGTTAATGGTGCCCGGCCTTCTCCGGGCACTTTTTAATGCTTGAATCTTTGCGCGCTTCCTTTCCAATCGTTCTCATGATGCTTTATTTCGTTTAGTTATTTTGCTCGATCGCGAATTCTCTTTGGTTGGGCCATGTAGACCAAACTCGCGTGGTCGCCCATAAACAGCTTCCCAAGTTTCTACTCAAATTTAGCTCGTTTATAGGGGTGCGACTACCATTCTTTGGTCGTTTCGTTTATTATACTTAAATGTGTTTATCAAACTCGGTTTGAATTTAACTCGCTCAAGGGGTTGTTCGTTTCGTTATTGGATCGATCAATAATTAAAAAGGGAATCAACACAAAGTATAAAGAAATTCCTCGTCATTTATTTGTTGGACGAGCGGGCCTCAATAAAAAACCCAGTAGGGAAAAAGAGTGTCCCGCCCGTTCTGTTTTCATTGATCAAACAAGTGTATCATGACATTTCTTTCATCGTTACAAGGTGTCTATTCATGTAAAGTATCTCCTAAGATTCACATCATTCCAAGTGTTTGAGATCGCTCCTCCACTCATGGTTTGGAGACTGTAAGCACCTTTGCCCGTTCTTGCGACTACTCGGTATGGGCCTTCCCAATTGGTGGCGAACTTCCCTTGGCCAGCATTCTTCCGACCGATGTTCGCCCTTCTTAGAACGAGCTGTCCTATTTCAAAAACTCTTAGAACGACCTTGAAATTGTGTCTTGTTGCCATGCCTTGTTTAACCAACGCTTCCCTGGGGACCTGTTCGCTTTCGAGTGGTTGTTTAGGGTTGGTCGTCTTCTATTTCAGCTCCCCAATTTCCACAGGGATCAGAGCGTCTGTCCCACAAACCATTTTGAAAGGAGATTCTCCTGTGGTGGAATGAGGAGTCGTTCTGTATGCCCATAACACGGATGGAAGCTCTTCTGCCCATTTGCCCTTGGATTCATCCAATCTCCTCTTCAGGCCGCGCAGAATCACCTGATTTGTGGCTTCCGCCTACCCGTTCGTTTGAGGATGTTCTACTGAGGTGAAACGCTGTTTCACTCCCAGCTCGACCAGAGTCTCTTGGAAATTTCTATCGGTGAACTATGTGCCATTGTCTGATACGACCACTTCTGGGATCCCGAAACGTGGCCAATTTCTATCGCTTTAAGGAAATTTCTTGATGTGATAGTGGCCAGGGGCTCAGCTTCAATCCATTTAGTGAAATAATCAACTACTACGATTAGAAACTTCAGTTGGCCAGGACCAACAGTGAACGGCCCCAAGAGGTCTATTCCCTACCATGCGAACGGCTAGGGGGCAGTCATGCTATTGAGTTCTACTGGGGGGGCAAGGTGGACATCTGCGTGTCTCTGACACTTATCACACTTTTTCACTAATGCTCTTGCGTCCTCTTCCATTGTAGGCCAATAGTAACCTGCCCTTAAGGCCTTCTTGGCCAGAGCTCGACCACCCAGATGGTTACCGCAAATTCCTTCGTGAATCTCTCTTAACACATAATCTGCCTCTGTTGGGGGGAGACATTTGAGCAATGGCATAGTGAAACCTCTTCGATAAAGCTGCCCGCTTATGATCGAGTAGGAGGTCGCTCGCCTTCGAACGAGCGCTACTTCTTTGGGATCTCCTGGTTCTTCCCCGTCCCTTATGTACTTAAGGATGGGATCGATCATGTTGGTGCTGTTTCAAGAACGACCTCTAACCTTACGCTAGGTTGTGACAATACCTTCTATATCACGCTCCTATGGTTGCCAGGATTCTTGGTACTCGCAAGCTTTGATAGTACGCCCGCCCTAGTATTCTCTGCTCTAGGGACATGCTTGACCTCGGCATATTCAAATTGTTGGAGTAATTCTCTGACTTTTGTCAAGTATCTTTGAAGGATCTCGTCTTTAGCGCTGAAGACTTCTTTAATTTGAGAGACCGCTAGTAGTGAGTCTGAATGTAGCTCCACCCTCTTCACATTGAATTCTAAAGCGAGCAACAATCCTGCCACACAAGCCTCATATTCTGCCTGATTGTTTGAAGTGGGGAACGAGAAGGTCAACGAGACCTCGATGGTCGTTCCTTCATTGTTTTCAAGAATCAGACCCGCTCCACTGCCCTTGCTATTGGAGGAGCCATCCACGTGCAATGTCCACAAAGTTTGAACTGGATTCGCTAAGATTGGGGTCATTTCTGCAACGAAGTCGGCCAAAACCTGTGCCTTAGTTGTCGATCTAGGCTCATACTTGGTCCCGAATTCTGATAGTTCAACTGCCTATTTAATCATTCTGCCCGCCAAATCTGGTCTATGTAGGATTTGTCTAATGGGTTGATCAGTGCGAAGTACAACCTGATGGGTAACGAAGTATGGTCTCAATCTTCGAGCGGCCACAATTAATGCCAAAGCCAACTTCTCAATTTTCTGGTACTTGAGCTCAGGGCCTTGCAGGGCTTTGCTGACGAAGTATACAAGATTCTGCTTCTCGTACCAATACAGCGGCCAAAGCCTCGTCTGTAATGGACAAGTATAGGTATAAGGTCTCCCCTGGCTCTGGTGTGGTCAAAATTGGAGGTTCTGATAGGGTTGTTTTCAACTGCTCGAGCGCCTGGTCGCACTCTGGCGTCCCTTCAAACATGGTTTCTTTCTTCAACAGCTTAAACAGGGGCAGGGATTTGTTTGCTGCTTTCGCAATGAAGCGTGAGAGGGCGGCCACCATGCCATTAAGTTTTTGAATCTCTTTCTTGGTTGTGGGCGGCCTCATTTCTGTCACCGCTCGGCATTTATCTGGGTTAGCTTCGATCCCCCATTCTGTGAGATAAAATCCAAGAAATTTGCCCGCCCTTAATTACCCCAAAGGTACATTTTTCTAGATTGAACCTTAACGAGTTCTTTCGAGCTTCCTTGAACACCTCTCTTAGGTCGTTCACATGATCTGGGTCTTGCTTACTCTTGATTATCATGTCATCTAGGTAGACTTCTACCATTTTGCCTATCTTGTTGAGGCAAAATCCCTAATTATGTTTTGATGTTCAACAAACCTCAAAGGTGAGAAGCTTAAGATTTCTGATTTTATATATTACTAATGCTTCTTGTTGAGTGTTTCATAAGGACAGATATTTCAATTAATCTGAACAAGATATTTGCTTATGAGAAGCATCAATCAAAGAGAAAACTTGGAAGAATAATTGTCCACATTATTCTGAAGAAAGGAAACTTCCCAAAACATAGATTGAGATCAAGAACCACAGTGTAATCTTGAGAAGAATCTGTTTGTGAAGTATCATCATGCATTGTGGCAATATAAGAAGGTTGAATAAGAAGAATCAAGGCAAGTGGAGTCATGACAATGAAGATGAGAAGCATTACTGGAGAAAAGTTAAGTTGAGAAGAGTCATGATCCTGAGAAGGGTCATGATAAGAAGAATCATGTTGAGAAGAGTCATGATCCTGAGAAGGGTCATGGAATAGAAGAATCATCATCCTAAGAAGCATCAACATGAAGTAGAATCAACTTAAATCTTATCATCTTCAACAAAGAAACCATATGAGAAGAATCACAGTGAGAAGGGTCATGACAGCAATGAACAGCCTGGCTTCTGCAGAAAAGTACACACAGCTGTATGCTGCAGAGGAGCGTATTTACAACGGCTATAAACGGCTAGTTTCTCAACCAACGGCTAAAATTCTTGATCCAACAGTTAATACACAATATTAACTCTATAAAACAACAGCCTTGGACGCCATGGCTCCTTAAGAGATTGAATCAAAATTCAGAGCTATCAACCTTCTCACCCATTCTAGTTCTTTCTCTTCCATACTCAGTTGTACTTAAACCAGAAGGGATTCATCCATTCTCTGAGTATGTGTTAAATCTTGTGTTGTAGATATTATTGTATACTCCATTTGTATCAACCAAGCTCTAGAAATCCCAAAACCCTATAAACCAAACAGAACCTTTAATAGGGAACCTTCTCAAGTGGCATGTGTTGCTGTAGGACTTGAGAAGTGAGTGCTTCAGTGTTAGAAGCAGTCTAATAGCTTTGGTAAAGTTTATTAGTGAAGTATACAGTAGGTAGAGCTGTGAAAGAAAACTACCAAGAGAGTTCACCTTTGGAGAGGTGTAAACTGTGTAATCTATTTTGGAAAAATAGTGGAAATTCTCACTGGATGTGAGGAGTGGATGTAGCCCTGGAGTGGGGTGAACCACTATAAATCACTGTGTCATTTACTGTCTTTATAGATTACTTATTGTAGAAAAACTCTCCACACAGATTCATTATTTATTAAACCTTCTCACCTTCACAATTTGAACATAAACTCTTGGTAAAATGATTTGAAAACATATTTGGGACTCACAGCTTAAAGTTACTTAAAACAATCATTGATATAAACTGTGAGAAGCATTGAAGGAAGAACTAACAGACCCTTCTCAATTTCACTATAGTTGAGAAGACTGTTTCATCACCCTTCTCTTCTTACCTTTCTTAGGAAGAAGATTGTTTTATTACTTCTAATCTCTAACACTTATTACTTACTTTCTTGAGTCTGAGTAATACTTGTGAAGCAAAGTTCTTTTATTTCAGGAGAATTTTAAAAGGGTGACAATTCCAACCCCCCCTTCCTTGTGACATTGGTGACTTCATATCTGAGCTTGGAAGACCTGATTCATCATTCTTTGATAGGTCGCCCCTGCATTCTTTAATCCAAACGGCATGTATCAGTAGCAGAAATTCCGCTTATCAGTCATAAAGGCTGTCTTTTCCGGATCGGGTGGGTGCATGGCAATCTGATTGTACCCAGAATATGCGTCCAAAAATGATAGTATTTTGTACCCACTTGCACTATCGACTAAACGATCAACACTTGGTATTGGGAAAGCATCTTTTGGGCATGCTCGATTGAGGTCAGTATAATCCATGCACATTCGCCATTTGCCGTTCGCCTTTTTTACTAAGACTACATTGGACAACCAAGTGGTGTACTTTATCTCTTTAATGAAACCTACCTCAAGTAAGTCTTCCACAACTTTGGTTGCTGCCCTTGCCTTTTCTTCTTTTCGGATCCTTCTTCGTTTTACGACCCATTTGGCTCCAAGATCCACTGCTAAGTGGTGACAGGCCACTTCAGGTGGGATACCAGGCATATCCGCAGCACTCCAAGCAAACAAGTCTGCATGCTCCCTCAAGCATTGGACGAGCTGGTCTTGAATTTCTAGAGGGAGACCGTTCCCTATTTTAACCGTCCTCTCTGGGTCGCTCCCCAATTGGACTTGGATAAACTCTCCATCTAGCTCAGGTCGTTTGATCCTCCTCTTAAGTTCCCTGGTCAGGAGGTCATCTCCTTCTTCCTCCTCACTGTCCGGGTCGTAGCGAGCATCGAGATCGGGCACATTTACATGCTCGCCCCCTTTCATTGCTTCTTCTATTTCTTTCCTGACCTTCTTGCCTTTGTCTTTTAAACTCAATAGGAAAGCCCGTTTTGCTGACAACAGATCAGCTTGGAGGGTGGCGACCTCCCCATCTTTAGTGTAGAACTTCATCTTCAGGTGGAATGTGGATGGCATGGCTTCCAATCGAGCCAAGGTTGGTCGACCAATGATACATTGATAAATGGACTTGCATGGCAATACTATGAAATCTGTCCTGACCGTTCGACAAAGGGGTTTCTCTGTTGTGTCATCCCCAAAGGTGACCATTAATTCAATTCGTCCTATTGGGGTCGTGGACGCTCCATTGAACCTGGTCAAGACCGTGCCTCTGTATGGTCTCAAATCGTCTTTTGATATTTTCAGAACGTCCAAGAGATCTTCAAAAATGATGTCTACTGAGCTTATTTGGTCTACCAATATTCGTCTGACTTCCATATTTGCCATCACAGCGACAACTACGAGGGGTACTTCATAGTTAGGCGTTCCGTCAATGAGATCCTCGTCTCCAAAGGATATGGGTGGTCTTTTTGAAGGGGGTCTTGGAGCGGACGTAGAGGCGATGCTCATGATCTCATCCCATCTTCTTTTCATTGATTTGTTAGTTGAGGCGTCAGTGGGAATGCCTCCTGTGATTACCATGGCGACTGGTCTCCCCTTCGACTTCCTGGTGTCTGGGATATCATTGTCATCGTCCTCATCTTCTTCTTCTATTATCTTGGCTACTTCATCAGCTTGTGCCTTATCTTTCCTGGGTGATCGACCTGCTTGTTTATCTTCTCGCCCATCAGTTTGATTCTTTTTCACATATTGGGTCAGCTTTCCTCTCCTGATCAATGCTTCTACATCATCTTTGAGGGCCATGCAATTGTTGGTGTCATGCCCGTTACTTTTGTGGTATCGGTAGTACTTTTTGGACGGGCGTTGCCCTTCCTTGACGACGAGAGGTTCTGGTCCTTTGATGTCTCTAAATTCTGTGTTCTCACACTCCGCAAGTATGTTCGCATACGAGGTGTTCAACTTGGTGCGTTCTGTGAACCTCCTTACTTTGTGATCCTTCATCTGTCTGCCATGTTCTTCCTTTGTTCTCTGATCGCGTTCTCCATGTGGTCGCTGATTCATTCTGTTTCAGCTGCTTCGATGGCCATCGTTCTCTCCTCATAGTTCATGAACCTTTGAGATCTGCGAAGGAATGCCTCTAAATCCCTGGGTAAATGTAGACCGACCTCAACTTCAAATTGGCTTCCCCTGAGGAGCCCAGTCCTCAAGAACCATAACCGTTGGTTGTCATCCAGGTTCCTGACTTGATCGGCCTCGCGATTGAATCGTTCCACATAGTTGCGCAAGGACATCTTTGGGATTTAGGCTTAACCCTTGAGGTCGTGAAACGGGCCGTGAATGCTCTGGCCATCTGCTCCCACAAGGAATAGTGTTGGGTCTTAACTCGGTGAACCATTCCAATGCTGACCCTTCTAGGGTTAGAGGGAAAATTTTGCATTTTACTGGCCTGGGTGCCCCCCTATACTACATCATTTAGATCGAAATGTTTCAGGTGAGCGTCAGGGTCTTTTACCCAATTGTACATCTTGAGGTCAGAGGGAGGCTTTTCCAGAGAGCGAGCATTGTGGTACTCATCTATGTCTCTTGTGTACGGCCCCAAGCTCATATCAACTCTTTCTTTGCGATGTGGTCGGTCCTCGGGGTATCGCCCCCGATGACCACGTCGCTCATCACCAGAATACTCCTTCGAATGGTAGCGGGTGTACCGCTCGTTGGATCGACTGCGCGAACGACTGGGTGAACAGGACGAACCATAAGAAGACTCCTGATGTGAAGATTCTTCAGGCCAGTATGTGTAGTTTGAAGTGGACGGGGTCGTCCTTGGTGGGGTAAGTCCTCCTCCTCGTCCCCTTCTTCGGGGTGGAGATCGATGGACACGTTGTCTTCGAGGGGGTGACCGATGCACTCTGGAGGGGTTTGCCCGTGGAGCAGGCATTCCATCATTACGACGTCCTCGCTCAGGTGCCGTGTACGCTCGCCGAGAGGCTGGCTGATCTTCTATCTGGGTCAGATGATCATTATGATGGGCCAGAGTTTGATCACGATCACGGAGTAAATCTCGGAGCTCCTGAACCAAGTCTCCAGGAAGGGTAACGGTGACCTGTTGGGCCGTGTCTGGCTGAGGGACAACGCTAGTGCCCGCACCATCTGCCGTTACTCCTTCTGGGATGGGTGGTTGTCGAGCTAGAATCTCGGCCACACTCTGAAGGCGGGTCGCCTTAGGTCTGCCTTGAGGAGGCATGAGGAAGTAGGTGGGATAGCGCGCGGGCTCCCACTGTGGTCGCCAAATGAACTGTACCTCAGGTCATGCGCTGGAACGAACTGGATATCAGGTCTGTCCGATTGCTCTGTTGGTCGCGTACCAACGTCAAAGAGAGGGGGTGGTACCTGCCATAACACTCCAACGCCCAAGTCAAGTTAGGACGAGTAGAGTAACGATACTATTGAATAGTGCGTACCTAACAATTGACGCAATAACTCCTTATATAGGGTCAGTGGATCCTGGGTGACCGTAGGATTATTGTACAGACCGATCAGGACCGTTGATCTTGGTCTGTGTTCTCCTGATCTTGGTAAACTGGTTGATCTGACCTCTCAACCTGAATTGGGCTTCGGCCCAGTCCAGAACAGTTAATCGTCCTAAAAAATAGCAAAAACAAAAGATAGAATAGTTATCTAAGCAAATCCCAATAGATACGAAACCTCCTTCACTTCTAAGAGTGGAAATCAAATCATATATCAAAATTTTTAATACTGATGTTTTTTCCCGCGTTCTGTTCAATAAAGGACTGCAAAGTCACAAATACAAAATCATAATTTGAAAATGATTAAAAAAGTTCACGTATTGAAAATATAACAATGGACCCCATAACTCAGAAGTCACTGAATCGTAATATCAAGAAATCACAAAATATGGCGTAATGTAGGGTAAATTTTGGGAGTATGAAATAATAAGCTCACCTAGAAGCTTTTTTTATAACCAAAATATATATTAATAAAAAGGAGTACTAGAGGTACTCCAACCCTTACATATACAAGGAGAGGCTCATTAAAATCTCCATGGGCCAAAACCCTGTGGGTAAAAGACCTATTGAGAAAAAAGAGTACCTGGGAAGAAGGAGACAATAAATCAAATAACAAAGAGTTCGTGCACACAAGAGGATTTCTCCACAATAAGAAATCTTTAAAGCTCACTTGAGGCCTTCTATGCTAACAAACCAGCTTCAGGTTATAGTCTTGACATGATTGAAAACCACTTGAAGGTTAAAAGCTTGAGCTCTAGAGAGAATATGGTTTCGATGAACCCAGATACACCACGTGAATACCATCCAAAATAAGTGTTTCAATCTACGAACCTTCTTGGAATCCATCCACAGGCCATGAGCCTTGAAATGCGCGACGCCAATAAGAGAATCCATAACTGCAATGCCCCACCCAATTATGATAGTACTCCAGATTGACTGAGAACACCTACACATAAAAAATAAAAGGGACAACATGACCTGTGAGGATCCTTAATAATATCCTTAGAAATAAGAGTGTCACGAGTTGGAAGCTTTCCCAAAATAGGATTTCTATTTTTAACCTGTCGTTGAAATTTAACTCTACTTTCATATACTTATTTTAATTTAATATAATTAATTTATTTTATCTATATCTATAATCTATAGTATAAATATTTGAGAATGCATATCAATTAATGCATTGCCAAGTGTCATGTTTATATGAAAATGATATTAAATGCTCCTATATGGTCCCACTCTAAAATTAAAATTAGAATCACCATTAATTCATGACCAACTAATTTTTATTCACATTCAGCTCGAAATTGTTTTTATTACCTATGTGCAAAAAAAGGAAATTGAATTAATGTGAATCATTTTTTTGAAATAATATGATGAAATTATTAAATGATTTATCTGAAAATGGCATAATATTGTTTTTTTTACCTTAACATAATTAAGACACATCCTAATTCCCGTGGATAATCAAATTCGAAATTCAGCCAATTTCCCACCATATAACCTCATTTGTGGGCTATAAAAAAGATCACATTACAGGTAAAAAAACATGCTACAATCCTTTTGGTTTTTAGAGTCTCTTTTGCTTTTGAATAATTTTTTGACCAAAATGGATTTTGGTTCACATATGGTTTACGACTTTTTATTGCTTAGAAATATAAATTCGTCCGACCTGTAGAAATAATGTTGATCTAAATTTTTCTTCTGTTTTTCTACTACAAATACAATTTTCAAATTTATTTCTTATAAAAATTTCTTTCTTTTTTCCGCTGCAAATTTGTAACATTTTTAATTTTTCGTTTGAGATGCAAATTATGAATCAATTGATGGTAAAGCTTTTTCATCAGTTCCACTGCTAAAGAAAGAGCTATGTTGACCCGTAATTGGCTATTGGGAGGTGGGTTAATATAAGACGCTAAATACTGCTACCTATTTCAACAATAGCTCTAGCATTTCTTTATCGTTGATGATGTGAACATGTTACATTGCTAATTTTTCTACAATTTGATCACATCTTAGTTTTCAGATTTAGATTACATACAAACCCATCTATTGTGTGTTGTTTCGTTTTTAAAGCATATTATTTTCCTATTTCCATTAAGATGAAGTAAAATAAATTATCTACTAAATTACTACATATGGGAATCAAACTAGGCAAGGATGCTTATAAAAGCGCAAAACACCACTGAAATGCATATTTCTCTTTTGTAGAAAAAAACTATCAAATTGGTCTTGCTGGAGATCAAAAGAAAAATACACAATAGTTGGTATTGAAATAAGAAAATCAACCGGTCATGAGGCTGGTATTGAAGGGGGTGAATTTGTGTTGTGTGCTTAAGATAATTAGAAAACCTTTGGGGTTGATTTTGGATTTCGAATAATGGGTTTCCAATTTTATATATGATCTATCTTCCCTTTAATCATTCAATTTTTGTCCATATCATATTGCGGGGATTCTTCCCTTTTAATCCTTTCAAATTCTACTTTGCTTCCCGTATTTTTATATAAATCTTTATGTTTCTTTTTTAAAATAAGTATTACATTCTTTCCTCCATTCAAATTGTTCGGTCAATAGGAATTACCCCCACGTGATTATATGTACAATATATTTGTGGAAGGATTTGAAGAGCGGGTGTTAAAAAGAGTGTATAAAAGAGAGTGTTGCTAGCATTTCTCATCAAATCCTTATTCAAATTTTTATTTAACTATTGAAGTTATATTTTTTTGGTATAAACCAGGTGTCCTCTGTGCGCAACTGCATAGACTAATTCCTCGAGCTGGGTAGGACCACAATGGACGACAAAGCTCTCCCTCAAGGGATTTAACATTGCATACTCAAGGCCGAATTCAAATCCAGTACATTGGTTAAGTTGGAAGAGACCCCTACCATCTCATCCAACTGCTCTTGGGGTACTATATTGAGGTAATATTTATTTCTATGACATTTTTAAAAAAATTATGATTTTTTTTTTCGTTTGTAGAATTTTTATGATTTTAATTGGATTGTCAGGGAGTAGCGAGTAGCCGGCATTTTTTATAATTTTTCAAGTATTCTATTATAAAATATGCAATGTTTCAAATTATAATTGCATTAATTCGGCCAATGTTCATTTTTTGTCATATTTGTCGATTTTGTTTAGCAAAAGTACTGTGAATATTAGTTAACACTTTAACAATACTAAATTTTATACTAATCAAATAGTAATTAAAGTACTATTCATTCCACAATTACGAAAGCAATATATATTCATAAATGGACATATACATGAAATAATGAAAAATCAATAATATGTCAAATGTGAATTAAATATGCCCATTTTAAATTGAAAAAAATAAAATAATGAGAAGATCAATTTAGCATAAACACACAATCGTCCGCTTTAACTCCCGTTACTTTTTAATATCCATGTCAATTAATCATTGTATTCACTAAATTTCATAAGGAGCTGATATAAACAAAAAAAAGACTCCCATAATTGAAAAAAAAGTTTAGTAATTAAAATTATAATAAGGGGAAACTACATTCACCTCCCCGAAACCATAATTAAATGACATATACACCCTCTGTATTTTTAAAATAAGCACTCACTTCTCTTATTTGTCGAGAAAGTTTCATTCACCTCCCCCTAAGTTTTGTTTAAAAGCCTCTAATCTTACATAATAGAGGAGAGATGTGTATAAGAGGAGGTCAATGACTTCTACAAAATAGAGGGGGGGGTAATTTTCCCTTATAATAAAATACTTTTTGTTCAACTCCTTTTTGGTAAACTCTACAAAATTAAAATAGTTTGACTTATTATTTTTATTTTATTTTAATGAAGTCCTATTTAAATTCATTTCTCTCTACAAAATTGAAATCTATTTTATAATTTTTTTAAAAAAAATTTAAACTTTTTATGTGAGATTTTGATACATTTCTTTTGAAATTTCTCACGATCATTCTTTTGTTATATATTTGAAGTATACATTGTAAGTATTATCATTTTTTGATATTAAAAATGAAATACCAAATATTGAATAAATATCATACATATATATATATATATATATTATAATTTTTATAGTCACATTAATTTATGTTCCTAACACACGAATAAAAATAGAGATATCGGCGATGTGTGATGGGAACAGGCAATATTTTCTCACTTCCCATGCCCACATCTTATTTACCCCACATCCTCACTCTGCACATTGGAGAATTTTCCTCCCCATCCCTGCGGGACCCTATTGTTTATACAAAAATAGTTAATAATAAACTAAAATTCAACATATTTCAGAAAATATATAAAAAAAAACTACAGTGTTTATCATAAAGTTTAAAGTTATGATAATAAGGATTGTGTAATATTATTAGTTTCTTAGCAAAATATTAATTTTATAAAATATTAATATTATATATATATATATATATATATATATATTCGTTAGAATTTCATAATAGTTTATTGGAAATTGAGACCTCCCAAGGTAGGGGTATAAACCCCATTCCCTTCCTATCATGCTTTCAGCGGAATTTAGTCATCTGTCCTCATCCCCTTAGGGAATAATGTCTATCTTTAAGTCTTTAAACTGGACAGTTCCCACGAGGACTTTCACGTATAAGGAGAAATTGACACCTCTAAGCATAAATAACTCATTTGCATGAAATCACTAATTAACATCTATATATAAATTAACAAACAAAATCTAAATTCTTTTCAACAACTTTCAATAGGATAAGTACACCCGTGCATTGCACGGGTCAAACACTCTAGTATATAACATTTTTCAATGCATCTCCATTAATGCATTGCCAAATGTCAATTTCTTATAAACATTATAATAAATACAATATCAAGGCCCGACATTTAATTAGCAATATACTTTATTTTTGTAGTGCAATATTTTATGCAATTATTTGCAATAATAAAAATACTCCATCTAAATCGTGGATCAGCTAGAAAACCTACTCAATAATCCAGATCATTGACAACCTATAATTTCACCTCACTATTATTTTGTCCATCTACCTGCAACACAATTGAAATTGAAGAAAGTCGCTAAATGTGATTTTCAATATTTGATTAATAGTAATAATATTGAAATCCAATAATTGTAGAATATTTCATGCTACCTTAATTTAATTTTCCGCAAAGCCTTTACTAAATTCTTTTCTAAAATTGTTACTAATATAACCCAAGGGGTGTGGTTGAGCGGTTGAGGCTCATCCTCCCTTAACCAAGTGTCGAGGGTTCGATCCCCGCCTTGGGTATGGGGCAGCTTTGAATCCCTGAGCCAGCTATCCCACCCTTCGATGTGGCTCCAATCCAGCAAGGAGATTAGTCACTGCGTTCGGCGGTGGATACCCTAGTCTCGACAAAAAAAATTGTTACTAATATAATTTAAGTTAAGAAAATATTTTCTAAATTTTGAAAATTTTCACAAATAATTTAATTTTAAAAAATTTCACTAAGTTAGGAACAATTTTTTTTATTCAATCGAATGTCAAATTTTAGTGTAGAAAAAATAATCATGAAATCCAAAAAATAATCACTAAGTTAGGAACATTAAAATTATTACCTTAACAAGGATTTAACCTTTTGGGCTAATTTGAATTTGAATTTGAAATTTACAAATTTGTGAAAATTTTGGTGAAATTTGAATTTTATTTTTCAACCAATATTTCCACCAAATCTGAGTTTAAGAATTACTATATAAAGGGTATGAGGGTAGAAGAAAAAATCATTCAGCTTTTGATTTTTATTTGTGATCACATTTTAATTTACTTTTGAAAACTCAGTGATTTGTAGGATATAATGGAATACGATGCACATACGCTTCAGGAATTTATGTTGCTTAAGAGGAATGTTAACCTGGCTGAACTATTCCATTGTAGAAGAACAGATGTATATATAAAAAAGATTCCTCCTTTTTACTTTCATATTCTTTTTCCAAAAAAATTTTCTTTTGAATGTCGTTTTTTATCCATTTCAAATTACATCCATAATCGACGCCCCGATGTTGTATCTCAATATTATATTTAATTTAAATTTTCAATATCCATGTATTTTCACCACACCATATATTAGTTTGTCCATTGTCGTTACTATTAATGTTTATATTTTTTCCCCAATCAAACAAACATAGCCCGTAATGTGAGCTAATAGTAATTATTAGGTGTATATTTTTCCCTGAATTCATAGGCGTTAGTCTCTCAAACAAAGCACGTAATGTGTAATAATAATAATAATAATAATTACTAATATTATTATTAGGTACAATCACACATTCAGTCGTAATTTAAAAAATATGCAGGAAAAACACAATCAATAAATTATAATATAAAATATAATAGTATATAGAAAACATCATAACACATGAAGTGCGCATGTTCATAAAAGACCTATTGGTATTTGAAAATTTAAAATCTGCAAAAAAATAGACTAGTGGCTAACTATAAATATGGTTATTCGAAAACCAAAGCATAGTGATCACCATTTTACAAATTGACAACAAAAAATGTCAAAATCAAATCAACTTATTTCCTAAATCAAAATACAGTAACAATAATTTTACAAATTGTAGTAACAATTTTATGCTTTAAACACTACAAAAAAAATCAGTCATTAGCGAGGGAAATTCAAATTCCCTCGCAAATGACCATTAGCAAGGGATTTTGGTCATTTTGCGAGGGGAATTTCCTTTGCTAATTCCCTCGCTAATGACTGCCTCAAAATTTGTGCAGTTTTTCAAATTTGGGCAATTTTTCAAATCCCTCCATTTATATATTTATTATTATATTAAATTTCGATAATGGCTTGTTTTTTTATTTATTATTTTTTTATATATTATATTGTTAAATTTGTGGTTGTGATGGTGGTTATGTGGTGGTGGGTTAGAGTTTGTAGGTGAGAGAGATAGAGTAGAGGAAGAGGAAGGGGAGAGTAGATAGTAGAGGAAGAGGAAGGGAGAGTAGGTTGGTTGTGTGGTGGTGATGGTGGTGGTGGTGGTAGTGGTGGTGGTGGAGAGTAGAGGAACATGAAGGGAAGAGGAAGGGTGAAGAGGAGAGAAGAAGAGTGAGGGTGTTGTGAGTGAGAAAGAAGAGTGCAAACAGATTTAAGTAAAAAATAGTAAAAAAAATTGCGAGGGAACAACATTTCCGTCGCTAGTTGTCACTTTAGTTTGCGAGGGATTTTAATTTCCGTCGCAAATTTCCTTGATTTACGTGAATTTGACTGAATTTTCCCTCCAAACAAATAGCGACGGAAATTTCCGTCGCTAATACCTTCATTTCCCTCGCTAACGTGTGACCAAAACGACAGATTCAATTTCTGTCGCTAATCCCTTCAAATCCGTCGCTAAATCAGGTTTTTGCGACGGACCGTTTTTCCCTCGCTAATGTCCCTCGCTAATAACTGATTTTCTTGTAGTGTAATATGGAAATACATGACAACCAAATCAGCTTATTTCCATTTTCAGCTATAGAATGTCATTATCCCCACCTGCAGGAAATATCATAAAATCAATTTTCAATCGAGTATAAAAACAAATTCAATTCGAGAAATCCCTAATTTTGACATGGTAATTAATATTTCCAATTAGTAATTTTTTGACCACATAAATAACGACAAAGGGTGAATATTTTTATTTCAATTACTAAATCTTTTTTAATCTCATATTATTGGCACCTTCTTACATATGGAATGATATTCAATATGCCCACAAAACCAAAGAAACATTTTTTTTACGTGAACAAAAATCTTTTTGATTTTTTGAACAAGAGAGAGCAGTAGTACTAAAAAATGCAAGGCTAAGGAAGTGGCGGCGGCTCAGTAGTTTATACCATTCCTCTCATTCTACTGATCCTTCTCCTTAGTTTTTCCTGTTACCATTCCTATTTTGGT
Organism: Astragalus glycyphyllos; assembly: GCA_963573325.1. Taxonomy (NCBI): domain Eukaryota; kingdom Viridiplantae; phylum Streptophyta; class Magnoliopsida; order Fabales; family Fabaceae; genus Astragalus; species Astragalus glycyphyllos. The sequence continues at coordinate 11,019,276 of OY754314.1, read as the reverse complement.
TTGTCGCAAATATGCGTGTTGATGGGTTTAGGGATTGGAGTTCTAAGCAGTGAGAGGAAGTTAATCTAAAATACTAACACATCAAGGTTCGCACCTCGAAATGGAGGATGAAGCATTTCACAATCTCCACCTACTATGTATCCATGAAGAAGATGAATACCTACAAACTTAATCTGGCCATGAGAAACAGGATTTGGTCTAATGTTCTCCACGTGCGCTTTTTCTTACTTTAATCATGCTTTCTTTGTTAATATTATCTATCTTTTCTTTTTCTACTTTATTTTTAATGCATCCTCTATGATTTATAAATTTGTATTTTAGTTACCTTTAATTTCATATTACACCCATTTATTTGGAGTACTGTTGTAAAAATATCTTGCCTTTGGTACTCTGTTGCAGATTTTGCTCTAAGATGGAGATTTTCCTTCCAATTTAAATGGTTTCTATGGGTGAAAAGGTAAGGCTTTTTTTTCACCTTTTTTATTTTTCCCTCTTTTGCATGATACTACTTTAGAAAATAGATTTGTTTCTTTCATATAGTTATAGTTTTGATCCTTTTGCAGATATTCGTCACAATATGCTGATTACTGATTATTTAGTTGGTAAGTAAAAATATGCACGAAAACGTAAGGCATTTTTTTCATCTTTTTATTTTTCCCTCTTTTGCATGATACTACTTTAAAAGTATACCGATTACATGTATCTTTTCTTTTATTTTTTCCACAATTGTTGTTGCATTGGTTATATTTTCTATTTATTCTATAGGGATTGCTGCATTGGTTACATGAGTAGATTTTTGTATCAATGAATGAGTATATTGTTCTTAGTTCATTCATATTTTAATGTTCTGATTTTATTGTGTAGCTTTAGAATGATTTACATAACCAATCCTATTGTTTTTATTTTTCGTCATTATAGATTTGTTAGTCATTTGCTGACTTGGCTCACATGTTTGTCTAGCTTTCATAGAGGTTTACTATGACAATGAGAGGATTCAAGGCGCCTTTATCATAGATGGAAGTTTCCAGATGGCTATCGCACTTTTTGATTTTTGTAGGACTATTGTCAAGTAAGTATATGCAACTTTCTTTTAGCCTACAGACTTTATTGGTTACAGTTTCTCAATTGAGCTATTGTGTTGTAAGATTTTGAAATTGAATAAAACTTAAATAAAAAATGTATTTAGTGGATTTTAACCATGTATCCTCGATCAGAAGAGATTACTCCAAATATAGGATGGATAAATATTTGGAGGCAATTTTTTTAAAGTCGTCATTTTTTTCCTCTGTTCACACGTTCTCATGAGCACTTGGATTAGATTGTAGGGGTCTCTTCCAACTTAACCAAGGTCCTGCGAATCCAGTTTTAGGCATGCAGCAGTGTTAAATCTCTTGAGGGAGAGCTTTGCCGCCCATTGTGAGCCTACCCGGCTCGAGAGATTAGTCTCTGCAATTGTGCGCAGATGATACTTGGTTTATACCAAAAAAATTTATATCTGTATATATACCATATAAAAAATTTTGGTGCAAATTATGAAGTTTTCTCAGAGCATAATTATTAGGCACCCCTGCATAATTATTATGAAGTTTTCTCAGAGCAAATCCAACTTCCAGAAGTCATGTTTCTAAATGAATGAATGACAAAAAAAGACAAGTGGGTTTGTAAAGAGATTCCATCTTTCCAAATGTGGCATAAGATGATACTTTTTCATTAACATCGAATTAAAAAGTGGACCTATGTTTTGGTGAAATTAACCAAAATGTAACATCATGAAATTAATTGTGGATCAGGGGGAAATCAGTATCCAATTTTTCAACCCATGAAAACTAACCCTGCATGGCCAAATATGGTAGGATAAGATCGACCAAAGTATTTGTGAATACAAAGTATGTTATTACATTTACATTTATTCTAAATAATAAATGTGAATGTAATAACCATAGTCTATCTTATTTTTAAATGTAATACCTTATTTATTTGATTTGACAGCATAAAAATGTTATACCTTATTATATGTACCCAAAAAAATACCTTATTATAAATAATATGATGTGAATACCAATAGTTAAGTTCATCAGCTCCTGTTGGCAAACACAACAAGAGTCTATCTTATGACATTTACATTTACAATACAGTGAACAAATCGGTTTCAAAAAAATGAATACAAAGTTTGTCACTTTTTCTTTTGTATTAACCACGTTGCTGTTACAGCTAGCATCAACATCAAATTCATCTCACACAAAACAGATTCCAGCTATGTATGTGTTTGGTGATTCACTAGTTGACAGTGGTAACAACAATTATCTTCCTGGAAAATCCAATGCAATGTTTCTTCCTTATGGTATTGACTTTGGTGATGGCAAAGCAACTGGTAGATACACTAATGGAAAAACTGTGGTTGATTACTTTGGTGAGAAAAATCTTAATCCAAATTCACTATTTCCCTTTTGTTTAATTTTCACCTTTCTCTACTGCATAAATTCATATGTTCATTCTTGCACAAATTAATTTTTTTATTAATTTTTTATGCAGCTATACTTCTAGGACTACCCTATGTTCCTCCTTACTTGGCACTTTCAAAGATTCAAAGGAACAAAATCACCACAGGAATCAATTATGCTTCTGCTGGTTCTGGTATTCTCCCTGAAACAAACAAGGTAGATCTCACAACTACATTTTCCGATTTATTCTCTACGTCTTATATTTATTATGATGCCATTATTAAATATAAAGTAGTTGAGGTACAAATAAATGTGTTACTGAAAAAAATGATTATCTGCTAACTAATCTTTGAGTTGAAGATTTATATATTATGATATCATATATTTTTTATTCTATTTGCAGAAGTTTTTAACCCTTGACAAACAGATCAAGTTCTTCAAGAGGACTATTAAAAATAATTTGCCTACAATATTTGATGAGCAAGAAAAATTGGGGAAGCATTTATCTGAATCCTTATTCGTTGTCTCTTCTGGCGTCAATGACATGTTTCATAATCAAACCTTCTTTGGAACCACAAAATTTGCTTCCTATCTGCTACAAGAATTCTCCTTACGCTTAATGGTATGTTCCATCTAGAATTGTTAATTTTTTTTGCTGTATAATCTTGAAATTTCTCTAATCGCTTGTTTTGTTACAGAAAATGTATAGCTTAGGAGCAAGAAAGTTTTTTGTGAACAATATTGCTCCATTGGGGTGCTTTCCATCAGTAGCTGGGAGTTCAAGTCCAAAAGGAAAATGTAATAAGAAATTCAACAAAGCAATTTCATTTTACAATAGCAAGTTACCTGATATACTTTTTGAGCTACAATCACAGCTTCCTGGCTTTACCTTTATACACTCAGATCTATACAATTTTCTTGTGGAGCTAAGGGAAACTGGAAAAAGATATGGTGAGAAAGAAGCGAAACAAATAATAGCTTGTGGTGTAATATTAATTTGACTAATAACTCATTTGTTTTGCTTTGTAGGGATAGTGGAAACATGGAAACCTTGTTGTCCTTACAAAACTGATGGTGGTTTCAGATGTTATCCTTATAATGTTACTTGTCCAAATAGAAACACTCATCTCTTCTTTGATGATCACCCATCTCAGATTGCGAATCAGGTATTTGCGACGCGTTGCTTTAATGATCAGAAAATATGCAGATCATCAGGCTTCAAATTGCCCTCAAGTGTGTCTGTCTTTGAACCACATGCTCAAATCGATTTTTAGGCGTGTCTGATGTTAGGGTTGTATCCATCTCTTAGATTTGAACATTAACTGTGTCTACATATCAGTGTCATGTCTGGTATCTATGTCCGTGTGCTTCTTTCACAAATGCTTGTGGATTTTTTCAAAATGTAGCCTTTATATTATATAGATTTAATTTGCATTCACAGACAATGTAGGTTTTTTTTAGTACTGTCAATCAAGATGTGAGAGAATCCATAGGAATGGAACTACTTTTACAATTGAGACATCCCATTGAGTGAACGTTCAATTTTGAAAGATTGATGCTTTCCTAACTTTAAGACATACAGATTGAGACACGACTGAACTTTAACGACTATCTAGACTAATGTTGACTATCACCCGTGATAACCGAAGGTACTAGAAACACAAAAAGAGTGAGTTTGAATTGTGTTGACCGTTTTTACGATCTTTTTGCTTTATGTTAAAAGATGCTTACTACCAAAATATTCTACTCCGTTTATGAAAAATTATTGGAAAGTTCGTAAAGAACATAAAAGTATAAAAAGTGAAGGGAGATGAGAAATGTACACAGTTGATCTATCCTAATTCAAAACAATTGTTGTTATATCTAGTCCAAACGTTATCAAATGATTTTTCCTTCTTTATTCAAAGGTCTTCTTAATCCACTAAAACAAAGTATTATTTACCCACTTCTCCAAAGTCAATGTATTCTTTCCTCAAGCATCACCAGGGCTCTACCAATGTATTTTTTCTTCGAGCTTCACTAGGCTATTGAGTATTCTTTAATTATCTACCTCTCCAGCACTACAAAAAAAAAGCTCATTTGCGAGGGACCTTAGCGAGGGAACCCTGGTCCCTCGCAAATTTAAGAATTAGCGACGGATTGATTGAACATTAGCGAGGGAATGGGCACGTTTAGCGACGGAATTTCCCTCGCAAAACACAGGGCGCCAAATTAAAATTGCGTGGCACGCAAAATAAGGAGGTTAGCGACGGATTAGCGACGGATTTGATGTCCCTCGCAAAACGTTCTGACCGTTGCAGTGCCTAGGGACGCGTGGCACGCAAAACGAGGAGGTTAGCGACGGATTTGATGTCCCTCGCAAAATCCGTCGCTAACCTAAATAAATGTACCGTTTTTCTTTTTTTTTTCCTCACTCTTCTCTCTCACTCTTCAACTCTTCTCTCTCACTCTTCACTCTTCTCTCTCACCACCAATCCGAATACTCCCCTCTCTCACCCCCTTCTCTCAAATCCACAACCACAACCACCACACAACCACCACCACCACCACCCACGGAACTCCTCTTCCTCTCCTCTCTCCCTCTCTCACGATTTCCCTCTTCTTCCACCACTACCACCACCCACGAAACCACCACCACTACCCACGAAACCACCACCACCGGAGCTCCTCTTCCTTTCCTCTCCTCTATCTCTCTCTCTCACGATTTGCCTCTTCTTCCACCACCATCACCCCCCACGAAACCACCACCACCACCACCACCGGAGCTCCCATTTCCCTCAATTTGTAAGTTTTGATTTGCACTTTTTATGATGTTATAATTTTAATTTTTGATTTATTGAAGTTGTTTTAATTTATTTATTATTTGCTTGAAATTGAAATTTGTTAGGATTGAAATTTGGTGTTTGAAGCCTACAATCGCACCGGAGTGCGCACCGTCACCGAACCACCTCACCGGACGTCAATCTCGCTCATAACAGTTAGTTTTTAAAATAAATTGTTGTTTTTAAAATAAATTGTTGTTGTTGTTGGTTAGGATTGAATTGGTTAGGATTGAATTAGTTAGGATTGAATTATTTGTTGTTGTTATTGTTGTTGTGTGTTAAGTTTTGAATTAGTTAGGATTGAATTATTTGTTGTTGTTGTTGTGTGTTGTTGTGAATTGGTTAGGATTGGTTAAGTGATATTGTAAAATGTGAGTTGTAGGATTAAGTGTGAAATATGAGTTAAAATTGAGTGAATATTGTGAAATGTGAATGTTAGTAATTGAAAAATGAATATAAATTTGTTAAAGTGAAATTGTTGAGAAGAGTTAGATTGAAAATTATTGAGAATTAAAAATTGTGTATGTTGTTAATTGTGTCAAATAGTTGAAATTGAAAAGTGTATTATTTTAGAGTTGTTAATTGAAAATTGTTTAATTGTTGTTTTGATGAACCCTAGGTTAGATGACTGTGTGTTGTTGATGGAAAAGGGTGAGGTGTTGTCCCTCACCCCCATAATTTGCTCGAAATCATCTCCATTGAGATAATTGCGAGACGATACTAACAACGGTAAGGTTGGGAGTTATATGAAATAACTTCCTTCACTACTTGGATGGAAAAGGGTTTTGTGCTGTCCTTGACCCCCATACTCGGCTCGGAATCATCTCCACTGAGATCATATCGATGCCACTAACTTGATAGGTTATTGGGAATGTTATGGGAATCTAACACATTTTCTTAAATATGTGTAGATGAATTGGTATGAATTTAATCGTGATTGGGTGTATGATCGGTTATTTCCTAGAAGAGCGGGTTTAAAGCAAAGTTTTGTAATTGGGGTTGAACAGTTTCTTGTTGTAGCGTGGCGACATGAATTGGCTAGACGGGAAAAGGGGGTTAGATGTCCATGCTTAAAATGCGACGGAATACCTATTAAGACCGATGATGAAATTAGGGAACACTTGTATCGTTGGGGTTTTAAGCCTAATTATTGGATTTGGGTGGAACATGGAGAAAAAGGACGTCCAAATTTTGACGCAGGGGCTTCAAGCAGTTCTGGTTTTGGTGTTGCACGTAATGAAATTTTTGAGTCGATGGAAAACATGATTTGTGATGGTCTTAGGGTGAATGTGCCATTTGATGAGCCTCAATATGACGATTATGATGAACTTCCAAATGAAGAAGCACAAAGATTTTATAACTTGTTAATAGATTCGAACAAACCGTTGTTTGAAGACTCCCCACAGTCAAAATTATCTATGTGTGTGAAGCTTTTATCTCTCAAGTCGATGAGTAATATTTCTGAGGTGGGTTTAGACTATGTGACTGAAATGATGTTGGAAGCGACACCTAATAAGGATAGTTTGCCCAAAAGTTATTATGAAGCAAAGAAGTTAGTTTCGAAGCTGGGATTGAATTTTAAGAAGATTGATTGTTGTTCAGAAGGGCACATGTTATTTTACAACAACGAATTTGGTAAAAACGATGGTGAGCTACTTGAATGTAAATTCTGTGGAAGACCGAGGTATCACGATCGTAAAGGGGCAAAACGTAATTATAAACCAATCCCGATAAAGTCGATGTTCTATTTGCCTATAGTTTCAAGGTTGCAAAGAATGTTTGCATCGGCCGAAATTGCGCAGAAAATGACTTGGCATTATGACAATAAGTGTACCTCGGACATTTTACGCCACCCATCTGACGGTGAAGCATGGAAGCACTTTGATCAAGTGCATTCTGATTTTGCCTCAGACCCACGGAATGTTCGGCTTGGCTTGTGCTCTGATGGATTTACTCCGTATATCCAAGCATCGGCGTCACCCTACTCTTGTTGGCCAGTCATTGTTACCCCTTACAATCTTCCTCCTGAGATGTGCATGACTAAGCCGTATATGTTTTTGACTTGTCTTATACCTGGTCCACACAATCCAAGGGCTAATATTGATATCTTTTTGGAACCTCTGATTGATGATCTTAAGAGATTGTGGGGGGGTGTTTTGACATATGATGCAGCACGAAAGAAAAATTTTATGATGAGAGCGGCATTGATGTGGACAATTAACGACTTTCCTGCATATGGTATGTTGTCTGGTTGGGGGACTCACGGTAAATTGGCATGTCCCCACTGCATGGAACACACAAAGGCGTTTACGCTAAAGTACGGGGGCAAGAGTTCTTGGTTTGACTCACATCGTAGATTCTTACCACAAGATCATAAATTTAGAAAGAACAAAAATGCCTTCAAGAAATTTATGTTGACTCATTATGTTGTCTTTAAATTTATTTTAATCATGTTGACTCATTATGTTGTCTTTAAATTTATTTTAATCATTAATATATCATGATTGTTCTTGTTAATTTAGTTTCTTTAATTTATTTATAATATACATCATTAATGTTGTTAGTATCACATTTGGTTTCTCTTTTTTTCATAGACATGGATCCAGGAGGTTCTGACCCACCGAGACGTGCAGGGAAGCAGATTGCCGATGAACCTCCCAAGAGGAGGCGTAATCGTCGTAATCGTGAGGTGGTTCTCAACATTGGGAACATGAGGCAGGGTCATACATCATATATGAGTCCACCAGGTACCGAGCCGATTGCCCCACGACCTCCGTCTCCATCTGGTCCCGGATTTTTTCATTTACCCTCGCATGGGCATTATATGGGCCCATCATATATGTATGCAGCAGGGCATATGGGTGCACCACATATAGGCTCATCATCTGGGCATATGGGCACACCAGTTGGGCATATGGGTGCACCACATGGACATATAGGCTCATCATCTGGGCATGGCAGACCAGCAGGGCATATGGGCGCACCATCTGGACATACGGGCAGACCAGCTGGGTTATCTATGCCTACCCCATCGCCCCAGGATGATATTGATCCTGATATTGAGCCCGAGCTGGATGATATTGACATCGATGAAGAGACGGTGGAGGTGGTTGTTATCGATGGTGTTAAACTAAAGGTCATTTATCCTAATGGTGACGCGTAAGTATTTTGTTTGTTTTTTTTTAAGTTAATTTATCAAACGAATTATATTTGATTGTTTGATATATCTTTCATTATGCAGGCTTCTTCCTGCAAAGGTAGCTTCATCGAACATTACCCGTGTCATCCGAAAAATGTACTTTCAAAAGTTTCGTTCAAAGTGGACTAAGGTCACTGATGACGAAAAGAAGGAACTGCTGGAATTCTTTAGGGTAAGTGTCAATTATGTCATTACTTATATTGTTAGTTTAAATTTAATGTTTAATATAATTACTAATACATATTTTTGTTTTACTTAGGGTAAAGTGACATGGCGCGAAGAAGATGATGAAGAAGTGAGAAGAGTTTTTAATAAAAGGATGAGCGCTCAGTTATCAGATTTGCTTTATAAGTTGCGGGTTAAAAAGCAGCAGCCAAACTACATGAGTGATGAAGTTTGGAATGCCTTCCAGGCTCATTGGGCTACAACAAAGTTCAAAGCAAAATCTGAAGCAGCCAAGAAGAATAGAAACTCAGAGAAGGGTGGCTCGCTTCACACCTGCGGGTCCGTCAACCAGGCTCAGCATGCTCTTAGATGGGTATATTATTTTAAAAATCTTTGTGTTATTTTTACATTGGTTAATTAGTTTGCAATATTTGAAAATGTATTTCATTTTACAGAGTTTGAAGGCAGGACGCCCTATCACTGCTCCTGAGCTGCATAGAGTCACCCATTTGAGGAAAGGGACTAACGAGTATGTTGATGACCGCGCCAGGATTACTCAGGTAAATATACAGCTTGATTTGTATTATATAAAGTTGCTTTGTTAAAATAGAGCGTTAATTATGCTATGTTCTGTGGTTATGCAAAACAGGAGCAAATTAATGAGATCATGTCTCAGCTGACTCAGGGGAGCTGGGACCCTGCCTCACTTGGTGAACTTCCTCCTGAGATGCGAGATCTGGCAAACGTCAATTGGGAGAAATTAATTGGTTGGTACAAGGGTCGTCTGTATGGTACTGGGCCAATGGCTCCTATTATGGGTTCTAAGGGCTCGTCTAGGGCCGGGAGCAGCAGAGGACGCAGTCGACCAGCTTCTACTAAGTCAGATGCGGAGACAGAGCAGCTTAGGCAGGAGCTGCAATCTACTAAACAGCAGCTGGAGGATACTCAAGCGGAGGTTAGGGGCTGGAGGGCAGACCATGCGAAGGTGCTAAGGAGACAGGAGCTGATGTATAACTATTTTAAGAGCAAGAATATTTTTCCAGATGAGGAGGAAGATCAGGAGCAAGCTCAGCAGTCAGAGGAGTCAGAGGAATCAGAGGAGTCTGACGGCAGCTATTAGGATAGTTTGACATTTCTGTACTTTTTTATTCGGATATTATGTTATTTTTTATTCGGATAATATGTTGTTTTAATTCGGATTTTATGTTGATTTGGATTTATATTATGTTGATTTGGATGGAATTAAAACTGTTTTAGCTATTTCAATCAGGTATAAAATCAGGTCTATCAATAAAAAAATAAAAATAGGTTTAGCAGGAAAAAAAAAAATTTAAAAAAAAAATTGAGATTAGCGAGGGATTTAGCGAGGGAAAAAAAAAATTTAAAAAAAAAAAAAGAGATTAGCGAGGGATTTAGCGAGGGAAAAAAAATTTAAAAAAAAAAAAAAGGGAATTAGCGAGGGATTTAGCGAGGGAAATTTTTTTTTTTAAAAAAAAAAAAAAAGGATTAGCGAGGGATTTAGCGAGGGAATAGTGGACGCGTGGCTGTCAGAGATTGGCCACGTGTCTCTCAATATTAGCGAGGGATTTTAGCGAGGGAATTAGCGAGGGAATAGTCCCTCGCTAATTAGCGACGGATTTTAAATCCCTCGCTAAATGGATTAGCGAGGAAGGATTTAGCGAGGGAACCTGTCCCTCGCTAATTCCCTCGCAAATGACCATTAGCGAGGGATTTTGGTCAGTTTGCGAGGGAAATATCCCTCGCTAATACCTGTTTTTTTTTGTAGTGCAGGCTAATCCATTAGCGGACATCTCTAGTCTTCTAAACATCCCTGACAACTGCCGTTGAGGAACCATGTATTATTTCTTCAAGCCTCACCAGGTTGTAGAGTATTGTAGCCTCTCCAAGGTTCCGAGTGTTTACCTTTTTTCTAGACCATTTTACAAAAGTAAAATGCCACTAGCGGTCAGAATTACAACAGATGAGTTTGTATCTGAGTGATGCAAAATCTTTCTAGAATTCTAACTATCGAAGAGATGATATTACATTTTAAATCGCAATGCTCAAGGTTTTTCAACATATTACATTTTCTTTGAACATGCCTTTCTTCATTTCTCTCTTTTCCAAGAATGTTCGACGTGAACAATCTCATGCCCGGTATCTTTTAAATCCTAACTATGTGAACATTTTCTTTGTATATGATGTTCGATCGCTATATTTGTAGGGACAAAAAACATATTATCGTAGTTATTAGTCACCATCCTAAAGAACAAATACTTTTGATAACTACAAACTCTTTTACATTTCCAAAGAATTATACCTCAAAACTTCAATATTTAGATAAACAAGCACAAAAAAAGGACTGCAAGTCACAAATACAAAATAAAAATTTGAAAAAGAATAAAAAAGTTCACATCTTCTCTTCCCGATACAAATATTGAAAATTTTAAATCTTAGGGATTGGAGAGGCATAAATAGATGGACAATCTTAAACAAGAACAATGATCCCCATAAGACACTGAATAGTAATATCAAGAAATCACAAAATTGGCATAATGTAAGGCAAATTTTGGAAGTATGAAATAATGGGCTCACCTTGAAGCTACAGACACCCCACAACGTAAGAAAAGTCAAGCAAAATCCAAAACCTCCCAAATTCTGAAACTCAATGAAACTGACCTATTAAATTAATTTATAATAATTCATAGTTGTTGTGTAAAAAATTTAAATTTCATCTGCAACGCCAGCAGAGTAAACAACAGTATTTTTTTTTCTTTTTATAAAGAAAATGCATTTCCATTGCCAAAATATATAAAAAAGAAAGGTTTAAATATATGTTCAGACCCTGCCAATATCACCATAATCCATTCAGGCCCCTGTTAAAAAACTTCAAAATGGCCCTTGCTAATATAAATCGTTTACGGTTAAGCCCATCGGTAAACTTTTCATCCAAAAAAACTTTAAAATAAGGTTTAAATATATGTTCAGCCCCTGCAAAAATATCACCATAATCCATTTAGGCCCCTATAAAAAAATAATCAATGTCATGTGTCATCATCTCATTGGACCATTATGTCACGTGTCACTGAATGCCACGTCATCATCCCATGTCACCATGGACCATGACACTGACATGTGCCACATCAGCAACCAATAGGTGGCTGCCACGTGGCACTAGTGTGGCAAAGTGGGGCACCTTTGTTACTAAAAAATAAATATTTTGGGGGAACATGGATGTTGAACTCATGACCTCCAACTGATGGTATATCCAAATTACCACCGAACCACTTTTGTTACTTGGTTAAGTTAGGCCATTTACACGTATATGATTTATAATTGAATTAAAAAAGTAAAAAAAAAACAGATCATCTTCTAGATCTCGAAAACAAATGCAAACCCAAATACTCCTTCGAAATTTAAAGATCCGTAATTCATTTTAAAGAAGAAGATGATTCCACGTTTTTCCTGCGAAATTCATCTACGTTTTTCATCAACGTTTTCCATTTTAAACCAGATCCGTAATTCATCTATGAATCCATGTTTTTCCTTCGAAATCTGGCAGCAATGTTTGTCGTTTTGAAGAAAATGATGAATCTATGTTTTTAGATTGAAGAAGATGATGAATTATTGAACGAATTGGTTGATTGAAACCAGATTCGTAATTGATGGGATGAACTGGAAGATGATCTATTTGTGTTTGTGTTTGTTTTCCATAATTCATCTATTTGTGTTTGCGTTTATTTTTCAGATTTGGAAGATGATCTGTTTTTTTATTTTTTATTTAATTAAATTATAGATTATATATCTTTAAATGGCTTAACTTAACCAAGTAACAAAAATGGTTCAGTGGTAATGTGAAGGTACCATCAGTGGGAACTCAAGAGTTCAACACCCATGTTCCCCCAAAATACTTATTTTTTAGTAACAAAGGTGCCCCAATTTGCCACACTAGTGCCACGTGACAGTCACCTATTGGTTGCTGACGTGGCACATGTCAGTGCCATGTGTCCATGGTGACAGGGGATGATGACGTGGCATTCAGTAACATGTGGCATAGTGACCCAATGAGATGATGACATGTGGCATTGATTATTTTTTTACAGAGGCCTAAAGGGATTATAGTGATATTTGCAGGGGCTGAACATATATTTAAACATTATTTTAAAGTTTTTTTGGATGGAAAGTTGACCGAGGGGCTTAACCGTAAACGATTTATATTTGCAATGGCCATTTTAAAGTTTTTATTTTTACAGAGGATAAATGGATTATGGTGATATTTGCAGGAGCGGTACATATATTTAAACCAAAAAGAAAACGTGTTTCCATAAGCCCAAAATTTTGTATTAGCAAAATAAAAAACGTTTTAGTGAAAAAACCCTTGGCAATACTTGGCAATATTCCACTCCAAGACATCTTAATCTTAATAACCAACATTTCACAGGCTTGCTTTATTAGAATTAATTCCCTATTTCAACTACAGTGTAGCACCAAGACATTTTCAACACCATGTTTATAAATGAAGTTCAAAAACTAATCCAGCCCTTAATGAAGTTCCTGTTAAATATCAAAGTTGAGGCTCTCTTCAAGGATTACCATAACATACCATCAAAATTTTCATATGGTATGCATACCAAGAAACTGATATAATAGATAAGTTCTCCACACCAAGAATCAAAATCCTGCTTCTTCAAGATGATATTAAATATTGTCATTAAATCTTCAAGATCACGTCGTTGTCAGAATGAATTGGAAGTTGTAAATATTGCATTTGCTCAATGCATATTTTCTTCAAACTTCCACTCCAATCAAGAAAATAACATTCTCGCACGTCCACAGATTCAAGAAGAGGGCATCCATCAAGAATGGAACGCAATCCTTTATTATATAGCCGGTTTCCACAAATGTTGAGAAGACATAGATGAGGCATTGTTTTTGCAATAGCAAATGCCTCATCATCATCGGCAATCAACTCATCTTCAGACAAAGCCTCGACATTACTTACAGCATCTGAGCCTTCTGACCAACAAAGACGACAATATTTCAATAACTTTAAAAGAGGACAAGATCGACCAATAACTTCAACTGCATCCTTGGTAATTCAAAAGCTATATGAAATATCAAGCTCCTCTAACAACGGGAATTTATTAGCATTTTTAATAACTCCTCCATCTGAAATATTTTAACAGTTTGGGAGTCCTAGGCGTCGTAACTGTCTTGTGCTGTATAAATAAACAAAATTTGAATGAAAAATATCACAAGCTTAGTAACGAAATAATAAAATGCATTCAATATAATAGGTTAAGAGCTTGATGGGCCATTTGGTCGTGTACACGATATTGGACGTTAAGATATGATGATGCACTTTCATATTTGGTCTCAGCTATGTATTCGAGAAGATCATCATTACCAAAATACTCAATATTGATGTCTTCTAGATGACCACAACTTGGTTTAACAACATATTGACATATCCTCACCAAACCATAGGGCGAATGACGAATGCCGCTCATGTCAATAGTGCGCCACATAAGAGGATCTTTGCAGATTTTCCTCCATAGAGGGCATACTTGAGACACACCAGTTTCAATGACACTAAGCCTCTGGACAATGTTTGTTGTCACCCCTAAAGGAAGTCGAAGCCAGTTTGGTATCATTTTGCTCTCCCCTTCAGCCTCCTTTGTCTCCATCATGCAGTTAACTTGGTTGCACGAGTCATTATATTCACGACCAAATTCAGAAATATATCAAGGAACGACAATATATTTCACAATTCAAAATGAATAGAAGCATCAATTCCATAATGTTGACATTATATTCTTGGCTTTTTTTTTACCCCCCTCCTTATCACCCATACACCCATAATTGTCATTTGGACCAAAATGCCCCTCATTTTTTTAAAAAAACGTTTTTTTTTTTAATTTTCCGTATTTACACATAAATTCGGAATGGGGTATGAAAATTTCCGAATTTGCGTGTAAATTCAGAATACATTTTTTTATATTGTATTCCGAATTTCAGGGTAAATTCGGAATTAAAAAAATTTAATTTTTTTTTAAATCCTTTTTTTTTAAATCAGTTTCTTTTAATTAAAAAATCATGATTATTACGATAAATAATAATAAATTATGAAACTCGCTAAACTACGATAACGATAACAAACGAAAGAACGAATACGATCAAAAATACGGTAACCATAATATAAGAAACCGACAGCGCCAACGGGAGCACGGGAGCAACAACGACAGCGCTAACGGGAGCATCAATAGAAGTGGCGACCAGAGCAGCGAGAGCGTCGACGGAAGTGTCAAAAAACAACAAAAGCGAGTTTCTTATATTATGGTTACCATATTTTTAAGTCGTATTCGTTTTTTTCGGTTGTTATCGTTATCGTAGTTTAGCGAGTTTCATAATTTACACTTATTTATCGTAATAATCATGATTTTTTTAATTAAAAGAAATTGATTTTAAAAAAAAATAAAAAAAAAAGATTTAAAAAAAATTAAATTTTTTTAATTCTGAATTTAGGAATATTCCAAATTTACCCCATAAATTTGGAATATTCCAAATTTACCCCTAAATTCGAAATATATTTTTTTTAATTTTTTCCGAATTTACGTGGTAAATTCGGAAATTCCAAATTTACCACATAAAAAAGCCCTATATTCTTAGATGAAACTTTTCTACTTTCATAAAACCATTAGGATAATAATTTATTGTTAGTTCACAATATTTTTCTACAACGAATGAATTACACATAATTTTTTGTTCTATAGTTTTTTTTTTCTTGATAAGCAATTGATATATTGATAAAGGGCACTAGGTGTGCTCCAAACCGCAATTACATATTGTTAATACAAAGAAAAGCATTGTGCCACCAAGCAATAACCGAATAATTCGATTGACTACCCATCCCATAAATAAACTATTGCCAAGAAGAACATTTAATATGCATAACAATAGAATCTATACTAGTCTCCTCCCCTTTGAACATTAAATTGTTTCTTGCAAGCCAAATACTCCAACATCTAGCAAGCCATATAATATGTCTTGACTTTTGTGTTTGCTTTCCCATAAAAGCCGGGCCAAAAGAATGGAAACGATTCCCAATGCTAGTACTCGGAACAATATCCAAATCAAGCCAAACACCCACCTTATGCCACACTCCTCTCGCCAGAAAATAGGAACAAAACAAGTGCCATAAACTCTGTTTATGTTGTCCACAAAAAATGCACATCGCTGTTTCTTCTGTCTGTATCACATGACGATGTAGCAGTAGCTCTCGCGTAGGAAGCGCATTAGAGAAAATCCTCCACCCAAAAATGTTAATCTTAGATCGTACCCGGGTCTTCCACACTGCATATTTGATAGAATTGAGTACCGAAACTGAATCTGCATAATTTGGTACTGCTGAAACAGCAGACACTGGTACAGCATAAACTGGTTCTACAGCAGAAACAGCAACAGCAGAAACTGGTTCTCCAGCAACAGCAGAAACAGGTTCTACAGCAGAAACAGGAACAGCAGAAACAGCAGCATCACCGAGAACAGTAGCTGATTCAGCAGCAGAAACAGCGGCTTCTGATGTATTAAAACGGCGCTGCATCAGATGGTTGTAACAGGATTTGACCGAGTATTGTTTGGTTGATTCAAGGAGCCATTTCCAGGTAGCAACCGAGTCACGAACCGGAGCTACATCACGCAGGATATTCAATAAAAGAGACAACTCCTCCCTATGGTGATGCGTAGAACAAATGATATCCGGAAGAGTCCACTGCCACAAATCTCCTTCCCAGGATCCAGCAGCTGCCACCATAATATTTTGATTGTTACAACCTGCAAATAAATGAGGAAAAACACAACACAGAGGCTGGTTGCCAATCCATTGATGCTTCCAAAAAAGAACATCCACTCCGTTCCCCAATCCTCTCCTAACACAATCCTTGAACCAACCTATGTTGAGTACATCATCCCCAATGCCAATAAGGTCACGCCACCATAAGGAGTCACTCCTAGTTCCCCTCAACCTGTCATTGGTCATGAATGAAGACAAGTTACCGTTTCTATGATTCAGAATTCCTCACCAAGAGGCATTATTATCCACCAAAAAACGCCACTTCCACTTGGATAAAAGAGAAATATTAAAAAGTTCTAAATTCTTTATACCAAGGCCACCTTCCTTCTTTGAGCGACAAACTTTGTCCCAAGAAGCCCAGTACATGCCGTGACTGTTATCCATTACACCCCACAGAAAATCCCTCTGGATTTTAATCTAGACTTAAGGACCACCTTGGGAGCCTTATAAAAGGAGAAGAAGTACAAGGGGATGCTATTCAAGGCTGAATTAATGAGGGTGACACGTCCTCCCATAGATAAATAACGGCCTTTCCACAACGCGAGCCTGGATCGAAGTTTTTCCAAAACCGATTTCCAAGTTTCACCACGCCTAGGATTTGCACCAACCGGAATACCAAGAAATTTGAACGGAATCGTTTCCGTACGGCAATGGAGGAACAAAGATGCTTGATACAAGAAGCGATCAGAAACATTAATGCCAATGAGCTTACTTTTAAGAAAATTAACCTTCAACCCAGATACCAATTCAAAACTTCTAAGAATGGATTTGATGCTCCATAAATTATTCCGTGCCGCCTTTCCCACAAGGAATAATCAAGATTGTCATTAACTTTATATCCAGAAAACGAACCTACATTCACAACCCTTTTTACCAAAGCTGCCAATCCTTCGGCAACAATTAAGAAAAGAAAAGGGGACAACGGATCTCCTTGCCTTAATCCTCTTTGCACCAAGAAGTCTTGAGTTGGGCTTCCATTAACAAGCACTGACATAGAACTTGAACATACACAAGCTTTCATCCAATTGATCCATACCAAACTAAAGCCCATTCTATCCATCATATAAAATAAAAAGGACCAAGAAATAGTATCGTGGGCCCTTTCGAAATCAACTTTGAAGAACATACACTCGTCCTTTCTTCTCTTAGCTAAATCAACCAACTCGTTGACAACAACAATCCCATCCAAAATGTTCCTCCCTCCGAGGAATGCTGATTGACAATCCGAAATAATCGAAGAGAGAACCTTTTTGAGTCTATTAGCCAAAACTTTTGCAAGAATCTTGTACAAACTCCCTATCAAGCAAATCGGTCTATATTCTCCCAATCCTTGAGGATTATCGTTTTTCGGTATAAGAGTGATAAACGAGGCCGAAATTGCTTTTGGCGAAACTGCCTTCCTGTGGAATTCGGTGAAAAAATCAACAATATCATCTTTTAACAACTCCCAAGAATCCTTAAAAAATTGCAAATTAAATCCATCCAGTCCTGGACTTTTATCACCATCACAGCTCCAAACCCCCTCCTTGATTTCATCCTCCTCAAAAGGTTCCAACAACATCAAATTCGCCTCATCCGAGATCTGATTGAAAGTCATACCGCCTAGCACAGGTCTGTTGGAAACATGCTGCATAAAACAATATTGGAAATGATTTTTAATAGTGGATTTGACCACCTCCACATCCTCCAGTAACCTACCCCCATCATCCAGCGACTGTAATAAGCTCTTTTTGCGCCTATATCTCAAAATAGAGTGAAAAAATTTTGAGTTCACATCGCCATCTCTTATCCACCTAGCTCTACTCTTCTGATAAAGAATGCTCTCCTTAATTCTTATGTCCTTCCAGAATTTGTATGTAACCTCTTTTCTTCTGTCAACAACCGACTCATCCCAATTCTCAATAAGAATACTATCCAAGCAATTCATCTCATTGACGTTTTTATCAATATTTAAATCGACGATCCCAAAAACTTCTTTGTTCCATACCCTCAACTTGTTTCTCAACAATTTTAATTTCTCCTTGATAATAAAAGCCTTATTACCTGAAACCTGAAATTGAGACCAGCAATTAGACACAAAATCTTTGAACTTAGAGTGGCTTAACCAAGCATCAAAGAAGCGAAAAAGTTTTGGTCCCCAATTTCTGATAGATCTGAGTAACCAAATAGGGCAATGATTTGATATCCCTATTCCCTATCCATTTGACTCGATATGTTCCATTTATCATTCAACCACTCAGATACCAAAAATCTGTCAAGTCTGCTCATGGATGAACCATCAGGCCCAAACCAAGAAAACTTTTTCCCCACTACCGCTAAATCCAGAAGTTCCATATCTACTATAGAAGTGTTGAACTCAACCATTTCCTGCGTGAAAGTTACACCATTCCTACCTTTCCTTTCATGGACGTCCGTCACACAATTAAAATCCCCCACCATGCACCATTCCCCTTCCATAAAACTATGTTTGAATCTTCTCAATTCCTCCCAACCTCTTCTTTTTTCGTTTAAGCAGCACGGAGCATAAATATTAATGATATATAGCACATAATCCTCAACATTCACTGCCACACCCACAAAACCAGTACCCCTAAAAGTGGAAAGAAAAGAACTACATCCAACAGACCAAGTAGAAATGATACCACCAGATAATCCATTAGAGGGTTTATACACATATTCAAACAATTGATTACCCCACAAAGACCGAATATGAATATCTTCTAGCACCTCCCTTTTCGTTTCTTGTAAACATATAAAATTAAACATACCCGTTCTAATAGACGAAGCAAGATGACGCCGTTTAGCTCTGTCGCCCCACCCTCGCATATTGAGAGACAAAATATTCATGGACCTGCTGTGTTGGTCGCCCCCTTCTTCGATGCCTCCTCATCCCTTCTCTCCCCTGCTTCTATGAGGTCAATATATTCCTCGTCTGCTCCTGTACCTTCCACCCCCATGATCTTCGCTGATTCCCACACCTTCCTAGCCACTGATTTGCTTTGAAGGGCCCAGAATAAGCACACAACACCGTTCCAGCTGAAAATAGAGAAGAAGAGTTCGCCCTTGGGATATCCTCTGCTTCACAACTCGCCGGTAGAACACCAATGGTCTTCTCAGAAACCTTCGCCAATTCATGGTGAACGCGGTGCACTATTTAAATTGCTTGAAATACACGATAAGAAACGAAATAAGAAAATTAAACGAAACTACTTATTTTTGGGGAGCTTGCTCTCCATAATATAAATGATCTCTTCCGGAGTGCGCATAGTTTCGACAAACAGCTCAATGAGCTGACATCCCAATGGGGTGTTATGGTGATGTTCCATCATTGCGCGAACATCGTCGTCGTTCTGGATATCCATAGCTTCATAGCGGAGAGTGTCGTCTTGTAGGCATATGCACTTGCGGTAACGTATACGAGATGTGTCATTGCGCCACTCTCCTTCGTGGCGAACCTTCCTCTCCGCCTCTTCCTTCAACTGGCTGAACGTCATATGTCTGTCCAACCTACAGAAGTAGTTGTCGCGAGACTTAAAAAAAAGACCATCAGCCCTGTTCTCGACTGTTCCAGGGTGATGAAGGACAGTTAGAAATTTTTCTGCAGATCTTTGTGTTGAGCACAACTGCCATTCACTAAGATCTTCCATTTTAGCAAGTTCGGGTTAGGGTGTTTGTGAAGAAGCAAACAAGATGAATCAGAAATGGGTTGTGTGAATATCAGTGAAGAGTGACAGCCTATTTATAATAGGTGTGATCAAGCGTGAGCCGTTGATTTAAAATGATCGGAACCGTTAAAAGTATAACCGTTGAGCACAATTTCCAATGTTATTATTATCCGTTGATTTCCAATGGGGCACAATTTCCAACTTTATTCTTATCCGTTGATTTCCAATGGGGGCCGCAATTTTCAAATTTCTGTCAGTCAAAGGACCAGTTCGGCGCACAGCTGGCCGAACGGGTTCGGTGCAGCGTGCGCCGAACCATGTAAAAAAATGATAGGGGGTGTCTGCGAAAATTTAACATACTCGGTGCATCCATATCCGAACTGGTTCGACCAAGCGTGCGTCGAACCGTAATAAATTTTAAAAAATAGAATTCACAGATTTCATTAAGGGCAAATTGATCTTTTCACCCTTTTATGGGGTGTCTACTAAGTAGCCCCGAAGTTATACGAAGTACGGGCCATCATTATCTGTTAGTGGCCCACCCATATCACGTGACTTAAGCGTGTCTTTGACATATGAGGTCGTTGAATTAGAATTTGAATCATGCTGACCGTTCACACATTTACCACTCAAATCAATAGAATTAATTCTATCATCATTGATTTCCAAATCAGGTTGCCTAGTATCATTATGAGTCTTAAAACAATTTTGTGAATTAATACCATTCAAATCCTCCACCGGACCACCACCGGCCTCCTCCGCCAGACCACCGTCTCCATCACCATCAAAATTATCTTTCCAATCCTCCTCCAAGTTCCAAGATTCACTATTCGAAGAAGCTTCGCTTGTATATTCCTTTGTGACTGGAGAACTCCATTGAAGCGGCCCACTCCAATCTTCAACAATCTTGATTGAAAAAATCACATTATTAATAGACACCTTAACAATCTGATTTAAACAATCTGTTGAAGTAGTATGAATCAAAACCCGAGCAACATCAAGGGATTGCTTTTTCTCAGTGTTATCATCAGCATATAAGAAAGTTCCCATTTTCTAAAATTTGGGCAAAGAAAATCTCCATTTCGACTCAGGTAACTAGGTCTCAAAAGTACCAAGTGATTTGTTGTAGGGGTGTTCGCGGTGCGGTTTGGTTTGGTTCGGTTTTGAGACAAAAAGTGAACCAAACCGCAAGATAAAATTGCACGCGGTTTGGTTTGATTTGGTTGACTTCCTAAAATAAAACCAAACCAAACCAATGCAGTTTGGATTGGTTCGAATGGTTCGGTTTTTTCCAAGATAAAACAAAATTTAAAATGAAGTTAAAATTAACTAATATAAAAAATGGCTAACATAAATCTTTAAGAAAAAATCTACTCAAATATATGTAGTATATAAATTACTCTCTTTTAATTCTTTTAAGATAGCTGAGACAATGTTTAAAAGAATTTGAATTAAATACTTTCATTGTAATTTTTAAATATAGCATAACATTATGGATTGTTTGTAAGTGAGTCAAAGAATTAATTGAATTTAGGCTAGTAAGTGAGTGAGAGTTGGATTTTAGTTGCATTTGGGCTAGTAAGTTAATAAGAAAGGTTGTAAGTCAATTAGCCTTTGTGTTACTTGCGGTTTGGTTTCTATAATCAAAATCGCGAACCAAACCGAACCGCGCGGTGCAATGAAAAAAGAAACCGAACCAAACCAGTAAGAAGATGTTTTTTTGCGATTTTCGGTTTAGTTTGGTTTGGTTTGCTGTTTTCTATTGGTTTGGTTCGGTTTCGAACACCCTAATTTGTTGTTGTGTTGCTTGATCAATAATTTCATCAATACATAGCACATATATAATAATTAAATCAATTATTTCATCAATACATAGAATTAACAAATTATATATATATATATATATATATATATATATATGCAACAAAATCATAATTTGAATGCAAAATAATTTTCCTATCAAATTGCACAGCCTTAATGTAACATCCTAAATTCATTATTTTAATTACTTTAATGCTTGAGTAATCTAATTATTTAGGATTGATTGATGAATTTATGAAATTGATTTAATTGCTAGGAAATTGGTGTGAATTGTGTGTTGGTTGCAAAATAAATTAGTTATTTGAAATGGGTCAATTAGGAATTGTGGATAGAGTCAGGGTATTTTAGGAATTTAAACTCCCAAACACTCACTTACTCCAACACAATATCAGTTGAATCCAATATTACCCCATTACCCTCCCTCACTACCACTCACTCATTATTTTCCAAAAAAAAACCATGTAATTAAGAAGAGAAAAGAGAGAGAAGTTCGAAGGAAAGAAAGGAAAGAGAAACCCAATTTCAAAATGAAACAAAAACCTACTCACCTGGGAAAAGAGAGAGGAGACTCGAATCAAAGGGGGAGAGAGAGAGAGATGGAAACTCTTGAAGTTTAATTGCATCCACTTCAAGCTGGTCTTCTACCATTCTTTTCTTCCCTTTTCGCATCATTTGGGTACTCAAAGGACAAACAACCTGAACCCACAAGCTATCACTCTCATCATCCTCGTAATTGAATGCACCATTGGATGTGAGGTTCAAAGCTTCTATCTTGCTTGTGTGCAATGCATGCACATTTGAGAGGAAGATTGAGTACTTTGGAGTCCTCTTTTGGGTCTAGGACCACAGGAGTGTTGATTTTTACTTTAACAATTCTGAGATTAAGGAGATTAGGGGTTGGTCTCTCCATTAAACCATTTTGCTCTACTTATGCTAATCGTCTATTTCAAGAGGAAGTTTTGGAGCTGGGTTCGAAGTTGAAGTCTTTGGGAATGTTGGTGTCTAGCAACTTTTCGATTTTTTGGGTTTTTGGAGTCTATTTTGAGACAATCATCTCACCATCTAGTTTGTATTGTAATTTTCATCACATCTAAGGTGAGTTCCTCATTGTAATCTTTAGATTTTGGAAATGAATGTGTTGGTTTCTGTGTAATGCTTGATTATGTGTATAGTTGTATGTGTGAGTGTGTGTCTATATATATATATAACCCGAGTGAGGACAATTAAAACGGATAACTAAAGGCATAATATACGAAGTTGTATGTGTGAGTGTGTGTCTATATATATATATATATAACCCGAGTGAGGACAATTAAAACGGATAACTAAAGGCATAATATACGAAGGTGATGACGACCCCAAGAGGTTTAAAAGCACACTTGGTGGCGGGAAGTCACGAGCCCATAAGCCAAGGCCTAGCATTACTTGGTATAGCTATTCGAGTTGGGTTCTCCGTTGAGATTGAGAACGGGTTGTGCTAAGAGGTAAAAAGAGGATAAAATATTAAAAGAAAGCGACTGAGTTCAGAAAACACCGAGAGGAAATATGAGGGGTCTCGGAGGAACTCACTGAGATTTGTAATCTCACTATTTATATTTGTGGCGTTTTCAGATGTACAGAGCAAAGCCAAGCAGACTGATGAGAAGTAGTTGCTGATTTAACTACTTAATTTATCGAGGGATCCTTTTGGATCGAGTTATTTATGTTTGCTTAGCTTTCCCTAGTTATGTTGATGTTGTACCCCCCCCCCCCCCCCCCCCCCCCCTAGACTGAATATTTGATATTATAATCAAAGTTAGTTTGTCATGTAAACTCAATTTTTTTTATAGGCATTGTGTTAGCCTGTAATTTCGACAAGCTTCATTTAAAATAGTCAACAGGGTTTGACTTATACTTTGACATAGATCAGAGGATTTCGACAAAGATCATGTTCAGGGCAGATTCGACAAGCTTCCAGAAAAACAAAAACAAGAAAGAGGAAAATGGACACAAGCTTCGACAGACAGAAGACTAAGTAGTTATGCGCTGAAAAGCTAGCAGTTGGTCGAAAAGAGGAGCAGTTACCAACATTTTTATAACTGTTTTTGAGGGCAGTTTCTGCTCCTCCCACTAACCATAAATAGTAGTTTCTGAGAAGAAACAAAGGTCACAAAAACTCATATTTTACTTCTCACGCTCTAACTTCCGCATTCAAGAGAAAAACGAGTCAGAGAAACAATGTATGAATTTGTGCACCATTTCCTTTAACTTTAATGCAATTTTAATTTGTTTTTCTTTCGTTTTACTTGTTTTTATCGTTCAAGTTCTTCTTCTCTGAAGTACTCTGATAACTTCGCACGAAGGAATCAGTTATTTCTTTCTTTTTTTTTTTGGTTAAAACGCGAGACGATTCAAGAACATCATAATAAACTATAAACTCTAAGCACAAATGGTCTTAGGATTCACTGGTTGATCCTGCAAGTTAACCAAATTGGAGACCAGCGGTGTTTACCAAAATCCCAGGTGAACAAATTGGCACGCCCGGTGGGACCTTTGTGTCAAGTATTAGAGTATTAGTTTAATATAATCCTTTGAAGTTAACTGTGGATGCGCTTAAGAAGTGGTAAATCTCTGTAAGAGATGACACGTTCTAGTGCAAGTTTTTCAAATGCACAAAGTGGGCCTGAAAATGCGTCTACCAATGATGCTAATCCAATAACCACCATGGGAGTAACTGCTCCGTTGCCTTCGACAGGCATGGCTGCGGTGATATCGTCTGTGCCTAACACTTTATCAACAATGGCAACCACAGTGACCACATAGCCTATTGAAATGGTATCTATGCCACAAACGATGGGAATGTCTAGCCCTTATATGATTAGTGGGCATATGCCATTTAGCATGCCCATGGTTGGTCGAAATTTCCCTTATGGCATGCCAACTGCCATGATGGTAGGTTTACAAGCGAACTCATCAACATATGCAGATAATGTGCATACTTCCCCAGAGGGTATTTATGGTCGAAATGCCCAACCCTCATTAACCACAACATCTTTGGTAGCTTTGAGGCAACAAATAGATGATGCTAATCATGATATGGTTAATATGTTAACCCAGCAAATTGGTACAGTGTTCAATCCTTTGATACGTGACACTAATATTAGTTACCAAGCATTGGCAACTCAAATGGGTCGAATTGCTGATTTCTTTGGTACCCCCAGAGTACAAAATCAGTCAATGCCCCAAGCCCAACCGGTGAGGCCTGTCGAAATCCCTTTAGAAAGGCCTAACATTGAATTGCCTAGAAATCAGGGGCAAACACAAGTTGTCGAACAACCCATACAAAGGTTGGTCGAAAATGCACCTGATGTAGTGTTGGTAAATAGAAATCAAAACGCTAACGAAGTAGTCAGACAAGTACAACAAAATAATTTCGGAGCACAAAATAACATAGTTAATCTTGTCGAAACAATTTTAGCCCAAAATGGCCTTAACTTAGGTATGCATAGGCCAAATTTTGTTTCTCCTTTGTCTGAATATGTTTTACAAAGTGAATTGCCAAGGGGTTGGAAAATCCCTAAGTTCACTAAATTTGCTGGGGAAACCAGTGAATCCACTGTCGAACATATTGCTCGTTATTTAACTGAGGCTGGAGACTTAGCCCACAATGAGAATTTAAAGATGAAATTCTTCTTTAGTTCTCTAACAAAGAATGCTTTCACTTGGTTCACTACTTTAACCCCACATTCCATGTTTAATTGGAACCAATTAGAGAAAGCTTTCCATGAGCAATTTTACATGGGACAATGTAAAAAGCTAGTCGAAATGCAACTAAAACCCAACTCTCACTCACTAGTCGAAATGGCTGCTGGTGGCTTAGATTATTCCATCAGAAAAAAGCTAGACACTCAACGTTTGAGAGATATGGCTCAATTGGCTGAGAGAGTTAGGCCAGTCGAAAGTTTGAAAGCTGAGAAATCTAGAACTAATAGGTTTCAAATAAAAAGACAAAGTTGCCTATGTCGAAATTAAAGATGAAGAACAAGAATTCGACATTTCCTATGAGGAGGTCGAAGAAGAGGTCAATGTTGCTGAGTTAAAACTTGGACCTCCATATACTTGTAAATTGCTAAAACCTTCAAATGGTAAAAATCCTGTCGAACCTAAAAACGACAAATTCGTTGCAAAAACATATACTTTTGATGTTACTAAATGCGACGAAATATTTGACTTGTTAGTTAAGGATGGTCAAATTTTGGTTCCTAAGGGACTAAAAACACCACCATTAGAACAAAAGCAAAAAAGAGGTTTTTGCAAATACCATAATTTTTTGGGCCATAATACTTCTCGTTGTGTTCTTTTCAGGGATTTGGTGCAAAAGGCACTCAATGAAGGAAGGCTGAAATTTGGTGATAAACCAAGGGCACCAATGAAGATTGACGCTGATCCTTTGCCTGATGCTGAGGCAATGTATACTGAGGTGAGCATCAACATGGTCGAAGCCTCTGAAATTGTGCCTGGTAAGGCTAATATGAAGAGAACTACCATAAGTTCAAAGATGGATGTCGAAATGGTCACTGAAGGCCAAGAAGATGACAAAGTGAAAGCAGTGTACCCAAAAGCTGAAGAGGAATTGGTTGATTTCCTCAATCGTTGCAAGCTAAGCAACTCAGAAGTGATGTTGTGCCCAAGGTGCAGTGTTGTTTTTGACAAGGAGGCTGCTAAAGAATTGGAAGAGTTCAAGCCTCAAATGAAGCGCAAAGGTAAATGGGTGGATAAAAGGCCCAAGTTTGATTTTGCTGATAGGAGAATTCCCTACATGGTTACTTCGACCAAAACTCCTGGAAGAAGAAAGCTGAGTACTTATGTTCCTCCTTCTGGTATGCCTGTCGAAAAGTGGATACATTCTGGTGGGAGAAGCAAAGCCATATACCACACGGGGGACAATGCTATCCATCGAGTTAGACCACCTAAGCTGGTCGAAGGTAACACAAGTGGTGTTAACCAGAACAAGGCAATTGAAATCAAGAAGTATGCCTATAGTAACAACTACAACGGGAAGAATCCTATGACAAGAACTCAATGGCGAAGGTTTCAACGCCAAAAGAAGGCTGATGCTATTGTTGCAGGTAAAGCAACAACCTCAAACAAAGGGAAGGGTAAAGAGGTAATCTTACCTTCGACTGAAGTGGTTAGGAAACCAGCCACTGAGAGAATTTTCCCTCCTCTTTCTGAAATTAAGAAAGGCTTCAAAAAAGAAGACCTTAATTTAGAAGAGGAGTTAGATTCTTCCTTTGCTGATTCTGGGTCAGAGTTTGACGTGCTATGTGGGGTCATCTCAATTTTACCAATTGAGTATGATGTGGTTTCTGAGGTTAATGATGTCGAAGAAGATATCAACGAGGAAACTACATATAAACCCATATGCTACTATGTGTTGAAGAATGGCTGCATCGAAGAGCAACATGCTGTCTTTGAAAGGCCAAATTGTGGCATGATGAATCACCTCAAGCCACTGTTCATTCAAGCCAAGGTCAACAATGTGGGAATCAACAAGGTCCTTGTTGATGGTGGTGCTGTTGTGAATTTGATGCCTCAACATTTGCTAAGAAGAATTGGCAAATGTGACACTGATTTGAGGCCACATAATGTGGTTCTCTCTAATTATGAAGGCAAAACTGGCCATTAACTTGGGGCCATTGAAGTCGAATTAGCAGTAGGTAGTGTCAAAAGGCCAACTTTGTTTTTGGTAGTACCCTCCAATGCAAACTACAACTTGCTGCTTGGAAGAGAATGGATATATGGAGTGGGGGCAATCCCTTCGACAGTGCACCAAAGGCTCATTATTTGGAGAGAAGATGGATTGGTTGAAAACATTGAAGGTGACCAAAGTTATTTCAAGGCTGAAGTGAATACGATCACCAAGAAGACCTTTGACAAGCAATTGGCAAATATCTCTCCATGCTCTTCTTCCAATGCTGGGTTCATTGAGCAAGACAATGTCTTCTCCTCTGTTAGTCTTCACCCAAATTATGGTTTCGTTTGGGAAAGGGAAATCATTGATGAGGAGAATAGACCAAGAGGCTTTGTTAAGCCTACTGGCTGGGATAGACTTTGAAATGATTATAAAGCCCAATGCATGGGAAAGAATTACGGCCTATGTGGCCGAAAACAAAGAAAAAGCTATTCTAGAAGCTGAGTTACATCAAATGGTTGCTTTAGCCACAGAAGATAATAACAAAAAAAATCATGGTCGAAACACAGACTTGATGGTGTCTATGATGATGAACCATTAGGATTTGAGAAAGATCCAATGGGTTCGACCAAGAAAATACAAGCACAAGATCCCTTAGAAGAAATTGATTTGGGAGATGGTTAAACAAGAAGACTAACATATATTAGTACAAAGATCAACAAAGATTTCAGAGTGCAAATTGTCAAATTGCTAAAGGAATACAAAGATTGCTTCGCTTGGGATTACAATGAGATGCCAGGGCTGAAAAGAGAGGTGGTTGAGTTGAAGTTACCTATTCGACCAGAGAAGAAGCCTGTGAAGCAAACACCAATAAGATTTGCACCAGAAATCATGTCGAAGATCAAAGCGGAAATCGAAAGGCTATTGAAAAGCAAGTTCATCAGAACTGCCAGGTATGTTGATTGGCTTGCTAATATAGTTCCTGTAATTAAGAAAAATGGTACACTTAGAGTTTGCATAGATTTTAGAGATCTAAATAATGCTACTCCCAAAGATCAATACCCAATGCCTGTGGCAGAAATGTTGGTTGATTCAACGGCTGGTTATTTAAGCATGCTTGATGGATATTCTAGTTATAACCAAATTTTTATTGCTGAAGAAGACATTTCAAAAACTGCATTTCGATGCCCAGGGGCATTAGGTGTTTATGAATGGGTAGTGATGCCATTTGGTTTAAAAAATGCTGGTGCTACATATCAAAGAGCTATGAACACTATGTTCCATGATTTTATAGAAAATTTTATGCAAGTCTATATAGATGACATAGTTGTTAAGTCTTCATCAGAAAATGGTCATTTAGATCATCTACGACTATCATTCGAAAGAATGAGAAAATATGGATTGAAAATGAATCCACTCAAATGTGCCTTTTGTGTAAGTGCAGGTGATTTCTTAGGTTTTGTTGTGCACAAAAAAGGCATTGAAATAAATCAAAACAAGACGAAAGCTATCATGGAAACACAACCTCCTTCAACAAAGAAAGAATTACAGTCATTATTAGGAAAGGTCAATTTCCTTAGAAGATTTATATCAAATCTAAGTGGCAAGACTCAAATATTCTCGCCATTACTTCGACTGAAGAAGGATGATGTTTTCAAGTGGGATGTCGAACATCAAGTAGCTTTCGACGAGATCAAGACATATCTGATGAAACCTCCTATTTTATTGCCTCCTATTAGAAATAAGACAATGAAATTGTATATAGCAACATCAGAATTGTCAATAGGTAGCATGTTAGCACAAGAGGATGAAAATGGTGTAGAAAGGAACATATATTACCTCAGTAGGGTTTTAAATGATTCTAAAACTAGATATCACTCTATTGAAAAATTGTGTTTATGCTTGTATTTCTCTTGTACTAAGTTAAAGCAATATATTAAGCCTGTTGATGTGTATGTTTATTCCCACTTTGATATTATTAAACATATGCTGTCGAAACCAATCCTACATAGTAGAATAGGCAAATGGGCTTTAGCTTTATCTGAGTATTCATTAACATTCCAACCTTTAAAGGCTATCAAAGGCCAAGTCGTTGCGGATTTCATTGCTGATCATTCAATAGTTGAATCAGAAATTAACTTTGTTCACCTTCGACCTTGGAAATTGTACTTCGATGGCTCCAGCCATAAAAATGGGTCTGGTGTTGGGATGTTAATCATTTCACCTAAAGGGATTCCAACTAAATACATGTATAAAATTAAAGAAAGTTGCTCCAATAATGAGGCTGAATATGAAGCCTTAGTAGCAGGACTTGAAATTCTGTTAAACTTGGGGGCAAAACAGGTCGAAATTAGAGGTGATTCTGAATTAGTAATCAAACAATTAACGAAAGAATACAAGTGCATTAAGGAAAATTTGATTACTTACTTTATTGCTGCCAGTACTTTATTGAAACAATTCGACAGCGTTGATATTCAACATGTGCCTCGTATTGCAAATCAAGAGGCCAATGATCTGGTACAAATAGCTTCTTGTTATAAAGTTTCTAAAGAAAAATTAACAGAGCTAATCGAAATTAAAAACAAGTTAATTTCGACAGCAATGACACAAGAAACCTTGTTAGGGAAAAAACTGGAGGAGGCAGAGAACTACTCTTTAGTCTTAAGTCAATTACCTCCAAGTGAAAGTGAAAATTTTATTGAAAATTTTAATGACGAAGTTTCCTACAAAGGTTATTGTGATAATGTGTTTGAAGTTTTTGCCATTGATAGTATGTCAAATGATGATTGGCGAAGACAAATTGTTAATTACTTGGAAAATCCAACAGGGATAACTGATAAAAAAACCAAGTATAGAGCTTTAAGTTATGTGATCATGGGCAATGAGTTGTTTTAGAAAACCCCTGAAGGAGTTTTACTCAAGTGTCTTAGTGAAAATGAGGCATACTTGGCAATATCTAATACTCACAGTGGAACTTGTGGAGCTCACCAAGTAGGCCATAAAATGAAATGGCTCCTATTTCGACAAGGTGTCTATTGGCCGACTATGTTAAAAGATTGCATAGAGTTTGCCAAAGGATGCCAAGAATGTCAAAAGCATGCAGGAATACAACATGTACCTGCAAATGAATTGCATTCTATTGTAAAACCTTGGTCATTCAGGGGATGGGCTTTGGATATAATTGGTGAAATTAAACCAAATTCGTCGAAAGGCCATCGTTTCATATTAGAAGGAATAGATTATTTCACTAAATGGGTGGAAGCTGTTCCTTTAAACAATGTTAATCAAGAAGCACTGATTAATTTTATTCAAGACCATATATTATATAGATTTGGTGTGCCTGAAACTATCACCACAGATCAAGGTTCAGTTTTTATTGGTCAGAAAATGGTCGAATTTGCTGCTGAAAATGGTTATAAATTGTTAAGTTCGACACCATATTATGCTCAGGCAAATGGTCAAGTTGAAGCAGCCAATAAAATTATTGTTAGTTTGATTAAAAAACATGTTGGGCAAAAACCCAAGAATTGGCATAGGACTCTTAACCAAATTTTATGGGCATGTCGAACATCTCCCAAAGAGTCAATCAATAGTACTCCTTTTAAACTTGTTTTTGGGCATGATGCAATATTGCCAGCAGAGATTTGTCTCCAATCAACTAGGATTCAAAGACAATTTGAAATCCCATCGGATCATTATTGGAATATGATGTTAGATGAATTAGTTGATTTAGATGAAGATAGGCTAAGTGCATTAGATATGCTCACAAGACAAAAAGAAAGAGTGGCTAAGGCCTATAACAAAAGAGTCAAATTGAAGACTTTCGACGTGGGAGATTTAGTTTGGAAAGTTATCTTACCTATGGATAGAAAAGATAGAGTCCTTGGTAAATAGTCACCAAGTTGGGAAGGACCATTCAAAATTTTACAAGTCTATTCAAACGGCGCATATGAAGTCAAAGAGATTGGCGCTGATGAAAGAATTTTGTGTATAAATGGAAAATACTTGAAAAAGTATAAGCCAACATTGCAAGAAGTTAAAATAACGCTGGAATAAAGATAAAGAAAGCGTAAGTACGTGGCATTCAAAAGAAATTGTGATTGCCATATGAGCATTGTCAGAATTACAAGCAAAACGTAAATCATTATCAAAATGGTTAAAGTATTACGACAGGAAAATGAATCTATATTATTACAAAATGACTTTTGATTTGAAGTCATTGAACAAAGCTTTAGCTTTGAAGATCTTCCTGTTGAGGAAATTGCCATCTATGGTTAGCTTTTCGACAGTCGCATTGCAGCGTTCAAGTTCTTTTAAGTGTTTAAGGCAATTGGTGGCTTCTTGGTCAATCTGGTCCTTAATTTTTTCTCGGCGTGACTCTAGGGATCGGGTAGTTTTGAGGATGGCTTTGGCTAAGTTCCGATGGAAAGACAACCTCGGATGCTTTCGCTGGCCTAGGGGGCCATTGGAGAAGACTTTGATTTGGTGAGAGATTAAAAATCAACTCCTACTGTGGTCGCCAATGTTCAGTACGTGACCTCGGATCTGGAACCTTGGATCAATAGCTGGTGTTCAATGTCTCTGTGTAGTCTTCTCCTTAGCTCGAGCTCAGAAGAATGCCTTGCTAGTCGGAATCCTCCGAGATTGTCCTCACCAATGGTGCCTCCTTCTGTAACGACCTAAAATTTAATCAAATTACTTCGAAGTTGGATTGCCGTAGGATAATTGTAAGAATTGAAATTATGGGCGTAGTAGCTATGTTGAAAATGAGTTAGATGATAATCACGTGTTGTGGGCCAGTTAAAAATAGCACTGGGCTTAGCACCGCGAGTGCGCAGCGCTCACGCAACCCTAGCAGCGTGTCCAATGCGCAGCTTGCGCAGGAAGGCGCTTGTGCACCACTCCTCCTTATGAATATAGCGCAAATATGCGCTAGGCTGGTCTTTTTTTGCGCAGCCGCCCTCTTTTCCCTTCTTCTCCTTCTTCCTCTCACTTCTAAGTTACACAAAAGCCTCAATTTTCAAGAGCTCTAGCCTAGGATTGGATTGGGAGGGTTGATTTTCATTGCAATTCTCTACGTTCGTGATCGTCACGCGTCGTTACTATGGCAGGGGAGTCGCCGTATATATATATTATTCTCTTTTCATTGGAATATTATTCTTTCTTTTATATTTTTCTCTTTTCTGCAAAATAAAGGGCAAAGTAAGTCATTGATATTTTCTTGTCAAAAAAAAAAAAAGTCATTGATATTTATATAATAGGTAAAAATTGCTCTAAACATAACTAAAAAGTATCTCTAAAAATGAACTAAATTGGAGTTTATCAGTTAGTTCTAATTAAATCGAATTGTAATTTTGTTGGATTAAGGTTTTCACTATTATAATCAAAAAAAAATGATAGGAATATAGATAACTCGTTAGTAAGAATTATAAATAATTTTCGTAATTGAATTGATGGTTAAGTTAATGCTGTTACTGTTTTGATGTAATGCTGTTGCTGTTTTGCTGTTAATGCTGTTGCTGTTTTCATGTAATGCTGTTGCTGTTTTGCTGTTAATGCTGTTGCTGTTTTGCTGATAATGCTGTTGCTGTTTTGCTGTTAATGCTGTTGATGTTTTGCTGTTAAAGCTGTTGCGGTTTTGCTGTTATTGTTGTCATTGCTGTTACGTTTTGCTGCTGTGTTGTTGCTATTCTTGCTGTTTTGCGCTGTTGATGTTGCTGCTTTGTCAATATTGTTGCCACAGTTGCTGTTGTGATTAATTGTTGCGTTGAATACCTTGTCGAAAATGTGGTAAATTGCAGGTGAAGTTGTAAAAGTTGATTTGCCTCTATTTATTGGCAAAGATAGTAAATTGTAGGCCTATGGTCGCCATGACGTTTTGGTGTTGTTGTCGTGCGATTGCGTGACTGTGATTAGCGTTACTTGTACATTCACATTGTGTCGCATACCTTTGCATTTGCTTTACGACGTGAACGATGAGGGCTAGGCCCTGTGAGCCACTATTTACTGGCAACGACGATTTTTACGACGGGAGTTTTGCTCCAATGGTACCACATGCATATGCACAGTTGAGTCGCATTCCGCATTGCACTTCGATGATTCTATTGATGACTCTATTGAGGATTTTATTGATGATATGTGTAATTCTATAGTACCTGACCTATCATATTGTTCTTCATACATGCTCTTATATAGTTCGATATCTCACCCCTTCTGTTTGAATGTTACCCCTATGTGGTAACGTGCAGGTAGTCGCGAATGAAGGCGGTGATCCTTCCTTAGTTGAGTCGGTGTCGTCACTCTGATACGTAACACTCGGGGGGATTGAACGCTGTTTTTTCTCCTTTATCATTTAGGTTGCAATAATTGTTGAACTCGACGTTATTTCTATTAAGCAAATTGTTGATTTTGAGTTGTCTAATGGACAAGGATTGTTAAGATTGCTTCAAGTTGAATTTACCATGAATGAATTATATTGTTTGTTTTGGGAAGTAAGTGTAGCACTCCAATATTTATGTTGAAAATTCCGCACTCTGATTTATAGTATTATTGGGTAGAATTGGGGTGTTACATTAGTGGTATCAGAGCATGGTGGGGTCTTTCCGTCCAAGTTGTCGAGTCATCGCTTCGATTAACAATCAAGTATTGTTATTCGTTCTAAACTATAATTTGTGTTGTAGGGATAAGCTGATATGGCCGGACGGAATGATGCTGCTATTGCTGCTGCTTTGGGCGCTATGGCTCAGGCATTGGAGAATCAACAGAACGCTGGTGAGAATGCTGGATCTCGCAGTTTGGCGACTTTCCAAAGGGAGAATCCGCCCACTTTCAAGGGTAAGTATGATCCTGATGGAGCATTGGCTTGGTTGAAGAAGATTGAGAGAATCTTCCGTGTGATGGATTGCACTCCAGCGCAGAAGGTTCGTTATGGTACTCATATGCTGTCAGAAGAGGCTGACGACTGGTGGTTAGATACACGTCAGAGATTGGAAGCTGTAGGTGAAGAGATCACTTGGGTTGTGTTCCGTAGGGATTTTTTGAGGAAGTATTACCCTGAGGATGTTTGGGGTAAGAAAGAAATTGAGTTTCTTAAGCTGAAGCAAGGGAACCTGTCAGTTACTGAATATGCTGCTAAGTTTGTGGAGTTGGCCAAATTTTATCCGCACTACAATGAAGCAACTGCTGAATTTTCAAAGTGCATCAAGATTGAGAATGGGCTGCGACCTGAGATCAAAAAGGCAATTGGGTATCAGAAGATCCGTGTTTTCTCCGATTTGATTGACAGATGCAGGATCTATGAGGAGGACAACAATGCTCACTATAAGATCATTAATGGAAGAAGAGCAAGCAGCAGACTCATGGTAAGCCGTATGATGCTCCAGTTGGTAAAGGTAAGCAGAAAAGTTTTGATGGTAAGAGAACT
Source organism: Astragalus glycyphyllos (assembly GCA_963573325.1). Taxonomy (NCBI): domain Eukaryota; kingdom Viridiplantae; phylum Streptophyta; class Magnoliopsida; order Fabales; family Fabaceae; genus Astragalus; species Astragalus glycyphyllos. The sequence goes on along the minus strand of OY754314.1, from coordinate 10,984,214 downwards.
AGTGGGGGAGACGCCCCTGCTGGTATTGTATGTTACAAATGTGGCAAACCTGGTCATAAGAGTAACGTGTGCAAGGTTGAGGTGAAGAGGTGCTTTCGTTGTGGTAAGACTGGGCACGAATTATCCGAGTGCAAGCACAAGGAGCAGGTCTGTTTCAACTGTGGCGAAGAAGGGCATATTAGTAATCAATGTCAGAAGCCAAAGAAAGAAAGAGTTAGTGGAAGAGTGTTCGCTCTGGCAGGGACGCAGACTACTGAGAACGACAGATTTATTGGAGGTACATGTTTCATTAATGGTGTTCCTCTAATAGCTATTATTGATACTGGTGCTACTCATTGTTTTATTGCTGCGGAATGTGTTAAAAGATTGGGTCTTGTGTTGTCTTCTATGAATAGGGAGATGGTTGTCGATACTCCAGCTAAGGGGTCGGTGACTACTTCTCTTGTGTGTTCTAAGTGCCCTTTGTCGATTTTCGACAGAGAATTTATTGTTGATCTGATTTGTCTGCCGTTAAGCGGATTGGATGTGATCCTAGGCATGGACTGGTTAGAATATAACTATGTTCATATTAATTGTTTTAGCAAGTCTGTGAATTTCTCCACTCCCGAAGAGGAGGAGGCTGGTTTGTTGTCTGCTGGACAGTTGCGGAAGTTGATGCGGGAAGAAGTTCAGTTATTCTCGCTGATGGCGTCGCTATCTGTTAAGAATCAAGCCATAATTGATGAGTTGCAGGTGGTGCGCGAATTTCCTGAAGTTTTCCCTGATGAGATTCCAAGTGTACCACCAAAGAGGGAAGTTGAATTTGCTATTGATCTCGTACCTGGTACCAAACCTGTTTCTATGGCACCTTACAGGATGTCAGCATCTGAATTATCCGAATTGAAGAAGCAACTTGAGGATCTACTTGAAAAGAAGTTCGTGAGGCCGAGTGTATCACCGTGGGGAGCTCCAGTGTTGCTAGTGAAGAAGAAGGATGGAAGTATGAGGCTTTGTGTTGATTATAGACAGTTGAATAAAGTGACGATTAAGAACAAGTATCCACTCCCAAGAATAGACGATTTGATGGATCAATTGGTGGGTGCTCAAGTATTCAGTAAGATTGATTTGAGATCGGGCTACCATCAGATTAAAGTGAAAGATGAGGATATTCAGAAGACGGCTTTTAGAACTCGGTACGGGCATTATGAGTATTCGGTGATGCCTTTCGGTGTTACTAACGCGCCGGGAGTATTCATGGAGTACATGAACCGTGTGTTTCGTGTTTATTTGGATCGGTTTGTGGTAGTATTCATCGATGATATCTTGATTTACTCTAAGACAGAAGAAGAGCATGCAGAGCACTTGAGATTGGTATTGGAGGTCTTAAGGGACAAGAAGTTGTATGCAAAGTTGTCTAAGCGCGAATTTTGGCTGAAGGAGGTGAGTTTTCTTGGCCACGTTATTTCTAGTAGCGGCATTGCGGTGGATCCATCTAAAGTCGATGCTGTATTGCAATGGGAGACTCCAAAGTCGGCTACCGAGATTAGAAGCTTTTTTGGGATTAGCTGGCTACTATAGAAGGTTCATTGAAGGCTTTTCTAAGTTGGCACTTCCTTTAACTCAGCTGACCTGCAAAGGTAAAGACTTTATATGGGACGCTCGTTGCGAAGAGAGTTTCACCGAATTGAAGAAGAGATTGGCGACGTCTCCTATCTTGACGTTGCCTAATCCGGGAGAGTCCTTTGTGGTGTACTGTGATGCTTCCAAGATGGGTTTAGGAGGTGTGCTTATGCAGAATGGTAAGGTAGTTGCTTATGCATCGAGGCAGTTGAGGACTCATGAGAATAACTATCCTACGCACGATTTAGAACTTGCTGCAGTTGTTTTTGCGCTGAAAATTTGGAGGCATTATCTTTATGGTTCTAGATTTGAAGTATTTAGCGACCATAAGGGTTTGCAGTACTTGTTTGATCAAAAGGAACTGAATATGAGACAGCGGAGGTGGTTGGAGTTGCTAAAAGACTATGATTTCAGTTTGAATTATCATCCAGGGAAAGCTAATGTCGTGGCTGATGCTTTGAGCCGAAAAACCTTGCACATGTCGGCAATGATGGTCAGGGAGTTTGAATTGATTGAGCAGTTCAGAGATATGAGTTTGATTTGTGAAGTGACACCTCAGAGTGTTATGTCGGGGATGTTGAAGATTAATAATGACTTTTTAGATAGCATCAGAGAAGCTCAGAAACTGGATGTTAAACTGGTAGATTCCACGGTAGGAATCGGGCAGTCTGAGAATAACGATTTTGAGTTGGATGCGCAAGGTGTGTTGAGATACCGTAATAGAATCTGCATTCCTGACGATGCGGAAATGAAGAAAGCAATTCGCGAAGAGAGTCATAGAAGTAAGTTGAGTATTCATCCAGGAGCTACGAAAATGTATCAAGACTTGAGAAGATGGTTCTGGTGGCCTGGGATGAAGCGCGATGTAGCGCAATTCGTGTATGCATGTTTAACTTGTCAGAAGTCAAAAGTTGAACATCAGAAGCCTGCGGGGTTGATGAAACCTTTAGAGATTCCGGAATGGAAATGGGATAGCATTTCAATGGACTTTGTGACGGGGCTGCCTAATACTGTGAGAGGGCATGATGCGATTTGGGTGATTGTTGACAGGCTGACGAAGTCGGCTCATTTTATACCTATTAATATCACGTATCCGGTACCGAAGTTGGCTGAGATTTACCTCCAAAAGATTTTAAAGTTGCATCGTGTTCCTATGTGTATCGTTTCGGATAGAGATCCTAGGTTCACTTCTGATTTCTGGAAGAGTTTGCAAGAGGCGTTGGGTTCTAAGTTGAGATTGAGCTCAGCGTATCACCCTCAGACGGATGGTCAGATAGAGAGGACTATTCAATCGTTGGAGGATTTGTTGAGAGCGTGTATTCTTGAGCAAGGAGGTTCGTGGGATACCCATCTCTCGTTGATAGAGTTTACCTATAATAACAGTTATCATTCTAGTATTGGGATGGCACCTTTCGAAGCGTTGTATGGTCGAAGGTGTAGAACCCCTTTGTGTTGGTATGAATCTGGAGAGAGTATAGTGCTTGGACCTGAAATTGTTCGAGAAACGACTGAGAAGGTGAAGTTGATTCGTGAAAAGATGAAAGCTTCACAAAATAGACAAGAGTTACCATGATAAGCGAAGGAAGGATTTGGAATTTCAAGCTGGTGATCATGTGTTTTTGAGAGTCACCCCTGTGACCGGTGTTGGACGTGCTTTGAAATCTAAGAAGCTTACTCCTCGATTCATTGGTCTGTATCAGATCACGGAAAGAGTTGGGAATGTAGCTTACAGAGTGGCCTTACCGCCTAATCTTTCGAATTTGCATGATGTGTTCCATGTGTCACAACTTCGGAAGTATATTCCAGATCCATCTCATGTAATTCATATGAATGATGTGCAAATACGGGATAACCTCACTGTGGAGACGATGCCTGTAAGAATCGCGGACCGTGAGACGAAGACTCTAAGGGCAAAGAGATCGCCTTGGTGAAAGTAGTCTGGTTAGGAGCTGCCGGAGAAAGCATGACACGGGAGTTGGAAAGCAAGATGCGGGAGTCCTATCCCGAGTTGTTCGAATCAGGTAAATTTTTGAGGACGAAAATATTCTAAGTGGGGGAGAGTTGTAACGCCCTAAAATTTAATCAAATTACTTCGAAGTTGGATTGCCGTAGGATAATTGTAAGAATTGAAATTATGGGCGTAGTAGCTATGTTGAAAATGAGTTAGATGATAATCACGTTTTGTGGGCCAGTTAAAAATAGCATTGGGCTTAGCACCGCGAGTGCGCAGCGCTCACGCAACCCTAGAAGCGTGTCCAATGCGCAGCTTGCGCAGGAAGGCGCTTGTGCGCCACTCCTCCTTATAAATATGGCGCAAATATGCGCTAGGGCTGGTCTTTTTTTGAGCAGCCGCCCTCTTTTCCCTTCTTCTCCTTCTTCCTCTCACTTCTAAGTTACACAAAAGCCTCAATTTTCAAGTGCTCTAGCCTAGGATTGGATTGGGAGGGTTGATTTTCATTGCAATTCTCTACGTTCGTGATCGTCACGCGTCGTTACTATCGCAGGGGAGTCGCCGTATTCGGAGAATCGAGGAACGAGGCTAGGAGGGAGTTTGCGCCACCATAGATGTTTGAGCGACTTGGGAACCAAGAATATGGTTTTTGGTCTACCATCAGTGATTGTTTCTGAGAAGACTTGTGCAACATGTATGATGGGAAAGCAACCTAAGAGTTCTTTCAAGTCACAATTAAAGATTAGAGACAACATTAATGTTCTTGGATTGGTTCACTCTGACGTGGACCATTTGAGGTAAACTCACAAGGAGATAATAAATACTCTACTACTTTTATTGATGGGTTTAGTAGAATGATATGGTTAATTGTATCTAATCAAAGCTAATAGTAATACACTTGAGGTAAATATACTTCAAATGAATTTGAGAAATTCTGTGAATCAAGTTGAATACATCATGAAGTAGAGTACTCATCTTACAGTGGTGCCGAGAATGCGACCCATATGATTATTATTATTATTATGACACATGCTTTGGTATTGAGTTGACATTTGGAACAATCCTAAAATAGATTATTCACAATTGTATTGTTAATAGATTCATAAATTTTTGGGTTAAATATGTTTTTGGTCGCTATTTTTATAGCGAGCTTTGTTTTTTGTACCTATAAATTTTTTTAGACACTTTTGGTCTCTATTTTATTTTTCGTTAGTACTTTTAGTCCCTGTCGTTAGTTTTCACTAACGATGCAGACGTGGCATTTCCTACGTGGCTATTTTTAATATTATGTCAACCACATGTCATTGCCAACTAAGCCAAATAAGCTGTCCATGTTGGAAACTAATTAACAAATTAAAGAAAACAAAAATTAAAAAAATGAAATTAAAGACAAATCTGAAACCCAATTCTTCTTCCCCTTCTTCTCTTCTTCTCCAACGTGGCTGAAAATCAAAGACATAACCCCTTCCTCTTCTATGAAAATTAAGGACAAAAATTAAAAAACAGAAATTAAAGACAAATCTGGAAATCCCTTATTCCTCTTCTCTTCTTCTCCATCCTCCAACTCTATAATCCCTTCACTAGATTTCTTCTTCTTCGTAGAAACAACTCTCTTAAGAGACTCTTTCACATCAACAACAGAAGCACCCTCTTTCGATTTCCACTGTCTGAGGCTAAATCAGGTCCATTGTTAGTTCCTTAGACTCCGCAGTGATTTCTTTCTTTTCACCTCCTTGGTATCTTTATCCTTCTTTTTTTCTTCTTCGCATTCTTGGATTTTGCAGTGATTTCTTTATTTTCACCATTTCCATATACTTCAACACTTTTGTTATCCTGAGGCACACCTACAAATGGAATTTCAAAATATCTTGTTTGAGCAAATCAATAACAATATACCTTGAGAGATTGCATCTTAACATGCACAGAAATTTCACTTGTAAGAAGATGTAGCTTGAATACAACAATTTGTAGCAAATAGAAAAACCTATTAGTGCAAAGAAAAAAGGAAATGGAGAGATGTATTTGAGCAAAAGCTGATAAATTTCCAAACCGGAGAGGCTAATGTTGAACAAATGCATGTTTGACGTCCATTCAATAACTGAATTTGAGCGAGATAAACTAAAATTCTCCGAATAACGTAGGGATTTAGTGGAAGATGAATGAAGATTGAAGAATAACAACAGATGGGTTTGATTGTAAATTAGGGATTTGATTTTTTAGTATTTGGTTTTTAAAATGGTTTTAAGTTTTTTTGTTTTGTTAATTTATTAATTATTTATTAATACGTGGCAATAAAATATGATGTGGAAATTATAGCAATGTGTCAGCATATTAAAAACTGCCACTTAAATAGAGTGATACGGAGAATGCGGGTCTGAGTTTGTAGTTGAATCCCATTCCCCCTACCCCTCTTGTTTTCTTTCCTTTTGTTAATTTTCCATGTTGTCTAGTAATATGACTTATTAGTCCATTCTAAGTTCCCTTTTGGGGAAAAATGAAAATGGGCAGCATGTGCATAATTTAATAAAAAGAATCTGGGCAGAGTTAGAGTTAAGATGAAGAAGGTGAAAATGAGAGTCGCATTTTTTTATTTTTAATAAAAATTAATTGAAAACAATGAGGAGTATGCTCTGAAGAGGGGGACTTCGGAGGGATAGGTTGATTTTCAGCCCCGGGTTGATCGTCGCCTTCCCCACCCAGAGCATCTGGGGCAAGGGCTTGTTCAAGAGAGGCACGCAGATCGTCCCGTGCTGCTATGGTATTATGGATATCCTCACGACTACGATGGAGGTCTTCTTTGAGTCCTGGCCTTTGCGGAAGAAGAAGCGTCAGTGTTGGGTGCAGTGACAAGCTGTGGTGATAGAATTGTCGAAGATTGGCAGATATGGCTGCAAGTTTCTAGTTGGCTGCTGAAATCTAGGGAGTGAGAACGGCCATTTCCGCTTGGAAGGACTTGATAGAGGCTTCGATGGCGGGATTCGTTGATTAATAGTTTCCTGGTCTTTCAATATTGCATTCTTCTCTTGGCCTGGGGTGATGAAAGTAACCCGATAGCCCTCCTTCTCGGCCTGAAGGTCCGCCAATTTCTGCAAAGATGATTGTGCAGAACCCCCAGTCTTCCGGACTCGAGCATAGGTTGGATAGGTTACTGACCTGCAAGGCTATCAGCCGAAAGGAATTCTTCTCCAACTCCAAAATTTCAACCGAATGGGACAACCTAAACAACGATGCCCGGAGATCGGCCATTTGCTCATCACTGGTAGGAATTTCCCCTGCCAGAGCAGCACTCACCCGAGTGAGATCCTCGTCCAATGAAATACTAGGCTAATTCCTCCTCTGAGGCCACGAGAATCTCTGTGACTAATTAAGATTGAGGGGGAGAAGGAATATTAGGCTCTTCAGTTGAGGGTATTGAAGGTGTTTCCCCCAATGATGGATGGTTTTTCTGTCAATACATGCCAATGATCAGTAAAAGCTAGGGTAGTGACGCTCATGGAGATATAAGAAGAAAACTTACCCGCTGTCTCTTGAAGTGAGAGGTCTGGCCTTCTACAACTAGAGATGATGGGGTTAGTAGATCTCTAGTCTTTTTCTGGTATATTAAGGGGGAGGTCATCTTCATCATCCTCGTCGTCGTCATCGGAAAGAGTGGCAAGGGCCGGTTCTTGAGCTGCAGAGAATGAAGTCATTAGTCAAAGGTAGGCAAGGATAATAGAAATAACAAAGAATCGGCCAAGTAATTAAATTACTAGGGGTGAATCTAGGAAAGACGATAGACCTCAACCGAGGAGAGGAACATTGAGGAGGAGAAGGATTGAGAATGTTCTTCTTTTTCATTTTCTTTTCTGGTCGGCCAGCGAGAAGACTGGTAACTGTGACAGGTGGTGGACTAGCAGTGGTTGTAATTAAAGTCGGCCGAGCAGGAAGACCTTTAGTAGCATCCATGTATATATTGATGTAAACAGCGGTAAGGTCAGGATATAGGAAATTGGTGATCAGCGGCCACCACCGTTTGTAGTCGAGAGTCCTGCCAGACTGCTGGTGATAGGCACCCCAAGTAAACGTCGGGAACTTATCATGGTGGGCTTTAAAAACGCTTCTGAGATCCACGAGCAGGAGTTTTTTCCTCCGGTTGATAGGGGCAATAGAGTCATGAGAAAAAGGAATCTTTTGGCCGAGGCCAAATTGTCGGGCTACGAAATTGGGATGATATGGTTCAAGAGTGAGAAAATTGTTCAGAAAATGTAAGACCTTTTGCAGCATCAAGCATAACTTAGTGTCCTTTATTTCCTTCTGTGTTGAGAGTCTTAACAGCATTTGGAAGCCTCATTCCAGGTTTTGAAAAGGACCTTCCACTGTGGTTGATGCAACCTTTGTCCACTTTACCAAACTGTCACTCACCAAGAAAATATTCCGATTTAAATCTCCTTGTTGCAACCTTCACTTCATGCAATGTTAATTGTTTAATAAGGGAGGAGTAATTTATTTCACTATTATGAGTTGGTGACCTAGAAGTTCTTGAATTTTGGTTACTTGATGATGCTCGAGCAACAAGTCTTTCAACCTTATCATCTGTATGTTTTCATGAAGAAGATTGTATTAGATCATATTATACACATAAATAACACTCATGATCTATAAGTATCAAAGTCGATTCGAGATTACATGTTTACAATATACATAGTCAATATATATTATGTACAAAAAACATTTCTCGTTGGAATGAATCTCTTATAAATTGTTTCTTATAATGGTACTAATTGAATTTTATGGTGTGTGGAATTGAAATAGCTTGATAGGATGGAGAAATAGATGTAAAGAAGTTTGAAAAGATGGTTAAGAATATTATTAGACCCTATGAAATATTGAATATTTCATTTGCACTATTGGCCTCTGACATTTAGTTGAACCTAAGCAGACTAAACAATTGTCTTATTTGAAGCTATCATGTCACATTTGCTAATGAATAAGAGTGCAAATTGTAACACCCCATTTTTTCCATATTTAATTAGTTGAATATAATAGAAATTTTGTGACATGTTTGTGTGCGTTTGCCTTTATAATTAATATATTTTAGTAAAGTTCACTAGTTCTTATTTGAATTATTTGCTTATTTATTTACTTGTTTTATAAAATATTAGTTATGATTTGTTGTCATTCTATTATCATTATTTTTTTAGTAGTTTGGTGTTATTAGATATTAATCATATTTTGATATAATTATTAATAGTGATATTGTTATTTTGAGATAACTATAGATTATATATTATATATAATCAAAAGAGCATTTAAGCCTATATATTAATCAAAATTGCACATTGAGTAAAAAAGGGGGACCAAAAGTGCATTTAATCCTATATTAACATGTAAGAATAGGAATGTATTATAATTTTGTTTTCTTAAATTTTTATTGGCTGCACCCCTTATTTTCTAAGTGCGCCCCTACCTGGTTCTCTTCTTTATTTTATTATTTAGTTACTTTACACGCTTCATCTTTTTCCTCCATGAGCCAAACATAATTGTTATTACCAAACCCATAACTTCTCATTCTTTGCCTTCGTTCTCTCTCTCTAGACCACGGTTTAGTCCCAAATTTAACTACTCAACTCAAAATCATCTTCTGGATTCGATAACCTCTTTTTCGTCAAAGGAAGCACCATTTGTCGCGTTTTGTAACATTGGACAGACTGTTTTTCGCACTCTCCGACCACCACAATCTCTGGTTGGAAAAACAGACGTCGTTTTCGGATTCTACGCGTCGAAACCTTCGGGAAGCACTAGTCTCTTTTTTGTTTCGGCGAAGTTGGCGCTGGAACCCTTTTTCGGTGAGGCAGTTTCCGTAATTCATTTTTTTGTTCCTTTAGACTTCGTTTCAGTCTTAGAAATTCCAAAATAATTAGTTTATAATTAATATTATTTTCTTTCAGTTGTATTTCACTCTCTATACGACCTGTGAATTTTTCTACGTACCCGTTGAGTACCTGTTGAGTGCTGAACTGTTACTTGAGGCAGATTTATTTGCTTTCGTTGATATAGAAGTTATTTTATGGAGGTAAGGGGTTAGTTTGACTCTTTAGTAGTGAGTATGTGAGACAATGAGCAATAGGGGTGTCCCATGATGCGTAAGCTTCGCCCAACTATAAGTGACATAGAATCATTGCCATTGTGAAGGGAGAAATTACTGTAACACCCTAGCATCTCTAAATAATAGAAACACTAAAGCACACAATACATCAGAGTAACAAAATTCATGTTTCAGATATTGAACCAAACAAAACTCTTTGAATTTCATATCAAGAGTCATTACAACCATAAGTACTTATCAACAATCCACAATTCAAGTACTTAAGTTCACTAGTGTACATAAGCAAACTCTGCCCTATAGTTCAATATCCAAAAACAAGATAGACACGGAAGCAGTTTATTCAACTTAGCCACAAGGTAAGTTCCATAATCCAGAACAGAAATAACACGGGAAAACTAATAAACATGAGCAAAAACCCTTAGTCTTCAACGGCTCCAAAGACACGCCACCAACTAGTGCCGCTTAGCCTTCTTCATTCCTTATTTCTCTGTAAAACAACAATAAAGGATAGGGTGAGATAAACATATCTCAGTGAGTTTTACCGTGACCCTAACTACATTCTTGGTTCATTTATGAAACCTTTTCCTTTCGATAAGATTATTTAGGACGCACTCAATTCCTTTCCGAATTGGTCAATAGCATTGAAAGTTTCCTCTCAACCTAAGTACGCCTATCTTGACTTTTATTCGTAAAATCAATTTAGGGTTAAATATGTTTTTAGTCCCTACAAAATTTCACTATTTTGTTTTTAATCCCTATAAAATTTTTCACCGACTTTTAGTCCCTATTAAATTTCAAATTTTCGTTTAGTCCCTATAAATGCCAACTAGTGTATATCCATTGAATTTTTGAGTGATGTTTTGCATACATGTTGAGGACATTATAAACATCTCTTCCAGAAAAACTTTGAATTTTTTAACAACACAAAAATTAAATCTAAATTTTTTAAGTGCAAAAGATTCGATAAACAAATTAAAGGAAATACTAATCTAGAAATCAAATTTTGAGTTTATTTTTTGTGAGGGAGATATTTTTAATATCTTTAACGTGTATGCAAAATATCATTCAAAAATTCTAAAGGTATACACGAGTTTACATTTTAAAGGGACTTAAAACAAAATTGTGAAATTTTATAGGGAATAAAAGTTGACGAATTTTTTTATAGGGACTAAAAACAAAATAGTGAAATTTTGTAGGGATTGAAAACATATTTAACCCATCAATTTATGAATCCTTTAACTTATAATTCAATTATGTTTCTATTGTTCATAGCCCAATTCTTGATGACTATGTACAATCCTTTTTATTAACCTAGTACAACACCTTAAACCATTTTTATTTTCTTCGGTTTGCGATGAACCCAATCCACTATATGCATCTCAGTGAACATCCTCTTATGGGCCTAGCTCAAGGGCTCATGACTTCCCTCTCCCTAGTGTAGTATCATCTTGGGTCGTCACCCGTATAAGTCTTTAGCGACCTATCATTCTTATACAATTATTGTCAATCAATTCTAACGAACTAAAAGTCAATTGTTTAGCATCTTATTGTTCTATGACCAGGTTTAGATTAAACCAAAGTTAACCATCTCACGTCAATCATACAATATCGAAAAGGATACATAATCCGTTTAATTTTTCAAAACACATGTTTAATTAGCAAGTAAGCTAGTATTAAAGCAAAGTAAACTAACAAGTTGTAGAACTTAGTTTTATCAACAAACAATAATTAAGATAAATGATTAGTAGAAATCCAGAATGAGAGTAAGTTGGGAATGCTTTCACTATGCAAATTCATAATAATGGTCTAATGTTGTATCTGATGCTGCAGCACTAGGTGCTGCCGCAATTGCGTATTTTGTCAAATACTAAACACTAGGTTTTAGCCCTCCTAATTTATGTCTAAATCGGAAAGGATTATTTTCCTAGGCTACTGAAGAACAAGCAGTGTTTCACCTCATGGCTTATGTTTCCCCTATGTCTAGGGCTCAAACAAGGAACAACAATATGTCTATTGCGTAACTTACCCCTATGCTGTATCCTTTGAGATCGATTTATACACCATGTCTGTGAATATAAATGCACTTATATTTAGGTGATCAATTCTAAAATAAGTTTGGAAATAGTATAACACAAAGGATAAAATGCTAAAACATTAAATACATGCATTAAAAACATTAAGACTTCATTACATAGATTTAAACATCCCAACTAAGAGTATTTAGCTCATTATGAGCAAACAACACAAGAAATAAAGCATAGATGCAAAGTCTAAAGCCATAAAACCGAAATTACAAGGACCACCCGCTTTAAAAAGGACCCTTTTTCAATGTTTTGGTCCCTAAATAAAAAATGTTGATGGCGGCTTCACAAATTTTCACGTTGTACGATGAAAGGTCCAATCCGGATTTTTTTTCGGGGTGCAACAGCTGGCGACTTCGCTGGGGACTTTCCTTTTAAAACGAGGGTCAGGCCTAATTAACTTGATGTGCGGTTTAATTGTTTGATTTGAATGTGATTGTTCTATTTCTCTCTTTTATTCTCCTTCTTTTTCTTCTCTCTTTCTGATGTTTGAATGTTCTCTTGCATTCTCGTGTTGTTATGTTGCATTCATGTGCATTTGACTCTTCTTCTTCTATGTTCGCTTCTTGTTCCTTCTTCTCCTTTCATCTTCTTTTGTTTATATGTTTAATATGATCATGCATTTCTCCAATCACCATGTCCCCTTCTTCTTCGCTCCCTTTCTTCAAGGTAAGCTCATGCATCATTCCCCCAATTCTACTATGATCCCTTCTTCTTCGCTCCCTTTCTTCGAGGTAAGTTCATGCATTTCCCCGATTCTATTATGTCCCCTCTTCTTGGCACCCTTTCTCGAGGTAAGCGGTGCATATGATTGTTGAAACCCTAGGGTAGTTTACTTGCTTATGTTGAAATGATATGTGTTTGCAAAACTCTAGGGTAGACGACTCCTTGTCTGGACTGTTTCCGGTTTTTCCTTGCAGGTGGGGGGTATATTTATCATTGTGCTCCTACACCCACGTTGCACTTTTTACCTTTATTTCTTGGTGAGACAGCCCTATACCCGGGCTAGAGCATACCTTAGGCTAGAACGAAGTCATTAGTGGCTGCTCACTGGACGTACGTCTTGTTGGGTGGTTGCGAAGACTTCACCTAGAGTTTGGCTTTGATTGAAGACATCATCACTTGGACGTACGTCCCTGGGATCGGTGCTCTCAGATGAGGTCGTTGGCTCTAGGAACCTTATTTAGGGTCCTTCTTTTAGTGCTATCCTTGAAGTGTGTACCCGTAGAAATAGCTGTAGACCCTGTCTCTAAGAAACCTTGTAGGGCACAAAGGAGCTGCATACCCTTGCATCTGAATAAAGATTTTTGCAAATAAACCGAAAATTTTCAAAAAAATGTATGTGAATTTCTAGCTTTTGAAAAACTGTTATGTTGAAAATATTATTATTTTTTTTCATCATGCATCCATTCATACACTTTGCATGCATTCTCACCAGTGCCGGGGAAATTGTAGATACCAAAAAAAAAAGAAGAGAAAGAAAAATGGATCAGAATGTGAAAAGAACCCTCAAGTGGAATTTTAAGCAACAGGACGTCCAAAGCTTGGTTAGGTTCGGTAATCAGCTTCCCCCACGGCGAAAAGAGGCTTATCAGGGTACATATGGTAATCTCCTCGATTTGCTAGAGGTGAATGTTCAAACTGAGGCCCTCACTGCTTTGACCCAGTTCTTTGATCTCGAATACCGTTGCTTCACTTTCCAAGATTATCAGCTGGTCCCCACTTTAGAAGAATTTGAGAAGAACTTGGGCTTTCCTGCTGCGAACTGCAAGCCGTATTCTTATGTGGAGAGGTATTCATTAGCAAAGGCTTTGGCTGGCATTCTTCAGATTAAAGAGGAATTTTTGATTAAAAATGTGGAAGTCAAGGGTCAAAGGCAAGGTCTGTCAAGAAAATTCTTAGAAGCAGAAGTTGAGGCCCTACTTGCCAAGAAGGAGTGGAAAGTTTTCTCTGATGTGCTTGCCCTCCTTGTCTATGGAGTTGTCTTGTTCCCTTGTGTTGAGAATTTTGTTGATGCTGCAGCTATTGATGTGTTCCTTGCATTCAAAAAGCGGGAACAAAACCCCACCTCTGTTATTTTAGCTGATTTGTACTATTCTCTTGTTGATCGTCACTCTAAGGGAGGAGGGATGGTTAGGTGTTGTTTGCCAGTTCTGTATCGGTGGTTCGCCTCACATGTGTTTAAAGGACACATTGAAAACAAAGGAAAAGATGAGTGGAAGTGGTTTATTGCTAGCCTTAGAGGAGGTGATATCTCGTGGTGCACTCTGGCCCGGGATACACCAGAATTCATCTCTCAGCTCAACGGCTTTCCGAATGTTCCACTCATTGGCACTAGGGGATGTATCATCTACAACCCTGCTCTTGCGTTGAGGCAGTTGGGTTACCCAATGACAAGCCCACCATTGATTGAGTCTTTGGCTGGCTTTGTGTTACATGATAGAGGTTCCGGGGATTTGAGTTTGTTGAGAAGGATTGTTCGTGCTTGGAACAGGCCGGTAAAGAAAGGGAGTAATGAGTTGGGTCGCAGAGATACAAGTGTGGGGGAAGAGTACCTTCAGTGGGTCCAGCTCCGGGCTCGAGCAGTTAAGCTCCCATTTAGAGGCATTCCTCAGGTTGAAGTTGAGGTTCCTCCTCCTGCTCCTATTCTTAATGAGGAAGTTGAGGGGCTCAAGGCTGCCTTATCTCAGTCCCAGCAAGAGAAGTTAGAATTGCAGGCCCGGTTGGAAAAGCTGCTCCAAGAGAAAAAGAACGTAGAGCAAGAAAATGAATTCAAAGAGAAATGTCTTGCTGACTTCAAAGAGAGAATCGCCGCCAGCGACCAAAAGCTCATTGACATGCAGAGTGGTCTCAAAAGTGCTACAGGCGAAATCAGGGTGCGGAATCTGGATAGAAACAGAGCGCTTGATGATGCCCGTGCATGGAAGGTTCAGTTGAATGTCTCCAAGGAATTAGAGAGGAGCTTGCGGGGCCAATTGAAGGAAGCAAAAGCACAGTTGAAGGCTCTTACTGCTGACTATGAGAGCAAGCTCAAAACTGAGGTGCAAGCAAGAAAGCTGGTGCGAGAGAGGCTTGAAGACTGTCAAGCGCTGCTTCAGGGGGAGCTCGGGAAATCTAGGGCATTGGAGGACCATGCGAGGCACCAGGGTGATTTGCTAGAGAGGTTCAGGGCTGAGATGTCCTACTTGTTGGAAGAGCATCGAAGATTGGATGATCATTGCCGGCGCTTGCAAGAGAAGTATGCACTCTTGTCCAAGCTGTGCTATGATACTGTTACAGGCCTCCCAAGGCGCCTCAGAGCTGCAGAGATTGCCGTGGATGTGTGCACTACTCCGGTAGAGGTCAGAAGATTCGTCGAGTATGTCAGGGGTTTGATCTTGGAGATGAGGGGGCAGGCAAATCGTCCTTCCACTTCAAGAAAGAGGAAGAGGAACCAATGCAGGGACTCAGTTGTTGTTTGAAATTCTGGTTATTATAGTTTCTTTTTAATTGTTGCTTTGAGAACTCTTTATGATGTGCTCCTGCTTTTACGTTATGAATAAATAAAAGGATTATGTGTTTCAGTTCAAATAAAATTGTATGGTTCATTTCATATTCTCGATCCTTGTTGTTTACCCAAATAAAATACGTGATATCCCCGGCACCACGTGAAAAATAAAAATAAAACGCATTTTGCATCGCATGCATACACATAAACTTATGCATCCATTCATTTCATGCATCCATGCATCTATTCATTCAGGCTCTTACACAATAAATGTTTAAACAAACAGAAAAGGCAAGCTGGTTCGCCATCACCGTTACTACACTCGTCTACAGGCAAGGCTCATGGCAGAGAATCAAGAAAATCCGGACATTGAGGTTAAGAGTTACCACTCGGGTTCGGATGATCCGGTTATAGAGATACTCAACCCCGAGCAGCTAGCTCAAGAAAACCGGGTTTTGAAGGATAAGGTAGGGGCTATGGAGGCCCAGATGGTTGAAATGATGGGTATGCTGAGGAATCTGAAAGGTGGGGCCAGTGCTGAGGCCACCGCCGTTGTAAACCCTGATGGAGTTGTCGCCTTCATTCCCCCTCCGGGGCCTGTTAATACTGCAACTACTATTCCTCCTACGGGAACGGGGATCCCTAATTTTGTCCACTCTCCTGGAGCTAAAAAAGGTGATACCAGCCTAGTCCGCTGTTGCTTTGCCGGTGAAAAGTTGAAGAATTGGGAAGCTGCTGACTTTCCCGTGGCTTTTAATTCAAAGTAATAATTTGTAATGCACCCCTGTGGCTCTGCCCAAGGCCATAGGATAAGTTGTTAGGGGCACGCATGTTTTTATCTTCACTACTATCATCATCAATAAAAACGTTGTTTTTGAAATTCATCAATAAAATCATTTCTCTTAATTTCATGTGTCTTCTCCGCTTTATTTTATTTTGCCTGTTTGTTTCGCCTTTCATTCTGCTTTTTTTTTGCCTCCGCAAATGCAGATCAACAATAATTATCTCTGAAAATAACAATGCCGATGATCCATATTTTGACTTTGATCATCCAATTAATCAAACTGAGGGAGATGTTGAGAACAACTGGAAAGCTCCTCCAGAACTAATGAGATTAATGGAACAGGAAGAAAGGGTCATTCAGCCTCACGGAGAATCAACTGAGGTAATCAACTTGGGTACAGATGAGAACAAGAAAGAGGTTAAGGTCGGTACCGCAATGAACGACAGTGATCGTATGAAGTTAATTCAGCTCCTGCGCGATTACGTTGACATTTTTGCATGGTCGTATCAAGATATGCCTGGGTTGGATACCGATATTGTTGTGCACAAGTTGCCAGTAAAGCCAGAATGCCCGCCTGTAAAGTAAAGACTGAGAAGAATGAAGCCAGAGATGTCGTTGAAAATCCGGGATGAGGTACAGAAACAGTTTGATGCCTAGTTTCTAGCGGTTGCCAAGTATCCTCAATGGGTTGCCAATATCGTCCCGGTTCCGAAGAAGGACGGGAAAGTCAGGATGTGTGTCGTTTACAGGGATCTGAACAGAGCCAGCCCCAAAGATGATTTCCCCCTACCCCACATTGATATTCTGGTGGACAGTACAGCCCAACACTCTTTATTCTCCTTCATGGACGGATACTCAGGATACAATCAGATAAAGATGGCTCCGGAAGATATGGAGAAAACAACCTTCATAACTCTCTGGGGAACCTTTTGCTATAAGGTGATGCCTTTCGGACTCAAAAAACGCCGGTGCAACGTATTGTTGCACCCCGAAAAATCCGGATTGGACCTTTCATCGTACAACGTGAAAATTTGTGAAGCCGCCATCAACATTTTTTATTTAGGGACCAAAACATTGAAAAAGGGTCCTTTTTAAGGCGGATGGTCCTTTGAGAACTAGAGATGTAGGTTCGGGGGTCGGTTAGGTGTGGGGAAGGTATTAGCATCCCACACCTCCTTTCTACCGAAAGGGAATCTTTAACTTGATGTGCGGTTTTGACAGAGTTGATTTGAAACAATTCGTTCTACTTCTTTTTTATTTGAGAAAAGTGTTTTTGAAAACGGGGGAAAAGAAGAATCTTTTTATTATTTTTTAAAAGTGTGCTTGACGGGATGTGACCCGCTCCTACGTATCTCCCGGTGCGATGGAGAATTCAAAGCTTACGTAGTTCTCCTTAGTCGAGAAACTTTGTGTTGGTGTTTTTTATTGTAGGGGTTTTCGGTCCTAGACTGTACAGTCCACTAGACCTAGAACAAAGACAACCCTGCCTGTACAGACGACGTGCCCCCTACTTATTGAAAATGTTTTTTGATTAAGGAAGAAAAAGATTTGTTGTGAGGTTGGTTGCTTTTATTTGAGCAAGTATCTTAGGCTCGCCCGAACTGTACAGCTCGCTAACCCTAAGACGCTAACCAATACCGGATGTACATCCGACTCGATTCCTTACTCATTTTTTGAAATAGGGTTCAAGTTGTTAATTACTTGTTTTAATTCTCATAAGTATCCCAAGATGTTTGAGCTGGACAGCTCCGATCTTAGGACGCTAGACAACACCGGCCGTACGTCCGACTTGCCTCCTTATGAGTTTTCAAAGAGGTTTATTGTTGATCTTAGAAAAAATTTGATTGCTATAGAAAAACAATTTGAAGAAAAGTTTTAATTTGGAAAATAATTTGGAAAAAGAAATGACTTGAAGAAGAGAGGAAGAGAATTGGAGGGTGATATTGATCACAAAAGTTTGTTGGGATGGCGTGGCATCCAAAAGAAAAAGAAGTAGAGAATTCAAATCAATTTCCAAATCAAGAACCAAAGTGTAAACTTTAACAAGTTGCAAGCAAAACAAATCAACAATGCAAGCGTAAGCATATACAATTAAGGTGTTGAATCCCTTTAGGTAATCTTTAACACTTGGGATATGTACAAGTGCATAAGTGTTAAATCCTCTTACCAAATCATCAACACAAACATGATTTTCAAAGCAAGCAACAAAAACAAGCACAAACCCTAATTATCTCATGAAATGCGACACCAACATAGAGCTAAAACCTCATTTTATTCTTTGAAAGCAACAAAATCGTGCAAGCAAATGACATAGATCAAACTTTTTTGGCAAGGATTCACATGATTAAGCAAAGGAATGCACTAAGATCACACAAATTCTAATTTTTCTACAATATGCGAAATGAAACATAATCCCAAATCACAATTTTATTCATGAAAATGCAAGCACAAAATGAAAATAGCACAAACACACAATTTATTCCAAAAGAGAGAGATGCATTTCAAGCATCCAAACCTCCCAAAGTGTTTGTCAAAATGCTTGAAACACATCTTTCATTCAACAACAACAATTATATCAACATTTCAACATAAAATAGAGCACTAAAATGCAAAGAAATGCTTGATATGCAAAAATAGATTGATGATCTACATTTTTTATGCTAAAATTTTGATGATGTTAAGATTGAGAGTATACCTCAACTCCAAGCTAGAATAGCAAAAGAAATAAGGTGAATGAACACTAAACCACTTGAATCAACTCTCTAATCTTCAATCTTGAGCTTGATTCTTGAGATTTGAAGATGGATCTTTGAAGAGAATGCAAGGATGATGAAGGATTTAGGACTAGAATGTTGATTTGAAGTGAAAAAGTGAAGAAATGAGGTGAGGGAATGAGGGGGTGATTTCGGCCAAAGGAGGAGAGGAGAGGAGAGGTTTGTGTGCTAGGGTTTTGAGTGTGAATTGTGAGCCAAAAACCTTATGAGAGGTGAGGATATGAGGGTATATATAATGTGCAATTAGGTTTAGGGGCATTTAGGTCATTGAGTACCTCATCTCATTCTAGGATTGCATTTTAATTTTGAATCAAGGGTGAGGATTGAACCACACATGGATTGAGGTCAAAAAAATGCAAAATGAGAGGGAAATGAAGGGGAGTATTCGAAATATCAAGGGAGAGGAGTGGTGCCCAAGCCTTGCAAGTTGTCATCTTGTACTATTGTACTATCCTATGACCACTCTATTATCCTCTCAATTTTGATTATTCCTTTCAAGATAATTGTACATAAATCTAACCATTTTGAGCCATATACAAGGTATCTTGAAGAATATGCCATTTTTGAAAATGAGAGATGACCAAAATTGCCAACAAAAATCTTATCATATAATTTTTGGGAATATTCCTTGTACTATTTTTTTGAAATGCTTTCTTGAATTAATATGAACTTGATTTTTTTACTACACATATAAAATATGCGCATAATTTGAAAAATGATTTTCTTTATTTATTTTTTTTGTTCAAAATAATACAATTTCATTAAATAAATTCCCAAAAATTAATTAATTGGATTTTCAGCTAGCAAAAATTTATTAAAGGCTTAAATATATGTTTTGCCCCTGCAAATATCACCATAATCCAGTTATACCCTTGTAAAAATAAAAACTCTAAAATTACCCTTGCAAATATAAATCGCTTACGGTTATGCCCCTCGGTCAGTTTCTCATCCAAAAAAATAATTTAAATAAGGTTTAAATATATGTTTTACCCCTGTAAATATCACCATAATCCAGTTATGCCCTTGCAAATATCACTATAATCCAGTTATGCCCCTGTCAAAATCTTTAATTTTTCTATTATGCTGATATTTGCAGGGACATAACTGGATTATGGTGATATTTGTAGGGGCAGAACATATATTTAAACATTATTTAAATTATTTTTTTGGATGGGAAGCTGACCGAGGGGCATAACCGTAAGCGATTTATATTTGCAAGGGTAATTTTAAAGTTTTTATTTTTACAGGGGTATAACTGGATTATGGTGATATTTGCAGGGGCAAAATACATATTTAAGCCTTTATTAAATTGAAATTGTCCAAACAATGCCCCTTTTAAATGCCCCAAAATTCCTTAATTTCTCAAAAATGATTTTGAAAACCTTAGAATGCTTGGGTAAATACCCTAAACCCTTTCTCAAATAATGCATCACTCACAAAATTATTTATTTTTGCTGAAAATTAGGGTTTTGAAACTAGGCGGACAAAATTAGGGTATGACACGTATCAGAGGGCCATGGTGACATTGTTCCACGACATGATGCACAAGGAAATCGAGGTGTATGTGGATGATATGATTGCTAAATCCAAGACTGATGAAGAGCATATTGTGAATCTGCAAAAACTCTTTGAACGTCTAAGGAAGTTCAAACTCTGATTAAACCCAGCTAAATGCACCTTCGGTGTAAGATCCGGAAAGCTACTGGGGTTCATCGTTAGTCAGAAAGGGATAGAAGTTGATCCAGATAAAGTCAAAGCAATCCTCGAAATGCCAGTACCAAAGACTGAAAGGGAGGTCCGTGGTTTTCTTGGGAGA
Organism: Astragalus glycyphyllos; assembly: GCA_963573325.1. NCBI lineage: Eukaryota > Viridiplantae > Streptophyta > Magnoliopsida > Fabales > Fabaceae > Astragalus > Astragalus glycyphyllos. The sequence continues at coordinate 10,963,637 of OY754314.1, read as the reverse complement.
CTGAACTACATCTCAAGGTTCATATCCCAACTGACAGCCACTTGCGAGCCTCTCTTTAAGCTGTTGTGCAAGAACCAAGAATCCAAATGGAACGATGATTGTCGGAGAGCCTTCGAGAGAATTAAAGAGTATCTTCAGAATCCACCAATTCTGATGCCACCGGTGTCCAGAAGACCGCTGATCTTGTACCTAACCGTGTTAGATAATTCGATGGGGTGTGTGCTGGGGCAGCATGATGAGTCAGGCAAGAAAGAACATGCTATTTATTACCTGAGCAAGAAATTTACTGACTGTGAGACAAGATACACAATGCTGGAGAAGACTTGTTGTGCTTTGGCTTGGGCTGCTCATCGTTTAAGGCAGTACATGCTGAGCCATACAACTTGGTTGGTGTCTAAAATGGATCCGATCAAGTACATTTTTGAGAAACCAGCTCTCGCAGGACGGATTGCCCGTTGGCAGATGTTATTGTCAGAATATGATATCCTGTACGTCACACAGAAGGCAGTCAAGGGCTGCGCACTTGCTGAGTACTTAGCCTGTCAGCCTATCCCAGAATACCAGTCGATGCAGTATGATTTTCCCGATGAAGACATCATGGCACTATTCGACGAGGGGAAGTCCCAAGAAGATGAAAGATGGAGGATGATATTTGATGGTGCATCCAACATGTGGGGGCATGGGGCCGGAGCTGTGTTAATCTCTCCAGACAATCGCTTCATTCCGGTCACTGCAAGACTGAGCTTTTATGTTACAAATAACATTGCAGAATATGAAGCATGCATCCTGGGTATTCAGGCAGCCCTTGAATGGAAGGTCAAAAGGCTTGATGTGTATGGTGATTCAGCCTTGGTTATTCATTAGGTGCGAGGTGATTGGGAGACCAGAGATCCCAAATTGATTCTCTATTGTGATTATGTTCAAGAATTGATGGAGTCCTTTGAGGAAGTCACTTTCCAGCATATCCCTCGAAGCGAAAACCAGTTGGCCGATGCTTTGGCAACCTTCTCGTCAATGTTCAACATCAGCTGTGACAAGAGTTTAGCTCACCTCAGAATCCAGCATAGGGATCTGCCAGCACATCATTACTGCACTACAATAGATGAAGAGCCTGATGACAAGCCGTGGTACCATGATATCAAGCAGTACATCACCACCAGGGAATACCCTCCCGGGGCATCAGAAAATGACAAGAGAACGCTCAGAAGGCTGTCGAGGAATTTCTTCCTGAATGGTGAAGTTCTCTACAAGAGAAATTATGACATGCTTCTCCTAAGGTGTGTTGCAAAAGAGGAGGCCGAAAAGATTATGAAAGAGGTCCATGAAGGCTCATTCGGGGTTCATTCCAGTGGACACACCATGGTCAGAAAAATCTTAAGAGCCGGCTATTATTGGCTGCAAATGGAATCTGATTGCTACAGCTTTGTAAGAAAGTGTCACAAATGCCAAATCTATGCCAATTATATCCATGTACCACCTGCTTCATTAAACGTTCTGACTGCTTCTTGGCCATTCTCAATGTGGGGGATGGATGTCATCGGTCCTATCGAGCCAAAAGCATCAAACGGGCATCGCTTCATCCTTGTCGCCATTGACTATTTCACCAAGTGGGTTGAAGCTGCCTCATACGCAAGCATCACTAGCTCTGTGGTTGCAAAGTTTGTAAAGAAAGATCTGGTTTGTCGTTACGGCCTTCCAAACAGGATCATCACCGATAACGGCAGCAACCTGAACAGCAAGATGATGAAAGACCTGTGCACAGAATTCAAAATCCAGCATCATAATTCTTCCCCCTATCGACCCAAGATGAATGGGGCAGTCCAAGCGGCCAACAAGAATATCAAGAGAATAGTTCAAAAGATGGTGGTAACCTACAAAGATTGGCATGAGTTGCTTCCTTTTGCTTTGCACGGATACCGCACTTCAGTGCGTACCTCAACTGGGGCAACCCCTTTTTCTCTAGTATATGGGTCAGAGGCAGTCCTCCCTATTGAGGTTGAAATACCCTCCCTGCGGGTATTGATGGAAACCAAGTTGGAAGAAGCTGAATGGGTACAAGCTCGTCTGGATCAGTTAAATCTCATTGAGGAAAAAAGAATTGCAGCTTTGTGTCATGGACAGCTGTATCAACAGAGGATGAGGACGGCCTTCGACAAGAAAGTTCGCCCTCGAGAGTTCAACGAGGGAGATCTTGTGCTCAAAAAGATATTGCCCATTCAGAGCGATCCCCGAGGAAAATGGACTCCCACTTATGATGGACCTTATGTGGTCAAGAAAGCCTTCTCTGGAGGAGCACTAATACTCACCAACATGGACGGTGAAGAACTCAGAAACCCAGTCAATTCAGATTCGGTGAAGAAGTATTATGCCTGAAAGAAATAGACGAAAAAAGAGAAAGATATGCCAAGTAAGAATTAGCTCGCTAGGTTGAAAACCCGAAAGGGCGGCCTAGGCAAAATCAGAGCGACCCGGTGGATTGAAAACCCGCAAAGGGCGATCCAGGCAAAAATTAGGGTTAGAAAACTTGGGCATGAAAATAAACAAGGGCATACAGCGCTCCTGAAGGTTTGGATAGAGGGGTGATCAAGGTCAAGGACATAAATGTTTGGCATTGTTCCACAGTGACGGACATTTAGAAACTAGCTTTTCTCTCTTTTTCGTGTCTTTTTGCAGTTTAAATTTTCAAATGTATTGAACAGTCGGCGTTACTTTCTATACGACCGGTTTCCACATCAATAAAGTTCAATTTTTCTCATATCTGTTTGCTTTTCTATTTTCTGCTTTTTCAGCTCAAAATAAACGTTTTGTGATGATGGTAATACTGAATTGTAAAACATGTGCATAAATCCTAGAGCATTGCAATCATTGCGAAATCCCCAAAAGTCACGGGAAGGAAGTGATTTCTCAAAAACAAATTAATGTTGCAAGGAAAATAATTGCGCCCATCAATCACTTCAGATGGCAAATCATAAAGCAAACCTGCACCCGGCCCGTGCGCCGCAGCAACTCTAATAAGTTCCCCAGTCTTGTGCCATGAGTGTCACGGGTCGGTCGAACCAGCAAAGAGAAAATAAGTCAAGAGCAAAAAATAAAAAAAGAAAGCTGATCAAGAAGAATCAAAAGAAAATCAAAAGCATTTTCACGGCATTCATCAAATCATCGCATCGCATGCACTCGCATCACACGCACTCGCATAACATGCTTTTGTATAACATGCACCCATGCTCCATGTACTATGCCTTGCATCTGCTAACGTATGCAGGTACTGTGGATCAGTGCGACAGCATTGACCAACTGAAGAAAACTAATTGGATTTGCGGATCCCCCTTTGGACCCACGTGTCCCCCAGAAGATTGACTTCACTTCGTATTCGAGCTGCGAGTAAGTCCCTTTGACCTCAATAGGTCCAGTTGAAAAGGATAGTTGTGTCGGCCTAAGACATGGCGCAGTCCTAGGGAAGTATCGAGATCTAGGCTTGGTATTATACCCCCCCCCCCCCCTTGGTCGCTCTGAAGACCACCCCTTTGAGCCCACGTGCTCCCCAGGCCCAAGTGCAAACTCGGATCGTGCGCGGTTCGTTAAAAGGCTTTAGGCAGCCTCTGGTGTCGGCTTATAGAGGGTTGGTACCTTTTTACTGTTTTCTTTACTGCTTTCGTTTACTGCCTTTGCTGGCTTATTGAGGGTTGGCACCGGTTGATTTCCCGTTTTGTTAGCTTACTGACGGCTAGCACTCACTCAAAGAAGAAAAGCAAAAAGGAGAGAAAAAGAAAAAGAAAATTTGGGTTTTCTCTATAAGTAGACAAAATTGGTATAATTTCTGAATTCTTTATTTTTATTTTGCCTCGGAATATGTTCGGCCAATTCATATTCCTTGTTAAAATCCAAATAAAGAGGGGCAGCTGTCATACCCTAATTTTGTCCGCCTAGGTTTAAAACTCTAATTTTCCACAAAAATAAATAAATTGAGAAGTGTGGCGTTATTTTGAAGAGAGTGAAGAACATTGTGCATGCATTTTTGAGTTTTTAGGGCAAAAGGGTATTTTGGTCATTTTCTAAAAATAAGATATTTTCTCATCAAAAATCATTGTGCAATTTTAGAGAAATTTATTTGAAGCAAAACATTTTGGTCATGTATATATGCATGCGCATGCATGCATGCATTATGCACACAAAATTCAAAAAGGCATCAAAAAGGAATGTTCTACAAAAAAGTTTCAAGATGTGATTTTTATGATATTTTTGGTCATGGTGATCTCATAAAATGACATATTCTTCAAGATACTTTGTATGTGGCTCAAAATGGTTAGATTTATGTACAATTATCTTGAAAGGAATAATCAAAATTGAGAGGATAATTGGAGGGTTCATGGATAGTAGTACAATGGTACAATTGCCAACTTGCAAAACTTTGTGACCAAGACCACACCCTACCCCAATGTTGCGCCATTCCCTCCCCATTTCCTCTCCAATTTTTCATTTTTGTCCCTCATCATGCGTGTTTCAATCCTCACCCTCCATTCAAATTTTAAATGCAATCCTAGAGTGAGATGAGATGCACAATGACCTAAATACCCTTAAACCTAGTTGCTCTCTATATATACCTTAGAAACCTCATCTCACACAGACCTTTTTTTTGGCCTCACAATTCATTCACAAAACCCTAGCACACAAACCTCTCCTCTCCTCTCCTCCTTTGACCGAAACCACCAACAACCATTCCCTCCTCCATTTTTCTTCATTTCACTTCCATTTTCCATCTCATATTAACTCCTACTTCATATATCATCCATCTCTTCTACCAAGATTCAAGTGTTCATCATCCAATCTCAAGAACAAGGCAAGTTGCGCAAGGTTTTGTTGAAGATCTAGTTGATTTGTGGGTTTTCTCTTCATATTCTTTATTTATTAGCTTGGATTCAAGGTATACCTCAAAACTCTTGCATCATTCACTAAGTTTTTTTTTTTGCATCAAAATGTAAAAATCATGTTTCTAATCTTGCATCCTACCATATTCATGCATTTTAGTGTTGGTATATTGTTGATTTGTTGATTGTTGTTGGTGAGAGGTGTCTCAAACATTTTGACAAGCACTTAGGGAGGCTTGGGTGTTTGAGATTGCTTCTCACCCTTGAATAAATTGTGATTTGTGTTGTTATCATTTTGTTTGTTGCATTTTGTGAAATAAAATTGTGTTAGGAAGCTATGAATGTTTCGCACCCTTAGTATAAAATAGGTTTAATCGAGTTTTGATGCATTTCTTTATGCAATCTTGTTATTGAGGCTTGATTTTGAAGTTCCCATGTCCAAACATGTTGTTTGATTTTGCAAATATTCATTTTTCATGTCTTCTTACTTTCACAAAAAATCAAAAAAATATGAATAGTTGTTGATTTTGGTGTTTGATTGCTTGGATCTTGTGAATAAATGTTCCTAAGTCTTGCTAGTGTCATTTGCTTGCTTGATTTTGTGGATTTGTTGAATGAAATTGTTGTTTGGTTATGTTTTTGTTCGCAAGTTTCTAATAAGTTAGGGTTTTGTTATTTCTTTGTGAAAGGGGTTTGCAATTGTGAGTAAAATGATTTCTCAAATTGTTTTGATGTTGGTCATTATGTACTTTGCTTGCAAATTATTCTATGTTGATGATTGGCAAGAGGACTCACACTTGTGCCTTAGGCATTTCACTTTAAGTGTTAAGGATTGCCTAAGATGATTCAACACAACCTTGTGCTTTGATTGAAAATTTTGGTTTGCTTGTTAGTAACTTGTTTGCAAAATTACTCTATGTTGATGATTGGCAAGAGGACTCACACTTGTGCCTTAGGCACTTCACTTTAAATGTTGAGGATTTCCTAAGATGATTCAACTTCCTTTGTGCAATTCTTGTTTAAAAATGCAAATGCTAGTTCTCTAACTTGATTAATCAATTTTGGCTACAAAATGACTTGTTATTGCTTTCTTTTGGTCACTTGTGATCATGCAAATGCGATGTTCATTCTAGGTTAATAATTTGTTTTGTGTTGATGATTTGGTAAAAGGACTAGACACTTATGCCTTTGTGCATTGTCTCAAATGTCAAGGATTACCAAAAGGGATTCAACCTTGTGTTTTATCTTGTGTTGATGCCTATTTGAATTAAACTTTTGCATTATCTATTTGTGTGCCTATTCTTGCAATCTATTTGGTTAATGTTGATCTTGCATGTTCATGGCCATTAAAGGTTAGATGACTAAGCGTCATTCTTGTGCACCAGTGTAGTAATGGTTAAGGTATATGCTTACGCTTGCATTGTTGATTGTTTTGCTTGCAACTTGTTAAAGTTTACACTTTGGTTCTTGATTTGGAAATTGATTTGAATTCTCTACTTCTTTTTCTTTTGGATGCCAAGCCATCCCAACAAACTTTTGTGATCAATATCACCCTCCAATTCTCTTCCTCTCTTCTTCAAGTCATTTCTTTTTCCAAATTATTTTTCAAATTAAAACTTTTCTTCAAATTGTTTTCTATAGCAATCAAATTTTTTCAAAGATCAACAACAAACCTTTTTGAAAATTCATAAGGAGTCAAGTCGGACGTACGGCCGGTGTTGACTAGCATCCTAAGATTGGAATTGTACAGCTCAAACATCTTGGGATACTTATGAGAATTAAAACAAGTAATTAACAACTTGAACCTTTTTTTAAAAAAAAATGAGTAAGGAATCAAATCGGATGTACATCCGGGATCGGTTAGCGTCTTAGGGTTAGCGAGCTGTACAGTTCGTGCGAGCCTAAGATACGTGCGAGCCTGCATACGTCGTCTGTACAGGCGAGGATGTTTGTTGTTTTAGGTCTAGTGAACTGTACAGTTCAGGACCGAGAACCCCTACAATAAAAAAAAAAACCAAAGTTTCTCGACTAAAGAGAACTACGTAAGCTTTGAATTCTCCATCGCACCGGGAGATACGTAGGAGCGGGTCACATCCCGTCAAGCACACTTTTAAAAAAAATATATAATAAAAAGATTCTTCTTTTCCCCTATTTTCAAAAACATTTTCTCAAATAAAAAAAAGAAGTAGAATGAATTGTTTCAAATCAACTCTGTCAAAACCGCACATCAAGTTAAAGGTTCCCTTTCGGTAGAAAGGAGGTGTGGGATGCTAATACCTTCCCCACACCTAACCGACCCCCGAACCTAACATCTCTAGTTCTCAAAGGACCACCCGCCTTAAAAAGGACCCTCTTTCAATGTTTTGGTCCCTAAATAAAAAATGTTGATGGCGGCTTCACAAATTTTCACGTTGTACGATGAAAGGTCCAATCCGAATTTTTTTTGGGGGTGCAACAATGGCTGGAGCCATCGAAGTACAATTTCCAAGGTCGAAGGTGCACAAAGTTAATTTCTGATTCAATTACTGAATGATCAGCAATGAAATCCGCAACGACTTGGCCTTTGATAGCCTTTAATGGTTGGAATGTTAATGAATACTCAGATAAAGCTAAAGCCCATTTGCCTATTCTACTATGTAGGATTGGTTTCGACAGCATATGTTTAATAATATCAAAGTGGGAATAAACATACACATCAACAGGCTTAATATATTGCTTTAACTTAGTACAAGAGAAATACAAGCATAAACACAATTTTTCAATAGGGTGATATCTAGTTTCAGAATCATTTAAAACCCTACTGAGGTTTCTACACCATTTTCATCCTCTTGTGCTAACATGCTACCTATTGACAATTCTGATGTTGCTATATACAATTTCATTGTCTTATTTCTAATAGGAGGCAATAAAATAGGAGGGTTCATCAGATATGTCTTGATCTCGTCGAAAGCTACTTGATGTTCGACATCCCACTTGAAAACATCATCCTTCTTCAGTCGAAGTAATGGTGAGAATATTTGAGTCTTGCCACTTAGATTTGATATAAATCTTCTAAGGAAATTGACCTTTCCTAATAATGACTGTAATTCTTTCTTTGTTGAAGGAGGTTGTGTTTCCATGATAGCTTTCGTCTTGTTTTGATTTATTTCAATGCCTTTTTTGTGCACAACAAAGCCCAAGAAATCACCTGCACTTACACAAAAGGCACATTTGAGTGGATTCATTTTCAATCCATATTTTCTCATTCTTTCGAATGATAGTCGTAGATGATCTAAATGACCATTTTCTGATGAAGACTTAACAACTATGTCATCTATATAGACTTGCATAAAATTTTCTATAAAATCACGAAACATAGTGTTCATAGCTCTTTGATATGTAGCACCAGCATTTTTTAAACCAAATGGCATCACTACCCATTCATAAACACCTAATGCCCCTGGGCATCGAAATGCAGTTTTTGAAATGTCTTCTTCAGCAATAAAAATTTGGTTATAACCAGAATATCCATCAAGCATGCTTAAATATTCATAACCAGCCGCTGAATCAACCAACATTTCTGCCACAGGCATTGGGTATTGATCTTTGGGAGTAGCATTATTTAGATCTCTAAAATCTATGCAAACTCTAAGTGTACCATTTTTCTTAATTACAGGAACTATATTAGCAAGCCAATCAACATACCTGGCAGTTCTGATGAACTTGCTTTTCAATAGCCTTTCGATTTTCGCTTTGATCTTCGACATGATTTCTGGTGCAAATCTTCTTGGTGTTTGCTTCACAGGCTTCTTCTCTGGTCGAATAGGTAACTTCAACTCAACCACCTCTCTTTTCAGCCCTGGCATCTCATTGTAATCCCAAGCGAAGCAATCTTTGTATTCCTTTAGCAATTTGACAATCTGCACTCTGAAATCTTTGTTGATCTTTGTACTAATATATGTTGGTCTTCTTGTTGAACCATCTCCCAAATCAATTTCTTCTAAGGGATCTTGTGCCTGTATTTTCTTGGTCGAACCCATTGGATCTTTCTCAAATCCTAATGGTTCATCATCATAGACACCATCAAGTCTCTGTGTTTCGACCATGATTTCTTTGTTATTATCTTCTGTGGCTAAAGCAACCATTTGATGTAACTCAGCTTCTAGAATAGCTTTTTCTTTGTTTTCGGCCACATAGGCCGTAATTCTTTCCCATGCATTGGGCTTTATAATCATTTCAAAGTCTATCCTAGCCAGTAGGCTTAACAAAGCCTCTTGGCCTATTCTCCTCATCAATGGTTTCCCTTTCCCAAACGAAACCATAATTTGGGTGAAGACTAACAAAGGAGAAGACATTGTCTTGCTCAATGAACCCAGCATTGGAAGAAGAGCATGGAGAGATATTTGCCAATTGCTTGTCGAAGGTCTTCTTGGTGATCGTATTCACTTTAGCCTTGAAATAACTTTGGTCACCTTCAATGTTTTCAACCAACCCATCTTCTCTCCAAATAATGAGCCTTTGGTGCACAGTCGAAGGGATTGCCCCCACTCCATGTATCCATTCTCTTCCAAGCAGCAAGTTGTAGTTTGCCTTAGAGGGTACTACCAAAAACAAAGTTGGCCTTTTGACACTACCTACTGCTAATTCGACTTCAATGGCCCCAAGTGAATGGCCAGTTTTGCCTTCATAATTAGTGAGAACCACATTATGTGGCCTCAAATCAGTGTCACATTTGCCAATTCTTCTTAGCAAATGTTGAGGCATCAAATTCACAGCAGCACCACCATCAACAAGGACCTTGTTAATTCCCACATTGTTGACCTTGGCTTGAATGAACAGTGGCTTGAGGTGATTCATCATGCCACAATCTGGCCTTTCAAAGACAGCATGTTGCTCTTCGATGCAGCCATTCTTCAACACATAGTAGCATATGGGTTTATATGTAGTTTCCTCGTCGAAATCTTCTTCGACATCATTAACCTCAGAAACCACATCATACTTAATTGGTAAAATTGAGATGACCCCACATAGCACGTCAAACTCTGACTCAGAATCAGCAAAGGAAGAATTTAACTCCTCTTCTAAATTAAGGTCTTCTTTTTGGAAGCCTTTCTTAATTTCAGAAAGAGGAGGGAAAATTCTCTCAGTGGCTGGTTTCCTAACCACTTCAGTCGAAAGTAAGATTACCTCTTTACCCTTCCCTTTGTTTGAGGTTGTTGCTTTACCTGCAGCAATAGCATCAGCCTTCTTTTGGCGTTGAAACCTTCGCCATTGAGTTCTTGTCATAGGATTCTTCCCTTTGTAGTTGTTACTATAGGCATACTTCTTGATTTCAATTGCCTTGTTCTGGTTAACACCACTTGTGTTACCTTCGACCAGCTTAGGTGGTCTAACTCTATGGATAGCATTGTCCCCCGTGTGGTATATGGCTTTGCTTCTCCCACCAAAATGTATCCACTTTTCGACAGGAGTACCAGAAAGAGGAACATAAGTACTCAGCTTTCCTCTTCTAGGAGTTTTTGTCGAAGTAACCATGTAGGGAATTCTCCTATCAGCAAAATCAAACTTGGGCCTTTTATCCACCCATTTACCTTTGTGCTTCATTTGAGGCTTGAACTCTTCCAATTCTTTAGCAGCCTCCTTGTCAAAAACAGCACTGCACCTTGGGCACAACATCACTTCTGAGTTGCTTAGCTTGCAACGATTGAGGAAATCAACCAATTCCTCTTCAGCTTTTGGGTACACTGCTTTCACTTTGTCATCTTCTTGGCCTTCAGTGACCATTTCGACATCCATCTTTGAACTTATGGTAGTTCTCTTCATATTAGCCTTACCAGGCACAATTTCAGAGGCTTCGACCATGTTGATGCTCACCTCAGTATACACTGCCTCAGCATCAGGCAAAGGATCAGCGTCAATCTTCATTGGTGCCCTTGGTTTATCAACAAATTTCAGCCTTCCTTCATTGAGTGCCTTTTGCAGCAAATCCCTGAAAAGAACACAACGAGAAGTATTATGACCCAAAAAATTATGGTATTTGCAAAAACCTCTTTTTTGCTTTTGTTCTAATGGTGGTGTTCTTAGTCCTTTACGAACCAAAATTTGACCATCCTTAACTAACAAGTCAAATATTTCGTCGCATTTAGTAACATCAAAAGTATATGTTTTTGCAACGAATTTGTCGTTTTTAGGTTCGACAGGATTTTTACCATTTGAAGGTTTTAGCAATTTACAAGTATATGGAGGTCCAAGTTTTAACTCAACAACATTGACCTCTTCTTCGACCTCCTCATAGGAAATGTCGAATTCTTGTTCTTCATCTTTAATTTCGACACAGGCAACTTTGTCTTTTTTATTATGAAACCTATTAGTTCTAGATTTCTCAGCTTTCAAACTTTCTACTTGCCTAACTCTATCAGCCAATTGAGCCATATCTCTCAAATGTTGAGCGTCTAGCTTTTTTCTGATGGAATAATCTAAGCCACCAGCAGCCATTTCGACTAGCTCATGTTCAGGCACTTGAGTGAAGCACCTTGCTTTGAGAAGTCTAAACCTGTTGAGATAATCATCCACAGATTCGGCCACTTTACCTCGAACACTGGCCAATTCTTTGAGACTAATTTTACATTGTCCCATGTAGAATTGCTCATGGAAAGCTTTCTCTAATTGGTTCCAATTAAACATGGAATGTGGGGGTAAAGTAGTGAACCAAGTGAAAGCATTCTTTGTTAGAGAACTAGGGAAGAATTTCATCCTTAAATTCTCATTGTGGGCTAAATCTCCAGCCTCAGTTAAATAACGAGCAATATGTTCGACAGTGGATTCACTGGTTTCCCCAGCAAATTTAGTTAACTTAGGGATTTTCCAACCCCTTGGCAATTCACTTTGTAAAACATATTCAGACAAAGGAGAAACAAAATTTGGCCTATGCATACCTAAGTTAAGGCCATTTTGGGCTAAAATTGTTTCGACAAGATTAGCTATGTTATTTTGTGCTCCGAAATTATTTTGTTGTACTTGTCTGACTACTTCGTCAGCATTTTGATTTCTATTTACCAACACTACATCAGGTGCATTTTCGACCAACCTTTGTATGGGTTGTTCGACAACTTGTGTTTGCCCCTGATTTCTAGGCAATTCAATGTTAGGCCTTTCTAAAGGGATTTCGACAGGCCTCACCGGTTGGGCTTGGGGCATTGGCTGATTTTGTACTCTGGGGTACCATAGAAATCAGCAATTCGACCCATTTGAGTTGCCAATGCTTGGTAACTAATATTGGTGTCACGTATCAAAGGATTGAACACTGTACCAATTTGCTGGGTTAACATATTAATCATATCATGATTAGCATCATCTATTTGTTGCCTCAAAGCCAACAAAGATGCTGTGGTTAATGAGATTTGGGCATTTCGACCATAAATGCCCTCTGGGGAAGTATGCACATTATCTGCATATGTTGATGAGTTCGTTTATAAACCTACCATCATGGCAGTTGGCATGCCATAAGGGAAATTTCGACCAACCATGGGCATGCTAAATGGCATGTGCCCACTAATCATATAAGGGCTAGACATTCCCATCGTTTGTGGCAAAGATACCATTTCAATAGGCTGTGTGGTCACTGTGGTGGCCATTGTTGATAAAGTGTTAGGCAGAGACGATATCACAGCAGCCATGCCTGTCGAAGGCAACGGAGCAGTTACTCCCATGGTGGTTACTGGATTAGCATCATTGGTAGACGCATTTTCAGGCCCACTTTGTGCATTTGAAAAACTTGCACTAGAACGTGTCATCTCTGACAGAGATTTACCACTTCTTAAGCGCATGCACAGTTAACTTCAAAGGATTATATTAAACTAATACTCTAATACTTGACACAAATGTCCCACCGGGCGTGCCAATTTGTTTACCTGGGATTTTGGTAAACACCGCTGGTCTTCAATTTGGTTAACTTGCAGGATCAACCAGTGAATCCTAAGACCATTTGCCCTTAGAGTTTATAGTTTATTATGATGTTCTTGAATTGTCTCGCGTTTTAACCAGAAAAAGAGGAAAGAAATAACTGATTCCTTCGCGCGAAGTTATCAAAGTACTTCAGAGAAGAAGGACTTGAACAATAAAAACAAGTAAAACGAAAGAAAAACAAATTAAAATTGCATTAAAGTTAAAAGAAATGGTGCACAAATTCATACATTGTTTCTCTGACTCGTTTTTCTCTTGAATGCGGAAGTTAGAGCGTGAGAAGTAAAATATGAGTTTTTGTGACCTTTGTTTCTTCTCAGAAACTACTATTTATACTTAGTGGGAGGAGCAGAAACTGCCCTCAAAAACAGTTATAAAAATGTTGGTAACTGCTCCTCTTTTCGACCAACTGCTAGCTTTTCAGCGCATAACTACTTAGTCTTCTGTCTGTCGAAGCTTGTGTCCATTTTCCTCTTTCTTGTTTTTGTTTTTCTGGAAGCTTGTCGAATCTGCCCTGAACATGATCTTTGTCGAAATCCTCTGATCTATGTCAAAGTATAAGTCAAACCCTGTTGACTATTTTAAATGAAGCCTGTCGGAATTACAGGCTAACATGTTCACATGCCCCAATCAATAAGCATATGGGATAGGAGTTCCACTTTTCTTGAAGAAATTGAAGCTCATTTTGCGGAGGACACTTTCCTTCAATTACCAAGGGCTGAACCTTAACTGTCACATGACTCTTTTCATACCCCAACCTTGGCTTTTCTTCCTTGTCACTATTTTTGAATTTTTCTTGTTCTACAACTACACAATTTTTTTGTTTTTCTTCCACTACTTCCAAATGACCACATTCAAGTTCACACTCTACACTCATTTTTTCCTTTTGCTCAACCACATATTCAATATAACATTCTTCTTGTAGATGCTCCGTAATAGTCCTAATGTGAGCCTCTATATTCTTACATGAAGCTTCAAAGTTGTCATGATAACTATCTTCTTTTAGATCAATCACTTCTTCAATACAACTCTCCTCTTTTATATGCTCCATAATTGTCTTAAAGTGAGCCTCTATATTCTTACATGATACTTGAAAGTTGTCACTATCCACTTTGATATCCTCAAGTGATTGAGCTACAAATTCTTGGAAGTTGGAGATGGTCTCATGGAATCCTTCGGTTTGAGCTTGACAGCTTGGATCTTGCTCACACACAAAGTTTTCCATGTGACAATCCATATTTCGGGCTGTCATAGGCATGAAATTGGTCGCATAACAGCCCCTTTCAAATTTTTCACGCTCCACCTTCATAGATTCAATGGATTGAGCTAAGAGTTCTTTTAAACTAGAGTTTCCCTCATGTAATTCTTTGGTTTGAGCTTGGGAACATGGATTTGTCTCAAAACAGCCCCTTTTATGTTCACTACCATGAGAATCAAAATTGAAACATTGTTGAGCATTCAATTCTTGCATAAAGTAAAAACTCCAATGGTCCATGGTAAAGTGGAATTTTTTTTTCTTTCACAAAACACTAAACACAAATGGTGAAACTAAAAACAACAAAGAGAACACATTACAAACACAAAACACAATACGAAATAGAAAAAAAATTGCTTAAAAATAGAACACACCAAAAACTAATTAAAGTTACTAACTAAACAATAGAAAATAACTATCACAATCCCCGGCAACGGCGCTAAAAACTTGTTGCGTGACAACAATATGTGCAAGTATACACAATCGTAACAAGTAATAAAGAGTAAGTAGAGATCGTTCCCACGAGAATTGTTGAGTTCTTTTCTATATTTAATTAGCAAGTAAGCTAGTATTAAAGCAAAGTAAATTAACAAGTTGTAGAACTTAGTTTTATCAACAAACAGTAATTAAGATAAATGATTAGTAGAAATCCAGAATGAGAGTAAGTTGGGAATGCTTTCACTATGCAAATTCATAATAATGGTCTAATGCTGTATCTGATGCTACAGCACTAGGTGCTGCCGCAATTGCGTATTTTGTCAAATACTAAACACTAGGTTTTAGTCCTCCTAATTTATGTCTAAATCGGAAAGGATTATTTTCCTAGGCTACTGAAGAAAAGGCAGTATTTCACCTCATGGCTTATGTTTCCCCTATGTCTAGGGCTCAAACAAGGAACAACAATATGTCTATTGCGTAACTTACCCCTATGCTGTATCCTTTGAGATCGATTTATACACCATGTCTGCGAATATAAATGCACTTATATTTAGGTGATCAATTCTAAAATAAGTTTGGAAATAGTATAACACAAAGGATAAAATGCTAAAACATCAAATACATGCATTAAAAACATTAAGACTTCATTACATAGATTTAAACATCCCAACTAAGAGTATTTAGCTCATTATGAGCAAACAACACAAGAAATAAAGCATAGATGCAAAATCTAAAGCCATAAAACCGAAATTACAAGGAAGAAATATATTAAGAAGAGCTAGACTGAAGATTGGGTCCAAGAACAACAGCATGGAGGTTCAGATCAGCTCCCAAATCCACGAAAATCTCCAAGTAAATCAACTCGTGTATTGCTGCAGCATCACTCCCAACAACAGAATTTCTACCTTTTATTGTGAAAATGGAGCTTGGAACGAAAATGGAGAGAAAGGCTGTGTCTAACCCTAGCCTCCTTTCTGAACCAGCCTCCTAAATGAGGAAGATGAGCTCCCTTTTATAGAGCTAGGGTTTAGTGATCCAAGAAATGTCATTTGGAGGCTTTTTTTGTCATTATGTGTGCCTAGGAGTACAAGTGACCACATAGATGGAATATTCTTGGCATAATAGTACCCATTCACTGCTACAGGACGTGCCTGTCCTTTTTAACAGCTAGTAGGCGCTGAAATCCGTGTGACAACATTTTCTCTCTCATTTGTCGCAGAAATGAAATGTTGCGGCACCTGATACTGCAGCAATGAAATACACACATAAAAGCACAAAATGGGCCACCAAAGTGCCAAATGACTCCAAATCAGAATTAATTCTTCTTTTACACTAAACAACATATTTTAACTATCTAAACACAATATTACTTTAGAACTCAGAACAATTTAAGCTAAGAAAGCATAAATAACTCTATATAAAATAGAGGTATCAGATATGCACCAAGCTAGATTGGAAAGATATAGTAACTCCCAAAAAACTGTCACCATTAAAAGTAGAAGAGACAGACCAACCACTTTCAACCCAAGAACACAGTAAGCCACCTGAGAGACCCGTCGACGGATGATAAATAAATTTAAACGGCTTTGCTCCCCATAACACGCCCCCTTCCCTTTCATCCACCACCTCCCCATTAGTTTCCTGAATGCAAATAAAATCAAAGCAACCAGACTGAATATTAGTTGCTAGCCGGCGCCGTTTACTACGGTCACCCCACCCTCTCATATTCAACGAAAGCAAATTCATGGAACCCCGTTGGTGTTCACCCTCTTACTGCATGCCTCTTCATCTCTTGCCTCCCCTTCCTCAATCAGCCTAACATAATGTTCGTCAGGCATGTTTCCTTCAATTCCCAAACTCTTTGCAGACTCCCACGCCTTTTGAGCAACTGACTTACTCTGCAGAATCCAAAACTTATTATTACAGCAAGCAATATTACACAAAGAGATAGAACCATCACATAACACCACCCCCGCCGAAAATAAAGATGATGAGTTTGGCCTTTGATTGGATACCAAAGGAACAGTGACAACATCATTTTCCTCAAGAGAAGCGGTGGAAACGGATTTGAGCTCACGGGGAGCTTTCATTAGCTTGCCTTTTCTTGGGTTATATTTCGGTGCCACCATTAAAATTTTACGCTCCTTCTTGGTTTTGGTCAAAGCAGGTGGGGGGTCCACACTATGCTGATCATTAGGAACACAAGTTACCAGCGCTGGTCCTGATTTTTGATTGGAAGAAAACAAAGACTCTTCCACCATAGTTGGAGTCGCTCCACCGGCCTGGGTCCCACCCATCATAGCCTCATGATTCCCATTTATATTTAAATTTGAGCTTTCCCACAAAGGTTGTACCTCATCAACGGCTTTCTCATTAATACCATCCTTAATTGCTCCGTTACTCCCCCTTAAATTGCTGGGCATTGATTCCCCATTAAAGTCGTTATCATCACCAGAGGCATCCCCGAAGGTATCACCGTTACCGGAAAAGTAGGACTCCAAGAACTCCGCATCAGAACTAGAGGAGTCATCATTCACCTTTTTTGTGTCATTCTTAGTCCACACCGATGGATCACACCAATCTTCCACCATTTTAATCGAAAAAGATACCTTGTTAATTGATACTTGGATCACCTTGTTGACAGTTCCCGTGATTGGAGTGCGAACCATGATTCGGGCAACATCGAAAGACTTCTTCAAAGCTGTATTATCATCTGAGCACATATAGACGCCAACATTAGCTGATAGTTTCTCGAAAAAATCAGCATTCCATGCATGCACCGGAACCCCGTAACATTGAATCCAAGTTACCCTCTCTGTGTCAACATCAATGGGTTTCAACAGACGGACCCATTTGAACCATTGAGCTAACCATTCCTTCGCATCATCAATAAAGCCAGTGAAATCGTCGTCATCTTGTCCACCTTCCAACAGTACTAGATTAGACCCTAACGAAGTAGCTTTGATAGTAAACACCCCTTCCCTCGCAAAAAATTCATGGATATTATAAGCATCTCCCGGATTGATAACCTCTCCCACCATTGCTCTTACCAACTGCCCAACGTCCGGAATATCATAGGACCACATATCCTTCGTCACATCTCTCTGCTGGATGAAATTCGGATTGAGTTTCTCTTTCCAAACCATTGTTGCTTTCGAAGGAGCCTTGGGAGTGGGATTTGGTCGAAGTTTCTTGGGATCCTCCCTTTGGAACCTAGGAATATTGACGTGAATCTTTTCTCCCTCCACGAATATATTATCTAACATGATCGCCATTCTCTCCGGATTGCGAACGTCAAAGAAACGAACGAATCCAAACCTATGTTCAAGGGCGTTTCTTCTTCCCGGAATTACGACCTCCTTCACCCTTCCATGTTTGGAAAGTTTCAAAATCTACATAATCTACATGGGATGTGAAAAGTTTACTTGATTTAATCGGTATCCAATTGAAATTGCGGTAGTTGCGTTAGAGCATCTTTATCGCAAAGAAGTGAAGCAGTGAAATAAAGTTTTTTTTTTGACAAAACAATGGTGAACTAAAGTTAGTTGTCGTAATTTATAACATCCCTACAGTAAAGTTGGAAAATGTGGAGGTGTGGTGAAGTGAATTGTGTAATGTAAAAGGATACACAATTCAAACCCATTTTAAATTTCTCAAACTTCAAACCTTCTCAACAAATTATTCTCAAGCTTAACTTGGAGATGAGAAGGATAGGGTTAGTTGTAAAAGCAATTAGTACGTGTAAACCCTTAAAAGATAAAGACTTATACTGAAAGTAAGACAAATATAAACTATTTTGGACTGGGCCAGAACCCGCAAGACTTGGGCCTGGCCCGAATCCGTACTTACGAAGAAAGACAACGGAGGCTCTATCAACAAGCGTCTGCATCCCACAGCCACGGATCACTAGCTTGGATCCAACGGCTCAGCAACGGCTCCGCGTCTATAAATAGGAGTGCGGCCCCCCATTTCCAGGTACGTTCCCATTCCATCCTTACCTTTCCACTTCCCTTGCTGACTTAGGCATTGGAGTTTTTGCAGGTACTCCCACACTCGAGGCGAGGGAACGGCCTACCTTGGATCATCCGAGCTCGATCTTCAAACTCCAGGAAGCATGACAAGTTGTACCCCAGACCCGACGTCCAGGTACCAAACATTGGCGACCACAGTGGGAGGCTTCGCTCCAAAATTGTCATCCCTCCCGAAACCGATCTTCAGCGGTCATGGAGAGTTCGGGTGGATCATCTGTTTCGGCATGAACATCAAAGAACACGCTAAAACGCAAGTGGGGAGAAATTGCCAATTTAACCTCGGACATCAACCCCGCTGGGGCCCCATCAAGAAGGCCCCTCTCCTTCTCTGATGAGGACTACCTCATTGGCGAACCAAACGAGTTCGTAACCCTTATCATCTCGGCCACTATGTTGGGAGTGGAGGTAGATCGAATCATGGTGGATCTGGGGAGCTCCGAATATATCATGTTTCAAGATCTCCTCCCCAAGCTCGGGCTATCCCTCGCCGACATGGACCCTTATCTCGGGGAGAGCATATCCATTCCTGGGGGCGAACCAGCTCGACCCATGGGCCTTCTCGACGTCATGGTGACCTATGGGCGGAAGAGGCACGTTCGGACCATCAAGACCACCTTTTTAATCACGCTGCTGATTACTCCATATCACTGCGTCGTAGGCAGACCTACTCTAGCCAAGCTCGGCGCTGTCGCCTTCCCGGTGCATCTGAAGATGAAGTTTCACTCACTAGCGGGTGAGGTCATAACCCTCTCAGCCGACCTCGACGTAGCGGAAAGGTGCCAGTATCTTGCCCTCAAGGGCATCCGACACCAACTCCAGGAGATCCCCGAGTTACCGCCCTCCGCCGCGGAGGTAAATCTCACTGAGGTCGACGCTCACTACGACCCGGACAGTTCCGAGGATGAGGACGACGACGAACTGGCAAGGGAACTCAAGAAAGCGATTAAACGTCCCGAGCCCCAGCGTGAATTCCTTGAAGTTGCATTGGGCGATGACCTTACGAAAACTATGAAAGTAGGGGCGGAGCTCACCGAGGTAGTAAGGGAGAGCTTGATCGTTGTTTCCGGCGCAACACCGATTTATTCGCGTGGTCTGCCTCGGAGATTCCGGGGATCCCGCTCGAGGTAGCTTGCCACCACTTGGTAGTTAGTCCCGACGCCAAGTATGTGGCTCAACGGCGAAGGGCACAATGCAGCGAGAAGGCTGAGGCCACCGCTAAGGCTGTAACCGACCTTTTATCCGTAGGCTTCATAAAGGAAGTGAAGTACACCACCTGGTTGTCCAATGTCGTCCTGGTCAAGAAGAGCAACGGCAAGTGGAGGATGTGTGTAAACTACACCGACCTCAACAAGGCATGCCCTAAAGACGCTTTCCCCATTCCGAGCATTGACAAGCTTGTTGACAATGCATCCGGCTTCCGCCTCCTGTCCTTCTTGGACACCTACTCTGGCTATAATCAATTTGCGATGAATCCTCCAGACCAGGAGAAAACGGCTTTCATGACGAATCAAGGCAACTACTGTTGCAGGGTCATGCCCTTTGGTCTCAAAAATGTTGGGGCGACCTACCAGCGCATGATGAACAAAGTCTTTCATAACCAGATCGGCAAAATCGTGGAAGTATACCTCGATGATATGATTGTGAAAAGTAAGGCGGATGAGAAGCACCTAGCCGACTTGGAAGAGATCTTCGCCGAGGAAAAATGCACCTTCGGCGTTAGGGCGGGGAAATTCCTGGGTTTCTGTTTAACCGAAAGGGGAATTGGGCCAATCCTGACAAATGCAGAGTCGTGACCGACATGCGTCCCCCAACGACCAAGAAAAAAGTGCAGAAACTGACCGGCATGATTGCCGCCCTCTCTAGGTTCATCTCCAGGGCTGCTAATCGATCTCTCCCCTTCTTCAAGGTCCTGAAGAAAGGTGTTGAATTCAAATGGACGCCGGAGTGCGAGAATGCCCTCACCGAGCTCAAGCAAATACTTTCGGAACCCACGATACTGTTGAAACCGGTGGAGGGGGAGATACTTTACCTATACCTCGCCATAGCCGAAAAGACAGTCAGCACAGTCCTGATCTGAGAAACAAAAGAAGGGCAACATCCGGTGAACTTCGTGAGCAGAGTATTACAGGGAGCCGAGTCTAGGTATCAGAAGATAGAAAAGGTGGCACTGGCCCTGGTCGTGGCCGCAAGAAGGCTAAGGTCGTACTTCGTGGCGCACCAAATTGTTGTCAGAACGGACCAACCAATCCGCCAAGCCTTACATCGACCCGACCTTGCGGGGCGAATCATCAAGTGGGCTGTTGAATTGTCCGAATTTTGGATCAAATATGAGGCTCGATCCGCCCTCAAGGCTCAAATCCTAGCCGATTTCGTCGCGAAAATGACACTGACCCCCTCTGACTCGGTCCCTTTGCAATGGAAACTCCATGTCGACGGTTCTTCGAATTCGAAAGGTAGTTGCGCCGGACTCATCCTGGAGAACTCCGAAGGACTTATGGTTGAGGTCTCCCTCAGTTTTGCTTTCACAACCTCAAACAATCAATCTGAGTATGAAGCATACATAGCCGGATTAAGACTAGCCTCGGACTTCGGGGCCAAGTCATTGAGCTGAACATTGATTCACTACTGGTAGTTTCCCAGGTCAAAAAGGAATTCGTGACCAATGACCCCATCCTGCAGCGATACCTAGCACGGGTGCGGGAGCTACTCCTCCAGTTCGAGAAGGTGGAATTGAAACACGTACCCCGGGCCGAGAACGCTCGAGCAGAGGTCCTAGCCAAATTGGCCAGCACGAAACCAACAGGCAACCTGCGAAGCATCATTCAAGAAAGTCTAACAAGGCCGAGCGTTGATCTATCTCCAACCTCGGTGCCAGATGTCAATGTCGTCACGGAAGGCGAAGGGTGGATATGGCCCATCAAGGATTATATTGAATTCGGCATCGAACCAGCAGACGCCAAAGAAGCCACTGCCATCCGGCGATAGGAAACATCCTACTTCATAGTCGATGGGAAACACTTCCGGCGAGGCTTCTCCTCCCCCCTGTTGAAATGCGTCGAGGAAGAAGAGGCGAAGTACGTGCTCACAGAACTTCACGAGGGAATCTGCGGGCAGCATCTAAGGGCTCGAGCCTTGGCAAAAAAGGCCCCCAAGGCAGGCTACTACTGGCCAACCATAACAAAGGAGGGCTCCGATCTGGTCAGAAGGTGTGACACGTGCCAGCGGTATGCCGACGTCCACAACGCTCCTCTGGCCAAGCTCTCTTCATTATCGGCATCTTGGCCTTTCAGCCAATGGGGAATTGACCACCTTGGCCCTTTCCTACTTGCCCGAGGCGGGGTCAAGTACCTCATTGTCGCCGCCGACTATCTCACAAAATGGATCGAAGCGAAACCACTCGCCCAGATAACTGACAATAACTGCATATAATTTGTAAAAAAGAACATCCTGACCAGGTTCGGAGTCCCCGCCGTGGTAATCACCGACAACGGAACACAGTTTGCCGATAAGAGATTTCGAAAGCTGATGACGGACCTGAACATCTAGCAACACTTCACTTCTGTTGAGCACCCCGAAACCAATGGGCAGGTCGAGTCGGCAAATAGGGTCCTGCCAAAGGATTGAAGAAAAGGTTGAAAGGAGCAAAAGGGGTCTGGCCCGATGAATTACCGTAGGTCCTCTTGGCATATAGAACGACGCCGCATTCCACCACCAACGAGACACCTTTTAGATTGACATACGGTACCGAGGCTGTTATCCTTGTGGAGGTTGGAGAATCTACTTGGAGGACCCTGTACCCTCTCAAGAGGGAGGCAAATGCTAAGGCCACGAGGGAGGAGCTAGACCTCATGCAAGAAGTTCGGGATCAGGCACAGCTAGTCGAAGCCGTCGTCAAAGCCCGGATTGCCAGACGATACAACCAGAAGGTCGTCACCCGTGACTTCAATATCGGCGACCTCATTCTCAGACGTGCCGATGTACGTAACAAGAATGCTCGCGAAGGAAAGCTCGCACCCAATTGGGAAGGGCCTTACCGAGTCACAGGGAAGACGAGAAAGGGAGCTTACTACTTGGAAACTCTATCCAAGGAGTCGATACCCCGGGAATGGAATGCAAATAAGCTCAGGATGTACTACAGTTAATCAAATAAGATCAAATCTAACCGAATCGGACCGTCCGTGTCCCTGAATAAAATCATTTCTACTATTTTGATTGTCTTCCTAATTTACAGGACTCGCTGCGACGTTAGCTCTAGGATCAATACAACGCCCCTCTCACTCGAGTCCGACCCGAGCTGGCCACTCGGCGGACAACAGTACGAGGCGAGGCCACAAAAAGGCGGTACCAACGTCCCCCGCGACTGCGAGCTTAAATGCTCCGTCATGGGGTGCGCAACGATCCACAGCGACCCCGACTCAACTCCTAGCGAATCAGCCTCCTCTCTGGCTTGGCTTAAATGTTGAGACAGAGACCGGAGGAAGAAGTCCCAAGTGACTTCGTCCCTGCTTCTTGAAGCACCTGCCTTCTCCCGAACTCCGAGCTTCGATGTTCAGTTCGGGACCGAGGAAGAAGTCCACAGCAGCTTCGAACCCTCCTAACTCCGAGCTTAAATGCTTAATCGGGACCCAATTGACTGCGAGTTTAAATGCCTAGTCAAGATTTACTTGATTCCGAGCTTAAATGCTCTGTCAAGCTTTTGGAGGAATGACTATGACAATTCGGCATCAACAGATACCAAAGGCTCCACCTCTCCACGCCCAAGTCGGGGGACAGGATAACGAATCTTCAAGCCAAGGTCAACCATGGCCGCTCGACCTCGACTTGGGTGGTCACTGTTCCGGACTGGGCCAGAACCCGCAAAACTTGGGCCTGGCCCGAATTCGTACTTACGAAGAAAGACTACGGAGGTTCCATCAACAAGCCTTGCATCCTACGGCCACGGATCACTCACTTGGATCCAATGGCTCAGCAACGGCGCCGCATCTATAAATAGGAGTGCGGCCCCCCATTTCCAGGTACGTTCCCGTTCCATCCTTACCTTTTCACTTCCTTTGCTGACTTAGGCATTGGAGTGTTTGCAGGTACCCCCAGACCCGAGGCCGGGAACGACCTACCTTGGATCATCCGAACTCGATCTTCAAACTCCAGGAAGCACAACAAGTTGTACCCCGAACCCGACGCCCAGGTACCGAACAGTTGTAAAAACAATTAATACGTGTAAACCCTTAAAAGATAAAGATTTATACTGAAAGTAAGACAAATATAAACTATGCAAGAGAAGTAGTATTCAAACAAAGATGAGTAGGTTGAAAGATACAGTTTTAGTTTAAAATTGTCTTGAGAAGGTTGATGGATTTAACCTTCTCTTGGTTTGATGTTAAGTGTAAAGTAATTTTAACAACAGTTAAGGAAAGAAATTTAAAGAACACAGATGAGTTATAGAGGTTCACCCAATATAGGCTACGTCCTCTCCTCACCTCCAAGTGAGTATTTCCACTATTCTCCAAATAGCTATTTCACTTGCTTTTCCTCAACCACAAAAGACTTACAACAACCACTTTCTTTTGATCACCACACAAAAGACAAGTGCACTCCTGCACAGCTTTACCAAGCTATATTCACCTAATAAGAAACTCTCTCCTAGTTTTCTAAAGGTATTTCTTTTCTGTTCTCACCAACACTCACCTCACAATCTAGGTAGTTTGATGGAATGTTCACAACACAGAATTGCAACAATGGTTTTGGGGTTTTGGGATGTTTAAGAGCATGATACAAAGTAGATATACTGTGAAAACAATGATACTAACAAGGTAGCACACACTCAAGAAAAAGATCCCAGATCTGAACTTGAAGAAGCTTTGAGTGTAGGATGAGAAGGTTGATTGCTTTGAGAAGCTTGACTTTGTATAGGTTGCAATTAACTCTCATGCCTTGAAACTTCAGAATGAACTCTGTAAATAACCATGGAGGACGAATATAGCCGTTTGGAATATCCATTGGTCCATAGGAGTGATGTGAAGTAAGGTACAAAAGTTGACAGCTTTTGAACCTTCTCAAGACTTGCTTTATGCTTTATCTGCACAACAGAACCTTCTTTAGCTGGATATGTACCTTCCTAGTGTCCTACTACACAGCTATGACTTGAGTTGCTACTGTTGGACAGGCTGGAAAAGCGTTAAAGGAACCTTCTCAAGCTTCCTAGTATGAACAAACACTTCAAAAGTACAAAGGGAATAATCAAGCATTTCCTCTATAATGCTTGAAACATTCCAACACATTTATTACTAGATTTCTTCATTTAAAGCAACTGGAAATCATTCAAGAAGAGTTAATGTGTTTGTCTTGAAATTTGATACGGTTTCCAGCAACCTTCTCAACATTTAATCTTCTTTCACATTAACCTTCTCAAGCATGAACTTATGCTTCTAAGGTGTTTGTTGAGTCAACCTTCTTTTGACTTCTGGTCAAACCTTCTGTTGACTTTTGGTCAACCTTATGTTGACTTTTGGTCAACCTTGTGTTGACTTTTGGTCAACCTTCAGTTAATTTGGTCAAACCTTCTTTTGACTTATTTTAAGCTTCTCATAATGTAACTTTCTCAAGGCTTTTCTACCCTTGTATTTTACCAAGTTGTTAATCCAAGGTAGAACCTTAATTTGCTATGTTTAGAAACATGTTATTAGCACTTGGCAAACATGTTAGATCACACATCATTAGAAAACTTAAATCTTACTTCGTTTGTTATCATCAAAACTTAGAATGAGATTCTTATTCCAACGTGTGGGACAACTAAAATTAGTTGTCGTCCACAAAATAACATTTCGTAAACTAAAAATATTTTAATCATTCTACCTCTCTCTTTTCTGTTTTTTATGATAAAAATTCTCATTCAATATGAATCATGTTTGTTCACCCATTTAACATACCTCCATTAAAGATGCTCTTAGTAGCATGTTGTTCCCATTGATGATGTGGACGATGTTGAGAGAGAGAGAGAGAGAGAGAGAGAGAGAGAGAGAGAGAGAGAGAGAGAGAGAGAGAGAGAGAGAGAGAGAGAGAGAGAGAGAGAGAGAGAGAGAGAGAGAGAGAGAGAGAGAGATTATTATAAATTTTGGTCAATTTTTTTTTTGATTTTATAGGAAAAAACCAGTTATGCAAATAATCGGTATAGTCAGTTATATAACTGGTTTTGCAAAATAATAACCGGTTATGCTACTTTGGTTTTCGAACCGGTTATATCAAATGGATATTTCATGGTCATTTATTAGTAGGGATGGGAATAGGCCAGGCCGTCCCACAGGGGCCTACGGCCCAGCCTACGTCAGACCCAGTCCAGGCCAGACTTTTTTTTTAAACAGACCAAGCTAAGGTTTTTTAAAAAGCCTATTTAGCTAAAAAGACCAGGCCACAAGCCATCGAAAAAGCCTTTTAGGCCTATTTAAGTAAATATAAAAAATGCTTTTATTAATATTATTGTTATTATGTTAAATTTAGTATATTGTATTAAATTATAAATTTTCAAATATTTTCTATTAATTTAAACATATCAACATACATTAATTTTTTGACACTTTTAAAGTTATAATATAAAATATAATTTAAATTGGATGTCATATAAAATAGAAGTTAATTTCACTGACATACTAGCTTCTTAGTCTATTTACAAAAGCATTCATTAGTCAAAGAGTTTAGGCTTTTTTATAAAAAATAGTGAAATAGGCTTTTAAACAGGCTTCCAAGCCTTAGCAGGCTTTCAATAAGGCCAGGTTAGGCCTAAAAAATGAGCCTACGACAGACCACAGGCCAGAGTCAGGCCTAACACTTTCAACGCAGGTCAGGCTCAGGCCATGCAAAGTCTTGCTTGGCCCAGCCTATTCCCACCTCTATTTGTTAGTTTTGTAACCATGGTTACTTTGTGCACCTCTAGGTAGTTTCAAGTAAAGTAGAATTACTCTAAAAAATAACATTCTCAGAAACATAATGATAGGAATAATAAACCTTAGTATCTTCTAAAAAAATTGTTTGGTAAATTTTTAAGCATTCTTAGGGGAATGTTAGTTTTCTCAGGTTTGAACTTGAGATCTCATTCTTATCCTTTTTTGGTGTACTCTTTTGATATTCTTTAGCTTGCTAACCGAACTACCTACTTGGGATAGGTTATTGGAAGTTATCTTATTCTTAGGAATCTTCATACCTAAAAATAATTTTTTTCTTCTTGTAACAAACATGGGAATGCTCATTCATGACTCATGAATTTCTAGAAATTTTAATTTTAATTACTATAAAAATCACTACTATTTATTATTCTGTCATTAACTTGAAAAGTCCACCCTAGTCTCCTTCGTTTCCAAGTTCCAATCATACACTCAAACTCTCTATGTATTGTTCCATTGTCGAAGCAAATCGAACCAAACACAACCAATTCCCAAGGATGTCGAAGACTCACATCCTAGTATTCCCATATCCAGCACAAGGTCACATGCTACCACTCCTCGATCTCACACACAACTTAGCTCTTCAAAACCTAACAATCACAATAATCATAACTCCCAAAAACCTTCCCTCACTAAACTCTCTCTTATCAACTCACCCAAACACAATCCAAACCCTCATCCTCCCTTTTCCTCCTCACCCCAAAATACCCCTAGGTGTAGAAAACATCCGTGAAATCGGTAACACCGGAAACTACCCTTTCATTAACGCTCTTTCTAATCTCCAAAATGCAATAATCCAGTGGTTCAAATCCCACCCTAACCCCCCTGTTGCTCTCATCTCCGATTTCTTCCTTGGTTGGACTCAACAACTCGCTTCTCAACTCAGTATTCCCAGAATCGTTTTTTACAGTTGCCGTGCTTTTTTACCCATCGTTATAAACCACTCCTGGAAAACAACCTCCGAAGTTGTCGAATTCTCTGGTGTCTTCAAAACGCAGTCGTTTAAGCGTGAACACCTACCTAGCTTGATAAAGCGATACAGAGAATCAGATCCAGAATCGGAGTTCGTTAGAGAGAGTTTTATTGCAAATGGTGAAAGCTGGGGATCCATTTTCAACACATTTAAAGCGTTGGAAGGTCCTTATTTGGATCAATTTCGTGTTGAATTTAATCACCAGAAGGTTTTCGCTATTGGTCCGTTGATTTCTACTCGGGTCGAGGATGACCCGGTTGGTGGATCCGATTTGTTGAAGTGGTTGGATCAGTGGGAGGAAGAGGGATCAGTGTTGTATGTTTGTTTTGGGAGTCAGAAGTTTTTGAAAAAGGATCAAATTGAAGCGTTGGCATTTGGGTTGGAAAGATCCATGACCCGATTCGTTTGGGTTGTGAAAGAAGCGTTGACTGTTGACCAAGTGAAGGAAGGGTATGGGGTAGTACCGGATGGGTTTGAGGAACGGGTTTCGGGTCAGGGGATTGTGGTTAGAGGATGGGTTTCGCAAGTGGGGATATTGGGTCATCGGGTTGTGGGCGGGTTTTTGAGTCATTGTGGGTGGAATTCGATGTTGGAAGCGGTCGTGGCAGGAGTTGGGATTGTTGCGTGGCCGATGGAAGCGGATCAGTTTGTGAATGCGAGGTTGTTGGTGGAGGATATGGGTGTGGCTGTTAGGGTTTGTGAAGGAGCAGATTCGGTTCCAGATCCGAATGAGGTGGGTCGGGTTATAAAGGGTTTTATGAGTGGGGATAGTTTACAAAAGAAAAAGGCTAAGTTATTGAGAGAGGAAGCTGTTGGGGCTGTTAGTAAGGGTGGGGTTTCCTCTTTGGAGTTTGATCGGCTTGTTCAAGAGTTGAAGGAGCTTGGTGGTCATAGTGATGCATAAAAGTAATAATGCATGCAAAAATATTGTTGTTTTGAATAAGATTTTTGGATCTATCTGATAATAATATTGTCTATTTCATAAGCTGTTTATAAGTAATGTATTAGTAATGACAACAATTCGATGGCAAGTTTCATACGCTAATATCTGGTGATCATGTTCTTTGCTGTCAAATGTGTGTGGCTCCTGAGTGTGTGGTTGTTTTGTCTGTGTTATGGGGCTGGGCCATTTTTTTAGCTCACCAAATATTAGCGCATGGAAATCACGGACGGTCAAGTACTTGATTTGGGTAGTGGAAAATAAAAAATCACTCAGGGTCTTACCTACTATTCTATTCTTAGGAATCTTGTTCTCTTTTGTTGTCTTGTTAACTTTTTTTATTCGATAAGTAGGGTTTTAATTAATGATAAAAGTCCATCTTTAAAAAAAAGTGAGCAAGGATACAACCCCAAAACACCTAGAACAAGCACCACCAAACCTTAAAAAAGACACACCATGACGCAACCATGATACCAAAGCTACACCAGGACACACCAAGGATACCAAAACACACTAGAAACTATACATAACACAGACAAAAAAAAACAAGACACCAGGGCAATTAAGAAGCAAGCAAAACACCCTAGCAACAAGGAACACAACCTCCAATACCATGAAAACAGCGCCAGCCTGCAAGAAATCGAACACACGCAACCCCCACGCAAACACAAAAATAACTCCTTTGCATCATGCTCAACATCAAAACTCCAATAAATACGCACTAAAGCACCTAGCAAACCAAAATAGTCTAGGCTTGACCAAGGGAAAGTCTGCAAAGCTAGTTTATATCAACACACCACAAGAGCACCAGATACCAAAGCCATCTCATAAACAAGCAGGACCAAAGGTACTACCAGGGTTGGCGCTGGGCCTAGGCCGGGAGTGCGACCGCCTAGGGCTCACGTTTGTAGGGGGCCCAAAAAATATACTAGTGTTATAACCAAAAAAAATTAACTAAAAATTACTCAAGTTGATGATATTAGGGCTTTCAAATGAATTATTAAATGTTTTAAAGGCTCTTGATCATGTTAATGATGTGAAGGGGAAAGGTTATGATAATGGTTCCAATATGAAAGGAAAGCATCAAGCTGTTCAAAAGAGATTTCTTGAGATTAATCCTAGAGCATTATACATGTCATGTGCTTGTCATAGTCTTAATCTTACTCATGGTGATATGACACATTCTTGTGTTAAGGCTATTTCATTCTTTGGAGTTATAAAAACACTTATATTCTGTTCTGTACCGTATCTCCGATCTTGGATAGTAGTCCGAGATAGTTGGTAAATGTTGTCCATGATCAACTATGGTCTGATCCAAGGTGGGGGCGTTACCTGCAAAGACACTCAAGTTAGGGAGGTAGTCAAGCAGAGTAATAAGTAGGGTGAGATTGCTTAACCATTAATGAAGCATTGAATGCTGTTTTTATAGAGTGTGGTGAGGTTTCACCTAATGAATCTAAGTCGTCCGATCTTATGGATTGATCTGAGCCCTTGATAGATGGATCTGCTTTTGAATATGGGCTTTCTAAGATTGGACCCTCGTGGGGTGCAAATCTGTGCATATAGTAAAAGTTCTACACCATAACAGTTGCCCCCCCAAGTCTGGTCGCTTGAAGGGCTATCTTGACTTGTTATAGCCAGTCCGTCTATGCACAACCGGGTGTTGATATTCTGTCGAGCCTACGTGCTTGGAAAAATTGGTTTCCCCCAAGGTGCCGATCACGAGGAAGAAGAACTCGGGGTTGGCGACCATTCCCTTACCAATGCAATGAAAGAGTCGGTTGAGGAAGATAACCCAATTTGAAAGGATTCGGAAGACCAGGCTGTGGTTGAGCCTAATTCGACTAGTTCAGGTGAGGGTCGTTCCGAAGGGGATCGTCAGAGAAGTGTCGAGTCTAGGAATTCCGAGGATTCTAGCTCGGGTTATGATGCTAGCTCGGATAATGAAAGGGAGAGTCATTTTGGAGAGAATTCTGATGAAGCTGAGGCTGATGGAGACGGGCTGATGAAGATCACGCAGTAGGTGGTTCGCAGCAAAGGGCGGATGGAGATGCGGAATCGACCACGGACGGGTATTCCTTTACCGGGGTTGGAGCTATAGATATTGAGGTTCGCCCTGACATAAAAATTGCTCGGGTATATTCCTGGACTTCTGAGGAAGTGAAAGGGAAAAGATCAATCCACCGGTCCGGTTGTGACATGACTGTTGTCGTCGTAAGATCACTAGCCGCAGGTGAGGCATTTGGACTGAAGAGGGAATGAAAAAGGGCGAGCACGCCGCGATTTGGCCCTCCGAGCTCAAATTTGTAATGTATGATGTGGTAATTTCGACCATGAACGTCCGACCTCCATTTACGTCGTTTCAATAAACCGTCCTTGCTGTTTTAGGCTTAGCACCTTCTCAACTCCATCCAAATTCGTGGGCGTTTGTTCGAGCTTTCGAATTGGTATGCATTCACCTGAAGAGGCTGACTTCTATAGATCTGTTCTTTCATCTCTTCGAGGATAACAGGAATAATGACAAGAAGTCGAATGGTCGTGAGCATGTTATTTTAAGGTCGGCCAGGAATACTTGGATCTTCCGGCTTTATTCTGATTCCTTGAAAAGAAAATGGAAGGACAAGTTTTACTTTGTGCAGCCCGTTGATGAGAAGGTAATAAATTTTGTGGGTAAATACGAAGCTGATGGTGAGTCTTTGGAGTCGACCAAGTTTCCGCTGGGTTGGAGTCTTACCCATTACAATCGTTCACCTTCTTCTTATAAGGTGGGCGAGGCTAACCTGACCGAAGTAGATAAACAGACAAAGGCGAGCGTGTGGAGAGCTTATCCCTTATTCAAGGGAAGATTGGAAAGGATTTTAGACTGCAGAACTGGTTAGGGCCACCACTAGGTCAGCTGTTATCGAAGCGTTAGGTAGGCTCGGATTTATCTTTATGTGTTTTGTTATGATTTCCTGAAGTTTTGTAACTCGTTCTTGTCCTTTTTGTTTTTGCATATAACATGTCTGGCGATGAAGATTTTGAGTGGCTGGAGGCGTAGCGGATTTTGGGGTTATTCGAATCGACACAACACCGCCTCGTACTCTTAACCATGTCGAGCCTTTAGATGCAACCCCAATTCAAACAGTCACTCAACAACATCGGGAGAATCAGAGGGTGGATTTGGAAAATCAGGATGCTGTCTTGAACACCAAAGGTCGTCAAAGGTCGGAGACTGAATCAAGTCATCCTCCTCCGAGTAACCTCTCTCCAAAATCCACTAAGAGAAAATCAGCCGACCTTGGGGGCTGAGATAAACTTCCTAAGAAGCACAAGTCAGGATCTTCCAAAAAGCACAAGTCTTACTATCTTCCGGTTGGCACTGAGTTTGCGAAGAAGAACTTCGAGGCCTACGTTGCTGATCCGGTCTCCGATTCAATCAACGTTTTTCAATACTTGGCCGACGTTTCTAAGTCTCAAAGGGAGGATGCTGTCAATCGAGCCAAAGGTAAAAATTTTAGCCGATCCCCATTGTTATAGATCACCTGGTTTATCAATTTTCTTAACTTCATAATTTTGGCCTTTCAGTTGCCAAACAAGCCAGAGATTAGGAAAGGGAGCTGAAGGTAAACGCTGAGAGAAAACTGGAGGAGGTTCAGAACTCACTGACAAGCATCCGAGGTGAGCTGAAACAGCTTGAGAAGTTTAGGGATGATGTTGTGAAGGAGAGGGATGAGGAGAAGGAAAGGGTTTCCGAGCTTAGGAACAGGATCAACGAGCTCGAAATCAAGGAAAAAGATGCCGAGGCAGAAGCTCGCACTCTAAGGACCCAAATCTCTGAGCTTGAGGCTGCGTTAAAGAAGGCTCAATAGATTACTGCTTCCAACTCCGACCCTTCAGGTCGGATTGCCGAACTCTAAAAGCAGCTGAAGGAGCAACAAGCTGAAGTAGCAAACCAAAAAGACAATGTTGTACGAGCTGCTAAGTACGATATTTCAATGTGTGAGAAGGGTTTCAACAAGGCTCTCCAGCAAGTCACTTTGGTGAATCCTGGCTTCAAGAGCTTTGGGGGAGTGTTCCATGTGGACCATGAAGTGCAAGATGGCGAGATCGTCAAGACTGACAAGGCCACGAAGAACCGTTCTGTTGTCTATCCTCCTCTCGCATCCCATGTTTAGTCGACCTTAAAACTTAGGATTTTTTGCAGAAGTTCCGGGTTTATATCGAGAAAGTTTTAGCATAAACCCGGAACTTTGAAGTGACCGACTTTTGCAATAGGATAGCCTTTCAAAACTTGAGGACCCGGTCGTATCCGGGGTTAACTTGTAATTGCTTGTTTATTAACAGTGTTTGCTTCTTTTACTTGCTAAGCTCGGTTTTTTATTTCGTAAGCGCACGTATGTTTGCAATTTATTTTACAAGTTATCTACCTCGTTCTACTGGCGACGTCGGCCAAAGATGTTAATTTGAGGTCGTATCCTTTGATAGACCCTATGTTCGCTTTGTTTTAAGCTCGTACGTGTTTATGATTGTATTTGTTTTTTACAAGTCATATACGTCGTCCTATGAACAATTTACCAGGACTCGGCCCAGATTTAACTCGTCCGATATGGTTCTTGGCTATGTAGGCCAATTGTCAGTTTAAGGACGTATCCTTAAAAGACCTTAACATCCTTTGGGGAAGTTTACCAGGACTCGGCCCAGATTGAACTTGTCCCTAAGGGTTGCGACTGCTTTGGTCGCATTGGGAGATCTTATAAGATCGGTCCCAGGGAGTCTCTTCCAAAGAAGGAGACTCGGTTCATACATTGTTGTTTTGATTGGATCAAAAGATAAGTATGGAATGTCGCCGTAGCTACCGTTTTGATTAAAAGAGGAAGACATTAAAAAAGATCAGCACACCCAAAAGTGGTGTCCTTACAAAAGATAAGTACAAATTTTTAGATCGAGATTTTTAAATGTAATAACTCTTCAGTTTCGTGGCGTTCCAAGTTCGGAGAACTGTTTTTCTATCCAAGGTCTCCAATTTGAAAGGACCCTTACCGGTCTTAGATATAAGCCGGTAAGGTCCCTCCAAATTGGGCGCGAGCTTCCCCTGGGCTGCATTTTTTAAACCCACATCAGCTCTCCGAAGTACTAAGTCGCCGAGCTCGAAATCTCTGGGGATGACTTTAGCGTTGTATCGAGTGCTACTCCTTGTTTGATGATGGCTTCTCGGAACGACTCTCGTCACCGAATTTCGTCGATGAGATCGAGTTCTTCTCTTAAAGCTTGATCATTTTCTGGTTGAGACTTGGGATTAGTTGTTCTCCAACTTAGTTCGCCGACCTCCACAGGGATGACCGCCTCGCTGCCATAAGAGATCCGGAACGACGTTTCTCTTGCGGAGCTTTGAGGGGTGGTCCTGTAAGCCCAAAGGACATAAGGTAGCTCTTCCACCCATTTCCCTTTAGCGTCGTCAAGTCGTCTTTCTAAGCCATTAAGGAGTACCTTGTTAGCTGCCTCAACTTGCCCGTTGGTTTCTGGGTGCTCTACCGATGTGAAATGATGCTTGATTTTAAAGTCGGACATTATCTTTCTGAAACCTTTGTCAGCAAATTGAGTTCCGTTATCAGTGATGACTACCTCGAGGATCCCGAACCTGCTCATGATGTTCCTTTTAAAAAATCTTATGCAGTTCCTTGCACTGATAGTGGCCAAGGGTTCTGCTTCGATCCATTTGCTCAAATAATCAATTGCTACGATCAAATATTTGACCTGACCAGGTGCAGTTGAGAATGGTCCTAGGAGGTCTACCCCCCACCATGCAAACGGCCATGTGGAGGATAAATTGCTCAGCTCGGTAGGTGGGCCTATGTGGACGTTGGCATGGAGCTGACATTTTTTGCATCTCTTTACATAGTTCCTAGCATCGCCCTCCATGGTCGGGCAATAATAACTTGCGCGCAGAGCTCCAAGGTGTTGCCCACATATACCTTCATGAATTTCAGCTAAGACGTAGTCCACTTCTTCTCCTTCAATGCATTTTAACAACAGCGAGAAAAGGCTTCTTCTGTATAGGGTCCCATTAATTACGAAGAAGGCCGATGCTTTTCTTCTGATGACCTTGACTTCACTTGAGTCTGGAGGCTCGGTTCCTGATTCGATATACTCCAAGATCGGAGTAATCCAGCTCTGGCTCTCCTCAATTACGCATATGGTCGAACTAAACTCAAGATCGAGAGGAACACTGGGTTTGCGGAGCATTTCTTGGATGACCGTCTGGTGATTACCGGGGATTTTGGTGCTAGCGAGTTTGGACAAGATATTCTCCCTCTAATTTTCTGTTCAAGGGACGTGCTTGACTTCCGCTGTTTTGAACTGTGGAAGTAACTCACGAATCCGAAGTAGGTATTTCTGTAAGGTCGGTTCCTTGGTTTCAAACTGATTGCTGATCTGAGAGACGACCAAAAGGGAGTCGGTATACAGACTAACCTGAGCAACTCGGAGGTCAATCGCCAACCGTAGGTGGTGTGCGAAAAAGTGTGCAAGTATACACAGTCACAAAAAAGTAGTATAAAAGATCGAACCCACGGGGATTGGATTAACTCTTGTATGCTTAAGAAGATATAACATAGTGCAGCTACACTACTCACAATTTTGGGTGGAGTTGAAAAGAAAACAGGGTGTAAATATTCAGGAAAATGTAAAGGAAATCAGTCTAGAATGATAGTTGAGATGTTTTCACCAAAAGTGCAGCTACACTACTCACAATTTTGGGTGGAGTTGAAAAGAAAACAGGGTGTAAATATTCAGGAAAATGTAAAGGAAATCAGTCTAGAATGATAGTTGAGATGTTTTCACCAAATAAATCACTTTCAAGAGTTATGTGCTTTTATGTGGTGCAGATGCATTGAGTGCAGCTGCATCAGTATGTGCTTTTCAGCTACTTTCTTCAGAGTTTTGTTACAAGCTTCCTATGTCTAGGCATGCTAAATAAGTTCACTCCTGCCTTTGAAGTACCCACTGAATCACCCTAAGGACTATGTTATCCTATGTATAGGACTTAACATGGAATTAACAAGCTTTCTTTATTAAACAAGTTAACAAAGGCTTTATTAAACACTCACCCTTATTAGTTCTTGATTTTTAGTTATAAACCATGTCTGTGAATATAACTCTACTTATTCTAAGCGATCAACTATAAAATAAGATGGATGTAGTATAACACAAGAACCAAAATGCATACACAATGCAAAAACACAATAACTTTCTCAAAAGATCATTATAAGGTTAGAACATCTCAACTAAAGAAGTTTAGCTCATAATAGGCATTGCAAGACAAAGATAGATGAAAGAAAACATGTTGATATAATAGAAATTACAAGAGAAGACAATAGGGTAGAGATTACACCAATTGAAGACTTCTTGCATAAGTTTGCCAAGCAATGTAGATGCACTGATTCCTTGCACTAGCTAATTCTATGAAGAAGTGAAGGGAGAAGTCGTCAATTCCTTCCTTACCTTCTTACAACTTAACAACTAACTTAAACTATAAAGAAAAGTGAAATAAAAATGCTCTCTAAAATGATCTCCAAGAAGTGAAAATGGGATGATCTCCAAGTGAAGAATGAAGGTCTTTATATAGGCTTTGAGCTTTCCTTCAAGTGAGGGTTTGCTTGGAGATTAAGTTAACCTTGAGAGGTTAACCATGGTTACTTTTCAGAACATGATAAAGCAATTTGAGTCCAACACTCATCCTCAAAGAGAGGTCCAATTATGGATGGCCACGTGTCCCATGTGAAAGGATCTTCATGATGGTCTTTATATGGTAGGCGCCTCCTTTTGCAAGTTGCCATGTGCCTCCATGTGACTTGTGACTAAGCATGATGTCATAGAGATATTTAATACATGGTATGAATTGCGGTGCTTCCATTGTGGAGTAATTCTGTCTTTGGTGCAGGATGGTGCAGATGCACTAAATCTGGTTGCACAGTGGTAATCTGGTGCAGCTGCATCTTGTGCAGATGCACTGCTTGTTTTCCGGTGCAGGTACATCAACTGCAGGTGCACTGAAGAAACACATTAAACATACCAATATATATACAAAATGCTAAGTCATGAGTATAAACCTTGAATGTTGTTTATTTTATTCATACTACTATATTTAACACATATTTTACTTGATTCTAAACAATTATTTAGGTTTAGATGCGTAAATAACTCTATATAAAATAGAGTTATCACACCCCCAAACTTAAACCATTGCTTTTCCTCAAGTAATGTAAAAAAAAACACAAATAAGATTTTCATAATCAAGAAGAACAAATCAACACACATCTTTTCAAAGAATGATTTTCAAGAGATGAATCTTATGAACTTCATTTTTTCAGAAAAGTTTTGTCTTTGTGCCTTTGAATTCGAAAACAATCAAAGCTATTAAAACTCATTTGTGTGAGTGTGTGCCCCACTGAGATTCAATCAGTCCCCAAACTAAGTAAAAAGTTTCTCCTAGCCTTTGAAAAATTTAGATCACGTTTGGTCAAAACAAAGATGTTTAAAAATATAGACTAGACTAACAAGATCTTCAAGACTTGGGGCGCTTTAAGCACAACAAAGGACTTTGATTTGAGTATTTCAAAACTGCCGAGTCAATGCACTATTTGTATTTTTGGTGGTTCTTTTTCTTGATGCAGATGCAGTGAGTGCAGGCGCATCGTTTTTCTGAAGTGCAGTTGCACTGGGTATTTTTGTGCTAGTGCAGTTGCACTGAACATGTGACGGTGCAGGTGCGTTGAGTGCAGCTGCACTGATACTACTTTTTTAAGACTTGTAGCATATATTGCCTTCCTCACTGACCCCTTATGCATACTTTTTTCTTTGGTTCTGTCTTCCTTTCTTCTTTTTCTTTCTTTTTGAATTTTTCTTTTCAGACCAAATGCACTATTGGAACGGGTACTGTTTAATGACTCAGGCAAATATAGCTAATTACAACACTTTGGACATTTTTGGTAGTATTTATGGTAACCTTTTGCATTGACCACTCTAAGTTTTTCATACTTTGCCTTAGTATTCATGAAAACTCCCCCAAACTTAATTCTTTATGCTATTCTATATTTTTAGTAAAAAAAAATTTTTGACTTTAGTTTTCTAAAAATTCCTCTTGCATCAGATAGTTCTTCACATAGCAAGGTTCATTTCAAAAACTCAGTTTTTGATGTGTCAAAGCAATAATAACAATGGTCATTTGGGGAAAACAATGCATCTTTTCATTTTCTTTCTTTTCATCCTTAAAAATCAGTTTAAAAATGCATTTTTCCTTAGTTTTTGAAAAAGATTACAAGCTGATCATGCTTCAAGATTATCAAATCCTAAGACAAATTGACTTTGATCTACTTAAAACTGTTTTTTGACAGAATTTTCTACTTTTGAAAACAGTTTTATGCATTTCAAAATACTTTGTTAAGTAAATCTAAAATTACTTCAAAATAACACATACAAACACAACTTACTAAATCAAAACAAACACAGATATTTAAAACACACACACACACATATATATATATATATATATATATATATATATATAGATTAGCACATGCTTATGATGTTTAAGTGCTTCTCCCCCCCAAGTTGAGTTTCAAAAGAGATTTGTTCAAAAATGGGGAGGGGGGTTTGGTACATGTGGGATAAAACCAGTTATAAGTACATTATAAGCAAAATATATATAAACAACATATAAAGTTTACTCATTTTTGGCCCCACTTCTGAGCCTACTACTAGCCCTTGTTGGAGCATGCTTTGTTTTCAGCTTTTTGGCTTTGGGCTTCTTCAATGCAGCTGTTTTGGATGCAGTTGCTCTAGGTTCCGTTGTGGTTGTTGCTGTTGTTGGCTCATCTACTTTTTCTTCTGTTGCTCATGCAGTTGCACTAGTTGCTGTTTTGAGTGCAGTTGCACCAGGTGCATCTGCACTTCTCTGCATTGCAACTTCTTCAAGTTGCTTTACTGCAGCAGCATCAGTTTCTTTTGATGCTTCCTTCTCAGTGGTTGCTTCTTTGGTTGTCTCTGTCTCCTTGGGTTGGTCCTCCTTAGTTGCCTCTACCTCCATGATGCCAGCACCAGTAGTTTCTTTAACAATTTCCTCAGTAGCTTTCTCAACTTCTTTGTTCCATTCCACATCTCCTACACTTGGTGTCTCCATTACAATCTTTGCCACCTCAGAAGTGTCCTTGAGAGTTTTCTTGATCTTCTCCAGTTCTTCTTTCTTTTTAGCTTCAAGTTCTCTCAACACCAGTTGAACAGTATCCTGTATGTGTTGCGCCCGAAAAATCCGGTTTGGGACTTCTCGTTTTGCAACGTGAAAAATAGTAGAGCCGCCACCAATATTTATTTGGGAAAACATCGGAAAAACCCTTTTTTTGGAAAAGCGAGTGGTCTTTCGAAATCAGAGATGTAGGTTCGGGGGTCGGTTACGCATGGGGAAGGTATTAGCATCCCATACGTCCTTTCTACTGAAAGGGAACCATTAACTCGATGTGTGGTTTGACAAAGGTTTGAGTTGAAAGCGATTTGTTCTACTTCTTTTCTTTTTTTTTTTATTTGAAAAATCGTTTTATTGAAAACGGAAGACAGGAATATTTTTGTTATTCTTTGAAAAGTGGAAACAAAACAAAGATTTTTTAAAAGGGTGCTTGACGGGACGGACCCGCTCCTACGTACCCTCACTGGGTTGAGGGATCAAAGCTACGTAGTTCTCGGCTTTTGCGTCTGAAAACGGCTTAAGAGTTTTTCGCAATTGGGTGAGCGTTTGTGAAGACCGAACAACAACGGTTAGAATGGCCTCACTACTAACTCTTTTTTGAAAATAAAATCATCATTAACGATCTAAACGGCAACAGCGCGAGTGATCATCAATGACAATTTGTTTTATTTAATGGAGGAAGAAAATGTTTTCGCAAAGCAAGGAGCGTTTGAAAATGAGTTTAGAAAATGGGTTTTGGAAAACAAGTAGAACATTATTCAATCAATTCCAAGTCCATAACCAAATGCAACAATGAATGAACAAGATCCAAACATACTCACCAATCAAGCAATCATAAACATGTTGATTATTAACCAAGATTAAACATGCCAATATAATCAAGAGATCCAATTATTAAGGATGCAAGACAAAGTTCTCAAGACAATTGTGTGTGTGTGTGAGAATTGCTACGGGACGGGCAACAATCTCAAAGGGGTGCATATACCTTAATGACTCTATGCTACAACCGGAAAAGTAGGCTTACGTCTTCATCAAGAATACATACTAGTGGAAGGAAGGGCACACAATTAAATCAAGTCATTCAAATGGCATCAAGAACAACTGAACACAATTGATCATAGGCATAGAGTATTCTAGGTTTAATGAATGAACATGTGAGCGATGATACATGATTAAGCAAGCATGTGAATGCATGAGCATACAAGAGAATGCATGAATAAGTATACAAGAGAATGCATGAGCATACAAGAATGCATGAGCATTTATTATGCATGGTATACAAGTATGAGTGAATGTGTGTGCAAGCATGCAAGGTGTCGCATAGATGATGCAAATAAGTGAAATGCAAAGTTTGAAAATGTTTTGAGTAAGAAGTGGTAAAAATGTTTTGGGGTTTTAAATGAGAAGTAGTAAAAGTTTAAAATGCAAATGATTGAAATGTTTTGGGATTTTTTTATGCAAATTTTCAAGTGGTAAAAAGTTTGAGTGAGAAGTTAATGAAATGGTAGAGTAAAAATGCATGAGGTAAATGGTAATTATTTAATGAGATGGTAAAGTAAAAAGGTAAAAGGGTAAAAACACAATTGCACAATTGCATTTATTCACACAAGATCAAAACAACACGTTCTCAAGCACAAAATATGCACAAAAGTGGCCTAAGGCCGAAGCAATGCTAAGCACAAATCACCATCAAATTTGATGCTAAAATTCACAATTAATACATGAAACAATTCACAAGACTAAACCCTAGATCATCATGCCATGTTCTAAGGTAAGCATCAAGCATATCATGTATTTTATTCTTCACAAAATCAAAGAAGTAAAAAGGCAACAAAAACCCTAGGTTTTGAAGCAACAACCCGAGGCACCCAACACCAAAATCAAGCCAAAATTCAACTTAAAATCATGAAATGAACAAAATGACCACAAGAACCCTAAAATCCATGCTATGGCCGAAGCAAAATAGGTAGGAAAACAAGGTTTTATTTCATCAAAATCATGCAAATGAGGTAGAAATGCAATGAATGATGAGAAAACACAAGAATCTTTCCTTCAAGGCCAAGGACTCATCTCAAACATCCAAGGCTCCCAATGTCCTTGTCCAATAATGTTTGAAATGAGTCCTCAAAGCTTCTTTCAAGAAGGACAGAGGAATAGAAGAGAGATTACATGATGAAAATTAAAGAAAATGCAAGGGTTAGTGAGCTTACCTCTAGATCTAGCTAGAAAATGAAGAAGGAAAGAGAATAGAAGCAAGAACACTTGAAGAACACCACAAGAACCTCTTGAACCTTTCGCAAATGCTTGATTCTTGATGGTTTTTGATGAAACTTTGATGATTATGCAAGTTTAGAAGTAGATTTATTGAAAGGATGAAGAATAAACAAGGTTTGATGGTTGATTTTTTGGAAGAATTTTGAAGAAAATAATATGGGTATGGTGGCTGGTTGCTTCGAAGGAATGAGAGAAAGAGAGGAGAGATTTGGGTGCTAGGGTAAAAAAAATGAGTGTCCCCCTCATGGTCTCTTATTTTGGGTTTTATATGAGGTGCAAAATTAAGGGTATATAGGACATTGTGCTTTTGCAAACCATTGAGATTTGAGCTAGAATTTGAATCAAAGGCCAAGATTGCAATGCACATGGATTAGGGACAAGGAGAAAACACAAATGAGTGAGGAATAGCTGGTCATACACAAAAATTATGAGTTTTTGTTGCACAAAAATTGTTGAGGGCACCTAGGTCATTCTACACAAAGTTGTAGCCTAGGATTTGATCTAGAATTTTAATCAATGGCTAGGAATACAACTCACATGGATCAAGGGCATGAGGAAACACAAAATGAGGAGAAAATGAGCTGGAAAATTCGGAGCAAATGAGGCCTTGGTGCCCAAGTTTTGCAAGCTTGTCAAGAAAAATAGTACATTTTGTCTTATTGGGGACACTTCCTTATTTTCACCATTTTTGATTATTCTTTTCTAGATAATTCCATAAAAATCATGCCACTTTGGGCCATGTCCTAGGAATCAATGATTGGGCCCAAAATTCCATGATATCACCCTTCCCAAAATTGATTTGAGACCTCACCTTGATGGAAATTCCCATTTTGCCCTTTTGCTTAAAATTTGAATTTTATGCCAAAAATCATGCATGCATGCGCACAAAAATTCATAACCCAAATCATCTAGATCCAAATAAATTCCTCTGAGATTGAACAATGATTTTTGGTGAGAAATTGCTTAATTTTGGAAATGACCAAAATACCCCTTTTGCCCAAAAAACCCTAATTTTACTCCAAAAGGCATTCCAATCCCAAAAACGATTTTAAAAGCGCTGAAATGACTTTTAGAACCCAAAAATGCATGCTCATAGTTCTTCACATCCTTCAGAATGATGCTTCACTTCATAATTTATTTCTTTTTGTGGAAATTAAGGTTTTGTTCCAAGCCGGACAAAATTAGGGTATGACAGTATGTTCTTTGGGATCACAGATACTGTTGGTGTCTTCTGGGATGCAGCTGCATCAGATGCAGTTGAATCAGTGGCTGGTTGATCAGGACCTCCATTTCCATCCTTTTCTTCTGCTTCTGCCATTGGTTCATGAATGACCTGCAATGTTTCTTTTTCATAAACAGGATTAGTTGGAATAATGGGATCAGTAGGTATGGGATTTGTTTGTGTTTGTTGAGTGGGGGATGGTTCTTTTTGCTGGGTGGGTTGTGGTGATGTAGGTATTGTCTCTGTTGAGTGAATGGAAGATGGTGATGGGGATTTGTTTTCTTTTTCTGGCTCTGTGTGTTGTTGTGATGGGCTAATTGGGGTGAGAACTGGTTCAGCTTGTAATTTAGCAGCATATTTCTTCCTTACCAATTCCTCCATTGTCAAATCTAAATCATCATCAACATTTCCCTCTTCTGATCCTGTTTCATCCTCATCCTCCTCTTCATTCCCCTCCATTTCTTTCACCACTTTCATTGTGACCTCATCCTCCTCAGTATCAATTAGGTCGTCACTCATCATTTCATCCTCCTCCTCCACAGTCACTTTCTTCTTTCCCTTCTATTTTCT
Source organism: Astragalus glycyphyllos (assembly GCA_963573325.1). Lineage (NCBI taxonomy): Eukaryota > Viridiplantae > Streptophyta > Magnoliopsida > Fabales > Fabaceae > Astragalus > Astragalus glycyphyllos. The sequence goes on along the minus strand of OY754314.1, from coordinate 10,920,975 downwards.
TGTTGGTCTCTTCCTCTTCAAATTCTTTTTCTTCTTACTCTGTTTCTCACTTTCTTCCTCATTTTTCTCTTCCTCTTCTTCACATCCTTCCTCCTCATTCTGATCTTGAAATACCCAGGTTGGAAACACAGGTATTTCAAACTGTGTTGGTGCCTGAGACATCTCCATCACTCTAAGCTTGATCCACTCAAGTTGTTCTTGTTGAAATTTCCATACTGCCTGTTGCTTCTGCATCCAATGCTCCTGCACCAGACTAGAAGTTTCTTTTGCAATCTTGGTCCTTTCTTTCATCTCAGCAGATAGGGGTCCAAGGGGTAGTTTCCTTGGTTCATTTACATCAATACTAACTCCTTGTTGCATGCATAGCTCAGTGATTAAGCAAGGGAAAAATAAAAAGCCAAATTTCTTCTTTCCACAGTCTAAGATTTCTTTAGTGATTATTCTCCCTAAATCCACATTGTCTTATGTTAAGATTAAGTCCAAAAGGATCAATCTTTTTTTGGACATGGTATATGTGTGTGATGTGGGATAAATGGAGCAATCAATAAATAAGTGTCAGTTACTCAATTCAGGGATTATGTATCTGGTTTTCAACTTGTATTCAGAAAGAGTAATCTTATCCCATTTTATGTTTTTAATGGCAACTCTAGACTTAATTCTTTCCGTTGCCTTCCTCCCATAGTTTTCACATTTTTCTTCAAAGTCAGACCCATTGTAAATCAAGTTATAATGATCGTTTATCCTTTTTGCATCAAAATACACCCTTCTACCCCTAACTAAGGAATGGTTTAAAGTTTTACCTCCCTTGTTGTCTTGAATTCCAGAGTAGAATTCTCTAACAATCTGCTCCAAATAGAATCCCCTGTGTTGCACGAATCTGTCCCAGTGCATGTTGGAGATGGTTGAGAGGAAACTGGTGTGAGCCTTTGTCAAATCATAGCCTCTGTCTGGTAAGAATTTCATATCCCAGAAGTGTGATTTTTCAGTGTCAACAATAACTATCGCAGGAGCAGTTGATTTTGAAATCTGCTTAGTTGGTGCTCTTGCACTAGCTTCAGTTTTGCTTGAAGATTTGATAGCACTGTGCTTACAGGCCATTGATGAACTTTTGCAGAGAAATTTGAATGGGATTTGTGAGAGATTGAAGATGAACGTTTATGGAGAAATGGGGAATTTGTGACAATGAGAAATGATTTGAGAGAGGGATTATGTTTTTGTGAGAGGGTGAGTAACGGTAGGGAAGGAAACGGTAACATATGGTTATGGGGTGGTTTAAAGGAGTGAATGTGGGTTACTGAGAATTGATTTGATGTGGGTTATAGCCGTTAGGCTATGTGGAGTGGCATGCGTGAAGACACGTGTAGGTTTAGGTAAGACAACTCATCATCTCAGCCACTAATAATGATTACACTGTTGATGTGCTGGCATTTTTGAGAAGTTTTCACCTAAGTGACAATTTTGAATTTGGTGGTGCAAGAGCACTGAGAATCAACCAGTGCAGATGCACTTAGTGCAGCTGCACTAAAATCTGCATTCCTACAAAACACTTGAAAAACATCAAATTGAACAAAATAACTTAATATTTAGCTAAAAAATCATGGGTTGCCTCCCACAAGCGCTTATTTTAAGAGTCTTACAGCCTGGCTTTTCTCTCATGAATTAAGGATTTTCAAAATAAGTGGTGCCCTTTTCTCTCACCACTTGCTCACCATAATACATTTTTACTCTTTGGCCATTTACCTTGAAGGTTGTATTTGTGGCTGCATCATATAAATCTACTGCACCATGGGGGTAAATTTTAACTAATCTGAATGGTCCTGACCACCTTGATTTCAGTTTTCCAGGGAACAACTTTAATCTAGAATTGTACAACAAGACCAGTCCTCCTTCTCTAAGTTCTCTCCTTTGGATTCTTTTGTCATGCCATGCTTTGGTTTTTGCTTTGTAAATCTCTGCATTCTCATAAGAGAATTGCCTAAATTCCTCTAATTCATTTAATTCCAAAAACCTTTGTGCACCTGCTTTGTTGAGTTCAAAATTCAACTTTTTTATAGCCCAATATGACTTGTTCTCTAACTCAACAGGTAGATGACATGCTTTGCCATAAACTAACCTATAGGGGGGCATACCTAATGGAGTTTTAAATGCTGTTCTGAATGCTCATAATGCTTCATCTAAGTGTAAAGACCAATCTTTTTTGTTGGTCCAACCATTTTTTCAAGCATTCTTTTAATTTCCCTATTTGATTGCTCAGCTTGTCCACTTGTTTGAGGGTGATAGGCTGTAGCAATCTTATGTTTAACCCCATATTTTGCAAGAAGATTTTCTATGAGTTTATTGCAAAAATGTGAGCCTTCATCATTGATGATTGCTCTTGGGGTGCTAAATCTTGTAAAAATGTTTCTTTGAAGAAATTTGCTAACTGATTTAGCATCATTGTTAGGTAATGCTACTGCCTCTACCCATTTGGACACATAATCAACAACTACCAAGATATATTGATTGCCAAAAGAGGGTGGAAAAGGACCCATGAAATCCATGCCACATACATCAAAAAGTTCAAATTCTAAAATATTGGCTCTAGGCATTTCATGTCTTTCAGAAATGTTTCCAGCTCTTTGACATTTATCACAGGTTTTGACCATTAAATATGCATCTTTAAATAAAGTAGGCCAATAATAACCTGACTGTAATACCTTGGCTGCTATTCTGTTGCTTCCAAAATGACCTCCATATGGTGCAGCATGGCAGTGCAAAAGCACTGCTTGCTGTTCTGATTCTGGGATGCATTTCCTCATTAACTGACCTGTACACATCTTGTATAGAAATGGATCATCCCAATAGTAATGTTTTACTATATGGAAAAATCTCCTTCTTTGCTGGTAATTCATGTCCACTGGTACAACTTTGCTCACAAGGAAGTTGACTATGTCAGCATACCATGGTGCAGCTGCATCAAGTGCACCTGCACTAAGTGCAGAAGCATTGGGTGCTATCAAGGTAACTGCTAACAATTTTTCATCTGGGAAACTTTCCTTGATCTCTCCTTCATGTGTACATGTACTTTCACCTTCAAGTCTAGATAAATGGTCAGCAACTTGGTTCTCCACCCCCTTCTTATCTCTAATTTCAAGATCAAACTCTTGAAGGAGGAGAACCCATCTTATTAACCTTGGTTTTGCATATTTCTTTGAAATTAAATACTTGATGGCTGAATGATCAGTATAAACAATAACTTTGGTGCCAACCAATTAAGATCTAAATTTGTCAAATGCAAAAACCACTGCTAATAATTCTTTTTCTGTTACAGTATAATTCATTTGAGCTTCTATGAGTGTTTTACTAGCATAATAAATTGAATGAAAGATTTTATCAAACCTTTGCCCTAGGCAGCACCCACAGCAAAATCACTAGCATCACACATCAATTCAAAAGGTCTGCTCCAATCTGGTGTAACAATCATTGGTGCAGTCACCAATGCCTTTTTGAGCTTTTGGAATGCTTCCATACATGATTCATCAAAGTTGAATTTTGTATCTTGTTGCAAAAGAGTACACAATGACTTGGATATTTTTGAGAAATCCTTGATAAATCTCCTGTAGAAGCTTGCATGACCTAAGAAGCTTCTAATTCCTTTGACAGTTGTTGGAGGTGGTAGTTTTTCAATAACCTCAATCTTAACCTTATCCACTTCAAGACCTTTCTTTCACACTTTATGTCCTAGCACAATGCCTTCTTGTACCATAAAATGGCACTTCTCCCAATTGAGCACTAGATTGGTTTCCTCACATCTTTGGAGAATTTGCTCTAAGTTTGACAAACATAACTGAAATGTTTCTCCAAAAACTAAAAAATCATCCATGAAAACTTCCATTGATTGCTCAATGAAATCAGAGAATATGGACATCATGCATCTTTGGAATGTTGCAGGTGCATTACAAAGTCCAAAAGGCATCCTTCTCAATGCAAAGGTACCATAGGGACATGTAAAGGTAGTTTTCTGTTGGTCCTCAGGTTCTATTGCAATTTGATTGTAGCCTGAATAACCATCTAAGAAACAGTAAAACTCTTTACCTGCTAACCTATCTAGCATTTGGTCAATGAATGGTAAAACAAAATGATCCTTCTTTGTGGCCTTATTGAGTTTCTTATAGTCCATACAAATCCTCCATCCAGTAACAGTCCTTGTTGGTATTAACTCATTTTTCTCATTGGCTATAACTGTAACATCCCGTTTCTTTGGAACACACTGCACAGGGCTTACCCATGCACTATCTGAGATAGGGTATATGATTCCAGCATCTAGCCATTTAATAATTTCTTTCTTTACAACCTCTTTCATTATAGGATTTAGCCTTCTTTGTCCTTCTATGCTATTTTTAGAATTATCTTCTAAAATGATCCTATGCATGCATATTGAAGGGCTAATTCCTTTTATATCTGCCATTTGCCAACCTATTGCTTTTTTATGCTTTTTTAAGGTACTAATGAGATCATGCTCCTGCTCTATTGAGAGATCAGATGCAATGATTACTGGAAGTGTATCATCTTCCTCTAAGAAAGCATATATCAAATGTTTGGGCAGTTCTTTTAATTCTAATTTTGGAGGTTGTTCAATTGAGGGTAAATTCTTTTTAAGGTTAGGGTCTTCGAAATTAAGAGATTCAAAAGTTCTAGATCATACCTTTTGTGTTGGTTCTTCTCTTGGCAGAATGTCTTTGTCCAGAATTTCTTCTTCAAGCAGTGCATCTGCATCTGGTGCAAGTGCACTGGTGAGATGATCATAATGCTTATGGAACTGCTTCTACACTAATTGGTCAAGAGAGTTGATAGCTGAACATTCTTCATTCTCCTCTTCAGGATATTTCAGAGCATTCATCACATTGAATTTCACTTCTTGATCATTTACTCTCATGGTTAGTTCTCCCTTTTGTACATCAAACAATGTTTTTCCAGTTGCCAAGAATAGTCTCCCAAGAATGACTGGCACTTCTTCATCTGCAACAAAATCAAGACTAACAAAATCTGTAGGAAATACAAACTTGTCAACCTTAACCAAAATATCTTCAATTATTCCTTCTGGGTAGGCTATTGATCTGTCTGCAAGCTGAAGTGTCATAGTAGTAGGTCTAGCATTTCCAATTCCTAGTTGGGTAAAGATGGATTTAGGCATCAAGTTGATACTTGCACCTAAATCACACAATGCACGACTTGTATAGAATTTACCTATTGAAAATGGAATTGTAAAACTACCAGGAACCTTTAATTTTCTTGGAATTTTGTTTTGCAAAATTAGGCTACATTCTTTGGACATAGCAACTGTTTCTAAATCCCCTAATATTTTTCTTTTTGAAAGCACATCTTTCATAAATTTAGCATAATTAGGCATTTGTTGAAGTGCATCAACTAAGGGAACATTGATGTGCAGCTGTTTTAAAATTTCAAGAAACTTACTGAATTGCTTCTCCCCATGTGCCATTTTTAATCTTTGAGGAAATGGAGGAGGAGGATATTCAGGAACTAACCTTGGTGTTGGAACTTCCTTTGATGCAGATGCATGAGATGTTTCTGCATCTTGAACATTTTTTTCTTTTCTGTTTTTATCTTTTTCATTTTCTACCTTACCTTCACCTTCAATCTCATAGGGTTCTGCAAGATCCTTCCCATTTCTGAGAGAAATGGCTTTCATTTGCTCTTTACCTGGCCTGTGGGATGTGGTTGCTTCTGTATTTGATGGCAATGTACCTGTTGGTCTTTGAAACAGAGCAGTTGCCAATTGACCCACTTGATTTTCCAAATTCTTTATAGATGCATCTTGAGCTTGCCTAGCTGTTCTAGTTTCACTAATAAAGGATTTGAGCAAGGCTTCTAAGGAATTATCATTGGCAAGTTGTTGTGGTCTTTGATAGTTCTGAGATTGAAATCCTGGTGGTGTGACTGGTGCAGGTGCACTGGCATTGTTCCATCTAAAGTTTGGATGGTTCTTCCAACCAGGATTATAGGTATTGGAATAAGGGTTATTATTTCTATTATATCCTACATTATTTACAGAGACAGGGTTGCTAGAGCATTCCTTATAAAGGTGACCTCCTCCACAATAAACACAACTTATAGCTCCTGGAGGGGCTTGTTCTATGGCTGCTGTAGTGTTTTCTGCTGGTGCAGCTGCATTAGATGTAGTTGCATTGGGTGGAGTGAAGTTTTTAAACATGTTTGCTAATGAGGCTACTTGAGCAGATAGGGCTTATATTTCACTAATTTCATGTACCCCTGATGGTTTCTTTTGGGCACTTACTCTCTCAGTAGGCCAACTAGAACTATTGGTAGCAATTCTATCAATCAATTCACAAGCTTCATTATAAGACAACTTTAATAAAACACCCCCAGATGATGCATCAAGCATTATTCTGGTTTGGGGTTCTAAACTATTATAAAAAGTTTCCATCTGAACAATGATAGGAAGACCATGATGTGGACATTTTCTTAAAAGCTCTTTCCATCTTTCCCATGCTTCAAACAATGATTCAAATTCTTTTTGTCTAAAAGATGTAAAATATTTCTCGTTCTGGCATTTTTTATGGGTGGAAAATATTTTGCTAAAAACTTTTCAGCCATTTCATTCCATGAATGAATAGAATTAGGCTCCAATGAATTTAACCAAGATTTAGCCTTATCTTTCAAAGAATATGGAAATAGCTTAAGTCTAAATGCATCCTCACTAACACCAGGAATGATAAAGTTAGTACATACTTCTAAAAATTGCTTTAAATGCTCATGGGGATCCTCATTAGGAAATCCACCAAATTGACCACTTGTTTGTAACATTTGAAACATCATGGGTTTAAATTCAAAATGCATAGCATCAATATGAGGTCTTGCTATGCTTGTTTGCATATTTTGATGATCAAACATAGCATAGTCCCTCATGGGCCTATCTCTATCATTAATCATACCTATTGGACCCGTGTGAATGAATTGATTCATGTGATCTACTTCAGTATCTGGTTGTGATCTAGGACCACCTCTGATTGAGACTGGTCTTGAGCCTTGTCCTTCACCTCCTTGAGACATTGTATTCATGCAGCTTTGAAGTCTTTGTTTCTGAAGTCTCAGCAACTTTCTGAACTGTCTTTCTATTTCTGGATTTAATTCAAATTCTGGTGATCTGCCTCTGGGCATAAGCTAGTGCATCTGCACCTGTTTTTGCATAGAAGGCAAACTACCAAAGTAATACAACACTAATTTACAAATCTAAACAACAAAAATTAATGGCAATCCCCGGCAACGGCGCCAAAAACTTGGTGTGCGAAAAAGTGTGCAAGTATACACAGTCACAAACAAGTAGTATAAAAGATCGAACCTATAGGGATTGGATTAACTCTTGTATGCTTAAGAAGATATAAATTAGTGCAGCTACACTACTCACAATTTTGGGTGCAGTTGAAAAGAAAACAGGGTGTAAATATGCAGGAAAATGTAAAGGAAATCAGTTGAGAATGATAGTTGAGATGTCTTCATCAAGTCAAACACTTTCAAGAGTTATGTGCTTTTATGCGGTGCAGATGCATTGAGTGCAGCTGCATCAGTATGTGCTTTTCAGCTACTTTCTTCAGAGTTTCGTTACAAGCTTCCTATGTCTAGCCATGCTAAATAAGTTTCCTCCTGCCTTTGAAGTACCTACTGAATCACCCTAAGGACTATGTTATCCTATGTCTAGGACTTAACATGGAATTAACAAGCTTTCTTTATTAAACAAGTTAACAAAGGCTTTATTAAATAGTCACCCTTGATTTCTAGTTATAAACCATGTCTGCGAATATAACTCTACTTATTCTATGCGAACAACCTTAAAATAAGATGGATGTAGTATAACACAAGAACCAAAATGCATACACCATGTAAAAACACAATAACTTTCTCAAAAGATCATTATAAGGTTAGAACATCTCAACTAAAGAAGTTTAGCTCATAATAGGCATTGCAAGACAAAGATAGATGAAAGAAAACATGTTAATATAATAGAAATTACAAGAGTAGACAATAGGGTAGAGATTACACCAATTGAAGACTTCTTGCATAAGTTTGCCAAGCAATGCAGATGCACTGATTCCTTGCACTAGCTAATTCTATGAAGAAGTGAAGGGAGAAGTCGTCAATTCCTTCCTTACCTTCTTACAACTTAACAACTAACTTAAACTATAAAGAAAAGTGAAATAAAAATGCTCCCTAAAATGATCTCCAAGAAGTGAAAATGAGATGATCTCCAAGTGAAGAATGAAGGTCTTTATATAGGCTTTGAGCTTTCCTTCAAGTGAGGGTTTGCTTGGAGATTAAGTTAACCTTGAGAGGTTAACCATGGTTACTTTTCAGAACTTGATAAAACAATTTGAGTCCAACACTCATCCTCAAAGAGAGGTCCAATTATGGATGGCCAAGTGTCCCATGGGAAAAGATCTTCATGATGGTCTTTTTATGGTAGGCGCCTCCTTTTGCAAATTGCCATGTGCCTCCTTGTGACTTGTGACTAAGCATTATGTCATAGAGATATTTATGTCATGGTATGAATTGAGGTGCTTCCATTGTAGAGTACATCTGTCTTTGGTGTAGGATGGTGCAGATGCACTAAATCTGGTTGCACTGTGGTAATTTGGTGCTGCTGCATCTCTGTAGATGCACTACTTGTTTTCCGGTGCAGGTGCATCAACTGTAGGTGCACTGAACAAACACATCAAATATACCAATATATATACAAAATGCTAAGTCATGAGTATAAACCTTGAATGTTGTTTATTTTATTCATACTATTTAACACATATTTTACTTGATTCTAAATAACTATTTAGGTTTAGATGCGTATATAACTCTATATAAAATAGAGTTATCAGTAGGCCTGTGATACAAGCTCCGTATTCCGCGTGATTGTTTGTTGTTTGAAAACTGAAGGTCAGGGAAACTTCAATGACAACACCATCTGGGCTTTCTAACATTAAACCGTCGCCGCTTCCTTTAGGGTTTGAGGATCTGTCCACGTGCAGGATCAAAATATAGTTATCAGGATCGGCTGGGGTCATTTTTGCCACAAAGTCCGCCAAAACTTGCGCCTTCATGGTCGTACGAGATTCGTATTTGATTCCGAACTCGGAAAGCTCTATGCCCACTTAATCATTCTTCCAGCAAGGTCGAGCCTGTACAGGATTTGTCGTATTGGATAATTTGTTCGTACCACTACCTGATGAGCCACGAAATAAGGTCAGAAACGACGAGCAGCGATGATTAAGGCAAGGGCAATTTTCTCTATTCTTTGATATCGGCTTTCAGGTTCATGTAGAGCTTTGCTTGCAAAGTAGACCGGGCTTTGACCGTCCTTTGTTGCCCGGACAAGAACGGCGCCTAAAGCTTCCTCCGAAATCACCAAATATAAGTACAAAGCCTCCCCCTCGTTTGGGCGAGTTAGGATTGGAGACTTGGAGAGTGCTTTCTTGAGCTGTTTGAGAGCTTCATCTTGCTCGGTTGTCCATTTGAACTCTTCTTCTTCTTTTTTCGGGAGTGATTAAAATGCTGCGTTTGATATGAAATGGGACAAAGCAACGATCATGCCATTGAGTTTCTGGACCTCTTTCTTGGAGGTCGGGGCCGCATTTCAGTCACAGCTCGACATATATCTAGATTCACCTCAATTCCTCTTTCTGTTAAGTAAAATCCGAGGAACTTTCCAGCTCGGACCCCGAAAGTGCATTTTTCCGGGTTTAACCTCCTCTTGTTCTTTCGATATCTACGAAGGTTTCCTTAAGATCTGCCATGTGGATGCTTTCTTGTTTACTTTTTGCGATCATGTCATCGAGATAGACTTCAACGGTCTTGCCTATCTGTTTTGGGAACACTTTATTCATCATTCTTTGATATGTGGCACCGACGTTCTTCAAACCAAAAGTAATAACTCGGTAGGCAAAGTTACCTCGGTCAGTCATGAAAGCAATCTTCTCTTGGTCGGTAGGGAACATGGAGATCTGATTATAACCGGAGTAGGCATCCATAAAGGATAGCAAACGAAAACCTGAAGCATTGTCGACGAGGCGATCAATGCTAGGGACAGGGAAGGCGTCTTTCGAACAGGCCTTATTAAGGTCGATATAATCCACACACATCCGCCATTTTCCATTGCTTTTCTTAACTAGCACCAGATTGGATAGCCAGGTCGTATACTTTACTTCTGATATGAAATTTGCTTTGATCAAATCCTCAACGGCTTTGGCGGCAGCCACTGCCTTTTCTCCGCTTTGAGCTATTTTTCTTTGGGCGACCCACTTTGCTTTCGGGTTGATGGCGAGCTGGTGGCATGCGACTTCAGGCGCGATTCCGGGCATGTCTTCTGCCGACCAAGCGAAGAGATCAGCATGATCCCTTAGACACTGGGCTAGGTCAACTTTTACTTCCTCAGAGAGATCAGCTACGATCTTGACGGTTTTGGTGGGATCATCTCCGAGCTGGACCTCGACAGATTTCCCGTCGAGTTGGGGCCTTTTCATTTTTCTCTTTAGCTCTCTGGCTAAGTCATCATCATCTTCGTCCTCCGAGCTATCTGGATCGTATCTTGCATCCAAATTAGTCATATTCACCTTGGTAGATCGTCCCTTGGCTTTTTTTGGTACTTTTGCTCTCAACAGGGGGAACCCCTTCTTTCTCTTGAGCCTTCCTCTCTACTTTGTCCAAAGGAAAAAGCACCTTGAAGCAGATTCAAGGTCAGAGTTTATAATGATCACTTTGTTGCAGAGGGAGTAGAACTTCATTTTGAGGTGAGTAGTGGAAGTCACCGCTCCGAGCCTTCCTAGAGTCGGTCTCCCGATGATGTAATTATAAATTGACTTGCAGGGCAAGATGAGAAATTTTCTCTTGACGATCCTTACCATAGGTTCTACCCCGTAGGAAACCATCAGCTCCAAGTGACCAAGAGGTTTAGTCCGGGATCCATTGAATCCGGATAACGTCGTTCCTCTGTAAGGAATGAGATCTTCCTTGTCGATCCCCATTCTTTCAAAAAGGTCAATGAAGATGATATCAGATGAGCTTCCTTGGTCAACCAGGATTCTTCTTACCTCCTTATTGGCTATCACAGCTGTGATTAGGAGTGGTACGTGTTTATTGGGTTTTCCGTCCAATAGATCTTCATCTCCAAAGGACAAAGGGGGTCGGTTTGACGAGGCTGGTACTGTCGAGGTTGAGGCTACGCTCAACAGCTCTTTCCACTTTCTCTTCATCGTTTTCCCGAACTCTTCGTGGGAGAGTCCTTCTGGGATCATCATCATAACGGATCGTCCCTTCGATTTTCTAAAGTCGGGCTTTTCGTCGTCCGACCTTTGGGTTCCTCTTCTCTTTCTTCTTTTACTTCGCCAGCTTGCTGTCCGTGGTTGGTGTCATGACCATTACTCTGGTGATACTGGCAGTATTTGTTGGAACGCTGCCCCGGCCTTTGGAGGAGTTGTTTAAGAAATTTCTGATCTCTGAACTCCGTGTTCCAACATTCTCCCAACAAGTGTTTTAAAACCCGGCTCGGACCGGCCCGACCGGGAACCGGGCCTATGGGCGGGTTGGGTCGAGAGTTGGATCGGATATGCAGCTAGACCGGTGAAAACCGTGTGACCCTACACCAAATGAGCTTTTTAATTTTAATGTTTGTCCAAATAATAATCATGGGAATCGATGCTGCAACATAGGAAGATTTACCATTGAATCCGCGTGATTTTTGATTTATGTATTAGAAACAATAGTATATAATATGTACCATTGCAGCCACGTTAATTTTATTTTAAAAAACAGTATATTATAAACTTATGAAATTTAAACATTATTCTTCATATATTTATGTTATATATAAATGAATTTAGACCTATTTATTTAAGTAAGAAATTTACTTAGTTATGGGATTATTAAATTTGGTTATTGGTGTGTAATTTTAGCAAATTAAGTTTTACAGGTATGAAATTTATAAGTCCTGAAAATTTGGAATTTTTTAATTGGAAACGGGTTTTGGTCATGCGGTTCAACTGTCGACCCCTCGGTCCGACCCTTGACCCAATGACCCAGTACCTTCACCGAGTTGGTCACCGGTCCGAGTTTTAAAATATTGCTCCCAACAGCTGAGCCTGGGTGACATTAAGGTCTGTGTAAACCTGGTGACGATTTCGAGGTCGGGGATCCCTGTTGCCTCGGTTATCGTTGTCTCGGTTATCATTCCTGTGATCTTTTTCATTACGAGGTATTGACGGTCCGGCCTGTGTTGTTTCCTTTCCGGTCTTGGCAATTTCTTCCTCATTGATAAAACACTGGGATAGCTGGAGGAACTCCTGCAAGGTATCAGGTTCCCAAGTGTTGACGTGTTTTCTGAACGGGCTTCCTGGATGTAGTCTCATCCCCATGAAATAAACTCGAAAGGCGTCGTCGGGATTCCGAACTTGGGCAGCTTCTCTGTTGAACCTTACTATGTACTCCCTTAAAGGCTCGTCCTCCCCTTGGAAGACGGAAGCCAAGACGTTTTGTTTTTAGGCTTACTCTTGGAATGGGCAAACTGAAATGAGAAAAGTTTTGCTAATTGATCCCAAGAGGAGATGGTGTTCGGCTTTAGGGTCCTAAACCATTTCGACGCTATTTTGTCCAATGTTAAAGGAAAAATCCGACACTTCATTTCCATTGGAACATTATGATATTGCATTATTGTGTCAAAGTAATCTAAATGCCTATCAGGGTCGCCTGTCCCATCGTTCATTTTCAATCCCTCCGGAGGCTTTTCAAGATATTTAGGTACCGAGAAACTGTCGATCCTCTCAGTGAACGGACCTTTGCGTTTGGCCGTCTGCGCCCGAGGTGGAGACCGGTGGCGATGATGAGGATCGGGGTACCTGCGGTAATGAGGTCGATCTTCCTTGGGCGAAATCTCCCTGCTCCGGGAACGTTGTTTTGGCGATGAAGAGGCCAAAGAAGAACAAACTTGAGGCATATAATCAGGAGTTTCGTCCTCGATGTATTGCCCGAGCTGGAGGAGAACGGGAACCATTCCCTCGTAGTCGGCGAGCGGGAGAGCGATGATAGTGCCTTCTCCTTGGTGGAGACCGGTGGCATCTATGAGCGGGGTTTCTTCTTTCGTGAGAATCCGACTAAGGTGATATCTGGTCCAGGATGTTCCAGGCCCGGAGTTCTGCTACTTCCGCCTCAAGCTCGGTAAACTGGTAGCTCCTTTCCTAGTTCACCGCCTCCTGGCGGTTCAATAGTTGGACGAGCTGTTGGACAGCATCAACCGGAACGGGAACTACTGGAGGCGGAGGAGGAGGAGGCGGTCTCTTACCGAGCTCCCTTGAACCAATACAAAGTTTGGAATTTGAGGCTGAATCTGAGCTTGGGTAGAGTTCGGAAGGTCTTCAACATGTCCTTCCGGAGTCGGCAGAGGTACGACCTGCTGTACAATTGGTTCGAGGATGGGTCCTACCACGAGACTATTAGTTCGCGGACGAAGTTGACGGTTCATCGCCGATCAAGGTGATGGGAGAGAAACTAGAGTATAAGATCCTCCCACTGTTGTCGCCAATGTTCTGTACCGTATCTCCGATCTTGAATAGTAGTCCAAGATAGTTGGTAGATGTTGTCCTTGATCAACTATGGTCCGATCCTAGGTGGGGGAGTTGTACCTGCAAAGACACTCCAACCCTCAAGTCAGGGAGGTAGTCAAGCAGAGTAATAAGTAGGGTGTGATTGCTTAACCATTAATGAAGCATTGAATGTTGTTTTTATAGAGTGTGGTGGGGTTTCACCTAATGAATCTGAGCCGTCCGATCTTATGGATTGATCTGAGCCCTTGATAGATGGATCTGCTTTAGAATATGGGCTTTCTGACATTGGGCCCTCGTGGTGTGCGAATAGAGGTGCATATAGTAAAAGTTCTACACCATAACATATTCAATATTATCGGGATCTACCAAAAGATGGAAATTTTTGCTTGATAAATGTTCCTAGTTTAACTAAAAAATATTTGTCTAATATTCGTTGGGAAACTCGAATTTAGAGCGCTGAAGCTATTAGATTTCAGTGTTCCCAAATAAGATTGGCTTTGTCAGAATTATATGAATGTTGTGATAGTGATGCAAAGACAAAGAGTGAGGTGGAGAGTTTAATTATTGCACTAGAAAGTTTTGAATTTTTGCTCGGTGTGCTTATTTGGTATGATATTTTATTTGATATGAAATAAGTTTTTTTTTTGTCTTTTATTTAAATATTTTCAAATTAAAAAAAATATATGTAAGGGAGCCCTTTTCTCACAATTTGTCTAGGGCCAATAGATTATAAGGAACGAGACTGGGTACCACCCTCTCAAACATCAAGTTGCACTATCAATCTTCACCACACCCAAGGAACAGCCACCCTCAAACAGAGAAACATATATGCAATAGCCCCCAATAATAATTCCGCATTAGCAGCTTGGAGGCCTATGAAGGAGACCAAACAAAGCATAGTAACAGCTGATCTGATGAGATTATGCAGTAAAAACCTATTACCAAGATGACAAACTTGTAATCCAATATGATAAAACCTTGGCCATTGGAAATACTTTAGAACTGGATCATGACAAAAACACCATTGACCTCGAACCCAAGGTCGTCCAAAATCGTATAAACCTTTAAATCCATGCCTTTCAAATTCAAGTTGCGCTGCCACCTCATTTCACCCAAGCAGTGGTGGATTTTGGCCAAAATGTTTGGGTGGACCGCTCATGAAAGAGCCATAGAAACTCAAAAACGCATGAACACGCAACAATGCAAATACAATTAAAATTATTTATAAATAAAACTAGATGACTAAAAATATAATTTTGACTTCACATGGAGACTCAATTGAAATTGTTTGTAAAAAGATAGTCTTAAATTAATTTGATTTAATTTTAAATTGTTGATTAAAGTTTTTTATTAATTATTAGCCGTTTTTTCATGAAGTCTAATTCTAATACATGCTTTAATTTTAAATTGTTGTTTGTAAAACATGCTTTTTTAAATTAATTTGATTTAATTTAAAATTGTTAGCCGTTTTTAAATTATTAATTATTAGCCGTTTTTAATTAAATTGTTGTTTGTAAAACATGCTTTTTATTAATTATTAGCCGTTTTTAAATTAATTTGATTTAAATTTAAATTGTTGTTTGTAAAACATGCTTTTTTATACTCAAATGTTTAAAACATGTTGTTATATAATATCAAAAAATAAATAAATATATGAAATATTATAGGCAGAAGACGTGTGTCTATATATATATATATATATATCAATTTTCTTAGCATTGAGGAAATCCAAGATTGTAGCCTATTGGTAAGTAAGCATATATGCTGGCTCTTATAAAGAGGTTCGAATCCTGTTGGCTGCATTTTTCACAAGATTTTTAGCATCTTATATGCCTCTCTTTGTATTGACCACTACAAAAAAAAAAGTTAAATGTTATTTTACAAACAGCGGTATTATAGTGATTTCACTTTTTTGGGTATGCCTCTCTTTGTATTGACCACTGCAAAAAAAAAAAAAGTTAAATGTTATTTTACAAACAAGGGTATTATAGTGATTTCACTTTTTTGGGTGGGTCGTGGCCCACCTGAGTCCTAATAAAGATCCGCACCCAAGTAACCCACTTCTAAATAACAAATCAAAATAAACTACATCACACACCATACCAATATCACCAATATTTACCCCAATACCCAACACACTTAGCAACGAAATCTTCTGATAACACCTCATTATGTCAAAAAGGGCTAAAAACTCCTAAGATAGAACCACTCCACAACACCTATTCAGAAAAAGGAGGAATCACTCCTCGAAGCCACGGAACACCAAGCACCTTGAACATTTGACCGATGCAAAACAAAGAAGCACCAAGAAGCAACAAGATACCCAAAACACCTAGCTCAAGCTCAAAAAGGAAGCTTTGAGGCACACAAAAACAACCGGAGCAAAGCAAAACCTCAACGACAATTGAAGGTTCCACTATTACAGCACCTGTATCTTCCATGACACTCCTCCAACATCTCTTCACAAAATGAAAGTAAAACTACCCAAAACCAAGCAAAAACCTCACTTCGTGGGTCAAAGCTCACTTAAAAACTACGAAAACGCAACCAACAACGTCGAACGTTCTTCAAAATGAAAGGAGGCGAAGCACTGCCCCTAGCAAAACACAGTTCAAAAACATAGCACTCTACAAGCGAAACTCCACACCTACTAAGAGCCTTTTACCGAGACTTGAAAACAGGTACCCTCCCACGCGGTTTTGAGCACCTTGTTTGCTTCTTTGTGTGTTGGGTTTAGCGCTTAGCGTGGTGAGATCTTTGTTTGCCTAATTCTGTGGCACCTACTTCTGCTTTTGAAGGAGTCTCATCTTTTAAGAAACTTCCTCTTGATGGTGTGGGGGACCTCAGCTACGGAGACCCTCGTGGATAGGCAACTAGAAAACTTCTTGAGGCAAAGTCCCTTGGATTAGTTTTGATCAAAATAAACCTTTTCGACAAGTGTTTAAGTTCTCTGATTCATTAGTAATCTAATGAATTTTCTTAAGTGATCTAAAGTGCAGGAAATGTGTAATCATTCTTCAAGAAGATAATGTAATACAATAAACATCACATAAGAAGGCATTGAGATTTACATAAATGAAATGAAGTTACAAAGTAGCTCCTCGAGTCAAAAGGATTTCCTCAGAAGATTGCTTATTCCTACTAAAGGTATAAATATTGCCTTAAGAGAGATGAGTGATGGTCAGAAGTTCCAAAGAAAATACATGAAAAAAGAAAGTCACTATGCTTCTCAGATGAGAAGATATTTCTTCTTACTATCAAAAACGGGAGAGAAATATAACAAGAACACTCCTTAAAGATAAAAAAGACTTCATTGTCACATACAAAGCAAAGAAGCCAAGAGAACTCGTCATGAATTACAACTTATATGATTCCCTATGATAAGAAGTTATCCTTCGGAAGGCTTCTCAAGCATAGCAAAGCAAGAGTAAGGATCTTTTTTAGTTAAACATTACAAGGGAACTTGTAATTAATGACGTAACCTAAACCGTTAATTCAATTATATATATATATAGGGGAGAGACTCAGGTGAAAACATTTGTTAGATTTAAATTAATGGTTTAGATTATGTATGACTGTTTCCTTTTTAATTAAAGATCATGAGAGATCTTATAACCAAAGACGCAATTTAAATCGTTAATTTTAATCTAACGGTTAATGATTTGATGTTCTATTTTTAATAATAAACAAGTGTTCTCACTTGAGTCATCTCCTATATAGATAAACAACAAGTAACCTTTAGCATTTCAACGCCACAACACACCACACCAGATTCCACACACCTAGTGCAATGACTGACTGTTAATGCACATGGTTTCGAAATTTCACCTCTCTCTCAAGAGTTTGTGAGGTCTAATTAAGAACAACACAATTTCTCACGGGAATTTGTGAGATCCAATGAAGGAAAACACTATCATATCTCCGAAGATACTTGTAAAATCCAATTGAGGAAAACATAATCTATCCATGCATGAAAATATACCACCATTTAATAAATACTAGTCTTATGACCCGTGCGATGCACGGGTTGCACATAGATTGCGCTATAGTGAAATAAAAAAGACAACACAATCCTTATTTATCAAAAGACTAATATTCGCTATAAATAATTGTAATAACATAATTGATATTCATCAAATGTAAATATAAAAACTTAACCCATAATAAGAAAGAAAAGAAGACAACACAATTAGAAAGCGAAACACGTGATATTATGCAGAGTTGGATAAAAAACACCAATAACTTAATATATTTTACACGATAGGGGCTCTATTGTAAATGTGGTTAAAGTTCGCGCAGGTTAACCGATAATTTGATAGGAAAAAAAGAAAACGACATAAGAAAGTGAAACATGTCAAAAAAAAAAGAAAGTTGAAAGAAGATGATGGAGATTCTTTTGTAAATGGAGGTTCTATTGTAATGTTGACAAAAAATTATTGGTTTTTTTACGGTTATTGATGAATGCAACGCGGTACTCAAATATAAAAGTTGGTATGAAATGACCAAAATATAGAAGACAACACAAAGTGAAACCATGAGTATCATGCAAGGTTAGATGAAAACCATAAATAAAATAAAAACACCTATAGAAAGTCGAAAAAAATGATGTGAGGTTCTATTGTTGATGCGTGGCTGAAGTCCTCGTGAAAAAATTTAAATTATATTTTTCCGAACGCTAAAGTAGTATTTGAACATTTATATTTTTTTTCGAACGCTAAAATATAAACGATTAAAATATAAATCCCGATTGAAGTATGCTTCTAATAGCTATTGGTGCGAAATGACAAAAATATAGAAGACAACACAAATAGAAAGTGAAACATGTGGGGTATCATGCAAGACTGGATAAAAATATAGAAGACACTGCTTAGTATCTCACTTTATGTATTTTGTTATCAAATTATTTTTTTTCGTCCGACCGTTTAATGAGAGACGAACTTCACAAATTTGAACAGTTAAATTTTTTTACGAACATTAAAGTAGTATTTGAACCGTTTAATTTTTTTTGGAACGCCAAAGTACCTCCAAACACACTGCTTAGCATCGCACTTTACGAATTTTGTCCGGAAACTATTATTTTTTCACAACATTAAAATATGCAAAAAAAAAAGAAGTAATAAGGTTTAAGTTTTTAGAATAAAAAAAATAGAAGAATGGCATGTATTGTAAATATAATTGAAATGAGTGGTAAAATTTTAAAAAATGAAAGAGTGACAACGTTGTAAATATTGCTGAAATTGATGTTGAATTTTTGGCAGGGCAGATCTTTAAATGGGTGGATACAAAATTAATTGATAAAAATATATATTGTATTTTAAATATATATAAGTATCTATATGTGTGTGTGTGAACGAGTTCGGGATTTATTTCAACACATCAATGTAGTCAATCGATTCGATTCTCAGCTGAGAAGCTTTTGTATAACTTTTGTTTTTTCTTTTGGTACAATTTTTTTTATATAGTTCTCAATTGATCCAAATATCAGTAATTATCACATCTTTTATGGAAATTATGAATAGGTATTTAATAATTGCATAGAAATTGATTATAACTATTTATTTTTTTGACACATTCAACTATTTAAATTAAAATTAATAATGTCTACTATTACATTGTAAGAGCGATGTGATTTTGAATTCTTAACTGAGTTTTTATTTTCAAATAAAAAATAAACTTTTTCTAGAAATTTAGTGATGAGGACATAATGAGCAAAGACACTAATGAAGCACTTCAAGGGCTAGGAGGACCAATGACACGGGTACGTGCCAAGAAAGCTAGGGAGGGCACATCAAATAGTTACAACTATAATGGAAGCAAGGCCTAAACTAGAAGGGATGGAGCCCAAATTGGTCAATTGCTTGGGTCCATATGAATAGGAGATGGGCACATGAAACAGGACCACAATTGCACTTTTTTTCTTTTGAAGTTGTAATAAAATGTGTTGGGTTGCTAAACTATGTTTCAGCCCATACACTTAGTTTAAATTTTGTTATTTTAATTTTAAGTGAAGATTTGGTTGTTACATGGCCCAAGCCTTCTAAAACACTTGAGTTTATGTTTAAAATAAAAGTGGGCTGAAATATCCATGCAAAAGGGGTCCAGAACAAGCTTCAAGGAGGAGTGAATAACAAAATGAAGATGTGGCTGATCCATATAGCAAAGTGCACGAAATTACCTTGGTAATAAGGAGGGATGACTCTTTGCTTGCTTGCTGAAGATGATTCTTGCTCTTCTTGGTTGTTTTGTAACCATTCTTCCACTAAGGTGTATTGAAATGCCACTAGGAATTATTGTTAGTTATTTGTGGCCTTTGTATTGCCTTGTATTGAATCAGCCCATCATTATCCTTTCATATATATAGGGGGAGCAATCTATGAGAATAACAACTCAAAATTTTATGATATAATACTTTGTGTATTGTGAGAGTATGTCTCTCTTTTGTTCTTCATTGAACCTTGTTTAGATCTTATCAAGAAACCAAGTTTTCTTGTGGCGATCATTCCCTAGGCTTATCACTTCTTCTTTCTCTCAATGAATTAAGAGTGTGGCGCCATTCCCATTTCTTATCTCCTCCATATTTTCTAATTTCTTCTTTCTTGTTCTTATTTTTTACTTTTCCAATTCTGTTTGCTTCTGTCATTCAACCCGAATTCACATAGATGAAAAACTATTCATTTCGATAGTCATCAAGTGGTATTCAGAGCAAGGTTGTTGGGTTGAATTTTATTTCTGTTTTTGTTTCTTTGTTATCTATTCCCTTGTTCATATTCATCTTGATTGGTACAATATCCTTCCAAATAGTAAGTTAGTTTGTTATTCTGAGGTTGAGTAAATCTTGAAAAAAAAGTGTTATTATCAAGTTGTTGAAAATATATAAAAGAAAAAAAAACGAAAAATTGAAGAAAAAAAAGTATACAAAAAAAAAAGGTTCTGGTTTGTTGAAGCAATTGTGTTTATATTCCTCTACTATTTTCTTGCTGCCATACTCAAATTACCTATAAAATCAAAATTGTTGAGGTAATTTCTTCCTTTCTCAAATCCTATTGCTTTCATTTTGGTTTCTTATTACTTTTCTTACTTCCTATTGCTTTCCTTAAGTCTTGGGTGTGATTACCATTAGATTTTGTTTTCTTGTGTGGACTAAAAGGTTGGTTCTCTAAAGAATTTAAGAGAGCATTTTGAGTGGAAAAAGGCAAGAGTGCATATCAAAAAAAAGCCATTTCGAGAGAAACACGAGTGATAAAAATTATTGAGTGAAACACGTGAGCGAGTGGTGAGGTCCTATTCATCATTTTTATTCTTGTTACACAATGGCTGAAGAAAATCCACCTTCTCCTAGAACAGAAATTAGAACAATAGAAATGAGAGTCTTAACTGAGCATTTGGAGAGGTTGATGCGTAATCAAGCAGACGAAATTCACCAGAGGCTTGACGAGATAGAACGAAGATCACTATCTTCTCGTGGTGATAGTGATGGTTCTGATGATAGGAGGCATAGGAGGAGAAGGAGAGAAAATGAGGGAAGAAACAGGGAAGAAAAATTAAGTGGAATAAAAATTAAAGTACCATCTTTTCTAGGGAAAAATAATGCGGAGGTGTATTGGGAGTGGGAGACAAAAGTTGAACAAATTTTTCAATGTCATACTTATTCGGAGGCTAAAAAGGTTCAAGTTGCTGCCCTTGAATTTAGTGATTATGCCTTGGTGTGGTGGAATCAAACCATCAAGGATAGAAGGAGGTATGAAGAGCCACCAATTGATACATGGAAGGAGATGAAAAGAATTATGAGGAGACGATTTGTTCCTTCCTATTACCATAGAGAATTGCATAATAAACTCCAAAGACTCACCCAAGGGTCTAAAAGTGTTGATGAATACTACAAAGAGACGGAGGTGGCTTTGATAAGGGCCAACATAGTGGAAGAAAGAGAAGCAACAATGGCACGATTTCTCCATGGCCTAAATCGTGACATAAGTGACGTGGTGGAGCTGCAACATTATGTTGAACTAGAAGAATTGGTACACCAAGCAATCAAGGTGGAACAACAACTCAAGAGGAAGGGGCCAGCAAAGAAAAATCCTTCAAATTTCAACTCTTCAAGTTGGAAGAACAATCCAAAGAAAGAAGAAACCTCGTCTTCCAAAGAGGCCACAGGTGACCCTAAGGGGAAAGGTCTTTCTTCTAACAAATTCCCATCTGGTGCTAAACACAGTAATGTTAAGTGTTTCAAGTGTCAAGGCCGAGGACACATATAATCCCAATGTCCAACCAAGAAGACAATGATCTTGAAAGACAATGGAGATTACTCTTCCGAGTCCTCAGCCGAATCTGAAAAGGAGGATGAAGTGCAGGAGCCACCGGAGGGAGAGTTGCTCATGGTGAGAAGAATGTTAGGGAGCCAAGTCAAAGGGGAGGACACCAACCAGAGAGAAAACATATTCCATACAAGGTGTATGATTCAAGAAAAGGTATGTTCCTTAATCATTGATGGAGGAAGTTGTACTAACGTGGCCAGCACACGTTTAGTTTCAAAACTAAATTTGGAAACTAAACCTCACCCGAAACCATATAAACTTCAATGGTTAAGCGATGCGGTAGAGATGACTGTCGACAAATAGGTTGAAGTTTGTTTCTCAATTGGGAAGTATCAAGACATTGTTTTGTGTGATGTTGTACCTATGGAAGCTAGTCACATGTTACTTGGGAGGCCGTGGCAATTCGACAAAAGGGCCACACATGAAGGTCACACAAATAAGTTCTCATTCTTACATAATGGACAGAAGATCACTCTTGTACCCTTAACTCCTAGAGAGGTGAGAGAAGACCAAATCAAAATGAGAGAAAAGATAAGCCAAGAAGAAAAAGAGAGAGAAAAGAAAGAAGAGGGCAAAAAAAGTAAAAATAGTGAGAGAAAAAGTGATGCAAAGGAGAGAAAAGAGAATTTTCTTGCCACAAAAGGAGAGATAAAGAGGGCAATTTGTTCACACCAGCCTATATACTTGCTTTGTCCCAAGGAACTTTCTTTAATCTCTAACAAACTTGAAACAAATATTTTGCCAAGTGGAATTGAGTTACTTTTGCAGGAATTTAAGGATGTGTTCCCAAAGGAGGTACCAAATGGTTTACCACCTATAAGAGGGATAGAGCACCATATTGATCTCATTCCTGGAGCATCTTTGCCCAATAGACCAGCCTACCGAAGTAATCCTCAACAAACTCAAGAGATCCAGAAGCAAGTGGAGGAACTGATGCATAAAGGATGGTAAGGGAAAGCTTGAGTCCCTGTGCTGTACCCGTGATTTTGGTACCTAAGAAGGATGGTAGTTAGAGGATGTGTACTGATTGTAGAGCCATCAACAACATCACCGTAAAGTATCGGCATCCTATTCCCAGGTTAGATGATTTACTTGATGAGTTATTTGGTGCATGCTTGTTTTCAAAAATTGATTTGAAAAGTGGGTATCATCAAATTAGGATAAGGGAAGGGGATGAGTGGAAAACAGCTTTCAAAACTAAATTTGGTTTGTTTGAATGGATGGTTATGCCTTTTGGCTTAACTAATGCTCCAAGTACTTTCATGAGGTTAATGAATCATGTCTTAAGAGAATTTTTGGGTAAGTTTGTTGTTGTATATTTTGATGATATCTTGATATATAGCAAAAACTTGGATGATCATTATATTCACTTGAAGACTGTTTTGCATATGCTTAGAAAGGAGAAATTGTATGCTAATTTGGAAAAATGCATTTTTTGCACAAATCATGTAATTTTCTTGGGGTTTGTGGTGAGTTCTGAAGGTGTGCATGTGGATGAGGAAAAAATAAAAGCCATTCAAGAGTGGCCAACTCCTAAAAATGTGAGTGATGTGAGAAGTTTTCATGGTTTAGCGAGTTTCTATAGGAGGTTTGTCAAAGATTTTAGTACATTGGTTGCACCCCTTAATGAAATTGTTAAAAAGAATGTAGGTTTTAAATGGGGTGAGAAACAAGAACAAGCTTTTGCTACCCTAAAAGAAAAATTAACTCATGCACCCATTCTTGCATTGCCTAATTTTGCAAAATCTTTTGAAATTGAATGTGATGCATCTAATGTGGGAATTGGGGCTGTGTTAATGCAAGAAGGACATCCAATTGTATATTTTAGTGAGAAATTAAAGGATTCTGCTCTTAACTACTCTACCTATGATAAGAAATTGTATGCCTTGGTAAGAGCTTTGCAAACTTGGCAACATTATCTTTTGCCCGAAGAATTTGTCATTCACAGTGACCATGAATCATTGAAGCATCTAAAAGGGCGAGGTAAGTTGAACAAGAGACATGCCAAATGGGTGAAATTCCTTGAACAATTTCCATATGTGATAAAACACAAGAAAGGTAAGGCCAATGTGGTTGCGGATGCACTTTCAAGAAGGTATGTCTTACTTACTTCTTTTGAAACAAAATTGTTTGGTCTTGAGGTTCTTAAAGAATTGTATGAAAGTGACCCTGACTTTTCTTCTAAATATTCTTCTTGTGAGCATGCTGCCCAAAATGGTTACTTTAGACATAATGGCTATTTGTTTAAAGAGAAAAGACTTTGTGTGCCAAAAAGTTCCATTAGGGAATTACTTGTGAAAGAGGCGCATGAGGGGGGACTAATGGGGCATTTTGGGGTTTCAAAGACATTAGATATGTTGCAAGAACATTTTTATTGGCCTCATATGAAAATTAATGTGCAAAAGTTTTGTGATAGGTGTATTGTGTGTAAAAAGTCAAAATCCAAAGTGAAGCCTCATGGCTTATATACTCCTTTACCTGTTCCTGATTCTCCTTGGGTAGATATTTCAATGGATTTTATTTTGGGGCTTCCTAGGACAAAGAATGGAAAAGATTCAATTTTTGTGGTTGTTGATAGATTTTCGAAAATGGCACATTTTATACCTTGCAAGAAAGTAGATGATGCATGTCATGTTGCTGATTTATTCTTTAAAGAGGTTGTGCGCCTACATGGGCTGCCAAGAACAATAGTCTCAGACCGTGACACAAAATTTTTAAGCCACTTTTGGAGAACCTTGTGGGGTAAGGTGGGCACAAAGTTACTTTTCTCCACCACTTGTCATCCTCAAACAGACGGACAAACTAAAGTAGTAAACAGGACTCTTTCTACTCTTCTTCGAGTTGTCCTTAAAAAGAATCTTAAAATGTGGGAAGAGTGTTTGCCTCATGTTGAGTTTGCATATAATAGGACTGTCCACAGTACTACTCAACATTCACCATTTGAAATTGTTTATGGTTTTAACCCTTTGACCCCTCTTGATTTATTGCCATTGCCTAGCAGTTCTCTTTTGAAGCATAAAGATGGAAAGGCTAAGGCTGAATTTGTGAAGAAATTGCATGAGCAGGTGAAACTTCAAATTGAGAAAAAATTGAGAGCTATGCTAAACATGCCAATAAAGGACGGAAAAAGATGGTATTTGAACCCGGAGACTGGGTTTGGGTACATATGAGAAAGGAAAGGTTTCCTTTGCAAAGAAAATATAAATTTCACCCAAGGGGGGATGGAGCGTTCCAAGTGCTATCCAGGATCAATGACAATGCTTACAAAATAGCACTTTCCGGTGAGTATGGTGTTAGTGCAACCTTTAA
Source organism: Astragalus glycyphyllos (assembly GCA_963573325.1). Taxonomy (NCBI): domain Eukaryota; kingdom Viridiplantae; phylum Streptophyta; class Magnoliopsida; order Fabales; family Fabaceae; genus Astragalus; species Astragalus glycyphyllos. The sequence continues at coordinate 10,895,753 of OY754314.1, read as the reverse complement.
TGTGGCTGACTTGTCTCTTTTTGATCAGGTGATGAAGACTTTATTTCGAGGTCGAAATCGCTTAAAGAAGGAGGGGATGATGAGGACATAATGAGCAAAGATACTAATGAAGCACTTCAAGGGCTAGGAGGACCAATGACACGGGCACGTGCCAAGAAAGCTAGGGAGGGCTTACATCAAATAGTTACAACTATAATGGAAGCAAGGCCTAAACTAGAAGGGATGGAGCCCAAATTGGTCAATTGCTTGGGTCCATATGAATAGGAGATGGGCACATGAAACAGGACCACAATTGCACTTTTTTTCTTTTGAAGTTGTAATAAAATGTGTTGGGTTGCTAAACTATGTTTCAGCCCATACACTTAGTTTAAATTTTGTTATTTTAATTTTAAGTGAAGATTTGGTTGTTACATGGCCCAAGCCTTCTAAAACACTTGAGTTTATGTTTAAAATAAAAGTGGGCTGAAATATCCATGCAAAAGGGGTCCAGAACAAGCTTCAAGGAGGAGTGAATAACAAAATGAAGATGTGGCTGATCCATATAGCAAAGTGCACGAAATTACCTTGGTAATAAGGAGGGATGACTCTTTGCTTGCTTGCTGAAGATGATTCTTGCTCTTCTTGGTTGTTTTGTAACCATTCTTCCACTAAGGTGTATTGAAATGCCACTAGGAATTATTGTTAGTTATTTGTGGCCTTTGTATTGCCTTGTATTGAATCAGCCCATCATTATCCTTTCCTATATATGGGGGAGCAATCTATGAGAATAACAACTCAGAATTTTATGATATAATACTTTGTGTATTGTGAGAGTAGGTCTCTCTTTTGTTCTTCATTGAACCTTGTTTAGATCTTATCAAGAAACCAAGTTTTCTTGTGGCGATCATTCCCTAGGCTTATCACTTCTTCTTTCTCTCAATGAATTAAGAGTGTGGCGCCATTCCCATTTCTTATCTCCTCCATATTTTCTAATTTCTTCTTTCTTGTTCTTATCTTTTACTTTTTCAATTCTGTTTGCTTCTGTCATTCAACCCGAATTCACATAGATGAAAAACTATTCATTTCGGTAGTCATCATTTAGTTTGTTTGTAAAAGTACTATTTTTAAAATTTATGTTTACTACTTTTTTGTGTTTCGTTGTCAAATATATTACAAGCAACGTGTTTGAATCCATGAAGAAATTTTCTCAAATGTGTGTTTAATGTAAAGCTTCACTCTATAGCTTTTACAATCATGTCCAGTCTACCGCAGAAATATTCTAAACACACGCTTGACTCCTTTGGCCCCCTCACAAATACTCACAAGCTTCGCCACTGCATATACATCAAGTATTTGTCATCAAACACATAACATCATAACATTTACAAAAACTAAGTAAATACTTTTAAAGAACAGGAAGATGCCCTTGCCACTTTTCCTTTCCGATTTAACTCTAGACAAACTTCGCCTATATCTCTCGCACCTTCACGCAAATGAATCACTAAGTTAAAATCAAAATCCTCAAACACACATTCACTTTTGGCTTTGGCCCAAAACAAAAAATCTAGGATACGGTTTCTTTCCTCTGTTTCTCTCTTCACACACTCCATCAATAAAAAATACTAACACTTTTTCTCACAAAAATTTATAATTTTCAACTCAATCAGATTTTTCAAACACGAAAAATCAACTTGATTATTTTTTTCAAATCTGGAAAACACTTCGTTTCAAAAACGCCCGAACGCATTTTCATTTTAAATTGATCAAGAATCTCACTTTTACTATCAAAACCCTAATAATAACCATAGCCGCTATCAATAGACGAAACTAAATTTAGCCATGTCTAAAAGAAATTCAACTAAACCTCTTTTGTTTCTAAAATTTTCACAACCTCTTTCTTTCAAATTCATTAAAATTTCATGTATGGATTCTTGAATACCAACTATGGTAAAATATTCATGTGGTATTTTCTCATATTTTAATTTGCATGTGTGATACATATTCTCTCTATTTCTCCAAACAAAATTCTTTGCATTGCAATGCCGAGTTGCTCGAAAATTGGCTTAGAATCTGTTCAATCACAATTTGGCAGGGCTAGTAGGACTTGGGTCTCTTTCCTGGGCAGGATATCGAGTACACCAGTTGAGGCTATCAATACCATCTCGTAACAAGTTGGTGTGGCCGAATAATAAAAAAAGAAAAAAGGGTGAGTACTAGAAAAATTTATAGATACCAAAATCAATTGTATTTCATATGTTCTACCTAGCTATGCCTTACATATGCCACCAGGCTTCTATCATAGAATTAACCCGACTCGAGAGGGGTGCTTCCAGGGTGAGTGAGCAAATCAAATCCCTCACTGATGAACCATTAAATATGACTGTAGGATGTAGTATAAAAATTTATCAACGTACGGTTGAGATTTAATATTGATTGATTCAATCTTTAACCACTATTAGCATTTTACACAATATCCTACCATTAATTTTAGTGGTTCTCCGGTGTGAGATTTGATTTGCTCTCTCTCCCTAAAAGCACGCTTGAGAATGAAAGAATAAATAATAATAATAATAATAATAATAATAATAATAATAATAATAATACTTGTTGAAAGTTAACGGCCTTAAAGAACCATATATTTTTCAAAGTGAAATGATCAAATGACTAAATGAAAGATGGTGTCTCTTTGTCTATTGTAGGCTATAGGTGCGTATCACACTTAAAGATATTAGAGTAAGAGTTAAGAATCAAATGACGCATTACAACTTGCATTGAGGCAAACATTAGAACAACCCCGAATCTTTCTTTTGATTAGGGAGTGCCATTGTACTTCCTTTAGTGAGAAAAAAAGGAAAAATCCTTGTGAAATGTTGAATTTCTTGGAAAACAATGAATTGGTGTTGATTAATTATTTTATGGACATGAAGTGCTATCCAATCTTAAATAAGAATTATACAATGATATTTAATTTGGTTATACTCACGCGAAAATTAGTTTCGCATGATTTAATTAAAAATAGTTAAATCCAAAATGATTCGTGTTAACACTTGTTGGTTGTTGAGCCTAACTCAACTCTCACATCTAACTCTACAAAACCTACTTGTAGAATGAGAGATGTCTCCCACTTATAAACTCTTTTTCAGGTCATATCATATCCGCCGTGCGACTCTCAACAACCACTCGAATGTGTAACAATCAATTTCATATTTCTAAAATCACTTTCAACTCTTGCAAAAATACCAAAAATGCAATGAGATTAAGTGTTTGTGTGTATATGTGTCATGTCTAAAGAAATTTATTAAAAAAATGTGCTCCCAATCTCATAGGCTTAGATATTTCTTAAGAACAAAGAAGCAACGATATTTGACAAACTTGAAACTCACGTTTCACCAACCTCTTTAACAATTTGTTCCTACTTTGAATCACTAGATTTAAATAGTAGTGCGCTTTCCCCCATCTTTCCCAGCATGTCTGAAACAAAGTTAATAAAACATTCTATGGAGAAGATTCAGAAGAAAACATGTGTTCAAGAATCACAGAAATTGAACCAAATATTTTTCTCCAAACACCTCAACAAAGTGCACCCTATTGGGTTACAAAAAAGCTCTTCATCTTCATCTTTATCTTCATTATCATCATCGTTGTCACAAACTTCTAATGAGTCTTATATGACAGATTCTTTGACTATAGCGGATGAAAATATTTCATTAGCATTGCATTTGATTTCGCCACGCCAGAGGAGAGAATCTATTATAGCACAGGAACAACAAAGTTCACGGAGAGATGAGCAAGGTGAATTGAGAAGATGCAACTGGATCACAAAGAACTGTGGTATGGTTAATTGAAGTTTTTTTCTTTCATTTTCTTTTCAAATTAATGATTCCTTGTTATTGTTAAAATTCAATAACATGAACAGAGCATGTGGTTTTCACTTCATTGTCAAAGTATTGCATATTTTGAAAGTCAAATCATGCCTGTCTGTTACTCTGGCTGTTTTGTGTTGATTATTGTGAAATGTGAAGGTTGTTACATGCTAACTTAAAAGTAGAAGTAAATGTGAAGGTCGTATTTCTTGAAAATGAGTGTATAGGTAGGAGACATCCCTATACAAGTCGATTTTGTAGGGTTGAGTTAAGTCTAATCCAAACTCTAAGATAGTATCAAAGCCTTTCTAAGATCCATCGTGCCACTTGCTACTGAGCCGCTCAGGTCACGCTCAAGTCATCCAATCTTAGACGTGAGGGAGTGCCTTAAGAGTCTCACAACAGATGTGATATGTGTTGGGAGTCCGGGAGAGCACCGAGAGCAACACCGAGTTATCCAATAAACCAGACCAACAAGAGACATGAACGCCACATCTCCATCCAAAACCTTAAGGCGTCAAGTATATGGGTCCCCTCTCTTATATATCCTTCATATAACTCATTCGTAGCCGATGTGGGACTAACCACTCACACTTGAGTTTCCAACAATATGGCCTAAAATGTGAGGGGGGTGTAAAGAGTCTCACATCCGATGTGATATTATTTGAAAATGAGTTTATGAGTGGGAGGTATCTCTTTTTCTTTCGATAGGCAATGTTAGTGGGCGTGGGGGAAATGTTAGTTTCCGGCGATTGAACCCGGGACATCCTTCTTGCACTCTTTTGGTGCACTCCTTCGGTATCCCTTAGCTCGCCAACTGAGCTACCTACTTGGGATAGTGGGAGGTATCTCTCATTCTACAAGTTGGTTTTATAGGGTTTAGTTAGGCCCAACCCAAATTCCAAGAGTAATGTTAGAATATCTAATATGATTTGTCATATCAATTCGTTTTAATTACTATCCATTAGGTTTTATTAGTATTAATTGTAATTGACTCCTATTTTGATTATAAATAGATAAGTGTACTCTATTGTTACATTGTAGACGTGTAGAAATATACAAATTTAACTTGGTACCAGTGATTAGGAAACCTATCTTTGTGCTTCACCACCGCTCCCGCAACACCACCTTGTTTATTTTTAATTTATATATTCTCATAGTTGCCACAACCCCGTTTTAGTTTCTGTCTCCTTCTACTATTTTTCAACTTTCCAGCAGACCAGCCGCCATCTGATGCCACTGGAAAAAAAAATTCAGCGACTATTTCTAACGAAACTGTTTCTCTCTCCAAACCAAACTGTTTCACTCTCCACTCGCCAGAACAGCGCTGGAAGTTTTATTTTTGTGAATGTAGTGGTTTTTAGTTGCGTTTTGGAGATGATTACTTTGTTCAAGTTCACGATACCACCATTAGTTTTTTAGTTCTCACTTAGGGTTTCAGGTATGGTAAGAGCTTAGTTTGTTTATAGTTGCTACACCTTCAAGCAGGGATTTAGCTGTCATAAGCGCTGGTCCAATATCGTCTCAATTTGGTTTGGAGTTGTTACACCTTCAATTAGGGCTTTAGCTGCTGTAAGCACTAGTCCAATATCGTTTCTTGTGGTGTGAAGATGTAGATCTCCCAATTGAGGCTTCAGCTGTTGTTAGCTCTTGCCCAATATTATTTTGGTTTGGTTCGAAGTTGTTTAAGCTTCAGATGTTGTTGTCGCCCTAAAATAATTTTTTGTTTGGTTTACCCGTTATTAGCGTTTTCGTCAGTTTGTTGTTCGGTGGTTTATTTTTTGGTGCGAACCTTATTAGTTGATTGTTCTGATGTTCTCCGTGGTTTCTAAATATCTTGATTGGTCTGACTATGTTGGGTGTTATGTTTTTCTTTATAAGAGTATACATCTAACAAGCTTAGAAAGCTTTGGCTTGACGGGGGAGTGTTAGAATATCTGATATGAATTGTCATATCAATTAGTTTTAATTAGTATCAATTAGGGTTTACTAGTATTAATTGTAAGTGATTCTTATTTACATTATAAATAGATATGACTGTTCTCTATTGTAGACACACATATACATACAAATTTAACTAGTAAAAATAAAAACAATAAGAAATTGTACCAGTTTTTTTATTTTTATCTTCATCTCAAAATTGAAGTATGACACATTAGAAGGTTCTCAGTAAACTCATGATATTAATATCCCAATCAAGAGAAACCAGAAATAGAAAAATGATGAAGAGGTCTTTTGCAGATAAGGCATACATAGAGTTTCATGATGAGTGTTGGGGAGTTCCAGCTTATGATGACAAGTAAGCAATGTTTCAGACGTTACATCTATTCAAATGCTTATATGCTCATATATATGCATGATCCAACTCTCTCAATTGCTTGAACCTTAAAACAGAAAATTGTTTGAGCTGCTTGCAATGTCAGGATTACTGATAGATTACAATTGGACACAAATTTTAAAAAGAAAAGAAATTCTAAGGTAAAAACACATTATGTGGAGAAATGACATTTGAATGCATGTTGTATGGTTTGAAATTATATTAATAATTTGTGGGTATATAATGTTGTTCTTTGCACAGAGAAGTTTTTGCTGGATTTGATCCCAATATTGTTGCAAAAATGGGAGAGAAGGAAATCTTTGAGATTGCATCAAACAAAGTACTTTTGTTAGCTGATAGCAGAGTAAGGTGCATAGTAAACAATGCCAAATGCATAATGAAGGCAAGTGCAGAAAGTCCATTTATTTCATTGCCACTCTGATTTTAAGGTTATTTTACATAAATCAAATAAACTATTAAATTTGGTTGTTTTTATAAAACTGCTAATCTTTTTTGTTAGAAGAGCAACAGGTAAATTAAAAAATATGAAAACAAAAATGCAAAAACAAGAATACGATCTTGATCTGTCTGCGACTACAGAATAATTGTAGTTTCGTCTTATTTCAGAATGAATCAGGGTCTCGATGTTACAAATAGTATTTATGATATCTTGGTCAGAATACCTCTGCCCCAGCTCTCCCTTCCACGCCCCCATAGATACTCCAGAGTCATACTTAATATTTTTTGTATGATATCATTGTCTATTTAATATCTGTTACACTTATTTTCCTCTTTTCAATAAATAATTAAAGGTATAATTGACAAACAAGTAATTATTGGGACCTTAACAATCAAAACGACAAATAAAAAGAAACAAATTTCTTCTCAGATCCATAAGTAAAAAAGAACAGCGAGAGTATTATTTTATAAGAATATAATTTTTCTGGATCTTCTATCTATTTGTTTCAACTTTTTAAATAATTATAATCTATAATTAAAAAATCCAAAATCTACTTTATGAACATATTTTTGCTTTTAATTTAAGTTGGTTGATCTATTATCTACAGATTGTGAGGGAATGTGGATCATTCAGTAGCTATATTTGGAGTTATGTAAATCACAAACCAGTGATTAACAAACACAGATACTCAAGAGATGTTCCACTAAGGACACCAAAAGCAGTGGCCATAAGCAAGGATTTAATAAAGCGTGGCTTTCAATTTTTAGGTCCAGTGATTGTTTACTCTTTTATGCAAGCTGCAGGATTAACCCTTGATCATCTTGTTCATTGTTATAGACACAATGAATGTGTAAGTCTAGCAGAAAGACCTTGGAAACATGTTTAATTTTACTTGCATTATTTTTTCATTAATTTGTTTGTGAAGAGATATTCAGTTTTTATGAACTTGTTGAATAAATTTGAAAGGCTTCTTTGCCTTTCAATTTGAGTGAGATTGTCAGTGTCAAGAATTGAGGACTTGTTTGTAGAACACTTCATGTTTGGTATGTAAGTTTATCAGACCAATTATAATTTTTTTAGCAACAAATCAATTCTTATTAGAGGAATAGAAAAAGTGCTCCAGCCCGTTACATCAGATTCATCATAATGAGATTCATAATCTTCTTATATTTATCCTAGATCTACTTTTCCCATTTAGGAGGGAAAATGGCAACTCTGTAAATAAAATAAAGCAATATGAATTTTCTCATCCACTAGATGCCGAGAACTATACACTCTTCATTGTCAGAAGAAAACTACACACTCTCCTCTCCCTTATCTTCCTTTCCCTCTCGTCTACCTCTTCTCTTCTTTTCCTCTTCATCCTTTCTTTCTCTCTCTCTCTCTCTCTCATTCCTCTCTCCCACGGCTGCAGTCAACTTCTCCTCTCATATCTGATCGACTATGGCCACCTATCCAAAAATCAACTACATTTTCTTCATCTCCACATCTCCTTTATCTTCCAATCTTACTAGTTTTCAAAAAGGAATCATCTAGAAAAATGACCACCGCATTAGTTTCATATTTTCCAGCCAACTCCGGCCATCCACTCCCAACCAAGATCACCAATTTGTTCGCCTCCTTCTTCTCTACAAGAAAGTCTTGTCCTTTATCCAAAACAAAGTAGATCGGAAAACTTTGAATTCATTCCTTCCACTTTTTTCAGATACCATAGACTTCCAACCAGAAACTAACATGGCATTTGGGACCCCCAATTGTCTGCATTAAGACCCCTAAAAAAATTGTGACCAACCACCTTCCTCCGACGACCACCACGCTAGAAACCATCTCTGCCACACCCTTAATAAAAACTGCCGCCAATTCTTCTTCCTCCTTTCTTCTTCAATGTTGTAACACCAATAGTACACACAATAATTTTTTTGGAGAATTATCTTACCCACATCATTGTTACCACTCGGTGCATAGCACGGGTGTATGTCCTAGTATTATATAGTTTCAAGCATCCTCATTGTTAGTAGAGTTAGAAACCGAGTCTAATATTAACCAGAATATTAATTCATCTAAATAATCAACAAGGTCGGCCTTGGGCCTAGGCCGGGAGTGCGACCGCCTAGGGCCCATGTTTGTAGGGGGCAAAAGTAATTTATACACCTAAATTATATAAGTGTTATAACAAAACAAAAATGAAGTACAAAAAAGGCCCAAAAAAACCTACACCGACTATTTCTTTACCCAAAAATAAACTCATGCGGAGAAAACTCTCAGAATCGTCAAACCCCTTTAAACGTAAAAACATCTCTGCAAATCACTGCTGTCGCTTCATTGTCCTGCTCATCCAAACCCACTTACAAAACTGAAGTTAATTAAAACCTACTTGAGTCATCAATGTCACAAGAGAGATTGAATGGTTTGACAATTTTGACAATTGAGAAGGATATGTTGGAGAACCTTGATGTTGAAGATATTACAAAATGATTTTGCATCTCAAAATGCTCGAAGAAACCTCTTTTTATGACCTTCCGAGAAAAGAGAAGTTTTTTGATATTTTGTAAAACTATTATTATGTATTAAGTCGTATTATGTCAACTGAAATAAGTTAATTTTTGTCTTTTATTGAAATATTTTCAAATTAAAAAATCACTATGTAAGGGGGCATTTTCTCACAATTTGCCCAGGGTCCATAAAATGTCAAGAACAGATAATGAACCTCAACCGATGGAAAAATATTAGTCCTTAAGCTCCGCCAAAACTCAAGACAAAGTGTCAAGAAGGGTAAGGCTTAAGTTTAGTAAACTGTCTAAGCAAGTCGAATAAAGTGATTAATCTAATAGATGTAGGAAGTTAATCAATTAGATCACTAGAAATGGTGCAGTGGGATGAATAGCCACGGCCCAATCGGTTAAGCCTCATATACTAGTCGATTATCAAGCTAAAATAAAAACAATATTAAAAACAGAGGTGTTCAAATCGATTAAGACAAAATGGTTAATTGATTACCAATTAGAAAATCACTTAGTATCAAAATTTGAGGGCTCTAAATTTATTACGATCATAAACCTAATTGATTTGAAGTTAGGAATCTTTAGTACTAAGAAACAGATAATAGATGATTGATTAAATGCTGGACACTAATTGACCAATACATAAGTAACAATCCTATATCAAAAATTGAATGGACCTAATTGATTAGCCCATCGTGGAGATTAGAGTAGATCACCAAAGAGGTGATTGAAACGGTATAAATTATGTCGTGTGAATTTTAGTTATCATCAATAAAAAGAGTGCGAACTCCAATTAAAATCGTTTAAAGCGGAAAAAGTTTTCAAAGTATCAATTCACCCTCTTTTGATACCGAAGCCACTTACTAACAAAAATAAGATCATTTAAATATCCTCATATGTACTACTCCCTTCGTTTCTAAACTTTAGTCCTTTTGGTCTCTCTTTTTTGTTCCAAAACATTGGTACTTTTGAGATAACACTGTACAATTTACTTAATTTTTCAAGTTTACCCTTTATCTTTAATTAATTGTCACTATTCACAATATTAACTCATTTGGATTTCCAAGTTAGTGGACTTCTTGAAACCAATTAGAGTGTGACTTTATTGATTTATTGTTTTCTTTTCTCTTTCCAATAATTCCAAAAATATAAAATTCAAATTGGGTATTAATGCTATAAAAGGGTACTTTAGTAGTTAGGTATTGCAAATTTATAATTTCTTAATTTGTGTGAAACACTCCAAAAGGACCAAAGTTTAGGAACAGATGGAGTACGGTATAAAAGATATTAAGTATATACAAGTGAATTAAGTCATCTCCTCCATTAAAATTCCTGCTATCCCCTCCATAACAAACAAGCAACACCCTAAAGTTATAAACCTTGTCCTTGATTCGAGAAAATTTTGGTTATCTATATATCTTTATCTTTATATTAAATTGAGAATGCATGTCAATAAATGACATTACACATTTCATTTTCTCATACATTCGCTAATTAATTCACTTGCTTTAGAAAAGAATTTTATATTAATATAATCAATTGAATTTAAATATTCAAAGTATGCAAATAATGAAATTCATCTAACACACATGGAAATAATTTTTGACACCCCCCCCCCCCCCCCAACACTTCTTGCACACCCCTCTCCTACTCCCAGACACCCCAAACCCTTAACGCTCTAAAAAAATTTCCCTCTATCCTTTCTCCTTCTTCTTCCCTTCCATCTCCTACACACTCCCCCCTAACCCCACACCTCCCATCTCTCCACTCCAAATCCTGTTCTCGTCATCCACCTCATTCATTTCTTCTTCTCACATACTCCAACCCTATTAAGATACTTTTTCTACCCACCTTCCTCCATGTTTCACTGAGAAACTGTGTATGTGTTCATTTTTTTTCCTGGTTTCACGCTCGATTTAGTGCTATAGTACCGAACCGGTTTGGCAGTAAACCACGATACGTGTTAAGATTTGTAAAAGGGGTGTGTTGTAAGTCATTAGCCACAGTATTATAGTACCGAACATGTTTGGACGTGTTCAGTACTATAGTGCCATACATGTTCGGCACCATAAGACAGTACCTTATCAGTTTATCAGAATGTGCAAAAATTTAGTCCAAGACACTTTTAATCAGAACTAGGAGTGAAATCAAATAAGACTAGGTTGGTGCTTCATAGAAGCCTCTGGGCGCTTGAGGAGTCATTTTTATTTTTCTCTTGAGACTGTGTGTCTTCCTTAAATAGCAAGTGATACATAAGTCGATATCTTTTTGGGTGTCTTTAGACTAGGAATAGTCATTGGTATTTAGAATCATATGTGAAGTTCGTAATACTTATTTTCTAGTTAAGGTCACCTAAGGAATTTAAGATTTTGTTAAGGTTAAAGGTTCTATTGCTGTTAGCCTGTAATTTCGACAGGCTTCATTGAAAATGGTCAACAAGGCTTGACTTATATTTCGACAAAGACCAAAGTATTTCGACAGAGAAAATGGTCATGTGCAGAGTAAATTCGACAAGCTTCCGGGGAAGCAGAAACAAGAAAGAGGAAAATGGACACAAGCTTTCGACAGACAGAAAACAGAACAGTTATGCGCTGAAGAACTAGCAGTTGGTCGAAAAGAGGAGTGGTTGCTATTATTTTTATAACTGTTTTAGGGCAGTTTTTGCTTAGTATAAATAGTAGTTTCTGAGAAGAAACAAGGGTCACAAAATTTCATATTGCAATTCTCACGCTCTAACTTCCGCATTCAAGAGAAAAACGAGTCAGAGAACAATGTATGATCTTGTGTACCATTCTCTTTCATTTTAATGCAATTTACTTCTGTTTTCTCTTTACCTTTATGTGTTTTACAATTCAAGTCCTTCTTCCCTGAAATATCTTGATTGCTTCGCGCGTAAGGAATCAATTATTTCTTCTTCTTTTCTGTTTAAAACGCAAAACACTGAAGAACATCACATCAAACTAAAAACTCTAAACACAAATGGTCTTAGGATTCACTGGTTGATCCTGCAAGTTAACCAAATTGGAGACCAGCGGTGTTTACCAAAATCCACGGTAAACAAATTGGCACGCCCAGTGGGACGTTTGTGTCGAAATATTAGAGTGTTAGTTAACAGAATCTTGGAATATAATTGTTTATGCGCCTGAGGAGTGGTAAATCTTTGTCAAAGATGTCACGTTCTGGCGCAAGTTCTTCGAACGCACAGAGTGGCCCTGAGAATGCGTCTGTCAATGACGCTAATCCAGTAACCGCTATAGGAATAATTGCTCCAATGCCTTCGACAGGCATGGTCACAGTTACATCTCCTGTGCTTAATCCTTTACCAACAATGGCCACCACGGTGACCACACAGCCTAATGAAATGGCTTCTATGCCACAAACAATGGGAACGTCTAACCCATATATGACTAGTGGTCATATCCCATTTAGCATGCCTATAGTTGGTCGAAATCTCCCTTATGGTATGCCAACTGGCATGATGGTAGGCTTGCAAACCAATTCATCAACGTGTGCAGATAACATAATGAATGGTGGTTTCTCCCCTCTGCATGCCTCTCAAGAGGGCATTTATGGTCGAAATGCCTAGCCCACATTAACTACAGCGTCTGTGTTGGCATTAAGACAACAAATAGATGATGCCAATCATGATATGGTTAACATGTTAACCCAACAAATTGGTACAGTATTCAACCCTTTGATACGTGATACCAATAACAGTTACCGAGCATTGGCAACTCAAATGGGTCGAATTGCAGATTTCTTTGGCACTCCAAGAATGCAGAATCAGCCAATACCCCAAGTACAACCTTTGAGGCCTGTAGAAATCCCCTTAGAAAGGCCTAACATTGAATTGCCTAGAAATCAGGCACAAGCACAAGTTGTCGAACAACCCTTGCAGGGGATGGTTGAAAAGGAGCCTGATATAGTGTTAGTAAATAGAAATCAAAATGTTGATGAAGTAGTCAGGCAAGTGCAACAAAACAATTTTGGAGCGCAGAACAATATAGCTAATCTTGTCGAAACAATTTTAGCCCAGAATGGCCTTAACATAGGAATGCACAGGCCAAATTTCGTGTCGCCATTATCAGAATATATTTTGCAAAGTGAATTGCCAAGGGGTTGGAAAGTCCCTAAATTCACTAAATTTGGTGGAGAAACTAGTGAATCCACCGTCGAACACATTGCTCGTTATTTAACTGAGGTTGGGGATTTAGCCCAAAATGAGAATTTAAGAATGAAATTTTTCCCTAATTCTCTAACAAAAAATGCTTTTACTTGGTTTACTACACTACCCCCTCACTCTATGTTTAATTGGAACCAGTTAGAAAAAGCTTTTCACGAGCAATTCTATATAGGACACTCCAAAATTAGTCTCAAAAAATTGGCTAGTGTTCGACGTAAAACGGAAGAGACTGTTGATGACTATCTCAACAGATTTAGACTTCTCAAAGCAAGGTGCTTTACCCAAGTGCCTGAACATGAGTTAGTCGAAATGGCTGCTGGTGGTCTAGATTATTCTATTAGGAAAAAACTAGACACTCAACATTTAAGAGATATGGCCCAATTGGCCGATAGAGTAAGGCAAGTAGAAAGGCTAAAAGCTGAGAAATCTAGAACTAGTAGGTTTCATAACAATAAAAAAGACAAAATTGCCTATGTCGAAATTCAAAATGAGGAACAAGAGTACGACATCTCTTACGAGGAAGTCGAAGAGGAGGTCAATGTTGCCGAATTAAAGCCAGGACCTCCATATACTTGTAAATTGCTAAAACCTTCAAATGGTAAAAATCCTGTCGAACCTAAAAACGACAAATTCGTTGCAAAAACTTATACATTTGATGTTTCTAAATGTGACGAAATATTTGACTTGTTAGTTAAGGACGGTCAAATTCTGGTTCCTAAAGGGCTAAAAACACCACCATTAGAACAAAGACAGAAAAGAGGTTTTTGCAAATACCATAATTTTTTGGGTCATAATACCTCTCATTGTGTTCTTTTCAGGGATATGGTGCAGAAAGCGCTAAATGAAGGAAGGCTCAAATTTGGTGAAAAACCAAAAGCGCCAATGAAGATTGATGCTGATCCCTTGCCTGAAGTCGAGGCATTATACACTGAAATTAGCATCAATATGGTCGAAGCTTCTGGAATCGGGCCTAGTAAGGCTCACATTAAGAGAACTTCACCAATTTCAGATATGGATGTCGAAATGGCTGCAGAAGGCCAAGGAAACGACAAGGCCAAACCCGTCTACCCAAAAGCTGAAGAGGATTTGGTGGATTTTCTCAATCGCTGCAAGATAAGTAATTCAGAGGTGATGCTGTGCCCAAGGTGCAGTGCTGTTTTCGACAAGAAAGCTGCTAAAGAACTTGAAGAGTTCAAGCCTCAAATGAAGCGCAAGGGTAAGTGGGTGGATAAAAGGCCCAAGTTTGATTTTGCTGACAAGAGAATTCCCTATGGAGGAAAAGGAAAGTTAAGCACTTACGTGCCTCCTTCTTGTACTCCTGTCGAAAAGTGGGTACATTCTGGTGGGAAAGGTGTCATACCCTAATTTTGTCCGCCTAGGTCAAAACCCTAATTCTCAACAAAAATAAATAAATTGAGAAGTGTGGCATTATTTTGAAGAGTGTGAAGAACATTGTGCATACATTTTTTTTGAGTTTTTAGGGCAAAAGGGTATTTTGGTCATTTTCTAAAAATAGGATAATTTTTCATCAAAAAATCATTGTGCAATTTTAGAGGAAATTATTTGAAGCAAGACACCCTTGGTCATATATTTTTTGCGCATACATGCACGCAATTGCATAAAAATTCAAATTCAAAAAAGGCATCAAAAAGGAATATTCTACAAAAATTTCAAGATGAGGTTTTTATGATATTTTTGGTCATGGTGACCTCATAAAATGGCATATTCCTAAGATTCCTAGTATGTGGCCTAAATTGGGTGTATTTTTGTACAATTATCCTAAGAAGAATAATCAAAAATGAAGGGATAATAGAATGGTCATATAATAGTACAATAGTACAAGATGACAACTTGCAAAACTTGGGCACCACTCTCCCTTGCTATTTCGAATTCAACCCCCCTTCATTTCCCTCTCATTTTGCATTTTTTTTGTCCCTCATCATGTGTGTTTCAATCCTCACCCTCCATTCAAATTTTAAATGCAATCCTAGAGTGAGATGAGATGCACAATGACCTAAATGCCCCTAAACCTAATTGCACATTATATATACCCTCATATCCTCACCTCTCACAAGGTTTTGGCTCACAATTCACACTCAAAAACCTAGCCTCTCCTCTTCTCTCTTCTTGGCCGAATACACCTCCTCATTCCCTCACCTCATTTCTTCACTTTTTCACTTCAAATCAACATTCTAGTCCTAAATCCTTCATCATCCTTGCATTCTCTTCAAAGATCCATCTTCAAATCTCAAGAATCAAGCTCAAGATTGAAGATTAGAGGGTTGATTCAAGTGGTTTAGTGTTCATTCACCTTATTTCTTTTGCTATTCTAGCTTGGAGTTGAGGTATACTCTCAATCTTAACATCATCAAAATTTTAGCATAAAAAATGTAGATCATCAATCTATTTTTGCATATCAAGCATTTCTTTGCATTTTAGTGCTCTATTTTATGTTGAAATGTTGATATAATTGTTGTTGTTGAATGAGAGATGTGTTTCAAGCATTTTGACAAACACTTTGGGAGGTTTGGATGCTTGAAATGCATCTCTCTCTTGGAATAAATTGTGTGTTTGTGCTATTTTCATTTTGTGCTTGCATTTTCATGAATAAAATTGTGATTTGGGCTTATGTTTCATTTCGCATATTGTAGAAAAATTAGAGTTTGTGTGATTTTAGTGCATTCCTTTGCTTAATCATGTGAATCCTTGCCAAAAAGTTTGATCTATGTCATTTGCTTGCATGATTTTGTTGCTTTCAAAGAATAAAATGAGGTTTTAGCTCTATGTTGGTGTCGCATTTCATGAGATAATTAGGGTTTGTGCTTGTTTTTGTTGCTTGCTTTGAAAATCATGTTTGTGTTGATGATTTGGTAAGAGGATTTGACACTTATGCACTTGTGCATATCCCAAGTGTTAAAGATTACCTAAAGGGATTCAACACCTTAATTGTATATGCTTACGCTTGCATTGTTGATTGTTTTGCTTGCAACTTGTTAAAGTTTACACTTTGGTTCTTGATTTGGAAATTGATTTGAATTCTCTACTTCTTTTTCTTTTGGATGCCACGCCATCCCAACAAACTTTTGTGATCAATATCACCCTCCAATTCTCTTCCTCTCTTCTTCAAGTCATTTCTTTTTCCAAATTATTTTCCAAATTAAAACTTTTCTTCAAATTGTTTTTCTATAGCAATCAAATTTTTTCTAAGATCAACAACAAACCTCTTTGAAAACTCATAAGGAGGCAAGTCGGACGTACGGCCGGTGTTGTCTAGCGTCCTAAGATCGGAGCTGTACAGTTCAAACATCTTGGGATACTTATGAGAATCAAAACAAGTAATTAACAACTTGAACCCTTTTTTAAAAAAAATGAGTAAGGAATCGAGTCGGATGTACATCCGGTATTGGTTAGCGTCTTAGGGTTAGCGAGCTGTACAGTTCGGGCGAGCCTAAGATACTTGCCAAATAAAAGCAACCAACCTCACAACAAATCTTTTTCTTCCTTAATCAAAAAAACATTTTCAATAAGTAGGGGGCACGTCGTCTGTACAGGCGGGGTTGTCTTTGTTCTAGGTCTAGTGGACTGTACAGTCTAGGACCGAAAACCCCTACAATAAAAAACACCAACACAAAGTTTCTCGACCAAAGAGAACTACGTAAGCTTTGAATTCTCCATCGCACCGGGAGATACGTAGGAGCGGGTCACATCCCGTCAAGCACACTTTTAAAAAAATAATAAAAAGATTCTTCTTTTCCCCCGTTTTCAAAAACACTTCTCTCAAATAAAAAAGAAGTAGAACGAATTGTTTCAAATCAACTCTGTCAAAACCGCACATCAAGTTAAAGGTTCCCTTTCGGTAGAAAGGAGGTGTGGGGTGCTAATACCTTCCCCACACCTAACCGACCCCCGAACCTACATCTCTAGTTCTCAAAGGGCCACCCGCCTTAAAAAGGACCCTTTTTCAATGTTTTGGTCCCTAAATAAAAATGTTGATGGCGGCTTCACAAATTTTCACGTTGTACGATGAAAGGTCCAATCCGGATTTTTCGGGGTGCAACAGCTGGCGACTTCACTGGGGACTTTCTTTTTTAAAACGAGGGTCAGGCCTAATTAACTTGATGTGCGGTTTAATTGTTTGATTTGAATGTGATTGTTCTATTTCTCTCGTTTCTTCTCCTTCTTGTTCTTCTCTCTTTCTGATGTTTGAATGTTCTCTTGCATTCTCGTGTTGTTATGTTGCATTCATGTGCATTTGACTCTTCTTCTTCTATGTTCGCTTCTTGTTCCTTCTTCTCCTTTCATTTTCTTTTGTTTATATGCTTAATATGATCATGCATTTCTCCAATCCCCATGTCCCCTTCTTCTTTGCTCCCTTTCTTCAAGGTAAGCTCATGCATCATTCCCCCAATTCTACTATGATCCCTTCTTCTTTGCTCCCTTTCTTCAAGGTAAGTTCATGCATTCCCCCGATTCTATTATGACCCCTCTTCTTGGCTCCCTTTCTTGAGGTAAGCAGTGCATATGATTGTTGTTGGAACCCTAGGTTAGTTTACTTGTTTGTATTGAAATGATATATGCTTGCAAAACCCTAGGGTAGACGACTCTTTGTATGGACTGTTTCTGGATTTTCTTTGCAGGTGGGGGGGTGTGTTTGTCGTCGTGCTCCTACACACACGTTGCACTCTTTTTACCTTTATTTTTTTTGGTGAGACAGCCCTATACCCGGGCTAGAGCATACCTTAGGCTAGAACGAAGTCATTAGTGGCTGCTCACTGGACGTACGTCTTGTTGGGTGGTTGCGAAGACTTCACCTAGAGTTTGGCTTTGTTTGAAGACATCATCACTTGGACGTACGTCCCTGGGATCGGTGCTCTCAGATGAGGTCGTTGGCTCTAGGAACCTTATTTAGGGTCCTTCTTTTAGTGCTATCCTTGAAGTGTGTACCCGTAGAAATAGCCATAGGCCCTGTCTCTAAGAAACCTTGTAGGACACAAAGGAGCTGCATACCCCTGCATCTGAATAAAGATTTTTGCAAATAAACCGAAAATTTTCAAAAAAAATGTATGTGAATTTCTAGCTTTTGAAAAACTGTCGTGTTGAAAATATTATTATTTTTTTCTCATCATGCATTCATTCATACATTTTGCATGCATTCTCACCAGTGCCGGGGAAATTGTAGATACCAAAAAAAAAAAACGCATTTTGCATCGCATGCATACACATATACTTATTCATCCATTCATTTCATGCATCCATGCATCTATTCATTCAGGCTCTTACACAATAAATATTTAAACAAACGGAAAAGGCAAGCTGGTTCGCCGTCACCGTTACTACACTCGTCTACAGGCAAGGCTCATGGCAGAGAATCAAGAAAGTCCAGACATTGAGATTGAGAGTTACCACTCGGGTCCGGATGATCCGGTTATAGAGATACTCAACCCCGAGCAGCTAGCTCAAGAAAACCGGGTTTTGAAGGATAAGGTAGGGACTATGGAGGCCCAGATGGTTGAAATGATGGGTATGCTGAGGAATCTGAAAGGTGGGGCCAGTGCTGAGGCCACCGCCGTTGTAAACCCTGATGGAGTTGTCACCTTCATTCCCCCTCCGAGGCCTGTTAATACTGCAACTACTATTCCTCCTCCGGGAACAGGGATCCCTCATTTTGTCCACTCTCCAGGGGCAAGCGGTCAGAGCCATCCAGCTGCTCAGAGGTACCCGTGGGGAATGCCAGTCGGTTATACGCCTCAAAATGTTGAATCCAATCCAGCTGGGGTAACAGGGCCAAGTCAGGCTGCTGTGGTCGTACCTGGTGGAGTTGTTGGTAGACCACAGGTCCACGCTCTTAATCATGATGCTGCGCTACAGAGAAATCCACTCAGTCCTACTCCTTGGATCACTACCAATCCTCAGAATGTTGCGTATCAAGTAGGAAGTCCCGCTCAGTTTGGGGGAAATTATTATGGCATGAGTAGTCATCCTCAGGGGCATGTGTTTGAAAACTCTCAGCCCAGAGACCAGTATCGTGTGCTTGAAGAACGGTTGAGGGCTGTGGAAGGTACAGGTGTTAGAGTCAAGGATGCCTGTGATTTGTGTCTCGTTCCAGATATAGTCCTTCCTCCAAAGTTTAAGGCACCTGATTTTGACAAGTACCGGGGTGTTGGTTGTCCATCAAGTCATATAACCATGTATTGCCGAAAAATGGCTGCGCATGCTAGTGATGATAAGCTGTTGATCCACTGCTTTCAGAATAGTTTAGCTGGGGCATCCTTAGACTGGTACATGCAGTTACAGTCTTCCGACATCCATAGTTGGAAAGACCTCTCAGAAGCCTTTTTGAAACAGTACCAGTACAATATGGATATGGCTCCAGATCGATCTCAGTTACAGCACATGGGCAAAGGAGATAAAGAATCTTTTAAAGAATACGCCCAACGGTGGAGAAGTACAGCTGCACAAGTAAAGCCATCACTAACAGAGAAAGAGATGGTATACATGTTCATGGAAACTCTTCCGGCAATCTACTACGACAGACTGATAGGGAGTGTCTCGTCAAATTTCTCAGACATGGTAGTTATTGGGGAAAGGCTTGAAAACGGTTTGCGTAGCGGGAAGATCGCCAACCACTTTGGTAGTTCAGGTAGTTCAGGCAGTTCAGGTGGACAAAGAAAGCCCTCTTCTCATTTCCCTAAAAAGAAAGAGGGAGAGACCAATGTAATTTCCGGAGGAAATCCATCTTTCAGTACTCCACCGCAGACAGTACCATTCTCGGCACCAGTGCAACCTCAACGAGCCAATGATGGTTATAAAGCCCAGAACTACCAGTATAAGAAGCGCGTCAGTTTTGATCCAATCCCGATGACTTACACGGAGCTGTTCAATCATCTGGTCTCCAAAAACCTAATCAACACTCGCTCGATGAAGCCTCTCCAGCCTCCTTTCCCTAGGAGCTATAATGCCAATGCTACTTGTAGTTTTCATGAGGGTGGAATCGGTCACACAGTGGAGGACTGCAAAGCTTTTAAGCACGTAGTTCAGGACTTAATCGACGCTAATTGGATTTCTTTCAAACAGAACAGTCCAAGTATAACTACAAATCCACTGCCAGGACATGGGAATCCGTCGACCAATGCAATAGAAGATTCTACTGGACAGGTGATAAGGGAGGTTGAGAAAATTAAAACTCCCTTGGATGCCATTCACGCTGAATTGTGTCGATTTGAGGTCATTGAGAAAGGATGTTGTTAGGAGAATGGGTGTGCTGATTCCCTGTGTAAAGGGGTCTGTGAAGTTTTTAAGCAGATCTTGCAAGACTTGATGGACCGCCGTGTAGTTCAAGTAGTTACTTTTGAAACAGAAGAAAGCGTGATGACCCTTCAGTCTAATAATGGCAGAGAAGTCAGAAGGCCAATTGAGATTTTATATGATTACAATCCGAGGCCATTGGGGATGGCAGAGGAAAGAAAGAGCAGGTGGTTGGCCAAACTGAGAGGCCATGATCCTTGGTCAAAAAAGATCCCTATCTGTGATATTCGCCAGAGCTTTAAGAGTGCAGGGTTGCTGGACCCTAATCAAATCGCTGCCATTGGGGATGGTCCTGGAGCTGAAAAAGGTGATACCAGCCTAGTCCGCCGTTGCTTTGCCGGTGAAAAGTTGAAGAATTGGGAAGCTGCTGACTTTCCCGTGGCTTTTAATTCAAAGTAATAATTTGTAATGCACCCCTGTGGCTCTGCCCAAGGCCATAGGATAAGTTGTTAGGGGCACGCATGTTTTTATCTTCATTGCTATCATCATCAATAAAAAACGTTGTTTTTGAAATTCATCAATAAAATCATTTCCCTTAATTTCATGTGTCTTCTCCGCTTTATTTTATTTTGCCTGTTTGTTTCGCCTTTCATTCTGCTTTTTGCCTCTGCAAATGCAGATCAACAATAATTATCTCTGAAAATAACAATGCCGATGATCCATATTTTGACTTTGATCATCCAATTAATCAAACTGAGGGAGATGTTGAGAACAATTGGGAAGCTCCTCCAGAACTAATGAGATTAATGGAACAGGAAGAAAGGGTCATTCAGCCTCACGGAGAATCAACTGAGGTAATCAACTTGGGTACAGATGAGAACAAGAAAGAAGTTAAGGTCGGTACCGCAATGAACGACAGTGATCGTATGAAGTTAATTCAGCTCCTGCGCGATTACGTTGACATTTTTGCATGGTCGTATCAAGATATGCCTGGGTTGGAGACCGATATTGTTGTGCACAAGTTGCCAGTAAAGCCAGAATGCCCGCCTGTAAAGCAAAGACTGAGAAGAATGAAGCCAGAGATGTCGTTAAAAATCCGGGATGAGGTAAAGAAGCAGTTTGATGCCGGGTTTCTAGCGGTTGCCAAGTATCCTCAATGGGTTGCCAATATCGTCCCGGTTCCGAAGAAGGACGGGAAAGTCAGGATGTGTGTCGATTACAGGGATCTGAACAGAGCCAGCCCCAAAGATGATTTCCCCCTACCCCACATTGTTATTCTGGTGGACAGTACAGCCCAACACTCTTTATTCTCCTTCATGGACGGATACTCAGGATACAATCAGATAAAGATGGCTCCGGAAGATATGGAGAAAACAACCTTCATAACTCTCTGGGGAACCTTTTGCTATAAGGTGATTCCTTTCGGACTCAAAAACGCCGGTGCGACGTATCAGAGGGCCATGGTGACATTGTTCCACGACATGATGCACAAGGAAATCTAGGTGTATGTGGATGATATGATTGCTAAATCCAAGACTGATGAAGAGCATATTGTGAATCTGCAAAAACTCTTTGAACGTCTAAGGAAGTTCAAACTCAGATTAAACCCAGCTAAATGCACCTTCGGTGTAAGATCCGGAAAGCTACTGGGGTTCATCGTCAGTCAGAAAGGGATAGAAGTTGATCCAGATAAAGTCAAAGCAATCCTTGAAATGCCAGTACCAAAGACTGAAAGGGAGGTCCGTGGTTTTCTTGGGAGACTGAACTACATCTCAAGGTTCATATCCCAACTGACAGCCACTTGCGAGCCTCTCTTTAAGCTGTTGTGCAAGAACCAAGAATCCAAATGGAACGATGATTGTCGGAGAGCCTTCGAGAGAATTAAAGAGTATCTTCAGAATCCACCAATTCTGATGCCACCGGTGTCCGGAAGACCGCTGATCTTGTACCTAACCGTGTTAGACAATTCGATGGGGTGTGTGCTGGGGCAACATGATGAGTCAGGCAAGAAAGAACATGCTATTTATTACCTGAGCAAGAAATTTACTGACTGCGAGACAAGATACACAATGCTGGAGAAGACTTGTTGTGCTTTGGCTTGGGCTGCTCATCGTTTAAGGCAGTACATGCTGAGCCATACAACTTGGTTGGTGTCTAAAATGGATCCGATCAAGTACATTTTTGAGAAACCAGCTCTCGCAGGACGGATTGCCCGTTGGCAGATGTTATTGTCAGAATATGATATCCTGTACGTCACGCAGAAGGCAGTCAAGGGCAGCGCACTTGCTGAGTACTTAGCTTGTCAGCCTATCCCAGAATGCCAGTCGATGCAGTATGATTTTCCCGATGAAGACATCATGGCACTATTCGACGAGGGGAAGTCCCAAGAAGATGAAAGATGGAGGATGATATTTGATGGTGCATCCCAACATGTGGGGGCATGGGGCCGGAGCTGTGTTAATCTCTCCAGACAATCGCTTCATTCCGGTCACTGCAAGACTGAGCTTTTATGTTACAAATAACATTGCGGAATATGAAGCATGCATCCTGGGTATTCAGGCAGCCCTTGAATGGAAGGTCAAAAGGCTTGATGTGTATGGTGATTCAGCCTTGGTTATTCATCAGGTGCGAGGTGATTGGGAGACCAGAGATCCCAAATTGATCCCCTATTGTGATTATGTTCAAAAATTGATGGAGTCCTTTGAGGAAGTCACTTTCCAGCATATCCCTCGGAGCGAAAACCAGTTGGCCGATGCTTTGGCAACCTTGTCGTCAATGTTCAACATCAGCTGTGACAAGAGTTTAGCTCACCTCAGAATCCAGCATAGGGATCTGCCAGCACATCATTACTGCACTGCAATAGTCGAAGAGCCTGATGACAAGCCGTGGTACCATGATATCAAGCAGTACATCACCACCAGGGAATACCCTCCTGGGGCATCAGAAAATGACAAGAGAACGCTCAGAAGGCTGTCGAGGAATTTCTTCCTGAATGGTGAAGTTCTCTACAAGAGAAATTATGACATGGTTCTCCTAAGGTGTGTTGCGAAAGAGGAGGCCGAAAAGATTATGAAAGAGGTCCATGAAGGCTCATTCGGGGTTCATTCCAGTGGACACACCATGGCCAGAAAAATCTTAAGAGCCGGCTATTATTGGCTGCAAATGGAATCTGACTGTTACAGCTTTGTAAGAAAGTGTCACAAATGCCAAATCTACGCCGATCATATCCATGTACCACCTGCTTCATTAAACGTTCTGACTGCTTCTTGGCCATTCTCAATGTGGGGGATGGATGTCATCGGTCCTATCGAGCCAAAAGCATTAAACGGGCATCGCTTCATCCTTGTCGCCATTGACTATTTCACCAAGTGGGTTGAAGCTGCCTCATACTCAAGCATCACTAGCTCTGTGGTTGCAAGGTTTGTAAAGAAAGATCTGGTTTGTCGTTACGGCCTTCCAAACAGGATCATCACCGATAACGACAGCAACCTGAACAGCAAGATGATGAAAGACCTGTGCACAGAATTCAAAATCCAGCATCATAATTCTTCCCCCTATCGACCCAAGATGAATGGGGCCGTCGGAGCGGCCAACAAGAATATCAAGAGAATAGTTCAAAAGATGGTGGTAACCTACAAAGATTGGCATGAGTTGCTTCCTTTTGCTTTGCACGGATACCGCACTTCAGTGCGTACCTCAACTGGGGCAACCCCTTTTTCTCTAGTATATGGGTCAGAGGCAGTCCTCCCTATTGAGGTTGAAATACCCTCCCTGCGGGTATTGATGGAAACCAAGTTGGAAGAAGCTGAATGGGTACAAGCTCGTCTGGATCAGTTAAATCTCATTGAGGAAAAAAGAATTGCAGCTTTGTGTCATGGACAGCTGTATCAACAGAGGATGAGGACGGCCTTCGACAAGAAAGTTCGCCCTCGAGAGTTCAACAAGGGAGATCTTGTGCTCAAAAAGATATTGCCCATTCAGAGCGATCCCCGAGGAAAATGGACTCCCACTTATGATGGACCTTATGTGGTCAAGAAAGCCTTCTCTGGAGGAGCACTAATACTCACCAACATGGACGGTGAAGAACTCAAAAACCCAGTCAATTCAGATTCGGTGAAGAAGTATTATGCCTGAAAGAAATAGACGAAAAAAAGAGAAAGATAAGCCAAGTAAGAATTAGCTCGCTAGGTTGAAAACCCGAAAGGGCGGCCTAGGCAAAATCAGAGCGACCCGGTGGATTGAAAACCCGCAAAGGGCGATCCAGGCAAAAATTAGGGTCAGAAAACTTGGGCATGAAAATAAACAAGGGCATACAGCACTCTTGAAGGTTTGGACAGAGGGGTGACCAAGGTCAAGGACATAAATGTTTGGCATTGTTCCACAGAGACGGACATTTAGAAACTAGCTTTTCTCTCTCTTTCGTGTCTTTTTGCAGTTTAAATTTTCAAATGTATTGAACAGTCGGCGTAACTTTCTGTACGACCGGTTTCCACATCAATAAAGTTCAATTTTTCTCATATCAGTTTGCTTTTCTATTTTCTGCTCAAAATAAACGTTTTATGATGATGGTAATACTGAATTGTAAAACATGTGCATAAATCCTAGAGCATTGCAATCATTGCGAAATCCCCAAAAGTCACGGGAAGGAAGTGATTTCTCAAAAACAAATTAATGTTGCAAGGAAAATAATTGCGCCCATCAAACACTTCAGATGGCAAATCATAAAGCAAACCTGCACCCGGCCCGTGCGCCGCAGCGACTCTAATAAGTTCCCCAGTCTTGTGCCATGAGTGTCACGGGTCGGTCGAACCAGCAAAGAGAAAATAAGTCAAGAGCAAAAAAAAACGATCAGAAAAAAAAAAAGAAAGCTGATCAAGAAGAATCAAAAGAAAATCAAAAGCATTTTCACGGCATTCATCAAATCATCGCATCGCATGCACCCGCATCACACGCACTCGCATAACCTGCACCCTTGCATTCATGCACCATCCCTTGCATCAACTAAAGTATGCAGGTACCCTGGATCAGTGCGGTAGCATTGACCAACTGAAGAAAGCCAATTGGATTTTCAAATCCCCTTTGGACCCACGTGTCCCCATAAGATTGACTTCACTTCGTATTCGAGCTGCGAGTAAGTCCCTTTGACCTCAATAGGTCCAGTCGAAAAGGATAGCTGTGTTGGCCTAAAACATGGCGCAGTCCTAGGGAAATATCGAGATCTAGACTTGATATAGTACCCTCCCCCGGTCGCTCGAAAGACCACCCCTTTGAGCCCACGTGCTCCCCAGGCCCAAGTGCAAACTCGGATCGTTCGCGATTCGTTAAAAGGCTTTAGGCAGCCTCCTTCGCCGGCTTAATGAGGGCCGGCAACCTTTTTTTGCTTTCTTTACTGCTTTCGCTGGCTTATTGAGGGTTGGCACCAATTGATTCCAAAAAGAAAAACAAAAAAAGAGAAGAAGAAAAATCTTTTCATTGCATTTGTATCATATTTCAAAAAGGAACAAAAAAAGAGAAAAAAAAGAAAAAGGAAAATTCTGGTTTCTCTAAGTAGACAAAATTGGTATAATTTCTGGATTCTTTATTTCTATTTTGCCTTGGAATATGTTTCGGCCAATTCATATTCCTTGTTAAAATCCAAATAAAGAGGGGCAGCTGTCATACCCTAATTTTGTCCGCCTAGGTCAAAACCCTAATTCTCAACAAAAATAAATAAATTGAGAAGTGTGGCATTATTTTGAAGAGTGTGAAGAACATTGTGCATACATTTTTTTTGAGTTTTTAGGGCAAAAGGGTATTTTGGTCATTTTCTAAAAATAGGATAATTTTTCATCAAAAAATCATTGTGCAATTTTAGAGGAAATTATTTGAAGCAAGACACCCTTGGTCATATATTTTTTGCGCATACATGCACGCAATTGCATAAAAATTCAAATTCAAAAAAGGCATCAAAAAGGAATATTCTACAAAAATTTCAAGATGAGGTTTTTATGATATTTTTGGTCATGGTGACCTCATAAAATGGCATATTCCTAAGATTCCTAGTATGTGGCCTAAATTGGGTGTATTTTTGTACAATTATCCTAAGAAGAATAATCAAAAATGAAGGGATAATAGAATGGTCATATAATAGTACAATAGTACAAGATGACAACTTGCAAAACTTGGGCACCACTCTCCCTTGCTATTTCGAATTCAACCCCCCTTCATTTCCCTCTCATTTTGCATTTTTTTTGTCCCTCATCATGTGTGTTTCAATCCTCACCCTCCATTCAAATTTTAAATGCAATCCTAGAGTGAGATGAGATGCACAATGACCTAAATGCCCCTAAACCTAATTGCACATTATATATACCCTCATATCCTCACCTCTCACAAGGTTTTGGCTCACAATTCACACTCAAAAACCTAGCCTCTCCTCTTCTCTCTTCTTGGCCGAATACACCTCCTCATTCCCTCACCTCATTTCTTCACTTTTTCACTTCAAATCAACATTCTAGTCCTAAATCCTTCATCATCCTTGCATTCTCTTCAAAGATCCATCTTCAAATCTCAAGAATCAAGCTCAAGATTGAAGATTAGAGGGTTGATTCAAGTGGTTTAGTGTTCATTCACCTTATTTCTTTTGCTATTCTAGCTTGGAGTTGAGGTATACTCTCAATCTTAACATCATCAAAATTTTAGCATAAAAAATGTAGATCATCAATCTATTTTTGCATATCAAGCATTTCTTTGCATTTTAGTGCTCTATTTTATGTTGAAATGTTGATATAATTGTTGTTGTTGAATGAGAGATGTGTTTCAAGCATTTTGACAAACACTTTGGGAGGTTTGGATGCTTGAAATGCATCTCTCTCTTGGAATAAATTGTGTGTTTGTGCTATTTTCATTTTGTGCTTGCATTTTCATGAATAAAATTGTGATTTGGGCTTATGTTTCATTTCGCATATTGTAGAAAAATTAGAGTTTGTGTGATTTTAGTGCATTCCTTTGCTTAATCATGTGAATCCTTGCCAAAAAGTTTGATCTATGTCATTTGCTTGCATGATTTTGTTGCTTTCAAAGAATAAAATGAGGTTTTAGCTCTATGTTGGTGTCGCATTTCATGAGATAATTAGGGTTTGTGCTTGTTTTTGTTGCTTGCTTTGAAAATCATGTTTGTGTTGATGATTTGGTAAGAGGATTTGACACTTATGCACTTGTGCATATCCCAAGTGTTAAAGATTACCTAAAGGGATTCAACACCTTAATTGTATATGCTTACGCTTGCATTGTTGATTGTTTTGCTTGCAACTTGTTAAAGTTTACACTTTGGTTCTTGATTTGGAAATTGATTTGAATTCTCTACTTCTTTTTCTTTTGGATGCCACGCCATCCCAACAAACTTTTGTGATCAATATCACCCTCCAATTCTCTTCCTCTCTTCTTCAAGTCATTTCTTTTTCCAAATTATTTTCCAAATTAAAACTTTTCTTCAAATTGTTTTTCTATAGCAATCAAATTTTTTCTAAGATCAACAATAAACCTCTTTGAAAACTCATAAGGAGGCAAGTCGGACGTACGGCCGGTGTTGTCTAGCGTCCTAAGATCGGAGCTGTACAGTTCAAACATCTTGGGATACTTATGAGAATCAAAACATGTAATTAACAACTTGAACCCTTTTTTAAAAAAAATGAGTAAGGAATCGAGTCGGATGTACATCCGGTATTGGTTAGCGTCTTAGGGTTAGCGAGCTGTACAGTTCGGGCGAGCCTAAGATACTTGCCAAATAAAAGCAGCCAACCTCACAACAAATCTTTTTCTTCCTTAATCAAAAAAACATTTTCAATAAGTAGGGGGCACGTCGTCTTTACAGGCGGGGTTGTCTTTGTTCTAGGTCTAGTGGACTGTACAGTCTAGGACCGAAAACCCCTACAATAAAAAACACCAACACAAAGTTTCTCGACCAAAGAGAACTACGTAAGCTTTGAATTCTCCATCGCACCGGGAGATACGTAGGAGCGGGTCACATCCCGTCAACCACACTTTTAAAAAAATAATAAAAAGATTCTTCTTTTCCCCCGTTTTCAAAAACACTTTTCTCAAATAAAAAAGAAGTAGAACGAATTGTTTCAAATCAACTCTGTCAAAACCGCACATCAAGTTAAAGGTTCCCTTTCGGTAGAAAGGAGGTGTGGGGTGCTAATACCTTCCCCACACCTAACCGACCCCCGAACCTACATCTCTAGTTCTCAAAGGGCCACCCGCCTTAAAAAGGACCCTTTTTCAATGTTTTGGTCCCTAAATAAAAATGTTGATGGCGGCTTCACAAATTTTCACGTTGTACGATGAAAGGTCCAATCCGGATTTTTCGGGGTGCAACAAAAGGTAAAGGCCTGTACCACACTGGGGGCAACGTGATTCATCGAATTAGGCCAAATATGATGGCCAAAGGAAACACAAGTGGTGCTAACCAGAATGAGGCAACTGGAAATAAGAAGTATCCCTACAACAACAACTACAAGGGAAAGAATCCTATGACAAGGACTCAATGGCGAAGATTTCAACGCCAAAAGAAAGTTGATGTTGTTGCTACAGGCAAAGTAGCAATTCCCAAGAACGAGAAAGGTAAGGAAATAGTTTTACCTTCAACTGAAGTGGTTAGGAAACCAGCCACTGAAAGAATCTTCCCTTCTTTGGCTGAGATAAAGAAAGGCTTCAAAGAAGAAGATCTCAAGTTGGAAGAGGAATTGAACTCTTCTTTTGCTGATTCTGAGCATGACTTCGACGTGCTATGTGGTGTCGTTTCAATTTTACCAATTGAATATGATGTGGTGTCTGAAGTCAATGAGGTCGAAGAAGAATTCGACGAAGGTATGGCTTACAAGCCAATATGCTATTATGTGTTGAAGAATGGTTGCGTTGAAGAGCAACAAGCTGTGTTTGAAAGGCCGGATTGTGGAGCCGCTGTGAATTTAATGCCTCAACACTTGCTAAGTAAAATTGGCAAGTATGATACTGATTTAAGGCCACATAACGTGGTTCTTACCAATTATGAAGGCAAATCTGGCTACTCACTAGGGGCCATTCAGGTCGAATTGGCTGTTGGAAGCATAAAGAGGCCAACTCTATTTATGGTAATACCTTCTAAAGCAAATTACAACTTATATCTTGGAAGAGAGTGGATTCATGCAGTGGGGGCAATCCCTTCGACTGTACATCAGAGGTTGGTAATTTGGAGAGAAGATGGATTGGTCGAAAATATTGAAGGAGATCAAAGTTACTTCAAGGCTGAAGTAAATACAATAACCAAGCAGACCTTCGACAAACAACTAGTGAACATTGCTCCATGTTCCTCCTCTAATGCTGGATTCATTGAGCAAGATAATGTTATTTCCTCTGTCAACCTCCACCCAAACTATGGTTTCATTTGGGAGAGGCAATACATTGATGATGGAAGTGCAACAAGAGGCTTTGACAAGCCTTCTGGTTGGGATGATTGATGATGATAAAACCCAGTACATGGGAAAGAATTATGGCCTATGTGGCCGAAAATAAAGAAAAAGCAATTCTCGAAGCTGAGTTGCATTACATGGTTGCTTTAACCACAAATGATAGTAACAAAGAAATTATGGTCAAATCACCTAGACTAGACGGTGTCTATGATGATGAACCATTAGGATTTGAGAAAGATCCAATGGGTTCGACCAAGAAGATACAAGCACAAGATCCCTTAGAAGAAATAGATTTGGGAGATGGAAGTGTAAGAAGACCAACATATATCAGTGCAAAAGTCAATAAAGACTTCAAGGTGCAGATAGTCGAATTGCTGAAAGAGTACAAAGACTGTTTTGCTTGGGACTACAATGAAATGCCAGGTTTAAAAAGAGAAGTGGTTGAGTTGAAGCTGCCTATTCGACCAGATAAGAAGCCTGTGAAGCAAACCCCAAGGAGATTTGCACCAGAAATCATGTCGAAGATCAAAACAGAGATCGAAAGGTTACTAAAGAGCAAGTTCATCAGAACTGCCAGGTATGTTGATTGGCTTGCTAATATAGTTCCTGTAATTAAGAAAAATGCTACACTTAGAGTTTGCATAGATTTTAGGGATCTAAATAATGCTACTCCCAAAGATCAATATCCAATGCCAGTGGCAGAAATGTTAGTTGATTCCGCAGCAGGTTACCAATATTTGAGTATGCTTGATGGGTATTCAGGCTACAACCAAATCTTTATTGCTGAGGAAGATGTTTCAAAGACTGCATTTCGATGCCCGGGGGCGTTAGGTGTTTATGAATGGGTAGTGATGCCATTTGGTTTAAAAAATGCTGGTGCTACGTACCAAAGAGCTATGAATACTATGTTCCATGATTTTATAGAAAATTTTATGCAAGTATACATAGATGACATAGTAGTTAAATCAGCATCAGAAAGTGGTCATCTAGACCACCTTCGACAATCATTTGAAAGGATGAGAAAATATGGATTGAAAATGAATTCACTAAAATGTGCCTTTTGTGTAAGTGCAGGTGATTTCTTAGGCTTTGTCGTGCACAAAAAAGGCATTGAGATAAATCAAAATAAGACGAAGGCTATCATGGAAACACAACCTCCTTCGACAAAGAAAGAATTGCAGTCTTTACTAGGAAAGATCAATTTCCTGAGAAGATTTATATCAAATCTAAGTGGCAAGACTCAAGTATTTTCGCCATTACTTCGACTGAAGAAGGAAGATGTTTTCAAGTGGGAGCCATGCCACCAACAAGCTTTCGACGAAATCAAAGCCTACCTGATGAAGCCACCAATTTTATTGTCTCCAATTAGAAATAGAACAATGAAATTGTATATAGCTGCATCAGAAATGTCAATAGGCAGTATGTTAGCACAAGAGGATGAAAATGGAGTCGAAAGAGCCATATAATACCTCAGTAGGGTTTTGAATGATGCTGAAACCAGATATCATCCTATTGAAAAACTGTGTTTGTGTTTGTATTTCTCATGTACAAAGTTAAAGCAATATATAAAGCCTGTTGATGTTTATGTTTATTCTCATTTTGATATAATTAAACATATGTTATCGAAACCAATTTTGCATAGCAGAATAGGTAAATGGGCATTAGCTTTATCCGAATATTCATTGACATTTCAACCACTAAAGGCTATTAAAGGCCAGGTAGTGGCAGATTTTATTGCAGACCATGCAGTGGTCGAATTAGCAATTGATTGTGTTCACCTTCGACCTTGGAGGCTATATTTCGATGGCTCAAGCCACAAACATGGTACAGGTGTATGAATGTTAATCATTTCACCAACAGAAATACCAACCAAATACAAGTATAAAATCGAAGAAAGTTGCTCCAACAATGAGGCCGAATACGATGCCTTAATAGCAGGACTCGAAATTCTGTTAAACTTGGGGGCAAAGCAGGTCGAAATAAGAGGTGATTCTGAATTAGTAATCAAGCAATTAACGAAAGAATACAAGTGCATAAGGGAAAATTTGATTACTTACTTTATTGCTGCCAATGCATTATTGAAACGTTTTGATCACGTTAAAATCGAGCATGTGCCTCTTATTGCAAATCAAGAGGCGAATGATTTGGCACAGCTAGCTTCAGGTTATAAAGTTTCGAAAGAAAACTTAACGGAGCTAATCGAAATTAAAAACAAACTAATTTCGACGAACATGTCACTAGAAACTTTGTCAAAGCAAAAACTTGAGGGGGCAGAGGCCGATTCTTTAGCCTTAAGTCCTAAGCCAAATGAAATTTTTAATGAAAATGAAACTTTTGAAGTTTTTGACAAAGGGTATTGTGACAACGTGTTCGAAGTTTTTGCCATCAACAATTTGTCAAATGATGATTGGCGAAGACAAATTGTTAATTACTTGGAGAATCCCATAGGGATGACTGATAGAAAGATCAAGTATAGAGCCTTAAGTTTTGTGATTATGGGAAATGAGTTGTTTAAGAAAACCCCTGAGGGAGTTTTACTCAAATGTCTTAGCGAAAATGAGGCGTACTTGGCAATATCCAATGTTCACAGTGGAACTTGTGGGGCTCACCAAGTAGGCCATAAGATGAAATGGCTTCTTTTTCGACAAGGTGTTTATTGGCCAACCATGTTAAAAGATTGCATAGAGTTTGCCAAAGGATGCCAAGAATGTCAAAAGCATGCAGGGATACAACATGTTCCTGCAAATGAATTGCATTCTATCGTGAAACCTTGGCCATTTAGAGGATGGGCTTTGGATAATTTGCGAAATTAAGCCAAACTCGTCGAAAGGCCATCGTTTCATATTAGTAGGGATAGATTATTTCACTAAGTGGGTGGAAGCTATTCCTTTAAATAATGTTAATCAAGAGGCAGTAATTAGTTTTATTCAAGACCATATATTGTATAGATTCGGTGTGCCTGAAACTATCACCACAAACCAAGGTTCGGTTTTTATTGGTCAGAAAATGGTCGAATTCGCTGCTATAAATTGTTGAGTTCGACGCCATACTACGCTCAAGCAAATGGTCAAGTTGAAGCAGCCAATAAAATTATCATTAGTTTGATTAAAAAACATGTTGGGCAAAAACCCAAGAATTGGCATAAGACACTTAACCAAATTTTATGGGCGTGTCGAACATCTCCCAAAGAGTCAATTAACAATACTCCTTTTAAACTTGTTTTTGGGCATGATGCAGTATTACCAGCAGAAATTTGTTTTCAATCAATTAGGATTCAAAGACAATTTGAAATCCCATCTGATCATTATTGGAGTATGATGCTAGATGAATTAGTTGATTTAGATGAGGACAGGTTAAATGCATTAGATGTGCTCACAAGACAAAAGGAAAGAGTAGCTAAGGTGTACAATAAGAAAGTCAAATTGAAGACTTTCGACGTGGGAGACTTAGTTTGGAAAGTCATTTTACCTATGGATCGAAAAGATAGAGTCCTAGGTAAATGGTCCCCAAGTTGGGAAGGACCATTTAAAATTTTACAAGTTTATTCAAACGGCGCATATGAAGTCAAAGAGATTGGCGCTGATGAGAGAATTATGCGTGTAAATGGCAAGTATTTGAAAAAAATATAAGCCAATGCTGCAAGAAGTTAAAATAACGCTGGAATAAATATAAAGAAAGCGTAAAGACATGGCATTCAAAGAATAGAAGTTGCCAAAACGTTGTCGAATTCATATAATAAAAATTGCACAAGAATAAAATGGAAGAAATTCCATTATAATGTTGCCAGATTAGATACGATATTGCTTAAGAAATGGCCTTTGCAAAATAAAAATAAATGTCAAAATAGCCAAAGTGTTACAATAGGAAAATGAAGCTATGTTATTACAAAATGACTTTCAACTTCAAGTCATTGAATAAGGCCTTGGCTTTAGAGATCTTCCTGTTGAGAAAATTGCCATCTTTAGTTAATTTTTTGACAGTGGTATTGCAACGCTCAAGGTCCTCCAAGTGTTTAAGGCAAAGAGTGGCTTCTTGGTCAATTTGGTTCTTAAGTTTTTCTGCAGGAGTCAAAGACCTTAGAAGGTCCCTTTCTTCTTTTCCACGTGGCATACCATTAAAAGAGTAACGTCAACAACACTTAACAGTGGTGACATTAGGTATACAGCTATTCTACTCAAGTGCAAAGTCTATTTCGACGGTGAATTCAAAAATGTTCTTTCTCTTCTTCCACCTCAAGCTCAGTCGAAAAAGACATTTTTGAGGGGGCAATTTGTTAGCCTGTAATTTCGACAGGCTTCATTGAAAATGGTCAACAAGGCTTGACTTATATTTCGACAAAGACCAAAGTATTTCGACAGAGAAAATGGTCATGTGCAGGGTAAATTCGACAAGCTTCCGGGGAAGCAGAAGCAAGAAAGAGGAAAATGGACACAAGCTTTCGACAGACAGAAAACAGAACAGTTATGCGCTGAAGAACTAGCAGTTGGTCGAAAAGAGGAGCGGTTGCTATCATTTTTATAACTGTTTTAGGGCAGTTTCTGCTTAGTATAAATAGTAGTTTCTGAGAAGAAACAAGGGTCACAAAATTTCATATTGCAATTCTCACGCTCTAACTTCCGCATTCAAGAGAAAAACGAGTCAGAGAACAATGTATGATCTTGTGTACCATTCTCTTTCATTTTAATGCAATTTACTTCTGTTTTCTCTTTACCTTTATGTGTTTTACAATTCAAGTCCTTCTTCCCTGAAATATCTTGATTGCTTCGCGCGTAAGGAATCAATTATTTCTTCTTCTTTTCTGTTTAAAACGCAAAACACTGAAGAACATCACATCAAACTAAAAACTCTAAACACAAATGGTCTTAGGATTCACTGGTTGATCCTGCAAGTTAACCAAATTGGAGACCAGCGGTGTTTACCAAAATCCACGGTAAACAAATTGGCACGCCCAGTGGGACGTTTGTGTCGAAATATTAGAGTGTTAGTTAACAGAATCTTGGAATATAATTGTTTATGCGCCTGAGGAGTGGTAAATCTTTGTCAAAGATGTCACGTTCTAGCGCAAGTTCTTCGAACGCTGTTGCACCCCGAAAAATCCGGTTTGGACCTTTCATCGTACAACGTGAAAATTTGTGAAGCCGCCATCAACATTTTTTATTTAGGGACCAAAACATTGAAAAAGGGTCCTTTTTTTAAGGCGGGTGGTCCTTTGAGAACTAGAGATGTAGGTTCGGGGGCCGGTTAGGTGTGGGGAAGGTATTAGCATCCCACACCTCCTTTCTACCGAAAGGGAACCTTTAACTTGATGTGCGGTTTTGACAGAGTTGATTTGAAACAATTCGTTCTACTTCTTTTTTTATTTGAGAAAATGTTTTTGAAAACGGGAGAAAAGAAGAATCTTTTTATTATTTTTTAAAAGTGTGCTTGACGGGATGTGACCCGCTCCTACGTATCTCCCGGTGCGATGGAGAATTCAAAGCTTACGTAGTTCTCCTTTAGTTGAGAAACTTTGTGTTGGTGTTTTTTATTGTAGGGGTTTTCGGTCCTAGACTGTACAGTCCGCTAGACCTAGAACAAAGACAACCCCGCCTGTACAGACGACGTGCCCCCTACTTGTTGAAAATGTTTTTTTGATTAAGGAAGAAAAAGATTTGTTGTGAGGTTGGTTGCTTTTATTTGAGCAAGTATCTTAGGCTCGCACGAACTGTACAGCTCGCTAACCCTAAGACGCTAACCAATACCGGATGTACATCCGACTCCATTCCTTACTCATTTTTTGAAATAGGGTTCAAGTTGTTAATTACTTGTTTTGATTCTCATAAGTATCCCAAGATGTTTGAGCTGTACAGCTCCGATCTTAGGACGCTAGACAACACCGGCCGTACGTCCGACTTGCCTCCTTATGAGTTTTCAAAAAGGTTTATTGTTGATCTTAGAAAGAATTTGATTGTCTTATGAAAACAATTCGAGAAAAGATTGAGTTTGGAAAAAGCTTTAGAAAATGATTGATTTGAAGAAAGGAGAAGGGAGTTTGAGGGTGACATTGGTCACAAAAGGTTTGTTGGGATGGCGTGGCATCCAAAAGGAAAAGAAAGTAGAACATTCAATCAATTTCCAAGTCAAGAACCAAAGTGCAACATTTAACAAATTGCAAGCAAAGCAATCAACAATGTAAGCATAAGCATAAACATTACCAATTACAACATTTGAGCACAAGAATGACACTTAGTCATCAACATCTAATGGCATGTATATGTAAGATCAACATTAACCAAATAAGTTACAAGAATAGGCACACAAATAGATAATGCAAAAGTTTAATTCAATTAGGCATCAACACAAGATAAAAACACAAGGTTGAATCCCTTTTGGTAATCCTTGACATTTGAGACAATGCACAAAGGCATAAGTGTCTAGTCCTTTTACCAAATCATCAACATTAAAGCATAACATTGACCTAGAAAGAACATCACATTTGCAAGACCAAAAGTGACCAAAAGAGGGCATTAACAAGTCATTTTTGTAACCAAAATTGATTAATCAAGTTAGAAAACTAGCATTTGCATTTTCAAGCAAGAATTGCACAAAGAAAATTGAATCATCTTAGGCAATCCTCATCACTTAAAGTGAAAGTGCCTAAGGCACAAGTGTGAGTCCTCTTGCCAATCATCAACATAGAGTAATTTTGCAAACAAGTTACTAACAAGCAACATCAAAACAATTTGAGAGATCATTTTACTCACAATTGTAAACCCTTTTCACAAAGAAATAACAAAAACCCTATCTTATTAGAAACTTGTGAACCAAAACATAACCAAACAACAAATTCATTCAACAAATACACAAAATCAAGCGAGCAAATGACACTAGCAAGACTTAGGAACATTTATTCACAAGATCCAAGCAATCAAACACCAAAATCAACAACTATTCATATTTTTTTTGATTTTTTTTGTGAAAATAAGAAGGCATGAAAAATGAATATTTGCAAAATCAAACAACATGTTTGGACATGGGAACTTCAAAATCAAGCCTCAATAACAAGATTGCATAAAGAAATGCATCAAACTCGATTAAACCTATTTTATGCTAAGGGTGCAAAACATTCATAGCTTCCTAACACAATTTTATTTCACAAAATGCAACAAGCAAAATGATAACAACACAAATCACAATTTATTCAAGGGTGAGAAGCAATCTCAAACACCCAAGCCTCCCTAAGTGCTTGTCAAAATGTTTGAGATACCTCTCACCAACAACAATCAACAAATCAACAATATACCAACACTAAAATGCATGAATATGGTAGGATGCAAAATTAGAAACATGATATCTACATTTTGATGCAAAAAAGTTGAAGATGATGCTAGGTTTTAAGAAGTTTACCTCAAACCAAGCTAAGGAATGACTAATATGAAGAACAAGACCACAAATCAACTTGAATCTTCACCAAACTTCAATGAAACCCACGAAATGCTTGCTTAAAAATGCCCTTTGATGATGCAAGCTTGAATTAAATTAGGAGAGAAGGAAGATATATGAAGTAGGAATGGAAATGAGGTGAGAAAATGGTGATTTGGTGAAGGAGAAGTGATGAATTGATGGAGGAAGAAGGTGTTTGTGATTTCGGCCAAAGGA
This sequence comes from Astragalus glycyphyllos, assembly GCA_963573325.1. NCBI lineage: Eukaryota > Viridiplantae > Streptophyta > Magnoliopsida > Fabales > Fabaceae > Astragalus > Astragalus glycyphyllos. The sequence goes on along the minus strand of OY754314.1, from coordinate 10,858,136 downwards.
GGAGAGGAGAGGAGAGGTTTGTGTGCTAGGGTTGTGTGAGTGAAAATGAGGCCAAAAGTTGTGAGAGGTAAGGTTAATAGGGTATTTATAGAATGCATCTAGGTTTGAGGGTATTTAGGTCAATATGCACTAGTTGTGCTCTAGGATTTGATTTTAATTTTGAATCAAAGGCTAGGATTGAGGCTCACATGGATTGAGGACATTGAGAAAACACAAAATGAGAGAATAGAGAGGGGGTGGCGCATAAACATTGGGAGGGGTCCTTGGTGACCAAGTTTTGCAAGTTGTCATCTTGTACTATTGTACTATCATATGACCATTCTATTATCCCTTCATTTTTGATTATTCTTCTTAGGATAATTGTACAAAAATACACCCAATTTAGGCCACATACTAGGAATCTTAGGAATATGCCATTTTATGAGATCACCATGACCAAAAATATCATAAAAACCTCATCTTGAAATTTTTGTAGAATATTCCTTTTTGATGCCTTTTTTGAATTTGAATTTTTATGCAATTGCGTGCATGTTTGCGCAAAAAATATATGACCAAAAATGTTTTGCCTCAAATAAATTTCTCTAAAATTGCACAATGATTCTTGATGAGAAATTATCTTATTTTTGACAATGACCAAAATACCCTTTTGCCCTAAAAACCTTGTTTTTTAACAACAAATGCATTTCCACTCTAACAATGAATTTAAAAGCCCTAGAATGACTTTTAAAACCCAAAAATGCATGCACAATGCTCTTCACTCTTCAAAATAAAACCACACTTCTCAATTTATTTATTTTTTTGCGGAAAATTAGGGTTTTAAACCTAGGCGGACAAAATTAGGGTATGACAAACGCACAGAGTGGCCCTGAGAATGCGTCTGTCAATGACGCTAATCCAGTAACCGCTATGGGAATAATTGCTCCAATGCCTTCGACAGGCATGGTCACAGTTACATCTCCTGTGCTTAATCCTTTACCAACAATGGCCACCACGGTGACCACACAGCCTAATGAAATGGCTTCTATGCCACAAACAATGGGAACGTCTAACCCATATATGACTAGTGGTCATATCCCATTTAGCATGCCTATAGTTGGTCGAAATCTCCCTTATGGTATGCCAACTGGCATGATGGTAGGCTTGCAAACCAATTCATCAACGTGTGCAGATAACATAATGAATGGTGGTTTCTCCCCTCTGCATGCCTCTCAAGAGGGCATTTATGGTCGAAATGCCCAGCCCACATTAACTACAGCGTCTGTGTTGGCATTAAGACAACAAATAGATGATGCCAATCATGATATGGTTAACATGTTAACCCAACAAATTGGTACAGTATTCAACCCTTTGATACGTGATACCAATAACAGTTACCAAGCATTGGCAACTCAAATGGGTCGAATTGCAGATTTCTTTGGCATTCCAAGAATGCAGAATCAGCCAATACCCCAAGTACAACCTTTGAGGCCTGTAGAAATCCCCTTAGAAAGGCCTAACATTGAATTGCCTAGAAATCAGGCACAAGCACAAGTTGTCGAACAACCCTTGCAGGGGATGGTTGAAAAGGAGCCTGATATAGTGTTAGTAAATAGAAATCAAAATGCTGATGAAGTAGTCAGGCAAGTGCAACAAAACAATTTTGGAGTGCAGAACAATATAGCTAATCAAAGATAGCAAAATATCATACTACCTTGTGCTAAAAAGATCATAGAAAAATGAAGGTAGAAAAGAGTTGTGAAAGTTGAAAGATGTGAAGGTTAAGGTCATGTGAAGGTTGATCTCTGTGAAGGTTGACCAAAAGTCAACACAAAAAGTCAACTCAAAGGGTTGACCAAGTCAATGCAACATTGACCAAAATTAAAAAAGAGTGGCCCCACATTCATTTTGAAGATCCAGAATTGTGAAGGTTGAAGATGAAGATGAAGAACAAGTTCAAGAACATTATATGAAGATCATCCTCATCAAGCTTCTCAATATGACAAACATGTTAGCTCGCATTTATTGAAAATCAGAGAGTTGTTGCTGCTGGAACCTCACAATAAATGAAGGAGGAACTCCATGATTATTCCAAGGCCAAACAAAAGGTGTTTAAGGTTAAAGGATGTGAAGCTTCGTGTAACAGCTGTAAAGCTGCTTTAAAAGTACAAGCCAGCTAAGGGAAAGCCAGAATTCTGAACATAAAGTACTATGTTAGCTTGTGAAGGTTGAAAAGCTAGCAGAAGGTACAACTGTCAGCTTGTGAAGCTTCAAAAGCTGTTAACTTTGGAACCGTTAACCAGATAATTCTATGGACCTTTGGACTTGCAAGGGCTTTTAATGGGACTACAGAATATAGATCGAATACAAGGGCTTTTAATGGGACTACAGAATATGGATCTCCACCAGCTATTTTAGAAGGAGAAGATATCTTAGAGTTGTTGGTAAACTTTAAAAATGTCTTTGGTAAGACTCAAAAAAGGTATAATTATGGTCCATGGAAGAAAAGATCCATTTTTTTTGAATTACCATATTGGAAGTACAATTTGTTACGACATGACCTTCTATGTGATGCACATAGAGAAGAATATATTTGATAACATCATTGGCACCTTGCTGGATATTCTGGGTAAGACGAGAGATCATGAAAAAGCTCGTTTTGACTTGCAAGAAATCGAGCTGGTCCTGTAAGCTTTGCTCGCATAAGGGAGACAATGGTATTCAAAATTTTAATGTTTTAAATGAATATTTAAATAATTTGACCTTATTGTGTTAATGACCTTATTTTCTTCGTAGTGTGCAAGTAGTGAGGATGGAGGGCCTCCTTCTCAAGTTGAGTTGTTCATCGAAACACGGCAAAGTAAGAAAGGAAAGCAATTGAACGAAGAAACAAATGATACAATTGTAAGTTTCATTTAATGAATTTATCATTTCAAATATAATAACGTATATCTTTAACTGTGATTGCTTTTTAAATATGCTAGATAAAACTTCAAAACTTGGTGAGTTCTGGTCAATCTCCTTCGGAAGCTTTCCAAAAGGGTGTTGGTAAAGAAAAACCCGGGAGAGTACGTACCCATGGAAGAGCGGTAACCAAGGTAGTTAAAATCGCGAGCTAGTTCGTAAACTCGCACGATTTTACGAGTTTTGACGGCCTTTGCGAGTTCGAGCACACAGAAAGTCGCATCTGGAAGAGCAACGTAAGATCGCCGTGCTAGTTCGTAGACTCGGTGGAGACGGCGTGCTCTAGCGCGCTGGTTTTCGGGTTTGGGTTTGAAACCCGTTTTGCAAAAAAACCCAGTCACGATGCGACGGCCCTTCTTCTTCCATTCGCAAAGCTTTATCCAACGCGACCGACCCTTCTTCTTCCATTCACGAAGCTTTCTCTAACGTTGAAGACTCTTCTTCTTCCATTCGTGACGCCGTTGTTTTACAATCTCTGTTCTCCCTCTCTTGCTTGCGACGCAAAAGCTCTATTTTTTATGTTTGCGGCTACAAAGGCATCACAGCTAGGTTTAGGGTTAGTTGCTTGGTTAGATTTAGGTCAGGCCTTACAGCCCAATTAGATAAGTTGGGCGTTTTTGGATTACTTATTCTGGGCTTTATTTTGGATTACAAATTAAAGATACCACCCCCTCTTATGCTTCTCCATAATTCCTTACAAAATAACTATTATACATAAGATATATAATTATACATCACCAATAAATTAACTATAAAATAACTATCTACATTTTTACTTGGATTATATTAATATTTTTTACTATTAATTAATTACATTAGCATAGTTTTATATTAAAATATATTTTAATGCTCACTTGAAGGTTATTTGTGGTGTTTCATATGCATATATAAATAAGTTTGTAAAATATGTAGACTCTTACGAATCGTGTTACGACTCTACGAGTTACGATTCTTAGATCCCCTCCCGAGTTCAGGTAGAAACTCGAATTTAACTACCTTGGCGGTAACAGCTACTATGTTGAAGAGAAATGAAGAAATTGCAGAAATCAAGAGATCACATGCACATGAGATGGAACAACTGAGACAAGAACATGCCAATAAGATCAATGAACTTGAAGAGAAACTACAAGGGAAAAACGAAAATTTTCAGAAAGGGATGGAGGAAAAGTTTCAACTTCTACTAAAGACCGTATTAGATCCAAGTAACTCAAAGTTGAATGCGGAGGCTTTGGCTCCTATGTTGTCAACTCCGCCTGATGCTACTAGTGCTCCACGTTCTTCGACATCAACACATGCCCCAGAAGCTCATACGGTAAGTAAGAGTCACTTTATTGGTATCTCCTTTGTTTGTCTTTAAAGTTAGATTACTTGAAGGAAAACTTATTCTGTTGTTTCCTAATATAAATGGTTTGATAATAAATTGAACTAAGCAAAGTTCAATTTCTGTACATAATACAGATGTGGCAGAAATAGAGAATATAAAGCTTTATATTCTCATCATTCTCATTATTTGTTGTTGATTGGCTCAATTTGTGCCTATTTAGTTGCTATTGACCACAAAGGAATTCTTATGTTCAAATGCTATGATATGATGAAAGCCATTTGCTTTTCACTCTTAGCTTTTTATTTTTCAAGGCTTATATGGATTACAAATTACGTTTATTCCATGGTTGATGATTTGTAATTTTTGAATTAGATATTTGGAATAGAGTGATTGTATTGTTGCAAGTCATTTTTAACTGTTTGGCTGGGAAAATTCTGGAAAACTTTTTTGTGGTATTTGCCTAATGCGACAGTGAAAAATTGTACATGTTTCCACATAAATCTCCTAAAGGAAACAACTATAAATTCATTCACAAATTAACCTGTTATATTACTCTTATCATAAGTTTCTCTTATACGGTTATGTTCACCTTATTTTTTGGGTGTGTTCTAGCTGCAATATAATCACCCATTTGTTTTTTGGGTGTGTCAAAGAAACATATGCTGCATGGCAGGGACTAAAATTTTTAAGTGTTTCTTGCTTGGTTTTGTTTTATTTGATTGTTTTAATAGAGTTGTATATTGTATTAATCGGGTTTTCGTTACTTTTGTAGGAACATAATGAAGGTATAGATGGTGTTGATGACTTGGATGAAGAAGAGTACTTTGAAGACATGCTTTGAAGACTTATGAAGTTTTATTTTGGAAATCAAATGTTTTTTTCGCAATATGAGGATAACTTGTTTTGTACTTATAAATGTTGTTTAATACTTAAATACTTGAACCTCATTTTGAATTTAAGTTATGTATGTCATCTGAAATGATTAGAATTAAAATGCTGGAATTGATACGAACGAGTTCATGTTATAATAGACAGTTTTCTGGTGTCATCAATATAGTTACAGGTTTTTGGTGTCGCTAGTAAACAAAAAAGAAACAATTTTTCGTTTAATATCTAAGGCAACGGTTACTTAGTGTTGCCATATATGGCAACGGTTTCTTACTGTTGCCAAATATGGCAACGGTTTTTGATATGACAACGGTTTCAAACTATGGCAATGGTTTCTCAATGTTGCCATATATGGCAACGGTTTCAACATATATGGCAACGGTTACAACATATGGCAACGGTTTCTTAATGTTGCCAGAGATGGCAAAGGTTTCTTAATGTTGCCATAGATGGCAACGGTTCCCAAGTGTTGCTCCAATTGACAACGGTTCAGAACCGTTTCCATTGCCTGAGAAACAAAACCGTTGCGTTTATGTTAGGAATGGCAACGGTTTTTGGTGCGCGTTGCTTTAGGTAGCAAAAAACCGTTGCGTTTGGTTTAGGCAACGCCCGCAGGAACAACGGTTTCGAAACCGTTGCTGAAGGTTAAGGCAACGTTTTTTTTCTTTACGCAATGATTTTCAGGCGTTGCCATTGGGTCAAAATGTTGTAGTGTTTCAAACTGATAATCTATTCTTTCATCATTAAATCAGTAAAACTAAACAACTCTCTAATTACCTTAAAGTTTATCTTGTTCTATCATTCATCATATACTTGCTTTACCAAGTTTGCAAAACTAACTCTAACCTTCACAAACCCAAGTTTATCTTGAGAACACTTTGTTTGAGAAGGTTTCAGGTACAAAGTTTTAAAAGGGTACACAATTCAACCCCCCTTCTTGTGTAACTTAGTCACTTCAATTGGTATCAGAGCTCACCTCTAAGGACTGAGCTCACTTTACAGTGACAGAGGAAAGATCCTGAAGGAAGTGACGAACAACCCAAACTCCGTTATGTTCCTCCCTGAATGAGCATCTGCAAACAGACCTCCTGGATTCACTGGTGAACATTACTACTATTGGAAGGATCAAATGAGGCTGTTCCTGGAGTCACAAGATACTGACCTATGGGGTATTGTTGAAGATGGTCCCCATGTTCCCACTACAACAGATGCTGAAGGAGTGGTCACTCCAAAACCCAGAGCCAGCTGGAATGCTAAAGACAAGCGTATGGTACTTCTTAACTCTAAAGCTAAATTCTTTCTAACATGTGCTTTAGGTAGAAGTGAATATGATAAGATAGCTGGGAAGCAAACTGCAAAAGAAATCTGGGACACCTTGCAAACTGCTCATGAAGGAACAGATCAAGTCAAGGAAGCAAAAATCAACCTTCTCATCCATAAATTTGAAACCTTCAAAATAGAGGAGCAAGAAACAATCTCAGAAATGTTTAGCAGATTCACAACCATCACAAATGATCTGAACTCATTAGGGAACACCTACACTAATCAAGCTAAAGTCAGAAAACTTCTGAGATGCTTGCCCAAAGTGACTACTATAATAGAGGCAAAAGACCTATCAACTCTTCCAATAGAAGATCTACTAGGATCTCTAAAGGTGCACGAGCAAGAAATCATGGATGAACTTCATCCAAAGAAAGTCAAAACTCTTGCATTTAAAGTTTCTCAACCTTCACAAGCAATGGCTTTGAAGGCACATAGTGAAACTTATGATGATGATGATGATGATGATGATGATGATGATGATGATGATGATGATGATGATGAGTTAGCCCTCATCTCTAGAAGGTTAAGGAAATGGGCTTTCAGAAAGAATAACAAGAAACCCTTCTTCAAGAAGGACACATCAAAAGGAGAAAGCTCAAACAAAGGCTCTCCTGTGTGCTTTGAATGTAACAAACCTGGACACTTCAAGAGTGAATGTCCAAAATTCAAAAGCAGCACCAAAAGATTTAACACCAAGAAGAAAGCTCTACTAACTACATGGGATGACTCTGAAGAATCTGAGTCAGGAAAGGAAGAGGAGGCTGCTCATTTCTGTCTTATGGCAGATATTGAAGAACCTTCACAATCCATTCAAAACTTCAATCCTGAATCAGACACTGAATCAACCAACTCATGTCTCATGGTAGATCCTGATCTAGAAGAGGTAATCACTTTTAAACCACCTTGTACATCATGCAGAGAAATTGAATATGCTTTTGAAAACTTACTAGCTGATTCAAACACTTTATCTCAAAAATGTGGAATGTTCAAAAATCAACTTTATGAAGCTAAAATAGTTAATAAGGAACGTCGAAAACAAAATACACATTTAGTTCAAACTATTCATGCTCTTAGACATTCACACACTAGAATTTGTGATCAACACATCTTGTCTAATGAGAAATCAGAATTAGCCTTGGCTAATCTTGAAGAGCAAAATAACCTTCTCAAGGACAACATCTTAATGATGATTAATGAAAAGGCCATCTCAAATCAAAACATGATTGAGGAACCTATAAAGAGACATATTGGACAAAGTTCCAGAAATGTCTCAAGGGCTAGAAAACCTAGACTGAGATGCACATACTTTAAATGTTTTGGTCATGATATCCATGCATGTTTCAAAGATAAAAAGAAGCATTCTTTGAAAACTAACAATGCCCAAGACATTCTGGGTACCTAGGTCAAAATTAATTGATGAAATAGGAATGCCTCTTAGCAGCAAGGAAAAAGCTGTGGTTCTTGGATAGTGACTGTTCAAGACACATGACAGGAGAAAATGATAAGTTTCTCCCCTTGGAGAGAATTGATGGAGGTTGTGTTGTCTTGGGCAATGATGACAAAGCTTACATCAAAGGTATAGGTACTATAGGTAATTTATCTTCTCCAAAAATAAAAAATGTTCAGTATGTAGAAGGTTTGAAGCATAATCTTTTAAGTATTAGTCAATTATGTGATAGTGGTCATAATAAGTGTTTTATTAAGGAAATCTCTTCTGGAAAAATTTTATTTACTGCATCTAGGAATAAAAATCTATATAGCCTGTGTCTTGATGAATTATCTCAAGAAACTTGTCTTATGTCCTCAGAAAATGACAAGTGGATCTGGCATAAAAGAGCAGGTCACACAACCATGCAAACCATTTAAAAATTATCCAAAAAGGAACTAGTCAGGGGCTGCCCAAAATAAGCTTTGAAAAAGATAGAGTGTGTGAAGCATGTGTTCATGGAAAACATGTAAAATCAAGTTTCAAATCTAAAAGTATGATCACATCTCAAAAACCACTTGAGCTATTACACATTGATTTGTTTGGCCCTACAAAAACTGCTAGCCTTAGTGAAAAAAGATATGGTTTTGTGATTGTTGATGACTACTCTAGATTCACTTGGGTTTTGTTTTTGAAAAACAAAGATGAAGCATTTGAAGCCTTTAAAGTCTTTCTCAAAAAGGTTCAAAATGAAAAAGGAACAAATGTTATTTCTGTTAGACGTGATCATGGGGGTGAATTTGAAAACATATCTTTTCAAAACCTTTTTGATGAAAATGGAATTTCCCATAATTTTTCTTGTCCAAGAACTATTTTAAATGATGCTAACATTGAAAAATATTTTTGGGCTGAAGCTGTGAACACAACCTGCTACATTTTGAATAGAGTTTCCATTAGAAAAAATGTTGAGAAAACCCCTTATGAAATCTGGAAGAATAGAAAACCAAACATATCCTATTTTAGGGTGTTTGGATGCACGTGTTTCATCTTGAATAACAAAGACAATTTGGGAAAATTTGATTCAAAATCTGACAAAGGAATCTTTCTTGGTTATTCAACAACTTCTAAGGCTTATAGAGTATATAATCTTAGGACTCAAACTGTAGAAGAAAGCATGCATGTTATTTTCAGTGAAACTAACAATACAGGTGAAGTAATTGATGTTGATGAACTCAATACTGGCAAAGAAGATGGTAATGCAACAGAAAATGCAATTGAGAAGGATGAGCAAGACACCTCTTCTCAACCTTCACAAGGTTCAGACAAGGCCACTGATGCTATTGACCAACCTTCACAAATGCCACGAAGTTGGAGATTAGTAGTTCACCATCCTCAAGACCAAATCATTGGTGACACTTCAGATCCTGTTAGAACCAGAACTTCATTCAGAAACAATGCTGCTGGAATGGCACTCCTATCAGACATTGAACCAAAATCCATCAATGAGGCCATACAAGATGAGTCCTGGATAGAAGCTATGACTGAAGAACTGACTCAATTTGAAAAGAATGAGGTGTGGAATCTGGTACCTCCTCCCAAACATCAATCAGTCATAGGAACAAGATGGGTGTTCAGAAACAAGCTAGATGAAAATGGTAAGGTTGTGAGAAACAAGGCAAGATTTGTTGCTCAAGGGTATAATCAACAGGAAGGTATTGACTATGATCAAACTTTTGCTCCAGTTGCAAGATTGGAAGCAATTAGAATTTTACTTGCATTTGCTGCTCACAAAAATTTCAAACTATTTCAAATGGAAGTGAAAAGTACTTTTTAAATGGCTTCTTAAATGAAGAAGTTTATGTCAATCAACCTCCTGGTTTTGTTGATCAAAAGAAACCTAATCATGTTTTTAAACTTACCAAAGCTCTATATGGGCTCAAGCAAGCTCCTAGAGCTTGGTATGAAAGGTTGAGTAGCTTTTTGATCAAAAATAATTTTACAAGAGTTAAAATAGATACTCTTTATTCAAAAAACCTCTTGAAAAAGATTTGTTGATTGTTCAAATTTATGTAGATGATATCATTTTTGGATCAACAAATGAAAAACTGTGCAAAGATTTTGGAAATCTCATGAGGAGTGAGTTTGACATGAGTTTGATGGGTGAGTTAAAAATTTTCCTTGGACTGCAAATCAAACAGCTTGATGAAGGTATCTTTATATGTCAAGAAAAGTACATTAAAGATCTTCTCAAAAAATACAAAATGAATGAAGCAAAAGCCATGACAACACCTATGCATCCTTCATCACAAGTTGAGAAGGGTGAAGAGGGAAAACCAATATCTGAGAAGGAATACAGAGGTATGATAGGTTCTCTATTGTACTTAACTGCCAGTAGACCAGATATTGTATTTTCAATTGGCCTATGTGCTAGATTTCAAGTTTCACCTAAGGAATCTTATCTCACTGCTGTGAAAAGAATTTTCAGATACTTAGTTGGTACTACAGGTGTTAGCCTGTGGTACAAGAAACGTACTCATTTTGATCTAACTGCCTTCTGTGATGCTGATTATGCTGGTGATAAGATTGACAGAAAAAGTACTAGTGGATCATGTCAAATATTGGGAGAGTCCTTAATTTTTTGGTCCTGTAGAAAGCAGAACACAATTGCATTATCAACAACTGCAGCAGAATATGTATCTGCTGCTGGATGTTTCTCACAAGTTCTGTGGATCAAAAATCAGTTGGAGGACTACTCATTAAGGTATTCCTGTATCCCCATTTATTGTGATAATACTAGTGCTATCAATTTATCAAAAAATCCCATCCAACACTCTAGGTCTAAACATATTGATATCAAGCATCACTTCATACGTGATCATGTTCAAAAGAAGGATGTGGAATTAATTTTTGTTGATACCAAGCATCAATTAGCTGATATTTTCACAAAGCCTTTATTAGAAGAAAGTTTTAATTTTATCAAAAAGGCCCTGCACATTTTAGAATGTCCTTAAGATTAGAAGAGTTGTCAAAAATTCCAACCTTTACAAGGCTTGTGAAGGTTCACTTAGGAAAAATCAAATGGACGGTTAAAGTAGCAAAGTAACCGTTATTTCTCAAGGAACTTATCTCTTGGTAGAAACGCTACAGTTATGTCCCATCATAACTGCACACTAGTCATGTCACAACGGCTATTTCTGAAAAATGAGAAACTCATCCTTTTAACCACTCTCCTCTCGCACAAGTCTCCACCAAAAACCTCTCTCTCTATCTTCTACGGAAACCATTCCTTCGTCTCTCAAGCAAAAATTAGAATCATCAAAATCCAAAGTAACAGAAATCATGAAGCCTTCAAACGAAACAAAATCTGTTCCTAATCCCACTTCTCTTGAAACCAAATCCTCAAAATCATCATCTACTCCTAAGAGAAGATCAACCTGGATTAGACAAACATCATCTACCCCCATTGTAGGCCCTGGCTCTAAAGTTTCAGAACCCATCGTCGTCGCTGAAGAAGATTCAGAGGCAACAATCTCTGACATCGTGATCTCAATGAAGAAACAACCTTCCCTTAAGAGAAAATCTTCTCCTCCACTAGAGCAATCTTCAAAGAAACCTAAGAGAGAATCTAAAGGAAAGGAAAAAGTCTCTGAGGAAAAGATTGATGATGAACAAGAACAGAATGATGAAGAAACTCAGGTTGAAATTCAACCGTCACAAGCCTACAATCCTAAGAAATGGACCAAAAGAGGAATTTTGACAGGAAGAGTGTATCTATTTGAAGAGCTAAAGGCATCTGGTTGGGATTTCATCCCTAATGTCGCAAAACAGGGCTAGTACAAACTCTTGACTGAAGAAGAACCCATTTATCCAAGTCTAGTCAGGGAGTTCTATGGAGGAATAGTTGTTAACAAGGAAGAAACTTGCTTGACCACTCAGGTGAAGGGAAAAGTGCTGATCATCACCACAAAGATGCTTTCTGACGCACTGGGAATTCGTATGCATGGAATATCTGTGTATGGTGAAGATTGTTTTGACAAAGTAGACATCACAAAGGAAGAAGTCTTAGAGGAGTTAATGAAGGATCCCAAAGTCAATCTAGTTTCATCCTCCCTCAAAGACCACGCAAGGATTATGCACAACATGGTCATCCATTCCCTCTAGCTAGCCTAGAGCTGGAGGTTATGAAAGAATCAAACCTACTGATCTTCTTCTTGTGTACTACATGAACAAGAGGTATGTTGTCAATCTCACCCACACCATCCTTCACTACATGATAGATGTAGTTAAAAATCTTAGACAAACTACTTCACTGCCTTATGGCATGTTTCTCAACAAAATTTTCAAATACAATGAAATTCCCCTTGAGAAAGAAGAGTACATCACTGAGAAAACCATTTTCTGGTCTAAGAGTGTCAAGTAAATGGGCATTAAATCTGTTGAAACAACCCCTGCTACAAAGCCAAAAGCTATTGCAAAACCTGCTCCCAAAGTTAAAGCCACAGCCAAGCCTACTCCTAAAACAAAATCCAAACCCAGAACTTCTAAACCTTCACAAAAGAAAACCACCAAAGACACCACTCCTACTGAACCATTTCAAACAGAAGAGAAGAAAGAGGAAGCAACTGCTCAGGGGGAGCAATTAATCAATGAAGAAACTGTTGATGTTCAAACATCTCAGCTTAACTTCCCTGACAGTGAAAATTTCCCTCAGCCAGAACTACCTTCGCAAGAACCAATGATGGATTCTGAGCCTGCTGATAACTGGAAGGAAATTTTTGAACTAAACCAAATCCCTGAAGAAGAGTTTGATGAAGAAGAAGAGAAGGAAGATAATGTTGAAAGAATGATTGGTGATTTGAATAAGGAGCCTCAAACTCAGAATGATGATGAACCTTCACAAGGAGGGGTTGCTGTTGAAGAAATCATCAAAGAACCTTCACAAAAGGTATCTTATCTTCCTCCTGCCATCATTACTGCTTCTGGAGTTATTCTTCTGTCTTATCCTATGCCTCTAGTTGAGGAAGCTCCTGTGGTTGTTGAACAGCCTCCCATCATTGATCAACCCACTGCTGAACCAGAAATTATTGCAAATTCTCCTTCTCCAAGAGGACCTCTGGTTCCCTATGCTTCTTCTCTAGGAGATCATGGGAATGAAGAAGAATCAGTTGGTGATCAACCTCGGGGGAGTTTGATATGAATCACTCTACTCAGAACTTCAACCAACTTTCACCCATCTCCAAAGCTGTTCATGAGGTATGCAACGAAATTGACACTCCCTTTGCACCAGTGAATCCCCCGCTATTCCAAGAAACACAAGCCCAAGAAAATTCCCCCATTCCTGAAAAATAAAACAGTGATGTGTTTGCTAAATGGCGTTATCCACCCACTGAATCCCTAGCAAAAACAGGAAATACCTTGGCTTCTGAAAACATTAACAGATTCATAGCTTCACAAACTCCCATCCATGACTCCTCTGTTCCAAGAGTCCGTGAAGCCTCTGATATGTCAAAAATTCCTTCTGATTTGCCTACCCAATTTGGGTCTCTTAGCTCTTTCTGCAAGACTACATTTGCTCCTCTCTCCTCCTCAGACAAAGGCCAACACAGTAGCAAACCATCTGTAGACAAGGATGACTCTCATCCTTCAAAAGATAGACTGGAGGTCATGGAGAAATCCATGAAGAGAATGAGGGTCCAACATGAAAAGCAGATGAAGAAGATGAAGCTTATGGAGAACAACTTGATGCTTAGCATTGGAATTCTTCAACAAGAACAAAGAATTGAGGCACAGAGGCACTTTGCATATCAACAATGGGTCACAGAGCATGTCATTTCACTCATCATTCCATCCATCACACCACCAGAATTTCCTCCACCAAAACCTTTCCAGAATGTTCCACAACCTGCTGCTTCAACCAACTCATCTGATGATTCCTCCCCTACAAAGTAGCAGCCTAATTTCTGCTTCTTCCTTCCTTTTTGTTGTTGACAAAAGGGGGAGAATAGAGATTAAGTTTTAATTAGCTACTTAGTTAGGAGTTTTAGTGATTAATGGAGTTTTAGTTGACAAGTTTAGTAAATCTTTTTAGATAGTCTGATTATGTGACTTTTGTGATAGTGTCACATAATTTTACACACCTTTTTAAATTTCTGTCAATTTTAAATTTCTGTCCTATGTGAAAATTATCAAACAATATGTTCATCATGTAAGCATTGAATGATTAATGATAATTATCATTTTGCTATATGCTCGCTGTGAAAGTTAAATTTCTTAGAAATAATTCTGTTAGTATACCTAAACTGTTTATCCATTAAAACAGAAAACTAAAAACTTACTCACAAGTTTGTCATCACCAAAAAGGGGGAGATTATTGGAATGAAAATCTCTTTCTATGTTTTGATGATACAAACTTAGTAAGATATTAAGTTTTCTTGTTAGTGTTATCTAACAAGTTTCTTTCAAGTGTGAAGAACAAGCCATCAAAGATAGCAAAATATCAGACTACCTTGTGCTAAAAAGATCATAGAAAAATGAAGGTAGAAAAGAGTTGTGAAGGTTGAAAGATGTGAAGGTTAAGGTCATGTGAAGGTTGATCTCTGTGAAGGTTGACCAAAAGTCAACTAAAAAGTCAACTCAAAGGGTTGACCAAGTCAACGCAACATTGACTAGAATTAAAAAAGAGTGTGGCCCCACATTCATTTGGAAGATCCAGAATTGTGAAGGTTGAAGATGAAGATGAAGAACAAGTTCAAGAACATTATATGAAGATCATCCTCATCAAGCTTCTCAATATGACAAACATGTTAGCTCGCATTTATTGAAAATCAGAGAGTTGTTACTACTAGAATCTCACAATAAATGAAGGAGGAACTCCATGATTATTCCTAGGCCAAACAAAAGGTGTTTAAGGTTAAAGGATGTGAAGCTTCGTGTAACAGCTGTAAAGCTGCTTTACAAGTACAAGCCAGCTAAGGGAAAGCCAGAATTCTGAACATAAAGTACTATGTCAGCTTGTGAAGGTTGAAAAGCTAGCAGAAGGTACAACTGTCAGCTTGTGAAACTTCAAAAGCTGTTAACTTTGGAACCGTTAACCAGATAATTCTATGGACCTTTGGACATCTCCAAACGGCTATATTCAAGTTTCCAACGGCCATATTCAGATCAATTGGCTATTTAAAGGCTGGAAATCGAAGTTACAAATCATGAGAGTGAATTGGAACCTACACAACTAAAGCTTCACAAAGTTCTTCCATCCTACTCATCCCACACTCAAAGCTCTTCATGTTCAAATCTGGGATTCTTTTGTTGAGTGTGTGTTAGCTTGCAAGCACTTAATGTGTTTTATTTTCAAGCTATTGTATATCCCAAACCCAAACCTTTGATTGTAAAAAGTTATCTAGTGAGCATTGTCTCAAACTACCTAGAGAGAGGTGAGTGTCGGTGAGAATCTACTTGATAGAGGAATCCTTTAGGAAACTAGGAGAGTTTTCTAGTAGGAACAGCTTGGTGTAGCTGTGTTAAGAGAACACGTTGCTTTTGTGTGTGATCAAAAGCAAGTGGTGTTGCTAGGCTGTTTGTGTGTGATCAAAAGCTAGCGATTGTAAAGTCTTTTGTGGTTGAGCAAAAGCAAGTGTAAAGGCTATTGGAAAATAGTGGAAATACTCACTTGGGAAGTGGGGAGAGGACGTAGCCATTGTTGGGTGAACCTCTATAACTCTACTGTGTTATTTACTTGCTTTCCTTACTATCTACCAACTTTCAGTTTACTTGTGAATGTTTTCAAAACCTTGTGAAGGTTAATTCATCCAACCTTCACTAGACAGTTTTCAAACTGATAATCTATTCTTTCATTATTAAATCAGTAAAACTAAACAACTCTCTAATTACCTTAAAGTCTATCTTATTCTATCATTCATCATATACTTGCTTTACCAAGTTTGCAAAACTAACTCTAACCTTCACAAACCCAAGTTTATCTTGAGAACACTTTGTTTGAGAAGGTTTCAAGTACAAAGTTTTAAAAGGGTACACAATTCAACCCCCCCCCCCCCCTTCTTGTGTAACTTAGTCACTTCAGGTTTAGGGCCTCTGGTATCCCCTAGACATTCTCAAACTGTCTCAAGACACGGTCTGGCATGTAGGGCACCATGCAGCCAACATTCCGTAAGTGCCCTCTAAATAGACTGATGAGCTCAAAGGGCCAGGTAGCTCTATGGCCAGTGTAGGGTTGCCAGGTGACCTCATCAGGGTGCAGCC
Source organism: Astragalus glycyphyllos (assembly GCA_963573325.1). Taxonomy (NCBI): domain Eukaryota; kingdom Viridiplantae; phylum Streptophyta; class Magnoliopsida; order Fabales; family Fabaceae; genus Astragalus; species Astragalus glycyphyllos. Next base: position 10,841,979 of record OY754314.1, on the reverse strand, counting down.
TATCCAAGGATAGTCGAACAACATGTCTGGGCAGCGAAAGTGTGGTATCAGCAACCCACCTCTTTGCACGTGGCTGGGTCCATCGTCTTTAAGCCAAAGGGGGATCCCTGGAAGTGCTCGAATATCCATGCCTGTAATGAATATAACAATGCATTTAGTAACCATATAGAATCGACATCAAAATAAACTTAACAAATTAAATATAATAGATACCTGAAGCAGAGCTATGTAGCCACTCATCTGCTTGTTTTTGGGCTTGTTTGCATCCCTAAGCTGGTCGTATAGATAGGCCAAGGCAATCCTTCCCCATGTGTAAGAGCCAGCAACGTCGAAGTCAATAATAGCTCCTAGATAGCCCAACTTGACCTTGTTTCCTGACTTGTCAGCGAACAGGCCCCAGCCCAACAAGTACAACAAATATGCCCTAGCAGCATCCTCCCATCGCCCCTCCTCTATAGCCCTAGGGTACACCACCAGCCTCAGCCACTTGAGGGACACAGATAACCCTGAGCCATATAGGCGCTCATGTGCCTGATGAGGGTCTGCACCCCAGTGGTGAATCAACAAAGCCTCTCCCTCGGCTTTGGTGTAGTCTGTCATATCATAAAAATTCTCCATAATGGGGATGTGGAGCAAGGCTGAGACATCATCAAGAGTGATGGTCATCTCACCTATAGGGAGGTGAAATGATGATGTGTCTGGCTGCCTCCTCTCAATGAATGCAATGGCGAGCCCATTAATGATAGTAGGAAATCCAATCTCCCTCAGCGGTAGCAGACTAGAACGCTCCAGAAAATCAATAATATTTGTTTGGGGTGAGGGGCCTCTATCTATGGAACTCCGCGTGCAACATGCTTCAAGACCTCACGATCCTGCATTATGTAACGCTATATTAAAACAAAGTATTGAAACAAACTAATGATCAAATTATTTAGAGAAAAAAGTAAGTTACTTACAGTGCCCTCCCATATGAATCTAGCAATGTGAGACCCGTAAGTGGGTAACACACTACTATCCTCCGGGCCACCAGGAAAAGTGAATGTGGCAGGAGGAGCAGCAGCAGTGGAAGGAGCAGTAGAAGATGAAGGAGGTGCAGGATCCTCAGCAGGAGTTGCCTCCTCGGCATGAGCAGCTCTCAAGTCCTCAACAGGACCAGCCAGGTCAGTTGCCGGACGGTAAGCATCTCTCTCAATATCATGGCCTAAGTCGTCCTCATGTAAAGTTGGGGGCTGCTCAGCACGCTTACCCCTACCCCTACCTCTACTAGGCCCAGCAGCAGCACGTGCTTCCTCCTTCCGTTTAAGGTTTGAAACCGTCATAGGTGGCATGGCTCCCTGAGGCTTGGGTTGTGGCTGACAATGAGAACCTCTAGTCTTGGCCACAACTGGGAAAAAAACAAACAAGTTATAAAACAATTTAAAACTCAAACTACAATTTTTTCGCGACTCAGTTGACAGGTTTAAACTACAATTTAAAACTTAAACTTAAACAACTTAAAGCTTAAACTTAAACTTAACACCTATTCGGTTGGGGGTACCTGAATGCCATTCGGTTGGCCTCAACCGAAAGTTTTCGGTGGCCCTCAACCGAACGCCTTCGTCCTTCGTCTTTCCAATAACGCATTCGGTGGCCCGCAACCGAATATTTCGCGATTTTCAGAAAACGTAAACAGCATAAACACAACAAAAAAATGAAAATGCAAAGAGAATAGAGTGAGGAATAATGTGCCTTATGTGTGGATTACGCGATTGGAAGTTGAAATCGAAGATTGAGTGGGTTTGGGAGAGTGAGAATTCGAAGAGGGTGAGGGAGAGGGAGAGGGAGAGGGTTTTGGCTGGGTGTGTTTTTGGTGGGTGTGAGGGGGTGTGAGTGGTTTGGGAGGGAGAAAGAGTGTTTTTGAGTTAAGAGTATTTTTTGGGTTTTAGGTGGTTTGGGGGTGTGGGTGAGTAGGGAGGGGTGTGGGATAAGTCAATCCCGGTGATGAATTGGCTCCTATGGTGATATTGGGCCAATTATCTGAAAGCCTGGTGGCCCATGAATAGTTGTTACCCACTATTCAGTAATTTTAATTCTTGGCCCAATGTTTAGAAGTCACCCCATTTCTGATTCTTGCTACATCTCATCTCTTGTTGCTTCATCTTAACGAAATTGCAGAAGTTGTACCCAACTGGCAAATAAACTTGTTCCTATAATTTCAAAGGAACCTAAAGTTTTACATGCACAATATTGTTAAAGCTAAACGATATCATCAGTAAAACTTTGAGTATTGATTTTTGAATACCCCTAAAAAATCAATACTCATTTAACGTCATTCATTTTTTCATTTCTCTCATCTTATTATATTATTCACCTATTATATCTATCGCTAATCTTTCATCTATCTCTATCCCTCTCAAGATATCAATTATCATTGGGGTATACAAATTTTTTTTCCTAAAACTTTGAGTTAGTAAAAGAAAAGTTTCAAAAGTGAAAGGAGGGTAGCATGCCTATCCGTTTATGATGTTGGCCTTTTTGGACGATACAAAGTGTTGCTATAAAGTGATGCATCTATTTGACCAGAAACAACAATGAAAATGATTAGGGTGCGAGTGGTTCCTGAGTCTTAATCCCTGTGAGCAACTTGTAAAAATAATAACAAAGGTATCATTAGCCACAAGATATTCCAATGAAAAAATTAAGCTATGGTTGACAAAAATGATGTAATGTGATGGTTTGGACCCCAGAAGGTCCAAGGAAAAATTAAGCTATGATTGACAAAAAAATTAGCCTATTATTCTTTTTTTTACTGTAGTTAGCCTATTACTTTGTAAGCCTTTATTTTGGCGTGTTTTTGGCTTAGGGAAGAAACTATGCCTATTGGGAAAAATAATCAAACACTAAGCAGATATTTATCATTTTATATTCAGTAGATATTATTGGCTAAAACTATCCTGGATCCTTTGGGCTCCAGCCAAATCTCTCCGGCTGTTGGATTAGTCTTAAAGCCAATTTATGTAAGGGGGAGACTCACATATTGTTGAGGACTTGGAGGGAGCACAGTAGCAATAAGAAGCTAGCCTAAATCGGATCATCAAAATATTTGAACGTCACATCTTCATCCAAAACTTTAATGCATTTGTGTATGGGTCTCCTCTATTATATTTCTAGTCGATGTGGGACTAATCACTCACACTTGAATTTTCAACATCTCCCCTTAAGTGTGGAGTCACCGACATCACTATAGTCAGTGGCGAATCTTAATAGGAGTCGGGGGGATGCCACTGTACCCCCCACATTTTGTAAAAAAAATTAATATATGTACATATATTTTATACTCAAAGTTAGAATATATATATATATATATATATATATATATATATATATATATATATATATATATATATAACCGAGTGAACGTTAGATCCACTCCTACTCCCGCACCAAGCCGAATCATGGCTCTGTACCACTTGTTGGAGAGTTTGGGGGAGCACCAAAAGCAACAACAAGTGAGCCAATGAACTGGACCACCAAGAGACTTGGACGCCGCCACATCTCCATCCAAAACCTTAAGGCATTATGGTGTATGGGTCTCCTCTCTTATATATCATTCATATAGCTCATTCCTAGTCGATGTGAGACTAACCACTCACAATTGAATTTTCAACATATACAATAGAGATAGAGTCTATTATTTTTATCGGTATTAAGAAAATCTAAACACATGTTTGGTAAAAAAAAATATCTCAAGGTAATTGATAATTATTTTTTAGTTAAGAATACAGAAGACTTCCCATGAGTGGATTTTTCAATTAAAATTTCAATAAAACTTGAGCATCAAGAGTGTCACGTCAAGGATTTATGAAACACAAGCAATTAGTTATTCTTGACCCACCTGTTTCTACTTCTTAGTTCCCACACCACTGATATTGTTCTTTTATGTGAATCTTTACTCACTCCTTACTCAAACTCACATGCATCTCAACACTTGTGTGCTTCTAGCTTCTCCTTGTATACAAATAATCAGACACTAATCACTCTTTGTTACAAATGTAGATAGATAGATGCCTTGCTTTTAATTGATGAATTCCAAATGTGTAGTTTCTGCCTTTGAGGTATCAAGTGATGTGAATGTTAAGAAACTTTTCCTAATTAAAGGCCTGCAAGAAATATGAGTGCAAGATATTCACGTGAATAGATGTCAATTTCGGTCTAGCCGAACGTACCGATTCGATGACCTAGTATTTTGAGTTGGGTTGGGCTCACTAAATAGAGATCCAAAAAAGAATTAGGCCATTTTTTTGTCTTTTGAATATTTTTGCGATTTCCTTTATTAAAAGTTTCACTAGGCTGGGCCGCTGGTCCAATATTTTGGGTTGGACTAGACTGAGCTACAAAAAACAATGGGGCCAACACAACCCACTTTTGCGTTTTGGCCCTTGGGCCAAGTCATGCTGGACAGTCCATTTTGACAGTTCAAAATGTAAGGTCTCGTGATAGTTAAGAAAATGGATTCAGAGACCTTCTTGTAACTTTTACAACATGAGAAGGGTTTTGGAGGAGCTCAAAAAATAAACTAAGAGCGATTTAGGAGGGCTTGAGAAATGATTTTTCTCCTATTCACCAAAGAATTAACACTATTAGTCTCATGCTCTTTCCTCCCCTCCCCTCCCAACTCTCAAACACACTCTTACTTAGTTCAGTCCTACATTCCGTAATAAAGCTCTTAAATGCAAAGATGGAACCTATCACCTAACTATTAATTGCTTATTGCTCAAGTCAAAACTATGCCATTAGAAACTACTAAAATTTAAAAGTTAAAAATTATGGTTTTGGAATAGGGTTTCAAATCTCAAAATGTTGATAATTACCAGTTTTATCAAGTTGAAAAAAACTATAGCCAAACAATTACTATCACTTTGCCTTGTGATGGTAATTAAAGGGACAATTAGACAAGTCTCATTTCCACTCTTCCTCTTGTCTTTTCACTCTCTTTGGTGAATCATTGTACCTTACAATGCAAACTACAAATCCTCAATGGTGAAGCCTTAGGACAAGTGGAAATAAAAAATTAAAAAAATCATAGCTAAAGATTAGGATGCCACTTCATCCAAGTCACTTTCAAGTTTCCGGATTTCAGACCAATCTCTTAATATTTAATACTGCAATAGATTAACTAACATTTCCTGCTGAAATTAAAGACTAATTTATGACCATTAATGGCAAGTTAGCAACATTATTAAATTAGCCTACCAGGTAGATTATGTTTCATGCAAAATCCTTAGGCCCATGGCAAGTTGTTGAAACTTAGATTATCAGTGATCTAGAGATTCACCAAATCTTTATTCTTATCTAACTCTCCAATATAAAATAATATTGTTTACAATGATATTCTAAATCTCGGAAGACAAAAATAGTATTTTCCACCCTTAACAAGTAGAGATTCTCTTCATTCTCTTAAACAAGAAGAAACTCACCAATAATTACCAATTTGACTCTAAATTGACTTCACTAGTTTATGCGTAAAAGGGGTGTTTCTAGGTGAAAAATTCCTCTCCACTTCTCAAAAGTTTTGAGACATAAATTGTCTAATATACTCCTATTCTTTTTTATATAAGCTAAATATACGGTTTTAGATTTATTGACAAACTGATGTATTTGATCTATAATATAATCTCTGAGAGAGTATATCACTAGTATGTCATCGCTTTTAAATATGGGTGCATTTTTATATCTCAAAACTTTAGCAATAGACATCTTCGTGTCATTTCTTTTGAATAATCTCTATTCCTTGAAACGCCACTTTTACACAAACTAGTCCAATCAATTTAGAGTCAAATTGATAATTATTGGTGGGTTTTGAAGCTTCTTGTTTAAGTGAATGGAAGAATCATATATAAGATAAGCTATAATACATCTAACAAATCGATCTTTTTAGTCATTTTGCACTAAGCTTTCACAAGGTAATAGAAAAAGGAAAAGCATTGTTCCATTTCCTGAAGACAGGAAAATTCATGAGATAAAAAATTATATTGGCAACTAATTACAACCAATACAGTTTATAGAATAAAGCCCCTTGAAATGATGAAAGGCCAACCTTGAAATCAATAGTTTGTGGCTTTTAGTATCTGCATAACTTTCACTTTCAGCATCGGCTATGTTTGTTTTTTTAGCTCTTCAGCTGTTCTGTTGCACAAGTAATACTCGTGTCCATTTCTACACACACCATGAATAAGTCACATATTTAGAAAACATCCAAAAGGAACTATGCTTTTTTATTATGTTGCTTGCAACATAAATACTCTCTCTGATCCTAATATAAGAAGATTTTGCAGTTTTAAATTTATTGAATAGGGACTTTTGCTGCGACGGCAAGAAAAATTCAGAATGTTGAGTAATACTTTCGGCGTTTCCCACATAAGCCAAGTATATGGGCAAAACGTTTTTTTTATAATGATTTAGACAATTTTGTTTGGCTTAAGGTAACTATTGTGATCAAACTAGGCCACTTGATTTACAATTTATTAATATAATATCTTGATTAAAAAAATAAATGGCCGGTTTAACAGGATTTGTTGTAGCATGACTAACAAACAAAAGATCCCTGTTTTGATTAATGTTGATTCCTCTATGTTCGCCACCCAAGGTGACTTTTTCAGAGAAAACAAGTGCTAACAACGTGCTCAAGGATAAGAAAGGGACTAAATTTTAGACAGAAGTTGTTGTATAGATTAAAGCTAAACATATTTCCTAGAATCAATTAATGAAGATTGAACCTAAGTACAATGCATTTAAGACTATGCAATAAACAAAATGTTACAGAAATATTGAAAAGATTGAATTATTGGGAGAGTATTAGGGTACTCCAACCCTTACACACTGAAAATCATGTCTTTCAACACAATCAACATCAACTACATTTTCTACATGCTCTACCAATGAACCAAAACCAGAAAATTAACTCTATTTGTTCCACCAACTGTGATATGTCTGCAACTTTTCCAGAAGATGGAACCATTTCTCATGTTCCATATGCATCAAGTTGCTGCTAACCAAATCAAATGTCTAACCTTCGATAATTTTTGTGTCTCACCAAATTTCCAAAACACAGAAAGTAATTTTGACCTCTACAAGAGTGTCTTGTATATTTATACAAAAGCATAGTAATATAACTGGAAAGACTTAACCATGAGCATTATTTTTACAAATAATAATAATTGTTGTGTATTACAGTCCACCCCAATCAGCTGACAAATACCAGTAGTACAGAGCAAGCTGATTCTGCAAAAACCAGAAAGGAATGCAATACTTGAACTGTGCCATTCCAACAACAAAGCTATGGAATTCCCCAGAAAAAAAAAATGTAAAGAGATCAAAGTTAAAAAGGTTACATATCATTCATTATATACATAAATTTTCATTTCACAATTTTATGCTACAAGTTATTTTATCAGACAAGTCAAAGAGGAAAAAAATAAAAAAGAAGCAATGAAATCATAAAATCAAAATGCCAAGCATATTTACAGTGGTTCTGCTTCCTACCCTCAACTAACCACTCATTGAAATCTCAAACCAGAACCATTCTAACAATCCTGCAATCTCCCGGAAACCTATGAAGCCTTATTCTTCATTTTATAGTTCTCTTCTCTCTATGATACCACAGTATTACTCAACTTCAAAACTGGCATGAAGTACCAAGCCTCTGTCTCTGCCTTTGGCCTAAAGTTATGGATTTCCTCTTAGCAAATGCTGGATACAGCAGCTCTTGAAACTTCTCCAGAAACAATGTCCATTCATCTTCAGGCATGTCTGCGAGTTTCACAAAGCTAATGCTTGCAGGAAGCTGCTCATTGGCACTCCAATGGCCAGATGATGTATTCACAAAATAGCCGTTATCCGCTTTTCCTCCAGAAAATTTCTGTTTTTTCTCAGAGACAGTGGTACTTTTGAGCGACACGGAAAGCTCTGAAATAGTTGGAACTTTTTCTTTAGTAAAGAAACTACCGAATCCATGGGGAGATTCTGTATCTCTTTCTTCCTCTTCCTCTTCCTCCTCAATGCTCTCATCCAATTTTGAAAGTGGGCTGCGAGCATGCCCATTCGCGAATGCAGGCTGAAAAGTTGCTCTGGATAGAAGATCATCCATTGCCATTGCCATCTTTGGAGTGAAATCTGATCCAACTTCATCACAGTCTAAATCAAACTGGAATTCGTCGTCAGCTCCCAACTCAATCCTAGGAGAGAGTTGCTCCCTCTCAGCCAACATCCTCCTCGCCTCCAAACAAACAACCTCAAGTTCACTAGGCTCCTCCTCGCCTCTATGAAACTCCCGAGTCATCATCTCGCCAATTTCAGCAAGACAGAGACCAGAAGCAGCAGCCTCCTTGAGAAATATAGTGCAAAGCACCAACACTCTCAAACAAGCCTCTCGAATCATAGGCAGTTCCATTCTAAGCATCTCGCAGTCACGAACAGGATCAAGATCAGCAATGTAGGCAAGCTCCTCTTCGGAAAACGGAATCGAAGCCTGAGGCCAATGAATCCACTCAAAATAAGGATCCTCCAAAGTCTCCGGCAAGCAAAGCCCATGATCAATAGGAATCAACTCAACCTGACCAAAACTCCCAATACCACCATCACCATTTTTTCTAACCAACAAATTCCCAGCATGCCTATCCGTGTTAAGAATCCTAATATCTAATATCCCTATACGATGCACCGAAGCAACCGGGAAACTCGACGTCCCGTGATCACTAGCATCAAAATCATGCTTTATGAACTGCTGAAATGAAGCAATCTTGCTAACTTGCCTCTTCCTCCTAAAACAATTCCCATTAACCTCATCATTGACATTGAAAATCGAATGAGTAACCTTCACCAAAGCAGTAGGAGGCACATTAGCAAAATGATCATAATCAAGAAGATAAGCAGCAACCTCCCTAAAACCAGTTTCCCCAACCCGAACCGATCGCTTCAACCCCGGCTGTCCTAGAGCCTTACCAACAAAACCTTTCGGATTATTTGGGGCGAAAGGCTCTTCATCAGTTGGCTTCACAATAGCAACACTATCCCCTTCAGCATTCCTAAAATAATAAGCACCTCCAAGTCCACCATTAACAGGAAGAGGATCTATCCCCATCTTAATAGCCTTAACAATATCCTTAACCATATGTTTCATCTTATCAAGGCGTTTAGATTCCCCTAAAATCTCAATAGGACCACTTTTATCCCTTTGTTGAATATCCCTACCAGTTGGGGATAAACAAGGAGTTGATGAACTTCTATGCATAAGATTCCTCGTAAGTAAAAGAGGGGAATCATTTCTAACAGCACTAAGATCATTGTTCAAAACAATATCCCCAAAAGTAAGTGAACTTTCTTCAATAGGAACATTAAGTGCAAGCTGCAATCTCCTTTTCACAGTGTGTGCATTGTCACCGCGATCCAAATCCATTCCAAGAACACAACCTTTATCTGTTTGAATAAAAACGCGTCTTCTCCCAGCTGGTTGCCTTTGGCTTTGGCTCCCAAGAGGGCTTCTCATCACTGAAACTGCCATTTGTGTCTGAACAGGACTCTCTAGTTTCCGCGACATAAACCAACACAGAACCAATAAAGCTTCTTCTTCAAAGCCAAATAATGCTTTACACGATCACAAATCAATGGAACTACCAACTTACTAGTGAAGAAGCACCAAAGCGTAAAAGGATGTAAAGTAAAATACACAGTCGGCGAATGCTACATCAAATTCACAACAAGGCCATGGTGCTTATATAAAAGAACTAAATCTGCAAAAATAAGAAAATTAAGGTTTTAGATTTTTCAGTTAAAAATTCAAAGGCAGTTACAATTACAAAACGAGCTTAATATACACATGAATCACGCGGAAAGATGACTAGGTTCAATTCAAACTTAATTTTCAAAGTAAAAACACGGATAACAGTTAACTAAGCTTCCGTTTTACAACATTAACTGCACAGTGCACATTACTTTGAAGCTTTCTACACGTGCAGTTTCTAAGCATCAAGAAGAACTATAAATGAATATTTTGATAAGAAGTAGAAAAAAAAAACTTCCACAGTAACTCGATCTATTCAATGGCTTAATTACTTTACATAACAAAAAATTAAACGTAAGGATTATAATATACCCCTAAGCAAGGGAAAGAAAAAGCTTCGAATTCGAACTTCAATGCGAGATCTGAACGAGACCGAGTCAGAGAACGGAACGGAACCGTGAGGCAACTCGTCCGAGTCGACTCGGAGGAATTTTTTCTAGTTCAAGCAAAAACGATAACTCAAAAGCTTGAACGAACTCACTTTCTGTTTCTCTTTTATATTACTATCTTTCTTCTTTTTTTTCTCTTTGTATTTCTCGTAAATTGTTTGTTCGCTCGCGCTAGCTCACGTTAGGAACGTTCCTGCTTTAACCCGATGCGTGGAGTTGGGTTAAGAGACTAACCATGGTTAATATTTGACCATTTTCGTGCTGCTTACTTTTAATTCAGCTAGTGGAAGAGTCTAGAATAAGGAATGAGGACCGTTGGATTTGGCTGCGAGATTAACTATACTTAGAGGTAGGGTGGGTGACGTGGAGATAAGGGAGTGGATGCTGACGTGGAATATGGAGTCACCGTCAAGATATGAGTGTTGGCGATTGGGGGATGGTGTGCAATTTTTTGCGGTGATTTTTCCATCGTGCAGCCAATCTTTGAAGACCAACGCATTTTTTCACGTGTGCGTGTGACTGACGTGCCAAAACTAACGTCCCTGTACAATGAATAATGTAAAAACTGAAATAAATTAACTTTACCTTTCAAAATTACAATAGTTATTTTGAATTTTTTATCTTTCATCATACAAAGTATTCAAGTCTAGTTCTTGGCTAATGATCCATTTGGATCAACTTATTTATTGGTTTAATCACTTGTGAGACTATTTGGAATAGTTTATGAAAAGAGTTTATTAGATGTTTGTAAGCACGTTTTTAGTTAATGTTCATAAGCTCATTGGGATAGTTTATTTGGTCGAGACCAGGATATCTATCGCCGAACGCACTGACTATTCTCTCATTGAGATAGTTTATGAAAACAACTTATAGTTTATAGAAAAATAATTTAATATTATTTTACTTTTTATTATAGTCACAGTTTATGCATAAGCACTAACATAATAAGCATTTGTATCATAAGTTCTTAATTATGTTGTTTATCCAAATGGGGTTTGCCAGATGCCCAGATGGACTTAGCTTATCTCAGTGCTTGTTTTTTCACCATATAAATATAAAGATATTTTCAAATGTCTTCAATTTTTTGAAGTAGATATTATGTATTTGAAATTATGTATGATTCATAATAGTTTATAAAAAATACAATGAAATTAGAATTTGATAATTCTGTATAGGCGTGTGAAAGAATTAAGAGAAATATAATCACATTTTTGTTTGTAAATCAAGGTATCATCCATACTGAGCATGGAGACTAATTCTTTAAAGGGTTTACCTCTTTCAATAAATATTATTCTATACGCATTGGTTAGGGATCGAATACATAACTAAATGGTTATTGGACCTAAGTATCTACTGTGCTACATATGTTGGTTATAATCACATTTGACTACAAAACATGTAATTTTTTTTGGTACAAATGTTGTAAAATTATTTGTAACTACTAACGTAAACATAAATTAAAATATTGTATAAAACTTTCTTCAAAAAAAGAATATTGTAAAAAACTATTTTTTTAGTCGAAATCAAAGTATCCACTGTCGAATGCAGCAACTAATCTCCTCTAGATCGTATAAACTACTTTTGATAATTAAAGTTGATGTTTCGTCAAAAAAAAGATAATTAAAGTTGATGTAAATCTTAAAATGGTTTGACCGGAAGATAGCATCGTTTGTTTCAATGGGTCCTACGGTAAGATCGTGGGTCTCGTTAAAGTGGTCAAGATTATTGTACGTCTCAGATTGAACCAGAGAATTTTAACCTAGATCATGCTTTTTACACCGTTCTAGAATCACGACACATTTGTTTGGGGAAGGTGTATTTGTTCAGATTGTTCTCACACTGTCAACTTGGGTAAAGAAATTCGATCGTACAGCCCAAAAGGACAAAAACTGGATGACACGGTTCATCCACGAAGTCACTATCAAGCTAACTCGCCTGCGGCCTGCGGATAGGAAATGCTTTTTTTTCAGCATTGCCTCACTCCTCATTTGGCAAACACGAATTATTATATTTATATATATTTTTTATATACGTTGATAAATACGACCTTTTGTCTTAAATGGAGCATAATGTTGTGATAATATCAAACACACACAAAAAATTGTTAATTAGATTTTAATTGTTTTGCCCAAAACAATTAGAGTTTAACTGTTTTATATTGAGAGAGGTATTTTAGAAAGTAAAATACTGATTTAACATTTAAAATTACTCATTAATTTTATATATATATATATAACTATTAATTAATAAATAAAAGAGATTCTAAGAAAAACTGTCATTTTGGTGTCAGATTTTTCTTATCAAAATGCCCCTATTGTAATGATAACTACCCACTAACACCAACACATTTCTAATTCTAATAATAATAACCACCCACTAACACACTAATACACCAACACATGTCCCCCTATTATATGATAAAATTAGAGCACGACATTTATATTTCTATTACATCACCACTCCTTTTATACAATAAGTTTGCACTAGTAAATTAGTAAATTACTTACCGAGCACTTCAACAAATTACTTATTGAGCACTTCGATCAAGACAAAAAATGGGAATTATATTATTAAATGTAAAATAATAACTGTACACAACCGTACCGTAAATTTACCAAAGTTAAACCTATGATAATATATGTAATTAACTAAAAAATGGGAATTGTATTATTAAATGTAAAATAATAACTATACACAACCGTACAGTAACTTTACCATAGTTAAACCTCTAATAATGTATTTTTTTAGTCGAGATCAAGGTATTCACTGCCGAATGCAGTGACTAATCCCTTCGCCGGATTGGAGGCACCTCGAAAGGTGGGACATGTGGTCCAGAGATTTAAAGCTGCTCCATATCCAATGCGAGGATCGAACCCTCCGACACTTGGTTAAGAGAGATGATGAGCCCCAACTGCTCAACCACACCTCTGGGTTAAACCTCTAATAATGCATGTAATTAGCTAAATATTATTTATCTAAACTTTTTATTATCTTTTAATTTACTTTTCTAACGGGATATATTTTTGTGTTACAATTTAAAATGGTCTGTTTTTTACTAAATCAATGGTATGTTTTATTCTCTAAAATTTATCTCTCAATATATCTTGAAATTATTTAATAAAATTAGACTATAATATATTCTCTTCTTTTTTTCGGTAAATATAAATATACTCTCATCAGTTTGGAACATTATTTTTAGTGGTCCTAAATATAAGTAAGTATGCCAATGAAGGTTGGCTCAGTTGGTAAGGAATTGGCTCATTCCCAGAAGGTCATGGGTTCAACTCCTGCTGCTGATGTGAGGACCTCTTTGGTGGGTGAACCCCCGGAGCCCAACTCACCTAAATTTTAACAAATAAAAAAAAATTACACCAGAGGACCTTTAAGTTATTTATTTGTAACAAGTTGGCCGTTTAAGTTTTTTATTTTAACAAATAGACCATTTTAGTGATTACTCTAGCTTATGTATTTTGATGTAATGTTACTTTATATATTGTGATTACTCTAGCTTATGTATTTTGATGCAACCAAACATATTTTGGTGTATTTTGATGTAATCAACGATACGACATTTTACTAAAAGGACCAACAATGTCAACGTTAGGTAACTTAAAGGGTCTATTTGTTAAAAAAACTTAAAGGGCCAACTTGTTATAAATAAATAACTTAAAAGTCTTCTAGTGTAATTTCACCTAAAAAATATATATATGTAAGTATTAACTATTCCTATCATCTTTAATACTTTTAGTCATAAATCGCCCTTCAATTCATTTAGATTTTATTTTCTAATAGCTATTTTATTCTTATGAAACAAGTTTTTAGAGTGGAAATTTGAAAAACACAATAATAATTTTGTATTTTTTTTGACAAAATAATTTTGTATATTTTAAAAAACATAAATGAGATTTACTATTTTTCTTATTAATACACGTGAAGATGATTTTTTTGCTTGTTTATCAAACCAGGGCAGTATATATTTTAAACATTTTTTGTAATTAAAAAAGTATTTTGTCTAGGGACCCTCAGTAACATATAAAATTTAAATAAATAATTCAAAACGTTGGCCCCATATAATTATTAATCAAACAATTGGGGTACATTAGGTAGGCCATGTTCTCCATTGATAGAGTCTGCCTGCCTTTATTATATATGGATGGATTATAAATAAACAAACTCAGATGAACTTTAAAAGGAAGATACAGCTTTAGCCCCACACAGTGGTGAAGGGCATCAATATTCTTCAACTGTGGGCTGATATCCTCAAAGCCTTTGTGCTGAGACCAGGAGTAATAAGTAGAAGACAACTCAACAGTTGGATTTCTGCTTCAATTCTTTACTGTATTATAAAATCACCTTAATTATTTAATGGAGAAGAGCAAGAGAGAAAATGGTTGAGAAAGGAAAAGGAAGATATCATATAAGAGATTCCTTGGATAAAAAATTGAAAATTGATTTTTATACTATCAAATTGTGAAAATTTGAATTTTTTTTTTCAATAACACAAGAATAAATAAATAATAACTACAAAAATGTCACAAGTGTGACATTATTTATCTTGCAACACTTTTTAAAATAATAGGCGAATTAAGGTTTTTACGAAGTGCATAACCCATCACATGTTTTAACTTTTTTTAAAAAATTAGTTAGATTATCGACTTTCAAAGTGCAATAGGTCTACTTTATATTTTTTCTCTTTTATTTTAGTGTGCTTTTGAAGAAAAAATAAATATTTCGTGACAAAATATGTAAAGCGCAGCGCTTATCCGTTTGTTTTTGGGTATTTCAGGGTTTGAAAAAAAATTAACTGTTTTAATTTGTCAAGATCGTTCCTCAATAACTGATTTATGCCAAAAGAACATAAATTTCGTGACAAAATATGTAATACGCGACGCTTATTAGTATGTTTTGCGGTACTTTAGTGTTTCGAAAAATTTAACTGTTCAAAAATGTTAACTTGGATCATTAATAATTGGTTAGGTCGAAAAAATGTAAAGTTGGAGTGATTTGAGTGAAACTAATAAGGTCGCCACTTATATGCGCGATTGGTTAGCTTTGTGCAAAACAATGGTTAAGTTGGTCCCTTGGTTAAATGGATTTCATTTTACAATTTCTCAATAAATAATTATCCTTTGCCGTAAATCAGTCTTTTTGTGTCTTATTAAGCTCCTAGGGGCCTCATTAGGGTGTGAAAATATAAGGGTCATATACACCGTTGCCATCTCTTTGTGTGTCTTATTAGGCCCCTACTATTTTAAATAGAATGACATTTAGGAAAATAATTTCACACTTGTGCCATTTTTGCATTTTTTTGTGTTATTGAAAAAAAAAACTCAAATCTGTTTTTTTAATGAAAAGGAGAAAGAAAACACAATCACCTAGTTAAGCAAGGAAATTGAACTCTATTGTTATGTATTACGCTCCCTTCCTATGTGGAGAAAGGTCCAAATATTATAGCCCATTGTATCTCACTTGTTTGACTAGAGAGGTGTCATACTAAGGTTGTTAAGAGAGAGTGTTATTGGTAAAGACGATTTTGATTCTAGCCCATTGTATCTCCCTTCCTTATAGTGTTGTTTATGTTTGGTTCTAGTCTTTGAAAATAAAGACGATTTTGATTTTAGTCTATGAATTATGAACTAAATGAGGACTAAATCCGAAAATAAATATTTGTTAAATTAAAGGAACGAAAAGCAAAAAAAAATTGCCGGCACAAAAATAAAATTTAGACAATTACATAAATGAAAAGCAACAAGATATTTTTCCATGAACAAAAGAACAAAAACTTTTATATTTGAAGGCAGAAAAACATAATTAAGCTGTCTATCATACTATAAACATATAGTAGCACTTGTCCTTCTATTGATTAAGTTATATATATTTACACAAATTTCAAAATCCTGGATGTTCTCTCTTTTTCTCTCTAATCAACCCTTCTCTTCTTCTTCTTCTTCATATACTTGAGAGGGGTGGTTTTTGCTCAAAGTTTTGGCATTGAATCACCCATCTCTATCGGTTTTCCTCTATTTTTACCTAAATAAGTAGTTTCCATACAAATCTAATTTTTCTTGTGTTTTTTTATTTTCCGTCTAAGTGCGACATTGGTGTGTTCGTCGTTTTGGTGCGGTACTGTTTGGTTTCCCATCTTGTTGCAGTGTTCGTTTGATTTAGATTGACAGATCAATTCGACCATTACAACTCAATCAATGACTTGGATGTCAATGTTACATATCTGGAGGCATGAGTATTTTGGGGACTTTGATTTTGTCAAAATTATAGGCATTTTCAGTTTTATTCTTTTACCCTGGGTGCTGTGAGGTTGTTCACAGATTCATCCTTTACGATTTTAGTTGAATTTGTGTTACTATCGGTGTATCCTATCAATTTGAATGAATGGATATCTATTTTAGTAAAAACAATATCAAATTATATTTACCCCCTTGCAATTGTCGTGTAGCTATTAAATTTAATGGTTTAGTATCTTAAGGTTCGTTTGGTGGTCAAGTCAGGATAAGTAGACAAGATATGATAAGCCTATCATATCTTGTAACAGTCCAGTGTTTGTTGAGCCAGCAGGACTTATCATATCATGTCTCTCTAGTTAAAACTTTATCTGAGCTGGGCTAAAAACCAGCAGGATTGGGTAATAAAATAATTGTTGATTTACCCTTCTAAAATATATTTTAATATTAAAAAACATTAGTATTTAATTTAAAATCTATTAAAATATAAATACATATTAAAAACATAAATAAAAATTAAAAATGATATTAAATTAAAAATTAAAAATATTAGTACTTAATTTAAAAAATAATATATGATTTTATGATAAGGGTAATTTTATCTTTTTGTATAATTTAAAATTGAAAAACCTATTGAAATTTTAAAAATTAAAATAAGTGATAAAAATAAATTTATTATTTAAAAAGTATAAAATTAATTTAATTTTTCAACAAATGAAATATAGTTGTAACAAATGTAGTTTTTTCATTAATAAATACTAAATAATATATATCATATCATTAATTGTTAGTTTATCTAAAACATTTAGAATAATATATGTTATCTTTGCACCTAAAAAATTAATAATATATATTACCTTATATATTGTTGGGTGTTGCACATCAAACACATGATATGC
This sequence comes from Astragalus glycyphyllos, assembly GCA_963573325.1. Lineage (NCBI taxonomy): Eukaryota > Viridiplantae > Streptophyta > Magnoliopsida > Fabales > Fabaceae > Astragalus > Astragalus glycyphyllos. Next base: position 10,824,635 of record OY754314.1, on the reverse strand, counting down.
TATGATAGTGTTATCCTATCACTATCATATTCTATCTCTATCTTATTTCTTTTCATATCTCGTCTCTATCCTATTCTGATCACCAAACAAACCTCAAAGTTTGTGATTGTAGATGAACAAAAATGTCTATAATAATGTTACAACGACAACAAGCCCGGTAGCATGTCCCTCGTATGGTGATGGGGATGTACACTCTATCTTTTTCTCTTGGAAATTAAAATATTGTTCTTTACTCACGCTTTTAAGTTTTAACATCTAAGTGGGAAGGTAAAAGGTAAAAGAAGGAGAATATTGTTATAGTCTTTTTTTTGAGAGAATATTAATGTTATAGTCACAACAGTCACAACATGTCAATACCATTGTACGTTTGTTGATATTTGAGTCGCTTTTACCAAATTTTAAATTAACCTAATTTGATCTATATATTATAATAACATCAGATCTATTTGAGTAATCTAAACTAACAATAATTATCTCTTTCTTAAAACAGTTACTCCAACCCTAATCATGAATGAATGTGTAGGAATACCATTGGGACTCAAATTAGGCATCACCACTCACAGCTCACAAGCAAGCAAGATTTTATAACTCACGTGGGACCGAAAATGGCTTTTAGATATTGATCAAGCTTAGCATGACCATGATTTTCTTTTGACTAATGACTCAGTTAGGTGTACTCAATTGTCAACTTTAGATATTATATTAGAGAGTTAATGCATCTATTCCCACATATTTGGCCAAAGAGATTAGGCTGTGTAAGTGTAGTATCACCCTCCATGAACAGTTGGTGAGACTGTGAGAGAGTGTCTGAGGAGCACGCGCAAAGCGATGCTTATACTGTGATAAAAGTACTATTTATTGTCGTGTTTATTAAATTCAGTGAATATAGTTCTTAACCGCTAATATGTCAAAACCACCCCTGGAATTATGTTTTTTTTTTTTTTTGGTTTTATCATGAGAGTAGATCATGTTAATATTTGTTTATTTCTACCTTTTTCGCTCATTTATATTTAACTAAAATATTAGTTTGGTTCTTTATCTGTTTGTTTTTCACTTTAATCATTTATCTTTCAAATAAATGTCAAAGTAGTCATTTATGTTTGATACTACTATTTTTTCAGTTAAGTCCTTCAAATGATATGATATGTTTCAATTTGATCCTTCAAGTTTATATATTATTTAGTTTATGTTATGAAGGACCAAACTAAAACATATCATACCACTTAAAGGACGGAACGAAACTCAAACAAATCAAATATAAATTACCACTTTTGAAAGATAAAAGATCAAAGTGAGGTAAAAATAAATGACCAATCTAACATTTGGGTTAAAGATAAAGAGCCAAAAATGCACTTTGACATTTTTGCTAGTGCCCACACATACAAATACATGCCAAAAAAATAAAACGTAAGGTTCCATAAGAAAAATATGATATTTTTACTATTAGAGTGAATAACAAAAGGAAATTTTTAATCAAATAATTTTTTATTAGTTTTTCTAAGAAAAAAGAGGCTAAATTACATACACATTTAAGTTATTTAATTGTAATAAGTTGGTTCTTTAAGTTTTTTTGTACCACTTAGGTCCCTTAAGTTATTCAATTATAATAAGTTGGTCCTTTAAGTTTTTTCATACCATTTAGGTCATTTAAGTTATATAATTCTAACAAGTTAGTCCTTTAAGTTATTTAATTGTAACTTTTAAGGCCAAATAACTTACATTTTTTAGCCCTAAGTTGTAAAAATTACATAACTTAAAGGACCTAAGTGGTACGAAAAAACTTAAAATACCAACTTGTTACAATTAAATAACATAAAGGACTTAAATGGTACGAAAAAAACTTCAAGAACCAATTTATTACAATTAAATAACTTAAAGGACCTCTGGTGTATTTTAGCCAAAAAAATAATACCAAGAAAATACTTTGATCTACATAGGACCAAGCTCCAGTGGCATATTTTGAACTCATATTTTTTCCGAATTTTGGGCCTGGTTAAAAAAAACCCGATCAGGATCCACAATATAATCAACTGTCTCCCTTTTTCTCCTCATCACTTTCTTTTTGTTTGAAAAATATAAAGGGTTCCGACCTAATGTTAGAAGATCCAAAGGTTCAGATCCATTGCAGTCATTTTTTAATGCAGTCATAAACCAAGCACGATAGTCGTCAGTAGGCTCGGCCCAACCCCTGGTTTCTGATACTCTGGCGTCGACAGTGAACCAGTCTTGAGTCGCATTAAAAAATGACTACAATGGATCAGTGTCCCAAAAAAACCAAGCTTGATGCAGGTTGACTGACCGCTGGGCAGATAATCTAATTTGCAAAGATTTAATTGTACATTTGGTCCCCTCTATAAGTACTCATCCACGATTTTAATCCCCCATTTTTTAATTTCTGAAATGTTTACCCCTAGCAAAATTGGTCAAATTTTAAACTGACTTGTAACTCATTTAAGTGATGTGTCAAGCCATATTGGACTGCCACCTGCTGCTTTTTATTTAGAAAATACTTTTTTAATTAAAAATTTTAGTTTGTTAAATAATAATTAAAAAGCACATTGCAAAGAATAACCTTGAAACAAATTCTTCAAATCATTTACATCATTTCATAGTAGTCTTAAAATGAAAATATATTAATCATAAACATTCTCTTATCATTTTATCTACAAAAATTAGTCTCTCAATTAAGGTGAAGAATTTCTATATCTTTCTTTCTATTCCACTCTTCCCAAAACCCTCCCTTCCAAATTAAGGATAGTCACTCAAAGGATTGTTTCCAAAGGATTTTCTTAGACAAAATTGTTTCTAAAGGATCGATGAACTTTACTAAAATCTCCAAATGGGTCTGTTTCGATCTTTCCACTTCTTCATGAAGCTTTCAAAGGTTTGAACTTTACGAAAATCTCCAAGAAAAATATCTCCTGGGCATTCGTTAACTTATTTTCAGATAACAAATAGGTCCCTTAACCTTTTTCTGTAATGATTAGGCCCGTTATGTTTTAAAAACGCTGCACCGTTACCCCATTTTAAGGTTTTTTTACTAGCACTATTAAATAGTCTTAGTTTAACATTAATCGACATGTCTTGCCAACTTAGCAGTTAAATAGTCAACTAAGAGTCTGTTTAACGTTGTTAGTAACAAGACGTTAAAAAGGGTAATGATGCGGCATTTTTAAAACACAAGGGACCTACACTTTACAAAAAAAAATTAAGGGACCTATTCGTTACCTGAAAATAAATTAAGGAACCTCGAGATATATTTTATCAAAATCTCCATTTGGGTCTACATCGTATCAGTTGTTATTTTACCATCTATTGATTTATTGGAGTAGATTTAGGTCGAGATTTTGCTTATCAGGCAAGATGGGGATAGGGTTATTAGGTTTAGGATGAAGAAGGGGATGAGGCTTAGAGTTAAACATGAAGGGGGCGAGGGTTCGGGGTGATCTATTATTTAACATATTAAAAATATAATTTTTTTAAACAAAATGTGACACATGGCATGCCAACTTAGATTTTGAGAAAACATTGGCTTGCCATGTCATTAAAAATAGTTACACATCAGAATTTAAATTGACCAATTTTAAAAGGGACTAACATTCCATAAATTAAAAAAAGTGTGTTGAGAATATTGACAACAACAGATGCGAACTTTAACCAAAATTGAGCAATTTCAGAATTCCCAGCTCGTGAACCCTAAAATTGCGATAATCAGTTAACAAATCAAAATGAAAGGAAAATGCTAGAACACAACAATTTGTGTACCTAGTTCAGCACCTAAAGGCACCTACATCTGGGGGATCAATCAATTCCTTGAATCCAATTGAATCAAGAATTGTTCTATACAGAGATGAAACAACACCCAGTGTATCCACCTCACTCCCTGTATCCACGGTTCCCTGTGTTTAACTCTCTACACAACCCAAAATGTACAACAGAATGATGATCTTGATTCCTTGCCTATGTGAAGCAGAATCAAGCTATATACATGAGTTGAAAGAGAAAGGAAGAAGTTACACGACCATTTCCTACTCTAATTGAAAAACAAAAAGTAATGAAAAAACTAACAAACTTCAACTTCTTCTTTTTCTCTAGCCGTGTCACTTAGTTGACTATTTGGTCTTCAACTATTTACTTGCCACATCACCCATTATTAATACAAGTGTATGCCACATAACAATCTCCACCTTGGCATACACACTTCCAAGATGCAATACAGCAAATCCAAGTAACCACTAAATCCAAAATTCAACCACTAACCCATTTCAACATTTAGCAGGTTCAAGCAGTGTTTGAACTTGCTTAATGGCACAACTTTTGTAATAAAATCAGCAGGATTATGACAAGTGTGAACTTTGTGGATCTAAACCTTGCCTTCTGCAATAATGTCTTTGATCCAGTGTAACCTTGTGTCTATGTGCTTAGTTCTTTCATGAAAAGATTGATTTTTACACAAGTGTATAGCACTTTGATTATCACAAAATACTTTGACATGATTCTGCTCAATACCAAGTTCATTCACCAACCCTTTTAACCATAATGCCTCCTTCACAGCTTCAGTAACCCCAATGTACTCAGCTTCAATGGTAGATAGAGCGACCACATGTTGAAGAGAAGCCTTTCAGCTCACTGTGTTGCCATATAGGGTGAACACATATCCAGTGAGAGATCTTCTTTTGTCCCTGTCACCAACAAATTCAGAGTCTACATACCCTAAAATTCTACCTAAGTCATGATCATCCTTTGAATAGTTCAAGCCTAGCCTTATGCTGCCCTTCAAATACCTCAGAATGTTTTTGACAGCAAGCCAGTGTTGCATGCCTGGGTTGGACATATATCTGCTCACAAGACACAGTGCATAAGCCAGATCAGGTCTTGTGCACACCATTGCATACATTAGGCTCCAAACGCCACTAGCATAGGGGGTTTTATTCATTTGCTCTCTTTCTTCTTCAGATTTAGGGCAATCATCTTGTGAAAGTTTGATTTGTGATCCAATAGGAATGCTGGCAGTCTTTGCTTCATTCATATTGAATCTATTCACAATTTTTCTTAAGTAGCCTTCTTGATTCAGAGTGAGTTTCCCGCGGGTGTATTTCCTTCTGATTTCCATGCCTAGGATTTTCTTAGCTGCCCCCATATCTTTCATCTCAAACTCCTTCTTTAGTAGATTCTTGAGTTTGGTAATTTCTCCATGATTTTTGCTTGCAATTAGCATGCCATCTACATACAATAACAAGTAGATGTATTGTTTGTCATCTAGTTGCTTGTAGTACACACAACTGTCATAACTACTTCTTTTGAATTTTATATTTACCATGTATGTCTCGAACCTCTTGTACCATTGACGGAGAGATCGCTTCAAGCCATACAGAGACCTTTGCAGCAGACAGACAATATCCTCTTTCCCTTTCACTTCAAATCCCCTTGGTTGAGCCATGTAAATCTTTTCTTCAAGCACACCATGAAGAAAAGCTGTCTTGATGTCCATTTGTTCTAAATGCAAGTTAAATTAAGCAACTATGGCCAATACAACCCTTATAGAAGTGTGCTTGACTTCAGGTGAGAAAATCTCATTGTAGTCAATTCCTTCTCTTTGGGTGTAGCCTTTGGCAACTAAACGTGCTTTGAATCTTGGTGGATCCCCTTCAGAGTTCCCTTCTTTACTTTTTTTAAATCCATTTGGATCCCACCAATTTTGCTCTAGTGGGCGTCTTCACAAGCTTCCAAGTTTGATTTTTGTATAAGGCTCTCATTTCTTCTTCCATGGCATTTTGCTAGCCAGTGCAGTGCTCACTTGAGATTGCCTCTTGATAGGAGGTGGGTTCCTCATTCATCACATCTTCTGCAGTGTTTAGGGCATATGCAGTGGCTGCCTCATACCCAAATCTTTCTCGTGGTCTAATTTCTCTCCTTGATCTATCTCTACAGAGCAAGTAATCTTCCACTGGTTCCTCATCTTCACTTTTAGAGTTAGTCTCACTATCTTCTCCTTGATCATTGTTTTGTCTCACATTCTCATTTTGATCAGTTTGATTGTTCACAGGCTCCACCTCAATTTGGAATTCATTTCCTGTGTCACTTTTCTCAAGAGTTTCAGCATCTGCTTTGTCATTTGTTAACTCAGATTCCTTGAAAATCACTTCCCTGCTTATTATGCATTTTCTATCTTCTGGGGACCAAATTCTGTAGCCCTTCACCCCATCTGGGTAACCCATGAAGATACATTTCTTTGACCTTGGTTCCAACTTACCATTGTTTACATGAAAATATGCAGGGCATCCAAAAATTCTCAAGTGTGTGAGGTCTGGTGGCTTTCCAGTCCACACCTCTTGAGGTGTTTTGAAGTTTAAAGCAGTGCTTGGACTCCTATTGATGAGATAGCAAGCAGTATGCACTGCTTCTCCCCAAAATGACTTTGGGAGCTTAGCACAAGAAATCATACATCTTACTTTCTCCAATAGTGTCCTATTTAGCCTTTCTGCTAAACCATTTTGCTGAGGAGTGCTTCTTACTGTGAAATTTCTATTTATTCCATTTTCTTTGCAGAAGTTATTAAACTCCTCATTGCAAAACTCTAAGCCATTATCAGTTCTAAGAGCTTTAACCTTCAAACCACATTGATTTTCTACTCTAGTTTTCCAATCAACAAAAGTTTTAAAAGCTTCATCTTTTGTTTTTAAAAGATATATCAAGACTTTCCTACTATAATCATCACTGAGAGTTCTCCATGTGTTGGAGTCTGAGATGGCCCCCACAAGTCTGAGTGGATGTATCCTAGTTTCTCTTCAGTCTTGCGCACTCCAATTACAAATTTGACGCTGGTCTGTTTACCATATATGCAATGTTCACAGAAGTCTAACTTTAAGATTCTTCCACCACTTAGCAGGCCCTGCTTATCAAGCTCCTTTAGTCCCTTCTCACTCATATGGCCAAGTCTTTGATGCCATATGGGTGTTTGATTGTCACTAGAGCTAGCTACATGAGCTTCATTAACTATAGTGCTCCCCATGAGCACATACAAGTTATTCCTTCTTCTAGCTCCCTTCAAGACTACCCTTGACCCCTTCATGACCTTCAAGGTACCATCCTCACCTCTAAAGCTATATCCGGCAGCCTCTAATGTTCCTAGAGATATCAAAGATCTCTTGAGGTCAGGAACATGCCTAATATTGCTTAATGTCTTCACTGTACCATCTGCCAACTTGAGTCTTATTGTGCCTATACCAATCACCCTACAAGCCTTGTTATTTCCCATTATAACTTATCCTCCCTTGTAGGGTTTGTATTCAACAAACCAGACCCTTCTTGGACACATGTGATATGAGCAACTAGAGTCCAACACCCAGTCATCATCAACTGCAGTGGCGGCAGTGGAATTTGATTCAATCCTCTCCATATCAGCAGCTACCAGAGCATCATCTCTGTCATCTTCAATAGTCGCTGTAGTCATGGAACCTGATTCAATTCTCTCCATATCAGCAGTGCTTACCTCATTGCAGTATTCATCAGACCCAAGAATTTCATCTCTAATGTCACTGGTAGTTTCATCACAGTACTCATCTTCAGCCATATACAGTAATTCACAACTATCATAGCCATCTAAGGCTAGTGATGTTGTGCTAGGTTCTTCCTTATGTTGATTCTTCTTCTTACTATTCTTCTCAGGACAATTTCTCTTCAAGTGTCCTTCTTTGTCACATATGTAGCACCTATTGTGCTTTGGCTTTGACTTAGACCTGGACTTACCCCTTCCTTTGCCATATTCTTTCTTTTCAGGCCTACCCCTAACAAACAAACTATCACCTTGCTCTGTTTCCTTTTGAGTTCTTTTCTTGGACAATTCTTTGGACAACAAAGCACTCTGTACTTCTTCCAAACTCAATGATTCTCTTCCATAGATGAGTGTGTCAGCCAATATATCATAAGGACTAGATAAGGATCTGATCAAGAGTAAAGCTTGGTCTTCATCATCTATCTTAATATCTATGTTCTCAAGATCAAGAATTAGCCTATTGAACTCATCTATATGATCACTAATTGATGTGCCAGAACCCATTTTGAAGGTATATAGTTTTTGTTTAAGATAAAGCCTATTTGCTAGAGTTTTTGTCATGTATAAGCTTTGTAACCTTAACCATATCGCAACAGCAGTCTTCTCTTTTGAGATTTCGCGAACATCCTTATCTCCCAAGCACAAGAGGATGCCGCTATGGGATTTGTTCATGATGTCCTTCTTCTCTTTCTCGGATAGAGTTTCTGGTAACTTGTTTTCCCCTTCGAGTGCTTCTTCGAGGCCTTGTTGAACCAGAATCGCCCTCGTCTTCATTCGCCAGAGTCCAAAGTCATTCTTGCCGTTGAATCGTTCTATGTTGAATTTCGTCATCTCCATTGATTCAATCCTATCCCAACGATGTTCTTAATACCAGTTGTTGAGAATATTGACAACAACAGATGCGAATTTTAACCAAAATTGAGCAATTTCAGAATTCTCAATTCGTGAACCCTAAAATTGCGATAATCAATTAACAAATCAAAATGAAAGAAAAATGCAAGAACACAACAATTTGTTTTCCCAGTTCAGCACCTAAAGGCACCTACATCTGGGGGATTAAGCAATTGCTTGAATCCATTGCATTGAATCAAGAATTGTTCTATACCGAGATGAAACAACACCCATTGTATCCCCCTCACTCCCTATACCCACGGTTCCCTGTGTCTAACTCTCCACACAACCCAAAATGTACAGCAGAATGATGATCTTGATTCCTTGCCTATGTGAAGCAGAATCAAGCTATATACATGAGTTGAAAGAAAAAGAAGAAGTTACACGATAGTTTTTTACTCTAACTGAAAAACAGAAAGTAATGAAAAAACTAACAAACTTCAACTTCTTCTTTTTCTCTAGCCATGTCACTTAGTTGATTATTTGGTCTTCAACTATTGACTTGCCATATCACCCATTATTAATACACGTGTATGCCACATCAACAAATTGGATGGATCAAAATCACAAAAAAATTGAAAAACTAAATTTATAGATGAGTGATAATAGGGGGACAAAAATGCAATTTGGCTTTTGCAAACTACAATCCTTAATACAAATTGTCTTTTTTTTTTTACAAGAATACACACGGTCAGAATCTACCATCAAGACCAAAAAAAGTTTGACAAAAAACTCAAAAAAAAAAGAAAACTCAAAGAAGACAAAAAGAAAGTCAAAAAAGAGGAAAGAGCACAAACTCCACGTGATCTGAGACACGTGGAAGCGTTATCCAGTTTGTTTCCATTTATAATTTTTAGTTAATATTTTTTTTGAGAAGTTTTAATATTAATTTTAAGTGTTTTTCTCTCTTCATTCTTTCTATTATAAATAATGAAAATATTAGGAAATTAAGGTGATAATAAGCATATATGAATTGCATTTACATGCCCCATAGAAATAAGTGGAAACTAGGACCAATGGGATTCACTAGGTCGACACTTAACATTAATTATAAATATTTTTGTTATTTCTATGGTTTTTATTATAAGAAAAATTACAGTTTTAGGCTAAGTGAATAATCGACGTATCTGGCCTATATTACAAGCCAAATACATCAGCTATTCAATAAATCCAAAATTGCAAAATTTTCTTATAATAAGAATCGGAGGGAATATCTTACAATAAAGCTATAAATATTTTTAGAAATACATGTACCAAAAACAATATTTAGATTCCAAGAGCTATAAAGATACTCCTTTTTGACCTATTTATATGCAAAATAGCACTTTTTAGTTTCATTGGAAAACTAATATATTTGAATATATTAAAGTCTAAATACATTAGTTTTCCAATAAAACTTAAAAATTGATTTTTTGCTTATAAATTGGTCCGGAGGGAGTGAGTACGTTTTACGGTGGGTTCATGGGATAAAAATAAAGAATATGTTATGCAATAATGCACGTCAAGATACAAATTGAATTTTTTGGACTTATTGGACTTTAGACGTTTAAAATATTAAAATAGTTTTATTTTAACACATAGTATTGGGAAGAAGAAAACAAAGAATACGGAGTATGTATGGAGGCTTATAAAACAAGAGAATGGAGTATGTATGGCTGACATGATGCATGTGTAGTTTTTTGGTAGATGAAGGGAAAACAAAAGAAAAAACAACAGCAAAGAAAAAATAAAAACTAAACACTAGCTCCTTGCAAACAAGACCCGAGCGGCACCAGCTTGAAGGAGAGCTAGCTGCAGTTGGAGGATTTCTAAAATCTGTCCATGCGTCTGAGCCTGCTGCACTTGACTTTGCTAGAAGGTCCGCAACAGAGTTTGCTTCCCTTAAAGTATGCTTAAAACAGACATGCCAATTTCTATTCACCAAGTCTTTGATGTTGGATAGAATCGATGCATAATGATGCCAAGGATTAACCTCCCTGTCAATTAATTGAATAGAAAGAGTTGAATCTGAGTAACAGATTAAGTCTCTGTGCCCTTGGTCCCAAGCCACCCGCAAACCATGATAAATAGCAAGAAGTTCTACATGAAGGATGGTAGAAATGCCCACAGATCCCGTAAAACCAGAAATCCAATCTCCATTTGACTGTCTCAAAACACCACCGAAGCCTGATGGCCCTGAGTTCCCTAAGATACTTCCATCAGTATTGAGGATAAGAGCTCTGCCTGCATCTGGATGCCAAGCAACCCACTGCTCTGCATTACATTCTACCGCGCATTATTACACGAATATATATATATATATATATATATATATATATATATATATATATATGATAGATTAATGGCGAACCAAAGAACCGGAATCTACTCCAATCACATTCACTACTGTTCCAATGCAGCACTGCAGAAGCAAGTTGTGACTCAGTATGGCCAAAACTTCAGGTCGTTATATGTTACCTATACTTTCTATGCAGAAAGATCCAAATATCACCGAATCAATTCAGCAATATAATCAATTTGGATTCCAATAAAAAATAATCAATTTTGATAACAGATTAATACCTCAGGAATATTCATGAGGGAGCAATACAATCCATCTTTGGAGAATAATATGATAGAATTTGTCACTAACTTTTTCGTGCGAGGAAAATATAATTATCTTCGTAAGTGTTCAAAGAGACTAAAATTTTGCTTATTTAAATATTAGAGAGTCATTTGCCTCACCTAAAATTTCACCTATAAAAGGGAGTAGTTATAAATATGTCTTCAATATATTTCCCACGAAATCTATATCTATATCTATATACTATACATTTGAGAATAATCTCATTGATTATTCTCACACATGACACCCATCTAGCCATTTGGCAATAAATACATAATAATTTAAATATTAATAAAATAAAATAATTATATTAAAATTAAAATATTATATGTGACAATTATTTAATATGATGTGTAACGTCTAATTTTGCATGAATACACTTAAATGCCATAATGAAAAAAACGTTTTGTTTTGTATTGCTTCAAAAGTCTCTAATAAAATTCTCCTATAAATAGCCAACTTTAGTTGATGGTTGGATTCACCCTCCACACCACTACCTCATCTTCTCAAACTACTCATTTGTGCTTCATTGCTATTGTCACATTTCATGGAGGTTTCATCATAGTAATGTGGTTATAGTGTGTTGAAGAATGTATTTCTATTTTTCTATACTTTCATGTTTTTTTCTAATAGATAGTTATATGACATGTTGTCTATTAGGTTTTCTATAGAATGTTTTGTTTTGTTCAAATCTATTGTACCTCCTATTTGTAATTTACCATAAGTGGTTGTATGTAAATCTTCATATTGTAAATGAATGGTGTTGAATAAGGTAATGGTTTGATTCACTCTCCACAACACGTCATCATCTTCTCAAATCACATTTCATCGAATGTTAATGGTTTGATTCACTCTCCACAACGCGTCAACAAATCCAACACTGCATCAAGGAGTACAAAAGTATAACCAAAATGCACATAAGGAGTTTCACTCTCTCAAGTCTCAAGATGTGTATGAACTATGAAAGCAAGTAATGTTTTAATAAGGCAATCAAGAGGTAACATATTCTTCAAGCAGAAGGAATTAACTGGGAAAGAATTTTATTATCACGCGTTATAGATAGATAACCCTCAAATATACATACATATGCTATATACATTGATAGAATTAGGTATTCAATCAAACGGGCCAATTTTGTTTTCCAACAAAGCCGATATTTCATCAACAAAAAATCAAATAGCAAAAACTAATCACAAAGAGGGATAAAAAGAGTTATGTTAATAAAGGGGAGTATCTACCTCCCTACGAAATTTATATCAGATTAAGTTAATATTTCTATAAGATTAATTCTTTTTTGCTAATAAATTTTGTGTAATATATGAAGCTTATATAATATTTGCGAAATTTATATTAGGGCCAACTTTAGTGTCATCACATAATGACATTAAGATATTAAATAATTACGATAGTTACAAATTTTTAACATAAACATAAATTAATTATATATTACTTTATCCACCTACATTAACCAAATATTTTATTTTTGTTTGTAAATGATTTATTTTCCCCTTTAGAAAATATATGAAAAAATTTATGGTTATATGATATTTTTAACATTTTGTAACGGACGTTAAATAATTATGAATCAACCATAATTAATAAGTTTCATCTTTTCAAAATGGTCAATTAATTGAATAACATGCATTAATTTCTGTTAATTATATCAGTTACGTTAATATTTTATTTTAATATGGCTATTTGTTATGTCAGTTACAAAAAAATCCCATATAAATTATGTCAGTTACAATATGTGTCCTTCAATATTTCTATTAATTCCGAAGGTTACAACAAAACCATACATATAAAAATGCCAGTTTCAAAAAGTACCTTATTTTAATAATATGCATTAATTTTTCTATCAATTTGTAAGTTACAATATAGGCTTAAATACTTTTCACCCCCCTGCAAAATTACCTGATATTCATTCACCCCCCCGCTTCCAAAAACACCCTGCAAAATATAAAATTATCCAGTTACCCCCCTCAAATTGGGGGGGTAAATGGATAGTGGCAACATTTGTAGGGGGGGTAACTGGATAATGTTATATTTTGCAAGGTTTGTTTTGCAAAAAAAATTTTTGCAGGGGGGTAAATGGATATCAAGTAATTTTGCAGGGGGTGAAAAGTATTTAAACCTTAAAATATATGATATTTTGGTGATGGTAATCAATATGAAGGTTACAAAAAGGTATACTATTTTTGATGATATCTTACAAAAAATAAAATATGTATTGGCCGGGTGTTTAGTGTGATAATCAAATTTGCCAGACAAAATAATAATTATCTCCATCACTTGGTTTTCATATTATTTATTTTGTTGTCCATTATTTGTGTTGGCCATAGTAGTACACTATAATGTGAATAATTGATCAGAACGTACCATAGAAATCAGTACCAGCGTCAATCTTGCTTTACAAGTGTCTTACACGTGTGATGAATATTCATGTTCAGTTAATTTTGTAATTGGTAAATTTCACATTAAAATTTAGATTATATGTTAAATTTCATTGGTCTAAGCAAATATCAAATTTCGAAAATTGTGTTTAATATATGAAAATAATATAATATTTACGAAATTTATATTATGGCCAACCTTATTGTCACCACATAATGACATTAAGATATTTAATATTTATGATGGTTACAAAATTTAAACAAAAGCATATTTTAATCTATATATTATTTTATCCACGTGCATTAACCAAATAAATTACATAAATTTCATGTAACTATGTCCGGTACTATATTAGGTCTTTAATGGTTCTCATAATTATAACATTTACCACAAATAACATACTTTATTAATAAATCATATTTTCAAAAAGACCCTTAATCGATTAATATACATTAAGTCCTTTAAGTTATCATATTATCAAAAATTCCCTGTAAATGTTTCGCAAACTAAAGTATGTTAATCCTAAACATATTTTAGCTTTTATACTTAACCGAACCTAACTTACAGTACGATGATCAAATGATTATTTTTGTTTCTAAAAGATTATTTTGACAATATAAAAAATGTATGAAAAATTTTATTCACAATAATATATTTAGTCATTTTTTAATGGACTCTACACAATATAAACTCAACCATAATTATGTAATTTTCATATTTTCAAAAATGTCCTTTAACTGAATAATTTACATTAATTTCTGTTAGAAAATGTCGGTTACGATATGGTCAGTGTTTTTATGGTGGCAATTAATTATGTTAGTTACAAATTGGGATATTATTTGCAAGGTTGTGGCTATGATGATACGTTGGTAATCAATTAATGCATGGTCTAATAATAAAGTAATGTCAGTTACGTTATGTGAATCAAAAAGGTATGATGATACGTTAATAAGCAATTATTGTCAGTTATGATATGTTAATGCCCTCTAATGACGTAACTGACAAATTGGTAATAATGGTGAAACGTTACAAAAAAATAAATAGCAATGACCGAGTTTTGTATGTGCCTTGATCAGTTACAATCTAAAATAAATAGCAATGGCCGAGTTTTGTGTGTGCCTTGATCAGTTACAATATGTAATTAAACTGATAAATTATAGGTCGTTTGATTTTAAAAATAAAATTTTAAATTTTTAATTGAATATGTAGATTGTAGATTTAGTACTTTTATTTTTGTGTAGAGTATATTCATTTATACATTATACATAAAACCGTCAAATCATTCCCTCATTTAACATTCTCTCTCCAATTTAGTCTCTAAAACTAAATCAAATTTTTATATATTTTTTATTTTAATAGAAAAAAATCGAAATAAATTTATGTTAGAATTATAAGTTATAAATATTTAAACTAATGTTTGATTTTTGGTACAAATAATAGTTTAATGATGAATAAAAAAATATAATTATACTTTCAAAACGTCCCTTAATCAATAAATATAATTTATACTTTCAAAATGTTCCTTAATCAATAAATATAATTTATTTTTATATAACTATGACAGTTACAATATATGATCTTTAATATATCTAATAATTATGACAGTTACAATATTTAAACAAAACCATAATTAAAAATAATTATACTTTCAAAACGTCTCTTAATCAATAAATATAATTTATTTTTATATAACTATGATAGTTACGATATATGGTCTTTAACATATCTAATAATTATGACAGTTACAATATTTTATTCATCAGTTATGGTTTTAATATTTAACCATCATCATACCAATTAAATTTGTAACGTAACTTAAAATAATAGAAAATTTATATCGTTTTCATCAGTTATGGTTTTTCTATTTAACATCACATCTTACGAATTAAATGGTAATAAACTGGCGTTATTATTGATTGATTTTTTATAAATGGTTCAATATGCTAATTGGTTTGATAGTTGACAATAATTCATTTATATATGAATAATTAACATATAATAATATAATCACGTTTATCACCAAATAAAAAAATATAATAATATAATTTCGAGAAAATGACCAAAGCAAATAATATAATAAAATAATCACGTTTATCATTTATATTGTATCAGTAAAAACAATATTAACGTTTATTTTGAACCAAATCATTTTGAACAATTACGTTGCAGGACTATTTTCTAATGCCAATCGTCAACTCCATATTAGTTATAATACCAATACATAACTCAATAGCTGAACTAATGATCATTATTAATTCATGTAACGTTTTTTAATGGTCATCTATATCACATGATATTAGCATACGTTTATTATAGGTCATCCCAAGTGATAAATACATATCATGTAACGGTTTTATTTGATTACAATTAAAATCAACATTTTTCTAGATTGTAACGTATGTGAGCTAATTAATCCAAAAATTCGAAAAAAACTTAAATTCAATATTTTGAAAATTTCCCTCTTATGATGAGACTCACCTATGTATAAATAAGATGGTTACAACCAACCATTCTCCACTAACAACATTCTTATTAGCCAATCGAAAAACTCCTCTATATCTAATCCAAAACTATATTGTTTATCATTCCTTTCTCATTTTACAAAATGCCTCCCAAGTATGACATGCTATCTGACATCAATGCCAGAAATGGCAAATGCAACCTACTCGTGCGCATCACTAGGAAATGGGAAGTCCTCGATCTGAATAATAACAAGCTGCCATTTTCTGTCGAAATCGTTTTGGTTGATAGAGAGGTTAATATTATGCACATTATTAGCATTATCATTGGTCATACCTACAATGTGTTTTTTAAAATTGATCTTATAATTATAATGTAGTTATGTTTGTAACGTATAAAATAATGGTGTGATAAATATTTATATACAATAAAATCTACTTGAATAATGATTAAAATATGGACATAATTAGAGGTGGCAATTTCTACCTGTTAGTGAGATCCCTACGGGGGACTGTTCCATTAGGAGTCCTACAGGTGAAGAATTTTCCCATGGGTATGAAGGCGGGGGAGAAAATCTCCACACAATCAATTTGGCGTTGGGGAAATGAACCATATCCCCGCCTTAAATATATTACGTAAATATTCTTACTATAGATATATTTTATATTATAAGTAATTGATTTTTTAGTCTTTTTATATGAATTTTTAATTAAAAATATTAATAAAATATTGAACTATGCTAATTTTATATTTTTCTTATTAAATATTAAAATATCATAGTAGAAGTAGTTTTTATATTTTCTATATTAAAATGTGAAACTCTTAATTTTTTCAGTCTTACTTTTATATTATTTTTCCCATTTTATTGTATTTCAATTCTATTTTTTTTCCAAATCTTTAATAAATTTAAGGCATCTCCGCAGGGACTGTGGGGATCTGTAGGGAAGAGAATGAGGGAGGAACCCCCTCCCCGAGACGAGGACGGGGGACAATTTGAAAGGCCAGTGGGGGAGTATTCCCCGCCTCAGCTCCTTCCCATTGCCATATCAATGAATAATCAAAGAAATCTAGGTTTCGTTCATGTAAACCATTTTGAAATTTCAAGGTGTAAAAAGTATTGAATTTTTGTCTTTTCATGCAAACACAAACATAAAAATTGAAATATTAATAGTTTTAACAAAATCATTATTATTTTATTAATTACTAAGGTGATTATTAGATTTATTTGATTATGAAATATAATTTACATATATTTAAATATAATAATTAATTTTAAAGAGTTATTAGTGGGATCTCTACAGTGATTGTCCCATTAGAAGCTCCAAGGGTGGGGAATTTTTTCCCGTGGGTACGAGGACGGGGGAGAAAGTTCCCCCACAATCAAATTTGGGTTGGGGACAAGGTCCATATCTCTGCCCTGAATAAGTTACATAAATATTCTCATTGTAGATATATATTTTATTATAAGTAATTGATTTTTTAGTCTTTTTATATGTGTTTTTAATTAAAATATTAATAAAAATTTGAGTTGTCCAAATTTAATATTTTTATTCTTACTTTTATACTTTTGAAATATTAAAATATCAAAGCAATAATTATTTTTCTCTTTTGTAACAAAAAATAATATGAAAGTAGGAATAACTTTTATTTTTTCTATATTAAAATGTGAAACTTTTAATTTTTTAGTCTTACTTTTATATTTTTTTCCCCATATGATTATATTTCAATAAGTTTTTGGCATCTCTACAGGAACCGTAGGGATTTGAGAGAAGGAGACGAGGGAGGAACCCCCCTAGATGAGGATTGGGCACGGGGATGGGGAATAGTTTCGGTGGCGGGGACGGGGACGGGGAGTGGGAGAGTATTCCCCGCCTCAGCTCCTCCCCATTGACATCCCAAGGAATAGTCGAAGAAATCTGGGTTTGGTTCATGTGAATCATTTTGTATGACATGTTGTAAAAAGTGATGAATTTTTATATTGAAGAATAATAATATTATACTTACTTAATTACTTAAACTATGGTCTATATTGAATTACTGCCTGTTTGTTTTTCTCTTTTAATGCAAACCCAAAATTAACAATTTAAATATTAATAGTTTTAGAAAAATCGCACGAGTCAACATTATAGAATTAAAGAATACATAATTTTTGGGTCAATACATAATTTTCAAATCATAATGTCAATGAAGTCTACCTAATTTAATTTTGTTAATAACGAATCAGTTGTTATTCATAATCCGTTGACATATTAAGATATTGGTAGTGCCTTCTTTTTGACACTCTTTTAAAAAAATTAAAGATCTTTTTTTCCCGACTAATTCATAATATCTTGAATACTCATTAGATTTTTCAAATTAAAAAAAAATATATTACATACTACAAATATATAATTGTTGTTATTAACCAATAAGGCACGAGTGACAAATACTAATAACCGTAAAATATGCAACGATATATTGTACTAATATCAAAATATAAAAACGGAAATGTCAAACATAAATCAATTAACCAATTCTACGTATATATGTGTGGATGACTAAATTAAGAATTTAAAAAATTATATTTTTTATTGACCAATGTAACCCTAAATATTTCCCGTGCATCGCACGGGCAGGTATACTAGTTTCATAACATTTCTTAACTTGATTTTTAAAAATCACTTCTTAGTGTCTTAAATATTTTACAATTTTGTTTTAATGATAAAAATTCACGGCTTTAACATTTAATCAGTGGCGGCCCCACTGATTAAGAACTTTGGTGCAAAATTAATAACTTAGGTGCAAAATATATTTTTTAGTGGATGCAGAAATATTTTTTCTTAAGGTATCAGTGCTAATATTATTTTTCTAGGGCGTTCGCCTAAACCCCTAAAATACATGTAGGGCCGCCACTACATTTAATATCGCATAAATATGATTAAAGTATATATTACTTATTTTGTGATACTTTAGTCGTTGACAAATTACACAACAAAAGAATTTTAAAAAGGGAGAACATCAAATTAAAAACATTAAAATATAAAATTATATACACAAAAACTTTGAAATATTATAAATAAATAAATAACATAAAGTATTGCTTTCAGGATATAGCAACTGAAGTGAAGTATCCCATAGTGTACTAAAATAAAATATACATATTGATTATTCCATATGTGATATGCTTGCAGTGACTCGCACATAGAACCAGCACATTGTATCTTCCTCAGGGACCCACCCAGTTCTTTCAGCCAAGTTGAGTCCGCTCTCATCTATATACTTCAATTAGGAAGGATATACTATATTTCATATTTAAATATATTAAATATGTAATAAAGTCCATAAGTATGAAATCAAATAGACTAAACATATGTGCATGTTTGTTTATATTTAATTCTAGAGAGAGTCGTGTCATTCCGATAAGACTGATCTAGGTGTGTCTTTTTTGGTTTACTCAAGTCAGTTTAGGTTGTAACTTGTTCTAGCATTTGTAAATATAAACATTGTGTATTTCCTATCAAATTCCCAACTTTTAATATACTTTATATGCTAAATGTGTAAAAACACATCTTTAATTAATACTCTCCCCATTCTATATCTTTTGATGTTTTAGTCCTTTAATTTTGTTCTAAAGTTTTTGATGTTTTACGAATCTAATAATACTAATTTAACTATCTACTACCAATAATACTCTTAATAAATCAAAATACTATTATTATTATTGAGTCCTTACTAGGCACCAATACAAAAATAATATCTCACCACTTATAAATGTGAATTTTCACCACCCAAAGTATGAATGAATTTTTGTGTTTCCAAGACTGAATCTCACTATCCATACTACTTCCATATGCACCTACTTTGGAAAGTGTAAAACTTTTCAGAGTGGCTAAAATATCAAATGTATTTTAGTCTATATAGTTATCTAGTTAATTTTTTTATTTCATGCGCCATTTTCTAAAAATCAAAAAATTTGAGGCAAAAGGAGTATTAACTTTCGGAAATAGGATGCATATGTTAGAAAAATATAGAGGTGTTAATAAATGCCTCTTTTTTCAAGAGCTTATTACTCGGTCTAGCCCAATTGACATATATTTGGTGGACTTCTACTATCAAAAGTGGATACCAACCGTCCACAAAAGTTACTATTATGCCCTCATTTCTTTTACTTTTTCTTTCTCTCACTCACTTTTATTATTAGTGGGTTCCACTCTCACATCATCTTTTATCCTTCCTCTATCTCTCTCACTCTTTCCACTTCTCTCTACTATCAACATAATCAAACAATCCACTACCAATTTTTTATTTTAAAAATCAATAATTACATAAAATATTAAATTAATATTAATTTACTATTTACTATAATTTAATGAATCCAAAACCCCCTGATCCCAAGGCAGCAAGTAATTTAGAGATTAACAATACTAATGAGGATGATAGTATGGAAGAAACTGTTGATGCAACCCCAGAAATGCTCCAAGGATTATAAATGGTGGGGGTTTTATTTTCATCATTTTCTGTTTATAATGAATTACAACAATTTTAGCATTTTGTCCTGGAATGTGTTCGGCTTTGCCAATAGGAGTAGTAAACAAAATATGAAGGAGTTGTTGAGACGTTATAATCCTGATCTTGTTTTTGTCATGGAGACAAGAACTCAGTTTGCAAGTTCTTTACGTTTTTGGGATCGGGTTGGTTACTATAGTGTCCAGATTGAAGAGGCGAGGGGTCTTTCAGGTGGAATTTGGGCCATGGCTAAGACTGGAACTAATTACACCTTCACTGTAGTTGACACAATGCCACAGTGTATTACCCTTGCTATTAATAATGGTTCCTTAACATGGAATTGCTCTGGTATTTATGCAAGTCCCACTTATAACACTCGCTGCCTCTTGTGGGATTATTTATGTAGTATGAGGTCTATTATCTCTGGACCTTGGAATCTCATTGGTGACTTTAACGAAATCATCCTGCCTTCAGAGCAAAAAGGTGGTTTGTTCTCTCATATGAAAGCTGACAGGTTTGCCCAAGTTTTAAATAAATGTGACATGATTGATTTACACTTTTATGGAACTAAATTTACTTGGCAAGGTAATTGTCATGGCAATAGATTTGTCTGTAAGAGACTTGATAGGGCAGTGGGTGATTGTAATTGGCGGTTGCTTTTCCCAAAAGCAACTGTGGAGCACCTTGTGAAGAGGAGTTCTGACCACAACCCTCTTTTGTTACGGTGTTGTGATAACAGTGTGCTTCACCAGCCTCGGCCATTCCGTTTTCTTGCAGCTTGGGCTACTCATCGTGATTATTTGCAGGTTGTTAAAGAAGCTTGGAGGAAAGTTCCTAATGATCCTATAACAGCTCTGTAGCATGTTTCTGAGGACTCTTTGATCTTTAATAAAGAGGTTTTTGGCAACATTTTTCATCAAAAGAAGAAGTTAGAATCAAGGCTTAGGGGCATTCAAAGAGCTTTGGAGGATATTGATTCAGCTAGTTTGGTCGCCCTCCAGAAAAAATTGTTTGCAGATTATGAGGCAATTCTTTTTAGAGAGGAATCTCTTTGGTTCCAAAAGTCTCGGGATAATTGGATTAAGTTGGGGAACATGAATACTTCCTTCTTTCATACTCAAACAATTATAAGAAGAAAAAGCAACAAGATTCATGGTCTTCACTTACCCACTGGTCAGTGCTGTACTGATCAAAATGTTTTGCAGGTGGAAGCTGTCAATTATTTCAAAAATCTTTTTTGTTCAAAAGAGATTTTGAGAACTTGTCCCATTGATCCTTTGGAGTTTAGGCTTGGAGAGGAGGCTGGTTTAGAGCTATCCAAACCCGTTTCTAAAATGGAGATGTATCATGCTTTGATGACTCTGAAGTCTTATAAGGCACCAGGGCCAGATGGTTTCCAACCTATCTTTTTCAAAATGTATTGGGAAGAAGTAGGGAATGATATTTGGCTTTTTGTAAAAAATGCTTTTGAGTCTGGAAAATTCGATGCTAAAGCTGCTGAATCTTTGATGGTCTTGATTCCTAAAGGGGATAATCCCTCCACTTTCAGAGATTTCCGGCTAATCACCTTATGTAATGTCATTCACAAAATCATATCAAAGATTTTGGTTAACAGGTTGAGGCCCTTCCTTGATTCTATTGTGAGCCCTCTTCAAAGTAGCTTCATTCCTGGAAGGGGTACAAAAGATAATGCCATAATTTTACAGGAAATAATTCATCATTTGAGCAAGAAGAAAGCTAAAAGGGGGGATATGATCTTGAAGCTTGATCTTGAAAAAGCTTATGACCGTGTGGATTGGGATTTTTTAAAAGATACACTCATCATGTTTGGATTCCCGGAGGTAATTATTTCTTTAATTATGCATGGTATTTCGGCCTCAAAAATATCTTTGTTGTGGAATGGAGGTAGATTGGAGAGCTTTTGTCCTCAAAGGGGCTTTCGCCAAGGTGACCCCCTATCTCCGTATCTTTTTGTCCTTTGTATGGAGCGTTTAAGTGTTATGATAACCGATCAAGTGAATAGTGGTCTATGGGCTCCTATCCAGGTAACTCGTAATGGACCTACTATATCTCATTTATTTTTTGCTGACGATGTCCTTCTTTTTGCAAAAGCAAGAGCATCCCAGGCAAAAAATATTAAGAAGTTGTTAGATGATTTTTGTGCACTCTCTGGCCTCAAAGTTAGTGTGGAGAAATCAGTGATTTATGCATCAATGGGAGTCACAACTCCTAAGAGAAATAAAATCAGAAATGTTCTTCAGATGGCTTTCACAACTCGCATTACAAAGTACTTGGGCTTCAAAATCTTTCAAGGTCGGGTGAAAAGGGTTGATTTTAATGATATCATTGATAGAGTGAATTCTAAGCTCTTTGCTTGGAAAGGTAGACTGTTGAATAAGGTTGGTAGACTTACTCTTGCAAACTGAGTTTTATCTGCCTTGCCTTCTTATGGTATGCAATTGCACTGGTTCCCACAGTCAACCTGTGACCATTTGGATCGTGCCATCCGAAATTTTATTTGGAGGGGACATCATGATCGTGGGATGAATATGGTTGGTTGGAGTAAAATCACAAAACCAAAGAGATATGGTGGCTTGGGGGTGAGAGTTACAAGACATCAGAACACTGCTCTTTTGGGTAAAATGGTGTGGGATGTAGTTAATGGTTCAAACAAGTTATGGGTCTCTCTCTTGAAATCAATATACTTTCCAAATGGATCGGTTTTCACTTGCAGAATTTCTAGAGGTTCATCTGTTTGGAATGCTATAAATAAGGCATTGGTTCTTCTTCAAGAGGGGTTTCAATTTAAGGTTGGAGATGGCTCAACTAGTTTGTGGTATGAATCATGGATTGATAAGGAACCATTGTGTTCTCAAGTTCCTTTTGTGGACCTTCACGACCGAGACACTCAAATCCGTGATGTTTATATTGATGGTGTTTGGATTCTGGAAAGTTTATATACGTGGCTAAGTGTTGATCAACAACAACAAATTAAAGCTTTGAACCCAAGGATAGTAGAGGGTTTGGAGGATACTTGGGTTTGGCAGGAATCCCTCTCAGGGGAGTACACAACAAAGTCAGCATATAGTTTTCTCTTAGGGAATATAAGCCAAGTGCAAGGGAGGAATTGGTATTGGATTTGGAAGCTTAAAATCCCAGCTAACATGCAATTTTTCTTATGGCAATTCTGTCACTACTTTTTGCCAACTAGGTGTGTCTTGCATGAGAGGCATATCATTCCGTCAGCCACCTGTGCGAGCTGTGGACTATATGATGAAACATACATGCATTGCTTCTTCACGTGTGATCTTGTTCATGATATTTGGAGAGGGTGTGGTGTTCAAATAGACATTCTTCCTTCTACTGAGGATTTTGATCCTTTTGAGTGGGCTCATGATATGGTTATCAAGAATGGTACTTTCTTTATTTTTGTTCTCTGGAAGTGTTGGTGCATGAGGAATAAATTGGTGTTTGATGGTGAGAAGGTTCCAACTGCGATTGTAGTGGGGCAAATTTGGGGTCTGTATCATGATACCTTGCATGCCTTTAACGGAAATGGGGATAGCAGTTTAAAAACAAGTTTGCTGAAAGAGGTGGCTTGGCCTAAGCCTGATGCTGGCTGGGTTGTTTTGAATGTTGACGGGAGTGCAATTACCAATCCTGGCATGACAGGATTCGGTGGGTTACTTCGTGACCATGATGGTGTCTTCATCCGTGGATTCCATGGATCAATTGGAAACTCTAACATCTTGCATGCTGAGCTTATGGTCTTGTTTCATGGTATTAAGATGTGCTGGGAATTGGGCTATAAGAAGATAAAGTGTTACACAGATTCCTTGCAAACTATCAATTTAGTATTATATGCTCAAAGTAAGTACCATCGGTATGGTAATGAAGTGGCTCTTATTAGGTCTTGGATGAAGAGAAGTTGGGAAGTGCAACTTCAACATTGCTACCGTGAGGCAAATTTTTGTACAGATTTCTTTGCGAAGATTGGTGCTAGGAGTAACATTCCTCTTGTCATTGTGGCTAACGCCCCAGTTGAGATGCGTCATCTTCTTCAAGCTGATGCTATTGGCACCTCCTTTTTGAGGGATTGAGTTTGTTTTTTCTTTTATTATTTTTGTAACCAAAAAATAAAAACCCAATTAATTTGACACTACCAATCGTAAAAAAAAAAACGATACCGTTAGCAAAAAATCCAAAGTTATTTTTCCTAAAAGAATAAATAGTTAAATCTCATCCACTTTTTTCGGGAGCTGCACGGGAGCAACAATGACAACGCCAAAAAGTAGCAAAAATTGTCTGCCGCGCTGACGCTCGTCGTCAATTTTTTTTTTTAAAAATTAATTAATTTTTTCTAAAAAATCAGTAATTAAATAAACTTAATAAAATTAATAATAAATTATGTAGAATTTATTATTTACTTTAATCTACTCAAAACTACTAAACCCAATTAATTTAACCACTACCGATTGTCAAAAAAAAGCGATACTACTAGCAAAAATTGCAAAATTATTTTTCCAAAAAAATAAATATTAAATCTCATCAACTTTTTTCGTGAGCCGCACAGGAACGGCAACGAGAGGAGCAACGACAGCGCCAACGGGATGACCAACAGAAGCGCCAACAGAACAGCCAATGGGAGCCGCAATGACAGCGCCAACGGGAGCACCAAGAAGTAGCAAAAGTTGTCTGCTGCACTGACGCTCGTCGTCAATAATTTAATATTAATAAAATTAATATTAAATTATGTAGAATTTATTATTTACTTTAATCTACTCAAAACTACTAAATCCAATTAATTTAACCACTACCGGTTGTCAAAAAAAGCGATAAAAAAATAAATATTAAATCTCATCAACTTTTTTCGTGAGCCGCACGGGAACGGCAACGATAGGAGCAACGACAGCGCCAACGGGATGACCAACAGAAGCGCCAACGGGAGTAGCAACGAGAGCGCCAATAGGCGCGCCAACGAGAGCGCCAATAGGCGCGCCAACGGGAGCGCCATTTATGGAGTTTTTCTTTTTCTTTTATTACATTTTGCAACTTTCAACGTATCCACGGGTAGAATACTAGTTGCATTACTATGATGGCCCACTTTGCAGGGACTCATGGAATAGAACAATTAAATGAGGTTTTTTTTACCCCCACCATTTCACCTTATACCCCACAAATAATGATAATCCGAAAATGCCTCTACAAATTTCTTCACACGGATTTATCTAATTTAAAGATAAATCCGTTTTTGGTTTTTTCCAAAACAGATTTATGTTTAAATTAGATAAATCTATTTTTAAGAATAAAAATTACCTAAATCCGTTTTTTATATTTTTGCAAATCGGATTTACCTAAGCAACACATAATTCCGTTTTTGTAAATTCATAATAACTGATTTACCTATTTATTAGTTAAATTCGAAATTATTCAAAATGGATTTATATACTAAATAGGTAAATCCGTTATGTATTAAAAAATTTCTGTTTTTATTTAAAAAAAGTTATAAAGCACTATTAAAAATTCGTTAAATAGTCAAAACTAATGTACAAATTATAAAAACACTACTAAAAATCTAATAAAACCAAAATAAGATTATGCAAATTTTATTTTTATTTTTTGGAGATTATGAAAAATTTTAAAAAAAATAGTAAACAATGGAATTTGGGATTTTGATCGCCGTACTCCCAATAGAAGTCCCTTCTGGGAAAGTCATAATTCCTGATTTTTTTTCTTCAGATTTAATGACTGTGGTTTCATTACAATCAGAGTAGGTTGCCCGAAAACCGATTTTTTAGCCTAAATTATTCTCAATTGGTACGACATCGTCATGTGTTAACGAATAACTACAAACTAAATAGAACCAAAAGACAACAGATATTCATATATATTTTATTTTTTAAAAAAATTATTTTAATTTTTTAACAGTTTTATCACTTTCATTTATTAATTATTTTACAAAACAGATTTATCTATTTATTAGATAAATCCGTTTTGAAAAATTCAAAACGGATTTATCTAATAATACATAAATCCGTTATTAAAAAATAACAAAAACGGATTTATCTATGGTGGGGGTTAAATCCGTTATACATTTTTTCCCTAAAACGAATCGCCCCCCGTATAATGCAAGATCGTCAATCCATATTTCAAGCGGGAGATTACAAAGTTAGATTCATAGAAAGGTCACTTATAAGCTACATGACAACTCTAAGGTGGTCTATGGTGGACATCCACATTAACTACAATATGCGTTGCATTCCTAATTATGGTTGTAACTCTCAACCACTTGAGTAAATGCAATTATGTCATTCCAAACCTAACTA
Source organism: Astragalus glycyphyllos (assembly GCA_963573325.1). Lineage (NCBI taxonomy): Eukaryota > Viridiplantae > Streptophyta > Magnoliopsida > Fabales > Fabaceae > Astragalus > Astragalus glycyphyllos. Next base: position 10,797,919 of record OY754314.1, on the reverse strand, counting down.
AGTCATCATTCATATCCGTTCTTCCTCCTATAAATAAAACATCATTTGCACTTCAACTATGATTAATATATGGTTGTAACTCCCAACCACATTAGCAATTGCATTTATAGCAACCAAGCCTAACAAAGCCATCTTTCCTCTTCGTTCCTCCTCCTATAAATGTAATACAATAGAATGGTTTCATTTGTATCTTTAAGTTCACTCTATCTCATTACATTTGATTGTGTGTGTTGTTTGCTCAATGCAAGATATGGAAATAATTGGTCAAGTGAAGCCATCTGAGTTTTTGGACATTAACAGCCCCATGTGGATGTTAAAGTTGAAGCCTCCTACATTAAGACACAAGATGAAGTCGTTGCGGGGAGTTCAACCTGTAATAGTATCATGGAAGTTGTTAAACCAGGGTGGTCTGATATCCCAGTTCCTACAATATTAAGAACAACTAAAGTTGAAGAAGGGTCAATGCGTATTCATAATGCTGGGATTGTAAGAGCACATGTGGGTGAACAAGGGTCCATGCTTCGCCCTCTTCCTGGAAACCTCAGCAGATCTCCTGCTGATATGTTGTGTTATCTCAAGGCGATTAATGGCATCCTAACCAAACAAGCTGATGAACAAGCGTCAAAGCAGATTAACTACCATGTAATTGTAGGCATATGTTAAAGTCCCTGTAGTTCAAGTGAATTAAGTTTGACCATCTTTTATGAACAACCAATGATGATCCTCTACAGTTTAAGTCATTAATGTTTAAGTTAGTATGTTGAAGCTGTGTTGTTAGATGTGTTAACTACATGTACAACTACTTAATATCCACATACCTATTCATCATCATTTAACATTTTTGGTATCTGTCTCAATCCATAGCAGGCGATATCTTTACTTAAAGTATACCCTGAGATTGTGATGTCAACTCCCATAAATAAGGTAGACAAACCTGGACATGTACTCATATTGAAGTGTAGCCATTCTTTCTTTATGGCAAGTTCCACTTCAATTAACTCAAGTGGTTGAGTTGTCATTCCTATCATTGTGATTCGTGTAGTGTATTAACTTTTGTGTTAGACCATTTAAGTTTCAGTAGTTGTACAATAAATGGTTGTCATTTCATGAGTGCTGGATAGCAAAATCTAGGAACCATATCTCCATAGCATCACCCCTAAATTTGGTGGCTACATTCTTCTTATTCTCACTACACAACTTGTATACCACAATTATTGTGCGCAACTTCCTTAAATGTATTCCAACTACATCTTAAATGATATTAATGAGAGTAGATGGTAACCTCCACATTCATTTTGTTCTTCATTATTAATAAGTTTCCAAATATCGATATACACTATCAATAGTTACAAATTAGATTCAATAGCTTACTTGTCTGATTGGGGGAATACCAACGCATTAGGGTGAATGTATACTCCATACTTGAAAGAAAAAGAAAAATAATCAGAACCAAGCCAACATAAGTGAAGAAGATATTTCAGTTTAGTATTCTGCTCTTCTTTCAATTGCTTGGCAGTACAGAAATGAACCTGTCCTTTGATCAAGCCACATTTATCTGGAACATTAATATCATGCTTCAGATACACATACAGTCCTCTAAGAAAGTAGTAGTAAAAACAGGTTAACTGATATATGTAGTGCAGATTTTTAACAAAAGTCATTACCTAAAATTTTTCCCCAATTACATTTACCTTCAGTGACCAAATTTATAGTCTACTGTGTAAGAAAACATTACATATACATAGTAATTATGAGAAAGTATACTACTATAACATTGGTAGTAATTTTAAGTACATTAGCAATTAGCAAACTGTATTAGACAAACATCTCAAATTTCAATCGTTGTTTGTACTTCTTATAATTTTGAACCTACTAAAGTAACATTAACTATAGCTCCGTTATCTTCATTAATATCATATCAAATGCAATCTTATTCAATTAATAAGAGATCAAATCCAATCTAATAGCATTAATAACTATGTGACCTATCAATAACACTCAATCTAATCCAATCTAATTGCATTAATAACTATTTGACATGTCAAAAACTATAAATGAATCTATTCAATGGAAACCATTATGTAATTATTTGAACTACTTCACCCATCTCTCCATCTCGGTCTTGATAAATGGGGGCCTATCCGAGGAATTTGTAGCGCACAAAGGCCTAAAGCAAGGCGACCCTCTAGCTCCTTTTTTATTCTTGATAGCGGCCGAGGGGTTGGCGGGTCTTGTAAGGAAGGGGCCGGGGTGGATTCCAACAATCTAAATGGCTTTAAAATAAATGATGATCTATCGGTCAACCTACTTCAATTTGCGGACGACACGATATTCTTTTGTGACGGCGGGGAAAAGAGTATTTGGTGCTTAAAGGCAATTCTAAGGAGCTTCGAGATGGTTTCGGGACTCAAAGTCAATTTTGGCAAGAGCAACGTCATTGGCATTAATATGGATGAGAGAGTCATGGAAGGGGTGTCTCATTTTCTTGCGTGTAACATAGGCACATCATCTTTCAAATTCCTAGGGATCCCCGTTGGAGCAAACCCAAGAAGATCGAGTACGTGGCAACCGGTGATTGATTCCATAAAGGCTAGATTAAACATGTGGAGGAGTCGTCAATTATCCATTGGCGGTCGGGTAACACTCATCAACTCGGTATTGGCTTCCTTACCATTGTATTTATTTTCTTTTTATAAGGCACCAAAGAAAGTACTAGAGGAGATTAAAAAAAATTCAAAGGAGGTTTCTTTGGGGGGGGGGGGGGGGGGGGGGGGGGGGGGGGGGAGGAAGATAGTAGGAAGATGGCGTGGGTGAGGTGGGATGTCGTTTGCTTACCGAAGGATAAGGGTGGTCTCGGAGTAAAAAATTTGGAGGCTCTCAATATTGCTCTCTTAGCAAAATGGAGATGGAGGGTGTTGGCGGAGGAAAGAAACTATTTATGGAAGAACGTTCTTGTGGAGAGATACGGTTTGTGTGGGAGATGGCCGAAGGAAAATGAATATAGGAGGGGGTGGGCGAAACACTCAATTTGGTGGAGAGATTTATGCTTGTTAGGTGAAGGAACAAATTTGGAAGAAGAATGGTTTGATGATCTAGTTAAAATAAAATTGGGCAAAGGAAATTTATGAGATTTTGGAAGGATTGGTGGTTAGGAACGGAAACTTTGGAAGGTCTTTTCCCAATTTTGTTCAGCTCCTGCACAATGCAAAATGCTACTGTTGAAGAGATGGGGGTTTGGAGGGGTAATCAATGGGAATGGTGCTGGAATTGGGCCGAACAACTCCCTGCAACTGAGGCACAAAATCTGTCATACCTGAAGGAGGTGCTCTCGGGTTTGGCTCCAGTTCAGCAGGTGGCTGATTGCTGGCGCTGGCTGCCAAACCCGGTGGCTGGTTTCTCGGTAAAAACATGTTACGCTGTGCTGGTTTCTTTGTTGGCAGGTTCAGGTGCTGCTGGAGGCGAATCGTTTATCGCGGCGTGCTCGAAATTATGGAGGAATGATGTCCCTTCAAAAATGCAGATTTTTTCATGGAGGGTATTGCTAAACAGAATCCCTTCACGCGAGGCACTTCTAAGGAGAGGCATTTTGCAGCAAGAGGCCGATGCATGCTGCGTTTTTTGCAGCAACGAAGTCGAATCAGTTACTCATTTGTTTCTACAATGTAATATGGCGACCTCGGTTTGGCATCAAATTGAGACGTGGGTTGGGGATACGATTGGTGGCGGTGATGACATGGTGGAGCACTTCATGAATTTTGGCAAGTTGGTGAAGGGGAAAAAGCGTCGGGGTGTCAAGCATCTCATATGGATGGCGACTATTTGGAAAATATGGATGGCGTGAAACAATGCAATTTTCAATGGAGTCTTGGAATCTCCTTCCGAGATAGTTATGGGAATCAAACTATGTGCTTGGAGTTGGTTCAAAGCAACAAAAGGAAGAACTTGTAGGATAGAATGGTCGGATTGGTACCATTGTCCCATAGGGTGTTTCTCTCTATTGTAATTTGCTCTTTGATGACATTGTAGAATTGGGGTACTCTTTTTCCCTTCGGGGGTCTTTTTCCCATTGGGTTTTGGCCCTCGAAGGTTTTAACGAGGCCCCCTAGGTGTAAGGGGTTGGTGCACCCCTTGTGCGCCCCTTAATACATTTACTTATCTAAAAAAAAAAACAAACTACTATCTCCGTCTTATTTTAAAAGTAGTTTTACCAAAATGAATTTGTCACAAATTATTTTCGTTTTAAGATTTTAAAGAAAGCATCTAACATGTTTTTTAACTTTTGCCGTTAATAATCGGTACAACTATTTACATTTTATGCATCATTCATATTTATATATGTAGATAGATAATTGGATAATTGGTAAATTAGACAACATTTTTTACAAAATCTCGACAATTAATCATTTATCTTAATATGTATACAACAACCTTAAACTGCATATAAAATGGGACGGAGGTAGTATCATTAACGTTAAACTTATTAATTTATATTAGTAATTTTATTATTTCAATGGATTTTTACAAATCACAAATACGATTAGAGGTAATCAAGTTTGTTTACCCCAGTCAATGAATAAGACATAGTAAAATGTAGTCACGCTTCTAAGTCGGTATCAATAATAGTATCTTTGCGCGCTGTATGAACAGCGTAATGCACACATTATAATGACTAACCATGATAGCCAATTTGGTGCATGGCTCTTAAACTTGAGGTTGAATGTGGGATTCAAATGAAAACAGTAAATAAAAGTTTGTTACGGTGCACCTCCTTGAGAAAGCTCGAAGATAATAAAAGTAGTAACGGGTATAATGGATTACAAAATTTTCAATGTTTATTCAATTTCATGCAGGGAAGCTTTAAATGTAGACCCTGGTTACACCACTATATAAGCATACCATTTGGACATAGTTCTACACCACAAGCTACGATCAAATACTCTTAGTTTTTGCATAACACAAATAGTCTTATTGTCTTAACTGAAACTGAAGGTAATCTTTATTTGTTTTTCTCGAAGCCTCATTTTAAGTAGTTCTGTATGTGAATTATTTTTTTCATAAGTATCTATGAATAAATCGTTTTGTAACCTGATTTTATCTTCTTCCCGGTGACCAATTATTCATAGGTAAATAATTTTAAGTGGTTGTTTGAGTGATCAAAGAGTGCATCTCAATCGATTCTGACTACAAGTTAAAACAAATCTCTTAACTACACGTAAAGATACTTATTCCCCTGTACCTATGATAAAAATATTTTGTTAAAGTTGAATACAATAATAAAGTTCATACGCTAAATCCTCAAGTGTTATTTCCAGTAGCAAAGTATGGGTCCCATGAATCTCCTTCTCCTGAATGTTAGATTTCTCAACAACATGGCCAATCACATCTAAAAAAACAAAAATAACATGTTTTAAACATCTCATGCAAATCAAAATAAATGATTGATTCTATCCTGAGAAATCATACCTTCAGATTGTCAATTATATAAGTTGAACAAACCTGCGAATATGTCAGTTCGAGTCTGCCTCAGAAGAGTGGGGAAGTCCATGAAATCAAAAAGAGTCATTGGGATCTCTTCAGCAATGATAGTGGTCAGCAAAGTGTTACCCATGAAGTTCAACTTATACTTATGATTAGTTTTCTTGAAAGAAACATCATTCTGAGCCACCAAGACCTTGTCAATAATATAAGATGACCCCATTTGCAGATTGTTATAAAACTTGGGGAACCACTGTTTCTTGACAACAGCTTGAATTCGTGAGCACTGCAATTTGAAGATACCACAGTTTGTTTAAATATATTTACTCTTGTGTCTCTTACTCCTTTTTAGTAGTTGTAGAATTAATTGTTGTGATCTTATTACTGACATGGAAACCCGTTAGCAATATGTAGGAAGGATATCTCCATAGTGTCACTTCTAATTTTTTTGTCTACATGCTTGGTCACCCCACTACCCAAAATGTATATCGCATGGTTGCAACCAAGTTCATTGAAGGTAATCCAACTACCTACTTAATCACCCCCTTTATAAGGCAAAATCACATTTTCATCAACTTAAGCAGGAACCTCACCAAAAGGTTACTTCCTATATACGGGTCATATTCCATGCAGTCGTACTTTCCAAATCTTCATGGTGGTCTACCCCAACGAAATTTGAATCAGCCAACTTGCATGATTAGACAACAAAGTTATCCACTTTAAAACATTAAAGATGCCACCTATATTAGGCTAAACTTATAAAGTTGAGTGTTTCCTTTTTAGACTAGGTGGATGGCTCATACAAATAAATGCAAGTATTTATTAGTTAGGTGAAGTAAATGACGTTGGTGTAGGGTTGGCGGATCCCATAAATGGATGAAATAAATGTACCACCAGTGTGATGAGTGAGAGTGTATATCCTTTGGAACTAATTATAAGCAAAAATAACTAATTTCACACATATTTAGGAATAGAGTTTTGTACATTTAACTTCTTTGAATTAAAGGTAAAACTAAATAGATTTACTAAATTATCCCTAAATAATGATTATCTTCTCACAATATTAAATAGTTACTTTAAGAGTAGTTGTAGAAAACTAGCATTAAATATGGGTGGGTTAATAATTCAAATTTGCTTATATTTTAAACCATTTGATTCATTTGAAAGTTGGAGTTCCTGTTATGCTATTGCTTAATATTGATCCAAATTCAGGGCTATGTAATGGTACAAGCCTGATTGTGACAAGGCTAGGAAAATTTGTAATTGAAGGAAAATTTATTTCGGGAAGCAACATTGGAGATAAAGTGTACATTCCTAGGCTATCATTGACGCCATCCGATGTTAGAATTCCTTTCAAATTCCAGAGAAGACAATTTCCAATAAACATATCATTCGCAATGACGATTAACAAAAGTCAAGGACAATCTTTAAAATCAGTTGGAGTAGACTTGCCAAGCCCAGCATTTTCTCATGATCAATTGTATGTTGCATTTTCGCGAGTCACATCAAGAAGCGGTCTTAAAGTGTTAATCACAGGGGATGAAGATGAAGCTACAAATACCACTAAGAATGTTTTATACCATGAAATATTCTCAAATTTGTGATTTTCATTTTGTTACATTTATGTTGATTAAGTAAAATTATAATCACCATATATTACCCCAAATAATATGTGTGTTACTTATGCCTAATAACAAAATATGTTGTGTCAGTTATGTCATTAAAATGAGAAATATCATTCTATCCATTGGGACAACGAAATATGGTTACAAAGATGTAATTTAAGGCCCGTGCATAGCATGGGCGTAAGTTCTACTTTATCTAATAATACATAAATCCGTTTTCCCCAACCCATAACTATTTTTTTCTCTTGCTTCTTGATAAATAATACCAACTAACCGGCCGGAGAAAAAGTTATAAAGTTGTCGCACTGATTAGGAATGGGAATTGATGATGAATTGGATTCTTTGCATGTGTTGGGTTTAATTTGATGGTTCTTTAAATTATTTTAAACAAGTTCATTGCACGTAGTACTTTTATCATGATTTAATTTGTGTGTTTGCCTATTGTCTATCGCAGAAGCCACATGGTCGGTTAACCGTGGGAAAAAGGCAAAAGATGGTTAGGTAATAACTTAGGTGTATATATACTATATAGTAATCACTCCTTTTCTACTGGAATTATTGATTGAAATGCTTCCCATGTGCCTCTGATGGAGTATAATTTGTGCTCCAGATCTAATTTTGGCTAGAAATAATGGATTTAGGAGCCCAATTGTAAACAAACCCAATCGCACTATTATATATATAGCACTCCACACTTGGGAGTCTCATATTGGGATGGAATGGACGGATTGAACGCCTGAAATCCGATTGAAGAAATTGGGGATTTAAAACCAATTTTAGGGATTTGAGAAATTGAGGTTTTTCGGTTTTAAAGAATTGATTAAGTTTGTTTCATGAAAGAAGAGTTGGAAAGTGATTGGTTCGTGGTGGTGGCTCGCCGGAGAAGAAGAAGACTAAGATGGAGGAAGAAGATGGAGAGTGGTTGATTATGTTTTGTGTTTGTGTCAATTTAGTCCCCTGTGTTTTCTTTTAGTTTTAATTTGGCCCCCATTGACCATGTCATTTAATGAAGATACGTCAGATTGGACAATTAGGACGCCACGTCAGCAGTTAACTGCCAGCGTGGCGTTCGTTAGAAAAAATTAACGGCAGGGACCAAAATGACACAAAAAAAAACATAAGGGGCGATAACGAGAAAAAAAAAGATAAAGGGCCAAAGTGACACCAACCCCAAAGATAAAGGGCCAAAACTGCAATTAAGCCTTTTTTTCTGAACGTGGTGAATAGGTTTTTTTTGACAAAATGGCGAATAAGGCTTTATTAAGACTTTAATTTCTTGTAAAAAGAGAGTTTAATTTGTATACACAATAAGTGTATAAGTCTTTTACACTATCTACTAATTAGAAGTTAACACATCATCAAAAAGAATTGTATTAATTTGTATACACAATAAATGAAGCAGTTTTTTTGGACATATAGGAGGGAAGGGTTTACGCCAACTTTTTAGAAAATGAAAAATACACCGCCCAAGTTAACCTTAAGTAAAAGGTAACAAATAGAAAATGTAGCCTTTTATCAAATTTATGGCAACAATTCACAATTGTCGTTGTTTAAATCTAAGGGAACATTTATTAAGTGGTCATATATTGTAAGCCTAAAAATGATTGTGATCAGGGATTTGAGGGTTAAAAATGACTATGGTGGGTAGTTTGAGGGGGTTAGGTTTGGGTTATACCTTGAATTTGCTTGGGCAGAGGATATTTTTGGGGAGCTCCACGAGTCACTAGCTTCCATTTATCTCTCACTAGTGCCAGATGTTTAGTTATGGTCCCCTCATTCTTCAGGATTGTTCCCGGTTTCTTTTGAATCCCATCTTCTCTCACAATTGTCATCGTGTATTTTGAGGCTTTTTGACTAGATGTTAGGGTTGGACCAACCAGTAACACCAACCTCATCCAGGGAGCACCAATGGAGGGCATAACGTCTGAGGAGGAAGTGCTATGGAGAACTAAGAGAGAGAGAGAGTACCTAATTGCCCCCTGGATATAGAAGCAAGCTGGCTCACGTGTATGACAAAAGCAGAATTTAAATCACAGGGAAAAGATAGTACTTAGGCAAAATAAACATAATAAATTCCGAAATGTTACAACTAGTTGACATAAAGCTATGACAATACCCTTCCCCTGAAGTACGCCCATTGTAACACCACAATTTTCGTATTAGTACATTTTTGTTTACGAGTGAATATAATAGAAATTATTGTGATATATTGTGCATCTTTCACCTAAGTAATGACTCCCTCTGTTTTCATATATAATTGAAAGACGGCTGTTTATGTGGTGGGGAGACGGGCCACCAGTCTTTGAAGTATATATCTGTAAGCTCTCTTTGTCTTTAGCATCAAGTCAGGTTTTCTTAACGACGTAGTAAGCCAATCTGCAGTCGTAATGGGACTTCGTCCATACCAAGGGGAACTTGGTATCTTTTACATCATCGTTGGTATCAAAAGTTGCCACCATATCCAGAGTTTTGACTAACGGGGCCGACATATATATAACTGTTCTTCCAAGACTTCGAAGAGTCAGAATACGAATTGAAGATCTTGTAACCTTTGTTACCTTTCAAGCTCAAGAGCTCCCAATGATTTCGATTGAGCCCCACTCATCCTGCCGACTTACTTCAAAAATTGTGAAGAATAACCTCCAAGAACACGGCCTTACCATCTCCCCCATCAGCAGTTCAAACACCTTTATAAAGCTCCATCCATTAGGATGCAGTTGAGAAGGGGCGACACTAAGAACCGCATAATGTGTTGTTGAAACTTCGTAAACAGCAGCCGAATCCGCATCGTCGCTAAAACCGTCATGTACATGGTAAGCTTCTACCCACATGGAAATGTGGCGACTGACTCACCCCACGGAACACCTTTAAGCACACCTGGTCTCGGGTGCCGACTAGTGGCCGGTATATGCTAAGATTACTCTTATGCCGCCAAATTGATTGAATTTCTCGAAGGGACTTCGAAACCCAATAATAATTAACTCTTGCGGCTGCCCGAGCAACTTCATCCTCGTTGTTCGTCTTGGCTTCAAATTATGCATTCATTCTCGCCCACATTTTCCTCGACAATGACATCGCCCTCTTGATGTCGATCCATACCACCCTCATTGATCTTGGCCTGATCAACATGCCTCAACTCGACCGACTCCGAGGATTCCAAGGAGGTTGCAGAGGCCTCAACTCATGTGTCATCTTCTTGGTCCTTGCTAGAGAGAACCTGCAGGGTTGGGGGAATTGGGTCAAGACCCCAGGCTTGACACTCCCTCCTAAAATATCCAGCCACGACCGGGGAATATCCTGACCCTAGAATAGGACACGCAATAAAAATGAGAAAAAGTAGAAACATAATTAGAAAGGTTAGAATGTACTTGAGGAAGGTAGATAAAATTCTCCTAGAATCGTCTTGGAGGAAGAACGAGATCCCTTCGCCAGAAATAGAAAACAGCTCGCCAGAACCTCACTGGAAAAGAAAGTCAGTATTGCTAGTAAACAAAGTCGATATCGTCGGAGACACAACTCGGGTTTCAGAGATAATTGTCAAGAAGCAAAGTCTTTAATGCATATAAGGGGTAGGGATGTGCAAAAAAAGTGGTAAACTTAAACCATACCATAAACCATATATATTGCACTCTTAATAAAATCCCATACCATAAACCAATCCAGTCCATTTAGTAAAAAAAGAGGAATACCGGAAATCCAAACTTCATAACCGGTAACTATATCGGTACACCACATTGGAAAAATTTCATTCCCCTTTTAATACACCACACAGTGACAGTGATCCTCGTTTCATTCTCTCTCTCGTCCAACCCAGCCACAGCCAGCAAAGCTTGAAAAAAGCTCATTCCCCTTTTAACTAGTCTCATGCGTGAACGACCAAGGAGTCAGAGACACTCTCGCTGTTGTTCTTCTCCACCGTCACCATTGTTCTTCTCAACTGTCGTCATCGTCCTTCTTCGCTGTCGTTCGTCGTCGTCCTTTGTGACAGAGGTTAGCATAGGAAACAGATCTCCTTGGACAACCAAGGCACCACCTTGAAATAAAAGGAAACATTTTTTCCATGGCATACCTAGGTTGGACACCAAAGGTGAAAAACTGAAGAAGGAAAATCCGTAGGTCGAGGAAAAAGAATTGGAATTCGAGAGAAGTGGAAGATGGAAAATGGGTGGGAAGAACAAGAAAGAAAATATGCTGGTTTAGAAAATGGCACTGACTATGAACTCTCAACCCCAGAAAGAAAACTCAGAACCCAAAGACCGACAAAAGCAAGAGTAAAAGAGAATCCTAAACAAGGCATGCTTACACAAAGGAGCTAGGAAAATTATGTAGCTACAAAAATCACTATTTTTTATCTCTTCTTTTTTGTATAATCAAATTCAACCCAACAAATTATATGATGTAAAATGGTAAACTGATTTTAGCAATGAACAAACCTATTTTGAGAAAGAGTAAACAGTTTTTTCAAGTAAAAACCGAATTTGAAAAAGGGTATACCGTTTTATGGTAGCAAAGACCGGTTTTAAAATCTGGTAAACCGTTTTCTGGAAGGAAAAACTGGTTTCAAAACGGTAAACTGGTTTCTATAGTTGAACCGGTTTTAAATTGGTTCTAAACCGGTTCTAAACCGGTTTAAGAATTCAAACCAGTTTTTTAAAAAATGGTAAACCAAAACTGCATTTAAAAGAGGTATGGTGTGGTGTGGTATGGATTTTGTACCATGCACACCCCTAATAAGGGGTCCTCTATATATAGTGGGCCTCTCGATGATAATAAGGCTGTCGCTGACTGCAATGATGGAATGGCCCCTCGATAACCCTAAACATCTCATCCATCAAATCAAGGCACAAGCACCAAGATGACCCCTAGAATTCCCCACACGCCTGGTAGGTCTAGCATGTGTTTATTCGCAAGTCGGTACCTGTTGTGTGAAAACAATATGTGCAAGTATACACAGTCAAAACAAGTAATGCAGAGTAAGTAGAGATCGTTCCTACGAGGATTGTTGAGTTCTTTTTCTATATTTAAATTAGCAAGTAAGCTAGTAAGTAAAAAGCAAACTAAAATAACAAGTTGTAGAACTTAGTTTTATCAACAAACAGCAAATGAAGTAAAAGGTTATAGAAACTCAAATTAGAGAATAAGCTGGGATGCCTTTTTTACAATGCAATTTCATCAAAATGTATTAATGTTGTATCTGATGTTGCAGCATTGGGTGCTGTCGCATCAGTTTGTACTTTTTAGATACTTTTCACTAGGGTTTCTTTACAAGGGCTTATGTCTAAGCTCTAAAAAGGTTCACCCTAGGCTACTACACAGCCACAACATTTTACCCTATGGATTTTTCCTTCCTATGTCTAGGTTTAAGAAAGGATTATTAAAGTGTCCTTCAATAACAACTATCCATATTATCCTTTGAGATCAATTTATAAACCATGTCTGAATCTATAAATGGTACTTATATTTAGGTGATTATTTCTAAAATAAGTTTGGAAATAGTATCCCACAAACGATAAAATGCTAAAACATCAAATACATTTCATTAAAAACACTAAGGCTTAATTTCATAGATCAAAGCATTCCAACTAAGAGTATTTAGCTCATGATGAGCAAACAACACAAGAAATAAAACTCAAACGTAAATGCTAAAGCCATAATACCGAAAATACAAAGAAGAAATATACTAAGAAGAGGTAGACTGAAGATTAGCTCCAAGAATAGTAGTATAGAGGTTCAGATCAGCTACCAAATCCACAAAAATCTTCAAGTAAGTTAGCTCGTGTATTGCTGCATCATCACTCCCAGCATCAGAATTTCCACTTTGGTATTTAAAGGTAGCTTGGCACAAAAATGGAGGAAAAGCTATCTCTAGACTTTTCTCCTCTATGAACCCAGCCTCCAAAATGAGGAAGATGAGCTGCCTTTTATAGTGCTAAGGTTAGTAATCCAAGGAACACACCCTAAAGAGGCTCCTCTTGTCATTATGTGTGCCTAGGAGTACAAGGGACCACATAGAAGGAATATTCTTGGCATAATAGTACTAGTTCCCTGCAACAGGACGTGTCCGTCCTTTCTGACAGCTAACAGACGCTGAAATTCGCGTGATAGTGTTTCTCTCTCATCTGTCGCAGGAACCAATGCTGCAGCAAAGAAACACACACATAAAAGCACAAAGGTGGCACCAGAGTGATAAATGACTCCAATCCAAAATTAACTATTCTTTTACACTAAACAACATATTTGAACTAATTAAGCATAATATTACTTTGGAACTCACAACAATTTAAGCTAGGAAAGCATAAATAACTGTTATAAATAAGAGTTATCAGTACCCCTATCAGGATTTACAACCTGGGCACTCCCTTGGAACTCGGTCGGTAGATACCGACTTGGGGCAAGCATCACAAGCTAGGACCTGCCCACTTAGGCGACTCCGGCTAGGGAGGCAACTGTTCTAGATTGAGTCAAGAGGCGGCCCACTAAGCTAGACGCTCTTCTGGAGAAGAAAAGTGCTTTTACACAGGGACATGGAGATCCGTGCCTGACCGCTATCAACGGCTGCCATCGTCTTGCTAGATCCGACTGTGGAAATAGAACAAGGCAGTTACGTGCAGTCGCAACTAGCCTTCAGTGCCTACTTGATCCAATAAATTGGGGTCAACCCCCACTAATAGGTATATTTTCTCACTCTCATATCTCGCTTTGACTTCTTTCCCTGATTGGGCGTCGAAGTATCTTTGCAGGTACAACCCCCGACTTGTGATCCGACTTGAGCTTTGCATTATAACTTGAACTGGACAATTGTTGGAACTTTGATGAATTGTGTGAATTGAAAAAGTCCCACATTGGATGGAATAAACACTATAAGAGTGTGTATAAGTGGGAATCTCATCCATTGGGTTGGGCCCCAAGGGGTACCCAATTTTGTGGATGGGAGAGGACTCACACAAAGTGACCACCCCACACGCGTGTGCCGCCGCCGTCTGGCCGGCTCGGCTCGGCCGTGCCTTGCCGAGCTTGGGCTTTGTGGTGTATACTTATTTTTTCGGAAAATATTTTTTTAATTCGTTTGACCGTTGACCAATCGTTTGACTGTGACTAAATCAAAATTGTAACGGTTTTTCGCATTTATTTCGTAATGTTTTTTTTTCTTTAATTCCCAATGGATTTTTTTTCCTTTGGCTCTTAATTAGTTTCCAACGGCTACCTCTCCCTCATGCCTATAAAAAGGATGCCTCTCCTTACTTCTTACTCACACCAAAAGTTGATGCACTTTCAACTTTTGTCTCTTCTCTCTAAACATTCTCTTCTTCTTCTTCTTCTTCTTCTCTAGAAAACTTGAAGCATTTCAAAGTTTATTTTCTAAAGAATGGTTATCATAACCATATTTAGGGTGTATATCTAAGAGTAAATTTTCACGGTGCAGTAAAATTTCGTAGCAGTTTCAACTAGGCTGTTTTTTCATGGGGATGTCGTGGTTGATAGTCTGCTTGCACATGTGTAAATTACAGATCATTACGGATTAAATGATTGGTTTTGAGGGCCTTGGAAAATTGTTTATATGCATCACAACTCATGAAAGCAGATGTTAAAGGTAAAATCCAGGAAGGTGATGGATGGGGTGTCAAGTATTAAAATTCAACTTCCGCGGACAGAAAGAAACAATAGAATTGAAAGGAGTCAATAGCATAAAGTTACAATTTGGGTCAATAAACTTGATGGCCAAGTTAGCAACATCACCAAGAAACTTTATTCTTAAATAACGCCAATTAATGTGTTCCAAATGGTTCAATAAGCAGAGCATCTAAATCAAATAAAAATTGTGGACAACTTCTAAGTGAACACCTGTTAGAATTAGAAGCCAAATGGGTGGTGATAAGGGAAACAAGAAAAGCCCGTTTTCATCCATACGAAGATCCTTTATGTGGTTATTCCGTGGCGATGTGAAGACTAAGAGTAAGACAAGTATCAAAGCTACTGCAACTAATGGACCTGAGGCATCCATTGTTGCAGCATCAAAGCACTTCTCTTCAGCTCACAAAGTGCGCTTCAACTAGATGAGCGACAAAAGTCTTGTGTTTTTAATTTGTTATGCACTATTCAATATGTACCTAATATGTTGTGCTACATATATATGGCATGATTTCATGAAGTTTAGATGAAGGAGCTACCCACCTCGCGCGACAGACACATGCTTAATTTTTAAGTGTTGGACGAGGAATCGGTGTTATATATTGTCATTTGTTAACGAATGAAGTAGAAAAGATTAATCTCAAATTCCCTGCTCTCTCTTTTCTTCTTGGAGTAGTCATTGCTCGAAACAAGGGGAATCATTCTATTATAGCTTGCACAATAAACCAAAACTGAAAACTTGACCAAAATCATTATTAATTATTTATTTGTATAATTGTTGGACTATATGAATATATATCATGCCTCGAAAATAATGTACAACTATACTTTGTGATCCGTGTTTTCATTGATTTTTCACGTAGGGTGTGTTTGTTTGGGATGAAAGAGAGAAGAGAGAGTGAGGGAAGAAAGAGTGATTTTAGGATGTTTGGTTAAGGAGAGAAATAGGAAAGAGAGAGGAAGGAAAGATTAGTTTAGTGCTTTTTATAATCTCTCCACAAGTGGAGAGAAAGTGGAGAGAAAAAGGCTCTTTCTCTCTTCCCTCACTCTCTCCTCCCTCTTTCTCTCCTAATCCAAACACACTAGTAAAGTGGCAGATTATATATATATATATATATATATATATATATATATATATATATATATATATATATATATGTTTATATTCCACATATACTACATAGGAGTTGAAATGAGTCAAATCCCCAAACTTTTTACTTTGAATGAACAAGTAGTCTTGCTGGCCAAGTCTAGCTAGATCAACAAGAAACATGCATTAGGCAACAGATCCTCAATTCCGAAACATCTATCAAGACATTCGTTAGGTTTCAAAGGAATTTTTTAGTTAAAAAAGTTCCTATGGATTTTAAAGGATTTTAGAGGAATTTCTTGATTTTTGGGATTCTGCAATACTTTCAAGACTTTCAATTAGGATTTTAATGGATTTGTATCATAAGATTTGAAGGGACTTTGTGGACTTAATTATGAGATTTGAGAAGACTTCAAGGATTTTTAACATACATTCAAAATTTAAGAGAGTCAAAGACAAAAATAAGAAAAAATAATAATGTTGTAGTGATAATAAAAATAAAAAGTCAAACCAATACAATTATTAATTAATTCACTATAATTTCATGTTCTCCTAAGTAATATTTCTCCACATATCTATAGTTATACTAGTTCTAAAAGAATTAACATCTTCAACATAATATGTTTTTTTTTGACAAAATCTTCAACATAGTATGAATACATCATAATATGGCTGACAAAATTAATAGAATGCATAGTAATAAATAATTAATAAAAAGCAGACAATCTCTATATGTTATATTATTTATTTTTCAATTTCTTTGTTCAAATCGGAATGTATTCGTAGCACAGTGTCAATCTGAGACAATCTCGTGTATATGTTACATATTTATTTTTCAATCTCCACATAGAAATTATTTTTCAATGCGGACTGTATTCGTAGCACAGTTAACTATTAGGAGTTCTTGAGTGAGATGAAAAATATGTTGGGAATGGAAGGCAGATAGAGACTTTGAGCGATGGGAATGATAAAATGATAGGGAAAAAATAAAGATTGGAAAAGTCTGTAGTTAGAGAATGAGGGATTTAAAATCTCAAGGTTTTTTGGGTGGGATTGATTGATATGGGTGTGGGATTTGTAATTTGTACTAAAAAGTCCCACCAAATCCATTTAGTAAAACAATCCTTTAAAAACTGTGAGTTTTTGAATACCAACGATTTTTTTTAAGTCGTAAAAAGTCTCAAATAAATACCACTGAATTTTGTGAGACTTTTTAAAAGTCTTTCAAAATCTTAATTGAATATCACAAGATTATTTTATATTAATGAAAAGTTTTGACCGAATACCATATGATTGTTCCAACAGAAAAAAGTCTTTTTAAAATCCTTTGAAATCTCAATCTAATACACCCCCTCATTTTCTAAAAAGGAAGACACTAGCGGACAACTCTAACTATACTATACACACACCATTACTTACGTATACTTACGTACGTAATGCAGTATAATAATCGAAGTATAACCATGACAAACACCTAAAAAAGATAAAAACAATTATATAAATAAAATAAAAATTAAAGATAATTTATGCATAAAAATATAGGGAGTTAAATTATTATTTTTTAGTCTAGATACAGAAGAAATTTATGAAATATAATGAGGGTAAAAATGATTAAAAATATAAGACGTTATAAGCTCAAACGCTATTTGAAGTAACGTATAAAAAATATTAAACATCGTTGGTGCTTACTAAATATGTTTTTTCGGGCACTAGTGAAATCCGCTATCCATCAGTGGATGAGACCTTCTAAACAAGAATTCAATAAAATTTGTAGTTATTACAAAAACTTAAAATCTGTATTACTATATTCGTGTTTTGTTTTATTCCCTATTTAGATTGTGAATCCTTTAAATTTTCAATTTCTCTTTTCATGTATGAATTTTTTCTTTAAGCATTTATTTTTTTCTTTTAATTTTTTCATTACATACTGTTAACACCCAAAAATAATTAAGTCGAAGGCCGAG
The DNA here is from genome assembly GCA_963573325.1 of Astragalus glycyphyllos. Taxonomy (NCBI): domain Eukaryota; kingdom Viridiplantae; phylum Streptophyta; class Magnoliopsida; order Fabales; family Fabaceae; genus Astragalus; species Astragalus glycyphyllos. The sequence continues at coordinate 10,780,136 of OY754314.1, read as the reverse complement.
GACTGAGGAAAAGGGAAAGAGAGAAGTAGAGTGTTAAGGCAAGCCACATAATTTGTTATGGACACAAAGAGCATGGAGATTCAAGACTTAGCACTTTGACCGATAACAAGAGGAAGAGCAAAGAAGATTAAAGAATAATTGGAAGCTCAAATGATTAATTTGCTTAATGATAGCAAATGTTCTAAAATTGTTCCTTGTCTTTTTAATGCTCTTATAGTTGATATTTCATAGGAATTTATAATTGTAATAAGTCAAACATTTTTAGGCATGTTATTTCCTTTCATAAAAGCCTAATTGTGTAAGGCCTAGTTTGGGCTTGAATTTGGGCTTTTAGTTGTTATGTTTGTCTTTTTAGTAAGCCCACAACCTATTCTCTATAAATAGGTGTGGTTTTGCAAGTTGTAAGGAACCTTTGGTCATATTTTTAATTTGATAGGAATTAGCATAAGTGCTATCTCTAGGGTTCTTCCTTGAACTGTCTTTGGGATCTTATCAAGAGCTTAGGGTTTTTGTGGTGATCCAAACATAAAGATTATCATCTTTCCATGTGTGGCTTCTCTTCACCACATAGATTCATTCCTTATCTCTCACTCTTTTCAATTTTCTTCGCCTTTCTCGTCTTTTCTATTTTATTGTATCGTTATTACTTTGATTATGGAACGATTCTTTATTTTGAGTAAATTAGTTACAACAATTCACATAATAACTAAAATCCGAAGGGTACTTGCTGACAGAGTGAATCCAAAAGAGGTCCGCGGAGCACACTAAAAGACAAAACTCCCCGAGGAAGGGGTATGTCCGAAGGCCAATGAGCCAAGCCGATGGAAGGTAAAAGCCTCAGCCTATAGAGTGTCACGGCCAAGGTGACTCGGGTGCCTAAACTACTACCCAAGGGCGAAGGATACCAAAGTGGTTAATTTCCACTTTGGTATTTAAAGGTAGCTTGGTACAAAAATGGAGGAAAAGCTATTTCTAGACTTTTCTCCTCTATGAACCCAGCCTCCAAAATGAGGAAGATGAGCTGCCTTTTATAGTGCTAAGGTTAGTAATCCAAGGAACACACCCTAAAGAGGCTCCTCTTGTCATTATGTGTGCCTAGGAGTACAAGTGACCACATAGAAGGAATATTCTTGGCATAATAGTACTAGTTCCCTGCAACAGGACGTGTCCGTCCTTTTTGACAGCTAACAGACGCTGAAATTCGTGTGATAGTGTTTCTCTCTCATCTGTCGCAGGAACCAATGCTGCAGCAAAGAAACACACACATAAAAGCACAAAGGTGGCACCAGAGTGATAAATGACTCCAATCCAAAATTAACTATTCTTTTACACTAAACAACATATTTGAACTAATTAAGCATAATATTACTTTGGAACTCACAACAATTTAAGCTAGGAAAGCATAAATAACTGTTATAAATAAGAGTTATCAGTACCCCTATCAGGATTTACAACCTGGGCACTCCCTTGGAACTCGGTCGGTAGATACCGACTTGGGGCAAGCATCACAAGCTAGGACCTGCCCACTTAGGCGACTCCGGCTAGGGAGGCAACTGTTCTAGATTGAGTCAAGAGGCGGCCCACTAAGCTAGAAGCTCTTCTGGAGAAGAAAAGTGCTTTTACACAGGGACATGGAGATCCGTGCCTGACCGCTATCAACAGCTGCCATCGTCTTGCTAGATCCGACGGTGGAAATAGAACAAGGCAGTTACGTGCAGTCGCAACTAGCCTTCAGTGCCTACTTGATCCAATAAATTGGGGTCAACCCCCACTAATAGGTATATTTTCTCACTCTCATATCTCGCTTTGACTTCTTTCCCTGATTGGGCGTCGAAGTATCTTTGCAGGTACAACCCCCGACTTGTGATCCGACTTGAGCTTTGCATTATAACTTGAACTGGACAATTGTTGGAACTTTGATGAATTGTGTGAATTGAAAAAGTCCCACATTGGATGGAATAAACACTATAAGAGTGTGTATAAGTGGCAATCTCATCCATTGGGTTGGGCCCCAAGGGGTACCCAATTTTGTGGATGGGAGGACTCACACAAAGTGACCACCACACACGCGTGTGCCGCCGCCGTCTGGCCGGCTCGGCTCGGCCGTGCCTTGCCGAGCTTGGGCTTTGTGGTGTATACTTATTTTTTCGGAAAATATTTTTTTAATTTGTTTGACCGTTGACCAATCGTTTGACTGTGACTAAGTCAAAATTGTAACGGTTTTTCGCATATATTTCGTAATGTTTTTTTTTTCTTTAATTCCCAATGGATTTTTTTTCCTTTGGCTCTTAATTAGTTTCCAACGGCTACCTCTCCCTCATGCCTATAAAAAGGATGCCTCTCCTTACTTCTTACTCACACCAAAAGTTGATGCACTTTCAACTTTTGTCTCTTCTCTCTAAACATTCTCTTCTTCTTCTTCTTCTTCTCTAGAAAACTTGAAGCATTTCAAAGTTTATTTTCTAAAGAGTGGTTATCATAACCATATTGAGGGTGTATATCTAATAGTAAATTTTCACGGTGCAGTAAAATTTCGTAGCAGTTTCAACTAGGCTGTTTTTTTATGGGGATGTCGTGGTTGATAGTCTGCTTGCACATGTGTAAGTTACAGATCATTACGGATTAAATGATTGGTTTTGAGGGCCTTGGAAAATTGTTTATATGCATCACAACTCATGAAAGCAGATGTTAAAGGTAAAATCCAGGAAGGTGATGGATGGGGCGTCAAGTATTAAAATTCAACTTCCGCGGACAGAAAGAAACAATAGAATTGAAAGGAGTCAATAGCATAAAGTTACAATTTGGGTCAATAAACTTGATGGCCAAGTTAGCAACATCACCAAGAAACTTTATTCTTAAATAACGCCAATTAATGTGTTCCAAATGGTTCAATAAGCAGAGCATCTAAATCAAATAAAAATTGTGGACAACTTCTAAGTGAACACCTGTTAGAATTAGAAGCCAAATGGGTGGTGATAAGGGAAACAAGAAAAGCCCGTTTTCATCCATACGAAGATCCTTTATGTGGTTATTCCGTGGCGATGTGAAGACTAAGAGTAAGACAAGTATCAAAGCTACTGCAACTAATGGACCTGAGGCATCCATTGTTGCAGCATCAAAGCACTTCTCTTCAGCTCACAAAGTGCGCTTCAACTAGATGAGCGACAAAAGTCTTGTGTTTTTAATTTGTTATGCACTATTCAATATGTACCTAATATGTTGTGCTACATATATATGGCATGATTTCATGAAGTTTAGATGAAGGAGCTACCCACCTCGCGCGACAGACACATGCTTAATTTTTAAGTGTTGGACGAGGAATCGGTGTTATATATTGTCATTTGTTAACGAATGAAGTAGAAAAGATTAATCTCAAATTCCCTGCTCTCTCTTTTCTTCTTGGAGTAGTCATTGCTCGAAACAAGGGGAATCATTCTATTATAGCTTGCACAATAAACCAAAACTGAAAACTTGACCAAAATCATTATTAATTATTTATTTGTATAATTGTTGGACTATATGAATATATATCATGCCTCGAAAATAATGTACAACTATACTTTGTGATCCGTGTTTTCATTGATTTTTCACGTAGGGTGTGTTTGTTTGGGATGAAAGAGAGAAGAGAGAGTGAGGGAAGAAAGAGTGATTTTAGGATGTTTGGTTAAGGAGAGAAATAGGAAAGAGAGAGGAAGGAAAGATTAGTTTAGTGCTTTTTATAATCTCTCCACAAGTGGAGAGAAAGTGGAGAGAAAAAGGCTCTTTCTCTCTTCCCTCACTCTCTCCTCCCTCTTTCTCTCCTAATCCAAACACACTAGTAAAGTGGCAGATTATATATATATATATATATATATATATATATATATATATGTTTATATTCCACATATACTACATAGGAGTTGAAATGAGTCAAATCCCCAAACTTTTTACTTTGAATGAACAAGTAGTCTTGCTGGCCAAGTCTAGCTAGATCAACAAGAAACATGCATTAGGCAACAGATCCTCAATTCCGAAACATCTATCAAGACATTCGTTAGGTTTCAAAGGAATTTTTTAGTTAAAAAAGTTCCTATGGATTTTAAAGGATTTTAGAGGAATTTCTTGATTTTTGGGATTCTGCAATACTTTCAAGACTTTCAATTAGGATTTTAATGGATTTGTATCATAAGATTTGAAGGGACTTTGTGGACTTAATTATGAGATTTGAGAAGACTTCAAGGATTTTTAACATACATTCAAAATTTAAGAGAGTCAAAGACAAAAATAAGAAAAAATAATAATGTTGTAGTGATAATAAAAATAAAAAGTCAAACCAATACAATTATTAATTAATTCACTATAATTTCATGTTCTCCTAAGTAATATTTCTCCACATATCTATAGTTATACTAGTTCTAAAAGAATTAACATCTTCAACATAATATGTTTTTTTTTGACAAAATCTTCAACATAGTATGAATACATCATAATATGGCTGACAAAATTAATAGAATGCATAGTAATAAATAATTAATAAAAAGCAGACAATCTCTATATGTTATATTATTTATTTTTCAATTTCTTTGTTCAAATCGGAATGTATTCGTAGCACAGTGTCAATCTGAGACAATCTCGTGTATATGTTACATATTTATTTTTCAATCTCCACATAGAAATTATTTTTCAATGCGGACTGTATTCGTAGCACAGTTAACTATTAGGAGTTCTTGAGTGAGATGAAAAATATGTTGGGAATGGAAGGCAGATAGAGACTTTGAGCGATGGGAATGATAAAATGATAGGGAAAAAATAAAGATTGGAAAAGTCTGTAGTTAGAGAATGAGGGATTTAAAATCTCAAGGTTTTTTGGGTGGGATTGATTGATATGGGTGTGGGATTTGTAATTTGTACTAAAAAGTCCCACCAAATCCATTTAGTAAAACAATCCTTTAAAAACTGTGAGTTTTTGAATACCAACGATTTTTTTTAAGTCGTAAAAAGTCTCAAATAAATACCACTGGATTTTGTGAGACTTTTTAAAAGTCTTTCAAAATCTTAATTGAATATCACAAGATTATTTTATATTAATGAAAAGTTTTGACCGAATACCATATGATTGTTCCAACAGAAAAAAGTCTTTTTAAAATCCTTTGAAATCTCAATCCAATACACCCCCTCATTTTCTAAAAAGGAAGACACTAGCGGACAACTCTAACTATACTATACACACACCATTACTTACGTATACTTACGTACGTAATGCAGTATAATAATCGAAGTATAACCATGACAAACACCTAAAAAAGATAAAAACAATTATATAAATAAAATAAAAATTAAAGATAATTTATGCATAAAAATATAGGGAGTTAAATTATTATTTTTTAGTCTAGATACAGAAGAAATTTATGAAATATAATGAGGGTAAAAATGATTAAAAATATAAGACGTTATAAGCTCAAACGCTATTTGAAGTAACGTATAAAAAATATTAAACATCGTTGGTGCTTACTAAATATGTTTTTTCGGGCACTAGTGAAATCCGCTATCCATCAGTGGATGAGACCTTCTAAACAAGAATTCAATAAAATTTGTAGTTATTACAAAAACTTAAAATCTGTATTACTATATTCGTGTTTTGTTTTATTCCCTATTTAGATTGTGAATCCTTTAAATTTTCAATTTCTCTTTTCATGTATGAATTTTTTCTTTAAGCATTTATTTTTTTCTTTTAATTTTTTCATTACATACTGTTAACACCCAAAAATAATTAAGTCGAAGGCCGAGGACTGAGGAAAAGGGAAAGAGAGAAGTAGAGTGTTAAGGCAAGCCACATAATTTGTTATGGACACAAAGAGCATGGAGATTCAAGACTTAGCACTTTGACCGATAACAAGAGGAAGAGCAAAGAAGATTAAAGAATAATTGGAAGCTCAAATGATTAATTTGCTTAATGATAGCAAATGTTCTAAAATTGTTCCTTGTCTTTTTAATGCTCTTATAGTTGATATTTCATAGGAATTTATAATTGTAATAAGTCAAACATTTTTAGGCATGTTATTTCCTTTCATAAAAGCCTAATTGTGTAAGGCCTAGTTTGGGCTTGAATTTGGGCTTTTAGTTGTTATGTTTGTCTTTTTAGTAAGCCCACAACCTATTCTCTATAAATAGGTGTGGTTTTGCAAGTTGTAAGGAACCTTTGGTCATATTTTTAATTTGATAGGAATTAGCATAAGTGCTATCTCTAGGGTTCTTCCTTGAACTGTCTTTGGGATCTTATCAAGAGCTTAGGGTTTTTGTGGTGATCCAAACATAAAGATTATCATCTTTCCATGTGTGGCTTCTCTTCACCACATAGATTCATTCCTTATCTCTCACTCTTTTCAATTTTCTTCGCCTTTCTCGTCTTTTCTATTTTATTGTATCGTTATTACTTTGATTATGGAACGATTCTTTATTTTGAGTAAATTAGTTACAACAATTCACATAATAACTAAAATCCGAAGGGTACTTGCTGACAAAGTGAATCCAAAAGAGGTCCGCGGAGCACACTAAAAGACAAAACTCCCCGAGGAAGGGGTATGTCCGAAGGCCAATGAGCCAAGCCGCTGGAAGGTAAAATCCTCAGCCTATAGAGTGTCACGGCCAAGGTGACTCGGGTGCCTAAACTACTACCCAAGGGCGAAGGATAGCCGAGTGGTTGAGTGGTCGAGGCACGACAGGCTTTGCTTGGAAGGCAAGACAGACACCGCACGAAGATAGAACGTGGGAGCAGTTGAAGATCAAGCGAAGGCGCGAGGCCGTGAAAGACGGAGCGACAAGCATTTACCCTACTAACCGTGCTAGTGGGATCGTGGGTAGTTACTCCGCCCCTTTTTTGCTTAAGAAGCAATGAGAGTCGTTGATCTTAGATTGATCCGATAGCAGACAAGTGTTGACTAGCATAGTGGCTAACGAGAACCTGTATATTGGCCACGTTTGTGAGGCTCCCAGAACATTCTTTGAAAATACACCAGTAAACTGGCCTGAACAAGGCTAGCCATAGTCAAGGAGTATACTAATAGTGTAACACTTAGAAATATTTTAACTTTGAATTAATATATATATATATATATATATATATAGCAAACAGAGTAAATGTAAAGACACATCCAAATCAATCAAACTCTACGTTTATTTCAATTTATCTTCTTTTTAAAGCACTTTATCTTTACTTTATGCATTAGGTCAGTAGTATAATCCAACCATCGCGTCCCATTCACCCAACCTGACCCTTTCTAGAGGAGTTAGGATACCCACACTCGAGGAGCAGAGTTCCCTACTCGACGCAATTGCTTGAAGAACAGAGAAATCAATGACTGTCCAAACCTCTGGCCAACTCCACGGCCAGGTCCTAAGAGTATGACGACAACACATACATATATAACCAACATGATGGGACATAAGTGATAGATACTTAAGTCTCTTAACCGTTTAGGTCCCTTAACCGTTTGTTCTGGATTCAATCCTTGGCCCATGGGTAGGGTAGGGGTGTCCAAACTAACCACCAATACTAATAAATCCATCCATAATAATATAAAAAAAATTAATGAATTGGATCCTATTCATCCATTTAATCTTTGGATAGTTTTTGATCCATCCACTAATTTTCCAAATGTATTAGATTCATTAAATAAAACTACAAAAAAATTAATTCTTAAAAAACTTTCCCCAAAAAAAAACATTTATGCAGTTTTTATATATCTGTTTCGATTAAAATAAGTGTTCATGGTGAGAAATGAGAACTCTTATTTTTACCGTTAGATTAAAATTAACGATTCAGATTACGTTATTAAATACAATATCTGTTTCGTTATTATTTAAAGATCACAACAGAGGGACCACGATGGATCTCCGGCAATCGACAACAGCGACCACGACGGAGCTCCAACGATTGTCAGCAGTGCCCATGGCGGAGCTCTGGTAGTCAGTAGCGATGACCACGGCGATTGGTGGCTATGGCCGCTGCAAGAGGTGGTGCTCCAACACTAGCAGCTATACTTCCAGCTAGCTGCTTTTTTAACTAAAAAATTGTTTACTATTTTAATTTGTAATAATTTTAAAATATTTAATAAATTAAAATATCCATCCATTAAAAAATGTAAATGGAGGAGTTGGATTTGTTTATATTGTGAGCCCGTTTCTTACGGCTTATTTTTTTAAAAAAATCACTTTTTAAAAAAAAATCACTTATGACAACATGCTATCTGTTTGTTACAGATTCTTAAAAAAATGGAAATTTGAAAATAATCTAAAAACTGCTTCAAATTAAAAGCTGTTTTGAGTAGCTTCTCAAAAAATCAATTTTTTTAAGAATGATTTTTTTAAAATATGTGATTTATAGTATGTTACACAAACACAAAACAACTTCTCATTTTTTTTAAAAATAAATAAAACCTAATCTCTAAATTATTTAACGACAAAATCACTTATTTTTTAATCCGTAACAAAAGGGCCCACATGTATAAATTGTGATGGATTTTTCTATCCATTTTGTAAATGGATTATTGGATTACTGGATTTCATCCATTAGGATTTGGATGAAATCCAATCTAATCTATTCATTTAAAACCCCTAATTAAAGGATTGTTTTAGAAGAGGGCTTTGGAAAATTATTTATATGCATCACAATTCACAACCAATTTAAATCCACATATAATAATTATTGTCAAAAAAATATAAATCCACATATCAAAGGTAAATTCCAGGAAGGTGATGGACAAAATAACGAGGTAGTAAAATTCAACTTTGGCGGACAGAATAAAACCATGAAATTGAGTCAATAAACTTGATGGCCAAGTTAGCAACATCATCAAGAAACTTTATGCTTATATAACGCCAATTAATAAGCTCCAAAAGTGTTTCAATTCGCAGAATCATCTAAATCAAATAATAAAAATTGAAGACAAGTTCTAGTTAAGTGAGCACAACTTGCTATTAGAAGTGAAATGGGTGAAAAGGGAAACAAGAATAGCCTGTTTTCATCTTCCATGCTGTTTTTCTGTGGCGATGTGAAGATTACTAAGACAAGTACTAAAGCTAATGCAACTAGTGGACCTAAGGCATCCATTGTTGCAGCATCAAAGCATTTCTCTTCAGCTCATAAAGTGCGTTTCAACTAGATGAGCAAAAAGAAGTCTTGGGTTTTGGAGTAAAGGAGGTTCACTTCCCTCTTTTATTCACAAAGAAAGTCTTGTTATGAGTTTATTAGTAGAAGAAGTTCTTTCAGGTCGAGTGGATCCATAGGAGTATCTCTATAGATTATAGTCCCTGATGACTTTATTAAGAGATTCAAAATGTTTGAGATGCTAGTTCAGTGGAAAGAGTTTAGCCTTGTATTCTTAAAGTGTAATCCCCTCAGGAATACTTGTAAAATAGTCATCGGTGCCACTTTGATTAATAAAATTAATTTCCTCTCACCCCAATTTTTTTTTAAAAAACCTTGCTTAAATGTTAAATTTTTCATTCCTTGTACTATCAAATTAATGTACAAAGTTGATGGTGTAAAATATCTTAGAATAAATTCGGTCTACATACGATTCTATCTATCTATATTGGTGTTAATCTTAGTTCAATGGACTTCTTTTTTTGTCAGAATGTTCAAATGGAATGAATTTTAAGATGAGAGTACCAAAAGATGGGCTATCATGGACAAGTTTGAGTTGGAGGCAACTTCAAATGATTCAACGAATTTTGATGATTTTTTTTTTGATTTCAACTTTGAGGATAAGGTTGTTTTGCGGAATGAGTTCCATTACTAGAGCTAGCCAACTCAACACATGAAGTAATATCAATTTTTCATTTCTCTTAGGATAAGGAATCAATGTTATATATTGTCATTAGATAATGAATGAAGCAGATTAATCCCAAATTCCTTGCCCTCTCTTATCTTCTTGGAGCAGCCCTTGTTCAAAACAGGGGAAATATTCTATTATAGCTTGCATTTTGTATCAAAACCAAAACTTGATATCTTTTAAGTTTCAAAGAAAACAAAATTAAAACTCAAGAAAAACTCAAGAATAGGAGTAGAAAAAATTAAGGAGTTCAAAAATCACAACCATGTAGGTGGTATAGCTCATGGAAAACTAGAGCACCTAGGGGGCATCTTGAATACATAATGTGGCGACCATGGTCTGTGCCAAAACATTGCTCTTCACTCCACAAAGTGTGGCTTGGTTTATGTCATTCAATTAAAGCTATTTTAATTACCTATCGCATTGTAATAAGGTGCCAAAAGTGTTGTGATGGGAGCATTGAGTCAAATAAAGATTTCTAGGGGGGTCAAAGTTATGAGTAGGGGTGTGCATGGTACAAAAACCATACCACACCACACCATACTTCTTTAAAATCCAATTCTGGTTTACCATTTCTGCATAAACCGGTTCGTGTTTTCAAACCAGTTCAGAACCGGTTTGGAACCGGTTCAGAACCAGTTCAGTTCAGGAAAACGGTTTACCGTTTACAAACCGGTATACCAGTTATAAACCGGTTTTTTGCTTCTGAAAAACGGTTTGCCGTTTCTGAAAACCAATTTTTTTACCAGAAAACGGTTTACCATTTCTGAAACCAGTTTTTACTTCCAAAAATGGTTTACCAGAGACTCACAAGTCCCAAAAATGGTCATATAGTCAAGCACTAAACACTCATTGATAAAAATCAGTGCAAATATTAAAATCCCAACTCATAAGCACAATCGATTTGGGGATTTGGGGGTTAGGGTTCAGATCCATATCGTAAGCACAATCGGCGATATCTGGTGAAGAAAAACGTGTCAGATCTGTGAATTTGGTGAAGGAAACGTCCAGCACGATTTGTGAATTTGGTGAAGAAAAACGCATCTAATCGAAGAAGGAAACGAAGTGAAGGAAAACGGGTCAGATCGAACAAGAAAACACGTCGTCGTTCGGAGTTGTGACGTCGTCGAAGAAGGAAACGAAGTGAAGATGCATCGTCGTCGAAGAATGAAGGAAACGAACTGTGAATGAAAGAAGAAATGAAGCGCAGAAAGAAACGCACTAATTGGAGCGTGATCTATTTCTGGAAATATCTTTCTAATATGGTATTACGGTTTTAATTAAATGGGCTCCCGGTAATACCATATTTTGTCAAAAATATCTGGTCCAGTAATCCTTAAATTGGGTATGGGCTTTTAAAAATGGATCCAGTATGGTTGAAGTATGGTAACAGGTTAACTAGTTACCATGCACACCCCTAGTTATGAGTAATATATATTAATATTTTCCTTACTGTGAATAAATATTTATTTTGTTGAAATGGTAAACTTACCAGTGCCCCATGCATATGGAACACGTTGAATCCCCACCTAACTCTTTTTGCGATTAATAACTCTTTTTGCGATTAATTTTAAGAAAATCAGGATAGCTAATGAAATAAAACGAAATAGACTTAAGCGGGAATCGAACTACCTGCAAAACGCATACAGGAGGAATGCTTATATATTCATGAGTCATAGCTCAATTGCTATCAAGCTTATGTATTCTTGGTTTCTATTTCCGTAGATGAGCTGATAGTTGTGGATGCTAGACCTTTATAATTAGTGTATATAATATTTTATTCTTATTAGGTCTTTTCAAGGGATGTATTCCATATGTTTCAATTACCAATGCTGCGAATGCTTAGTAGTAATTTTTTAATAAAAAAAACTACTCGCGATTACTTGAATGTTTAAACAGCCTATTTAGCCATGCCTTAACTGTAGCTAAACAAAGCTATAACCGTGGCTAAATCTATGTCTCCACGGTTAAAATTGTCGTGGCTAACTTCTCACAAAACCGTGGCTAAAGTTTTGCAACGCCATGTCCTTTCACGGTCACCATAACCGTGGCTAATAAGAGTTGCCACGGTTATAGGGTCCTTTAGCCATGGCTTTAACCGTGGCTAATCGCCACTTTTTTGTAGTGTTAGCCACTGCACTGGCGCGTGTTTAAGATTTAGAGGGTCGTATTTATATATTTAACCTAATTCTAAGTTTAAAATGTGTGTGTGTATATATATCAATTTTTTAAAATTCTTGGGCGGGTTGTAGCCCTCCCCCGCCTAAACTAATCTGCCCCTGCATCTGTAGAACCAAAGGAGTTGATGGTTTTATCCTTGCCAATCTCACTAACATAAGAGTTAACTAATGACACGTGACTAAAAAATATCACCCATTACTAATGACTTATCGAGGAGACTTGATAAAATCGAAGAAGAAAATGTCTTGAAGGCGTGTTTCCAATCCAAATATCATGCCAAACACGCACACTTCCTCACCGCACACCTTTCTTTACATGCAAAGTGACAACCATGTACACAAGTGTGACACAATCTACAGTTATTCACTCTCTATCAAGCATCAATACTTTTACTATACTGAAGAAGATAAGGCTGTCCATGATTTATATGGCGACAAACACCCTATGCTGGGGAGACATTTTAGTGCTTGGGCAAGTGTATTTTCTAGAGGACGAAGCTATTGAAACCTTTGTTATTGTCAACACACCATTCATGTTGTTATGGAAAGAGGGAACTTTTTTGGTACTCATTTCAATTTCTTGAAGTTTGTTTCGGCTTTAGGTTGGTGTTTTTGTTGGCCTGGTTTGGGCCTTCTATTTTGTGGACTGGCTCGGAGCCTTCTTGCAAAAAAAAAAGAATTTGCAATAATTTTATGAAATTTGAATTTGTAATTTATATTTATATTACTATCTTGCATATGTTTCTGTATATATTCATCGACTCTTTGAAATAATATTTTCGTTTGCTTTTTTTAATGAAATATTTTATGCTTAGATAATTTTTTATCATTGTAGTATACACCAATTTTGCTTTAGTTATTTTAAGATATTTTTAATATTTTGAAACCGTTGAGCTTATGAAAAATTAATTCTATTCTTGTTTTGGTTTTATGTATTGTATATTTGAATTTCAATTTAACTATATGGATCAATTCTAATATCTGCAAATAATACATAGATTAAAATCGAAATAAGGATTAAAAACATGTTTTCAATATTTTAGTAAGAACCTCGTATGGGGACGTCAAGAGAGATTTTTAAGTTGTGAAGGAAAGAGTAACTAGAAAGACACGTTCTCTTGCGCATTTAAATTTTGTTGACACTTCAGATAATTTGTAATAAGGCAGGAGATATCTAAAAAGCATTAGAATACTTGCACTTTCTCAAGAAAAAAGTATATGAATGTTACTAATAATCAATTTCTCAAATAACTATCAATACAAATAACGCCAAAAAGTATATGTTGATAGTGTTAAAGGGAGGAAAACAAAGCATTTGATAGTGTTAAAGAAAACAAAGCATTTGATTTGGTTGACAACGTCTTGGTGTTTATGGTTAGTTCGGAGTGGTGTTATTTTCAAGAATTAGGAAGCAAATGTTGATGACATCATTAGGCACATCAAATGTCTATCATGGAGTTGCCTTGTTTAAAGAGTTAGTTGTATTTCCAATTTATCTATTTCCACTTGGTGGAATAACCCACTTCATTGTCTAAGTACAATTTGTACTTTTTTGTTTGAGTACTCCCAGTGTTCTGTTTAATAAAGTGTTGCTTATCGGGGGAAAAATGCCAACAGACACAAATATTATCTTAGATATCAATTCAGATAATTGTCACCTACACAAGCATTATCAAAATGTCAAATAAGTAGCATTGACATGACTCTTTTGTGTGAAAATGTTATTTGAGTTAGTAACTATTGGGTATTGGGATCCCTTCCTATGTGGAGAAAGACGCAAATATCTTAGCTCATTATGTGTCTTACTTATTTTAAGTGGAGAGAGTTAAATTAGGGTCCAATAAGAGAGTATTTTTGGGTGAGAAAGCGGCCACCAAAAGAGAGAAAAGAATAGAGAAAGCTATTCTCGTTTTTCTCAAAATTGTCACCGTAAAACTGTAATTGCGGATTTGTTAACCATTGGATCATGTTGATTTTTGGACAGAAGGTTCTTGAGACATTGCTCTTGACTTTCACCTTTTGGATCGTTGAAATGAGGTCTAAGGAGAGAGATATTATTCACTTCGCACAGAAGCTTCAAATTTGGGTATTTTCGTCTTCTTGTTCTCATATTGTAAGTTTTTGTGCTTGTTTGTTTTGGCTAGTTGTTGGTAAGTTTGTGCACCTTGTTGAGACTCTCTTGTACCCTTATTTGATTATAGTGGAGCTATTTCTTTGGTCTGGACAACTTGTGGTTTTTACCCTTGTTTTGAGGGGTTTTCCACGTTAAAAATATCGGTGTTGATTGTGCGTTTTATTTGTTTCCTTTGCTGCCATATATATTCGGTGTTGCTCCCCATAGGTTCTTGCAAGTTTGGAGAATATATTTTTGCTGCATATTTCTCTATTATTGTGTTTATGTGTTGATTCCCTATCAGAGTGGTATCGGAGCTCTTAGTTAGGGGTATTCTACTTGCTTGAATGATGGAGACAAATATGAAAATAAAGATGATTTCTTTGAATGGCACTAATTATCATTTATGGAAGGGTAGTATGAAAGATTTGTTGTTTGTGAAGAAAATGCATCTTCCTTTGTAAGGATTTTGTGCATGTTTCAAAGGATGAAAGATCCAAGTTGGATGCAAAGTCAAAGCAGTGTATTTTCATTGATTATGGTCAAGATGAATTTGGTTATAGGTTGTATGATTCTATAGGGAAAAAGCTTGTCAAAAGTCGTGATGTTGTTTTTATGGAAGACGAAACTATTGAAGACATTGATAAGGTGGAGAAGACTACACCCAAGAAAGATGGCAACTTGTCAGATGTTGATCCAGTTCGGTTGCATATTCATAATCTGAATAATGATGATGGTAATATTCAGAATGGTGAGCGTCATGATTGTGTTGATGATCAACAACTTGAAGATGGGTTAAGTATTCCAGTTAATAATGATGATGAGGAGCATGAGACGTCAGAAGATGAGAATCTTGGTGATGCTTTTGAGTCATCTCAAGCTCAAATCAGAAGAAAGAACCTTCTATAAGGTACAATTTGGTTGAGTATGTGACAATGACTGATGAAGTGGAACCTGAGTATTTTCGAGAAGCAATGGAGAGTGAAGAAAATTAGAAGTCGCTGGATGCAATGCATGACGAGATGAAGTCCTTGCATTATAATAACACTTATGATTTGGTGAACTTGCCAAAATGCAAAAGAGCTTTGGAAAATAGGTGGATTTTATAGAGTGAAACATGAGAGTCACACTAAGTCTCCAAGGTATAAAGCCAAATTAGTGGTGAAGGGTTTACGTCAAAGAAAGGGTGTTAACTTCAATGAAATTTTCTCACCCGTGATAAATATATCATCAATCAGAATCGTGTTTAGTTTGGCAGCTACTGTAGATTTAGAGGTAGAGCAAATGGATGTAAAAACAACTTTCCTTCATGGTGATTTGAAGGAAGAGATTTACATGAAAAAACATGATGGTTTCATTGTTGAAGGCAAGGAAGACTGTGTGTGTAGACTAAAAATGAGTCTATATGGTTTGAAGCAGGCTTCGAGGCAGTGGTACAAGAAGTTTGAGTCAGTTATGCATGACAAAGGATATAAAAAGACTACTTCTAATCATTGTGTCTTAGAAATTTTTCTAGTGATGACTTCATTATCCTGTTGTTATATGTTGATGACACGATTATTGTAGGAAAAGATATTTCTTAGATTGACAGGTTAAAGAAGCAGTTGGGTGAGTCTTTTGCCATGAAAGACATGAGAGCAGCTAAACAGATTCTTGGAATAAGAATCATGTGTGACAGAAATGAGAAGAAACTTTGGATGTCACAAGAGCACTATATATTGAAAGAGTGTTGTAGAGATTTCAGATGGAAAACTCTAAGGCAGTAAGCACTCCTCTTTCTACTACTCATTTTAAGTTGAATTCTAAATAAAGTTCTTCAAAATGAAGATGAGAAAGTAGATATGGAACGGGTTCTTTATGCATCTGCTTTGGGTAATTTGATATATGCAATGGTGTTTACAAGACCAGATATTTCGTATGTTGTTGGTAGAGTCAGTAGATTTTTGTCAAATCCAAGTAGAGAGCATTGGAATGTTATGAACTGGATTTTAAGGTATCTTCGTGGTACTACTTGTATGAGGCTTTATTTTGGAGGTGACAAACCTAGCTACTTTGGTGGCGTACTCCTACTCAGACATGGTTGGATATATTGATTCCAGGAAGCCTACTTTGGGCTATATGATTAAGTTTCAGGGGGAGTTGTGGCTTGACAGTTTAGGTTGCAAAAGTGTGTAGTGGTCTACTACTGAGGCAGAGTTCATCGTCATTACCGAAGCATGCAAAGAGTTGAAATTCTTGAAGAATTTCTTGCAAAAGCTTGGTTATGTTCTATTCATCTTGGTAAGAATCCGACTTTTCATAATAGGTTCAAACACATTGATGTGAGACATCATTAGATACATGATGTCTGGGATGGTAAGTTGTTGGAGTTAGCTAAGTTTCGTACTGATGATAATGGTTAATTCGGACATGATGACTAAAGCATTGCCAATAGGGAAGTTTCAAATTTGTTGTGATAACGCCGGTTTGGAGATCACCTCCACATACTTGTGAGGGGGAGATATGTTGGGTATTGGGTTGCCTTCCTATGTGGAGAAATGTCCAAATATTTTAGCTCATATTTTAATCTTCTTGTTCTCATATTGTAAGCTTTTTGGCTTGTTTGTTTTGGCTAGTTGTTGGCACTATTTGTGCACCTTGTTGAGACTCTCCTGTAGCCTTATTTAAGTATAATGGAGTTATTTATTTGGTCTGGACGACCCATGGTTTTTACCCTTGCTTAGAGGGGTTTTCCATGTTAAAAATATCGGTGTTGTACGTTTTTATTTGTTCTCTTTGCTGCCAGTTGAATTTAGGATGTAAATCATTGGAGAAATTCACACACTTGGGACATTCGTCTACAAATCCTCGATAAGGTTTGTGGTATTGTGAAAAGTCCTCAATAATCATATTTTTTCAGGGAGCACCTCTCCGAAAATTTCTCTTAAAATTCTTCACAGGTGACTCAACTTTTCATCGCTTCTAGTGTGTCGCCTTATGAGAAATAGTGCAAGCTATGACATACGAGATCTTCTCTAGTTCACATCTAGTTTTGAGGTCCTTTGGGATCATGCCCCCCTCTAAAGGCAGGTGGATTCTTCTTCTGGAAGTTGTCAAGTCTACGAAATCTAGCAACTCCAACATGTTCATTCTTGTTGCCTTGCACAAAATTGAACATAACAATCAGAGTATCAATGACTGCACAAATGTTCCTATCTATAACCATCACTCCTTATACAAACTAGATAACAAAAACAGGGTACAATAAGTACTTATTAATACAGTAGACCTATACCTTGTCACTAGCAAACAAAGTCACGTAATACATATAGTTCACATACAACAATGCATGAGAGCAATGGAGAATATATTTTCTCTAGGATAAGTCATTTGAGTGTACACATATCTTTTCTCTACATAAAAAATAGGCTAAATTGCTCATCGAGTCTCTTAACTTAATTTCAGGTAACGATTTATCTTGTATATTCTTTTTTCCAAATCAGTCCTTTAGGTTTTAAGATGTTAGCAACTTTAACCGTTTTTGATATTTTCCATTGAATTCTGTTACAAAAATGGTTACATGGCTGTTAAGTGCCTAAGTGTCAGTTATTTATGCTTAGGCGACATTTTTATTTGCTGATTCATTATTTTTAATTAATATAAATTAAAATTAAAAAAATTTGTGAACACCTCACCATCTTCATCTTGTTGACGAACTCTAATTTCTTAAGCCTAGTTCCTCTCTCTCTCTCTCTCTCTCTCTCTCTCTCTCTCAGTTCATCTCAAGCGAGTAACAAAGAATGCGACAAAGTTGGAGGATACCAGGATGAAATTGGGCAGTAGATACATAAATTTTGTTTTGGATTTGCTCAAGACTGCAAGTGACTAGTAAAGTGTGAACTGGAGGTGCTGAATTTTAATATCTGAAGGAATTTTAGGTTGATTTTATTGGAATTATTAAACCTAGGTATAGAGCCTCGACGACCAGATGAGATGTTGCAGTTTTGACGTATCAGAACGAAAGTCAGAATAGTAGTTGAAAGAATTTTATGGCAGAATTAAACCAAAAATAAGAGAAAGAATAATTTAAATTAGGAGACAACCAGATGATATGTTACAATTGGATTCAAGACGGTTGGCTTACTATCAATAGGAGACGATGTACCAAACGGCAAGGTTGACTGAAAGTTATATTATTAAAAAAAATGCCAAACTTAATGGAGTATTCGAAACATAGTGACTAGTTGAGACGTGAGGATCCATCCTATGTTGGAGATCCCCACATGTGATTTTGGGAGTTGTATTATTAAAAAAAAAATGCCAAACTTAATGGAGTATTCGAGACCTAGTGACTAGTTGAGACGTGAGGATCCATCCTATGTTGGAGAGCCCCACGTGAGATTTTGGGAGTTTAAGCCGAGACGAAGTACAACATATCGTTCACGGACCAGCAGGCGCGAGAGTGGGAATGGTGCGTTATGATTCATGCAGGTTGGTTGAGCTAGTCCAATTGTCAATTGGGCCATGTTTTCTGCTCAATCCAACCCAACCCAAAACGCTGGGCCATTGGGCCTGCCCGCGATCCAGTCTAACTTTAACAAAGAAAATCATAAAAACTATTAAAAAAAAACATAAAAAGTTGACCCAGCTTGACCCATGGGCCAATTGGGCTAGACCAAAATGACCCAATTCATTTTTGGACCGTTATTTAAGGAGTCCGACCCAGCTCAAAACAAAGCGTCATCGAGTCGACCCCTTGGGTCGGGCCAAAATTGACAACTCTGATAACAATACACACAACGAGTGTGATTGTCTTGTTATTTCTTACTCTTGTCTTTCATTTCGTAACACAAATAATTTCTCTTTTTACGGTTATTCATTTTTTAGAAAAAGCTCTAACAATTATTGTTTGTTAATTACAATAAATGATTTTGTAAAAGATGAAAGGATTTAATTTTTATATAGTGTAGGTGTATACATGATTTACACTATTGACTAATTACAAGTTGACATGTCATTAAAAAGAAGTGAGTCAACTAATAGCCAACTAATATGTCACTCATATTATGAATTATTATTGTCGTGAGTGTAAAAAATTTTGCAACGACAGAGGGTGACTACTAAACTCGAAGACAATGAATATATATCATACTTTTTAATAAAGCCAAATATCATAGACTAATTATTTCAAAAAAATATTATAAAATCAATAATATTAGTTTTAGTTATTATTGTTTTTCACAAAGAATTATTATTATGAATTTTTTTTTATTTTTTTTTCGATAAGCATTATTATTATGAATTAATATTAGTGTTAGTTATTATTATTAAATATACTAGAAGCACCCTATTATTATTATTATTATTATTATTATTATTATTATTATTATTATTATTATTATTATTATTATTATTATTATTATTATTATTATTATTATTATTCAAAGGAAAAAGGGTTTACTGCGAAACGAAAAGAAGAAGGCTCACGAGACACGCATGGGTTCATCCACATGCTATCTTTCCTTTTCTCTCCGGTGGTGGTGACTCATGTCCTTTGCCGCCGGCGACATTCCCTGCCAATTCAACGCCGGCGAAGATTACCCTTTGTGAATCTCAACCTCTAGGTTCAAAACCCAATTCCCCCTTTACTTTTCACTCTCAATTTCTCATCTGGGGTGTTCCCTTTCGCTTAAAGTTCTCTTCTTTTTTGGGATTCAGAACTCTTGAATCATACCCTCTTCGCACGACAATGAAAGCAGGGAAAGAGAACCAGGAAGAAGACGAATACGAGGAGGAAGATTTCGCTTCTTCAAAAAAACAAGGCCCTTCCTCTGCCCCTAACACCAACAAAGGTACTCTTTTTTGTTTTTAAACATGTTTATACCTTTTTCTTTTGTTATTCTTAGATCCAATTATGAGGTTTCTCTGAATGTTGTACGAGGTTGTGAATGCTTCTCGTGTTTTTGTTTTTTAACGTTTTTAATGTTTTGTATTGTACTGTACCTTCTGAATCACATTTTTAAATTTAGATTTTTTAAAAAATTATTGACTTTGCTGAATAAATTTTTGGGGTTAACCTTACTTTAGAATTTGAATTGTGGTATTGGGTTTATTTGAGATCTTTTGGGGTTGCTGGTTGTGAAAGCAGATGCAAAAGCTATTGATAAGGCTAGCACAGTAAGATCGAAACATTCTGTAACTGAGCAGCGAAGAAGAAGCAAGATAAATGAGAGGTATGTGCAACAACTGTAAAAGTTGATAGATTTGTAAGAAAATTTAGTTCTAAATTTCTCTGGATCATTTGACTTCATTGCCTCAGTTTTTAGTTTTTGTTTTAACACATTGTACTGCTGAATTGGTTGTGAGCATTTTGAGAGTTTGGTAGATGTTTCTTTACATATGAGATAATCTTCATGTTAATGGATGTGAAAGCCATGTAAATAATGTGTTGTATGTAAGAGTTGCAAAAGCATGGTAATCAGTTTCTTGCTATGTAGTCATTAATAGATTAATAGATAGCGTAGCTGCTGACTCCCAAAATGCTATATCGGTGTAGTGGGCAGCGATATGGCCGCTACATCGAAGTCCAAGGAAATGATACAAGCAATTTATACCTTACATATAAAAGCTCAAAAATAGAAGAATAAACAAAACTAATAGTAAAACATTGACAACAAAGTAGTGGTTATGATTGGGCTGATGTCATAACAATGGTGAAACCGTGAAAATTGAGCAGATATGGCATCATAGATAGAGGAACTGTGCAAAATAGTGAACGAAGAAGAAGCAACAAATTAGGAAGAGGAATAGAGGTACAGAGCTGCACCGCATCAATTGGCTAATGTTGACCAAAAAGCCTAAAAAGAAGAGTGAATGGCTAAAAGTGAGGGAAAAGTTGGACTTTTAATAAAGCTTTATTGTAGCGGCTGCTACGAGCGCTAACAACTGCTATTTGCGGCGCTTTGACCGTTACTCAAAATCACAACGCAGCGGCAAATTGTGTAGCTTCTAGGGACCGCTACGCAATACTATGCTGCGAGTGTGGCCGTAGCGGCCGTTATTGACTACAGAGGTTTCTTGTAGAGTGATAGAAACTAGTTCAATTTTATATATAAATTACTGAATTCTGCTGTTATTGATAATAATAGAATCTGAATTTACAATAGAATCCACACATATTACAATAATAATCACAAGAACAATTCTAGAGAACATATGAGAGTCTCTAGTCTCTCCCTTCCAAGGAATTCTAGAGCCTTGGTCTCTCCCCTTTCCAATATCCTTCTAAAACTTCCGAATAATCAGAATACCAAACTGTTTTCCTTCTTATTCTACACAGATAACTGCCTCGTAAGTTTTATCTGCACCATTAAAATAATAACTGCTCCTAAAAAACATAACTGCTGTATAATAATCAGAATGAGTAATAACTACTGCCTAATAAGTAATAACTGCCTAATATAATATAATAACAATAACTTCTGTCTAACAATAACATAATAATAATAATAATAACCTAATAACATAATAACTGCCTAATCTAACATAGAGCTTTTGTTATTTTTCACTATTCAGATCAAAATCTTTTGATATGATATGATATGATGTGTACTATATAAGAAGTTTGTAATGAATTATTGAGGCCATATTTTTTAAGCATATGAGACTATATCTAGTGGGAAAAAAGGCATGTTTTCTTGTTAATGCGATCCTTTGAGAGCTTGAAATTTAAGTGCTTTCGGTGGAAGTTTTTATAATTTTTCGCTAAGCTGGAGATTGATGATTGGTGACCCTTTCCTTCAGATTCCAGATACTGAGGGATCTCATACCTCAATGTGATCAAAAGAGGGACACAGCATCATTCTTATTAGAGGTACATTTCGAAATGTTGAAGTGATTATATTTTTCATGTTCAAATTGATTAGGAATCTAAGTACCTGTTGATTTATCTTGTTTGTCAGCAGGTGATTGAGTATGTTCAGTACCTACAGGAGAAGGTACAAAAATATGAAGGATCATATCAAGGTTGGAGTCAAGAGCCCTCGAAGTTGATGCCATGGGTAAGTTAGAAAAGCCAAAGTTTTAGGATTTAGTGCTTTTGACTATGCAAATCCTTAATTGTGTCATAATTGTTAGCCAAAACCAAATCATATGTTTAGCATGCAAAAAACATGGCACGAAGTTTGTCTAACCCATTGTGTGACACATACATGTGAGCACGTAGATCCATAGGTTAACAGAATATCATGTATAGAGTGAAATAAGAAATGAACATTTTTTTTAATTTTAATTACTGGTTCTTTATATCTGATCTCAAATGCAGTCTGGATATCTATTTTTCATTTATATTATTGGCCTTATTGATCACAATTATTTGATTTATTATCTTTTGTGGTGAAATTTTCTCATTTGAGCTTCTTCAATAAATGATTCTTGCTTCTTGTGCACTTTTCAAATTGTTTATTGATTGATTCCCTGTTAAGCTTTATTTTAACAAACATATTTTTATTTCCATAAATATTTTTAATTTTATGCCATCAAGTTGCAGTTGGTTGAACTTATCAGCTTGAGTTAACTAGTTTACTAATTCTAATTGTTATTGATATAGCACTCTAACCCACTTTAATGTTTTTCAGAGAAATAGCCATTGGCGAGTACAAAGCTTTGTTGGTCAACCTCCTGTTGTGAAAAATGGCTCAGGTCCAGTATCACCTTTCCCTGGAAAATTTGATGAAAGCAACATTAGTATCTCTCCAACTATACTTAGTGGGACCCAGAATATGATTGATCCCGATCAAGGTAGGGATATTGTCAGCAAGACAGCTGAAAGGCAACCCGATTTAGCAAGCAACAAGGGAATTCCTCTGCCGATGGCTATGCATGCAAACATGTCTGTCCCTGTCAGAAGTGATGGTGTACATGCCCATCCTCTTCAGGGAACTGTTTCTGATGCACAATCAACTGAATGCCCAGCAACTAGTGAACAACTGAATCAGCAGGATGAGCTGGCGGTTGAAGGAGGGACAATAAGCATCTCGAGTGCATACTCCCAAGGGTGCGTAATTTCAAAATCAACTCGGTGTAGACTTTGGTAGCCTTGCGTAACTCATAAACTCATAACTGTGTTAACATATTGATTGTTTTCCCCCAGACATACCTAAAATGACATTGGTTTAGTGTCTTTTCACAAAATCCAAAATGCAGCAGCTAAATGATAAGGTTACTTTCATAGTGCACAAAACATTAACATCATAGTTGTAGCACATGGTCTCAAAGATATTTCTAACATTCGGATGTGAACCCTTCTTCAAATGAGGTGAATGATGCTGTATTTAGTCTCATTCCCGTGTGGAATCACGTATTTGATAACATGAACAAACCCATTGTTTTAATTTTGCAATAAACCCAACAAGCCAACGAGGTGATTCAACGAGTGGAGCCCAGACCCACTGTCTTTCACTCTTTAGTAATTTTGAACCTTGTCATTTGTCAACTTCTTGTTGAATTTATAATTGTTATGCTCTTCTCGTGTGCCGAGTTTTGAATCTATCTTGTGATTTGTGAAATTGTCCACCAATTTTTATATGAGATGAGACATTATGATTGTGTGTTCTGGTCTGACTAAGTTAGAAGTTTTGTGGTTTGTTTTATTACTAAGTTATCATGACTCATGAGGTCTGTATTGGTCTGTATTACCAAGTTAGAAGTTCATGTGGTTATTTTTATTACCAAGTTAAAATGTTGATTATTTAATATGCACGCATTATTAAATTGTCTTTAGATACTATGACATTTTAACATTATTTTTGTATTAAGTAAACTGTTACAACTTTTGTCAAAATGGCTTATTTATCTGCTAATAGAATAATGTTGTAGTATTTCTGAAAGTATCTTTGTCATCTTTAATGACAAGTATAAAATCTTTTGAAAAACAGATTGTTGAACAATCTAACTCAAGCGCTACAGAGTGCTGGTTTAGATCTGTCACAGGCTAGCATCTCAGTTCAGATTAATCTTGGGAAGCGAGCAAACAAAGGACCAAGCGACACAACCTCTTCTCCCAAGGTATAAATTATGGCATTTTTTGGTCATGGATACTTATACCTTTTTGCTACCTAGATGTCTAAGAAGTATATTTTGACACTGTTAGTATATATAATATGTTTTACAAAAAAATATCACCATTTGTCCATGTTTAATAAAAAAAACCAACAAACACTCTATGTTTCATATAAGATTATTGGTCATATTAATCGTAAAAAAATTGGGGTATTGGGTAAGAAGCCATTTTACACCATAGGATATATTAAAAAAAATGAACTGTTTGGATTTGTGACCAACTAACTGAACTGTGTATAAGTTTTCTTGGAGAAAACATTGAAACAATTGATGTATTGTAAAACTGTCTCCTTGCATCTGGTTAATTAAAATGACCGTCTCTTTGAAGAACAGAGGCAGTGTACCTTTGTTCCATATTTTTCACACCCTTTCTCTCGCCTAGGATAGCCAATGCCTCATATCCATATGATACTTCGCCATTCCCAACTCAGCCAACCATTGTGAAACCTCTTTCTCTTCCTTTGCCTGGCCCCTTATCCTTCTTCATCAGTCCACCTGTATCCACAAATTACGAGATAACTGTCTGTAACCTCCATGCACCCACCCTATCACTGCCACAACATCACATACTGCTCCTATTGAATCAAACTACTTGTTGTGGACGCTCACCACCATCAACTCCCTTATTGCTAGTGCCTGTTGGCACCCGTGAACTACGAGACCAGCTACCAATTGTTTATCCCACCAAGAGCCACCACCGCGGGTCGACATTCTGAACTTTGAGTGCCAATCACAGCATAACACAAGCATTTTTTGGGTCATTATGCCGCCATTTTTGGAAGTTTGATTTTTGTGGCCTGTCAAGAATCTACCATTGGGGGGAGAGGGGGCTACACCACCACAGTATCTGCTGTTCCTTTGCACACGGTACCACTGAACTCCTTGCAGCATACTACCACAAGCATGCATAGCCCTCTTCATTCCCTGTTGCGTCTATGCAGCCCACCCTGCCACTTGTACCCCAATTTTGTTTATTTTTATTCTATTAAGAAAGTAGAAAAAAAATACATATGTTCGACTTGCTTCCTCGTTAGTATCTAATTACAATTAGTACTCAAAAATAAAAACACAAAGTATTTGGGGTGTAGAACAACTGTTTTTTTGATTCCAAGGCTCCTTTTGGCTATTTCTTCACAAGTAAAGCAGAGCACACGTCTGTTCAACATCTTAAGTACATCTTAAGTATCACTGCCTTTATCATATATGATATATACATGTATGTTGTACATGATATATGATAGATATAGATACATCTAGCTATAACTAGGACATATAGTAAATACTATGTTGTCGGCTGTCTATACTTTTCACTTTCATGGAAGACCATGACGACGTCGTTATATATGTATATTTAGGCATTTTGACGTGAGCCTTCTTTTAGAATATTAGACTATAAATATTGTATTTATATTATATTACTAATATTATATTATATATTGTATTGTTTATTGTAAATATTATGTTACAACGTTAGGGAATTGATCATGGTCATGGCACTCGTTTGAAGAAAATCAAAGATCAGTCACGTTGCCTTTGCGCAACTTGTGATAAATTATGTACGTACATGTACTGTACATATTATATCATGTAAATGCTGCTGCATATAAGCTATATAAAAAAAATGTTGCGGTATGATGCCATTATTTACTTTCACGGGGAAAGCAAAGCTAGAGGGACAAATTTCACCATGAAAGCCATCTATGATAGCTTCTATATCATCTTAATTTCATTATGAGATTCATCTAAATACAGGGAATCTATCAAATCATGATAAATTTTTAAAAGAAATATTCTAACTCATCATAAATCAAAAAGAAGTATCAGATCATATAAAACTAGTGCCTCCCATGCAGCAATATTTTTATCGCACTAGTTTTTATGTGATCTGATACTTGTTTTTGATTTATGATGAGAAAATTTATCATGATTTAATAGATTCTCTGTATTTGGAAGAATCTCAACATAACGAATTTAAGGTGATATAGAAGTTATCATAGATCGCTTTCATGGTGATGTGCTTTCCCCGTGAAAGCAAATAATGACATCGTACCACTACATTTTTTTATATAGCTTATATGCAGTAGCATTTACATGACTCAATATAGTACAAATACGTACATAGTTTATCACAAGCTGTGCAAAAGCAGCGTGACTGATCTTTGATTTTCCTCAATCGAGTGCCATGATCAATTCCCTAACGTTGTAACATAATATTTACAACAAATAATAAATATTATATATATATATATATATATAATATTAGTAATATAATATAAATACAATATTTATAGTCTAATATTCTAAAAAGAATACCCAAGTCGAAATGCCTAAATATACATATATAACGATGTTGTCATGGTCTTCCATGAAAGTGATAAGTATAGACGGACGATAATATAATATTTACTATATATTATATTTAATATAATATGTGTGTGTGTGTGTGTGTAATAGCAACCCAAGTGGCATGAGGTATCTAAGATGATCAGCTTAATCACATCACATACACCATGGAGTACTCTGGAGAGAGTCCCAAACACTTCCATATGCCAAAGTCCCCGCCGTCCCAAACTTGGTAATTTTGGGGGTGAACTAGTCCACTACTTTCAAACTTGTGTACTTATCAATGCCCAAGATTATTATCCTAGATGTATTTAAGGGATTGTCTGGACACATTTGTGTTAGTGTTTACTAGAGTTATTGATAAGCATAGTTGAATGTATTATTTTAATATCACAAGTAAAGTTAGTTTTGAAGATGTCATTAAAAACAAAAGGTTTTAAGACTTTAAAAGTAAGTTTGAGCATCACAAGAATAATAATCATGGCTGTTGTTTATAGGTTGTTTCTTGAATAATAATCATGGAGTACAGTTGGTCAGTCTTGCTTCTGAATTTGAATCTCTCATCATTCTGGCATATAATCTATAACTACCAAAATAGTCTAATGTACTAAGGTTATCCCAACTCAAATGTAAACAAAGGCAGTAAGGCACTAAGAAAGAGTCATTCTTTTTATCAAGATTTAATTCACATTTTGCTGTGCTGAGCTTAATTTAGAGAAGCGTTAGTTCTGTGAATAATAAATATCAACTCAGTGTAACAGTAAATATTCGATATGATATTAGGGTTTTGAAAAGGAGAAAAATTAGGAAATTTTTATTGTAAGTGAAATTTGATGTTTTCTTAAGTGGAGTTTGAGTTAAAGGTTTATAAAATGATTTAAATTCTTTAAATTTTGTTTAGATTTTGACTAGAAAATAAAAATCTTGAAGGAAAGTTTGATAAGGGCTTAAGTATAACAATTAATAAAATCAAGGGACCAAATTCACTCAAAATATTATTGGACAACTAGAATCATATATTAGGCGTGTTCTTTCTTTGATAATATACTTTTCAATGTTCTATCTGGTAAAAGTTCAATGAGCAATATCCTCCAAAATCCAAAATGTGCAAAATTAAAGTACTAATGTGTATGCTTATGAAGCACCGATAAAAACACTGACACGACATAGACACGCAAACACCGATTTTAATATGAAAATTACAAGTAATTGAAATGTTGGTGTCGGTGTACGACACATCTTCAACCAAAAGTGTCGGTGCTACAGAGGTGTATACAAATCCTCATATGCATGCATCCTTGTGTCTGTTAACCCACTTTAGAGGCTGTCAATTAAACCGGGAAAGCCGGTTTTTATGTATTAATGATTCATTTTCCTTTTGTAGTAATTGTTCTTTTGCTTTCCAATTCTGCAGAATAATGATAACCCCCTTTCTAGCAACCAAGCAATTGGACATTTTAGAGATGCAGGTAGTAGAAAAGACTCAGATCAAGCTCAAAAACGAATGAAAACATACAAGTGATTCACTTGCATCCAGATTTCTTATAATATATATCATTCCTTATGGTTATTGTACATCCTCCCCCATTTATTTGTGTAATTGCACTCTTTAAAGTTATTATTTTGAAACTAGAAAAACCTTTGAATACATAATTATTTGTGGAGATGTTGAGCTTTCTGCTGCAGTAGTGAGTATATCATCATCATCATCATCATCATCATCATCATCATCATCTATTTCTCTTGTATGATTACTTGTTATAATTATTAAGTGTTATTGAGCTTTTGGTGGCAATTTTATGATAAAGAGACTTGGCTATTTGGGTGTGTGGACAAACTTTGAAAAGGAAAATACTTTTATGATATTTTTGACATCCACTTTTTCTAGCTTATGAGAAAGGTTTGGATCTCCTCCGGATTCAGATTCAGTGCATTCGGTTCCATCTCCTCCGGTGATATTATTGTCTTGTGACTAAAAAGGATGAGAGAGACTTTAACACATGAATAAAAGAGAGAAGGGTGTTGGATGGTATGAGAATTGATTCCCTCAAGTGACTGGTATATAGTTCTAACATTTGATAGCGTGTAGTGAAATTCTCAATCGAGAGAATCTCCTCTTGAGAAGAACACAAAAACATAACTACTTTTCTTTTGAGATTCTGAGTTTTTTTTTTGACGGGAAACATATCTCATTTCATTAATTGAGAGAAAACAATACATTCAGGATGATCAAACGGTTTTAGGGCATACCCTAAACGCGTAATCGAGTTGCTCCTAATAGTTAGGACATGCAATTCTTTGATAACAATACACAAGTAGAATGGTGGCCACATTGGTCCAACATCAAAGCAAATAGCTATACCTAACGACCAAGAAAACAACATTCGTCCATGGTAGATGGCCATAATTGGAGGAGAATCCACAATCTTCGAGTCTATCCAGTTACAGACCATTTCTTTAACTAAGATATGCACGGTTCGACTATGTGTGGTCTCACGATGGTCCAACCAATCCACAAGAGCGAATACAACTTGACGGTAAGAGAGGAAGCTGAAAGCGTTGATGACCACCAATGTACCTGCAGAAAACTTGCTAAAACTCGAAACCAAAGATGATATGTCCAGAACAGCGGCTTCCACAGAGACAACATGAACCCAAAAATGGTAAGACCAACCTGAACATTTCATTAGACCAAAAGCAACGAAAAAAAGCAAGCCAAGAGCACTAGAAACAGACAGAATCGAACCAAGTGGGTTTTGGTGGTGGCCGAATCGGAACAGAAACAGAACACGGCATCTCAGTCATGCCCAGAGAGTGTTCATTTCTAGGGCGCTGTGGGGGTTCAGGAGGAGGACGATTCCATAGAGTAGATCCAGATTTGGGAGTGAGAGGAAGGGGGATCGAGAGGTTACCTTGGGAGGTGACAGAGCCATGAGCAGAGAGCTAGAGCGTGGCCTGAGAAAGGGCGCGAACGGCGAATCCACCCGTCGGATCTGAAAAGTGGTTGACGAGGAGAGCAGCGATCTAGGGCCAAAACCAGTACACAGGATCAACTCAGGAGCGAGAATGTGTGGGTTCGCAGCGGAGGTGGTGGTTGGTTTACGGTGGGAATGTGGGAAGGTAGAACAGAGGGAAGGGGAGAAAGGCTCACAGAGAGTGAGAGAGGACCCCAAAGAAAGGGAGAAACAACCTCCACCATGGGAGGGGCGAGAACCTCCACAGAGGGAGGAGAGGTGCCGCCGTCTCTGCACAAGGGCAAAAACCCTAGCAGAGCACGACCTTTGCGCAGGAACCAGCATTTTTTCCATGTCTTGTATGTTGAGATTCTGAGTTTGATTTGTTTACTCAATAGGTGTAAAACTATTTTACCCAATCATTTAAAAATATCGCTTGTCATAATTATTAAGTGATGTGGCAACAGATCACTCCATATCATTGATGCATGTTTAAGATATTTATGCATTGGTGGTGCATATAAATTAAATTCTTTTTTTCTTTAAAAAATATATTTATTTTTAAGTTTTTCTAATATATATTTTAATTTAGATAATATTTTTACAATAACTAGTCGTATACCCGTACATACGCATCGGGTGCCTCACGCTAGATACTATGGAAGGTTATGATACATACAATATATAGGTTTATGTAAATTTTATAATTATTGTATTAAATTAAACTTGATGGGATTGAGAACTGTCTTCCAAATAATCACAAATATTCAAGAAAAAAGATATCCAAATATTTGTAATTCTAGAAGATGACATTTCTTTGTGGCTCTTCAATTAAAACCAATCCCCTGGACACTTGTGTCATCGATCAATAATAGGAGGTTGTTGGTGTTTGTATACTGTGATCATGTCTTGCTCTTGGAGCAGCATTCCTGCATGAGTATGTACCAGGAGTACACTAGTGGTATGAGACAGACCTAGCATAGGCTATTTAAGTTTGGGTGTGTAACAGTTACTTCACCTGCATGTATTCATATTTCATCTTGTACTTTTGAAAACATGCTTCACCTTAGAACAATATTTTTGAAAGATTTAGTTGAACTTTCAGTATGTGTTAGTTTACCATCATGTTTCAAAATATTGCATTACTCTAATTGCAACTATGAAAGAAGTTTTGAAAAGAAAAAACATACCCAAGTTTACAGAAAGGCAAGAAAGGTATTTTACTCAAATCATTCCGCATTGAAAATATGATTCTAGATCAGTAGCATTCCAGAAAACTGGGGTCAAAGTAGTCTAAATTGTTCTTGTACAAGAATGGATGAGTCTATTAATTATTCACGTCTTTCATGATTGCCTAGTGGTACATTTCTATGGTGCCATTTGATTCCTCCTGAACATCATAACATCTTCTTTGGAGGGTAATTTCTCAAAGTGGAATCACTTTAACATGGAAGTAGACTATCGTAAGCATTTTGATGTTGCATGGAGGCATGATCAGAGATGATTGGGACCTTAAATGCGTATGATGCAGAACTTTGGGATGTATGGGAGGATCTAATTTTAGCTAGAGGAAAATGTTGTGGATCTTCACATCGATTCTGAGGCCATTGGAGGGACCTTGTAAGAAGAATAAAGAGCCTCCTTGATTTGGATTGGGTCATGACATTTTTAGAGAAGCAAACAAAGTGGTTGATGATCTTGCTTCCTTGGGATGTTAAAAAGAAAGTCTTTTAAAACAAGAGTTTTATTAACTATTTCACGAGTAAATATTTGAAAATAAGAAACAAAAGTGAAAAAAAAAATAGAATTTGTGTAATCAAAGATAAATGAAAAATAGAAAATAAAAAACATATGTGAAACATAATAGGTCTAGTGTTTCTTTGTTATAAATTATTCACCTATTTCCCCTCTAAGTCTTTCCTGTTGGACAATAATTCATAAAAAAAATGTCCATTGATATATAATCGGGTAAATAGTCAATTTGGTCCCTGAAAGTGTAACTCGCTGTCAATTTAGTCCCTCAATCGAGCGAAAATGCAAAAAGGTCCCTCAATGTGTAATCCGTTTGTCACGTTAGTCCCTCCCGTTAATGTGCGTCTTTAACTCCGTTAATCCATCCGTTACTGTCAGTTTAGTCCCTCAAAGATGTCACTTACTGTCAGTTTGGTCCCTAAAACATATACGTGAATTCATTTTAGTCCCTCGAATCTTAAGTTACTTCTGCAGAATTTTAAACCAGAAAGACTTTCGGTGCCTGTTTTCCTATTGTTTTTTGTTGTAGAGAAGAAATGGGTTTTGGAAATGAAGAGGATCAAGTTTTAATCGGGTGTGACTAAATTTGACATGTTATACTCTCTTTTCTATATTTTTTTTGACGCAAACACTCTCTTTTCTATTAAATCAACCCAATTACAAAAGATGGAGATATTTCTTTAATGGGTTAAAAGACAAATCAATAAACTCCAATTGAATTTCCAAAACATTCACACATTTTTAGACTGTGTGGTTGTTATATATGGCTTGATTTACTTGGATATTTCTCACCATCTCTCTCTCCTGATAGAGATTAGAGACGACCATATCTCTTGTCCTTAATAATTCATAAGTTCGATTTCCTTTGTTATGGGCACCGGCTGCCAATTTGTCTTAGTTCTCGGTGTTGCACCATGGTCTCTATGTGTAGCATGTGTGGTGTAACTAGTGAGACTGTCGATCACCTTTTCTTGCATTGTGATTTTTTGCTTTGAGATTTGGGCATTGGTTAGGGGATCTTCATCTATCTGTTGATGTTAGTAGCATTCATATAGTGCTTGGTGTTTGTGAAAAAATTTGGAGCTCCTAGATACATGATATGGTTCTTTCTGTCATCACTCACATTTTTGGGTAATTTGGTATGACAAAAATCAAACTCGCTTCAATAATGTCTCTGTCCCTTTTGCCATAGGCCTTCATCTTATCTCTGTTGTTGTCTTGCTATCTGCCCACATTTCTACAGGAGTTAATTAGAATTTTGTGAATTGTGTTTAGTTTTTTAAAGTATTTGGTCAACCTCAAAAGGCTCCGTCTATTATTGAAGTCATCTGGCATAAGCCCCTGTGTGGGTGGTTAACTGCAACTCAGATGGGGCTTTGCGTGGTAATCCTAGTCTTGTAGCTTTATGTGGGAATTGCTACCTCTTTTGAAGCCGAGATTTTGGCAGTTATGAAGGCTATTGAAGTTGCTAATTAGAAGGAGTGGTGCAAGCTTTGGATAGAATGTGACTCTGCTCTGGTCATGGTAGCTTATAAGTCTGTTGGTTTGGTTCCTTGGAGACTTAGAAATAGATGGAATAATTGCATTTATATAACCAATGGGAATAGTTTTATTATTTTTTAAATCTATCGGGAAGGTAACTCTTGTGCAGGATAAACTAGCTAATTATGGCTTTATTAGTCATGTTAGGTCTTTCGTATTACCCCTTTCAATGACTACTTTTTCCTCTCAAGGGTATTGGTCTAGTCTCACCCCCTGGTTCTCTTGTTTTTTTCCCATCTTTTTAAAGAAGAAAGAGGAGAGTACTCTTTTTCATTTTTGATGATTTTTCCTATGGAGGGTTTACATCAAAATATTTTAACGAGACTCATTTTCTTTGCGAAAGCCGTTCGATTCTGAAAATTTGTCAAAGCTACTGTCTAAGGAAACTTTCATATTTTTTGTTGAAAAAAGTTGCTATTTAGAATTACAGACAAGAATATAGCTCAGTTGGTGAACTAAGGGACATGCAGGACTTAGAAGAAGGAGGTCTAGTATTCAAATCCGATAAACTAGCATTTCTCCCACCCCCTAACTAATTAATAACCACTAACATTCGCTTATAAAAAAGAATTACACACAACATTTATTTGGCTTAAATAAATGTTTCGTTCATGCACAGATGCCTTTTTCCCGATTGTGTTCCTTTTAAAAAAACTTTATCCTGCTTATAAATATATTGTATTTGCTTTTTGTTTTAGTCCCTACAAAATTTGTTTTTTTTTGGAAATGGTCATTGTAATATGTGTGTAATATTTATTCTTGTCCTTATCACACTCATATTGAAGGGAAATAATCAAATATTTAACATATTACAAGAACCAATTTTAATATAAAAATTTTTTTCAAGAATTAAAACAAAAATAACAATGACTAAAAAAACTCTGGTATATTTGCTAGGGCAAATGGAAAATTTTACAGAGACTAAACTTTAAAAATGTTAAATTTAGAGAAAGGAAACAACTTTTTTTGTCAGGAATGAAACATATATCTAAACCCATTTTTTAACTCAATTTATTTTCATTTAGAAAAATTAAAAAAATAAGTAAAATTCCAAAGTTTATTATCACATTTATGTTAATTTATTATACCATAAAAAAATATGACTTTTTGATATAGAAGATACTAATAAAAATCAAACTCAATAGTATTTAAATGAGATGGTAGAGGTCTCTTCCAGCTTAACCAAGGTTCTGGGTTCGAATCCAGCCTTGGGCATGCAGCAATGTTAATCTCTTGAGGGAGAACTTTGTCATCCATTGTGGTCCTAATGACTCGAGTGATTACTCTCTACATTTGCGCGCAGAGGATTCCCAATTTATACAAAAAATTGAATGACCAATTATCAACTATGCTTAATTTCTTCAAAAAAACTATGCTTAACCTTTTAGTTCCCTCCATTCCTAATCTTTGGTACTTTTGGCTTGTTACACACAAATTAAGATACAATTAATTTGTGTTAGCTAAGTACTATAATACTCTCTTTGTAGTTGTCTTGGGATAATTTAAATCAAAATAAAATAGTCTTGGGACAATTAATCTTTGCTTTGGAACTCTAAAATACTCAATAAATATAAAGGGTATGTTTGGAAAATTTTGCTGAATTGTACATTGGATTTTTAAAAGTACCATTGTTTTGGAACAAAAATAAAAGACCAAAAGTACCAAATACTAGGAATGGAGGGAGTAGTAAATAAAGAGCAATACTTAGCTGCAGTACCATAGGTACTGGTTATACTGGTCTAGAAACAAACACCCTTTATTTTAAAAGAAAAAAATAAAATTTGTATTTGAAACCCTACAACTGCCAAGTGGTTGGTGGAAGATTTCGTACTTTTCCTTTGAAGTACCCATGTCTCCATACTTATTATTTAGCACTTCTCTACATAAAAATATGATAAAATCAAAGTCACCCGAATACCCATGTCTCCCTATCTGTATGTTGATGCCCAAATTATCTATCGAAACTGGTCTGTCAATCTGAAGAAAATGAACACCGCAACAAGACAGGAAAACAAATGTCATGCCAAGAAGACAAAAAAAATACGAAAATTAGAGAAATCAAGGAAAAATACGAAAAATACGACAAATGTCACCGCAACAAAATCAAGGAAAAATACAAAAAAAATCTACATATGTATGGAAACCGCTATTTATTTATATAAAAATAGAGAAAAGACATTTATATAAAAATCTACATTTGTTTGTGGCTCTTCAATACAATGGACGATTAACCAATCCCCGTGGTTGGAGAATGACACTGGTAGTTGGGCTAGTCTTGTGGGTGGAGGTTATTGTAGTAGTCAAATATTTGTTATCAAGAGGAACGCAACGTGGATATTTGACTAGGTGGACATGTTAGAGACAGTACATCGTTCAAGGATTCTTTTGAAATCCGGTGTAGTATGACTCACTCTATTGAGTCTATAGTGGGCTTTTTCTGCACGCGACTATGTGTAGTGACTAGTGAGTGTAGTTTGGGGGAGAAAGACGTTGACAGATGAGATAGTAGAAGGAGTGGTGTAAGCTTTGGATAGAATGTGACACTGCTTTGGACATGGTAGCTTATAAGTCTTTTGGTTTAGTTTCTTGGATACTTAGAAATAGATGGCATAATTGCATTTATATAACCAATGGGATTAGTTTTATTATTTCTTAAATCTATGGGAAAGGTAACTCTTGTGCAGGATAAACTAGCTAATTATGGCTTTATTAGTCATGTTTTTAATTGGTGGAATACTCTTCCTAGTCTTAGAGGATTTCACCCGTAATATGTTAGGTCTTTCGTATTACCCTTTTCATTGACTACTTTTTCCTCCCAGGGGTATT
Organism: Astragalus glycyphyllos; assembly: GCA_963573325.1. NCBI lineage: Eukaryota > Viridiplantae > Streptophyta > Magnoliopsida > Fabales > Fabaceae > Astragalus > Astragalus glycyphyllos. The sequence goes on along the minus strand of OY754314.1, from coordinate 10,744,516 downwards.
GGTCTAGTCTCGCCCCGTGGTTCTCTTGTTTTTTTTCATCTTTTTAAAGAAGAAAGAAGAGAGTACTCTTTTTCTTTTTTGATGATTTTTTCCTAATGAGGGTTTACATCAAAAGGTTTTAACGAGACTCATTTTCTTTGCCAAAGTTGTTTGATTCTGAAAATTTGTCAAAGCTACTGTCTAAGGAAACTTTTATACTTTTTCTTGAAAAAAGTTGCTATTTAGAATTACATACAAGAATTTAGCTCAGTTGGTGAACTAAGGGACATGTAAGACTTGGAAGAAGGAGGTTTAGTATTCAAATCCGAGAAACTAACATTTCTCCCACCCCCTAACTAAATTAATAACCACTAACATTTGCCTATAAAAAAGAATTACATACAACATTTATTTAACTTAAATAAATGTTTCGTTCATGCACAAATGTCTTTTTCCTGATTGTTCCTTTAAATTTTTCTATCCTACTTATAAATATATCGCATTTGCTTTTTGTTTTAGTCCCTACAAAACAAAATTTGTTTTTTTTTTGAAATGGTCATTGTAATATGTGTGTAATATTTATTCTAGTCCTTATCACTCTCATATTGAAGGGACAATAATCAAATATTCGAGTCCTTATCACGCTCAATGGGAAAATATATAATGACTTCCTATAGACAACCTATTTCGAATTCTTCATAAGAAAATGAATAGTTAGTATAAAACTAAATTCATAAGACGGACAAATTGCATTCATTATTCGAGTTAGTTATAGAAGCCTTTGTAGCAAACAAAGAGGTGCAACCCTTGTGTATGCACTTGTATACAACTAGTCCATCTCTATGTGAGAAAATAATAGCCCCGACAAAAAAGACAACTTTAAACATCATAGATATTCACCGAGAGTTGTTTTTTGAGTGAAAATTGTAAATTTGTTTATTTTCTTCTTTATCTTTTCTCTTTCTAATATTTCAGTTTTATATTTTATATACTTCATAATTTTTTATTCTTTCTTGTCCTTTACTATTTCTCACTCCCTATCTTTTTAGTTTTCCTTTTTCATCTATCTTTTTTTACATTTGAATTCAAAATGTCTCCCTATTTCTTTTGCCTAATCTCCTCTTTTCTCATTTTCACTTTCTATCGCTCACTTTTGAATATTTATAAATAAGTATTTGTCTTTTTAGTCTCAACTCGATAAAACATTACCTATTTTCTTTATATTTTGTCTTTCTTACTCTTAAATTTTAAAACCTTTGCATTTATTATTTTGTCCTTTACTACTACTCGGTCCCCATGTATTCCATTTCCCTTTTCGTCCATCCTTTTTCACTTTTGAATTCAAAATCTCGCTCCATTTTTTTTGCCTAATCTCCCGTCTTTTCATTTAAATTTCTTCTCTCTCTACTCTTTTGAATTTTTATGAATGAATATTTATCTTTTGAGTTTCAACGCTATTGATTATTACCTATTTTTTCTTTACCTTTTCGCTTCTTTACTTTTCAATTTTATATACTTTGCAAATTTTTAATCTTTTTTATCTTTAAAAGTTTTTTCTATAAAAAAATATTTTTCTTTTGAGTTCTGACAGAAAAATATTACCAAAATTATTATCTACATGCTTGTTTTATTTTATTTTACTATTTTTAGATCGTAAATGTATATTTTGTTTATTAATAAATTCTTATTTTGCTTTTGAGTCTCCCCAAGATAACTTTTATTTTTATTTTTCTACGGGGAAACATTACGTGTTGTTGGTATAATTTTTAATACGTTTGATTCGAGAGAGGAAACTTTAAATGTTGTTGCAATAATTATTTTGTGTATTTTATCTTTATAATATATTTGTTTGTTATAAATGAATATTTAGCTTGAGTCTTACCAGAAACATTACGTGTTGTCCATATAACTTTATTGTTTATAAGTTGTCGCCACAGTAAAATATTTTATGTTATCGGTATAAGTATTTTTTATGATTTTACTTCATAATTTTTTAAAAAAAAAATATTATTTTTATTAATTATTTTTGTTTTTTGTCTTCATGAATGAATTGTTTTTGTATGATTGATTGTTTTACTTTTGAGTTTCTACTGCTAAAATACTTATTAATGGTATAATTATTTTCTTATTTCTCTTTTATTATATATATATATAGAGAGAGAGAGAGGGAGAGAGAGAGGGAGAGGGAAAAGGGAGAGTGAGAGAGAGAAAGTTTTGAGTCTCAATGGAAAAATATAAGTTGACTTTATATAAAGTAACTTCATAAGACATACAAAAAGGTGCTAGTCTATCTCTATATGAGAAAATAATAGGCTAGGCTAAAAGACGATTTGAGACACCATAGATATTCGCAAAAAGTTGTTTTTAGAGTGAAAATTGTCAATTTGTTTCTCTTTCTGATTTTTCAATTTTATATATTTTAAATTTTTTTATTTCTTGTCCTTAGTTTTTCTCTGCCTATCTTTTTAGTTTCCCTTTTCATCCATCTTTTTTTATATTTTTTTTTGAAGGCATCTTTTTTTATATTTGAATTCAAAGAATCTCCCTATTTCTCTTTCCTAATCTCGCCGCTTCTCATTTTCACTTTCTTACCGCTCAATTTTGAATCTTTATAAATGAATTTTTATCTTTTAAAATTGTTTCCCTCTTTATGAACTCATTTTTCAAATCATAAAGTATTTCACATGCTTTAAATAAATTTAGTCGTTGCCGAAATAAAATATCATATCAACAGTTAACTAAAAATCCAGTTATCATAATAATAAGTTCAAAATATTTCACTTGTCAGAAATTGGGGTTTCCAAAATGCTTTTTCCATTTTCAAATAGATTTAATCTTATAGACTTTTATCGCAAGTAGGTACCTCTATTGGTGATCTAAGGGACACCGAAAGAAGTCCAAGGTTCGGATCTTAAAAACTAACATTTTCTCCTCCCCTAAACAACTAACAACTAATGTTTACTTATAAAAAATTATTTTTGCTTATTCTCTTATCTACTAAAGCTACTTAGATTCTATTTTTATCTCATTACCACTTTACTAAAGCCTGTCAATTAGAATTCACATCTTTTATAAACCTTAATAGATATCTTGATTTACTTAATCCAAATCAATTAAGTTTCACTTTAAAGTTAAAATTCTTTTATGTCCATTAAAAAGATACACCATTCAATCTATCTACTTGTATCACTAAAATTTATCTTAAATCTTATTAATAACATTATTACGATATCTTTTAATTACATTATTTCTCTTAGCATAATCCATGAGAAATCTGATCAATATCAGTTTCAGCGGATAACCCAATCCTACATTTCGTTGAGTAACAACCTTGGGCCTTGAACTCAGGTGACATGACCTTCCATTCCAAGTATGTTACTTTAATCTTGTGTTGGGGCATGTGTTTTATGTAAATCTTTCAAATCTTATACAAATCATATAAAGGTCTAATCCCATGGTAACTAATGTTACTTGAGTTAGGGAGGGACTTGGAAAGCAATTGGTACCCAAAAGAGTAGCAAAAATGAGTTTTTAAAATGCTGGAAGCACTTGGTCGCACAGACCATGTGTCCTGCTGCAGAATCCGAAATTTCTCAAGGTTTTAATGCATTTTGAGTCTCCCAAAAGGTACCAATCTTATCTCAATACCTCATTAATCCCCAAACACATTAGTTACCCTATGATTAAACATCAATTTTCAACATCAACATGTTCAAAAGGGTCCATAAAACAGCCAATATCAATCACCATATCTCACATCCATTGAACAATACAAGCTTGCAAAATCACTAATCCATTTCAACACAAATGATCATCACTGTCAAACATGCTGTTTCAAATAAATGGAGATAACTTTGAGTTTAAACTTGTCAACAAGTTCAAAGTTCAAACTCAAGAGTTATCAAGTAGGTTTGAGTCTTGTTTATGGGGGGTGGAGGTTCTGTTTTGGGGTTAAGAAAACAAAGGAGGTAAAGATGAAGTGACTAATGCTTTTGAGAGATGATTGTTGTTTAGTATCATAGGCTTAGTTTGGGAAAGTTTGGTTGTTCCTTCCCCTTCTCTCTATCTCACGCTTTCTTTCCCTCTCTCACTATTCTCCTTCTTTTTAGGTACTCTCTTATTTCTCTCTCTTAAACTTTGTTTTCTCACTTATATCCTAAATTCTCCCTTCAGCTGAGAATTCAAATGAATGGGCTGAGATTTCGATCAATTGGGTTGGGTCATAAAAGACTTTATTTCTCATCTTCTAATGAAGGTGTAATTCTAGAAGTTCATACAAGTCAATAATTAAATAAATTAACACCCAAGCATATAATTCCATAAAATTTATTCATAATCGTCTCATTAAATAAAGTATTAGCAATCAAGTTAGTACAAATATGATTGTAACACTTCTCTTTAATTGATCCTACTAGGTCGACCTAATAGTACAAATATTCTCAACCTAATAGGTCGAGTTTCAGGGTATTGCATAAATCCTCTATCCAACATATCTCTAATCTATCTATAATAAAAACATATTGTGTTTGGTAAAAAAAAAAAATCAGGTTATAGCCAATAAGGTAGTGATATCATATAAGCTTACTTTTTTTTTGGTCGAGACCAGGGTATTCACTGCTGAATGCAGTGACTAATCCCCTCGCTGGATTGATATAAGCTTACTTATGTCAAAAGGTAAATGAGATATCCAGTAACAAGAAGGAAAATGATTCAATAGAGGAACTTCAACATATTTAACAATCTCAGACATGTCGATGGTGACTCATTATGTCAATAAATAATTTCTTCGCGCAAAAGATTATGGAAAAATTTACTCGAAATCTCACTTATCAGATTCCATTGTGAACTTTTTTTCTTCTGAATTTCCCATAATATATTTGATCCATGCATAATATCCTGAAAAATAGATATAAATATTTGAAAATAGCTCATAGGTGATTGTTGATGAACTGCATAATATCATGAAAATTGGATATAAATATTGGAAAAGAGCTCATTGGTAATAGTTGATGAACTCTCAGATTGAATTTAAAGAATTTAATAAAATTAGTAGTTGAACTAACTTTCAAATATAAAATGACACAAATAAACATTTATGTTAAGATATGTTGTAAATAGTAGTTTTATATGTATTTCCCCAGGCCCGTTAGGTTTTCTCTATTTAAACTCATTAGTGCTTGTACTCATTACATAGAAATATACAATCAATAATACGGAACTACAACTGCTCTGTAGTCGCAGACGTAGGCAAAGATTGGCCAAACTGCGTAACCAATGTCCTGTCTCTTATTTCAACATGGTATCTAGAGCCTACAGTCAATAGGTCCTAGCAAAGTTCTCATAAAAAAAAACCCTAGCCGTCTCGTTGGTTCCAAAAAAAAACTCTAGCCGCCATCGTTGCGCGATTACTGTTCACCGGCACTATTCACGTGGTACTGTTCATCGGTACTGTTCATCATCACTGTTCACTCCATACGTTGGTATTTTCGTCTTTGTCAAAGATGAGTTCAGATTCAGAACAATTGGATAGGGACAAAAGTAAATCTACGGACAACAATAAGTCTGGATCTTTAAGTAAGAGCATTGTGTCTTATGTTTTCTCCGGTAATCCCTCTATTACAACAGAGAAACTCAATGGTGATAATTATTTGAATTGGTCTGCATCAGTAAAAATGTGGTTTATGGGGCAAAGACTTTTAGATCACCTCACTAAGAATTCTACAGATATTGGTGAAGATTTGGGTGAAGATTGGAAACAAGCAGATTGTCAGTTGGTCTCTCTTTTGTGGCAATCTATTGAACCCTCCTTGCTGGTCCATTATCGCTCATACACCACTTGTTATGACATTTGGCAGAAGGCTAAAAATGTTTATTCTAATGATATCCAGCGTCTTTATGGTGTTATTCATAATTTAGCCACCCTTCAGATGACAGAAGACAACATCATGACATATGCTAATAAAGCTCAGTCAGCAGTAAATGAGTTCAAGCTCCTTGTGACCGACAATGACCCGAAGAAGATGCTTGAGAAACTAGATAATGTGTGTATGATCTATGTTCTTCATGGTCTCCATCAAAAGTATGAGTCAGTACGGAGCAACATTCTTTCTGCATCAGACATTCCCTCAACAAAGGATCTTATCAGGCGTCTCATACGTCTTCCTGGATTGGAAGGAACTGGAGGGAATGGATGTCAGACTAACATAGAATCTTCTACTCTTGTTTCTAATTTTGCAGGTCTTGGGGGACGCGGTCGTGAGGGTGGTCGAGGAGGTCGTGTTGGAGGACGTCCTCAGCGCACTTATTGTATGAGACTTGGTCATACTGAAGACAAGTGTTATTCCCTTCTGTTGGACTATATGATAACCTTAGAGGGGGGGGGGGGGGGGGGGGGGGGGGGGTTGAATAAGGTTATATGCTAAATATGATTTTTTTTGGATTTTCGAAAAATTAACAATGGTAGTTCAAATCGAATGCGGAAAATGGGATTTAAACTATATGCTACAACTTATGCAAACTATAACAATGACAGAAACAATTATAATTATAATTATAACGATAATCAAATCTGCGCGTGATAATAGCAAGTGCGATGACAGTTAACAATTATAAAAGAAAACGCAAAGTAAAGATAAGGGATAGGAGTACACCGTGATTTTTACGAGGTTCGGGATAAAAGCCCTACGTCCTCGGCCTCTGGCTTTGCAACCTTCGGACTTGATAATAACCACTATATGAGAAGATACTTCTTCAACGTCTTACAAGCAAGCAACTTCGCTATAGCTACCACGCCAATCTCAATTTTCCCCAAATTGAGAACCCAAGCTCCCCGCTAAGGATTTTGTTACAATTCAATCTCCCCGATTGAATTACCCAAGAAAACTTCCCAGGATTTCACAACAACCAATTATAGATGATTACAACTGAAAGCTAGGATCCAATCACTCAAACAATATAACACGATGTAGTTGAGAGAGATGAGCGATTTGAAACCCTAGAACGTGAAGAAAGAATGTGACGGTGAGTGTTTGCGTTCTTTTCTTTTTGATTTGTGTGTTGTGTTGTTTATCGTAAAAACCCTAAGTGCTATTTATATGGATTGTAAAAATATGACCGTTGAAGCACTTTTTAACTCAAATTTGATAAGTGAAGAATCGATTGATTGCTTGAAAGAAACAGGATAGAAATCGATTTCCTTCTTAGAGAAATAAGTGAGGAATCGATTTCTAGCTTTAATGAAATAAGAGAGAAATCGATTGCTAGCTTCAAAAACAAGTTGTGCTTCCAAAAAACAGGTGGAGAATCGATTTACTTCTTTGAACTTACAAGAGAGGAATCGATTGTTCTCTTTAAAAAATAGGCCATAAATCGATTTCTGGCTTGTAACTTACAAGCCATGAATCGATTTCTAGCTTGTAACTTACAAGCCATAAATCGATTTTCAGCTTGTGACTTACAAGCCATGAATCGATTTTCATCTTTGAAATAACAAGCAAGAAATCGATTTTATACTTTTAAAACACAAAGTCATCAATCGATTGTTTTCTTTCCAAAACAAGTTCTTTCAAAACCAATATAGAAGTGGGAAATCGATTGTTGGCTTAAAAGGGAAGAGGGAAATCGATTTCTTGCTTCCAAGGCAAGAGAGAAATCGATTATTGGCTTTAAAAAGCAAGTGGAAATCGATTTTTGGCTTTAGAAATAAGTGGGAATCGATTTCTAGCTTTATGTACCAAATCAAGAATCGATTCTTTACTTCAAAAACAAATTCTTTTTAAAACACTAACTCATGAATCTATTTTCTTTCAAAAAACAACAAATCATTATTCAAAACCTCTCTTTAAAAACATCTTGTGCCTAACCTATTTAATCATACTTTTATATAAAAGATTTTAACAAAATAGTTCTATTTTAAAAAATCATCTCTCAACTACATAAGTCATAAAGTTTAAGTGATAGGATCTTACACGCGTCCTACGCAAAGAAAAATAACACATAAGTCTTGAACGCTTCAGTAGTTTCTTCTTCGAGCTTCTACACTTTACGATATCATATCATGCCAAGCGCTTTGGTTCATTGCTCTGTGCTTTGGTTCATGCCCTGCGCTTTTGGTTCTTGCCCTGTGCTTTGGTTCAACTATAACCATTAGTAAACAGAGTGTAATTTGTTATCATACAAAACAAAGAGTGTTTGACCTTGGATCAACACCTTCATGGCTTTCCAGAGAAACCAGTAAATGTGACTCAGGTTAATGATTCTGAACAGAGAAACACTAAACAAAATGTTCTGTCTGATGAGGAGTATAAGGCATTCCTGCAGTACAAAGCTTCCCAGGCTTCATCATCATCGGCAACGGTTGCTCATTCTGGTAATTCTACAGTCTGTTTCTCTCAATCATCACCTGTTGACTCCTGGGTTATGGACACTGGAGCTTCCGATTGCGTGGCTGGTAACCCATCTCTTTTATCCAAAATATCCCAACCTAACACCCCACATTATATTACTGTTGCCGACGGATCAAAAGTTAAAGCTAGTGGCATTGGTGAAGCCACTCCTCTTCCATCCTTACCCCTTGACAATGTTCTTCTTGTTCCCAATTGCCCATTTAATTTAATTTCAGTTAGTCGTCTGACTCGAAGTCTAAAATGTTCTGTAACTTTTGATGATGATTATTTTGTTATACAGGACCGGAGTACAAAGCGGACGATTGGTACAGGATATGAGTCACATGGACTTTACTACCTCCAGCCCATCCAGCCTTCATCTACACTTGCCTCCACTTCTACCACAGAGTCTCCAAGTCTTCTTCATCGTCGGTTAGGTCATCCAAGTCTCAAGAAGTTCAAAGTCATGGTTCCTCATTTGTCCCACCTGCAGTCATGGTTACTCAGTCACAAGCTCGTTCTCCTTTTGATGTTGTTCACTCAGATGTATGGGGACCAAGTCGAGTCACTTCAGTTGTAGGACATAGATATTTTGTCACTTTTATTGATGAGTTTTCTAGATGTACGTGGATCTACCTACTTAAGGATAGATCTGAACTTCTCAGTGTTTTTCAAAATTTCTTCAAGGAAATCAAAAATCAATTTGGTTGTTTTATTCGTACTTTACGTAGTGATAATGCGAAAGAGTATTTTTCTGCATCATTTAATTCTTTTATGGTTGAAAATGGTGTCATACATCAATCATCTTGTCCCCATACCCCACAACAAAATGGGATTGCTGAACGTAAGAACCGTCATATAATTGAAACAGCACGCACTTTGCTTATTAATGCTAATGTTCCTTTGAAGTTTTGGGGGGATGCTGTCCTCACTGCAGGGCACTTGATGAATAAAATGTCATCCTCTGCTATCCAGAATAGGGTTCCTCATTCCATATTGTTCCCCGATGAACCCTTGTTCCGTATCTCTCCTCGAGTCTTCGGATCAACTTGTTTTATTCATGATCTCACCCCGGGACTTGATAAATTGTCTGCTCGTGCAGTTAAATGTGTTTTCCTTGGCTATTCCAGAGTTCAAAAAGGGTATCGATGCTACTGGCCCTCCACACATCGCTTCTACATGTCTGCTGATGTCACCTTCTTTGAAGATGCGCCCTTCTTTGCATCTCCCGTTGCGTCTGAGTCTGTCTCTCAAGTATTCCCTATTCCTGACATTGTCCCGGTAGTTCCACTCACACCCATCATTGATCAGATAGATCCTCCTTCTCCTACGGAACTTCCTAGTCCTCCTAGTCCTCCTCCCTTGCAAACTTATCAGCGTCGTTCTAGTCTCCCTCCTGTCGACCCACCTCCTACAGAAGATCCTAGTGACTCATCTCCTGCCCCGATTTCCTCTCCTACTCCGGATCCGTCTGCCGATTCAGACGACCCTCCTGTTGCCCTGCGTAAAGGTACACGTTCCACACGTAACCCTCATCCTATTTATAATTTCCTCAGTTATCACTGCTTATCACCTTCACACTATACATTTGTGTCTGCTATTTCTTCCATCACCATTCCTAAGTCCACTCAGGAAGCCCTTTCTCATTCAGGTTAGCGACAGGCTATGATTGATGAGATGACAGCCTTAGAATCTAACCAGACATGGACTCTTGTGCCACCTCCTCCTGATAAATCTATTGTTGGGTGTCGATGGATATATACTGTCAAAGTTGGTCCAGACGGAAGTATTGATCGTCTGAAAGCCCGCCTCGTGGCTAAGGGCTATACTCAGGTTTTTGGTCTTGATTACAGTGATACTTTCTCACCGGTGGCTAAAATGGCTTCTGTTCGTCTATTCCTTTCTATGGCTGCAATGCGACATTGGCCATTGTATCAACTTGACATCAAGAATGCATTTCTCCACGGCGATCTTGAAGAAGAAATTTATCTAGAGCAACCACCTGGTTTCGTTGCTCAGGGGGAGTGTCGTGGGTATGTCTGTCGACTTCACAAAGCCTTGTATGGTCTTAAACAATCCCCGCGGGCATGGTTTGGGAGATTCAGCAGTGTCGTTCAAGAGTATGGCATGATTCGGAGTGAAGCTGATCACTCTGTCTTTTATAAGTTTTCCTCTCACAAATGTATTTATCTGGTTGTCTATGTCGATGATATTGTTATTACAGGTGATGATCATGATGGGATTGCAGGACTTAAACAACATCTAGTTCACCACTTTCAGGTCAAAGATCTTGGGAAGTTACGATACTTTCTTGGCATTGAGGTAGCTCATTCTAAGGCAGGCATTGCTATTTCTCAGAGAAAGTATGCTTTGGATATCTTAGAAGAAACCGGCATGCTGGATTGCAAGCCAATTGACTCTCCTATGGATCCTAATGTCAAGATCCTACCGGATCAGGGGGAGTCCTTTTCGGATCCAGGAAGGTATAGGAGGCTAGTTGGGAAGTTGAATTACTTGACCATAACGAGGCCAGATATTTCATACGCTGTTAGTGTGGTGAGTCAATTCCTAAATTCCCCTTGTGACAGTCATTGGGATGCCGTGGTTAGAATCCTGAGGTACATCAAAGGAGCTCCTGGAAAAGGTCTCATTTATACAGATAGAGGTGATTCAAATGTCGTCGCTTACACAGATGCTGATTGGGCTGGTTGTCCCTTTGATAGAAGGTCCACATCTGGGTACTGTGTTCTTATTGGTGGAAATCTAATTTCATGGAAAAGTAAAAAGCAAAATGTTGTTGCCAGATCCAGCGCTGAGACTGAATATCGAGCTATGGCACCTACCACTCAGGAGCTTATATGGCTGAAACATCTTCTCCAAGAGTTGCGCTTTTGTAAAATAGGCACTATGAGTCTCATCTGTGATAATCAAGCAGCCCTACATATTGCGTCCAATCCAGTCTTTCATGAGCGAACCAAACACATTGAAATTGATTGTCACTTTGTTCGTGAGAAGATTGTGTCCGGTGACATTGCTACTTCATTTGTTGGTTATAATGATCAATTGGCAGACATCTTCACAAAAGCTCTTCGGGGACCAAGGATAACTTACATATGTGACAAGCTAGATGCCTACAATCTATACGCTCCAGCTTGAGGGGGAGTGTTAAGATATGTTGTAAATAGTAGTTTTATATGTATTCGGCTCAGGCCCGTTAGGTTTTCTCTATTTAAACTCATTAGTGTTTGTACTCATTACATAGAAATATACAATCAATAATACGGAACTACAGCTGCTCTGTAGTTGCAGACGTAGGCAAAGATTGGCCGAACTGCGTAACCAATGTCCTGTCTCTTATTTCAAACAATTTATAATCCATACTTAAAAATGAGAGGAAGTGTTCATTTAATAAAGAATACATGAGAAATTTAATTAAAGTAATAAAGATAAAAATGAAAGAAAAATGAAACGCTATAAAATATTTAAAGGAGTCTACGAAAAAGCTATAAGGAAATGAAAAAACGCTATAAGCAACTAATTACCAAACATCTGCTACAAATTTATCTGCTATAAGGTAGTCAAACCGAGCCTTAGAGGATCTTAATAAAAAAAACCAGAACTTAACTTTGAGCCTTCATCCATAAAAGAAGGAATATCTCAACCTTAACTAAATTCCATACTCAATCTACCCTTCTATTGGTAAGGTTTTAATCCACAGCCCAACCAGGAAGCTTTCCTGGTGATAAATATGAAGATGAAGTTGCTGCAGAACAAGTTCAAAACTTCAAATCATGATTTCATCGGTGGATAAAGCTTTTAACTTAATGTAATTATCATTATTTACCTCTTCCCCAAACTTCAAAGCTTGCTAACTGAGTAGCACACATCCAATTGCCTTCTGCATAGAGTGCAACAAATCCAACCATCAGGGAGAACCCACGAAAAATATAACAAGAATCAATAAGCAGTGAGGCAACTTATATCATGTGAAAACAGTTACCTTGAAAGAATGACATTGGAGAGCTCAATGATCTGAAAGATAACTCATTCTTTTCCTTGACCCAAATGAAAGTCTTCCACAGATACAAAAGTTAACTTTACAACAGCTGGCCTAATAAATTCACTTATTCATCAACATTCCAAAAGCCTTCATGAGGAAAGCATACTCATAAGCTGTTTCATCACATTGACCATAGTGGCCACCTTCACCAAAATGCCCTCCTATCATACTTGTTTTCATAATGACAGCACGAGAACAATGAGAGCAGGTACTATTTCGTACCTTAGCTACCCATTTAGCACCTTCCCAAACTCCAACCCTGAAAATGAATGCCAATTGCTAACATCAACCTCCTAGAAGCAACTAACAGTAGATAAAAATGTATAACAGATAAAGAATACATATCAATAATGTGTATGTTTGCATCTAATAGATTATTGGAAAGAGTGAGATTACCTTGAATCATTAACTGCTGATGTAACCATAACTGAAGGAAAGCAACTTCCTTGAGGAATGTTGTCATAAGGAGAATAGCTAAAAATAGAATCGAAGTTCGACTGTATTTGAGGATTTCCAAATTCATCATAATCCAGGATTGTGAGGGGAAGACTGGGATCCAACAACGTGTTACATACATCAAGAAATGGTACCTGATATATATAACCCATCAGATTATCACAAAAAATATAATTAAAATAGGAAACTCTGGATAAGGTATGCAAAATACCATCAATTATCCTTAGTAAATCTAAAGAGTGAATTCATCAATTTAATTAATTAACACATTTTTTACAATGATGCATAGAAAGAATAGCAGAGATCATTAGTACAAAAGTGCGCGATGGAAGATGTGAGTGACATAAACATACACCATGGATCAAGTTGCAAAAGGCAAATTAACGTTTTACTTTATGTACATTTAAAAACACACAATGAAGAGCATGCAGAAGTACAGATTTGAAGAGCTATACAATGGAATTCCAGGCTCACTTAGTGAGATATGCTTTCTGCCTTTTACTAACCATACGCAGCCTAAGGATCTAATATGCTATATTTTCTTTGAAGGTTTAAAGTTGACAAAGGATTATTTAGAATTGTAAATGAGTTTTCGTCAAACATAAGACAAATGAGTTCAATCAAGAACTTAAAGTTTAAAACTATTTTTTCAAGACTCGGTATATCTGACAAACCACCCTTCACTGTAACAATCATAATTATCTAAAACTTACCTTCAATATGGCAGCACGAAACAGTTGAGGGTACATATTCATAGCTGCACCAACAAGAAGGCAGCCTGCACTCCATCCCATAGCACCAAGCTGGTCTTGGTGAACATAGCCCTCATTAACCAGGTAGTTGCCACAAGATACAAAGTCCAATATTGAATTGTGTTTATTCAATACACTGCCTGATTTATGCCACAAGGGACCACCGCCGCCGCCACCTCTGGTGCAATACATATATCACATGATTAAAAGTATGAATATATGTTATGAATATCATGATATAAACTTCCCATGTGTCATAGCCAACTGGACCATATATCAAGACCCAATAGGTAAAACGTTCATTTTCTTTGATCTGAATTTGTAAGTCGTTAGCATATCACAAGAAACAAGCCTATGCAATATATAAATGACCAAAAAGAAAAATGAGTTGTATAGATCAGTACTAAGCAACCAACCTTACATCAGCAAATGCCACTACCCAACCACGGTCCAATAAACTCAGGCGAGCTGAACACCAGCTCTTATCAAGATCTTCTCCATATGCCCCATAGCCTACTAAAAGACCTGGGCTTTGACCCTTTTGCCAAGACTCTCTAGAGTACACAATGGTTAGTGGAACTCTTACACCATCATGGGAAATAACTTCCTCCCTCTGACAAAAGTAAACCTCCGAAAAGTCTTTCCATCTCTGTGCGTTAGAATCTGTGGCACCGTCCTCCTTATCACCATGTGCCTTTTGTATTTTATTCGTATTTAGCTCAAGAGTTGGGATGTGTGACAAACCAGCAGAATCACAATTCACTTCCTCTTGTTGCACAATTGAATATGTCTGACTTGACATGTCATAGTCAACAATAACATCTGGCATCTGTCCACTCACTCACAAAGGAAAACAAGGTTAATCTATTGCAACTAGAAAAAAATAATTCAAATATTTATTTCAATGAAATCACAAGTCACAACACAATCAGATGCAGTATAGGAACCAGTCTCACAGCTGTAAATTCTAGAAATTGGGATTGAGGCATGACTCAGCCCAAAATCTAACTCGAGGTGAGCATTATCCAAGCCTTATAAGGGCTTTGTTGGCACACCTCTGGTCAATGTGAAATCTCATCATAGAATTTGGAACATGGACAGACCCATAATTGGCCCAATAGCAGATGTAGGAGAGACTCTGAATCCATTTTAGAATTTGGGATTTAGGTTTAACTCAACCCCAAGAGGTGAGGATCGTTGACCCTTATAAGGACTACTTTAGCCATTTCTCATATATGTGGGACACATTGAAATAAAAAAACGTTATATACAAATTAAGATTTCAAATCATGTCTCTTGGGAGCAAAATAATAAACCGGCTTCCAAAAATATAGGTATCGAAAAATTATAGGCGAATATTTGTAAACTCAAATACTTGTATTCAACAGCTCCCTCGATGCCAAAAAATTAAATGTTGATAGAACTATTAATTATAAGGATTCGAGCAAGCACATTCCCATTTAATGATCACATAAGTAAAGAAAATCATCATTGAATCTAGAAATATGCATAGCATTCAATAATGAAATTATCATACCACAGGTGATGAAAGCACTGCACGATAAACTGTATTCAGGAAGTCGTGATTGGAACCAGGAACGGCATTGCATATATTTGATGGTAGAGGAAAGTACCATGGTTTCAAGTCTTGAATATATATTTGATTCTGAAAAGCAACACAAGAAGAGGTCACCAATGTTAGAATTAAGTTTTAAATTCACAGGACATAGTTCATTTATATTTCATCTTATTGGAGCTTTATGCAAAAATTCATAACTGATACATTAATTCCAGAGATGAAAATCAAACTACATGCTGCAGGAAAAATGATGTGCCCAATAGCAAGTATGTAAATAGTTTGAGACATCTGCAAACAGATTGGATCCAATAACTTAATCTATCACTTTGGATTTCAACATTCGTATTCGTATTCACATAATGTTTCAGTCTCAATTGGAAATGGGGAAAAAAGGCATAAAAATCCAGAATTGACATGTTCATTAGTTAGTAGTGTATTACGGTACTTGTCATTGCAATGGAATACAATTTAAACTATAATGAGATAAGATGAAATGTGGCAAACCAAGGCAGCAACATATTCTTTTTATTTGGCTGTTTTGATTATGCTCTTCTTGATATGTTTATTGATATCAAAGAAAAGACTACTACAATGGGTCAACATCATACACTTTGGCAGGAGGTTGAGTGATTTAGCAAAGGAAAACCAGTTTTAACCTCTTCTGTGTGATAATGTTGAAGTATCCAATACCACATGGATTTTCACCATGATCAAATGGTTTAGATACTGCAGAAATGAGTACAGAACAAAAATAACACAAACATTTCTTTTCCAGTGGTAAACAATACACGCTATTGAAGTTACAATTCGCATCAGACATTATGCTCTGATAATAAATGGCTATTCTTATTGATTGTAATTGTAATTGTAATTATTATTGGTTTTCTCCTTTTATTCTTTGATAGGATTCCATAATTTCAATAGATAGTCTCAGGCTATCATTGATTTCATTCCCTAATGTTTAGGGATTTTGATATAGCTACCTCTACGCAGTGGCGGATGCAGTGTGTTAGTAGTGGGGTCAATTGACCCCACCAAAAAAAGAAATTTACTTTTAATATACCCAATAAAAAGTTTTTGCCCCCAATAAAAAATTGGGTTTGACCCCACAAATATCCAACTGCCAAAATACAACACAATGAGGCCCAAATCTTTATGGAGTCACTTACCAATTACCCTGAATCCCAAATCAAAATTTGTTTCTCATACAACATTTTCAGAATATGAAAGCACATAGAGGACAATTGTAACTTGTGGAAGTAATTGAATATCTTTTTTGGTGTTTTTCTGTCACATACGTGATTACGTATTTTGTAAAACCTTATTTTATTTTTATTCTATGAAATATTATAGATAGTTAATTTACTTGCCCCCACGAATGAAATTTTCTGGATCCGCCACTGCCTCTGCGTACATTTGTAGTGCAAGAAAGTATTCAGACTGAATTAAGTACCAAAGTTCTCTAGTCAATCGCAACCTTCATTCATCTAAGCTATAGTTCAGGTTAAGGCTTCATCCACTGTGAGCACTAGCCCATCATAAGTAGTTACCAAAACATAAAAACACTAGCAATAAAAAACAAGCCTTTTTGTTGTAGAGCTTATAGATTGATTGTTTGATCTAATTCTTTATTTGACTTTTAGCTTTCATTATAAGTTTGGTTTTCACTTTAGCTCTGGGACTAATTTCTTTTTGATTAATTCCTTCATGTGCGAGCTATTTATAACTATCTAAAACTGTTTATAAAGTCAATAGTAGGTGCAGATATTTGTGTATCTATTACGGTTTATAAAGCCTTAAGAGTAGGTATTGCTGTATCTATCAAGGTATTTGCGTTTAAATGCTGTGTAAGGAGAGTCTCTGTTTCGTTGCATTATTCTGTTACGTTCTTTGTTTCTTTCTTTGATCAATGTTATGGTCTTTCTTTCTTTTTTATCCTCTGTTTTCTTTCTCTTATTTGATCAGTGTTACTTTCATTTTTTAGAGATAAATGACTTCAAATCTTAATCCTATTCTTGTTGTCGGAGCCTCCAACGCGCTGCTGCACCAACAACTCCAAGCAAGATTCATAAGAAGATACTGCCAAAAATTGTGCCCAGTAATATATGTAACGTTGGTGTGAAATATGTTGTTCCCATTGAAGGAAATGGTAGGAGACTTAGATGCAAATTTTGTGAAAAAAGAATATATAGTGGAGGTGCTTACCCGTTGAAGCATTATTTGGCGCCAACCCAAAAAGATGTTGGAGCATGTCTTGCGGTTACCGAAGAAGTAAAGAAAGAAATGTTACTAAACTGTAACAGAATGCTATCAACATAGCAAAGAACCAAGAAGAGGAAGACACTGTAGAAGTTGGTGACAAAAGAAGTGGTGATCCTAATGATGGCGGTGGAAACATCTTCAAGAAGAGATTTGTTACCAAACAAGCCACTATGAATTCATTATTTTAGAAGAACGTGAAAGATGATGCACACAAAGCAATTGCTAGGTTCTTCAGTAATAATGCCTTATCATTCAATGTGTCAAGGAGCGAGGAATGCAAAATTATGTTTGATCTAGTGGCTAAACATCGACTGGGATTTCAACCCCCTTCTTATCATGACTTTAGGGTGAAGCTGTTAAAGCAAGAAGTGAAGTCGAAAACTGATGGTTTGGAAGAGCATAAAGCTGAATGGAATAGAGTTGGTTGCAACATAATGACTGATGAGTGGACAGATAAGAAAAAAGGACAACTATAAATTTCATGGTGAATTACCCAAATGGCATGGTATTTATGAAGTCTATTGATGCCTCTGACATCTTCAAATAGCTGAGGTAATCGTCAAGATGATGGATGAGGTGGTGGAAGAGATTGGAGAAGAAAATGTCATCCAAATTGTCACAGATAACGCAGCTAACTACAAAGCTACGAATGGAAAAAAGAAAAAAATTGTATTGACTTGGCTCTAGCAAGGCTTGGAGGACATACCTTATCATAAGGAGACAATTCCAAGAGGTAAAAAATCACAAGCTTTAATTATGGTAGGCCTTCTCTCATTTCTATTTTGAAGCAGTTCACAAAAAATAGAGATTTGGTGAGACCAGCGGTAACTCGTTTTACGACATCTTACCTTACTTTAGGGTGCTTGCATGAGAATAAGGATAATTTGATAAGGATGTTCACTAGCAGGAGTGGAAGTCCAACTGATGTGCCAAGTCAAAAGAAGGGAAAGATGTTGAGGATATTGTGGACAAAGGGTTTTGGAAGAACGTTGTAGATTGCTTGAAGGGCACACTTCCTGTTGTTAAAGTGTTGTGTTTGGTTGACTTGGATCAAAAATCGGCCATGGGGTTTATCTATGAGTCAATGGACCAAGCTAAGAAGGAGATTCATAAAGCTTTTCGTTGTCTCAAGAAAAGGTACCTTTGGGGGCATTTGATTCTCGGTTAGAAATTTCATTCCCTGGAATTATATGCCTAGGACCAGGAATGTCATCACTAAGTATTTTCTAGAACATGTCTAGTTATCTACTCAAATTCCAAAAAATCTTTCTTGAAATTCCTAGGAATAATTTGCAAGCTTCTTTGGTTCAAGTCAAGTATTCCTAGGAATAGACATTGTAATTATCAAAATACCCTCGAAAAGCTTTCTAAATCTCCTCCTTAGCTTGGTCCATTGACTAAGATAAACCCCAGGGCCGGTTTTTGATTCATGTCGGCCAAACGCAACACTTTAACGAGAGAGAGTGTGCCATTCAAGCAATTTACAACGTTCTTTCAAAACCCTTTGTCCATCACAATATCCTCAACATCTTCCCCCTCTTGTCACTTGGCACATCAGTTGAACTTCCATTCCTTGTTGGTGAACATCCTTATCATATTATCCTTATTTTCATGAAAGCACCCTAAAGAGGTAAAATTTGGCAAAGCGAGTTGCCCCTAGTCTCACCAAATCTCTATTTTTTGTGAACTGAGACAAGGCCTACCATAAATTAAATTTGTGATTCTTTTACCTCATGGAATTGTCTCCCTATGATAAGGTATGTCCTCCAAACCTGCTAGAGCCAAGTCAATAAATTTTTTTCTTTTTTCCATTATTAGATCGCCAACAGCTTTGTAGTTAGTTGCGTTATCTGTGATAATTTGGGTAACATTTTCTTCTCCAACCTCATCCATCATCTTGAAGATTACCTCAGCTGTTTTGGAGATGTCAAAGGCATAAATAAACTTCAGAAATATTGTGCCCTTTGGGGAATTCACCAAGAAATTAATAATTGTTATTTTTTCTTATTCGTCCACCCATCAGTCATTATGTTGCAACCAACTCTCTTGCATTCAGCTTTATGCCCTTCCAAACCATCGGTTTTCGACTGCACTTCTTGCTTTACAACTTCACCCTAAAGTCATGATAAGATGGGGGTTGAAATCCCAATCCATGTTTATCCACAGAGCTAACATAATTTTGTATTCCTCGCTCCTTGACACATTGAATGATAAAATATTATTATTGAAGAACCTAGCAATTACTTTGTGTGCATCATCTTTCACGTTCTTCTTAAATAATGAAGTCATAGTGACTTTTTTGGTGACAAATCTCTTCTTGAAGATGTTTCCAGCGCCAACATTAGGATCACCACTTCTTTAGTCACCAACTTCTAGGGTGTTTTCCTCCTCTTGATTCTTTACTATATTCATAGCATTCTGTTCCAGTTTCGTAAACATTTATCAACATTTCTTTCTTTACTTCTTCGGTAACCGCAAGACATGCTCCAACATCTTTTTGGGTTGCCGCCAAATGATGTTTCATCCAGTAAACACCTCCTTTATATTTTGTCACAAAATTTACAGTTAAGTCTCCTACCATCTCCTTCAACGGGAACAACATATCTAACCAGTGTCGGCGGCTTTATTACCGGGAGCATTTTTTAAAAGTATTTTCTTACGAGTCGTGCCCGCAGTTGTTCGAGCAGCAGTGTTGGAGGCTCGGCAACAGGATTAGGATTAAGATTTAAAGTCATTTGTCTCTAAAAAAAGAACGTAGCACTGATCAGAAAGAAAGAAAGAGCGTAGCACTAGATCCTACAAGATCCCACCCACGTGTTGCATTTTACGATTATGCCTAGGCTCGAACCCTCTTAGGGCTTACAAGATCACGAACACGTACGACCCTACGATCTGGATCGCAAGTTTAGCTATCATGCTGGCACCTACTATTGGCTTTATAGGTCAGGGACACTATTCTGGATCAGCTTCACCAGAATCTGGTCTTAGCACAGCAGAAGATGAAGAACCTAGCTGATAAGCATAGGATGGATGTGCAGCTAGTAGTAGGTGACTGGCTTTACATGAAAGCTAAAGACTACAGATGGCAGTCACTTGCTAGGCACATAAATGAAAAGCTAAGCCAACGTTTTATGGACCATTCACAGTTTAAGAAAAAGTGGGAACGGTTGCTTATAAGCTAGCACTTCCAGGCACTGAAATACACCCAGTTTTTCATGTCAGCAACGCATTGCAGAGGTATTAGTTTAGTGGAAAGATCTTCTGGGTTGTGACAACCCATGGAAAACCGCAGAAGCACTGCAGCAAGATTTTTCCTTTGTTTCCAACAGAAGCTACTTTATAGGGGGGGTATTACGCATCCCACGGTGACATTATGAGTATATGTTAGGGGACAGAATAGAGGAATGGGAGAGGTTTAGGGACAGATGCCTATAAATAACAAGGGAGAGGGGTTCATTAGTTTCTCATGAATTGACTCTAGTTGCAGGGAAGGTGACTCTCAAAACTCACCTATTCTATAATTTCCATTCAGTCTCTTGATCATCTTGATCTAGCAGGGCCATGAATAATACACGGGAAGATTTACTCCAATTCTTGGATACTTTCTCAATTGTCCTCTTGTATTAGACATTAGTTGTTTTATCAGGTTCATATACCAAACGAGAACTAGTTTTGTATCTAATTAACTTTCCATCCGAAATTGTCTACAACAAATTCGATTAACTAACCTGAAACTAACTGATTAGCTTACCACATAAATTAAGCTTACAAAACATAAATCAGGTAACACCAGTTCATTATGATCGATGTCTAACAATATACCTTGAAGTCAATCTGGATAGGTAAGTTCAAGGAACATAACAAAGGAAGACCTTTCTTATTGAGAGAGAGAACCAGATGTCCATTAAAGATATCCATATCACATATGTTGGTATCTGCATCAGGGAGGATGAAATTCTGAAAGCAAACATGAGCATACCAAAGAGAAGTGAACAATAAAATAGCATTCACATACACAAACAGAGATAATAGAGACTCAAAAACCAAGATGTACTATGCTGATCAAACATACATGCAATTTAGCTGACTCAATATCTTCTACTCGGCATCTAACAAGGTAATAATCCTCACTAGACCATTGACCATCAGGCAAAGGAGCATTGGTAAGGATATAAAACAAACCAGAGTTATGTTCCACAAAAAACTGTACTCCAGAAGTGCGTTTACATATTCTTTGTAAACCATCCATTGGATTGGCGGAATCTATAACATAAACCTGTGATGAGCATCAAGATCAACATGTCATTGGAAAGAACAGTCTCAATATAAGTTCATAAACGAAGACATATAAGCTCCTTCCTCAGATGAAGTCCTTGAGTTTGAATTGACAGTTATGAACTTGCCATCCTTTGTGCTTGTTATGTCCACACAAAAACTGGAATCGCTTTCAGTAAAAACTGGGAGATCATTCATAAGATCATATCCAAGTTTTCTACAGAGAACCCTGCAACAATATCATACAAAAGTTAGGATACTACATCAACCCAAATCACACTCCCTTCCCAAACCACTAAAAACGAGCAAAACAATTATTTTACCTGTAAGGTCGCTGGTTTTCATCTGACTGAGTATAAAAGAGAGAACTTGCATCTCGAGCCCAAGCCAAGCTAACAACATCATCAACTGCTGATTTGGGGTCCACTAATCCACTTCTGAGGTCTTTAATCTGAAGTGAAAACCTCTCTCCACCAGAAATATCAACTGTGTACGCAATGTAGTTGTGATCGGGTGAAACTCTACATGTTCCCACGTGGACATACCCTGTATTATTGTTTCTATTGTCAAGTCTCACCAATAGGTGAGGAATAAATTTTAAAAATAAAGTTCAAGAAACATAGAAAACTTCAACAATTTGAGTAGAAACTATAAACGATCACATGTACGCTGCCCTAAGGTTAAAACCTAAGACTCGGAACTTTTAGAATTCAGAGTAATAAGATTAAAGTGTTGAACATATCATGCTTGCATTCAGTTTTTGATAATCAAGTTACATTATAATACGGGAACCTATCTGATTCCATTAATAAACCAACAGAGTACAGATCCCTACGAAAATACTAACCATAGGGAACAAAATAAAATGGCAACTCACCATATTTCTCTGCAAGTTCATTCCAGTCAAGTAAAACCTCCTCCCTTTCTAATCTTGCCATTCCACTGTGAAGCAAAAAAGTGTTCAGCCAACCACTTTTCTTCGTTTCCATCTTTCTACATAACACAGGATATTCCTTTCCCTCTGGAATGTACTGATAATATAGCCTGACAACAGAACATTAAAATTCAGATTCAATTTTATTAAACTCAAAAATAAAGCAAGGTGCAAAAAAACTGTACAATGCTCCAAGTATCTTCCCCTTCACCATCAAGTGTATAGTTCCATTTTTACATTTAGTTCCACATTATCCAGTTTCAGTAAAGTAAATATTCAAATGAGTTTTCAAAAATAAGCATTTCATTGGTGAAAACTGAAAATGTGAAATAGTCTTAAATTAACGTCGTAAGATTTCGAAGACAAAATGTACATTTGAGTTATAGTAAACACATTTAGGGTTTAAGAAGGGGGGAAGAACCAACCAGGGTCCCCAACGCTCAGGGGGAGTGGAAATGGTGGGAGGAAATCGTGCTTTCATTTCAGAGGAAAGTTCGGACTGGAGTTTGAGAGTATCGGCCATGAAAGCATCAACATAGCTGTTTTCGCGGTTGAGATGTTCCAATAAATGTGGGTCGTCGGTGTTGGACATCCAGTGATATGGGTCTTGCCATGTCCTGCCGTGAACTGACACCGTGAAGGGGATCTTCTTCGGGGATGGTGGAGCTTGCGGCGGCAATGAAGGACGGCGGCGGCAGCAGGAAGAGAAGAAGTAGGAAGGTGGTATCGTGAATGTAAGTTTTGTGAGCGAGTGAGGATGATGAAGAATGGTGCGGAGTGCCATGGAAAAGACTGTTGTGAGTAACTGATTACTGAACGGAGGGAAGGAGTTGGGGTTTAAGGCTTTTTTGCTAGTTGGGAAACTCACAAATCGTGTTATTCTATTGGTTTGGCTTTTCGGGTCGGCCAAAAACCCGAAAAATCAATTCAATTATCAATATTCAATTATTATTACTAGTGGGACCGTCTTTCATGTGAGTTTGTTAGTAGGTGGTTAATGTGTTGATGTGTTAGTGGGTGGTTATCGTTTATTAGAAAATTGTACTTACAATAAGAGCATTTTGGTCAAAAAAATCTGACATCAAAATGACAGTTTTTTTTAGAATCCCATTTATTAATAGTTATAGATTATTATTATTATTATTGTTGTTGTTATTTATGCCTTTACCTATTCGTCGATAAGTGTGATGAAAGCTACTAATAAATATGTTAATTCTATCCAATTATCATACCAAATCAGGGAAGAGTCGTCACTAATACCAGTTTATGATTTGCCCTAAGTGGTTTCTCTCTGCGTGAGAGCGTTTTGCCCTAGGTGGTTTTCATTTGTTTTTGCGTCATCTTGCCGTTTTCTTCACCTGTTTCCGCCAACATCTAGCGCGTTCTCAAGAGTGGGTCGTGGTTCTTCGATAAGCACCTGTTGATATTGAGTCGTGATGGTAGGAATAGTTATTGGAATTCTTCTGGTCTGAATACAATAGGTAGTGGTACGTCATCAGCTATGGTAGATGAGAGCATTGCCCAACACATGATAGGTGCCTTTAAAAATCCGGCTAGTCTATTTGTTCCCAATACCGTTAAGAACAACTCTAACACGTACAAGAATAATATGATTATTGATAGTGCTGATCAGACAATGGCTAACCAAGAAGTACTAGATTTTGAGAAAAAGAGGCAACGTAATGAAGATAATAGTGCAGCAGGGGTCCTACTACTACAATTGTTACAAGTTCTATTGTGTCACCCAATGTTTCTTTTTTAGGGGAAGGTCCTGGAAAGCTGACTTGCCATGAGCCATAAGTATTCTAAGTTGGAACAACTGGGCCTGGGGAACCCGAACACAGTTCCATCGCTCCGTGATCTCGTTCGGACGTTATCTTTTTGTCTGAAGCGTTGGTACAAGCTAGTAAGATTTAAGCGACTCGTCTTAGATTGGGGTATGACTCTTCGTTCGCAGTTAATAGTAGAGGGTGTAGTGGTGGGTTGGTTGTGTTATGGAAACAACCTTTTGATTGTCACATGATCAATTACTCTTAGAATTTCATCAATTTGCGTGTCTGCCGGCAAGGACAACCGGACTGGAGGCTCACTTGTTTTTAAGGTTACCCAGAAAGTGCTAGAAGGCGTGATTCTTGGAACTTGTTGAGAACTCTTGTTATGGAAAATTCTCTCCCCTGGTGTATCATTGGTTACTTTAATGATCTTTTATTTAATGATGATAAGTGTGGCCGCGTGGATCACCCGCTTTAGAAAATCTGTGGTTTTCGAGAAGCGGTTTTGGATTGTCGTCTTGTAGACCTCCCCATGGAGGGCTACCAATTCACTTAGTGTAGAGGGCATGGCACAGATGACTTTAAGGAGGAGAGGCTTGATAGAGCTATGGTTACACAACTTTAGGATAATATTCCTAACTTTCATTTGTTTAATACCATTAGTGACCGTTCGGACCATACTCCTATTGTTATCAACTTATACGAACGTGGACGTAGAAGAAGAGGGAGAGAAATCAAGTTTGAGAATGCTTGGCTTGAGGAGGAGGCTCCTGAATCTGTGGTGGAGAAAAGTTAGGGGGTAGGAACTGGCCTTGATGTGTTGAATAGACTGAAGTCGTGCACATAGGAGATGAATGTTTGGGGTAGGTTTCTCTGTATGCGTTATCATGGAGATATTGATAGGTGTTGTAGAGAGCTTGGAGTTCTTCATGATGATACCTCTCTTGAGGCAACAACGCAATCTAAGGAAGTGCAACAGAAGTTGAGTCAACTCTTAGCTCAGGAAGAATCTTTTTGGAAGCAAAGGTCAAAAGTTTCGTGGTTACGAGAGGGTGATTCAAATTCTCATTTTTTTCATCCAGCAGCTTCAGCGAGGAAACGTCATAATGAGATTAAAATTTTGTATAGAGATGATGGTAGTGAGGCTACTACTCAACAGAACATAGCAGCTACATCACAGGGTTATTTTGATGATGTTTTCAATATAAGGAAGCCCATTTCCAACCCATCTTGGATGTGATGCCTGAGATAATCTATTGTTACAATTGTTCTCTATGGAGGAATTTTCTGCGACGCTTGCTGATATGTATAAGTATAAGGCTCCATGACCTGATGGCCTAAATCCTGTTTTCTATAATCGTTTTTGGCATCTTTGTGCCGAGGAAGTTTTTCATGCAAGCCAATCTTAGCTGGATCAAGGGTATTTTCCTTCACACTTAAATGATACTAATGTTGTTTTGATCCCTAAAAAACAAAACCACTCCTTTATGATGACCTTCGTCCTATCTCTTTTTGCAATGTTATTTATAAAATTTTGTCTACAGTGCTTGCTAACCGGTTGAAACCTTTACTATCAAAATGCATTCCTGCTGAACAATATGCTTTTGTTGAGAATCGTTTCATTCTTGATAATGTTATGGTTGCCATTGAAACTATTCGTCACATGAAATGTAAGGCAGGGGACAAAGAAGGAGAAGTCGCTTTTAAAGTTGATATTTGCAAAGCATACGATAGAGTGAGCTAGCAATACAGCAGTGCTTCAGAAAATGGATTTTCATGACAAGTGGGTGCAGTGGATGATGTTATGTCTAGAAACTGCTGATTACCAAATTCTTGTGAATAATGATGGTGTCGGGCCTGTAAAACTGGTGTGTGGAAACGTGTGCAAGTATACACAGTCACAAACAAGTAGTATAAAAGATCGAACCCACAGGGATTGGATTAACTCTTATATATTGTTGTAAAGACTTGTAAGCTAGTGCAGCTACACTACTCACAATTTTGGTTGAAGTTGAAATGAAAATAAATTAAAGGAAAGCAAGTAAATTGTGCAGGAAATCAGTTGAGAATGATAGTTGAGATGTCTTCACTATCTAAATCACTTTTGAATGTATTGTGTTTTCTTGTGGTGCAGATGCACTTAGGTGCAGCTGCATCAGTGTGTGTTGGTCAGCTACTTTCTTCGGAGTTTCGTTACAAGTTCTTATGATCCTTTTTTTTGCGGTAAAGAAAGAAGGAGTCAATTCCTTTCTCGCCCCCTTACAGATAATCCAAGTTGCTAAATAAGTACACTCTTGTATCTTAAGATCTTACTACACTCTTGTAAGGACTATGTTAACCTAAGGTTAGGAATTAACATGGAATTAACAAGCTAACTTCATTAAAACAAGTTTAACAAAAAGCTTCGTTAAACACTTATCCTTACTTAATTAGTTCTTGATTTCTAGTTATAAGCCAATTAAGTGAATATAACTCTACTTGTTTTAAGCGATCAACCTTAAACAAGATTAAGAATTTAAACACAAGAACTAAAGTGCTTACACCACTTGAAAACACAATAACTTTCCTCAAAAGATCATTGGAAAGTTAGAACATCCCAACTTAAGAGATTTAGCTCAATATGGGCATAACAAAGCAAATATATTTGAATGAAAACATGTTGTAATGAAGGAAAGTACAAGAGAATTCAAAAGAGTAAGAATTACAACAATTGAAAGACTCTTGCATATATTTGCTTACAACCAATTTCTTGCACCTATTAGCTCTTTGAAGAAGTGGAGAGAGAAGTTGTCAATTTCTTCTCACCTTCCTCTCAAACTAACACTAAGAAAATATAAAAAGAACTACAAGAAAATAAACTTGAAACTATGAAAAACTAAGATGAAAAGAACATGAAAAAGATTATAAAAGTCTATGATATATCTTTCAAGTGAAGAGTTGAGTCCTATTTATAGCCTTTGGAGATTTCCTTCATGTGGGGGTTTCCTTGATGATTAAGCTAACCAAAGGGTGTTAACCATGGTTACTTTTCAGAAGATGGAGATAAGCTTTTAATTCCCATACTCAACCTTAAAGGGAGGTCCAATAGGAAGTAGCCACATGTCTTTTGTGAATGATTATTCACGATGGTCTTCCATTGTAGGTGATAACTCTATTTTATATAGAGTTATTTGGGCTTTTACACTTAGATAATTGCCCAAAATCAAGTCTATTATGTGTTAAATATGTTAGTATGAATAAAATAACAACATTTATAGTTTTAGGATAAGAGAAGCCCATAACTTAGCATTTTATTGTATATTGGTATGTTTGATGTGTTTATTTAGTGCAGCCGCAGTCTAGAGGAAGGTGAGAGGAAATTGACAACTTCTTTCTTCACTTCTTCAAAGAGCTAATAGGTGCAAGAAATTGGTTGTAAGCAAATATATGCAAGAGTTTTCCATTTGTTACTCTTTTGAATCCTCTTGTACTTTTCTTCATTGCAATATGCTTTCATTCACTTATATTTGCTTTATCATGCCCATCATGAGCTAAACTCTTTTGAGTTGGGATGTTCTAGCTTTCCAATGATCTTTTGAGGAAAGTTATTGTTTTTTCAAATGGTGTAAGCACTTTAGTTCTTGTGTTTAAATTCTTAATCTTGTTTTTAAGGTTGATCACTTAGAACAAGTAGAGTTATATTCACTTAATTGGCTTATAACTAGAAATCAAGAACTAAGTAAGGATAAATGTTTAATGAAGCTTTTTGTTAAACTTGTTTTAATGAAGTTAGCTTGTTAATTCCTTATTAATTCTTAGCTTAAGGTTAACATAGTCCTTACATCAAAGTGTAGAGAACTTAAGATACAAGAGTGTACTTATTTAAGCAACTTGGATCATCTGTAAGGGGGCGAGAAAGGCACTGACAACCCTACTCTTTACCGCAAAAAAACAGGATCATATAGAGCTTATAACGAAACTCTGACGAAAGTAGCTGACCAGCACACACTGATGCAACTGCACTAAGTGCAATTGCACCACAAGAAAACACAATACACTCAAAAGTGATTTAACTTGTGAAAACATCCCAACTTTCATTCTCAACTGATTTCTTACACAATTTACTTGCTTTCTGTTTAATTTATTTTTATTTCAACTTCAACCAAAACCAAACATTCTGAATAGTGGAGTTGCACTAGTTTACATCTCTTTTCAACAACATTTACAAGAGTTAATCCAATCTCTGTGGGTTCGATCTTTTATACTATAACTTGTGACTGTGTATACTTGCACACGTTTTTCACACACCAGTAGGCGCCTCCTTTTGCAAGTGGCCATGTGCCCCCATGTGACTTAGAAGCAAGCAGCAAGCCAACTAAGCATTATAGCAATGGTAAGAATTGAGGTACTTCCAATGTGGGGTTGTGAGCTGCTTCGGTGCAGGAAGGTGCAGTTGCACCAACTTCCCTTCAGGTGCAGTTGCACCTAGTGCAGATGCACTAAGCTACAACTGTACTGAACAAACACATCAAACATACCAATATACATGTAAAATGCTAAGTTATGGACATCTTTCACCTTAAAACCATAAATGTTGTTATTTTATTCTTACTACCATATTTAACACATATTATACTTGATTATGGGCAATTATTTAAGTGTAGAAGCACGAATAACTTTATATAAAATAGAGTTATCAAAAACCAGTGAGAGGTCTTAGGCATGGGGACCCCTTATCACCATAGCTCTTTATTATTGTTGTCGAGGGCCTCACTAGCCTTATTAAAAAGGCGGAAGGAAGGGGTATCCCATATTTTAGACTTAACAAAATCATTTATTTTTTTAATCTGTAACAAACGGGCCCTTAATTGTCTCGTGGTTCTAGATTATGTTTCTTTCTTTTTGGTATTTTGCAGTATTGTATTATTGCATATGTTCGCTTTTTACTTTCCTTCAAATAAAAAAAATTAAATTTTCTTTTTCCTCAATGGTGATTTTTCCTTAAAAGAATTAGCATTAGAAGAATTTAAGGAGACTCTTATCTGTTTTTCCCAAAAAAAAGAATAATATTTCCTCAAAATATGTTTGGCATGTATTTGTTATTTCTATGAATTTTAAAAAGTAACTACTTAGTTTAAAAATCTAAAAATATAAATCTCATGGTAGTCTCCATGTGGGGCCCGCCCCCATTTTGGCTCCAATTCTCCCATTTCCCTCCCTTTTTTTTCCTTCCCTATAACTCCCCCTTTCCCTCCCTTTTTTCTCCACTTAATGCTTCATATTTTTATATTTTAGGGGTATTTTACGGTCAAGTAAAAATTTTAATCGTTCAAATATGCGATATTTATTCCTCCATAATCGGATTACTGAAAACAAAAATTAATTTCGTAGTAAATTACTTAAAGTGTGACCAGTGTGCTTTGGGGTTCTTTAGGGTCCGAAAAAATTTTAATTGTTCAAATATGGAAAGTTTTGTTAAATTACTTAAAGTGTGACCAGTGAGACTAAACAATGTGTTTTGGGGTGAATTGTGATTAGAAAAAATTTAGATGTATAATACACTAAGTTCGTTTCTCAATAATTGGTTTGGTCAAACCCAAAATTAATTTTGTGCCAAAATATGTAAAATGTGACGCTAAACAGTGTGTTTTGAGGTGTCTTGGGATTCAGAAAAAACTTTAGATTGTACAAATACACGAAGTTCGTTTCTCAATAATTGATTTGGTCAAACCAAAAAATAGTTTTGTGCCAAAATACGTAAAGTATGACGCTTGACAGTGTGTTTTGGGTTACTTTAGCGTTTAGATTTTTTTTAACTGTTCAGATATGTAAAGTTTGTTTCTTAATAGCCTGTTTAGTGAAAAAAAGTTTCATGGCAAAATACGTAAAGTGTGATGCTAAGCAGTGCTTTTGGGGTACTTTTAACGTTCGGGGAAAATTTAATTGTTCAATACTAAAAGTTCTTTAGACTTTTTCTTTTATTATCTATAGATGTTCAAAATGTCTTTGTTAATTAAAAATGATATTTTTAGCTATAGTTTACATTGTTAGATATTTCTACAAGATATAGATACTTTTATCTTCACTAATAGAGTGCTACAATATTTATGTCAGACTGTTTCTATAATGGAGGTTTTCCTCCTTCAAGGTTCAACACTTTTTGAGTTCACATATCTCTCCCAAGGTCACTTCAAAATCCATGTTACTTTGTGAGATATTTCTGATCGTCGTCTGTCTTCATGTGATGTGTAATCAACCACTACCCCTTCGAGTGGAATTTCCTTACCAACATATGCACATCAAGGAAACCCTAATCATCCTACTTTCATTAACTTAGATGATTAGGTGAAGGATGATGTTGAATTTATGTTTTGCTATCTTTGGATTATGCACCTTATGTCTTTTAACTTTCTACTTAAGATTATGACTATAGATTATGCGTACGGAAAAATTTGTCTGGATTATGTCTTTACACTTTAATTTAGCTCTTAAGATCACAATTGTTTTTTTATATTTAAACAAGGCTTTTTCTTATTGCAATTTAATCAATAAATTTTCATACCTCCACAATTATTATCTAATAATTTTCTAATAGTTAGCATTTCTACTACTGTTATCATTTTGTGTTTCGGTTTCATCCTTTTGAACCTTTTAAACGTACATTTGTCGTTAAAATTTGACTTCAACTACTATTAATCTAATCTTCCTCTTATAATACTTTCGTAGACACTAAAGCATTGACCCCGTGCTTCACACGGGTCACGACGCTAGTAAATAGAAAAACTAAATAGAGAGAAGTGGGAAGATATTGTTAGTTACTTTTTTTTGTTTCGATGGCAATAGAACATTCTCACCCTCACTCATAGGAATATAGAATAGTGAAGTCAGGTATAAATTTTATTCGTGTGAATCTATAAAGAATACAATTAAGAATATCCTATTTAAACCAACTTGAACATGTCATTCTCCTATTGGTCCACGTAGCAAAATTTATCCCACATCAACATAAAAATTCTGATGTGTCACTCACCAATTGGGTCAAAAAAAAACGGCCGGTCCCACTGATAGTTCCATTCGGTAAAATCTCAAAAAAAATCCTTTTATTAGCTACCCAATTGGTAGCAATACAAGCTGTAACTACATTTCCATTGGTCAATTCGTAATAAAGAGTTATAAATTGCTACAAACAAATACCAACTTGATCTGATTCATTAAATATTGAATTTCTGAATATAATCATTATAAAATTATAAAATTAAGTTAATTACAAAGATTCTACAATACACTAATGTTTGCGTCAGTAACATTAGTCCTAATACTACTCAACATAACCATATCCGATCTTCCTGTAATGAGAGTTTCTGAGTAATGTCCAAATTGCCTGCAATAGCAAAAACTTCAATTAAAATAATATTCAAGAAATACAATAAAAAGTTATTTACTCAACATAACCATATAAATATTTATTTTGAATTTTGAAACTGATATACAGTACATCACTATCAATTTCGAAATTCAAATTTGAAATACTACAAATGAATACATAATCCCATAAAATTCGGATCTACATAAATAAATTTCGAAACCTATATAGTATGTTTTTATTGCAATGAACAAACTTCCATTTTCTCTAGAGTGTGTACAGCACATTAATGCATGTAATTATACCAATTCCCTCAATCAACTACCATATTTTCTGAAAATTAATCACATATTGCAAGCCAATTATTTCATGATCCATTTTTGGAAGTATGTAATGCGCAGCCACCTACCAACAAATAGGGTTTGTTAACCCTAATTGGCTTGAGCCCATCTGCATAAACCTTATAAATACCCTGGTCAACAGCAACATCAATCATACACTGAAAAACTGCATTACGTTAAAAAACCTATCTTGTCCTAACCTAAATATGTCTGCCGTCAAAATGGTTGCTGCCAATCCTGCCAATTCCAAATTTGATTTACTGTCTGCTGTCAACAACAGCAGAGAAAACTGGAAACTGCTTGTGCGTGTTGTCAGGTTTTGGCACCTTTATGATGTTGATTCCAACAAACCACCATTTGCTATTGAATTGGTGTTACTTGATTCACAGGTTGTAAAATCAATATTTGCATATTTTATTTATATAACTAATTATCTCTCTACTGTTTACTAACCCCTAATAGTTTAGACAACTTATACTGAAATGTTCTCATCTGTTGTATACTATTTCTACTCCTTAATAACTAATTTAAACATGCGCCCAGGTACAAAGATCACCGCTACCTTGAAGAAATCTTTGTTCTATAAGGTATCGTTATAATATCACTCTCTTTGGTGATTTGGTGAGCGAGCTAACATCCTTTCTTATTGCGGGCCCTGCGCGCAATGCTGTCATTGTCGTCACATTTGCAAAACTCAGATTTTCAAGGTATAATCTACAAAAAATGGTGTTTTCTATAGAATCTTTGTCTCATAATAATAAAGATTTACCTTAATATTGTCCCTTGACAGGTCGTGACACACTTCGAAGCTCTGTGTATGCTTCAAAACTGCTAATCAATCCTGATATCCCTGAGGCTGTTAGTCTGAGAAACAGGTACAAATCTGATTAGTCACTCGCAATATTATGTTTGTTTTGTTTAAAGGAATAAACTGCTGAGACTGAGGTCAAATTATATGATATTTTTCCAGGTAAATTTAATTTCTTTAAAGATCAAAAACCATAAGCATACAAAAATAGAACATTGTATCACGATTGAGAATATTTGCATCTATCTTCTGTTAAATGCATTTGTGCACAGGATAGGTTTTTCTTATCATGCAAATATCCTCAAAATATATTATAACATTGCACGTTATTAATTGTAGTATGTCAGAGACACTTGACTCTCCATCCATGTTGCTCACACCGATGCAAGATGCTAAACCAACCACCATTGAAAAGGATTTTCTCAAACAGAATAAGCCGACTAATATACAGCAGTTGAAAAGCTGTACCCAGGTTTGTCATTTGATTTATTATTATGAGTGTAGTGTTTTACTTCAGTTTAGGTCGCTTCGTTACCTGACTATCTCTTCTCAAAACGATTCAGGAGAACACCTTCGTGGTTTATGCTACTGTGAATTGTCTTGCCGGCGACAGTGATTGGTGGTATACTGCCTGCAAGTGCAATAAGAAGATGTACCCGGATGAGAACATGTACTTTTGCGAAAAGTGTAATCGCCATGTTCTTGCGGTTACTCCAAGGTATATTAGTCGTTCTCTTTTTAAATCAGAGTTGATTGTTAGATAGCTCACCATTATTGTACACAAGAATGACGTTCGAACGTGTAAATGTTCCAGGTATTTGCTGAGGCTGCATGTTGTCAATGATACTGGTGACACAGTGTTTGTTTTGTTTGATCGTGATGCTGCATTGCTCCTTGGGAAATCAGCTTCTGATCTCATCGAGACAACTGAGGTTATTTCTAACATTTATTGGTTTCATCTCCATTTTTGATCATTTGACATCTTTAGTTCATCGCCATAATAACTATGTTTGTTTGCATTGTGTTGCAGGCCACTGACCCTTTAGGTCTTCCCAAGCCCATTTCTGATCTTATTGGGAGATCATTCCTGTTCAAGGTACACTGTGATGGATGTCAAGAAACTCGCTTTGAACGGACATTTCGTGTCCGTGGTGTTGACGACGATGAAGAGCTCCTACAGAAATTCAGAGACAAAAATATGAGAAATTTTCCGTTGGTTTTGTAAATCTTATAGCGAAAGTAATATTCCATTGGTTCAATGTAGAAATTTTTGAAAATCTTATAATGATATGTGAAAAAATCAGAAACCGAAACAAAACACACAGGTTAATGTAACTAAATAAATATCAGTTCCGCACAATGGATTCAATATGCAACAAGTGTTCTAATATTTCACTGTTTGATCATGACAATCAAATATTGGTAGAATCACACAAAATTAGTTGTGAGGAATTCACTCTTAGGAATATTATTTGTTCCCAAACCTTCTGTTTATAGAATTCAAAAAATTAGGGATTTTACCTGGTTGTGAATAGACGCAATAGCTCATGTACCACAAGCAGATACCTTGCAAGATTACTCCTTGAGCTCGCGAATGAGACGAATTCCACCTATTTCTTCAAACTTGCGAAGGAGCCTTTGTGATAGCCTCTGTGCGTTGCCTCAATTTGGGGAAAGTGAAGCTCACATTGATAGTGAGAAGAAGAACCTTTAGTTAAAAGCTTAAAGCTTCTATCTTTTTTTTATTTGTGTCAAGCGGTGCTCTCTAGATAATCGGAACAGATTATCTTCCTCTGTAGTTATGTAATCACTAATTCATACAATAAAGTTATACTAGCCATGTGATGAGAGGTAGATTTATTCTCTGACGTATTGACAACATTTAAAATACTCCGTTTTAATTGCTCATTTAACATTACCAAAATACAATGTATACCTGTGCGGATTCACGGGTCAAGCGCACTAGTAAAATAATACCTAAGAATGATTTTTGTACACTTGTACCAAACATTGTAATATTGTTTTCCCAAGTCCACTTTCCTGGTAGAAAAATGTATTCATGTGAATAAATAACATGTTTTAGATTTTTTTTGGTTATAGTAATATATTTTATACTTTCTTTAGGTATAAAACGAGTATCTTCTGCGTAAATGTAGAGACTAATCTCTCGAGCCGAGTAGAATCACAAAAGGCGACAAAACTCTCCCTCAATAGATTTAACACTACTAATTACATAACGTAACCTAAAAATAATACTCATTGCAAGTAGTTACTATTCAAACAAGCACCCATTAAATTCAAACCTAGTGATCACTACCTCGGAAGATCTCCTTTGCCCCCAAAAACAACATTACCACAACACTATATATATCTAGAAACATTCTTTTTAACCTATAAATCTTCTCGAATTGAACAACCTCTTTCAACCTATTTGCAATGCCAACCACGTTACAACTTACAAGCCTGAAAATCATTATGCTGCTGTTATTTTCTGAGTAAAACGTCATATAAGAATAAGAATTTATAACATCACCAAATAAGGTCACCTGTACAAGGCAAGGGCTGGATCAGTCTACCACTATATAGGGTACTAAGGTAAGCAAATAAACAATAAGGAACTACTGAAGCTTTTTTCGACCAGTTTACCAAATCTACACAGTGCCACGGCCACCGTTCTTAAACTTGAGACTGCTACAACCTTCATCTTTACCGGATATCTAAGTTTGTTGTAAGCGGCAGACTTCATTTTCACTGCGTCTCAAAAGTCTCATTGCACATCCTAAACTTCTGCAGCAGATGTTTTCTTCACATGCTTCTCATCTTCAACATCCTGTAAGTTCCCATAACATGATAAATCAAAATCATTATTTTCACTGCGTCTCAAAATTAAAGTCATTTCTCGTTCCCTCTTCTAGAATATGGTATCTTAATTAATTTTCTATTTACTAATAACAAAATCAGTTTTACAAAATACAAACATTTAGATTATCATTTTTATTTTAACAAACACATAGGGAGTGTCCCGTTTGTAACCACTTAAACAATATTAAGGTAACATGAGAATGTTAAATGAAAGGAAAATAGAAAACCAAAGAGGATCCATATAAAATCACTTACAGAGTTGCCAATTTTGTCAAAATCATCATCAAAGCTGCCCTCACCATCATCTGAAAGATGTAAAAGAGAATCAACAGATAGGTATAATCACAATGGCAATATCATAGACTAACAGACAGATTGTGACAGTCAAATCTTAACCATGGAAGGCAATGCCTGCCCCAAGATTACACAGTCAAGTTGATTCTCAGTAATCTTAAGGATAAGTGTTCATGCTTTTTTGCAGATACAAACTGCTACATAATGAGCAAAATTTCCCATACTGATTCGAGATAGAAAATACCAAAAGTCATTTTAAACTGAGCATTTCTGTAGCAAAAATCAAAATGAACTTTGAAAAATATACCTGGAGCTTCATCACTATCTTCAAGATCTCCAAGAAGAAATGTATCTATGTCTTGCTCAGTAGAGGATGAATTAGAAGATTTACTCTTCACACTCTTCCCTGTTGATTCGGCATTTCCAGTTTCTCCAGTAACAGCAGCAGTTTGCTCTGTCTTACTATCCTCGTTCTGCTTTGCTGCTTCTCTGAGCTGAACCTCCTCCATATATTTCTTTTCATACCTGGTTGTACCATCACATCACATTATTTACATCCCAAATGCCAACTACTACATAAAAATGTGTTATCTTGCTTCCATCTTTACCTTGAGTACTATCAACTTTGGCCACTATTAAATTTAATATAATTGAATCACAGGATGAAGCCGTATTTAGTTAGCTCTATAGTCTAAGGTGGGATCTATGCAAATACTTGTGTAACCAGATTTAAACCAAGAAATTCTATTCTGTTTTTTCCTAAAAAGTTTCTGTGTTATCTCTAATAATATACAAAGCCAGGAAATCTAGACATAATCCAGAACTACCAATTTGGCCAATTGTGCGTTGAGACCAGGTAGTATTTTTCATATAATAATATAAAACCTAGTTTGGATAAGATTTTCAAGTACTTGTGCAAAATAAATATTAAAAGAAGCTTGCAATAACTAGGAGTTTTTTTTAAGAGAATGTCTCTTTACTCTATTACCTTTACTCTTCTACATTGTTCTAGAACAATTTGATTTAAACATACATTACTACACAATAGCAGTGCTTCACTTCAGTCTTTATTCTCAATTTAGATATTTTGTAAATGATAACTCATTTTACTTTGTCTGTGTGTATATCACAGTCCTATAATTTGGGCATTAGCAGTGTCTACGTATTCCTGTCTGTGCCCATATCTTTGCTTCAGAGGCAGAGATCACTATTGTATCTTTTATTTTTGCTCTCGCATCTCCTCTTTTTGCGTAAACTTTTATTCCTCAAAAAATAAAGAAACCAGCAGACTATAGTCTAAACAAACACATTACATAAAATAGCAAAAATGTTCACCTTTAACAATTCTAACATAGTATATGAATTTGTTAAAATAATGTCCTACTTACGGAGCCACGTGAGTGTTCACAAGTGTGAAATATATCTTCCAAAAGCGTCTTTCTTTCATAGCACGTGGACATAGTTCATATCTCAACCTTGAAATTTCCTGTAAAGAAATAAAAAATAAAATGGATAAATAGTGCAACTTGCAACCCTGTGATAATTTGCTTCGTCAAATACGTACGTCTCTCTTTCAATCCAGGTATTAAACTAGCAATTTAGCATTGGTGGCGGTAATTGGTGATACATCTTAGCAAAAATATTGACTAGTGGGTGTTACTTTTAATGATGAACTACGGAAATCAAAACAAACCTCCATTGCAAAGAAATAAAACTCAATTAATCACCACATGGGAGCAATTACAGTTGTAGAGGGATACATACAACTCTCTCTAGACACATAAAAAGAGAACAAATAGGTTGAATGACAGCAAGAATACAACACCAGAAAAAGAAAATTTAGCTTGCGGAGTCACGCGCTTACACATGCATTTGGCACATTTCTAAAGTAAACATGTGAAGTGGAATGCATTATAAAACAATTACAATTAACACAACATTATGAAAGATGGGTGTTTTCTCTTCTCTCTTTGTCTCTCTTCACATGGCTTTTGCACATTACTAAAGCAATCATGTGAAGTGAAATGCATTATAAAGCAATCACATTACATATGCTAAGAAACAACGCAATTCCTCCAAAACAGGGATCTTATATCAAATACTAAGAATTTTAGGGAAAAAAAAAGCAATTTACCTTAACAGTAGTTAAAACAAGAGTAGCATGCTTCTCCTGAAACTCGTTGAGATCCTTACGAACATTAGAACCCGAAGTTGGCACATCAGAAGCTTCAGATTCATCTGCATTTCCAAATCAATCACTCAAGCAACCAGAATAAACATAACTAAATTGTAAATTAATGCCTTTCGATATGCGCTTTTTAATTAAAAATTGTTTAAAAGTCATAAAAAATACGTAAAAATTAAAAAATAGAAAATCTTGTAAAAATATTTTAATGTTTTTAATAGCATAAAGAATTTCGAAAAAGACAACTTATATTAAATACAATAACTATGGCTTCAACTATTAATTGCGATAAAGAAAATCAAAAAACGAATCCAGTAAATGAAAACCGCTCAAACATAGAAATTACCGGAATTGAGAGGAAAGTGCTGGAAGGTGGTGGAAGTGAGGCCCTTAACGAAGGATCTGAGATCGTCGGTAACACCGAATTTCTCGAAGTCTTCTTCCTGAGGAGCCGATGACGGTGTGGTAGCGGTGGCAGTAGAGGTAGCGGTTGCAGCAGCGGCGGCAATGGCAGAAAACTGAGGAGGAATGGAAATATTGTCGGAAAAAGACTTGATCTGATCAGCCTGACGAAGAGCGGCGGTTTTGATCTCTTCGGCTTTCTTGGAAGCCTCGGCGGCGAGCTCTTTCGATTTCTTGGCGGTTTCTGAAACGAGATCGGCGATCCTAGCGGAAGCGGAGGAGCTGCTCAAGGATTGCGATTTCTTTGCGGCTTCTTCGGCGAACGACTTCGCTCTTTTCCAAAAGTCCTCCATTGCTCGCTCTCAGTGACAGAAAAAGCAAGGAGACAGAGATGAATTGAAAGAGAAAGGTTGAAGATGAAAGATTGGGACTTTCTTTGAAGAGGATACGACAACGTATAGTACCAGACTTGGAGCTGGAGGAAACATGTATGCATGTTTTCTTTTTTTTTTATTTCACATTTTTTTGACAATCTTTTATTTTATTTTTTATTTTTTATTAAAAAATAAAAACAATTATCAATGCCGTCCGTGAACTATTTTTTTTCTTCTTTGATAGGTATCATCCTCACGCAAATCGTTCAAAAATTGGGAGTTTGGGGTTAGGGATTAAGTTTGAGAAATTGGGGGGTTTTGGGTTTGAGGGAGAGAGGTTATGGATTAAGAGTAGAAGAGTTATTGATTTTTGGTGGTGGTGGTGGCTCGCCGGAGAAGATGAAGATTTTTTTTTTAGATAAGCGGAGAAGATGAAGATGGAGGTGGTGTTTGGAGGAAGAAGATGAAAGTGTTTTTTGTTTTGGTTAATTTTATTTTTAGTTTTAATTTGGTCCCCTATGTTCTTTTTAAGTTTCAATTTGGTCTCTTATGTGCCACATCACCAAATCAGGTCCAAGTCAGCCCAGACATTTAAGACGCCACGTTAGCATGTAGTTGCCAGCGTGGCGTCCGTTAGAAAAAATTAACGGCAGAGACCAAAATTACACAAAAAAAACATGAGGGGCGAAAAAGAGAAAAAAAGATAAAGGGCCAATGTGACACCAACCCCAAAGACAAAGGGCCAAAACTGCAATTTAGCCTAAAATTTTTTATCAGCTTTTGGCAGGCAATTGTAGTCGCTACAAAATTTTAACTCATGCCCTCCCCTCCCCTCCCCGGGGGTTTTGGATGGGCTCCAAAAATAAACTAGGAGAGGAGTTTGGGGCGTTTAGGGGGATCATTTTCTCCCAATCACTAAAGAATTTACACTATTAGTCTCATGTTGAACTTTTGAGAACCTTCTCAATGTAGTCTTCTTGAGATACCAACAACATTCTTTTGGAACGATCTTTAGAAATTTTCATTCCTAGAATCTTCTTCACTACACCCAAATCTTTCATAGCAAAGGACTTCCTCAATGCCTTCTTAAGAGCAGTTATTTTTATTTTATTTTTCCGCACAATTAACATATCATCAACATATAAGAGAAGTATGATGGCCTCATCATTTTCATAGTTCTTCACAAACACACGATGGTTTGCATAGGTCTTCTTAAAATTATGTTGGCTCATAAAGGAATCAAACTTCGTGTACCATTGTCTTGGGGATTACTTCAGACCATAGAGACATTTCTTCAGACGACACACCAAATGTTCTTTTCCCTGTTCTTCGAAACCCTCTGGTTTCTCCATGTAAATTTCTTTCTATACGTCTCCATGCAAGAATGTTGTTTTGACATTTAGTTGTTCAATCTCCCAGTCTAGTTTTGCTGTCAAATCGAGAATTGCTCTAATAGATGTAATCTTCACCATTAGTGAGAATACTTCATCGAAATCTATGCCTTTCTTTTGGTTGCATTCCTTCACGACAATTTGCGCCTTGTACCTTGGGTTTGGGTTGTAATCTTCATTCTTGAGCTTTAACATCCATTTGTTTCGCAACACCTTTCTTCCTTTTGACAATTCTACCACATCGTACGTCTGATTTTCCTTTAAGGACCGAATCTGTTCTTCCATGGCTTGCAACCATTTCTCTGTCTTCCATCTCAATGGCTTCTGCAAAGCTTTGAGGTTCACCTTCATTAGTAAGGTTGACATATTCTTCTGAGAAGTATCTTCTTGATGGTTGCCTCTCTCTTGTTGATTTTCTTAGTTAGGGTTCCTGTTGAGCAGCCTCCCTTGTCTGATCTTCGATCGTTGGTCAAGACGTCAAGTTGTTCTGTCTGATGAGGTTCTTCATAAGTCTCATAAAGTTGCATTTCTTGATCTAGCTCAGCCCGAGGAGTCTATATTGAGTTTTTTTCTCCATTTTCTTAATGTCTTGGATTGTCTGATCTTTAAAGAACACCATGTCTCTGCTTCGAACAATCTTCCTGTTTGTAGGATCCCATTATCTGAAACCAAATTCATCTCTTGGAGAACCAAGGTATACACATTCTCTTGCCTTAGCATCAAGCTTTGCCCTTTCATCTTCTGGAATATAAACATATTCCTAACATCCAAAGACTCTCAAGTTACGATATGCGGCTTTCTTACCAGTCCTTACTTCTTCTGATATCTTTCCATTCAAAGGTCTTGAGGGTGATAGGTTGATCAAATTAGCTGCAGTAGCCACTACCTCCACCCAGAATGACTTAGGAAGTTTTACATGAGGCAACATGCTTATGACCTTCTCGGCAGTAGTTCTATTGAACCTTTTAGCTACACCATTCATCTGAGGTGTCTTAGGAGGTACCTTCTCGTGTCTGATCCCGCGAGTCTTACAATAGTGCTCCAACGGACCTCTATACTCTCCACCATTATCACTTCTCAAACATTTCAACTTTTAAAGGTTTCTTATTCTACCGAGGCATGAAACTCCTTAATTGAAAGCTTGAAGGACTTCATCCTTTCTCTTCAATGGATACACCTACAACTTTCGAGAGTGGTCATTGATAACTCTCATTTATGATAGTTATTACGTGTTATCCAAGCATAAATCATTGTAAATTCTTAAGCAAAGTAGTGATTATTAGTGTAAATATGGTGTGTTGAAAGAGTATAAGGTGTAGCTTTGTAAATTTTATTTAATGGCACTTTGGTGCCTATTGTGTGCTTTGATTTGTTTAATTCATTGTTGCAGCACCTGATGTCGCAACACTGCTTATTTGCGAAAGATGAAAGAGAAAATGATGAGGCGCTGATTTTTAGACAAAGGACAGCTGGCGTTAGGGAATGTGCGTGTGTGTGCGTGCCTTAATGAGAATATTCCATGATGCCTCCCAATTTTGGGCACAATGGTCCTTTGAGCACACATAAGGACAAGTGGCGCCTCCCACTTTTAGTGTTACCTTGGATCATGTGCCTTAGCTATAAATATCAGCCTTTCTTCCTCATTTGACAGACCTAGCCGAGAAGGGAAGGTATAGAGATAGCCTCCATTTTCGTGCAAGCTCACTCTTAGTTACCAAAAGATTCAAGTGCTAGAACCATTGCTGCAGCAACACTGAGCTACATTTTCTTGGTGGATTTTTACGGTGCAAAGCTGGAGTTGCATCTTCAGAGTTCTTCTTTGGAGTTCATCTTCAACCTTATCATCTTAGTATAATTTCTATCCTTGATTTTTGTAGTATGACTTCAACTCTTTTGTTCAAGTTATTTTCTATGTTGTGCTCGCTCACTATGAGCTAACTCCTCATGGTTGAGGTGCTGGATCTAATGTAATGAATTTATTATGTGATTAATGAAGTATGTTTTATGTTAAACATTTTATCTTGTGTATGGCAATATTTCCATCTTAGATTAGGATTGGCCGTCTAATCTAAGTAGCATTTATGAATTCAGAGATGGTTTATAAATTTAACTCACAAGATAATATGGATTGTGCTCATTAAAAGAGATTTCAATGTTCCTTGGTTAAACCCTAGATATAGGAGGGAAAAATCCATAAGGTGGATACTGCGGGTGCCCAAGCAGCATAAGGCGTACTCCTTTAGGGTTTAGAGATAAACTCTTGCGAGGAAACCTTAGTGTGATGTATTTGAGAAAATACATCTATTGCTGCAGCACCTAATGCTACAGCATTGAACATATCATTAATTGCATTTTAATGAAATTACTTAGGCAAAATTACAGCAGAGAACCTTTAACTTATTTATTTGTAACAAGTAGGACCTTTAACTTTTTTTTGTAACAAATAGGACCTTTAAGTTACCCAACGTTGACACCGTTAACCTTTTAGTAAACTTCCGTTCCAAAAACGCTTAGGTGGCGTTAACGTTGCTTAGGTGTCAGTTACTTTGCTGAGTTGGATATTAATTTGATTTAACAATTATTTAATTGCAATTAACAAATATATCAAATAAAAAGAAATAAAAAAAATAAAAGGAAAGGGAATTAAAAAAGTAGAAGTTGAAACATTTGTCTCAAATAGAAACAGAGAAGACAGGGAAACGAAGAAGAAGAAAGAAGAAAACAATGGTGGCTTGGTGAAAAACCCCTTCTGCTGAAGAACGAAGAAAATGAAGTCGAAGAAAACGAAAACGAAGAAGAAGAACAAAACGAAAACGAAGAAGAAGTGAAGAACGAAAATGCAGAAGAAGATTGAAGCTTTTCTGGGTTCGTTCGTGTTTCTGGGTCACGAAGAAGAAGAAGAACAAAACGAAGTCGAAGATTGAAGCTTTTGGGTCACGTTTGAGGTATGTATTTCGTTTTCCCTCACTTTCTGTTGTGCTAATTAGGGATTTTGTAGTTTAGTGAAACAAATTGACATTGTGTGTTTGTTTGCACATGGGTAGTTGTCGGGTTTACCAATGATGACTTTAATATTGCTAATTTTTGGGATTAGGGTTTTGTTTGTGGTCCTTGATTCCAAATAACCGTAATGCATGACAGTTTCTGATAGTTTGTGGTCCCTGATTTCTTTAATCTGTAAAGCATGACACTTTGTGCTTGTTTGTGGTCCCTGATTTGGTTATTTTGAGAATGGTGGGGTATGGTGTCTTAGAATACTCATGTTTTTTTTCTTCTGTTCTTAGTGTAATTGGGATTACTTTAAAGTTGGTTATTATTGTTGAATTAAACAGGAAAAAAATGGATGTTTTTTATGTTGACTTCCATCATGGGGGACAGTTTGTGGATTTAGATGGTACATATGTAGGAGAAGTAACACCTTGGGAGTGTGATGGTGATAGGTGGAGTTATTTTGAAATTGTGGGTCTTGCTAAGGATATGGGGTATAAGGACCTAGTTGGATTGTGGTATGAATTTGGGGGTAGGTTAAAGTTACTTGAAAATGACTTTGGTGCCTTAGAGTTGCTAAATTGGGCCAAGACTAAAGGAAAGGGGCACATATACTTGGTCCACCCTATTTCCCAACCTGAGGTTGTTGAAGTACCTCTATTACCTGGGCCCTTATCTGAAACTGACCAAAATGACCAAACTACCCCCATTGACCCAATTGACCAAACTGCCCCCATTGACCAAAATGAC
The DNA here is from genome assembly GCA_963573325.1 of Astragalus glycyphyllos. Lineage (NCBI taxonomy): Eukaryota > Viridiplantae > Streptophyta > Magnoliopsida > Fabales > Fabaceae > Astragalus > Astragalus glycyphyllos. The sequence goes on along the minus strand of OY754314.1, from coordinate 10,700,326 downwards.
AAAACTGCCCCATTGACCAAAATGACCAAACAGCCCTCCCTAAACAACAAACCGAAGATGGTGATGCTAGTGATGATAGTGCATTAAGGGAAAGGTTTGATGACTCAGATGATGATGAGATATTAAAGGATGGATTAGATGAGGTGCCAATTGGAGTTGGAGGTTTTGTGGCTGGCCAAAATGAGCAACCAGTAGATGAAATAAATTTTGATGAAACCCCACAAGATAAGAGGAGGAACAAGGGTGGGAGACCAAAGAAAAAGAAGAGTAAAGGTGGAGCCAACAAAAGTAAAGGAAGACCGAAAACAGCAAGAGTTGATGAAGGAACCTCAGTTATTATAGGCGAGGAACCTTTAAGCGACGATGACTCACTTGATTTGGGGGTTAGGGATTCGAATAAGGGAAAAATGGTTGATAGGGGTTTATCAGATTCTGATTATAATTCTGAAGAGCTAGGAACTGATGATGATTTGAGTAGTGATGAGGATGGAGTTAGAAAGGTTAAATACCCATCATTTGTTCCTCCAAAAAAGTATAATGATTACAAATGGGAATTGGGATGCTTGTTCTCAATAAAGAAAGAGTTTCAAGAGGCAATTACAAATTATGCTGTACATAATGGAAGAGATCTAAGGTATATAAATGATGCTTTTATTCATTGATGCTGATTTTATTGTTGTTATTCTGTTTTCAATTGATGCTTTTATTCATTGATGCTAATTCATTGATGATTTCAATTTCTAAGGTACATAAAGAATGAAGGAGACAGGGTTAGAGTGGGGTGTAAAGAAGGGTGTGAATGGCTTGCATATTGTGCCAAACTCAAAAATGAGGACACATGGCAATTGAGAAAATTGATTGACAATCACTCATGCAGTAGGGAGTATAATATTAGGATGTTTAACTCTGCTTGACTCGGGAAGAAGTTGCACTCGACAGTTAGAATAAATCCAACTGTGAAAATAACTGCAATTCAAGAGAAAGTCCATGAGAAATGGACTTTTGGTATGAGTAGGATGCAAGCTTATAGGGCTAGAAAGGCAGCCCTTAAGTTAGTAGAAGGGACATTCAAGGAACAATTTCTTAGATTGTATGACTATACACATGAGTTGTTGAGATCTAACCCAAACAGCACAATTAAGTTGACTGTCCAACCAACTGAACAACCAACTGAAGAACAACCTGAAGAGTATGTCAGTAGGCCATTATTACCAAGTTTTCAGAGACTCTATATGTGCCTTGATGCTTGTAAGAGAAGTTTCATCGTTTGTAGACCTATAATAGGACTTGATGGATGTTTCCTCGAAGGTAATTATGGAGGGCAGATCCTTGCAGCAATAGGGAGAGACCCTAATGATCAAATGATGCCTATTGCATTAGCTATAGTTGAAGCAGAGACCAAAGAATCGTGGGCATGGTTTCTTGATCTGCTAGTTCAAGACTTAGGAGGGACAGAAGTTTGCAAAAAATTCACTTTCATGTCAGATCAACAAAAGGTACTTTCATGACTCTGCATAATGCTTCTTTTATGACTCTGCATAATGACTCTGCACAATGCTTCTGTACAATGCTTCTTTTAGTAATGCATCTGCATAATTCTGTTTTGCTACAATTTATTCTTTCATGACTTCTTTTGTCTTCTTTTGTCTATAGTAAGCATCTGCATAATGCTTTTGTTTTTGTTTTTTTTTAGATTCTTATGCTTTAAAAATTATCCTAATTTTGTGCATAGGGTCTGTTACCTGCAATGGAAGAGTTGTTGCCTGGAGTTGACCAAAGATTTGGTGTTAGACACTTGTACAACAACTTTAGAAAGAGATACCCAAGTAGGTAGCTCAGTTGGCGAGCTAATGGATACCGAAGGAGTGCACCAAAAGAGTGCAAGAAGGAGGTCCCGGGTTCAATCCCCGGAAACTAACATTTCCCCCACCCCCACTAACATTGCCTATCAAAAAAAAAAACTTTAGAAAGAGATTTCCGGGCAAGCAGTTGAAGGAAATTATGTGGACGGCAGCCAAGGCAACGTATCCTCAAGCATGAGAAAGGGAAATGAAGGAAATGAGGAAGGTTAATGAGGAGGCGTTCAAATACCTGTTGAAAATTCCCCCTAGATTTTGGAGTAAGTCTAGGTTCAAGTTTAATACAAAATGTGATGTGTTGGCAACAATATGTCAGAATGTTTCAATAGTGTTATAATTGGACCAAGACAAAAGCCAATTGTAACAATGCTAGAGGAGATAAGAGGCTACCTCATGGATAGATGGGCAACTAATAGAACCAAGATTGAAGCCTATAATGGTGATGTACTACCAAGAATTAAAAAAAGGCTTGAAAAACAGATTGAAATTTCAAGGTTCTTTATGGCCAGGTAATTCATTGATGCTGTGCTGATTTTATTATGATAACTTAGTTGCTAGTAGTTAATTGGTAGTACTTTGTTATGCTGATTTTGTTATGCTAATTTTGCTAATTTTATTGTTGTTATTCTGATTTTATACAAGGTTATCTGGTGAGAAGATTTATGAAGTAAGACACATTGGTCAAAGTGGTGATAAATTTACAGTAGATCTCAACAAGATGGAGTGCTCTTGTAGCAGTTGGATGCTCATAGGCATTCCATGCCTCCATGCAATTCCATGCATCCAAAAAAGAAAAGAAGACCCAGCAGATTACATTCATCCTATTTACAGAAAGGACAATTACTGGGCTTACTATAGTCCACTGATTTACCCAACCAATGGTCAAAACTTATGGGAACAGACTCCATACCCGGACATACTACCACCACCAACAAGAAGAGCTCCAGGGAGGCCAAAAAGAAGTAGAAACAAAGATACTGACGAAAAGACAAGGGATTCTACTATTGTTAGCCGGAAAGGGCTACCAAATAAATGCTCAGGGTGTGGTAAATTTGGCCACAACAAATCAACATGCCCAACTAAACCAAGACAACCTCAAACACAGTCTGAACAACCCCAATCACAAACTACACAAGCCCAAAACCAAACTCAATCACAAACTACACAAGCCCAAAACACACCTCAAACCCAAATAGTCCAATCCCAACAACCAACAAGAGTCCAAACAAGACAATCACAAGGAACCCAAAACAAAACTGCACCTGTGATCACAGTAGCCCAGTTACTTGCTGATAGAAGGGCTAGACAAGGAACTCAAAACCAATCTGCACCAACAAACATCAGGCCAAAGCTGCCCTTAAAGAGAAAACGGAATTAGCAAGCTTCTTTATATTGTAGTGATTACTTATCTATTTTGATGTAATGGTACTTATCTATTTTGATGTAATGGCATTTTGCCGAATTACTATCTATTTTGATGGCCTTTGGAAATGATACTTTGTGGCCTTTTCTGGTATTCTGTTGTTAATTAACTGGTTTTAAAGTGTAAACAGGTCCTACAGGTTTTCTGGTATTCTGTTGTTAATTAACAGGTTGTAACAAACAAGACCTGCAAGTTTTTAAAGTGTAACAAACAAGACCTGCAAGTTTATTTCAGTGTAACAATTTAAACCTTATTTCATAATACCACATTACTGCTGTGTAGAACGAAATTCAACAGAAATTTCAAATCATTAAAAGGATGAGTTAACATTAACATACTAGAAGTTAAGGATTACAATATGAGAAAAGTCTTGATTCTTACAACAAAATACATACTAAGAGTCCAAACATTAACCATAATCAACATTTGTTCACCAAAATACACATCAAAATTACACAAATCAAAACCAAAAACATTACAACAAAGACCAGCATCTTCATCATGTTCTTCATCAGCTCCCTAATGTAGTTGTCATCCCCATGAATCTTTTTTATGGCCCTTTGGTGTGCGGAAAACGTGTGCAAGTATACATCGTCACAAACAAGTAGTATAAAAGATCAAACCCACAGGGATTGGATTAATTCTTATATGTTGCAAAGACTTGTAAGCTAGTGCAGCTACACTACTCACAATTTTGGTTGAAGTTGAAATGAAAATAAATTAAAGGAAAGCAAGTAAATTGTGCAGGAAATTAGTTGAGAATGATAGTTGAGATGTCTTCACTATCTAAATCACTTTTGAGTGTATTGTGTTTTCTTGTGGTATAGATGCACTTAGGTGCAGCAGCATCAGTGTGTGCTGGTCAGCTACTTTCTTCAGAGTTTCGTTACAAGCTCTTATGATCTTGTTTTTTTGCGGTAAAGAAAGAAGTTGTCAATTCCTTTCTCGCCCCCTTACAGATAATCCAAGTTGCTTAAATAAGTTTACTATTGCATCTTAATATCTCACTACACAACTTGTAAGGACTATGTTAACCTAAGGTTAGGAATTAACATGGAATTAACAAGCTGATTTTATCAAAACAAGTTTAACAAAGGCTTTATTAAACACTTATCCTTACTTAGTTCTTGATTTCTAGTTATAAGCCAATTAAGTGAATATAACTCTACTTGTTCTACGTGATCAATCTTAAAACAAGATTAAGAATTTAAACACAAGAACTAAAGTGCTTACATCACTTGAAAACACAATAGCTTTCCTCAAAAGATCATTGGAAAGTTAGAACATCCCAACTTAAGAAGTTTAGCTCATGATGGGCATAGCAAAGCAAAGTATTTGAAAGAAAACATGTTGCAATAAAGGAAATTACAAGAGTATTCAAGAGAGTAAGAATTACACCAAATGAAAGACTCTTGCATATATTTGCTTAAGAACTAATTTCTTGCACCTATTAGTTCTTTGAAGAAGTGGAGAGAGAAGTTGTCAATTTCTTGTCAATTTGCTTAACCATGAAATGGCACTTTTCCCAATTAAGCACAAGATTGGTGTCTTCACATCTTTGGAGAATTTTTTCTAAATTTGATAAACATAATGGAAATGTTTCTCCAAAAACTGAAAAATCATCCATAAAAACTTCCATTGATTGCTCAATGAAGTCAGAAAATATAGACATCATGCATCTTTGAAATGTAGCAGGTGCATTACAAAGTCCAAAAGGCATCCATCTAAATGCAAAGGTACCATAGGGACATGTAAAAGTAGTTTTTTGTTGATCCTTAGGTTCTATTGCAATCTGATTATAACCTGAATAACCATCTAAGAAACAATAAAACTCTTTTCCTGCTAACCTATCTAACATTTGGTCAATGAAAGGTAAAGGAAAGTGATCATTCTTTGTGGCCTTATTGAGTTTCCTATAGTCCATACAAATTCTCCATCCTGTAATAGGTCTTGTTGGTATTAATTCATTTTTTTCATTGGCTATGACTGTGACACCCCCTTTCTTAGGGACACATTGTACAGGGCTCACCCATGCACTATCTGAGATGGGGTATATGATTCCAGCATTTAGCCATTTAATGATTTTTTTCTTAACAACCTCTTTCATTATAGGATTTAGCCTTCTCTGTCCTTCTATGTAATTTTTAGAATTATCTTCTAAAATGATCCTATGCATGCATATTGAAGGGCTAATTCCTTTTATGTCTGCCATTTGCCAACCTATAGCTTTCTTATGCTTTTTCAAGGTATTAATGAGATCATTCTCCTGTTCTAATGATATATCAGATGCAATGATTACTGGAAGTGTATCACCTTCCCCTAAGAAAACATATTTTAAATGTTTAGGCAGTTCCTTCAATTCTAATTTGGGAGATTGTTCAATTGAGGGCAAGTTTTGTTTAAGGTTAGGGTCTTCTAAATTAAGAGATTCATAAGTTCTAGCCCATACCTTAGGTGTTGGTTCTTCCTTTGGCAGTATGTCTTTTTCCAGCATTTCTTCAGGAAGTGCAGATGCATTAGGTGCAAGTGCACTGGTAAGATGATCATACTGCTTGTTGAACTGTTTTTGCACCAAATGATCAAGAGAGATGACTGCTGAACATTCTTCACTCTTCTCTGCAGGATATTTCAGAGCATTCATTACATTGAATTTCACCTCTTGATCATTTACTCTCCTGGTTAGTTCTCCTTTTTGCACATCAATCAGTGTTTTCCCAGTTGCTAAGAATGGCCTTCCAAGAATAACTGGTACTTCTTCATCTGCAACAAAGTCAAGAATAACAAAATCTGCAGGAAATACAAATTTGTCAACTTTTACCAATATATCTTCTATGATTCCTTCTGGGAAAGCTATTGACCTGTCTGCAAGTGACAATGTTAAAGATGTAGGTTTAGCATTTCCAATTCCTAACTGTGTAAAGACAGATTCAGGCATCAAGTTGATGCTTGCTCCTAAATCACACAATGCACGACCTGTATAGTAATTACCTATTGAAAATGGAATTGTAAAGCTACCTGGATCTTTTAATTTTCTTGGAATTTTGTTTTGCAAAATCAAACTACATTCTTTTGACAAAGCAACAGTTTCAAATTTACCTAATCTTTTTCTTTTTGAAAGAACATCTTTCATGAATTTAGCATAATTAGGCATTTGTTGCAATGCTTCAATTAAGGGAACATTGATATGCAATTGTTTTAAAACATCTAAAAACTTACTGAATTGCTTCTCCTCATGTGCCTTTTTTAATCTTTGAGGAAAAGGAGGAGGAGGGTATTCAGGAACTAACCTTGGAGTTGGAACTTCATGAGATGCAGATGCATCCGGTGCTTCTGCATTTTGAGAATTTTTTTCATTTTTATTTTTTTCTCCCTTACCTGTACCTTCATTCTCATAAGGTTCTGTAAGATCTTTCCCATTTCTGAGAGAGATAGCTTTCACCTGTTCCTTACCTGGCCTTTGAGATGGAGTCGCTTCTGTATTTGATGGTAGTGTACCTGTTGGACTTTGATACAGAGCAGTTGCTAACTGACCTACTTGATTCTCCAAATTTTTAATTAAAGCTTCATGGGCTTGCCTAGCTGTTCTAGTTTCACTAATGAAAGATTTAAGCAAACCTTCTAAGGAGTTATCAGTAGCAGGTTGTTGTTGTTGTGGCCTTTGGTAGTTTTGAGATTGAAATCCTGGTTGAAGGGTTGGTGCAGTTGCACTAGGTGCAGGTGCACTAGTATTGCTCCATCTGAAGTTTGGATGGTTCTTCCAACCAGCATTATAGGTATTGGAGTAAGGGTTGTGATTCCTATTATAACTTACATAATTTACAGAGACAGGGTTGCTAGGACACTCCTCATAAAGGTGAACTCTTCCACTATAAACACAACTTATAGCTCCTGGAGGGGCTTGTTCTATGGCTGCTGCAGTGTTCTCTACTGGTGCAGCTGCACTAGATGCAGTTGCACTGGTATTGGTGAAGCTTTTGAACATATTTGCTAATTTCATGTACCCCTGATGATTGCTTTTGGGCTCTCACCCTCTTAGTAGGCCAACTAGAGCTATCGGTAGCAATTCTATCAATTAATTCACATGCTTCATTATAAGACAGATTCAACAAAACACCACCAGATGATGCATCGAGCATTATTTTGGTTTGTGGTTCCAAACCATTATAAAATGTTTCCATTTGAATAATGACTGGAAGACCATGGTGTGGACATTTTCTTAAAAGTTCTTTCCATCTTTCCCATGCTTCAAACAATGATTCAAATTCTTTTTGTCTAAAAGATGTAATATCATTTCTCATTCTGGCATTTTTGATGGGTGGAAAATATTTTGACAAAAACTTTTCAGCCATTTCATTCCATGTATGAATAGAATTAGGCTCCAAAGAGTTTAACCATAATTTAGCCTTATCTTTCAAAGAATATGGAAATAGCTCAAGTCTAAATGCATCTTCACTAACACCAGGAATGATAAAGTTACTACATACTTCTAAAAACTGTTTTAAATGCTCATGGGGATCCTCATGAGGAAATCCACCAAATTGACCAATTATTTGCAACATTTGAAACATCATGGGTTTAAATTCAAAATGGACAGCCTCTATGTGAGGTCTTGCTATGCTTGTTTGTATGTTTTGATGATCAAACATAACATAATCTCTCATAGGTCTATCTCTATCATAAATCATACCTATTGGACCCATGTTGATGAATTGCTGTCTGTGATCTGCTTGAATTTCTGGTTGTGATCCAGGACCAACTCCGATTGAGGGTGGTCTTGAGCCTTCTCCTTCACCTTGTTGAGTGTTGCACCCGAAAAATCCGGTTGGATCTTTCGTGCAATTTAATGAAGTCGCCATCAATGTTTAATTATAAGGGAAAACATTGAAAAATACCTTTAAAAACGAAAATGGTCTCGAGAACCAGATTTTGGATTCGGGAGTCGTTTATGCGTGGGGAAGGTATTAGCACCCCACAGCATCCTTTCGAAAAAGGTTACCTCCGATTAGTTGTGCAAAAACATATTAACTTTGAAAATATTTATTTCCCTTTTGTAATGAAAAGAATTTAAGAAGGCTAAATAAAAGTTATTTCTTTATGCATTTTTATTGAGAACTAAGAAATGACATTTTTGAAAAGACTAAAAAGCTTTTTTATTATTGCAATTGACAGAGGTCGGCCGCCCTCTGCTCCTACGTACCTCCTGGTAGAGAATCAAATCACACGTAGTTCTTGGGGTAGAAAAAATGTGAGTTTGGTATTTTTTATTAATGAGAAAATGGTTTTTGATTGAGTAAGATAGGCAAAACATAGTAAGTTGCAAAATATAGATGAGGGAGGTGTAATTGGGTGCTGCACTATTAACAAAAGGGGGGCAGAAATGAAACTGATGTATTTTTGGGCTTTTAATAATATAGCCTGCTAAGGGGCCAAAGGGGGGGGGGGGGTGCTATTAGAAAGATTGGTGTAAATAGTGATCCGATTATAAAAATTTAAAACAAAATAAATATTATTAAATAAAGGAATGCAGATATATTTAAAATACATTTAGAAAGTGGGAACCCTATTTCCTATACTCCCAGCGCCGCCAACATAACAGAGAGAGAGTGGATTTAGAATGAAAAAGAAAAGGGAGAAAAATTAGGGAGAGGATTTCATGGAGAGAGAGAGAGAGATGCAACGGTCAGGGAAGGAAAAAGTGACGGTGACCAGAGGTAGCGACGTCGCCGGAGGGAAGGCTAGGTACGGCGTCGGCGAACGCGTCAGTGAAAGAGAAAGGAGGTTACGGTGAGTGAGGAACGAACTCTGAGTTTGTGTTCGGTGGTGGTGGTCACGACGGCGACAGACGGCTTACGGTGGTGTTTGTGGGTAGTATTTCGGTGATGAGGGGCTGGTATGTAGTGGTTTTTGGTGATAGGGAGAGAAAGTTTTGGTGAGGGAGAGAGAGAGAGACTGAGAGAGGGTTTTGGGGGCGGAGCACCGCCGTGGTGTGCGGCGCTCACGGTGGTGTTCTCTCTCTGTTCTTTCTAATGTTTCTTTCTTCCTTCTCTTAACTATTCTTTAGTCCTCCCCTTTTTTCTACTCTCCTCCTATTCTGAAATCGTTTTTTTTCTCCCCCCCCCCCTTTTGATTTCTGAATCCTCATTTTTATATATAGACTTTTTGGAATGTTGTTGTGTTGGTTTAGGGGCTAGGAATCGAGCCGTTGGAGACAAGGTCACAGAGGTGTGCATATAAAGTTGTTTGGTTGAAGCAAATTGGGAAAAATGCCAAGGGAACAAGAAGAAGGTGCTTTGAGCTTATAGCTCAAATTGAAAAAGCAGAACCGCAGGTGAGAGAAGAGGTGTGTCTTGCCTGGAGCTGTGGGAGACCAAAACAACAGCTGCAGGTTGGTGCCTGCAAAGGCTGTATGGTTTGTGCTAAATAAGAATGAAGACAAAGGACCAAGGGAAAGATGTTTTGTGTTGATGCAGGAAATAGCCAACACTCCAACGGCTATAACACTTGTAGCAGCATGCTTATTTTTGTTTGGAAAATTTTGTAATTTGTATTCTGATGTACATACTTTTTGTATTTTTAGTTAGTGATTTGAAACAATAATAATAGTTAAAGCTAAATGTTAATAAAAGATTTTTTTTAATTCTTTTTCTTGCAATAAAAGGTAAATAAGTTCTTCTAATAATAATAATAATAATAATGTTAAATCGCTAACGAGTATCAAATGACACGTGTCAACGGTTAAAAATCACAAAATCCAAAGCAAGTAATATTTTTGATATTTTCTAAGAGAATTTGAATTAGTCGGACAAAATTAGGGTATAACATTGAGACATGGTATTGCTGCAACTTTGAAGTCTTTGTTTCTGGAGTCTTTGCAACCTTCTAAACTGTCTTTCTATTTCTGGATTAAGTTCAAATTTCGGTGATCTATCCCTGGGCATAAGCTAGTGCATCTGCACCTGTTTCTGCACAGAAAAACAAACTACCAGAGTAATAAAACAAAACACTAATTTACTATCTTTAAAACAACAAAAATTAATGACAATCCCCGGCAACGGCGCCAAAAACTTGGTGTGCGGAAAACGTGTGCAAGTATACACAGTCACAAACAAGTAGTATAAAAGTTCGAAACCACAGGGATTGGATTAATTCTTATATGTTGCAAAGACTTGTAAGCTAGTGCAGCTACACTACTCACAATTTTGGTTGAAGTTGAAATGAAAATAAATTAAAGGAAAGCAAGTAAATTGTGCAGGAAATTAGTTGAGAATGATAGTTGAGATGTCTTCACTATCTAAATCACTTTTGAGTGTATTGTGTTTTCTTGTGGTATAGATGCACTTAGGTGCAGCAGCATCAGTGTGTGCTGGTCAGCTACTTTCTTCAGAGGTTCGTTACAAGCTCTTATGATCTTGTTTTTTTGCGGTAAAGAAAGAAGTTGTCAATTCCTTTCTCGCCCCCTTACAGATAATCCAAGTTGCTTAAATAAGTTCACTCTTGCATCTTAATATCTCACTACACAACTTGTAAGGACTATGTTAACCTAAGGTTAGGAATTAACATGGAATTAACAAGCTGACTTTATCAAAACAAGTTTAACAAAGGCTTTATTAAACACTTATCCTTACTTAGTTCTTGATTTCTAGTTATAAGCCAATTAAGTGAATATAACTCTACTTGTTCTAAGTGATCAACCTTAAAACAAGATTAAAAATTTAAACACAAGAACTAAAGTGCTTACATCACTTGAAAACACAGTAACTTTCCTCAAAAGATCATTGGAAAGTTAGAACATCCCAACTTAAGAAGTTTAGCTCATGATGGGCATAGCAAAGCAAATATATTTGAAAGAAAACATGTTGCAATAAAGGAAATTACAAGAGTATTCAAGAGAGTAAGAATTACACCAAATGAAAGACTCTTGCATATATTTGCTTAAGAACTAATTTCTTGCACCTATTAGTTCTTTGAAGAAGTGGAGAGAGAAGTTGTCAGTTTCTTCTCACCTTCCTCTCAAACTAACACTAATTTAAACTAAGAAAATATGTAAAAAGAACTAGAAGAAATAAACTAGAGAACTATGAGAAACTAGGATGGGAAAGAACATAAAAAGGTATATCTTCAAGTGAGGAATGAAGTCCTATTTATAGCCTTGGAGCTTTCTTTCATGTGAGGGTTTCCTTGATGATTTAAGTTAACCAAAAGGTGTTAACCATGGTTACTTTTCAAAAGGTGAAGATAAACTTTGAATCCAACACTCAACCTTAAAGAGAGGTCCAATTATAAGTTGCCATATGTCCTTTAAGATTGATCCTTCATGATGGTCTTTTGATTGTGGGCGCCGCATTTTGCAAGTGGCCATGTGCCCCCATGTGACTCTTAAGCAAGCAGCATGCCAACAAAGCATTATGGCCATGGTAAGAATTGAGGTTCTTCCAATGTGGGGTTGTGAGCTGCTTCGGTGTAGGAAGGTGCAGTTGCACCAAGTGCAGATGCACTGTGAGAATTGTTTCTGGTGCAGATGCACCTAACTGCAGCTGCACTGAACAAACACATCAAACATACCAATATACATGCAAAATGCTAAGTTATGAACATCATTCACCTTAAAACCATAAATGTTGTTATTTTATTTATACTACTATATTTAGCACATTTTATACTTGATTTTAAGCAATTATCTAAGTTTAGATACATGAATAACTCTATATAAAATAGAGTTATCACCCTTCTAAGTGTGTTGATTTCCATATCTTTTTCCCCACATTCTACACATGCAGAAATTTGTGTTTCTTCTTCAATTTCTGGTTGCACTTCATCATTGGGTTCATTTTCATACCATTTAAAAAATCCATATCCTTAATCAACACCTTCACACTGTTTCCAAAAGACCTATCAGCAAATGAGGTAAAAATAGAAAAAATAGAGAAAAATATACGTACCACAAAGTATCTGCAACCCCAAAAGAGCTTCCCAAAGTTTGGTCCTTTCTTCTTCACCGTTTTAATCACAGTTTTCACTCCACAACGACACTTTGGTGCAATATGACGATGTGTTGCACTCGAATTGAAGGTTTGAGAGTTCTGGCTTCGTGAATTTGATCCATTTGTACTGTATGAAGCCATTGATGGAAGAATTGGGGTTATGGTTCGTTTAGGGTTTCAGATGAGGAATTGGGGGTTTAAATGGAGAAGAAGTCATTTTTGGGTATTTATTTAAATGTTAAATAAAATTAATATCCAAGTCAGCAACGTAACTGACACCTAAGCAACGTTAACGCCACCTCAACGTTTTTGGAATGGAAGTTCAGAAAAAGGTTAACGGTGTCAACGTTAGGTAACTTAAAGGTCTTGTTTGTTACAAAAAAAACTTAAAGGTCCTACTTGTTATAAATAAATAAGTTACAGGTCCTCTGCTGTAATTTTGCCAATTACTTAAGTGAAAGCATCTCAACTTGTTCTCATCATCTGATCTTTATTACCCATTTACTTTTATTGCTGTCAATGTTACCAAATATTTGTGTCTTTACTTTTGTTACCATCACTATTTTGTTAATCAAATTAAGCACTACTTAAGCATTAATCCTCGTGGGAACGAACTGTATTTCTACTATATTACTTGTTGGACAGTGTACACTTGCACTACCCCATTTTACACAACAGTCATCAATGAAAGTAAAAAATATTGAGCATCCCCAAGGGACCTTTCATACGTTGAGTAGACATCTGAATGCACAAGATCTTGAATATGTTTTCTTCTTTTTCCATTGTCTGATCTTTGGAAGGATACTTTACGCTGCTTACTTGCTAGGAAATCTTCACATAATTCAAGTGGTTGTCCCTTTATGCTTTGGAGATGATTTTTCGCAAGGATCTCTAGACCCGTATCACTCATGTGGACCAATCTTTTATGCCACAACTCCTTACTTCTTCTTGAGCAACATTTGTCTCCCCTTTGCATACCTTTCCATGCGTGATGTACAAAGAGCCTTCCTTTCTACCATGAGCAACAATCATGCTTCCTCGGCCAAGCTTCCATTTTCCACCACCAAATTGGTTGTTCATTCCAACATCATCTAGCTTACCTGCTGAGAGAAGATTTAGACGCATCTCAGGTACATGTCTTACCTCCTTTAGCAGAAGTTTGTTTCCATTTTGTCTACTTCTCCAATGCCCACAATCTTGCTTGTGACATGATTGCCCATCTTCACTATTCCCAAATATCCTCTTTGATAAGATGAGAAGAATCCTTCATGAGGAGTAACATGGAAAGATGCTCCGGTATCAACTATCCAAGTGCAATAATCAAAAACAACATTTAGATAATTTACCTCACCAACAAGGAACACCTTCTTGTTGTCTGAGGCCACTACTGTTGTGGTTTTCTCTTCCAACTTCTTTTTGGAATCTATCAAATTAGGATGGACTGTTCTGGCCTTCTGATCTCTCTTTAAGAATCCGCACTCTGGCTTCTTGTGGCCATTTTTCCAACAATAGAAGTCAAACCTCTAGGAAGAGACTTGGATCTTCCTCGTAATTTCCCACGACTTCCTTTGCTTCCATGCTCACTCCTTCCTCTATTCTCAACAATATTGACTTCTGAGTGACTACTCATTCCTCTTTCTTTTCGTCTGGACTCTACATATAGCAAACTATCTGTGATAGTATCCAGGCTAAGCTTTCCCTTTGGTGTTGAGTTGTAGAGAGTGACAACCAATGTGTCCCAAATCTCAAGTAGAGAACTAAGGATTAGAAGAGTTTGCAACTCATCATCAATCTTCATATCTGCCTTCGTTAATTGATTTACAATATATACCTTTGAAAGTGTTTAGATGCTCGATCATATTCTGGCTGCTAGAGTACTCCAATTTCACCAACCGTCTGACAAGATGTGATTTGTTCTTGGGAGTTTTCTTTTAAATCATAGATTCAAGCTTCGTCCATAACTCAAACGCATTGGTATAAGTTGATACATGCTCAAACAAGCTTTTGTCAATGTACTTTCAAATCATAGCAACAACTTTCCAATTTTCTTTTTTTAGTCTTCCCTTCTGGCATGTCCTCATTTGTAATTGGCTCATACAAATCCTTCGAGTATAGATGGTCTTCCATCATCGGCTTCCAATAGGAGTAGTTATCTGAAGTTAGGTTGAACATGTCTCCATTGTGACTGAATGTTTCTTCCACCTTGAGCTACACAAGACAATGACTTTTCGAACCAACAACTCTAATACACTGTTGGGAAACAACAGTTCCTATTCCCTCCTCTATGAACGCAAAATGGGCACTATGCAGAAGCGTAAAATAAAAGAGAAGAGAAAAATAAGAACACCAGAATTTTGACGTGGAAAACCGTCTCAAGAAAAACCACTGGACCTAGTTAAAAGATCTCCATTGTAAAAGTAGGATTACAAAGTGTTTCTCTCAATCTTTGAGGATCTCTCTATGAATCTCACCCTCTTGGATGGTTTACAAATTTTTCTCTTTATGAAACTCTCTCTTTCTCTCAAAGAGGAATACCAAAGAACTCTCTAACTCTCTTAGGAATTCTTCACTAGGATGTGATGTGAAACTCTTCCCAAGTTCTCCTATTTATAGGAGAAGAATGTGGATTCTCCAAAAAGAGTGATTAATGGAGGCTGTTTAATTTCCACAATTCCAATGAGATATAGAAACTCCCAATGCATTCTTTAAAGTTGAATGTGCATGTCTCAAGGTCAAAGAGATAGGCTCCAAGACCTTGTAATATTCATTCCCCTTTCCCATTCATTGTGACTTGTGCACCACAATTGAAGGATGGAATTCCGACACCATTTGATATTTGTTTTTATGCAAAATAAAAAGGTTACTATACTAGATCTCATTGCCGACTAAGGCCCCATAAGACCGAGAAGGACCTCAGAATGCCGAGAAGGGATGCACAAGACCAAAAAGGGCTCTCTCTCCCCACGAAGAAGACCCTCATACTGAAGTAGTGGCTGCTCCACCAAATCAACAGCAGGCGCAGATCAGGAAGAGGAGGTCAATCCCTTACGATGTAGAGCACCCTAGGACTTTCTTTGTATTATAAATAGCTCACTTCACTCTTGTATAGAGGACTCTTGGTTCATGTATTTTGGGAGATCTACCTTAGTAAGGCCATATCCTTATGGGTTGCACCATCCCCATTGTATTATAAATTGCTCAACACGTATTGATACCTTCATTCAAGAAAGGCTACACAAAGGCAACAAAGAATTTTACCTAGCGCCTTACTTGGATTCGTAAGTACATGCATGTTTATCAATTATTTTAAAATTCTATGTGGCTTGTCACTAATTGTTCCCCATGTAGACTACATTGGCAACTGTTGATCATTTGTCCTAGGAGTAATGAAGTTGTCTTCCTTTGTTCGCTTGTTGAAAGGAAGCTAAATGAAACACTCAAGCATAAAGTTAATATGTAAGCTCTCTCATTTATCATATATCATTAGTAGAAAAGTTAAAGTCTAAAATGAAGTTAGAGATTGTCTTCCTTTTTATGTAAGCTTGTGTGATGTCTTTAATTCATTTTTTTATCAGTGCTATGGAGGGATATAATAAGTTGATGGGCTCTAGAAAGAAGACACCTACATGGATTTTCCCCAATGTAAGTAGTTTAACTCTTGAGATTTAATTTCAACTTATAATGTATTGTTTACTATGTAATATTTAGGCAAAATTACACAAGAGGACCTTTAAGTTAATTATTTGTAGCAAGTTGGTCCTTTAAGTTTTTTTGGTAACAAATAGGCCCTTTAAGGTACCTAATGTTGACACCGTTAGCCCTTTTAGTTAAAAGTCATATCGTTGATTACATCAAAATACACCAAAATATGATTGGTTGCATCAAGATACATAAGCTAGAATAATCACAATATATAAAGGGAGCAATACATCAAAATACATAAGCTAGAGTAATCACTAAAAGGGCCTATTTGTTACAAAAAAAACTTAAAGGGCCAACTTGTTACAAATAAATAACTTAAAGGTCCTCTGGTGTAATTTTGCCTAATATTTATTATGACATAGTATTTACTAATTAAGATTATTCATTTGTAGTCGCGAAAGCAATCCGGGGGTACTGAGTGTGGATTTTATGTTATGAGACATATGTTCAATATTGTCTCTGCAAGTATTGTTGATTTATGGGTAGAGGTACGTAATTCATATTTTAGCATACTGATATTTTTGCATGCCTTCTTCATATTTGCTGCATTCACATTATATATTTTAGCATACTAATATTTAAGCTTGTGCTGTTTCTTGTCAAAACGTTATTACTGGGCTTAATATTATTTTAGTTGTTACTAATATGTGTTGAATTCGCATGCCCCCAACACTACTACAAAGCATAAAACCAGACTTATGTTGAATTCCAGAACGTATTATTATTTATTTTAAATTTGATGATAATTTGAATGATAATTGTTGGTTGAAGGACTTATGTTTAGTCTTTTGTTATTTCATATTGTAGAGATTCAACACTATAGAGCCATTCGCTGAAGAGGATCTTTACGCATCCGGTATCGTTGGGCAAGATTATTTCTTGATCTTTATCCAAGTCGTATTATTGGGTCATAACAGGCTAATAGGTAAATGCATATAAAATTCTCTCCCTTTCTACCAATAATGTGCTCTTTATTAATATGAGAATGTATATATTTCAATCAAAAATTGGCTTCACACTCTGACCAATATCTTGTCAATTGTGATTTAGGTTCAAAGTGATCATCACAAGGTTTGATGCAGATTTGGTGGAGATACGCTTAGAACATGGATTTAATGCAATGTTTGGTGTTTGCTTAGGTTATGTTTAAGTAGCTTTTTGGTTATATTTGATATTATGTTATAACTAGGTAGCTTGGGTTAGTATATGGTAGAACATGTATTATGGAAAACTACTAAGTGGTATTTTGTTGATATCAAGTTTTTGTATATCCCAATGATATAAGATCTTATTTTGAGTATTTGGGATTATGCTAGATATATAGATTTGGTACTATGTATTTGAAATTGTGAGGTTACTATTTGCTAGATATATGCTGTTGGGAAAACCAAATTTATTTAAAAAAAATAAAAGTTTTAACATCAGTTCCATAGAACCTGATGTTAATAAAGCAACCTTTAACATCAGTCTCTACAAAACAACCAATGTCAAAAATATATTTAACATCGGTGGTTTTGAAAAGCCGATGCCAAAAAGGCGCTAAAATCCGATTAAAACAGATTTTTGGCATTAGTTGATAGTACGTTTGATATTAAAAATACTTTTCGCATCAGGTCCGTACCTGATGTAAAAAGCGTCTACTTTTAACATCACCTGAATCTATAACGAACACGTAACTGATGCGAAAAGTCACTTTTACCTGATGCGAAAAGCATGAATTGTAGTAGTGTTGGTGCCTATCGTGCGACTGCCGGTAAAAACTCCTTTCCCGATGGTCTCACAAGAAAGGGGCTGAGTGCTTCCACTATAGCCATTGTGGAACGCGACATTCAACCCAGACTACCGACAATGAAGCAGAAAAGCCAAACAGTGAAACAAAGAAGATGTAGGACACCATCAAAGCACCAGAACAACGAAACAGAGAGCCATGACGCCAAAACCCAAGAAAATAGTCTTGCAAGCGCGTGTGCAAACACGGGCTTTAAGGCTGGACCAACGCTTCACGGGGTGGCCCACAACCTCATGTAGTGGAAAAAACTCATCCTGAAGCTTTCCAACCTCCCCAAGAGAAGGTGTAGGCCACATCAATCGCTAAACAATGCATAAAATTGGTCATAGTGGCCTACTACGTCGCTGATAGCGCCCACTATCGAACAACCACTTTCCAAGCCCATGTGTTCCTTGGCAACGCAGATGAATGTGTCATGCTCAAGCAACAAGTCGAAGCGCTTCTCCATGAGACAAACCGAAGGGACACATACGAATGAAAGAACATGAGATAAGGAGAGACAAGCTGCGAAGAGAAAAGCAGCCGAGAAATTATGATGCCAACCCCTTCGCAAAATACTATAACTACAAACTCAACTGAGTGCCGCAACATGCCCTTCCAGCAAAAGAGTTGGTCGAGGAGCATAGTCCTCGAACCTGGACAAAATGATATCAAGGAAAACCGAGAGAAGACTAATGACAATAGTTATCGATAGGCGGGCAACGATGAGGAAAATCAAAATCAAAGGGCCACAACACAAATAGGATCAAAAGTGTAACACCCCAATTTTTTTATCCTATTATTTTCAATGATTTTGCATGTGTATGTGTCATGATAATTATTTTGATATTCTAGTTATTACTTTTAACTATTAACTTTGTTTGATTATTTATATTATAAACAATTGTCTTGGCAAATTATCATCATTTTGGAATTTTCTAATTTCACTATAGAGTGTTAAAATTAGTTTTAGTGTTTGATAAAGTGTTTTGGATCCGATAGAAATAAGTTTTATATTTTAACTACAAACACCCTTGTTTTATTGTTTTATTTCCTACACTTCTATACATTGGGCTGAATTTTTACAACTTCAATAGATAAGGCCCATGTTATGGAAACTAACCTAATTTCCTTTCCGGGTTTTTTTTTTATACCCCCACCACCTCCCTCCATACCCCCACATAACTACTTTATCCCCAAAATACCCCTCCCATAATCTCCCAAAAATTCACTTTTCGGTTATTATTTCCTGGGCCCCACAAAATCTCTAATCGGATTTACCACTATGGAAGGTAAATCCGATTAGCATTTAATACGCAGTTAATACGCCACCCAACAGTCAAATCGTATTTACCTATAAATAGATAAATATGATTTGACATTGTAAAATACCCCAAAAAAGGAAATTTAGTCAGCGCGTATTTACCTAAATACGAGTGGAAATTGTATTTACGTAACCAGTACGTAAATACGATAGTTGAATTTTAGCCGTCGTATTTACACGGAGGTGGGGGTGTATACGATTGGAAATCGTATTTACGTCTGGGGCACGTAAATACGATTTGTAATTATTTTTTTTCCTAATTGTTATTTTTTGTTCTATTTTCGAAACAGATATCGATCCGCAGTCAGAGTCGCAGCTAGTTTCTGTCGTTGTAGATACTACAGAGTTATTCAGTACGGACCAGGTATAATGTTTGAGTACTAATTTTTTTTATTAATTTTGATAGACATGTATTATTTTAACAACGTAACAATTTTTTATTTTGTAGATATTTTCTACACGGGATGATGTTGTTGAGTGGGCTAAAGCCGTTGGGAGACGTATCGGTGTAGTTGTTATTATTGTCAGATCTGACTCAGGTGGAGGTAAAAGGGGGACTCTAGATAAAATCATTTTTGACTGTGACAAGCAAGGGGATTTTTGTAATAATTCTAGAGTTATCGGATCGAAGAGAAGAAGGTGTTTGTTCAAGTTGAGAGCTGTTCGTACCATACGTGATGGGTAGGGCAGGCAATGAACCAAGCCAACTCGAACATAGTTCGAAACTCGATTCGATAAATAGCTCGTTGAACTTGGTTCATGAACCAAATGAGCTGAACTTGAGCTGAAAATTGAGCTCGTTAAATAAATGAGCCGAACTTGAGCTAGGTATAGTTAGACTCGTTTGGTTCATGAACCAACTCGATATATATATATATATATATATATATATATATATATATTACTGTACCGTTTTTATTTCAATATGATCTCTATTATGCATTTTCTATTTCTAGAGCAAGGTTTATCGTTTATTGGTTGGTGCAGTTTATTTAGCACTAATTATTATATCATTATTATACAATTCTCAAATTATTTTACTATTATACTTGTTTATATTTTTTTTTATAAAACTCATAAGATAGGTAAGCAAAAATATTATAATTATATTTATATTTTCAATTAAGTAATTATTTCATTCAAAACTACTAGTAAATTGCTATTATAAAATGTCAAAAATCTAGATTTTTTTTGGGTTTTTTTACAAAAAAGAGATTTTTTTTACTTTTTATTCCTACGAGCCGAGCTAACGAGCTGAACCGAGCTGCTCGCGAGCTTGAGTCGAGTCGAGTCGAGCTGGAAACAAAGGTTCATGTCGAACTCGAGTCGAGCTACGAGCTGAGCCGATTCTTAACGAGTCGAGCCGAGCTGAACCAAGTTCGACTCAGCTCGACTCATTTCCAGCCCTAGTGATGGGGGTTGGCGTGTGTCGGTTAGGTGTGGTCTACACACACATCAGTTATTGACCACCCCAGTCGGGTCCACAGCTTTTGGGCGTTTGACTAAGCCGCAGAAGGCTATTATTGATGAGCATACATCTTTGAACGTTGCCCCGAAGGACAGTTTGATTGCTTTGAAGAAAATTTTTCCGAGGAACGTCACTTCTCTTCCACAAATATATAGGCAGCGTTACGCCTATCGGTCTTCTAGGAGGGGTCCTAGAACGGGCATTCAAGAGCTGCTGCGATGAATTGAATCTGAAATTTATGTTGGAGCAGGAAGCTTGGGGATTCTGACGTGGTTTCGGATATCATGTGGGCGCATCCCACTTCTATAAAATTATTTCGGTTGTTTCCAGAAGTTCTCATTCTCGACACAACTTACAAGACGAATAAATACAATCTACCTTTATTGGAGATTGTCGGGGTGACGTCTACGGAATTAACTTTCTCAGTTGCTTTTGCCTACATTGCAGATGAGCTAGGAAATCATTTTACTTGGGCATTACAGCAGCTAAAAGATTTATTCGACTTGCATGGGCTTCAACCACAGGTATTCTTGACAGACCGAGATCTTGGCCTAATGTCGGGTATTCTTAGTGTGTTTCCTTCTTCTACGAATTTGTTGTGTTCTTGGCATGTCACAAAAAATGTCAAGGCAAAAATTAAAGAGATGGTGCATGCGGATAGGCAAGCGGAGGTTCTCTCTCTTTGGCACGATGTTATTGACTCAGCTGACGAGTCAGAGTCCTCATCTCGATTGAAGATTTTTGAGGACTCGTGCGTTGATCTTCCCGCTCTTAATAAATATGTGCGCGATACTTGATTGAAACCGCATAAGGAGAAATTTATCTTGGCATGGACTAATCATATCCCACACTTTGGGAATCAAACCACGAACAGGTATTTTAGTCGTTGATTAATTTTTTTAACATGTGTTTAATATTTTAGTCGTTGATTAAATTTTTTTAACACGTGTTTACTATTTTTTTCGTTGATTAAATTTTTTTAACACGTGTTTAATATTTTAGTTGTTGATTAACTTTTTTTAACACGCGTTTTCTATTTTTTTCGTTGATTAAATTTTTTTAACACGTGTTTAATATTTTAGTCGTTGATTAAATTTTTTTAACACGTATTTACTATTTTAGTCGTTCATTAAATTTTTTTAACACGTGTTTAAAATTTTAGTCGTTGATTACATTTTTTTAACACGTGTTTACTATTTTTTTCGTATATTTATTTTTGTAATTATTTAAGAGCCGAGTCAACCCACTGGACATTGAAGCGACATTTGGGGACTTCTGGAGGAGATTTATCAAAATGTTTTCATTCGGTGCATGGGATGCTTAGTCTTCATTTTGAAAAAGTGATTCGGTCTTTCCAACGGAGCATAAACCGTATTGAAGTTGCACACAATACTCCATTTTTTAAAAAACTTCGCGGTCTTGTGTCTCTAAATGCTTTGGATCATATTGTTAAAGAGTTTTCAAAAACTACATCCGGAGTTGGTTATGATAAAGGCCGTTGTGGTTGCGTTCTTCGAAAGACACATCTTCTTCCATGTGCTTGTGAGCTAGGTGTCTTTCATTATTCCGGTTCTTCTATTCCATTGGACGTTGTAGACGACCATTGGAAACAGCTGGATTTGGATTCTGTTGATGATAAATTTTCCCAAGAGGAATCTGATGCATGTGATATTTCATACCAAATGGAGATGATCTGGGCAAGATTTAATCAAATGAGCTTGCATTTCCTACTACTTCTTCTATGGTTCCACCACCATACAAAGTTAAAACTAAAGGTGCACCAAAGAAGGAAAAGAAGAAATTATTTGATGTCAAGCGCGATCCTTCCGGTTGGGAACATGTTGATGAAAAGTTGAAGATGACACAAGAATCCGGGACTTCCAAAAAATCTTCTAAGTCGACAAAAGGGCCTTCTCCTAATGTCTCAAAGCAGTCTCCAAAATTGAAGGTATCTCAGAGTTCATACAGGAAAATAACACAGCAGGGGGACACAAAACTTCATTTACCGTGGGTTCCTCAACACCTACACTCTTATGTTGAGAATATTATTGATGTTGAGCCCGATGGTAATTGTGGGTTTAGGGCATTTGCTGTTGGTCAAGGTCTTGGTGAGGATAGTTGGCCTTTAATTAGGCAAGAATTAATTCAAGAAACAAAAGACAGAGACCAACTCGATACTGACATATTTGGGGAGCAAAGACTAGCAGAGCTTAGAAAAGCATTATCCATTGAAGACTACGGTGTTCAGCCTCTGGCAAAGTGGTTGAGTTTGCCTGAAATGGGGTACTTTATAGCAACCAGGTATAAAGTGGCCCTAGTTCAGGTATCTTTGGGGATGAATTTTACTTATCTACCTTTGAGAGGTGCTTATTCTTCTTCTAAGGCTCGTAGTATCATATCTATTCTGCACGTGAGGGGTAATCATTGGGTGCATGTTTCTCTTTCTCCTGCTTGTCCTTTGCCTCCGATTGCTCATTTATGGAAGCATAATGTATCCCCAGAGGCCCTTACATGGTTGGATCCGTATACAGGCCGCTTTGCCTTATGGCATTCCCTTGCTCCAGTCTTGCCCCCACCCACACTGATGCGCCCACCGTGGTAAATTTATCGGATGATTCTGATGGTTGACTGACTGCCTGACATATTTCTTGTATTTATTTTTGTACCACATTTTTTGTAATTATTTATCCATATTTTTGTGTATATGTATATATATTATATCAGTTTTTAATTTTTTTTAAAATTATTTTGTAAATCGTATTTACCTTAATACAGGGTAAATACGATTTGTTAAGTTAACAAATCGTATGTACCCCCACGAACAGGAACATACGATTTGTTAACTATACAAATCGTATCTACCTGCATCCAAGGTACATACGATTTGTATAATTAACAAATCGTATGTACCTACTAATGAGATACATACGATTTGAGTTTTATTTTCGCATCGTATTTAGCTATATACGCTTCCATTTTTTTCGAAATCGTATTTACCTCTTATACAGGTAAATACGATTAAGTAAAATTTCAGAGGGATATTTTAGGATTTTCATTTTTTGTGGGGGTATTGAGGGAAAATGTGCGGGTACAAAAAAAAATCCCTTCCTTTCCCTCTTGCTTCCCTGAAGTCAGCGCAGCCACTTCCAAATATTTCCATGAGTATTGAATTTTCTTTTTATCGTACATGATTGCACACGTACATCTAGCATAGGGAATTTCATCTCATCTTTTACTATTCCAATAACTGTTTTTTTTTGATAATCATAAAATCCCCTATGGGGCGCACAAGGAGTGCTCCAACCCATGTACAACGGCTTGAGGGGAATCCGCGAGGGACCCCATTATCTATAAATCTTAGGGAGTGGTCTCCCGCCAAAACTTCATCCCCCCTCCCCCTTTTTTTATTTTTTTATTTTGAGATAATTTGTAGTGTGGTTTAAGGTACTTTTTTTATAGACAATGTTAGTGGGGTAGAGGAAATGTTAGTTTCCCGGATTTGAACTTTAGACCTCCTTCTTGCACTCATTTGGTGCACTCCTTCGGTATCCTTTAGCTCGCCAACTGAGCTACCTTCTTGGGATGTGTTTTAAGGTACTTGATCGTTTAAAATAAAATATTAACAGTTCAAATACACAATGTTTCTTAATAGTCAACTTGGTGAAAAAGAAAATCAGTTTGGTAGAAAAATATGTAAAGTATGATGCTAAACAGCGTGTTTTGGGATAGTTTAGCGTTCAAATTTTTTTTAACTATTCAAATACGCAAAAGTTTGTTCCTTAATAACCAGTTTGTTGAAAGAAAATAATAGTTTTGTAATAAAATACGCAAAGTGCGATGTTAAGCCGTGTGTTTTGGGGGTACTTTAGCGTTTGGAAAAACTTTAACTATTCAAATACGCAAAGTTTGTTCCTGCATAACCGATTTGGTAAAAAAAAAACTTTGACAAAATAAGTAAAGTACGATGCTAAGCAATATGTTTTGGGAAACTTTAGTGTTCGCTATAAATTTCAACTATCCAAATACGAAGAATTTGTTCCTCAATAATCGGTTTAGTAAAAATAATATAATTTTGTGACAAAATACGCGAAGTGTGATTCTTAGCAGTGTGTTTTGGGCCACTTTAGTGTTCGGAAAAATTTTTAACTGTTAAAATACTCCAACTTCTTACCTAAATAACCGGTTTAGTTTAGAAAATTCATGATAAAATACGTAAAGTGTGATGCTAACCAGTGTGTTTTGTGATATTTTAGCGTTCAGGAATTTTTTTAACTATTCAGATACTCAATGTTTGTTCCTCAGTAACTGGTTGGTGAAAAAATAACAATTTCACGGCACTAACCGTCTAACTCACCCTTTTAGTGATTCCACCACTTTAAAAAATAAATTTATTTTTATACTATATTCTATTTATATTTTTTTGAACCTTTTAAAAAATAATTTACTTTTGTCCCCATCGGTCCTTATATTTTGAAATATTTATTGAATCTATACGTCCCTCACTGTTTGGTTGCCTTTGCAATTTCAACGAAATGGGGACGTTGTCTCTCGAGTTCGAACCCAAGTGTGAGCAGTTGTATTGTGTGTGGTGTTTATTTTCCATTTCAAGTAGACAAAAAAATCACAAATATATTTTTTAAATTTTTTAGAGTTTATGGTTTATAGCTAGGAATAACTCATTTTTTCTTAATATCTATTAATAGTCATGTTAAATTTTAAAATATTCTTATTTAATTTAAAGTTATAATTTAATTTTTCTTCACAGTTATTAAACTATATATTTATAAACCAACACCGTTACTGTAGATTATGTGTATAGAACAATTTGTCTGGGTTATGTGTGTACACACTCTATTTTAGTTCTTAAGTTTTCAATTGTCTTTTTTTTTATTACACAATGTTTTTAATTCCTACCTACCTTCAATTTAAACAAGGCTTTTTCAATTTGCAATTTAAAAAACAAATTTTACCCCAACAATAATTCTAATTAACTAGAGTTTTTACCCCGTGAAACGCACAGGTCAAAGTGCTAGTACATAATAATCCTATCCATATCAAAAACTACCCCTTCAAATAAAATCTTATTCCTCGTCAGCCACATAGCCCAGACCGTAGCTCTTTCATCATTTTTCCAAACAAGAAGAAGTGCTGAATTGGGTCCTGTACGTCAGTATTCTCCACCTGCAACCAATTTGTAATTCTCCTCCACACCTCCTGAGCTTTCCAGCATCCAAAAAATAAATGTCCTGCATTCTCATCCCCTAAAACAAAAGACACAACACAAGTCATAATTAACATTCACAACTCCTCCCAACATAAGAGCGTCTCTGGTTGGCAAGCGATTTAATAACAGCCTCCACGCCATTACTGCAGCCTTGGACAGAACATCACATCGCCATAGTTTCGAACACGCCATTTGAGGCACCACTCCATTACGGTTCTCAGTTAGCCAAGCATAACAAGACTTGACTGAGAACAATTTGGTGCTATCAGCCAACCAACACCACTTATCATCAGCATCTGAATAAATGGAAATATCAGCAAGAATCATACTCACTTCCTCCCTTTGCGCAGCTGCTGCTCCTTCATCCGAAGTGTTCCAAGACCAATCCCATTGCCACCTCCCATCAACAACAGCTCCTGCTTCCATCACCTTCACGTCTTTGACAGGTGCTGATTCAAATAATTCTGGATATAGTTCACAAAAGCTACTAGCCCCACACCATGAATCAAGCCAAAATCTGAGTTTATCACCTCTACCAAGTTGTAATTTGACCAATTTTCTAAACCAACTAATATCATCACAAAATTCTGCACCACTATTAATTACATCACGACACCATATGGAAGCTTTGCGTAAACAGTGTGCTGATTGCACAATATCTTGAAAGCAAATCCCCTCCCCATATCTACTAATCAGCACCTTACACCATAACTTTTCACAATCATTCAAAAGTCTCCATCTCCATTTGCTTAAGAGTGCAATATTAAAAGCCTCTAAATTTTTCACACCCAATCCACCTTTATTTTTCTTTTGACAGATATCATCCCATTTTACCCACACTATTTTCTTATGCTCTTCGTCTCCGCCCCACAAGAAGCGTCTTTGGAGTCGGGCCATTTCACCAAGAACCTTTTTCGATACTTTAAAGAAGGAGAAGAAGTAAAGCGGTAGACTAGATAACACGTAATTGATTAACGTAATTCTCCCCCTACCGAAAGTTGTTTACTCCTCCAAGATGAAAGTTTCAATTTCATTTTCTCTAGAATCGGTTCCCAAGTACTAGCTTTACTTGGATTTGCGCCAACCGGGATGCCCAAAAATTTAAACGGTACCTTCCCAATGCAACACGCCAAAAACACAGAAGCTCCTTTTAATACCCTCTCCTCCATATTCATCCCAATGATATTACTCTTGGCATAATTGATTTTTAACCCCGATGCCATCTCAAAGCTTCTTAGTATCGCTTTTATACTCCACAGATTTGACTCTTTGCCATCACAAAATATCACTGTATCATCTGCAAACTGTAATAAGGAGACCGATAAATTGCTAGTTATTGGAAAGCCCCCAAAACTATTACTCAACTCAGCTTTTCTCATCAAGCCCACCAAACCTTCAGCAGCCGCGATAAATAAAAACGGAGCCAGTGGATCCCCTTGCTTTAACCCCCTAGATGCTTGAAATTCATTAGTTGGGCTTCCATTAATTAACACAGACATAGAGTTGGCCGTGTAACATCCACGCATCCACTTTCTCCACACCGGCCCAAACCCCAACCGGAACAACATGTAATCTATGAAAGGCCAGCTTATCGAATCGTAAGCTTTTTCAAAATCAACTGTAATTGCCAAGCCATATTCTACTCCTTTTTGTATGATTCACAATCCAATTTTTGATTTCCATCTCCAATAGTAAAGGGACCACTGTTTCCATCCTCAAATATTTTTATTCTATCATTCAATATTCCTTTCAGCTCTATCATTCAACATTCCTTTGAGTTCACTTCCTTCTAATACAAGCATTCCTCTTCTTTGTCTCTAGCGCCTGCATCTTTATTATTTTCTTCATTTGGTTTTGTGGAATTCACGTCACGTGTAGAGTCAAGTTCTTAATTCATTGAGTGGAAATCACATTTTGTAGTGCAAAGTTTGCTTGGAAAAAATGCCAGACCAATTGGTACCTGTATAAGCTTCAATTCTATTGGTTTCTTTATGTCGCCGTTCAGCCGAATGTGTTGGAATTGTTCAGCCACTTGCTACGGTCTTTACATATCCTATACTTCTCTCTATTGTGTCGCTATATTTCATTAGCCCTATGAACTCGCTATCGAACAGTTAAATATGGTCTCGTTCGTTGTGTGGATTGCTAAAGTTCTACTTGATTTTACATCTTACAAGATCGTCAGGCCAGGTAAGGGGGGAGATTATTTTACTCATGGGTATAACAATGGTTGTGGGTAGAGGGGTTGACCTTAGACCCCATTTCCTGTTTAAACTTTGGTGCTAGATATATTTGGCTATGAAATTTTGTGTGCTATATGTATTGTTTGATTTACGTGGAATATGTATTGCTTGTAATTTACTTATTTGGGTGTATTCCATTGATTTTATGTATTTTAATTGATTGGTATATTGTATTTAGGATACTTTGAGATGACAAAATAGTGTGAAATTGAGGTTTAGGTGCAAATATATTAAGTATATAATTTATGATTGTAGCTGTCTTATGAAGTAGAATTTAGTATTATAAGAGTGATAGGTATATAGTTGTGAGATATTGAATATTAATTACCAATAGATGTAAATTGACTTTGGGATTAGTTAGAGAGACTTCATGAAATTGAATCATTAGTAAATTAGAGAGACTTTGTAGGGTTGGATTTCTGGTTAATTAGAGACATTTTAAACAATTAGAATTATGTGGTTTATTTAAAGGAACTATAAACCTGGATTTTTGGGATTTTTTTTGTGAAACCAATGAAGTTGAAGTTTGGCTATTTAGTAAGACTCATAAAGTGATTTTTGGTCATTTATATAGAGGTCTTATGAACTAATATTTTTGGGTTATTTAGTGAAAATGCGTTAAGCGGAATTGTTAGAAGATAGGGAATTGTAATATTTGGTTTTTCAAATAGAACGAGATGAATTTTAAAAATAGAAGGATGCAAATGTCTTTTGACTTGATAAATAATAGTTTGGTGATTTACCTTAATTAAGGGAGATGTAGTATGTAAGTTATTTATTTTAGTTTAAGTGCATTAAATCTAAAATACTTGTATTTAGTGATTATATTAGATTAGCTATTTAATCTTTATATGGCTTAGAATTTGGGTTGTTAGTTTTACGGTATTTAACTAATTTTAAGATAATTCTTGAGGATGTAAGCAATTTTATGATCGTTGCTATGTGATGATAGTTTTGTGAGACACGGGAGTCCTTTTTATGAATATTATTGAGACGGGTCACTTAGCCTGTGAGAGGTGAGGATAGTGTTCGTGTAGTATTCAGTTTGTGTCGTGCTTAGCCTGTGAGAGGCGACCTTGTCTTCGAGTCTGAGTCACCTAGCCTGTGAGAGGCGAGTCTGTCTTCGAGTCTGAGTTATCTAGCCTGTGAGAGGCAAACAAATATCTTTCAGTTTGAGTTACCTAGCCTGTGAGAGGTGAGGATGGTACTCAAGTGATTTTATCTAGCTTGTCAGAGGCCACTCAATGTGTTTCAGTTTGAGTTATACCTAGTCTGTGAGAGGCGAGAATGGTACTGAAGCTATCTTTCCTAGCCCGTGAGAGGCGATTCAGTGTCTTTCGGTTTGAGTCATACCTAGTCTGTGAGAGGCAAGAATGGTACTTAAGCGATCTTTCCTAGCCTGTGAGAGGCTACCCAGTGTCTTTAAGTTGAGCGACCTAGCCTGTGAGCGGTGAGAATGGTACTCATGTAATCCAGTGTCAGTGAGTTTGAGTTAGTGATATGGTATGTAGAGTTGGGGATGTCTTAGATTGACATACATTTGTTTTGGAGACGGCGTAGCTTGGTAATATTATACGATTACCTTGATTGTAATTTGTGTGTAGTTTCTATCCACCGTTGTTGTTATGCTTTTAACATGATGTAAGACGTACTCACCCCTTATTTTCTATGTGTTTTTCTTGTATGATTTGTGTGCAGGCTATCCTTGGGATAAGATTGATGATTAGTATTGCGGTGTTGTCCATAAGGATAGAGTGGAGATATATTCTCCAATGTAAGTTATATAGTCTTAATGAACTATTGTTAAGTTCATTTGGGATTTAAGGCTTTGATATTGTGACATCGGGGTCGGGATTAAGATTAAAGTTGAAAACTTATTTTGTTATTTTTTAATTACCACATACTATTTTATTTGGGGATTACTGTAAGGATTTTAAGAAGCAAATATATTTATTTATGTTAAACTATGATTTATAGTTGGGATGTTTGGTGATGACATGATACCCTTTTTTCCAGACAAAGAAGTGCTATTATTATCTTTCTCTATTCCATTTGTTTTAGTTACTAGTATTTCTTACTAAATCACTTAAATTTTTGTACAACTCATTTAAAAATTATTTCGGGGTTTAGGGTGTCACAAAAAGTCATAATGTAATTAGTTGTCTTATTTTAATAATCAATTAATCAATGATGTCTCACTTTCAGATAACAAGCAGGAGCTTGGACAACGGGCAAACAACACCCGAGCTACGACTCAGTTTTCCCTCTCCGTCCTAGGGAGGTATGTTGGGTTTCCCGTGATCTAATTTAGGAGGGGGTCAAGGTGAAGAGCCTTGACCAACCACGAGCTATCAATTTCCCTTTCCGTCTTAGGGCGGTACGTTGGGTTTCCTTTGATCTAATTTAGGCGGGGGTCAAGGTGAAGAGCCTTGACCAACCCTAAGCTATGACTCGGGTTCCCTCTCCATCCTAGGGCGGTCGTTGGGTTTCCCTTATCTAATTCAAGAGGGTATCAAAGTGAAGAGCCTTGACCAACCCCGAGGTACGATTCAGTTTTCCCTCTCCGTGCTAGGGCGGTACATTGAATCTCCCTTGATCTAATTTGGGAGGGGGTCAAGGTGAAGAGCCATGACCAAACCCGAGCTATGACTTAGTTTCCATCTCTGTCCTAGGGTGCTACATTGGGTTCCCCTGATCTAATTCAAGAGGGGGTCAAGGTGTAAAGCCTTGACTAACCCCGAGCTACAACTCGGTTTTCCCTATCTGTCCTAGGGCGGTACATTGGGTTTCCCCTAATCTAATTCAGGAGGGGGTCTAGGTGAAGAGCCTTGACCAACCCCGAGCTACGACTCAATTCTCCCTCTATGTCCTAGGGCATTACATTGGGTATCCCATGATCTAATTTAGGAGGGGGTCACAGTGAAGATTCTTGGCCGACCTCGAGCAAGTGACTACGAAGTAGCACAAGACCTACGTTGGCATGACCGAACTGGTAGTGCCAAAAACATAAACGAAATCCAAAAAGATGCCAAGGAAAATGGACCAAAAAGATCGAAAGACAAAGGCAAAGGAAATTTTCCACGTGCGTTCCGGATAGCACCCTTCCAATCAAGCTGTTAGAAAGCACAGCGACGAACAGGCCAAACAAGGATTCCAATGGCTGCTCAGCAATAGCCAATAATGCCGACAGTAAATAAAAGACCCAGACGAGTAAAGAAAATCAAGAAAAGACAGGACTTCAAATAAGTACAAAGTTGCATTACAATGTTAAATACATTGAGAGCTTCCCCAAAGCAAAACAATTACATCACACATATAGTAATTACAAAAAACAAGGTGCGGAAGCCTACCGAGGAACATGATGTTCAAAATAAACAAAGGGGAAAGAGATAAACAGTCTAATAAAGTCGAAAAACAACATTGTCGGAGGCTGCATCCACCAGGTTACACTCTTTGCTCACCTCGGGTAGAGGACTAACTTCGGTCAACCTCAACAGCATGTCGAGATTGCAGTCAAGAAACTGCCTATAGGAATCACAAAACTTTTGAAACCCAAGCATGACCAACTCCCTCTTGGCTGCTCAATGTTTCTCCTCAAGTGAAGCTAGCTGAGCAGAGCGATCCTCTATTTCCAGCACCATCCGAACATTCATCCCTCTCAAATCCTCGAGTTCAACTACCCCTTGACGCTGAAATTCACATTCTAACCAAGTCTGCTTGACCAAAGCCAATTGTATCTGATGCTTAAGATCATCAACTTCGGCTGAAAGTGCGACAAGCTTCATCTCCGACTCTTTCCTATCAGGCTCTGCCACATGATACAATTCCTTCAATCTTCTTTGCAGCAGACATTCTAACTTCCTCGGCCTCCTTCGCCAAAGCGTCCATATTCTCAGCATTCTCCAACTTGGTATCTTTGTCCAAAAGCTCAGTCTCCAAGTGATGAATCCCCAAGCGTAGCTGGGAAACATGACCACTCGAAGCAGCCTCTACCTTCCGCCGTAGAAGATGAACCTCTCGCTCGAGCCCCAACCCGCGACAAGCCAACACTTCTAGAAAAAACCATGGGCTAGCCACAAAAACATCACCAATAAAGGCCCGCACATGCTCTTGCTCCTCTGCAATAGCATCTGAGCTCAACGAAAAAGGAGGCTTGCCAACAATAGCGCTCGAAGTGCCTAAGTCAACTGGTTCAGAACCAACATGATCCAAAGAATCACCATCATCGACATTCATGGGGGTAGGATCCTCAGGCATGGTCGTCACAATGACACCATTCCTAGAATCATGCCTGACACGAGATACCAAGGGCAATGAACCAACATCTCCACCTGACTCACGCCAAATCTTGAGTGCCTCTAAACAATTACGAGGTAACTGCAATGTTAAAACCTCAAACCGTCCCAATCGCCTCATAGACTTTGAAAAAGAGCACTTTTTGAGAATTACAAAAGACAACTATCACTCAAAATCACAAGCAAAGGAAAGAGAAGTTACTAAAAACTTTCTCGACCTCCGCATTGTTACGATAACGAACCAACATATCAGTATCAATGTACCGATATAGTCACTGATTCATGAACTGTAACATAGAGGCAAGCTCGGTCACCCACCTATGGAATTCCAACTCTTCAATAGAGAGGTTAGATACACCCGACCCTCCCCCCTCCAATGGATAATCCTCCTGTCACGATAGCAGAAACGTATCCACATCAAGACCATTCACATACTTAAGATGAAGGCGCCGACAAGCAGGCATGTTTAGTCGCGGCCACATTGAAATATCTACTCTAAAAACCCTCAAGAGAATCCCCAAAGGGTGCAAAAAAAACCTTTTCTTATGAATGAGTCTGACCCATCCTTGCTTGTGAGGTTCACGTGGAGAAGATCTGACAACTCAGAGAGACGCGGAGAACAGCCGATGCGATGACCAAACGCTTCTGAGGTCGACCAAAAGTTGCAAAACCTGAACGCAAGCCCAACCCTCAAGGTGAAGTTGACTCGGTGCATCATTCAAAAACCAAAGGACATTCACCTCAAATGCAGAAGAGGGGACCTCCATGCCGACAACGTTCATCACAACCTCATACATGGAAAACTTTGTTTGCTCGTCAAACTCCACCACCTCGGTCACAGAGCAAACTCTCTTGTCAACATGCATTAGCCGAATCAACCACACTTACCCACGACCATGATCGCCAATAAACAATTCGGAAGATTTCCAAGATCAGCCTCAAAAAGGAACACCGAACTCGAAGATAACACCCTGTACGCCACCCACTTATAACAAGCAATGTCAGGTGGAAGCAAATATTCACCCCCCACCGTCACCGACGAAGCCACCACATAACTCTACACATGGAAAAATCGGGATGTCGACATGCATCCCCTATTTCATAGAACCACCGCTTCGCTTCCGGAATAGTAACCTGTAGACCAAAATGCTTTTCCAGCATCTTTCATATCTCATCTAACTTCTTCAAGGAAGTAATGGAACCACCTTGAGCAAGCACGGATTCCATCGTTGCAGTACCCAGTGTCCTCGAAGCCACTAACCCCACACCCTCCTCTTCGCGCAACGACGAGAAGGGTACAGCCTCAAATGACTCCTCATCCGAGGACAACACGACGAGATCACCACGAGAAGAGGCCTTTTCCTCCATCTCGCACGACGATGTATGACCAGAAAAATAAAACACTAAAGTTGTGTAAGAATGCTTAGCGCAAAATGAGGACAATGAAGAAAGGAAAGGGAAACCCTAACACCCTCATCTTTTATTGGGATGATGCAAGCGTACTATAGAAGGCAATGTGACATTTCAATCTGTCATGTCGATCCATCATAAAAACGTGACTGATCGCCTGTCCTCTATTCAAATCCCAATGACAGTTGTGAGGCACTAAAAAAAGGGAGGGGAAGAAGGGGAAGAGACGACAAACTGAAGAAATCATTATATTCCATACATATACAAATCCAAGCCCATAAGGCCTAAATACAAACAAACAAAAGATACAAAATATCCGGCGACAAATGCAAAATCCGAAGGACATTCCAAAAGGCTGTCAAAACCAAAAAAGTCCAGAGAAGAAATCATGACTTCACCACGACCTAGGGAGAACTCATGCCCCAAGCCGACTAGAAGAAAATAAATATCCTCTTGTTGGAAGTAACGAAGATGCAAATTAGACATCCCAGAAAGCACAACACCAGGCACACAACCCTTCATCTTGCAACTCGCAAGACTATATCTATGAGCGGAAGATGGAGGAGAAAATGGTGACTTGCGTCCAGGGGATACCACCAAACTAAAGCAATGAAAGGTAGGCAGCGACGATTCACCACCACCCCCTCGCCATCAACTACACCAAATTTCCATTATGTATCCTGCAACCTCCTTGGGGAAAGCTTAAAAGTGAAAATCGCAACAAACTGAAAAACTAGTGTAGGAGTTTGCGGACCTCGGATTGCACCAAAAGTCGACTAGGTACACCGCCTTATCCCAAATGAGATCACAAGAGAGCATGATGAAAAAAGAACCCCTCACCGACCAGTAGGAAGTAGTTTGACATCACCAGAGGAGCAACAAGAAAAGAACAATAAACACAACACCAAAAGGATGAGGAAAGCTATATTTAT
Source organism: Astragalus glycyphyllos (assembly GCA_963573325.1). NCBI lineage: Eukaryota > Viridiplantae > Streptophyta > Magnoliopsida > Fabales > Fabaceae > Astragalus > Astragalus glycyphyllos. The sequence continues at coordinate 10,665,697 of OY754314.1, read as the reverse complement.
ACACAAGCCAAAGGAGAAACAATCAATAGCGCAATTAATTAAGCAATAAATTCCCCCGACAAATAGAGACATACCAACTTCTTGACGAATACCAGAGGACACGTGCGAACCTCATAAATAAACGAGACTCCCACAAGACCAATAATCGTGAAGGGAATTGAGACTCCCTCGGAGCTCGTAGGGCTGTTACCGTGGTGTTCGAAACTGTGGACCAAGGCCCCAGAAGATCGCGAAGGACCTCAGAATGTCGAGAAGGGCTCCACAAGACCAAGAAGAGCTCTCACTCCCGACGAAGAAGACCCTTACCGAGCAGAGAAGGAGAAGCCGAGTCGCGCAAATGTTAGCCGAGAAGCAAGAACAATATGGGCAGAAGACTAAAGCTGCATGAGCCGTCAGACGGACTGTGCAGAGGCCAAGACGCGTTCGTGTAGAAGATAAACAAGGAGGACGTGGCAGCTGGGCTTTAGCTCATAGTGAAGTAGTGGCTGCTCCAACACCTCGACAGCAGGTGCAAAGCAGGCTGATTCCCTACGACGTAGAACACCCTAGGACTCTCAGTTCATGTATTTTAGGAGTTCTTCCTTAATAAGACTACATCCTTAAGAGCTGCACCACCCTCATTTTATATACAATAACAATTACAATTTGGGAGTGGTAACCTTTTATTTTTTCCCTAAAAAAAGAAATCATTCCCAAATAGTTCCACAATTGCTAATCAACATTTTGACATAGTGAATATATACATTTGTGGACCCTTTTCCATTCCTTCCATTCTGACTGTGATTGATGACAAAAGTACATTCACATGGGTATTCCATATGAAATTGAAGTCAGAAGCTAAAATTCTCATCAAGTCTTTTGTATCTTTGGTTCATACTCAATTTAATGTCAAAATAAAATGCATAAGATCAAACAATGGGAATGAATTCCTTAATCAAAGATTTTCAATGAAAAAGGAATCAGTCATATCAAATCTCATGTACTACTCAATAAAAGGAGATGAGATTTGACTCCTTTTATTCATGCTTAAATACTATTAGCTCAAATCCTTCACAACACGACACTAGCCAAAATCACTCACCAGTTGACTCTATGCCAATCACAATCTACCAAACACCTAACAGATGAAGATGTGAGAAGGTCCTCAAGACCAAGAACATTACATTATTACTCGCATGATTATCAATGCACACTCCTCACCAATACAATCCATAGCTCAAGCTCAACTGTTCTATAACATCAACATCTGAAGGTAGTAAATATCCTATTAAATGGCGGATACACCTTCAATGAACCGAGGGCATCAATTTATTTTATTGTTCATGCTTAATGAGTTTTTAATTTGCCCCCACCAAAAAACATGCTTTGCCCCCATGATTTACAAAAAGGAGATGGCAAGGGATGCATTTCTCGGCCATTATGAATTGAAAGACCCGGCGGGCCTTGAGAAAAAAACAATGTATTAGGATTTTTTTTTTGGTCTACAATGTATTAGGATTTATATTTTGATCTTTTTAGTGTCAAATAAATGAAATAAAAATGTAGTATCTTTTTTTAACAAAAAAAGTAACAGGACTCAAGATGCGCAATATTACCTATTATGTATTGGAAAATGTAAAATGGAGAGAAAATATGGAACGCAAGTCCAAAGTCAAAACTATTATCAATCCTAATTATTCCATGAGTCCCACTTTATTTGACGTTTTGTTAAAGTAAAATTGTCTCATTTATTTCATTTGGTCCTTATTCTAAGAAAAATTTGTTGTTTTACGTTTATTGAATGACTGATGAATTTGGTCTATAATATAGGCCATATGTATCAGTTATTCAATAAACCTAAAACTGCAAAGTTTTCTTATAATAAGAATTAGAGGGAGTAATTGACATTTTAAAATGATAATAAACTGTTAAATACTTTTTTCTTGAGTGTTTTACCAACTTGATTATTGGTTGAGAAATCATAGATAGAAATTTTATTTGGGAAAGAACAATTTTTAAACTTTGACAAAATTGTATGCACCAACTTCACACAACATTTAAATACGTTATTCCTTAACCATGTTCTTAGAGCACTTATTAACATTTGCCTTTTTCTAATACTGGCTTTTGTCATCAAACCATCAGTGGCTAACGGTCCAACTAACGCCTTCTTGCCCCTATAGACTATTGATCTTGGATATGCCACTGATCCTATTTATAATGTTTTTACATATGACAACGTTTCACCAGCACCTAGACAGTTACATTCTCAACCTTTTCACCATACCTAAACCTACATCCTAGGAAATGTGTGATGACACACTACGCCAGAATTAGGAAAAATAGGCGCTACCTTAAGCAGCGTTTATTAAAAAGCGCTAGGTAAGGGGAAACGGTCAAAGGGATAGGCAGCGTTTATATTGAAAGCGTTGGGTATTGCTTAAAAGCGCAAGCCAATAGGTAGCGCCTATATTTGGAAGCGCTGGCTATTGCAAAAAAGCGCAAGGCCAAAGGTAGCGCTTATACTGAAGCGCTGGCTATTGCTTAAACGCGCAAGGCCAATAGGTAGCGCCTGTATTGGAAGCGCTGGCTATTGCAAAAAAGCGCAAGGCCAAAGGTAGCGCTTATATGAAGCGCTGGCTATTGCTTAAACGTGCAAGGCCAATAGGTAGCGCCTGTATTGGAAGCGCTGGCTATTGCAAAAAAGCGCAAGGCCAAAGGTAGCGCTTATACTGAAGCGCTGGCTATTGCTTAAACGCGCAAGGCTAATAGGTAGCGCCTATATAGGAAGCGCTGGCTATTGTTAAAAAGCGCTAGGCAATGGGTAGCGCTTCTTGCTAAAACGCTGGCCATTGCTCTTTTTTTTATTTCGTTATTTTCCTCTTCTCAACGGGTATCACGCACAGTCTCTCTTGCTCTCTTCTCTCTCGCGCTCACTCTCACACTCTAGCTCACCATTTTTGTTCTCACCCTCATTTTCGTGCTCACTCTCATTTTCGTTCTCACACTCATTTTCGTTCTCACCCTCCCTCGTGGCTGCTCTCATTTTCGTTTCTCCAAAGCTCATTTCTTCCCATTTTCGTTTCTCTTCCATACTTCTCCATTTTTGCAAAGGATTTCGGTTCGTACTTGGAAGCTCATTTCTTCCCCATTTTCGTTTCTCTTTCACTAAGGTTAGTATTATTACATGTTGTTCTAATTATTTTAATGGCATTGGTAACTTAGGTTAGATGATTGAAATTTAATGCTTGATAATTGGTTCTTTGAAATGGTGTTTCTAAATATGAGGGAAAATGTAGGTGTAGTGTTTGTTGAAATGTCCAAATGAAATGCTTTTTAGTTTAATGTTGCTCTAGGTTAAGGGATTTTATAAATTTGAGATATTTAGGATTGCTTGTTGTTCTAGTTATTTTAATGGCATTGAAACCTTAAGTTAGATGATTCAAACTTGATGCTTGTTGATTGGTTCTTTGAAAGGGTGAAGTGTTTCTAAACTTGAGGGGAAATGTAGGTGTAGTGTTTGTTGAAATGTCCAAATGAAATGCTTGTTAATTTAATGTTGCTCTAGGTTAAGGTATTCTTGTGTTGTATTTATAAATTTGAGATATTTAGTGAAATGCATGTTAATTGAATGTTGTTCTAGGTTAAGGGATACTTGTGATGTATTTCTAAACATGAGAAATTGAGGATTGTTGCTGAATATGTGAATTGTTGTTAGGTTTTGCGAGTTCGTTTTGTTGGAGCTTTGCATTCGCTGTTCGAGAGTTCGGTTCATTTGCTAGTGCGTATATCAGGTACGTATTAGAGCATATTAATGATTTATGTCAGATGAATTGGGCAACCAGTGTTTGTATTAGAGCATATATCAGGTACGTATGTAATTTATTATTTAACATCATTGAGTTTATTTTATTATATTGTTAATTTAATTTATATATACATATACCTCTAATTGTAGGTGCTTGTATCATAACATTTTGGTCCCTTTGGAGCGGACACAGAGATATGTGTTCTTGTGTCCGGATAGTACACACCTCCGTAATGTCAGGGAGGATCTGTCTAATTATAACGACCTTGTGGAACAAAACAAGACAGATGTTACAAATTATATCACTCGACGCTTATCGGATGCTCAACATAGAGGCGTCGATACCATGTTTTTGGCACCGTGTCTCGTAGGGTGAGAGATTTAATCTATTCTTATATAACATGCATTTTTTAAATACTAGTCAATTACTTATTCAAAGTTTTATTTTGTAGGGATCATTGGATTTTGCTTGCAATAAATCCTAAGACAGATACGGTGTACTACATTGATTCTGTGCATGGTCATTTCAACACCCACCCAGACTTGGTTGTCATATTTAATAGGTGTGTGTATTTCGATCACTCTGCATATTTCTTTGTTTTAGTTGTTAACTATATGTATTTTTAATAATATAGTTATATCCAATTGTGTTCAGTTGTTTGAAGGAATATTGGGGATTGGAACAATCACAGACAAAATGGGTGCCAATAGTGGTAAGTTTGTAATCAATCTTCTCATATATTTATTTACATTATTGTTGTCAAAAAAATGTATGAAATTAAATTTAACAATTAACTAATCTTTTGTTTTGTAGTGTCCGAAACAACCAAATAACAATGATTGTGGGTATTACGTAATGAGATTTATGAAGGAAATTATTACCCACAATCAAATGGTTATCCCCAGACAGGTATCTTTACAGAACTCTTTTTTATTTTGGTTTAACCATATATTTCAATTCTAATTTTATTTAATTATATAATTTCAGTATTTTCCCGATTGTCGGTGGAAGACATACTCTACTGCACAGATTGATGAGCTTAGAGGAGAGTGGTGCCGTTATGTCTCGCAATTCTTTTGATTTTAGATAGATTGTAATCTTGTAAATTGTTAGAGTTTTATTTGGATACATGCATATGAATTGGTTCATGCATATGTAAGTTGCTAACTTGTTTTAATTTAGATACATATTGTAAGTAGCTTGCTAGTTTTGGATACATGCATATGAATTAGTTCATGCATATGTTAGCTGCTAACTTGTTTTAATTTAGATACATATTGTAAGTATCTGGCTAGTTTTGGATACATATTGGTAGAGAGTTTGATTTGGATACATATTAATTTGTTAATATTGTAAGTTGCTAAGTTTTGGATACATATAATAACTTGTTAGCTAGTTTGTTTTGGTTTGTGATCATATTGGTGCATTGGGATATATAACTAGTTTATATATATATATATATATATATATATATATATATATATATGTTGTTAGTATATAATGGATTGGATTGGTATTAATTGGCTGTATATGACCAGGAAATTATCAAATATAAAAAGGAAAGTACAAAAAAACAAGAAAAAAAGGAAAAAAAAAATTAAACAATGGGCAGCGTTTGGTGGGAGAAGCGCTGCCCATTCACCTAGCGCGTATAGCAATGGGCAGCGCTTGGTAAAGGGAAGCGCTGCCCATTGCTAAATGTGCTAGGTGAATGAGCAGCGCTTGGTGGGGGAAGCGCTGCTCATTCACCAGCAATGGGCAGCGCTTTCCTTTACCAAGCGCTGCCCATTGCTATACGCGCTAGGTGACTGGGCAGCGCTTCTCCCACCAAGCGCTGCTCATTCACCTTGCGCGTTTAGAAATGGGCAGCGCTTCCCCTTACCAAACGCTGCCCATTTCTAAACGCGCTAGGTGAATGAGCAGCGCTTCTCCCTTCAAACGCTGCCTATGGCTATTAATGAGCAGCGCTTCTCAAACGCTGCCCATTTTTGGGGAGGAATCACCAGCGCCAAATTTAGCAGCGCCCAGAAACGCTGCCCATGGCTAAAAAAAAAACGCTGCCCATCCCCAAATCTGTTGTAGTGACAGTTGAAAAAATATTGCCAGAGCCGAACTGACGACTGCACTAATGAAGACCAACATGTTAATTCCTATCCCACTCAAGACGTGAAATATCCTATTGGCTCAGGGATAGCAGGAAGGGTAGAGAGAGAGAGAAACTCTCTAATTACTCAAGAAATTAAAAGTAGTTATTATTTGATTATTGTTTGGATGACAAATGCTTGGTGATGAGCCCTATTTATACTAGTCTTGTAAGGCTTTACATTACAAACTAGAAGGATCTAGAAGCATTGATTACAAAAGAAAAATCTAGAGATATGAATACTCTAGTTCCTATGACTAGAAAGATCTAGAAAACTTAAGATTGTAGTAGTTTTTAATTATATCTTATTTAGTAGTGTATCTTGAAGATTCCATAATACCCTTTATTTCTAGAAACTTCTATATCATTCTCCATCATTCTCCCTGGGTTGGAGGAGACTCGTCCTCGAGTCACAGTCTTCTTCATTGTCAAAGTACGGTGAAATATCAGCAACATTGAAGGTTGTAGAGACTCTATAGTTACCTGGTAGCTCTATTTTGTAGGCATTATCATGGATTTTCAACTCTCCTTCCTTGAGTGTGGGCAACCTGTGATGTTTGTCTCCCGAGTCTTATGCCTTGAAATTTTCTTCTCAGTGCTCTCACGAACTTGCTCATGCAGCTTCTTCATTTCCTTTGCTCCTCATTCTGCATCTGCACTGTATTTTCGGGTGTTAGATAAAGGAGTTAAGTCAATCACATGTTGAATGTCTCCTATTTGAGGCGGTTCTGATGGAATTTCTAATGGTACATTATTTGAGAATCCACCACACAGTTGCTCCATTTTATTTGGGATGTTGGATTCGTCATTTGATAAATTCATTGGTTGGTAAGGGTACCAACTCGATTTTAACTTCATCCTTCACAAAAGTGTAACTATTGGCATGACCATCGTATAAGGCATGACGATCGTATTGCTAAGGTCTCCCAAGAAGGAGGTGGCAAGCATCCATAGGAATAACTTCACACCATACATTATCTTTATAGTTTTGACCAATGAAGAAAGATACAAGGCAACACTTAGATACTCGTACCTCTTTTCCCTTGTTTAGCCATTGTAGCTTGTATGGCTGTGGGTGCTCCTTTGTCGGCAACTTCAATTTTTCCACCATATAGTTTGACACAATATTCTCACAACTTCCACTATCAATGATGACATCACAAACTTTGCCTTGCGAGGTGCAACGAGTGTGGAAGATATTTTGTCTTAGCCATGGTTTTTCTTTGGCTGTTTTTGTGTGTAAGCATCTTCTAACTGCCAGTGATTCACCATAATCGGCAAGAACATGCTCTTCATCATATATTGGTTCGCCCATCTCCTCTTCTTCCAACGCTTCACGAATATCTTCTTCTTCAGAAGCTTCATGTACTTCCCCCTTAATGATGGTGATGGTTTTACGATTTGGACAATCAGAAGCAATATGTCCAAACCCTTGGCATTTGAAGCATTTGGGTGTCTTGGAATTGTTCTCTTTGGTTGTCTTTTGTTGGGGTTTGATTGAGGAACTAGGTTCTTGGGTTGGTGGTTTGTTATGGTTGACATAATTTCTGGTGGAGGAAAGAGGTTGGTATGAAGATTTTTTAGGTAATTTTTTCTCAACCTGAATGGCTAGACGGATAACCTCATCCAAGCACCAATATTGTTGGAGTTGGACTGGGTGTGCGATCTCATTGTTTAGTCCCCCAAGGTATCGAGCAATCGTTTTCTCTTCCTTTTCTCGGATGTCACATTTCATCATCAACTTCTAAAATTCTCTAGTGTATTCTTCTACCGACAAAGATTTGTGACGAAGATTTTGTAACTGAATAAAATTGTCTTGATAATAATCAAGAGGTAAAAACTTACAGGTTAGTTCTTGGCGCATCTTTTCCCATATCTTGATCTTGCTTTTCCCTTCACGCTTTCGTTTCCTTTTAATATTTTCCCACCAAATTGAAGAGTATTTCTTCAGCTTGACAGAAATGATCCTTACCTTTTGCTCCTCGGGAACCTCCTTATACTCAAATACGCGTTCAACGGTTTATAGCCAATCCACAAACTCATCGCGTTGTAGCTTCTCTTCAAAATCTGGAATATCTACTTTGATATCATTCATTTGAAGTTGACATCGGTGTGAGCGACTGCTTCTAGATGATGAAGAGTCACTACCAGAGCCATCGTCTTCAAATCTTCCTCGTTGTGCTTCCAATAAGGCTAGTAGGGTGTTGACAATCTCCTGTAGTTGTTGAATTTGTCGCGTCATTTCTTCCATCTCGATTTCATGCTATGTTCCGTGGTTATGCAAAACAGAAGAAAATTAGTGAGATCATGACTCAGGGGAACTAGGACCCTGCGTCACTTGGTCAACTTAGTCTTGAGATGAGAGATCTGGCAAACAAAAATTGGGAGAAAATAGTTGGTTGGTATAAGGGTCGTCTGTATGGTACGAGGCCATTGGCTCTTATAATGGGCCAGTTTGGGGCCGGGAGCAGTAGAGGACGCAGTCGACCAGCTCCTACTCATTCAGCTGCGGAGACAGATCAGCTTAGGCAGCAGCTGCACTCTACTCAACAGAAGCTGCAGGATACTCGAGAGGAGGTCAGGAGCTGGAGGGCGGACTATGCGAAGGTGCTCCGTAGGCAGGAGCTGATGTATAAGTATTTTAAGAATATGGCGACAGATGAGGAGCAAGATGAGGAGCAAGCTCAGCAGTCTGAGGAGTCTGATAGCGGCAGCTTTTAGGATTTGTTTTATCAGTTTGACATTTAAGTATTTTGTTATTCGGATTTTATGTTATTTTGATTCGGATTTTATGTTGATTCAGATTTTATGTTATGTTGATTCGGATTTTAATTTAAACTGTTTTAGCTATTTTAAATTTTATTATTTATTAATAAAATAAACAGGTGTAAAAGCAGGTTTATCAAAAAATAAAAAAATAAATCAGTTGGGAATTGGCGAGGGAATTAGCAAGGGAATTAGTGAGGGAATTAGCGAGGGAAGTTGGACGCGTGGCTAGCTGTCAGAATTTGGCCACGTGTTTCTTACTATTAGCGACGGATTTGGGTCCCTCGCTAATTAGCGAGGGGATTAGCGAAGGAAATTTCCCTCGCTAATTAGCGAAGGATCCAATTTCCCTTGCTAATACCAATTTTTTTGTAGTTGTAGTACAATCGATAAAGAATATATATTAACATTACAATTTATAAATTAACCAAACTATCAGTAAACAATACAGAAAACCCAAAAGGAAGCTCCACAATTTTTCTCAAGATTTTTATGTATAAAAATATTTAATTATAATTTAGACATAAAGAATACTTTAATTTTAATGAAAGCAATTAATTGCCACTAACTTATTAAATGATTCCCTTTAGTGGAATATTAATTAACTATTTTTATATACAAATGATATTTTCATATTGAAATATAGAAGTTTTTTTTTTGTTTTTTACAAACTTATTGAAATATAGAAATTGATAATAACAACTAACAATATGTTTTTTTTTCCAAAGTTTTTTTTTTCCAAAGTTGATACAATAGATGTTTTTTTAACAAAATTAAATACAATTGTATTTTTTTTTACCAAAATATTGTTAAATTATTGAGAGCATATAATTGCGACTAACTTATTAAATGATTATCTTTGTGAAATAATAACTAATACTTTTACATTTATATGAAAATATTGATATTTTCTTATGGAAATATAAAAATTGATAATAACAACAAACAAAATGTTTAAATATAAAATAATATAATATAATATAATCTATATATATATTTATATTTTTATATATCTATCTATCTATGTTCAATATTCTATATATCTATATCTATATATCAAACAAGCTTGACTCAGAAATTGTCAGTTTTCCTCTATTTTTAATTTTTATTTTAAAAAAATTTCTCTTTATTGGTTACTTTTAATTCATTAATTGATGTTTTGATTTTTGTTGCCCTTCGGTGTCTCTAAAGAATTTCGATTAGTACTAATTATTATAGTTAGTTTTTAATAGAGATATGTTGCAATCTTTTCATTTTCACTCACTTTAAGTCTTCTTTCAGAAATACTATAAAAATATTAAAGAAGAGAAGTCACCACTTATCATTTCATTTTTTACATTACTTTTGTTTGGTTGTCACATCACTTTTTTTTTTACTATTTTTACATCACTAATATTCAGGCTAGGAGAAAGCCACCGTAGAAGTTGTAGATCCAAAAAAAAAGTGTCAATTTGTCTTTTATTAAATGACCCTTATCACTTTCAAATGGATTTATCAACGTTTTGCCTTTATAATTAGACTTTGTAAAATTTGTTTATTAATCTAATGTTTTTATTTTGCCCTTCTCTTTCATCTTTTATTCTTATTGCATGTTATATTTTTATATGATATGTGAGCCTTAGGATAAAAGAATATACTTCTTTTGCATATGTGTTGTTTGTTTTGCCGCTTAGGGTATACTTTAAACCTTGCTCTTACACACACTCCACTCTTATACATCAACACACACGTGAATATAGTCCTACACCCGGACTTGAGTATAATCTAAGTTAGTACGAGGTTGTTTAGTGATGGCCTTCTAGATGTACATCCTGTTTGGTGGTCATGAAATTCTCACCTAGAGTTTGATTTCTTTTGAGGATGCTACACTTCTAATGTTTTACCTATTATTGGGATCAATATTCTTAAATGTGATCCTTGGCTCTAGGGACCTTATTTAGATTTTGTAGAGCTACCCTTAAAAGGTTCACTGAGTAGAAGGAATCTTAGATCTATTCCCAAAGGAACCTTTCTTGGACACAAAGGAGCTTCATACCCTTGCATTCAATAAATACTAATGCATCTAATTTCCCTTTTCCAAAAAAAAAACAAAATATAACCTTTTTTTTATTTATTCAAAAAGTCATGCATTTTTCCTTCAATACATTAAAAATCACTATGAGTATCATGCATTTTTTTCCCTCTTTGCTCGCATAAAAAAACAATTTTTTTAACCATATAATATAAGCATCCCATTTACCATGCAGCATCATTCATTCATAATCATTCACAAAAATCATCATCAAATCGTGTAGGCATCACATCATTCGTAACATCATTATCATAAAATACATGTTAAAAAAATGTGGCATTCATACATAGTTTCACTCATTTGTCATCCTAGTTTAAATGCATCATTTCTCCAAGCATGTTTGTTTCTAAATAAAAAGAAAACATGAAAAATAGTGTTATTCTTCTTGTATCATTCATCAACCAAAAATATATATTTTAGCTAGCATTTTGCATCATTTACATGTTGCATTACCTCTAAAAAACCAAAAAAAAAATCATTTAGAATAGTTGGCTTTTCAAGTTGTAACATCCCAAATTTGTAGTCGACAAAAACAAATTCTAGATATTACCTTTAGCCATTCAGAGATGCACTTCTATGGATTCAAAAATTACATAACTGATAAATCAATTATGAACAACTGGAATTATCAATTTTCGTAATTTTTTTTTTATAGTTTGATACATAAACAAATCCACAATGATTCATATAATTCCAGTCATTACAAAACTCACTAATCCAATTGCATTAATCCTAAACTTAAACTCGGCCATAATCCGATATCTATTAACGAGTACCCATCAATGACCCGTGAACTTCCTTAACATGATAGCCCCCAAGCAGTTAGGGACCTGAACTTCTTGAACAATCCTTAGACTTTACCTGTGGATCTGAAAAATAATCAATAATAAACAGTGAGATTACAAATCTCAATGAGTGACTCCGAGACCTCTTACGGTTCCTCTCATTCGTTCCTTTTAAGATTCATTATCTTTCCATTCCGAATAATGCGGGAGCTCCCATTAATCTGAGAAACTCCAATTCGGTTATATCAATAAATCATTTTATCATTTTCTTTGGCTTAGCACAATCCGTGAAACGAAATCTCACGAGATCACGGAAACCCCAATCCAACATACCAATGAGGGATAATGCGGGGACCTTGGCTTCCAGGCTCATGACTTCCCTCCACCAAGTATGCTAAATAACTCAGAGTCGTCACCCCGTTAATGCATTATTAATCACTGAACAATATTACTTTTCAGGAAATCAATTTAAAACCATTTAAGGGTTCCCACTCGTTTATACGACATTTCGATCAACACATAATTCAATTAACGAATTCAAGTGACAAGTTATCATTCACCATACATAAACATAATTCAAATTCATGATATTTCAATAGACAATCTAGGAGCAGTAAATTTCCAGCAGTGGTACGTGAACTTCGACAATTTCTTTAACATAGCAAACGATATCGGAATTAGACAAACAAATATTCATCGGAAATCTTAGAGTGTCTAGTTTCTGGATATAATTGTTATTTATATGTTTACGTAGCCAAAAAGTACAGTTTTTCAAAACAAAGCGTAGGGATCCAGAAACAGGACAGCAACTGTTGCCCAACTTGTAACTCCGTTTTCATATTGAATTTTCAATCAAATTAAGAAAACCAAGTGCCCAAATTGAATCAAAACGAGTCTACTTTCCAATGAAACAGAAATCATTTCAAACGGTGTCCTACCTAAGTCACTACAAGCAAAACACCGAACCTATACCCAAAACTGTCTCAGATTTTTGACTCAAATTGCAACCAGAAATTCTCCCATCATACTTACCCAAATTGATTAAACTCAGTGCCTAATTTGTGGCAAATTGTGTCTAGTTTCCAGACAAACAAACCATACGATTTTTGGACACCCAGGAAATTCGCAATCACATAAACACTGACCCTATACCAAACAGTCCCAAACAGAGTTTCTCACTTCCCGTTCACTCGTGTCGCGTCCGAACTGAAACTAAACCCACTTCCAGCAATCCAAATCATTCAAACAGATATTCTAACACATATTTTACATACAATCATGGCATAATTTTGTCAATTTCACCAAAGCACATTCGAGCAATTAAAATTCAAATCGAGACATTTTCAAAATCCGTAAAATCATTAGTTTCGTAAAATTCACTGTTTCATTCAACCCAAACCATCTACCACAGTAAATATTCACATCCAAACATCTAAATACACGATGTGGTGAGAACACTCACCGGTAGTGACGTCCCTCGAAAACTTTGACGTCTCGAACCGAACCTCACGAACTCAACGAACGCGACTCCGACACTTCCGAACTCTTCGAACTCGAACCCAAGCTCCCAAAACTGAACTAACTCCTCTAAGAACCCAATATCATGAAATACCCTTGCATACAATCACTCCCAATCTCTCAAAACTCAGAATTTGATGAAGAAAATGGTGAATGTGCTCAACCCTCCCTCTAGCTCACTAATTTCGAATTTAAGGGAGAAGGGGAAGTAGATGTTTGGGCTAGAACTAGATGTTGTGTTTGGTGTCAATGGAAAGAGAATTGAAAATGAGGAAGAATGGTGGTGTAGAACATGCATCAGAATCTCTTCTCCTCCTCTTCACTCTCCCTCTCGCCTCTCCCTCTCCCTCTCTTCTCCTTCTTTCTCTCTTTTCTTTTCTTTCTTTCTTTCTTTCTATTTCTGTTTTTCTGTTTTTAGCTCTCCCTCACTCTAATGTATATGTGTGTATAAGAGTCAAGTGAGTGTGTGGGTGGGTTTGGGAGTTAGGGAATGTTTGGTAAGTGAAATCCCCAAACTACCCTTCCTATATTCCTAATTCTCAATTAAACCCAATACAATACACCCAATCTCAATCAATTAATCACTCAACAATCAAATTCAACCAAATAAATAGTCAATAAGCAAGAAAATTCATTAAAGCACTCCATCAAGCAAGCATTCAAAAATGACCATTAAGTTTCATGCATTTGCATTTTCATCATGCATGTCCATCATCCATTAAGTTTAATTTTATATTTTAAAAAAATGAGCCTACCTTTTTAAAATAAAAAAAATTGTTTGATGAGAGATGAGGGGTTCTTGGAAAAATATATTCTAATTGCTTGATCTTCCTTGGAAAAGTTTAACCTACTAAATTACAAATGAGGTCGAACTTAGTTGCAAACTCAAGGTATTTCAAGGCACTCAACCTTCCAAAAGAAGTTATTCACCATTTGCAGCTCGTCCACAATTTTTGTTAGCAAAGTGATGCATCTCATCCATCCCATGATAAATGATCAAAATGGTATATTTTGTTAACTAATCTGTTATCAAAAATGTCTTCTATCATGTTTCTAACTAATGTTAACTCTCTATGAGACATTCGTATAGTGAACTTGTATGACATGTGCATTTACCCTTGTTTGCGCCGGTCCATGTCCCCATCTTTGCATCTTATCATCGTCCATGTCCATGTCAAATCCCATTCCAACCACGCCTAAAGTGCATACTCCCCACACCTGTACCTAATTACTATTTTGGTTTGTTCCCACTAATGAAATTTCATAAAGGAACACTTTAGGTCCTCCATACTGGGGCAAATTTAGATCACTAACATACCTTGTCAACATTGTATTCACTTGGTGCAAGTCCTTTACAAAAAATAAAAACAAAAAAATTGCCCTTTAAGTTACTCGTAAGGGCAACCTAAGCAAAAATTAGGGCATAAAAACAAAAACAAAAAAGGGGTCGTTAAGTTGAAAACTTGTAAGAGCAACCTAAGCAAAAATTATGCCATAAAAAGAAATGAAAAAAAAGAGCAAATATATAAATATAAATAAATTTTTGTCCTTGAGTTAATTTTTGAGAAAACAAGCAATCGTTATTTGAAATGAAGTTTCACCATCTTTCTATATCCTCAAAAAAAAAATCCTTTACTACCCCTTTGAGCCGAAAATCAAAAATTTCTTTCAATCACCCAAGACAAGGATCAATTCCATATCTAAAGATGGTGTATCGCTGTTATTAGCTTACTCAGCTCAAAAGAAAGAAAAAAAAGTGAAATTCATGAGGCAAAAAAAGGAGAATAGAAAAAAAACAATCCTGAGTAAAAAAAAGCAGTAGAAATTGTGTGCCAATACTTCATACGATGAAATACATCATTGTCTGAATAAGCCGTCAAACACCTTCTTGAGCCTAATGATCATTTCCTTCATAAACCCCTAACCATTGGTCTTACAACCCTAAAAAAGTCCATATTGATCAATGACTGATTGCTCTCATATTCACAATATGTTTGCTCAAAAAAAGGAAACAAAAAAAAAACGAGAAAACTCAAAAGAAACAAAAAACTCAAAAGGCTTGCACCCCTAGTTGTTGTCATTATTAGATAGGGACAAGCTTTTCATCCGTCGTCATCAGAAGTCTAAATTGGGGCAGTCCCACATTTCTTGGATTGGGGCAAACCTATCTTTCATGGGCTTTGACAATAATCATGTTCTTCATCCCTTCACGTGTCGTATCTTTCCATACCCTAGATATAGAACCAAGTTAACTGACTCATTCATCTATATTTGCACTATTGTACATGTTTATTAAATAATTCTCCAATCATCATGGGGCATCATAGTCTAATGGAAGAGCAACGTGAACGAGCTTGCAAATGCAGTCAACTACTTTTGCACATCAGTGTTTATAGATATCAAACTTGAGATTGTCAAAGTTTGAGTTTAAACCAAATCTAAGGAATGATTAATCCAAAATATTCACCTCTCTACTTTTCGCATCGAAAGTCTCATATCTCATCTTTGGAAAAAAATAATAATACAAAAACACATCTTCCTGTATCACCAATAAATCATAGCACAAATCATTGCACCATGCACTTTATTCCAACATCAAACCATGCATCTACCATAGCACTTGCATCTAAGCATTGCATTTGCATAGTTTATCAACTTTCATATCTTAGTAGCTTTAACATCCACAATCCAGAAGATTTCATATTTCATTAACTTTTGCATTGCGCATTCATAACATACATTCATACCATACACATGACATTTTACAGTAGGCAAGCCAAACGTCACTCCATTATTTTTCTATCCAGATCAATGCGCCAGGTGTTGATTCAACATCCCATTTTAGATCGTGGTGTTGATCCTTCAGACCAATTGTGGTCCATAAACCAGACCCAACGGTTGTCCTTAAATCAGATCACCCAGCTGATCCTTCAGACCTATTATTGGTCCATAAATCAGAACAACGGCCATTGGTCCATAAATCAGACCTATGTTGGTATGCAAGTCAGCTCGATGTTTCATGTGAGCCCACATGCATAGAGCTTGGATGAAGATCACAAAGATAAAGACCAAAAAAAGGTCAACAAGAATTCAAGGGAATATACTTCAATGTGTTCAACCTAATCATTAAGACAAGAGCACATTGAAGGTGACCATGTAAATAGTAGGAAATTTCTAGATAACCAACTCTAGTGTTCCTATGCTTTGTTTTCTTTCAATAAATTGAAAGACTTTTTAGTTGAGCCATGTTGGCCTTGGATAAGTGGCTAATGCCTGGTAGCTTAACTTGTGGCCTTGGGCCTTGTTTTATGTTTCTTTTGATTGTGGGTCTAGGATCCACAAGTCCACAATATGAATACTCTAAGTCTAAGCGTAATTGTTTGAACTCCTTTGATGAATGAAATCACTTTCCTCATTTTAGCAAAGTTGAGAGACAAAATACCTAGACTGTGGTGAGGGCTAGTTCATTAGAGGATTCTCCTTTGTTCTTGAGATGAGAACCATAGCTCACTTCCTTGAGGTTAGGAGAGCTTAGGGATAGTGTGATCTTATCACTTTTCCAAGAAAGGTGTGGTGATCTTCAATCTCCACTTCCATTCCAAGTCTTCTCCATCTTTGATATTTCTTCCTCTTTCATGTAAGTATTTGTGTCTTCCTTTTGGTGCTGTTGAATATGTGTTTTTGTGAGAAAATATTTGAATTGTCATATTTCTAGATCCAAATCTTAAGAGATCATGTTAGATCTCATCAATGTTTGTCATAAAATCTTATCACCCTATTGATCCTTGAGACCTATTGTTGGTCCTTAAACCACACTTATGTCGGTCCATAAGTCAGATCGATGTTAGTTGATAATTTTGATCACTCGGTTGATCGTTCGGACCTATTACTGGTCCATAAACCAGACCAATTGTTGTCCATAACTTAGACCAACGGCCATTGGTCCATAAACTAGACCAATTGTGCCCGCCTACGACATAGTGTAAATCCTTCGTGGTCAACATATCAATTTCGAATCTAATCTTGACCCTCACAACCGCACGTCGTAGGTTACCCTCAAACCGATGTACTAGCACCATAGCTAGTTGCGGTCCATCAGACCATTTTGGTCCATCAGGCCCATGTAGCCCTTCAGACCAACCAGTCCTTTAGTTTAATTTGAATCAATGTGCCAAGCATCGTTTTCGAATTAGACCTTCAGATCATGTTGCCAACACTTAAAGGCATCGATCCTTCAGATTAATCAGTCATTCAGACCAATCGGTCCTTCAGATCCCGAATGATCCTTCTTTATTGCTTTTTCGTTAACACGCCAAGGGTTAACCATTATCTGTTAGTTCTCAAAACCCCCAACTTTCCTCCTTATCGGACAAAATTAGTGTTTGTTTTATCTTTATTTCTATTCTTACTACGAAAATTTAAAAAGTCTTCACCTTTTCTAGTAGAATATAAATAAAGAGGGGAAGCTGTTATACCCCGATTTTTTCCGCATTCTTTTCATTACGGTCATTTTTAGTTCGCATGTCTTTGCTTTTAGCGCAATAGTAGATAGTAGGTAAAGTTTGTAAGTCTCAGACCCAATTACTATGAGACTAATATTGCTTTGGGCATGTCAATATCATTTGGGCTCATTTAGATACTTTTCGTCTAAATTGGTCCTATGCTTCTTATTTGGGCCTATGCTTGTGTGATTTGGCCTATGTTAGCAATTTGTTTTAATGGGGCCAAATTTTAGTACTTTGTTTCACTGGGTCTAGTTTTAGTATTTCTCTTGATTTTTATATATATATATATATATATATATATATATATATATATATATATATATATATATATAACTTACCAAAATTACAAAAAAAAATTCAACAAAGATAGCAGCAGCTGCACTTTGAGTTCTCTTTGTGAGCAAGTCTTCTCCAACCCTGAACCTAATCATGAAAATGGAAACAAATCAATCAACTTAAATGTTTGATTCTGATTTTTACCTATAAAAGTAGAACCAAATCATACAGAAGATACACAAGAAAGTTCAGATATCACCTAAAAGATTAGTGGTTCACATCAGAACCCTAATCACCTAAAAACACGGGTTCAATTTCTTGAAGCAAAAGAAACAAGGGTTATTCAGAAATAGAGGTAGCAGTAAGAGTAATAAGCAAAAAGAAGACTTTCAGAAACTCGGAAACCACGTTGGTTTTGTCTTCCTTCTTTTTTCATTAGTTTGCTTTAGGTGTTTTTAGGGTCATTTACATATTATATCAGTAGGTTAAATTGGGTTAGTCTGTAATATTGTTAGTGTCAGTTGATCATATGCTTTATTGGCCATTAATCTTATGTCAGTTTTGTTTAAGATATAAAATAATCAGAAGTATACTAGTAGTAGAGATGGAATAGAAAAAGGTAGATAGGGATTAAAATCACTAACAAGGTAAACCCTAATAGAGTAGATGAAGCCAAAGATAATTGGGTAGAAGAATTGTCGTACGTACTGTGGGCATACAGAACGACCCACACTCTTCCACTGGGGAACCCCCATTCAAGATGATGTATGGCACAGAGGCCCTGATCCCGGTCGAAATCGGGGAACTCGGATGGAGGACTGCAAACCCCAAACCGCCACAAGAAAACAATGTAGCGATCAGAGAAGAGCTGGACCTGATCGAGGAACTCCCCACCCAAGCCGTCCTTCGAGAGACGTTGATCAAGCAAAGAATGGCAACTCGACATAACGTCAAAGTCGTCCCAAGAGACTTCGCCATTGGACAACTCGTTCTTTAAAGAGCTGATATCGGTCTGAAGAATGCATCTCAAGGGAAGCTCGCCCCCAATCAGGAGGGTCCTTACCGAGTCGTCTCAAAAATGGGGAAGGGTGCTTACCAGCTTCAAACGATGAGCGGGGGAGCGATCTCGAGGAATTTTTTTTTTGAAAGAAACATACTTCATTCATTTAAATGATACCAAGAGCATCAATAAGATTACATGAAGTAGGAGAGGTTGGACATTTCCAAACCAAAGACTAGGAGCAACAACTACAAAGGAAACTACTACACATGACCTATGGGCATGCAAGCCAATACATTTAGAATGTTTAAGGTCCATAAGGACATAAGCAACCCAAACCCAACAACGAAACAACCAGAGTAACATAAGCTTTAACTCCCAAGTAGAGGTGGTAATCAGTGACAGAGACTCTGCAGTCTTTCTCCCTATCCAGTTACAGATGATATCTTTGACCAATGTACGCTCAATTCGACTAAAAATGGTCTCAAGATTAACCCACTTATCATGAGACAGCAAAGCACACTGAAAATTGGTGTGGTCATCGGCAAAGGTATCATCTCCAAAGGTTTTGACAATCACCATGTACTCCAGCAACATCCACAGCCGAGTGCTTAGGCAACCGAGAGTTCTATGGGGGTTTTCATCAAACACCTGCTGTGCATATTTAGGCCAAGAAAAACAAGTACCAAAAACTTGAAACAAAGATCCTATAGACACTTCAAAATCAACAGCGCAGACCAGAAAAGCAAGAGAACCACACAGGATCCATGGTGGCTTGGGTGGTGGCCGGGTCGGAGCCATACGCAGAGCAGGAGAACACACCAACTGAACAGCAGAATACGTTGGATCAGGAAGCTTTACCAAATAGCTGACTCGCTCCAGTGGAGGAAGCTTGGGCGAAGGACGCTCCGGTGTCGGCAGAATGGTGGTCCGAGGAGGGGGAATCGGAGCTCCAGCCATAGAACGGAAACCCAGTAGGAAGAGGCGAACCGAAGCATGATTGGTTGGTGATGAGATGGTGAGAAGGCTCATGGTGGAGGCACTGAGGATTTGGGGAAGGGGATCTGGTTTAGGGAGGTGGTGGCAGTGGGGGAAACCTTGCATAAGCAAGTGGGTTTGAAGAGGGGTTGACGGGTGAGGGATGGAACGAGATGAGAGGAATTTGAATGTTTGGTGGGGATGGGTTCCGATAGGGGAAGGATTGACGAGTTTGGGTTCCTGGTGGGGTGGGTTTGTGCTGATGGTGGTCAGGCGATGGGATGGGAGATCGGACTGGAGGGAGGAGAAGAAAGAGGAAAGGGAAAGAGAAAAAGAACCACGCCTAGAGGGGGGAGGCAGAACCACCACATGGGAGGGGAAAAGGCCAGCTAACTGGGGCAAGCCTCCACGATACCCTAGTTTCGGGAGGGGGATGACGGCACGGTAGAGAGAAGGCAGAGCCTCTCTCTCTAAAACGTGGACCGCAGACAACATGGCTTCGATCTCGAGGACTTGGAATGCAACAAATTTGAGAAGATATTTCTTTTGAAATTGTAGCTAATGAATGAATATCATA
The DNA here is from genome assembly GCA_963573325.1 of Astragalus glycyphyllos. Lineage (NCBI taxonomy): Eukaryota > Viridiplantae > Streptophyta > Magnoliopsida > Fabales > Fabaceae > Astragalus > Astragalus glycyphyllos. Next base: position 10,645,290 of record OY754314.1, on the reverse strand, counting down.
TGTCACCATGCAAAGCAAAAGAATTGCAAAACTGGACGGGGCGCACTTTTTCCCACTGGGTTTTTTAATGAGGCCCGCCCGCCTGTCAATAATAAGATGAGGCACTATTTGATATTACTTGTGTTAGGTTTATTCCTCGTTCCATTTTCATTTAATCAATCATTAGGAGCGGGCTGAGAGCTAGCCCCACGAATATCATCAACCTACGTACTGAGTTAAAACTGAACCGAGCATTCGTAAACTGCATATCAGGTCTAACGTGCTTGGTCAATCCAAGCAACAAGCGAAGCGACCAAAATAGATGGCACACCCCCGTGCGCGAGTCCAATCTGAATAGAGATCCGATAAACTGCCCCCGGACGATCATAAATACTTTAACGAAGTAAGAAATAGAGAAGAAGTTACAAGAACCCGCGAACAACCGTTTATACTTTAACGAAAAGGAGAAATTAATAACGCAAAGGAATTAACAAAGAAAGACGAGCACGATATATTGAAAATAGTTTTCCCGGAAAAGGTCGGGCTCCACAGTACATAATACAACAAATGGGAGACCTCGAGGCCGCCCAAGTACAAACCTAAAACACTTTGGCATTTAGAGTGTCGTCTCGTTCTTTTGTAAGGACGACGAGCGACTTATTGGTCTCCTCGAGGGCGTCGGTCGTAGGCTTCTGAGACTTTCAGATTCTTCAAGCTTCCTCTTGGCTTCATCCAACTGCTTCCGCAACGCTGACAAATATTTATGACAGCTTTTTAGTTTATCATTTTTATCGAGCAAGTCGCCCTCCAACCACAAGTTACGGGCTTCAAGAAGCTTACCTGTTGTCCGCTCCTCCTCCCCTTGTCGCAACTTGGTGATGAGGCCAGCAGCCGCCTTGCAAACATCAGCCGAGAAAAGAATAGGGTCCTGCTTGAAGGGTTCATAGTCTGCCTCCATGAGCTTCTCCAAATTCAAAGTGGGGGAGGACTTTCGCTGACTGTCCTTGTCCTTAACTGCCTTTGCTTTCTTGGAAGGATGGCCAGTTCCTCCCTCAGCCACATCAATAACTCGAGTCGCCCCAGCATCAGCAGCATGGCGGGAGCGATCCCATTTCTTAGAAACTCCCCCGCTTTGGTCATCCCCCCTTTCAGAATTAGGGGTCGGCCTCTCCACGATTGGAGAAGGGGCATTGACAGCAGGGGACTGGCTGGGAGAAGCTTCCACCTTTTTGCCTCTCTTGCTCAACTTCAGGAGTTGTTGATATCCAAGACTGCCTGCCATTTCGTCTTCAAAAAGAAAAAGAGTCAGTTAGAAACACTTAACGAATTAAAGAAAAGAAATAAAAGCGGCAAGACATCAGGACTAAACACACTAAGAGTAGTGACGAGTTTCTTATCGTTCCTAACTCGCGCCAACGGGTGGACTTTCATTATCTTTTCTGGAAGCCAAGAGACTATATTCTGAAGTAGCACAAGTGTCTCCTTATCAATCGCCCCAAGAAGACTCTCTTTGACCTTATATGCGGCTGTGGTCCTGTTGTAATGAATCTTCGTCCACGCAACGGGGAACTTAACACCGGTCACATTACCTTGGGCGTCCAAAGTGCCCACCGTCTTATAAGCTTTATCACAGGTTGGCACGACCCACATAAACCCGTACCTCCATGGCTTCAATGAATCGGAATAGGCCTTAAAAAGTTTGTAGTTAGAATTTCCCTTCAAGCTCAGATGCTCCCACTGGCTCATCTTACTGCCAATTTCACCCCGCCGGCTCACCTTGAAGACAGTGAAGAATAGTTTAAGAGAACAAGGAGGCTCTAACGCCACCATCAGCAGCTCAAACGCCCTTATGAACGCCTATCCATTCGGGTGCAACTGAGAAGGAGTGACGCACAGATAACACAAAACCTCCTGTTGAAATGCCGTAAAGGGGGCGAACCTTCATGTTTAATAGAACGGTTGAATACATCATAAATTTGAGTGTCTCTGGAATGGTTGCAACATGGTCGCCTGCAGGGACATCCTCTATTGTCCATCCTTGACCCTTGTGACCGACCATCTTCGCATAATATTGAGCGATCTCGTCCCCAAGGGAGACCAAAGAGGGTACCTTGCCTCGAAATTCCTCCGAGACCCAAGAAATGTCGCTAGATATGGCTCCTCCCCAATTTGGCTCTTCGACCTCTTCGACGACATCATCATCTGCTTGCTTGTTCATAACCTCATTGGTTGAGAGCTCGACTTCATTTCCAGACTCTTGCTGAAACTCTTGATCGACTGAAGGAGCGGGTTGGGAGTTCACCGACAAGGAAGGCCGAGCGGGCGTGCTAGGAGAAGGAGAACTCTCCGAAGAAGACCCAGAGCTTGACATATTGGTTGAAGAAGAGTTGGTCATCGCGCGACCTTCAGACGTGGATTCACTCATGGCTCCACTCATCTCCGGACGGGAGAAATTCTCGACCAACGGTATTGGTCGCTCACCAAAGATGCGAGCGGTTTGTTTCGTTCGCGCCCGGATTAGTACCCTGCAAGGATGGGGAAAGAAGTCAGGACCACAGAGTGATGATTTTCTAGAAGGGGGCGACAAGGTCGACACCGGGCCTGACACTCCCTCCTCGCCAAAAAGGAACATGAAAACGAAACAGGAATAAGAGAATGAAGTAAAATGGTTGCTTGGAAAAGGAGAAGAAGATGTAGCTCCAACAGGAACATGGCGATCAGCAAAAGAATTTCGCCGGAGAGGGAAGTCGTCCACCGGAGAACACCACACCAAAATCACGCCGGAGTAACTAGTCTCTCGCAGAGAAATATAAACCGCCTTCAGAGGAATCAATACGAAGCAAAATGCCAAATGAAGGAAATGGGAACTCTTTATATAGGAAGATCAGAGCTAGATTTGAAACGACATGACGCTTCGCTCCATCCCTTCAATGCACCCCTCGGAAGTTGAACCGACATCATTACCTACCCCCATAGAGAAACTCAAACGTCACGTTTGTCCCCTCGAAAAGAGGAAACGTCACATCCATCAGAAATGCGCTGCCACGTCACCAGAGAAAGTACGTGAATATCACGCGAGCGGGCGTGGGAAGTCTTTCCAAGCACTGCCATTCCAACTCGAATAAAAGACCCACTGGGGGCAGTCGTTCTCAAGCGTGAGCTCGTCCCTTGGACGACTTAGGCTTGAGGGTCAACTGTTCTGGACTGGGCCGAGGGCCCAAAACCACAAGAATGGCCCAAAACGCAAGTAGTGCCCACAATCGCATGATCATCGGTCAGGATCGACCAGCACAAGATCCTACAGCCCGCGTTGGACATTTGACACTATATAAAGAGGTCCTCCCCTCGCTGACAGGTACACCGTTTACCCATATTTTACTCCTGCTCTAATTACCCTATTGACTAGGGCGCCGGAGTGTCTTTACAGGTACAATCCGGGCTGAGTTCTGCTCTTGACCTACAAATCAACCTAACGACCAGACACCTCAACCGATCTATCTGCCCGAAATTGAGGTACGGTTCAGGTTTGTTATGAATTGTGTGTGCTTAATTAGGGTATATATAACATGAATTGAAGTCGTTGATGATTAACATTATTTATTGTCTTGTTTTGTTTGGTATTTAGCTAATTACTAGAGAAACGCATAAACACCTAGATTAGTGGTTGAAATGGGTACCGCGAGGAACCTGTCCCCATTTGGGACGGGGATGGGATGCAAAACCCAACCCCGCTAGAGATTGAGGTGGGGATGGGGGATGCAAAACCCGCCCCCGATCCGCCCTGTTTCCATGCCTAATTAATTAGTAGAGAAGATTAACTCTCTGTGAGAAATGTGAAAATCATGTAGTTGAAATAGAAGTCATTGTGCCTCACGTGCCTAGAGCCAGTGCTCTATATTATAAGCCTCGGATGAAGAACATGACACAATTGTTTCTTTCCTACTTTTCCATGAAACCAAGGATGTTCCAAGGATGAAGCAAAAGCCAATTGTGGATCTTCTTGTATAAGGACATGCCCTCGTGTTTGTGTCCCAGAACCCCTGAAGAATGAGTGGTGATGCTGAGCTAAAGAAGAATTCGTGTTCCCTATTGTTTTTGTTGAATTGGAGCATTCATAGGTGTATCTAAGAATTAGCTCAGTTTTCCCACAACATAGGTGATGGAGAATGATATAGAAGTTTCTAGAAATAAAGGATATATATATATATATATATATATATATATATATATATATATATATATATATATATATATATATATATATATAGAGAGAGAGAGAGAGAGAGAGAGAGAGAGATATATATGTAAATAATATAAGCAAAACTATATGTATCTTTTTTTAGGGAAAATGAATTATATCATTTCATTTAGGCTTTGTTTGGCAAGTTTCGCCCGCTAGTAGATAACGAATTTGACTAACGGATGACAAGATGTGTTTGGTAAGCACTAGCGTTTAGCATTTTTTAAAACACTACTTCAAGTAAGGCTACTTCGAGTAGTGTTTTTTAAAATGGTACTTATAGCGTATAACGTCTCACTTTATTTTGTCATTTTTAACCTCATTATTTCTCTTACATTCTTTCTCTACTCTCATTAAAATAAGTTCAATAATTTAAATTCCTAACTCTTATGTGATATTATATTTATCATTTAGTTTAACCAATCATTTTACCAAACACATTCGTTACCTCATCCACAATCTGCTATCTCATCCACTATCCGCTATCCGCTACTTTTTACCAAACAGAGTCTTAGAATCAAAGTGGCGGAGGAATATCAATATTATAAATATCTAAAGGAAGCTTTTTTGGAGGCTCTAAGATGCTCCTCCATATTTTCAATTAACTTTCAAAATTAAATCTCAATAATTTACTTTTATTAATAAATTTCCATTCAACATTTATCACATCCAAATAGTGGTGCTTATCAAAAAAAAATCCAAATAATGGTGTTAAGTATTACTTAATAATAATTTTGTCAAAAAAAAGTATTACTTAACTAACAATTATTTAGTCTACTAATTTGAATATTATTCAATTTGTTATTTATGCTTATTTTAAATTACACAATTCAAGGTTTACACTCACACACACACACACTCTCTCTCTCTCTCTCTATATATATATATATATATATAGTTAATAGTTAGATATATATATATATATATATATATATATATATTTGAAATATTATTTTTACCTTAAACAATATATTTCAAACTTTTATTAGTTTAACTACTATGAGTTGGTTAAACGTTGCAACTACCTATATGCATTTTAAACTTGTATCTAGATATTATTATTATTATTATTATTATTATTATTATTATTATTATTATTATTATTATTATTATTTTAATGAAATCAGTTTTCTTCAAGTAGAATACAAATAGTTAATGTTGCCTATACTAATAACAATAATTAGTCTTTTATGAGTTTTTTTATTTTTCGGCATAAGTCTTTTTATGAGTTATTGTTTCGGACTGGGCCAAACCTTCACCAGCTGAGGCCCGGCCTATTTCCGCCTCTCAGGATATCAACTGCCAGACTACTCACCTGACCAACGATTGGAGTAGTCTGGCTGGTACCCCCAGACTACTGACATGAGCATCGGAGTGTCTTGCAGGTACCCCCACCCGGCGTGGACGGAGCTCTACCTCGGACGCCCGAGATCGACATTCTAACAGCAACATACCTCATTGGAAGCAATCAAGCACTTAGTCCCAGGTTCGGAGCCTCATCCAGCCTCGGGAGCTTCACTCTAGTACTCCGATACCGAACATTGGCGACCACAGTGGGAGCATCACCGCCTGCTTCCATCTCTCAAAAGTATCAAGCCCTCTCAGGACTAGCTCACTTCTCCAAGAGGCACAATAAACACTTTAAGATCACGAAACCTATTTCCTACTATTTCGCAGGATTTCTCTTTTCCCGTTTTGCAGGTTATCCTCGCCTCCGAACTACGACTTGAGGCTGAAGAATCTGCTCGCCTCCCAACCACGGCTTGAGCATGAAGAAAATGCTCGCCTCCCGACCTCAACTTGAGCTCGAAGACATCGCTCAATTCGCAAGCACGGCTTGAGCTTTTGTCCGACCCCAGATACCCCAGGGCACTTCTCAAGGACTCTCATCGCCGACCTCCGGCGTCTACCTCAATGATAGATCTTCATCCGATCTTCTCATAATTTCTTTGCAGGTCTTCGCCCGCTCGGATCTCCCTCATGATCGCGGCGCAGAATCAATAGCCCGCAGCGGCTCCAATAGCTCTCTGATCTCCAAGCCCCGCGCTCCATCAGAGAGTCCGACCTTCCCTCTGGTGTCTGAGCTGACGAGCTCCACCACAGGCCGAAGGGTTCCCAATTTCGCCTCGTGCGAGCCGACCTCCCTCTGATCTTCGAATTGACGAGCTCCATCAGAGGCCGAGGTCTTCCCAATTTCGCTTCGTGCGAGCCTGCAGCGCCCCTGATCTCTGAGCTCCGCGCTCCATTAGGGGTTGAAGGGTGGAGGTCCGCAGCGATCTCCGTTGGAGGAATTTTTGGAGAGGAGCCCGCAACGGCTTTCTCATCTATGAAGACAATGGCTCGCAGCGGCTCTCATCTCATCAAGCTACGAAACAGGGCCCCCGTGCCGGACTTTTCCCCTCTTCAAAAATTATTTTCAGCTTTATTGTCTTAAATTGCAGGAATGTCTTAAGACCTATAGACTCTGTGTCGGCTACCTCGGATTTCGCTCTGGATTCGGGACCATGGCATCCTCCTTTATAAACAAACAAGCCGTCCTACAAAAGCTCACGTTCTAATCTCGGTCGTTTTTCCTACTCTACGGACATTCGTTCAAAGCATGCATAAGGAACAGCGAATAATCAACGAAATTAATGGAGAGCAGAAACAAATTAAAGACCGGAAAAAAGGGACGGCGCCCATTGTATGTTACAATTAAAAATTGGCCCCGGACATGCCCGGGACCAAATCAAGGAAAAGCTTAAAAACAGATCAGCAAGCCCCGCCTTCAGTTTCGGCATTCTCCGCAGTATTGGCAACGACGGCCTCTTCCTCAGCAGCAGGGACGGCAGCGGGATCGTAGATCACTGTGTCCTTGTGAACTATCCTCCCCTCTTCAGCCCTGTACTTGGCATCCAACAGGTTGGTGTTCAAACTAGGTTCCAGAACCAAGGCCATAGTCAGGCAGCGCTTGAAACCAAACATAGCAGCTTTCGCCACGTCCGGAGTAAGCGTGGTCTTGTCCGCCTTCAGCTCCTCTACCTCCTTGGACTTCTTCTCCTTGGCCGCCTCGGCTGCCTCCGCCCTCTCCAGTGCCGCCTTCAGATCATCCTTCAGTTTGGGAAGGTCGGCAACCAGTTTGTTCTGTTGAGAAATCTGAGCACGGGCATCCTCGAGCTGTTTCTGGACATCCTTCAGCTTCCCCAGCTCCTCCTTCAGGCTCCGGTTCTCCTCGGAGTAGGCTACCAAATTACGATCTCAGTAAGAACTGAGCTCACGACATATTTGAATATATTTGCCTTGTAAAATTCTATTTTAAGCGTCAAGGACAGAGATCTTACCTTTGAGGCGGTCAGTCATCTTGCCGGCTGCTAGATCCCGCATCTCCTTGATGACCCCCGCACCGGTCTGACCAACCCGGATGCAGGATTAGAAGTCGGCCAGGGAAGCTTTTTCTTTGCCCTTATCTATATTCTGCTGCGAAGACCTTTGTTTTTTGGCAGGATCGCTGGCAACGACCTCGACGTTGCTCCTCTTCTTGTCTACCGCCGTGTCTAGCTGCGGAGTAGAGGAACAGACAGCAGGAGATTTTGAAGGAGGTTTATTCTTGCTTGATTTTTGTTTATTTACCGCGGGGCCCCCAGAGTCGGACTTGCCCGCGTTCTTGTCTGATGGGCCGGTCCCGGTGGCCGACCCAGAAGGCTTGTCTGTTGCCTTTGCAGGCGTGTTCTTGTCGATTGTGAGCGTGGTCTCGACCCCGGCCACCTCGAAAATGGCGTCCAACTCCAGATCATCCATTTTGCCTGCAAAAACAACAAATGGATCAGTCAACGACAATGATACGCCGAACTCAACTCTGCACAAAATAAACAAGAAATTAAAGGCATTTTACAAGTAGCAAAATATTGATCCAATTTGGCTTTGGACACGGCCAAGGCCTCTATCATTGAGCCACAATGAAACCGGAGTCCGGCCTTGACCATTATTCTTCCCCATTTATTGAACAGTTCAGAAGATTTTTTATCCTCTTCATTCAGCTTTTCAAGACTCGGCATGTAGCTCTGGGTGCTAATCTCCACTCCATCCCGGATGTAATGGCTCTGATCCCAGAAAAGAGGAAAGTGCAAGCTACCAACTTTCGGTCTTCGAAGTCGACAACGGCAAGTTTTGCTGCACTGCTCAAAGCTCTAACAAAGAAGAAGTTTGACTTGAAGTCCCGGTTCGAATCATTAACAACAAAGAAGTAAGACCGACATAGGTTGCATCTCAGTCTGACGTGTCCATGCCTCTTGCCCTTAGATCCGGCCTCTGGGGAATGGAGCACGTTGAAGAAGCAGAAAAAGACCTCCGCCGTTGGAATTCTCCCGAGACGCTCGATGACCAGCTCAAAACCTCGGACGAAGCCCCAACCATTTGGCGTTAGCTGTGAAGGAGCCACGTGCAGAAACTTGAGCACATTCTTCTGGAACTCGGTCAATGGGATTCGGACTCCCTTTGTCTCCATTACAACTCCGTAAAGGAAGAATCCGGCCGCGTCATGCTCCATGCACACCGGATACTTGTCGGCGTTCATCAACTCCCATCTCTGCTCAGCGGGACCGGTGATGAACCTCTCATAGAAGGATAGGGGTCTGTCGGGTCTCAACCTCGCCATGGTATTGCAGATCCTTATCGCCACCCAGAGGAATTCATTTTCAACAAGGACTTCGGGCTCCTCCTCCCCGGCTTCGACTTCCAGCTTAGCCTCAAGTTCTTCAGCCCAAGAAGCGACTTCAGCGTCCCCCATTCCAGAGTTCTCCTCAACAGTGCATTCCGAGGTCTGCGGGACTGGCCCTCTGGCCGAAGCGCTCGACCCGGTAGGAGAAGGAGCGCAGGTGGAAGACAGTAAAAAAGGGGCCCCCTTAGGGGCCAGCATCGGTTCACCCGTGGCCGACTTCCTTAGGATTGGTTTCCCAGGCGGTTTTCCCGGGGCTTGTCTTTCCTCACTTCTGGTTCGAGTCATGATCTGCAAGGGGAGGACGGCACGATCACTTAATCTAAACGCACTATGTTTTCTATCTTAATTCGCAAACAATAACACGTCTTTGCCTCGGGCATCCCCAAGGCCGGATGGCTCCTTCCCTTGGAACGAGCAGCGACGGCCACGAACATGGTGGCGCCCGCCGCGATTAGAATCATAAAATACAAAATTGCGAAAGAACTAACCTTGGTGCAGGTACTTTCGAATGTCGGACTGAATGTTGACCTCGGAGGTGAGAATCACAGGAAACAACGTCGCCGCTCGAAAAATTGATCTCGCGCGGTTACGAAAAGATTCGCCTTGCAGAGATCAAAGTCAAGAAAAACGCATAATGACCAGGAAAACCTCCAACTCGCCCTTTTATAGGAGAGGGAGGTGAAGCGTCACAACGGAATAAATGCACAACTCTTCGCAAACAGGTACTCAAATTTCCTGAGGCATTGCATGAGTATTCAAAATTACCTTTTCAGGAGACAGCAAGACCGATCAAGGGTCCGCCTCGGAAGAAGAACAAGCCGAGACCGAGTTCATTCCACTCCGCTCTCGACTTGAGGGGCCACTGTTCCGGACTGGGTCAAACCTTCACCAGCTGAGGCCCGGCCCATTTCCGCCTCTCAGGATATCTACTGCCGGACTACTCATCTGACCAACGATCAGGATCAACCCACCGTATCCAACGGTCCAGGTACGGCGTCCCAGCTATAAATAGAGGTTCCGCCCTCCAAACCCAGGGACGATTTCACACATACAATTCACAAGGCTAAGACTCTCATTAAAATAAGTTCAATAATTTAAATTCCTAACTCTTATGTGATATTATATTTATCATTTAGTTTAACCAATCGTTTTACCAAACACATTCGTTACCTCATCCACAATCTGCTATCTCATCCACTATTCGCTATCCGCTACTTTTTACCAAACAGAGCCTTAGAATCAAAGTGGCGGAGGAATATCAATATTATAAATATCTAAAGGAAGCTTTTTTGGAGGCTCTAAGATGCTCCTCCATATTTTCAATTAACTTTCAAAATTAAATCTCAATAATTTACTTTTATTAATAAATCTCCATCAACATTTATCACATCCAAATAGTGGTGCTTATCAAAAAAAAATCCAAATAGTGGTGTTAAGTATTACTTAATAATAATTTTGTCAAAAAAAAGTATTACTTAACTAACAATTATTTAGTCTACTAATTTTAATATTATTCAATTTGTTATTTATGCTTATTTTAAATTACACAATTCAAGGTTCACACACTCTCTCTCTCTCTCTCTCTATCTCTCTCTCTCTCTATATATATATATATATATAGTTAATACAATTAAAAAGAATATGAGGAGCATCTCCAATATAATTCAAATACTCTATATTATATATTATTATATATATATATATATATATTTGAAATATTATTTTTACCTTAAACAATATATTTCAAACTTTTATTAGTTTAATTACTATGAGTTGGTTAAACGTTGCAACTACCTATATGCATTTTAAACTTATATCTAGATATTAATATTATTATTATTATTATTATTATTATTATTATTATGTATTTTAATGAAATCAGTTTTCTTCAAGTAGAATACCAATATTTAACGTGGCCTATACTAATAACAATAATTAGTCTTTTATGAGTTTTTTTATTTTTCGGCATAAGTCTTTTTATGAGTTATTGATCCGGACTGGGCCAAACCTTCACCAGCTGAGGCCCGGCCCATTTCCGCCTCTCAGGATATCAACTGCCAGACTACTCACCTGACCAACGATCAGGATCAACCCTCCGTATCCAACGGTCCAGGTACGACGTCCCAGCTATAAATAGAGGTCCCGCCCTCCAAACCCAAGGATGATTTCACACATACAATTCACAAGGCTAAGATTCTGCACATATCTTACCTTCCCCGAGCCCAACGCACCTGATCTTCCGAGTTCGGGCACGCAGAGCTCAGTCACTCAGCCAAGCACCTCGGCATAGCCCCGAGATCGTATTCTTTATCTCTTATTATCTCTTCATCTTTCACATACTGACTTGAGCGTCTGAGTGTCTTGCAGGTACCCCCCCCACCCGGCGTGGACGGAGCTCTACCTCGGACGTCCGAGATCGGCATTCTAACAGCAACATACCTCATTGGAAGCAATCAAGCACTTAGTCCCAGGTTCGGAGCCTCATCCAGCCTCGGGAGCTTCACTCTAGTACTCCGGTACCGAACAGTTATAATATCCTACTAATTTTTTTGTCAAAAAAAAATATATCCTACTAATTTTAATTTGTATATACACGTTACAGTTTTTTAATCACTAAATTAGTTTCAAAGGCCCATTTGCATTCCTCTCATTTTCTTTGTTTTGAATGCCACACTGGTTAAAATTCCTCCCACAATATTTATGTTATAGCAACTTTTCATTTCATCTATTGATTATAATTAATAAGAATAAAAACATTGAACCATTATTTCCATTGAATCCACAAAAAAATGAGTGTGTAATCTACACTATATATATGCATGATATGGAATCCTCAATACACATACCCACATGCCCACATGAGTGTGGGTCCAAATCTCAATTTGATACTCTAAGAAGAAACGCGTATTGTGGAAGAAGAGCAATGATTTACTCAAATCTTTGTAACTTCATTGTGTTTACATATTTAAGGGGTGAGACTCTAACAATAATGGTTTTCTCAAGCCTTTGTAACCTCATTATGTTTTTTCGTTTGCAGGTTTAAGGGGTGAGATTCTAAGGATGCATGATTTATACTTTTAAATCTAACAAATATTACTACCAAGAATTTGGATTTATGTTTATATCTCTTTTCATTGTCGTATGAATACTTCTAGAGCTTACTCCTCACTGGCGCCTTTCAATGAAGAAGTTTTCCATTGTTGGAACTTGCAACATAGCTCCCACTAAACATTTCTATGACGAGGAAGAGAGTCATCAAGCATTAGGTTAATTTTAGCATAGTATAGTAATGTTTAATTTTAATTCTAAGAAATTGGGTGTTGTTCTATGTCTAAAATATTTTCTTATATGTTCTCTGAACATTCACAATGCACGTTTAACGCTGAAAGAAGATATTTTCGTCTCTAATTAGAGTGTGTGTTTGTTTTGTTTTTAAAGTGAGTGGGGGGGTAAAAAAAATTCTAGTATGAACCGTTGAATTGATTTACAAGCTAAATACACAAACATAAGTGATTACTTTTATGATAGAGAAAATAATGGTAAAAGAAGAATGAATAGAGTATTTTTTTTTTGTCTAGAGGTCTTTGACACTGTCTAATAGAGTACTTTTTTACTGAAAACACGGGCTTTTATCATTTTAAATTTATTGAATTATAAATATAACCAAATACATAATTTACCTATCAAAATATGCAATAATTACTTAAAAATTTGAGTTGAATATATGATGAATTAATTAAAACTCTACATCTTCAACCAGATTCTAATAACTCATGAGTTTATTGGCAATTAAGGAAATAATTCATATTAATGACCAATTTTTCCCTTTCAAAACATAAAGAATTTCAGAAGTCTAATAATTCATAAAATAATAAAATTTATATAAATTAAATTATTTTATATACGTTTTCCAATTTACCGTATAAATATTTTGTAAACAAAATATTTTGTGTAGGAAGCTCTGAAAATAGACTTGAAGTGAAGGAAAATGAAAAGATTGTAACTAATATCGATTAAAAACCAACTATAACAATTAGTAATAATCATGATAATAATTTAGAAATACCAAAGTGCAACCAAAATGAAAACATCAAGTAATGAATTAAGAGTAATCAATAAAGATTACTCTAAATTCATTACAATCATTGTAATGAATTAAGATTATTTGATGTGATGCACACTTGTAGGGTTTTTTTTTTTACCTTTAAGATTATTTGATGTGATGCACACTTGGATTGTATTTTTAAATCCAGAAAGACATTTTCTGATATTTTATTAATGAATTAAAATAAACTCAAATATATTATAATTACAAATAAATTTTAACACATTTTATTGTATCAATTTTAACCAAGATGAAAATAATAATATTTATTATAAAATTATGAAAAAGTTATTTTAATAGAAATGAATAAATCTACCCTTGCACTTCAAAGTTGAAATATTTAAACTCATCAGTGTAGCCAATTGATTTGCATCCTTTGAATACGTTTAGAAAATAATTGAAGGTATATGGAAAAATAATAATCATTTCATACTCATTATTATTTACCGTATTTACGGTTAAAAATGATGTAATATAGAAATGTATGAATGTTGTGTCAAAAAATCAGCTCATTTTTAAAATAAATTACTAAAGTAATTACTAATATTCTATATCTATTTTTCTTTTGTCAAAAAGTATTCTGTATCTATTTCTAATTTATAAAGATGACCGGTTGAATAAAATTTTTAAAATATTTTTAGAAGATTAAAATAATAAACTATTATTAAACTAAAAATTTAATATATTAACCCTTCCACATTATTATAAAAAAAAAACTGAAAGAATAAGGAAGGTTGAGTGAGTTAGAGTTGAAGTTAGCATTAAAATAATGATTCAAGTTATATATATATATATATAATCAAAATATAGAATTGTAAAAAAAAGTATTATTATTAATTAAAATATATATACTGATTATAATAGTATTATTTCAAAATATATATAATAGTATTATTTCAAAATATAGAGTTATTATTATTAATTAATATATATATATAATCAAAGTATTATTTCAATAATAATATATTATTATTATTATTAATTAAAATTGTAAAAAAAGTATTATTTGAATAAATATATATACTGATTATAATAGTTTTGATCAATTACAAAGATTACAATAAACATTTATTTGTTATTATAATCCCATACTGTATAAGATTATTGCGTAAAAAATTATTTTTATTAAAAAATTTCAACTACATATTACTATAATTATATTATACATAACTTATACTTAACAATTTATATATTTTAATATATATAACTCTGTAATAGTAAATAAAAAATATTAGACCTACACGTGCAACGCACGGGCATCCCCTTAGTAATGAACTATATGTATCTTGTAACCAATAAAATATATGCAATACTTGTCTCTTTTGTTGATATTTAATGATATATATATATATATAAATTCTTTGCTATCATTTATTTAATGATAATATGTTCAAAAATTTCTTTTATTTAATGTCCTTTATTTAATGTCTTTTATTTGCTGCTAAAATTAATGATAGTATACCAAAAAAGTTAGACACTTTTTTTGGTAATTAAATGAAACGGACAATAATAATATTTAATTTTTAAAAGAAATTTATAAAAATAAATGCAAATAACTCTTCTTTCTCACTCTTAAATTATATGTTGTTTCATGTTATCACAAGTTTTAAGAAAACCATTTATTATGTTTTTCAAATGAAAGTGGTTTATTTGACTAGAATACTATAGTAGGAGTTAGGTTAATAATAGTTAATTTTTCAAAGAAAAAAATAGCCATTACTCCATAAAGCAATTGAGATACTAATTAATAAGAGTGTTATTCAAAATAAGTAATTAATATTCTCTTTAAATTATAAAGTGACAAGTAAATTGAGACAAAAAAATCCCTAAAACAACATTTAATATGTGACAAGATATTTTTATTGTAAAAAATGTATAGAAAAAACATTCGATAATCCAGTCAAATCTAAAAGAAAAGTAATCAATTCTTATAAAAAAAATAATCCAGTCAAATTTTATAAACAAATTCAATTCAAATCTAAAAGAAATTGAATAAAAACCTAAGTTAATAAAACCCAAATATTGCATTAAATGTATTCATGTCCCCTACCCCCCCTTGTTTCTTGTTCTTCCCATATATAATAAGACTCTTGGGTCAGTGGGTCTTCCTGCCTTATCAATCACTTTTTTGACGCAATTACTCTCTTTGACGCAATCACTCTCTTATTTAAGTTACCATCCTTTCTACCCATATACCCCCATCTCCCATCGTCACCATCAACTCACCAACTGCACTTCAGTTTTCCATTATTTCCTCCTCCCCTGATCTTCTCCCATGGAGTTTAGGGATCCGCAACCTTATCCACCAAACATGATGACGGTGGGCCCCAATTCATTCCCTAACACCTTCACACCCTCCATGATGACCCCTAACACCGCTCGATTCCCTCTTTTCAATAACAACAACAACCTTTTCCCCCATTCCAACCCTTATAGTAACAACAACAACATTTTCCCACATTCTGACCCTTACAGTAACAACGACAACAACAACAACATCTTGAAACCCTGTGTCGTGGCCTCTGAATCCTTCAAAAAGAAGAGAGGAAGGCCACGGAAGCACTCACCACCAGGTGGTGAAACTTCTTCTGGCTTAGCCTCAACTCATGTGTCACCACCTTCTTCTTCTTCCATCAAAAAAAGTAGAGGAAGGGGAAGGCCACCTGGCTCTAGAATTAAGAAACTCGACGCACTTGGTACCTTTTCAATTATTCCAACCTCAATCTTTACTTTCTTTTTCAGTCATTTCATTGGTTTCATAGTATCTATTTGTTCATTGCTCAGGAGGTCCTTCTGCTACAAATTTTACCCCCCATGTATTCTTTGTCGAATCTAGCGAGGTATGCTTGCTCGATAGAGCTCACCTATACTCCCATATATGAACTTTGTTGTTTACTGATTAGTTTGGTTAATTTATAAATTGGAAATTTAATATATATTCTTTATCGGTTGTACTAAAAATGGCAGGTTTATGACCTTGTTGTTGTTGTTGCTGTTATTGTTGTTGTTGTTGTTGAAGTCCTTGTTGATGGGGTTACTATCAGTAAACTGTTATTCTTACTAGTATGTTTATCTTGTACGAAGGACGTTGCTGCAAAAATCATGGCCTTTTGTGAGCGAGGAGGTAGGACTGTTATCATTTTGTCTGCTAATGGTATAGTCGAAAATGTCACACTTCGACATCCGACAAATGCTCAAGGATCTGTCACATTGAAGGTACTTCATACATCCTTTTAGATTACATTCAGGGATCATTTACCCGTCGTGTATAAAAACTTTCTTTTGTACCATACTAACTGGGAGAGATTTAATGGAGCAGTTCCATTTTGTTTTATTTAGTAGCACCCTTGTTAGTATTTTTAGAAAGAAATAGAGAAAGATAGTAGAAAGGATATTGTGGATAGTTGGAATAGTAGATAGAAATTGGTGGAGAAGTGAGATAGTAACACTTCTTGAAACTATTAGCAATTGTATTGCTTTCTTGCTTGATGATACATCACAAAGTGAGCAAGCCTATTTATAGGCCTTCATCACCGCCCCACTATGGCGGTTGTAACTTTTTTTTTTATAATATAAGATTAATCTAGATCCTATCTATTCTAGTACAATCTAGTAAATCTAGTAGATGATATTTTATTAGTACATAATTTTATTTTCTCAAAGTTTCTAGAAATTGGCATCATGCTTCAACACTCCTCCTTGATGCAAATTTTGGAAACTCCAAGCATTATTCGTAGTTGCTCAAATCTTGGTCTTGGTAGTGCCTTCGTGAATATGTCCGCGATTTGATCTTCCGTTGTGCAGTACTCTAGTTGAATTTGCTTGGTTGTCTCTGCTTCTCTGATAAAGTGATATTTTATAGCAATGTGCTTTGTTCGGTGATGATGAACCGGATTCTTTGCCATTGCTATTGCTGACTTATTGTCGCAATAGATTGTGGTAGAGCGATCTTGTTGTTCACTCATGTCTTCAAGTATTCTTCGAAGCCATATAGCTTGACTTGTTGCTTCTGCTGTTGCCACATACTCGGCTTCTGCTGTTGACTGCGCAACCGTTGCTTGCTTCTTTGATGCCCAAGAGAAAAATCCTGATCCTAGTGAGAAGGCATAACCCGATGTACTCTTCATGTCATCAATTGATCCTGCCCAATCACTGTCAGTGTAGCCAAGCAATCTTGAGTTGGTCGTGGTTCTGTACCATATACCAAACTCCTTTGTACCTTGGAGGTATCTTAGAACTCTTTTTCCTGCTCCATAGTGAACTTGACTTGGCTTCTGCATGAATCTTGATAGTAGACTAGTAGCATACATGATATCTGGTCGCGTAGCAGTAAGATATAGTAGGCTCCCGATCAAACTTCTATAGCGCGATGCATCAGCTTCTGGCGCTCCGTCTTCCTTTTGTAACTTCTCATTTGTCACAAGTGGAGTAGCTACTGGCTTGCATTCATTCATGTTGAACTTCTTCAATAGTGCTTCCGTATATTTTTTCTGGCAGATGAATATCCCTTCTTTTTGTTGTTTTACTTCTATGCCGAGGAAGTAGTTCATCAATCCAAGATCTGTCATCTCGAATGTCTTCATCATATCTTCTTTGAATTTGGCCACCATTTTAGTGTTGTTTCCTATGTAGATTAGATCATCTACATACAAGGAGACAATGAGAGTATCATGCTGACCTTGGGTCTTGACATATAGTGTTGGCTCACTCTTGCTCCTCCTGAATCCTTGATCGATGAAGTATTGATCAATTCGGCTATACCATGCTCGAGGAGCTTGCTTGAGACCATATAGAGCTTTTCTTAGTCTCAACACTTTATCTTCATTTCCTTTGTTGACGAAGCCTTGTGGTTGCTCAACATAAACCTCTTCTTCTAGTACTCCATTTAGAAATGCAGACTTCACATCTAGTTGATAAATGCTCCATTGTTTTTGTGCTGCAAGAGCTATTAGAGCTCTTATTGTGTCTAGACGAGCAACTGGAGCAAATGTCTCATTGTAATCAACTCCAGGTTGCTGAGAGTAGCCCTTTGCTACGAGTCTAGCCTTATGTTTTTGTATTGAGCCATCAGGGTTAAGCTTTGTCTTATAAACCCATTTAACTCCTATGATATCTTTATCTTTTGGATAGTCTACTAGCTCCCATGTGTTATTTTTCTCAATTGATTTAATCTCATCCTCCATTGCTTTGACCCATACTTCTTGCCTTGATGCTACTTCATAGTTTTCCGGCTCAAGTATGGCCAAATTGCAAGTTTCATATATATCCGCCAGAGATCTAACTCGTCTCGGAGTAGATTCTGGTGAGGAATCTTGTTGAAGAGAAGACGAAGGAGGCATACCTGAACATTCTGTTACTTCTTCAACTTCTTCTTGAGGTTGTTGTGCTGGAAGGGAAATGCTGCTTCTCTCAATTTTTTCTGTATCCCAATTCCAAGCGGCAGCTTCATCAACTTCAACATCTCGACTAATAATGAGTTTCTTTGTTTGTAAGTTGTAAACTCGATAGCCTTTTGATTGTGTACTATATCCCAAGAAGATGCCTCGAACTGTCTTGTCTTCTAATTTGTGCCTCTTTTGTTCAGGGACATGAATGTAGCAGATTGATCCAAAGACCCTTAGATGTTTAGCAGATGGTTTTTGTCCACTCCAAGCTTCAATAGGAGTCTTGTCTTGGACTACTTGAGTTGGGCATCTATTGATTATGTAGACAGCAGTGTAAACTGCTTCAGCCCAAAAAGTGTTTGGTAGTCCTTTTTCCTTTAGCATTGATCTAGCCATCTCCATGACCGTGCGATTTCTTCTTTCTGATACTCCATTTTGTTGAGGAGAATATGCGACTGTAAGTTGTCGCTCGATGCCTTCATCCTCACAGAATTTATCAAACTCATGGGAGTTATACTCTTTTCCGCGATCACTCCTGAGCCTCTTTATGTGTTTACCACTTTGCTTTTCGACAAGGGCCTTGAACTTCTTGAATATTCCAAAGACTTCTGATTTTGCTTTGATGAAATAGACCCAAGTCATTCTAGAAAAGTCATCGATGAAAAGGATAAAATACCTGTTGTTGTCGAGTGATGGCGTTCTCATCGGTCCACAAACGTCTGTGTGGATGAGCTCTAGTACATCTTTAGCTCTCCATGCATTGCTCGTTGAAAACGGTGATCTGTGCTGCTTTCCGAGAAGACATCCTTCACATGCTCCATCATCTTCTTTTAGACATGGTAGATCTCTCATCATATTCTTCTGATATAACAACTTTAAGGATTTAGAGTTGAGGTGGCCAAATCTTCGATGCCATAGCCATGAATCATCAGCTTGCACCTTCATGGCAATGTTAGTTATATATTTAAAATTTATCGGGAAGCTTCTGTTCCTCGTCTCCATCTTTACTTGAGCTATCTCGACCCTTTTATTAGTGTTATCATAGATTATGCATTTATCTCCTTCAAAGTGAAGGACATAGCCTTTCTCTATCATTTGACCGATGCTCAAGAGATTTTCTTGAAGATTGGGAACTAGTAAGACATCTTTAATGAGTCGCGTACCATTCTTTGTCTCCACCATGACAGTGCCTTTGCCTTTCGATTCCACGGTAGTACCATTCCCTAGTCGGACCTTCGATTTGACAGAGTCGTCAATTTGCTTGAAGATGCTCTCGTCTTTAGCCATGTGATTACTACAACCACTATCTAAGTACCAGGTTCCTTCTTTGTCATCGTTGGAATCTTGAGTAGCATAGAAGAGATGTTCTTCACCATCATGCTTATTCTGGACACTCTCATGTTCTTCGACGAAATTAGCATGATGCTTATT
Organism: Astragalus glycyphyllos; assembly: GCA_963573325.1. NCBI lineage: Eukaryota > Viridiplantae > Streptophyta > Magnoliopsida > Fabales > Fabaceae > Astragalus > Astragalus glycyphyllos. The sequence goes on along the minus strand of OY754314.1, from coordinate 10,625,455 downwards.
TTTACTGTAGCAATTCTTCTCCACGTGCCCAAATTTCTTACAGTGCCGACATTGTGGCTTTCCACGCCAGCGACAGTCTTTCTCGGCATGATTAGTCCTCTTGCATATGCCACATGGAGGATACTCGTCTTGATTTTTCTTTGAGAAATTTCTAGAATTCTCTTTGTTTCTAGAATTTTCTCCACTACTCTTGTTTCCTCCATACCCTTTATTTTGAGGCCGAAATTTGAGCTTAGATTGAAAGGCATTTTCTACAGAGTCATCATCATGCCTACTCAATCTTTGCTCATAAGCTTCAAGAGAGCCCATTAGTTCAGTCACCGATAAAGTAGACAAATTCTTAGTTTGCTCAATCGTCGTCACGATTGGGTCATACTTACGGGGAATAGAAATTAGAATTTTCTCAACTATTCTTTTATCGAGAATATTTTCCCCGTAGGCTCTCATTTGAGAAACAATTTCTTTTATCTTAGTATAGTAGTCTTGTACGGTCTCAGACTCCTTCATATTTAATAATTCAAACTTACGCCTTAGACTTTGGAGTTTGACGGCACGTACCTTGGCAGTTCCTTGAAACTCCTCCTGTAGTGTACTCCATGCTTTCTTGGCACTAGTAGCTCCCATTATCCTCGGGAAAATAGAGTCACCCACAGCTTGTTGCAAGAAATATAATGCCTTTGAATCTTTTTGCCTATTTTCCTTCAACTCTTTCTTTTGAGCTGCAGTAAGAGTTGAAGTATCGGCGGGAACGGTAAATCCTTCCTCTACAACTTCCCATAGATCTTGAGAGCAAAAAAATGTCTTCATTTTAATGCTCCAAAAATCATAGTTTTCACCGCAAAAAGTAGGGACTTGAATATTGGATGATGATTGGGTGTTGTTAGCCATTGGCTAAGAAAATTATGAAGTAGTGTAGAATAACAGTAGTGATTTTTAGTAGGTAGTTGGATAGTTTATCTACGCCCAATAGATGACCGAACGTAGCTCTGATACCACTGTTAGTATTTTTAGAAAGAAATAGAGAAAGATAGTAGAAAGGATATTGTGGATAGTTGGAATAGTAGATAGAAATTGGTGGAGAAGTGAGATAGTAACACTTCTTGAAACTATTAGCAATTGTATTGCTTTCTTGCTTGATGATACATCACAAAGTGAGCAAGCCTATTTATAGGCCTTCATCACCGCCCCACTATGGCGGTTGTAACTTTTTTTTTTATAATATAAGATTAATCTAGATCCTATCTATTCTAGTACAATCTAGTAAATCTAGTAGATGATATTTTATTAGTACATAATTTTATTTTCTCAAAGTTTCTAGAAATTGGCATCATGCTTCAACAACCCTTTTGGTTGAAATAAAAATGTACATTTTTCTATCTTTTGCTGTTTTGTCATGTTTTTAATCTACATCATTCTTGTTTCTTGTATTATGTTGCTTCTCGAGTAATATTATCTTCTTAATATGAAATATTGGAAGTATATGCTTATGTAGTTGTGTGGGTCATTACCCAAAGATCAGTAGTATTTTGATCAAAGATCAAAATATGGTACCCATAAAGTATCATCTTATCAAAGATCAGTAGGACTTTGATTTTATAACTTGGGTTATAATGTAGAAACGATGGGATAAATATCTTTTGGAGTGAGCCTCTCAGTCCTAAACTCCTGGCTGTGATAAGTGCCATTGTGTTTAGTTTCTGAAGTATATGTCATCTACCTTTTCCTATATTTGCTTTTTAACTAAATGCTACTTCCTACCTCCAATACACTCCCCTACTTGGCAATGATATGGTTGCTTTACATTCGGGTTCAAAAGTCAATAATCATTTTAATAGGTTTTTTCCTGAAAACGTAATAACATCTTGAGTTTTATTTAGGTTTGTATACACGGTTTACATGTGGAAATGTCTTTATGTTTCCTCTTATTGTTGATTATATATATAACTAAATGTGTTCAAGTCTCTTCCTATGATGTTCTTATCATTGCAGGGCCCTTATGAACTTATATCACTGTCAGGTTCTTTCCAGCAACCTGAAAACAATAGTGGTCGTACTGGCATGAGTAAGTGGAAGGTGTCTCTAGGAGGTTTAGATGGAATAACCATGGGAGGAGAACTTGTCGGAAAGCTTACTGCAGTATCCACAGTACAGGTATTGCACTCAACTAGTAGACAATTTATATTCAATTTTAAGACAAGGACCAAGGATGTCATTTTCCTTTTGCCTTTATTGATGTACTTAAAGAATATTGTGTTTGTTAAATTCTTGGGTGTCAGATTGTCTTTTCTGCATCAAGGATTGACCAAGCTTTGATGCACCACTTTTGTCAGCCACGGATCCACCTTGAGTACGGTGGGTTCAGCTGACCCCACTCTTTGCTCTTTTTTTTCAATTAATAATAGGATATTTTAATACGTTGACCCCATTTTATTTTTTATGTTGACCCTACATGGCCCAACTAATACATTAGAGACAAACTAAAGACATGCATGTAAACTAATATTATATTATATTTGTTAAAATAGTACTATTTGTTATACTGTATCGAAATTGGATCAACACTTACTTTATTAAAATACCAAATTTACCTTTTTAGCTATGTAATTTATAGAAATGTAGGTATTTTGGGACTTTTCTGTAATGAAATAATGTATTTTTTAAAAAATTCACAATATTTTTTCGAAAAAATATTATAGGCTGTTTTTTTGCCCCATGACAATTAAAAATTTCTGGATCCGTCACTGATTTTTTGGACTTTTTAAAATCATTAACAGGTTGTTGTGGGTAGTTTTATTGAGGATGGAAAGAAGTACAGGTCACATAACATGAAATTTGGGACTTCTTCAAAACCATCATCCCAAACATTAACTGTTGGTACTTCTGTGATTCCAACTAATCCTGCTTCTAAGGGGCCTTCAATTGAGTCCTCCAATGACAATGAGAATGGTACTTTCTGTGAGGGGCTTGGACTCTACAATAATACTAGTCAACTCATTCATACTTTGCCAACGTACCATGATCAACTATGGGCTGACATCAGCAATGAGGATGTCTTTAAGGTTTAGTAGTGCAAAAGCAGAGCATTTTCCCGAGGATTGTTCAATGTAGTTGCTAGAATTCGAATTTTAAATTGCTAACATGCATTATTGGGACAAATTTTAGGAGAATGTATCTTAATTTCTTTTTCTATTCTTTTTCATCTTATGCTTATTAGGATGTCCACAACATAATTGAATCATTTCTATCATGGATATTTTATTCGATTCACTTTCTCTCTTTAATCTTTATTTCCCTCTATTGTATGTTTTGAATTGATTTTAAACTTGGATGACCCCCAGGTTAGGTAATTCTACAATTTTAATGAAAGACCTAATTATTACAAGTTTTCCAAACTTTTGTACGGTAAAGTATTATGGGCCTGTTTGGGTAGAGCTTCTTTTGAGGTTATGAAAAATAACTTATGCAAATAAATAAGCTTTTATGTATTATTTATAAGCTTGTTAAGGTAGTTTATGGAAAAATAACTTATGGAGATATAACTTTTGTTAGTGAGAACTTATAAATTAACATAAAAACTTGTTTATCTCCATAAGTTGTTTTTCATAAACTCAAAAATAAGCTAATCCAAACAGTCCCTATAGTATACAATGAAATGTTATGTGAAAAAATTAATAGAAATAAAGTTGCATGATGTTATATCTTCTAAGAAATTGTACACCTAAAGTTCATGTTGTTTATATACATGTAAAAAATGTACATCTCAAGAATGAACATAGTAGATCAAACTTATTCATTATATTCTCTCATTGTAAAATGAATATTAGTATGACTAACTAATATAAATGTGCCGTATTAAGACTTTTAAAAATTTCTACCATTATAAGGAGGAAACATATTTATTTTTTCAAACCTAAATAAACTTTACACAAACGCAAAGGTAGAAACTGCTAACCTCAAATAGAAAGCACAGAAACAACTTTCATTTTACTCTTACTGTGTATAATCTCTTTTTAGTTAAAATACATTTTGGTCGATTTTGTGTGATATTTGTTGAAAACCACTTCTCAAAAACTTAAATACTTAAATATTATGGACTTCTCATAGAGGTGTAATTTTGGATCAACCGACCCTATTTTGCCCTGGCTCACACAGGTTAAGACCAAAAAAGGCCCATGGCTTGAAAAAATCATGGATAGAAAAACCCACATTGCCATAAAGCCCCCAAAGCCCTGTGGTATGTGAAAGGCCCAAGAGCCCCAAATTCTATTTATTTTTGGCTTAATAGCATTTTCAGTTCCTTTACTAATCTCTCGCGTGCAATTTTAGTCTCCTTGTTATCTTTTGAGCTAGTTTTGTCCTCTTAGTTTTAAAACTATACAATTGTGATCCAAACAATTCTACAAGGTCAAACATAATACTATACACATTGTGTTCCTAATTTAGTCTCCATTGTTGAACCACCTCAATGTTTTTACTTAATTTGTTTCATGTACTAATCTTGTTTTTGGAAGTAATCTATGTTTATTTTGTTTTAGGTACTAATCTGTTTGTTTCATGTACTATCTATTTGAAAAATGAGAATTCACTTCGTTGTTGCATGTCATTTTTTGCGTCCTATTTAAATTAATCAAGGGTATTAGTGTTGGTTGGTACATGTCATTGGTCTATTGCAAAGGCAGAGTTTGAATGACGAGGAGAATTAAAGTGTTTCTCGATGAAGAATTCTCGTCTCTTTTATTTTTTATTTTTTCGTTGTTTTTAATTTATTTTTAAAGTTAACAAAATCCTACTTGATTCCTAAATGCTAATTAGGATTTGTGTCAGTAGGATCACAATTGTATAGTTTAAATCTAAGAGGACTAAAATTGCACAGAAAGAACACTAAAGAAACCAAAAATGTTATTAAGCCTTTATTTTTTAAGCTAAAAAGGAGTGAGCTTGGGGCCTACATTTTTCAAAAAATACGCTCTCCCATACAGCTGCATTTACTACTATAAACTATAATCACTTAGTACTGAAGCCTTAACAATATGGCGGAAGACGAAGCATTCGTCAACAAGAACTTTGGTTCCTATAGAGGTTTCCTATAGCCATGGCCCTCCATTTACTTCCATCCCTTATTCTTTGTAGGAATATGATGTAATCATCTTGAATCCGTCTCTTTCACTCATTTTTTTCTTAAATTTTATAGTAAAGAATGAAACTTGGAGGGAAAACCCGTGTTTTCTAAAAAAGTGATTTGTTTGACTTAGCATGACCCTCCATTAACATTCATTCCTATGCTTTTCAAGAAGACGAGGCAATCATTTTCGATCTGTCTCTTTCGCTTAAGGTCTGTTTGGGAGGGGGTTTTGGGAGGGTAGGGGAAGACTTAGAAAAGATTAGTTTATATTTTAATATGTATTTGGGATTTTAAAAAAGTAAAAGAATAACATGATAGATAACAATATAACAATTTTAGTCACACTTCATTTATGCTTATTGACACATTATAGCTTACTTAATTTAGAATTGAAAAATAAGCCCTCTATTCCCTTCCCCTCCCAAACAAACCATTAGTGTTTCTTCTGTTTGATAGTAAATAATGAAACTTGCAGGAGAAAAAATGTTTTGGGAAAAAGTGACTTGTTTCAATAAGGTGACTTCAAGATTTAACATATAAAATAGGCTAAAATGCATTTTTTTTGTTCTTTAAGTTTGTTATGAATAACAATATTATGGATATCCATTTCTATTAGCCTTCCACTATATATATATATATATATATATATATATATGTTTACTCCCTTGTTGTAATGGATTGATAGTGACTCTTTAAGTCTGATCTTTCATTTCTCTTTTCTCACCCTATAAATAGGGCTATCTTCTATGTGTAGTGGCACACTTGAAGAGGATAGAAAAAACTCTCATCTTATTCATATTTGTTCTTGTTCTTCTTATCATCATCTTTCACTCTACTTTTATCACTTGTTTTATAACATGTTATCAGCATGAAGCTCTAACAACTTAAGGTAATACGGGTTCTTCAATTCCACGTGATAAGTTACAAATGGTTAAAAAAAAAAGGAGAGAAAAGTTTATTCTTGTATGGAAGGGTTTCTTTTCGGTGTCAGTTTCATTTTGAATGGTGGGATGTTTGCTATGTTTGTTACATACGAAATTAATATTTTTGGTGGTTTTTGAGGGGTGCTTCTAGGGTGAAAGAGCAAATTAAATCTTTCACCGGTGAAACACTAAAATTGACCGTTGGATATAGTATAAAAATTCATCAATGGTTGAGATTTAATATTGGTTGATTCAATCTTAACCGTTCATAGCATTTTAAACAATATCCGACGGTCAATTTTAGTGTTTCACCGGTGAAAGATTTGATTTGCTCTTTCACCCTAGAAACACCCGTTTTTGAGGGCTTGCACATTTTCTATGCTCACTCATGCAAGTGTCAGAACATAGATTTTTTATTTTTGTTTTAAGGTAAATAATTTTGAATGCTACTGGAGAAAAATTTTCTTACTTCATTTTTATGTTAACTTTAGTTATAAAATCCTTTTACGATAAATTTATTTCCATTGTGTTCTTTGATTTCTGACCAATGTGATGCATCTTGATATTTTTTTCTTCCTGTTTTGTGTGTTTCTACAAATGTGCGTGAATAGTCGTTTTCAATGAAAAGTGTTTTTAATACTCGGAGACCTTTCTTATGCTTCTAAGAATTATTGGTTAGATTTTTTTGACAAAATTATTGGTTAGATTTTATTTATGGTTATTATGAGAATCTATATAATCTTATTTTACTTCTATTTTGAATGTTTTATGACTATTCTGTTTCTTTATGTGGTAATAGTGTTTTATAAGCATCTATTGCAGTTGGTTAAATAATCGTGAGATCAACAATTGTATATTAACCCCTTAATTTAATTCACAATTGGAAATGGATTAATGGTTGTGGTATAACTTTGATTACTGAAGGATCTAACCATTACTAGTGTGCCACATTTCCTTTTTGTAAAAAAAAAAAAACATTTCCTTATGTACAAGGAAAAAGCAAACGAACTTCTATGTGATTTGAATTGTGACTTTTAAAATTATGGTGATTTGCTAACTTTTATGATACATTCTCTAGTACATTATTAATTTCAGAATATTTTTACTTGACCATGGTGTTGTTGCGCCGTCAACTAAAGTCAATCAAATATCATGAGGCTCATCCCACTAGTATTGCTCCATTCCAAAAAGTGAATGTAGCGACACACATTAACAAAATAATGAACTTTTGATTAAAAATTGTGAGGATCGTCCCACTAGTACTACTTCATTCTCAGAAGTGAATGTAGCAACATAAGATCACTATGGGTAAATTTGTTGTTGTGGTCTTGATCATAATCACAGTGAAAATTACAAGCACACATTTTTTTCTGACCAGAAGTGAAAAAATATTGGAAAGAATGAAAAGGTGGCCAGAGTAGCAAAAAATAATAAAAACATTTGCTATTGTTGTGAAGGAAAAAGTCATTGGAGTCGTACCTCTCATACACACTACACCAGATTTGACAGTTAATAGCGGTCCTTTCATAGCACTTGTTTGAAGAAGCGCTAAGAAAAGTGACACGGAAGTCACTAAAATGCTGGTTGATAAGGGCGCTATTATTTTTCTATCTTTATATAGCGCTTGCTACAATAAGTGCTACAAAATATGCCTAATATTTTGCCTAACCTAACAGCGATTGATTGGGAGGGCGCTTTAATTGCTCTAACTTTACATAACGCTTGTTAAACAATGTGCTATGATAGGTATTTCTTAAGTTTTTATTTTTTAGCGTAGACACGTCTCCAAACCCTTATTTCACGTCACCCACGAAATTGTTGCCGCTCACGCCCACAAACGGCAAACCTCTCAAATCGCTTGCAAAACCCTCACGCCCTGAACCTGCACGAAACTTCTTCTCCCCCACCTCTCTTTCGCGAAACGCAGCTGCAAATGCAAAGAGCTCCTTAGAAAAGCGCTATCAAAAAAGCCACATATAATAGCGCTTTGTAAGTCCTATAATTGGTCAACATCTACAATAACGGTTACATAAATAGCAGTTAAAAGCGCTATTATAGGTCAAAAAAGCGCTATTAAAGGTATTTTTTTGGCGTAGTGACACCAAAGTATTCTATTGACATTTACCAACAATTATTTAAAAATCATTATAATAGAATTGAAACTCATTTTGCTTATTAAGATAATGATTTCAATTATGGTAATATGGATACTACTCACTTATATGTTTTCCTCTAATAACATTTTATATTCAAGTCTATTTTCAACTACCATTGTTAATTGTTAATTATTATAAAATTTATGTTTAAATAATTCATTTGTAATGCTGTAAGACACACCTTCATGGTACATTTTTTCTTTTAAAAGGAGACACTCCAATCAAGTTTGAGACCTTGAAATCCAAGCTTCAGGAGCTTTGGCAACCATTAGGTAAATGGGGTCTGATCTCTCTAGGGAAATGATATTATGAATTTTCCTTTTCTTGTTTTAATGATTTACAAAGAGTACAGTCGCAACCTTCTTGGAACTGCAAGCCAGGTTTACTTCGATTGTTTTCCTGGCACCCTGACTGTAATCCTTCAACTATAAAACATTCAAATGCACAGTGTTGGGTTAGGCTTACAGGTCTTGCTCAAGAATATTGGCGTCCCAAAAATCTTTTTGCAATCGCGAACAGTATTGGCACACCTATTAGATTAGACGATACAACTAGTAAAAGCTATTTTGACCGATCTTTTGGTCATTTTGCGCGCATTCTGGTTGATATAGATATGAAATCGAAGCTTAGGAATAAAGTTTTCGTTGAAAGGTTGGGTTATGCTTTCTTTGTGGGAATTGAGTACGAAAATTTACCTTCCTTTTGTATGAATTGCACGATGATTGGTCACTCCACCGACAATTGTAAGAAAGATGTGCACTCTGGTGTGGGAAATAATAAGAAACACAAGTTCCCAGAAAATGTTGCCAAGGCAAAGCAAGTTTCTAAATATGTTCCTAAGTTAAAGGTTAGAAATACAGAGAATTTTAAGCAGAAAGCTCAGGTTATAAGTGTTCAGGTTTAAAAAGGAAGCTTTTAAAGGCGTCAATAATGTTCCCTCCGAGCAAGCTTTAAATGTGCAGCAACATTCAGGTGTGGAAATGAAACAAGGGGAAACTTCATCATATGAGAATAAAGATGCAGTCATGCAAACTAATGCAAAAGTAGAATCTGCGCATAATGCCATTTCCTCCATCCAACGTGCTACTAGCTCTAACGCAAATACGATTGACGATGTGCATTGTGCTAGTCTTGACTCATCTTCCACTCAACCTCCTACCACCAGATTGGATTCGCTAAATGCCTCAGTGTCCGATGCTACCTCCACACTAGCATTTGACATGAGAATTATAGGGAATTCAGGTAATGTGGTAGATGATGGCATTGATCCTATCACCCAAGGAACAGTGGCGAACAGAATTATAGGGAAGCGGCGGTGTCCAAGCCCCAAAATTCGCTTAATGTCTCAGGGTCTGTCGATACTTCTAATCCAGTTGTAGCATCTGACATGAGACTATTACGAAAGTTATGGGGTGAGGTGTCGGACGTTGTTGGTGACCCTGCGACTACTGATACCCAAGGAACAGGTGGGCGAAATGATAATTTCGAACTAGATGTATCCAAGACCCAAAAGAAGAAGTTGAGGCAAAAAAAGAATTTGGTCGTTGGATATAAAACTCGTTCAAAGGCAAATTCTGCCTCTTTCTCCTTTTGATTTGATCTTATATTTGTCTTCAGGCTGGAATGTTTTAGGGATCTTTTAGTTAGGTTTCTCTATTATTGCTTTGCTTTATAAGCTAATTTTGGCAATGGTATTGGTCTAGTCCCCCATTGGCCTTTCTTTTGTCTTCTTTTTTTTTTTTAATAAATCAGGAGGAAGTACTCTTTTTCCTTCTTGATGTTTTTTTAACATCAAAAGGTTTTAATGAGGCTTCTTTCCTTTTGTTTGCCGGAAAAAAAAATTCATTTGTAATGTTGGTATTTTTTTTCTTATACTTATCTCTTATAATTCTTTGTATGTCTCGTTATATTGACATTGGGAACAGTAATGGAAATGTGTTCACTGATAGTGCAATTAGCTATACAACTTTCAAGGATAAAAAGAACATTTCTTTTATTTAGTGAAGTGAAAACTGGTGTTAGTACTATATCTGGCTCTTCAGAGAAATTGAAGGCTCTGAAAGAGCTAATATACTATTATCCGGGGGACCAAATTTACACATTGAGAATGCAATATATTCCCCTTTGTCTCGTAGAAATTTACTAAGTTTCTAATATATCCGCCAAAACGGATATCATATTGAAACGAGAGATGAATGAGATATTGAATATCTTTATATAACGAGACATAAATTTAAAAATATAAGTGTAGTGGAAAAGTTGAACGTTTTTTTCTCTGTTTTGTACTATACTTATATCATTGCAATTGAAGCAAATGTTGTAAACCAGAAGTTTACAATTAAATCATAATAAATTTGTTGTTTGACATGACTGGTTGGGCCATCCCGGATTCATAATGATGCGAAAAATAATTGAAAGCTCACGTGGCCATCAATTGAAGAACCGGGAGAGTCTTCAGTCCAATAAGTTCTCATGTATCTCTTGTTCACAAGGGAAGTTGATAATTAGATCATCACCAACAAAAAATAGAAGCGAGTCTCTCAATTTTTTTAGAACAAACACATAGTGATTATTTGCTTTTAATTGATCCATCAATTAGATAGACACATATATGTGTCGTCAATTCACAACTAGAAGTTTGTGAGATTATTTGCTACTTTACCTTTACTACGAGCTCATATTTCTAAGTTATATAGAAAACATCTGATGAGTATTGTATGTCTATTAGAATTGATATTGGACATCACGTAGCATAGGCTAATTCATAAAATGGATTTGAAGAACTATTCTTTACACATCTAACGTTAATTATAAGACCAATACTTATGAGATAAGAAATTCTAATTTCTACATGGAAACATGCAATTTTTCATGCTGTAACATTAATTCGCATCAAGCCAACAAGTTATCACAACTTTTCCCCTTTACATTTGGTTTTTGGTCACAAACCTAATATTTGCAATCTTAAAATTTTAGGATGTGTAGTGTATATTCCAATTTCTCCATTCACAATGCACTATGATGGGTCTTCAAAGAATTTTTGGGAATATGTATTGGATATAAATCCCCATGTATAATAAAGTATCTTGAGCCAACAATTGTAGACTTGTTTATAGTCCAGTTTGATGATTATCATTTGTTAAATTAAATCTTCCAACATTAGAGGGCTAGGATAAGCAACTGGAAAAAGAGATCAGTGGAACGAATTATCATTGTCTTATCTCGATCCTCGAACTAAACAATGTGAACTAGAAGTTCACTGATCCAAAAGGTATGACCAAATCATATCAGCTGCTAATGCTCTAATAAAGTGGATGTCTCTATTGGACAAGCTAATATTGTAAATGAGTCTCAACCACGCCTAAAGTGTGCTAGACAAATCGGTTCAAAAGATAAAAATCCTCAAACAAGAAAAAGAGGTAAAAAGAAAGATGGTCCAAGCGAGGATATAGAAACTCTAAAAGAGTCTTAAGACATAATTGACATTTCAGTTCCAGAAGAATTGATTAGATTCTTGGAAAAAAAAATCTGAAACTAAAGAGATCTCAATAAATTATGTGAAGAATGAAATACGATGGAACCGAAGGGAATTCAACGTTGACGATGTTTTACATATAATATATCGCTAAATTTGATAAATGACCGTGAGGATCATGAACCCAATTCTATTAAGATTGTAGATAAAGTGAGAATTGGCCAAAATTGAAAGATGAAAATGAAGTATAACTAAACTTTCTTTTTTTGGACCTGTAGTCCAAACACCTGAAGGTGTGAAACTAGTTGGATACATATGGACTTATGTGCGAAAACAGAATGAGAATGTTGAAACTGTGAGACTCAAAGTTTGACTTGTTGCTCAAGGGTTTTCACATAGACCTAAAATTGATTTTGATGAGACATATTCACCTGTAGTAGATGCAAGTACTTTTCAGTACTTAATTTTCCTTATAGCACATGAAAAGCTCAATTTGCACAAGATGAATGTTTCAACAACTTATTTGTATGAATCATTTGATAGTCATATACTTGAAGATTCCCAAAGGATTTAATAATCCAAGACACGAATTCTCGAGATGATTACTCAAATTGAATTAGTCCCTCCACGAGATAATATAATTTAAACGCAGGTGGTATAATCGTATCAGTCCATATTCTAAAGGAGGGATATAAAAATGACATCACTTGTACATATAGTTTTATGAAAAGATCAAGAAATGAATTTGCTATAGTTTGCTATTATTGGAACTCCTGAAGAGCTTTCCAAAATTATAGATTACTCAAAGAAAGAGTTCTATATGAATGACCTCAGTTTATATATGATGGATTTTTGAGATTGAACCTGTGATTGATCTCTACATGAAAAATTCCAGAAGGATTCAATATATAAAAAAATATCTTCATATAAATTCTTTTGAACAACAAAGTCTCGTCTTGATCTAGAGAAAAATAAGCTAGTTAAATTTTTGTTTAACAAGTTATAAAGAATTAGTTTTTAATTGACTCATGATAAATTATTTATATCGAGTACATGAGTTGTATGAGGCAAGAAAATAATGAATATCTCGGTCTCGAAGACAACATAGTGCTATGAAAGCAAACATTCATATTATTAAATGCTACATCTCTTGATATGGTAAAATATGTGGGATGCATATTTTATTTTTGACTATTCTATAGAATAAATCATTTTATCTATGTTCCAGAAATTAATCATGTAGATACAAAATACTTTTCTGATCGAGATCAAGTCAGATTTCAAGTAAGCTATTATCTACATGTGGTGACATTGAAATATCATTACGATCTACAGATTAATCTATGGTTCTAGCTTCTTCATTTAATGCTCAAATACCAACATTTCAAGGAAGAAGTCCTGAAGATAATGCTGACCGCAAAACTCCATTAAAAGAGGACATATCACAAGTGAGAGAGAGAGAGAGAGAGAGGAGTAGATTTCTCCATATGCACTCTTGTAGAAACTCCATATGCTGGAAGTCGTATTCTTAAGTTATGCTTCAAACAGGGGGAGGAATACTATATTCTTTTTTCCTTTGCCATGGTTTTGTCCCATTGGATTTTCCTAGAAAGGTTTTAACGAGGCAACTCCCATAAAAAGGATTTTGTACTCTTTTTCTTTCACTAGATTTTTCCCACTGAGTTTTTTCTAGTAAGGTTTTAATGACGTATATCCTTGGTGGACATCAAGGGAGAGTGTTATGAATAATAATATTATGGATGTCCATTTCTATTAGGCTTCCACTAAATATGTTTACTCCCTTGTTGCATTGGGTGATAGTGACTCTTTAAGTGTGATATTTCATTTGTCTTTTCTCACCCTATAAATAGGGCTATATCTCCTAAGTGTAGTGTGCACTTGAAGAGAATAGAAAATGCTCCCATCTTATTCATATTTCTTCTTCTTCTTCTTCTTCTTCTTCTTCTTCTTCTTCTTCTTCTTCTTCTTCTTCTTCTTCTTCTTCTTCTTCTTCTTCTTCTTCTTCTTCTTCTTCTTCTTCTTCTTCTTCTTCTTCTTCTTCTTCTTCTTCTTCTTCTTCTTCTTCTTCTTCTTCTTCTTCTTCTTCTTCTTCTTCTTCTTCTTCTTCTTCTTCTTCTTCTTCTTCTTCTTCTTCTTCTTCTTCTTCTTCTTCTTCTTCTTCTTCTTCTTCTTCTTCTTCTTCTTCTTCTTCTTCTTCTTCTTCTTCTTCTTCTTCTTCTTCTTCTTCTTCTTCTTCTTCTTCTTCTTCTTCTTCTTCTTCTTCTTCTTCTTCTTCTTCTTCTTCTTCTTCTTCTTCTTCTTCTTCTTCTTCTTCTTCTTCTTATCATCTTCATCTTTCTCTTTACTTTTACCTCTTGTTTTATAACAAAGTTAACTATTTGTTCTGCTTTTGTCCTTTAAGTATTTTTTTCTTAGTTTGGTTCCTCAAGTTTTAAATTCGTTACACATAAGTTCTTTTTGTATATTCCATCCATTTGAGTTAACAAGTGATAACGTGTTCATTATGTGTTGATGTGGCACTTGCAACGGCTAGTGTTATGTGGCAACAACCTATATGACGTGAATTTTATTCAAATAATTAAGTCATAATCTTCTTCCCCATTCGCATCGGTCATAGCTTCATTTCACAACAATGGATCCCAATGTCAATCTCCCATCTTTCCCCTTCATATTTCTTTTTTTAGGGATAAAAATGTATTTTATCCTATAAAACCTAAGGCAACTTTAAAAAAAAAACTCAACTTGTAGAATTCAAGGCATTTTTTTTGTTTAATTACAATTTTGGTCCCCCTATTTTGACCAACTCACAATTTTAGTCCCCTAAGAAAATTTTTCCACGAATTTAGTCCTCTTATTTTCCCCAACTCACGATTTTAGTTCCCCAAAAACTTTTTCACGAATTTAGTCCCCCTATTTTCCCAATATGTAAAATCAAAGTCCCAATCTAAATTGGTCAAAATTGACACTGAGTTGTCAGTCACTTATCCTATGTGGTTTGCCTTGTTGGAATTTAAACATAAAAATTATTATTATTGTTATTATTTTAAAAGTTGTTTTTTAATTATTAAAAATTCCATATTCTTCTTCATTCGATACTTCCTCTCCCTTCTTAAGCATGTTTTCGTGAACTTGATCCTGCCATGTGTATGAAAATGTCTTTTTGAGAGATTCAAAACTCACTTTGATAATCAAGTATATCTAATGAAGAAAATTTGAACTCCAAATTCACAAGAATATTGTTCTTTATTAACCTTTTTTTTACAGAACTTTATCAACTTTTTGAAGGAACGATGCTGTGTTTGGGTTTGCGAAGGGAGAGGAAGTATCGAATGAAGTAGATGGCATTTTTATTTATTAAATATAATAGTTAAAAAACAATTTTTGTAATAATAATAATTTTTATGTTTAAATTCCAACAAGGCAAGCCAGTGTGTCAGCAGCCACGTAGGATCAGTGACTCACATATTGAACTGATCGTGAGTTGGTGAAAATAGAGGGACCAAAAACTGTAATTAAACCTTTTTTTTAAAACTCTACATGTTGAACTAATCATCAATAACAATAGTTAGGCTCAATTTGGTAAAAAAAAACAGCATATACAAGATAAACTACCGAATGACAGATACATTAGCTTATTGTGGATAAGCTGATAGCAGATAAGCTAGCAGGTTGATTTAAAGTGTTTGTTAAAGTTACTGGCTGAACTAGCTTATAAATATATAAGGACATAAATGAACATATGTAATCAATGCTTAAAAATGAGAGAGAAAAATTCATTTAATAGATGATAAACGAGAAATTTAATTAAAATAATAAGTGAAAAAATGGGAGAAAAAATGAAACGCTATAAACTATAAGCTTAAACGAGCGTTACAAAAAGCTAGTCATGTCAAATACCTAAAATTAATGAGCTCCACTATAAACTAACAGATTGTCCTTGCAAAATAGAACCTTAATTATTATTTTCATTCTTATTTGAATAACATTAAATCATCCAATTGAATCTTGTTGGTAACCACAACCAAATGCAGCAGGCCCATGTTATAGAAAAATAATAATATTTATGATAATTAATAGAATAAAATTATAATTATTATATAATGAAAAAAATAAAATTAGAAGTAATACAATAAACAACTAATATTTTGTCAAGTGGGTTTGGGGCGGAGGCGGGGCATGTATCAACATCCTTGAACCCATCCTCGTCCCTGATTAAAACGGATTTTCTCGGTCAAACTCGAATCGGGGCCGGGTGGGTACCTGCGGGGTTCAGATTTCGTTGTCATGCCTATCACTAATATTGAGTTTGCTTATCATTTTTTACAAGGAGTGTGATACTAAAATTGTGTGCTGTTACCTGCACCCATAAATAATATTGTTGTTGATAGTGATGGACCTACCCTCTACTGAGGAGGGTCAAACGCATAGTCGCAAAAAATAAAAATAAACATATCTGACTAATAAAAAAGTATTTTGCTAACTCTGAAAAAATAATTTGGACCCAAACTTCTAATTCTACACCCAATCCACACTATATCACAGTTA